>CM056560.1:12620512-15536345 GCA_029721515.1 Synanceia verrucosa | reverse complement strand
ACTTAAGCGGCCATGAAAGCCATCATGTCTGCTGTCATCCATCTGTCCTACATTAGTCCTGCTGGAGTCAGAGCAGCCTGCCCTGCACCATTCAGCTGTAAACACATTTTAGAGTGCTAAGCGCTTGTCTTTATTGTGTTGTAAGTAGTGTGATCTCTAGCTACAGCTTGACCATTTCAGAGTTGTCGAGCTGCATTCCATCATTGTTTCCTGTTTTTTTTTTTTCTTTTTTACTTATTTTTGAAACAGCACCACCCAAGGGTGTGCCGAACTGTAATTACTGTAGCAGTGATGATACAATGAGTATATGTTGAGGCACAGCCAAGTAGGCTGTTTCCAGCATTGCTGATAATCTCAGAATAAATCATTCCCAATAGCATATTATTGTACTCTTACCATCATGATGTTTGTAAAGTGTCCTTAAAGTAGTCATATACGAAACATCAGTTTGATAACTGTTCTCTGAGAAAATTATCATTTTTGTTTGGCCAAAACACAAACAATCTGCCACAGCAGCTGGCAGTTTATGAGTTCTTGTATAATGTCTGCACGATTGATTAGGATGCCAAATGTCATGAAAAGTCTCAAATGATGACTTATGACTCTGTTTTATAGATCTATACTATATATATATTAGGCTGACACTGGGCCATTTGGCAATAAAAGCATGTTGAAATTTTGATGTTTTACATGTAGTCCTCTGAGTTGTACTCCATCTCTAGTGTGATGTTAACACCAAACTAAAACAAGTCCATCAATCCCTCCAACAGATCCTCCCCAGGACAACGGGGGCTCAGAGGCTCTTACATACTTGCTAGAGATCTCGGAGGGATCCTCTGAAGGTATGATTTCTGGTCTGTCTCTTTGTGCTTTTCTCTGTCCACCCTTCCATCCATCTTATGAAAGAAAAACAATTGTGGCCATGAAGCACGCAACATTTTTTTAGATTTACGCAGATCTGCCCTACAGGAAACCAAATATTTCTTAGTAGGGAGAGGAAAGAAGCACCATTTCTTGAATCTCTATGAATTCAATCACATCAAAGAAAGATGAGTTTGTTTACTGGAGTAAACAAACAGTATCAAATAACAAAAGAACATCAAGAGCTTATGTTCTTCTTCCATTTATGATGAAAAAGGATCAGCAGTAGTACATTGCTAACAAAAAGTCCAGTGGATGCTCTAAGTAGGACAGTTGAAGTCATTGAATTGTTTAATTCAGGCTCTGGCTTGTCTGCAACTCAAATGTACCCTGTTCTTATCATCAGTATGATTGCATGTGATATGATTTACCTCAACCACTGCAGATTGTTTAAATGTGGATTGAAATACCACCTTTCCCCATTTGATATCAATACAAGTAAAAGTTCATAATCCTCAGTTATTATTTATCACAAGCTTGACATTCAAAGCTCATCTGCTTCATCGGGTCTGTGTGGGTGTCATTTGATCAAATTAGATTAAAGTGACAAACGACCAGCTCGCATTAGATTTTAATTCCTGACTGGTGCAGGAACTGATACTCCACTGTGAACCAGTGATAAGAGCACAGACAAATACAGAAATATCTCATGTGAAATAACCAAAACTGTTGTAGCTTTGGGGCGGCACGGTGGTGTAGTGGTTAGCACTTTCGCCTCACAGCAAGTAGGTAATGGGTTTGAATCCAGGGCCTTTCTGTGTGGAGTTTGCATGTTCTCCCCGTGTCTGCGTGGGTTCTCTCCGGGTACTCCGGCTTCCTCCCACCATCCAAAAACATGCATGGAGATTAGATTAATTGGCTAACTTAAATAGCCTGTAGGTGTGAATGTGAGTGTGAGTGGTTGTCTGTCTCTATGTGTCCTGTGATGAACTGGAGACTTGTCCAAGGTGTACCCTGCCTTTCACCCTAAGACAGCTGGGATAGGCTCCAGCCCCCCCATGACCCTATGAAAGGATAAGCGGTAGAAAACGGATGGATGGATAGATGTTTTAGCTTTGGCTAGAAATTTAGAAATTGTGTTTTCATGTATGTTCAATCTCATTGCTGACCATGAAAAAATAAGTTTGAAGGGCTTAAACTTAAGACACCCTTTGCACACGCATATGTGTTTTTTTTCCCTGTTCTCTGATCTGTACATTGTCTCCATGTCCTCCTTTATCCCTATGACCTATATCTCTTTTACACCAGAGATGAACTTACATCATGGCCCTGACTCATGTCATTGTGTTTGCTCTGATTCATTACAGTATGTAACGTGTGTTTTGGTGTGTGGCTGAACTGCTCTGAAACAGATGTAAACTCTTAAGCAGTCTCTGAACACTGTCTTTTTGATGTGAAGCACTTGAACGTTTACTTGAACTCCTCTTTGAGCTGTAGCCAGAGTATGTAAATAACTCAAGTGTATGCATTACATAATCACAGTATATGTGCTGCAAAACATTATTTCGTGCTGTGGCATATTTGCATAACACAAGTGCTTACACAATCCATCAACAGATCAGTAACATTAACACAAAGAGGTGTGCAGTGATTAATTGGGTCAATGGGATTCTCTTTCTGGGAAAAACTAATTATATCGACTGCATCATAAATGCCAAACAGCAATGAATTCTGTGTAAGCACTTAAGCTCGTTTATGTAGTGTTGATTATTTCTGTTTTATTTTGTGTGTGCACAGCGAGTCAGTGGGATGTAGCGTACAGTGGTCCAGCAACAGAATGTGTGTGTGAGCGCCTGACACCTGGGACCTTCTACCACCTACGTGTGTGTAGCATCACCACAGGAGGACACAGCCCGGTAATACACACACACACACACACACACACACACAGGCAAAAACAATTTGAGAGTGACCTGGTAAATGTTTCACAATCTCATGTACTGTATGAAAAATGTAGGAAAATCAATCTTCACAAAAAGTGATCAACAAAGTAGCTGAATACAAATACCATGTTTGCCAGTAACTGATCTTTAACTGAATTTCCTTCTCTTTTGCTTTGATTTTCTGTTTTTATCAGTGCACCGTCAGCGTTCCAGTCCGTACGTTAAGTGTCCCACCAGGGCCCTGTCAGCCACCAAGGATTGTGGGTAAAGCCAAACACAAGGAAGTGCAGTTAGAATGGGGTGAGTGCAGGCAAACACGTACACTGTGTTTAGTTTGATTTACCAGAGTGTACTTAAATTGCTTTATATAAGGCATCTAAATCACCCTCTGGCTGCTTAATATGTTTCCCTGGCCAACTCTTAAGTCACCTTAAGTCAACCATGTTTTAGCCCTAATTGAGCCTTAATTAAGTCCATAAAATGCAGAGCCTGGCTTTATATCTGTCTAAACTCTGCTAATGTTGGCCCATTATTGCAGATTAGTTCTGTTATCTGTTGGCAGGGAAAAGTCTCCCAGCCTGAAACGCAGAGGAAGTTCTTGTTTTAACCAGTTAAGTAGTGCTGGCCACAGCCCCAATCAGCTCACATTCAACAAGGCTGCTGCAATTACTGGCTCCAGTTGAAGGTCAGACATAATGTATTGGAGGGTTTTCCCCACTGTTTCCTTTTATTGCCTTCAACCATACTGCAACCAAAGTGAAGCAGCTGGAGGGGGAAAGAATCTCTTTGAAGGGATTGTAATAATGCATTTGGTGAACTGACCTGTGACCATAATATTGAGTTCATCTTTTAAAATATATGTGTAAATGACATCATATAATCATATCATGATCCCTGATTTAGATTCTCTCTCTGTCCCCATAGAGCCTCCTGTCTCTGAGGGAGTGTGTGAGGAGTGTGTGTTCAGTCTGGAGATGAGTGAGGGGGACACCATGCCAGCAGAGGTTTACCACGGGTCGGAGCTGCAATGCACTGTTGGTAGTCTGCTGCCCGGCGCAACATACAGCTTCAAACTGCGGGCTGCCAACGAGGCTGGGGTGAGAATTTCACAACTATCACACACAGCAGCAATATGCATGGAAAAAATACAACAACCAGCGAGTAATTCAGCAGGCAAGTGTAACGGCCCCAATAAAATGACAGAGCCTGGGTAGGGGGAAATATTCTGGGGGAAAGAGAAAAAAAATTAGAAGAAAAAAGATGGGGACACACTTAGAAAAAAATGAATATTCTGCTAGCTTATTAAGTCATGAATTTGTCAGAAGAAATATTTTTTTTTGTCAAGGAACCACATAGCTTCACTTTTCAAGGTTGGATAAACCTCACTGCAGTAATGCAATCCACAAAATATGTTAGTTATACAGCTTGTTTTTAAAAGAATGCAAAAGAAGATGAAAGAAATCATTTATATGTGTCTTTCAGCACCTTTCAGGAATTATCTGATAACGCAAAATAAAATGTGTAACAGCACAATTCATACAATGTCAGCCTTATGTTCATAAAATAACACAGAATGAAAGAAAGTGTGTATGTATATTTCAGGGCCTCCTCCTCAGTCAGAGGTCATCTTTCCAAAATTACACTACTAGGTGAGAAATGAAATTCAGGCAGCGATTGGCATTATCAGGTTATGAGCATGTGGCTCATGTTAACAGCATTTAATGGTGGCATTTGTGGTGCAATGACGTCAATTGTTGACTAGATTAAATGCACAAGTAAGCAAAGAGTTTTTCCCGCAAACTTATAATTTGAATCTTGGAAATCCATTGTTTGTTTTTTTTTAATATTTCTCACATCCCCTGGCCCCATACATTTTTCCTTATAATGGCTCCAGTATGCTGTCGTAGGCAAGACCACATGAAATCCACAAATGTCACTTCCCTGAAGAAACAGGAATGATTTCACAGAACTTCACAAATCAGCTTTTTAGTAAAAAAAAAAAAAAAAAGGATTTTATATTTCCAGGCAGGACGTGCTGTGTTTAAAGGCTCTTATGGACATGAATCTACTCAGCACATCAAGTACCTCTGAACTGTGGAACCTCTTAATATGATCCACACAGAAAAATCGACCACTTCAACTGACTTTTTTTTAATCATAGCCACACAGACACAGGGCCGGTATCTATTAGGTCAGAGTGTCCCAGACAGACTAACAGCAGCTCTGCTTGGACGAATAAGTGTTCCACAGCTAACTGGTGTTTGGTTTGATCATCCGCACACTCAAGAGTGGACTAGCACTCAGACTGGCTGATTGATTACAGGCACAAACACAGAACAATAAAGTCAGAGAAACAGCACACGCATGCACAGGACGCTCACACTGTGATTTGCTCTGCCTCTCGTGTTGTGCTAAAAGCACGTTCTCATCAGGAGTGTGGTGTCTCTTTGTCTCTTTTAGTTTGGAGCGTACTCAGAGCCGACAGAGGTGACGACTGCAGCGGGCCCTCCTGGCCAGTGCGGGGCGCCACTTATCACTCTCACCAGTAACACCTGTGTAACGCTCAACTGGGAGGTGAGGCACTACTGGATTTATCAAAGGAGCAAAGCTGACAGAGAGACCTGTAGTTTTTAAGAAATTGATATAAAGATATATTAAATTGATGTAATGCACACCTCCAGTAGTATATTATTCTCTTTTCCCCTGTGGTGCTGTTTCCCTGAGCTGAGTGTGTGTGTGTGTGTGTGTGTGTTGCAGAGTCCTGAGGGTTCGGGCACAGACATCTCTGAGTATCGTTTGGAGTGGGCAAGGGAAGACGAACCCATGGAGCTCATCTACTGTGGAGCTGCCACACAGTGTGAACTGTCTGATCTGATACCTGCCACAGATTACTGCTGCAGGCTACAGGTAACACACTCAAAAATATACTTAAAAACCAACTCATGGGTATTAAAGCTAGGGTTGGTAATGTTCTTCAAAAATTCTATTATAGGTTGATACACTATATTTCCAAAAGTATTCGCTCACCCATCCAAATAATCAGAATCAGGTGTTCCAATCACTTCCATGGCCACAGGTGTATAAAATCAAGCACCTAGGCATGCAGACTGCTTTTACAAACATTAGTGAAAGAATGGGTCGCTCTCAGGAGCTCAGTGAAATCCAGCGTGGAACTGTGATAGGATGCCACCTGTGCAACAAATCCAGTCGTGAAATTTCCTCACTTCTAAATATTCCACAGTCAACTGTCAGCTGTATTATAAGAACGTGGAAGTGTTTGGGAATGACAGCAACTCCGCCACAAAGTGGTAGGCAACGTAAACTGACAGAGCGGGGTCAGTGGATGCTGAGGCAGATAGTGCGAAGAGGTCGCCAACTTTCTGCAGAGTCAATCACTACAGACCTCCAAACTTCATGTGGCCTTCAGATTAGCTCAAGAACAGTGCACAGAGAGCTTCATGGAATGGGTTTCCATGGCCAAGCAGCTGCCGAGCATCTTCCAACTTGTGCACCAACGCACAAAGCAAGGTCCATAAAGACATGGATGACAGAGTCTGGTGTGGATGAACTTGACTGGCCTGCACAGAGTCCTGACCTCAACCTGATAGAACACCTTTGGGATGAATTAGAGCAGAGACTGAGAGCCAGGCCTTCTCGTCCAACATCAGTGTGTGACCTCACAAATACACTTCTGGAAGAATGGTCAAAAATTCCCATAAACACACTCCGAAACCTTGTGGACAGCCTTCCCAGAAGAGTTGAAGCTGTTATAGCTGCAAAGGGTGGACCGACATCATATTGAACCCTATGGATTAGGAATGGGATGTCACTTAAGTTCATATGTGAGTCAAGGCAGGTGAACGAATACTTTTTTGCGACATAGTGTATCTAATTACATTCTGACAGACATCTATAAAATAAATAAACAAAAAAGTCCAGTATCTCTTGCTGTGGCAGGACAATAATTAGCCCGTCCAATCATTGCATTCAGGCCAAATTTCCACAAGCTGCTAGCTTGACAGCTGTGAGTATTACCAAGTGCTAGTGTTTACATTCACTGTGATATGTTTTTTTGCAGCTCGTGCCACAAGCTACTGTCATTGGAAAAAAGTTAAATGGGAAGAACCTGGGCTGGGTGTTTTAGCCTGGATTGGATCATTTTTGAAAATCAAGGGTGCTTTTGCAAAAATTTTGCAAGTTTTTCAGCATCACCAAGCCTACCTTTTAAAGACACTTACACACACATACACACAGATTCTGAACTTGTGCATGGCCAAGATATTTGCCTGCACAGAATGAGAAAGCACATACATGTGACAATGACGAGCATGACAGAGAGTCATTCAGGACACAGGCAACTGCAACCCTAACCCATCAATCAAGAAACACACACACACCAGTGAAAGGTTGATGGTAATTGATTTGCTTTATGCTCTGACTTACTCTGGTGCATAAATATGAACTTCTCTCCTCTGTGTATTTGTGTAAAACACACACACACAACATTGTCTCTTTAGCCTTCCCCCTGGTGTACCCTCTGAAGCGATGAATCCAATAACAGCAAGGTTTATGACTCACTAATTTATGGGCACATTTATAGTTTAGAGGGGAGCACAAGGTAATCCTAATGTCCTAATCAATGCATTTGCGTGTGCATGTGATTTGTCTTTGTATATTTCTGTGCACGTGTACCTTTATATGCGTAAAAAACCCACAAGCACAAACCACGAGGCATCAGTTCGATTGAACTCTCTGTGACTCCTTGTGTGCTTTACCTGCACGAGCCAGTGCAGCTACACCTGCTGCATTGTCCAGCTGCATGCGTTCGTTTTACGAGAACGCTTGAAATAAACAGACTCGCATAATGATGAGGTAAAAAGTTCCTCGTATTTCTTTACGTCTTTCAAGCCTCGCCAAAACATATTTAACACGTGGAGATGAATCATAAATGCTAATGAAATATAGCTTTTCCTGTCAGACCTCAAAGTGTGTCGATAGTTTACGGCCAAGATCAAGTCGTAAATTGAGGCTTTTCTTTAAGCGCGCACTGCAGCATCTACACCTTGATATACGCTCACATCAGTGTTACCTGGCCGTTCTTGGAAAGTGGTTACGGTACATTTTTACACTTAAAAAAAGGTCTTTATGATCATAGAATATTTCTTTTGGGCGTTAAAAAAATCCATCACTCCTTTTGTCTTGCTTGCCTATTTTGCTCACAAATTAAAAGAAATGTGAAGAACATTTTTTGGATTTTCGTTCAAACTTTTAAAAAATTGGAAGATACATTTTTAAAAAGGTGGTGTATTTTGTCCCGGTTTTCTCCTCATGTCTGGCAGTGAAGTAGACTATTATATATTTATATATATTTTGAGAAGCGATTGAAGGGCCTTCAAGAGAGACTACCTGAGGTGAATATAAATGTGTTACACAGCCCAATAAATTGACAAATTTACTTTCAGGACTAATTTGAATTCATCTCCGGAGCTGCTTTTTTTTTTTTATTGTTCTGTTCTTCATGTCTGTATTTTACTTTGTCTGTGTCACTTTCTCCTTTATTTCACCTTTGTCTCCCTCTCTTTTCAACCTGTTTGATATTAACCTTCATCTATCTGGATTGCTTTGTCGCTCATCCTCTGCTTTCATCCCTCTTTCTGTCCTCACATTCCTCCTTCCCTTCCCTCATCTCCTTCATCTCTCACCCTTGCTGTGTTTTTTCTGTCCATCTCAGGCGGTGAATCAGGCAGGCGCTGGTCTGTTCAGCGAGCAGGTGAGTTTCCGGACCCCGGCGACAAATCCTGACCCGGTCTCCTCCCTCACCCTCTTGGACCTCCCGACCTCTTCGGAGTCTGGCCATTCTCCGTCTACCTGCCTCCTCCTGAAGTGGGACGAGCCAAACACCAACGGGGCAGAGATCACTTCCTACGTCATCACCCTTGACAACCAAACCATCACTGTGGAATCAGGGACAGGTCACCTTGTCACAGACCTGCAGCCAGACAGCGAGTACAGGTACCAGTATACATAATGGATATTTAAACTGCTGTTTTATTAGATACAAAGTGTGAGTTAAATTCACAGTGGTCACAAAAATCATGGGGTGACTTTTTGACTTCAAAAGCTTCAAATAATTCCCAATTACACTATGACAGAAATCAATTGTAAAATGTATTCAGTAACAGGAAGTATTTAAACAGTGAAGTTGCTTGCTGCAGAAGAACCTAAAACCTGTTGAGAAAGATGCTGAAACGAGCAGAGTGATAATTCTCTGTGGGTTCATCAGGAAATTACGCTTTTAAATTCTTAAAGTCCAAATGAAATAACATTCTCTGATCTGCTGCAGCATATTTATCTATTCTGTAAATCCTGTGTGCTTCTGTGTGGAAAAATTCAGAAACCAAAGGGCAGAAATTTATATTTGATATGTTTCATTACAGTGACTCCAAATTTGCTTTAATTTAATTGAATAGTGTTCCATCTTTTGTCACCCTCATTTTCAATCAAACCTTCCATGAAGCTGTTGCATCAGCGTCACTGAGCCAGACGGCAGCTACGCAACACTGGAACCACAAACTTTTGAACAGCATCAACGAAATGTTAACTTTCCTGCTAAAGTCCCATCCTGCTGCTCAGCTGATTGAATGAGCAACCACACAAGCATCCAACATGACACAGCATGTAAATGATGCTGGTAAATATCACTTGAGATGCTGGGGTGGTCCTTGCTCTTCACTTTGTTCACATTGTCTTTCACATTGGTGTTTCACAGTAGTGTTATATAGTAGCTAGGGACAGCCTGTATGATGTTTATGTGAGCGGTGATGTTGTGACACTCGAGCAGCAGTAAACAGCTACTTTCTGCAACCTTTGTACAATGTGATTGTGTAGTAAGCTCTGTGAATAGAGGGGGAAAGGGTGTCCGAGGTAGGGTGACGTTTGAAGAGGCACAGTGATCACACACCATTGTTTTCACTCTGGGGTTGTTTTTGTCCCGGTGTCACTCTGCTCTCTTGCATAACAGCAAAACACGATGCCTGTGGGAGTTTATCTGTCAGACAAGGACGGTAATTCTGCTTGTTATTTACAGCAGTGTAGGGTACTTTATATTTATCATATTTAATTTGTGTGCACAGCTTTGGGAGTTGTTCCACTAAAGTTGTTTTTTTTTCCTCAAGGTTATATCGCACTTCATAAGCTTTAGGTCTTCAAAATTTTCTTTAGTTTTTTTTTTCTTTTACAGTAATGGCTTTTTTTTTCCAAATACAAAGGTTTCACAGTCATTCTTATGGATCTCCCCTCAGTAGTACCTTCACAGTCCATTACAAATGTTAAAAGGCAAATCTGTAGAGACACCTTAAGAGGCTAAGTGCCATGCAGTCGCACATCACAGAGTACAGATTCACTAAAGCTGCAGTGCTCAGGAAGCACTGAAAGCACTTTTTAATAGACAACAAAACCACAAAAATGTCAGTTTCTAACAAGTAATTGAAGTAGGCAGTGCGTTGCATGCTTGGCACTAAAATAATCCGACTGGCAGGAAGGGACAGTTCCGCACCATGTTTCCCACTTGCAAAATACACCTTGTATTTACAATTTTGTTATCTGACTTGCTGTTATTAATTGTTCGCATTTGATGCTGTGAAATTAAAAAAAAAAACTGCACCCACCCAGAGCAGTGACATGTGAATCTCCACATAACGAAATGTAATCTCATATCATCAGAAGCTAAGACCCTTTCCTTGTCCTTGATCCCTCATCATCGTTTATCCAGGTGCTTAATTACCCAGCAGATGGATGGAATGCTGCCCTTTCTCATTGGCCCAGCTGAGTGAATTATAATGAAAGGTTACAGTTACAGAGAGTCGGCGAGTGAATGTCAGACGGTAGACGCTCTCTAGCTGAGGGCCTCTGATATGGATGCTAATCAGCTGGTCAGTAAAAGGATGTGGAAGGGAGGGGGTTCTCAGAAGAAAGGCAGCAGGAAGCAAAAATCAATCTCTATGAGTGTTTTTTTTAATTAGCACAAGATCTGTATGTCCTTGTGTGTGCTTGTGTATGTTAGTATTTTTATTTTATGTGTGTATGTTACCCAGTGTAGCCTGTCTTTTATATATCTAGATTGGCTTTTTGGACCGTTAAACAAGTTAGAAAGAAATTGTTTTTTGTGGAAAGTGAAAACTTCTTTTCAAACAGTAATTCTTTTGAAACACTATGCTGCAGTGATTGTAGGTTTCATGCACACTGCTATACTGCAGAGAAAGGAAGAAAAAATGTAGGCCAGCCAATCCAGACATATTTAAGTGCCATCCTGGAGAGTACATTGAATGGTAATGGGCGAAGGGATCACAGGCTCATCAGAGGTAAAAGCTAACACACTAGGTCAGCCATTTTACTGAAAATTACTCCTCCATTAAATAAATAGCTCTGCAAACACACATGGTTATGTCGTATAGAAATCCAGCATTTATGTACTTCCGTTCTTTTGGCTTGTGGACTCTGCACACAACATGTTACGTAAATATGTAACACCATTTCTGAAGATGTTTGCTTATGGCTTGCAGCGTACATATCCAGGCAGTGAACGCCATCGGCTCGAGTCCCTTGAGTCCACCCCTGCTGGCGAGGACACGCCCCCTCCCTCCAGCCCCGCCCCCTCTGGAATGCTCGGCCGCGGGACCTCAGAGCCTGAAGCTGAAGTGGGGCGAAAACGCCAGCAACACGCACACCCGTGCCCTGCTCGCTGACGACATGGTCTACACACTACAGATGGAGGACAAAAACCACAGGTGGCGTAAACATACACCACTTCTATCATCACTGTTTACTTCATGGTACAGGCTGGTCCATCTTATTTCATTCCAGACCACAGGTTGAAGAAAACCTGCAGAGCATGCTTACTTTAATGTGCAGGTCACACAATGGGTGGTGGTGTAGTGGTTAGCACTGTCGCCTCACAGCAAGAGGGTACAGGGTTCAATTCCCGGCCCGGGGCCTTACCTTGTGGCGTTTGCATGTTGTCCCCATGTCTGCGTGGGTTCTCTCCGGATACTCCGGTTTCCTCCCACCATCCAAAAACATGCATGGGGATTAGGTTAATTGGCTAATTTAAATTGTCCATAGGTGTGAATGAGAGTGTGAGTGGTTGTCTGTCTCTATGTGTCCTGTGATGAGGTGGCGACTTGTCCAGGGTGTACCCTGCCTTTCACCCTAAGACAGCTGGGATAGACTCCAGCCCCCCCACGACCCTATGAGGATAAGTGGTAGAAAATGGATGGATGGTGTTGCAATTAAAGCTTGCATTTATATGGTCACACTGTCACTTATCATCCTGAATGTGCTTCTGAGTGATTCATTGCTGCTCCTACTGTGTGCACCCCACACCTTCTGCATCACTTAAAATAATAACAACAACTAAATGACTCACTCAGGTCATTATTAGTTGCAGTGTTGCACAATAGTAGGATAATTGACAGGGGGAAGAGCAGCATTTGGTGGAGTGGTAACTCAGTACATTACATCATTAAGTCTTGTTTTTGTAGACATTTCTGATCAAAAAAGGTGCTCATCATCACTGTACACCATTCCAACAGAATTGCAATGCTATGTTTGGGTTTGTGTTTACTTCCTGTCAATTTACGACAGCCTTGGTACATGGTGCCACTTTTCCTCTGGTCTGGGGCTTCAGAAACTGGAGAATCTGGGCCTAAAGTTGTGCAGCATAAACAGGGCATGATGTCATCCACATAGACTGCAATAGGATGTAAGCTGGCCTCGGGCACTTTATGGGACGTTTCCGTTCCATGTGAAATGGGCTGTGCACACTTCTGTAGAGACGAGATTTGTAGTTAATTTATATACGGAACTTCTGCTGCGGCTGGGGATTCAATCTGGGATTGTGAGGAAGTGCTCTCTGAAGCTCTCAGCCGTCCTGCGCACCGCATTTCTCACACTCTTCAACCCACAGCTCGTCAATACAGCAAATCAGGAACCAGAAGGTCAATACCACACACAAACACTCACACCAACACAAGATGGACAGAACATGAGAGAAAAGGAGGGAACTTGTGTGCATGAATGCCTCTTTAGAAGTGTGTGTGTGTGTGGGGGGGGGGTTATTTCTGTGTATGCAGTAACCAGATGTACCAGCAAGTTGTCACGTTGAGGGCATCTGGAACCAGCTGGGATGTAGCCTCCGACAATCAAGCCTCTATTTAATGGACTGGTCAGACAGGTGTGACAGAGAGAAACAGGGAGACTGACTGAGGAGGAAGGGAACAGGCAAAACATAATTGCCAATAGCTAGGGAATGAAATAGATAATTGGATTAATCGTTTATGCGTTCAAGCAGAAAAAGGCAACGTTTAGTTGGAATAAAAGAGGGATGAACAACAGAGAAACTAGAAAAGAGCCAGCTTGACCCGCCGTCCAGTCCCCTACCATTGTGTTTGGCTGGATATCACTGTTTGATTTAAGGCTCGACTGGCATCAATTTGGCACTGCTGGAATAGTAACCTCTCTGACACACGCACCGAAGCATGCCATCCATGTACGTAGGCCCAAACACACTCCCCACCAGCCAAATGAAAACGCTTTCTCAGTTTAGACAGTTTGATTCATTCTTTTCCAGTTGGCACACAGTGACCAGTGTGGCGGTATGCCCGTCCACGTAGACCGCCACCGTCTGTTTGTGTGACTGTACCTGCATGCACTTGTGTACTGTATATGTCTGCATGTGCCATATCTGGGATCTGATGGTATTTTGAAGGTCATCCCCACACATACACAGGTAATTCACAATCCAGTCCAGTTTTTAATTCATTATGTGCTCACTCATGTATTTAGCAAGACATACATACACTATATAAACAAAAGTATTCGCTCACCTGCCTTGACTCATATATGAACATAAAGCCTGGTTTATACTTCTGCGTTGCGGCGACGGCGTAGCTACGGCGTCGACGCAGACCCCTACGCGAACCCTACACCGTAGCCTGACACGCACCTCCAAAAAATCCTGACTATGCATCGCGTCAACGCGTTGAGACGCGAACGGCAAGGACTGTGATTGGTCCGCTCAGAACGTAATTTCCGGCGGTTGCTTTTCCAGTCAGCAGCTCAACAACACCGCTAGTTGTGGAGCGGCATGAGCAGTACGGAATAGTCGGACAGACCACCTCCGCAAACGTCTTCTGTGCTTCCACATTTGTTGTAACAGCATTTCTTTTTAAATTTTATGAGCTCCATCTCCAGAAACATCCGCTCCATCTCAGTTGTCATTGTTTACTGTCGGAAGAAAACCAAGGAATCAGATATGAGCCCCCAGAAGCCACACACAGACACAGCCACACCCCCCTAGCAGCTTGGCGGTGAATTGCAGAGCAACGCGTTCCCTCGACGTAGAGCTTCAAATGCTCAACGACTGCGTCGGGTCTACGCCGTAGCTCCGCCGTCGCCGCAACGCAGAAGCATAAACCAGGCTTAAGTGACATCTCATTCCTAATCCATGGGGTTCAAATTGACGTCGGTCCACCCTTTGCAGCTATAACAGCTTCAACTCTTCTGGGAAGGCTGTCCACAAGGTTTAGGAGTGTGTTTATGGGAATTTTTGAGCATTCTTCCAGAAGCGTATTTGTGAGGTCACACACTGATGTTGGATGAGAAGGCCTGGCTCTCAGTCTCTGCTCTAATTCATCCCAAAGGTGTTCTGTCAGGTTGAGGTCAGGACTTTGTGCAGGCCAGTCAAGTTCATGCACACCAGACTGTCATCCATGTCTTTATGGACCTTGCTTTGTGCACTGGTGCACAGTCATGTTGGAAGAGGAAGGGGCCAGCTCCAAACTGTTCCCACAAAGTTGGGAGCATGGAATTGTCCAAAATGTCTTGGTATGCTGAAGCATTCAGAGTTCCTTTCACTGGAACTAAGGGGCCAAGCCCAGCTCCTGAAAAACAACCCCACACCGTAATCCCCCCTGGAGGATTTTCAGTGTTAGGTTACACCCACAGATCTAGATTTATTCTAGCTGCAGCATCTCCGTATGGCCAAATGCACAAACATTATTTCACGCTCTCCTCTTCATCGCCATCATTTCCCCCAAACTGTCCACAAACTGTAATTAATTGAATTGCTCCATAATGGCAATGTGTAATTCCTGACGGATGCAACCTAATTGCCTTTGTTTAGGATTCATCACTTGGAGCTAGAGGCGGTTGTCGCGTGGCGTTTAGGTGCATTAGTGGTTTGTGTGTGTGTGTGTGTGTGTGTGTGTGTGTGTGTGTGTGTGTGTGTGTGTGCACGCAGAGGGTGATCAACAGGTGGATGTGTTATTATGGTGGTTCCTCTTCCCCCTTGTGTTTTCTCATCACTCCATTAGAATGAATTAGCAGGTTTTATCATTGATGAAATCGCTATGGCAACACAATGTTTCACTGCTAATGTATTGAGGGAGATGGGAAGGGCATTTTGATAAAAGGCGAAGTATTGAATTGCTTTGTAAACACCATAATGCATAGCCGGCTGCAGTTACTGCAATTATAATTTCAGATTCTGCCAATAAATTCCATCAGTGCCGTTTTCTAACCAAATAACATTACTGCCTATTTACATTTTTGACATTGGCTGTCCCCTGGATGAGCTCATTCATATTTATTCATCCCATTTCATTGTTAGAAAGGTGACTTCAGTCCTGGAGGACCTCTGGAGAAACGTGTTTGTGTACCTTTTCATACATTTCAGCTCGCCCACCCCATCATCTACCCTCTTTGTTTTTCACCCATCAACCCTGCCACGTCTTTGTGCGGTGGGTTAAAAAACAAAGCTGTTTTTTCTCAGCGTTACAATATTCTTCTCCCTCTCTGTCCCTCTTTGTCCCACAGCTTATTTTGTCCACTCTTATCTCCCGTTATACAGACTTGTTGCTCATGTTCGGCCTTTCCTTGCTCAAGGTTTTTTTTTTCCCCCACCTTGTTGCCTCTTTTAAAAGCTGAGTTTGGGTATTGGGAACTTAATGCACTATGGCAACACAAGCAGTGTGGTACGAAGAAGGCTTAAACCCTGTGATGGTGTATTTTTGACATGAATGCAGGTGGAGGAACAGGCACTAGGGCAAAGCTGCAGCTGCCTTCATTCACACATTGCTCTCTGTCCATCCTTTCATCCATCCTCTGTTGCATCACTTCTTCCATCTTTTCATGTCATGGCACATTTTTTTCTCTCCATCCGTATCAACCCAAGTGTTTATGCATCTACCTATCCCTTCCTCCTTGTATTCAGCCATTTTCTTCTGCACACACTGTTCTTCCATGCAGCCAGCCAGCCTTTAAAAGCCAGCTGTTTCTCCCTCTGTTAACCTTATCAACATGTAGCCATGCATGACACCCATCAGGCAATAATTGCTTAAAAACATGTTTACTGTTACAAACGTATCCAATTCCTGTGCGAATGTGATGACGACTTCACCATTAAGGACAACCACATACATTTGTTTATTTATGCAATGTGCAATTTCTGTTATTGATTATCAATGTTTTGATTGATTGCTAACTTATTGTGTCGTTAGGTAATATAAATAAAATAGAGATAGACAATGTTTTAAAAAACAATCAGGCAAGTAAATAATAAGTAAAAAAAACATTTTCAAAAAGGAGTAGGAATAAGTTAATACTTATATGGTCCTACCCACTTTGCTAACTGACCCATATCAATAGTAATACATATGTAATAATCATATTAATAGTGATAATGATTATGTAGATTAAAGCTAATGACAACTACAAGAATTGCTACAGTTATTCACTAATGTTCTGTGCATTGCTGAAAACTTGTTGTGATTGGAAAGAAAAAAAACATTTCTTTCCTCCTTTTTAATATTTGCTAAAAATAGCTTTCAAGGTTCCACCTGCTTTTGAAAATAAATCTGTTTGGTAACATGCCAAAATAAATGTAAGCTTTTCTGTGTGAGAGGACTGCCAGGTTGTTGGAATGATGGTTAAAAATGAGGGATTTTTACAATCAAAGCAATGTTTCATCAACAAGCATTACACTTCCAGCAATATGTCATATTGGTTTTCATGTGAATAAGTCCAGAAACACTGAAAATGATTTGCTTCTCACCCCTCTTTCGCTGGCCTCCTCTGCTCCTTGTTCTGGCTCATTGGTCAATTTCTTGGCTCTGGGCCGAGGATGCAGTTCATGTCATTAACTGCAGCCTGGTGATTTCATGTCATGCTCTGCTGAGCGTTAATTGCTTTGATGATGGAAAGGTTGATGTTTTGTACTCTATATGTATGTAAAAGGTAATAGCCATTTTGGACCAGGTGTGACTGTGGGTGTAAGGTGTAAGGTGGTGATGTAGAGCATCAGCAGCGTCATATTCTCAGCCACAGAAGTGCGTCACATCTCTCATAGAGTTACAGCCCAATACTAAACCATCACCGCTCTCCTATTTCTTCTTTCTCTGTTGCTCTCCCTTCTTTCCTCAAACGGCAGGAACTCCATCATCCTCTCCTCTTTTGTAATTACCAGTCACCTCACTTTTTTTATTCCTCCCCTCCTTTATATCCTCCTCTGACTTTCTCCCTCCATCACTGCCTCCTCTTCTCACTTGCCTTGCCACCTTTTATCTTTCTCTCTCTATTCCCTCTCTCCAATGCACAACCCTTCCTCGCTTCTTCACTTTCACCTCATTCTGCTGAAAAGCTGATAGTGGAGATAAATAACCACCTTCTCTGCTCAAATCCCCATTTCTCACTCATCACCTCTTTTCTAGTCCATCAATCAGTCCATCCAGCCACTCACACACTTTTTTGGTGCATTTTCAGTAAATTTGTGACTCTGGCCTGTCAGTAGTCCTCCTGTGTGTTTATAAATCACTGCTATCTGTTAGGGTGCCTTCTCCTCTTTACTCACCAGCATCCTTGTTTCTTTTCAAGGTCTTAACTGCTACTGCAACAACAAAACTGTGATTTATTTATATATGTGTGTTTAGGCCAGCCATGACCTGCACCCAGAACTGATAATAAGCACAACTTAACCAGTAATACCTGCTGTGATGAGTCATTGAAAGTCCTGGGAAATCCATTAATCCAATCCTGAATCTGTTTCCAAAACTAGATTGGTGTTAAGTGCAATCCTAGTATTGATGCCTCATTCCTCACTCCTCTTGTTACCTGAGCTACCACTGCATCACTCCTTTCTCTCCCCTTCACCTCACTTTTCTTCCTTATCTGTCAGTTATTCTGTTCAGCTTTGTCACACATTACCTCCCATCTTCTCCTCACCTTCACACCTCATTCCCTTTTACAGATTTCCCCTTTGTGATTCATCTTCTTTCATTTTCCTCATTGTAATGCCCCATCCAGGTTTGTGACGATCTACCGCGGCCCCAGCCACACCTACAAGGTCCAGCGATTGACTGAGTCCAGCAGCTACAGCTTCAGAATACAGGCCATCAGCGATGCTGGGGAGGGCCCTTTCTCTGACACACACACGTTCTGCACCACCAAGTCTGTTCCCCCTGCCCTCAAAGGTAAAGTGACCCAGGCAAATCTGTGTTTGGTTGCATGGATGGTGTCACTCCAGGATTTGGTTGCACCTGCTACTCATAAATCGATTTGTACCATACTTGAAAACTAGGAAATACTTCAGCAGTTTAGAAATTGAAAAGGTAACCTGCAAATCCTCTAAACACACAAACAAAAATTCACATGAAACTCCTGCCTGACGACCTTTTAGACACATCCTTTATTGGGAAACATCTCTTGCACCATCCAGTCAATCTGTGATATGGCATATATTAATATTTAATATTTAGTAAGATATTAAATATTAACACATTTTCTGTTGCTTATCCATTTTAATTTAATAATCCATAAATCTTGATTTATGTTCTCACAGGGCAAAGTTTGTTCCTGCTTGGCTTGTAGAGATGACATGTTTATTGTTGCCTTGCTTGATTATTGCCTCCACTATGTGGCCTTTGCTGTAAACTGAGGCAGTGGCTGATTATACCTACAATGATCACTGTGAAGAGAATCCTCTCAGGTGCAGCACACAATTGACATATCCATAAACAGGCAAATAACCGCCTCGGGTACATGACCAGCTTCGATAAAGCTGTTAGCATGTCTGAGCCACTCTACGCTAATCAGCTTTTATTGAGAACAACGAAAGCAGGATGAGTTGAGACAGTTCAGTGAATCGCTCCCTGGTTAGGGTTTAGTAAAAATGCATGCTGTGGTTCACACAGTCACAATTAGATTTTTGTCGTTATGCTGTTATTTCCATTAAAATGTCATTATCATCCAAGGATGTTTTTGCTTTCCAGACAGTTGTCAGCACAGTATGATGTGCAGTACCCACAGCAGATGTTGACCATCACTGCAGATATGAACCATTAGATTCATAGCTAGGAGGGAGGTAGTCGTTGTCAGTGCTTTATGTGGTTATAAATAACAGTGATTGAGCCTTTCAAATGCCTTTTTTTTTTTTGCAAAAGTAAAGAGTGTATTTTTTTCATAATCATCTCTTTCCTTGCTTCTGTTTTTGAAAGAGGTTGAATTTTTTTTTTTTAATGGATCCAAACCTGTTTTATTGACAAATACCCGAGACAGGACGATCTTCAAAATGTCGTTGTCAATCATTCTTTTGCATCCTAGGCAACCTAGAAAGAGGGCTTAAAGTGTAAAATACCAGAATATGCCTTTAATTCCATACTCAACATGTTATGATGCACTAAATTTAGATACAAGGCAAATGAATCCATGTTTTTGTGTCATTTGTATTGCTGTACTGTACTTTTCCTACTATAAAACCCTGTTCTGGTTGCATTTCTTCCAACAGCTCCCAGGGTGCACCAGCTGGAGGGAAACACATGTGAGATCACATGGGAGACTATCGGCCCAATGAGAGGAGACCCTGTGAGCTACGTGCTCCAGGTGCTGGTGGGACGCGAGTCTGAATACAAACAGGTTCGTCTACCACACACACACACACAGAGGATATTTGAGGATAGTGTTGAGGGCTCCTGTACTCCAGAGGCCCGCTTCAATAATTTGGTTCATTCTTAGAAGATGTGGAAGTGTGTGTCACTTCTTGGAGGATATTTTAGTTTATCTCCCAGTGGAGCAGACAGATTCAGTTTGCATTGATGGGGAAGGCACTACAGAGCACTCAACAGCCCACACAAAGACACAAATTGAAGGATGAAACGCATACAGGCGTTCTCTCTCTCTCATTTTTCTCTGACAGGTAGAGCATTCTGAAATTGCAGGTAATCTGCAGTGCCAGCAGTATTTATTGAAATGTATTGGGGGATTTTCATGAAAATAATAACAGAAACTACTGGGGGGGGGAAAGAGTTGCTGGAAATGTAGGATCAGGTGGCGAGCAGCTGGAGCGATGAGCAGACTGCAGACAAAGAGACACTTGTCTTCAGGGACATTCTCCTCTCCCTTATTGAATTACTCAGTGGTTGGAGGGAAGAACTGCCGATACTCTGCAGTGGACAAAACTGTAGCTGTGTGTATATTTGTGCATGTGAGGATGTATGATGTGTATTTGCTCAATTCATAACACACAACCAGCTCTCTATACAAAGCTGCGGTGCTGCTTTTGAGACGTTTCTATGCTTTTCTATCCACTTATTTCACAGTGAGGAGATAGACTTGTGAATTTCTTTCCTGAGTAAGAGAAAAACCAATTTTTTCATTTTGTTTTTATTTTAGATTTTCGTTGAAAAAAAAAATGTTCTTGTTAGTATGACAGTAATAGTACAAGGATGTAGCTGTAGCACAAACAAGACAAAAATCTTACGTCAACACCTGCCTTGCTCCAGCACATGAATATACTTTTTCATTTTGCATTCATAAACGTAACTTTACAGGAAGCGACAAGATGGTTTAGACCAGGACTGAGTCCAGTAATCATCCTTTTTTCCATTTGCTTTTAATAATCACTGTTTTTTGTTGTGTGTTATCCAAATTTATTGAGGTTGTTTTCATTTTAAATAAGTAAATTTCCCAGGTAGTGATCAATAAAGTAATTCTATTCTATTCTGTAATAATGGAAAGTTAAAGATCAGTGTGAAACACACGCACATAAACTCCACCTGCTGCCTGAAATATTATCTGCTCTCACATAGAACAAAAATGTGATTGCCATCAAGTCTATTTTATCATTCAGCTTAAACCATAAATCAAAATTTTGCCTCAAGGGGCTTTATAATCTACAGCATACATCCTCCGCCCTGAGAAAAAAAACAACAGACGGTACAGGTGTATACAGTTGTTTCCAAAGACTTTTCAGAATAAAATGAAAACATGTTGTGCTTGTTCAGTTACAGAATGAACAACAAGGTGACCTGGCAAGATAGTGAAATTGATACCATGTCCTTTAGCTGTCATTGCATTATGATATTATTGTAATTTTATAAGTCAGTTTCAGGAGTTATGCACAAGAAATGAGCAAATATGGATTGGTTGTCGTACCTAAGGACATTTCAACGGTACAGACTGTCCATTGCAGGAAACGCCTTGTGACTTTTTGTCACTTGACATTTGAAGTTCATTTATATAGCTTAAAGCCATTTTTTGAACTTATGGAAGAGTGTTTTATGTATTACTTTCTATAACAAGTAGCAGATAAAACAGTTTTTGCAGTAGGGGAGCGCTGACAATAAATGCTTAAATCAGAGGGGACACAAGTGAGGTGTTGAAAATGTTAAGCCTGTTCAGTAAAGGCAGGACTCACTCGAGGCTCTCTGGAGGGGGATGATTCTCTCGCTGCAGTGTGGCCATGACGCCCTGCCACATGTGTTTCCTCATAATTTGACTTGAACCGCTTCCTTTCCCTAAATGGGCTCCTGCTGAGAGCTTTAACGTGCCCACACAATAAAAACAAGCAATCATGTGTCACTGTGACCCAAGCAAAAACACACCAACTCATTTCACTCTTGAGTCAAGCTTCAGTAAGAACTGGCAATTTTTTTTAACTTGTTGTATTTTTCTCTCCCCTCACAGGTTTTTAAGGGAGAGGAGGGTGTGTTCCAAATCTCTGGTCTCCAGGGCAACACGGACTATCGTTTCCGCGTGGGCGCCTGCCGCCGTTGCCAGGATACGTGCCAGGAACTGTGCGGACCACTGAGCCCCTCCTCCTTGTTCACGCTGCGTCGCCAGGAGACGCCGTCGTCGGGGGAACTGTGCCCCATGGAGACAGGCAAGGGTGCGGGCCTCATCTCCAGCGACGAGCGCTTTGCGGCGCTCATCGTGTGTGTGTTCGCGGGCTTCTCCATCCTCATCGCCTGCTTGCTGCAGTACTTCTTCATGAAGTGAGGGAATTTTAACTATAGGATAGAAAGAGAAAGCAAAATCACAGAGAAACTTTAAAAAAAACACAGGTCTATGAAAGAACCGAATGAAATCAAAACAAACACTTGATGTGCTTCTAAGGCTATGTATGTATGTTTTTTAGTATCGATTCTGGCTTTCTTCACCTTGTTCCTGTTGTCTTCTGCCTTCACTCAGTTTGGTCTCATTTCTCTCTACGTCTCTGATGTCTTCGCCATTGCGCCATTGTCTATCTCACTTATTAAGGATTTCTGTCGGGGGAAGCCTTGTCTTAGCTGTACCTCGGTTGGGAAAGAAAACTGATAATCAAGCCTTAAAATAGCTGTGAGCAAAACAGTTGCTCCTCAGACTGACTTGCATGTTTTTTTTTGTTGTTTTTTTTATTTTGTATCTTTTTACATATTTGATTAGAGAACTTGTATATTTCTTTACGGTCATTTTTTGTTTTGTTTTTCAATGTGTAATTTGCTTCATTTTTTTTTTTTGCTGCAGTCTTTATTCATTTCAGCCATATTCCAGTGTAGGCCTGCAAAGCTTTAGCCATTCATACGTTATTATTCAGTTTGTTACTATTCTACAGACTCTGTCAGTCAGTTCATGCAATTCAGTTTATTCACATCTGCTTTTCATGTTCAATCACTCACTCATTCAGCTACCAAAGTGATGCAATCCATGTGTGGTGTAAGATGCTGCTATCCTGTGATTTTTATTATATCTAAGAAAGAATGGAAAACCAGTAATCTAATATATATACACACAATATAAATATATATATAGTATAACAAATATCTATGATGCTATAAAAGTGATGTAATATAAGTGATGGCAATGTAAGGTCTGAAGTACAGTGTGGAAGGGGAGGAGTCGACTCTATAGGTGCTCACAAAACGCAGCTCTGAGATCAGTTCAGCAGCTCACAGAAGGAGCCCTTTAACACTGGTTTCGGATCAGAATATGAACCCTTGTAGGAATTTTCGAATGTTGGGCATAAAACTGGCGCGAGCGTTTAGAGAGGGTTTTCGGGCTGCGAGGATTGTGATTGGCTGCATTTTAACAGGAAAGGGCAGGGCTGGGCATTTGATTGGCCCTCAGTCAGTCCTTCCGTATTCTACCATCTCAAGTACCATCGCTCCAGCCTATTTATCCGTTGCTTTAGTGGCGTTATGCCAGAGGTGACCCAGAGGTGCTAGCAGCTTGCCAGCTAGCCGCGCTTCTCAGAGCTCTGTGTGTTAACCAGGAAAGCCATTAGCAGTTAGCTTGTAACAGCCGCCGCCAGTGAGAGCAGCGCAGTAGTTTCTCCTTCCAGCTAGTCTGTGAATCGATCCGTTTGAAGACCTCCTTTCTCCTCCCCTGCTCGTAATGATCTGTAATTACCTTTTGCTCTGGCTGCTCTTCTCTTGCTTTCGATCCATCCCATCTTTCTGCCCATGCACTACTCCCTATCTCAATCTCTCTTTATTAAAAGGTGCTTTATTGACATGTAATCAGAGCAGTAGCACGTCTGGGGTGTCTCTCTTCAGACAGACATGTTTCTCTGGGGACTTGAATTAATGTTCACTAACCAAACAAGCCTTCGACAGAACACAACTCAACAGAACGGGGCATTCTGACACACCTAACACCCCTTTCCTCCCCGACCTCCCACCTGACTCCTGAACTCCTTTTATGCCGACCCGAATAAAAACAAAGCCAAGGTACAGTCCAATACATACCCTGATGATCCAAAGAAGTCACCCTGACCTGCTTGATTAATGTGTCTACTTTTGTCAGGTGGGGTGCAGGGGAAGAAGGATTGGGTGGGAAGTGTGTGGGGGGGTATGGAAGAGTGGCGGGGCAGTCGTTTCACGCCGCCGGCCAGCTCTGATTGGCAGCCTGTAACGTACCTCAGGGATAAGGCCTTACAGAGGGGAGATCTAATCCTGTCATCCCCATCGCTGTCATGAACGTCATCATATTAGCCTCTCTCCCTGTGACTCTCTCTCCGTCTTCCTCCCCCTCTTTGATCTCTCTGTGTCATTGTTTTGATGCTGTATCTTGTCCTCTCGTCAATGCTGTGCCTTGCTCCTGTATGTGTCAGTAAGCAAAGTGGTTTACTAGCTCAAAATACCTTTGCCAAAGTTGATGGGAAAGTTAAGGTAGAGTTCTTTTCTAGGTTTTATTTATACTATATATTTGCATACAGTACTTTACATGCCAATTACAGTGCAATCTTCATTTATTTATTGTTTAAAGATTAAGAGACAAGTGTAGTTATATACTAATTTTTTCCTTGTAGCATGTTTTTTTTTTCTTCTCAGTTTTTTTTATGGATGTATGTTAGACTGTATGATTAAGGCCAGCATTCCTTATCTCAGTAACCCTTTAAGTATTTCTCTTACAGCTGTTGGGAAGCCGTAGCTCATCAGTCCATGCGTTGCAGTTATCATTGCCATTTCAAACATGTAACCAAATGTATTTTGTTTTTTCATCTCCTGTCGCGGCCGTGCACAGCCGAGCAGTTCTTGTAATGCTTAGAGACATGTAGCAAAGCAAGGCCGTAGGGTCGGTTCAAGTCACCTGTACTGGGATAAACGTTGCTGCCTTTGGCTTTTATTTTTCTGATTAGTGTTATAATGAAGCTTCTGATATCTTTTTACTGTTTTATTGCCAAAGCGCAGGCTTCTCGTGTCCACTAGATGTTGCATTCGCAGTCATCTAAAGGGTTCTGTGATGTTCCTCTGTAACGACACAGCATTACGATTATTATTTTTGTTATTATTATTCTCTCAAAAGGAAAAAAAAACATTAACTCGATCTGTGATTATGCTTCTTTTCATATTATCTTTTATTATTTTGTTTTGTAAAGCAAAATTATGAAATGTGTAGCCCCTATCGAAGGAGAGTTTTTAACACAACCTGATTTCACACTGAAAAAAGGCAAAAACAATCATACAATGATTTCAGGCAGATGATGACAATAATAATATTAACGATTCCTTGTTCAGGCTAGTGCTGGTATAGCAGTAGTTAGTATTTTGTATCCAGTATTTTGCTAAGAGATGATATACAGAGATATCTATAGAGCTATAGAATGAGATGGTAATACATTATGACTAACAGAGTTGAAGCACTTTTCTTTATGCCGAGCATTAGTCTTGATGAGGTTAATATGAGCGAGAGGAGGCACGAGGTCCATCGCTCGGTTCCAAACACTACTGCCAACGGCGTCTGTTACATTCATTGGCATTATTCTGTCGCTGGCGTCACTGTGACATTGGCATTACTGGAGCGTGGCTCTGTGCTTCTCAAAACTACGGCAACAAAGGAAGCACAGTTCATAAAGAGAGAGGTTCCTTTCTCACACGTGCTCTTGGTGCATGTACCGAGCCTGTTGCATTGTAGTCAGCAGGTGATATGTGAGGTGTCCTGTTGTTAAATCCTTGATGTTATGTTGCCCACCCAAAGCCCCCCTCCTTCCCCCTTTTTCATGCCTCAATGCCCCGATGGGAGAGCAGAGGTGATTGGTCGAGCTCAGGCCAATCATGTTTAGTGTTGTGTAGTCTGAGGTTAACACGGCTTTAACCGTAAGGCTGTGTGTGTGTGGGCAGGGTACTCGTACTATGTGCTTCATTGTTTTTTGTTTTGTTATTTTCAAATGCTGGTGATTTTTAAAGATATCCCCCACCCCACCCTGCAGGTTCTGCACATTTGGTGGGTATGTCAAGATATATGTTTTTTTTTTTTTTTTTTGCCCAACAACCCCACGTCTGTGCCTTCTGATCAGTTAATTTTTTTCTTTAATTTTTTTTTTAATGTTTTGTACGTTTTACTGAAAGTAGAGAATTTTGACTGAGAATTTGGCGATTTGACAAACATACAGAGACTCACAGGTAACTATTTTTTAAGCAAGACAAAAAAAAGACATATTTTTACCTCACAATTTAAAAACAAACATTCCAATGTTGTCATGGTCTACGAATTGAGAAAGAAAAAGAAAAGAAATTCATGCATTTCTTCTTGTATTGTAAATGTTAGACAATTTCATATGCATTATATAAAAGAAACTGCCATATCAATTTTAATGTATAGATTTTTGCAAATACTACCCTATGTATGTAAGACGTAACTGTATCGGTAGCGTATATATAATATATTTATGCCCAATAAATGTTTTGATTTTTTTTCTGACATTGATTGTATGTTTTATTGCGTGTCATCATTTATCAGCATCCCTACCTGCATGTAGACTGTTCTTGTTCTGTTTATGTTCTGTTGCTTTTGTATGAATCACTTTTCTACCGATAAACATATCTGATACTGTCACACACATTTTTAGTGTTACTCAACTCATCTATGTAGAAACTGAACGATTAAATAGGTATGAGCAAAGTAACAAAGTACCTTCCTCGATCTCATCCTTATGTCTTTTAGTAAAGCTAAAGTAAAATAAAAATAAAATAATAGTAGTTCTTGGAAAGTGCACTGTAAGCACTGGCCATGTGAGAACTCGATCTACCAGACTTTAAAATGCATTATGAATGAAGCTGAAAGCTGGTAGTGCATGACTCACTGGTGAAGAAGCACAGTTGAACAGGGTGTGATCTGTGGTGTCAGATGCACCTATCCTGGCATATTTTAAGTGGATAACTTATTTGGATTTTCAGGTACTGTGTCATCTACGTTCACAGAAAACAAAAGTCCAATCAACAACGAGAAAAAAATCCCATCAGCTGCTGTCTTGGGCGGCGGGGTGAAACCTAAAGGAGAGGGAATCTTCATACCTTGAAGGATAGCTTCAGGACAATGAAGAGCATACAACCTGGCAAAAGTTTGGGCTACAGGTAAAGAAATCTGTTGTGTTCCTCTGCTGTCAGCAATTAATCATCCAAACACATAAATATCCCATTCTGGTCATTGCTGATCACTTCAGCAACTGTTGGATGGATTACCTTGGAATTTGGCAAAGGCATTCAGGGGATAAATCCTGATGACTCTGGGGATTGCTTGACGTAAAACAACTTGTCCATGTTCAGTGCTAATTCAAAAATGCTGGTATGCTGAACATGCTGTGATAACAAACATGTAAGAGATAAGATTATCATTTATTCGTCCCACAGATGGGGAAGTTTGTATTGTTACAGCAGCAAAGTGGAGAGTGCACCAACACAAGGAGGTCCTATAAAAACTAAGAAATTAGATAATGAGTAGAAAAACAACCAAGTGGAAAAATAACTACGGTATCAACATATATACAACATAAGTGAATAACTGCGGTATCATATATACAACAAGTGAACAAAATAAGTGTGCAAAATTGCTGAGCACAGCAGATTGTGTGGTGTAATAAAGTGCATGGTATGAATGGAGAGAAGTGACATTGCACATTAATAGGTAAATGCTATATTTACTAAACATCAGCCTATTAGCATTGTCATTTTGAGCGTGCTGTTGTTTCCATTTAGCACAGAGTGCCACTGGGCCTCCAGTACAGCCTCCCCGAGCCACTAGTATGGCTGTAGACTCTTAAATAGATGCTTTCTGCAGGACAGTTTGTCACTGTCAGAAAATGGCTCCAGAAATATTCCTTGTAGCCCCAGAAAAAGCATCTCACAGACTCTCTAAAAACTGTTAAATCAGGACAGACAGCATTTTCCAAATGATTTGTGGCTTTTTTGAGTACATGCCTCTGTTTGCACACCAGCTAGTGCCGTTAGCAGTTAGCGACCAATGGTCACAGCTGGTACCAGCTGGTGCACATGGCTTCAACATGTACAGGCACACAGTGCTATAGATAGAGATAAATGTGAGCTCCTCTTCAGCTCCAGCCTCCTCTTCTTCTGCATTGTCTAAAGGTAATTTATTCACCCTCCACTGTACAGCCCACATCTAAATAAACTATCATGATGTCTGACTCATGACTAAACCTCTCTACTGTCACCTTTTGTTTTATTGTCTATTTTCACTGTTTCGAACAGGGACCTGTCATCTTTCACACCTCTACCTCTTTTTACCTACCATCCACCCACCAACCATCTTCAATGAGGTGCCAACACTGTTTTTAATTAACTCATTCACCTTCCTCATTACTTTTGGATTGCATGATGTTTTCCATGTGGGTGCTTCAGTCAGGTTTACCTAACATACCTCAGAGGTGAGTGAGGGCTTCTGTGTGGCAGCATCTGAAGGCAGACTTGTTGTTTTTGAGGTCTTAGGTGACGGAGTATGTCTTTGTTAAGATTACAAATCTACTGACTGGTATTTTCCTTCCCCTCAGACTTCACTACAATAGGGTTTATCAGAGCCACATGGGGGAAAGGATTACAGGCCTCCGACTGAGTGGTCTTGACTTTTAGTTATGATTCATGAGGGTGGAAGGTTAATATTAAGTGGAGTGGTTTGTTACTTTCAAAATCCTCTCAGGGCTTGAATCTCATACCTGTTGAAGTCAAGTAGCCACCTGATTGTCAGTTGTGTAACAGCTCACTTGAAGAATATTAATATTGTTCACAGAAGAAAAGCAAAGAGGAATCCAGGCTTCCTTTTTTTTTTTACTTTTACAAGACGTTATCATCGACAGATACATCACCCAACAGGGAGTATTCACCAGAAAAAAAGAAAAAAACATGAATCTTTTTTGTAGATTTATAAATAGTAAGGCATGACATCAGGACGTACAGTCATAAACATTTATTGACAGAGATACATTCTTCAGTGATGTTTTGAAATCCAGTGCCGACTGATGGAGGCTGACTGGTCTTCTGGAACCATCTGAGTGTACAGCGTTGAGTGTCGCATTACAAGGCGTCTATTTACAAGTTAAAGCAGCAAGCACAACATCATCACTTATAGTCACTTATATATTTCACTGACTCTCTTTGTCCAAAAGGGTGAGTGATACACTTTACAAAATCACTTTAGTTTCTCCATCAGATACATTTAAAGGTTTTGTTGTTAATATTGGACAGCTAGCAAGATTTGAAAGGGCCACCTCCTCTAAGCTCCACCCTCCTCCTCTCCAGTTGTCTCCACCTCTCTGAGGCTGCAACAGTGCTGATTCTGGTTTCTCCTCTAACTTTCTTCTCTTTGTCTGTTTAGCAGGGTGAGCCATCAGAAGTAACACTGGAAGTGGTATTTTTGGCTGCATTTTCTCTGCTATTGTTCCCTACAGAACAGATTCTCCTGCTAACTCTGTATTTCTGCAGAGGAGTGTGCTGGATATTTACAGCAACAGTGGGGAGGAGGGAGGGACAAAGGGGGATGTGAGCAGGATGAGACATGACCGAGTGTCAGTTGATTGGTCAGAGTTTTTACAGTCCTGCAGCCACAGAGGTCTGATTCTTTTCCTTCCTTTTTCTGAACACATAATGTACTGACTGCTCTCAGAATGGAAGGATAATTTCACCCAGTATAACAAAAAAAGCTTCTGAAAAGAATGACAGATTATAGCTTTAAAGAACAGGTTAAAACAAACCTCTTTATGGAATAGTGTTGTATAGTTTGGCACCTTTGGCACATTAGAATGACACCCATGCAATCCTGCATTTGAGCAAACAACTACAATCAATAATCAAGACAAGATGTACGTAATATAACTTAAATTGTGCACGTTTGATTTAACCACTAAAGGAGACCCTCTGCTTGTTCACACTGAACATTTTCATGCCACAGATGATCCCACTGTGCTCGTAGTACTGACTGCTTGTTTATGAAGAAAATGAAAATTAAAAGTCACTCAACCCTCCCAACAGCTTGAGTATATGATTTGATGCAGTCCCCACACAACTATAATAAAGTGAATTTGGTCCCGTACTGAGTTGTATGAAGTTAGCTGACATCAGCACACCTGAGATGGCTGAAATCATGTTTCAGTGGCGCACACTTCACAAGACATACTAAATTCTTAATTTATCTCCATCTTATCAAACCTCTGCAGTCTGCAGCTTGAATAATGTTGATCATTAACCAAGAATTAAGTAAAATCACAAAAAATAAAGACACAATAATACATGTTGGACATGTTTGCATTCTGTAAATCATCTCACATTCCCTAAAATCAACATCAACATTGACTCTCTCCAACAAGTTACATAAATCATATGTAAAAACATGACACCTGGCACACACACACATGCACTCTTTCTGTCATGAGCACACACTCTCTCTCTCACACACACACCCCCCCCACACACACACACTCACACACACACCACTGCTGCCTCTCTCTGAAGGAGTACAGAACAGTGACACAAGTCTACAGTGGTTTCTTTGTCATCCAGAGTATGAATACAATATAAGGCAATTGTAGATGTCTATTATGTTTCTATGTGTGCGCATGCTCGCTGCGTTTGGTTCACATTTGGATCAATAAAAGCACTTCTGGCTGTGTGTTTGTGTAGGCCTACATTGCTCTCCACCAGACGAGCTTTTGAAATGTTGCTGTTGTATGAATACTGGAGGTCACTTGCTGAAATAATCCAACAAGAAAATTAACTGTTCTATTGATGCATGTTGAGAAAGTGGATTGAGGCCTGCAGAGTTTTGTGGTTTTCTCCTGTTTCACGTTTCACTTTTTTTCCCAAAGTGAAAGTCAAATAAAGACGCGCTTGCGCGCAGAGCAAATTGTTTGACAGAGGTAAGGGCTTTAAGGTCGAGGAGTGTGATCAACTTCTGACTGTTTTTTTTTTTTCATTTTGACAGCCATGCTTTTAGAAGCTGACTGTGGATTCTGTCCAGCCGTAGGAGCCGTCTCCCTTCATGGTGCTGGCTGTGCGCCCTCGTGGCGGCTGGTTGTCGGTCAGGCCGAAGAGGCGCGCGGCTGCGCTCCGGTACTTCCAGGACATGGTGTTGTAGAGGATGGGGTTGATGGCAGCACTCAGGTAGAAGAGAACCACGGACACCAGACTGCAATACTCGGACAACACAGAAAGCAGCGGGGACGGAGCGTCCAGAGAGCGGAACTGCAGGTAGCGACCCACGTGGAAAGGCAGCCAGCATAGTACAAAGGCCAGCACTACCACCACTGGAGGAGGGGGTGAGCAGGTGGGGAGAGGTATGAAGAGGAGGAAAAAAATGGAAAGAGTGGGGTGGGAAGAGGAGAGAGTTAATAAAGTTGCAAACGAGTTTAAATCTAGTTGAAATACCAAATTAGGCGTGTGCGTAATTTGTGCGCACTTACCCAGCATCTTGATGGTCTGTCTGTTGCTTTTGTCCCGGTGAGCCACTCTGGAGCTTATGTTGGTCTCCCTGTGTCTCTGCCACAGCCGACGGCCTATGAGGCTGTAGAGCACTGTGAGACAGAAGACTGGCATGAAGAAGAAAACGGAGCTCAGCCACACCATGGCACCCATCAGACCCGACTCCACTGCGTAGTGCGTCATCTTACACTCCCGGGTGTCCTCAGCCTCCAGGGAGAACTGAGTCTCATTCATTTCCGAACTGAAATTTGGCCCCATGCTGTCACGCTCCACTCCCACCATGACAAACACAGGTCCGGCGCTCAGCAGAGACACTGTCCAGAGAAGAAGGATGAGACCACGCACCCGCCTTTTGGTAACCAGGGCCTTGGCACGCAGCGGGAAACAGATCGCCAGGTATCTCTCCACCGACAGCGCGGTGATGCTCAGGATGGTGGAGTAAGTGCATGACTCTGACACGAACTGAAAGAGCTTGCAGAGCGCGGCCCCGAACCGCCAGGGCCTGTACCTCCACATACGGTAGAGGTCCAGCGGCATACACAGGAAGATGAACAGGTCTGACACGGCCATGCTACACAGGTACAGGTTGGTGGTAGTGTGCATGTCCCTGTACTTGCCGACCACCAAAATGGTCATGACATTCCCCGTCACCCCGACCAGAAATAGTAGCGTGCAGGCGACAGTGATGAGCGCCAGAAGAGGGATTGAGTAGTAGTTCAGAGGAGGCAAGCCAAGGTCAGCGCTTCTTGTGGCGTTGTAGGTCTCCTCCCAGCTGCAGTTGTGGGAGAGGCACTCCGACAGATTGGGCCAAGAGGGCATGCTGTTGCCGCGCGGTTATTCACGCGGCCGTGACTGGCCCTGACTGCGAGAAGCAACCCGGGTCTGGGACTCCTTGCGACCCTTGGTGTTGCCCTTTTCTCTCATTATCAGCGTTTGAGCTGTGGATGTAATGGCAAAAGGCTGGCAGCCGTGCGTAAAATCTAGATCCTTGCGCGCGTTACAAACGAATGTGCAAGCAAGTCTGAGCAGAGAGCTACTCAAGTCATTCAGGGAGCAGATAGTCCTCTCCAGAAACTTACATCCACTTAATCTGCAACACACACTCTAAAGTGGTCCAACAGTGGTGCTGAACATACTTCAAAAAACTGGTGGTAGGAGCAACACAAATTGCATGCTGGATATCTGGAAGCTCCTCATCATCAGCCGAACTGAATGCGGAGCTGTATTCTAATCTAAACGGAAACTGCAGAGAAAACTCAAGTCAATGGAGGTATAAATAGATTAAACCGAAGCAAAACACAAATTATCTCCCGCGTCCTTTCTGTCGGTGAGAACCACCAGCAGAGTACTTTGGGTAAAATGAAACATGCGCCAAAGAGTTCCCATCACCAGCAGCGCCTCTCTGTGTTTGCGCGTCAGACAAAAACAAAACAGAGAGCCTGTAGACGGGTTGCATGTGATGGTGAGTCAGAGGGTCGTGAGGATGCGGCAGCAGCGGTGACCATCTGTCCTGGAAAGGTGCACCGCACCGGAGCTCAAAGTCAGACAAACACAAACGGATAAACAACAACCACAGTGAAAACAAACGAGGTGCGGCAGAACGGAGAGAGCTTTATAAAAGTCACAAGCACCAGGAAGGAGCGACGCACTGTCAACATACTCGACTTCAAATGATCTCAGTAGAATAAAGTAGTAGTAGAAAATCACCCTGTTTTTTTTCTTCTAAATCTGCTCCTCTAGTTCTGGTGCATGTCCAGTGTGCAGATCCTGACTCCCACTGAGCAAAACATCATAGACAGACAGGTGAAGTGGTGGTGCTGCTCAGAGGAGGCTGATGAGGGGGGTCTATACGGCGAGTCCAAAGCTGCAGCGCCACCTATAGACCCTGTGAGGAGTGATGACTGGAGCGAACTCTAAATGTTAGTCTGAGTCTGAACAAGAATCAGACTAACCACCTGCTCCAGCTGACCCTGCAGAGAGGTGAGGAAAAAAAGATTCATTCTCCAAAGGGATCAATTTAGTAATCAGCATTACATACTGTGTGGCTTCTGAATGATCCTCAATTTATATGAAGTACCGATGAGGTGATGGCTTACAAAGTGTAGTTTGCCTACATGGATCAAATCTTTGATGTGTAATATTTTAGAACTGCACTCTGCCCTAATAAAATAATATTTTTTTGCTGAAGGTGAACATGATCTGTAATGTGGCACCTTTAAGTGTCTACCATTCCTGGTGTTTGTAAATTAGCAACACGATAAAGAGCATGTGAAGAGTTTTATCTGCAAAGAACATTGAATTCAGGTGTACATAATCACATGAGCTGTGTTATTTGACACATGAGGCTAATTCATAACTTGTGATATAGGGCTAAACAAATAGAATTGACTTGACACCAGGCTGCATGGAGAATATCCCAATAGAATATGCAAATTGTTTTTTTTTAAATATATCAGCCCCTAATAACTGCCAATAATCTGGTTGATTTGCCAAAGGCTGCAAACAGCAAATACAGACACAGTAAATTGAGAAAAAAGGTTTCAAGGTTGGACGGCGGTGGTGTAGTGGTTAGCACTGTCGCCTCACAGCAAGAAGGTACGGGGTTCGATTCCCGGCCCGGGGCCTTTCTGTGTGGAGTTTGCATGTTCTCCCCGTGTCTGTGTGGGTTCTCTCTGGGTACTCCGGCTTCCTCCCACCATCCCAAAACATGCATGGGGATTAGGTTAATTGGCTAATTTAAATTGTCTGTAGGTGTGAATGTGAGTGTGAGTGGTTGTCTGTCTCTATATGTCCTGTGATGACCTGGAGACTTGTCCAGGGTGTACCCTGCCTTTCACCCTAAGACACCTGGGATAGGCTCCAGCCCCCCCACGACCCTATGAGGATAAGCGACAGAAAATGGATGGATGGTTTCAAGATTGAAGACTGTGTGCAACATAACAATATGTTGTAAAACTTGATATCATGCCTTGATATTCTGATTATTAATAATTGTCACTGACTTTAAAAAACAACATGTAGGTGCAGTGAAGATGTCCTTGTTTCTTTGATATGTGATTTGAAATCATGCACATTGCAAGAGAGACAGAGGCTATACTATACAGACATTGGTTAGTGACACTCTGCTCTATTCCATAATGATTTCTACATGGTACAGTAACATATCAAGAGGTCTGATAGTAGTCTTAACTCCAGTTTGTCTCAGTATATAAGTAACAGTTCTACATTTTAGCTTTGTAGGCCGTTGGCCATGAGGAACACGCCTCCACAAAGTCAGCTTTGACAAAATGAAACATGCAATGTTGTAAGATCAAACATTGTTGCCTACAGTAGTTTCTTAATGTCTGAACAGGCAGTTTGCCTGAGTCCTGTCTACAGGTGTGAATGTCCTCACATTTAGAGTTGCAAGATATTTCTGTTTATACTGCACTGATGTGATCCTCCTTCATCCTTCAAATATTGTTATCTTTCTGCCCTTTGCTCCGTGTTTACCAGCAGGTACCATTATGTTTATGACCACTGAATCATGGTCTCTCTCTCTCTTTCTCTCTCTCTCTCTCTCTGTGTGTGTGTGTGTGTGTGTGTGTGTGTGTGTGACAGAGAGAGAGATCATAATAGTGGAGAGAACACAGCAGGACAGTTGTGTCTCAGCTTCTGTGAGACCTTTTCATCACATCAGGTGTGTATCTGGCTGCTGGAGCCCTAAGCTATTATGTGTGTGTGTGTGTGTGTGTGTGTGTGTTTAAATCCAGACTGTAGGCCAGGTTACTGTATGTGTGTGTTTGTGGTGTTCAGGGAAAACTGTGACCCTCTGACATGCGTATTGTGTAATCTACATTTCAGGGCCCACAACAACTGTGGAAATGATGATAATAGCTCAACCACATGGTGAAACCACTGTTTACACAGATAAAATAGCAAAATTAGACTATTTCTGGGACAACAGGCGGTAACTAAAGCAGCGTTGTGTGTTTTCAAACGTCATGGCTGTGTGTTAGCATCAGGAGGGAGAACATTTTCTCTTTGGTCTTTTAATGTTATGTACTTGGAGCGTAGTTTCCTGCAGTTCATTGCTGTGTTTGATCTTTTTATGAATTTATGGCCACGTATTCTGTTCCATGTAAAACATGCTCTCCATATGGTTCATGTGCATGTGGCACTGAAGTGTCTGGTGAAGTTGGTGAAATATGTGAGTGTCTGGTGTGTGAACTCTGCCTCCAGGGTGTGGTAGTAGAGCAGACACAGGGTGAAGTCCTGTTTATAAGTGTGTGTTTGCTTGTGTGAGGGGCTCAGTACATCCCTTCATCCACAAGGTGGAGGAAGAGATCTGATTTTATTTTGTACTTGGACCTGTGGATTGTGGCTTGAAATGTGGTATGAGGGCACTTTTCATTCAATGAGAGTTCTTTCAATGGAAACATATATATTATATGTGTAGTCACATATGCATAACTATATGCATAACTACATTAATTTGTTGTTGTCCTTATTTTTCATTCTTTTAATTATCTTTCAAGAGCAATCCTTTCTCGCCACTTATTTAAGTGTTTTGTTACTTCTGCAGCTCAATAGAGGCTGAAAAATGCATACTTGCAAAGGCATAAGTAGTTCATGTATGACAGGATAGACAGGCACACATCTTGACACACACATGAAACTATAGAAACAAACATGGCAACTCACCCAGACAATTAAATACAGAATAAGATAAAAACAAAGAGAAAGTGTGACATGGTGAGATAGTACGCAATACTAGTGTCAGGATTGTCTACCCAGAGGACTCCTCCTGCTCCACCAAAAGTCCAGAACTTTATTTTCAACCAATGAGAGAAGTGAGTGGGAGGACCAGCCTCTGTGATTGGTCTAGAGTTACACAGACCCCTCCCTTCCTGAGGAGTTGGACTGAGTTCCCTGATAGTTTCTCTCAGCTACACTCACTGAGTTTCAGAGCAGAAGGAGCACAGTGCCGGCTGTCTGCCGCAGAGGTGCACCTCTTTGTCTGCCCAGCTGTGTCTGAGTGTCACCACCCGTCTAGTGAAGCCAAGCGGATAGATCACACTGACCAACAATGTGGGCTGAACGCCCGCAGAAGGAGCAGGTTGGTAATGTCTCCTTCTTCTCTGACTGTTTGTCTCCATGTCTGTTCTCTGGTCTATTTGTGTCCATGGGCTGGTGGGGGGAGATATGTGTCTCTGTGACACTCCTTGGGTTTGGGTTGTTGGTGGGATCAAGCAGCAGGGGGTTCAGTTCTCTTACTGGGGTCTTAGCAAATATTTAATATCTTAACATGTTGTGGTGGAGCTGTGGCTGCCTGGTGAGTGGAGGTACTTCAGATCAGGGTTGGGATTAATGCAACAAGTTGTGTTACCTGCTGTGTGATACTGTGTGTGTGTGTGTCTCACACCCTGTTGTGGAAGTAGGTTGCTGCAGCTGGAATGTCATAGGAAGACTGCAGATATTTAGCTTTTCTTTTCGCCTCTTCTCACCGATATCAACACCTCCCCACACACACACACACACACACACACACTCCTACCCTCTCTCTTCTGCTGTTGTCTTTGCAACTGAATACACGTGATGCTGACCTCTGGCATTCAGTGGTCTTCCTTCTGCGCAGCAGAACACCTCAGTGCTTTGCTCTGATGTGGTGCCAGCACTCACATACACTCAACTTTGTTGTTGTTATTTCTCAAGTGTGTGCTTGTGTGTTTAACTGCATGATCGACCTGTTCCATGTGAGAACACTTCGCTCAGTTTTTGAAGTCAATCATTAATCTGGACAGTGGGAGCATTTCACTCCACAACCACACATTTCTCTTAACTTAATAGATACATAAAGACAAAGAGTTTTACCTTATTGCCATGTTCTGCTTCTCCTTGTGAAGTATTGGATGGATTTGGTACATTTTTCTCTTGGCATGCACATTTAGTACTACTGTAAACGTATTCCAGATGTGGACTATAGTCTTGTATGCTCCTGCCCCATGGTGAACTCCTGTTAAAAACCCACAAGCCCTGTTTTGAGTTTCCAGCCACCATCTTAAAAATGACAATTTGTGGACAATGTCAACATTATATTCATGCCGTTTCTGCAGCTTCCATAGTCAACAGACATCATAAGCCTGTTCCTAGCTAATTCTGGAAGGGTATGTGATACTTTATCAATGCTCTCTCAGACACTATGCAGACAGCATTGCTTTAGCACTGAAGACACTGTAGAAGATGAAAGAAGTGATTTATCTACTGTCACTGTGCCATTTGGCACTGAGACCATCATTAGCACCTTGTTTTGGGCCTTTGGACCTCAACGGCTTCTATTTCTGAATCAGTATGGCTTGTCTTTGGACTGTGTCCATGATACAGTGATTCTGTATTTTCAACCAATGATTAGTTTGATTCCAAAAATCACATTGTACCGCTCTTTTGTTTGTGGTACGTTGCCATGCAATGAAGGCAAGTAGAATTTAGTTTGTAGTGCTCACATGATTAAAAATACATGTAATAGTGACATGTATCTTCCTTCCATCCATTTTCTACCGCTTATCCTCATAGGGTCATGGGGGGCGGGAGCCTATCCCAGCTGTCTTCGGGTGAAAGGCAGGGTACACCCTGGACAGGTCTCCAGTTCATCACAGGACACATAGAGACAGACAACCACTCACACTCACATTCACACCTACAGTCAATCTAAATTAACCAATTAACCTAATCCCCATGCATGTTTTTGGATGGTGGGAGGAAGCCGGAGTACCCGGAGAGAACCCAAGCAGACCCGGGGAGAACATGCACACAGAAAGGCCCCAGGAATCGAACTCGGTACCTTCTTGCTGTGAGGCGACAGTGCTAACCACTACACCACTGTGCCACCAGTGACATGTATCTATTTAGAAACAATGTTCTCACTCTTGATAATCCTCAGAACACGGTCAACAGTTTTGTGGGAGAATATTTTTTGTTGCAAAAGTAGTTCCTGTGAAACCTCTTTACAGCCTCGTCTGTGGTTGCTGTTGAAATTTAAATTTCTGTTAATTGCTGTTGGCATCAGAAATGAAATTCCTCTCAGCTCCGTTGTATTGGGGTGTTGGCGTACATCTAAAAGACTATCTCAACCAAACCTGTATGGTGCAATACTGCAGGAGATGGTTATTTTGGTGAACTGTTCCTGGCCACCAGGAGCCCAAATCTCCTCTAAATTTTCTCTCCAGCCACTGTAATCATGTGGAGTCTGTCAGAGTGAATTCAGTGGTCAGTACACAAGTTCTAGTTTGGTAATTTCCAGGCGCTGACTTGGCTGCCCTGGCAGGGCTGAGTCAGGCTTGGCTTTGAGAGAGAAAGAGAGCGCAGTTCCATCGCTCCTTCAGTACAATGATGCCTTGTGTCGCCGGCACAACACCACTGTGGCACTGACGACTTCGTTCGCCCTCTCTTTTTCTGGCATCTTCTGTACGTCTTGTTTTCCCTGCCTTTCTCTGACCATCCCTATCCCCCAGTCCATGGTGTGAAGGATTAGATAATAGGCAGCTTTCGTGTGGGCAGAGAAAGAGAGGTGTTACAGACCTCTCTCGTCACTTCTCTCTCCCTTCCTCCCTCCATCCTCTCTCTCTCTCTCTCTCTCTCGCTCTCTCTCTCTCTTTGTACCATCTGCGCCATGAGGAGCTTGGCACCACACAATCTGTGAATGCCCAGATAGATTTATGGCTTTATTGCATGTGTGCATGTGTGTGTGTGTGTGTGTGTGTGGTAGTTGATTACTCAAAGAAGGTGTTCACACATGTATGTGCAGTATCTCTACAAAGATTTAGATGTACAACCGTACTTCGTAAATGTCAATGTCATTGTTGCACATCCAGGAATAGACGATAGTTCTCTATTTTTCCGAACACTCGATGGGTGGCAGCCAGTGACAGCACCTCCGCTCATATTGACATACTGTAGATGCTCAGTCCGCCTCCAGTGTTCCACTTTTCAGTTTGACACTTTTCAGACGCAAATTAGAAGTAAAGTGTAGAGGGACAAAACAGGAGGCAGACGTGCAGAGTTCAGTTTATGGCACTTTTTGGATGAAGGGAGATATAAATGATAAATGTTATAAACACACTAATGCATGCTGTTCCACCAATAGCTGCTTCTTAAGTGTAACATTCTGCCAGCTGTACTGCTGTGTGCCAAAATATCTTGATTGCATCCTTAACATGGAGTGTAAAAGGACATGAATTTCAAAGAATGGGTGGAATGTGTTAATTCCCCATGAAAGAGAAATTAATCTATGTGCTGTCCACTTCAGAATGATTTAGTTTGATTTTAGTGTTTTAGGACTAGAAACTCTCTCCTGCTAGCTCTGGGTGAGGACAAGCCCACTGTTTCCCAGTTCAAATCATTCAGGATTTGGTTTGGGTCTCAGCTCCCAGCTGAAGCCCCAGCATGGCATGTTCCCACCTTTCAGACTGGATCGGGTTAAGGGAAACCACTTCTGAAAAGACACAGCTACAGTGTATGATTGATCATGTTGCAATTCATGCAATCATGTTGTGGAGCAGTGCCTTCCCACACAGATCACAAAAGTTTGGCAGTGAAACAGACTTTTGATTGCAAAAGACACAACTTCCTGACTAAACTTAATTTTGGACAACAGTGAAGCAACTGATAAGGGATGCTGATTCTTTTTTTCTGCAAGTAGATACAGCCACAGTGATCTTGTTTTCCTTCCCATGTGTCCCCGAGTGTCTACTAGACAGCAGCAGGGCTGTTTGTCACACAAAGAAAACTCACCTCGCCCTGCTGGCTTCTTCCTCCTGTTATCTAAGAGCGTCAAGAATGTCTATAAATGGGTGTGAGAGATGAATGAATTGAGTTTATGTCAAATACAGTGCTCTGCTATGGATTAACCTGACGTTACCTGTAGTAATTATTAAACACTGTCTAACAAGCCCCCATTTATAAACTGTAATAAATCATTAATACTTTACAGATATTGTAACTTTTGCCAGGGTGGTGAGTCTATAGTCATGTCTGGGTCACGTTTCTCACTTGCTATTACTATGCCAGTAGCTAAAGTGAGTATATATATATATACATACATATATATATATATATATATGTGTGTATGTATATACATACACACATATATGTATATATGTATGTATGTATATACATACATACATATATACATATATATGTATATATACATATGTACATATGTATGTATGTATACATGTATATATACACGTGTATACGTGTTTGTATATATGTATATATATGTATACATGTATATATATATATATACATACATATATATATATATATATATATGTACATGTATATATACACACATGTACAGATATATATATATATATATATATATGTATATGAAAATTCAATAAAAAGTGTTTAATTATGGAAGAAGTTAAGAAAGCTAAACTAATGTCTAGCTATTAAATTAGGATTATGTACTGGACTAATTAAGAGTAGTCAGAGGCAATAAGGATCACTCACAGATATTTTTTCACAGTCCAACAGCCCAGAATCAGCTCCCAGAAATAACTTGTAACTAATCTATACATCAATAAAGCAATAAATCAAATTAAAGAGACCTTAATAAACAGTGCCTCATTAGACAGTGGTCCTATAGTTCTCCAGCACAATCCCAAAAGCTTTGCTCTAAATTTTGTCTAAATATCACAGGCAGAATTAATGAAGGTCACTGCATGAAAAGTGTTGCAATCTGTTCTTAATGGCTCTGCGGTGCAGGGTGAGACACTGAATTTCCCATGTGTAACAGAAGGTTGACGAGTTCCCACTTTGCTTTTATGGCGCCTCATTTTTTCCCTCAACATTCACTCATTTCTTCATCTTCTCATTAATTCCAACTAACTGACATTTAACAGGGTTGCTAGCACATGAAGGGAGAGCGTGTGCTCTTAACTGCTTCTGTTGATATTTTTACACAAGCGGCTGGCTGGCTGTTGAAACTATAGTCATGACAACAGGACAGGAAGCAGGAAGTAGGCTGTGTTTCATTGGAATGGAGTTGAGCGATAACTCCTGCAAACTCCCATTGCCTTCATGCCATCTCTGTCATCAGGTTGCATACTGTAGTGCAGACACAGATACAGTGACCAGGGCTTTTGTACGTGTAGTGTGTGCATATGTTTCATATCTGGGTCTACACAAGCATCAAACCACATGCAGCATGCCAGGTCCATCTGCTCGCAACCTCTGTGTGGGTCAAGCATGTGGATATTCTTAGAGCATGGAGAGAACCACACTGTCATAAATACCTCTTCTGGAATCTAAGATTACGTGCTCCACTCGAAAAACCAACCAGGAGGTCTTCTTAACAATTTGCAGAAAAGATGAACTTTTATTTTGGATTAAATGTGCGTTAAGCAAGATCTAAAAACTCCAAACATTCTGCATTAACCTTTTTTTTATGTCCTTCAGTCCATACACACAGATGTTAATGTGTGAGTGTGCTGCGCTCTGCTTTTCCTGCTGTATTCATAGTTGACACGCTCCTCAGTCTTCTTGTCTAATTCATTTTCTGCTGGTAGTTTCATAGGACGCCTTCAGATGGTGCCGCTTTGTGGTTCTTTCACATGTTTGGTGTTGTAGAGGCTCCTCACAACGGCCAGCTGTCTCATGGAAAGTTAGGCACACTAGTTTAGTGTTTTTCCCAGATACAATGAACAAGTATTTCCCACTACAGTATACTCATCCAATATAGTTATATATATATATATATATACAGTATATATATATATATATATATATATATATATATACAGTCATGGAAAAAATTATTAGACCACCCTTGTTTTCTTCAATTTCTTGTTAATTTTAATGCCTGGCTCAACTAAAGGTACATTTGTTTGGACAATTATAATGAGAACAACAAAAATAGCTCATGAGAGTTTAATTTAAGAACTAAGGATTATTCATTTTCCATGGTTTTCTTGATAATAACCAAAATTACTTAAATTCTTACATCAATAGCTATGGCATTGTACCGCCAAAAACACTACTTTTAAGCATTCCATGTTTTCTTTTCTGTTTGCTTTAAACACATGATACACACAAGAGTTAATACTTGATTGCATAACCATTGTTTTGGATGACTGCAGCCATGCGTCTTGGCATGCTCTCCACCAGCTTCTGACATTGTTCTGCTGTCACAGCAGCCCATTCCTGTTGGACAAATTCAAACAAATTTTCTTTGTTTTTGGGCTTGTGGTTCTCCATTTTGAGTTTGATGATTTTCCACAGGTTTTCAATTGGATTAAGATCTGGTGATTGAGCAGGCCAAGGCATGGTGCGAATGTTGTGGTTCTCCATCCAGGCTTTAACTGACCTTGCCGTGTGGCAAGGGGCATTGTCTTGTTGGAAAATCCAGTCATTCGAGGCAGGAAAGAGTTTTCCAGCTGATGGAAGAAGACTGTTTTCAAGGGTAGTCCTGTACTTGACCTGGTTCATTCGGCCTTCACACAATTGCATTTGCCCTGTTCCACTCAGACTGAAACAGCCCCAGATCATGACTGATCCACCCCCATGTTTTACTGTAGGGGCAAGACAGTCTGGGTTGTAAGCTTCTCAAGGCTTCCTCCTAACCAGTAAGTTGGCTGGAGTGGGCATCAATTCAAAATTGGATTCATCACTGAAGAGAACCTTAGCCCAATCAACAGTCCAATCCTTGTGGTCTCGAGCAAAGAGTAACCGGGCCTTCCTCTGCCTTTCATTGATGAAGGGCTTCTTACGTGCTCTGTGTGACTTCAAACCAGCTTCAACAAGTCGGTTTCGAACTGTCCTTGCCGAGCAAGTCACATTTCTCGACAGTGCCCACTCATTTTTAAGGTCCCTGGAGGTCTGACGACGATTCCTGACACAGGAACGGATGAGTGCACGGTCATCTCGTGGGGTAGAAAGACGTTTCCTGCCACGGCCAGGTAGCAATTTGGTAGTGCCATGTTCAGCTTGTTTTTTTTTGTTGTAATGAACGGCTGTCTTGGAGATCTTCAGTTTTTTCGTTACCTGTCTCTCACTCATGCCAATTTCCAGCAGTGCCAAGATGGCTGCCTTTGTTGCTTCACATAATTCTTTTGTTTTAGGCATTATGTGAGAGCTGACAACTTCTGAGTTGTGCTACGGCTTGAATGTAAGCAGGAAACCACTCTAGGCCTTTGCATGTGCAGTGCTGCTTGTGACATGAAATGGCCTCTTATATACCCTGGGAATCAATTAAGCTTAAGAATGTCAAATAGGACATAAAGGATTATGTGACCAGCTGCATTTTTTGTTGTGTTCATTGTATTATACGTTTAGTGGTACCAGATATTAGAATGAACAAGAAATTGAAGAAAACAAGGGTGGTCTAATAATTTTTTCCATGACTGTATATATATATATATATATATATAGTTATAGTTATATAGACAATAAAGTTGCCTTTGACCTTTGACCTCATCCTTAAAGTGGGGAAAAACTCTTTTTCAATCCTTGTGCGCACACATTTGGCTATATTGTTCCCTGCCAGCCCGCTCAGTTATCTGTGGGCTGCCTAGATCAGTAAACTTGTCATCTTTTGCAGAATCATTAGAACATATCGCTCACAGCTTGAGAACTACCTTTGTAAAGGTATACTGTGTTTTTCTTGCAAGCCAGTCAGCACAGACTGGATTTTTTGGGGAGAGGGTATTAAAGAGACAGGTGGTAAAACAGAGTGTTTCAGACTAAAGATCAATACAGCTGTTTTCAGACAGGCTGTGCACTGTGCACAGACTCTGCATTTGGTTGTCCTTCTGTAAAAAAGATGACCAATCACAGTGAGCCATTGGAGTCACTGTTGACTCTTCAATGGTTAGCTAGTTGCTTAGGAATTTCTATTACCCATCAAGCAAAAAACACAGGATCTGCTCCATATGAGCCACACTTTGTTCTTCTTTTGTGGTGTTTTTACAGCAGTGTGCATCCGTCAGCTCAGCTCCGTGACGTAGCGGTGACTGACATTAATCATGTGACACAACGAATCAATAATGAAATTAAGGCTGCAACAACAAATCGATAAAATTGATTTTTAAATGTGTTGACAACGAATTTCATTAGCGATTCATTGTGTCACATGATTAATATGTCAGTCACTGCTACGTCACAGAGCTCAGTTGAGCTGAGTGATGCACACTTTTGTAAAACACCACAGAAGAAGAGCAGAGTGGCTCAGCTATGGCTGTGACAGTATGGATTTTTTATTACTACGGTGATAAAGCACTCAATCAATGCATGACCGCCACAAATCCTGCTACCCTCCGCGATCGCTGCAACCCCCTCTACCCCTGCCGCAATCCTGCTACTCCTCCACCGTCAGTTTGACGTAATGTCCTGTTTTTGAATATGAGGATGGAAATTAAATATCCCATTCATCTATTAATTGAAAAAAAATTGATTATTGAAATAATCGTTGGTTGCAGCCCTAGGTGAAATTTGTTGCCAACACTTTTTAATAATGGATTTTTATTGATTTTTATTGATTCATTGTTGCAGCCCTATTTAGAATCAGCAGTTATCAACATTAATTATAATAAAGTTCTGTCAAATTTTGAATTAGAATCATTGCTTACTATCTGACATCCATAAGCATCTATATTCAGGAAAATAGTGAAATGACTGGGGGAATGCCGTCACTGCAGGCGACTGTTGCAGGTGACTCTTCTGACTGAGTGAGCATGTTGGAGCTTGTTTAGTAGAATGGGAATGAGTACTGCCAAGCTGTTTGCTGCTTGTTTTCTCGTGCTCATGTGTTATTGACTTGACTTTTTGCTCAAGAAGAATTAATGTTGAACTTAGGCAGATATGGATGGGTTAAATTTAGGTGTTACAGTCATCTCACTGTATATCTTAAGTCATAAGTGTAGTCCCTAAAGGAATACTTCACCCACAAAATGACCATTTGTGTATCAATTCCTCACCCATTCTTGTAGAAGTCTTTTTTTTCTCCACAGTGAAAGCAGAACACAGGTAAGTCTTAATGTTCAACCACAGCAAAACTATATTGAAACATCTGTCTACAAACTTCCATACAACTCGTGTATACAGTCTACTCTCTGCTAATGTTAGCTCAAAGGCTTTTATACTGAAATGTAACATTTTAGAGATGAGTTTCACCACTATCAGGCACAATTTATCTGCAAAACCAGCCTGAAAATGAAAGGATTGCATGAGAGTCTATGGCTCTGTTTATGTCCATGTACCTGTATGGTTGTCTGATCATGGTTTGAGATCAGTGATGCTGATCTGTGATTGGCCAGTCTGCATTCAAGGGGCGGGGCTTAGCAAAAGGTCAATTCATCAAGAGGAATGCAAGAATTTTTTTTTTTTCAAGAATTCAAGGAAAGAATTTATAGACAGTTATCCATTTTGGGGTGAAGTATTTAAATGTAAATCCGTTGACTATAAAGAACCAATTGACTTTTCTGTGTGTGTGCGTGCGTGTGTGTGTGTGTGTGTGTGTGTGTGTGTGTGTGTGTGTGTGTGTGTGTGTGCATGTGTATTTCTGTATTTGTGCGTTGTTCCCGTCCCAACTTGCTTCAGAGAAAATTATCCAGAAATATGATAAATGATGATGAAAATCTCATCTTTTAGCTGTGTTAGCTGTTTTTCTTTAAACTGACTCATCATCACGATACGTTTCATTCTTCGGTCTCACAGCTGTGTGACTGTTGCTGCTGTATCTCTGAAACACCACATTTCCATTAAACCCTTCTGTTTCTTCTCCAAAAATGTTCTCAGTGACTGCTTTCTGTCTGCTTTTATCAGAGAGCTGTCACATGTTGACATTTTCAACAAACTTCTGCTCATATTTTCATATTAACAAATAGTTTTTGGATCTCTGTGAGCTGGGACGAGATAACCGGAGGGCCGTTTGCTCTCATCTATTTACATCCAGAGTTTCAGAGCCAGTTTCTAACACTTCCTTGGGCAAGTTCATGGTCTGACTACTAACATGAAATACAGAGACCACAAAGTTGTCAGAAAAATTAAGAAAAAACAAACAAGGGAGCCCAGAAATATTATCAACACACAGTAAGGGAGCGCACAAAAAGTCCAATCCTACGGAAACTTCTTTTCAGCATCTTTGTGCTGAGTCAGCTGCTCTCCTCCTGTCCTTTCCTCCCCTCTCCTCCTGTGTTTTATTCTTTCTCCTTCATCTCAAAAGGAGGTAGTTTGGGATGACTGAGCATACTGCTTGCTGGGATTTGGTGTGAATGGATCTTTTTTTTTGTTTTCTTGACACCACCCTTCACTTAAAAGAGTAACAGTTTATTGCAGCTGCAGGACTATTACTCTCCACACCCTGCTGTATCCTGTCTTTGTGAGGCAGGAGTCGACAGATGACTGCTTCTGGTGGTAAATTTAAGTTGGAACAGTTGCTTAGCAGGAACACGAGGTATCGTGTCATTTTCCCAAACTGGTTTAACAGGTTCTCAAGAGGTGTTTATCAAACAAAATGAAACTCGTGAACTGAGCACAGGTTGTCCATATTCTTTTGCTCAACATCTACTATATTTGCCTATGTGGTGTGTGTGTGTGTGTGTGCAGCAGACTGTGTTCAGTCTTTACATTCATACATGAGCACTATAGCTTGTTGTGTGTTATTGTATGTTAGGGATGATTATATGTACGCTTGCTCATCAAATGACATCACTCACATGTTTCGTCGTTATACGCCCACTCACACGGGTACAGTCATTCCCGGATACAGCGTTGAGAAAATACCACAAACTATATAATGTAATATGTGGTTAGGCTGTCACAATCAAGAGGAGAAGAGAGACTAACCAGAATAATGTGTGTGTGCGTGTGTGTGCCAGCTGTGCATGACGTCATATTCCTGGTCAAGTATCACCTTCCCTTCATTTTGGAGTTTCTAGTGTATCATAATAAATGATGTCATTCTCTCTTGAAAAGCCTAATGTTAATTAATCTCATATTAATTCTAAATCATGTATGTGGTAAAGAATAATAGAACAATGTACAGAAAAATAAAGAACATGTTAGCAGTTGAAAGTCAAAATGGGGTCTTATAGGTACAAATAACTGTGAGGCAATATATATGACAATTTGTTTTTTATTAGGTGTATAATATTACAGCAGATGTGGCTGTCAAATTTAGTGTTGCTCTGCAGTACGGAGCTGCAGTCAGACAGACAGACAGTTTGTGGTGGTGTGTGACACAGCCATACTTTCCAAAATGTATATCAACACTTGGGTGCTGGAGCGGAAGGGTGAGTTTGGTAAATCATTCACTGAATCATTCACTGAATCACTGAAAATTTTGATTGGGTCATAAATACTACCTCTGTGTCATGGGGAGAACAGATTAATGTTGGCGCCACTCCTCAGAGTAAGGAGCTGCCCATTTATCACTTATTTCCAGCAATTGTTCGGTTCCTCTCACCTTCATCAAACTGACCTTTCTCAGACTCCACTAAAAAATGATGATGAATGATGTGAAAAGTGATTGTTCTCAGGCTCATTTCTGTCACCTGACTAGATGACTCTCAGGTCTGAACTGTTATGAACCGCTCTGCGTATCGTCATCTTGGTGTTGTTGTGCAGCGGAGGCCACATGTGACCTTGAAACCTGTTCCAGCTGTGTCTACACAGCTATAGTGTGTGTGTGTGTGTGTCTGTCAAAGAGCTTGCATGTTTATGGTGCTTTTGGGACTCTTATAATAGAGCACCAGTGTTGCGTCACAAGTCATGGTCAGTATATTACCGAAGGTTAAAAGTCAAATGATTCTGTTGGAAATGCAACCCCACTCTCAGTCCAATTTATTTATTCCACAGAATGTCATGTTTTTTTTTTTGTTTTTTTTTTTAACAGTTTAAATCTGTCCTGTCCTCTAGGCTCGCCCTGCTCTGGGGGCTAACTGCTGAGCATGCTGGGTAAAGCCCCGCCCACTACCAGTAGCCTTAACCTGGTGAAATCAGAAGTGTCCGACACCACAGCGGCCCCGGACGGACACGACGGCATCACAATGGCCGACCTTGTGGAGAGCCTGGATACCAGAGAGCTGGACATGGGGGAGGGAGAGGAGAACGACTACGATGGGAGCTACTTAGGTGTGTGTGTGTGTGTGTGTGTGTGTGTGTGTGTGTGTTTGTTTGTGGTCTGCGGTCTGCCTTATCCACATTGGGGTTACACACTCAACTTCAGACCAGTTGACTGGGGACAGCGTGTGCAACTGGGGACATGTCCATGTCCATGTCCCCAGTTGCAAACCTTGTTTTTGGGTCAGTGGCTAGGGTTAGGGTTAGGTTGAGGTTAGGGTTAGGTTTAGGCTTGGGCAAATAGTTGTTGTAGTTAGACTTACTAGGGTAACTTTTCAGGAAATCAAAGTTTGTCCCCAAAGGGAGGGTAAAAATGCCTAAATACCCCAAAGGTGACTTAAACAAACGTGTGTGTGTGTGTGTGTGTGTGTGTGTGTGTGCGTGTGTGCGTGTGTGTGTGTGCGTGTGTGTGTCAGTCAATCCAGTGATGAACAGTTCAGATCTTCACTTCACTGGTCAAAACTATGAACCAGATTCATCATTCAATCATCAAGTAAGATCTATGTGACCATATAAGCCCAAAATATGAACTCACTGTCCCTCAGGGTTGGACTCAGACTCCCTGGGAAATGTAGGGAAACTGAGGGATAGTAGACCTGAGCCAGGCTGGACTGGAATCTCACAGTGCAAGAGTATGAGGGTGGATGTTTCCTTTACATAATTTAGATCTCACAAACTTTACCGGTGCGTGAACAGAAACATTTGATCTAACACGGAAAAGTAAAAATCTTGAACAAAGGCCGAGTTTTCAGTGATGTAGCCTCCTCGCTCCTGAGCAGCCTGAACAACTCCTACATGCACAAACACAGAAAGAAAGAAACAACACGCTAACCACCACCTCTCTCTTCGTCCTAGGGGACTGTCGTATCCCGTTTTCAGCGATCTATGCCACTGTGGGCTTTAAGGAAGCCAGTGCTAAGGTCTACCTTTCCACTGTGCCCATTACTGCCCGAATACTAGAGGTGGAGAGGTTCACCACCGCACAAGACCGCTTCAATCTGTCACACCAACGGAGTGTCAACAAGGTACTGCACATGTTTACTGTTACGTATTTTTATGTATGTATAAGGGATCACATCAATGTTTGCTTCTAAATTAACCAATTCTAAAGCAAGTAAAATCACTCTAAGCCTAAAAGGCGGCCAATGAGGGGAGCCCTAGGGCTGCAAAAAACAACTTTTGTGACGTGCACAGGTGGGGGGCCCAGGGATTTCTTACTTGGAGGCCCAAGAGACCCTCGCAACACCACTGAAGCTCCTCATGTCTCTCTCCCAATGTGTGTGTGTGTGTGTGTGTAGTCTCTGCCGGCAGTGTTTAAGATTGAGCTGAAGCACGGTGAGTTCACCTGGGTGGTTAAGAGGAAGGAGAAACATTTCATGGAGCTGCACAGAGAGCTGAGGACGTACAAGACCTTCATGAGGATACCGCTGCCGTCACGCAGGTTGGTGCCAATGATACACCCCTGGAAAGAGGTTAATAAAGAATTACAAAAGATTCGGGATGTTTCCCTCATTGAAGCTTTACTGTAATGATTTTCTCAACATAACAAACACAACAGTAATCCTAGCGCAACTATGTGTAGCAGTGACGCAGCTAACTAGCGAGAGTTTGGTCACATACAAACTCATTAAACGTTAACTCAGAGCCTGCCAAATACACTGAATCTCATCCAAAAACCTTTAAAAATATTCTAACTGCATAAAAGCAGCAACAGTTGATACCTGACAACCAGGGTGACACCAGGAAGTCACTGCGCTGGTAATTCCCCCTAAATCCACAACACCTCATTTTGAGGTTTCTATTTGAGTTTGGATTAAACAAACAAGATTTATTTTATTTTTTTTATTTACTTTTTTATTTGCTTTAGACAGAGCCAGGCCAGCTGTTTCCTGCGTCTGGTCTTTATGCTACACTGCAAAAAATCGAAATCTTGCCAAGAATATTTGTCTTATTTCTAGTCAAATTATGTCTATACACTTAATTTCAGACAGTATCACTTAGAACAAAATTTGCAATTGCTTAATTCAAGCAAAAAAATTCAAGCAAAAAAAAAAAAAAAAGCTAGAATTCAGCAAAAAAATCTGCTAATGGACCAAGTGAAAATGTCTCAATAAGACTTCTTGAAATAAGACATATTCTGAGAAACAATGCCCTCCATCTCAGTGCAAATTTTGTTCGAAGTGATATTGTCTGGAATTAAGTGTAAAGACATAATTTAATGAGAAATAAGACAAATATTCTTGGCAAGATTTTGATTTTTTGCAGTGTAGGCTAAGCTAAATGCCCGTACTCATGTACAGACATTTAAAAGTGTCAATCAATCACCTAAATCTTTTCCCAAAATGCCAAACTATTCTTTATTCTTTATGTTAACTATGATTTTCTGTGCAGTGCACTAAAACTCTGCTCTGTCTCTCTGGTGATGTTCACACTTAAAAACACAGGAATGTTGCCCTTGGATGTTAATAGGATTTACTTTTGCCCTACTCCCTCTTTCCTCTTGACTCCATGTTATAGGAGGGGATGCATGACAGATTCTCTAAATTGCTTTGTTCTTTTGTCTCAAAAATAATGTTTCTTTCCTTGTTTTCATTTGAATAAATGTCCACACAACAATGAGTCAATAAGCAGCCTATCAATAAATTCAGGCTTTTACATTTGCCTGTCTAAACACCTGAACAGAAGGTAAATAGGAATATTTATGTCTTTATTTTGGAGCGGTGACTTCAGACGACTTAAGTGTTTTTTTTTTTAGCTTTAGGCAATGATGAACAAAAGCACACCATTTGTCAACAACAACTACGCTTAACAGTTGTCCTCAAACACTAAGGATAAACATGAAAATGTTGTGTGATTTTCCAAGTTCTCTCATAAAAAGCATCTTTTCATCATTGAATTGAACATTGATCTCTGTTCCTCTCTTCTCAGCCACACAGTGAGGAGGAGGACGGTGAGGAAGAGCGAGGTGAGGGAGATGCCCTCCCTGCCGAGGGGAGGAGGTGATGAGCTGGTACGAGATGAGCAGGTCTCCAGCAGGAGGGTACGTCGCAACAGCATCTGCAGCCTTTTTGTTGTTTTCTGGTTGTAAAATTCACTCTTATCATCATCATCATCATCATCATCATCATCATATCTTAACCTAATGGCAAGGAGCTCTCATGTCACTCGCTTGTTGCCATGGCACTTAGCTCTTTGCCAGCACGTGTATCCTCTAAAAATCCTCTCTGACTGTGTGTGCATGGATTTTGTCATTAAAAAATACTCACAGTGGCCAAAATGTAGTGTGTGTGTTCCCACAGAGACAATTAGAAGACTATTTGAACAAGCTGCTGAGGATGGCCATGTACCGCAAATATCACCATACAGTGAGTAATCATACTAAGCACCACAAGCCATCACATAATCACATAATGACTGCCTGAAGTTCACATATGTTACTTATTCTGTATCAGGTACATTAGATGCCTGGGTGCAGTGTAAAAGTAAATGCAATTGCTTGTTTTTTTCTGATGGAACATTGAGTGTTGACAGTAATGACCAGTAATGTGTTTACCCATAGCAGTGTGTTTGCTGTATGTTGACACACTCAACAAACTGTACATGTAAGCTAGCAAAAGCTTCATATGTGTGAAATGCCCTGCAGAAAAATCCAGTGTATACTGAGAAAAAAAGAAACACAAGACAATGTTTCTTTTCTTCCTGTAAATAGTCGTTGTGTCCTTGAGTGAAACACTTCAGCCTGAAGTTGGTCTCTTTGTATAGCAGCCAACTGCTGCCTGACAGGATGACTTAAATTCAGAGGTCAAGTTTCATGTATGTATGCAAATGTATTGTATATGACAGAAAAAGATTATTCTAATTCTAAATTACATATAAGAACTGTTGTGTTGTATTTTATTAATAAGACCATGCAGTACAATCATATCTTTGCCCATCTAGTTCCACTCTGTGTTTATCATTTTCAGAAGTTCTTTACTCAAAATGCAGGTATTACTAAAGAGGGAGCGACTTATCTTATATCTGGGCCAACAACATATGTTGTGTACTCTCTCATACTACTCATACTAAAAATTGAATGGGCTTCAACACAGACCAATGCTACTGTAGGTTTAATTGCAGTATTGTGTGTGTTGTGCTGCAATATTAATGCAATGCATCATTTTGACATATTAAAATACAGTTGTGTCAATAAGATGAGTCCTATTGCCTCCAGATGGACAGCATGCATGGATGTTCCCTAACAGGTGCCTGCTCAGTCACATGTCGATGTGTTATAGTACAGTATGTATCAGGCTTGTCAATAAAAGAGTCATTGTGTGAAGCCTCTCTCGCTCTCTTCCTGTCTGCTCTCAGATGGAGTTCATTGACGTCAGCCAGCTGTCTTTCATTCACGACCTGGGGCCCAAAGGACTGTGAGCATTTTCTCTTCTTTCAATCCCTCTTTCCTCCCATCTGTAAAAACATTTCTGTTAGGTGTCAGGTGGATAAGCACTGAAAAATGTGTGCGTATTTACAGTCATTCAAGTCTCCTCATATCCAATAGTATTTTTTTTTAAAAATGATTAATTCCGTCTTTCCAGGGAAGGGATGATCTATAAGCGTTCAGGAGGACATCGCATCCCTGGCATGAACTGCTGTGGTCACAGCCAGGCCTGCTACCGCTGGTCTAAACGGTGTGTGCTTACCTCTGTCCTCCTCATGTCTTTTTGTCTCTGTCTTTCTTTACCAACCTAATTTTTCAGAATTTTTCTGCAGTCCATCCCATTGTTTTAGTTGTGTATATATGATATATATGACCAGGGGCGTAGTTAGTCATTGGGGGCCCAAGGAAAACCCAAGAACATTAATCAACATTTAATACAGTTTACCCAAAAAAGGTTCATTTGGCCTGCTGATGATAATTAAAAACACGGTTCATCTATAAAGGCCAGAAAGGTAAAAATGTTCGTACCTGACAAATTTTGACTACCTTGCGTCTGGAGCCTTCATCAGAGGTGTCACGTGATGTTGGTGAATCAGATACAAACATTTTTACCTTTCTGGATGAACCGTGTTTTTAAATAGTTTACCGTTTTGACCGATTTACCACTCACATCTTTGTGATGAAAAGTGCCACTCGTGTCCCTGTCTACTTCATCTCTACTCCTACTGCAGCCTCCTCGACTCACACTGACCAAAGCGTCTGACTCTTTCTGTTGTTAAGAACAGAACTTTGGTGTCACTGTGAAAAAAGTTGACACGTTTGTTTTGCTACTGTCTTAACTAATTGAGTACCAGCCCTTTTAGAATACATAAAGTGCCTTGTGCCAGAATTTTTGGCCATTTTTCATGCACAGAATATTTTGCACTATGACTCTGAAAACACTGAATAGGTCAAATGAAAGAAGAGACTCTCTATTTCATCATGGATTTTTTTTTTGTTTTTACCTTGTTCCATTTGTGTTTTATCAGATGTAGAGTAGAGGGCACTTTCACTAAAATCACCAATATTTTTCCAGATTCCATTTGTTTTGCTCTCGTCTCCACTTCCTGCTTTGTTCTCTGTGGCATATATTGTCTCTTGATGTTCCGACTACAAATCCCAGAAGTCCCAAAATTACTCGCAAGCTGTGTGAGAGTGCTCTTTTGTGCCTGCTGCCAAAAAAACATTTATTGACATGTATTCGTCAATGGCACTCAAGCGTTGTATTTTAAATGACGTACAAACACGTCTCAAAGAAATAATAACGTGAAATAGTCCATTGCATGAGAAGGGAAAGGGAGCAGTCAAAACGATCATGATAGATGAAGCATTTTGATGTAGTTTTAAGCATGTGAATTAAGACTAAAACAACAGTTGCTTTAAATCAAAGACAACCTCTGGATGTTTGGGGGCCTCTGGAAATCTTGGGGCCCCAGGCATTTTTTTAACGTTTGTCTTTATAGCAGCTCTTTTGCCATTTCGTCACTACTGCAGTTTATGAGTGGAACTCCTTAATGTCTTATGGTGATAAAATAGAGGAGGGATTCACATTTTTTACTTTTTACAGGCTAATTAAACATTCCATACTCCAGATTTCTGTCAGGAAACAGTGTGGATATTCTCATATATAAAAACATTATAATTATAATATCTTAATACGTGGTAATTTTGACTGTCACATTATTTTTTTCGATTTTATTTGTTGTAGTTTACTCACAAAATCTGTGGCATCTTCAGTCCAGCTGCATTGGCACATGCTGGTCTCTCTCTTCATCTGTTTATTTCTCTTTATTGCAGCCAAATTATTACGTGAGCAGTTTTTTATTGTTGTTTTTCTGAAGACGACACAAAAAAATCCCACACGTTTGAAATGCTCTGGCCATCCACCTACATCCCTGTGATGATTTTCTTCCTACACCGTTTTTTTCCTGAAATCAAGAAATATAAGAAATGATCCACAGCAATGAAAGAAGATCTGCAGAACTTGATGTAGACATACAAAGCATAAACACCACAGATGATGATGATGATGATGTGGACTGTGTTTGTGTGTGTAGCTGGCTGGTGGTGAAGGACTCGTTCCTGCTGTACATGAAGCCAGACTCAGGGGCCATCTCCTTTGTTCTGCTGGTCGATAAAGAGTTCAGCATCAAGATGGACTCCAAAGACACTGAGACCAAACATGGAGTTCGGATTGACAGCCTCTCCAGGTGTGTGTGTGTGTTTTATTTTGTTGCAGATGCCCAAATATATTTCAACTGCTATATCTATAGGTTTTGCACAGATATCGCTCTTCAGTTATTGCATGTTCACAGGTATTTGGTTATGACGCGTTTTTTAATTTAGTTGATTTTATTATAGCATTATAGCACTTAATATAAATACAGTTATTTCACAGCTTATGATACATGAGTTAACAATACTCATAGTCATTGCACATGTTGAAAACCTAGTCCTTACCATTTTAGATGGCTAAAACATTTTTTGCAACCCAACTTGAGCTGCTAATGACTACCTGTGTTACAAACTGAGTAAAACAACCACCAACAGGCTCAGAGCTGCTCCAAGCTGTTGTTAACCGTCTGCTGTTATGGGTTGGATTGTTTTTCTTTAGCTCCTTTTCATTCCAAGACTCTTAATCCAAGGGTTATTTTATTTTAGGAGCGATTATGGAGCTCTGCTATCTCGTAAAAGGAAAACAATGCCTTTATTTATATTCTGATCAGCAGTGTGTTAAGCTGAGGGACAAAATAAAACAAAAGATTTGCCTAATTTTTTGGCACCAAAGTGACTCACGTCAGAGAGAATGACATGTCTAAAGTCTCTGTGTTTGTGTTTCACTGTGTATATGTTTAACTGTGCACATACTCTCGACAGGACCCTGGTGTTTAAGTGCAGCAGCTACAGACACGCTCGCTGGTGGGGTCAGAGCATCGAGAGCTTTGTGAGGAATAATGGGAAGGCTTTCCTCCGAGATCACCGCTGTGGATCATTTGCACAGGAGCAGGAAAACATCCCTGCTAAATGGTAACTACACTGGGAGAGAGCTAACTGGTGGAACTTACAGTGTGTTGCCCTGTCACTGGAAAAGACTCAAATAAACAAATAAAAGCACAGAATAAAAACTATCAACAATTTTTCACTTTTCTGCTCCACAGTTGAAAATTTGTATTTTTCATTTAAGTTTAGTTATGCACCATGCACCCATGGTTGTAATGCATTATAAGTATACTTAAACATACTGTAAATGCATTATAATCTGCTTATACCACTGCATAATTATAGTACCAAGCAATAAGTAAGTGAAACAAAGTCATTAAATCTATGCAAGACACGCACAAAAAAACAACACACAAAACATTCTAAAAGTTTTGTTTTTTTTACTTGACTCACAGAAAACAATGACCTCTTACCATACCTTGTAAGCACATTATAATGCATTAAGTGGTGCTTGTAATGCATGAGAAAAAAGATGAATATGTATGGGAATTAGAATGCACTATAGTCCTCTATGATCTTGATCTTATAAATAATTACAACTATGTTTTAATGTCTTAAAAGAAGTGTTGATATAAAGCATTATGAATATTTGTGTGTGATAACAATACTTATAGTAGTGTTACAAGCTAACATTATAAAGTGTTATAAGCATGTTTATGATGTTTTAAAGACGTGTTTTCTCTGCCTTCCTCTGTTATTCATTCCCTGGTAACTATGGAAATGTGTGAGGCTACATCAGTCTTTTTTGGCTGCTTTGCCACCTTCCAGGTCTTTTTTTTTTTTTTGCATCGCTCCCCCCTCAGCTGGCAGATTCTGTGATACTGAATCATCTCTGTGATAATGTCATTACGTTGTGCTCAGTGTGTTGAGCTAATGTGTGTGTGTGTGTGTGTGTGTGTGTGTGTGTGCTGCAGGTGTCAACACAAGCACGTGACTTATGTCTGTTCATTATCTTTGCAGGTATGTGAATGGGAAGACTTACATGGAGGATGTGGCTGATGCTTTGGAGGAGGCTAAAGAGGAAATCTTTATCACTGACTGGTGGTGAGTGATTACTGTGTCTTTTGCATGAAAACACACGATGTTGCTGATCTCTATTGCTTGGTTGGTCAGGTCTGATCCGTGGACCTGGAGCTTTGTTTAACCATACAGGATAGGTAACCACGGTGATTAAAGTAAGCCACATTTGTGATCCAAGGAGTTAAAGATGCTCTGTTGACTTTCCTTGTACATAAACACAAGTTATATTTACATTCAGTATGAGTCACCAGAACACATTAGGTGTATGCTTGAGATCTAACAGACAGTCAAATTCTCTCCACAGAGAACATTTGCAGAGGTGATTTTTCAAAACATTTAAGACGCTATGCTATTGTTACATTTACTTACTAGCACTCTTTTTCTGTGCCTTTTTCTGTGCATTGCAGTGTCATGGCATGGAGACCTTTGTTTTGCTTTGTCAGGCTGATATCATGTGTACATATCATGTATTTCATTTTTGTATTTTATCGTTTTTATTGTGTGTGTGTGTATTATTTTTTGATTATCATCTATATCAAAAATAATAATGTGTTCTGCTTTTTTCTACTGTTATTGTAGAACAATAAATTTGAAAATTCAGGGATAACAACAATAATTATGTTTTTGCATTTAAAGGTACAATATGTAAGAAATATATCACCAGACATTAAGAAATCATGTTCATTTGAAATACTTATATCACTGACAACAGTAGTCCAGCCAGGATATTCTCATTTAAAAAGCTAAGTTGCAGCCCTCAACTGATGTTGATGTTGTCATGTTGTGTTTTGGCCTGATGCGTCACCCTCCACCGATCTTCCAATCACCAAGTCAGTAGTGTGTCAGCATCCGGGTTGCCAGCTCTGCTCCAGTTATCACAGCTGCAGCTATGAACGTGTCACATAAATAATGAATAACGCTACGAAACCTAAAAGACCTCGTTATGAAATACGTTGTAACACAGAAATAAAACAAGGATTTGTATAGGAGATGCCTTTGAAAGATGGAGACGGCTGAAAGCGGACAGGCAGCAGCACTCGCACAGCCTACCCCCAGCCACCGCCCTGGAGCTCCACTCTCTTTACCCCGTCCCTCCACAGCTCTCCTCCAGCACATTTCACTCCTTCTAAGTGTCCATGGTGATGCCCAATGTGGCTACTTTTCATTCACTGTAACACTTTCTGTTCCTGTTTCTACAGTAATTTGAAGGTGATTGCAGTACCAGTTTTTGGCCACAATCCTACATATGGTTCCTTTAATATATCATTTTGATTAAAGAGCTTAGACATACTGGTGGATTGACTGTTACATCAGCAACACCTTACAGTGTGTGGTGGAATAATAAATTTGATAAGCACTGTGTGTTTTTATTGATTTATTTTTCAGTAAACGCACAGACCACCATCAGACTCCTCCCAAATAACGAGCTGACAACTTGACACTGACACACAGTTAGTGTAGTACATGTCGTTACGCATTTCATTCAAGTCCTGGTTCTCTGTTTGGCAACGTGATGCCACTGGCTCTAATTACAGCCTCATCCACACACCCAGAATAGAAATACTCTGACAGAGAGACGCCCTCCATACAGTATCTCTTTACTCTTCTGCTACACCCCCTTTGTCTCTTTCTCATGTACTGGGTCATGTTCCTCACATGAGAACTGATCATGTAACCCATCAGAGGACCTGAAAAGGTGTACCTAAATATGTAGCCACCCTGCACTCATGGGTGAATTATGAGACAGTAGGTCCCTGGGCACCACCCTTCCTGCATAAAGACAAGAGCCACAGATTCTCTGTTGTCATTTTGTCACTGTTTTTGTAGATTTTCTTCACTATGGCTTTTTAATAAGAAATATTTGCACTGAAACTCTGGCCCATGGGCCCAACGGGTTAAGGGGTCCTATTGAAGTTACTGCTAACATTTCTTGTCTTGTCTTGCCTGTGGCCAGTAGGCCTGGTTATTTATCCGTCCATGTCTGCACTTTTGTTTGATTATGTTTGCCTTTTTCAAAGAAGCAAGTACATGAGGAAGTGTTGAAATTCAAATAATGAAAAAAAACACTGTGATTTCTGTCCAAAACAAAGATGAACCTAATTCGTCTCATGTAAAAACTTGTTGTCAGATGACACAGGATCAACCCCGAGGGTACAGTAACCTTGTAAACCGTGTCACAAAGATGCAAATCAGATCTAATATTAATAACCAGTTCAACTGCTTTGTATCGTGAGTAGACTCTTCCTTTCCTTCCATTATTGGTGTTTCCTAATATACACTGTCTGTGTCTCCACTTATACGGTAATGATATTCCTGATAGTGTAATTTCAAACATAATAGTTTATGGTCCATCTGAGCCAAATGTGCGACTGTTTGACGTGGCTTAAATCCCTCTGTTTCAAGGCAGTAATCACTGGGCTTATGGTCTTAAACAATGAGGTGCCGGCCTGTGTAACATGAGCCAATGACAATGTAGACGTGTAAACTCAGGATGCCAATGTGAATGACTCATGAGCCCATATCATTATGTCATGTCTGGAGCATGTTAAATGTAGAAAATGTGTCGGTAGCTCTGAAGTGTGAATATAAACAGCCACTTCCTCTGTCTTTTAAAGTTGTTATTACAGTAAGTAATGCTGATGTGTTCAGATGTCTGTTTCTGTCTCTCTTTTTTGCCAGGCTGAGTCCAGAGATCTTTCTGAAGAGACCTGTAGTGGAGGGAAACAGGTGGAGGCTAGACTGTACTCTCAAACGCAAAGCAGTAAGTCAGCACTAAATGAGACATAATGGGAGAGTAATAACCTGCAGGCCAAGTATGAAGCACTATTGTTATAGTAGGATGATGATTCATTATGTATAAACCAAACAAATATGAACTGTTGACTGTATTAAATGGCTAGAAATGTCTTGTTCTTCTTGTCTGTCTCTCCACAGCAACAGGGAGTGCGCATTTTTGTGATGCTGTACAAGGAGGTGGAGCTCGCCCTCGGCATCAACTCAGGCTACAGCAAGAGGACCCTCTCACACCTGCACCCCAACATCAAGGTAAGTGAAGAGTTAAGGGTACCAGAGTCTGTCTGTCACAGAGGCACAGTCACTGTTTATGTGCATCCATGTGTGGCTTTGTGTCCCAGGTGATGCGTCACCCAGACCACGTCTCCTCCTCCGTCTATCTGTGGGCGCATCACGAGAAGATCGTCGTCATTGATCAATCGGTGGCCTTCGTGGGCGGGATCGACCTCGCGTACGGTCGCTGGGACGACAGAGAGCACCGACTGACTGATGTCGGCAGCGTGACACGCTCTGTGGCCCTCGAGCAGGTCGAACGCACAAACTACACATTGAAATGCAAAACGTTTGGAGTTATATCCAAATAAATAAATGTGCTTCTAAGCTTGTGACAAGTGGTTTAAATAGCATATGAGAAGAAGGAAATGGAGGAATATGTTTGTCTGTGGAGACTGTGCACAAATACAGAATATAAAGAGGAAACACTTTTACAGTGCCTCTTCTTTTCAATGATATGATGCACATATACAGTACAAAGACACACACACACACACACACTCACACCTTGGTTTAAGTCACCTTTGGGGTATTTAGGCACCTTTGGGTCATTTAGGCATTTTTACCCCCCACAATGTGGATATAAGGCAGACCCACACACATACACACACACACACACATACACACACAGTCATATGCAATTGCACACATTTGCCCACAGACAAGAAGATGAACCACCTTCTTTAAACATAGACTTTAGGCAAAAAATTCACATTTTTGTCCTCAAAACATTGGAAAAAAAATGACTAGTAATGTGGGTATTCATATACTACAGCAACAAAGAAACGCAAGTTTTTTTAAGCAGCTCCAAACTACAAAGGTGTTAAATATGAGTAAGTGTTTGGTTTATCACATCCTTTCAACAAATAAACAAAAAGAACACTGTCTAGAGATCAAATTTATTCAAAAAAGGCATATTGGAGTTAACAGTAGACCAAAGTATGGCCTGTGTGTGAATAGGTCAGCCTCTCTGAGCCGTCTGCGCACTGTTTGAGCACTGATATGGGGTCGGTGACGTCCAGGTGTCTCAGCAGCAGTAACGGTGGCGGGAAGTGTCCGGTCTCTGAGATGGTGAAGACGGATATGTCGATCCTGAATGTTGGTCGTCACACATGGTCTGCCGTTGCATGAACGAAGTGAAGTGCTGCTCGTGGCATGGAATCTGGTTCTGAGACAACTAATTGTTGATTCATGAATGCTCATTGCCCTTGCAACATCTGGTGCACTCATGTCGGCACTCAGTATTCCAATAGCACGTTCACATTGGATTTGTGTCAGTCGTGGTATCATTACAAAAGCACTTAGAGAAAAGATTTTTTCACATTTTCCTCAGGTTGGGTAGACAAAAGTGCCGATCCCATTTTCATACACCAGTGCTTTAGTTGTCTAGGTCGACCACACCTCCGTTAACCTGGCCATTGAACTACGACATCGTAACACACACTTACTGTATTTTTGGCACGTTACCATTCATGCACAACCTTTTGTCCAAACAAGCATTTTCACATTGCTGCTGAGACAAACGGCAAAGACTAGAATTCACTTTATAAAACTTGCGTTGTTGTTGAGTATAGTTCCCTGGTGATGGATCAGTGTTTCCTCTTTTCTTCATCACTTCCTCTCAATAAAAACTCACAGTGGCTCTCACATGGATAGAATCACAAACAGCTATGCACCCACACAGACAATACACAGAGCTGTTTTGACAGCTTTACTAATATAAATGTCACAGGGAAGTTCAATAACATTAATAAAATTAGCCTATATTTTGGCACCTCAGCATCACAAACTACAGCTTCTAAAATGAGCATAAAGTTGAATCAGCACCTCTTGGGCTTTATTCACCTCTTTCAAACAGAAACTGGACATAGCGATCTAATCACCCAGCAACTCATCTGCTGTTATTATCATGCTTCCAGGCTGGCTTTGCCAATGCTACGTCCAGTAGGGGTGTGTCCTCTGTTGAAGATGTATCCAAGAGCAACGGGCGAGGGACACCACCCAGTGATCCGGTGGACTTACCCAAGCTGAAGGGGATCGGACGCAGTAGGAAGGCTCGCTTCAGTCTGTACAGACACCTGCACAAACACACCCTGCAGCACGCTGACAGTGTCAGCAGCGTCGACAGTACAGGTGAAGAAAGAGAGAGAATACATAAAGTGCTATATAATGTAAATGCAGTTCATTTACCATCATATTTTTATTGTGTGTGTATGTTTGTTTGTATGTGTGTAGGGAGTGGCTCAGTGCAAAGCCTAAAGACAGGCGTTGGAGAGCTGCAGGGCAACACACGCTTCTGGCATGGAAAAGACTACTGCAACTTTGTCTACAAGGACTGGATCCAGCTGGAGAAACCTTTTGATGGTCTGGTTCACACACATTAGTTTCTCCCTTGGGTCTACATACAATGCCCTACTTTATATTAATCTTAGTCTCAAGATTTTTCCTGCTTTGCCAGTGTGATGGAAACAAATAGTCATGTGGAAAACTTACATGGAGTAGAACCAAGAATCACAACACACTGTTTCTCACTGCAACAAACCCTCTGACCCTGCTGTCTCTGTCATGCTGTGTCTTTTTATATATATATGCTCCCTCCATCTCTCACTTTTCTTCTTGTCTCCCTGTTGCTTCGGCTCTCTGCAGACTTCATCGACAGGTACACAACTCCCAGAATGCCTTGGCATGACATCGCCTCCGTGGTTCATGGCAGAGCTGCGCGGGATGTGGCCAGGCACTTCATTCAGCGCTGGAACTTCACTAAGGTACTGTAAAAGGTAGAATTTAACTAGTTTTTAGACTAATGGCCTGTTACATTGTTTGCTTCTATAGCTTAATTTAAGTAGTGTTCTTGGCAAGTACGAACTAATTTAACTGGGAAAAATCATGATCTGTTGAATTAAAAAAATAAAACAGTAAAAGTAAATAAATCTTTGGAAATGTCTGTGGAAAAAAATAACTTGATTCTCACACTCATGCTTTCCAAGGCATCAGCAGCTTTTTCCACTCTTTTGCCTGTTTTTTTTTGTTTTCCATTCCTTCTCTAACCCTATATTTACCCTCTCTCTGCCCAAATCCTCCAACTGCCTCCCCTACAGATCATGAAGCCAAAGTATCGCTCTCTGTCTTATCCATTCCTGCTGCCCAAGTCTCACTCCACTGCCAATGACCTCAGATACCAAGTCCCTGACTGCGTCAATGCCAAAGTGCAGGTAAGAGAACTGAAAAGTACCATTTATACTTTTAACTGTGTCCCTAAAACACATATTGTGGAAAATGTTGTTTTTTTTTCCTTTCTAATTATACAAAATGAGAAAGTGGGGCAAAACCCGACCATTCACCAAACCTTAAAAGAACCACTGGTAGAAAATTAGAGAGAAAACACAAGAAACTCCCACTTTGCCACACTGTTTTCCACATCCCAGTGTGCACTGCTGGAAAAAGATAAGAGAGAGTGAGCGTTAAAGAAGTCTCCATGGGGCGAGTTACATAACTACAAAGGTTTGCAGTTGCGATTGACACTCAGAGGTTTCTAGCTGAAAGGAATCAACCTTTGAGTGAAATGCTTGGCTAAAATAAGAAGTGTAACTCCATCATCTTTAGTTTGAAGAGAAAGTGTCCTTTTGTTTTTTCAGTATTGTTTAATAAATGTGCTTCATCTACACTGTGTCCCTTTTTTCTTATATAACCACTATTTATACACACTATTTTTTAAAACATGTTTTATAACATTTACTGTATTTTCATGTTATTTTTTATTATTGAATCATCAAGGAATTATTTACCACTAAATGTATCATTGTATTGAACACCAGTTACATATTTTGGTGAGAAAAATCATGAAGTATTTTTTGGAATTTATACTGGTATTACCTCATGATGATCATCAACTATCAGCATTTATGATGTATTTATTATAATTTGATTACTAAAGACACGTTCACACCTGTTGTCAACTCGTTTCCTATGTTTAGCTTCACATTCAGACATCCATAATGTTTAGAATTGGTGCTGTATATAATTTTAATCCCATATCTGTGTGTGAAAGGTGTTGCGGTCAGCAGCAGATTGGTCAGCAGGCATAAAGTACCATGAGGAGTCCATCCACAATGCCTACATCCAGGTCATTGCTAAGAGCAAACACTACATCTACATAGAGGTAAACCAGCAGTGAGGCTATGAATCAGAGGTTTGTCAGTAATGTTGTCGGTGTACTCGGCTTAATGAAATGCTTCTCTACTCGAACATAAAGTGGTTGTAGAAACAAATCCTTGTCCATCCTCTCCCTCCTTTCCTGTCAGAACCAGTTCTTCATCAGTTGTGCCGACAACAGGACGGTCTACAACAAGATCGGTGATGCCATCATCGAAAGGATCCTCAGAGCACACAAGTACTTCCCTTTTGTCATTCAAAACACTTGTCTAAGCTTGTAATGCTTGTATTTTAAGAAGGAAGTATAAAAGATGGGTCTCCTCTTATGCTCTACTTCTGCTTCTCACAGCCTGTGTCTTTATGTTTGCCCACAGGGAGGGTAAGAAGTATCGCGTTTATGTGGTCACCCCTCTGCTTCCTGGCTTTGAGGGGGACATCACCACAGGAGGAGGGAACGCCATTCAGGCTGTCATGCACTTCAACTACAGGTGGACCATGTGACCCAGAAATAGGTTTAATATGGAAAGAAGAAGAGAGAAGAGTGAAAGGAAATGAGAAAGCACATGTGGAAGTGTCATTAGAATTCTATTGTTAGATTATATTCTAGTTATGCTGAGTTGATTTAAGACTAGGATGTGTGATATTTCTATACGTTTTGATGAGTTTTAATCTCTCCTCAGAACCATGATCAGAGGAGAGTACTCAATCATCTCCCAGCTGAGAAAAGAGAGTACGTACAAGAATACATTTTAACATGACATGTTTTGGTGTCTGATATCAGGGTGAGAGTTGGAAAATATTGCAGATATTCTCATAAATTCATGGCTACACCTGTGTTTTTTTTTCCCCTCCCAGTGGACGACCACTGGATGAACTACATCTCTTTTGCTGGCCTGCGGACTCACGCTGAGCTGGAGGGACGCCTCGTCACTGAGCTCATCTACGTCCACAGCAAGATGCTCATCGCTGATGACAACACAGTCATCATCGGTCAGTCTCTCATCTGCTCGTTCTTTCACTGCTATTTGAGGCAACCAGCCTCTCTGCCTTGACACCACTGAGATGTGAAAATCTAAAAATCTGGCTCCATTTCTGTCTTTTGCCATGTGTGCAGCGAACAAATGTGCACACAAATAAATATGTAGCTCTGCTGTAACATAGCTGTGTTATGCCCTCTGCTGGCTGATAAGGGCCTTTTACTAACAACACTCAAATGAAAAGGCAGGTAATTGTTCCTAAATACTTTACTTTTTTACATTATTGTAACAGTTAATATTAATAACACAGGTCAATTAAAAACATAAGAACCATGAATTTATTGTCGCATGATTAACGTACTGCTGCTGGTAACTCAGATGAATGAGGTTCAGGCTCCGTTCTTCGTGTTTGTTTAAGGTTCTGCTAACATCAATGACCGAAGCATGCTGGGTAAACGTGACAGCGAGGTGGCGGTGATTGTTGAGGACTCTGAAAAGGTTCCTGCAGTGATGGACGGACAGGAGTACGAGGCTGGACCCTACGCTCTCCAGCTTCGCCTTGAATGCTTCAGGTGCGCACATGATAATCCAGTGAGAACATCACAGCAGTATTCTTTGATTCTAATTTCTTAAAAGATTTAGCTTGCTATCTACTGTATATGTAAGTATCCATTCAGAAATATCACTGTACAGCCTTTGTGGCTTCAGATTAAGGACTTACAAATTAAATAAAGGAGTTTAAGTTCCATAATGAATGTACCATATTTCTCATTCATCTCGTCTTTCAGGACTATCCTTGGAGGTCACACTGACACCAGTATCGATGTGTCAGACCCCATCAGTGATCGCTTCTATAAGGAGGTGTGGATGACCACAGCTGGACGCAATGCCACCATCTATGAGAAGGTACAGTATGGGTAGATGCTTGTGCTCAAAAATTCAGAAATAAAACAAATAGATATGGACCAGTAGAAAAATAGAAAGTCAACTTTTCTGTAAATCCTTGCCACTTGTATGCTGTTCTTGAGTATGGTGTCAAATGAACAGCTGTGTTGTTAAATAAATGGCAAGGATCTAGCCATTGTACAGCGTCCATTTTGAGACATCTCAGATTCAGTTTGCTACCAAAATGTTTGGGATGTTTGTGCCAAGTATCATGACAGTGATGAGCTACTTCCTCATCAACATGGACAAATGTATGTGTGTTATTCTGCAGGTTTTCCGTTGCCTTCCTTCGTCCCTGGTGAGGAACATGTCCGAGCTGGAACAGTACCAGTCCAAACCGGGTTTGGCCCAGACTGATCTGGCCCGCGCTCAGGAGGAACTGCGCAAAATCCGAGGCTTCCTGGTCCAGTTTCCCCTGGACTTCCTGTCTGAGCAGAACCTCATGCCCTCTGTTGGAACGAAGGAGGCCATGGTCCCTACTGAGATCTGGACTTAAAGGATGTGCCACCACTGTTAGCCACTAGCACACTAGATTGAACTTGTTTCTTGAGTATTAGTATCCCGACTGTTGTTGTCACCAAACGTGTGGTTTGGATTATAGAAGAGATTGCCTTCAATCCAGAGATAAGAGTCTCCTGTGGATTGATTTGACTGCTGGGCATTGACAAATCTCTCATCTGTTTCTACTGTAAAACACTAATCTGTTGTTACAGTACAGCTCATTTGACTAAACATTAACACTTTTGGGATGTATGAAGAACTAAAGAGATATTGCACTTGAGGACAACATCTATGACTGCATTCAAGCTGTGGAGATAAAAAAAACAGGCACATGAACTTTGGGTTTTTGGGAATCAACTCAACTCTGCACACTTAAACCTTTGGACTGTTGGAAAAGCTCACCAGACAGCGAGCATTTCTAAGGAACCTGGGTGAGGTTGACAATGACGCTTACAAACACCGGCTCTTAGTTTAAAATGATTGCAATATGCATTAAGATGGAAAGCATGTGATTCACTGAGTTTGTGCTTGTAAGGTGTATTAGTGCTATGTGCGCTGTTTGTGAGCTCACAGAGGAGCTGTCATCTTTAAAAGCATCTCAAGCGTCTTTTTGGCAAAACAAATCTTTACTTGCTCTTTACTGTGCAGCACACGAGGGAGAATACAAGAGAATTTAAGCGATTTAACAGTGGTGCATGATTTTAACTGACTGTGCTCAGATCTTGTCAACATGATTGCTATGATGCATGCGCCAATCACATCTGTGGGACATTATATTTCCTGTGGAAGGTGTTTTTGTGACAGATTATTATTAGACATGGACTTTACTGCTGAAATCAAAGTGAACTGCATTGTGCTGACCCAGGTGCAAAAGCTCATTCAGTTGCATCATACTGTGTTCAGAGGGGTGAGTAGCATCTGATGGATGACGGTGTGTGATCGAAGGCTGCAGCGGAAAACAGTTAAATGGTAAAACGGTTGTGCCGGCAGTGAACACCAGAGGCCGGGCGAGACAATCCACCCACGGACTCAAAGGAGTCATTTCCTTTTTTGCTCAACAGATGGTGCTAGCTTCTTAAAAATTCAGTTTGTAAACAGCAGGCCTTTCAGCTCTCAGATCTATTTCTCTCAGTCTTATCGCTGCAGTAGAAATACAGTGAAACAATGTCATGTTTGAAACAATGTAATCTTTTAAAATAACATCAATATTTTCCACACAGCATGCAGCTGGTGCCAGAGGAAAAACTGTCATTGAAGATACAGTTTGAAATCACTTGTTAGAGTACGTGTCCAGTTTCCTGGCAGTTCCTGTGGTTTTCTTGATGAAGCTTTTTAGTTAGAGTGTTACGCAGCCTGTGTCTGTCAAGAGGAAGTTTTCCAAGAGAATCTTTTTTAGTAGTGGTAAGTAAGCCACTGTATTGGGAACTTGTCGTAATTTGAATATTGGAACGTATGCACTCTGTTATCCACACTATGTAATTTTTTTTTTTTTTTTTGCATCTTTTTTGATCACCAACCACCTTTTTTAACTGTATTTAACCGTTATTTGACAAGGACAGGTTAATTTCAACAATCTCCTTTCCAAGAGATTATTTTCTTTATTATTTTTTTAATGGGACCATGAAATGGATGAATTTTAGCTGAAGTGATAATGACTGGAAACATCACAACCTTAACTTCTTTTGCTTTTCAACTTGTACTGATTTTGACATCAATGTATTGTTTACGCTTGCTGTATCAGTCTTGGGTTTATCTATGAATTATGAATCGTTTAACATTCTTTAAAGATGTATTTTTTAATGTACGGCACGGCTGTATGAATGGTTGTGGATTTGTAATTAAACCTGTCTAAACCTATTCTTTTCAGTTAACTATCTGCCACCCTTGACCTCAGTTCTGCTGATCTTGCTTCCACTGTTTATGTACAAACCCTTTTTTGTACAGTTGAACATATTTCTAATTTCTGTCTGTTCATTTAACACAGTGTAACTCATAATTTAAATGACTAACAAATAAAATTATCTTTGGAATTTTTGTTTCTTTCAGTCGCAAATTGAGATTAATATAAGACAAACATCATTCTTTATTCAGTATTTTCATTCCAGTTGATGGGAGTTGCCAGTGTTTTGCATCTATTTTTATTTCAGCTCTGCAACTTTAATTTGGTGAATGCAAAAGTTTCAACTCCAAACAGTTGTGAAAAAAGGCACAAATTTGAGATTAAGTGACAGATTAATCTGGCTCTATGATCTCAAATGACAAAAGTCATAAAGAATTGCCGTTGTGTTTCAAGTATGCACAGAGCCACTGATTCCAATGACTTCCACTGTCTGTGCCACTTATGTAAAATAACCAAGAACTGAATTCATTACCAGTGTTGTACATCATTCAAAAATGATCATCATAAATAGTGATGTATTCTTTGGAAAACTTATGTTGATTGCTAGTTGATGTCATTGGCAACAGTATCAGTCAAACCACAAATATTTTCATGTACATGATCAGATATATATTCATATGCACCAGGTAACTCTGCATTCTCTCACTGCTGTAGTTAACGAGTCTGGTCTCCAGTTGCATTGCTGCATTTCATCAAATTTAGCGGCTCTCAAAGTGAGTCTCTTCTTATCATGTTCAATAAAATACAAACGTATGTAAGATACTTTGTTTTTTTATGATTTTTTTCATGCTGGGTAACTTATTTTCGAGAAACTAATTAGCACATCTCTAGTAAACACATGATTTAAAGTGCTGTTTCACAGATTAAATCTACTAATCTTATAGTTGTCAAAATCCTATAGGCGTCAGTCGACTAATAATGTCTTTTCCAGTCCTAAAATGTAGTTAATTGAATTCTACAAATGGTCAGGACATCCTGGCTTCTGCTGCTTTAACCGGTGTCTTATGAGTCCATGAACTTTATAAAAGACCAATGCTAAATTGATTTAAGACAGGATAAACAAAGTATTATACACATATGTACAGTGCTTAACAAATGTATTATTCCACCACCCAGTGTCAGGTGTTTGCCCTAAATCGCCAGTATTACTGATTATTTATGTTTCTGTTAATGTTTAATCCACCAGTATGTGCAAGCTCTTTAATAATAATTATACATTTAATGTTGAAATAGAAGTACCACTGTCATCCATGAATTTTCAAATTTATTGATTTACAAAAAGACAGCAAAGCACATTAGTATTTTTTGATTAAGATGACATATTACAATTATTTACTGTCATTCCTGAGCAGAAAAAAAGTTTTAGTCGTTCTATGTTATTCTTGATTAATTTCTGACTTCCAGTGTCAATTTAAAATTTAAATTCCTCACTCATGTTCAAAATGGTGAAGTGTAGTGAACTCAGTGAGAAAGAAAGAGTCTCTTCATGATGCTGGACGCTCAAGAGACAAACAGGGCAGGTGGTCCAACACAATTGCTAATCACTGTATATAAAAAATGGTTTTGATCTTCACAGAAAGCGACACAAATGATGCTACTTCCTGTTGACCACATGACTGGTATGGTGACGGTGCCACAGTGACAGAATGGAAACATGGGACCAAAATGTGTATTTCAGCACAGTCAGTCCCACAGACACTTCCTGTGTGCATATTTTTGTGTGAGATATCATGTGGACAGAAAAAGTACCGGTTCGGCGTAATTACCCATGTTTGTTATGATGTGAGGGTCGATGGAAAAAGAAAAAAAAAAAGTTTGGGAGTCCCTGCTGCCTCAGCCTCAGCTAACCCCGCCTGGCAGCAGGCGTGGTTAGCTGAGGCTGCTCCACCTCCCTCCCTCTGTATATCCACTGGCTGTCACACGGCAGCGGCTTCAAGACTCGCGAGGAGCAGCAGCGGTAGCAGTTATCCTCTGTCCACGGTGCTCCACCTTCTCCTGCCCCGGCTACATCCCGCAGACATGGACCTGCAGGTGCTCATGCACGCGGTGCTCTCGCTTCACATCCTCTGCGCGCTCTAGGCGTGCGCTCCGGGGCTCGAGGCACGTCCCGCTAACGGACCAGAAGGAGACAGTAATTATTTCAGAGACAGCGCAGTGTAGCAGAGACAGACAGGGAGAGGGGGACAGTAGAGACTGAGCAGAGACACAGGGACCACACAGTCGTGACAGCAAAGGCCGTTTCAGGATATCAAGCAACTGAAAGCGGCTTTTTTTTGTTGTCCTCCATCATGGCGAGTGACTCTCCAGCTCGGAGTCTGGACGAAATCGACCTGTCCGCTTTGAGGGTAAGATGACATTTTTTTTCTTTCAAGTATAGCTTCACGTGAGAGAAACCAGGTGTGTGTGTGTGCGCGTGTGCGCATGCACGTTTCTCCTTCTCCTGCACCTGACCGCGCTCCCTGAATAGCAACCGGCAGAGAGGAGGCTGCAAGAGGTGGATGAGTGGGAGCCAGGCCGCCACAGTGTGTCCATTTCTACGTGAAATTATACAAAGACGTTCACTAACTTGACAGCTGCTCCTCGCATATCTTCGTTGGAGTGCGGCAGCAGGTGGAGGTGGATGGTGTGGATGCAGAGTTGAGGTTGTAGCTGGGATTCTGCTGACCTGGATACACAGGGTTTGTGTAGACCTTGATTCAGACAGCGTTGGAGTTTAACCTATTTCTCCCACACACACACACACACACACACACACAGTTGTTTTGTATCCCCCCTTCTCTAACTACTTCCTTCTTGCCATTTTTTGGAGCTGTATACTGTGTGTGTGTCCACCTACATACCTACCTACCTTTAGTCAGTGTGTAGCCTGCCTCTATCTATACTGAAGCTGCTGCAAATTGCCAGTTCTTTTGTTCATCCAGTGTGTGCTGCAAATCACACTCACAGTCTCCTGTGCTTGTGTTTATGCGTGGTTATACCCATGTTTTTCGCTCCGCTGGGCATGATGTGTGTGCTCCTAATGTGTGGGTGTTTGTCAGAGTAGAGGATGCTGCACACGACAAAAGGACTCCAGCTGAAGACCAGTTTGCTGTTCTGAGGCATCAAACCACATCTCACACAGACACACACACACACACACACAATGCAGTAGTTGTCTGGCTTGTCTGTGTTCACCTGTTTGCATGTCTGCTCATAGCATCCATTCTCATCCCCTTCATCCTGTCTGTCTCTTTCTCTCTTTTCATGTCAGTTTGTCGTTTCTGCTGAGGTCACAACTGCTCATCCATCTAGCCCGCATGTCGTTCTTCCTTTATCTGCCCTTTTTGTTTTTCCTCCAGCATCCTGACAGACTGAACGCGCCTCCCCATCTATCTGCCAGCCGCCTTGTCCCTTAGTGTCGTCTCTCTCTCTCTGCCCACCTCCCTCATGGAGAGCGATGTTCACAGGTGATTGGGATGAAATGTTAATAACAAATCTTACTTTTGAGGTTTACACAGCGTAGTGTGGTTTCACCGGTGTGGAGAAAGCAGGGGTTGGAGGTGTAGTGGTGAAGGAGAACAGGAAAGGAGGAGAATGAGATGAAGAGGAGTGAAGTGTGTGAATTAGGAGTCAGCCCATGCGTGTCCTCTTCTTTTAGAGGTGTGATGTGTCTCAGGCAGCTACAAGGACACACACATTTGTTTGGACATGGCATGGTCATGTATTGATGTGAAGCTGAAATAATCAATAGTGATCATGACACCTTGTGATGTAATATACATAGACAGCGTACAATCAGGGAAAAGCCGTGTGGATTGTTAGAATAAGAGTGATACTTTCATACTTTTACACCTGTAAACCCCCTTTGGCCAAAGCCAAACCATAAGTAGCTTAATTTTTAACAGAGATACTGAAGATGGTTATTGTGTATTCCTCTCAGTGTAAACATCAGATAAACATATAATGATACCACTAAAGATAATCATCATTATTATTCCAACACAGACAATTTAATTGCTGTTATTGGGTTTAGAAATGTCTGCAGTGCGACTGTTGCTTTTCCACAGAAGTGTTGTTCTCTCTCTTCTGTAATCATTTATTCTAAATTCTAGGGAAATGTGTTTCGTAACAACAATGTGAAATCTGACAGTACACTGAAGTTCTGAAGAAACCAAGGTTAATCTCTCTACATGTGTAGACACGGTCTATTTTCAGCATGCACATTTCTCTGTCTCCGTCCATCTCTACCGTTCCACTTCTGTTTCTGTCCTTCACATTTTTCTGTCTTTCCATCATCTATTTTGGCTTATCATGAATCCACACACACTCCCCTCCCCCACCAACACATACAAAAACACTGTCTCAGATGAGTGTACAGTCAAACACTGGAATGGCTAGACAGGAAGTAGGTCAGCTGCCTCTGACGAGGTGGAGAGGGGGGTGGGGAGGGGGTTGTTATAACGACTGGCATCGGTGGTGGTGGTGGTGGATTGTGTTTTTGTACATAGGACTGGAGAATTAAGTGTGCAGTAGAGAGAAGTGGCTTTTTGTCTGTAGCTGTCTCTGCACTTTTTTTGTCTTCGTCTTTCTCTCTTGCTTTTCTCACGGCTTCCTGCGACATTTACTGTTGTTGCACATCGACCCCCGGCATCTGTACAGATGCTGCACGTTTCACTTGAGTGGGAAAGGCCAGAGTTAACAGTCAGACACCACCGCCATCTTGTGTATGTGACTCACAATGACCGCCAGAAGAGGTCGAAACACTTTGGTTTTTATCCAAACACTTTTTTTTCTTAATGTGAAGCGGTATGTGCAGGTCAGAGGCGTCAGAAGCTCAGGTTCATCCAGTCAGCTGACAACGATCAACAGATGGCAAACCAGCGGGAAGTATAGACACTCACACGCTGGCATTGCGCTAATGTGCTGTGAAGGTACTCAGGTGTGAGATGAAAGACAGAGCGGGTGAGGAGGATGAAAGGATAGTGACACATGATCAGAGAAAGAGAGCGATACGGAGGAGAAAGATGCAGCAGAGAGCTGGAGCGGCGGCTTTAGAGATGGAGAGAAGCGGGATGAGTGAAGGTGAACTGAGCTCAGGGAGATGTGGAGGGACAATGAGAGACGCAGAGAGCAACAAGAAGAAAGCGACAGAAGCTAGCAGCTGAAAAAGTGGAGATGTGACCAGTGACTAAAGTAGTCCAAAGCAAAGACCCATCTCCAGATCTCCTCCCTCCCTCCCTCTCCGTCCCATGTTCCCTGCTAAGGCAGCATTCTTCAGCCCCTCACCATGGACGCCATAGTAACAGGGCCACAGCAGTGCCCAAGGCTTACACAGAGCTTATTCATGAATAGTCTATATACTGTATGGCAGTCTGTCACTGAGAAATGTCCCCTCCCTCCCACCCTCCTTTTCCACTCTGCCAGCCTGCTTCTAGTTGACCTATTTCCCCCCAAACCCAAGTCACTGATGGAGCCACATCAAGTCTTTAACTCTCTGCTCCACTCACACAAGCATTGAGAAGTGAGCAGGCTCTGTGTGCACAAGAATCTGCCAAATTAAATTAATAATTTACTGTACAAGTGTCCTTTTGATACCCGCTGTCGCCTGGTGATTTAGGAAATTTACTCTGTGACAGATCTGGGAAAAGATTTGCTTGAGGACAGGGATTTTTTGGGACTATTCTCTCACACACGAAGCGAACGGCAGATTGTTTTGTTGTTAGTGTAAATACAGTTTCTGAGCAGATGAAGCTGATTTGCAATTCAAAGAAAAAAAACTTCAGGGTATGGCGGTCACCCTCTCTGATTTTCAAATGATTTCTTGGAAGTGTGGCGGAAAAAACGCCACAGTGCTAAAACAAAAAATGAACAAAAGCTGTGGACCTCTATATTGTAACTTTTAAATATAACGTCCTTTATCAGCATGTTTTAAAAGCACTTAAAAATACATTGATATATACATTAAAACTTAACTGACTTAGCTTCCGTTTCCCCTCCTCTCATGCACAATATTACAGACGATTGCAAATGGTATACAATAGCTGAATCCCTACATTGTGTCTGACTCGCATGGTGCAGGACAGGAAGGCAAGAAAGACAGGCTTTAAATGATGATGAAAAATTGAGATGAATGATGAGGGGGTGGGTGCACAGAAATGGAAAAGGTGTGAGCTGACAAGTTGGCAGAGACAGAGCGGATGGATTCATTACCATCGCAGTCGCATGAACTCTGCAGAGGCGCATGGTGTCTTTTGGTGCGCTGTAAATCTGTGATTAAGAGTTGACTCCTGTTAATGTGCAGTACATGTCGGGGTGAGACGTCCTGGGAATTACAGCGTCTCCTTGTAAAAAGCAAGCAGTGGTGAGCCATGTTGTTAAGTGTAAGTGGTTTTAAAAAGGCAGATCCGGCCCCGGCATGACTCCCATCATCCTCTTAGGGTCTCTAATTCAATCCATCTCACTTCTCTGTAATTCACTTTCTATAGACACTAACTGCACTCACCTGGCTGCTGCCTAGTACACAGAAACCTGTGCTTTAAATACTTTGCTGTCCACTTGCATCTATGGGACATTTTTATTTATTTTAAGCAGCTAAATGCTCGACTTTGTTCACCTCCATCGATGGAGTACTAACTTTGTGTACTTGCCAGGTGCTGGGCAGGTAGAATAGGTTTTTCAGGTACCGCCTACCTGCTACTAGGTTTAGGAGAGCATGGTCAAATCAAGAAATGCTGAGTTATTTTGTGTAATTTGGGCTGCTGCCAGTTTCTCTTTCTGATTTTAAATTCTCATATTCATATACAGCTGGAACACACTGTGAGTCTAAACACAAACGCTGGCCTCCCAATGCTGCTGCAGTGACGTTAATGCTCCGTTTTACGGGCAATGTTTGTCTTCTTATGCTGGGAAAGTGGGAGGATGGATCAGTGTCTCTATGAATCTGAAGAGACATCTGAGAACATGGCTCACAGGCACTCGGGTATCGGAATTTGGCACCAAAAAGATTATTTTTATTTATTTATTTATTTATTCATTCTTTTTTTTTTTTGAGTGGAGCTTTTCAGTCGGCACAACAAAAGTATCAGAGTTCTGTACCCAACCCTATATATAACTAGTCTTGCAGATTTAACTGTTATCATCTTAACACACATTCCGGTAGCAAACAGCATGTAACTGGCATTAATAGAAATGTTTGACTGTGTTGTGGTTGATATTGTCAACTATAACTTAACTCCTCTGTTAGCTGCAGCAGCACGATGAACAGAATCAACAGATTCCTGAGCTGTAGCCTGTAGCACAAAGAGACAGGTTGTGGTACGATAAATGCACTGCTGGTTTGGTTTTTACTATATACGTGACAGGTACGCTATCTGTCTAGCATTTTATTTCCTCCTGATACATGTTGTATTTGTGTGCCTCTGTGTGACGGATCTAGATTAAAAAAAAAGTTTGGTGTTGAGCTGATAAGATTACCCGTATCAGATGCCAAGACCTCTGTGGTCAATACATTCTGCAAATTATTTAGTGCTTTTGAACCACAGGTTACTTCTCTCAGGTATCCCGCTGCTTTCTCTTTCCATCCAGCAGCATTTTGTTCTCTCCTTGATTAAGTTCGAGGAGACTGACAAGGTCAGATGTTGAGTGTGTTTGGTTTTGTTTCGTCAGCTTTTAAGTGTTTATCCTTCAATCATTTCATTTTTGAAGAGTTACCTTGAAGTTGAGTGTCACCCAGAGCCAACAAAACAAAGCATGTCTAGCGCTGCACTGGTTCTAAAGGAAGGCGGAGGGTAATCACAAGTGCTCTTCACAATTTGGTAACTGACGGCAGATTAATAATTAACATTTACCACTCAGTCAATTTGAATATATCCAGGGCACTAAAGGGCGCCCAGAGTTTTAGCTGGTGTTTATCACACACAATGATATGCTGTAATGCGGAAGTGCTTAAATGGCTCAAATTAACCCACAAAATTGTGGCAGGATTAGGGGAAGAACTGTTCACATAAAACCATGTTGTGTGTGCTGATCAGGAGATGAGTCACACATTTCATTGCGTAGTTGCTTTGCAAATGTTTAACATCTCAGCGGTGTGGTAAGAAAAATGCATTATGGTCAGCTGTATCCCTGACAACATATTTTTTTCATGTAAGGCATTAGTCCTAGTTTTATGTTGGAACCAAGATAATCTTGTGGGTTAGGTAAATGTTAGGAATGCAGTAGAGAGGATTAAGGTTAGGCTGAGGCACGAAGGAATGTTTACAGTCAGTGAAAGTCCTCATATATGTTGTTGTAAAGTGGCTTTCATAAGAACTGCGGCCTGGTACTCTAAAACCCATTATTTCTAATGGACTGATATCCCCTGTACAAAGAAAAGTGGATCCAGTGCTGCATCCATCTCAGTGTCCTTGTGTAAAAGTTAATCCTACTTTTACACACAATCATTCCAAGTTTGAGACGAATCCACCAAAGGAGCAAGCAAAAAAGGAAGTGATCAGGACGATAAGTGAATTTTCATCTGTGGATGTACAGGGATGTCTGTAGCAAAGAGCACTTCTTACAGTGTATTGTATCAGGTGTGTAAAGAATTAAAATGGAGATCAGCCATCTGTGACCAAAGAATGTCATGCTTTCAATATTGCGCTGAATGCTATCAAGATAATAAAGTGGTGATTGAGGTCAGGCAAACTGTGTTTTTTTTTGTTGTTTTTTTTTTAAGGCAAACACATTATCACTGTTGTGTCAAAGCCTCAAAGTCAAACCTTTCTTGAAAAATGTTCTCAGAAAATGAAGGAAGTCATGCTCCTTTGTGGGTTTGTAAAATTCTCAGATGTCTGGTCAGCTAGGAAGTGGTGGATAAGTAAGAAAAACAGCCCCATCACCTCCTCTCAGAGCTTGACATTTTGGAGAAATGATCTGTGTCTGTGTGTCTTTGCATCAAATCTCAAAAGGTTGACCTTCATTCTTACTTCTCACAGCACTTAGGGGCTAAATGTGTGTTCACAGTCCTCAAATACCCCTTTTTCCACCAAGAGGAACCTGGTGCTAGTTCAGTGCTGGTGCTTAGTTGGTACAAATTGCGTTTCTCTTTAGCACCGTTTTTTCCGCTGGCAAGGAGCTCAGTCAGAGCCACGTTATTACGTCACAGCATTTTCGTTTTCACCCAGCAAAGCTTGTGCAGTGCGAAATCAAACAAGTCTTTGCAAAAAGAAATCCAGAGATGACAAAACTAACTCTACGGTGTTATATTTATGCCACATTCCTGAGTGAACAAAGGCAGATTTTGGGCGAGCAAATGCACGAGCAGGAGAAACACTGAGACTCAGCGGTGATTGTGACATGTGCAAAAATAAATTTACTGAGCACAGAATATATTTCTGTGCTCAGATCTGCATTTGTTTGCTCAAAATCCATCTGTGTTCACTCATTGATGTGGCATAAATATAATGCCATATAACCATATATATAACAGATTGTAAAGCGGCTGCCAGCGAGGTGGAGGTTGCCTATTGCCTGGGCTCATCCACGATCACGGTACTGGTGGGACAGTATTGATCTGGATTTCAGTGAGCAACAGTTTGTGCAAAACTTCCGCGTGTCCCGGGAGTGCTTTCAATACATTTGATTTGCAAAACCAGGAAGCATTTACTCTGGTCCAGCTGGTCGCAATAACCCCACCCCAAGCCCCTGCTGTAATAGGTGCTTAGCTCTGGACCAGCAAAGACTTGGTGATTGTCTGGCCCCAATTTTAAGCACCAGGGGTCGATGCTTAGGCTGTAGAAACATAAAGAACTGGTGCTAAGTCAGGCTCTGGTCCCGAACCACCCTGGTGAAAAGGGGACAAAGTAGTGGAAGCATTGGCCCTTGAATGGTTAAGGTCAGGTGAGGTCGTCGGGCAACACATGATGCAAGAGTTTTAGCAAGTTTTGTGCAATTTGTGGGTTACCTTCTGGACACATCTGTAAATTCCTCCCTTCTTCACCCTTAGATGTTGGTTTTCATCCAGTTTTGTACCAGCCGAATGATGGAAATATTGTAAACACGCTTGAATTCTCCAGACAGTGACTGTTCACACTGAGATCAATCAGAAGTTACTTTATCGGGCTCCAGCTCCTCCAGGTAATGTCTGGATAATTTCAGGGTTGCGGTGTATGTGATGAGCTTTGGACACACGCACATACACCGTGATTCATCGGACACCACTAGTGAGGTCATGTGACAGTCATGTGATGGTGGCAAACGCTCAACAAGGAATCCAAAATGAGAAAAGGGGAAGGAGCCAAAATCGCTCAGTCATAGGGCTATCTAATCCACTGACACACACACACGCACACACACGCACACACACGCACACACACACAGCCTGGTGCACACTGAGAGCTCATTCTGCAAGTGGCCTATAAAATATGAATGATTTTGTGCTATATTATTTATTTTATTTATTTTTTTTTATCAGTGAGCCTAAGGACATGTATGAACTGGAGCAGCAAAAATGCTCTCCAGACACAGTGCTCTTTCTGTATGTTGTGGAGGTGAGGCTCCACATGCAGGCCTACATCATCATGTGTCTTTTAGGGCTTGTGGTGCATTCACAGCACTGTGTGTGTGAATGTGTTGTGTAAAAACAGAAAGAGAGTGCATCCTTAGATGTGTCTTGGGAGTTGCTGTCAGGACATAGTATGCAGCTCTGAGAGTTGATTCATGCAGCTACCAAACACACACACACACACACACACACACACACTTGAAGAGAGAAAAAGGAAGTGAGGGGGGGAAATATTCTACCTGCATAAGCTGAAGGTCTTGTAGCAAAGCAAACAGTGGCAGAGCTTGCAGAACGCTGCTGTCTGCACTGTTGAAATAGGCTTGTAGTCTCTCTCTGACTCTTTTTTTTTTCACGTTTAGCGAGACGCGCTCTTCATTTTGAGCCCACTCGTACTCGTTAGAACATTTGAACACTAGCCCTTGTGTAGGAGTGCGCTTCTGGCACAGTGTTTGTGGTTATGAGAGCGCGAGACAGCAGGAGGATGTACTTGAGATGGAGAGTGAGAATGAGTTTGTATGTGAAAGTGTGTGCGCTTGTCTGCTGCTGCACACAACAGAGAAATTAGGGTGAAAAAAAAGAAAAAGATAGAATGGGATGGAGAGAGCAAGAAAAGGCCCTGTCTTCAGAAAGTGCTGACACGTTGACAGGTTTGCTGAGAGCCACAGAAACAAACATATAGAGACAATGAGAGGGAGGGAAAAAGAGAAAAAGTAAACCCTTTTTCTAAAGACTGCAGACGCCTTGAGCATGTTCACAATATTATACAGTAGATGCCCAAAATGCACTTTAAAGTAAAGTTTTCTTCCTGTCAGTTCCCCTCTCTTCTTCCCTACTGCGAAGATCTGTGCGTTGTTATGCCAGCAAAGTTAGCTGAAAGTTCAAGTGAAAATTCACAGTCATGGCATGAAAGGGATTTGCAGAAAGTGAGAATGCGACAACGTGACAAAAAGGAGAAAAAGAGAAGATAGGCTGTGAATGAAAGGGAAGTCACAAGGTTTAGAGACGAGACAGATGGGGATGGAAGTGGAGTGCATGTGTGGCTTTTCAGAACACAAATAAAGAGATGTTTTATTGGGGGGGAATTGTCTGAAAAGCGGATATCGTGTAATATCGTCTGTATCTCAGGTTTTGCATGAGTCCCTGGTGCAGAGCAACACGATACTGCAGTTTATTTCTGTCAGTGAGCAATGAAATGAGCCTCTAGCTTTGCCCCCAGTAGAAGATTTATACATCTTCTTTTGCATCGTCCCTAGATGATATTGAAAAGCTATTTTCAAAAAAGAATGACAAATGACAGAAATGATCATGGGTATTGGTGTATTTTTAGCTGACCCAGTAGAACTGGATGTAAGCTCAAGGGAATCTACATTACAAGCAGTTTATTAATCTATAGAGCTACATAGACAAAACCTCCCACTTGTTATTAGATCATTTACAGTGCAGGACCGCTGACAGGATTTTGAATATGGAATTCATGAGTTAATGTGGGCCCCACATTGGCTCTAACATCCCCACAGAAAGAAAGCATGTGGTACAAATCTGAAGACAGTTTAGTTGGACACAAAACAAATAACAGTATGTAACATTTAAGCTGGGCGGACACTCTATTATTAGGTCTATTATCAGTGACCGACCTGACATTTTATGTCCACACACGACACGTTGGTCTCTTGTATCCTGAAATGCAATGGAAAAATAATAATAATAAGTATAAGAACTCATAAGTGGAAAGACGCCAAACAAAAAGAAACTCCTTGGCAATTGGTGCCATTCTCTGTGGAGAAATGGGTTGGGTCACTGCTTCAGTGCTGGGTACTGAACTTTGATACTTAGCACCGACCGAAACGCTCACATCCTATTGGGTATCAAAAAATTAATCATCTTTCGGTGCCAAATTCCGGTACCCAAGTGTCTGTGAGCCTCACAGAAATCAGAACCCCCCCCAATGAAGTTGGATCTCCATCTCGGAAAGTCAGATTAATCTCACCAACCCAACGCAGAATTCATGCTATCTGCTACTGACGTAAACAGTAACTGCATATTTTGTTGTACGTCTGTAAGGCTGGAAGAACTGGGAGCACTAAACTTTGGGGTTACGATGATCTGAGCTCCAAGTTCTGACTTCCAGTGAACACACCATAAGGTAAACTCTGACTCCCCAGGGTCCTAAAGAGGAACTGGTAGTGGTAGCAGCCTGTGCCTGCTGATCATTAGACCATTGTCTAGTATGTCTACCATGACAAAGCCCAAATTACACAAAAAAACCCAGATTACACAAAAAAAACCATTGAGAAATCATAATAATATTGATGATGACCATGCTTAATGCATAAATAACTATTGAGGTATCGAAAAAAGTATCATTCAAGAACTGGTATCCAAACAAAGGTACTGAAATTGACATTGTATCAAAAAAATTTAAAAGAAACCCAGCTCTATTCAAAAGTACAATACCTTCACGAGGGATATTTCAAACGGGTTTGATTTTCATGAGATCACAGGATTGCTGATCTGGAGCTGGTTGTGAGGTGTTAGGCTAATCGCTTCTCATTTTTATTACCGCGGTGATAAAGCACCCATCTGATGCGGTATGGCAGTTTACCGCGGTACCCTGGCGAACGTTGCAGTCCCGCTAAACTTTATTTTAATAGTGAGAAGGATGCACATAAGGAGAAAAGAGAGCAGCTGGTTAAAGGGCCTCAGTGTTTCTGAGACTCTGCTGGAATGAGAGGAGCTTTGAAAAGAAGGACTTGTCCTGGACACAGTCAGGAATGAAGGAGGGAGAGAAAGCATGTGCAGATAAAAGAGTGAGAGGGACATAGATGGACTTCAGCTGGTTGGAGAACAGAAGCCAGCAAAGCAGAGAGAGTGTGAAAGAGAGAGGAGGAAGCAGAGGGTGAATACCAGCTATTGTTGGAATGCCGTAGCAACACATCGCAGCGAGGAAGGGGGAGGTGTGTGTGCGGGGGTCAGTGGGTTTTATAGTCTGTTCAAGTTGCTCCTTGTCAGAGATACGTTGGGTTCTGTGTTGGCAACCCAGCGACTGTGGGCTTAAGATATTAGCAGAGCTGGACACGAGCCTAAAACAATTCAGCAGTGCATTTCAGACCAGTGTATGAACACCCAGAGAGCTCAGCTGGTAGATCAAGACATCAGCTCTGCTTGGGTTAAAGGTCCAGCTCACGCCACTGTTAAACATGCAGATCCACTGTTGTAATGTGGTTAACTAGAGGCTGCAGACATGATAGTAGGCCTGTCAACCTACACTTATTATTGACTAAACATGATCTAGGATGCTCTGTACCGTGTTAAATTTCAGTCCCATTCATCCTAATGATCCCACCATGTTTCCTTTCCCATTTTAGGATCCTGCTGGCATCTTTGAGCTGGTTGAACTGGTGGGAAATGGCACATATGGGCAGGTGTACAAGGTAAGCTACATCAACACTCAAATCTTTTTGTCTTTTCTGATAGCACGCTCTTGCTTCATATCAGCTTCTGCTCATTGTTTCCAAGTAGCCTGTGTGGAATAAAGAATATAAATGCACTCTGTGACTGAAGGAAACGGAGAAGGCAGGAGATAAAGATGGCTCACAAGCTTGAGAGAAATGGAGCGAATGTAAAAGAGACTTCAATGCAGAGAGGAGAAGCAGAAACTGGGGCACATTAAAGTGCTTTCAACAGAAAATTTCTCTTACTCCTTTTTTTCACTTTCTTCCTCCCTCCCTGCTGCATTTACTTTACTTTTTATACATGGGCAAAGGGTTTATAATTCTGCCTATCTACATTAGGTATCCCACTGGGGGGAAGTGTTTCTCCGGAACACAGGAAGTGCTTGGTCTGACATCGTGACAGCGCTGTGGTTTGAGGTCATCGCTGTCAGGTGGACTCAGCTGTTCCCAGCTGTCGATTAAACATTTATCTCTCGTTACACTTCCTCTTCCTTGTATGATGGCCCGCCGTTCGCTGGTCCTCGCTTCCTTCATCCTGTCACTCCGCAGGATGTGGCACCAGACACATTGTTTGGTCACCTCTCACTGGAATAAACAAATATGTGAAGGCATGTCCATGTGAAGGCCCCTGCTGCGAGTGCACGTATAGTGTCTAATGGAGCAGAGAGTCAGTGTCAGGTGGTGATGGAGAGGAGCTGCTCTTACACCAGATTAAAGGTCAGGCAGCGGTCAGACTCTCTTCTTCACGCTTCTGAAAATAATCTGACATCCTCACGTTTGTGTATGGGGAGGAAGAAAAACACAAAAGGAATGGAGAACTGGAGAGTTATGTTCATCCATGTAATGCTGACTCTGCTGTCTTGGTGAAAGTCACGGCTCATTTACCGGCTGACATCCAGCCAGTTTGCTCCTATACATTACCGAGCTACGAGCGCGCCTATGGCAACAGCACCGGCCTGTTGGGTCTGTGGCCCGTACAGCTGATCCATGCTGGTTTGTGATTGGGTGTTTAACCCACACTGGAGTTTAACTGAAGTTAATTCTGTCACTGCTGCTGGTTGACTGATCCCAAAATGACATTTCCAACGTTTCATTTCAGATTTGAATGTGTGCAATAAATGTTTAGCGGGTTAAATTCTGCATTCATCCACCCATTTTCAACCTTATTCTACGTAGGGACATGGGCAAATCCTGTGTTCATTTGTTCTTGAAGTGTCCTTAGTGACCTACAAAGCTCATTTTAATATCTAATGCATGCTCAGTTGAGCTGAAACAATCTAATTAAAATTAAGCAGTAACTGTTTTGATAAGAATAATGCTAATTTGTAAATATTCCTTAGCCTGGTCCTGTGGCTTTACTGCTGTTTCGGGTCACTTGGAAAACAAAATATATAGGCTATTTGGGTTGTTCAGACAAAAGGAGCACATCACCAACATGTCACCTTCCTTTCAAATATTTCCCTTTCAGTGCTTTAGAAGTGCTGTAGTGTAGATACAGATGTAAAGTGGAGATGATTGGATTCATCCGTACAGATAAGGGGCAGATTGACGCCATCTATTTTAAATTCCTCATGCGGGTCAGCTTCTTGTGAGCAGGTGAATCTCTGAGTCACTGAGATGATAAATTGACCTTTAGCCTGCTGGCTACTAGTGAACTGGAATTGTTCCGGCTCTCTCTGAATCATTTTTAGACACTTGTTATATCAGGAAAAAAATCACACAGAGGAATACCATACTGCATATAGCTTTGGACTGCAGTGTGCCCTTCTGGATCGATGAATGCTTGTCTGTGTGCTGTGGAGGGAGCACAGGTGGACTTTTTGCTGAGATGTAAAGATCAGAGTCTACAGACTGTTAATGTGGTTTTTACTCTTCAGTTTGATTCCAAAAATAAGTTCAATTCGCTCAGTGGCCAGGGGCTAGTTGCTCTGACGTATCTGTGATCACAGAGTGCGAGTTAAGTGGTGCCTTGATAGTTTTCTGCGGCAGTTTATCCTCATACCCAGGAAATCTTTCATTTTGTTATGTTTGCAGATATATTTAGATTTGACAATACATGTAAAGGTTATTAGATAAAATCACCCCACCTGCAGCGTTGCTGGTTTTCATTTCACTGAATCTGAATTATTCATTTCTGTGTACAGACAAATTAAAGCAAAATTAAGACCCATTAAAACTTTAATAAGCGCATTGGATGAAGTGAAAAATGAGGTAAAAGTTACACTGTGTGAAAATTCACCTAGTGGTGAGCTCGTGGAATGCAAGCAACTGAGATCGAAGCTCGTGCATATCGACGCACGCACATAATGGTGTCTCATATAGACCAAACGTCCTCCAAGAGCGTCCACCTTCTACAGCCGTTCTTTCACTAATTACATTTTATTGGTCAAGAAACCTGTTTTTTTAAAAAAAAAAAAAATAAGAAAAAAAAACTTAGGGACTCAACTGTGAAGAATCTAGGCTTGTTGACAAGCTATAGCATTCTAGTGGTTGACATCCATGTCATTGTGACGTGTGCCTGCGACCAGGTGGAAGAGTTCTATATACCGTCTTTGTTATCACTGTTTTGGTACATTAAAAAATAACTATTTAAAATAAATAAACAAGCGATCTCCATCTCCATCTAGTAAACGCAGTGCCGATGTAAATTCTGCTTTTATCGCGTTGTCTTCGCTGACGTTTTCTTTTTTTTTCGGTGTTCAGTTGTTTTCCTCTCATTGATGGACATACACTATATTGCCAAAAGTATTCGCTCACCTGCCTTGACTCGCATATGAACTTAAGTGACATCCCATTCCTAATCCATAGGGTTCAATATGACGTTGGTCCACCCTTTGCAGCTATAACAGCTTCAACTCTTCTGGGAAGGCTGTCCACAAGGTTTAGGAGTGTGTTTATGGGAATTTTTGACCATTCTTCCAGAAGTGTATTTGTGAGGTCACACACTGATGTTGGACGAGAAGGCCTGGCTCTCAGTCTCTGCTCTAATTCATCCCAAAGGTGTTCTATCAGGTTGAGGTCAGGACTCTGTGCAGGCCAGTCAAGTTCATCCACACCAGACTGTGTCATCCATGTCTTTATGGACCTTGCTTTGTGCACTGGTGCACAGTCATGTTGGAAGAGGAAGGGGCCAGCTCCAAACTGTTCCCACAAAGTTGGGAGTATGGAATTGTCCCAAATGTCTTGGTATGCTGAAGCATTCAGAGTTCCTTTCACTGGAACTAAGGGGCCAAGCCCAGCTCCTGAAAAACAACCCCACACCATAATCCCCCCTCCACCAAACTTTACACTTGGCACAATGCAGTCCGTCAAGTATCGTTCTCCTGGCAACCGCCAAACCCAGACTCGTCCATCAGATTGCCAGATGGAGAAGCGTGATTCGTCACTCCAGAGAACGCGTCTCCACTGCTCTAGAGTCCAGTGGCGGCGTGTTTTACACCACTGCATCCGACGCTTTGCATTGCACTTGGTGATGTATGGCTTGGATGCAGCTGCTCGGCCATGGAAACCCATTCCACGAAGCTCTCTGTGCACTGTTCTTGAGCTAATCTGAAGCAACACCTCTTTCTGATTATCTGATATATATGCAATATACTGTATCTGTGGTCATCCACTGCAGCTTCATTCAGTTGCTATGTCAACATTCTGTGCTCCCTCTGGGACTTCCTGTGTGGACCGGAAACTCAAGCGACTCAAAACCTCGAAACTCGCAAAACGCGTTTAAGAATTACATTTGCTATGTTTGTCCCTTTCGGGTATATATACACAAAGACATGGCTGCCTCCCGTAAGGTGGAGGCTCGCAACCAATAATAACAGAGTGAAAAAAATGTAATTTCCCCATTGAGGGATTAATAAAGTATGAAAAAAAAACAAAAAAAAAACATGTAATGCAATTAGCGATTTTGAGGCCTACGATAATGCAAAATTGTGTAAGTTGATGTTATTAAATGTTATATTTTGCATATTAATGAATGATGAGTAGGTGATTATTGAAAAAAGTGTACTTTGAAAATTACAAGATATTACAGTGTCCCTTTAAAAACTACATGTCATGGTATTTGAAAGTTTCTTCAACAGAAATGTGAAAGGAAATCAAGGAATAAGTAGTGGAAAAAAAGGTTATTTTTCTAAAAACCAGATACTTCCTGCAGCAAAACTGTACCTCTAAGAGCAGTCGGCTGCATTCCGCTGCAGTATATTTTTACTCACCCTGCTTTGTGTAATGAAGCTGGAGATATGTAGGTTTTTGTGTACCCATGCGTGCGTCCTTTTGTGTGTGTGTGTGTGTGTGTGAGGTCGTAATGCCTAGTGCAGTGTTTTATGTTGGTGTTAGATAATGTGCCACATTGCTGCACTTCTGTGTGTCTGGGAGTGAGAGATAACAGGTTTATCAACCATTCCATTACCCCATCTAGTTAAATGATACAGATCTGCTCCACGGTGCTCTTTCCTCTCTCTCTTCTTCCCTCTCTCACACACCAAACATCTCATCTCAATTAAAAAAGTCTTGAAAAGTTGTTCCAGTTGTTCTTGTTGTTTTCCTGTCAGCACAAACAGTTTGGCCAACAGGACCAGTGATGGACGAGTTACCCACAGCGAAAAGATTATTTTAGCTTCCTCTCTCGTCTTACGTCTGTTTCCTTGTTTTCTCCCTGTTTTTATCACCCCACCCGTCTTCATCCCTCGCTTCTGAGCATTTTTCTTATCAATATGTAATTGTGTTTTTCTTCTCACCCCCCAACTCCATATTTTAGAGCTGAAACTTCCCCGTTGAGCTGTACTTAAGGGAGGGGTGTGTGTGTGTGTGTGTGTGTGTGTGTGTGTGTGTGTGTGTGTGTGTGTGTGTGTGTGTGGCTGCTCTAAAAGGGCCATAAATAGAGAACACTGTGATGCTGAATAATTAAACACATTCTCTCTGCACTTCCATCCCTCTCTGTCATCTCTCTGTTTCCTCCCCCTAAGCTCCCTTTCTCGCTTCATCTGTTGTCACTCTCTGTCTAATCATCTCTTTCTCTCTCTCTCCATCTCCCTCACTCTTCCTTTTATTTTGAAACATCTCTCTGTCTCGCTCTCCTCCATCCTTCCCCTACATCATTTTTATTTTTATTTCTTTACTGTGAATTCTATGCCTTCTTTCTTTTGTGATGCTTGTGAATATTTGATGGGGCTTGTGGGAATTGCAGTTCTCAGAATCGAGGAAGCGGCGAAGCGTCTTGCGTCATGCGGTGCCGCGGGAACGGGGACCTTCCCTCGTCAACCATTGGCCAAAACTCCCCTGACTGGCTTGACTGGACGACTTATTGACGGACAGGCTTATTGTTTGGCTGATTGATAGATGGCAGCAACTCGTTGCTCCTGTGGGATGGATGCAAGGACAAGTTCAGAGGGCAACTAATCATATCTCGGTCATAAGAACACAAGCCAGCATCATCACAAACACATGAGCGATGACACGTTCAGTCTGTCTCCTCAGCTTTCATGGTGACAAAACATTTGCTGTGTTTTGTGTGTGTGTGTGTGTGTGTGTGTGTGTGTGCGCGTGTGTGTGTGCTGTTTCTGACACTTTCTCGCCACGCTGTCGCGATGCAGCAAAGGAGCAGGAGAGCAAAAAAAAAAGAGGCGACCAATCTTTTTCTTTGTGATGACAGAACACATCCACTCTGCTGCTCCTTCACAGGCAAAGTGCTACAAACACACACACTCTTTAAATATTCACTAGTCTTTCTGAGACACACACACACACACACATACGCACACAGAGCGACGGTTGGGGTCCTGGTCCATATGTGCTTTTATATGCTCACCCACTGTGACAGCCGCTCTGTACAAAGAGCAGCTGTGTGTGTCCCATTTACTACATCTGTGTGTATAAAAAAAAAAGGAAATAAAAGTGTGTAATCTTGTTACCGTGGCAATCTGGGGTCTCAGGATTTAACAAGTGGATGGGATGTAGATTAGGATTACGGCTCAAAGACATGCTTCATCTTGTTTATCAGTCACATCCGTAGTTTTCTCTCTTCTCCTTTTTCGCTTTTACCTGCATGTTTTGAACTCTCTTCCTCTTCCTCCTCATCCATCCTCTGCCCTCATAAGAACTGAATAAAACTTCAAAGTTTTTTTCTTTATCTCACTTATCGGCTGTAAGTCACACCGCAAAGAACTGTGGGAGATTTTTCTTTTCCTCTCTGCACACCTCAGAAAAGCAGCATGAAGTGCAAAAGCTTGGCATAAAAGAGAAAAGGATGGGAGATGACGTCACATATTCCTCTTTGTTTGATGTCCCTAACTCCTCCAGCTGGTGTTTCTCAGCAGGAAAGTGGATCAAACAAGCCAGCACATACAGAGAGAGTGTCTCTGTGAAAGCAGTCGTTGATCATGCTGAAAAGGTAACTTGACAGATCTGGGGTTGGCACATTTTGCACTGAATAGTGTTCTTTCTTGTATCAGTTCTTCTCCTCCATGTATTTTGTATTTAATTTCAGTTTAACCTTTCCAACATGGAGCTGCTCGTTAGGAACAAGCCTCAGCTTTTACACAACACCACCGGCACTGCTGGGGATGTTGTTGCCTTTTTATTAGGCTCCAACTAATGTCTAATACAACTGCCCTGCAGTAAAGCTGGCATTCATGAAGGTTCATTCAATTGGATGACCTTTATGAAGGACTGTTGGAGTGCTGTTGATCTAGAGAGTTCTGTTATTTAGCCTGCCCTCATTAATACAAATAGGGTGGACAAAACAATAGAAACAGCTGTCACTAGTCAACAGCACCACAAACTGCAGCATCTTACCAACTCCCAACAGTTTAACAAAGTAATAAAGTTCAGGAGTCACAGGTTCACTAATCTATTCAAGTTTTCAAGAAATGATTAGAGACATAATAATCATATAATCTAATTATATTTGACTATGATATTCTCGGGAGTGGGGCCGTGAATGCGAATGATGATCATAATTATTAATAATCAGCACAGTAGATCACAGCAGTTCACTCCTGCCTGACTGAGCCCAGATACAGTCACTATTGCTTCAAATCATTCCCCATAAGGCAGTCATTCGAGTGTCACCGTTGGCAACAACACCTCTGCAGTACTCCACTGCACAGTACATTACTCATTCCAAGCCTCTCCTAGAAAACCTATAGCCAAAGCTTATAGAGCTAGTTATGCTCGCTATGTCAGTAAATAGCAGTCAGCATTATAATGCTCAGGTGTGTGTGTGCGCTGGTGCGTTGTTGCACTCGTTTACTGCTCCACACCATGTCATTGCCCCTCTCTATTGCTCTATTTTTGTTGTTTGTCGACACACACCTCAGTCTCTCGAGTCTCTCGTGAATGAACCGTGAACTGCAAGTGAGGTGGATGCCACTTGTTACCACGGGAACAGCAGAAGCGCTCGCTCCACCTCCATGCAACGACACACTCACACCTGACAATGTGTTCATTAGCCTACATCTCTCTCTCTCTCTCTCTCTCTCTCCCCCCGCCCCAAAAGGCCACACGCCCCACTTACCCACAATGCACTCCTGCCACGCCAGTCCAGGGTCAATTAGCTGTGCCTGATGTCAATAGTTCTGTCATCATCTCTCTCTCTCTCTCTCTTTCTCTCCCAACTGCATATTTTCTAGTCCACTCTTTAATTGATAATGCACACTGTAAATAGCGATTTAGTCCTGGTTTACTTTCCCACAGTGTGAATTACTGCTTATCAATAGTTAAGTCAATAACCTATACCAGCTCTGGCTCTCTCTGTTATTCCCTCTGTCCTCTCCTTTCTTCTGGTGCTTAATGTGTGTTTTTTGACACCACTTTCAGCTCTTCATTGTTGTTTTCTATCCCTCGCTCTCCTTCATCTGAGCAGCTTCTCTTTTCTTCATATTCTCCGTTCATGTTCTCTTCGCCTTGGCTCAGTTGTTTCTCTCCCTCTCTCACCTCTAGTAAATCAGCCCGGCTGTTTGCTTGACCTCCAGAGCTGCTGGAGTGTGATGGCCGATGTGCTGAACCTGCTGCTTTTGCCTCTTCGCTGCAGCCCTCTCCTCCTACACTGTAGTGTTCCCTCACTCAGGCACACTCTCTAACTCCGTCTGCTGCAGATGTTGCAGCATCCGTCTTTCTGTCATGCTTTAGTCAAATCGTCAGTTTGACTTAAAATGAGAGATAAGTGGGTGTGTGGGGCAGGTCAGCGGCTAACAGAGTGAATTAGTCAGTAAGAGCATTAATGACTTAACCTGTGTAAATGAGCTAGTGGATCAATGCTGTTTGATGGTTCAAAAAGACAAGTCATGTACGTCAACATCATCTGTTTATGTGCAAGTTTGTGTTTCATTTATTTTATCTGGGTCAGCCTCAAATGCTCTCTATAAATAAGCTTTGGTTATCCTGTTAGCGTTGATTTATTTCCATCATATCAAATGATGCATAATGATGAGGATACACTCCTGCTGTTTCCTAACCTTAGACTTAAAACAAGCACAAACACATGCACACATGCCACAGATCCTTCTTACATATGCAACATCACACTAAATCATCTTTCTTGTCTCATGATGATGGACTCTCTCGGCTCTCCGCAGAGAGCGACAGATGTGCGTCTGCTTGTGACGTGTGAGCAGAATTCTTCAGTTTCTCTAATTTGTTTCCTGTGCCCGCATTCATGATTATTTTGCGCCACGCTAAATCTTTTCCCCTGACCCCAGATTAGTCTGTCTCTCGTATTTATTTGTGCGTCCACCGGCTTGTTAATTAGCTTGTTTTACTGTGAGCGAGCAGGTTAATGAACGGCTATATTTCAGCCGGCTGACGGATTGTTTTAGGCTTTAGCTGATAAGACTGGTTCATTCTGAGTGGAATCAACACTCGCCTACTCTCTTTCACAAAATTCACCATCTATTACAAACACCCCCGATCAATAAAAACCCTGTGGAGTATTCCACAGATCATTGCACTCGCTGCTGTTCCTCTCATCTTTCTCTTGTCTTTCTTTCATCACCTCCGCCTCTCGTTCTGTATCTGTTCCCCTCAACGTCAGCGGCTCATCATAGCCTCTCTTCTTTTAAATCTCCTCCTGTCTCAGTCCATCTCTTTTCCTCTCTTGTGTTTTCATGTGTGAGTGTGAGAGCCTCAGGGCCTCTATATTTCCTGGGCAGTGCAGTGTTAGATTGGAATGGAGGCCTTTGTCACTTTTATTTACTGCCTCGCTGACTCCACAACAGCGTGCACCCTCATACTTGCACGTGTGTGTCGATGTGATTGTGTGTGAACGCGGAATGATTGCAGGTGTTTGAACTGCAATGAGGTGCATCTGGCAGAGTTCCCCCCTTATTTCTTTGGGCTCTGTAGAGCAGAAGTGTTTGTATAGTTTGTTAGCCCGAAAGTAGCTTTAATTCTGCATCACACCTCCTGGACATGCTGGGATTGTCAGCCTACAGACCAGTGGGTGTTGATAGAGGCTGAAATGCTGGTTGTCTAAAATCCTTCAACCCTAAAACACAACTGAACTGTGTGTGTGTGTGTGTGTGTGTGTGTTTGTGTGTTTGTGTTTGTGTGTGTGTGTGTGCCAGCAGTGGGCATTCTCCCGAGGACCTGCCTGTCAGAGAAAGACAGACATAAATGTAAAGATTGAAAGCCCAAGGGAACATCCCATAACCCACTTTTCCCCTATGATGCTGTTACCATGCCAACAGGCCTGGCCCTATGCCAAGAGAGCGTCGTTAGATGCCATTCATTCACTTTTTGCCTGATGTCTGTGTTCATGTGTGCATGGATTACCATGATGGCACAGATTAGGATTATGGTGTGACCCATTTCCTTTTAACAAAGAGTTGGCAACACAATCTGGCAATCTGTTCCTAGCTGTGTGTGTGTGTGTGCTGCTCTAGCATATATAGTGTGTAGATACAGTGTGGTATTTGTCTTTGTCTTCCAGTATCAAAAATTATGCTTTTTTTTTTTTTTTTTTTAGCTCCTATCTGACGAAGATAGATAGATGACCCTAACCCTAGATCAGATGTATATTTTAGAGGTGTCCTACATCACACACACCTTTTTCACTTCCATTAAGATACGGATATTGAGTACCCTTGAGTATTGGCCGATAATGATCTGGTACAATATCAGCACAAATCACACGTTATTTTATTACTTATTTTGTACTACGGAATGTTAGAAAAGGCTTGATCAAGTGATATTACAGAGAGTAACAGAGAACAATAGCAACAGTAGGTCTGAGAGAAACTTACCCATTTATTATTAAGCAATGGGTTACATCAATTTTAGCCTTAAACCTAAGAGTATTCTAAAATTGAATAAAATAAATAAAAGATGAATTGAAACAACCCCAAAAAATAACCTTAATAAATCCAATAAAAATATATATATATATTTTAAAGTGCAAAATAACCACTAGTTTAACTTAAACACAAGTATATTATACAGTGGAATAAAGTCTGTTAACTGTCTGGAATGGACTGATGGTATTGGAGTGCTTATATCAGAGATTTTAGCAGGCCAATATAATCTTTTTTTTGCTGATATTGGATCTATATCGGATATCAATATGGGATCAAGACACCACTAGTATATTTAAAGGTTCTTTCATTCATATATTTTAAGTTTGCTTGAGTGAAGTGAGCTAGATCGTGAATGGAACCTACTGCAGACGACAAATACAAAACAGACATGGCACTGAGAAAGGGATCATTTGAGTTTGTTGTGGTTGTTGCTCGTACTAAAAGGTTTCTGTTGTGGACCGACGACTCTGAAATGTCAGATGTCACAGCTTCCTTGAATGCACCACCACGTAGAGGTAGAGGTTTCCACTTGAACCATGAAAACTGGTCAGGAGATGTGACACATGCCATATCATGAGTTAAGTTCATAGGTCACTAAGTAACAACAGGTCAGTCACTAAATATATGGCATTTGTTGTACTATATCTTAATAGAGTAGGAAATGAGTTTCCTGATCACCTAGAAAAAGAAAAAAACATTTAACATTAAAGTTGGAACGGTCTGCCATAATGAATGTCTTAATTAAGATCCTAATGAAGTGAATTAAAACCAATGACTTCCTAGAAAGTCTGAAATCAATCTTAATATGGCAGTCTGCTTTAAAAATTGATGCCAATAATGAGATTTGTAGTTAATGGTCTACAACATGCAGAACCACCGGTGTAGGTGAATTCAGCTTTTGTGTAAAGGAAATAAAATGAGGCTCTATTTTTAAATCACAACACTCGTTCTCTCGGCCATTTCAGGGTGAAATTGGGATGCTTTGTCTGACCTTGCAGCTTGGCCACGCAGTGAGCACACACTGAGGACACTCACTCTACTTATCCCTCCCTCACTTCTCAATCACTCCTTCCTCCTCTCTCTCCCACATCAGGATAATAGTCTCTTTTCTTCCTCTATAGTGTGTACGTGTTTTTTTTTTTTGTGTGTATGTGTGTGTATGTTTAAATGTCGTGCCCACTGTACTCTGGCCAGCCAAGACTGTTGCTAGGCTACGACAGGAAGTGTCCTGCATAGTAAATGTGTCCGAGTTGGGGAGGGAGGATCTGTGTAATTGACTTGGCAAGGGCATGGACTCTCGCACACACGCACAAACAAAATACACATGCACCCTAGAAGCATTTCTTTCTTGCGTAACACCGACACATGCAGAAGCTTTGGGTGTCATGATATCCACCAGCAGGTTGTATTAAGGCAGCAGTGAGCAGGTCGGTCTCACCTAACTAAAGCTGCAAGCGCAGAATGATGAAGAGGTGTGTGTGTGCATGTTTCAACATTCAGCTCCATGCAGCAGCAGAAAAATCATAAAAAAAAGTATTGTTACGCACACACACAAACAACCTCCTCTTATTCATCCTGACACACACACAGTCCTGTACTTCCTTCACTGGCCTTTTACTGTCGTTTGGCAGGTGCAATTAATCATAATTATATGTTGATGATGATTACTGCAATAGGCATACTTTGTCAGCCTGACACCTTCCTCATGGTGCTCATGGAAGGGGACAGATGATGCTAACTTGGGTATATTACAGTTTTCTGTAATTATGGAAATAGTGTCCTGTGGGGAGAGAGTCCTGTAAGGACCCCAACAACAGACAACATGAAGGCACACACTGGAGTGATTTTCACTCTTCAAATTGAGGCATTTTAGCACTCTGGAAATGATCTCGATTGAATGTGTTTAGTGTGTATTCCTAGCAGCTTGAGTGAAGTATGGCAAAATAAACTCAAAATACACAAGGATGATATGCCTCTACAGTGTTTCCCCTCGCGTTTTCACTTTTGGAGGGGGGTGTCTGGGCTGGAATGAGCGTGGTCCGTTGTTGGGGTCCTTGCAGGACTCTCTCCCCATAGAAACATAGTATTGTAATATTATAAAGTTAATAGTTAAAGGTTTTTTGTGAAATTGCAGATTTTGTCTCCACCTTCTGTGTTTTCGCCTGTAATCTTCAACATGTGTCCTTTAGACCGATCACCATAAAATGCAGGGTAAACAGAAGCTTTATAGCCTCTGAATTATTTAAACTCTAACGAGTGGACTTTGAAACATCACAGTCTTTTGTCTTTTCCCTTTTAGTTTATTGAGGAAGTTTTGTTGGGTGAAACCAGGAGGAAAACACCGAGACTCCATTTCCTTGAAGTAGATTCAAAAACACTGACCTGCAGGGAGAACACCAAGTAATGACTTCTCCATGATGCGGCCGCCTCAAGGCTGATTGGAGATCAGTTTGGTATCAGTTGGCTGTCTCCATCAAGGCACGGCCATCCAAGCAGAACAAACATAGTCAATTTGGTCCGTTATCGCTCAAACACACCTGGCCTGGCAGTGTGTGTGTGTGTGTGTGTGTGTGTGTGTGTGTGTGTGTGTGTGTGTGTGTATGTATGTGTTTGAGAGTGAGAGAGTGACAGATGTTTTTCTATCATATTTGGTCAAAATACCTCTACAAGATTAAGGGGGGAATGGTGTGTTGATGTGTTGTGTGAAGATGGTTTCCAAGACCTCATTTGAAATGTTTGTGTTGGCTGAAGTTAATGTGCAGCTCAGTCACTGTAATGACTGATATTTGATCAGAGCATGCATGCATGCAGCTATTCAGTGTGTGTTTGTTTTGCATTGTGGTTTGCAGAAGGCGGTGGATGCATTAGTGAAAGGGTTTGCAGGGGAGAATGGAGTTTCTGCGTTCAGTGGCTCGCCTCGTTCATGTTCACTAGGGGTGGAAATCTTTTAGCAGCTTATGATTCGATTCTGAACTGATTATTGTTGCATCTCAATGCAACAATATATTTTCTTTCCACAAATGGCTTTCTATAAACAATCAACTCTGAGTGGTGTCGCAACTCGAAATGGGGTTTCACAGATTTGCAGGGTTTCCAAAGTTTCTGCTCCTTCTCCTCGACCTCATAAAATCCAAAATGGTGCCATACGGCAGCTTTTAAAGAAGCCAGTGCAGGTCGTAAATGTTTGTTTCTCGCCATCGCAGCTGAAACTTTGTAAACAACTCACACGTGTGTTTGGTGCGCATGAGAACCAGCAGGAGAGAGGAGAGTTTTCTGTAGCGTTCTGCGGCAGGCAAATTTTGATTTTATATTTAAAATTCCACTTACTAACTTACCTGCATTGGGATATAGTTGTTCTAGAGAGAATTTGCATTGCATGGAAGAGTCGATTATTTTTCCCAGCCTTAATGTTCACACACTGTTGGTCTGAGCTGCGAGTAGACAGAAAATACAAGGGGCAGGGAAAAGTAAGCGAGGCATCTAGAGGGAGGAGGGCAGAAATAATGAGAGGCATAAAGAGGAGATTGTGAGGAGTTAAGAGGGTTAGATAATGAGAGAGAGAGAATCCGAGGGAATGAGAGAGAGAGGGAGAAAATGCAGATCTAGGTCAGAGAGACAAAGTAGTCAACAAACGAGTGGAGGAAGGGATGAACAGGCCTGTGAGGCTCAAAGCTCCTCAGTGTGAGAGAGAGTGGGCCATCCTTCGAGAGAGAAGGAAGATGACACTTTTAATATTTTAATCGTGCATGAAATCCTCTGTCTTTTATTATTTGTCATTCATGGGGCTGCGGACAACATTTAGCGCTTTAGGAAAATGCATTTTCTTTCTCAGCGAGAATTTAAAGACAAGATCGATATCACACTTCTCAAAAAGATGTTGCAATCTTAGCAAAACTCAGGAGCAACTTGGCAAAGTAGTTGTAATAGTAGACCTTAAAGGTCATCCCATCCAGGGAGCACGAGCTGTAGGCGCAACCTTGGAAGCTGTAGCATTTATTCACCATCATCCTTAACTGTACACACTGCAGCAGTGCATTCACAGCTATGACCTTACTGTCAGCAGAGTTAAAGGAGTTTTCTACCTGTATAACACATTTTAACTAAATAAAAAAGCATCTTAAAAACACATTATTCCGTAATGCATGACCCCGGCTTGATTAATGACTGTTTATGAGACAATGAGTTGACCGATGGTTTAGGCTCTGATTGTTATACTGCTTGTCTTCCTGCTGTGTTTTAGCATCTTTGTTATGCACATTTTCCTTTTAACTGCTTATAAATAGCCCACTATTTAAATTCACATTCATATAACTGAAGACACACCTCCATTTGCAAACAAATGAACAAGGCGAGGACGAAGAGAGAGTGGGAGATGAAGATGAACAGACAACACTAATTCCTCTCAGTTGCTCCTCTCACACTTGGTCATTTAATAAGGCTGGATGATATTACTGCTCTAGGAGGGAAGGAGAGATGGAGGGAGGCTCACAGAGATGAATCTTTATGATATCCATGTCCTGTTCTATTGGACTCTCTCTCTCTCTCTCTCTCTCTCTCTCAGTGACTTCTCGCGCTCTCCATCATTCGCTCCTCATGTCTCTTCTCTCTGTGTGCAGATGTTGGAATGTTGACTTCTGTGTGAGAGTACAGAGAAAAAGGAGATTTGTGTGTGTGTGTGTGTAATTCGTAAATGGCTGTAATTCCTTTGTTGGTCTGCAACAAAGCTGGCCCTTGTGCTCGTGGAATTGGGACAGTCTGATCCTAATGAGAAATCCCTGTTCAATCTTTTCCAGCTCTTTTACTGTGTTTGTGAGAAAAAGGAGAGACTGATCACGTTCAATCCTCCAGTGGTGCTTGTAGTTTGCATTGTGCAGTGCTGGATTGTGACACAGTGACTTATTATATTAAATCCTTGATATTCATCTAGCAATAAATCAGCAAGTTTAAGAGTGTAGTTTAACTTACGGCTTTAAATATCCTCTCATCCCAGAAGCTCAGCTCATGTTAACCTACATGTGTCCAGTTGCTTCCTCTGATATATATTACTTTGTGCTGAATTTTACATTCAGTAACCCTAACCCAAACACCAAGGAACCTAATAAATACAATAAATGAAAATATAATAAAAAAAACACCTCTTTTTGAACCCAAATAAAGATATGATCAAGCCATTATATCACTGACCAGTTTTACCACTTGATAAATCGAGAGTGCAAAGGAATGAGTAAGCTATCGAGCTGCTTGCATTAGTTCGCAGTTAATAACTGTATAGATTAAATAACCTCTGACTCACAAGCTATTCATCAAGTGAAGTGATTTCTGCTGAGCTCGTGGATACAATTGATCTGTTAAAAACGACACAAAAGTGGAATGTAAAGCAGAATGAAGAATGGCCAGTGGTGTTCTGCAGTAAAGTCATCAATTGTAAAGCAATGAAACCACCAACATTATCATATACAGTAATATGTATGGGGTGACCCAACTTTTTCACTTCTGATACCGATATTGATCTGATACGATATCAGCACAAATCACACACTCTTTTATTACTTATTTTGTAGTATGGAACGTTAGAAAAGGCTCCAATATTTTCTTTTTGCTGATATCAATATCTCGCTGGGGCACCCATATAATATAACATACAGTACTTGTGTTGTTATTGTAGCATTCGTAGCCTCTGTTTTGGCTGCAGCGCTCATTATTAGAACGGCCCTTCATTTAAAACCCTCAGGAGGCGTTTTGGTGCCAGACCCTTAATGCCATCTGGTTTATACTGTAACAATCCCACCAAGAAAACAGTCCTGTCCCTGTTTTTGAGAGAGAGTGTGTGTGTGTGTATATGCTTGACTATGTTTGTATGTATTTGTTTGTTTGTTCCACTGGTGCTAAGCTGCTCTGCTCAGACTGTAACTTGCTAATCACTTGATTCCAGACAGGTGGAAGTAATAGCCATCAGTGGTTTTAGCGTCTGTAGCCCTGTTAGCTTCATTAGCTAATCACCGACACAGATGCTCTGTTGCAAGCGAACCACTTGGGTCCTCCATTTGCCCCTCAGCTTCCAATCACCTGGTTCCTCGCCTCCTAGCTCCCCCAGGCATGTGCCTGGCCTAAATATTAAGTCAAGTCAAGTCAACTTTATTTGTATAGCCCAATATCACAAATTATGAATTTGCCTCATTGGGCTTTACAATCTGTACAGGATATGACACCCTCTGTCCTTTACAATGACCCTCGCATCGACTAAGGAAAAACTCCCCAAAAAAAACCTTTTAACAGGGAAAAAGAAACGGAAGAAACCTCAGGAAGAGCAACAGAGGAGGGATCCCTCTTCCAGGATGGACAGACGTGCAATAGATGCCATGTGTACAGAATAACAACAATGAAAACACATGAACACTAACATACAAAATTGTATGGAAATGTCCAACTCTATATAACAACAGCTAATATACAGTGTGTATATATAGAATTGTATGAGAGTGTCCAAGGGGATGAAGAGCATCATCAAGCTATCAGCAAAGGATGAGAAGCATGTCGTCCTCTCCACCATGCCAACCAGAAGAAGCCTGGGCAGCACATCTTCCACTCCACCACACCAAACAGGAGAAACCTCCGCAGGATGACCTCATCACCACCATGTCACTCAGAACCAGAAGATGAAGCCTGACTGGTCTGCACAACCACTACTCCACCAGGTAGACTGGATCCATGGATACCTGTGAGATGAGAACGCACAGGGACTACTAGGCACAAAACTAATCTGCAGCATGTGTTAAAGGGAGGAAGAGTAAACACATCCTCTTCTCCACTACTCTAACAGATACAACCTGAGCAGCATCGCCTCTTCTCCATCTCACCACCATCAGGACAGACGAAGCCTGGATGACATCACCTCCTTCTCAAACAAGTAGCCTCAGCTCACAGACACCTGGGAGCTGGGAGCACAGGGGCTCCGGGGAAGAAGATGAGTTAGTGAAATGACTTAATGGAGGCATCCAAATGAAGAAGAACATTACACAACAATACTAAGACACTGACAGCTGTGTGTCTGGATTCCCATTTTTACCGTTAAACTGGACTGGACTGATGCTCAAATCACAGCATATTGGGGTATCATTTTGACCAAGCAGTCTAACATAAAAGCTATCATGTCCTTGGATCTGGTCAGGGTGGATTTTAATTTGTGACCATTGCTCTGCAGTTCCACCACCAAACATTGAGCTGATGTGCTGGGTGACTATGTGGGAAAACCAAAACCATTTATTATACTGTAGTTTTGCTTTGTAGGCTTTTTTGTAATATTAAAAAAAAGGTTTTCAAATAGTATTAGTGAAAATAGAGTTAAGAGTTAATGCATTCACACAGATTTACTGCATCAATTACTTCTCACAATAAGTTATGGATATTGTTATTTACAAAAGTGCTTTTCCTATTTGGTCTGAATCTTAATTAAATAAGTAATAGTTCCCTTTGATATTACTATTAATGAATGAGAAGAAACATCATTTTTATTAGTTCAGTATTTATTACCCCAACAGTTTAGACAATAACAAAGATAGCCCCAAATAAACAAAATTAACAGAGTCAGTAACAGGTGTTTCCAAATGACAGCTTGACAGTGACGTCTCATGCGCCTCAGCGTCCTCATGATGTTGCTCTGAGGCAATGCTTCTACTCCTCCTCAAGTGCTACTCCCAGTTCTGCCAGTTCAGGTGGGTGTGGGGTACGAGCATCCAGTCGCTGCTTCAGCTGGTCCCAGACCTGCTCTACGGGGTTCAGGGCAGGGGACATTGCTGGCCATACCACATGAGGCACTCTGATTACCTGAAGTTGAGCTGTGACAGTTCTGGCACCATGTGGTGGAACACTATCATCCAAAGTTGGGGGTGTGCCAGTGGAATTGGGGGATGAGGGGTTCTGTGATGTCTCTGAGGTGCAGTTGGAGCAGTGACGGTATGGATTTTTTATTACCGCGGTAATAGAGCACACGATCAATGTAGTATGGCGGTTTACCGCGGTACCCTGCAATAGCCGCAACCCCACTACCCCATTGATCGTGACAACCCGCTACCCCCACTACAACCCCTACCCTGATGCAATTCCGCAACCCCGCTGCAATACTGATACTCCCACAATCACCGCAATCCCACCGATCGCTCCTCTCACATTAACAGGCCAATTTCAACAACCCTAAAAAAATAGTAAATGTTATATATTTTAAATTTATTTCTGTTTTTGCTATTATTTTTTTCCCTTATGAATGGATGGATGGATGGATAGAGGTATGGATGGACAGACCCTGAGCATTCAACTATACAGTCTGTGCTGAAAGCCATCTCTGAGTCAGGGACACCATGTTTCCCTGTTGTCCTCTGCTGTCAACAGTCCATCATTTTTGACCACATGAAGTTTATTCAGATAATTGAAAAGTCTGATTATTATATCTGATGAGAAATGTTTTGCTGAGTGTTTTGGAGCTTTATCAGCACCAGAAAACATTATTGGCTGTCTATGTACTAGTTCTTGGACGTAAAGCTCTGTCAATCAGTTTGGGATTAATAGCAGTATTTTGGTGGTGGAGTGACACTGTTGTTCCTAATTGGACTGTATTACTTTTGGGGCATCATGTTTATTATATGTTTCTTTTTAATGAAGTGTTTAATATATGCACTGATATACTAGAATATTACTGTCTTTTTGTCTCTGTGTCCCTGACTGTCCCTTTCCTTTCCTCCTTTCACCAGGGTCGCCATGTTAAGACAGGGCAGCTGGCAGCCATCAAGGTCATGGATGTCACTGGGGTGAGACGCACACACGCACGCACACACACACACATGCACTCACACAGCAAATCATCTCAAGTGATTATACCATCGCCGCCGTCGACCATACTATCTAATTATGAGCGATGAGTCAGTGTGTGCGTGCATGTGTGATGTGGCAGAGAGGAAATGAGGACAGGCCTATTGCCATGGTAATATTAGCTGGAGGTATTAGGACGGCAGTGTGGTCTCAGATGTGTCTGTAAAGCAGGAGAGAATCTCGGTTATATTTAGAAATGTTCTTACCCTCCGCCTCGCTGTCAGCACCAGGCTGCCAGCAACCCAGTGAAGGTCTGCAGGAATGAAGCAACAAAGATAGTGATGAATGAAAAGAACATGAATGACTGCATCAGGAAATTAACATTATGCAGGTGTATGATGATGATGAATGAATGAATGAGCAAATTAGTAGAAACAATGAATAAACAAAGAAAACGGCATATGAATGAATGACTGTGGGAATAAATCTGCTCAAATACAATGAAAATAAATGACCGTATTATTTGACGATTAAATTAAATGAAACACAAAATTGCTAACTCAATGAGCCGCCACTGTACAAAATTAGCTTACTGAAACAAGTGTTTTTGTTTCCATGGCTGATGAACACTAAATTGAAGTAATCAAGGCATCATTTTGTGCATAATGAATGAGGAATTTATAAAGTAACCAACTGCCACCACAGCAACTTGCCATTTTGGCTTGCATGGCAGTAACCCCCTAAAACAAAAGTAATTAAAAATAATGCCACTGTGGATGATTTAGCGCCCAGCTAGCTATGTGCTTTGCAACAACAGTTTTCACTGAATGTTAAAGGGATTTATGAAATGCAAATCCATGCGATAACTTCATCCCTTGTTGCTCTATCGGCATTCTATTCATATGTTTGAGGGGTCACAAATGGAGGTCCCGGTTTAATGGCTGTTGATTTCTCCTTCTCATGTGTGCCAGGATGAAGAAGAGGAGATTAAAGCAGAAATTAACATGCTGAAGAAGTACAGCCACCATCGAAACATCGCCACCTACTATGGAGCTTTCATCAAGAAGAATCCCCCTGGCATAGATGACCAGCTCTGGGTACGCCATCATTTTCTGTCTCTTTCTGCATGTTGTTTTTTCTCTGCATTCTTGCAACTCTGTGCCTTAGTATGTGAAAGTGTAACCGATGAGGCCACCGCCTGTAAAGAGCCTCAGAGCAGCGCGGAAAGACAAGACTTTTTCACTGTGAGCAAAAGTGAGAGTTTGTTCATGCAGGTGTGTGTGTGTGCATTTGTAAAATATATAAAGCAGATGTATTACTGTGTGGCTGGCTGGCTGCTGCAATAAATCATGTGTTAACACGATCTAAGGGAGCTCTCTCTTCTCTGATCCTGTAGCATTCATCACACTACAATGGAAGGACACACACACACACACACACACACACACACACACACAGCAGCCAGATCTACTTCCTGCATAATTCCTCCTGACTAAACAGCTGCCTGTTTTTTCTGCTTGTTTGTGCGCGTGGATGTGTGTTAGTAAGCTGAGTGCTTTGACATGTGTCCCCTTATGTTTATGCATGTATGAGTGTGTTTCCTTTGTATTTAAGTGTCTGAGTACACGGGCATGCTCTGGGTGAGAGGGGTCGGCCATTACTCACCGGCTTCACTTTCATCCAGGGTGATGATGAGAGGAGCTAGAAGCAGGGCCGCAACTGACCAGCTGAGATTTGGCCCTGCAAAATCTCTTCAGATGTAGAATGACTGAGGAGAGATGAAGCTATGAGGCAGAGAGGAAAAGAGAGGGGTGGACTGGGATGGACTCAATAGATACTTTTTATTTTGGGGTCAAGAGATGTCTGACTTGATTCATTCATGTTGTCTCGTAAACCCTGCCGAGTCAGTTAATGCAGCAGTTTCTGTGGTCGCTGTGGACGTTGTGACTGTGAGGAGTGACAGAGAAACAGTCAGTGTCATGTCTGTTCATGTGTTTTGCCCTCAAGTCTGTATTAGTAATGCTGCTACAGTAATGTGATTATGGATTCCTTTATAATGTGCATCATGATGAAGAGAGAAAGCACTTTTCATTCTGTGCACTTGCGTCAATAGCGGCCTGTAAAAATTACAATGCGTGACTTTTGGTACTTACTGTAAGAGCCTGACTGATACTGTATCAGTACTGGGGACTAATAAATTTGATGGCAGTATGTCAGAAGGTGATAAAGATGACTCATTAACAATGAAGTTTGTTTTCAAATAGAACTGCATCAAATGTGCGCTGACCTGATAGTATTTATTAATGTTCCTGTTCATTGGCTTCCTGCTTCTCAATAAGTTTCTTTATGGGAGTCACTGGCTCATTTGGAACACATCCTAGATGAGATTGCTTCCTTTTGCAGATCTGTAAATAATCAACCTTGTGTGTGTTTAGTTGGTCATGGAGTTCTGTGGAGCTGGCTCAGTGACAGACTTGATCAAGAACACCAAGGGCAACTCTCTGAAAGAGGAGTGGACCGCTTACATCTGCAGAGAGATTCTCAGGGTGAGTGGCCATACTGCCGAGTCACTATTTCAATCCCACATCCCACATGCCACATGCTTCAAGCTGCTGAGCAGATTGATCTCACTTTCCTTTCATTACAATACTGAACCATGGTGTTGATCTTTAATATGTTTTCTTTGGAGCATAAAATGTTCTCTTGTGCAATAAACTAATAGCTGCTCTTGTAGCGTACTGAAAATAGACTCAATCTTAATTAAAATCGGGGCTTATTCCCCTCAAAGAAATATTTTTTAAAGCATTTTGTCACATCTAACATTGGCAAACAAAGAATATTCTTATTTCTTTGGTTTCAAGCTTTCAAAAAAGATCTTGAGGCGGTATTTTATCATTTAATGTAATCATGTTTTATATCTTCTCAGTTCATCCATGTTTTATTTTTAATTGACCTGTTCATTTGTAGCAGTCACTGCTTGTTTGTGTTCCATGGCAACCATGTAAAGCACACAGTTGAGTCTTCTATTAAAATAATACTCATTCCCCCACATCTTATCGCTGCTATCTGTTACTGTGTTGTTTTTCTTTTTTGCTGAGGGCTATATCCTGAAACATACACAGTGCTGCTCTGAGCTGAGGAAACGTTTTCCTTTCATCCACTTTTATTTCTTTTTTTTTACCCCTCTGCTCTCATCTTCTTCCATGCTCTCTGTTTCCTCTGTTTCTTCTCAAGCTGTATATTTTGCTGCAAATACTGCTGCTATTTACTTCCAAGTGTATATACTAGGGATGTCCCGATCCGATATTAACGTCGGATATCGGTCCGATATGAGCTAATAAAAACGAGTATCAGATTATATTGGACTGCATCTAAAGTCCAACGTTTCCCGTGGTGACAAAGAACCGGGAGTTTAATATTAAGTGACCAGATTTTTAAAAAGAAATCCCGGGATATTTCCAGCCATAATAACAGTTAATACAGGAGTGACAGTCGCATCGCTGCTGTGTTAACTTTATAGCAGCAGCAACCATCGGCTGACTGTTGCTCTAGTCTGTGCTCACCATGCTCCGTCATGCTCTCTGCTTCCTACCCGCTTTAAATTCAGCGAACTGTTAACTGGTATTATCTCCGAGCTGGAGATAATACCAGTGAATACAGCAGCAAGAGGCTCACTGTTGCTCTCTGTGCTCCATCAGGCTTTGCTTTCTGCTTCCTACCCAGCTGCCGTAATAAGTGTTGTTCTAGTCAACACTCATCACAAAAAAACAGCATAAAGATTTTCAGGGTCTTCAAATTTATTTTTTTATTTATTCTATTCAGTTGTAGTATATGCATAAGTTTCAGTTAAACTAGTGGTTATTTTGCACTTCGAAATATATATGTTTTTGTTTTGATTGGATTCATTGAGGTAATTTTTCAGTGTCTTATAATTTATTTTTCAATTATTTTATTCAATTGTAGAATATTCTTATGTTTAGTAGGTTATGTAGCCCATTGGTTACTAATAAATGGGTCAGTTTTTCTCAGACTTACTGTTGCTGACTATTGTTCTCTGTTAATATCACTTGATAAAACATTTTCTAACATTCCATACTACAAAATAGGTAAGAAAAGTATGTATCAGTAGTGCTGATATTGTATCAGATCAATATCAGTATCGGACAATACTCAAGGCTGCAATATCAGTATCGTATCAGAAGTGAAAAAGTTGCATCGGGCCTTCCCTAGTGTATACTAAGAATACTTGCAAAAAGCATGTCAGAGGTAAAGGTCAGCAAAAGAGAAGCAACTGGAGCTGCTAGTCATGCTCAACATAAGCTGGAAATAAGCTCTTCACATAATAATGAGAATAATAATAACAATCATGACTTGGCATTCCTTCACTGTGTCTCTGTCTGCAGGGTTTGACGCATCTCCATCAGCACAAGGTCATCCACAGAGACATAAAGGGACAGAACGTCCTGCTGACTGAGAACGCAGAGGTCAAACTAGGTGTGTGTGTGTGTGTGAGGCTTTTCTGTCTTGTTTTATGCTGAATACCAGCCTACTCATCTCTCTGTAGCTCTGCCACTGCTCATGGTGCAGATTGCTGAAGGAGGGACTCTCTCTCTCTCTTTCTCTGTCTCTCTCTCTCTTTCCCTTTCCATCCCCCTAAAACCCAGTGGCAAGGGGATTAAAAGTTGGAGTGTTTGTATATTGGGCAAGCTTTTACAGGTTTGGGCAATTTGTCCCTGTTTAGAGTCCATTATGGAATTTACTAAAGCCCATTGGTGTCAGCCCACACACAAAGAAACAGTGAAAAACAAAAGATTGCAGACCTTATCCTGATGTTCTTTTGTTTGCTCCTTAGTGGACTTTGGCGTTTCAGCCCAGTTGGACAGAACAGTAGGGAGGAGGAACACGTTTATTGGGACGCCATACTGGATGGCGCCAGAGGTTATCGCGTGCGATGAGAACCCTGAAGCCACGTACGACTTCAAGGTGCTTCAACAGCCTCCCTCCTGCCTCCATCTGTGTGTTTGCTGTTTTGTGATCACCCTGAGCATTTAAGCACTGTGTCTCTGTCATTACAGAGTGATTTATGGTCACTGGGAATCACAGCAATAGAGATGGCTGAAGGAGCACCACGTACGTACCCAGCCAGCAACACACACACACCTCTACACATCCTGTGGTAGGGCTGCTACCATAGATCACTATCATCAGGAGCTCAGGCCAATACAGCTCATTTCCAACCAGAATTTTAATGAAGAACGGAAATAAAATTGGTTGTCAAAGTTCCCCATTCATCACCTTTTTCCCTCCAGAGGTTGCACACATTTTTGTGATGACTGTAATTTTGGTTCAGTTTAAAAACAGCTGATAAAAGTCTGCCTGAGCTACAGTCACCAGTTGACTGTTATCACGAAAGAGCATTTACTTTTATCAAGGTTGTTCAGTTCTAGTAGTCTAGGATAGTGCAGACCTCTTACTGGATGATATGTCAGTGTGTGCTTCACAAGTTGTGCTTTTATATGGAAGTTAAGCACCAAGTAATCTCATGCCAGTGCCAGTGTTTTTGGGTTTTTTTTGCCCATTTTGAGTCATATTTCAAGACCCACAGAATATTTGTACTGCCTCTGAAAACACTGAATAGCTCAAATGAAAGAAGAGACTCTCTATTTCATCATGAAAAAACAAGTTTGTTTTTACCTTGTTCCATTCTTGTTTTATCAGAGGTAGAGGCCACTCCCACCCGAAACGCCACTTTTTGTCCAGAATCCATTTGTTTGCTCTCTAATCGTGATCATCTCCACTTCCTGCTACGAGCTCCGTGGTGTATACCATCTCTTTACGTTCTGACTACATCTCCCAGAAGCCCCAAAATTATTCACAGGCTACGGGAGACTGTGATCTGGGCCAAAAAAACTGATGATGAAATACTTCAGTGGCACTCAATGAGTTAATGAAAATCATCTGAAAGTAGTCACATGGGACATACAGGATGAACTGAAAGCTTTGGAACATATTAAAACATTTAGAACATCTTTTATTCTGCTTATCATTTTGTGCTGATAAGTGGCTAGGTTTGACAATGTGAAGTTTGCATATTAAAAACTCTATAGCTGCTATAGCAGCTCATTATGCGAGATGAATTACCAACATAGGTGTTCTTCAAGAAGATAAGGCCTAAGTGTGTGTTTGTGTAAAACAAGTGGATAGTTATCAGTATTGACAGTATATTGATCAGATGAGGGTTAACTCCAGCTGGCTTTGACTATATGCCATGATGATGTTCAGGACAATTAACTACAACATTCATTATTCAGCAACTCACCTGATATCTGAATCTTTAGCGCTGTGTGACATGCACCCAATGAGAGCCCTCTTCCTCATCCCACGCAACCCCGCACCCAGACTCAAGTCCAAGAAGTGGTGAGTGGGAAACTATCAAAAATAGCATAATCAGTTCAGACATCCACTTTTTTTTTTTTAAATTTAGCACTTTATGTGTGTGGTTTCAGGTCGAAGAAGTTCCAGTCGTTTATAGAGAGCTGTCTGGTGAAGAGCCACAGTCAGAGACCCAGCACAGAGCAGCTCCTCAAACACCCATTCATCAGAGATCTGCCCAACGAGAGGCAGATCCGCATCCAGCTGAAAGACCACATCGACCGCACCAAGAAGAAGAGGGGGGAGAGGGGTGAGGGAGAGCATGTGTTACAGACAAACGCATATAGATTTAAACGCAAATGTACATGCAGATTTACACTTACATCGGTGGAGGTGGAGGAGCGATTGATCCATTAAGTAGTTACACTTGATTGATGCATGCAGCTTGCAGGAGTCAGCTGACATTAAAAGGAGAGTTTCCTTCATATATATATATATACGCGTGTATATATATATATATATATATATATATATATATATATATATATATATATATATATATACGCGTATATATATATATACACACACACACACACACAGTAGTAATGGCAGTAATCATACTGTGTCACTGAAATCGGTATGTCTCTGACTCCACTTTTGTCAGTTTTCCACATGGTTTACCACTTGAATGTTTTGTAGCAGCAGCAGTAAGAAATGTTGGTGATGAACTGATTGATTGAGATGAAATTAACAACAGTAATGCTGCATTTCATACATTCAAGACCATGTCACTAAAAATGTAAACTAGTATCCCGTTTAAGAATTTAAATATGCCAAATAGTCATTACTGAAACCATAAATAGTATCAAAAACTGGGTTGGATTTCATGGAAATTAAGGAGTATAACTTCAAAGTGCAGAAAAAAAACATACACTTTCAGATGCAAGTATCTGCCGTCACTGCAAACACACAGTCTGAGTGATAGACTGACACTCACACACAGGACAGCGCCAGTAAGAAGCACATTAGCCGCTTCAAGAAACAACAAACTGCGGGGCGGACGGTCGTCGTGATGTATAGAACTGTCTTGTCATTGCGGAGACAGTGGCTTCCCCCAGCTGTCACTTTGTCACTTTGGAGGACAGGTCCATGTGGATGTGTCTCAGCCTCTGCCACCGTGACGCTCTGAGCCCTGCTCCAGCTAATGTTCTCCACCCCACTACACACAGTTAAATTACAATTTGTACTCATATTCAAAGAGGCTAAAAGAAAATGCCTTGGAGGAGCGAGGATATGGGAAATGACAGAATCGTAAGCAGTTAGGCAATGAGCAAAGGTAGTTCAAGTGAGAAATGAAAAACGTGAAGTGGAATGGCTTTACTCTCTGCTGGTTATTAGCTTAATCGCTTTTCTATGTTTTTTTTTTTGTTCTTTTACATTTTGTCTCTCTCTCTCTCTCTCTCTCTCTAAAAGATGAGACAGAGTATGAGTACAGTGGCAGCGAAGAGGAGGATGAAGAAAGAGACACGGGTGAACCAAGGTCAGTGTCCTCGCTATTGTACAAAAATTTTAAAAAAATTTAAAGTCTTTGACATCTCTTCAGTGATTCTAAATCCACCTGTACTTCTCACCAGCTCCATCATCAACGTCCCCGGTGAGTCCACCCTGAGGCGGGACTTCCTGCGCCTCCAGCTGGCCAATAAGGAGCGCTCAGAAGCACAGCGGCGGCAGCAGCTGGAACAACAGCAGAACGAGGAGCACAAGCGCCTACTGTTGGCTGAGAGGCAGAAACGCATCGAGGAGCAGAAGGAGCAGAGGAGGCGGCTGGAGGAGGTATGACCTTTGACTAGGGCTTGGTACTGAACTTGCATACTTTTGTAGCACCGACCGAAAAGCTTCGATCCTATCAGGTATCAAAAAATTTATAATACCTAAGTGTTTGTGAACCATGCTCTCAGATGGATCTAGGGACGGGGGGACATGTCCCCTTCAGATTCCTAGAGACACTGATCCGTCCCCCGGCTTTCCAGCATAAGCAGACAAACATCACTCTTAAAACATTAACAGCGCATTAATGTCATTGCAGCAGCATTGGGAGCCCGGCGTCTGTGTCTCATGGTGCGTTCACATTGTACACAAATATGGTCCTTTCCAAGCTCCAAGTCACAATTTAAATCAGAACTGTGAAGTTGGATCTCCACCTCAGAAAGTCTGATTAATCTCTTCAATCCAATGCAGAATTCATGCTACTGACGTAAACAGTAGATACATGTTTTGTTGTACATCTGTAAGGCTGGAAGAGCTGGGAGCACTAAACTTTGACATTACATTGATTAGAGCTCCAAGTTCTGACTTCTAGTGAATACACCATAAGTAAACTCTCACTCCCCAGGGTCCTAAAGAGGAAGTGGTCGCAGCCTGTGCCTGTTGATCATCATCACACTATTGTCTAGTATGTTTACTAAGATGAAGCCCAGATTACAACAAGGTGTTGAAAAAAAAATTGTTCTAAAACCGGTATTGAAAGAAAGGTACAAAAATTGGCATTATATCAAAAAAATTTAACAATATCCAGCCCCACTTTAGACCTTGTTGAATTAATTTTCCTTCAGCAGCTTGGACTCCAGGAAGAATAACCATTGCAAACACTAACATGGATCCCCAAATTTACAGTCATGCTCAAAAAATTAATAGAGCCCTCTATGCTCTCATCTTTTATACACTAAAGCCTTAATTTGTCCTATTTTGACAGTTCCAACATACAAAACATTTCAGTCACCATTTAGTAGAGGCTGCAGGAGAGAGGGTGAGCACACACACACACACACACACACACACACACACACACACACACAGCCTTTCCCCAGTGTCCCTCTCTTAGTTCCAGAGAGCAGGCTTATAGAAGAAAATCCTCAGCCCATAATCTGTGCGCTCTCTCTGGGTTCCCACCAGAGTTTGCCTCACAACGCACAGCTAAGCGCCATGACTCGACTCAACTGACGTGACCCCTCCACTCGGGGGCCAAGTGTGTGCTGGTGCCTGTGTTTGAGCAAATATGTGTTTGAGCAAGTCTGTGTGTGTGTGCTATTGCAATCCCTTCAGTCTTTATAGCAAAGACCAAAAAAATAACATAAATGTAAGGTGATGAAATTAATTCACATATCAAAGATTGAGTGTGTGTGATAATCTCTATTGAGATGAAATTTCTTTGAGTGAAAACATTGTGTTGTGTATTCTCCTTACAGCAGCAGCAGCGAGAGAGAGAGCTGAGGAAGCAGCATGAGAGGGAACAGAGGAGGCGCTACGAGGAAATGGAGCAGCTCCGCAGAGAGGAGGAGAGGAGGCATGCAGAGAGAGAACAGGTTCATACACTTCCTGTAGTTTTAGATGAAAACACACATACAGTACTGTCTGGAGGCGGGCAGGGACGTACTGTAATGACAACTGAACTCCGGAATCCCTCATTTGCCCTCGAACCTTCTGTTTGTTTTTATGGCAACGTCTTGCTGAGTCACTGATTTTTCTTGTCTCCTTAAATTACCTCAGTGGTGTATTTCGCTTATGTTTAATTTCTTCAGGATATCAGTTTTAGACACACTGGAAGAACTTTAAATCCGATGATACAGCACTGTGCTTTGTTTTTCTGTGCTCATGGTCACTTTGATTCTCCGCTCTCCCAGATATTACATGCAAAGAAACATTATTTTCTTTGACTGGAAGTAGTTACTTCTATTCATAGTCTTTGGTAACTGGCTACAAAAAGCTAGTGGGTAAAATAAAAGTGCTGTCCTCATGTTTTGGTAGCACAGTAGCTGACACATTGCCTTTGTGCCATAAATGGAGCCTTCATTGATACATTCACAGAATTGCATAGTGCAAAGCGAGGCTTGCAGGGAACTAAACACTGATGGTGTCATTATACTACAACCATGACATTGTGTAATAATTTTCTTCATTATGTTACATTCAAGCAAAAAATGTGCCACTATCAGAGTGGGGTCTTTTTAGAAAATCTAAATATGGCAGCATGATATGGTCTCTCTGCGTTGCTCAGTTCTATGACTTATAAGTGTTGTGGGAAGATATATTCAGACCTCTTTTTTCTCTTCTCGCTGTCTTAACCATATTTCCTTTGTAACACTTTGCAGTTGTTGGAGAGCGTGACCTCCACTGCTGCACCTGCTCACCTTCTCTGCTCATTCACAGCCACTTTGGGAGATTATCATCTTTGTATCTTTCTATCACTGCTTTTCTCTCTCTGTCTTTGTTTGGATGATCAGATTTTTTTATTTATTTTTTTTTACTCTCGGTCTATTTCTATCTCCTTGTGCTGACATGCTGCTCAGGAGTATATCCGTAGACAGCTGGAAGAGGAACAGAGGCAGTTAGAGATTCTCCAGCAGCAGCTACTACAGGAACAAGCGTTACTGATGGTAACCAAAGCCCTCCAACATGCTAATACTGCTCCCCGTCTGTGCTGTGTGCCCCCCCATCCCCACTGCATGCACCAAAGTGGAAGTACAAAGGAACTGACTGTGAGGGAGTCCACAGTCTGTTGGCGACACGTTTGAGCAACTGAAGCAATGAATTGCTCATCTCTAATGTTTTTGTTGAATGTATTCAAATCACTGATTGCATGAAGTGTACCATTTAGTTGGCTGGATCTCAGCTGGTTTTTCTGTTTTGTTTTGTTTTTTGGCGGGGGGGGTTCAGAAAAATGGATTTGTCAGCTACAATCATGTTGGCCCACACAATGTTAGAACAACTGAGAGAAAATAGGCCATTGTTATTTCCCTCAGAGGGTTTCTCTTAGTGCCCAGTCTTATCTAGGGCAAGTTTTGTGTTTTATTAGCGCAGGGAATTCACAGTATGAATTGTAGTATCTGTCCACTGCTCCTTGCGCCATATTTTTGTAGAAAATACATAGATAGATAGATAGATAGATGGATTGATAGCTAGATACTAGATAGATACTTTATTTATCTCATAGAGAAATTCACAAAATAATATAAAAAATATATTAGAGGAGAAGATGAAAGGAAACCTTTTGAGATCCAAATCCCACCATACTGCCCTCCCTCCTTCCCTCTTAGTCCTTTCTTGTCTTGTAAGATTTGCCGTCATCCTGATGTCCAGTAATTTCTTAGTCCCCTTTATCCATCACCAGCTTTGTTCATGTTCCATTTGTCCAGTTGTCAATATTTGCGTTTATAACTTCTGTTCTGCAGTATTTGTTAATGCATGGCTCACATCAGGCTTGTTTTTGCATCAGTGCAAACTTCATATTTTTTCACCATTCAACTATTCAGGTTACTCTAAAGCAGTAAACTACATACATCTGGAAAGTATTAAATACTACGAATTATTTGCAACTTGTAATTTTATGCTTTGGTGTTGACTTCTGTGTATCTCTCATCCTTCCTCTCTCTCCTCCTGTATCCACAGTTCCTGTCTCTCATCTCTGTCCTCCCTCTCTCCCTCCAGGAGTACAAACGTAAGCAGATAGAGGAGCAGCGGCAGGCGGAGCGGCTGCAGAGGCAGCTCCAGCAGGAGAGAGCCTACCTGGTGTCTCTGCAGCAGCAGCAGCAGCAGCAGCAGGAGGGAAGGCAAGCAGAGAAAAAGCCACTTTACCACTACAAAGATATCATCAATCCTAATGACAAGCCTGCCTGGGCCAAAGAGGTAAGTCACAACATGCATGAAAGGCACGCATGCAATCTTGAACAGGTGTATAATTATTTGTGGTCTGAGAAAAGTGTTTCACCAAGTATGTATGTGTCAGTGATGCTTTGAAATCAACCCCTATTGTACATTAAACACACCCAGTGGCCTTCTCTTTTTGATCTCATTCAGCAGGACTTACTACAGAAGAAGCAACAGTTCTGTGGGAGACCTTGCTTTTTCAATCTGAAGATAGTTATCAGAAGAAAGTTAATGCAGCCGCGCAGTGTGACATGTGCTTTGTGTGTGTGTCTCATCCTCCTCTGACTCTTGACTTCTAGGTCCTGAAGCAGCAGCATGTTCAGTGTAACTCACCCAGCTCCCAACTACGACATCACCAGTCATTCAACCAACCGGCTTCATCCCCTGGCTCTCGTGGCCAGCACAGGGCTCAGGCCCCTAGGCGAACCCCGTCCCATGGTGCCCACCTCCTCCCCACCCACTTCCCCCACATCCGTATTTCACTAGACCCTGGAGAATCCCTAGATCCGGGGCTGAAGCAGGAGATAAGTCAGCAGGTCAGAGAGTTTAGGGCTCAGAAACTCAGTCAAAGGGGCCGCAGCCAGGGGCCCACCCAGGAACACAGTCAGGATCCTAGCCAAGGGCCCAGTAAGGGACCTAATAAGGGTCATTCTGGGGAAAGGCCAGTCAGTCAGTCTAATCCAGTGCACAGTCCTTATCTGCTGGGGCCTCAGAAAGAGAAGCCTAGAGATAGGCCTCTCTCTGCCCCCAGTCAGACAGCCATCCAGGGGCTAATGTCTCAGGACCCACAGCTTAAGGCACTTCAACCTCATCCTGGATCTAACCCTGTATCCATCCCTGCGGTCAAACTGGTTAGTGGTTGTTGTCGCAGTAGGTCGCACTCGCCTCGCCGTAGAATAGATGTAGATATAGAACCGGAGAATCAGGGAGGGTGGTGGAAAGAGACAAGGCCAGCGGTCAGCCACGAGAACCTTATGGTGCCCTTGGACTGTGAGGCCACAGCTGACCCACTTGAGCCCCTCTCTCAATCCTTCCCTTCTGGTGCTCTCCACTCAGCTCCACTGAGACACAGGAGCTCCCACTCACCTGCCTCAAGCAGTTGTAGTTTTCTTCAAGTCCCTGATAACAATCCCTTTCTTTCCCCTCCTGATAGTGACAGAAGAGGAGGGTTTAGGGGGCAAAATGTAAGAGGTAGCTCCTCTCTGTGTGACATCACTGCCTCTGCCACGGCAGGTACACTCAGACAGAGTCTGGCTGAGTGCAGGTTAATGAGTAGTAGCTCCTTTGACTGCTTTCAATCCAACTCTCCGATGTCTCCAGTTGCTCGGTTGGGTCTCTCTCCACGCACCTCTCGAAAAACCTCTCCACAAATCTCTACCTCTTCCTCTGGCTTGTGGTCCGTTAGTCCCTCTTCCCCTCATTTCTTTCCTGACACCTTTGGGTTCAACAAGTCCCACAAACCTTCTCCACCTTTCTTTGGCCACCCACTACAGCCCAAACACACTGCCTATCCCCTCCCCATCTCACCTGCGTCTACCCCTCGTTGCTCCCCACATGGCTCTCCCTTCGGATCTCAGACCCAGATCTGCGTCAGATCTGTTGAATGCTGACCTTTATCCCAAGCACAACAGCATGCACACATGCACATTTTGTATTACACACTCTAATCTAAATCTAATTATTCTACCTTGTGTTGCCCCTAGCATTGGTTGATACCACATAAAAGGAGCAGGGTGTCACATTTAGGGGATCTGTTGGAAAGAAATGCAATACAGTATTAACTCATTGAGTGCCAGTCGTTTTATAAAACAGAAAGTGCCTTGTGCCAGAGTTTTTGGCCATTTTAAGACCCACAGAATATTTTGTATTATAACTCTGAAACACTGAATAGCTCAAATGAAAAAGGAGACTATTTCATCATGAAAAAAAAATGTTTTTACCTTGTACCATTCTTGTTTTATCAGAGGTAGAGTAGAGACCACTTTCACCAGAATCACTGCTTTTTGTCCAGATTCTCTTTTGCTCTCTGGTTGTGATTGTCTCCACTTCCTGCTTTGATCTCTGGCGTATACCGTCTCATTATGTCCAAACTACAAATCCCAGAAGCCCAAATATTACTCACAGGCTGTGTGAAAGCGCCCTCTTGTGCCAGCTGCCGAAACATATACGTCTATGGCACTCCAGTATTGGATTTTAATTGAAATATAAATATGACAATGGCGCTCAAATATTTTTCTTTAGTGTACAATCATAATAACCACTAGATGGAGCCAGATCACACACACTGGCCCTTTAAGTGGTTGGTATGTACAATTTTTTTGTGTTTGCTAAATTATTGCTTAATTATATAAAAAAAGTTCTAATTATTCTTGAAACATGACTGAAACGGTAGTCCCAAAAAATGTGCCCACAAATCCAAACATCTAGTGCCTCTCAATCAAAGCTTCATGCGAAACTCAACCCTCAACAGCCCTTCATCAGATGTCTGCATTTTTTTCAGATAATCCCCATTGTACATACACATAAATGCACATTCACATACATAAAGGTTCTGTTAATATATTTACGTTTATCTCTATAAAGTGCATGTTTATCATTTTTCATGGATTATGCATAATTTTTTTTTAAAACTGCAAATATGCTTGACTGGGACTGAGATCCAGAGGAGAGGTGCCAACCATCAGGGATTGTGTCTAACACCACCCTGATCCATAGGTAGCTTAGTTAACTACAGTTCAGCCAACCCAAACTCTCCCCACTCTGGTAGCCACCTTGTCCCCCTCATCACACAGTGCCTCACAAAGCACCATGGCAAGCCCACTCCTAGCCGTATTGGTGTTGATGTCATCAGGGAATCCCATCTTCTCTTTAGGTCAGTCAACCAGTCAATCAAATCCCGTCTTGGTGATGGGTGCTGGCCAAATGGTGGTGGGATTCTTCTAACAAACCTGGACCCTCAGTGGATCCTCCATCTGCTCTTCTTCATAATCTTTGTTGGTGTCCTTTCTTAGTGTAGATCCGGCAGTTTCCACAATTAACTTTCTCTAATGCTTACTTTTAACGTCTTGGAATCTCATCCATTGTAGAAAGAGCTTTTGGGTGGAAGGCTGGAGATAAACCCAAACACTTGAGCCACACAAAATTTAAACGGCTCTACCCAAAAGGTTTTTCTTCTGTAAAGAGAGTAATTGTAATCTCTCTGTCTTTTGAAGGTCACTCGATGTTGATGCTAACCTTGATCACACGCTGCCTCCACAGATAAAATTCCACTTGGATCATAGCAGCGCTTCTCCTGAATGACAGAATCTATCTTTTCCATTGGGTCTCTGTGCTCTGCTTTGTCTGCAGTGCTTTTGTTCATCAGTCATTGGTTTTCACCCCAAATGAACCACTAACAGAGTATTTGAGATGTTTTCTACTGTCATATGTATATCACTAAAGTGACTTGGTAGCAGGCAACTAACAAAGATTTGAGGATTGACACAGTAATGCATAGTTGTTCTGACCCAGGTCATAATCTTGAATGATCCTACTAGACTATGAGCTCAATTTGAAATACAGAAAGCCTCAAAAGGAGGGGATAGTTTCCATGTTTTCCTGGGAGCTGTTGACACTATGCCCTGCTGAGCTGTTACTCAATCCTCAACCAACGGTAGAGTAGTTAGTTTAGAGTAGGAAAGCGTGATTTGGGCAGCTGGGAGCATTCCTCGGAACCTCCTCTCACTGCACAGCAGATAATCTGATAATCTGATTATTCTGGCAAGCAGTGCTCTTTGCCTTCGTCAAATCGAGTTTCGTAAATGTGCATGCACTCCCTTCACACCTACTGAAATCTATGATTTTGGTTTGAATTCTGCTCTCCACGCAACCATCAGACACTCTGACACCTCCTATATTTGGGTTATGGAGAACAGCGTACAGAACTATGATGTGAGAACCAAGGTCAGAATCATGAGATGGTAGAAAATAAGCAACCAAGCCATTGTGTGCTACATTAGCACCTGAAAACTGCCAAATATGACCTACATAATTATTCCATTGAGAGTTTCTGTTGAAGTCTGGACTTGTTAATTAAATACTGGAACGAAATGTAAAGATACAGCATAGTGTTAAGACTGTCTGGTGGCTTGTATGGAGACGTGTGGTGATGGGTTGTGCTGCGTGAGTGCGTGGCTCTGAGTGACAGTGGTATGTGACCCGTCCCAGGTGGAGGAGCGATCGAAGCTGAACAGACAGAGCTCCCCGGCGCTGCAGCACAAAGTGTCAAACCGCATCTCCGACCCCTCCCTCCCTCCCCGCTCCGAGTCCTTCAGCAGCGGAGGCATGCAGCCCGCCCGCACCCCACCCACCCACCGCTCCATCGAACCACAGGTGTGTGTGTGTGTGTGTGTGTGTGTGTGTGTGTGTGTGCGTGCGTGCGTGCGTGTGCGCAAAAAGTAGGGTTGTGAATGTTCGGTTTCCTGGTGTATATCCATGTTTTTCTTCATCTCAATCCATTTCTGTCGTTGTAGTTCCCCACAATTCTTCACTTTCACTTTTTCATCCCTATACCTGCCACCCTAACCTCCTCCCATCCACCCGATGCATTTCCTTCACCTCCCCCCGTCTTTATCTCCCCTTCTCCTACAGATGGCGCACCTGGTTCCAGTGAAGACCCACTCTGGCTCCATGTCCGGCTCTCAGTCTCTGCAGGATCAGACAGGCTCAGCTCTGAGTGAGGGCGTCAGTGTGGGCTCCCCTCGGCCTGAGATGCCCCGCCAGAACTCAGACCCCACTTCTGACAACCCCGGAGCGCCACTGCGTGTCACCGGCAGGGAGGAACGGGATCGGGAACGGGACAGAGACAGGGATCGTGACAGGACCGCCTGGCTTAGAGAGGAAGACATCCCTCCCAAGGTTAGAGAATTACACTCACCAATCACTGATAATGTGTTTTCAACTGTTGAAATGTGTTTTTTTTTTTTGTTGTATTACTTTTAGGGTTATTTCTACACTTTGTTTAAAGTTGTGTAGTAATGCATTTACTATCCATAGTAAATGGATAAATCATCAAGAAACCACATTATGAAAATCATATTTCAATGCTTGTGATTTCTCATTTGTTTGGTTAAAATGTGGTTAACGTATGACTTTGCACACAATTTTGCCCTCTCTAGTCAAGTGAGCTGACTGAACTGATTGAAACCACAACAAACTATGTTGGGAGGTTCAATCAGTGTTTGCAAAACTTGAAAAGAGCTGCTGGGCAGTTTGATCCGAGGAAATACAAACACAGACAGCATATCAGTGTTAATTTCATATTTGGCTTTATTAAGCAGGACAGGTTTTAATGGTATGAGCCATAATCAATATTACTCAGAGTATTTAGAGCACCACGGCCTAGTTTAAAGCACCTGTTTTACAAACAAGCATGATAATAAAAAAAAACAGTCTGGGTTTAAACTCTTTGCTAGGGGATTAAAAGCCAATGCAATGGTGACATCTTCTGTCTGTGTCCATTCATGTGTGTCCAGGTCCCTCAGAGGACCACTTCCATCTCCCCAGCCTTGGTCAGGAAGAACTCCCCTAATGGAGGAGTTGGTGTGGGCTCTCGCACAGGTTCTCAACTCATACGGGCCAGGTACAGCTAGCACGTTGTTCACCTTTTACAGTAGTCTATAAAATCCTTCCTATATCCTTCAGCTTTTATTCTGCCTGTATTACTTATCGTGTGTTATTCTTCAGTGACTTTTGACTCAATTAATTAGAATATTATTTAATATTTTACATATATATATATATATATATATATATATATATATATGTGTGTGTGTGTGTTTGTACTTTTACAAAACTTCTGTAGCTGTTAGATTAAGATTCAGCACCCTTGAGCAGAAGCTATGGATTTCAGAGATACCATCATCCTTCGTCAGTGCTGTTTTCACACTGCATGAGTTTTGATGATTGATTGAATGATTATGCTGTATAACTTTAAAGAGCTTTACAAAGAAAGACTTGAAAGTTATTTATTTTTTTTTTCTGCTTGTTTCAGTAACCCAGACCTGCGCCGCTCAGAGCTCTCTCTGGACGCCATGCTGCAAAGAACTTCGTCCAACTCGTCATCTTCCTCCTCCCCTTCATCTCAGGGAGGCTCAGCCGAGAGGAGAGGTACAATAGCTTGCACAGAAACTCATAACAGCAACGACACACAGACACGTATGCATGCAAACACTGAGGAACCGGTGCTCCTGTACACATGCAAATGCAGACATGGAAGCACATGTACTGTACATACGCTCACAGAGCTCCAGTGTGTTGCAGAGGCCGTCAGCGGGACAGTGTCAGTGTCAGTTCTGCTCTGATCAACCTGTCTGATGTGCCCTGTTGATCTCAGCCCCTTGAGAGATTGTAGAGGGCGTATAGGGATGTGTCAAACAGGCTCCATGCAGAGGGATATCTAAGATATGCATGGATCTCCACGTGACGAACACATGGCAGAGAGTCCTTCATGTTTGCTGGGTGTTATTTTGCAGTCTTTTTGACAGTAAATTTTGCAGAAATATAAATAAAAAGAGACAGATCACGGCAGAATGAGGAAAATATTTGATAACTCATAGCTCAGTTGTTTACAGTCCAAATTTTATATTGACCTTGAAGTAATCTGTCATATTTTTATTTTAAGTTTTTGGTGATTCTGATTAAACATACTGGTTGTACTATGTTGGTCAAATGTATTATTATTTCCTTGTTTTGATAGGTCAAGCCAAGCAGGAAGGATCTCCTCCAGGAGCCATTCAGGAGGCAAAGCCCAAACAGGAGGAGGGCCGTGAATCAGCCAGACCCAGCAGACCTGCAGTGAGTACACACACGCACGCACACACACACACACGCACACACGCTCCCACGCTGTCACGGGAGTCTCCTCTCAGGGAATCTTCCACAGCCCTCTTCTTCTTTTTTTCTGCTACTCGTCTGATTCTTTCTTTCTCTGCCCCCCTCTCTTTGTCCTTTCATTCTTCAGAGCTATAAGAAAGCCATAGATGAGGTCAGTGATACTCCAGACCCCCCCTTTTTTTCTTTCATCCCAGTTTTCCTTTGCCTCGGCCTTCAGAGCCCCTTCTTTTTCCCTCCTAGCATGGTGACGTTAATTCGTCTCACAAGAAGATGTTGCTTTTAACTTTGAGACATCAGAGCGTAATGGCGATGGCGGCGCATGTGTGCTTCCACACACATACCTGAGAGAGCGTATGTGGACATGTGCTTGTGCGAGTTTGCGTGTATGCATGCGAAAGTGTGCAAACCTTAACTGCCAAGCACCTGAATTTCTTTTCCTGTTTCTTTGTTGTCACGGTTACTCGTCAGGAAGAGCTGGTAAGCCCATCTTGTATGACGGCTTCCCCCACCCCCACTAACACCTGCATGATTTCGTCTGTAGGCTGGGTTGAATGGGGAGGGATGGCAGGAACCACGGACCAGTTGGCATGGGGGTGATTGGCAGTGGTGGTGCAGGTTGATGCTGCATCATGCCTCTCTCTCTCTCTCTCTCTCTCTCTCTCTCTCTCTCTCTCTCTCTCTCTTTCGCTCTCTCCTCTCATGGCTTGTCTTTACATAGTTGACATAGTGATTAAAAGTGCTGATCTGTGATCACAAAAATCCAATCTTTGGTGTGGCCAGACAGAAAAAGTGATCTCAGATAAGCACTCTTATTGCTGGTCACCTGGCCCGGTTGTTTGTGTGACAACAAATCAGTCGTTCTTTTGCTGCTTTATGTTGCTGATGGTCTCTCTGCCCCTCTCTGCTTTCCTCGTCCTGATATGTGATTTGTTCTGTTGCTCCTCGGGTTCTAAAACAGATGATGGAGAACTGATGACTTGACTGACTTTGTCTCCTCCTGCTCTCCTCTTATGTTTCTCTCTGTAGGACTTAAGTGCACTGGCTAAGGAACTCAGAGAACTGAGGGTAGAGGAGAGCAGCAGACCTCCAGTCAAGGTACAGTATATAATAATAAAATAAAATAATAATAATAATAATGAAAGTAATGGTGACTATGAGCATGAGTAGATGTAGATACAGTTGTTTTTCTATTGTAGTCATGGTCTACTACAATAGAAAAGCGGAAAAATCTGTCCCGTGTGGGAAATGTGGGTTGGATGACGAACTTCATGTCAGGTTAAAAACAAAAACTGAAACAATCAAAAACGGCAAAGAGTGTTTCAGGATATACCTTTGCCCCTGGGTCCTCTTAATCTTAATGGAATAATATAAATTATATCTTATCTTTTTCAAAATAATGGCAATCTCTGATAAAGCTATACTAGCAAAGTTGGTGAAATAAATCTGTTAGGATTCAATACCATTTTCAACATTAGCTTACTTTTTTTTTTTTTTTTTAATCGGAGCTTGCAGACAAATATATGAATTTATTTAATCATATATGATTAAATGAATAATATATGAAAACCACAAATTATATTTTCCCTTATCTTTAACAAATTAAAGAGAGTCCATTTTCTTTCTCTGAGGTATGTTAAACTGTGCAGTACGATGCGTGCAATTTGATTTCAAAATCATTTGCGACCGTCGCCGCATCTCTTGTAAAACGTCACACAAGTGAACTCAAAAGTAGATTACGCCCTCCACTTTTTAAAAAGGGCATCACAATTCATTTTTCATCTTAGCTGATTTGAATCGTCACACATTTGTTTTGATTTTTAACTTTCTCGCGATGCATCGTTACATCCCTGTTGACATTTGTGTCAGCTAGTTTGTCTTTCTTACTTTCCTTGGAAATTAGTATTTTGTACGTTTCTGCTGCTCAGTAGAATATCATACCGCATGTTCATACGCATGCATGTGCACAATACAATCAAAACAAGTGCCCACTGGTGAAAGCCTTGAGCTGTAGCGCTACCAGAACTCCAAACTCCACAAGGTACCTCGAATTTGAATGAGTCCACTCTAAAAACTTTTTGAACACATCACTTTCATTCTAACAAAGGTGACAGACTACTCGTCCTCGAGTGAAGACTCGGAGAGCAGCGATGATGACGGGGAGACAGTGGGGCATGATGGGACTGTTGCTGTTAGCGACATCCCCCGCATCATGTGAGTAGTCCCCTCTGATTTTTGTTTTCAAGCTGGACTTGTCAGTATTCGTTCGTGTTGAGGCATGCATGTCTTTGGAATATGAACCATGCCAGCAGCTTGTCAGTATAGTTTTTGCAGAATTGCTGCGTAAATGATCGGTGTGTTTTGTGTGTGCTTGTGTGTGTGCTGCAGGCCAGCAGTGCAGAGCAGCGATGAGTCGTATGGAGGGATGACAGAGGACTCTCTGGGAGATGCTTATAATAGCTCCAAGGACGGCACTCTAGTGATGAGAGAGGTGATGAATGTACACACACACACACACACACACACCCAACAGATTTAGACAGAAGGGGAATGAAAACAAATGGAGTTTTTGTTTACGTACTGCCATCCTAGCGGGGCTCATTTTGCTTCTTTATCAACACCTTGTTTTGTCTTTGCCTCCTCTTTCCTTTGTTTCTCAACTTCTTTCTCTCTTTTTTCACATCTCTCAGGCAGAGGACAGGAGAAGAGGTGGCCACCCTGAGAGTAATGGGTTCGGGAATCACAGTAACCATGGTAACCTCCCTGACCTGGTGCAGCAGAGCAACTCTCCCTCAGCTACACCCACCTCAGCCCTGCAGGAACTGGGCGACATGGCTGAGGTCAGACACACACACACACACACATGCACACTGATTTATGGTTAGTGCTATAGACATGATATTAAGTTAAAAGAATGCAATCCATTTAAAATATACATATATAATTTCATTCACAAATCATCAAACTGAGTATGAGTAACATGTTACTGTAGGCTGCTACTACTGAATTACTCACTGGTTCCTGTCTTACAGTTTGGTCTGGGTGGATCCAAAGCGTCCTTCACCCCATTTGTTGATCCTCGTGTCTATCAAACCTCCCCAAGTGAAAACGACGACGATAACTCAGCAGAAGGTAGGCAAATCATCAGAAAGCTTCAGCCACATATTTTGCAAAATCAACCATTTTTCTAGTCAACAAGCTGTAATTTTCTTTCCTCCTCACCTGACCACAAAACATTAATGTAGCCAGTTAAGTCTTTCTCTGTTTCTTCACCGTTCTTTTCTTCTGTGATATCCCAGCCATGTTTGCGAACGAGCTGCTGAGACAGGAGCAGGCCAGACTAAATGAAGCCAGAAAGATCTCCGTGGTCAACGTCAACCCCACCAACATCAGACCCCACAGTGACACGCCAGAGATCCGCAAATACAAGAAACGCTTCAACTCAGAGATCCTGTGCGCTGCACTGTGGGGTAAGAGGGAGCAGCCTTCATTTTACTTCTATTTAACAAGAACATTTGAAGTGTTCCCAACACCTTCCTGTGTCTCTCTGTGTGTGTGTGTGTGTGTGTTCAGGTGTGAACCTGCTGGTAGGGACAGAGAATGGTCTCATGCTGCTTGACAGAAGTGGACAGGGAAAAGTGTACAACCTGATCACCAGACGGCGCTTCCTACAGATGGATGTGCTTGAGGGGCTCAATGTGTTAGTCACCATATCTGGTAGGTGTAACACAGACATTCACATACTGAACACTGTGCACCCTTCTCCAGTGCATCTGATTGTAGATTGTAGCTCATATTGTGTCATATTTGTGCATAATACAGTGCTTAACAAATGAATTGGACCACCTGCCCTGTTTGTCTCTTAGAGCCTCCAGCATCATGAAGAGCTTTCAGACTCTTTCTTTCTCACTGAGTTCCCTACGTTTCACTATTTTGAACAACAGTGAGGAATTTAAACTGAATGCACCTTTTTAGACCAACCAAACCACTAAAACACATTTTTTCCCCCCATTCAGGAATGAGAGTAAATAACTGTAATTTGTCATCTCAATGAAAACATAATAATGCTTTGATGTGTTTTTTTCTGCTTCTTTATAAAACAAGATTTGGAAATTCATGGATAACAACAGTAATGATATTTTAGCATTGAAGATATAATTTTGATAAAACAGTTTGCACTACTATACTGGTGGATTAAACATTACAGAAACATAAATATTTTGGTAATCAGTAATACTGTTCGTTTAGGGCAGCAGTGGCAAACACCTGACACTGGTGGTGGAATAATACATTTATTAAGCACTGTACATCTCAGTTGACTCCAGTTAAAGAAGGTCCTGACAATATGTGTGACATCTTCACATCCAGATGACCTGCTTTTGTACTGAACCTCATCTATTCCTCTCAAAGTACAAATCTGAGTCATCTCGGTCAGTCACAGCCGACTGGGTTTCTAATATATTTGGGGTATTTATGGCTTCATTCCTGTAAATTTGATCTTATTTCTCCCTCCCCGTCTTCAGGGAAAAAGAATAAGTTGCGTGTTTACTACTTGTCCTGGCTGAGGAACAGAATATTACACAACGACCCGGAAGTAGAGAAGAAGCAGGGTTGGATTACAGTGGGGGAACTGGAGGGCTGTGTGCATTATAAAGTTGGTAAGAATCTGTGCGTGTGTGTGTATATCATGAATTAATATTTTGAAAGGATGATATTTATGCCAGACTTGGCCTGAGCTGAAATTTTCTTTAGATATAAGCAAATCCCTAACCAACCGGGAAATAGGAACTAGAATATTATTTATTCAGGTGACCTGTGTAGCAAGAGTAGTGACAAGGGTCCATATCAGGGAACCCAGATGCACGACTCACAGGCGGTAACTCAGTTCTCACAAAAGTCTTTATTGAGCGACCACAGCAAAACAAGATGTTCCAGCAGAGAGGTGGGGAACGGCCACGCACCTCCAGGCGGGCAGGGACGCGCACCGGGGAGACCCTACTCTGGCTGCGCTCGACTATAAACGGGGAAAACAGAAAACCACTCTCAAAATCGAGAGGGAAAACCATTTAACAGTACCTAGAACCAAAAGGGGAATTCTTCCTTACACAGGCTGTAAAATTTACCACAAATGTGACGACGGGGCAAAAAGGAGGGAAACTAGGCTAATGGCGATGGGGGAGGGAAACTATACAAGTGAACTAGGGCGTGGGAAAACAAAAATAAGGGACACCTACAACTCTACACTAGAGGAGGGAATTAACAAAAGGGATACAAAAACACAAGGATCAACTCCGGGGAGGATTCGTCTTGTAAACTAAATAACTGAGGGTGAAAAAGCAAAACTAAAACTAGGAATCAGAACAAGCTAGGATCTACTCAAGTGAGGATTCTTCTAGCAAAACAAAACGGGCAAGGCAAAATTACAACAGAAAATACCGTAAGAGGCGTAGGGAGCTGGAAATCTCGGGTAGCAGAACTTGGGAGCGACGGACACAAGGAACATGACGATCACGCAACGAAACAGGGGAAGACAGGACTATTTATACACCAGGTAATGGGGAACAGGTGGAGACAATCGGGGCGGGGTCAGACAATCACCAGACGCGGGAAACGAGAGGAAGGGGAAGTGTGAAGCTGAAACGAGAAGGAGGACACAGTTACTTCAAAATAAAACCGGAAATGACAAAACAACATAGGCACAAGACAAAAATGGGTAACTTAACCAAAACAGACGGACGAATCATGACAAGTAGTAATAAAACTTTGCTTTAATTATTTAACTGCAACCTTTGTGACTAGTTTCGGTGCCAGTCAAATTGCTTCATGCTTTAAAGGGAAGTTGATTTTCAGCCTTTCTTGGCTCATGCACTCCATCCTTTTCTTCAAAACAAATTCACCACATAAGGAAGTTGATGAAAGTTTTATGATAAGTGTTTGTGTTCATGTTTCTAGTTAAATATGAGAGGATTAAGTTCCTGGTGATTGCCCTGAAGAACTCTGTGGAAATCTATGCCTGGGCACCCAAACCTTACCACAAGTTCATGGCCTTTAAGGTATGGAAGCACAGACACATGTACACACAGAAACTCTTTCATACTGTGCGATAATTTACTTATATGCAATATCACTCTTTTTCATGATCAGCTATGTGCAATGATTGGTTCATTTTGTTCGTGTTCTATTTGCTGACCTAGTTTTCCATCTGATTTTTCTATTGTTGTTTGTTTACTGCTGTTTTTACTGACTTATTTTTGACACATTCATTTCTCATCCTAGTCTGTGTTTAGTTCCATCACTGCTTCTTATTTTTTTTATATAGTATTATTATTATTATTATTATTATGTTGTTGTTGCACCATCCATGCTACACATCTATGCTACTGTATCAATGTAAATTTCCCCATTGGTGGGACAAATAAAGGTTTATCTTATCTTAGAACAGATATATTGTATAATTTTTTTGTACGCTCCATCACTGGGTGTCTTTGCTTTCCCTCCTCCTCTTCCTGCTTCCTTTATTTCCGTCCCCTTCCCCCTTCGGTTCCTCTGTCCCACTCTTACCATTCCCTCAGTCGTTCACTGAGCTGCAGCACCGCCCTCAGCTGGTTGACCTGACGGTGGAGGAAGGTCAGAGGTTAAAGGTCATCTACGGCTCCAGCGTGGGCTTCCATGTCATCGACGTGGACTCGGGCAACCCTTATGACATCTACATCCCCTCACATGTGAGTGCCAGGCTGGGCTTGTACAAGTCTAAACTCTAACACATTTGTCTCACTTCTAATGAATTTGAATGGCACACACAATGCAAGACAGCGCATTACCTGCTGATCTCTTGCTGTGCCAAGGTCAATGCAGTGACTCGTTCTTGACAAATTACCTCTTTGAATGATTTACTGTCTTGTGAAAAAAGGATCGATGAGACCACTTCTATCAGATATATTTTCTAAATATGCTGCCTGAGGCTCAGACCACTATCTCAAATTACTGAGGTACTACTAATAGAGACACCTAAGAAGTACTTTCTGCTTCTCTGTTGCAACAAAAGTTATCCATAGAGCATTACTGTCAAGAAGCATGCATATTCTTCTAACATATACCTTTCCCCATGACAGCATGCAGGCAGTTAGGCTGGCTAAATTCTGGTCACTCAGTCACTCGTGGATGCTCGGTACACCATCAGTAGCTGTCCATGTGCGTGCTTCAATGCAAATCACTTTTGGTTCTTGCATGCAGATTAGTTTGTTCCATGGTGGCTTTACTAATAGCGTGCTCTTACCCAAAATCAAGTTCAAACACAGTTCAGCCAAACAGTTCATGCCAAAATTGACTTAGTGGCAATATTTCAGTGAACATAAACCGCTGGATACACATATGAGGACACGCACTGAGTCCATGCTTTATAGCGAACGCACCACATGACTTCATATGAATGAATGGTCCTCTTGAGGTGATTGTCTCTTTAATCCATGCTTCCTCTCTCTCTCCCCTTCCCTGCCAACTTCTCTCTCTCTCCAGTGTGCCAAACAGATGAAGGTGACATCCTGCCATCCACCCTTTAGACTAGATCAATAGATTTTAGCAAAACCCTGTAGTGGCAGCACACAAGCGCTGCATGTGTCTATGTGCAGTGCAATTCATTAGAGTAGAAATTAATGGACAACTTAGCTAGAGACAGGTTGCATGAATAAATTCATCTTACCCACAGGAGACAATGAAAGGTTCTATAAAGATGGATACTACCAGAGAGATGTTTGGTTATGCCACAATGCAAAATTGCAAAATAAAAGCCTAATTCCAAATATTTATTAGATTTGTCAGGGTTACCTTTGATTTAAAGGGGACATATCATGAAAAATCTTTTTTTTTTTCAGTGCACACATGGAAGTATTTGCAACCTCCTAACATTTACATTATGTATATATTTCAATTAGCATTGTCATGATAAGTCCCTTTTAAAATACATTCTGATAGAATGCATAAATTCCTTTTCTTAACTCATTGAGTGCCAGCCATTTTATAAAACAGAAAGTGCCTTGTGCCAGCCTTTTTGCCCATTTGTAGTCATATTTCAAGACCCACAGAGTATTTTGTACTATGTCTCTGAAAACGCTGAATAGCTCAAATGAAAGAAGAGACTCTATTTTATCATGAAAAAACAAGTTTGTTTTTACCTTGTTCTATTCTTGTTTTATCAGAGGTAGAGGCCAGTCCCACCAAAAACGCCACTTTTAGTCCAGAATCTGTGTTTTGCTCTCTAATCACCACTTCCTGCTTTGATCTCCCAGAAGCCCCAACATTACTCACAGGCTGTGTGAGACCGCGATCTGTGACCCGCTGCCGAAAAACCACTTTGATGGATTTTTACATCACTGGCACTCAAAGAGTTAATGTGGTTTACAGGGGAAGAAGTTCCATTCTGCACAGGTCTTCTGAGTAAATGCAGTTTCTTGTGGGCTAAGATGAGTTTTTCCATCACCTTATCACTCATTGATTTTCCTGATGTGATCCCTGGTTGTGCTGCTAAAGTGTAGTTTTGAGTCCACCTCAGGAGAATCTGCTGGCACAAATAACAGGGTTATTCTCTGCGGTACGGAAGCTTTTGATGCTCTGCTGCCTCTGATATTTGGCAGCCTTGTCACTGTCCACAAACTTGCTCTTTAGAGGATTACAGTATGCAAAAACAGACAACAGACAGCCAAAATCTGTTGCAGTAAATTCCCGAGATGAAACCTCTGTAATATTTTAATCTATTGTAGCTTATGATTACATTTGACAGCTTTCATTAAAGCCTCTGAAATGTTTGCCTGTGCGTATGTGGGCAGATCCAGAGCCAAGTGACGCCCCATGCCATCGTGGTGCTCCCCAAGACTGATGGAATGGAGATGCTGCTGTGTTACGAGGACGAGGGCGTCTACGTCAACACCTACGGGCGAATCACCAAGGACGTGGTGCTACAGTGGGGAGAGATGCCTACCTCTGTTGGTACGTCCCACACACACGGGTGTTTCAAATTGATTTTATCAGCACTGTAGTCATTATAACATCACAGAAACACCCAGTTCAAAGATGTAAATAAAAAAATGTCCGAGGTTTAAATAACCTCATAATAAATAACGGTGAAGTATGCTACAGCCCAGTTCAGTGTGTGTGTGTGTGTGTGTGTGTGTGTGTGCGTGCGTGTGCAGGAATAAAGATCATAGTGTTGTGAATTTTCTGAGAACTGAGCTTATGGAGGTTCATTTAAGGTTTAATTAAATTCAGAGATTTCATAACACCAGCATCCACAGCAAGGCTGTCAGAGCTGCTTAGAGGGAACAATAAACAAGAGGGAGGGTAAAGACAGGTGGAAGATGGATATCAATGGTCAGTAGTAAAGAAGGTGTGAGATATGGCCACGTTTCAGTAGGAAAGTACTTTTCTGCCCTCATGTGACAGCCAGTGGTATAACACTTTTACTGTGATTTAAGCTAGTGCCAATGATTTTGGATTACGAATGGTGCATTTGGATGCTCTGGGATATTGACTGTATGGTGTATTTATATAGAAATATTTTTTTTCCTATTGTCATTTATGTGTTTTCTCTTTCCCAGCCTATATCCACTCTAATCAGATCATGGGCTGGGGTGAGAAAGCCATAGAGATCCGCTCTGTGGAGACGGGTCATCTGGATGGAGTCTTTATGCACAAGAGAGCCCAGAGACTCAAATTCCTCTGTGAGCGGAACGACAAGGTAAAAAAAAAAAAAAATCACAGCGAGTTAATATATTAGAAACATATTTCACCTGGTCTTGATTGGTGCGCTTAGAGCATGTGTGACAAAGTATTGAAAGATTTGTTAAAATATGGATTATTAGCATGAAGTTTGGTATAACTCACATAGATCTCACACAGGCCCATACAGCCAGAACAAACTTTTAGTTCAATGTCAGGTGACACGTTCTAAGTACTGACAAGGTAGCAGATAATGTTTATTCAGTGTTTACGGGGCGTTTATTGGTATGTGAGCAGAAATGAATAAAGAGTTTGAACTATAAATTGGAATGCACAAACATAATATCTTTTATTAAGTATTAGTTATATCTGTAATTATCTAGAATTGTTGTATCAATGCTAATGTTCATGTTTGTAACATGTCTGTAGGTATTCTTCGCATCGGTACGTTCAGGGGGTAGCAGCCAAGTTTTCTTCATGACCCTCAACAGAAACTCTATGATGAACTGGTGATGCCTCTTCCCACCCTCCGCTCTTCCTCGCCTTCCTATTGGTCCGCCCTCCCGGCGACACACCTTGACCTTGGGCACATGTCACGAATGAATCAGATTGAACACAAGTGAACTCTTTTAACAGTGGAGAGACTGAAACCGTGTAGGAAAAAAACAAAAAAACAAAAAAGTTAACGTAGAGAAACACAACAAAGACTAAATGCAGAGACATAGATTACGTCGGGTCATGCAGAAGCCATCGTTACTCTGACTGGTAAACTGGTGCCACTTTCCAAGTATTCCCCCCTTCTGTCTCAATCTGTAACTCTTTCCCTGTCTTATCAGTCTCTTTTCTCCAAATGGACCAGTGCTTTCAAGTGTTTCTCAGCTGTAGGAATACACCTGCCTCTTCTTCATCCTCTACTCCTTCCTCTTTCTCTCCTTCATTTTCCTCCCTATCCTATCTGCCATGTGTGGGCTCATTGCCAGAGAACTTACACCTCAGAGGTTCGGAGGAAAAGATGAATAAGATTTCATATAAATTCAAATGTAAACTTCTGAATATGACAGCGCGACACCTGAGGGATGACAAATCTACTGTGGGTGGTGAAAGCAGACAGCCTGATTGATTTTCTTTCTCCTCTGTCACTCCTCGCCTCCTCCTCTACTTCCTCCTCTCACTATTTTTCCATCCCCAATTAAACCGAATTGTGATTTGTCATCTGATGACATTTCACTGATAGAGATGCAGTGAGACAATCTGGCTGTCAGAGGTGGGTTGTCACAGTATGCAAAGATGAAGTCTGTGTCCCTTTATAATGAAATGACTGGTCCATTCTTATTTCCTCCACCCACCACCACCACCACCACCACCACCACCACCCCCCCATGTTCATCACACTCCCTTACGTCTTTAAACTCTGAAGGTGCTGCATCAGATCTACTGTAATATTAAATGAACAATGAGAGCGTCATTCATTTCTTTTTCTTTTCTCTGTGACCGAGTCAAGTTGGTCTTTGGAGCTTGATGAAATGTTTAGCACATCTGTGTGTCTGATTAGGTGTGTGTGTGTGCGTGTGTGAGTGTGTGTGCGTGCGTGTGTGTGTTGAAACGAGTCCCTTTCCAAAAAAAAAAAAAAATTAAAGTGGGATATTGATATCTATGGTCGGGGAAAATAAGAGACAAGTAATTCAGCCTCTGTGTCCGTGAACTTTTACCTGAATGCAATCAAAGCAACACTGAGTGTGTTTATGTGCAGATTTATTATCTTATCTTCTTGTGTGTGTGTGTATGATATGGTCTGAGCACCAAGAAGTTAAACTTAGGCAATATTAGCAATTGATGTGTTTGTTTGTGTTTTTTTTTTCTTTGGAGTGCTTTTCTGTTTCCTTTAACCCAGTAGTGTTTCGGTTCTTCACAAATACAGCCGCTCCGCTGTAGGGAACATGACGACGCTCAAAACCTCAACAGAATACGAGCGACAAACCTGAAAACTGTGCGCATGTGAACGATGTCATTGATTGAATCATGCTCTTCCCTGATTGGTTCTTCTGAGTTTGGCTCCTACCTGTTTGTACAGTGCCTAGCATGACATAAGCAAAACAAAAATGGAGGCCAAAAGAATAACGCTCACTATATAATTGATCATTTTATTGCCATTGCGTTTCATTTACGCTGTTCTTTGTGTATGCGTGTGTGTGTTATCGTCTTTAACACATTGTTGATGTAATTTGTCTCTTCTGTAAGAGATGTACATAAACACATTTAAGACTTGATTTGTTCTTTGAAAGGAGTAGCTTAAAATGGTTTGATAAAACCACATTTCACAGCTCATTTATTCATAACTCTATTGAGGGTGGACTAGTTGATGCATACTCATCTGCACTAGAGGCCACTGTAATGCAGGTTGGTCCTCTTTTTTTCTGGCAGATATACAAATACTGCAGGTTTGGCCTGCCATGTTGGCCAATATGTAACAAATGTAAGGGGAAACAATGCATAGAGTCATTCCCCAATGATGTACTGATCATTTCAATCTTTTTTATATTTTTACATATCACACAGAAGCTGCAGATTAGGTTCACTGATCTCTGTTAGGGGTAGCAGGCTAACATTTTAGCAATAAAGAAAACCACTGTCTTCCCTGTGTGTGTGCGTGCGTGTGCAAATTGGGCATTATTCATATTATTATTATTGTTATTATCATGATTATGTTTGTCCATCACAGAATTCACATTTCATTCATTGGAAAAGGCTGACAGTCATTACACTGAGGACTCTCCTTTCAAAGACGAAACCACTGTTTTCTTTTTTCTGTTTTCTTTTATTTTGAAAGAACATTACTGATGTCCTGTTTTGGGATTTATTTGTTTTCTAAAAGAGATACTGTAAGAGAGAAATAAATGAAACTAGAGCATTATGCCTCTGGAGGTTTCTTTTTTTTTGTGGATGTGTTTGTGAGAGAGCATGTCTATTTTTGCTAACGTACACCGTAGTATCAGTTTTAACCCTCAGACTTTGTCCATCCCTCAAGTATATCATTAACAGGTGTGTGTGCGTGTGTGTGTGTGTGTGTGTGTGTGTGTGTATATAAAAAGAATAGTGTCCAAATGTTAATATACTGTAATTGTCAAAGAATCCCCACTTTGTATCTGAGCAGTGTCATTTGGCAGTAATGTAGTGTTTCTGTTTTTTGTATGCAATTGTTATTTCAGTACATCACTGTCCAGAATGTACCAATACACCACACACACACACACACACACACACACAAGGTGGAAACCAGTGTTTTCCAACAACTGCAATCCAGACTGTTACTGTTTGGTCACCATGATGATAGTTTTATTGCCTCCCTCCAATAATAATGCATGTGTTGTGTACAGTGGACAAATCAGACCACTGTGTCATTTATTTGTAATAGTTCAGCACTTTAGGTGTGTGTGTGTGTGTGTGTGTGTGTCCATGTGTCTGTTGATTAGTGAGTGGACACAGCGTGATCGAGCATGCAGCTTCCATTGATCATTACCAACCTCCTGGCTGACACTGTGGACTCATGATGGAGCCAGGAAAGGTAAGACATTCTCTGTGTATTTATTATGGTTAAAATTGTGGGTTTTTTTTTTTTACCTCTGCATTCTAAACCATGCAGGCAGTATTATTATATTATCTATAAAATATTATAGTATGTAATATATGTTTGCTGATCTCACTCTATTGCCAACATATGCAGCTTTAAGTTGCTTTTAAACACCTGGATCCTTAGTCAGCCTCAGTCTGTTCGTGTCATGAGATTGTATTGAATTAAGTTCATATATATCTGCCACAATTAGATCAATCATGTCTATAGCACATGAAGTATTCTGGTGTTATTTCTGTATGTGAGCAGTTTATGGTGGTCAGAAATAGTGAATGAATGTGTAATAAGTTCATAGATAATGAGGATAAACTCTTTCTGCTCTATGCACTTTTATATGTGACAGAGTACTGTGTGAGCACAGCTGAGTGACCCGTGGTCTTGCTTGTGTGCATGTTAGACTGTGTGTTTGTTCATGTATTCATGTGTGTTCTTATCTGAATGATTACCTTCCACTGCTGCAGCAGCTGACACCTACATTAGCCCTGGCTGTGTTCACAGCAACTCTGGGATCCCTGCAGTTTGGCTACAGTATTGGAGTCATCAACGCACCCCAGAAGGTGAGCTCTAATGTAACTCAGTCCTCTCGCTTCTTTACTCAACCATCAGATCGCCTCAGCATGCTGATATAAGCGTGCAAATCAGCCAGTTCGGATAGGCCTGCACCAAAGACAAGTTCTCTGCATGCACTTTTCTGCAGTACACAACATGACACTGAATATATACCAAGGAACAGAGTTACCTTTCCCCTCAGTGTCAAGTGAAGCAACTTTTCCCCAATTGTTTTTTTTTTTTGTGTGGCCAACTTGGAATCGCTTCTTGTGAAACTCTGCAAGCTGCTATCTCTGACTTGTAATGATCAGTACTTGGCCTTTCCATCAAACATGTGTACTGCCGCTAGAGTCAAAACAGCTTCGTTCCCTGCTGAAAGACAGCACCACGATCATCATGAGCCCCACATTGGATCTTACCTTCTCATGGCATCATTTGAAGAGTAGATCTTATGTGGACGTTGCTCAGGGTGGAGCTCATACAGCAGATCCAAATGGATCAGTAATTCAAAGGCTGTGATCTTATTGTGCCAAAAAGCCTCCTCAAGCATCTGTTATGTCTTGATTACTACCCTTCAGCAGCCAGAACTGTATGTGAAGGAGAACTTTTCTGGCTCTTTTATAGATAGACCTTTGATTTTAGACTATGTTGCTCAGACCTTCTCCTTGGACTTTCACCTTCAGTGTACTTCTGTCTCCTTGCTGATAAAGCTGCCTCAATTAATACAGTTATCCACAAATAGAGGTGGCCTAAAGTCACAGGATGATTCGGGAGGGGAGCCCAGGTTTTGAAGAATACACCATATATTGCCATGAAACGTCCTTAGATGATTACTTACAATAAGGCGATTTTTCTTTTGGTATGACAAATTTTCTGAAAAGGTATGTGAGCAAACAGGGTATTATCTAACTGTATATGGAAAAATAAACACATTGTAAAAAATGGAAAAAGTAGCATTTTCTTTCCACTTTATGGAAGCAAAATAGCACAAAATCTCAAAATTGATCCATGCATATAAAACAATGCTTTTGCCAGGGGTGTGTTTCACCTTAAGCCAAATGAAGTTAACATAATATTAAATTTCTGCTCATTCAATGGTGTCCATTTAGAACACTGCTGTGCAATCATGACAGGCAACTTTCTCAAATGTGAATATATTGGTATGCTCAAATTAAAATTAATTTGTAAGTAAGCAGTACACAGCCCACTACCAATCACACTGTTGATGGATTTGATTTAAAGTGGTAGTGAAATGTTATGTTGCCTGGTGAATGTTGTTACTATACACATATTTATGAATGAGATGTTGCTGTATGTGCCTTCTGATCATGTCTGTGTCACAGGTCATTGAAAAGCATTATGGGCAGGCACTGGGGGTATGGTCAGAGAGGGCCGCTGTCCTGTCTGAAAACACCACAGAAGAAAAGGAGGTCTCAGAGACGATGAGACAACACCCCAGCGTGGTCATGTACTGGACATTGTCTGTGGCAGTCTTCTCCATTGGTGGCGTGCTCTCCTCCTTCCTGGTGGGATTTGTAGGAGATCTGAGAGGGAGGTGAGAAAGGAAGGATGAAATAATACAGACATGCTAAACTTGTGTAAATCTGGTGGAAAATGGCAAAGAGCAGTGAAAGGAGCGATGAGGGCGGAAAGTTAGCTTGATAAGACAAAGCTGCCTCAGTATCCATCATCTGTCTTTCTCTGTCTTTTGCTTTGCCTTCCTGTCTTTCGTCTCTGTCTGCCTTGCAGGGTAAAGGGCATGTTAATGGTCAATGTTCTGGCTGTAGCTGCCGGACTGCTGATGGGTCTTTGCAAAATGTGGAAACCTCACATCATGGTCATCACTGGCCGAGCTATTATGGGCTTTTATTGTGGTACAGTAAAGCATGTTGCAATCTTCAGTTAATGCTCACTTCCCTTAGTTGGAATCCCCAATGTTTATGGGTTGTATAGCCCACTGTAGACACAGGTTGTCCTCATTGTCATTAGGAATGAAGTGATCATGTCGTTTCTAAATTACTTTCCTGTGTTGTATATTCAACAGTGAATGTTTCAAGTCCTCATTGTGTGTGTGTGTGTGTGTGTGTGTGTGTGTGTGTGTGTGTGTTGCAGGGATAACATCAGGACTTGTGCCCCTGTACATAGGAGAGATTGCACCCAAGGCTTACAGAGGGGCTCTGGGAACGTTTCACCAGCTGGCTGTTGTCACTGGCATCCTAATCAGCCAGGTGAGGCACACACACACTCACATGCACACGCATGCACACACACACATACATACAGAGCAGCTTCTTTACCTGGTGACATACCAAACCGACAGTATAACCTAAAGTGTGTGTGTGTGTGTGTGTGTGTGTGTGTGTAGGTCATAGGCTTGGACTTTGTATTTGGTAATGATGATATGTGGCCCCTGTTGCTTGGCCTGTCTGGAGCTCCGGCAGTATTACAATCCATCCTGTTGCATCTATGCCCTGAGAGCCCGAGGTATCTCTACATTATGCAGGGCAAGGAAGAGGAGGCTCGAGCAAGTAAGCGTGACACACAACTCCCTCTGTCATCCTTTTTCTCTTTATAGTGCGCTCTTATTTAAACACAATATGCTCAGTCATTCAGAGACATGCAGTCTTTGTCTGTGTTGTTTAGTCTGTTATATTTAATTTACTTTTTAGGATAATTGTTAGTTTTTGTCTTTCTTTGAATGTTAGCTGTCAATTTTATATGCATTGAATTTTAATATGACCCCCTTAATTCAAGAAATGAAGAAATAAAGAGTGGTATCTATTTCTATCTTTCAGCATGAAAACAAATAAACAAATTTCCAAAAATACTGAACTATTGCTTTAAATGTCATTTTGCTAACATTTTATGTAGATCCATCCATCCATCCATCCATTATCTACCGCTTATCCTCATAGGGTCGTGGGGGGGCTGGAGCCTATCTCAGCTGTCTTAGGGCAGAAGGCAGGGTACACCCTGGACAAGTTGCCACCTTATCGCAGGGCATTTTATATAGCTAAATATTCTTTTTTTTTTTTAAAAAAACAAAAAAAAAAAACTTTTCCCTTTCCTTAAAAAACAAATATTTTGACAGCAGACAAATCATTAAAAAGATTTTAGGTGGGTCTTAAATGAACATTTTTTTTGTCTTTGTATCAGATATAACAGGCTTCGAACATGGTGTGCCTTAATGATATCAATCACACTCGAGTACAGTGTGCTGACAATATTTGCAATATTTGCATACTTAATTTTGAAAGCTACTTTTACTGAGTGGACCATTTTTACGCCTTTCTGTGTGGAGTTTGCATGTTCTCCTCGTGTCTGTGTGGGTTCTCTCTGGGTACTCCGTCTTCCTCCCACCATCCAAAAACATGCATGGGGATTAGGTTAATTGGCTAATTTAAATTGACAGTAGGTGTGAATGTGAGTGTGAGTGGTTGTCTGTCTCTATGTGCCCTGCGATGAGGTGGCGACTTGTGGGTGTACCCTGCCTTCCGCCCTAAGCGGTAGATAATGGATGAATGGATGGACCATTTTTACATTATGATACTGCTAAAAAAACTTGCCACTTTTATCTCCGTGTCGTGTTGCAGGTCTGCATCGTTTAAATGGGGCGTATGATCCAACTCCTGATTTGCAAGAGATGAGGAGAGAGAAAGAGGAGGCAGACAAGGAGCCCAGGGTCTCGATCCTGTCTTTGGTAAATCTCTATACAGGAAGAGATAATATATAATAGCTGATAAACTCTCTCATTACACTATAATGGTCCAGCAGAGTTAACATTCCTCCTCAGGGTGGACAGACATAATCTCTCAACCATCCAAATTAATCAGCAACCAAAGTACAATCATGATGTTTATTAATGTTAGATCATTAATTAAGATGAGCTCATGACCAGAGTAACACAGCTGAAGATATGCTTTATCTTATGAAAAGTTGTACCTAATTAAAAGCTCTCAGTAGAACTGTGTGCTCCAGATTCTGTCTGAAGTGATTCAGTTTTAAAGATTGGCAAATTAATGAGAAATTTATTTTTTGTTGCAGATGTTTAGTTTGCAGACAATAAAACAAGCCTAATGGTGTTTGAATCTGCTCAAGTGGTGATACTTGAATAGTTTAAAACAGAGCCAAAGTGCACGAAAGGTCGATGAGTTAAACAAAAATGTGTGTGTTCCACTTGTGGGAAAACCATGACAACCACTGAAGCTATTGTATTGTCGTGTGTTCCCTCCTAGATCTGCTCCTCTGTGTACAGACAGCAGCTGCTTGTTGCCCTCATAATGCATCTCTCCCAGCAGCTGTCTGGCATCAATGCAGTGAGTAGCAAATTAATGACAACTCTGCCTCATTCAGTGAAGTTAAATTTGAATAATTTTTAATTATTAGATTTAATAGATGGCAGGAAGATCAAGGTTTTCATTGTCAGGGCCCACTGTTTCTCATCAGCCATGCATGGGTTTTGTTTATTTGCATGAATATATAGATGCATCTCAATTAATGAATGGCTGTCAAACCAACCTGGGCTTTCATAACACCTCAGCAGAGCCACAGGCTCACCGCCTCTATGCCATGCGGCATTGATGGGGTAACTCATGCAAAAGGAGGCCCTGATCAAGTATTGTGTGCGTATTCAGTACATGGACATACTTTTCAGGAGGCTGACATTTCTGTATCAAAAATCTTTTTTTTTGGTCGTGTAATATTCAAAATTTCTGAGATACTGATTTTTGGGTTTTCATTGGCAGTCGGCTGGCAAAGGCTTGCAATAGTTCACTCTGAGTGTACAGAGTATATGAATTTCACTTTTTGAATTGAATTATTGCAATGAATTAACTTTTCCACAATATTCTAATTCGCTGAGATGCACCTGTACTTATGACATCTGTTGATGCTGAGTTGCTCCTTTATAGTTCATGTTGTGAGCACTGAAAGCTGTACTTTTTGTCTTCAAGATCTTTTATTACTCTACGAGTATCTTCATCGGGGCTGGTGTTGCTCATCCAGTGTTTGCCACGATAGGTGTCGGTGCCATCAACACAGTCTTCACGCTGGTGTCCGTGAGTTTAGCTGTGGAAGACACACACACACACACACACACGCACACACACACACACACACACATTTTTGTGAGGACATTCATTTACATAATGCATTTCCTAGACCCTTACCCTAACCTTAACCATCAAAAATAAATGCCTAACTCCAACCCGTAGTCTAAACCTAACCTAAGCCTAATTCTAACCCTAACCCAAAAATCAAGTCTTAACCCTCAAAAAGCTCTTTAAAGGTCTGTCAGAAAGTGAGGACCGGCAAAATGTCCTCACTTGGCAAAAAATGTCCTCACTCCCATGATCTAAAACTCAAATGGCCAAAAAAATTGGTCTTCACCAAGATATTAAGCTGGCATTGTTGCATTTACACACTGTATGTTCAGGTCGCACTGGTGGACAAAGCTGGCAGGCGCACCTTGACTCTGGTCGGTCTGGGGGGGATGTGCTGCTGTGCTGTTGCCATGACAGTCGGGCTCAAATTTCAGGTTTGTTCAATCTTTCATCTGTCAGCAGCTTCAGCCGAGCTTTTGTCTTCTTATGGAACTGCGTTAAGTGGCTTCGCTCATTCTAAATATGCTGAATCTGTCCCAAATGTTGTGTTACTGTTGCCATACCATCAGTACAGCTGTGTTCATATTTGTCACATATTTCACATATATTGTCAATATAAGTGTGAAGGTTCACAACAGATCTTGGAAACATCAGTTTGACTAAGAACAGATCTGAAAAGTGCAGTGTGTAGGATGTGTTGCCATCTGGTGGTGAGGTTGCAGATTGCCTGTAGAAGAGCTACGGTGGCCATGAAGAGGACCGACTCTGTCCTGCACTCCTAAAAGACACTTACTTCAGAATCCATCACTTCACTCTCTTGAATAATAAATGCACTGTATGCAGTACAAAGATATCCCATACCTCACTCCCAGAGCAATACTGTGAATAGAAAGTGTTAAATGTCCTGCGAACATTTTGTTACGCCACACAGACAAAGTGGAATAAGAATGAGGTATGCAACACCTCTGACTGCTGTGCTCCCCCTGCAGACTGAATACTCATGGATGAGCTATGTTAGCATGTCAGCCATCTTCCTCTTTGTGAGCTTCTTTGAAATTGGTCCTGGTCCCATTCCATGGTTCATCGTTGCTGAATTGTTCAGTCAGGGACCTCGGCCTGCGGCGATCGCTGTAGCTGGCTGCTGCAACTGGACTAGCAACTTTATCGTAGCCATGACCTTTCCATATATTCAGGTAGGCAGAATATCGCCGACATGCATTTATACTGTAAACTCACAAAATCAGACACACTGTCACATTTGTACTTTGCTTTGGTTTTCAGGCTTGGTTGGATTGTTACGTGTTCATCCTGTTTGCTGTGTTGCTTTTCGGCTTCACAGTCGTCATTTATCTTCGGGTCCCTGAAACCAAGGGCAAAACTTTTGAGGAGATTTCTGCCATCTTCCACCAGGGCCGGAAAAATTTAGCACAGGGCCACAAAGACGCTATTGAACTGCAGCAACTCAACACATTTACAGATGCATGAAACACAATGGTCTATGATTTTCATGCATGCACATAGGAGTGTCCATGTCAGTATTTCAACTCTAGTGTGTTTATGTACATTTATCCATACAGTATTACAATAATCAGTTGGTGAATTAAGGAGTTTTTTTTTACACTACATGACATTTTTTTTCACAGTGTTAATTTGAGACACACTACAGAAAAAGCAGCAGTCACTCACAATGTCACTATTTTATGGGGTGATGGTTACATTTAATCCATTATGGCGTCTTTAATTGTTGTTTATCTCATTGCTTCGTTCTCATTTACCTTCAGTGGAAACAAACGCTGTACACTACCTTGGACTTAAAAGGAGAGTGAATATTAGGATTACATTCACAGAGAGACCAAAAACAAAACTGTGAGTGAATGCTGACATTAGTTTAATGTCTGCTGGTTTTGTTAATAGATCACTGTTGGTGATGAAGTCTGGCACTGCTGTGTTCACAGCTGGTTTACCATTAAAAAGAAACTAGAAGTGTGGAATTAGTCTCCCAGGAAACTATTTATATTAGCAACATTATAAATAGAACTATTACTCTAATATTATATTACTTTTTGAGTTTGTTATAATTTGGTTACTGCATCTTCACTTTACTTTCTCTACCAGTCGGTGTCTTGAAATATAAAGCTCGACTTCACTCAAACATTTGTTTTTCGTTTTGTTATGTCACTTAAATGGTTGGCCTTCACTGTGCAGAATCATGGAGCAGTATGTGTTTATTCTGAGTTTGACACCAGAAGGCTCCAGCAAACATACTGTACACTGTAGAGTGTAAAAACTACTGTACACTGCAGCAGGAAATATCTTGTCTCCAGCAATGACACAAACATTTGTATAGTCATAGATTCTGGATTGAAGTTGACATAATTTTAAACCTTTTTATAAGATAAGTGAACTTTTTTTTGGGGGGGGGGGCATGCTTGGACTGTTTGAAGTGTCAAACAATCAGACTGGGAACTCAATACTGACACCAGAGCATGGTTTCTCTGCTGTCAGACAGGTCTGTCCACCCAAAGAGCCCCCAACAATTCCCAGGGACTAGTTAAGACTAATTACAAGTCTCTGCGTCCTTTAAAATGCTGTCTTTCTACTCTGAGCCTGACATTCATGTAATACCACGTCTGAGAACAAAGGAAACAGACTTTACCTTTGTTCATCTTCAGCAGCAAAAACAAGAACCAGTATTTTGCATTTTCATAGTTGCCATAGTTTTACCATCAAGAATTTCTGCTGCCTCTCTGCTGCTGTCACCACATGTTATTGATGTAATAAGCAGTTTCTACAATAAGAAAAAAAACATGAACGAAATATTAAATAAAAAAAAGTAAAATGAAATAAGTAATTTAATAATCAGCTTTCTTTGTCATAGCCATATATACAGGAACATACATATATGTATATTAGTCCTCTGCATTTAACCATCGTTCAGGGAGGTAACATGTTCATCCTGAGATGGTGCTTTTATTGCAACATGAGCACAGTTGATCGCTCCAATTACATCAGGGAATCCAGCTATCGCTGCAAATTGTGCTTTAATGTTGGCCTGTTCAACTGCATTTTTGGGAATTTTATACACCTGGCTGACATTTGAAGGATCCAGTCCAACACAGGAGGCATGGTCTGGCTCAGGGTCGACTCCAGATCTGTCGAACAGCTCCTGTGGCCTTGTAGCCCGGTGTGGTCAGCACCTGTGTGGCTCTAGCAGCGTCCAGCTCCTCCTGTGGTGCTCCAAGACCGGTCACAGCTCCTCACAGCTGTTTAACAACTAGTAACTGTTTCCCAGCATTCTGTCTAAGTGTCGTCAACAGACCAAAAGCATCAGAACCTGGCTTACACCAGCTATGAAGTTGGCGTGGAGCAGCACCAGTTTCCTGTTGATACATCTGAACGTAAGCATGGTTAGTGGGGTACATACTTTGATACACGAGGCCCCAGGTCACTGGGTTGTGCTTTTGGGTTTTCCACTCACTATGCAACCCTTGCAATTTTAAGTGATTTATATTATATTGGATTGTTTAATCCACATGTATGTATGGGAATGTGTAAACTGATAACTTGCCATGATGTACAGTAAATGTTGTTACTGGATAGGCCAATCACTGCACTGTCCAAAGATTTCTATTTGCAAACCTCCACTCCTCCCCTCCTCCATGCACCTTGTCACGGAGTTCCTGCTCCTCCTTCTCCTCCTGCAGTATTAAAACCTGCAGAGTTATGCTCCCTCTCTAACAAGAAGAAGACATAAGGTCAGTAAAATGTAAGTGCTTATAAGTAACATTTTTCCCATACAACGTAGCTGACTTAATTATTCCAATTAAGTCAGATTATTGATTTTGGAGCAATTATGGTCCAACCACTGTTGACTTCCTCTTGTACAGCTAGTGAATGTAAGCTGGTTTTAGTGTAACAAATCAGTGCTCAACCAGCTACCACTCAACCAAAATTATTTTTATTTTTTATGTGCTTTTCTTTCACATCCAGTTGACATAACAGCCCATCATGTCTGACTTCGAAGATAATTTTGAAGAGGCTGATTCTGAGGCCTCTTCAACATACACAATGCAGTGCTCTGCATTGAAGGTGAATGGCTTTGTCATGCTGCATGGCCGTCCCTGTAAGATCGTTGAAATGTCTACCTCTAACACTGGCAAGCATGGACATGCCAAGGTAAAAGCTCCTTGTGCATCCTTTGGAATGCAGAGCTCAAGGCACAGCTGTGGTGTAGCCTAATCACTTATGGTGTTTCCCAGGTTCATTTCATAGGACATGACATCTTTACTGGAGAGAAGATGGAAGACATCTGTCCATCTACTCACGCCATCGATGTCCCAAATGTTAAAATGGCTGACTTCCAGGTGAGTTGACTTTGTTGGAACACTTTGAAAATGCAGCATTCCCCTTGATGTCTGACAAGTCACACATCAAGGGGAATGCTGCATTTTCAATGTAGAACAAGTTCATGCTGAGGGAAATTGTTTCCCTGGCCAGTGTTGCTTGTTTTTGTCTTTGTTTAGATCACCAGAGTATGAGTTTCCTGTAATGTGTGAAATAACCTCAACTTAACGGAAATAGTGTGCTGTGAGAAAATTCTCGTTTTTCGATTGCTGCATTCAAGCTGAGTTGTCTCCTAAACAGATTAAACTGGTTTTAAACTGGTTGAACAGGTTTTGGCCAACAATCAATCTTCTCTGACCTTTTCAGTGGCCTCCTTAGCAATTCTCTAAAAATGCAAGCAGATGGATGGATGGACAAAACTTTATTGATCCTTTCAGACAGTGCCCTTTGGTAAATTAAAGTTCTAACCAGAAAGAAAACCAGAATGAAGACATAGATAAACAATGGAAAAAAGTGATCAGAATATAAACAAATATAGAAAACACGCACCACACTAGTATTAAACATTTAAATATTAAGTTAGATTGTTAAGTGTGGAGGTCAGTAAATATACCGACCATTATAATTGCACTGACATGCTCTGTCCTTCTGTTGCCCCCCCTCCCCCCAAAGTGAGGAGTTGTACAGTTTAATGGCACGAGGGACAAAGGAGTCTTTGAGTCTCTTTGTTTTACATTTGGGGAGGAGCACCCTTTCACCAAACTGGTTGGTTAATTAATGGTTGGTGTGTAGTGAAAGACTTAGCATCGCCTCGTCCACGGTGTTAAAACAGTGAGATGCTGTGAAAAAAACTTTTACTCTCTTTTGTCGAGTCTATCCCAGCTGTCATAGGGTGAAAGGCAGGGTACAGGGTACACCCTGGACAAGTCTCCAGTTCATCACAGGACACATAGAGACAGACAACCACTCACATTCACACCTATGGACAATTTAAATTAGCCAATTAACCTAATCCCCATGCATGTTTTTGGATGGGAGGAAGCCGGACTACCCGGAGAGAACCCACACAGACACGGGGAAACTCCAAACTCATGAAACAAGCAAACTCCACACAGAAAGGCTCGTTCCAGGATTCGAACCCCGTACCTTCTTGCTGTGAGGCGACAGTGCTAACCACTACACCGCATCGTGCTCCAACGACTTTGAGTCAGTCTCTGTAACTCTGTAACTCTGTCGATGTGTTGTGGTAGGCATTGAGTGGAAATTAGGGGTAAGATTTTCATTTTTGGAAATTATCCTGAAACCTGTTAACTGCAGAGGACAGGAAAAAATGAATATGTACTGTCCTTTACAAGCAAAACACACCATAGACAAATATCTGTTTCCAAACCAGATTTAAGTCTGGCTTGCTATCTTATCCAACCCATTAGTCCTTGAAAAACTTGACTTCCATGCTTAGGAGTACGTTTGACAAGATTTGGGGAAATCTTCTGTCATTTCTTTTTCTAAAAAACAAAAAAAGTATGAGATTGTATCGGCCCACATCTAAAACCCCAGCCATCCATTCCTGACTCTGCTCCAGCTCTTCTATCCAGCAGAGACCAGTGATCACAACAACAGCTGTGCAAAGGTGCTAACAAACAGAGTCGGCCCAGGCCTCCATGGGGCCCCATGTGAAATTTGAGTTTGGGGCTCTTTATTACTGCCAATGATTTTGTTTTAATCATTTACACACCTACATAGGATTTTTGGCCCCACGAAAATAAATTTTACAGGCCTGTTCTATCGCCGACTGTTTTACATGAAACTACACATTTTAATGACATTTGTGACTATCATCCCTATATTTTTGGAAAGAACAACATGATGCTGTTGACATATCTGTTCAGCATAATTTTTTTGATTGAGGGTCAACCGATTCACTTGATAAACATTTGCCTGTACGAATCATTTAACTAAAACATCTGCAGTTTTCTTCAGAAATATGAGCCAATAAGAAAAGTGGTCTAGCTTATAAACTATGGACAAATTTAGAAATAGCCAACAGGCTAATGTTCCTGAACTTTCCATCACATGCACCACTAACAGCCCCATCTTGCCCATGAAAGAACTGGTTGACTGTATGTCTGAGCAGGTGGACTGAACCATTTTACATAAATAGAGAGGGGAGAATGTTGAGAAATGTTTCCAAAACAAATAAACTTATTGTTACCAATACATTGCAAATACAATATATGTGTGACTGTAAGTTTATTACCGACTGTCATATTATTTTGTCAGTAGTATATTTATATTAGGGCCTTTCTGAATCTGAATCTAGAATCCTTCTCCTTATTTTCCCCTAGCAAGGAGTAGGAGTGATGTAAGCCGTATGGCAGTATTTTTTGTTTAAGTTTTTGTTAAACTTGTCATGCACAATTTTCCCATTTTGCTCATTTGAAGCAGCTTGAGTTGTTATTTTGGACTTTAAAAGTATAATTTGTTTTTATGGGATTTATTGAGTTTATTTTTCACGGTCTTCTCATTTTTTATTTATTTTATTTAATTGTAGAATATTCTTAAAGTTAAATTGATGTCACCCATTGATTAATAATAAATGGATCAGTTTTTCTCAGACCTACTGTTCATGTCTTTTCCAGTGGAGATCCCCAGTAAGAGTGATGGAGCTGTTGCTGTACAGCTCCTACTTCGGATTAGGCTGACTGGCACTGGTCATACATTATTCTCTGCCTTTGAAAATAAAGACATGACAATGGTATTGTTTTTAACAGTTAGCTGTTTTTGTTCTTTATCTGCTGTCACATTTAGTTAATAGATATCGGAGATGGTTTCTTGTCCCTGATGGATGAAAACGGAGATATGAAAGACAAAATTAAACTGCCAGACAATGAATTGGGTGCAGAAATACAGAAGAGGTGTGACAGTGAGGAAACTTTTTTGGTAAGTTTCTGTTGCCTGTGAGTGAAAACATCTTCTTTCTGGTAGTGGCTGGACTGGAAAACTATGAAACAGTAATGGTCCAGAAATTTGTTCACAGATTGTTTCTCAAACATAGACAGTGTCCCAGATCCGCCCTTGATAATGCGTCATCAAACTTTTGACTTTGTGCAGCGTTTCTTCATTCATAAGCTTGTTCTGTCTGTGAATGGAGGTGGACAGCTCCACACAGACAGCACTGTTGGCTGTGAAAAAATGGCTGCACATATGAATGAAAATTTGCTGTATTTCATCCAGCCACAAGATTTAAATTTGTCTTGTTGTTATTGTATCAGTAAGCCTTCTAATAATATGCAAGCCTCCCACTCTCTCTGCATTTTATTTTTTTTTTTATTATTTTTTTACAGAGAGAACTAGAGGGAAAGAGATGTTACCTTAACTACTACAATGTGAAAATCTTTTAAATCTAGGTCTTTTAAAAAAGGAAATGCAGTAGTAGGACAATGTAGACATAGCAATGCAATTTCATTGCAATCACACATAAATTTAAAATTTGACTTTTTGATCATTTTTCATTTTTTCAGGAACTAATTTAACTGAGATTATTTTAGTGAGTCATGGTGTTAGCTATTGACATTCTAGGCAGAATAAAGGTCAAAAAGGTCCAAAATCATATTATTTTCCATCCTTTTCAGGTCAGTGTGCAATCGGCTGTTGGTGAAGAAGCCGCGGTAGGCATAAAGGACATGGTGTCGAAATAAAGGTGGATGAGGGTGGGAGTGATGTGCTGCCAGGTCCAGGTGTAGGTCAGAGTCTTGGCAGATGACTTCAGGACATACTAGTGTCAGTCTAGGACTGTACATTGAGGTCAGCTTGAGGCTCAAACTACCCAGAATAGCTTTTCATAGGCTGTTTACTTTGTCTTGATGCAGCAACACTTATAGCAGTTGTTGGCTTGACTGTGGTTTAACTGAGGATGTGTGTGTCTATGTGTGGTTTTCATTGTATTCTGTACTGATGCTCTGTCTCAGGTTAGCCAAAGGCATGTGCCGAACATAATTAACAAAATTAAAAACATTACGAGTCTCTATGTGCCCTGCGATGAGGTGGCGACTTGTCCAGAGTGTACACTGCCTTCCGCCCTAAGACAGCTGGGATAGGCTCCAGCCCCCCGCGACCCTATGAGGATAAGCGGTAGATAATGGATGGATGGAAAAACATTACGAGCGTCTGGGCCTAGATCTTTCATCCACATCTAATAAAAGAAGTTATCTTATGCAGCACCAAAGTTACAGCACCACCACTCTTTATGATCGGCACACTGAAGTTACTATGATGTCAGTTAGGATACCACCCGAACGCAGAGCGGCTTAACCGACGGAATCATTTATGCAGAACGGTAGAATCAACAGTATATGATAACTATAATTATTAACTTTGGGACCTTTTCTACAATGGCTACTGATATTATTCCAGGAATTGTTGACTTTGTATCACAAGTTGTCTGAAACATAATGTTTAACATATGCAAATTGGGCATTATCTAACTCTTGGTTAATTTAGGAGAAATCTATAAACACAAATAAACACTGTAGAAAACTGAAAACCCAAATGTGTTCAGTGTTTTCTTTCCACTTATCTGTAAGAAAGATAAACCAATCAAACCTTCTTCATATTGTGATGTTCCTACTTTTTTTTTTTTTTTTAGCCAAAACAGCTGCAACAAACTGCTCTGCTCTGTGGTATCTGACTCCTTTCTGTCCTCAGCAACATCAACTTCTCTGGTCTGTTGGATCAGACCACCAGGACCAGCCTTCACTCCCCACCTGCATCAGTGATCCTTGTCCTCTCATGACCCTGTCTCTGGTTCACCACTGGTCCTTCTTTGGATCACTTTTGATAGATCCTGACCACTGTAGACCAGGATCAGCCCACCAGAGCTGCAGGTCTGGAGATGCTCTGATCCAGTCCTCTAGACATCACTATTTGCTTCTTACTGTCAAAATCACTCAAATCCTGAACATCGAACATTTTTCCTGGTTCTAACATCAGCTAGACATCAACTGTGACACACACATTTTAACCCTTTAACACTTTCACCCACCACATCTGGTATTGCTAATGCATGAAAATTATGTAACGTGGACCAAGTTACATCACTGTACTGTATGTACAGTGGAACATGTAGCAAGCGTAGACTGTATATAAAGAATGGACGGAGCTACCGTGATGTCACCCATTGGTTTGTGAACAATGGCAATGAAGCACATATGGAAGTAACTAAACTTGCATTCTCTCCAACAGCCAGCAGGGGGCGATACTGGTGGTTTCAAAAAGAAGTCTGTTTGTATTGAAGTCTATGGGAAAATGTCCATTTTCTCTCTTTACCTCTGTAAACACTATAAATATGAGTTTATGGTCTTAATGATTAGTTTAAATAATGTTATAATACAACAGGATATCCATTTACTGAATTATGGTCAAATATATGGTGAAAATAAATACATAAAGCTTTGGAGCATGGCTACCGTGTGAAGGACTGGTCCTCCTCAAAGTAGTGTTTCTGTACCTTCTGACGTTTGCTCTCATTTACTCATTTACATTTTTTTTTTAATCCTGAATGAAGACCTAGTGTTACCATCACATTAACACATGCAACACAGGTTAGGAGTCTGTACCGGTGCCGTTATCACAGCAACCACTATGTTATCAACTAAAGCTAGTGCTAGCGAGCTAGCCAGGTTAGAGATAAGCCTCTGTAATTCACATGAACAGTGATATTAACTGGAATGCTAATTATGACTCAACATAATGTTACATACTGGTAAACAGTACCAGTGACTCCTCAGATGAAGGAAACGTGAGCTCAGAGTGTCAGCGCTGCTCCTCTTCATGTTGTGATAGCTAGATGCATTTACTGTATCCTGCAAATTCCATGGCTATAATAAATTCATGAAAACTATTAACCAATTAAACTTCAATTTCATTTGGAAAAATGAACTCATTACATTAAAAGAATACAAAGATGGTGTTTTAAAAGCGATTGATTTTGAGTGCTTGAATGCTGTGTTGTTTAATTTGCCTTTAAGGACAAAAATGTCCAAAAACTGCTAATTGCAAATCACAATCTGGAGCAACAGATAAGTGGTATGGAATGGCAAATCTCTCTACTTGCAGCACTGGATGGATAAAAATATCTGGTCAGTAATCTTATCAATGAATCAAGACATTGGCTATCCTATGAAAAGTTTTGCTCGAAATATGACTTGCACAAATGCTCAATTTAATAAAGGCATTACGGTAATCCCTGAGTCAGAGTGTTAGTCTAAAATATAGAAACAGTCAGGTATGATAAATCCACCTGCACTTCATTTTCATTTTTCTTTATTGTCTGACTGTGGAAAATTCAAAGTCATACGTAATCACCTAAACAAGATACTATTCCCAATCCGATCAAATAGAAACTGTCAATCAGACATTAACAAATTGAGAACTAAATATATTGTTTATCCGGTTAGCCCCAACACAAAAGAAGTCCATTTCAATATTATGAATAGGCTAATATCTATCTATCCAATGAGCTGTTAAGAATGTGATTTGGTATAGGTCATAATAACTGTGTCTTCTGTGTAACTGAAATTGAAACTACTGATCATCTGTTCTTCCATTGCTTATACTCTGGGACTTTTTGGAAGGAGTTGCAGGACTGGCTATCAACCAAAATCCATTAACTTAAAGGATAATAACTGTGATTTGATTTTGAACAATTTTGGACGGCAAATGTTGGCCAAATTTTCCATCCACATGGCTAAATAGATGAAAACAAAGCCCTTTTTCTCCATTTAAAAAAAAAAAAAGACTCCAAAGGACTGATGAAAAAATACATGCAAAGTCTCTCCTCACAGCACATGAAGAGCTGGAAATTTTCGAGGACCCCTAGATCAACTATGAAAATATGCAGAAATGTTAATTTACTTTAATTTATTTTCTATTTTCACTATATTTTTTTTTATTTTTATAAGTTTTAAGATCTATTCCTTTTATGTGCCTTGTTACTAAGAGGTGTCCACTATTGTGGCTTGTATGCCATAAATGTAAATTTAAACGACTCAGAAACCTACAGTTTGCGTTGAGTATGTCCCTCACACCTTTGTCACACCGACAAAAGGTGAATGCAGTCCTGTAATGTTTTAACTGCCATTTAACCATACAATCCGCCACCTTTCCTATAACTAACATGGCGTTGAAAACAACATAGTTGTAATTTCTTTGTACAATTTCTGGTATTTTGGTTTGCTTAGGAGAAGATGGACAGTACAGCAACACCACAAAGGACCAAATGTTTTAATTGTTCTCTGCAGGTATGTTTTCTTTTAAAATGAGGATCATCCACTGTGTACTATTTGAAGTTGACCAATAGGTGTCACCGTTTATCCTTTCCTGCTCTGATTGAACCTACTTCCGCACAACCCTCAAAATTCCTGCACTGCATGTGCCCCTGAATGCAGCAGTGAGTGAGATTCCGGAGAGCAGTCACGCAGACATTAAAACTTTTTAGTCTATGCATTAAACGTGTTAATGTAATCACAGGAAACAAACAAAAATAACAACGAATAAAACCGACTCACGGTGATACAATTCACCTAACCTGGGTTATGGGTTGCATGGCCTATTTTAGACGAGACTAATTGTCCTCATTATCATTTGGAATATTTCCCATCATGAATGCTAATTATTTTATGTTTAACTGGAAATTAAAGGGGTTTCTAAATTACCTTACTATATTTGTATAGTTGAAATGGTTTGATATTGTTGCTTCGACTGACCGGATACCTCGGAGAGTAAAGAAATATCCACGTCATGTGCCTCTGTTCTGTTTAGTTAAATTGTAATCTCCAGAACTGCAGTTGTAATCCCGTCCATTTCCGGTTTTATTTTGTAGTAATGCTGTGTCCCTCTCGTCTCAGATCACTTTGCTTCCTGTCCTCTCGTTTCCCTCCTGTGTGTGATTGCCCTGTGCATAAATACTGTTGTCTCCCCTTGTCAAGTCATTTTCTCCCGTCTCATGTGCCTGTTGAGTTTTCCACGTTTCGTGAGGCTAAATGTTTTGAGCATCTTTTGAATGTGCCTCTGGAAAGAGTGTGTTTTGTTTGTTACTGTGATATCTTGGATATTCTTACCTCCCAGAGAGCGCCGTGTGTTACTCGTTAGCAGGGCCGGCTCTAGTCATATTGGTGCCCAAGACGAGACTAGGTTTTGGTGCCCCCCTCCCAGTGTCACTCAGCAACATCACACACCACAGTGGTTTCCACAATAATATATTTTAATATATTTTAATTATATAAATTATGGCAATAAAAACAATAGATACAACAAATATTGAAAATATTAATTTATCCAAGGACCATCAAGAGTTATCTTAACTCAACTATATACAATTGGAAAACCAAGAATACTTGAATACTCCAGTACAAGACTACTGGACTTTCTTGCAGCAAAGTCATCAATGGTCTCATCAAACCATGTCTCTCTAGACGCTTCACGAAAGACCTATATTTAGTAAGTAACAATGTGTAACTGTAATATTCAACAACAATTCTACTAACATAAAATACAAATATACTACTTACTTAAAATATACTTAACCAGGGTTCAAATTACAATCTGAGCTTTGTGGGTTCTCTGAAATTGCTAATGTTATGAGCTGAAGCGCTGCCAGCATTCAGTTTCTATGCTCATTATATCTGGAGCAAACTTCCAGAAAAATGCAGGTCAGCAGCAACTCTTACTTCTTTTAAATTGAGGCTGAAGACCTTTCTGTTTGCTGCTGCTTTTTATTCATTTCTACTGCACTGAAGCTTTTATTCTTGGATTTTATTCCCATCCTATTCTTCTTAGATGTCTTTTTGCTTTTAATGTTCTATATTTTGATGCTTTTAATTATTGTTTTATGTAAAACACTTTGAATTGCTCTGTTGCTGAAATGTGCTATATAAATAAAATTGCCTTGCCTTGCCAGAGATTGTGGGACTGTGAAAAGAAATCTTACTGTCCCATCCTCACCAGCATCACAATTTTTTAATACTGTTTTACATAAAACTGTGCATGTTAATGATATTTTTGAAAAGTGAGCTAGTTTATAAACTATGGACAAATTTAGGAATAGACAACAAGCTAAAGTTCCAGAACTTTGCAACACATGAACCACTAACAGATCCACCTTTCCTGTGAAAGAACTATTGATCCTTTGCTTCTTTGAGCTTTTTTCCTTCTTTTTTCCTCCCTGACTTTTGAGGCATTCTACCATCTCTGCCTTCACTCGCCTCTTCCAACCCTAATAGAGAATCTGTTACTGTGTGATATTATACACTCACTGGCCACTTTATTAGGTACACTGATTCAATTGCCTGTTAACACATATAGCTAATCAGCCAATCACAAGCCACTTTTGGGGTCTTGGTCTTTGACTGGCATCTGGACCCTGCAGTCATCGGGCCAATCTCAATTCAATCATTTCTTCACCTCTTTTATTGGCTGAAGTGAGTTTGTCTTTTTCAACTGTGAAGTCCTCAGGATGTGTGTGTGTTTCAGGGATAACATCTGGGCTTGTATGAATGTACATAGGATAGACTGCCCAGGGGCAGTTTTCTCAGAACTCTGTGACTGTTTTAGGGAAACCTCAAACAACTAGTGACAGTTAAAGGATCAACATAAAGACCAATCAGTGAGAGCATAGAGCAGACTGGGAACTCAATACTGACACCAGAGCATGATTTTCCGGCTGTCAGACAAGTCTGTCTACTCAGTAAAGACTAGTTAGTAGTCTACATAGCTAAATAATTCCATGTCTGTGTACTGTATGTCCCAAGCAGGGGGAACCTCCTCATCCCTCCTCCCACCTCCACCTCCACCTTCCTCTTCCTCCTCCCTTCCTCTGCTCCCACCTCCCTCCTCCACGCATCGTCACCAGAGCTCGTGCATGCCCTCCTCCTGCAGTACTAAAACTACTGACGCAGAGTGACGCTCCCTTTCCAACAAGAAGACGCACCGTATTTGTTGTAAGCAAGCCATAAGGTCAGTAAAACGTTTCAAAACGCAGCTACCGTTATGTAACCTATTGTTTTGTATAACTTTCCTAATGTGTAACACTGGGAGGCATTTGTCGCCCAGGTAGTTAATTAGTAACTTCTCAGTGAGAAGTGATGAAAGAAGTTCGTGTAGCACTTTTGCTAACGTTAGCAACAGGATCGTTAGCCAGTGTCATCGGGTGTGGATTGTGTTAGCAAGCTACTAGCTGCTACAAGCTAGCGATGATAGAGCATACACGAGGTGGAAACCTAAAGCTAGCTTACTGCTTCGAGCTAACGATGTCGTGTAAGTACATCTGGTACAGCTGCAACGGAACATAGCTAACTATGGTGATGGTGTTTGTTGTCATCATAAGCTAAGTTGCCTAGTCGTTCTAACGCTAACTGTAGCCATGTTTAGATTATCTTTATGGAGGCAGTGAATTATTAAGGCAGCCAACATTTTCGCTAACTCTTCGGGTATTTCCCTCGGACAGGGTGTAAAGGAAATTTGAGATGGCAGCAACATGGCGTACTAGTTGATTTGACACCTCAGCTATTAACGTTAGCTTGATGTCTTTCAGATAGTTGGCCAGCCAGCTATGGCTTCTTCTTCACCTTGGGTGATAGTTGGTAACGTTTCAGAAGACAAAATGAATGTTCAAATGAGTATAAAAATGTACCAGTGTTAGTATGGAGAAAATATATTTTACTGTTGAGCAATGTACAACCAAGCACTCATTGCCACCCCCCTCACAGACTTGACTTAACTTTATTTAGAAGCATTTAGGGTCCAAGCACTGTCAACATGTTGGTGTATGTAATCTGGTTTTAGTTTAGAACTCCCATTTACAATCTAATACAGAAAATCTGTGCTCAATCAGCTGCCACTCATCCAAAAATTATTTTTCATATGTTTTTTTTTAATTACTTGTTTTTTTCCCCCCACATCCACTTGACATAACAGTCCGTCATGGAGGATTATCAGTTTGAGGTGTGTGATTCTGGGGCCTCTTCAACATACCCAGTGCAGTGCTCTGCTTTGAGGAAGAATGGCTTCGTCGTCCTGAAAGGCCGTCCCTGTAAGATCGTTGAAATGTCTACCTCTAAGACTGGCAAGCATGGACATGCCAAGGTAAAAGCTCCTTGTGTATCCTTTGGAATGCAGAGCTCAAGGCACAGTTGTGGTTTAGACTGTTTTCCAGTTTTACAAGAAACCCCCAATGCTGGCTTGGCCTGAGGCCAGACCTAATCATTTATGGTGTTTTCCCAGGTTCATCTTGTAGGAATTGACATCTTTACTGGGAAGAAGATGGAAGACATCTGCCCATCTACTCATAACATGGATGTCCCACATGTCAAAAGGTGTGACTTCGAGGTGAGTTGACTTTGCTGGAACATTTTTGGGTGACTTGTCAGCAAACAAGGGGAATGCAGCATGTTCAATTTGTACTGGATGTGTCAATAGAAACAAGTTCATACTGGAAGCTATTAATTGTTTCCCTGGCCAGTGTTGGGTGTTTTTATCTTTGTTTGGATCACCGGTCCATGGGTTTCCTGTAATGTTTGGAACAATCTTAATAGGAAAAGGTGTGCTGCGAGAAAATTTTACCACATGGGCGTGCCACGTTTGTTGGAGCTGAGCTGTCTCTTCAGTAGTTGTGAAAGGTTGTACGGGTTTTAAACTGGTTAGACAGGTTTCGGCTTGGCCAACAATCAGTCTTGTCTGCCCTTGTTAGAGGCCTCCTTAGCAATTCTCCAAAGACACAAGCAAACTGGTTGGTGTATTAGTGGAAAGGCTTAGCTTAGTTGTTGGGTCAGTTTTATTCAATGTAATTTCCTAATACTCATATTGGTCCTGTTCCCACGGTCTGAAATTGTCACCTATCTACCCACTGTGACCCCTTCCTCATTTTTTTTTTTTTTTTTTTTTTTTTTTTTTTTTGCATATGTCACATTTGATGTTTCAGATCATCAAACACTTTGTTATTAGACAACAATAACGCAAGTAAATACAGAATGCAAAATAAAAAAGAGTCAACTGGACTTGCTTGAGGTTGAAGGTGTTTCACCTCTCATCATCCTAGAGGCTTCTAAAGTTTTCTTGGATGAGAGGTGAAGTGTCTTCAACCAGCCCAGTTGACTTGGTTTTGCTCTTTTTGATTTCCCTCGACCTAGATGACTGAGAACCTACACAGACAATACAAAATGCAGCTTTTAAATGGTGCAATTTGTGATAACTGGCAATGGCTCTTTCACATAAATGTGGAGGAAATTTGGCTCATTTGCAGAATTGTTTTAATTAAACCACATTTAAGGGTTTTATGATTACAAATGTCCTGTTTAAGGTCACATTACAGATTCTCAATTGAATTTCTGCCTGGACTAAGTCACACCAAAAACGTCATTTCTGAGCCATTCAGAGGTGGGTTTGCTGCTTTGTTTCAGATCATTGTGTAACTGCATAACCCTTGTGCACTTCGGCCTGAGGAATATGAACTGATGGCTAAGTTTTCTCCATTTGTGGATACTGTTGCTTGTCGTGGTTTGCTGGTGTCTCAAAGTCTTAAAATGGCTTTGTAACACTTTCCAGACTGATGGATGCCTTGAATTTCTTTAGATTGTGTCATGATGTGTTTTTTGTTTTTAGTCTACCTCAATTTGTCAGGTGTGTTCTATTTAAATGAATAGAATTGCTTGATTCAACAGGTCTGGCAGGTTTCATGTGTGGCTAGTGAAATTGAACTCAGTTTTTCCAAAAAATGTGGTTAATCAGAGTTAAGTCATGATGACAATGACAATGGGGAGCAATAACTTCACATAGGTAGTTTTGGATAGTTTTTTTCAGGAAGGCAGCAAATACTTTTTCTCAGCACTGTAAGCTGTTGGCAGTTGTGGTTGAAGTTCCTGTGTTTTGATTCAAAACATGACATTACAATAATGTTTTGGTTTCTTTGTTACATACGCAAAATATGTTTTTGATTGGCATCGTTCTTTACATTAAAAATACTTGCCTGTCAGTAAAAAAGATGTTTCATTAATCAGATTTGTCTGTGCTCTGTTCTTGATTAGGTCTCCCGTACATGACCTTTACCTGTCCAGTGAAGCTATCGCTGAAACCATCTCTACATCTAACACCTATATTGATTGATCAAGACTCCCTGTTTTTCACTATAGGCGGATTCCACTCACTTGCAATGGTGGGTGGGGGAATTAAATAAATTAAGGAAGACATAGGCCGGTCAGTCAGCCTGCCACTCAGTTCCCAGGGAGCTGCTGCTGACAGGTGGGCAGGGAGACGCTTGAGAGTCGGTGTGGACTGGATGACAGAACGCTATGCCCTGTTCATGTCTTTTCCAGTGGAGATCCCCACCAAGAGTGATGGAGCTGTTGCTGTACAGCTCCTACTTCAGATTAGGCTGACTGGCACTGGTCATACATTATTCTCTGCCTTTGAAAATAAAGACATGACAATTGTAATGTTTTTAACAGTTGGCTGTTTTTGTTCTTTATCTGCTGTCACATTTAGTTACTGAATATCGATGATGGTTTCTTGTCCTTGATGGATGACTGCGGAAGAACCAAAGATGACCTGAAACTGCCAGACAGTGACTTGGGTGCAGAAATACAGAAGAAGTTTTCAAATGAGGAAAACGTTTTGGTAAGTTTCTGTTGCCTGTGAGTGAAAACATCTTTTTTTATATATTTATATAAAATACTATATTTGATATTCTATAAAACTGTAAAGCTTCAGACATTTACTATTTTCACAGATTGTTGATGAAACAGTGTCCCAGACCTGCCCCATATAATGCATCCTCAAACTTTTGGCTTTGTGCAGCTTTTAGTTAGAGTTGATCTAATCTTGTTCTGCCTGTGACTTGATGTGGACAACTCCATACAGACAGCACTGTTGGTTGTGAAAAAACGGCTGCACATACAACTTGTCACATGGTTGCATTCATGTGAGCGCATGACATCCCCCACTGCTTGCGGGCCTGTAATTGTGCACACAGAGCGGAAATCCTGTCATGCAAGCAAAGACACATGCACAGGTTTTTATATGCGTAGATGAGACTAATTAAATGCCATATGTATCTTGTGTTGCATAACATTCGAAAACTGAGGTGGAAAATTTAAGTGGTTACAGTCCCAAAAAATAAGTGGCCTGCATTTGGTCATTTTAAAAAGCAAAGAGTGGGAGGCTTATGTATTAGAATTATTATTGATATAATAAAAAGAACATAAAATGCAATATTGTGACTGGATGTTGTATGTGTGAATAGAGCTAATTTTCATTCAAGAAATGTGTGTATGTGAATGCAGACATACGTTGACCCCAGCTGTTGCAATGGCTTATAAATTTGAAATTTTTGATCTTGCGTTTCAGATGGAAACTGTTTTACAAGTTAATGTAGCAAGTTGTGTTATTACCTGTTTACATTCTATGCAGAATAAAGAGGTCATTACAGTGATCAGAGACAAGTAGTCCAATTGTTTCTTCCTGCCTTTACAGGTCACTGTGATAAAAGCCTTTGATGAAGAAGCTGTAATTGCCATCAAGAACTCTACTTAAAATGTCCAGAACAACGCTGGGTACCTCACACTCCTACTTTCTTCTTTGACGCTTCATCACAGCTTATGGCCTTCACCCCACATCTCTATCAGTTTCTCTGTTGGTCAACTGAAGTCTGGAACATGGCGTGGCTCAGCTTCTTCAACTTCACTTTGGGGCTGGCAGAGGCTTGCTTCAATCAATGAAGTTATCCACCTGTAGCTGTCACAGCTTAGCTTGCAATGGATACTGATATTATTCCAGGAATTCCAAACAACTTTCCACCAATTCATAACATTCTTTTTAGAGCATGGTTGATATGCTTTTTTTCCTGTGTGCATTTCTTTTTAAATTTCCAGATTTCCTTATTTCAGAAATGAAATGTGGTGATTCTGATTTGGCTGTGGGCATGTATTTTAACTTCTCCCCTTAAAAGATTTTTATCTGTACGGGTGGACTCGACACCTTTAACTAGCTGGTAGCTTGGTGTACAGCTCAGATAACTTAAAAAAACTTAACTTCATTGATGGCTGGAACATATCTTTTTCTGCCTTGGACAATTGACTTGAAAACATAGCTAGCAACAATGTCTTTCCTTTGCATTTTATCTGCAGTTTTGTGACACGATTTCTACTGCATCTAGTTGGGTAAGATGGGTGGTTGGGTGCGGACATTTTCTGTTCTGCGTTTTGAAACATTTCCTTTTGTTTTAAGCCTTTGTGAGCTGACAGATGTATAGAAACTAACTTTAAAAGAACAAAACACTGAAAAGCTTAACTATTAGCAGCATCACAATAATCAAGAGTGTTTTTGGCACACAATAGTGGAGATGAGAAGCCATTTTTTTTGTCTTCCAATGTGTAGCCAAATCTAGAAGGTAGTTATGCTGCAGCTTATCCAGGCCTTTTTTCATGGGAGGCTGGTGCCCCAGAACAGCATAGATGAGTGTTACTATTTAGCTATATTTTGGGTGGCAGGTGGGGGAAAAGTAGTTGTAGAAAGTAAATTAAGGGGTGGTTGGTGTGTTTGCAGTTTAATAGGATTTTTAAAAGTTTTGAATCATTTTGAGTGCGCACTCGGACGGGGTGTGGCCCACATGCATTTTTACAATTATAAACATACCAATATGCTGACTGGTTGAACATCCACACAAACACTGTTATTGGTAGACGTGGAACAGTTGCCATGTGATTACATGTGCCCCATTAACACAGTTGATGTAACATCTGCATTTACATGCAAGTAGTCATATTCTCCCCTACCCCCTATTGTAAATTTCCAACTGTTAATCTGTTGTAATGTGTATTTTCAGTATATTTGAAGCAGCCAGCATTTTTTCGTCTTGTTTTTCTGATCCAAGCATTTGCACACAGATGCATTGAGGAGGACAGGCTACCCTCTGCACTGTCAAAGCAATATTTTTTTCCTCTAGTAAGCTTTCGTCCTGTGCTCTTGTAAAAACCCTGTTATAAACTCAGTAAAGCATATAAAAGGTCAAGAAATCAGACTTCTCTAGCAGAAATATCTCAATCCCTTACCCAGGGGAAGGAGTGTGTTTACATGTTATGACGTCAGATTACTGCCAGCAGTTATAATCAGTTTAGTTAAATGCATGTAAACATGACTTAAGTGTGAACATTGAATGGTATTCAATTCTGTTTCAACGTTTGTACAACAGCAGCCGGACTGTTATATTTGTCAGTCCAGTTAAAGTATTTTTTACCTCTGTCAGTACACCAAAGTAATCCACTGAATGTTATATTGTGTGCAAGTTCTGCATTCATTTTGCTTCTCAACATTCCTCTCCTGTTCAATGTGTGGTCTTTTCCTCTATATAAAAAAAAAAAAACACATGTCTGGACCTATGGCATCCCAACAGTGGCTTCCAACTGGGTTTTTCCTCCTGGTCATCTTGGGTTTCACTTACAGGACAAAATGGCACAAGTACAGTACTCTAGACTGAAAGAGCCAAAGGTGGAAGTCACATGACTCTAGTCGATGTACTAATAGGACATTCCATTTTGAGTATTTGTTTCAATAAACTGGAGGTAAAAGTATTTGACTTGCAAATGAAGGCTTAGAAGCACATAAATCCTCTCAACCCTCCTCTGGACAGAATGAGCCCAAATCCTGTCATATGCAAAAGTTAGATTGACCAGTGTGCTTTGTCCTTTATTTTGGTTTAAAAAAAATAAAAAAACAAAACATACCGCTGTGTCTGAAAACCAGGTTTAGTTTCTACTACACAGCTTCCTTATGTATTTGTTTACCAAAAGTATCAAATCATTCTATTATTTGTGGTTTGAGGTTTCTACACTATCCTCCCTCCACCTCCACGGCCCTAACAGGAGATGAGAGTCATCCTTAAGCCATACTTGTGCCCTGTTACATGTGTCTATAACCAGGCAGAAGCAGAAAAAATGGACTCTTCATATGTAGCACGCTTGATCCTTGATTACCACCACACAGGACTGACCTCTGGTTCCATTTATAGCTGGAGAAAATGTTTACACTGTAAGGGAGCCGACCTGTCCCTGTTGTTGTCTAATGCTGATCTAGGATCAAAGCCGACAAGGGATATATGACTGTGACAAGTGTCATGAGAGCAGATTTCTGTCTGGCCCCAAACAGGGTCTTAAGCGATGTGTTACTCTGTTGTCAGCAGTGATTTTTTTTTTTTTAAATTTTGTCTCAAAAGTCCATAGTATTCTGCTGTTGGAGAATTTTACAGTTCCTGTTATATCACAGTCTTCTCTGGTGTCTTCTGCTTCACCTTTTTTCTTTTGACTATTTCAATTGTTAAGCAAGAAACTGGTTTATATTAGACCACAGTTGCACTGTGTTGTCTTTAAATGGTTTCCTTACTACTTTATATTCTTGGTGCAGTTCTGGGTTTTAGGCTATTTCCCCAGCTTGACACAGTTCTCTTTCTTCCTTTTTAATGATCCAAACTTTCTGGGACATACAGATAGGCCTACATGGGCTCTTTACTTAAACTAACGTATGGCTGCTATCTTAAAACACAACTGTCTGTTTTTATTGTATAGGCAAAATAAAGATCATTCAGATGTTAATGGCTTCATTCATCAGCTGTCTTCTCTTATTTTGACCAAAATGGCAACAATGAAGTGGTATTCATTTTGAATTATGCCCCCTGGACAAAATAATCCACTGAGCACAGGAGCCAGTTATAGTAACTTGCTTAAAGTATAGTCACAAAAGAACAGTGATTGTGTTTGCTGAACGTATCAGTGAGGATTGCTTGGTATTCCAGCTGCATCTAGCCGGCCAACAGAATCGAAATCTAAAATCGAACATGTATTTTTTTTTTTCCCCACAATACTAAAAATATTTCCTGTCATTCATACATTTCTTCTATTAATAAAAGTTAGGAATGATTTTTGTCATTAATATTGTAGACCTACTGAAATATATTCATTGAAACTAGCTACTTTCTACCAAAGATGGCAAATTATGTACTATTAATATACAAATATAAAATTTAATTTTATGTTAGTGTTCTGCCCATAATACATGGGTTACATTACTGTAACTACATGGACTTTTAAGTAATTGCTGAACACGACATGGGGAAAAAAAACATTGATTGCTACTGGTTTTTTTGTTTTTTTTTTTATTTTTAATTCTAAAATCTATGGTCAGTGGCATAGGCTGTATGTGGGTGGATATAGTCTTTTTTGGTATTGGCTCTACCGTACTATCCTAGGAGAAGCAGCAGTGCGCATGCCCAGAGACTCATTCGATGCCAGCTGTATCCAGCTGCAATTTGATTGGTCATTTGTCGAGTAGGCTATTGTTATGATTAGCTCGTGGTTTGCTGAAGTTAGTACTTCTTTTAGTGGGTTATCTTTGCTAACACAAACAACCAAGTATGCTTTTTTTTTTTTTTTTTTTTTTAAGAAAAACCTGGGAATTAACTCCTCCGTGTCCACTAGCCGCGGATGTGTAATTATAATCCAAATTTGAGGTAAAAAAGAGAAAATATTTAAAGTGGAGTGGCTCTCCTGGTGGTGCAGTTGCTAACTGTTAGCTTGAAGTTGTTCTGCTTCCCGAGTGTGTTAACTTTATCCGGAGGGGATGACACCTGGTAAAGAACAGACTTTCACGATGTCAAGCTACTTTCTGAGAGGATTACCAGACATGATGAAAGCAACAGGACAAGCCAAGCTGACGGTACAACAGCAGGTTCAGGAGAACAGGTATGTGCTCAATTGAATTATCACTACAGGTGATAATTCAATTGTAGAATTATCACTACAGGTTCAACTGGTCCTGCCCCTGATAAAAATCGCTCTTATATGTATATATGACACACACACACACACACACACACACGTATATACATGAATGTATATGTTCACAGCTAAAGCCCCCACTGATTCCAGCTGGAGGGTTCAACCAATCTTTGCTATTCAGTTAAAGGCTGAACCTGCAAGATGCATTGAGTGCCCAGTAGATGGCAGTGAAGCATCACTTTTGATAGCTGAATTTTTTTATCTGTCTATATTATATGGTGTATAAGCATATCCATCCATCCATTAATTATCTACCGCTTATCCTCATAGGGTCGTGGGGGAACTGGAGCCTATCCCAGCTGTCTTAGGGTGAAAGGCAGGATACACCCTGGACAAGTCTCCAGTTCATCACAGGGCACATAGAGACAGACAACCACTCACACTCACATTCTCACCTACGGTCTATTTAAACTAACCAATTAACCTAATTGGATGGTGGGAGGAAGCCGGAGTACCCGGAGAGAACCCACGCAGACACAGTGAGAACATGCAAACGTCACACAGAAAGGCACTAGGCCCGGGGACCCCGACAGTGCTAACCACTACACTGCCCATGTATAAGCATATATTAAAACATATTTGTTCTACATCTTTTTAAGAACTAGATGTTAAAATCTTATACAAGATGCACACATATACAAAAACAAAAAAAAACTTAATAAAAAAATACAGAGTAATTTTTTTCTGCAAACTCCACCACAGTCTCCACAACAGCTCGCGTCTTGCTGCGTAGCAGGTATGGATGTAACGAAAAAAATGTTTGTCATGTATTAAAATTGTTTTTGAGTGTTTGTAATCCACGCCTGTCCATAATAGCACCCAAGGCTACAGGAGATCTTTCAACTATATGAGATCATGCTGTTTTTGCGACTTCTAATGACTGTGACTGATGATGACCCACTTGATTTGCTAGAGGGATGTCTTCTCTGATACAAGATGTCCATTTAGGAGCAGCCCTGCCTCTTACAAATGATGTATATACTCTCTACTTCCTCAGCAGCACTCTGTTGGTTACATACATAAACTTGCTTCCCCACAGACTGGACTCCTCCAAGGCCATTTTAGAGAAATCTGCAGTGCCTTTTCTTTCCTCTGGGCTTGTTTTTCCTGGGATCTTCTCAACACTTTCAGTGCTCTGTGTGGAAATCTAAGCAGGGACTGTGGTAGGGATTGGCAGAGTTTTATTGGCCATTCCATAGTGTTCCAAAACCATAGATCCTACGGTGAGGCCGCTGGATTCCTGCCTGATGTTGGGAGGAGATGAACTGGTTTGGAATGAGTGGAAATTTGATTTTGAGTTTCAGGGTAGAGGGCTTCTCTTGTAAGTAAGGGAAAGTGCTACTTCAAACACACACAAACATCAGCTGTAAAGGAGTGCTATTATGTAACAGCAGGACCTTCTGTATGTCTTGAAACAGCATGAGGTGAAGAAAGCACAGGGATCAAAGCATTAGTGTGAAGTGTGTGCTTTTATTGAAACTGTATGGAATTAACTGTTCTCTTGTGTGCGTGCATAAAAGAGCTACCTTCTGTTTTCTTCTTCCATTTGTAAAGTTACAGTTTTGTCTGTAACAAACAGGCTATTTAAAGAGCCGACACTGCTGTGTGATGCTGATGAGAGTCATTTTTTTTCCTACCGTTTTTATTTAAAATATGAATTATTATGAGTATGGTCTCTATATCTCAGCATTTGTTTTGGGGTTTTATATAATCAAAAAATGTAATAGATCTGATTTGTTTGCTTATTATTTTCAATGTGCATGTTTTCATGTACTGTTGAGGTTATTCAGTGCATGCATGCGTGCGTGTGGTGTCTCAGTGCATAGGTGTGTGTGTGTGTGTGTGTGTGTGTCTGTGTGGGGTGTGCTCTGAATGTTTTTGGAGATCAGAAGAGTTATTGAGTCCAGATTTTGAAGTGAATAATGGGGAGAAAGAGCGCTTCATCTCAGCCCCTGACAGGATTTGGAGAACTGATGGAGGACAGAAAGAGGTGCTTTGTCCACCTTTCATGTGCTCAGTCCTGCTGAGAGAGGAGCAGTAGGGAAGCTTTCTGTGTGTGTATGTGTGTGGATATCCTGGGATGAATATTGAAAACTAATCCAACAACCATTTCCTGTACATAACGTTTTTCATAGTGTTGTGGCAAAGTCAGTCTGTCAGTCGGTCTACTTAAGTATCTTAACAACTTTGCGATTGATGATCATTGAATTTTGGACAGAAACTCACGATCTCCATTGGGAGAATTATTATTATGAATGAATGATTCTGAACAAGACTTAAAGTGGCACCATGAATTTAGGCTTCTGTTTTTCTTCCTTACTTTTTACCTGCAAAGCTAGTGACATTCACACCAGCCTCAGCTCTACTCTGTGCTCATTTGCGAAAGTTAGCATGCTGCCACATTAAACTAAGCACCGCTGTGCTTAAGTACAGCCTCAACAAAATGTGGCTGTAGACTCAGTCCTGTCAGAACTCACCAAGGACAAAAACAGAACCCAACTGCATGATTCATAAGTTTCAATGTGGTGGTAATCAAGGATCAAATTTTTTAATTACAATCAAAAAATATTTGACAAAGATGAAAAAACTAGCCTGTGGTGGAGATCTATGCTGTGTCTAAAAGTTGACCATGAAAATTGGGGATATTGTGCGTGTCTGTTTCTGTGTTGTATGACACATTTGTATGAGAATGTGGTTTAGACCAGCAAGACAGGGGAGTGATCTCTCTTCAAAAATAGTTGAGAACGGAGCTCACACTCTCACAGCATGAACTTTCTATTTTAGATTACGCCTTTCTGTCCACTCTGGAAAGGCAAGGCAAGTTTATTTATGTAGCACATTTAAGCAATAGGGCAATTCAAAGTGCATTACATCAACCATCTAGAATTAATAGCATCAAAACATGAAACATTAACAGAATCTGAACAAAAAGTGATGTTTTTGGTGAAAGTGGCTTCTACTCTCCTCCAGATAAAACAAGAATGGGACAAGGTAAAAATATTTTTTTGTGATGAAATAGAGAGTCTCGTCTTTCATTTGAGCTGTTCAGTGTTTTCAGAGTCATAGTACAAAATATTCTGTGGGTCATGAAAGATGGCTCAAAATGGCCAAAAATGCTGGCACAAGCCACTTTCAGTTTTATAAAAAGGTATTTGACACAGTCGACCACAAAATATTACTAGACTGACTAGAAAACTGTGTGGAAGTTTCTGAAGAAGTGCTAAACTGGCTTGAGAACAGTGACTTCTTTCTATAGGCTTGTGTCTCACTGGACAAATATGAACGTGCAGGCTTCCTCAAGGCTCAATTCTGGGGCCTCTCCTGTTTAACATCTACATGCTGTCTCAGATTATGGAAAGCAACAAAACACATTAGCATTAACTTGTGTTGCTCTACATAGGTGCAGTCTAACCTGTAAACCATTCACACTCACAGTCACATGGGGCAATTTAGATTAGCCGATTGACCTTTCATGTCTTTGGATGGTGTAGGAATCAAACCCGGTACCTTCTGGCTGTGAGGCGACAGTGCTAACCACTGCACCACCACGCTGCCCATGCTGAAAACTAAAAGCAAAAAAAATAAATAAAAAAATCAAGCATGTTCAGCTCCAGTTGAGCTCTCTGTGTTAGTAGGACACCTGATATCAAGTCACCATAGCAGCAGCAGTAGGCTACATGTTATACTGTTAACAAGATATAATAATATTACATCACAGGGACAAGGGACAAAAACTATTATAGAGCATCCACCACACTATTTCAGGACGTTTCAGTAATGCAACATTACCATAATTCACACTCATTGTTTAGTTAGTTGTGTTAGTTACCATGCAACAATACGTGCAACAATGTTAGATTTTTAAAGCAGCACACACTACATCATCACAGAAAGGCTGTGGAGCCTGTGCTTTTCTGGCCTCTGGAGCCTCTGAATGGGGTTGGAACATTCAGGATGTTGCCTCTGATAGACCTCAGGTCAAATACAGCGTGTTGTTTCTGGCCACCTGTTCCCCTCTGGCACAGCTTTGAACTTCCTTGTGTGTGTGTGTGTGTGGCAGTTAGCAGACAAGTAGTTGGAATGTTAAAAGGTTGTGTCCAACATCTGGAGGTGGGGAGAGAGAGAGTGCAAAGAGAAGCTGATGGGAGGCTGGGCTGGGTCAATATTCAAACCAGATGAGGATAGCTTCTCATGGCTAAGGAATAAAAACAACACATTTTCCACTTTATTTAATTTGTTTTCCAGGGCATTGCATTCTTTTTTTTTTCCCACCCTTTACATTGTTTCCAGAAAGTCACTAGTCACTATTCATCTCATTGATAACATTCAGAGTTTTACCTTGTGTGGGTTTGTAGTCATTTTTTTATTGACATTTTATTGACTGTCTTCAAAATGGTCAGAAAGCACAACTTAGATATCCAGATATAAAGTGGAAGAGATTTAAAGCTATGAGTGCCGTACTCAAGAAACACTGCCATGACTAAATAGGTACAGTAGTTCATTTGTTTTTCCACACATTGTTACCAGGATGATCTTACATTTGCTATGACAAAACAACACAACTACTAAGAGACATAAACACAAAACGACAAAGACAAGACGACCACAGAGATGCTAAACATGGAGAAACACAAAACATCTACAAAGAGACACGAGACACCTACTAAGAGACACCAGCTACTAACAGACAAAACATTCACAAAGAGACACAAAATGATAAAGAAGAGGCACAAAAAGACTACAAAGAGATGCAAAGTGACTACAAAAAGATGAAAGACCGACACAAAACCACAGAGACACAAGGAAAGGAAAGCAAAATGAGACACAAAATGTCCATAAAGTTGTTTTTTTTTAGTCTGGGGGTCATTTATAACAGTGAATAAGCAATTTCACTACTAATAGTGTACTGTTTGTTATTGTGAAGAATGACACATGATGAAAAGTGTGATAATAATGTTGACAGTAATGAGTTTAATGATGGTAATACGTTAACAGTCAGCAGCATTCGTCCTTAAGGCTTGTCTTGTTACTCATGCTGAAGTACTGAGGGAGGTTTTGGGAGTGGTGGCGGCAGCATGCTGAGGCGATGCTATCATACTGATAAACAGGTGTCTGTCTGCTTTCCTCCCACTCATTGATTTCCAGGACATAGCTGGTCCCACGAGACTTCAGATCACTGGACATGTTATGTAAGAAGAAGCAAACAATACTTGTGTGTGTCATGTGCTGCTGGTGTGGATGCAGGTTTGTCATGTAGTTTGAGAGATTTAGTTTTCGTCCCACCCGCTGACTTAAAATGTGGATAGTGATGCAGAGATATTTGTATTCATGTCTTGAAAAATACTAGAAAGAGTACTGTCCATGGAAAAAAATAGCTAAAATTGAGCTAATGTGGGGCAGGTAAGAATGCAGTGTTTCCAGTCCTATAGCACTGATGCATGAGTTGTGATCAATATTAGTAAAAAAAAAATATTAACATTAATTATTTGCCTCAATTGCAGGTGTTGTGTGGGTGTGGAGGAACTATAAACACTGCTCACAGTGGCCTAAAAACAATGTCAAGGACATCCAGTGAGAGACAATTTACCAGCTGTTTGTGAAACAGCTCACTCATGTTTTGTCTCGTCTCTGAACCGAATGCCACGATTGTAAGTAGCTTCTGGAATAACGTGAGAAGATTTAGATGAAGTGTATCACATGACACTTACTTAACAGATAATCTAAGTTTCGTTCTTTTTGGTGGGCATGAGAGCGTGACTGAGTGCGTAACGTGGTGCATATGTTCTGTGGTTCGGTGTGTTTGTGGACTGAGGACTGGGAGCGGTTATGAAAACAGCGTTACCCAGAGTTCAGTTTTCCTGGATCACAGGTTACAGCCCCCGGAGTATGTGGGATAGGCTGGGCCACTGTAGGGAGCGGAAAGACCTGACAGTGACTCCTAGAAGGAAGTGACATCATGGTAAAGCTGTGTGTGTGTGTGTGTGTGTGTGTGTGTGTGTGTGTGTGTGTGTGTGTGTGTGTGTGTGTGTGTTTGCGTGCGTGTGTGTCACTCAGTAAGTTTGAAAAGGTGATTATATTAAATAGAGAAAGGTGGACATGCAGTCTTGGTTCCAAACAGCAGGTGGTGTCACAGTGTTTACTAAGCACACAAAGATTGCAGCACAACAGCAAATATAACAAATGGATTTGGTGGAATGGATGGTTATTGTGTGTGAAAGAAGGGGACAAAGATGGTTTGTTGACAAATTAGAAATCCTCCTTATTTGGTATCTTAAGCTCAACATGCAAGTTGCTCCAAGATCATATCATGTAATGCCCCAGAAAAACTAGACAACTGAAGTATTGCTCTGTCCTGTTGCTGTATCCCCTGTTTTTCCTTCAAACCCTCTAGTAACATCACAACTCCTCACATCTGGAAAGCACCTGTCATGGTGAGGTGTTAGTTTTCCCATGAGATTTCAGTCTCTGAAAAAAAAAAAATCTCTCTAATTACAATAAATATTTACTTGCTTTAGTTGCTTTGGTTATAATATAAAGGTTCTGCGTATATGGTTTCACTCACATTAGGTGTAGTCTGGAGTTACTCATGATATACTAATAACAGAAAGGATATAAAGAGAAAAATGAATAAAACATTCCAACAAATGAACAATTTGAGAGTTGAGAAAGTGAATAAGCATGTAAGGTGACAAATTTGGTACAATTTAGCAGCAGGTTTGTATCCAATCACTGATCTGACACCCTAAGCGGACAGGAGTCACACTGTAACACTTGAGGCCATTGGAGAGCTTTTCCTTTTGAATATAAACATATAGCATCTCATATGCCTCATTACATGTCTGTTAATGGGTGGGAGGCCAGTGAGGGAACATACCCTTTGCAGCAGTTTTGCTTCTGTGTTACCAATTGTCTAATGTTGACGCCACGTCACTGGACTTTGAGGATCCTCTTTAGATGGCAATCCTGGGACTCGACGGTGGCAACGCTTGCTGACCTTGCCGCTGACTCACTTGCAACACGTTGTTGCACCTTGTCTGTTGTGTCGGTAATTGCAAAACAGTCCGCTACGTTGGTAATGTCAAGCAAAACAGGCAATTCAAATCTCATAAATCCTAGGGGGCATACTGTTTGTAGCCACCACCAGAAAGTGGTGGCCTTTACTTTTACTTTTTTGGAAGTTGCTGTAGATTTGACCATAGTGATATACATTAGTTAAGGCCCCCTGTAGGTCACTATAGTCGCTATAATGAGCCTCCCTATTTACATGATACATTACTGATCATTTCCTGTCTGTTTTTGTTTGCGTGTTTAAATACGATTTTGTGTGTAAGAGAGACTCTTGTCTAGTCTTTGTGAAAGGCTGGGTCATCCTCTGAGCAGCTGGTTGTTTCCAAAGCCCGTTGCCATGGCAGTGATAGGACGAAGAGGATCTGACCAAAACACTTCACAATCCAACCTTTACATGTGATGTCTGTCCTGCATGGCTTTAAGTTTGACATCGGATGCATTATTGATGAAGTGGTGGCGGTGTGAGGCTTTATGAGGCTCGTGTGGGGAGATGCCGTTGAAGGAAAGGCGTTTATCGATCAGTATTGGAAATCAATGCAAACAATATCCTTTCACCTCTGCTTTTCCATCCTCTTTTCTCCCTTGTGAAATAATTTCCTGGCATTGATGCCAGTAAACATGACAACCATGAAAACAAAGGGAGAGACAGAGGGAGGGGTGACAACTTGTTTCTAAGCTAGTGCCAGAGCATTGTTCTCTGGAAAGGAAAGATCCAACACAAGAGGCATTATTGATGAGCAAGACCTGATGCCCTTTTTTCTGTGTGTGTGTGTGTGCGTGTGTGTGTGTGCGTGTGTGTGTGTCATCAAGTATCAAAATGATGCTCTGTGTTCACGATGGGAAAGGTGGAAATTACACGTTGATTGGAAAAACTGCTCTCTGCCCCCTCTATTGTTAAGCTGCCAGTCTGTCGGCATCCAATAATAAACATCAGTGAAAGTGTGTCTCTGTGTGAACTGGAGGTCAGTGCACAGCCTCTGCTTCTCTGTGTTTAATAATAAACATTAAGGAGTGAGACACACACAGGTCAGTTCTCTGATGACGTCTGATGTCACTTTGCTGGTTTCCACATTTCTGGAAAACTACAGATGTGGGAACATGGATCGCTGACTAAACCTGATACACTCACACATGAAGACACTATTTTTTATCCAAATGTTGATGTCCAAATTCAGCTCAAATCTTATCTTTGTAAACATTAGTCCTGATTAATTCAGCAGCACCTGTAGTTCCACAGAAGTCCAGGCATGAAGTTTTGCTCTTCCATAAAGTTGAGAGACTCACAAGTAGGTTCAGACAGGACAGAAAGATCAGAGCTTTCTTTCTGAAATGAAATATAAAAAGAAATAGAGGGGCAAGGCAATGACAAAGAGCATAAAGTTCCCTAAGAAAGTTGGGTAGGTTTGTCATGTAGAACTGCATGAAGAATAACGCATCTTTTGTGATCATGAGCCTGCAATAGCAGCTGTTTTCTTTTTGTTATGTCCCACTTAAACAGTACTTTATTGAGTTCTCATTTCAGGCCAACAAAGCACCCACTGAATTAAATTGAGAGTGAGCGTGAGAGGAGATGTTGCAGACAATGTAAGGGATTTGGCAAGACCCAAAATAGGATGAAGATGAAAGAGAGCACTGAGAGCGTGATTGAGAAAGATGGGAGAATGTCAAAGGTGAGAGACCTAATTGAGTTAACTCAAAAAGAGCAAAAAAAGAGTCAGCTGCTTAAGGTTTGTTAAAGATGTTTTTCCTCCCACCATCCAAGAGGCTTCTTCAGTTCTGACTGACTGGTAGAGAGTCCAGATAGTTATACTCCTGTTGGAGCAGAAAACAAACGCCCGTCTCAGTACGTCTCGTTAGGAGTTGTTACCTTTCATGTGGGAGTCGCTGTCTGGCCAACCCTAATGAGAGCCCTTAAAGCTATAGTCCATAGAAAACTAGCAAGAGAGCTAGCAAGATTTGAAAGTGAACCTCCTCTCAGCTTCCTCTAATGGCGCTTTTCCACTACAACAATAATGGCATGGCATGGTACAGCCCAGTTGTAATCTTTTTCCATTACAACTGAGTACCTCCTCGGTCTGGGTGGGATCATCATACGGCAGCACGAAACTGCCATGATGTCATTTGCGTGCGACAGAAAACCAGAAAGAATAATAACAACAGCACAAACAATGGACGACACCGAAGCAATCATGTATTTGTTGCTCACTCCATGGCTTGACCAACGCCATGGCTCGACCGATCATGGTTTTCTGCGATGCCATTTTCTTGTGTAACAATAGTGAAGCAGTTGCCGATTTTAAAAATGGCGGGGTTGAGTTGTGTTTGGCTTTTACAGTGTAACCCAATTTGGTCCTGCAGCAGCCCCTGGTTGTCGTTTGGTCTCCCTAATGTACAAATCACTGCATCCTTCACTGCACTGGACAGCATACAGTACATTACTCTGTTTGTGTTGGGTGTTTTGTTCTTTGGCTAGACCAGCTTCTGTCTTAGTGTGTTACCGGGTTTGAAGTGCATGGAAATATTGTGTTTGCTGAAAAAAAAATTCAAGAGAATTCCCAAGACATAAACAGAATGTGTTTTTGATTCAACCTCAACCTGGATGACTGAGAGCCTACGCAGACATAATTGAGTTGACAGACATCACGTGTGTCACAACTTGGAAATGTACAGGGAGTTATACCACCGACAGTAGAGGATCACTGTCCTCGAGCAACACACAAGCATTTCTATTGGAATGGAGTTTGTATCAGGATTCATGATTCCATGAAATGATTCCATTTTGGCCAACTGGCAAAACAATTCTCCACTAAATGGTATGAATGATTGCAAAAGATGCCTCCTGGAAGGATGTTAACAAATGCACTGCTCGCCTGAAATCTGAGCTGTAATGTGAGCCATATAACCTCATCTGGATCTGCCAAAGGAAGATAAGTAAGGAAAGTCAACTTGTAGTTATAATGTGTGCACCATCCATCAATGGCTGAGTTGAAACAAACCATAAAACCTCATTTCATACAGAGAAACCCCATTCTCCATTTTTTTCAGACAGTACTCAAGCAGGCAGAGTGAACCATGTGTCAAGTCTGTGGTTCCGGCTGATGCAAACCAAGCAATCAAGCAGAGGAGTTCTTCAAGTCATGCAGATGGTGTTTTAGTGAGCTATATTAAATGGGGCTACAACAAAATCAGTTAAAATTGATTGTAATATGAAGCAATGAATTTGGTCGCTGCTTGTTAACTAGTAATGGCACAATACGGATCCCACAATCCATTGATTACACAGTTTAACCCTCATATAGCGTGAGATGTAATTTTACTACTCATCAGCCAATATTCAGTGAAGATAATTGCTTGAGTTCAAAACTTGAAATCGATGAGAGGCAAGCAATAGCTTGGAGGTTCCATTGAGTTTCTTTATGGTGTGTTCAGGCTGACATATTCCACGAATGCTTTGTTCTTCCTGGAGGCGGGTCTTTTGCATGTTTGTTTTTTTTGAATAACATTTTTTGAATAACATGCTGATTCTGATAGTATAATTTATGTAAACTTGGTATGTTGTTTGTCGATTGTTTTTAGGTCTTGTTTAAGGGAGTGAAACCCTTTAGGCGTGAAGAATATATTGTATGATGGAAATGTAGGTATGGTCCAAGAAGTGGTTGTTGTTATTCTGTTCTTTTTGCTCCGCTCCACCTCTTCCTGTGGTTTCACCCTCTGATAAAATATCAACGTATTTCAGCAAAACTTATATCTGTATTAGTTGCTTTGCAAAGGCTTACATGCACAACATATTCTGGTTTTTGCTCTTATTCTGAAAAAGTTATCATGGCTAATAAAAAATAATACTTCACTAATACCACTTTTCCACCAGGGCTGGTTCCAGGGCTGGTTCAGAGCCAGAGCCTGACTTAGCACCAGTTCTTTGTGTTTCCACAGCCTAAGCACTGGACCCCTGTGCTTAAAACTGGGGCCAGGCACCGATTACATCTGGGGCTTGGGGCGGGGTTATTGAGACCAACAAGACCGGAGTAAATACTTCCTTGTTTGATTCCAAATCAAAGCACTCCTGTGACACACGCACGTTTTGCACAAACTGTTGCTCACTGAAATCCACAACAATAATGTCCCACCAGTACCGAGATCATGGATGTGCCCAGGCAATGGCCGACCTCCGTCTTGCTGGCAGCTGCAATACAGTCTGTTCTCAAACAGAGTAATGGCTTGAAGCGATTATGACGTTAGGCAGTAACAGTTATACGGCATTATATTTGTGCCACATTCCTGAGCGAACAAAGACAGATTTTGAGTGAACAAATGCAGATCTGAGCACAGAAATATATATCCTGTGCTCAGTGAATTTATTTTTGCACGTGCCACAATCACCGCAGAGTCTCAGTGTTTCTCATTTCTCGTGTTTCACCGTTTTGCTGTGACGCAATGACATGGCTCTGACTGGGCTCCTTGCTAATGGAAAAGCAACCGGTGCTAAGGAGGAATGCAAGTTGAACCAACTAAGTACTAGCACTAGCACCAGCACGGAACTAGCACCAGGTTCCTTTCGGTGGAAAAGGGGTATCATATTCCTGTAACGTAACCAGTGCTGAAAACTGCCTCTCTCATCCCTTTCAACCACGTGCTTCAAAAGGTTGCTGTAGCACATTTGCTCATATCCAAAACCTTGCTGATATCCAAGTCTTTTTAACGGAGACGTACACTGATCAGGCAAGACGTTAACATAACCACTGAATGGTCTTTTCATCATGTCTCCTGAGGCAACAAATGAACATTTCGTCCATGTGTTAGAAGAAGGAGAAATAGGAAAGAGTCAGGATTTGAGTGAGTTTGGCAACAAGAACCAAACAGTGATGACAAGAGGACTGGATCAGAGCAACTCCAGAACTGTTCCTGGTCTACAGTGGTCAGGATCTATCAAAAGTGGTCTAAGGAAGGACCAGTGCTGAACCAGAGACAGGATCATTAGCTAGTTTCAGACTGTCGATCCAGGCTGGGCTAGGACCATTAGGGGGCTACGTCAGTGCTAACAGCCCTGGGCCACAAGCCCCATGCCCCGAAACCATTTGTGTTCACACTGTCGGGTTACTAGCCCCTCCGGGTTACGCCCCATTTGCAAAAACGTCACTGATACAACCCATTTTCAAAGAGACTTTATATTAGCTAAGACATTAGCAGAAAGAAAGGGCCATTAGCACCACGACGGCCCGGAGGTAGCCCTCAGCACCTGGCCCTGCAGTGAGAAAGCACTTAACATTGGCAAGCCCAGGCTGGCTCAACTTTGGCTTGATAGTGTGAAGCCGGCCATTGATGCAGGTGAGGAGTAAAGGCTGGTCCTGGTGGTCTGATCCAACAGACCAGAGAAGTTAATGCTGCTGAAGATAGAAAGGAGTCAGACATCACAGCACACCTCCAGGTAGAGCTGTGTGATATTACGATATATATCGTAATGCGGTAGAAAAATGTCTACCGTACGATATAAGCCCCTGTTGTTTATATCGTAATTTTAACATGTAGCTACTTAGTTAGCTCTGTTGCTACGCTAACATAAACATTACTCTGTTTGTGGTTTAGATACGCCGTGTAAAGTATAACTCAATGTCAGAATGACCGCTGGATAATCCAAATGTATCATGCGAGTTAAAAACATGTATTGTATTAAGCATAGAAATTGTGCTACTGTAACCACAGCAACGCTACTGCTTTGTGGTAGCATGTTCATGTCACCCGCGAGGACAGGTTTGTGGCAGTTGTAGCTCGGAAGTAAAAAAAAAAAAAAGTTGTAGCTCGGACGTAAACAGAGGTAAAGCAGCATGGAGGACGTTGTGTTGCGTGTGAATGATTTATTATTGCTTAAAACACATCTTTATTAGCAGCCAAACTGCACAGTAAAAGTAGGCTACAGCGCAAACAAAGCCGGACTTCCAGTCGCTCTCCAAGTAAGCCTTCAGAATAAAAGCATATAAGGGATTACGCCGCAGAGGAGACAGAGGAGAGCACAATGGAAAGTAAAAACACATAAGAAAAAAATACTATATCGGAATATATATCGTTATCGGGATATAAACTTGGCTATACCGGGATATAGAATTTTATCCACATTACACAGCCCTACCTCCAGGGGTCAGAGGTCAGGGCTGTCAGGGCAGCAAAAGGAGGACCATCACAGTACTAGGCAGATGGTCATAATGTTATGTCTGATCAATGTATATTCTGTGTTCACTATATACATCTCCAAATACTCCCTCCCATTCTTTGATTGTCTTACTAGGAATAATGGTGGACTATTAGTGTGAATACCAGTGAAAGTCAATGTAAAACAAATTGATTAATGCAGCCTTAAGAACAGCAGCATGCTTGGTCATAGACCGTCACTAATATGAAAAACTGTTTTCCTTTTGGGAACATTATGTTGCACTGAGTCAGGATTTGGAACTGAGACATCATTCTTTGCACAGTGTTCTTTGCAAGGTTCTCTTTCATAATATTTCACTCGATGTCTCACTATGGGATGCATGCTTCACCTGCAGCCCTCAGAAGCATTAATCGCATTATGCCAATCCTGACTGGCTGGTGAATGTGTCCATCTGCCAGTGGAACCATCCACCTTAAATAGTTCATGCAGACGGCACCACATCATTCAAACACCTTACTCGCTCCAGGGCTAGCTCCACAGACATATCCTTTTTGGCTTCTGTCGCCGGGCACTACTAGCTGCAGACGTTTTTCTGCTTCGTCGGTCACACCAGACTGAATTCAGTACTGTCCCTCCCCTCCACGGCCAGGTCAGCACTGTCCTCGATGCCTCACCACGGCACCTGAGCACCAAGTATCAGCACACCAGTTGATCTCTTGTTTTCTTCACGGTGCTAACCGTGCTAACTGCCTGGATTTCCAGCATGCACACCAGCTTGCGAGGATTGGAGGCTAGAACCCCTCACACCAGAGGGCTCGGAGAATCTGGGGCCCGTCCCTGTCGCTGTGGGAACACGATTTCAAGTAAAGATCCACACCAGGTCTGCTCAAGCTGCCTGGGCTGGAACATGCCCAGCTAGCTATCGATGTCCCCGGCTCGTGCCAACACTGTGCGGTGTTCACTGTCAAGAGTCTCCACAGATGGCTAGCTTGTTTGGATTTGACCCCATTCTCCCTCCCGCTGCCGTCGAAGGCGGAGAGGAGAGGGCGGTCGCTGCGGTGGCGACATTGGAGGCTAGCGCCAGCTGGGGCTCCCAGCTTGACCTAGCCATGGAGCCCCGCAGGAGGAAAATGTCCTGGCACTGGACTATCGGGACGAGGAGGATGCCGTCTCGGAACTCCTCATATCAGAGGACGATGAAGAGAACATCTTTGTCACTCTGGCCCAGGCTGCGCAGCCCACTTCCTCCGCAGCCCACTTGCCCCGCATGCCCCTCCTGGTCAGCCCGGCTGGTCCAAAAAAAAACTTGGCCGTGGCTGCAGCTCCACCAGCGCAAGCTACCGGCAACCAGACCAGGAAGAAGAGAGCAGCCTGACCACCCCTTTCTTCGCCAGGGATGCAGATGGATGTTTCTCATTCTCCGGCTCCACCTGTTTGGCTTTCGAGCGTGCACCCAGGGCTTCCCCACGCCCCCATTTCCCGGCTGCCTCGGACCGTGCCAGAGCGAGCTGTCCCAGGCTCAGGAGAGTCAGCTCGTGTTTTACAGGAGGAAATTCTGTCATTGTTAAACAAAGGAATAGTCTTTGTCATCTCTCCTGCATACTGTCAGAGCAGTTTTTACTCCAGGTATTTTCTGGTCTGGTGGATTACCGCTTGCTCCCTTTCGGTCTGTCCTTAAGCCTGAGGGTGTTCGTGCGGTGCACGGAAGCAGCAATAGCCCCATTAAGATGGCAAGGCATCAGATTGGTCACATATCTGGACGATTGGCTGCTTTTGGCACAATTGCAGCAGGAAGCCAGGGTGCACACGCGTATTCTCACACGGCACCTGTTCAATCTGGGTTTTGTGATCAACGCGGAGAAGAGCATGTTGTCCCCAACAGAAGACATAATCTTTCTGGGATTATCCCTGGACTCAGTGACTTTCACAGTGTGGCTCTTGGCGGAACGAGTGAAAGCTTTCGGGGCGTGTCTCACGCTTTTTCATCCGTGCAAGTCTGTTCCATTCAGATCGTGTCTTCGGTTACTCGGACTGATGGCATCTGCCATCCTCGTCGTCCGTCTCAGTCACCTCCACATGAGGGAATTCCAGCTTTGGGTGGCATCATGTGGGCTGGATCCTGTGTATCAAGGCGCGCGGAGAGTGTTGGTCACCACTGGCGAGCCCTTCTTGTCCAGGAAGGTGGTCACTACAGACTGACAGGTTGGGGTGAAATTCACAAAGGCCAATCTGTGATGGGCTGTTGGAGTGTGGACCTCCAGCGGTCTCACATAAATTTTTCAGCAGTGTTCCTCTCCCTGAAACATTAGATCCCGCCTCTCATGGGTCATCATGTCCTGGTTGAGGACAGACAATACAACAATGGTGGCATACGTCAACAATCAAGGGGACCTGGTATGGTTGGGCTGCGGTGGATCTGTTCGCAAGAGAAAACACGCAATGCACGCTGTTTTACTCTATGCGTGGCATAGATCATTGTAAAAGCACTAGCGCATGCCTGGCCGCACAACCTTCTTTGCGCATTTCCTCCCGACCTTTGTACCCCTCACTCTGTTCAAGTGAGGGAGCACGGCCACGCACTGGTTTTGATAGCTCCTCATTGGCCTACGATGCATTTGTTGGCGGACTTATATCGGTTGCCGTGCGCTCAGCCCTGGCAGCTCCCGCTGCGCAGGGACCTTATATCGCAGGGGGGAGAAGCAATCTTCCACCCACACCCGGAAGCCTGACACTGTGGGCTTGGCCCCATGAGTGGCTCAATTTGTCGTTTGTGGGACTGTCACAGTGTGTAATTTCTACCATACAAAGTGCTCAGGCCTCCTCCACTAGGTCTTTGTATGACTGTAAGTGGAGAGTGTTTGAGGGGTGGTGTCACAGAAATGGCCACATTCCTTTTCAGTTTCCGGTGGGTGTGATATTGTCATTCTTGCAGGACCTGATTGACAAAAGGAAAGCCTTGTCCACTATTGTACTTGGCAGATATCGCTGCCTGTCATGTGGGGTTTGGGAATCAAACGGAAAGCCAGCACCCACTGGTTTGCTGTTTTATGAAGGGAGCACGCAGGCTTCTCCCCGTCTCCAGACCACTGTCTGTGGTTCTGGAGGGACTTAAGGGTCCTCCTTTTGAGTCATTGGAGGGAGCAGACTTGAAACACGTGTCTCTCAAAACTGTGTTGTTACTGGCTCTGGCTTCGGCTACATGAGTTAGTGACATCCATGCTCTTTCGGTGCATCTGTCACGTGCTCCTGAGGCCTAAGGTGGTGCGTTCATGTTTTCCTATTGACTTTGTGGCCTTTGCTGCCTCACCAGGTGAGCAGCAGTCGCATGCGTTATGTCTGTGCAGTGCACACTGGAGAGGACTTGGGGTTCAGGAGTAGGGATCAGTTGTTTGTCTCCTGGGTTAATCCTCGTAAGGGAAATCACAAAGCTGCACCTGTCCCTCTGGGTGGTGGAGGCAATTGCTTTGGCCTATACAAGTCAGGGTTTGCAGCCACCTGTGGGTCTGCGAGCGCACTCGACTCGGGGCTTGGCCGCATCCTGGGCCTTATTCAGGGGAGTTTCTGTTCAGAACATATGCGTTGCTGCCTGTTGGTCTTCACATCTCACATTTGTCCGTTTCTACAGGCTGGACGTCTCTGCTCCGTGCGTGGCACGTGCACCAGACAACCCTTCTTGCTTGAGTGATTGAGAAGAGGTGCTTTTCTTGAATGATGTGGTGCCATCCGCATAAACTATTTAAGGTGGATGGGACCACCGAGGGCGGACGGACATGTTCACCAGCCAATTAGGAATTGCCTATTATTACTCAGAGAACGGGGGTTATGTAAATAATATAAAGGTTTTATTTGTGGAGCAAATATCTTTCTCTGTGTTATTGTGTGTGTGTGTGTGTGTGTGAGTGTGGAACGGGGTGTGTGTGCATGTTTATGTGTGCGCTCATGCTCACTATGAACATAACGCTCAAATCAAAAACATGTTTTTCACTACTGTGTACTGGGCACACAGAGAGTAGGACAGCCAGGACACACACACAAACTGTAGTTACCGGTTAGATCATGGACTCCACCAGTGGTCTTGCTTGTTTTGGCCCCTGTATCTCTTTCTTTGTTATCCCTCTCTCCATCCCATTACTTTGTTATCCATCTTTCAGCCCGTCCTCTCTCGTTAGCCTGCGTCTGGCTGCACGATCTTCTGCACGATCAAAGGCTGAACCCTCCCTGTGCACACTCCTTTTCATCACACCACACAACACAAGTGTGTGCAGTGTTCACAACACTCCCTCTCCTTCTGTACATACAAAAAACTCATCCTCTGAAACACTCTTTACCCTGATTTCCTGAGTTCACTGATTCACACCAAATATTTGTAATCAAGTGAACATAGATGTGTGTGTTCTGAGGTGAAATGGTTGGGTTTGGTGCAGATCTGGCTTTTCATCAGTAGACTGAGTGATGACTCCCTGGAGACTGTGAAGAATGTCCAGCCTTTTCCTCAATTTTTTTGCTTCCTCACTTTCTCCTCTCAGTATTTAGCTCCGCTCTTAGCCTAAACCAACCTCTGGCTCGCTCTATAAAAACAAAACCTTTTGGCTTATCAAATCTTCACCATCTGTTCCACAATCCTTTCAGATTTCCAAAAGTTGCCGTCCCTTATGACCCCTACTATTTGCCCTCAGTCTTACCTGTAACAGTACATCATTTAAAAACCTGTGTAGTACCCAAGCCCTTAGCAGCTGTATTCATTTTGAAAACTTTTTATTACAAATTTTAAACATTCAACAACCAACAATCTGTGAGACAGAAAAGGACAAAGAAAGAATATATTATATTAAATATGATAAAATATAATAATACAAAAGGTCATTCACAGCGATAACCTTCAAAAACAGTGACATAAATTTTGCTCTGAACATTATTTGCATTATTTTAAAATCGAAGAAATCATTAAGTTTCATGACATGAGTTTGCAAACAATGGCTTTGTATGGGCATAATTGTCAATTTTCTTCATAATATGTTTCTGTAGAACACTTATTGAATTTCTGGTAGTTTTAAATGTTGATCCCCACATTTTTAGATAGTAAGATAGGTAGGTAGTAAGGTAGAACTGAATTGCTGTTGACTTTGAAATCTTTCCCTTAATGTCATTAAGGGAGTTAAAAACTCTTTCAGTACTGGTATTGAATAGTCTAAATTCAATGTCACGATTTATTTGTTTTTGTTTTTCAAAAATCATAAATTTGAGCACATCTGTCACATTGCAAAGATCATTAATATAAAGAAACTTTAATTTGTACACACTGCTGCCTACCTAAGTAGCTTTCTAACTAACAGTAAGCTGTTCCCCATATCCCATATTTCTCCAATTTGCCCAGTAATCGTATGGCCTTCTGCAGTTTAAGAAAAATGCCAACAGAACCTTAATCATTTTCACTAGTCTTTGCAATTTCTTCTACCATATGCATTACTGCACATGTAGTGGTTCTGTTTTCTCTAAATCCATACTGATTTTCACTTAATAATATATGTTTACAAATAAAAAAATCCATTTGTTAAATAATTTCTCCTAGTATTTTTGAAAACTATAGTATAGTTTTTTCCATCACATCTCTATGGTCCTGCTCAGTGAGAGGTTTTTTCGGGGCTGTAGGATTGTGTTTTCTTCTTGCTGAGATGACTACTGCACTTCCTTCTCCAGTTTAAATAAACCAGCCACTTTCTAATCATTCGCGGTAATCACAGCGGTGAGGCAGGCAGGTATTTGCACGTTCAGCACAGAGTCTGAGAGCACACACACATACACGCAAACACACACAGAGACACTCTTTCACAGAAAATTATTTGGAATTATTAGGATTTTCTAAGCATCAGCAGGCGAACACACAAAAATATACACAGCTCTGACTGTCATGACCATACCATGAACATTAGCACAGCGGTTTTGTTCTGCAAGGCTTTGAGGATACTTCTTGTGAAACCTGCTCGACACTGAGACTGAAAATACTCTGCAATACACTTCTGAAGTCTTACAACAGAAGGTATAAGTGAGCCAACATTTTTAACTTAATACAGCAAATTGTACCATGATCCTGATAAGCAAGTGAGTTCCTTTGCTGCAGTTTAATAATGCTCCTTTGTGTGAGGAATCCAGCACTCAGCAGTAGTGATACTATCTGATCTGAACTTGGCTGATGTGTGTGTGTGTGTGTGTGTGTGTGTGTTTTATAGTGTATCATTGTCATGCAAGTGTATTTTATTGATTTTTTTGTCCATTTTTTATGGTCTGAGAAAGTAAATATTGTTTTGAGAGGCTCATGGTGGTGTACATTTACTGAGTGCTCTTACAGTACACAGTTATGTATGTGTGTGTGTGTGTGGGGGGGAGGGTTTATGTGGACATGAAGTGTATGTGTGTAGTTATGTTGGCTGCGTGTGTGTTGTGCTAGCCTGGCCTCAGCAGTTTTACGATGTATATCAGGCAGCTGCTTGATCCAGCATCTAAAAGATCAGAAATAGAGCTGTTATTCTAGCAAAATGGTGACTGAGATATACAGTTTCACACACACACACACACACACACACACACACACACAAAGCTCCTGTTCCCAGCTCTCTTCCCTCTCTCGATGTATTCCTCAGTCTGCGCTGACCTTTCACCTGAGAGGTCTGTGTTAACATCTCAGGGGATGTTCTCTGCCCGCTGAGTTTTCCTTGAATTGTTGACTTAGCAACACTAATTGGTCTGAATCGAACTTCATGGCGGCATTTCGCAGAAAGGTATTCACCGCAGATATTTCTGACCCGGAGGCTTGAAGGATTTCGCTCCCCAATATTTTCGCTTTATTCCCACCTCGGGCTGTTCAAAGGAGGAATGTACATTAATGCTTGAGCGTGCACAATTATTTTCTTGATAATAGAGAGTTATAAGTATTATAACCTAAATCTTTAGTCAAAACAACATCTCAGTTTTTCATTCCTGTGAAAAAAATCAACAGATGTTTTCTTTTTTTTTAATACAATAGCAACAACATTTGAGATACACACATACACACTGAGCTACAAGTCATGTCCCAGTCAGTGTAAGCTGATCCTTGTCATCTGGTTTTGGTTTAGATCGAACCCCTTTTTCAAGACTGATTTGATCTCAGTTCAGCCTGTGTTTTTATTCTTGCAAGGCCTATATGACTCACTCACACACAGCTCCTCTCGCTGTGCATTATACACACAAACTCACACACTTGCACCGGTAAAGAGAGAAAGAGATATTTCCTGTACACTCCTGTCACTTGACCCCATGTCCCAACATGTTAATCATTTCCTGCTGTATAATCCAATGAAATGGTTGAATTCACGGACTTATTTGATTAGTCAGACTGATGTCCATGGCAGGAAAGCAGCAGCAGACTTGGATCTGGACTCAATTCAGTGGAAGAGCGCTTCCATTACAGACACTTAGCCTCGCCTTTTCATTTCATGAAATGTGTGTAAATACTTTCCTTGAATTTCTATCCTACAAAAGAGATGATTTCCAAATCTCATTTTCCTACAAGTCTTAATAGTATGACATTAAATGATATTAAAAGTATGAGATGCCTCTACTTCGGTGTTATTGATGTAAGATGAGATGAGTGTGTAATGATCGTCTCCGTGGCTGCTAATTATTTCTTAGGGGGACATTAATTCTGTACAAAATTCCATGACTGAGCACCCAGTTGTTGTTGAGATATTTAACTCATAACTCAAATATGCTGACTTAATCGTGGTGCTAGAGGAAAAAAATGCCAAAGTCTTACAACTTGTTGAGTTAAAAGACTCTATGATGGGCTCCCTGTGAAGAACTCAGTGGGATTATTCATAGATTCAGATTCATTAAATGGGATAATTTATCTAAAGCCTAGCAGTGGTTCCTGTAACTCAAAATGGACAAAAATGCTGGGACAGTTATCCACAACAACCTGTGATTAAACTGATTAAAAATCATTATAGGTTAGGCTGTGTCATATGTTAAATCAAAGCTCTAAAAACAGCTCTTTATGTTTCTCAACATAACGTGTTTCAGCACATTTGATTTACATACTGTCACAAATACTGTCATACTGTCATTTTTTTTTTAAATGCCTTAATATTAAATAAATTTAATGTTGTCCAAGTTAAACACATGCCTTTTTCAGGAGTGAGCTGAAAAATGTAAAATCCCAGATCAGTTTGCTTCTCATTTAAGCTTTGACCCCCCACCGTTCATTCCCTTGACCTCAGGGTCGGCCCCAAAATGTCTTCTTCCTGTCGACTGGGTGTAGTTCTGATGATACTCCACAGTAAAGAAGACAAAGTGGATATGGGGTCATGCTTCACAGCATTAGATGACACTCTGTGTTGGAGGGCATCTGCTGTGTGAGCCCTCATAGCATGGAAAGACTTTGACACCCTGAACAGACAAGGCTATAGTGAGACAGATAATGCACTCACCTCTTGTTGTGTCGACACTAAGTTCTCTAAGTTCACTCCTCCATTTTCCTTTTTCAGTATCTCAGAGTTATAGTGTTCCTCTTCAACATGTCTTTCCAGCCTCAGAGTAACAACTCTACAGCATCATTTATTCATGGCATGTTTGCTGCACTGGGATCTGATTGGCCATCATCTCCTTTCTGGCCTGATGTTTAAAGAGCTGTCATGTCTCAGAGGGCCTGTGTTTGTGTGTGTGTGTGTGTGTGTGTGTGTGAAGATGAACAGAGTTGAAGTGAGAGAGAACATAAAACAGTTGAGCACCAAAGAAAATTTAGAGAGAAATGCTCAAGAATGCACAAAAAGAGAAACGAAGCAAAATGGGTGTTCCTTGTTTGGCTGTATTTTTTTTTGTATTTTGTCATGAGATCCTGACAGCTCTTTGTCCTCATGCACCTGGCTGGCTGGGGGTGGATATAGGCCTGGGAGGCAGATGTTGAATGAGGCCTTCTCTTTGTGTTTCAGTGTGTCTTTGTGTTTGAAAATGGTCATTGACATCAATCTGTTCAGTATTTTGAAACCTGTGCGTAATTGAGGGGGTGTGCTGGTGCGACCATAGAGATGTCAGGGTGTGTTTGCACGAGTCTCTGAGCTCTCATTAACTCCCTGTTGTGTGTCTGAATGAACTTATAAGATAATCCTTTTTTTCAGCTCACAAATGGGAAAATTTACAGTGTTACAGTAGGAAAATGGATAGTTCAAAGGGCACACCTAAAGAACGTGATCCAGTGACATCAACAAACCAGTGCATTAACTCTTTGTCAGCTGTTTTATAAAACAAAGTGCCTTGTGCCAGCATTTTTGCCCATTTTGAGTCATATTTCAAAACCCACAGAATATTTTGTACCATGTCTCTGAAAACACTGAATAGCTCAAATGAAAGAAGACATGCACTATTTCATCATGACAAAAATGAAATGTTTGTTTTTACCTTGTTCCATTCTTGTTTTATCTGGAGGATAGTAGAGGCCACTTTCACCAAAATTACCACTTTTTGTCCAGAATCCGTCCGTTTTGCCCTCTAATCGCGATCGTCTCCAATTCCTGCTTTGAGCTCCGTGGCATATACCATCTCTTGATGGTTTCACATAGAACGCAGCAAGTGTGGCATTCTGCGCGGGGTAGGACGCAAGCAAGCTCAGAGCAATGCGCAGAACAGGGCAACCAAATTGCTAGTCTACGGATCAGTGGAGAGAAACTGAAATTGTAGCGCTCTAAAGTGAGTACATGTGATTATAGCATTTATTTCTCACCGTCCCAGCGGAAAACCCTGGCTATATTTATGCAAACGACGATGATGAGGAGGAGATTTGCAGGAAGATGACTTGCGCATGTGATGTATCAGCGTGCTGCACCCAAGTTGAAAATTTTCCAACCAGGCTTTCCGCGACACTGGACAAGTCTCCAGTTCATTGCAGGACATATAGAGACTAGGGATGCACATTTTGGATTTTTTTTATGACCGTTAACCGAAGCTCTTTAACGATTAATAACCGTTAACCGATAAGATTTAAATGCCATTCCGACATTCTGTCATTCCGACATGCTGCCATTCCGACATACCACCATTTAGACATATCACCATCCCGAAATCCTGCTATTCCGACACACAAACGTCCCACCATTCCTACAAGGCTTTCCATGTAAGGAAAGGTTGGAATCAGAGAGTCAGTGACTCGGCGCTGTCCGGTGCTGAACTGCAGATTTACAATGACGGCAAATAGTTAGATGTATGTAAAATGTAAAAAAAAAAGCTACAAGCTTTAGATATAATTAACAGTACTGTAGGCTTCAATCGTCTGCTATTGCTTTTTAAATTATGTCGATAGTGAGCGCTCTGGTGATTTCTTTAATTGTGTGTTCTGCTTCATTTCCAAAATAAAGTTTGAGCTTCTGAAATCTGATTTTTAAACAGTTCTGATGGAGCTCAATGTTTATCTGGATGATGCGGCTTCATTCCGAACAATTTTACTGTAAACCTGGACGACCCGCGACGTGTCTGGAGATAAAAAAATAATATTCAATGTAATGTGTGTTTTGTGCGTAATTGCATACAAGGATACACACCCTCCCCTACTGTACAACACGAAGGAGACTGGAATTAGTCAGTGACTTCAGGTGTCATCTGCAGAGCCGTCATTGATATCTGTAATATTAATGTTGCATATGACGCCAGCGTGCATGGAGACACACGGGCTCAATGGAGAGCTGCGCTCCAGCTGGCTGCTGTGACAGGTCACTGACACTGTGTTTCTGCTTACAGTCAGTGATCCCTGAGATTCAGACATGAATCTAACGTGTTTCACACTAGCCAGATTTACATTAATACGTGTACTAGACATATTATATTTCCCGTTTCAGGAGTTTTTAATAATAGATTGGAGGGATGTCGGAATGGCGGTTGCCTCCCTTATTATTTTATTTTTATTTTTTTGAGTACTGTGACCCATTCAAAAGTGCCGTGACAAAAAAATTCTCATGGGCTTTATTTATTTATTTTTAAATGTGTGATGGAAAGCACGTGATGGCATGTGTTGCACCTGTCGACACGCCCCCATGAGTTGATTGAATTACGTAGCTTAAAAACAAAATTGACCGTTAGTATTAATCGGTTAGAGTTACTGTTATCGGTTAACGGTTAAACGGTTAACCATGTGCATCCCTAATAGAGACAGACAACCATTCACATTCACACCTACGGGCAATTTAAATTAGCCAATTAACCTAATCTAATTTTTGGTTGTTTGGGAGGAAGCCGGAGTAACCGGAGAGAACCCACGCAGATACGGGGAGAACATGCAAACATGCCACACAGAAACGCCCCAGGCCCAGGATTCGAACCCGGTACCTTCTTTCTGTGAGGCGACAGTGCTAACCACTACACCGCTGCCTTGCACATTCGGTGTGAAACCAGCTTTATGCTCCGACTCTGACTACAAATCCCAGAAGCCCCAATTATTCACAGACCACGATCGGCGACTCACTGCTGAAAAAACACTCTGATGTATAATACGTCAGTGGACTCAAGCGTCAGACTTTGGGTGATGTATAAATACATCAATGGCACAATACACATATACACATATGGTGACAGTGATCTGTCACCCAATCCCAACCCTGATCTGCTTTTGTAGTAACCCTCTTTTTTCCAGGCCCTTTTCTGTCATCATCACCTCCAGTTTCTTCTCGTCTCCTCAGAGTGTAAATGAACTCCTTTGTTGGACACCATTAGACATTCTGCAGTTTCATTGCATTGTGAACAGAAAATTGGAGTTGCTTCCAAATGTTTGGCCTGTACGTGTGTGTGTCACATTGTCTAGTTAATTAAAATTTAGTGAATTAGCATACAGTATGTCAGGATTTTGTGTACTCTAATTAACTCAACACCAGTAGGTGATTTCTTAATTTTTAACAGGGGGAGGGTTCCTGCTGTTTTATTTTTCTGCTGCTCTCTAATTAAGCAGCAAACGATGCACCTTTTACTCCACTACATTTATTTGACGGCTGTAGTTGATGATTCAGATTCTGTGTAGTTCAGCAAAATGGCAGCAAAAAATGTGTAACTTATCAGTTAAGATAAAACTGACCTGATCATTGATTTCACTTTTTCCCCAGTCGTGTTTTCCCAGGATATGAGATATACAGTCTGCACACATGCATGCACACATTATTCCATACAGGATATGAAACAGACTGATAAAACCTGACGAAGCAGATAAGGTGGTTGAGGCAAGGCATGGCAGCAGCCTGTGTTTTCAAATATGGATGTATCATGGTACTGTAGTTGTTTCATGCTGGAATTTAATAAGCATTTGTAACCAAAATATTATTTTTTCTTTGTTTTGGGTTGCAGTGAAAGGTAGACTTCCCTTACTAGACAGGTGTCATATTCAGTATTTTAGTATAAGCAGGGTAGCATACAATGAAATTATTAGTTGCCTGCTGCTGCTGGAAAACAGGGCTGACTGTTCTACAAATAATAAATGAGATTGGTGCAAGGTTTCAAACAGAATAGAAATGTGTTTAAAATGACCCCAGACCATCCCATCAGCACCCACCCTGGATTATAGAAGCGTATCTAGTACGTATAGTAAATGTGTTTGTGTGAGCATGTGATGGATGTAGAGGACATTATGTCATCACCCTGGGTAAACACTGAGTGAGTCATGCTTGGCCTTGGGTGGATTTCATTAACGGGTGAACAGAGATGAAGAGACGGACACAGCACGAGAGGGATTTAACGATGATGTGGGCTGAAAGTTGCGCAGACCGAGTTATAAAGATTCCTCTGTTAGAAGAATGAAGAATAGAGTGACAGAAGGAAGGATGGAGATAATGGTAACGAGAAGCCAGGAAGGCATTTCCATAAGGCAGGACTAAGCCCCTCCCTTCATCTTCCATCTCCATGGTGATCTGTACGTGGAGGGGGCACACAGAGAGAAAAGAGAAAAAGCAAAAGTGAGAGTAGAGTCAGTGGATGAGAGCAGAATGGCCAATTTCCCAAAGGTAGAGGTGCTAAATTACACTTTCCCATCTCTGACTGCAGCATAACTAACTGTAGAGGATACATACATCATCACACACAAAGAGATGCACATGCTTAAGCAACATCCTGCATTTTTTTTAATTTAATTCCAGCAAAGTTGACATTAACGTTGACATTACTCAGTCTCACCTCTGTATTGATAATGCGTCAAATGAATAACGCCATTGTAACCTGGCGGGATCACATGTATGCACTGTACACATCATGAGCCATACACACCCTCGAGTCATTTTTAATCTGTTTTTTTATGTTCTGTTTCCTGACCTGTTCCCTCTATGTTTGTTGCTTGTAATCTTAGCAAACCTAAATCTAAGGAAGCAGTGTTATTCATCATGTTTTTGTGTGAGACAGAGAGCAGAATTTATGAATTATGCTGCAGGAACATCAAGTCTTTATACCTGAGTAATGGTGAAAATAATTTAGGTAACTACTTAGTGTGGTAGAGATCAGAGGAAAGCTCTATTTCATGATTTCAAGAAACCAGGGTTGGCTGTTAAAAAGAGATGGGACACATTTCGTCGACCCATTCATCAATTTCTGACTTCCCAAAGACTTATCAGCTCCAGAAAATAATCACACTAACTCAGCTTTTTCTGCTGAGCATCAACATTCAACAAATGATCAGCACTGTTATTTCCAGTAATTGTTTGGGAACATTTGCTTCTCCCTGTTCTTAGTGGATAGAGTTGAATTCTTACATGGTTTGTCATTTTTAGTTATTTTAGTGATTGTGCATGACTTTCAATACAACCACAGCCAATTACCTGCCCCCCCCCCATACCTCATAGACCTAGCTCTACCACTCTTCCTGCCTCCTCCGATCCTCTGACTCCAACCTCCTCACTCCAAGCATTGTACCTTGGGGGATGGGGCCTTTGCCTTTCTTTGTAAAGTGTCTTTGAGTTTTAATGAAAAGCACCATATAAAACTGATGCATTATTATTATTATTATTGCTTTTATTCTCTGTGAGGAATGAAACTTTAAACAGACAGGAAAACAGGAAAAAACACAGGTGAAGAAGCTGCCAATGCTACTTTTAAATGAAATTTTACATTAGCTGCTCTAACCAGGCCAAGCTAATGACCACAAAGTGAACCAGCACAATGGTTGTCAGTGTTTTTTTCACTTGTGATACAACATCAATATTACATCCTGGAATATTGTCTGTTGCTGTTATCAATCTGATACGATATCAGCATGAATCATACATATTTTTTGTTGCTTATTTTGTCGTATGGGATGCTGAAAAGGCTTGATCAAGTGATATTACTCAAACAGGGAACAATAGTCAGCAACAGTAGGCATGAGAAAAACTGACCTATTTATTATTAACCAATGGGTTACATCAGTTTTACCCTCAAACATCAGAATATTCTATAATTGTGAATAAAGTAAAAAAAAAAATAGAAGACAAAATTAACCTCAATGAATCCAATAAAAAATAAACAAACATACAGTGCAAAATCACCACTAGTTTAACTTAAACACAAGCATATCCTTCAATTGAATAGAATAAATAAAAAATAAATTATCAGACCCTGAAAATCGTCATGCATTTCTTGTGATGCTGCTTCAAATCCTGATGAGGTTGGTCGTATTAAACTTCCCTGGTGCTATGCCACCTTTTCTAAGAGCTTTGTGATGACGTGAAGACCCAAAACCAGACTAAATGCCTCGACTACGACAATAAACCAGGTTTAACGTGCAGCCAACAAACAGTAAAACAATGAAGATAAATGTATATAATGTATGTATGCAATGAATATATCTGTACCTACTGTATATAGCTGTACTCTTGACATGCTTGAACACACAGACACACACTAGATTTAATGCTCAGTTATCAGTTGATAATTATTAATTGATTATTGTATTATTTACAAAGTGCTCCTCCCATGGACAAACAAGTATTTGGCTGACACACATCTACACACCTGAACACACATTAAATGCCGACACACTTGCGCACACACACACATACGCACACACACACACACACACACACACACACACACACACACAGTTACCATGGTTACCTCCTCAGGGTAGTGCCTACTGTAGATTTCTGTGATGTCTCTGATAGATAATCTGCATTTCACAATGCTGAAGGCTATTAGAATGAATCTGACCATGCACGCAGACACACACACACACACACTTTGTGTATTTGTTTTGTGGGGACATTACATTGACTTAGACACTTCCCGTGACTCTAACCATATCCACTACCCATGTAATCCTAATCCCAACCCTAACCAAAGTCTAACCTTAGACTAACATTAAATGTCTTCGGCCTAAAATGTAACAGTTTACATTATGGGAACCTGAATTTTGTCCCCATAAGGACAGTGAGTCCCCGCAATGTGACCCTGCGAACAGATATATGTCCCCATAACCATTAGTAATACCCACTCTCACACACACACACACACACACACACACATTTCAGTGACTCTCTTCCACTAGAAAGCAGTCTGGACTCAAAACTCATCTGTCACATGGACTCATTATAGAAATTTCATCTGTCTGCGCTGCATTTGAAGCTCAACCCAGTGTGTGAGAATAGATCTGAGATATCTTCACCTGGGAAATGTACAAAGTGCATTTACTGTGTGTGTGTGTGTGTGTGTGTGTGTGTGTGTGTGTGTGTTTGTGCACGTGTGTGTGAGAGAGAGAGTGAGAGAGAGAAAGAGGAAAAGAGATGGAGAATGATGAGTAGACGCTACAGGGAAGTGAGAGTAATGTGATTCAGTGAAGCTGCAACGGGAACATACTGCAGCAGATACTGTCAGATGTGTGTAGTGTTTGTGCACATGCGCTGGCACGTGTGCACTTATATCTGCAGGAAAGAGAATTGGTAATAATTTTTACTCTGCCCATCATCTGCATCCATCCATCAATACAAACAGCAAAAAAGTTTGCTTGTGTTTGTTTTTCTCCTGATCACATTCCATTTATGAATCTGTCATCATCCCGTCTTTGTGTTTAATATTTTAAGGAGTGAACAGACTCTGCAGTTTCCTCTTGGCTGAATTACCTCCATACTGGGAGACATTTTGTCTAAATGTGCTGTTGAAGCAGATCATGCTGTTAATCACCTCTGAAACAAACACTCCCTGTATAAACACAGGCAAACACCAATCGATACACATTCACAGTATCACACACACACATACACACACACACACACTGGGCTGGTTTGGCTCCAGCTGTACAGACTTGTTTGTCTGTTCCTGCTGTTTTGCAGAAGCTTATTTCTGGGTCTGTTTTGTATGCCACGGTGTGGGTGTGCAGCTGCTGAGGCAAAGCACCAGCGGTGGACGGCGCTAATGACCCCATCCATGGAGCGAACGCCTTGTGGGAATGGCAGACCTCAGAGGAACTGCAGAGGATCATGGAACGGGACCCGCGGTGCGTCAAACAGAATGCAGAAGCTGTGGCATTAACCCACAGTATTGCCAATTAGCGGTGTGAGCCTCTCTGGGTTTTGCCTTTCGCAGACCAGGCCTGTGTCAAATTATAATTGCACAGACTTAACAAGACTTGTTTTAGCTTGTTTGGGTGTCCGATGTAATGGGCACTACTGGACACTGAAAATAAACAATATTTAGAGAACCATGCAGAAGGTATTTTATAGCAATGGGTTTCCTTTTAAGTGGTAGAACATTAAAATGGACTTTCTCTGGATTTCTCAGGCATCTAAAACAGCACTTAGACAATGAAACTTTATCATTCAGTTGAAATTAATACACCAAGAACTCGTCAGGGACTATCTTTAAGCACTTATGTGCAGCTTTTTGGCATGAAGGGAAAAAGGTACTGTGTTAAAAAAACTAATTAAGTTTATCTTAAGGTACCACTTTATTAATCAGATCCTGCACACTGAAAAAGGGCAGAAAGATGGGATGACAATGTCTTTAATCAAATTCACAGCCAATTTGTTCGAAACAGGAAAATAAATCTCGCTCAACACCCTCCACTTTATCTGTGTTTGGCCTTTTCCTGTCTTGAACCCTTTTCTTGTAAAGCCCTCATCCGTCCTCTCTCGACCCTCCTCTAACACTGATGTGGCAGAGAGGGAGGAAGGTTACTTCTGGATGTGTTGAATAATATAATGCCTGTTAGAGCAGAGCCGAGCAGGCTGACATGGATGGAGGAGGGACTATTGAGCTGGCTATAGAGTTTTGATAGCGTGTGAATATGGAGCATTTATTATGATGACCCATACAGAAAACAAACAGAAAAAAATTATTAAAAAATGTACTGAAATTCATGAATAGTACATGATTTACTCTTGAAAGTGGCCAATTTTGCATTCTTTTCATACCTTTCATAAAAAAAAAACATTAATATTACACTTTCCATTCAGCTGTGATGTGATTATTTTAATTTATACTAACATTTAAGATTGAAAAGCCAAAAAAATATGCTGTGTTGATGGAGGAGCATGTGCACCCATGATCAATGACTGACATGTAATCTAATCCTGCCACCCCTGCATGACTTAGTGCGGAAAAGTGTGGACACGCCACAGCATAGTGGTGTGTTAATGGTCAAACCTCTCTCACATATAGGTGATACATACACATACAGGTGTTGACCCTACTCCATCTGATATAAGAGCATGCAGTGTATATGTGTGTGTGTCTGACAGATAGGAGGGGTCACTCCCACCCTCTGGCCCAGTGACCTCATCATCAGCAGGGTTGAATTATGGGTAGTGACACTCAGGTCTCAGAGCTGTCTCTCTGCTTTGGGCACAGTCATAGTGAGTCATCCCCCAGTCACACACTCACACAGCAGCAGGACTGCTGGGTAGCTGGCATTTAGCAATGGAGGAAAAAACAACAAAGCTGCAGCCATGATGGTATCAAACATGCCAGCGTGCCGCTGTGGAAGCACAGGAAGTAGCAGATGCTGTACAAACTGCACTAACCGCCCTGCAACAAATTTAGCTTTATTTTATGTTGTTTTAAGATAATTCACCATCATTGACAATTTGATCTCACCCACAGTGATAACTGTGGCAGATATTGAAGTGATGGACCACATTCCCCATCATGCCTCGTTCTGGACTGTGTAGTCTGCTAAATTTGCTCTTCTGTGTTCCAAAATGCAAATGCTCCTTTTAGTGACTTTGGTAGTTATGGTTTATTGTTTTAACCATTAGTGAGGTGGCTGTTATATGTTGTATTTTCACATTTGTTGTTCTTGCAGCTTGTGGTGTGGTAATTATCAAGTCAATATCCTTGTCTACTCTTCTTCACAGTGTAGGCCCTCTCTTAACCCAGGGCTCAGTTTTCCTCCGCCATGGGTGGCAACGTCCGGCTCTGAAAAGTGAGGCCAATTCTCACTTGATTTCCTACCTCAGTAAACTTTGTAAACATGAGATTCAAGCCTTCTTCAATACAGTTCCTTTTGTAAATTATGGTCCCATTTAGAGTCAAACATACAGTATGCTTCAGAACTTTCACTTCAGACCCTTTCTCAATGTGTTTTCAATTCATGCTTCTTTCATTGTTTGAGTGTACTTAGCCCCACCCTCTGGTGTGTCTCTGGTTGCAAAAAACCAAGATGGTGACAACCAAAATGATGAACTTAAGGCTTCAAAAACATTGTCCACAAACCAATGGGTGACGTTACGGACACTTTGTCCACTTAAGACAGCAGCGCTATTGGCTGGATTTGATAGAATGCCTTTGAACACACAGATGAAAATGTGTGGTGTCAGCGCACACAACACACACACACACACACACACTGACATGCACACAATGCAACTGATATAAATGCTATCTATGGCAAATAACATGGCCATCTGCTGAATATTTGATCAGACACCAGCACAGGCTTAATAATTTAGCAGAGACTCTCACTGCCTCTGCCTGGAAACAAATAGTGGACAGTAAGGATGCATTTTCCCACTGTGATATTAAAAACCAACGTTGCTCCCCTAAGTCAATGCATTTGTGAGAAATGTCACCTATACCTTAATTGCCCAACAGCTAAATCGAATCTAATTCACACTGTCTAAATCTGACATCATTATGTGTGACAGACACACCAGGTGTGACCTATAGAAACATCCACTTTGCAGCGGTGACAGTGATTTGTACCTGCAGCTCTGTGTGGCAATTTCCCAACCTATTGATCTCCACCGTGACTGTAAAGCAATTACGAGGCGAATTACTTGGTGAGGCAGGAGAATAACACTTAAAGTGAAACTGTAAAAGAGCAAAGTGTGGTTCACCACTCATATTAACCGCAGGGGTGACTGAGGGCAGTCCTAAATGCTTGGACCATAAATAAAGTTAACAAGAGTGGAGGATGTATGTTTTCTTTTTCTCTCACACATTTAGCCCTTTTTATGTAAAATCCTCTAAAACAAACTCCAATCATACTATAGTATTTATGTGGCAAAAAAATAATTGTGTTTGCTCACTCAGTTACCTGGATAAAAAAACGGTAAAATAAAAACTAACTAAAAAAAAAATCATTTCTTCATAATTAATCAAAAATAATTGTGTTTGCTCATTCAGTTACATGGATTAAAAAAAAACTGTAAAACAAAAACTAAATAACTAAAAAAATTATATTGAAACAAAAAATACTGTGTTTGCTCACTCAGTTACATGGATCATAAACTGTAAAATTAAAACGAAATAACTTAAAAAGGTAAGTATAAAATAAGCACAGTGCACAGTTATATAAAGCACATCACAGTATATAGGAGCAGAGCTAATCCTTGTGTCAAGGTTGACTTAGTGGAAATAACGGGGCTGGGCTGCAACAGCATCGTCCGGTCTCCTCGATCGAGGGCGATCAGGAAATAAACCGGATGATAATTCACCGTGTCGGTGGTCACATGTCGTGCAGCGGGCTCCTGAATGATTTAAAGCTTTTTACATCATCAGCCTCACCCTCCCTCCCTTCCAGAGATGCTGCTGTTGCGGCGCCCCTTTACCGACTGCAGCATCCGACATGGGCATCCTTTAATCCGGCCGCGCCACAGTGAGTGTTTTTCCTCTCATCCCCTCCTTACCTCCAACTAGACACCTCCCACCCTCCATCCTTCTCAACCAGCTACAACCCCACCTCCTCCTTTTTTTGTTGTCTTCCTTTGTGCAGTTTTTTTTCCATGAGCGATGGCGCATAACGCGGCGGAAACCGCGCGTCCTAATAGAGGTGATGTACGGTGAGTGGACGGAAACGTCGAGGATCTTCCTGTGTGCGCAGCCCACCATAACGGTGCGCGTCTTTGCGTGACAACGACACGGGAAGAGAGAGTTTAGGGCGGGTGTCGCTCCGTCCCACCGGACCACAGAGCTGCTGCAGCTCTGTTTGGAGACGGACTTAGAGAGGGTGGGACGGTTGATTAAGTGCTGGATCAGGTGAGAGCATGTGCTTATGTGGATTGCGTTGATAGGTGTGTTGGAGGAGAGAGGAGAGGCACAGAGATGGTGAAACTTATTGTCTTTATGCTCTGGAGAAGACAAATGTTCTTTGCTGTATTAGTCGAGAGTTATAGTTTATTTAGCTATTAATATATACATGATCAGACCAGATGAAAATATGATGAATGAGTATCTGATGTGGAGAGTGGTTTTGAATTAATCACAGCCGGTCTGCCTGTTTGTTGTCCATCTATTGCCCCTCACAAACACACTGCTGCTGGATGTGTGTGTGTGTGTGTGTGTGTGTGTGTGTGTGTGTGTGAGGACAAGAGCACTCAGACACTGAAAGCCTCAAGCTGTGGAACTGGGCTAATCCCTAATGACATGACCAGCTCTCTCTAGCTCTATCTCTCTCTATCTATCTGTCATAAGGTCTTGTCTCTCTTTCTCCTCCTCTTCTTTATTCTTTCTTCTCATCTGTGCTGTGATGACGTGCTGTCCGTGGTGCTGAAAACAGTCCCCAGCAGATCCATCACTCATACGCTCAAGCTTGATGGCCTTGTTGGTGCTCAACAGGTGCCTATTACTCACCATAAGAGACAACCGCACAGAAATAAAGGAAGCTGCTTTAGCATATAATGGATGATGTATAGGGGGAGGTTGTGTTCGCATTGCTGGAGCTTTAGGAGGTTTGATTGAAAATGGTGTAGTCACAGCACAGAAAGTGGTTAAGATTGAAACATGATGCTGTTCAGAGCACAAATGCATATTGATCTCCTTGGCTAGGAAAAATAGATTTTTAATGACAAAAGCACAAGGTTTGCTTTTACAAAAGATTAAATCCCCCAATATGGTAGCATACCGCAAATGATTAGTATAACGAACAGAGGCAAATACAGTTCCAGAACAATGGATGCCAAACATCATCCCCTGATGATGGTGAGGGTGAAAACAACCACAATAAGAAGCAGAACCAGACGATTACATAACCGACCAATTTAGCTAGTGAAGTTGGTCTTCCTGCATACCCCTCACACACACACACGCACACACACACACGCACACACACACGCACAGCCCCCAGGACTCAGAGTCACATTAAAGGCCACTCCACCAGAGCAGTTTTTGAGGTGCGGTGACTTGATTGTTGCTCGAGGGCACGTTGGCTTGACAGCGGGGACAAATAGCATGACTGTTTTTTCACCGCAGTATTACTCTTTTTTCTATTGGCAGGACATTTTCACTTTGAGAAGGTGTTATTTTTATGTTCCAGCATCTAGTAGAGTATCTGAATTAAGCAAATGAGGTAGTAATGTAGTATTTTGTCAGTCATTTACTGCCTTTTGTTGGGTAGAGATAATGGAAGAATGACAAAAAGTGAGGGAGAAAGATGGTCCATCCCCTAAACAGTTTTTACGCTAATAGTCCCAGTGTGAAAGCTTACTAACGACAGGGTTTCCCTTGTTAGCCCAGCTCATGTGAATTTGCTACAATTGCATAGTTACACAATTTAGAAAGTTTCAATCTGTACCTGACAATCCAGTCTTTATGGCCAGCCTAGGTGACGTCTTTGTTTTTTGTAGCATCACAGAAGCAACCAGCAGTAACTGGTCCTACCGGACCAAGTAAGGCTATAGAAGCATAAGAATCAATGTGCTGTTTCTTTTATCAAAGGTCACAGAACCTCACCTGTTGTTGTTGTTTTGGGCATCTGGGAGCATCAGAAATAATTTCTGAACATATCAACGCCCATATATTGATAGGGTCAAAAGCCCGTTTACACATCGACCAGTTACAGAGTTGTAGCCTATATTCACTCTCCTTTGATTCTGTTTTTGATTTTTTTTTTTTTTTTTTTACCAACCCCTCAAATATCTGGCTCTTTAGCTACTAATTGAGGGTGTGTGTGCAGGGTTTTAGAGCTGGTTCATTTAAAACAGCTGCCGGATTCAGCCTAAAACAATGCTATGCAACCAGACAGTCAATTTGCAGGGTGGACATCTTAATAATGAGCAGAAACTCATAATAAAGCTTCATAAAGCTGAGGTGATGAGTCTCTGCAGGTTCATCACAGTGAGCGACACCTTTTGTCACATTCTCATTTGATTAGTTTTAATAGTGCAGAGAAAGCTGAAAATACAAAGTAACTGGAGCTGTAGGGTTTATGAAAGCTACTGGACTCATTCATCTCTAGTAAGGAGAATGGATGCTGAGTGGATGCTTGTGTGTGTGTGTGTGTGTGTGTGTGTGTAATAGGTACAAGACAGACACTCAAGAAAATTGATGCTTCTTTGAGAGATGGTGATGTTTATGTGCCTGTTTGGAAGAATCACATATGAATAGACGACAAACATAGCCACTGAAACAGAGCATTAATGCCATTGCATCATCATTGGGAACCTGGTGTTTGTTTTCGACACATGCTGTGTTCAGTTGTATGTGAATATTGGAATTTCTATGCTTAAAGTCAGAATCCTTCGTGAAGTCGGACCTCCACCTCAGAAAGTCGGATTAATCTCACCAACTTGACATAAAATGCTGTCTGCTACTGACATAAACAATAGCTACATGTTTTGTTGTACGTTTCGTAGCTTGGAAGCGCTGGGAGCACTAAACTTTGAGATATCGCCAAGTTCTGACTTCCAGTGAACACACCATAAGGCAAACTCTCACTCCCCAGGGTCCTAAAGAGTAACTGGGAGCAGCCTGTGCCTGCTGATCAACATCAGACCATTGTCTAGTATGTCTACCATGATAAAGCCCAAATTACACAAAAATAACTTATGGATGATGATGATGATAATAATAACAATAATAATACATTAATGTATTGATGATGACCATGATTAAAACCCAAATTACACAGAAATAGTTCATTGAGGTATCGAAAATGTATTGTTCTAGAACCGGTATTGAAACAAAGGTATCGAAATTGTCGTTGTATCAAAAAATTTTGAACAATACCCAGCCCTACATATGAAAGATTTCTTAATGACAGGTAAAAAATTACAGGTGCTTAGTGACAGACAGGGAGCATTTTACTATTGCATACTGCCAACACAACGATTCACAGTCAAAAAAAAACAGTGGTGACGGTGCTAACAGTCTTCAGCTGGGTAGGAAATGGAGGGTCCTGCTGCCATAGGTCTGGACAGTGTTATCACCTGAAACCCCTGTGTGAGAGCAGGGAGGCTGTGAGCTAGCCAGTGGGGCGCGAACATGCACAAATATGCACTAAAATTGTATTTAACAAAACACAGAGAAGCTGTGATTATAACACGGAGAGCAACTTCAGGTAGACACTACCTCTCTGTATCTGCACATTGCAAATAAACTGAATATCACCTCTAACATTTAGTGATGTCATTAGTACCCTTCTATTGTAAAACAGAGGTGTGACTCATGCAGCATAAACACACACACGCGCGCGCACACACACACACACACACACACACGCACACACACACAACCATAAGCCTTTATATTTCTGAATGGCTGAATGGCCCCTGCCACCCTTTCTCCATCAGATGCTGCTCAGCTGTGACGTCAGTGAACCTGCCTGCGCATAAAGGCTAATATAATCAGGACCTCACACACACACATTTCATCCTTTCCTTTGTATCTGTCAGCAGCACACACACACGCACACACACACACACACACACACACACACTCTCCTCTGGCTAATGGCTCAACAGGAGCTAAAGAGAAAAGAGGAGGGACAAACAGCAGATACAGACAGAAAGAGACAGGAGGGTCTGTGTGTGGGAGGTGGGAGACCTTGATCATTATCATTACAATGTAATTCAATCACTCTTATAAATTTGCGACTGTGGTTTCTTCCCTGCAGGTTTATCGGCACTCTTTTCTGCTTCTTATCTCCAGCTCTAGGGGTTTTGAACATTAAACAAGATGCACCAACCTTCTCTTTACTATTCCAGTAGTTGGAGTTGGAAATCCCAACGTATTTTTTGAGCAGCAGTGTCTAAGATCTAAGGTCTTGTACTGTATGTGTGAAAAAACTCCATTAAAGCAAAATAGCAAACAGTCAATTGTTTTGTAGATCCGTACCAATTATCCCTCCTAAATTGCCTCCTCCCCTTATTTCAGTGTCACCCTCATCTGAAAAAAGCTTCGAGAGGTCATGAAAAACTAACCTGTCATTTGCCTTTTCACCTGCCAGAACTAATATTGCACAAACCTTCCAGGTATGTAGCAGGCAGCGTGATGTATGACTTTTGTCAAGGCACCAGTAAACAGTGTGTGTACAAGCTGAAATGCATCTTATAGGAGACAACGATCCTCCAAACCATTGAAACAGGAACTAGGAAATTCAGACTGCGGTATAACATAAATGATCATTAGCATGACAGGAGAAGATAAAATTGCACCGGCATTATCCTTTCTTGTAGGGTTGATTGTGAAACTTGATCATTAGTTAAAAGCTCATAAAACCACTGCTTCTTACTGTAACAGAGAGACAAAATGCATTTGTTTGGAATCCTTTTATGTGCCACTTTTGTGCTTGGGCTTCTTAAAAGGAGTGGACAGAAAACACAGTTACAGCTTGCAAACCTGCAGACCACAGAAATGTCTCCCAGTAAAAAGCGTCGGTACCTTACTGTTAACTTTCATAAGGAGAGAAAAAAAGCATAGGCTCTTTGTGTTAATAGTGGTGCATGCTATTATCTTTGAAATCTTGTTGGTGGACTCTGGAGTTCAGGGAGTTTATCCTGTTGGTTTCCATTGAACAGTGTAAGGCAGAGAGACTGAGAAAAAGAATCAGACGGTCAGAGAGCGAAGGGAAATCCTCTTGAGAATGTGGAGAGGGGAACAGGTGAAAGTAGAATCGATGAAATGAAAAGCACCATCAACTGTCAGCGGACTGTTTGAACACAGTGAGCAGTGCACACAGGAGGGACTACACTCATCTGCTGGCAGGCAGGATATGAGATGATAAACAAGTCCCTACGCTGGCTGGGAGGATAGAGACAGAGAAAGCAGAGAGGAAGTGGTGAGGTTGGAGAGAGCGACGGCAAAGATACAGTGGATACTGTATATGGCTCTAGTGCTTGATGACAAATGCATTTTTCTTCCGTCAATTTAAACCCAAGGCAGAGGGATACTGTTCTCTGTCATAAAGGCCCAGCAAATGTATGTTTTTATGCAGTGATGCTGTATAGAAAGCTCTCACAGAAAGAATGAGGGTTAGTGATTCAGATCGATAAAAAAAACAACAGCTTTCTCCATTATCTCTAAGCATCATCGATATTTCATGGTATTTGAGCTCCCTGTCGAAGAATTAGTCAGCAAGATGTCTGGGATCTTTAGGAGTTATGAGTTTTAGGGCCGGTTTTTAAGCCTTTTTCTGGACTGTCTGCAATTGAGGTTTAAACTCAGGCATCAAGTTAGTAGGGGTTTAGTCTGTGAGTGTGAAATGACCCTGTTGTTCTGCAGAGCTTCAGGCCATGCAGACAGAAATCACTAACATGGCTGGTTAGCCAGGGAGCCAGAGGGAGCGACACCATTGTTTTTATTTATCTTGCAGTCTGGAGCCAGACCTCAGTGTGCAGTTTAAGTTTAAGCTTCAGGCTTCCACTGTGTTGCATTAGGGCAAGATAGATGGGAACGAGGCTGAACCAGACTGGCTGACAGGTAGGTCATGCCAAGCACTTTGTCTGTAGCCTGGCACCAGCACCTTCCGCCAGTGAAAATTTAGATAGGAAAGATGTATCTTAAACAGATGGATAGCTGTCATATTTCTTTTCTGTGTTGATTCATTTTTATCACTTTACCGCAAATCAAGATTACATATCAATATGTTTGAGTTAAATACTCCAAATCTGAAGCAAATCTGATTTTTTAAGATGCCAGAATATGAGCCAGCTATACAGAGAGTGAACTGGTCAGACAGCCAACTGAGTGAAGCAGAAGGACATCCCTGTTTGTGTTTGCTGATTTCCAGTTCCAATAGTGTCGATCAACACATTATGGCTAGAGATGACATGCTGGATAGTGTCAGTGGTCAGTCATTAGTTTGTTTATACCAAATGTAGACTTTGTAGGATCAATTTCCTGGGCCAACAAACAGTCTGCTGGAATTCACTCAGTTTTGACTTGTGTTCCATTTGATTAAATACTGAGTTGGGTTGAGGAAAAATGTCATGTCATGGCCTTAAACTAAGTAAAAATGTACATAAAAGTAACATTAATACGGAAGTAGTGTCAGAAACACACCAACGTAACTTTAAAAGCTAAACACCTCCTGATGGAAAGTCCGGTTCTTTCTCTCTTTTTATTCTTCATAAGCTCCGAGCGTAGCATATTTACTCGGCTGCAGATCCTTTGCGTGTGGAGAGGGTACACTGGCAAGACACTCTGCTTGTTGACAGTTTGACATGAGTGACAGAAACAAAGCGTCTATCTGTAATTCTCAGAGGCAGATATCTCAGTGACACTGAACATCACCATCTCTGAACAGCGTAGACAGACAGGGATTGCTCAAGTGTGACCGATGAGCTTCAGAATCAACCCGGCAGGAGTAAATGTGTCTTTTGTGTCAAACGAGGAGTGTGATTCATTAGGCATGTCAGACAGAGGTACTGTGGCCACTCAGCCAAGGCACTGAATCAGACAGACAGTCACCAAAGTCAGTCGAGCAGAGGAAACTAAATTCAGGATTCCACATCTCCACTTCATAACCAGCTAATGACCGTGGATATGTATACGTATTTTCTGTTGGAACTAGAAATACATGGTTTTCTGTTTTGTAAATATGCTTCTTTCAGAAGAAGTAAAAAAATTAAAAAAGTTAAATATTAGTGTATATACATTTCATAAAAAAAATGATATGAACACCTCATGTCACATATCATTTTCTATAATAAAAGCTTAAAAGAACACAGTGTTAACATTGTGTTCCATATAGGGCCAGACCACATTTAATGATGAGCCCTTTGGAAAATGATGTGATACTGTTGCATGTTGTTATACTAATTGAAAGCAATACATTATTGTGTGTTACTGCTGTGTAACTCTCTACAGAGGCTGGCTCATAAATCTTCCACACTGACCAATGATGAGCTAGCTCCTTCCTGTTCTGTCTATGGATCATCAGGGCTAATTGCCAGATTTGATTTTTATAGGGGCCAGGGCAATGCAAGCATGTTGCCAGGTTGGTTTTGAGTGAACCAGAAAGGCTCTCAGCCTTATTAAGCCAACGCAGTTCTTACTGTAAAGGCAATGAGAGCTCAATCAGGTTATTCATCCCATAATTCAGACATAGGCAGGGGCGGACGCAGAGATGGGCTTAGTCACGGCTGATTAGACGCAAGGATGGATGCTCTGACAGCTCTCTTATCTGCGCAGGAAACACTAATGCTAAGATGCTAGAGGTGGTGGTGATGATTATGATGACGGGGATTCAACTATTGATCTTTAAACAGCAGCACTCTGGCAGAGCAGATAATGGCTTGTTTAGTGATATAATATTGAAGAAAGCTCTTGTTCATAATTCTATTATACTGCTTGTCTGTAAGCACAACAGCAGCTCACACCAGGAGATGACAGTCATTTTCCAAACCTCTCTCTCACTTGCAGCCTTTTTTTTTTTTATTATTTTGCTTGTGTGTTTTCCTCCCTTCACGCTGTTTTGTTCACATATGTACTTATATTTCCAACTGATCTTTCTACTGTGAAATAGCAAGAGCAATATGAGTAATTCCATGGCTCCATGTTTAAATATAAAATTTATTGCCTTCGCCCACACTCTCTTAAATAATTCAGTAGATTATGTTGCCAATGGCACTTAAGTTTGTGCTCCATATAAAAGCTCAGAAGAGCAGCACTGTGAATCGTGCAGATGTTGCCAGAAGTACCACCTGTTCCTGCATGCACTGTGAGGAATGTAATGATTTTCTGGCACTAGAATAAGTTTCTGACTTATTTTGAGTTTTTTCTTTTTTTTTTTTTCAATGTCGTGATTTGGCATTCATTTGACCGATCAATCAGAGTACATCAGTTTCAGGCAGTGAAAGTACATTTTTAGTCTGTTGCAACATGAAAAGGTCAAACTTAAAGAAATAGCTTGATTATTGAGGGGAAATATTTGCTTTCTCGCTGAAAGGTAGATGAGAAGCTGGATACTGGTCTCATGGAGTTGAAACCAGGAGGTTTATTGGCTTAGCACAAAGACTAGAAGCAGGGAAAAGCTGCAGCCTCAGTGACTAATGCCTGCTTCATATTGGAAGAATTTAACCATGATTTTTTATTTTTTAACTGTTTTTCAAGCTCCAAGCTTGCCCCAAATCAGAGGCAAATCGCTTTTGGCTCTGCGCTTGCAAATCGTCACCGTGTGTGAATTGCGTGAACACAGAATCATCGCAGACAGACTTCAGATAACCAGCATGTTAAAAATCTCCTGGTGAGCTCTGTAACAAAAGGAAATTTTCTGCATGTTTTGTGTTTGCGACAGGCACCTCCCGATTACAAGACCTCCTTGTGTGAACAGTATAGCTATGTGATGGCTTTGAAAGTGCAACGTGAACATGGCTTCACTAAATCTCCTTTACCTGGAAACCTCACCGTAATGATAAGCCTGGAGAACTTTGGATGGAGACAGACTTGCTGTATCCCCCCCACACTCTGTCTTCAAGCTAAGCTAAGCTATTTGCCTCCTGGTTCCAGCTCCAGAGTGGTATTGATCTTCTAACTCTTGGCTAGAGAGCAAAGCATATTGTCCAAAATGTCCAAATATATTTAAAGGTCATCTGCACCAGCTACTGCAATAAGCTGGAGAGCATGCAGAGATCCTGCAAGGCTGTGCATCTCTCTTCTGTTTTAATTTTATGTACAGGAAATTGTAAGTATTTAATTTCCATCTGGACCACAATCTGAATTAAATTACACACAGTGATAAAACATCACCTTTTTTCATTTAGTCACTGAAGTAGTTCATGAGAAAATTCTTTTGAAAATGATTTATTATTGATTTAACATTGGTGTTTATTTTTTTCATCATGCAGACTATAAAAACCTTTAAACTTGTTTTTAAAAGTCACTAAGCATCGTCAATTATCTGTAAAGGCTACATGCTCACAGACTAACCTTTATCCTGGAGGACTGTTAGTAAAGTGAAGTCAGTTTTCCAGCAGATGGAACACCTGCCGCCTCTACGCTTTGTGCAGCTCGCTTTTGTTGATGTACGACTGTTCAAATAGCTCAAACACTGAACACGGGGGGCAGGTGGTGGTCACCGTCACTGAAAACAAGTCTGAGAATATTAAAATGTCACAGATGTTTTGAAAAACAAGCTGCTTGCATGATTTGATTTGCGATATGGAATGATGAAACGCTGTGTGTGTGTGTGTGTGTGTGTGTGTGTGTGCGTGTGTGTAGTAGCCTACTCAGTACATACAACACTCAAACACTTTTGGATCAAGCTGCCGCTTTTTCTGAAGTTTTGCTGAGTGTGATTGGATACGTGTATAGGTGCCAGTGTCCCCAATTAAAGCTGTTAAGGTCTGTCTCGCTGTTTTACACACACACACACACACACACACACACACACACGCACGCGCACATGCACACACACACATACGATCATTGATCACAGTTCGACGAAACAGATTTGCTGTTTTCCAATCTACTCATACTTCTCATCGGTTCACTAATGTCTGTGGGGAGCCAGCCTTAAGTGTCCATTTGAAGAACTGCACTTTTCAGTACTTGGCTTCATTTCTCAGCACAGGAGGATATTGTCTAATGCTCACTCACTGACATTCTCGACTCTGCAAGCAAAATAACTTGATTATAAATTAAATGTAATTCAATTTCATGCTGGTATAATCAGAATACCTGTGAGTCAGCCTCGTGACCTTCACAGACCCTGACCCAGCTCACACTCACCATCACACACAAATGAAACCACCTTTTGAGCTTTTTACTCCCTCCCTGCACATGCTCATGCAGTACACTCACTAAGAGCAGCGACAATAGCAGCTCCAGCCTACTCAGAAACAGCCGGGTAATTGCAGCCCTCATTTGAGTGGCTCATATTATAGCTGAGAGGCAATGTGAGTGTGCTGTATGTAAGTGTGTGTTTGTTCAGTAACTTGTTCAAAGTGGGTGAATGGCGAGTGTTAGTTCATTGCTGATAAAGGAGAGAGAGAAAGAGAGAGAGTGAGAGAGAGAGGCAGCCTGCAACAGCTGATTACTGTAATAGCTCTCTTTTCAACAGCTCTCATATGACATCAGACAATGTTGAAAAGTGTAATAAAGCAGTTTGAATATGTTCATTGTTAAAATAATAACAATAATAATAATTGTTGCAATTATTCTACACAAAGAAACATAGGGTTATAATTGTTTACAAAGTGCTTAGATTAACATTCACTAAATATTTCTGGATGTATTTTCTAAACATGGAGACACATTTTAGGGGCTTTTTGCGTGTTGATGAAGAAAATAAAAAAGCTGTTGTATAAGATGTTGTATATTGAAACATATTGTATAAGATGGTTAATTATATTTATCATTGCAGAAATAAAACAAGCAATCTAATAATGTAATGACAATATACTGTACAGATTACCGTAATAATTATTGACTCATTTTTAACATGCTTACCATGTTTTTTTTAATGTAAAATCTGAGTAAAGGTATAAAGGAGCACAACATGGACATACTGTACTTCAGTGCTTAAGTACACTATTATAGAACCACTGATTCGATTTGCAGCCGTATTGTAAGTGGAATATGAACTGGGACTATTAAGCACTTTTGTGATACTCAGCAGTTTTACTGACAGTTTGAATATGTATGTGTTCAAAGAAACTGCACGGTTTGGTAGAGCTACAGTATATTAGACATATAAGTACTATTACACATATTGCTCCCTCTCCCCGTTACAAACAACAACAAAAAAAGATGTAGCGTCCATTGTCATCACTAATGAGCTTGGCTACTATAGCAACAGGGCTACAGGGAGAGGACTGCTAATTAGCTGCTTCCTCATTCAGGTACGCTTCCCTTGTGGATGAACGTGTAGTACATCCCCATCTTGTGTCTTGGCATGTCCATCCACCCATTATCTACCACTTACCCTCGTAGGGTCATGGGGGGCTGGAGCCTATCCCAGTTGTCTTAGGGTGAAAGGCAGGGTACACCCTGGACAAGTCGCCACCTCATCACAGGACACATAGAGACAGACAACCACTCACACTCACATTCACATCTACAGTCAATTTAAATTAGCCAATTAACCTAATCCCCATGGTGGGAGGAAGCCGGAGTACCCGGAGAGAACCCACACAGACACGGGGAGAGAACATGCAAACTCCACACAGAAAGGCCCCGGGCCGGGATTCGAACCCAGTACCTTCTTGCTGTGAGGCGACAGTGCTAACCACTACACCACCGTGCCGCCCGCCATCTTGGCATGTGTGAAAATAAATAAGCAACAGAAGAATAATATAAGGTAATGTGCTGAAATGCTGTAAAAATAAATCGTCCCACTTCTGTTTTTCAGATAATATTCTGTTTCACCATGTGGTGAACAACTAAGATTCCACTAAACCAGGACAAGAGGGAGGAAACAGAAAACGGAGGCAAGGGAAGCCGGACAACATCTTCTTTTGAATCTAGCATCACTCGGATGAGGAGTAACTCTTCTTCCACAGAGCTGTATGTGATTGCTTTCACAAGGAAATTGTAAAAGGGCAAAAGAAAAAGTATCAAAGAGAGGACGTCCTGCTGTTCCTTGTGAAATCCTTCCCTTTGAGTCTGACCTTTGACCTTTAGCTCTCAGTATGACCAGTCTGGCAGGAAAGCTAGACCCTCGGAGGGTTCAGTGGCGCTCTTCATGGAACGCCTTTACATCCCGTGTCCTGAGGACCAAACCCGTGGAGTCCATGTTGGATTCGGCCATGTCGGGCACCAGCTCACATGGGACCAGACTGGCCCGGGTCTTATCTACAGTGGACCTGGTGTCGCTGGGCGTGGGCAGCTGTGTCGGAACAGGGATGTATGTTGTCTCGGGGCTGGTTGCAAAGGAGATGGCCGGTCCAGGAGTCATTGTGTCCTTCATTATCGCAGCTGTGGCCTCCATACTGTCTGGTGAGAATGGAGTTTTGTTGTTTATTTCTGCTCTTAAAGGGACAGTGTGCAGGATTTTGTGGAATCTAATGATGTGGTTGCAGATCTCAACCAAGTACCCCTCCACTCACTAAAAAAAAAGTGGAAGTTTGACTACTCTAGAAAACAGCAGAGCAGTTCACAGTGTCAGGTGATTACACACAAATGAAAACATAGTTATTAATATTATATTCCACTTATGCATATACCCCACAATATGCTACATACTGCTCCTTTAAACACTCTTACTGTCCCTGCTCCTTCACACACTGACTGTAACGTAGTATAGGGGGCACACTGTGAAGGTTACTGTCATACTTATCCCCATTACACTGATATGATTTATATAAAGCACCTTTTAATAACTGTGTAGTTGGAACAAGTGCAGAGCCATTATATGGGCAGTGCTATGATATCAAAGGCACTCAGGGGATGTTTTAGTACCTTAATATTCTAATCAATACCTTCACCTCTGCCCTCACTTGGATAATGCAGTCATATCACTGATAACATGTATTAATGAGTGTCTGTGTGCGTCTCCTCCTCCGTCTCACAGGAGTGTGTTATGCAGAGTTTGGCGTGCGGGTGCCTAAGACCACAGGTTCGGCCTACACGTACAGCTACGTGACCGTGGGCGAGTGCGTGGCGTTTTTCATCGGCTGGAACTTGATTCTGGAGTATCTGATCGGCACGGCGGCGGGGGCGTCAGCTCTCAGCAGCATGGCGGACTCACTGGCCAATCACAGTATCAGCAACTTCATGATTTCACACATCGGAACGCTCAATGGCTTGGGTAAGTGAGGAAGAACCTGCGACAGTTTTATCGAGAGAAATGTTAAGATTGGCTTTTGTTTTTATTGTCAGGATTTGGATTAATATGAGAGCTGTAGAGAAGTGTTCTATGCACTGCTGCAGTCAATAATTCAGTAGGGATAGTTTGAGAATGCTGCTCATGCTGTTTTATAATAAAAAGTCAGCATTGGATGTAAGAAAGTCTACTTTCTGTTGTGTTTCCTGCTGGGACAAATACTAAAATTCTTTAAAAATAGCTGCAGTAACACAGCAAATCCAATACATGGACAATAGTTAATAGCTAATAGGAGGTGTTTCTATTTGCAAGGGAGAATATGATCTCTTTACAACATTTATTTTGTTTTGTTTCTTGGACTAGAATAGGATTCCGGCTTCCTCCCACCATCCAAAAACATGCATGGGGATTAGGTTAATTGGTTAATTTAAATTGACCGTAGGTGTGAATGTGAGTGTGAGTGGTTGTCTGTCTCTGTGTCCTGTGATGAACTGGAGACTTGTCCAGGGTGTACCCTGCCCTCCGCCCTAAGACAGCTGGGATAGGCTCCACCCCCCCGTATCCCTATGTGAGGATAAACGGTAGATAATGGATGGATGGATGGATGGATGGATGGACGGACTAGAATAGTAACTGAAGCCTTTCTCTCCACTTTATATCTGGAGTTTATCATCTAACAGCTTTAAACCTATAAATGGACATTCACCCATGTCACCTCTTGGGATAGAGCATCATTTTATTCCTCACCCTCCACGAGAGGGTCAGAGTCAGTTCTGCTCAGCTGAATGACAGCTTTGCCAATCTGTTGTTGACCCAAAGACGCAGATTTAGTAATCTATATCTTTGCCAGTATCATTGCAATAATGTCTGTAATGCTTGTCCTCCGTGTCATAAATTGTTCTTTCAACATGTAACAGAAGCACAGTATTCATCCTTATCACCAGAGATATTTTGTGTAACACTGGCTCAATGCACTTCTGTGTTTGAATGACAGTGCACTGATTTAAAAAAAATGGAAATAATCCCATCTGGAAAATCATCCATCCCTGTATCATTTTTTTCCATGGAACATCCAAACGATGTTTCTCTACTTATCTTGGAAATCGTGTCAGTGTGGAAACAGCATCTTGGATTTCTAAATGATTCATGCAGCACAGTGTTGCAGGTCATAAACCGTGCCTGCTAATCTGATGTAACACTATATCTGATATGTGTGCCAGCTGCATCTATCTGGGTGACACTGCCCTGACAGCCTCTTCCTGTTGGACGCAACAAAGCGGTGGTAGTGGTCATGTGACAAGCAGCACGGCCAGCTGTTCCACACCATAATGGAAAGTTAATGTTTTCCTTTTCCTGCTGGAGATAAACAGCTGTTTCTCCACACCACAGGAAAAGTGTGGAATTTACCTCAAAATATGTCTCATTAGTTTCCGTGTGACCACCTGTGTGTATTTGCAAAGACAGAGCTTCCCTGTGACACTGTTGAGTTGGGTTATATAGTTATTTTTGATCATGTTTTACAGTACGTTCAATGTAATGCTTTAGTGTGGTTGATGAAAGTTTAGCTTTGCTGATATTTCAATTTTGGCAAGTCATAGGAATTCTTAGAAAGTTTCTTTTTATGTTACAAGAAAATGCCAGATCTTGATAACAAAAGGTTACAATCAGCAGTCATTCCCAAAACTAATGGTTCTGCAGAAATCACTTATCGACTCCAGCTTCGATGCAGAGTGATGGGAACATGGCGTTTCACATTTCCTCCCCTTTTTCCACCTTCTCAGCCACAAATTCCATTCAAGCAGCACTCAAACATTGTTTCAAATTAGTCTGCACCAAGTTTGAAGAGAAACTGAATTTGTAACAGATATAAAATTTAGAAACCATAGTAACATTTTGACTGGCCTCAGTGCTACTTTCCCTGTTTTTCAGCATGTTTCTAGTGTTGAACAAAACAAACAGCCTACTTTTAGTGTTTTATTTTGGTGGAAACGGGTAGAGCTGAGCAGTGGAATTCCCTTGAAAGCCTTGAAATCAACATATGTTTAGTTGATAGCCAAAAAACACAATCATTTGATTAATAAGAAAATAATGATGAAGTTCTGGTCAGGTGATTTATCCATCTATGTTTTTCACCCACCACCATCAAGGTGTTTGGATTTCTCAGCTGTTCAACTAGAATATCTGTGTGCTAATGCTAACACTCTCCTTTCTAGGTAAAGGGGAGCAGTCGTATCCGGACCTGCTGGCGCTGCTGATCGCTCTGCTGGTGACGGTTATAGTCGCGTTGGGAGTAAAGAACTCGGTGGGCTTCAACAACTTACTGAATGTCATCAACCTCATAGTGTGGGTGTTCATGATGATCGCTGGGCTGTTCTTCGTCAACGGGGAGAACTGGGACGAGGGCAGATTCCTGCCCTTTGGCTGGTCGGGGGTATGAACACATACCCAAATACACACATACTCTTGAGTCTGGAGTGTGGAGGGTAGATTAAAAACCCATCTGCTTATGCTCTTTATGTCAGCAATCATTTCTCGTGCCTCTGTCCCAGGTGATGCAGGGTGCAGCCACTTGTTTCTATGCCTTCATTGGATTCGACATCATCGCTACGACAGGAGAGGAAGCCAAGAGTCCCAACACCTCCATCCCCTACGCCATCACCGCCTCGCTCATCACCTGCCTCACCGCCTACGTCTCTGTGAGTTAACTCTAGACCACCATGTGCTCCAACACATGCAATAAATGCTTCATTTATTTCCATTTGTTAGCGTTCAGTAGGATGTAGGCCCCCAGGCTACGGCCACAGTTTACAATTTAAACAAAAGTATTTCAGATTGAATCACTGAATTGAGAACAAATCAGAATTTCAGTTTGTGTTTGGTCATTATCTTTTGCCATAATTGTTTTTTTAATTTTAAGATGACACTTTTTACCTGTAAAGCTCTAAATCTGCTATTTATCATTCTTCACGTTACCTTCGAGTTCTTTTGAACGTACCTGTGAAAACATGCTCAAAGCGTTGCCCCAAATTTTGAGAAGTGTCTGCCAGAAGGATGGAAAGATCAGATATCACTCCCAACTGTGTGGGTGTGTGTCTCAGAACAGATCTTTACGTATTCAGCTCGCTCAGCCTACTAGATTTCTGACTTTGACACGTTTGTGCTGGATGGTTGTTGCTATGGGTACCGTGTAACAGTGGCCTATCAGGAGGGAGGGTTTTTTTTCTACATTGTCTGGGGCCATAGATTGCATCAACTTCAAAACTCCAACTACTTCTCTTTGAATACCTCGTCTTTCTCTCTCTGTCTCCCAGTCGCTTCTGTTTCTCCAAATAACCATACAAAATCTATTTTCTCAGCTTCTCTTAATCTCCATCTTTCTTTGATCTGTCTCACCCTAGAACTTTTTTGCTCCCACCATGATCCTCTTGCTGTTGCAGTTTAAGATCCAGGATCACTTTAATCATTCAGAGCATTAGTTGTTGAAGTAGGGCTCTTCCTTCACTGCACTGTTTTTCCATGTTGAATTTCCTCACATCCATGCTTTCGAGTGGGCATCAGTACATATTCACTAAAGAGGGCAGTGAGGAGGATGCTTTGGGGAAACCCTTGTTCGCGCTTGAAAATTGAAAATGATCTGACAGCGAGCTAAAATGGGCTCTGTAGCATGCCGTTTGGGATCAGCTTTGCTCTCTCAAACAGATATGTCAAACTGGGATTTGTTGCAGGATTCCCACTAGCTTAGTATAGTCCCCTTTGACTGGTTCATATACCGTCGACCAGCCTGTGCCCAGATTGGACGAAAGGTTAAAGGGCACTATGCTACTACAGCAGGAGGAACATTATCTCTATATCTTCTTCTCTGTGAGGGTTAGCCTTTTGTATTATTCCTCTCTCTTTCTGCAATCTGTTCAAGCGGATCCCCCCTCTATCACAGCACAGTATCTGTGACAGATGGCCCTGCATGATTTCACACATCAGATGTGAGGATCAAAATTGCGCGCGCGCTGTATATTTGTGTATTGCATCGGTTTAAATTCATTTCCTAGACACTTCCCTTGACCCTAACCATATCCACTACCCATGTAATCCTGACCCTAACCCTAACCAAAGTCTAACCTTACACTAACAATAAATGTTCTCCAAGTCTTCAGCCTAAAATGTAACAGTTAACATTAAAAATAATACCCACTCACACACACACACGCGCGCGCACACACTCACACACACACACGCACACATGCACACATACAGCAAGGGAGAAGCATGACTAATGAACATTTTGCATGTGATGCGATATGCGGTGTGCTGGACTTGCTAGCAGTACAAAGTTAGGCTGAGCTCAACCCTTTTCAGTATTTAAAGACTAAATGTTTATCTGATTATAGTTGTGGTTGATGATGAGGTTGATCAAACAGTCTCACCACAAGGTACATTTACTAGCATTTACTAGCATATCAGCTGTCAAGTAAAGCTGAATTTCAACTTTGGAATCTGTCCCCCAAAATGGTTCATTTAATAGCTGTTTTAGAAAAGACAAAATACACAACTTCTGGGAAATCTAGTGAGTAACAGCCTGCATTGGGGTCTGCTGCAGTGTTTTAGACTACCACCGGGTCTGCACGTGATGGCTTTAGTTAATAGTTCACTGAAACTTCACAATATGACAGAGAACATTTTATGACGAGCTACTCCCTACAGAATTTTAGCAGCAGTTTTTTGCAATATTCTTTGTTGAACATTACTTTCATATTGACATATACTACCAAAGAACTCTTCAGAATCAGAAATAAGTTAAATAAACGTAGTGCAAATATAAGAAATATGACCAGAAACAAAAGATAATAAAGTCAAAACAAAGAATAAAAAATTTTAAAAAATCTATGAATGAACAAACTGTTTGTGTTGTGCCCTCTTCCATCCAGGTTTCTGTGATCTTGACTCTGATGGTGCCGTACAGTGAGATTGACGCTGACGCCCCGCTCATGGAGATGTTTGCGATGCACGGCTGTATGTTTGCAAAATATATCGTGGCAGTGGGCTCCATAGCCGGACTCACCGTTTCCCTTCTGGGTTCACTGTTCCCGATGCCCAGAGTCATCTACGCCATGGCGGGAGACGGCCTGCTATTTAAGTCAGTCATTATTTTTAAGGTCAATCTAAATTTGCGCACAGCTGAGTCTCAGTCAGCTCATTTGTGAATGTGTGTGTGGTGTGTTTAGGTTCCTGGCCAACGTGTCTTCCTACACAGAGACCCCTGCTGTTGCCTGTGTGGTGTCAGGCTTCCTGGCCGCCCTGCTGTCCCTTCTGGTCAGCCTCAGAGACCTCATAGAGATGATGTCCATAGGAACCCTGCTGGCATATACCCTGGTGAGTGGATAATGATGGTGGACACTTCTATACACACCATATGACTACTTCCAGGGTCACTATATTTAGCTCAATATATTACAAAGATTTATACTAAGACACTTTGCAAAAAAAAATCAATTCCTTGGCATGTCAGATTTGGCAAAAAAGCCTGTACTCTTTGAAGGAGCTTTTAATTACTGTGCACAGCAAGAGAGACGTTGCTGGGAAACTAATCCATCAACACATTAATCATACAGAATTATGTGATGGCTGTAAACATATATAAACAGCTTAAAGCCACCAGTACTGATGTATGAATGAAATGCTGCTAACTAATCAGAGCTAAGACATGCTCCACATGCTCAGGGACTGCAGACGAATTAAAGAGAACAAACAAATGTCTTCTTTCTGGTGGGAATACAAGTGAACACTAAGAAAAGCAGTTTTGTTTTGTAACAACAGAGTGTTTGTAGAAGAAACAATTGTTCCTCCTCCTGGTCTGCAGGTAAGCCTGTGTGTACTCCTGCTGCGTTACCAACCTGAGGGCGACATCCACGGCTTTGTGAACTTCCTCTCCGAGGAGCAGAACAGCAAGAGAAAGGAGGGCGTTCTGGCCGAGTGTGAGAAAGACGCCTGCTCACCAACCAGTGAAGCAGATGAGTACGGAGGTCCGGCCACTAACACCTGCGGAGCCAAAAACCTGCCGTCTCTGGGGGACAACGAGATGCTGATAGGCAAACCAGATAAAAACGCCTACACCGCTAGCCACCCGAACTATGGCACAGTGGATATGACCACTGGTATTGAAGCCGAAGAGTCAGAGGGTGGGATGTCCCGGCGCTTGAAGAAGCTCATTGGCCCTCGCTACTACACCTTGAGGATCCGATTGGGCCTCCCAGGAAAGATGGACAGGCCGACGGCAGCCACGGGGAAAACTGTTACCATTTGTGTCCTGCTCCTCTTCATTTCCATCTTTGCTTTCTGCTCCTTCATCATTTTTGGTGAGAATACTTGAACAAACCTGGGCGAGTCCTCACAGTGTGGTGTAACCATGAATTGTTTCCTCCTCTCTTGTTTCTTCAGGAGCGAACAGCATTGGGGAGGGTCGCTGGTGGGCTTTGCTGCTATTGATCTTCTTCATCATCTTCCTTGCCCTGCTCGTCATCATCATCCTCCAGCAGCCAGAGAACCCGAAGCGGCTGCCCTACATGGCACCCTGTGTGCCCTTTGTACCCGCTTCAGCCATGCTGGTCAACATCTACCTCATGCTCAAACTGTCTGCCATCACCTGGATACGATTCTCAATCTGGTGCATCGTGGGTAAGCCACCATCTCATCGAGTGATAGTCTTTTATTGACTGATTTTTAGATAGGACAGATGGGAACTTGCCATGTTTTCATCTAAAACAATAGGGTGGGGAATGTTCTCATTGGCTCCATGAGCCAGTAAAATCTAGTGTCTCACTTTTTATGGGAGAACAAGGAAGTCTCATTTCACTTTTATTTCCTTCCTCAGTTGTATCTGTCTGTACATCTGTATTTGTGTGAGTGTGTGTGTGTGTGTGTGTGGCTAAATCATCTTGTCACTTCTGCCTTCTCACTGCTCATGTAGACAGATTGAATGCAGACTGATGTCCAGCAGAGGTGTTTTTGTTCGTGCACAAACACTGGTGGGCATCTGTGGTTTTTTCACTGTGTGAGTAGGACTGCTGTATTCTTCTGACTCACTCAGAGTGGGATGAATTTCAACAGAGTTTCCTCTGTGCTTTTATATTTGCTTTTGAGCTCTTAAGGGGTAACGTTGGTATTTTCAACCTGAATTCTATTTTCCCATGTCTAACCGAACAGTCTAATTTCAACAATAAGGGACAAGCTGCCACTCTCATTTGTATTTGCCATGACAGGCTCTGATTGTTATTAAAATTGTCACTATTCTGCCACTGAAGACAATGGCAGAATAGTGGATCAGAGCTTCTCCAGAACTGCATCTGCATGTCTAAATGTTGTATTCTGTGAAAGGTCCTTTCCAAAATTTTGATTCTTAGAGTAACAATCTTACCCTCAATACTGGACCAGTTTCAAATAATTGTTGTCCCTGTTGAACTAAAACATGGGAGAATACAGTCCATGTTGCAAAATACCAAAATTACTGTGAGGACCAAATGTTCATTTATTGTGTTATATATCCCAGGTACCATGATGAAGAGATAATCAGTGTTATTCACTTCACCTGTCACTGGTCATAATGTTTTGCCTGATCGGTATATGTGCATGTACTTATATGCTAACAAGAGCCTGTGTGTCCCTTCAGGTGTGCTCATCTACTTCGGCTATGGCATGTGGAACAGCACGCTGGAGATCAAGGCCAGAGAGAACGAGGTGCACGCCTCCACCTACCAGCGCTACGACCAAGGTGTGGACGAAGGTTTCTGTGGCTTTGACGACGATTTCTACCCGCCTTCCACTGACCCCTGGTGCGCACCGGAGGGTGGCTCGGGGCTCAGCCCGCCCCCAGAGGCCAAACCCGAAAGTGACGGGGCGCCGTCGAAATGTGGAGGCAGGACCATTGCCAATCACGGCCTCGCGGAGGAGGATCCGATGGATTTCTGAAGGGACTGACTCTGTGTTACTCTGAATGTACTGCCTTGTCTGCTGACTGGGGAACTGGGAGGGTACAGTAGTGTGAGTGCATGAGTGATTGTGTGTGTGGTGTGCGTACATGCCTGCATGTGTGTGTGTGTGTGTGTGCGTGTATTGTTTGTCTGTCCAGCCCTTGGGCTAGATAGTCATTCACCTTAACTCAACCATGCTTGGCTCCCTGAGCTCACGCAGCAAATGAGGACATCAAGGTCAGGTGTCTTGTCACAGTCACTTGTTATTCACTTACTGGAGTCCACATCCCACACAAACAAGCCAGATAAGAAAAGTGCAGACTTAGCAAGAGACATGACGTGGTTCACTGCACTGTGAGCCACAAAACAGTGTTTAGTGAGAAACCTGTTACTTGAATATCTAAGAATTTGTAGGATATAGGGAGGAGAAGGTGATGAGCAAGGGACGGATGAATCAGCAGCTCTCTTCCTGTCAGTACTCTTCAACAGACAGACAGGAAAGTTAGATGACAGCATGCCAAGCCCAAGCTATTTCCTCTGGACAGGTCTGACTCATTTTCTTTTCAACAGGCAGATGTGCTCTCAAAAACACAGATTTGCTTGCAAATTAAAAAATGTCTTTTAACATTTCCCCTGGCCCCAAATCTGTCTAGCCCAAGGGACTGAGAACTGGATTGGGAAGAGGGTGTTGATGTTTTCTGTCACAAAATAGTACTTGGACTTTGCTTGCAATAGTGCCTTCATCTACTGTATGTGTACGTGAGTTTCTGATTACATCTGTTTTCTACTTTAATTTCTGCCTGTGTACGTTTGAGGGTGTACGTGCAATCAAACTCCACATTTTACATTGATACTCATGTCTGTGTAGATATTAAGTGCGTCCTTCGGGTTGTTTTGCTGTGTAGGTATTTGTTTTGTTTTTTGTTCTTCCCACTCTTCACCCCAGCATGAAGCTCTAAATCAATCCGCCGACAAAAAAAGCAGCTCATGGTGCAATACAACATGTGCTTGTCAGCTTGTTGGCGTACCTAAAAAGAGGTACAGAGAGAGAGAGAGAGAGGGAGGGAGAGAGAGAGAGAGAGAGAACAGGTTGAATCCTAATTGACAACCTGCATGGTTTATTGTGATGAATGTCTTATTTGTGTGCTCATCTCTCCGCTGATGCAGTTCTTGCTGTTTACTGGGGCTGGGAAGGAATTCATTTTCAGTTCATTCAATTCAGGAAATGGATCCAGTGTTTTCATCCCTATGAGAAAAGATGCATAGTGTGCAGCTTTTCTCACAGGGATGGAAATGGCAAAATTAGGGACTATAGAAAAAGTATTACTATTGATGAAGGCATGGTAGTGTGACATTTTTAGAAGAGAAGGTGAGGATCATTTAAAGGGACATATTAGGGCAAATACTGGTATATTTACACAGCATGGGAACAATAATGTGTGTCTGTAAATATTAAATTATTTAATCCAATGTACAAGTATGGACCTAAATTTAACATGGTATGTCCCTTTTAATGATGATTAATTGTCATATTGTCCCCTTCAACATCAGTAATTTTCATACAGTCCCTATAAGGACTGTATATATATATAAAGAACAGGGTTTGCTTTGCACTCACAGCACATGTCAGTGTGTTGTGAGTTGCTACCAGTTTTGTGTTGTAATTGTACTTGTATACATTGGCTGAACTGAAATACAATGCCTCCTCTTCCATGTCTCTCCTTTTCTCCTCCCCTCCTGTGCTTTTAACCCCTTCTTTCATCTCCATATTGTCTGCATCCTCCACTTCCTCCACTCTTGCTCTTCCAGCTGTGGTCTTCCTTCATCTGTTTCCCACCTCATCCCTCTCTCAGCTGTGTCAGCAGGGAGACGCCTCTCTTAAGTCACAACTGATGGTGTCAGGATTGGTTTTCAGTCAGGATTTGAAACAGCAATCTGTACATGGCCTGACGATACATTTGATCCTGTTTCACCTCAGGGTGTCCGCTGTCTATCTTCTGATCTGTCATCGGAGCATTAACTCCTCTCCCGGTGGTTCTGCTCCAATACAAACTAGTCTGAGCGATCCTCCTTGTTGCCTGCGCCTCTTCATGGAGCGAGTGTTTAAGTCCCACTCTTTACATGGTACATGTAAGCTGCTGCTGCACCCCGAAGAGATATATTGTGAAAATCAATCAAATCAAATGATGGTCCTCCAGAGCTCAGTGTGATGGACATGCAAGCGAAAGCTGCCAGGGTTTGTGGTTTGATTCTATATCTAGATTGTATGCACTCATGACACTGTCAGGGGTTCTGTTATAATGTTGAGGGTGGGGGCACTTCTACAGTATCTGCTGATTGTCCTCCGTGTACCTTTTCCTTCTCGCCCCCTGTTGCTGCATCTGTCCCTTCCAGGGAAGCCTTATTTGTCTAATGCACTAAATCTAAAGCTGCCACGCTAAACCCCCACCCTACCTCTGCTCCTCCTGCATGTATCCACACTAAATCCACACTTTGGTATCCACAAAAATTCCACTATTCCAGAGAATTACGCTCGCACTGGACAAATCTGCAGCTTGCTAATGCAGTAACACATTTGAAGGCACAAGCAGTGTTCAATATATAAAATCAATATATTTAAATGTGCGCCCCCTTTGATCAATGAAAAATAAGATGTAATTCAGGAATTCAGTATTTCATTTAGGGACATTCAAGTAGCGAAATACACTTTTATAGAAAAGATCAGTTTTTCTTTTTAGTGTCTGCTCACAACATCATCATTAAAACCAACAAATTGATTGATCTTTCTGATACTAAGTTGTTTGTTCACACGGAGGAAGGGGATTATGTGAATGTAGAATATGTTTAGCACAAGACAACATCAGGCTCAGCAGGGGGTGGGCCAGTGATTATGATAACTAAAACCATAATATGATATTAACCCCATTTTGGTAGATATTAAAATAAAATTTTGGCCACAGAACATTTTGACAGTTTGTTTGCTGAATTGTCCAATATGAACGTTTTGTCTGGTGATAGTGTTTGGAAGAAAAAATGTATAATATTATATAAATATTATATTCTAAAACATTTGCACACAATATCTCACAGACAGCCAAACTGATAAATTCCATTGATCACATCCCAACTCGGCCAAAAGAATCCAGCATTTAGCATTTAAAGCTCAGCCAAAACAAGGCGGCGAGTCCAGGCGCTGCCGCTCTTGACACTGGACTGTACAGTACTATATTATCTGCTCTGTATGTATGCAGTGTGTGAGTGCATGTGCAGTAAGTGTGTGTGTGCCTGTGCCTCTATGTGACCGTCTGGTGAATGTGTAGCATGCCCTCATGCACGAGGCCCAGACTGTAAATGTTGTACTTGCATGTGGTGACTGATCGCTACGAGACATAATAGAACACTAAACCAAACCAAGCGCAGGCTTACTTCCTCTACCTGGGAGCACTGGCCTCTGTGCTCTGAGAGGATTTAACAGCTCTATCACAACCGAATCCGCTTTTAAAGGCAACATTGTTCAGGATCCTGACCAGTGAAGTGAATTCGCTGCTGCCTTCCTATTAGTCCTATTCAGATTCAAACCCAAACCTTTCCTTATACCTCACTCACTATTATATTGAATATGAAATTAATTCTGCGAGCTAACAGGAGATTATTAGCTGGATTCTCTCTAAACACAGGCAGTAATCTCCTCCACCAGGTAAAGGAACAAGGGCTGCGTTTGGGAAAAAAAGGGAGTAAAACATGTAGCAAACACACAGGATGGCTCCTCGCTCATCCTCCCTCAACCACCTACAGTATGCCTACTTCCTGTATATCCCTGCTCTCGGCCACAACCTCTGCAAGCCAAAGTCCACAAAGTTTATTTTTTTCACATACAGGAGACCCTGTTTTCTTCAAAGTGAACACTGAACAACAGAGATAACCATTGTTCTTAGGGTCTGCTCATAAGCTATAATGTCAGCTTAAATAAGGAGACAGATTTTTATTTTCTCACAGTGACTTTAGTCAACAGTGCAATGATCTTTTTTTTTTTTATTCTACTTGCTAAGTATTTCGTTGAAAGATTGAAAGTATTAATCTAGATGTGATTGCCTACAGCAGATCAGTTTTGTCCAGCAGTGAAAAAGTACAACATTGAAGGAGAACAGTATTTTTCTACAGCGGCCTCCCTTCCACAGGTCCTCCTCGGGTAGATGTGTAAAAAAAAAAAAAGAAAAAAAAACAGAGCTGGGTGGAGTTCAAAGACTTCACTTTCTGTGTTTTTGTTTAATCATAAGGAGGCCTGGGAGAATCTGCTAAAATCTATTTTTAACAACCGCCGTCTCCAGAAGGACGACGCTCATTTCTAAACCTTGATCCTTTCCTTTTGAAGGATTTCCAGATGGTTGCTCTAGACGTCGATAGGACCGTAGAAGGTTAAGGAGCAGAAGTGCTACAGAAACAATGCAGAAACTATTTTAATACAATTCTATAAAGGGTAAACTACAAGCATAATCAAATATTGCCACTATTGCTTTTAAAGTCGGCTACTATTTGTTTATTTTGTCTCGGAGAAGGCGTGCCATGTTCTTCCTGTGCTCTGTGTTCACTGTGGCCAAGTGTCCAGTCAGTGTGTCGGACTTGTTGAGATTGGCTTCTCTTGCAAACAAATAGATGTTCTTTTTTCTCTTCTGTATATTTTGGCACAAAGCTGTATAATGTAGTTGTTTTTTTATGTTCATTTTTTTGAATGGTTTCTTCCATGTGTGGTTATTTTCGCTCCTTGGTGCACTGTTTCTTTGCTGAGTTGTCGATATTGCTTCCATGCAACAATGAAAGCTATTTATTGCAAATACCAAAAAGAGGCTTGCTCATTTTTTTCATGTTTCCTGCTCTATTATAATTAATACACTAAGAGGCATTAAAAACGCAACAAAGTCAATGTAAAATAAAATTGGATACAACTACTTTGTATACAAAAAAATGTTTTGTTTACTACCACTCGTGGCTGTGGAGCCACATTTTTCAGCTCAAACAGTAAATTAACATGGCAGACATACCAATCCCTGTTTTTGCATGTGTGATTCGTTAGGACATTGTTTGAAAGCTTTCAATGAGTTCTTTTGGTGATTTGAGCTCAACTGGTCAAGGCTTTAAAAACCCGGAGGAAAAATGCAAGCTGTCACAGACGGTCACCATGCCACGCTTAGCAGCAAACATGAGGGAGCAGGCCATTGGTATGCTGAGATCCAGAATGACCGAAGCGAGGGTAGCCAGGCATTTTGGCGTCCACAGATGCACTATCTCACGCCTGCAGGCACGTTATGCACAGACATAATGTGCAGGTTATGGACTGGCCGCCTTATTCCCCGGATATGAACACCTTCTGGACAATCTGGATCGCCGTGTACGGCGTCATATTCCACTGCCGGTGACGGTTGCTCTCCGTACTGCACTCTTGGAAGAGTGGGAAGAGATTCCAGTGGCCGAAATCAACGCGCTCATCATGTCTATGCCACGACGATCACACAAGATACTGACATTTGTAATCCATGTCTATTCATTTTTCTACTGTTGCTTTGTTCATTCATGTTCAGTATCATACCAAGTGAAGTCGCCCAATAAATTATGAAAATTCAAATTAATATCGCAAAAAATACAATGTTGCGTTTTTAATGCCTCTTAGTATACTATACATTTAGCTCAGTCACAATTACATGTTTGAGAAGGATACTATAGGAATTACACTTAGATATAGAAGAGCCAGTGTGGAATAAAAAAATAGTATTTAAAACAACAAAACACGCTCACTGGGATAAAGTAGTTCAATTAACTGCAGTGAATTTTGATATTCTAGTCGACAAATAGGGCGGCATGGTGGTGTAGTGGTTAGCACTGTTACTTCACAGCAAGAAGGTACCGAATTCGATTCCCAGCCCGGGGCCTTTCTGTGTGGAGTTTGCATGTTCTCCCCGTGTCTCTCCGGCTTCCTCCCAACATCCAAAAACATGCATGGGGATTAGGTTAATTGGTTAATTTAAATTGACCGTAGGTGTGAATGTGAGTGGTTGTCTGGGGGGGTTAGGGTCTCTATGTGTCCTGTGATGAACTGGAGACTTGTCCAGGGTGCACCCTGCCTTTCACCCTAAGACAGCTGGGGTAGACTCCAGCCCCACCATGATCCTACGTGAGGATACGTGGTAAAAAATGGATGGATGATAGTCTACAAATTCAATTTGAGACACAAGATGTGTTTTGAGATTTGCTGCCATCTGACATTATTGCTACAATTTCTGTTCTCTCATCTCCCACACAGACACATAGCAGGAAGGGAAAGAGGTCACAGATATTCTCTGTGTGATACTGAATGATAATCTGGGAAATAAAACGTAAATTTCTGCTGAAGCCACAGTAATGATAATCACTGGAAAAGGAGGTAAATCACAGAGTAACAGTGTATGTCAATGGGATTATCCCAAAGTACAATCAAACTCTCTCTAAATCAACAATAGTTATAGTGGTAACTTAAAGAAAACAACCTTTTAGCATAGCATAGCATAACACATAATCAGTGTCAGTAATACAGGACAGCTTGGATGCCCACTACCCTCCCACCGGCCTCCTGTGGACTCGATGGCTCTGTGCCTGAAACAGCATCACATTTCAGGGAATACAGTCACACACACATGCCAGGAAAAAGGACACACACCGCAAAATGACAGAATGATGTGTTGAAACAACAGATATTTGTGTGTGTGTGTGTGTGTGTGTTTGAAGATAAGCTGAGGATGATGAGATATCACATCTTGTTTCCAAATATCATGTAATAACTATGATGTGGCTCAGTGACCTTGATGTGGATGGAGGAGCACAGGCAGCACACACTGGACACAGTTATCCTTCATTGTTGGATACTTTGTGTGTGTGTGTGTGTGTGTGTGTGTGTGTGTGTGTGTGCGTGTGTGTGCGTGTGTGTGTGTGTGGTTGGCAGGGGAGGACTTTCAGTGTCTTGGAGACTAGCTCCTCTGTGCTGACTTGACTCAAGGTCACATCACAGATATGTTGCCAGCTTCTAATCACAGCAACACAGGCACACATTTTCAACAGTCGAACAGCATCTCAGTGAGCTTGTTCCAGGTCGGTGTATATACTGCGCACACACACACACACACACACCATATAAAACGTCAGCTTTCTGCCTGCTGTGTTGTTTGTATCAAATTTAAGCTGTATCAGACAGAGTAAGAGAAAGCGGTGCGTGGGATGTGAATGTGTTATCGACTCAGCACGGCAGCCTCACAAGTCACTTTCGGTACTTTTGTCTTTATTATAGAAAATCAAACAACAGCACACCAGTGAAACAATAAATATCCAGCTAATACTGGTCCTGCGCGGATCTGAGTTGCAAATGTCCATCTGTATTCAGAGCACTTTTGAGATATTAAACATTCAAGTCATCACATTCCTTTACGATAAGCTAATCTTCATAATAGTTTTTTTGTTCACGGACCTGTTCTATGTAAAGAAGTTTGACCAAGTCGTTTGGAAAATTGTACAGTTGCAGGATAAGCTGCTTTTATTTTGGTCACTCAGTTGTTATTCAAACTTAAAGTAGAAGCAGGTTAGTCATATAAAAGTGTGTTTTGAATATGAAGTATTACCATCACATGAGGGAAAAATGAATACAAGGCTGTGGTTTTGTACTCTCTAATAACTCCTTTTTGCAGTCAGTGCTCATACCAAGGCTCCAATACACATACGCTGCTCTCCTGTGAAATTTATGTCCCATCATCCTGCAGTAGCTGGGAAAAACAGTGCTGCGTTTATTTTAATCAAGTCTATCACTCAAGAGGCACTAGAGAGTTGTACAATACTGTCAAAGAAAAATCAATATACATAAAACATTTTAATGAACATAATTCCAAACATAATACTGTCACACCCTGCTCTTATCAACACAATAGATCATAGTATTATATGATTAAAAAAAACAGAAGATGCTCTTAAGATTTGATCCGTAGGAGCATCTAAATAGGAAAACAGAAGTAATATAGAGAATCAATTTCTCAGTCCACAAGGCCTCAGGAGATCAGGGCCTCAGGCTGCTGTGCAGGCGGATACTTAGGAGCTTGTACAGTTATGTAACAGCGAGGAGAGTCCACGCCACGCCCAGCGAGCCCTGTGATGCAAAAACAATCCATCGGCCAAAATCAAAGAGCTCCAACAAAAACAGTCTCTGTGTATTTAGATGTGTGAATGTCTCTTTCATGTATGTTTGTTGAGAAGTGGTGTATTTTTCTGTGTGGCTGTGTCTCTTTCTCCTACAGTAAAGGTTTGCATGTAACTGTGATGGTATGTAATGTGTGTAATGTGCATGTCTCTATGTACAAACTACAGTCCCCCTACATATATGCTTTAGGATGTCAGACGTGGGCGCTCTTGGCGTGGTTGGTGGAGGCGCCTGCTGGCGGGTTGCCACCTCCCTGTTTGGAATAGTAGAAACGATTGTTGTCCTGGTAGGAGTGAGAGGAGGAGGAGGAAGAGGAGGAGGAGGAGCAACAGGTGAGAAAGCAGCCGCCCAGCAGAGAACAGATAGTGCCCACCCATCCAGTGTAGAGGGAGAAGCCGAACGACATGAGGCCATGCTCGTGGTGAGCGCCGATGGGAAACCAGACTGTGGACACCATACCGCACAGTGCTGAGGGAAATAAACAAGACAGGGAAATAGTTCAATAGTTCAATATAACATACAGAGCTTAACACCACCCAGTGTCATGTGTTTGCCACTGCTACCCTAAAATATTGCTGATTACCAACATATTTATTTCTTTTTATGTAATGGTTAATCCACCAGTATGAGCAAGCTCTTTAATCCAAATGATATCTTTAATGCTAAAATATAATTATTGTTGTCATGCATTATTATTTTTTGATTGAGCTGTTGAATTCCAGTTATTTACTGTCATTCCTGAACAGAAAAAACATATTTTAGGGGTTAGTGGACTTCTCAGAGAAGTACAGTGTTCTGGCTCAGATTTGGGAATAAAAAGATGAATTCAGTTGAAATTCATCACTGCTGTTCAAAATGGTGAAATAAAGGGAACCCAGTGTGAAAGTTCTATGAGACAAACAGGGCAGCGGGGCTGCTAAATTTGTTAAGCGCTGTATATACAGTACATATAGAAGTTGTAAGGGAAAAAACATATTTTAAAGTATAGCTAAATTAAGAATCCTAAAACACACAACAAACATGTTGTATAACAATACAGCAATTTAAAAATGGCAAAGTACATGATAAAACTGGGGATCAAAATGGTGCAAATGAAAGCAGTCCAACAGACTCAAAGGAAACAAAATTATGAATGCAAAATGCTGCTGCGAACTTTAATCAGTATGGACAAACACCTTGCATATAACACAGGGGAACAGGGAATGCAAAATGGTGCAGATGAAAGCAAGTCACACATACTAGCTACATTATTATGCATAGACACCATCTTGCATGAATAACACCAGGGATGCAAAATGGTGCACATAAATCCTGCCTGTATATTGTCATCATACTGAGGAGTGCCGAAGGGAAAAAAAAACAGTGAGCTTGTAAAATACAGATAAATGCGGGATGCAAAATGGTGCAGCTGCAAACACCAATTCTGAGTACACAGTTACTGTGAAACTGTTTTATTTTCATCTCAAACAGGACATGAGGGAATGCCAGTCTAGAAGAAAGAATGTATGCAATAATATTAGTTAGCAGGCAGACTTAATGGTATTAGATAAGCTTTGCCTTTAATACAGAAGAGAGGCCTGATCTAAGACTTACACAAACATTGAAATCCCTACTCAGCTGACAGCGACTCATTTGGTATTCGTTGGATTTGTGCCAGTATGCACCCGAGACTAACGCAGACCTGCAGGAAATCCCTTTACCTCCAACAGAATTTGAATATACTGCACTAGAAAGGACAATAACCAAATCCACAAACAGGATGAGGACTGAAAGCTCCTCAACTGTTGCTTCAGGGGACACGAAATAATTAAAGTGGACTCAGACTAATTGCTGGTGGGACGCCTTTGCTGCCAGTATGCAGGCAGTGATGGGTGATTTGGTGAGTGGATTTTTATTTTGCTGTGCAAGAAGCATACAAACAAACAAATCCTTCCAGGTCCCAGTGGAAAAACAGAAACTTTATTAAATAAGTCAAAGCCTTTAATTTTTCCCACATGGACGTAATGGAGATGCTGTGAGTCAGGGATGCACGGCCCATGTTGGAAATAATTTTGCTGTGAAAAAGCCAGTGGTCACGACGGTCACGGGTGTTAAAATATAATTTGAGCGACACAGGCGCTGGAAAATGTTGCAGCACCAGTCAAATATTTATAAGCACAGTAAACCGGACAATTCAGGGAGTGAGTTTCCATGTGGCTCAGGACAAAGGCAGGGTGTGGATGAGTGTAGGTGGAGGAGAGGAATCTGAGGGGATCGGGGTTGGGGGTGGGTAGGGTTCACTGGGACCGGAACATATAATGTGTGTGTGTGTGTGTGTGTGTGTGTGTGTGCATAATGTTTGCACCCTCGGGAGGAAGACCATCCTATTCAACATCCTCTGCTCTCAGCAGCTTGTGAGCATTTAAGGTGGGGTTAAAAGAGGTCACAGTCAGTTTGAACATGCTTTGATTCACAGCGCAGTTTGTCTAACTGTCACATTCAGTCTTTGTCCACTGATTCATTATAGTTGCATAGTGTGAATAAAGTCAAGTGAGAGTCTCTTACCAACTATGAGTATAAGCACTCCTCCAAGGATGATGCGCTTGTTCTTGGAGCTCTGGGGTTCATTGCCGAGGCTGATGCAGGGCATGGACATGAGGATCATTCCCACTGCTGGGAGACCCAGGATCGAACCTGTGATCATCAGGGCACGAGTCGTCTGGATGTAGGCTACAGAAACACATGAAAGGTATGTCAAAAGAAAGAAAGCCATCCATCACAGAGACAAACTCCATTATTTTTTCATGGAAATTGAGACTGAAGAAAAACAGAGCTGTTTCAGAAAAGGTGGAGGAAATATCAATTTACAAATAACTAAATAAATAAATATCAGGGGAGTAAAATGAGAATAAACCACGGTGCTGTTGCAGGGATGTACGCAGCAGCTAACTCACCTGGCAGGTCCAGGATCTGCGTCAGGGAGACGCAGTGGTAGAGTCCAGTGGAGATGACGCACTCAGTCCAGGGTCCCTTGGCTCCCAGCTCATCCATCTTCTTGCACGTGTTGAAACCATATTTGCACATAGTCACCCAGTCGTTGGTGGCTGTCGCGATCACGATGCCCAGCCAGCCCAGGCAGCTGATGAGGAAGCCACTCACTTGGAGACACGAGTTCGCCATGGCGCAAAAGCTGTGCGTAAAGACTACGCGCCCTGGGTTCAGAAACCGTCAGAAACCTCAAAACTCGAGTTGAGAGTGATGATAAAAATGAGCAAACTCTTAACAAACTACAGAACTGATATTCCACCGAATTCAGTTATTCCAGCATTAAAGTTGACTTTTCCTCGCAGTTCAGTAAATCCACCAATGGAGCTGTGTTGCGCACTTCAAAAGAATGAAGCTTTCACATCATCATAGGTTTTATAGAGGAAAGTTCAGTGGGGAAAAAATACTCTCAAAGAGACAACCAATCAGAAACGTAGACTTTTTTGGAAAAGGGAGAGAAAACAGCACACCCCACTTTTACTGTCTCTCCATGAAGCTGGTGCGCACTGCTCCTTCCTCTCACCCAATAATACAGAACAACCTGAGCTGAGAAAACGTAACCAGAGATCTGCTGCCACCTACTGGATATTCATGTATTACAATACTACCTTTCCCCTTCAGTTAAAAAATACAACCTTTGGACCCCGAAACAAGCACACCTGGGTAGAGGTACTTGCGCTTTTTTAATTTTATGTCATTATTTTATGTTATGTAGGTTATTGTAGGCTTCGTTGCCACATTTTATTCCCTGAAAAATAAAAACAAAGGTCAGTTTAAAAAGTCATAAAGAAGAGAGAAAGGTGATAGGTGAGAGCACTCAGCTGACTCTGGAAGAGATGCGTTAGAAATGTTTACCTGCACTGGCCGAAAGATATAGGGTGTGAGACGGGGTGTAACAGTCATATTAAATCACTGGTTTAAATGCCCCATTAGGCGGGCATGCTCGGTGATTACATCAAACACACCTACTAAATTAAAGCCGCGTGGTTGACTCTGTCAGACATGTTAAATGGAGGCGAACTTCAGTTCAGTGAGACTTTCTGCTGTTTGTCACAATAATGTGACTGAAAGAGACTCATCCAGCTCCACGTGTCTGAGACAGACTGGTTATAGTGGGAGAGACAACCTGAGTGGACTGGTTATACTGGGGCAGTGATCCTGAGTGGACTGGTTATACTGGGGCAGTGGACTGGTTATAGTAGGGCAGTGATCCTGAGTGGACTGGTTATAGTGGGGCAGTGATCCTGAGTGGACTGGTTATAGTGGGGCAGTGACCATGAGTGGACTGGTTATAGTGGGGCAGTGATCCTGAGTGGACTGGTTATACTGGGGCAGTGATCCTGAGTGGACTGGTTATAGTGGGGCAGTGACCATGAGTGGACTGGTTATAGTGGGGTGAGTACAACAGCTCAGGCACTTTGTAGCTCTCTTTTTGCTGTTTATGTGTTTGTTTGTGGCCTGCTGTGGGTTTATATTGTCTGACCATGTGTGTTGGCTGCTTTGCTGTTTTAATCTGCTGTTAAAATGTCACATTGATGATGATTAATAATACTCATAGCTCTCTTTGTGCATTGTTGGTCATTGTTCTGTTGAATTTCATGAGTTTTGTCTGAGTCATTTCTAACTGCCCAGCTGTTGATGCACGTCTGTCATGTTCTGCTTTATTTTTACTGCTCTGTACTCCAGATTACCAACAGAGGGCGACATAAGCGCATGAGCGACCCACAGATGACATTCAAGTAGTTTTTAGGACATAGTGTTTCTTTCCTGGTGTCCTTGTTGGATGGAGTTAAGTAAGTCCTCCATCACTCACATCAGTCCAGTGATGTAGCAGCAGCATAGTAATCAGTCTAAGAGAAAGACAGAGACAGGCCGAGACGCTTGAGATGGTTCTGCAAGGTCACTGACTGTAATGGCATGTTTGGCCCACTTCTTCCCCTCAAACTGTGCCCATTGTGTCCTGCTGTTTGTCTGGTCATAAAGTCACTGTTTACACTGCCTGGTAAAAGTGACACAGCCATTAAATGTGAGTCAGATCAGGAGCACATTATGAATATTTAAACAGGCAAAAAGCATGCAATGTGGCACCTCCAGGTCTGTCCGGTCTGTTTGTTGTGTTGTCAGAAATAAATCAAGATGAGAATTGGATAGAAAGGAAATATTCTAGACATTTCAGGTTATTGCACTTTTCACTTTCACTTTAGTTGTGTATCCCGACTGAATTACCGCATCAAAACCTACAATGGGCTGCATATTCACTGATCAGACATAACATTATGACTGCCCGCCTACTGTTGTGTACTGTGTAGTCTTTTTCCTGTCAACACAGCCCTGACCTCTGACCCCTGGAGGTGTGCTGTGGTGTCTGACACCTTTCTATATCTTCAGCAGCATTAACTTCTCTGGTCTGTTGGATCAGACCACCAGGACCAGCCTTCACTCCCCACCTGCATCAGTGATCTTTGTCCTCTCATAACCCTGTTTCTGGTTCTCCATTAGTCCTTTTTGGATCACTTTTGATAGATCCTGACCACTGCAGACCAGGAACAGCCCACCAGAGCTGCAGGTCTGGAGATGCTCTCATCCAGTCCTCTAGACATCACTATTTGCTTCTTACTGTCAAACTCACTCAAATCCCTTTTCAAATCCCATTTTCCTGCTTCTATATCCCAGGTTCCATGATGAAGACATAATTAGTGTTTTTCACTTAAACTTGTCAGTGGTTATAATATTATGCTTGGTCGGTCTACATTCTTATTCAACCAGCTGTGCTGGAAAAAAAAAAAAAAAACTTAAGGAAAGCAGAAGCCTGCAATGTGTCAGCAGGATAAAAAGCTACTGAAAAACAAAAGTTGCATCCAGCAGTTCTGTGATAATGGAGCATGTATCTTGTTAATGCATGCTCAATATTTCCCGCAGCTGCTTCACAGTGAAAAACACTGCAGATGATCAGTTATGACTTTTTCTGTGGATCTTTTGTGGGAGATATTGAGTTCAGTGTGGCCTCCTCGTTATGTGGTTTTTGACAGAAGATGAGTTTTGCTCAAGTTAGCCGCTGAAAGCTGCAGGCACTTACTGGAGTTAAAGGCAATTAAAACGCTCTGACACACGATCTACTACAAGGCCCTCGACACGGCTCTGCTCAGCCCTCTAACCCTGATACCAGCCCTGCCTGACCTCCCAGCATGGAGGATCATTAGCCGTCTTTTTGTGGTCATTGCAGATGGCTGCTCCTTTACTGAGGAGTTTCTGCTGTTGTTTATTAATGTAATAATGTTAATCTATTGACAACTTTGCGTCACAACCTGTGGTGTGGATGCCGTCTGTGTGCGTCACATCTCTGCTTAAACACAAACACATTATATAGATCACTGGGGTAAGCAGTGTGAGCCAGTGGGCCATGTAAACAGACAGAGCTCTACTTCATCTCTTCTACATTACACTGCATCTCATTCACACATCTCTCTATTTCCCTGCAACCTTTCTGCTTCCCACCTCTAATAGAGTCGTCTGCCCGGATAGACAGATTGGAGAACAGACTCAAAGACATTAAGGGAGAGAGAGTGAGTGGATGAATGTGTGTGCAGGAGAGTGGGAAAGCAAAATTAATGGTGAGAAAGTCATAAGACGTAGACTGAGCGTGAGCAGGGCATATCCCACTATGATTCCCAGAGCAGTTTGTCTGATGCGGGAGGAGTGAGGCGGCAAGGGAATGGGAATATTATGCTAATAGAGCACGGATTGCAGCAGTGATGCTGACATAGAGGGATGATGGGATTTCAGCCCTCCTGGGGAGGGAAAGAGGGGGCAGCGGTGCATGTGGGCCATGTGTGGGTGTGTGTAATGCAACGGAAAGTTGAAAACCTCATGGCACAGGGGGAGGAGGAGGAGGAGGTGCAGCAGAGTGACCCTTCATGCTGTCGGAGCTGTCAGTCAAGCAATTGAAAGAGATGAGGAGCAATGACACAGTCTTTGTTTTGCCAAAGCAAGACTAGTGGTCCAGTTCAGAGTTGGGGGCGCCGTCGAAAGGGAATGAGTGACGAGCAGGGAGGTGAAGAGGAGCAATGATAAAGTGATTGGAGGGAGAAGGGAGCCTTTTTATGCTGGGTCCACTGTGATGGAGTGGCAGCCATACTAGATGAGTCACCCTGGCCTCAGGGGAATGATGGGTACTTTTTCAAATAGTTGTCAAGTCACATTCTGTGATTAACAGGAGGCAGACGGCGAGGAGGGGAGGATCGGTTTATGCTACAGTGCAACAATGACGTGACTCGAACAGATGATGAGGTTCCTGTCGAACCGCTGCACGGCTGATCCGTCGAGAGAAAACAATCTATTCAACACGTACCTCTGAAATACACATAACATCATCTGGGCTGTAAAAGTGTTATCAAGCAGGGTTTTTTTTTTGTCAAGCAGGGTTTTTTTTTTGCCATCTCATTTAGGGACATAACAAAGCATGTACCTGCAGTAGCTATCAATGTTTCTCATAATTTGAAACTAAATCAGTTCAGTGTGCAGGTTCTGTCGTCTCTGGTGGTCTTTTGTGGGCCTGGTAGGACTTTGACGTTATGAAAAAGTTACTTCTCGATTAGTTCTGTCGGGTAAAACTGCCTGTGTATTAGGGGAGTTTTGGCACGTTTTTTGCTGACATTTCTTCTTTTGAAATGTGAGGTATTGTCACACATTAAAGTAAAAGTCAAGTGAAATCCCCTCTTAGCTCAGAGCTTCCACCACATTTAAGTTGCTTGTTGGTGGAAATGATTTTCGATCCCCCAGCTCTGAGCCTTCTGTTAACATGCATCTCTTGTCTGGATTTTGTGCAGACCTGATTAAGATGAATTACACTTCTTCATCTTCTCCTCAATGTGCATATGTATCATTCACATCACTTCCTGTCATAATGTTGCTGTCTGAGTTCCTCACCACCTGTTTGCCATCCATGATGGACTTTTCTGGTTGTTTTCTGTGCATTTTTGATTGATTTTTCTTCATTTTTAAGAAGCGCTGGAAACCTTTTCAGATGATACCCCATGATATTTTTTTATCTTAAAGAGCTAAATCCCATGAGTTAACTTGAATGTCATTCTAAAAATTTAGTTGTCAAGCTGTGGATGTCACAGTTTGAGACAAAAGCCTACAGTGAAGCAGCTAACTTGTGACTAAAGCACATCTCTTCTGTTTGTCTGTAGATGACAGAGCAGATGGAGTGTTGCTGCAGTGGAACTTGATTTGTGTCTAATCCTCCACTGTGTCTGCAGCGTAGCAGCCATCACTCACCGCTAACTGTGTTAGCCATTAGTATCAATTAATCTCAACAAACACTGTCGGCCATTACACTCAATACATCACCACAGGCTCTGCTAACTATATACTGTGCAGAACTCAACAGTGGCACAGCCCCGTCGCTCTGCGGGAGAAGATGAGAGATACATGTGTCATTCTCCATATGGCTGCAGCGAGTGAAGGAGTGTTACAAGTAGAAACAAGGAAGCAGACAGAGGACGGGAGGAAAGAAGGTGATGCATAACTCATCCTGGCCCAGTGGGACGGAGGAGCGTAGCCACTGTCAGCACCGTAAATATACTCTCAGTGTTTGTCCTAATAGTTCATTAGTGCTGGGGAGAGATTTACATCAGGAGCAGGGGTGAGGAGGCTTAGGAAAGGGCATTTTGTTTTCCAAAATACATCTACTAAAACACTGTGTTATTCCAGATATACATTATAAAACTCCCTGACAGGTGGCACCTCACCACATAAACATATTTCCATTAATTAGTGCCTCTCTCTCTCTCTCTCTCTGTATCCAGCATTTTTAAAACCGCTTAAATTAGCATCCTCACAGTTCTACTCCTTATAATGGTCCTTCCCTCTGCCTTTCTCCTCTGTTGTCATGGTGGGCTGTGCATTATCTAATATAAAAGATGAGGATGGGTTGGACAGAGAGAAAGAGAGGGAGAGAGAGTTGCGTCATGACTTGTATATCATCTTGATGAGAGGCTCTGCAGTGCTGGACTGAGTTTCATTTGGGACGATGTGTGGATGATGAGGACTGTGTAGCTAGTTCAACACTTATATACACTTACTCTTTTTCATTCTGAGACTGTTATCTGAATAATGATGTCAAATTTGTGTTATATTGGAGATGGGTGAAACACCTGGCCTGGATTTATTATAAAGAGAAATGAGAATGTATGCCTTCAGTATATCCACAACGCATATATACAGTCATGGAAAAAATTATTAGACCACCCTTGTTTTCTTCAATTTCTTGTTAATTTTAATGCCTGGCTCAACTAAAGGTATGTTTGTTTGGACAATTATAATGATAACAACAAAAATAGCTCATGAGAGTTTAATTTAAGAACTAAGGATTATTCATTTTCCATGGTTTTCTTGATAATAACCAAAATTACTTAAATTCTTACATCAATAGCTATGGCATTGTACCGCCAAAAACACTACTTTTCAGCATTCCATGTTTGCTTTTCTGTTTGCTTTAAACACATGATACACACAAGAGTTAATACTTGATTGCATAACCATTGTTTTTGATGACTGCAGCCATGTGTCTTGGCATGCTCTCCACCAGCTTCTGACATTGTTCTGCTGTCACAGCAGCCCATTCCTGTTGGACAAATTCAAACAAATTTTCTTTGTTTTTGGGCTTGTGGTTCTCCATTTTGAGTTTGATGATTTTCCACAGGTTTTCAATTGGATTAAGATCTGGTGATTGAGCAGGCCAAGGCATGGTGCGAATGTTGTGGTTCTCCATCCAGGCATTAACTGACCTTGCCGTGTGGCAAGGGGCATTGTCTTGTTGGAAAATCCAGTCATTCGAGGCAGGAAAGAGTTTTCCAGCTGATGGAAGAAGACTGTTTTCAAGGGTAGTCCTGTACTTGACCTGGTTCATTCGGCCTTCACACAATTGCATTTGCCCTGTTCCACTCAGACTGAAACAACCCCAGATCATGACTGATCCACCCCCATGTTTTACTGTAGGGGCAAGACAGTCTGGGTTGTAAGCTTCTCCAGGCTTCCTCCTAACCAGTAAGTTGGCTGGAGTGGGCATCAATTCAAAATTGGATTCATCACTGAAGAGAACCTTAGCCCAATCATCAACAGTCCAATCCTTGTGGTCTCGAGCAAAGAGTAACCGGGCCTTCCTCTGCCTTTCATTGATGAAGGGCTTCTTGCGTGCTCTGTGTGACTTCAAACCAGCTTCAACAAGTCGGTTTCGAACTGTCCTTGCCGAGCAAGTCACATTTCGACAGTGCCCACTCATTTTTAAGGTCCCTGGAGGTCTGACGGCGATTCCTGACACAGGAACGGATGAGTGCACGGTCATCTCGTGGGGGTAGAAAGGCGTTTCCTGCCACGGCCAGGTAGCAATTTGGTAGTGCCATGTTCAGCTTGTTTTTTTGTTGTAATGAGCGGCTGTCTTGGAGATCTTCAGTTTTTCGCTACCTGTCTCTCACTCATGCCAATTTCCAGCAGTGCCAAGATGGCTGCCTTTGTTGCTTCACATAATTCTTTTGTTTTAGGCATTATGTGAGAGCTGACAACTTCTGAGTTGTGCTACGGCTTGAATGTAAGCAGGAAACCACTCTAGGCCTTTGCATGTGCAGTGCTGCTTGTGACATGAAATGGCCTCTTATATACCCTGGGAATCAATTAAGCTTAAGAATGTCAAATAGGACATAAAGTATTATGTGACCAGCTGCATTTTTTGTTGTGTTCATTGTATTATACGTTTAGTGGTACCAGATATTAGAATGAACAAGAAATTGAAGAAAACAAGGGTGGTCTAATAATTTTTTCCATGACTGTATTTATAGGTATTGTAGGGAGAGTTTGGACTTTTCTGTAGCATCTTCAACTGTCTTCAAATGTTTGGAAGCTGTGCATTCAGGTCAGTGGGAAACCACCTGATGTCAAACTTACATTCTGTCAAAAAGTCAGCCAACTCCTGGTACCAGAGAGAAGTCTACTGGAAAATGACCCTCCTTTCGCTAGTTTCAAGTCTTCTTCAATACATGATGCATGATGTTCATTTAGTAAGTTATGATCCCATTTAGAGTCCAGTTTAATAAAGCAGGGGATGGTTTTAGGGTGTGGGTGTTGTCCCTGTTTTGTCCAGCAAGAATTGCAACAACTGAAGTCATGGGCGCCATCTTTAAGACATACTGTAAGTCAGCGCGTTCGTCAATGTCTGTCAATGGAACAAAGATGGAATGTGGCAACAAATCCCTCATTATCATCTTCAACAGTTTGTGAATGATAAAATGTTTATCATACTTTGCTAAAATATAAACACTTTTACAAATATGTCACATTTAACGTTTGGAGAAGACAGATAAATATCCCTAAATCACCTAATCAGTGGAGCCGTGTTTACCTTACCTTCTCCGATAGCAGTCACTGTGTAGCCTACGATTAGGCTACTTATTGAGCCACTGGCTAAAAATGATAACTTCTTGGATATTTAGTTTAATCTGTAAATATTTCTCCTGAACTTCAAATTAACCCTTCCTTCAGCCTACTTAGGTGTGATGAGCAGACTGTGTCTGTTGTTAAATGTCTGACTGATTACTGATGAGTGTGATTTTGTTTATCAATTCAAGATTTTCTTTCATAAAAAATGAATCAGACATTAGCAATATAAAAATAATAGAATAATATACAAAAGTGCAAGTGAAAGCAATAATTTGGATCTTGCATATTACAGTAAAAATATACATGTTGTATTACACAATCTATGAATATATTTATACACTATAGCATATAATACATTGTGAATATTTGCATTCAAATGCATTTAAATAAGACTCTCAGGAAGATCCTCCAAGAAAAAAAAACATATATATTACAGCAGTGAAATCAGGAGAGAGCCATTAAAACAGATCTTGAATATTACGGTAAAAGTAAGTAAGTAAGCCTTCAGTTGATCCTTCTGACCTTCCGCTCCCACAATTTCCTGCTAATAGGGTCCTGAGGGAAATAATGCAACCGTTTACCACGTCCGAGCTGTACAGAGCAACCATAGGCTGCACAACATGACATTTTGTTTCCAAAAGTGATGGCATTGCAGATACATATTTATTTCTCTCTTGTAAACTTTCACACTTAACTTGTTGATAACGATGGTTTGATTACTGTTATTTATTAAACACGGCGTCCATAAAACACGTGACTGCCTTTGAACCAATCCCATGACAGAACTGTCCTGAACGTTCTAAACAATAGTTGTTGGTACTCTCTCTAATACATGACTCTGGTTTTATCTCAGAACTCAGTGTTGCAATTCAAGAATGCTAATTGAATCTATTTAGTGGAATGAAATTGTCTTATTCAGCGTTCGGTTGTACTTCACTCCACCCTCTTGTGTCACTTCTGGTTGCAATAAATAAAAAACAAACAAACAAACAAACAAAACAATATGGCTTTGGCGTCAAGGCAGCAGTCCACAAACCAGTGGGGAAGGTCTTAGTGATTATGTCACTTGTACTGTCAGGAACACATCTTTTGTTAACCGAAGAAATAGTTCCAGCACATAACTTCTCCCCTAAAATAAGAAAAAAAAAAAAAACACTTAAATTTGTCAGTTTTGAAGGACACAAGAGCCAGGTTAACAGGCTTCATTCTTTGTTCTAAACAAACTGTTCTAAACAGGCTTAGCCTGGACTCTAGACCCTCACTTAATGCAGACACGTTATCTCATAAAGGGAATGATTGCAGAGCTATCTCCTTAAAATGTTTGAACTCTTTAAAGCTGCACTAATTAATATTTTCCTTATGAACAATGGGTCAACTGATTGTGTAATATGAAAGCTGATGGCCCTACAAAAGAATATCATTCAGCTCTGCGGTTCCCATCAGCTCTATGAAGTGTTTCAGTATCGTTCAGCTCATTGCTTTGGTTTTATGGTCCTGCAACTTTACTGTTTGGCTCTCTTCCACTGCTCTCATCAATCAGTTTCAGTCGCAGCCAGCTAAAGCCACTGTGCACTGCTTGTCCTGCACCAAACTACCAACAGAGTTATGGCTTTTACGGTACCTAAAAAGGCACATTTTTCCTTCAGGACCTGATGGAAACCAAAACAGAGATAAAAGGAAAGTGAAATTAGACTTCTGTCAGTCCACTGGATGTAGAAACAGGCTGCTGTTTGCTAAGAATTTCAGTTTACAGTTGGTCCAGCTGCCACTAAGTGGCTAAAAATAATTAATTAATAGTACTGTGAAGACGGACAGGAGGGCTGACAGGGAGATTCCTTGGTCATTCAGGCATTTCTAACAGCTGTGCCTACTCTGTGGGAATCAACCGGCTTTTGCTGCCTTTTAAGACACCTCTTAGAATGAGTGCTGACACATTGGCACGGTTGCTGATCCGCCCTGGGATCGCCTCATAGGTGAATTTCATTATTTATTTTTCAGATTAGATTAAGTATAATGGACGGGGGTCAATGACCCAAGAAGATCATTACTTATCCACTGACTCAGGCAGCGGCCTGCACCTTGCTGTTCCTCAATTACCAGCTGACAGACAGCCGCGCTGGAAACCGGGTCATGCCAAAGCCCCTGCCTCCCCACGTATATTAGGCTAAATCTCCTTCCTCTCACCCCGCTACCCCTCTGTGGGACTCTCCGGGGAACGTGGACGAGATTGAGTCCTCTATTGTTTCTGCTAATGCGGTTTAGCTGCCTGTCAAAGAGGCAGTTTGGGAACTGCTCGAGACTTAACCACAAGCTTGTCTCTCACTATTGCTGTGTATGTACATGTGACTGTAATGCGCTGGAGTGTGCAGCATGCATTCGGTACAGTACATATACATAAGCATTTCTGCATGCATGCAGCTATTCATGTTAAATTGCTTGCAAATATTTATGCCCAAGCCCACCTTCTTATCAATGCTTTCTCATTGTGTTTCACTATATGTTCGTCTGCCTCTTTTATTCTGTTACTATCCATAAAATCTTGCATTTATTGGTTTCTTTCCAACCCCCCCAACCCATTCCATATGTATGCTACGCTATATAAATGCATTTAAATGTATTTACCCCCTATCTGCCTTTGCTCTATGACTGCCAACCCCACTTTCCCCCATTAAATAAACCAATTTAATCATGGAGGCTTCTTTGCCCTTGTGCATTGCTGTGTGTGTGTGTGTGTGTGTGTGTGTGTGTTTGTGTTTGTGATAGAGAGATATATCCCCACAGGCTTGTGTGTGTGTGTTTTTGCAAGTGTGCACATGCACCCTCCTCTTCCCCTGTCAGCCGTGGGTTCAGTGATGCCCAGCATACTCATCCAAAATCTGGGTGACCTTGCCAGTCAGCTAGTCAGTCAGGCATGGCGGGGCATCTAGTACACCTGCTCTCTTACGCTGTTTGTTAGTGTGGGCGTGTGCATGTGTGTTCACGCGAGTGTTACGTGTGCATGTGTGGCTGGATTTTCCTCCTCCTCCTCATTTCCTGTCTTATTTGTTTAGCGGCGACTGTAACGGGCAAACAAGACCCCATTTTATCCCCCAAGATCAGCTGATTAGCATCTGATTGGGCCTTTTAATCCTAATGACTTTTTCCACCACACGCTTTTAAGATCAGCTTTGTCACCCAGTTCCAGCCAATAAAACATGTTCCCCTCAGGCCTTTCCCGAAAGTGACTGCAGTGATTGCATAATGTCACATTTGGAATGTCAATTTGGAAAGTCGTCCGCTTGAGATCGCGAGTCAAGCTGGGACAGCCATGCGGAAAAAATGAAAGTATATGCTCTCCTTTGTCATAACAACAAAATGTCCTGAAGCATTTAACAGGTGTGTAATGCGTTTTCGATGCTATATAACTCTAATTGTTCCTGTGAATGTCTGGATGTGACTGTTTTTAACTACTTCTAGAAATGTGAAACACAATGTTACTGCAAAAAGAGCCGATAAGTGCTGAACAAACCCTCCCTGGATAAATAGAGATGAGAAACACACACATACACACACAGTTGCCTTATGTGAAATAGACCGGGCTCAAAGGCGAATACCAAACAATGCAGCAAGGCGCTGCTATGCTGTAATTTCAGGACAGGCCCTGAGTAATTCAACCAAAGGAAAATCCTGATCTAGCATCTCATCAATCACCTCTGTGAACAGCGGCACCTGTGTGTGTGTGTGTGTGTGTGTGTGTGTGTGTGTGTGTGTGTGTGTGTGTTTTGTTCTCATTCTGTTAACTTCCTGTCTCTCGTGGATGGACGTTGAGCTTAATTCATTCTTCTAAAGAAACAATCTGGCTCTGGGCCGTTCAGTGGAAAACCAGAGCGCCGTCTCCATCATCTTAATATCAAAATGGCTTGCATCCCTCCCTCTGCCCCTCATCTGCTCCGGCTGGCACGCCCCAGGGCCGTTTGTCAAGTAAGCAGCGTCTCATGTGAGAGGAGGGTTGACATCGGTCCACTAGGAAAGACAGATGACACGTTTCACTACACCTTTATAAAATTACAGAGTTTTATCCGTCAAGCTGCTGCAGAGGAGAGGAAGGAGTGAAAACCCATTGGGTCAAGGCAGGAACGGAAAGATTATTGGTTTTGATTGTCTTGTTCTCTGTATTTTATTTTGCTGCCACCTTCCTTCCTCTCTTCATTTTTGTCTCGGTAATGGATATGCAGACCAAGTACAACCACTTCACTGTTGAGTCAAAACCCATTACACAGAGGTTAGATGTAGTATTTGTGGGGAAGAGATCAGAGTTTGTATTTGATTCTTGTCCCGGAAAATGTAAATTTGTAGTTGTAGTAGGCAAACCGATCACCACTCATGTCTTTATCAATTGACAGGCTTGTTAAAAACTTCCATGCTTTTGAGGCCCTGACATCGTCATTGCTTGTTTTACAGATGTGACTCATTGATTAAGCATATCTGGGCACTTTCACATCTGTAAAAAAAAAATTTACGCACATCTTTCAGTACTTCACGTGTATGGAAATGTAAGTTTACTCTTTACCTGATTTTTATATGATTGAATAAGTTGGCAGTTGAGCAAAATTCCAGGTATTTCTGTATATGGTGCAGGATGAAGAGCAAAAATGTGGAAAGGTGAAGAATTTCAATCAGCATAGGCATCCCAGGTGTGCAGTTTTAAATTCTTTTTTTCTTTCATTTCCCTATTTATCTCCCCCCCCCTTTCTGCAGGCTGAGATAAATGCTGGAGGTGATTTAGCATCAGAAGAGCTGGTGAGGAAAAGGAGCAGAAGGGGGAGTTGTCTGAAGGGGCAGTAATAGATGGACGGGTGGTGATCACAAGGGGACACAGGAGGGCCGTGGCACTCACACCGAATCGTCTGAATCAGGGTTTCTCAAGGACTTCTGTAATTCACAGTTTGATTGTGGGCCTGGGGGATCGTAGCGGAGACGGATGGAGGGAAAGGTGGAGGGCAGCAAAGGAGGGATGTGGATGAAAAAGGAGGATGGGCCTCTTGCGGGGGGCTTAGGAAATTGACAGAACAAGCTGGTGTTTTAGGAAGGGGAGATGGATTGGTATCTGATACAGTGCAACTCCGATGACAAATGGGCCCTGTTGTTTCTCCGAACCACAGAAAGCAGCCAGGGTGATACTTGGTGCTCCTCTGTTATAAAAGTGTGAGGAGAGGTGGCCTCTGCTGACAATTAATGAGACAGAGGGGGACCATCCAACATGGGAGATTAATGTTGGAGATATCTAAGCTAGGGGTAGATAAATGGAGCCTCAAGCTGCCAGTTTGAAGCACATAAATTACTGAATGGCAGTGGAATAAATAAATGACTCGGTAAGAACACCTCAATTGTTACTTGGCAAACCCGTTACAGAAGCACTTGTTTAAGTAGCCACAGTGACAACAACTGACCCGCCATCATACTAATTCAATGTGTGCTCTGTTTTAACTGTGCTGCAGCAACTTTATTGATTGTAAAACAACAGAGCGCTAATTGTCTCTTCAATTTGCAATGCATTTAAGTCTGGAGAGGATCGCATCCTTATCAGTGCTGAGCCAGGCACCAGGAAAGGGTGCTGGAGTCTTGCACAGAGGCACACAATGGCTGTATGAACGCATGGATATACAGGCAGGCGTGCACACATGTTCACACAAGTACATACACACATATGCCTTAGACACACACGACGATACATGTGAACACACTCACAAAGTTAAAAGAACCACCCAAGAGGCCGATTGATCTCTCTCTATCTGTGTGTGTGTGTGTGTGTGTGTGGACCTCAAAGACTCGTGCCGTATAGCCAATGCGCTCGCTCTGCAGCCCTAAGCTGTGCGAGGCAGAAGAGGGGAAAAAAAGGATTTGTGAGTCTACCACCACTGGCTGCTGAAATGACTGCAATGCTTTGGCAAGTTCTGCCTATGTGGGATTTAAGTGGCTGAGAAATTCAAGGGCCCTTTTTTTTTGCCTCTCTGATTCAATCCACCGACTGATCTGTCTTTGGCAAACTTAATACACGAATGTAAGATTTAAAACCTCGGGGGCGAGGGAAGCTCTCGACTACTTCCTTTTCAGCGGGTTGTAATAAAATATGTCATTGTGAGGGGAATACTCTCCATAGTCCTTTTGGATGCAATTTACAATATATTTGAATATCATAAGCCATGCAGCCAAACCCCAGACTAGAATCGCAAAACACTGTGTTTATGAGGAAACTAGCAGGAAAATAGCAGAGTTAATCATTTATGGTTGCAGAAATTGTACATTACAATTTTTTCCCAAATCTATCCAAAGTGTCAATTCCAGTGGTTTCCTTTTGCTTATCCTTAAGCCAGGACCGGCTTAGACTGATAAAAGGAGCTAGCCGAGGGTCATCAGCTGCTTAGCCTCTATAGGCCTGCGTGTGTGTGTCCTCCTGATGCAGTATTCACATGGTTGGTTGTGTGCATGTATGTGCATTGACATTCATTATATGCAGGCATATGCACAAACGTGTGTTCTGTCAGCAGTGCTGATGTGCACCGTATCCTATGTGCAGAGGTATTCAGAGAGGTCAGGGTCTACTTTATCTCAGCGCTCCATTGCTGCATAAGAATTTCCTCCGCTGACCACATTCAGGGGCCAATCATACATACTTTAGCTACACCTGCACTGAGATATGATATATGATATATGTAAATATGCTGAACTGTGTGAAAACACTGTGAGCAAAAATATCTGTAGCTGTATTTTGTGCTTCTGTGTTGTTAAACTGTAATCACTTATTATGTATTGTCATCAGTTTTACTCATTCTCCACTTTTATCCTCTGTGTTTCATCTAACAAAACTCAGTTTGGAACAACATGATGGCTGTAGTGGTGTCGAAATATACTGAGAATATTGAGTATCACAGTATTGTTTGTGATACTGTATTGCTTTTGAAAAAAACTACTGATTTTTAATCAATAGTTTGCACAGATGAATTTACAAAGACATTCTCCCTCTCAGTGTATGTATGTGCCCTGTTTAAGTAGTACTGTGATGGATGATACAGGGTGGTAAAATGTGATAAATGTTAATGTGTGGGTATTCCACGGTTCTAAATTTGGTCATCATGTGTTAACAGTTTATAATAAGCCATGCTCGACAGCCTGCGCACGCTGAGACCAAAAGAAACATTTTTTGTATTTTTGTATTTGGTGTCTTAATTACTTTGCTTTGCTTAATTGACACCAAATTTGTTATTACATAAAAGTTTTTCATCCAAATCATTTTTAAGGTTTAAACATGTTAATTTATGAGTTTTGTCCAGTGCAGTGTGTCGATCTATTGGCTATTTTAAGTCATATTTCAAGACCCACAAAAGACCACAAGGCCACAGACTCACTATTTCATCATAAAAAAAAACATTTGTTTTTACCTTGTTCCATTCTTGTTTTATCAGAGGTAGAGTAGAGGCCACTTTCACCAAAAATGCCACTTTTTGTCCAGAATTGTTTTGCTCTCCAATCACGATCGTCTCCACTTCCTGCTTTGATCTCAGTGGCGTATACTGTCTCTTTATGTCCCAACTACAAATCCCAGAAGCCCCAGCATTACTCACAGGCTGCGGGAGACCACAATCAGCGACTCACTGCAGAAAAAACACTTTGATGTATTGTTACGTCATTGGCACTCATTGAGATAATAAGTATGTTTTATTCCTTGTATAATAACCTGAAAACATCACTGTGTTTTCATTACCTTAGAATGTGCTGTTTATATGTATATACATATATATTGCTTCACGGCCGCCATATTTCTACAGTAGGGAGACACACTGGAGGGATTTCAGATTGTTGCAATCTCCAACCTCACCACTAGATGCTGCCAAATCCTACAGACTGGTCCTTTAAAAAGTTGTTTTCTGTGTGTGTGAATTTCATCTTCAGCCACATATCATCCTCTAATCTAACTCCCTTCAAGGCAGCATATAAGTGTATTTTTCAAACTGTCAAACTGCTGGTTTTTAGCAGACCATTTAGTTCTGTTTTGTACTTTGAGGAGAGGCCTTATAATGTAATAGGGAGCAGGGACTGAAGGAGAAACATAAGCAGCACTCATGGCTTTTTAGATGATTTAGAGTTCCCATTTATAGCATCTCAGATCTTGTGTAAAAGTTGTTTACAGGACACTTGCTTTTTTTTGTTATACTTGCAGATTATTTACTGTACACTAAAGTGTTATTATTCTGAAGGGATTATTTTCCAAGATGTTACAAGGTCTGAACTAACTTCCTGAAACTGAATCGTTCACATATACTGCATGCTGTATAGCAACACTGGACATAAATTATATCTAGAGTAGTGTCCTCGGGGCACAAAAAGCAGCAGCGTTAAGCAACACACAACTTTTATAGAGCATCATTAGATATGATGGTTTAATGGTGAGAATTTATGCCAGTGGTTAATGAACCAGGTCTCAAAGTGGCAGTAACTATTTCTGAACTGAAGGAATTAATTGGATTGCTGCAAAATACTTAAAGTACACGTCAGCCAGATATCTACTTTATAGTCTTTACAGTTCAAGAAATTTCTGTCTTTGAAGTAGGAAGAATTTCCATGGTAAGATTATTGATTCCCTTTAACTCCAGCTGTGAATGGGGTGAGTTCAGCATGGAGGGAGGCTCATGCATGAACTATGGGGAACTTTTTCAATGCATATGCGTCAATCTCCTGATCGGTTTTATTATACACCTCTGCACGTTTATGTTAATGCCTCTCAATTTTCTATAAAGACAGCAAATGATTTTTCATGCAAGCGAGTTTTCCAAATTAGACCTACCGAGGTGGAATCACGTTTCTCATTAGAAGCAACTTTTATCCATTTGAATCAGTATTTTCCTGTTTATCTGACTGAGTGAGTTCACAGCAGCAGATCAATAAAAGGCTCTGTTTACTATGTGAAACAAACACACCCAGCAGGCCGTTATTCTGTCCCTCAGTGTGATAGTAAAAATACATCATAAACATCTCCCAGCTGGCCTGATGCCTGGAAATCGATTATGGCTTCATTGATACACACTGTAGCACGTCAGAGAGACAGTAATGATATGAAGAATATTAGGCCACTGACAACACAATCTTCCACACTCTTGACCTTGACTTACACGTAGTCGCAACTGAAATGTATTGATCTCATAAATGCATGTGATGTATTTGTGGAGGTCATGTATGGAGAGTGTTGACTGTTTTTCCTCCTGTGAGATCAATGTTCATTACTTGTCAGTTTAGAGCTTAATTACGAATGGTTATAATTAATGCCTTGCTTGTACATGATGAATGGTCGTCATTGTGTGTGGTGGCACCTTGTGCCGGTGGCGACAGCAGTTTACAATATCATTTCTCCTCTTCTGAGCCCTTGGCTATTTCACACCCTGTGACCCTCGTGCTCCGTTTGCATTTTCTGCCTTTTCTGCAGGCTGCCAATCGATGATCTAAATTGTCTTATACATAAGAAATGGTGCAGCGGTGCCTGAAGGAGATGCATCATGATTGAGTGGCGCTTGTCAATGCAAACTGATGTATCTTCACACATTTTTCCCACAAATTCTGATAATCTTTCCTGGCAGGGTCATAACAAAGCTGCAGTATGTTATTTCAGGCATCCAGTGCACAAAAGTTCAGGTCCACTTCCTGAAAATGTCCCAAAACTTCCAGTCGCAGAGGATGGACATGCCCAGTTCTCATGGAGGTTTTTCACTTTATCAGGCATGTCAAGATGGGTGAATTCATACACAATCTTTATGAGAGGTTTTGGTCCATATTGACATGATAACCTCATCAGGGTTCCCATGCATCCAGGAAGAACTGGAAAGTGATTGACCAGTCATATTTTCTCTTTTTCAGATGATCCTTTGTAAACCCTAGAGATGGTTGTAGTGAAAATCCCAGCAGATGAACAGTTTTTGAAATACTAGTCACTTAAGTGCAGTAAGACATATCCAATCACTGTGCTGCCGAATGGAAGATGTAGATTACAATTTGCAGAAATCTGAGGACATATGCAGCAGACTGTATCATTTCACTGTAGGATTCTGTGTCCAGTTTGGATGAATGCAACAGCTACTGTATGGTGCTGTGTTTTATTCCCACTTAGCTTTGCAACTCAATTAAATATAGTTCTGCCAAAGCAGTTTGTACAAGGTTTGCAATGTGAGTAAGAATGGTAGAAAATACAGTAAATGAAACAGAAACAGGAGGATGGAGACTGGACACTGTTGCCGAAATTCTTCCTGCTTATGTTTCAACAGGTGTTGAAGGAGAAACAAAAATTTAAACTTCCTTCAGATGTGTCTATTGGCCAAGTATTTGGGAAGCAGGCTGTAACTTTGAGAGAGGTAAACAAAGCTTATGGGATAACATGGGACCAGCACCCAGGGGGTTCAGGTGTTTCATGCTCTCCTACTGTTCCACTGCTTTTAGCAAGTGACTCAAGTTTGTGCTCCAGCACAAAGGCCCCCAAAAACATTCTTGTGCATGTACAAAGCACCTGATGTGTGTTTTCCAGCATGGTGCTCCATTCAGGACTGTCTCTGGAGATTTCTTCAAATGAACACTGACAGTTTGGTGTATTCCTCCGTTTCAGTGACTTATCAGTTCCCATCAGCTGCCCCTAGAGCACTGTGATGGGGTGGAGAGGCTTTAGTGTGTGTGTGTGTGTGTGTGTGTGTGTGTGTGTTATTGACATCAACAGAAGGACAGAAACACCCCCAGGTTAAATGAGGATGTAGCTTCCTATAACTTATGTTACTTTCTACACTATACCTCATAAGAATCCCTTACAATCCCTCATATTAATTTACAAAGACCCCCCCAAGCACACACACACACACACACACACACACACACACACACACACACACACACAATAAACACATATGCACAGCCTCGCTAAAATCGGAGGATTAAAAGCTTCTGTTTGGTCACAAATTAAATGCCTTCCTGCGTGTGTGTGTTAGTGTGTTATTAGTGTATGATGAGAGAGAGAGAAGGGGGAGATTTGTTGGCAGTGTGCTGAGCAGAGAGAAGGTTCAAAGCTGTGGGCTTTTTTTGCCATCTCCCTGCTTCAGCATGTGCACCACCAATGACCTCAATTAGCTCTGTGTCTGATAGACACACACAGAGCAGCCTTAGATCACACACACACACACACACACACACACACACACACACACACACACACACGGATACTTTGGCATATCGTTTAATAAAGAGAGGGGACAGCAGTGGTGGTACAGTCGGATTAGTGGAAAATTAAAGTGTACTTCTCTGTTTTATTGTGCAAGGTAAATTGTCCCTTTCCTGGTCTTCTTTCTGGAAATAGAGGGATTGTGACGCAGCGTGAGAAAGTGACGGAAAGACAGACTTTGGCAGACCCTATCTACAAGACGAAGGGCCAGGCGGATGAGTAGAAGTTGGGAACAGATCAAAGAGACGCTGGAAAAAAGGAAGAAAGAGGAGACAGGGCAGAGGAGAGTCATAGAGCCAAAAAAAAAGTTTAAAAAAAAAAGCAAACAGTTCAAAGACACCAAGAAAAAGTATAGGAAGAACTTAAAGGCAGGGAAGAGGATGGAAAAGGGAGATGAATGAATGAAAGGGACAAGGACAATGAATGGAAAAAGTAGAAGAAAGAAATGGGGAAAATGTGGAGAGGATGAAGAGTAAGAAGCGGCCGTGCACAGATGCGGACGGAGGTAGCGGGGATCAGTCAAACGGCAGGCTCGCTGAGAAACAGCAAGCTGACCTTCACAAGACAAGCTGCTACCACCGACCACAATTTATGCACGCTCTCACTTTGTATTATTGGCTTAGAACAGCGAGTGTACAGTACACGCATGTGTGTGTGTGTGTGTGTGTGTGTGTGTGACAGAGACTTAAGTGTGTGAATGAACATATGAGGATGAGTGTGCGTGTGCGCTGTGTGGGTTCATGGCAGCCACAGCGTGAACATGGTAAAGATTGAGGGTTTTTCCCTTCATTGCACATATTCTCTATTTTCTCTCTCTCGCTCTCTTTCTCTCTCTCTCTCGCTCTCTCTCTCTCTCTCTCTATGCTCTCCGCAGGAACTCCATTAGACCTTGCACTGTGTTATCTTATCCTGGAAAAATAGCCAAACTGCCTGTGGTTCAGAGCAATTATTGTACACCACATCTCAGGAGGTGTTACAAATTAAACATCGCTTGGGTCAAACACACATTTCAAAGCATACAAGCAAACGTTCATGCTGTATCACCTGTAATCAAAAGCATCTTATCCCAGCGGATCTCTTTTCGATTTTTTTCAATTTGTCATACAAGTAGGAAGTTGACAGCACCCGAGGTAGAGAGTGTAAGAAAAGGTCATCCTGTAATGTTAATGGAGTTGCAAAAACCCCATCGTGATTCATCATATTGTTGTTGAACACAAAGTGAAGATTAGTGTGCAACGCCTTGGGAAAATTTAGTTGGCGTGTGAATGATATTTACTTCGTTCAGTCGTTCAGTAGAGAAATGATTGAATTTGTGCTCAAGAAGTTGGTCTGAGGAATAATTAGCTGAATTAATTATAGTGAAGGAGCTGCTATTTTCCTTCTCAGTGGTCAACGCTAAGATTTTAACCACCAGGAATAAAAAAAGAATGATAAACGTCATGTGAACCCAGCAGCAGTGTTTTCTGGTCATATCAAGGATGGTATGTTCAAGAATATTTTTTCTCTTGAATAAACACTAAGTGGTTCACATGTTGTGAAGGCTTATCATTGAACAGCAAGATCACAAGTGTAATATTTGAAGGTAATTGGCTGCTGAACAGCGACTGACCATGCAATGCGAATACTCATTTCTTTCTGCTTATTGACAATAATTGTATGTATATTTATTATCCATTTTGCATTCTTAATTTGTAGTGTGAAATTATAGGAATTCTTTCCAGCATATTCAGCTTGTTTGCTGAATGTTTGTCAGTGAGATTAGAGGTTTATGGACGGCTACTTTTTACAGCTCAACATTACATAACTGAATTAAATGCAGCCTGCAGGGATGAATGCAGATGAAGTGGGGAGGATGTATTGCGATGCTTTCTGCACCGCTGCTGTACTTACGGGGCGAATACTGTAACCAAAACAAATTGCTTCCTTGTAGCTATCCTGCGGTACTAATACGGGATAGATGCACGCAAGGCGGAATTTCTACAATAGCCACCGCTGCAGGTTCATTTTCAGTGGATTGAATAAATATCTGCTGTGCAGCTCAAAATGCCAGGGAACGTTAAATAAATGTACAGCAAGGGAGCAAAAAAAAGAAGTTTGCAGACTCTGCTTTTTTTGTTTATTCCATCCTCCTGGTATGTTTTCTAATCTGAGCATGCACGTGTGTGTGTGTGTGTGTGTGTGTGTGTGTGTGTGAGGGTATGTGTTACGTATCATCATTAGATTGCAGGAGGCTCGCGCTAACAATCTGGCTACTTTAGAAGCATCTGCATCTATGACGGCAGTCGTCCACCTGTTGCGTGCGCCAAAAGTACAGAAGGCTTTCCAAGAGCTTGGAGAGAAGGGGGGGGTGGTGAGGAATTATCACAAACACAGACTGATAGCTTTTGATGTCTGGCCATGAAGCCTGTTGGAGATCAGTGGCCACACCTCAACATGAGCCTGGCAAAGCTTTAGGACAAAACTTTTATCTTCTCTTAACTTCTTCTCAACTGCATGAAAACACACACACACACACACACAAACACAGATACTTCACATGAACACTGACACCTGCAGACGACTCAGCAGGGCTTAAAATCTCCACACGTACATAGAAACACACACACAGGCCAGAGGCTGTTTTCTGACATGTGATTAGTGATGATTCCTAAAAGTTAAACTGGCCTCTGGTTGCACACACACACACACACACACACACGCACTCACACACACACTCACACACACACACACAGACACACACAGACACACAGACACTTGGATAAGTTAAAGAGGTTTTCTGCCCTGTGGTTGTCCTTGGGCAATATCATCACAGAGAGAATCAATAGAGCCATCGCTCAGAGTGAATGGAAGGAAGGGGAGAGACAGAGAGACATTGAGAGATATATAGGGGGAGAGAGGGGGGTGTATAGGAAGGGGGGGATAATAGATGTAAGGCTGGGGAAAGGAGGTAGAGCTGGAGCGAGGGTGGGAGAGGAACCCCAGAAAAGTGAGTAAAAGAGTGCATCATTAGTGTGAGAGCAGTAGAGTATCACAGAGGGATAAGAGGAGGAGTGGAGTAAGCAGCTGGCAACAGTGTTTGAGGCATACAGAGGACAAAAGGAAGCTGAAGGCGAAGTGACAAGGATGGATGAAGGAAGCAAGAGGAAGTGGAACAGATGGAGGAAGAGGGAAGAAAACAGGGAGGGAGAAAAGGCATGAGTGAGTAAGCAGAGTGAGCCTAGAATGAGAGGAAAAAGGAGGGGAGGTAAGGGGGTAGAGGGAGCACTAAAGAGAGAGGATGAAGGAAAAGGGGAATTAAGGATAAAGGTGGACTGACTGTGTCAGAGTGTGTAAATTAAGATGGCAGGAAGGAAGGAGACAGGAAGAACAGAGAAAGTGTTCGAGTTAGCTGGTGATTAATTGAGATGAAGAGTGTCCCTGCAATCAAGTTTTGTCAGACTTGTGTGATATACTGTACATGAATGACACTTTATTACATCTTAGGATCAAACTGTGATGTAATTGCTCTTGTCAACATGCCTTCTGCTTGAGCAGCAATAAATTCCATACAATAAGGCATGAAAGTTAAGAAGTTGCTCTTAGTGACAAAATTGCAAAAATCCTGCAGTTCTCTTCTACTGAGCATTTTAATTACTAGCTCTGCTAAATGGCCTATTTTTTTGAATTTATGGACGGTCAATGAAAATCAGCATAGTGTAGAAACCGCTGTTGAGGCATGTTACAACATCTAGCAGTTGTGTATTTCCGTTTCCACAGTAACATAAGATGTCTCTGCATTACCATCTACAACTGCAGCCAGTGCTACAGCTGTGTTTGCTCACAGCCAAAGTGTTTTGTTAATCCACAGATTTCAGCGTGATTTGGATTGTTGTTTGTGCTTATTGCCATAAACAGTTATATTAATTTCATGTGTTTATTCTTTATTTATGGTATTAATTGTCCTTTAGTTGTTATGTAAAGTGGACTTTGTACATTTCATTCAAGCCGGGATATTATTGTTTGTTGTGTCAAAAATAATTTGCACCTGATTAAAAAGCCATAGTGACTTACTACAGCCAGGGACACGGCTCTTTTGACTTTTATCAAACCCTAAAATATCTGACTGAGAACGACTTAGTGGTCTGGCCAATGATTTAAAAGAGGAGTAGCAAGAGCTGATGAGATTCTGTGGTGAAGGCGTAATTAGATCAGACTGGTCCCAGCCAGGAAGACGGCCTGTCTGTCGTCAACTTCATTAGCAGTTCCCATGTTAATGCAGTGACAAATGGGCCGCACTGGAAAGAGGCTGATTAGATTGGAATAGATCATAGCAGACACAGATTAGCTCATATTAGCCTCATACAGGACCTCTCATTATTACCCAGCAGTCCTGTGCTTCCACTTTCAGGTGAGCTCCGACTCACCACTCCTCCTCCTCCTCCTCCCCCTCCTCCTCCTCTCTCCCATTCCACACAATTCAAAGTGCTGTGAACGCTTGGGGAGAGGCATAGTGGCCTATATTAATGTAATCCCTTAGACCCAGCACTGCCAGCTCAGCACAGTGCAGCCTCCTTTATGACAATGGGAGTAATGGGTCGAACTGCACTTACGTATTATCACTGCTCACTGTTAGCTGCCAGACATTAACCTGTGGCACTCATCGTGTACATCTTTCTCACCCCGACAGCCTGCTACAGCCTGATTTTTATTATTTTTTTTATTTATTTTTCGCCGGCACAGCGTGAAGAAACTGATCCAGCAACGTTTCAAATAGGCTGCATCTTTATTGCTGTTCCAAGGGATTCGCTATCTAGGAGAGTATTGGGTACATTTATTTCTCTGCAGCTAAGAAAATTGCAGTAGAAAAAAAAAACTGTTGTGAGGTAGAACTAATCTTTATACCCTGTAAATTAACAAAAAATGTAATTAACCCATACATCCCTGAGGCATGAAATGGAAAAACACACACACTGGGTTTATACATATCAGGTTGATCGAGGACATTTTGGGCTATATTTGCTCAGATTATACAGGTACAAAGTCCCTCCTCAAACAGTCTTAAAGCTCGTTTAACTTGCTCAATCAGTTCACAAAGATTGTATGGAAATGGAAAATATTGTGGATCAAAGGCTTGAATGTGATGATGAAATTATGGTGAAATTAGGCTTCCTGAGAAATATAAGGCAAGCACTCAAGTCAGCTAAACTTTTTCTTTCTTTCTTTCTTTTTTTTTTTTTTAAGAAAGATGATGCTTGAGGGATTTTAGACCAAGTGGACTCTTGAGACATTAATAAAAGCTCAGTGCTTGGTACAGTTTTATACATAGCAACATTTTCAGACTCCTTTATATTTTACAGATATTGCGTGAGGAACAGAGCACCACATCATGTTATCAACATCGTATATCAGTGTGAAATTAATTCTGAGGCCCTGCTGTAATTACACCACACAAATGCAATCATGGTTGAGAGGATTGCTATAGACTCCGTCTCACGCTGCTAGTCTCGTTACTGTGCTTCTCTAAATTAACATCACATTTCCCGTAAACCTCATTACTTACTGCAGTAAAACGGCGTTGTGACTTGTCACTCCTCCTCCTCTTCTCTAGCATCACTCCATGCACTTTTTAAATGTTTTACTTAAGAGGATAAATATGTTGGAAGTGATTCTTAAGCTTTTCATTTATTCTGCCATCTGCCATCTCATGAAACTGAAGGCTTTCATTAAGATTCAGCCTCTTCCAGTGATTCAAATTAAGTTTTCTGTCAGTCTGACCCAGTGACACTCTTGAAAAAACATACAATGTTCATACACATGTTCTTCATTTGAAGATAATGAGTGTGATTTCTAAAATGTCTGATTCCATATAGCAGCTTTAAAGGTGTTGACTAAGTCGACAAAGTCCTGCATGGGGAAGTGATGAATAAGGATTATATTGCTGATCACAATAACAAAAAACCTCAATGGTGATCATTGAGATAAGTGTAAATATCCTCACATAAGTGACTCAAAAATTTTTTTCTAGCTTGATGTCATGCTGGTATTTATTTTTTAAAGGAACCGTATGTAGGATTGTGGCCAAAACTGGTACTGCAATCACTTTCAAATTACTATAGAGCGGTGTCTCCCCTCTCCCTCTCCCCTGACTAAAGGTTGCCAGCTCGGCTGCAGGAACCAACAGGAACAGAAAGTGTTACAGTGAATGAAAAGCAGCCACCTTGGGCATCACCATGGACACTTAGAAGGAGTAAAATGTGCCGGAGGAGAGCTGTGGAGGGACGGGGTAAAGAGAGTGGAGCTCCAGGGCGGTGGCTGGGGGTATGCGGTGAGAGTGCTGCTGTCTGTCCGCTTTCAGCCGTCTCCATCTTTCAAAGGCATCTCCTATACAAATCCTTGTTTTATTTCGGACTTCGTCATGACATATTTCGGATTCATAACAAGGTCTTTTAGTTTTCGTAACGTTAGACATTATTTATTCGACACGTTCGTAGCTGCAGCTGTGGTAACTAGAGCAGAACTGGCAACCCGGATGCTGACACACTACTGACTTGGTGATTGGAAGATAGGTGGAGGGTGACGCATCAGGCCAAAACACAACATGACAACATCAACATCAGTTGAGGGCTGCAACTTATCTTTTTAAATGAGAATATCCTGGCTGGACTACTGTTGTCAGTGATATAAGTATTTGAAATGAACATGATTGAGATTAGGCTTATCAAAGCAGTGATCAAAAGTAAAAAAAAAACAGCCTGAAGATACCAAACAATAAGCTAGAAGGGGCTAAAATCTGTTGTTAATGCAAAAATATATCACAACTGAAATCAACCATCTTTGACCATATACATGAAACACTGAACTCAGTACAGTCAAAGATGTGTTTGCCTTGTAATTGTTGCTTCTGTGTGTGAGTTAATTATTCAGTAGCTGTCATTCAGTCCCCACCAGCAATGCCATGATTAAATAATAACATTTAATTTTAACTGAGCTCGTCTTTTCATGATGTGGGGCTCTGTGCAATTGTCAAAGACTGGAGTCGCCATGGGAATCCTCAGCAGCCAATAAAATTGAGTTTGTGACAAAGTAAGGAGGAGTACAATAAATGTCACCCGCCTTGATGTCACTGTTGTGCCCCAAACAATCTCTGTGTCATATTACTGATGACACAAAACCTGTCTCTACTTTGACAAGAAGCTTAGTTATTTTTTCTTTCTTTTGTAAAATGACATATAGTTTTCTCTGCAGATACACAGCCATTTTATCCATGGCTCGTTGTTCTGCATTTCCATCAGTTCTTTTCTCTGCACCACATGATTTGTTTCTTCGCTTAAAATTGCAGAGCACCACAATAAGCTGTCCAAAATAAAGCCTCAAACAGCTTCTGTTTGTTTTCCTTTTGTTCCACGTCAGCGACAGGTATTTCCTTCACACGTTGAACTGAGATAAAGACGACGGCTTTTCTTTGCTGCTTATGATCAGTACAAGCTCGTAATGAGTATTCTGAACACAAAGGGATAATCAAAGACCAAGGAGGGGTATAAAGAGGAAGAAGTGCAACAAAAGAGCTCCAGGCAAGTCAAAACTTCCACCTTGGGAAAGTTTAAATGATTAAAACCCCCTCCGCTATCCCGCGGCTCATTATGCTCTGTGTCCCACGATTGGACCTCATCATTTTCTATAATTGCCCCCATTGGCCGAACTCCTATCTGGCCTATTTTGTCCCATTCTGCTGAGAAATTAAGGCATTCCTCTAGCGACCCTGACCTGTCCCAGGCCTTGTCGGGTGACTGACAGCCCATTAGAGGACCATTGATTGGTTGGATCTTGGAATGTGGGAGCCAACCTAATTAGAGCAGAGTCCCTTCTCTCTGAATGTCAATTGAGACCCTTGGAGGAAACAAAACAGAAGGCAAATGAGGCCTTTCCACTCCTCTGGATGGAGACGAATTATTTTTTTCCTCAACAAGATCAGTGCAGTTTACAGTACAGAGCCTCAAACAACAAGTGTGTTTATGGATGCAATTTTGGTGAACGTTAGTACAGTGGAATATACACTAAAAACGCCACATTGTATTTTTTTCGATATTAATTTGAATTTCCATAATTTATTGGGCAACTTCACTTGGTATGATATTGAACATGAATGAACAAAAGCAACAATAGAAAAATGAATCGACATGGATTACAAATGTCAGTATCTTGTGTGATCGTCGTGGCATAGACATGATGAGCGCGTTGATTTCAGCCACTGGAATCTCTTCCCACTGTTCCAAGAGTGCAGTACGGAGATCAGCAACCGGCAGTGGAATACGACGCTGTACACGACGATCCAGACTGTCCCAAAGGTGTTCAATCGGATTCATATCCGGGGAATAAGGCGGCCAGTCCATAACCTGCACATTATGTCTGTGCATAACGTGCCTGCAGGCGTGAGATAGTGCATCTGTGGACGCCAAAATGCCTGGCTACCCTCGCTTCGGTCATTCCGGATCTCAGCATACCAATGGCCTGCTCCCTCATGTTTGCTGCTAAGCGTGGCATGGTGACCATCTGTGACAGCTTGCATTTTTCCTCCGGGTTTTTAAAGCCTTGACCAGTTGAGCTCAAATCACCAAAAGAACTCATTGAAAGCTTTCAAACAATGTCCTAACGAATCACACATGCAAAACAGGGATTGGTACCGTCTGCCACGTTAATTTATTGTTTGAGCTGAAAAATGTGGCTCCATAGTTTCAATAGCCACGAGTGGTAGTAAACAAAACATTTTTTGTGTACGAAGTAGTTGGATCCAATTTTAGTGTGTGTATATATATATATATATATATATATATATATATATATATATATATATATATATATATATATATATATATATGTGTATATATATATATAAATGCACATATTAATCAGTCATGTCTGAGCATGCAAATACATGCTCTCTTGGGTATTAACTGTATATTTTCTATTTCACATACAGTATATGCACTGAAACATTGCCGGAGGTCCTGATTAACACCTCACCTTAGTCTCACAGGGAGGTGATTGAGCGGATACGCACACATTTGTTTGCAAACACTGGCAGAAAAAGTAACTTTTTAATTCCTGTTTTTCTAGCACAGACTCTCAATTTGAATGTGTGTAAGTGTGCTTTGCTCTGTTTAAACACACACAAGCGTACATGCTAAGAGGCACTGGCTCTGTGAAATAGGATAGTATGTCAGTTCATGTTTTTCTGGAAGATGCTTTTGCGTACATGCTAAGAGGCACTGGCTCTGTGAAATAGGATAGTATGTCAGTTCATGTTTTTCTGGAAGATGCTTTTGCCTGCAGCACGTTTGGAGACCGTTTAGGCTAATCAGTGCAGCTCCCCACCACAGATGGTCCTTGACTGAATCCACCACTATCCAGACATTACTCATCCTGCTTTCTCCTCTCTATTCATGCAACAACAATGTGTTCCTCCCAAAACTTACCTTGACAGTTTGGGTTTTAATGGGTTTGTGAATTCAATCATGAAATCGGAACCACTGTGGTCACAGGAGGGCTCAAGATGATATTTTTCCTCCAGGCGAGATGCTAATGAGACGTGTTGATGATGCTTTTGTTGGTGCCGGGATAGATGACAGTTTATATTCAGGACAATCAGGTTACACCTGAAAATATCAATTTACTGTATATTTCTAATATATTTCTTCTATGCAGTGGAATTTCTATGTGTAGCAGCTCTTTCTTGCTATGAAGGGAGTTTTTTTTTGTTTTGTGTCTGAAGGTCTTTTTAAGGACACCAACTTAACTCAATTTGCTGATCAGCCACTGTTCTTCCCAGCAACACAGAGAAAGATTAGAGATACACCTGATCAGAAAGTACACCGATGTGTGCAAACATCCAGTGTACTTTATAAGTTAGTGTTTTACAATTCCCCAGTGACATATAAAATATTCACACTTAATTTTTTAAAAATACATAAAAGCATGACTGGCCAATTCTGCTCTGAATATTTCATTCTCATATCCTCTCAATTGTTTAGAGCTTTTTGTGTGAAATAATTTACTACTTAAGAGCATTTCTTTGTATGTCAGATGAGTTTTAGTGTCCTGTGGTTCAACTGTTTGAAAAGCTTTTTTCTCCTGCCAGTGGAATGAACAGAGCAAGTTAAGCTAATTCAATTAGCCGGGATGTTGTTTCTACTTTACTGTGCGTGACATATGTGTACTGAGATATTTTACTTGCTAATGAATAACTAGAGGATTTTTCAAAATGGCTTTGTCCTTTTGATGATTGGTTCCATATATGTAAAAATAATTTACATAAATAAATACAATATTCCATATCAGTGAATGCACACAGGACAGTTCATCTTATTTTATATACATATTTTGTGATTTACATGTAAATTTCTAAATAATTTTATTTTTTATGCAGACAAAAATATATTTTTCAAATGAATGTAATAGATGTGTATATACAAATATGTGTGTTTGGTACTTGCAGGTCCCATGTGCTCCGTCTACATGTGTAATTGATGTTCATGCTTGTATAAGTGGGATCTTTGCGTGCATTATTATATAGGTTTAGGCAACATTAGATATGTGGCATCCTAGCTGTGTAATGTGTGACTTTCACCACTGGCATTCATGAACAAGTTGGCTATCTCTCAAAGACAACCCAGGCTAATAAGCTAATTTAGCTCGCTAGCCATAAAGGTTAAAAAGGTGTTAACTAACATTAGCTGATCTTAGCTAGCTGTTAGCTAGAGTACTGACCACCTAACAGATTTAGCTAGCTACAAAAAGAAGCTGTACCATTAGCTAGTGTGAATAAAATTGCCTTTAAGCTATTTTGACGTTAGTTTTGACACACTGTCCACGATGAATCACCATGTTGTGGGTGAAACATTAGGAATTATTTTATAATTACTTGCTATTCTGACACTTGGTGGCATAACTCAGGCTTTTGCATTGCACTGTGCCCATCATACAGTATATAACTGTATGTATTAAGGCAAGTAGTTCAAGGTTAAAAGTAGCTAAAAGTATCCATTCATCCTTTTCAGCTTAAACTTCCTCATTGCAGTTTGTCAGTACTGAACTTCTTTTCAAGTGTCGTCATGAGACTCGTCTATGCTGTCATGAGAGCCCATTATACTTCAGTAGATCTGTAATGACTTGAGTAATTTTCTTACTGTTGCACATTTCATTTGGGCATCAGTTGCTTTGGTCCCTACAGGTCTTTGTCACTTGACTTATGTTGCAAACTGATTCACCACAATCGAAGTACTGAAGTAGTGAACAAGCATGGGGTTCCTCTGAGGTATTAACATTATTTCAGATGCACAGTATGATTGCAAACATAGCCACAGATTTGCGATTCTCCCCTCTAATAGCTCAGTGAAAAAACCAACACTTGAACTGTGATACTAAAATAGCTCTTTCATTATAAATATTGTGGGGCTTTGTTGTCAGTTCAAAGGAGCACAGTCTGAAAATATGCTTGAGCCTTTCAGTGGCATAGTCGGCCTCCGCTAAAGTGCGCTCTGAAACTTGTTTTCACTCTGCTGACACAACTAGTATACATTGTTAAAGATGATGACACAAAATTCTCTACTGGCTTGATGCTTAACATGACATGGACTGACTTAAAGTAGTCATTCAGCTTAGTGGCACCAACAGCCTTTCATGAAACTCAAGATGTTTTGGATTACAGTTAACAATGGAAGTTTTTTTGTTTTTTTGTTGTTTTTTTTTTCTATTTTTTTTATTAGTTGCAAGAAATGTGAAAGGAATGTGGGCCTTTTGGAATTACCAACATGTATGCATAATTGTATTTTTTTTTATTTTATTGTCATTAACACTCAATTGTTGATTATCATTATTATTATTATTATTATAGTTTTTAGGATAAAGCTTGTTAAGGGTCTGTTGAAATATCTCTTTTCGTTTCTGAGGTCACCTTTTTATTTAAGAAAAATAAAGACCAGTTAACAGTAACCAGTCCCAGTGTGGCCTGACAGGAAGTAAACATGAACCCAGACTGATGCCTAGGTGATGTTGTACATGTCATATTGGCACGTTATGTTAGTGGAACAATGTTCTGTTGAACTTGAAACAAAAGACTATATTTTGTCTTTAACTTGTTTTGGAGTAATAAAGGCAAACAAACTCACAGCCTTCCCGTCACCTTTAAAGTGAGGCATGGACTGGGGATCACCTTGAGGCTTTGTGAAAACAAATGTGTAGAAAATACTTTCACAAGTTTAAATTTCCAGGTAGCTGACAGTTTTCTGATGCTGATGATGAAGACATGCAACATTAAGCATCAACAAAATGGCTTGATATTAAAACGTATATATTATATTATGAAGTAGTAATGTTTGTAATAAAACGCTCAGTCCTAGCCTCAGTGTAGAGATGTTATTCATACATGCAGAGTTTGAAGTAACTGTTGTTAAAACAAATTGAAAATTCAAGCAAATCATTTAATAAATACAACAAATCACACAGTTGTTTTCATGTTACTATTTCAGGCAGCTGTAGCTTGTTCATTATCATGACTTTGAAGAATATCAGACCTTATTTTATCACACAGTTATGCAAAAATGCAAATCCAAGGGTTCCACTTACTATTTATTGGCACTGTATCAAAACTGTTGCAAATGGATGCAGATGATTTTAGATGGATGTGTTTACTTGCTTAAACTACAAAGATTAAATTCTGCATAATTATTTCCATGATGAGACAATTCATACAGTTTGTATGGAAGGAGATCATGGAGGTGAGAATGTGGGAGTGGCAGAGTTGATGTTTTTATGGATGAGCGTTCACAACCACCGGTGAGTTAAACCTCATTTTGGAAGCTTTGAGATTACATTAATTCTTATAACATGTAGATGTTGTATACCATAGTGATGCATTGCATCAACATTTGAAAAAAAAAAATCCTTGTTGTTTTACACAAGTGGCGTCCTTAGTTTATAACAACTAGACTGGGTCTGTTTGAGAAATGATTGAGAGAGGATTTATAAAAGAAAATAAAAACAATGACAAACTCAGATTGTCCAAAACAGAATTGTGCCTCCTTAAGGTGACACAAAACTCTGCATCATTACTTCCATCCATCCATTATCTACCACTTATCCTCATAGGGTCGTGGGGGGGCTGGAGTCTATCCTAACTGTCTTAGGGTGAAAGGCAGGGTACACCCTGGACAAGTCTCCAGTTCATCACAGGACACATAGAGACAGACAACCACTCACACTCACACCTACGGTCAATTTAAATTAGCCAATTAACCTAATCCCCATGCATGTTTTTGGATGGTGGGAGGAAGCCGGAGTACCCAGAGAGAACCCACGCAGACACGGGGAGAACATGCAAACTTCACACTTATTGCTGTTAGGTGACAGTGCTAACCACTACACCACCGTGCCGCCCTGCATCATTACTTATTAAATTAAAATAAAGTAGATAACATGCAACAACGTCAAAATGACAAAACATGGGGCTATTTGGATTTTCTTTTTTTAACTTGAAAGATGTAATGATACATTTCAGAGGCAAAACTATAGAACAATGTTGAACAAAATCCCTACCAGGCATGAAGTTAATGCAGGTGACTGTTAATGCTACACTGATGTAGAGGTTATGGTACAAATCTTATGGAAATCCTCACATGATTGACTGAGCTCCAAATCCAGAACAAACTGCTTCTTCCATTCAGTTGAGGGAAGGCTCCTGTACTGCATTTAATTCATCACTTCATTTTTTTCTGTTATGAATAAAGTTGCTTTAAAACAACTATCAGGCCTGAAAGTAACTCAGGCTGTCTCACACAGTATCATTTATTACAGTTACTCATCCTTTCTAGTACACTAAAAAGCAATCTGTTATTGCACTAAGACTTTAATTAAAATATAGAAAATGGACATGTGAGCGGTATTTTCTGTCATGTACAAATTTCATTTTTAATTAATGCGGACATAATTAGACACATTGGTACAAGTCCATGTTCAATACAACTCTCATGCAGTTACTCCCTCTCACGTAATAAACCACATTTCAACCCCTCTCAGTCCACTGTGATCCAGGCTCTGTGGATTTATGATTTGACTCTGTTTCTCCCTGACCCACATTTTATTTTGAGGCTACTTATGTATATTATTGGTACAGATGATTCAATGTATAACTAGAAAAGCTCTCAGAGAGCACAGACCTCCATCAAGGCAGCATTCTGAGAGAGCGTATACTCCTGCAAGCCCACAACGCCTAAGAGTGAATGTGTTGATTTTGACAAAAGGTCAATATTTTACTGATTTGCGAACTGCGATTTTGTCCTCTATGCACAGTTTTTGACTACAAGAATATGTAAGATTATAAACTGAGAATTCTTTTCTGGATATTTTGAGACCAGTTGCATTGCTCTAGCTCTGTCCTACATGATGTTATGGTAAAAAATGCATATTTGACCTTGGTGACCTTGACCTTTTACTGATCTTGACCAAACTGAATCTGTGACTTCTGGATTCCTATATTAGTTTATCTACCAAATTAGGTGACGATTGGCTGAAAATTGGACACCCTGGAGCGTTCAGAAATACTCTCCCATACATTACTGAGGTGTGATCTTTCATTTGACCTTGATGACCTTGAATCGGATCTGATCACCACTAAAACTTAATCAGTTTTAAGTTAGGCCACTTCTGACCAATCCTGAAAATTTTGTCAAAGTCTGTCCATAAGTTTTTGAGTTATTTTGCAAACCAACAAATAAAAAAATAAACAAACCCCGGTGAAAACATAACCTCCTTGGTGGAGGTAAAAAAAAAAACATCCCCCAGACTGATATGTTTTTTTTTGTTTGTTTTTTTTTCATAGCTGTAGACCAGACAGACATGAAGACCAGGATACATTTTTTTTAAAAAATGATCACACTTTGCACTGATTACATTAGTCAACATTTTTTGCATGTTTTTTAATTTAATAAAGTTCTCATAACTTATTCCATTAGTTTTATGACATTATCCACAGTTCTGTTATCATGAATTGCTACATATTGTGTATCACAGCATCCTTCACTCTTGTTAAAATGTTTGTGCGCCTCAGAGCATAATAGTTTTTTTTTTTCCCATAATCTATGATCTCATGAATTTTGAACATGAATCCTTTTATTTCATCTCAAGCTATGCCCTGTTTTGCAATAAATAGTGGCAAAGGCAAAGTGTTCAATTACATTTTTTTATTTAATATGCATAATGTTAATACAAACACTGTTTTTTTTTTTTTTTGTCAGAGTCTACTTGAACCAGAGACTGAATGGGAGGGGAGCCATTGTCCCCAGACTGGACCGTCCTCTCTGGTCCTGAAATGATGCAACTGCAAGACAACACTGATCCATTGCAACAGCCTAAATGTTTTGGAGTGGGCGGATATCTCAACGCTCAATATGGTGAGCACTTGAGGCAAGTTTAATATTGGATACTGGATGTGTCAGAGTTTCAGTCCTTCGCCACTGACAGGAGTATATATGTTCATTTATGTCAGAGATCTAGAAACCAAAATTGAATTAATCAATTTGAAATGCTCAACTTGAATGAATATGAATAGAATAAATGAAAAAGTGTATTTTTTAACTCGAACAAGACCTGGATTTGAAGATTAATATTTGGTTGTGAGGATGAAATAGTGTTTATTAATTGGAATTCAGTTCTAAACTAATACCTTCAATTTAAAATGGTGCTATTTAAATTTAGATGAGGATCAAATAGTTTCAGATTTGATTTAATATTCAGTTTCAAGTGTGTTGGAATGCAGATTTTCCAGTGCAGTCATTCAAGTTGAGCAACTCATTTTCAAATATAAGTGAGGACTTCAGTTTTTAGTGACACATTTCTGCCCACACACCTCCTCCACTTATAGTTTGGCTACTGCAGTGTCCTCTACTGTAATTGATAAATAAAGTCATTAGGAATTATTAATGCTTGTCTGTTATGTAAAGTGCAATCTCTGAACCTTTAAAAAGTGATACACCCATAAGGTACCTTAGCTTTAACACCAGTATTAAATGCAGAGTGAATGTTTTGAGTCTATAGGGGATTAAAACACAAACCTGTTTCATGCAAATATTTAAACTCTTCCATGCTGCAGAATGATCTTAAAATTGATAAAGTATTATTTTAGATGTGCACACACTGGTAACAAAAACACCAGCAATAACATCAGTCCATTAAAAGTACAAGCAAGCTTACCTGTAGGCGAAGCTCCTGTTACTTCAGGGCCTTTCCTGATCTGTTTATTAAGCTGCAGAACACAGTGAAGTACAGGGGTTGGACAATGAAACTGAAACACTGGCCAATTTAGTGTTGGAGGTTTCATGACTAAATGTGACAAGCCTGGTGGCCAGACTTCATTGATTGTACATTGCATCAGTAAGAGCAGAGTGTGAAGGTTCAATTAGCAGAGTAATAGCACAGTTTTGCTTAAAATATTGCAATGCACACAACATTATGGGTGACATGTCAGAGTTCAAAAGAGGACAAATTGTTGGTGCACATCTTACTGGCGCATCTGTGACCAAGACAGTAAGTCTTTGTGATGTATCAAAAGCCACGGTATCCAGGGCAATGTCAGCATACCACCAAGAAGGACGAACCACATCCAACAGGAGTAACTGTGGACGCAAGAGGAAGCTGTCTGAAAGGGATGTCGGAGTGCTAACCCCGATTGTATCCATAAAACATAAAACCACAGCTGCCCAAGTCACTGCAGAATTAAATGTGCACCTTAACTCTCCTGTTTCCACTAAAACTGTCCGTCAGGAGCTCCACAGGGGCAGTATCCATGTCCGGGCTGCCATAGCCAAACCTTTGGTCACTCGTGCCAAATGTCCGTTTCAATGGTGCCAGCAACGAAAATCTTGGGCTGTGGACAATGTGAAACATGTATTGTTCTCTGATGAGTCCACCTTCACTGTCTTTCTCACATTCGGGAGAGTTATGGCGTGGAGAAGCCCCAAAGAAGCATACCACCCAGACTGTTGCATGCCTAGAGGGTGGATCGGTGATGGTTTGGGCTGCAATATCATGGCATTCCCTCGGCTCAATACTTGTGCTAGATGGGCGCGTCACTGCCAAGGACTACCAAACCATTCTAGAGGACCATGTGCACCCAATGGTTCAAACATTGTATCCTGAAGGCGGTGCCCTGTATCAGGATGATAATGCACCAATACACACAGCAAAACTGGTGACAGAGTGGTTTGATGAACATGAAAGTGAAGTTGAACATCTCCCATGGCCTGCACAGTCACCACATCTAAATATTATTGAGCCACTTTGGGGTGTTTCAGGAAACGTTTTCCTCCACCAGCATCACGTAGTGTCCTGGCCACTATTTTGTAAGAAGAATGGCTCAAAATCCCTCTGGCCACTGTGCAGGACTTGTATCTGTCATTTCCAAGACAAATTGATGCTGTATTGGCCGCAAAAGGAGGCCCTACACCATACTAATGAATTGTTGTGGTCTAAAACCAGGGGTTTCAGTTTCATTGTCCAACCCCTGTACCTGCAAACACAACTGACAGGACAGAAGGCGACATTCACACTGAGGCACTACTTAAACACAAAGACGCCACAGGTACAGATGCAGCTTGATTCACACTGCTAACCTCCAGATAGCATCCTAATTGTAGATTTATTTATTACAAAATACATTGATTTGCATAACATGCCATAAGAATGGCAAAGCATGGATTTCCAGGAACACAAGCTGCTGGTGCTCTGTAAGCTCTGCACAACAAAGTCATGCACGAACACTTCTTAAAGCATCCCGGAGCTCTGTCAATACGACAGCAGGACAGCTGTTGTGCTAATGTAACGTTACGCCATGCGTCATCTAACATTGTTATTCCGCCTTTTTATATTTACTGTTTCTTCTGTCGTCCATGCATGAGTGAGGAAAATGGCTTAAAAGTTACAGACTGTTGTTACAATCTATAAATTGTTTCATTTCTCTCCGTTGCCCCACAGTGATGCAGAAATACATCTGTCAGTGATTATCTTAGCTGCATATTACTCCAGATATAAAATCAATCCCTGTCATAGCCATTTAAAGTTAAGTACTTAAGTAAAGATTGCGAGTCTCCACTTCAGGGAAAGGGTTGCTGGAACATACAGTGATTAATCTATGTGTCACAGCAATCCTTTTGAATTTGAGGTCCAGTATTTTACTGACAAGCAGCGTCCATTATCTTGTTCCATTTGTTTATTTTTATGTTTTAGTAAAATATTGAATTTATTATTTTGGTTAAATTATCTATTAATTAACCAACTAACTTAATTTAGTTGATTTAATGTAACAACTAATTTATCGATTATTCTAATAAAAATATCATTTGATTAATTGTTAAAAACATAATCTTTAGGCGCAGCCCCACCTAATTGGTTAGACTGTCATGTTACCATTACATTATTTCAGTAAAGTGAGAATGACTACCACGTGTGAAAGCAGCTCCAGGAACAGCCAGTCGTTCACTGATGGAGGTTGGAATAGGGAGATCCTAGGCAGAGATCAGTCACACTGGTGTTTTTTTCCAGCAGCAAGTTCTGCATTCTGAGCAACACAGGAACATATACATAATTGCTTTACATGTTAAGCTGTTTCCATGCAATCACAAATAAGCAAAAGGTCAGTATAAATAGCTAAACGTCTGGAGTTCACAGGGACACAGCAAGCTTGGGAAATCACATCCTGTCAAACATCACAGGGCTGACCCATGAATTGATTCTGTTTGAATTTATTTGGCAGTTAGGACTGTGTGGTAAATTGACTTTTTAAGATACAGGATGAGACTTCATCAATACCAGATAACTTTATAGTTTCCAATATGGTGCATTGCCAGGGGCAGCACAGCAAGAAGGTACCAGGTTCAATTCCCGGCCCGGTGCCTGAGTTTGCATGTTCTCCCTGTGTCTGCGTGGGTTCTCTCTGGGTACTCCGGCTTCCTCCCACCATCCAAAAACAAAAACACAGGGATTAGGTTAATTGGCTAATTTAAATTGACTGTAGGTGTGAATGTGAGTGTGAGTGGTTGTCTGTCTCTATGTGTCCTGTGATTAACTGGAAACTTGTCCAGGGTGTACCCTGCCTTTCACCCTAAGACAGCTGGGATAGGCTCCCTGCGACCCTAAGTGAGGATAAGCGCTAGAAAATGGGTGGATGGATGTGTATTGTCATTCAATATTACAGGAAGGTCAGTCGTATTCTATTTTTCAATATCAATATTTGTGAATTCTAGGACATTAAATTATAATAATCTTAAATTTTTTTATTTAAAAAAAAAAAAAGTAGCAGGAATCATGAATGTTGCCACTGCCTTTTCCAGGCAACAGCTGGGCACAGAGCTTCAGAGAGATGTGGATGAGAGCGAGTGGACTTCTGTCTTCTCTGAGCAGAGCACCGGAAGAAAAACACTGTACAACAATGCACTTCCTGTGCCGAGTCCAACAGTCATGTGGCCTATAGATAAAATATATTTTAATAGAGTTGTACTGACAGGATACAGTAATGCACGGAAGCCGTTTTCATGCCACAAGGATGACAACGGCTAGCGTCTGCCGGTCTATTCACATGAGCAGTGCAGTGAGACCCTGCAGATCCAATCAGGATGTCAGCTGTGTAGGCGGCCCTTTATGTGGCCCAGGACACATTCACATACAGGCTGCTAACAGAATATGTTCCCAATGTGTCAAGTGCATTCAAACCTCTACTTAGAGCTGTCCATTTGTGATCGGATCACCCAGGATGTATTTTGATGCCAGTTCCAAACAGGGCCTATATATACAAACCTAAATTTATACTGAAGCCAGTCTTCAGTTTCCGCATGGCTGTTGACACCTTGTCCAAGTGCAGCATCTCCTTGAAAATATCTATACAACCTCATAAATATAAGCAACCAGATGATATTCAGTATACAGTTATTAGGATACAGCATGATTATTCTGGCCTACAAACTTATATTACAGTTAATTCCTGCTCTATCATGGAGACAGATATTAAATTCAGGTTTGAGCTCAAGAAGAAGACAAAAAGAGTCACATTTCCAGTATCACGCCTCCAATGAACTTAGCTGGACACCAAAACAACTTAAAAGTCATATTCTCATTTCTACCAGTCGTGTTCTTTTGGCCTTGTAGAGCTACCATATTTTGAGTTTCGAATGTAATGAAAAGTAAAACATGTTCAGTCAGACATAATTTGTTATATATATACAGTCATGGAAAAAATTATAAGACCACCCTTGTTTTCTTCAATTTCTTGTTCATTCTAATATCTGGTACCACTAAACGTATAATACAATGAACACAACAAAAAATGCAGCTGGTCACATAATACTTTATGTCCTATTTGACATTCTTAAGCTTAATTGATTCCCAGGGTATATAAGAGGCCATTTCACGTCACAAGCAGCACTGCACATGCAAAGGCCTAGAGTGATTTCCTGCTTACATTCAAGCCGTAGCACAACTCAGAAGTTGTCAGCTCTCACATAATGCCTAAAACAAAAGAATTATGTGAAGCAACAAAGGCAGCCATCTTGGCACTGCTGGAAATTGGCATGAGTGAGAGACAGGTAGCGAAAAAACTGAAGATCTCCAAGACAGCCGTTCATTCCAACAAAAAAACAAGCTGAACATGGCACTACCAAATTGCTACCTGGCCGTGGCAGGAAACGTCTTTCTACCCCACGAGATGACCGTGCACTCATCCGTTCCTGTGTCAGGAATCGTCGTCAGACCTCCAGGGACCTTAAAAATGAGTGGGCACTGTCGAGAAATGTGACTTGCTCGGCAAGGACAGTTCGAAACCGACTTGTTGAAGCTGGTTTGAAGTCACACAGAGCACGCAAGAAGCCCTTCATCAATGAAAGGCAGAGGAAGGCCCGGTTACTCTTTGCTCGAGACCACAAGGATTGGACTGTTGATGATTGGGCTAAGGTTCTCTTCAGTGATGAATCCAATTTTGAATTGATGCCCACTCCAGCCAACTTACTGGTTAGGAGGAAGCCTGGAGAAGCTTACAACCCAGACTGTCTTGCCCCTACAGTAAAACATGGGGGTGGATCAGTCATGATCTGGGGTTGTTTCAGTCTGAGTGGAACAGGGCAAATGCAATTGTGTGAAGGCCGAATGAACCAGGTCAAGTACAGGACTACCCTTGAAAACAGTCTTCTTCCATCAGCTGGAAAACTCTTTCCTGCCTCGAATGACTGGATTTTCCAACAAGACAATGCCCCTTGCTACACGGCAAGGTCAGTTAAAGCCTGGATGGAGAACCACAACATTCGCACCATGCCTTGGCCTGCTCAATCACCAGATCTTAATCCAATTGAAAACCTGTGGAAAATCATCAAACTCAAAATGGAGAACCACAAGCCCAAAAACAAAGAAAATTTGTTTGAATTTGTCCAACAGGAATGGGCTGCTGTGACAGCAGAACAATGTCAGAAGCTGGTGGAGAGCATGCCAAGACGCATGGCTGCAGTCATCAAAAACAATGGTTATGCAATCAAGTATTAACTCTTGTGTGTATCATGTGTTTAAAGCAAACAGAAAAGAAAACATGGAATGCTTAAAAGTAGTGTTTTTGGCGGTACAATGCCATAGCTATTGATGTAAGAATTTAAGTAATTTTGGTTATTATCAAGAAAACCATGGAAAATGAATAATCCTTAGTTCTTAAATTAAACTCTCATGAGCTATTTTTGTTGTTATCATTATAATTCTCCAAACAAATGTACCTTTAGTTGAGCCAGGCATTAAAATTAACAAGAAATTGAAGAAAACAAGGGTGGTCTAATAATTTTTTCCATGACTGTATATATATATATATATATATACATATATGTGTGTGTGTGTGTATATATATATATATAAACACACACACACAAATATATATATAGACACACATATATATATATATATATCTATATATATATCTATATATATATGTGTGTGTATATATATATATATATATATATATATATACATATATGTATATATAAGTATATATACATATACATATATACGTATATGTATATATAAGTATACATATACGTATATATATATATATATATATATATATACGTATATGTATATATAAGTATATATATACACATAGCGTAGCGAGAGACAGCTGTCTAATAATTGACAAACGGAAAACGGCAGGGCTGTCAGAAGGAGAGCTGGTGGTCAGGACATTTCTGACTGGCCAAATGTTAGTAGAAGCTCCATTGATGACATTATGATGCATTCAAGCATTATTCTGTAAAACGTAGTACTGGGTTAAAGTAAATCCTCACATTATCATGATGTGTTCTAATGCAATTTTGTAAAAGTATGTTTTTGGCAAGAAACTTGAATAAATACAGTTGTGGGAAGGAGCAAGTAAATGTAAAATAGATATTAGTGAGGGCATTATGATCCGTTTAACTTAGCTCCAATCTAGCTAAATCTAGCTCCAAGCAGCTTTTGATGGTTAGAATTACTAATGTCAAAGCGTATTTCAACCAAAGAAGAAAAGATAGAAATTCTGAGTGGTGGACCAAACAAAAAAGAAGGTACTGAAATCAGTGTTCCTTCTGACATGACTGGATCAACGTTCCTGTAACAGCATTTCCTCTGGGAATCTTGGTTTTGTCACTGTGTGTGTAAGTAGTCTCTGGCTGAAACCAGTTGCTGCCGAAACTACACTATGGCAGGAATTGTTCCGGATGAATTACATGAAAATGATGTTGGCAATTGTCAAACTGAAGATCCTGGCATTTCCTCTCCCCTTGTTGGACTGGCTGCTCCGCTGTAGGGAGCGATAGGATAGGATAGAGAAAAAAAAAATAGCTCTCCTCCTGCTGCTGCTCACCATTTTGCCCACCAACAATTTACCCACAATTTCAGATCCTTATTATATTGCTTTAATAAAAATATGCAGGGTTTCCACAATATTGAGTCAACAAATTCAGTTTTACTCAGGAATAAAAATGTAATTGTAAAGAACAGAAATATAGAACAGAAAAAATTACAATAATACATAAAGAAATAGGCCTACCATTTAAAAATAAATAAGCGAAGGAGCTTGGCAGGAATTTCCAAAGACATTCTTGGGGATGAGCAAAGTTTTGCAATATTAAGTATGAAAAGAATGTTATTGCCTGCAGAGAAACTAAAACAACTTCCATACTTCTTTGGTGGCATTTATCTTAAAAATGTAATCATCTTCTCGTTTATATCGCCGATGTTTATGAGCTGCTTGATTTTTGCAACAGTCCCTGTAAATATACAGCACTTTACAAGCAAAGAAAGACATTTACCGTTTTCTAGTCTAGACATGGGTATATTTGGTCCTGAATACAGTATAACCTTTACATTGTTAATGTCTGTATTGTTTGAGTGGTTTAAGTTTGTATAGATTTGTACGAACATGAAACACTGTTATGTGTGGTTAGTCAGATTGTGGCACTTTGGGAACTGTGATGAATCATAGGGAAGTGGTTCACTGAGAAGCCGCTCTTGTAGTGGAACTATACATAGTTTTTGTGCGATTTTGTTGTTGTTGTTGTTTCTGGATCTAAGGATCACTCAGATGGCCACCATGTTTCTACAGAAGCCCAGAATGGATAAACTTCTGTGTTAGCTTTTCCTGGTTGGCCTTTAAGGCCAATTCATACTGGTGCGGACTGTGAGCGTGGATCAGCTTGGAATATCTGCTCCACTCAGAGCTTTTGTAGTGAAGCGTACTGCGGTGCAGTAGTTTCCTGTGAAATTTCCATGAATCGAAACATTGGTGTCACATTTAAGGCAGGTCGATGTGAAAAATACATGCAGAGCAGTGCTTTGTGTGACACCAGAGTGGAGTCCACACGGTCGTAAAATTTGAGCTTTGTGCACACAGATCTTGTGGACTTCCGCGGAGTTTGCTCCACATCTGTTCCGCTCATGAATGAATTGGCCTTTAGTCTCTTTTGTTGCACCACAGATAAGTATGCCGCCAGATGTTACCCACTGTACCTTTAAGAAGCCTTGTGGAGTACCTGTCAGAGTCAGTCCACTACCACCTGTCAGACACAAGTGTTCTTGAAAACCCAGCAAACAGACACACATTAATATCAGGCAATTATCAGATTTTACTTTGTCAGACTAATTTTCAAGTAACTACCTTCCTTTACAACTTGAAAGGTGATTGATAATTCAAAGTAAGATGTCACATAACACATTTCTGATGCTTTGAATGTGGAAAAACATTAGCAGACATATTTTTCAGGACAGGACATATTCCCTGTGGTTGTTCTGTATGTTATGCAGTTAAAAATATCCAGTCTCCTGTTTTCAGTTCAGGAAAGTTCTCCTCAAGAAGGGCCACAAAGTGAAATAAGATTAACCATTCAACAAGTGATTGATATTTTCAATTCATTGATTATTCTCTAATATGTACATGATATGTTGACCTCACTGTGCACAGGAAAGTCCTAGCTCTTAGTCTTTTCCTTTTGGCTGATCAGTACTGAACAAACATAGTCAGGAGATGTCTGATGTGGGGCTAACAGAAAGTCTGAGGGAAATCATCTCACCTATTGATGAATTATGAAAATTTATGGCTTTAGATGGCGGCACGGTGGTGTAGTGGTTAGCACTGTCGCCTCACAGCAAGAAGGTACCGGGTTCGATTCCCGGCCCGGGGCCTGGCTGTGTGGAATTTACATGTTTGCATGTTCTCTGTCTGTGTGGGTTCTCTCCCCATGCATCCAAAAACATGCATGGGGATTAGGTTAATTGGCAAATTTAAACTGACCGTAGGTGTGAATGTGAGTGTGAGTGGTTGTCTGTCTCTATGTGTCCTGTGATGAACTGGAGACTTGTCCAGGGTGTACCCTGCCTTCCACCCTAAGACAGCTGGGATAGACTCCCGCCCCCCCATGACCCTATGAGGACAAGCGGTAGAATATGGATGGATGGCTTTAGATTATTTAGTTTACCTTGTTTACAATAATTGTAATTTGTCGTGCTAACTAAAAGTATAAAATACACTCATGCTGTTCTGTAACATTACAGTCATTGTGCTTGCAGTCTATAATATTTAATGCTTCAGAATCACTGCCAGTAAGGCGATGCAATTAGTTGAATTCCAGTGATTGAAAACAAGATTACTGACATTCAATTTGCATTAAGTGCTTTTGCTTTGTCTTGTGTTATAAATCCAGCACACCCCTGTCCTTTACACTTTTTTTTTCACTCTTGTGTCTTTCCTGCCATGTCATTTTCATTCCTATCTAACATATATATATATATATATATATATATATATATATATATATATATATATATATATATATGATAGGCTACTAAATGAAATCTGTAAGTGCTAACCTTACTAGCTCTCCTCAAAGTGACTTCAACGGGGGGGGTTTGTACACAGAGCTCGGTCGATAGAAAGCATTAACTTTGTTTCATGCTACAATAGTTTAACTGTGCAAAATTTGTCTTTGGAGGGCTGTTTTCCTTCAGTGAATGATAATATCTGTGATCAGCACTGCTTCATTGTTGACATCTACTTGGCAGTCCTCTGCTCTCCCCATCTAGACATACATTACATTACAAACTAATTGACAACCAAATTTGTTGCATACTATTTTTAGAATCAATCTGCTCAATTAGTTGTTGCAGTCTACAACATATGAGAATAAACCTTATCTATGCAATCTTATCTACATAAATAGTCTATGTTGGACTGACAATGATCAGTCTTTTCTGAAACAATGTTGTCTGGGATGGAGGAGTAAAAAGTTCAAAGCTGACTTAGTTTTTATTTGCCTTATTTAGACATTTATACATTGTTTACTTATTTTATTCATCCAGTACATCTGTGTGTAAGGCTATGGACTTCTCTTTTAGTTCATATCTGATACAACAGTCACTGTTTGGAGTGCACTGAATAATTTGTCATTTATATATAAATCGTGTTCATGTGTGCATTCATTTATATTGATACTTATTGTGAAGGCAGCATATTCAGCTGCCTTCACAATAACAAACTATCAAACATGTATAAAAGATCAAGTAACACCACAGAGGAGAGGTAGAGATTTAAACAGCCTTCAAAAGTCCACAGTAATGAAACCTGTTACCACCTGGGCACTGCACTGAACAGTGGCTGGAAAACAAAACAAGGAAGTCTTGGCAGAAAATGGAAAACACACGCACACACGTGCACACACACACACACACACACACACACACACACACACACACACACACACACACACACAAAAGCCATCACAATGCATGCACTTTGCCGCACAGCCACACACACACACACACACACTCGCTTACAAGACACATGCAAGGTGCTGCTGTTGCTTCCAGATAAGTCTCTCTCCATAGACCAGTGTCTTTGTACATGAGGGGGAGCAGAGGGTGAAAGGAACAGTGAGGAATGAACTCATGTCTTTAATTTGTTTCAACTCTGACTCAACCCATGCCAATGCCAAAATCTTCCCTAAACATTCCCACTTCTCCTCACTTCACCTACTCCTTCCAACCTTTTCCAGCTTTGCCACACGAGAGTAATTTTTCTTTCTGTCTCCTTCCTTCCTTCTTTCCTTCTTTCCTTCCCCTTCTGTCCTTCCCTTCTCTTCTATCTTGCCCCTTGTTAGTGAGTGCTGTGCTAAAAGGTGATGTTATTGCCTTTAGCGCCGTTCCAGGAACGCTAACTCACAGCTCCCTGGCATTTGAACAGCCTCTGTGCTACCTGGGTTTGTTTTGTCAGAGTATTTAGGATTACATTTACACACACACACACACACGCACAATCACAATGAGACACACACATGCATAGACACCGAGGAGCACTCACCCTTTCTGAAATTGGCAGTTGTTGTTGGCTCACCCTTCAGCTGAACCACTATGTTCTCCAGCAGTCTTGTAGCAGTGTAATTGCGGCTCAGGAATTAATCACTGATGTGGTTTAATGGTGTGGGTTGTATGTTTTTTTTGGGGGGGCAAATAACAGATTTGCTGTCTACCTAAAGGTCCACACAAAATGAAAGGGAGAGGGAGAAAAATGATCAGAGGAAATGAGGAGAAAGTTGAAGGCAGGACAAAATGGGTGGAGCTGGGGAAGAAGAAAGGAAAGGGACCTGCTGAAGAGCACAAGTGCATATTTAAAATACAAAGACAAGAGGACAGGTAGAGAGAGGCGTGGAAGAAACAGAGGGCAGGCAGTGATGAGCGAACACGAGGATGGATCTCACACAGCGAAACAGGCCCGACCCCCACTAGCACAGATGAAGGGCTACTTTAATTGGGTTTCTGATGCCTGCTTAATCCTATTCTCCACATTAATCCTTTACAATGTACATAATCAAAACAAATACACTCATGGGGGTGAAGCTGTTAATAAGAAACAGTAATACTGATAAAGTGGGCATGTGGGACACCTGTATACAAACTTTGGGAACAAAATAAGGACATGTCCCAGTCATCGCTCTCCCTCTGCAGTGTCAAAGGAGGTTTGCAATCACACTTGAAACCCTTATTAAGCATCCTGTTCTTGGATTGTGTTGTGCTGCTGCATTGTGATTGAGTGCAATTCCTCTATTCATGAACACAGTTTCATATCCATGCACAGAGCAACAAGTAGAAACAAGTCACCTTGCCCAAAAATACCATTACATCTAGGGGCATTTTTTCTGAGTTCTGTTTATGCTTACTGTTGAAAACATCTATTCCCAGTGCTCCCAATGCTTCAATTTGTCATGCAGCCTCTTACCAGCCTGTAGTATAATTTCACAATTATTTTTTTCCGCTCTTGTGGTGGATTTTATTTGGATTACTTTCTTTAGACTGTAAACCTTTTCTGTGGCTTTTGTGGGTGATTGTATTAATATTTTTAGAAAGATTTGTACATTTTATTGGCAATTGGAGCAAGACGCTCTCCATAAGACGATCATGTATTTACTGGGAAATAAATGAGGCCTTTGAGTTCATTATCAAGCATAAACCTACTCACTGTTGGTGGTAAAATAACCAACTATAAAGGACATCTATCTTGGTTAGCATGCTTGTTTTATTAGATATGTCTTGAACGTAGATGTTGACATACCGTTAACACTGTAACAAGGGATGTTCATTTTTTTAATGTTTTAAACTAGGGCTGTCATGATTAGCACATTAACGTGGATTAATCCATCATCATACTTAATCTGATAAAATAAAATTAATGCAATTAACCCATCTGACTCTGAATGGTCCAAGTAGAGTTAGTGGCACAAATGGTCAGTTGATCTGGTAGTGACAGGAAGCAGAAACAACCAGACTAGTTTCTATTTCAGCGTCTTGTCTCAGTGGAGGATACAGAGCCTCTGAGTGGCTGCAGACCTCTAACAGACCAGTTGATGCTCCTCAGTGGTTGGTCCACACTGAGGCACTTGAATAATAAACTCCAATCTCCTTCGTTGTTCACTATAGCTGCTCTGACATTCACGTGTTGCTGATCGAGGCTTCCTGTGCAGTTTAAGAGCTTCCAAAGTCACCAAATATCCACTTCTGTAGTCTCCAACTGGAGGAGACGCAGTGCATCATTTAACCCTGGCACACAAGTATAGTGGAGCAGATAGAATAACGATGGTTGATTGTGGATAAATTGTTTAAAACTAAGAGACAAAGGCCCAATCCCAAACCGCTCCCTACACAATAGCCCTTCACCAGCGAGTGTCACTCCAAATGAAGTCACTCATGCAGCTGTGGAGCGCATTATGACTGAAGGGAGAGGGTATAAATAAGATGAGCTGGTATGGGACGCCCTCTTCACGCCAACGGAAAAGGGAAGCCACCGTCGCCATGGCAACAGAAAGATGCCTCGTACAGGAGGAGCTACATTATACCTCAGATCATTTTGAGTGATTCCACAAGTCTTTCAACTCCAGCACAATTTGACATTTCCAATCAAACAAATGAAGCCAGATGAATTTTGCTGCCAGTTGTTCTCACATTTTGAGGATCCAAGGTTGTAAAATCAAACCAACCATCAGCACAGAGGGAGATTTGCTAGTTTTTGTCTTTTTTATCTTTGCAAATCATGCCTTGAGTTTTATTTTCTTTCAGTTTGTTTCAACTTGTGTTGTTGAAAAAGGTGTTTTTATAAACACGTTCAGTGCAGATTGTTTTTGCTTGCTCATGCAAAATCAAACGCGATTGATATAGATTAAAGATGCATAATTTAATTACAATAAATCAAAATTAATGCACAACAATCTATGATTAATCTGATTACAAATTTAATTGTTTGACAGCCCTATTTTAAACTTATTCTGTCCAGATCTTACGCACCACATGCACCCTAGCTGATCTATACCGATAAAAAACAACAACAAAAAAAACCTTAAGCAGGCCTGATAAAATGTGATTGAAATTTGGCAGCTATGTTTCATCTGCTGTGTCTGTGTGCATTAGAAAGCCAGGAATTTATACTTCCCAATGATGAGTATCATAAGGCTATGAGAAAATTATTGCAGATCTTTTGGTCACAACTTTGTTCTTGTATTTAAAAATTAATTTCTGCATTGTAAAATACTGACTGAATCTCTAGTAGTTGTTTAATCCACTGTATTGAAAGTGATGTTCAGTATTAAGCATGATAGATAATAATCCTTTGTTATAGTCATACAGTAAACAAAACATCTTGGCTCTTGAGTCAAAATAATGTGCCATCAAATAACATGCTATGTCTATATAACACTTTAATGTGACACCACTGTGAAAGTGAGGAGAGAAACGGATCCAGTAGCAGTTGATTGTGGTATTTTCATGTCTGTGTGGGCACAATTTGACATCTTGGAAATGAACTAGGACTATATATTCAGCAGCCTGACACATTCAGACACATTTCATTCGGTGTGATGAACTTGACTTGACCCGATAATCATCACATTTTACAACATACAGTCCGCAGACAGGAATACATTTAGGAACATTGAGTTTGTTCCTGCCCAGCTTCAACAGGTTCCTCAGGGAGATTGTGTGAGGAGTGATGCAAGTTTAATGTTGCTGGTTTCTACAGCAGAACAAAGCCCACAGTGCTGGTTTTCAGATTTTCTCTATGAGGAGCAAGTGGAGCATGAGGAGCAGGAGGAAAGGTAGGAAAACACACAGATTTGTCAGTAAAGCACACCGGTATCACACCAGGTCACCCAGTAGGCTGTGAAATGACTTGTTGATCCCAGGGGTGTGTGTGTGTGTGTGGCACAGAGAGAGGTAGTGACACCTTTATCTGCAGGTACGTCAGAGAAACCTTTTCATACAAATGGGTCTGCAGCTTCACCCCATGCCAAAGCCACAGAGGGTGAGAGAGGAGGGAAAGAGCAGAGACGAGAAAACAACGCGATAGACATTATAAGCATCAGTGGTGTCAGACAAAAGGAATTATCAGAAAAAAAGCAAACATGGGGACGTCAAGAGACACACACTGCTGCCCAGATTTCTGCTGGACACACTGAATGTTCTGCTCTAACGATGGCAAATTAGATGAGTGGAAAGAGAAGAGTGACTGCAGGATGAATGAAGGCAGGACTGAGTGCCGTCCCTTGCATGAAGCCAAATTAGCATGCACAGTAGATCTCTTTTATGGCATTGGCGCTGTCCGTGGTGCTGAAAGGATGTGGTTACACAACGGGTAATGTTCTACTTGGACAGCAGGAAGGAAGTGGGAATAAATCTCAAGACGAAAATTGAGATTTTAGCAAGCTATTAGCTTTGTGCTGGCCAACCTGGCAGGGACATTGAGCGCTGCAAAGGTGCTTAAAAGTGTCCTATTACATCACAGAACAAATGGCCACCATTTATAACACCGTCCAATTCTCTCCTTTTTTTTGGAAAAAAAATCATCTTTTTGAAACATACTGAGGTTTTAGTGGATTAGCTGCTGATCAGTCTTTTTAGTCTTAGTTAACTAAGATTTCTTTAGTTTATTAGTCGTTTTTCATGCTGAATTGCTTATTTCCAAGAAATGTGTGAGCACGTCTTTACAGTCCGGATTTTTTAAAATTGTATATATAGTTTTTCACATTGCTGCCTTTTCAACATTTATTTATCAATTACGGTCTTTTTAAAATCTATTTTACACTTTGATTTGTTGCTCAGTATTCAGCAAGGGACGCATTTCATTATAAGGGGAAACAAACATGACAATAAACACTTTGAATCTTAATGCTTTTTTTATGATTGTAGAGAAACTCAGTTTGACAATTCTGTCCATTAAAATAATCCATAAGATTAGATCAATTGATTAGATCAATTAATCAATTATATTAGATGAATCGATTAATCAACAAAAAAGTAAAGAGCAAGTTTGGTCGAGGACTGTTTTAATTTAAGAGAGTTTAAGAGGAACTCTGATCCGAAAAGAGGAAACTAATTTCTACACTGTACAGTCTATCTGACACAAAGATTCATAAAACAGACACGAGGACACATCTTTGATTGCTTTCAGTGCAAATTCTCTCTGGGACACGAGGAAACTGAAGGAAATGTTACCCGACGATAGTTTCATTAAAATTCAACAAGAGGCAGGCTCCGTGAGAGGTTAGATTATTGGCCGGCGGGCGCATGGACACACACACACACACACACACACACACACACACACACTCACTCACTCACTCTACACAGCTGGTGTGCCTTCCTCCAGCAGAGACTGACAGAAGCGGGGCGACCGCTCTAAGCTGTGAGCGCTCATCTCTCCTCTCCTTCACCAGCGCGTCTTTTTGCTGTTGACATAAAAACTTTGAAGAGGTGACATCCGAAACGTCAAAACGCCGACAAATCACCGTCGACAGGGCGCATCAAAGAAAAAAAAAAAACCTAAGAGGGGGGAAGAAAAAGAACCACCAAGTCCGAGAAAAGCGGTGGAGCCGGGAGAAAGAGGGAGCTATGCCATCTCCCGCAGAGCACAGCCCAGTCCTCCTCTGTTGTGTGTCGGAGCTGCAGCATGGTGTCTCTCTCTGGACTCTGGACTTACTGCCTCGCCCCCGGGAGACCTCATCTCCTCTTCCTCTCCGCCAGACCGCTCCTGCTGCTGCTTTTACTGACCGTCTTCTCGTCCCCGGAGCCCTGCCTCCCGCACCCTCAGCCCTGCCACATCCTCGCCCGGATCGGACACACCGTGCGCCTCGGTGCGCTCTTGCCGACCCGCCAGCCGGCACGGATACAAAACGCGCTCAACCGCGCCCTGGCTAGCCTCCGGCACCAGAGCTCCGGGGCAGACTCTTCCACCACAGCTCCCCAAACGCCCCCACTGTTGCCCTACAACCTGAGTCTGGAGATGGTGGCTCGTTCCCCCTCGGGAGGGGACCCGGAGTCGCTGTCCCGCAGCACCTGCCAGGATCTGGTGGTCAGGGGGGTGTCCGCCGTGCTCGCCTTCCCTCGTTCCAGAGAAGAGCTGATCCAGGTGGAGTTCCTCTCGTCTTTCCTGGAGATCCCCATCATCTCCATCCTGGAGGACACAGAGCCTCTTGTGACTAAGGTATGGATAGAGTGTGTGCGTGCGTGCGTGCGTGCGTGCGTGCGTGTGTTTCAGTGCTGCTGTCCCCAATGCACCTGTAGCAGTCACCATTAAATAAAAAGAGAAGCACTGAAGGTTATTTGAGCATATGTCATTGTTTTCATGCGTTCTGCACCTTGCACTTTAATCAGCGACAACCTCTGGGCAAACATATTTCCATTTGGACCTCTATCAGAGGGTTGACACTCACAGATGAACCTTTGCTTGACTCGTTAGCCTGTGGCAAGGATTTCTGTGTCTGAGCTGCTGCAAAAACTCATCCCACCAAGTCAGATTTTAAGTCAGGCCAAAGGCAAAGCAATAGTATAAAAGGCTAACCAGATGAATCATTCTTAAGAATAATTAGTATAATAATATGTATTACTATTGGTATAATACAGTTATTGTCAATGTTGGTAAAAATGCAATATGGAGAACTGGCATAGTGGAATAAAGGAGTTTTCAGTGTGTCAGACTCTTGTGTTGCACTGCTAAATGTCTTCTTCCAGCAAAGTCTGATGTCCAGATTGATCTGAGCTGAGCTTTTACTGGTGGACCTGCAGGCCTTTCACATGCATGTTTAATATGTGCCGACTCTGCCTCAGTGTTGAACTGAACGTTGGAGCCCTCCAGCTGCAGAGGTTTAAAGTGAAATGCTTTTTTTTCTCTTTAAGCGCTGTGTGTGTGTGTGTGTGTGTGTGTGTGTGTGTGTGTGTGTGCACGTTAACACACTCTGTGTGTATTTGTGTGCTCATGGGAGCGTGTGTCCATGTATGATTGAAGGCGGCTGTGTTTTGGCACCTTTCAGATCACTCAACATTTGAGGTACTGATAGATGGAAGCTGTGGAAAGGTGTGGTGCCTGACACTTGTGCTATTTGGTTGTGGTCCTATGTATGTTTGTGTGTGTGTGTTGCTTGATGTGTGTGGAGATTTGTAGGTTGGCAATGAGTGTGTGTGTCATGTTAGTATTCCCAGCAGCAGTCGAGCAGCTTGCCAGTCAGTCAATCCAGCTCCAGTCATATCTGCCTCTATCCCACAGAGCAGCCAACTGCATCTCTCTCTCTCTCTCTCTCTCTCTCTCTCTCTCTCTCTCTCTCTCACACACACACACACACACACACACACACACACAGAGAGAAAGGTAGAGAGAGGGTTTCAACTTTCACACAGGTTCAACTGAGAAACACACACACAGGGAGGGAGGGTTAGATCTATAGTTCAAGTCTGAAATCTTTGTCCTGTCGCGTCTCTTTGTCAACAATGGATTGCTTATTCGATTTCAATAAAGCTTGCATGAATGAGAAGTCACACCACTTGACGAATGTGTCGGCAATGTGAGGAGATAAGCTGGGAGAGCAGAAGGAAGGAGAGGAGGGATGAGATGAGGGAAGGAAAGAGAGGAGGTGCCAGGAAGGAGAGGGGTTATTTTTTTGAGCTGTGGGAGGCCTTTTGGTTTCTTCAGATCTGTTTCAATCAGTCGGTCAGTTCAAAAGAAAAACTCATCACTCTAATTCTCACTTTTCCACATTTTCGGCAATCATTTCAGCATTTTCATATGAATGGATGTCTGTTTGCTGATTAGCTTTGCTGTTATGTGCTACAGAAAAGTACTCCAACTTCATATTAAATTCATGAAATCCTTTTTTTATTTTTTTTTTTTTCTCTGTGTCAGGCTGGTCTTTCGTGCTTCATAGAAGGTGACATGTTCTAGGTGCCTGGCAGCAGCGGCAACATCTGTTTGTAAGCCGCAGAGGCAAAACAGGGCAGCTACGACGAGGATATGAAAGACTCAGGGCAGACTCTCAGAATTAAATATGGTTAAAGATGGCACAGCTCAGAGTGTGGCCAAGGAGGAATGAACGAAATGCAGAAAAAGCAGCTGCTCAGAGCCAAGTGTATAATAAAATATAGAATAACGAACTTGAATAGATTCTTGGATAATATGACATATGAACAGTTGCTTATGTAAACACTATAGTGCCGAAAAAATATCTCATGGTCCTTTATTATGCAAAAATGACATGCTTTGTCTGTTTCTATGTTCTCATATTTAAGAATTTGCAGCTTTTCTTCTTTTTATATCATTGTAAATTTGATATTTTTCCGATCAGAAAGCATCCTATTGTGAGGGTAATTTTTCACTTTTCTTTGACATTTTCCGGCCGCCAATTGTTTTTGATCAATTTTTCACACCATTGCTTTGTCAAAGGCAGCAAAAATCATTAGTTGCAACCCTCAAACAGTATGATTTTCAGTGAAAAGCCAGTGAAGGATTGTAATGCATTGTCTTTCTCTACCTCTCCAGGATGCACCTCCATACATAGGGAAAAATAAGCTAAAAGGAGGCTAGCAGGAGGTGGGACGGGTCAACAGGGAGGCAACTTGTTACCTTGTACAAACGGACAGCACTCTGGTTTCTCTGCTGATAGCAAAACACAAGAGCGGAAGATATCGTTCTAATTAAAAAATGCTATTTACATTTTTGCATCAGTCGGGGAGGAGTGCTCCTGAGAGGGGGAATGCAGAGACAAAACAAACACCTCTGCCAAAAAATTTGCCAGCCCCTTCACAGATTGATCCAAATAGAGGATTTTTTTTCTGGAAGAAGTCTTCTCCCTGGAGTTTTTGAAATCATAGAGATTTTTCTGCAGGGCATTGGGAATTGAGCCCAGGTTTTTTTTTCTGGTGAACAGTTTCCTTCTCTGGACAGCAGAGGGGAACACAGAAAGAAAGAGAGACATTTGCTATATGCTTCCTTCCAACTGTCAAGTAAATTTGACACAAAGTTTTAAGAAGCCACAAAAATAGAAAGTGACTTGTTGAGTGTGTTTCTCTCACAGGCTAAATAGACTTCCTCAAGGTCAAAGAACAAGCCCATGAGAAAAGAAGAATCCATAAACAGATTCTGTATTCATATGCACCGTCTGTACACAGTGTTTGTAGTTTGAATAGTACTGATCATCCACCAGCTATAGTCTGTCTATTTATTGGTTTAAAATCTCCTTTAATGATCTTGTAAACTGTCTACTGAGACCATCCAGTGTACGACACGTTGTCCCTCATCTCAAGTTGCTAGTCAGATTGTAAATAATGAGCAGTGCACAAAGAAGGAAGTGTTGGTCCAGATAATTCCCAGCTACAGAGGCCCATAAATACTGTATAACCTCTTGACCCCAGAGGTGTATTCTTCATCAGATTGATAACCAATGGTTTAGAGATTATTCAAGAATTAATTGGTATTTGGCATCACCTTTCATCACTGTCTTCACAGCTTTCTGAGGACTAAAAAGAAGAAAAGAGCTCTTGGCACAGCCATTTGGGGGGGCGTGTCACACAGCATGCGTGACATTTTTTGGAGGTTGTGATGATAGGTGTTTTCCCAGACTAAAACCACTGCTGAAAGACAGTCATCATCATTATTTGCTTGACGAATGACTTTCTTTTAATTGACACAAAGTTCACTGCAGTCAATATATTCCTGTGTTGCAATACTAGGAAATCTCTGCATTGGAGACGAGAGGACGCAGACAGACAGAGGGACAGAGAGGCAGACAAAGACAGAGGTCGGCTGTCTGTCTGTGCTCTTCTCCTCTCTGCTTAGTCAGACAGAGCTGTGGGACTCTGATGTGTCTCAGCAAAGGAAGTGCTTATTCCTCCCAACCTACTTAAGATAATTAGAAGCAGTGTGTGACCCCTAACTGTAAATCTCTGCCGTTCATCTATGGCAGCGAGGATGGGAGAGCAGAAAGGAAAGGAGGGGAAGAGGGACAGAGGGAGGAGGGGAATGGAAAAGGAAATGGCCTTCTAATTCCCATCAGGGCCATTATGGGCATTTGGACAGGTGATTTGATCATCAAGCCTCACACAGACTGAGAGTAAGAAATGAAACTGAGGATATTTGATGTTGAAAAGTGAAGAAATTCTGAAGTAACCATAATTAACCAAAACACAATGAATGATCTAGGTTTGGAAATTGGTATTCTACCATGCTGTGTAGCATCATCATTATAGAGTGAAATAATTTGTTTTGCACATTTGCAAACAGATTTAATTGAAAATGAACATCTATGCAATCTCAGTCCATTTCTAATGCAGCCAGCATTTCTTTTCCTTTTTTTTTTTTTTTTAAGAGCGCAGCCTCACCAAACAATTCCAGATTAGCTGATAATATCACAGAAATTATTTTGTGGATCATGATTTCCATTCCGGAAATGTATTAGCCAGGGGAGAGCAGAGGGAAATGGTTTTGCTGATTCCTCAGTGTGATTAGGTGAGAGGGGTGGTATGCTGTGAATTCATTACTTGTCATTCTTCACAGTGGGAGCTGCCACTTAACACCCAGCTACACCTTTTTTGCCTGCAAATTCATCCATAAAACACAATGAATGTACAGGACTATATTTCACAGAGTCTGATTCTCAATACTGTTGATATTTCTCTCTCTCTGTGTAGTTCAGTTAACGGCATTATTTCTACATTAACTGATATATTATAATACTCCCTAGTAAGAAAAGATCATTTTATTCATATTTCAAAGAGTCTAGTTTTTACTTGCTTTGCTGTTTTTCACCAGACCTGTATGCACTGTAAAATACAAAGACTTATTTGTTTGAATCCTGTTGCTCTGACCCCTCTCCACTTGTTTCCGTGCTACTATATTAGTAATGATGTAATTTAGCTTATTGTGCAGCTGCAGTTTAAGTCCCTCTGAATCGCAGCATTAGTCGAATGCCGTAACTGCAAATGTTGATGTCATTGTCATCAGCCCTTTCCTGAAACTATAATTACTGCAACACACACTCAAACACAGTCATGTAGTGTATTATTCATGAATTCTTTACTGTTTTTATCATTCAGAATAACCTTTATCGTTCTGGTGGGGAACTGCTTTCTCTTCTGCAATCTATCCATCCTGCATTCTTTCATTAAGTCACTTCTTTTTTTAATGACATACCTCATTCTGCTTAGTAAAATGAAGATTAGTACAGTAAAAAACCCAATTTGCGACTTTGAATGAAATTACATTTTAATCCAGGGACCCTGCTGAATAAGACGCATTGTGGCTCAGAGCTAGCCTCTCTCTAGGAGGACACGCGCGCTGCACATGCACACACAGACACACATTCTCTTTCTGTATGCAAGGAAGCGCATGCACAAGCCACACACAAAAGCATACCTGCATATACGTGATCCACGCATACACATGCAGTGTCGGCTCTGTGCTCACTAAAGGTTATTAAGCCTAATGAGGCTTTACAAGGCCATGCTGCCTTTAGTGTTTTCTTTGAGATGATGAGGGGATTTGTGCCCCGGCCACAGTGGAATAAACGAGTGGAAAGAGAGGGACAAAACTTGTGCCGAGCCAGAGCCGCAGGCAAACTGACAGTTTGAGACAAGCAGGCTGCTTAATGCAAACAGCTCAAAGCTTTTTCTTTATTAGTGTTGTGATGACAGTTCAGCGCCAGATTAATTGAGCAGAGCAGAAACAGCTCAGTGTGTGTCACCAAAAGGACTGTTTGAGCTGCTCAGTGTGGCATTTGTGTTTGTGTTCTCATGTTTGGCTTGTGTTGTTGCCTCTGGTGAAACAAATGTTTCCAGTAACTCCACACCAATACGATATTTCTCTATAATGACAAAAAAAAATGAAGCAGACCGGTGGTGGATAAAGGCAGAATGGACTTATAGCGGAGATGCGGTTGTCATTGTACAGAGCTGATTGTTAGCAGTATGAAGGGATTAAGGAAGAAAGGAGGAAGTTGGTAAGGAATGCTAAAAGGAGGGATCAGGAAGGATCGGGGAAATAGGGTGTTAGGGAACAAGGGAGATAGAGATCAAGGGTAAAAGGAAGGAATCCAGAATTTGGTATGAGGTTTCGAGGAAGGACAGGAAAGGATGTGGAATGGAGTATCGTGGGATAGAGAAAGAAAGGGGGACTTACACATAATAGTAGAGGACGATGGAAGAAAGGGGAAACACAGGGAAGAAGGGATCAAGGACGAAACAGAGGATGTGTGTGCATGGGGAACAAGGAAATGCAGAATCAGTGAGGAAATGAAGGGATTAGGTGATAGGAAATAAGAATTAGGTATAGCGAAATGAGTGACTTTATGATTTGGTCATTTAAGATAGAAATAAGGTGTGGAGTGAGAGAAGAAGGGATCAACAGAGGGACAGATGGAAGATGGCAGGAATGAGGGAAGGAAGGATGGAGGGTGGGGAGGGAGGAGACTGTTGAGGGAATGATGACAGGAGGTCTGGGCCTTGTGCTTTCTCTTCCAGTGAGGAGTTTGATGGAGGCAGTTTTATCTAAACTGTGCCGGTTCATTAGAGGATTAGTGAGTGATAACTTCCAGCTATCTGTGATTGAAAAACACCCTCACACCTACATGTGCATATACCCACATAGATAAGTGAAAGCACACGCACACTCACTGTGTGATTCAAACTTATTCAAAACAACAGATAAAAAGACACATGTTGACACACTTTCCACTTCCTTCCAAGTTACTGTCTCCTCTTTCCCTTTCTTAGAACTAAAGCTGTTGACTGTGCAGCTGTGAAAATGTGTGTTATTGTATTACTTTATGTGGCAACTGAGACAGAACACCAGCAATCAGGCCAGGTGGGCATCAGTGATAAGGGCAGACTTGGAGACAACACACACATCTATAGGGCCCTATAGGAGCTCTCATAGGTCACAGGTGAAAGACGAGCAGACGGGAGAGGCAAGACAGGTGAGAGAAGGTGAGAGAGACGTGTGCTGATGTGAGATTAAACAGATGCTGACAGATGGCTGTGGGATACAGCTGAACGAGTGCCAAAGCGACAGGTTAGCCAAACACCTGGGGGTGAAGACAAGAGAATGGGGAAAATGACCAGAAAGGGGAAATGAATGTAACAAAGAATAAAGAGTAAGCAAGAGAAAGATCTACAGGACAAAACAGGCTTAGAAAGCCAGAGTGAGTTGTTTCAGACAAGTTGATAAGGAGCAGCAAAGGGAAAGATTAAAAACTGCGAAATAGACAGCAAAGTAAAGCGAGCAAGCTTGTGAGAGATAATAGAAGGAAAAAGGGGGGACCGGGAGGTGACAAAAAAATTCTGACGGAGCGACAAGCTGTCAGAGATGAAGTTATTTGAGAGGCTGGCGAGGCATAGACAGGGGGATTGAAAGATGGTCAACCCAAAGGTAACTTCTGTGTTCCTTCTGGGATATTTATGTTGGGAGTTGGCCAGAAAACAGGGATGATTTAAAGTCCATCTGGATGGACATCAACACCACCTGCCCGCAGAGGAAAGGCTGTCTGTAAGGAGATGCACACCACTGCTCCGGTGACACTTGCACACATCGTTTACATGAATTACATGTGTAGAAACACAGCGATTTTGCCCATTTGGCTCAGCTCCAGCGGGTCGGATAAGAAATGAAATAATCACCATCTTGTAGAAATGCGTGCTGGCTTTTACGACAATGCACTGGAGCAATGGTCCAAAACGGACCGACCAGGCAGCCAGGCAGTGTTTTCAAGGCTAAAAAGTGGAATAGATCGAGAGAAAGAGAAGTGAAGAAGTGATGAAGGCAGAGAACACAGAGCTCAACTATTGAGTATGATAACTTTGTTTGTGTCCTCACTTTTTGTGAGCAGTGAGTGAACTTTCCTTTCTTGGCCCAGTACAACTAGTATAGCTTTCCATTTAAAAAAAGAGGATAACTATTTCTGAAATATTTGCACAAACAGTGTCTTTGCCTCAAGCTTCTCAATGGGCGTCAAGTGACTTCGATTGAGAGCTGGAGACATGCTGTCAACTTCCATAGAGTGCTGCTGACTGATGACCATCATATTGTGTAGCCTCAGATCCTTAATACAGCAGGGGTTTTCACACTGTCTGACACTGGAGGACCCCCTGCAGGGAAACCTTCTGTCTGCTGTAATGTAAAAAAACATATCAATATTGCAACAAGAACAAAAGTTATAGAGACTATGGTTTCCTCCTCACTTCCTACTCTGTACTTCTGGTGCCCTTGCTTGGACCCCACGCCTTGTCATTGAGCCAGTTAGTTAGCTGTAGGCTACAACTAAAGCTCTGTTTCTTCAGCCGACATTTGTTTACAGTATGGCAAAGTCTGGGTGGCACGGTGGTGTAGTGGTTAACACTCTCGCCTAACAGCAAGAAGGTGCTGGGTTCGACCCTGGTTCAGGGCCTTTCTGTGTGGAATTTGCACGTTCTCCCTGTGTCTGCGTGGGTTCTCTCTGAGTACTCTGGCTTCCTTCCACCATCCAATTCGGGATTTAGTAAATTGGCTAATTTAAATTGCCTGTAGGTGTGAATGTGAGTGTGAGTGGTTGTCTGTCTCTGTGTGTCCTGTGATGAACTAGAGCCTTTCACCCTAAGACAGCTGGGATAGACTCCAGCCCCCCTGCGACCCTATGAGGATAAGCGATAGATAATGGATGGATGGTAAAGTCTGTCAAATTTTGGTATTTGCAGTATAGCCAGGATTTGAATTATAATCTAAGTTTTGTTGGGGTCTAAAATTACTAATGTTATGGGGCGCCCCGGGGGGTAGGGGGGTAAACTTTATGTTACCATTTTTTTTTTTTTTTTAATTATAGTGTATTTATCACACGCACGGTGGTGTGGTGGTTATCACTGTCGCCTCACAGCAAGAAGGCACCAGGTTCAATTCCCGGCCCGGGGCCTTTCTGTGTTGAGTTTGCATGTTCTCCCTGTGTCTGTGTGGGTTCTCTCTGGGTACTCCGGCTTCCTCCCACCATCCAAAAACATGCATGGGGATTAGGTTAATTGAATAATTTAAATTGACCGTAGGTGTGAATGTGAGTGTGAATGGTTGTCTGTCTCTGTGTCCTGTGATGAACTGGAGACTTGTCCAGGGTGTACCCTGCCTTTCACCATAAGACAGCTGGGATAGGCTCCAGCCCCCCCCGCGACCCTATGAGTATAAGCGGTAGAAAATGGATGGATGGATTACTCAATACATTGAAAAGGCATTTGTGATTAAAATAATGGTTGTTGGTCAAGACCCCAACAGATGCAGACTTTTAATGCCTTCATGGGAGCTCATACCCTCTTTATGGGAGCTCAGCTCCCATTGTCCCATGTAAATCTATCGGGGAGTATACTCACAGCCGTGGAGACACTAGATTACTGTGAGAAAAAACTAAAAATGTGTTTTTTCACAGATGAGTTCTGGGGTTAGATTTATGGATGGTTATTCGCAGTGTCCAACACCACAGAAAAAACTATCAGTACCTGCTCTCTGGCTTTACTGAAACACTTCACACTGGTAAACGCACGCAGAAAAACACACTCTTCCTGTAGCACACCTGTGATCCCCTGTAACTGCCATATATTACATAGACATATTGGTGTAGATGCAATCATACACACACACTCGGACATGACAGCTCTACCCCACACATGCTTGGATACACACACTCAGTCAGATTGTATCCTGGAGCATCCATCATACACAAGCAGTTGGCATTGGAAGTATTTTTTTCTCTCTCACTCCCCTGCTCTCTTTGTCTCTCTCTCTTCCTATCCCACACTCTCTCTCTCTGTCTTTCTCACTCTTCCTGTATTGACCTCTGTGTTCACGCTGCCTCCATAAAGCAGAGCAGAGCGGAACGACGGATAAATCCTGAGTGGTATCCCGGGCGGACCGCTGGTGCAGGGAAACATCAAGGCAAAGTGATATTCATATGCACAACATCCAACACATAAACACTTTTTACGGGTTTGAAGGAGACATGACGTGACCAATTGAGAGACACTACGAGTCACTGGGTAGCAGGGAAAGAGATTTGAAGGGGAGAGGATTGAAGGCAATGGATGGGTGAATTAGATGAGAAGACAATAAAAGAGCGCTTAAGGGTGTGGCGACAAAGAGAGAAGAGAAAAAGGGTAAAAAAGTGGCATAGAGAGAAGAGCAATGGGATGTGATCAATTTTCCTCATTGCCCTTCATACAGAGGACAGACTGTCCTCCAGATAGCGCTAAAGCAGCTTCCCTGACGCACTTATCTCCTGCCAAGTCACGCTAGAGAGCGGGCAATATTTCACTATAATTCAGGTCACTAGCATGCATATATCTTGCATCTATCCCCCCTTTTTTTAAAAAGGAGAACTGAAGAACATCATAAAATTACAATTATTTATCACGCTTTTGGAGATTTATTCTGCAGCCAAGATGTGGACTTTTTGGAAAGAAGACAACATTGATGACAAATAGCATGGAACAGAAACAGATCACTTTTTTTGGTCTCAAAGGAGAGTGTGATGCCTTTATGGCTGAATGAGAGCCGGTCTATACATGTAGAACTACCCAATTTAAGTTCTTAGTTGGATTCTTGACTTGTCGATGCAGTATTGGATGAGGAAACAGGAATGTTGTGTTTGTGGTGTGTGTAAAGACGCTGTTGCAGCAGAAAACAGAACTCAATCAATTCTGACCTACCTCAGGCAAGGAAAACACAGTGGTGAAGAGTTTTTAATTGAGGAAAAGGGAATAGAGATACATTATATTTTTTTAAGTAAAACGGCTGGGTCGCAATGTTTATTTTTCTGTTCGTGAGCAGCTGAGTGGACGAACATGAGGGTGTGTTAGGTTGATGTCAGGCTGGGTTTTTTGCGGTTTATTTTTTTGTCAGTCATGACACTCTGGTAGAGTGGACTGGCCTTGAGGCATTCAGGTGGAATGGTTTGGTTGAAAGGTCCTTTTCATGCAGGACAGCTGGGCAAAGAGCTCGAATAGAGATATCTTTTTCGAGCTACTCTCTGGTGAGGACTGCTGAGAAAGTTGTCAGGTATAAAATTGAACTAGGGAAGCGATATCTCAATTTTGGTTGAGATGCCACAGATGAGTGGATTCAAATCTATACTTTAACAATGGATCTTGTTACGTAAGATGGTTGCCTTACAGCAGGTGGTAATGTAACACACATTAGAACCGTAGAAAGAAACTGCTGCTCTGTTGTCTACAGCTGTCTAAATCAAAGAAAGGCATTCAGCACTGTGTCTAAAAATACATATTTTCCATCCTTTTCAATGCTGAGCTTTGTGAAAAAGTATAAAACTAAAGTTTTATTCTCAAACAAATGTATCCTCTCACTTTGTGGATGATGCACACTGATAATACCACATTATGAGCAATGGACTGAAACACTGAAAACAACAAAACAGACTAAAGGAACTTAGCTGACCGGTGACTTTTTCCTCACCGTGTTAATCCCGTGTTTATTGCCTCTGTTATTGCAGGAAAGGCTAAATGTCCTGGCTGCCACACCACAAATCCTCACCGCACAAATTTAATTTCATCCAAGGTTACAAACTTGGTTTTGGTAAATAAAACCACATGGCCACAAATCAATGCTGTATTCACTCATGTTGATGATTTTTGTTACCATCCATGGAATGCATCATGTTGAAAACATATTTTTCGATATATCTCTCAGAAGATGATTTTATTTAAACTGTAGATTATTAAAAAATTCTATGGATTAAGTACACTTTAAAATGTTCTATTTTGATTCTGATGAAACATATACTGTAATTATGGATATTACAAAAATGTTGATTTGAATATAAATAAAGACATTCTTAGTTCTGAGATTTGTTTTTTTTATTTGTTTAATTTTCAGATGCATTTTCGACATACATGAATATAATCATAATCATAACCATATAAAATGAAACATGACATACTGTGTGTGAAAAATTGGTGGTCAACTGAGTGGATCCCCAAGAAAAACTGTTTTTAAATTGAAAACCTGTGAGCATTACCGTCAGTCCGTCAATTTCCTGCATGCTTGAAGTTGCCAAAATACTAAATCACTCACAGTGTTGTTGCACCACGGTCATATATCACATTATACATGTTTCACTCTGAGACAAGCTAGCATAAATGTTAAATAATCATCCCACAGCTGGCAATTAAAAAAATGAGGATACATCTTCCTCAAGAGATTATACATGTTGAAATATTATTTCATGCTTTGATTTTTTTGGTCGCATTTTAGCTCTAACTGAATAAATAGTGGGGTTTTACATGTAAGTCAGATGGGAGACTGGGGACTTCCTCTCATCCGGCCACTAGTGTACATGTTGATCCTGTTATGGCGTGATTTTTTTGTTTGTTTGTTTGTTTGTTTTTTGCCAGAAACAAAGCAAAGCTTATGACTCAGTAAAGCAATCATTGTTTTGGACATTCCAGGGGCAGCCGCTCCCAGACATTGTTTAATAGTGCTAATTTTCAAAATGGCAGCGTATTACAGTTGCAGCATTCATTGGCAGTCCTTTCAGCTCTGCTTAAAGGATGCCTGAAAAACTGGGACGTGCCCAGTTGGTCCATTCCGGTTCTGTGTCCGTTCTTTGTCAGTCTCAATCAGGCCGTTATGACTTGAGCGGTGCTGGGCCAAGGCTTTCCCAGCAGCGATGGTGCTCTGCCAGTGTTACTGTTTGTGGACATGTGTGTCTTTTGTCATAATGTTGGATGTGAAAAATTGTTTGTTTTCTGTTTGTTTCGAAGTGTGCACAGTCCAGTCCTGTCTTCCATCTGTTGTGCAAGAGTTTGGGTTGAATCCGGTTCCAAGTTGATGATGTCCTATTATAGCTGGAGTTCTTTGAACGTGCCTGATCATCAAAGCTGAAAACCGGCAGACACTTAACAACATTAGCATTCATCTGGAGTCGTGTTTCGTACCACATGACCAACAAAAGTTTGGTTTTCACTCGTCTTTTTGGTCTCTACCAACTCCTGAGACAAATATGTGTCTCTTAAGCTGCTAAATACTGCCGTATGTTCACCAGCTAGTTGCTTATTTCGTCTGTCTTCCGTTTGGTACAGTTTCTTCTGGTATGGAAAGCCAAAGTGGTAATTCTCTGTGGGTTTGTCACTATAACATGCCACGTGGTCATTTGAGTTATTTCTTACATTTACAATGTAGTTAAACTTGTTGAAAGCAAAACCTAAATATATTCCATTAGGGATTAAAAAAAATATTCACATTAAATAATCATATTCAAGTCTGGATTGTGGACCTGGTCCAGTTTTTCTTAAACAAGCAGCATGTTCGTACGTGTGAGCGTACTGTACATCGGTCAGACTGTACACTATAAGGAGTGCTGGTCTGTTGTAATTCCTTGCTGGCACTTAAAGGATGAGGTATTGATCGCAGCACGTTCACCTTATTTTCCTGCTTCACGTAAATCAGTTTGTGACTGACAGGTCCCCGGATGTGGAGCTCCCATCGACTGTTGATTTCATCAGCATACCAGGCTACCAGTGGGTTAACCCTGCTTTCCAATCAGCATCAGCTGCTTCTCCGAGAGCATTTATTAGCAGTGGATTTTTTCCAAAAGCTAATAATATTGCTGTTTGTCTCTCTGTAGCATGCCTGAGATTGCACAAGCCTAAGTGATTAGTTTTAGCAGCGGCACAAATCGCTTTGAGGTAGATTGTCAGTGGAGAGTGCAGGAGGTCCTTGGGAGGAAAGCATTCAGTCCTCCAGCTATTTAATTATGAGGGCGGCAGACCCCTGGGTGCATGGCTTCATTCTCTCACAACAGTGGCTCACTAACAAACTCCGCTGAGTGCCTTTGATTGATCTGAAGCCATTTGAGGTGGCCGCGAAAAGACAAAGGCTGCGACAGAAGGAGGGAAAGGGAGAGGAGGGGGAAGAGGGAAGGGAAGGGAAAAAGAAATAAAGGGATGGGGAGGGGGATTTCTGCAGGGAGAGTAAAAGAGGGATAAAGGGTAGCAAGGTGAGGAGGGATGGATGGAGGGATGGGCAGGGAGAGGGGTGTGGGTGCTGCCGTCTCTCCTGGCAGGGCACTTTACTGTGCACACAACTACACACAGAGGACCGGGTGGCGCATTAAGCTGAACGTGCACAGACGAAGAAACATTTACACACAAGCCCACGCAAAAACACACTTGGTTAAAATATTGTTAGAGCTTCCACAGTATCAGGGGAGTGGAGATGTGGATGTATTTGCATAAGTGGGTATTATACTCCGAGCCAGTGGACAGTAGCGATGGCTAAAGTAGATCAGATAAAGCTTTCATCTTCTCTCCCTCCCTTACCCTGTTACCACACACACACACACACACAATCTCCATTTACTGCTTACTCTCTCCTTTTTTCTCTCTCACTGTCTTTCAGAGACAGAAACCATCTCTCTTCCTCCGTTTACTCCTCCGCTCTCACCAACCGCCATTGTATTTTTGTTGTGCAGCAAACATCCAACTTCTCCCCTTATCTGCTTTACTGAACTCCCAGCGTGAGAACTTTTTCAATTATCCCTGCCTCTACCTCTGTGGGCTAGGGACGAAGGAGGCACTGTTTTGGCAAGCTGGAGCGTCCGCAGAGGAGAGAGGGAGAGGGGGGAGGAAAAAAGAGAAAGATGGAGGCTGGAGGGGAGGGGACAGGAAGTTGAGGGAGAGATTCCGCAGTGACTCTGTTCCAACAAGTCATCTTTCATTTTTATGACTTCAATCAAGTGTCCTTGAAGCCCAAATATACTCAGATCATGCACTCTCGTCCTGGCTGGAAGGCTGGGATACCTTTAAGGATAATACCTGCGCTGTTCATTATGCGCACAGATTTTAATGACTGTCACTCTAATGCTGTCATTTATTAGCAAACTGTCCTGTGACAGCTCAGCTCTGGCACAAATACAAAAATATTTTCCTCCTTCATTCTCCCTCTTTCTCTCCTGTATTCCCTCCTACACCTTTTATTCTGTCTTCCTTCCACTCACTCACTCACTCACTCACTCACACACACACACACACACACACACACACACACACAGTCTCTATCTTTCCTCTGGCAGGAGACTACTGCAGTTTGTCACACACTGTGCAATATGGTGCAGATTGGAATCACTAAAAGAGTATTTCTATTTCTATATCTCTCTGTTTCTCTCTCTCTCTTTCAGTGTGTGTGTGTGTGTGTGTGTGTGAGAGAGAGTGAGAGTGTAAACTTGCTGAGGAAGTAACCTTGCCCAGAGAGCTCTCGCTTCAGAAAGTCAACTGTCACCTTTGTGTGTGTTTCAGGACAGTTACAGAGTTATAGCGGTGTGTAAATCCATCTGCCAGAGTCCATACCTCACTGGGATGCTCTCTTTTGTGTGTGTGTGCGCGCGCGCGCAGCCTCCTGCCTGCTGTTCTTTCAGCCTTTCCCATCCTTCTTTTTCTCATTAAGACGTGTCCTCTCCTCTCTGTTTCTCCACCTCTCTCTGGTTCCTGTCCATTTCCTTATGCCTTTCTCTGCTACTTGTTTTTCCCCCTTCTTGGTCTATCAGTCTACCCCACTCTCCATTTATGGTTCTCTCTCCCTCTTATCGCTTTTCCTTCCCCCTCTTTCCTCCTCCTACTCATTTCCCACCTGCATGGGGTTGCTGTTCGGAGCCAGTGAGCCCAGTGCTTGTAATACCCTGACCACAGTTATTTAGCCGCGTTATGACAGGTAGGAAAATGAAATGACCACTTTGCCGTGTGCGTGTTTTTCTTTTTCATTCCTCTTTACTCCTTCTCCTTCCCATTTATGAGACCCTGCTGCAGGTCTATTTTTAGTTGGCTGCCACCTTCCTACTGGCCTGTAAAACCTGACCGCCAGAAATTCACTTGGGCAGAAATTCTCTATGATGATTACAGGATTGATGAATGAGATTGTCATCTGCAGTTGTGTTTTGACGTGAATAAGAAAAGACACATCTTTCTTTCCCTGCATGGTCTACAATATTACATAACGACAATGGAGCAGGGCTCAAAACTTCACTATATCTAAGCAGACTTCCTGCTTTTGGTTGATGATAAATTGATCAGTTGATTGACTGATGATGTATTTCTGATTTTTTTTTTAGCAATGGTAGCAGCTTAGCTCTGGGGGGGCAGTGTCCGTCAGCCTGCTAATGATTACTCTGGTCCAGACTGAAATATCTCATCCAGCCATTAATATTGGTACATGTTCCCCTGAGGATGACTCCTCATGCCTTTGAAGATCCCTGGCACTTGATATGAGGTTGATATTCATGTTTGTGAGTGAAATATCATCACAACTATTGAATAGACTTCATGTTATTTCATACAAACATTCAGGATGTGATTACCTGAATTTTCCTCTGGCATATTTATATATATAAATTGGCTCAGAAGTTTTCTTTATTGCCAAATACCTGCAAATAATAAGTATTTGTATTTAGTTCTCATTAGCAACACAGAGAATTATATATGATATATGTTGTATGATTAACACAGAGAATCCATTTCTCATTGTTATAGTTGGAATGAAAAGAAAAATGCCTTTTTACCCCTTTAGATCACACCCCCAGTCATATTGAGTATACTGTATATTTAAATTTATATGGAAAATCTTTAGAAAAAAATATCGCAACTGTTAAAAATGACATGTGGACGACATTTGGCATGTAACTCATTCAATCAAAGACATAGGATTTGATTTAAATCCCTACTGTAACTGTGCACCCTTGAAATTTTCCCCTTCAATGGGCAATATCTTACAGCACAGAAGCTAAAGATGATTTCACTCTGGTTTCACTTGGCATTTAAGGGTATGTGGAACTAGTCTAACGGCAAACAGCTGGATAAAATGTCAAGCAAATGACATATTTTGCTCAACTCACTCTACTAAATCATAAGATTTTAAGATTTACGTACCACAAAATATGGCATGAGTCAAACTCGTAAATCCACACCTTTTGTTTTCAAAGACATCATGAGATCTGTGCCCACAAATGCCCAAAAACCATGCTTCTGATTGTATCCTACTAAAAGATTTAAGGTCGGAGACTGTTAACATGCTGCAGTCTTGATAAATTTAAAATGTGTCCAAAATGGCGTCAGCTCAGCCAGTAGAGAGGCGTTGTGGGTGCAGCCAAAGGCCGCTTGTCTGTTATGCTTCAGCTTGCCTTGCTGATACTTTATTCTCATATGAAGCATTGCATGCACTGCACAGAGTTTGTATGTGTAACAAGCAAGTTGGTCACACCACCTCTCAAGCAGAAAATGTTTGGATGGAATGGATTATGCTCCCTGTAGCTCTCCCCTACAGTGACTCCATGTTTTGTTCCCAAACAGAAAACGAACCAGTGGTGGTGTTCTCATATTTCATTCAAAACCTTCCACGCTCTCTGAAAGAATCCCATATCAGTCCAAGTAGTATTACACTCCAATGTGAATCGATTTGCCAATGCTTTCTGTCGGTGAAGTAGCCTAGAGGTGGAAGAAACAGGTTTGGATGTTAAGGTTGCTGCCAGGAAAATGAGGATGGAGTACAGTATAAGGTTGTTTTTTTTTTTTCAAGCAAAGTGGTGGAGGACGGAAAGGGACTGAAAGTCCAAACTCTGAATGTGAGGCAGGGTTAACATGACAAAGCTGGTGCATGGTTGGTTGATATTCCCTGGAAAAAAAATTCTAGTTCAAAAGAAAGAAACTTTTCTGAAATAGCTGTTTCCGGAGACAAAAATACTTCTGCTTTTCTATAAGTCAGGAGAAAAAAAATAGCTGGTACTACTTGAGAGCACATCATTTCCATCTGCATGCAAGCTCAGGGCCCCAGCTGAGGTGACAGATCGGTCCCGAGGAAAGGACGGGCTGCCTGATGCTCAAGAATGAAAGACGTGTGAAGTTCTGATCCGTAAATGTCATTTTATTTCTTGGCTATCTTTCAAAAAATCATTCACTCTGTATCTCTCTTAAGGGTGTAGTTTTACACACACACACACACACACACACACACACACACACAGTCTCTCTGCCTCATCTGTCGGATGCCTAATCTGATATTAAAAGTACTCCCTAATGCTACACTACCCTTCAAAGCTCCCATTTACCTCTGAGACACATGCGTACCTGCCAATGACACTCCCTCCACTTTCAGTCTTACCCAAACATGGGGATACACCCACAGGGATATTGATTTCCCCCCCCCACACATGCACACACGCGCACGCGCAGGCACACACACACACGCACACACACACACACACACACACACACACACACACACACACACATCAACCTGCCATCGCCCCAGCAGCCGCCTTACAAATGTCAGGCACGGTAACGGTGGGGGGGGGGGAAGAGGAAGGATGCATGTTGGGGGGGACAGATTGGGATTGAGTGAAAGATGCACACATCAGACACAGGGAGGATTTCACTTTTGCGTGAAATCACGTTATCAGACAGGCGCAGGGTATGCCAGCCAGGAGGAGGCAGGGCAGAGAGACAGGAGGCGGGGGTGAAATGTTCTAGACACTGCAAGCTTTCATAACCTGTCTACAAAATATAATGCACGATGAAGAGCAGAGTTTTTATATTGATGAATTATTACTAGAAAGGTTCACACTCTGTGCCCAGCACTGTTTAAGTGGTTCATTTGGATGTGGATATGGACCGGCCAACAGGATTGGGTGTCAATTTCACGGTTACTTTGTCTTGTACACCAACCTAAGCTTCAAAGAAACGTCTCAGATAGAAGAGGAGCGTATAATCGCCGTCATAATATGCGCTCACACGTGCTCATGCATACTATACACAGTGTTGGCATAATCTCCTCTGCTTTGGCATGTGGATGCTCATGCAGAAGTGCGCACACTTTTCTTGTATATGCATCGTATTAGACACAGCTTCAGTGTTTGCAGCACACACATGTTGGTGGCAGAGGCATAATACATTTTAAGTATGCACACACACACACACACACACACACACACACACGTTCGAACCTGTACCTGTAGGTACGCACACATTCGGCACTGCGCTATTTATTATTTTGTGTGGGTAACATTAATTATTCATTGCCCCCAATATCATCCCAGGAGATTAATATGAAATTTATCTGTCCCACTTCTTCACCGACGTGCACACTCGCGCCCATACTGCACCTGACACTGAGCAAGGAGCCTATTTGCTATGCAGGGGAAACCTCAGACGCGCCGAAGACCTAAAGTTGAGTTAATTAAACATTAAGCATTAATCAAAATGGGATCGTTAATCTCGACACGATTATCTGTGATATTTTGTAAATGATGTGTTCTTCACAGGCATACTGAGTGGAAGGGGACGCACACCCGGCGTGCACACAAGCTGGCAGACGTACACACAGCGGAGACATTTTACACAGCACAATGCGTGCGTGTGTGTGTGTGTGTGCGTGTGTGTGTGTGTGTGTATGTGTGTGTGTGGGCTGACAAGCCAGCTCTCATTGCTCTTTGATGCCCTTTACATGTTTCAATCAACATCAATCAGCGCTTGGAATGCGGCTCTTCATATTAATTGAGACTGAAAAATGCAGCTGCAGAGGGAGGGAGGACATTCACAGATCAGTGAATATTGCTTTCATCCAGTTAGAACATAATGGGGTCAGATGTCACCGTCGACCACGGTAACTTCGCTGACCTATGCACACCACACACACACTTACACACACAAATCACCCCGGCTAACATCTGCTCCCTCCTAATTGAAAGATCACACATTATGGAGGTGTTTGCCAACTAAGGAAATTAAGTTTGGCTCCTAAAAGTCCCACTACTTTGGGAGATCTGACGCATGCAATCTCTTTTATGAATCTAAATTGGAGGTGACTTTGTAGAGTGTTAAACTCTGAGCTGGCATTTACAGAAGGATTATTGCTTTCTCTGTTTTTTTTCCCTTTTCTCTCTCAGTTCATCAGCTTTGAGTTGTAGCTATCACTGAGTTTTGTCAAGAGAGGGAGCACTGTCGATCTCTTGCTCCAAGGCGTGTCTGGGTCTTATCACTGGCTGACTTTGTTTCTGGACTGGTCTGTTGTCTTTTAGCATACATGCCAGTACAAAAACACACACTCTTCTTAATACCCTGTCATACACTCACACAAACATCAAAGACTATATCTGCATGGACACACAGAACCATACATGTATACATTCAACATTCAGCAGCAGAGAAGTTGCCATCTTATCCCTGTTTTTTCTGATCTGTGCTGACAATAGTTGCTTCACTCGAAGGGGGCCACCCTTGCGTCTTTGTTGATGATAACACTAAGTTACTTTCCACAAATGCTCCAATTATGCCCCCTGGCTAGAAGCGCTAATGGCAGATAAGTGATTAGGACCGAGTGCAGAGATCTGCCCCATTTATTTGATGCAGCAATTAATACTGAAACTGAGGTAACCGAGCCAGATTAGTGACTTATTTTTTTCTTGAGGGAAGAGGCCAAATGCCCAACAATATAGTGATTACATAAAAGGCTGGGGATCTTCAGGTCTTGTTGGCTTAGGATCATGCTGATTCTGCCAGAACATTTTTTTCTGTATGTTTTTAGACTCATTCAAAACAGCACAGGTTTCCAAAATTGCACCTCACTTAAAAAAAAACAGGAATTGTAAAGGCAAGTGAACTCTCCCTGTAAAAAATCCAATCAGAAAATATGCTCATTGGCTAAAACCTCCAGGGTCCCCATGCCCAACTCTCTGTAGGTAGTCAGTGGCAATTTCACTGATGGCAAATTTGCACCACTAAACAACATTATGAACTAAAATGAAAAAGATCATAAAGTGGCTCCTGAATATTTATCAGCCTTGAGGCCCCTTTCCTATGTGAAAACCCTGGTTTTAGTACTTTGATTAATTAAGTCAATATTATGCTTAGAAAGTAGATATTTCAAAATCAATTTATGCTTCGATAAATGACCAAAGCAAACTTTCAGAAAGCAAACCAGGCAGTCTCAGGAGTAGTTGTTCTTTGTGCACACATATGAGGAGATAGTACAAAAACATTCACCACTGTGGTAACATTACCAACTAATTTAAAGTAATTTAAAAAAGCAGTTCAGAGAACTCCAAAAGTTTGAGGAAGGGGGAAAGGGGGAGACCCCCAAACCCCAACCAGGCCCCTGACACAGAGACAGAGGTATCTGGCAGAGGCTTTTCAGCCAAAAAAAAGTATCCAGGTTATCTCCAGCATTCAGCAATGTTTTTCACAATGATCAGGGAGGCTATTTTAGCAGATTAAACTATTATCATGAATTCAGCCAGTTGAAAAAAAAAAACATCTTAATCGTCTTATTATTTTACTGGAACTTTTACTGGATATATTTTATATTATTATTTTAGTAATTATTATTATTTATGTATTATTTTATTATAATAAACTAACTAAAGGCAAATTATTAATTATTCAATGATGATGATACTTGGTATCAAATCAATACCAAAATTCCCAGTATCGCCCACCCCTAACATGAACATCAGAGCAGCCACAGTGAACAATGAGGGGGACTGATGGAGTTTATTGATTGAGTGTCTCGGTGTGGACCAATCATTGAGGAGCATCAACTGGTCTGTTAGAGATCTGCAGCCACTCAGAGGCTCTGCATCCTCCACTGAGACAAGACGCTGAAGTAGAAACTAGTCTGGTTGTTTCTGCTTCCTGTCACTACTGTTGCCAGAGACATTCAAAGTCATTCTGCGCTGCAGATGGGTTAATTGTGCTCAAATTTTTAATCACGTTAATTATGATGATCGATTAATCATCATTAACGAGTTAATTTTTCAACAGCCCTACTTTATTCACATCAACCAACTTCATTCTAAGTCACTGCTAAAATAAAATATATAGTATAATATGTACTGTTAATAATTCAATAATATCATTATAATTGTTGTTTTACTTCGTTATAGCAGTTCCTGAATAACTTTTTTGCCACCAGTTGTACCCCAAAACATCTCAATCATCAAAATTCACTGTTAACCATAAAAAATTAGCTTACTTACATTTCAAATGATTAGGAAATACTGTTTATGATTGTCTTTTTATTGAAATATTTGCTTTGATCGTAATAGGTATAGTGCTAGCAAGTTTTAGAAAGTAGGAAATAGGTCTTAATTCTCTCGCCAAAAACTACACTTTACAGGATTACAGTTTACCTTCACCCAGTCAATTCTCATTTTTGCTGGACAGAACTTGAACGCATCATAATATAACTAAATGGTACCTCAATTAACGTCTGTTATTCAGCCAAGCAGGACAATGGCATGTTTTCTTTTGTTCAAGGAGGAAATGAAATGTCGCCCGTCAACATCACGTCATGTTTTTGGGGTTACACTGTGCATGTGTTTCACCCCATAAACTGTGTTCCAGCCTGTTAACGTGTCACACCTGAGCAATCACATGTGCAGCTCCAGCCCAGTGAACGAGATGGTAGATGGGATGGATGCTTGGGAACACTTGTGTGAGTTGTACCTCACTGCTTGATCAATATAAGCGCTAAGCTACTGAAAAGCTGTTTTATTCAGAAAGCAGCAATGCTACCACCACACTACTGAGAAATGTAGTGAAACTAGTAACACAGAGCTACAGAGCATGCACATGTATATACTTAGTAATGCTCCGAGGGAGAGAGTGCAAGTTAACGTGACAATAAAGAAAGCACTTTTCAAAATATTAAAAAAAATATAGCTCTAATCGTTCAACACGTTAGTTAGACCTCAAGGATTCAGACAATGCTCTTTGATGAGTGACACTGAATGTAAGCATTCTTTTGTTTGTTGACAGCAAAACGGCAGAGAGTTTTGGAGACTTTTGTTGTCATGGTTACAATTAGAGCAACTTGGTTGGGGGTGGAGAGCAATCATGGCCATCATGTCTCAAAAAAACTAAGGGTGAATGTCGGAAAAGAGAGGCAAACAGTCTCCTTTGTGAAAGTTTGTTGACCTGTCTGTTCACTCTGACCTCCTCCCTGCAGCCACTTGTCACTTGAATGCAGACATATTATTTTGGGGTGTTGAAACAGTTGATGCTGTGTTTTTTCTTGGGTGTCTCCGTGCCACTGACCTGACCTTCAGCAGCAGCTGGATTCTCCAAATGTTACAAGATCACACATGAAATGCAGAATCAAATGTCACACAGGGTCAGCTCAGTTACCGATGACCAGGATTGGGTGTAATAGCAAGTTTTTTCAAGCGAAGGTATATTATAGTACTTATTCTTGCACGTTTTCACGTTAGGTGTTTGATTCTGGTGTTATGAATAGGACTGTTGTGCTATCAGCAGTTGTTTTTAATAATTCTTAAAAGTGTCATTATTTTTTTGAAAATTACTTAATTTATAGTGCTGTATAATAAGCTTTTTTGTCATACCATTATTAGGTATATTTATGATTTTTAAATGGTTGACATGACAATTTTAGAACTAAATGCTTGTTTATTGGTGAAAAACGCAAGGTTCTTGCTCTGGATTAAGAGAAAGCTAAGGCATGCAGGGAGAGATAATGGATCCCCCAGTCTATGTGTAGCCTATTATTGTTTTTCAGCACTTATAGCCTAGGATGTGATGTATGGTCATTGTCGTGTTTTACCTAAAGTCAACATTTTTAACTTGACTAAACCAAACCTGCAGCGCTTGCTCAGCTTGTGATGCTGCTGGTATTTGTAGCAAGTTAAAATATGCGTCACAGCCATTACAAAGAATTCAAAAAGGAAAAAACATAGCACAGCACTGCAATAATGCAATTATTGCAAATTATACAATAGCATGATTTTGTCAAATCTCATGCACGTGCCTCTTTAAGGTTGCTTCAGGGTTACATTTGAAGGGAAAGATTGTTGCATACAATTAGATCTATGTACGGGGAGTGAGTCATCAGATGACTAATGGCATAGTTACAAGGAAAACAGAGCTCAGGGGCTATGTTAAGTGCAAAGTTTTTGTAATATTACTTGTGATTTTTTTTCGAGCTGTATCATCCCCCTAGGGTATGTTAAGCACACCACTTTAGCCCTGAAAAAAATCATTGTTTATGTAATGGGTTCCTTAAGTGAGTAAAGTGACAGTGTATTATCTCATTGAACACATCAGATACATTCGCCATTCATTGGTGCACAAATGTGATGTGACTTACTGGAAAAACTGTAGCAGTCAGGGATTCACTGCTTTGCTCCTGACAGGAACGGGGAAATACAAAAGTGTGCTTGCAAAAACCTGACAATATGTATTTTAGTTATCTGATAGTATGTGTAGCCACTGGGGCATTAGGCCGACTACTTCATTACAGCAGCGGAAAGCTGTTTCTTAACAACATTACAGCGTTTACAGTAGCATTCTGCACGCAGGTGAACTTTTTTCCACAGAGGCCTGACCCTGAGATCAACATAAGCTGTGAGTGAACTTCACTCCTCCTTCTGTTTGGATGAATAATCAAGCAGCCTGCACAAATATGACTGTTTACTATTATCCGAGGAAGCGGAACAGGACAAAATATTTTCCTCCTGAGAGACATTTACTGCATTTTGAAATCTGCATTTGACAGCTGCACTGCTGTTGTTTATGTTTTGTAGTTTAGGCTCTGATGAAAAACATAGTGTGTGAGGCGTGCGTAATCATAATGTAGCAGCTTCAAGGGGCAAACAGCTGGCAGTCAAGGTCATTTTTTTTAATCCTACAGTATGTTGGTGTTGTCAAATGGGAGTGAATGTGTACTTTACTGAGCCTCATGTGTCCACCGTGCTGTCCCTGAGCAAGGCACTTCCTCTGGTCAAGGTTAAAAGGATGTGATTGGGTTGCACAGCTGTTGGTGTGTGACTGTGATTGAACGTATGGGCGAAAGAACAGTGCGTTGCTATAAAAGAATATACATGCTCAGCAAACTCATCCCAAGACAAATAAAGGTTTAAATAAAGACATTATAATGGTAGCTGCCGTAGAAAATGTGTTTACACCGATCTTAAATTTGTGCTGCAGCAGCCACTGTAAGTAATCCTCTCTTGAAAGTTATTAATTAGAGCAACATTAACACAGAGCTAATGACATGCCCAGATGCACTAAATTTATGTGGACATGTGCCTCTTGTTTTCCTACATGTCTGGATGAGAAAATCTTGTTTAATACAACCTGGGTTGATCAACCAATTGCCAGGTTACTCCGACAAAATAATCAGTTCAAGAGGGTTAAACCGCAGAAATAGAATACAACACTGGACGGCTTGCGATGGTCATTTGACTTGTACAAAATAAAATGTGGTTATGGAGACAACACATGTCACTGGAGCTGTACTGCAGCTCGTCGAGAAAAATGTAGGCAGCTCCAGAGACCTTTAAAGCATGGAGTAATTAGCAAGCCAGCTAACTAGCCAGCTGCCTGCAAGCACTCATAACTTGTTTAACTAATTGAAATGATGGGCAAAAGGACACTAATATAAGTTTAATATAAAGGTTTCTGTGGTGTCTCAGTACAGCTATTCTGCTTGCATCTGAATCCACGTCCTTGTCCCTTCTTTTCTAATATAGGACTCATATTCCTCAAAATTACTTTCTGAGCCATAATCTCGAGCCTTTTACCAAAACCAAAGTTGACACCGAGAACAAATCAGAAATCTTAAAGCTGTTCCCCTGAGGGTAGGTGGGGCGTAGTGGTGGGGACAGCGGATTGGCTCGAGACACCAACAGCGGAGACCACAAGGACATTTTACTGCTGGATTTCATTTCCTTCTAAGTGCTATATATACTCTTTATCTTCATCTAGTAAACTAAACAATTTTACTAAAAGGTATGACTCATGTTTATAATGGTGCTAATCCAGAATGTGCCTCATGCTGATGCCTGGGATCCTTTTTCAGAGAGAGCGTCACTCTTTTTTTCAAACAGCTCATATGCCACCTTGGAATGAAATGCTCCATTTCTACATATTCGATTCATTTCCTCACTAGAAGTGGGCTGAGGCCAAACAGCATGTTCATCTGTGCCCCAAATCAACTCACCCCAAATGGCCTTTGAATCGACTGGAACTCACAGTCACATTAGCGAGGCACTTCTGGCGTGAACAGGGTGCCGTTTGTCATACATATTACCCCAGATTCAGATTGGAGACTAATAGTCTTTTTGTTCGCTTCTTCTCTCCCCGTCGCAATTGCTCCCAAATTTTTTCCCTCGTCTCTAATTAGCCCCTTTATGCTCGCTCTTGCACTTGAAATCGTTCACTCTCTTCTGTGCATTTCATCCCCTCAGTCTCTCTCCGTCTGCCTCTCCATCTCTCCGTCATCTCCCTCTTATAGAGATGGATGAAAGGGGATATCACTGAGTCTGGGCGGAGAGCTCAGCTGATAGGCTAAATCAAGGCAGGTCATTTACTCACCATGAGCCCATCCATCCTAAACCCACACATACCAGGTTTTACACCGACACATCCTCGACTCCACACACCCCTCGCGCAAAAAACACTGCCCCTAAATGACTTCCATCTCTCTGGGTGTATTATTTTACTCCTGGGAAGCCTTCTCTGGGATTCAGTATTCAACACTACCGGAGCAAAGGGATCTTTTCCATTAAGAAGATGTGCAGTCACACACTCACGCTCAAAACAAATACACACATAAATGCACACACACACTCTTAAGACTGAGAAATATCACACATAGTGAAACGCACCCGGTGCCCAAAGCTCTAGACACCTCATTACTGGCATGGTGTGCTTTCAGCGCTAGGGTTTTGTGAATAAATGTGTCCCCCATGAAGTTGTTTCTGTTTGCAGCTATGCTCCCCGTGGGCTGACTGTTAATGACATCACGCCACTCTGCATCTGTACTTGGGGAACTGTTGCTATCATTCTCACGGTAACTAAATAATGTCGCTGTGTCTTTGGACCAGCTGCCTGCCGGTCGAGTTACAACCCATCGAGAGGCCATTTTCTACCCAGACAGCTTCAGCGCCAACAGCTTATTTTACCCCCCAACACGATGGCATTATTATTGCAAATGCTTAACACCACCTCCAGCTGGTTAGCAAAGGAGGGAGATAAAACTGGGTTTTCGGGAAGGGAGAGAGTTATGATGTAGAAAATCTGCGGAAGGTGTTTGTTAAGGAACAGACACACGTTGGCGCCCCGTCGTCGTGCAGTATTCACACTTGACAGATGCACAGGGTAATCAGAATACGGCATGTATGCGCTACTGTAGAGTGGATGGATGAGTCAGGGGAGAAAATGCGATTACAGCAGCAATCATAACTCAGATTAGCCTTCCGCTGTACCTCTCTCCACTGTTCAACACGGGAATCAATCACCATCACATTCGGTGTACCGCCTCATATCACACACGGGGCCACACCAAAAGGACAAATATTATTCTCTCCGGCAGAAAAAACAACATTGTCTATAGTGCAAGGACAACAATCGCTCTCTTTAATAAATAACGGCAGCTATTATGATCATAAATAGTGAGGGGGGCCAGAGGCTGTTTGTAGGGGGGGAGGATGATACATGAATCTGTTCAGCATATTTCTGCTGTGGGCCTGCATCTCTGCAACTGAGGGGATCAAAGGAGCTCCCGACAAAAGAGGCGCCGATGCAGCGCACTGAGATGACAGCCCTCACCGATGCTAGCAGTGCACTCAGCACTAACATTGGCTGACTGGAGACCTGACTAACCAGTCCAGAACAGCACATTCAGTCCCCCTGCTGTTTCCTCTAACTGATTATTATTGATGACATCAGGACATTTGTGGGCCCGCGGAGGCTCATTAAATCAGAAGTCAACTGATAATGAAAGTGAACACTCTGCACTGGATTACTTCATTCACTCGACACTGCAGACGCATGTGCATGCTTTGATGTGCAACTTGCATTTTATTCACTCCCTCCGGATTGCCGTTTGATTGTGACTCAAAATCTTGTAGTAAAAACTTCCTCATGGGTAATGTTCAAAGCTGAAAGCTGTTAGCTGGTTTGAGTGTTTGATCAGTCAGTCTGTGTACGCGTGTCGTAATATGTCTATTTGTGTGTGTTGATATGTTCTTTCTGTTCTAGCTGGCATTTGCTGCAGGCAGGAAAATGCTTGTGTAACCCCATGCCTTGATCATTGAAATTAATTTGAAGCCACGCTGAGAACAATATTCCATCAGATGGTTTGTAAATCATAGGCACTCACATTTACACACAAATGATCCCAAAGACGCTCACACACTTGTGGACAGACAAATTCTTTCTATAGACGTGCACAAATACAACTACACAAACACATTCATGTCGTTACGCTTGGTTTGACGCTAAAGTACAAAATAAGCGCATCCCATTTTCTTTCTGTCTTCTCCCCCATTCTGAATGATCCCCATAAACTCAGAGCCTGGAGGAAAAACAGGAGACATGGCCCGTCAGTCTCTTTATGGCTTTTCCCACAGTCGCTCAGGACTACAATGGTGTTTTTACGATGTTACTGTATAACCCCCCCTCTCGACCCACCACACCACCAGGGAAACTAACAAGGTCCTTATGTTTAATGGACTCAAACTCTCACCTCCAGCAGTCACCAAATTGTCATAGCCATGCACATCCTAAGCGAAGAGCAACCATTTCACTCTGATCTAACCTAATTCATCGCAGCCCCCCATGGGCAACAATCATACCTTTCTGCTCAGTCACTGTATGGGAGATAGTGGGTGCAACTGGATCCGAGTCAAGGTATTTGCATATGTAATTTAGCGGTGACGATCGGAGAAACATGGCTCCATCTCCATCAGCTGTTAACTGTGACACAAGATTTAGCCCCTTTTCAATCTGTGGCCAGTCCTGTGGTGGTGCCTAATAGTGTGTATCTTACTACTTATCACTCTGTTTCTGAGCCAACAGGCTGTTATGCTTAGATAACCGCAGTCATTTACTGTGTTAAGTGGCTGATTGCTTCACTGTTGCATTTTGCATTTGTGTGTGTGTGGCACACTTTCACGCACATGCAAGCGCGTAAATGTAATTTTCTACTCAGGCCCTTGTGTTTATTACAGTTTTGTGTGTGCGCGCGCATTTATGGGTGTGCTACACATGTGTTTTAACAGCGGTAGCCTCCTTCTCCCATAAAGCTTAGCTCCAGCGCCCGGCAGCATGGCTGAGTAAGATTAAAGTCACCCACATTACACTTAGCGCCAGGAGACGTAAGGAAATTGGGAGAAAATTAAACAATTCCATTTGCATACAATTACACAACAGCACAGCAAACGGCTCGGTTAGCCACCGTCTGGTCAGCTAAACAGCTCTGTTCATTGATGCTTCTTTAACTATGCAAACAGCTCTGGTTGGCCTTATTCAATCATGGCTGTTTATTTGGGTAGCAAGAAACAGAAGGAATTACACACGTTAAAAAGTTTCTTTATTCATTATGTATGAACTAAGCGTGTGATGCTGTTTGCTCCTGTTTTACTCCTTTTGAAAGAAGCCAGTTCTGCACTGCAGGTTAAATCTTGCTTGGTTGGATTTAGATTATTTCAGGCGTGCATGTGAGCCCACGTCTGCTGTGGCATTTTAGTCTGACATTCACGTTACGATAGGCTCAGTTTTCATCTCGGGCGTTCAGGTTAGATATAAGACTTGAACCCTGCTGAGAAAATCTTTTTCTGTCTTCCTCAAGACACAAGTACACACCACCATCACCGCCTCTGCTACTTTCTGCTACATTCAGATGCAACCCATCACCTTTCGCCTCCTTTCACAAAATACGGATATTAAACCACATATCAATTTCTCTCCCATCTTTCATCTCCAACATGCATTCACATTCACACCCCGATCTCCCTCTCGTCTGTTTCTCTTCCTATCGCTCCCTCCATCCGCCCAACACACAGCCAACTCACCTGGTGAAATATTAATGTGCTCAGTGAAGTGTTCTTGTTTTGGAGTGCTGCCCTGGCCATGAGCTTTGTTTCTGGGCTGCATAGGAAGCTAAGCAGCCATTCAGAGGCTCAGGCAGAGGTCCCTGCCACACTGTTGGGCGCTACAGCGAGGACAAGTCAAAAAATATCCAAACCAATGTTGCTTTGCTTGACGCAAACTCTGCATGAGTGCAATGCCAAGCCTGACCGAGGCTACAGCGAGCTTTCACAATAAGTCAAGCAGCAGTGAGTTAAAGAGATCCGTAGCCTGAAGCTGTGGAGGAAGGACGAGAGAAGATACCCAATTATTCACATCTTTAGCTTTCCTCAACCACCAGAACTCTCCAACACACACACAGTCCCACCTCTTTATTTTCTGCTCCAACTTTCTTCTAATAAGCTCTGAAACTGCAGGTGCTGTTGTTTCGTCAGTGCCCCCCTTCTTTGTACAGGGAGATGTTTTTTTTTGGTTTTGGCATTGTGCATTCGGTTGCGCACCTTCCAAGTGTTGATGCTTTTCTCATGAAGGCCTAAATAAGGAATGAGCTTAGTAACTGGGAGCTGCTCCCTCCTGTTCTGATTCAACGCACTCCTGTCGGTTTGCTTACTCCACATTGCTCAAAAATCCCTCTGGGTTTATGCTTGAGTATTCAAGCCGTGGTGTGTTTGTACTGTGTTTGTGTGTGTGCTTGCACGGGTGCCTGCTGCATGTGTCCCTGTCTGCTGTCTGTGTGCAGGATTTTCAGTGCATGTGTTTGCACACATGCAGTCTGTTTGAAGACCTGAGACTCTTTGGGCCGACACATCAAACAGCACTCTGGATTTGTTCAGCAGTGGCAGAGGTTCAGTTCAAGGCTCCTAATTTGCAGGTGTGTAAGAAGAGGTATGGATTTTATATTTTATGCGGGAATAATGCTGACATTCCTTTTAGCTGTGCTTATCTTGCACCCTTCACTTCAGAGTCTTTAGAAACCTTTGCTTGCGGATGGAGCTTTGCCTTAAAAGAAAAAAAAGATGAGAGCATACAGACAAAAATACACACACAGGAAGTCCGTGCGGGTTGAAAATGTGTTGATGCTTAGAGAAAACAACCATTACACTCCTAACCAAGCCTGAAAAAGACCTATGTAAAAGCCAGGGTCTAGATTGACCTTAGCAGTAGAGCTGGACTTAGACAGAACCATGGCTGACAGGATCAAGCCTGTTTGTGTCAAGCTGGTCCCTGAACACTGAAAGAAAAGAAAAAACAACATAGACATACTTTTGTGTTTCACAGGAAACTGCCACTAGTCTGAAAACTTTCCAGTTCCAGACAGTACAGTCACCTTTTATCTTGTCCGGACTGCAACATCATGAAAAAAATATTGCTTGCATTTCCCTAGAGAGTAGAACTCGACTCAGATTCCCCAAGGTGTGCTAAAAAACAAAAATATAATTTCAAATTCAAGTGTCTGATAACCACAAAAGCACCAGATGTCAAAAACAAATTCTTGCAGGCAGCTTCAACAGACCACAGGATCCACTGTACAGACATTACACACACACAGACACATACATTATATCGGGTGTGTCACAGGGATAAACACTGATGCTGCGGCTTCATTTTAAGACACGCTGGATTAAGCTGGAGTGACGGCTGGCAGGGATTTGATTGTTCTTGCAGTGAAAAACCTCAAGATACTAAATGTAGGATTTTTTTCATTGTTTGGTTTGGACCTTTTCAGTCTGTTTTGGGAAAGTGTGGCAAATGACTCCTTATTAGTTTTCATGAAGAACATTAAGTGTTTGTGTGTGCATGAAAAGAAAGAGTGATGAATACAGGAAATAAGTAGGGGCTAGGCTTTTTGGAGCTTATCATATCATCAATTGCCATCAATACCTTGCTCAAGAAGTGGCCCACTGAATGGCCAGCCCAAACAGCACTCATTAAGGGATGTCCTATTTATGTTTTGTTGTTTGTGATTGGTTAGTCATTTAATAACGGTTGACTACAGATAGGGTTGGTAATGTTGAGAAATTAGAGGATGCTAGAAAACAGAAAAACTCCAAAAAAGTCCAGTGTTGCCAACTCTTTTCCAATGAAAACTGGCAGCAACACTCCAGAAGACCCTAAATCAAGTGAGAAAGTAACCCCATCAGCAACACTGACAGCCCCAGGCCTCCCTCCAAAGCCAAAATTACCATATCAGACGCCAGATTTGTTTCAAGATGCAATTAGAATTTCAACAAATATGGCAATCCATTACCCACTCCAGATTAAACCATGCATTTAGGCTAAAAACAGACCTGCCATGAAGAAAAAAAACAATGGGCTGTGCTGTTGGCACTGTAACATGTTGCTGAAGGTGTTGATGAGACAATGAAATAAGATCCAGGAAGTGTAGTTTGAGTGGCAGGTAAATGTGTTGAAGTTAAATTAAATATGTCTTATAACAGTATGAGACAGTATTTGGAAAGAATTTTGGAAAGTTATCTCAGCAGTCAGATTCAACTTTTTTGCCTGACCTTTTTTTTGCCAAAGCCAACACTGCGTCACCAAAGTGGCCTCATTTATATAAATTAGGTGACTGCACAAAGGTGGAAAGGTGGTCTGTGTTTACTATTTACTTTTCTTCTCTCATACTTGATGCTGTTATGTGTGAATATTAATGTGCATTTTTTGAACATGGCTTTTTTAGAAAGTACATCACATTTTTATGTATAAGCACAGTGGAAAATGCAGCTTGGGAGTTATTGCTCTTATATATCACTGGAATTAATTGTGCCAAAAACATTCAAATGCAGTCAAGAAGGGACTGCATCTGTAATAGGCAATAACTCCAGTGCTGTTTTTTAAGTTTCACTGGGTCCACTTTGGTGCTTGTCACGTTTGATTGCCCACAGACTTTCCGAACGAGTCCTTCCTCCTCCAGTCAAAACAGCACAGTGCTTCCCAGTCTTATGGGCTGGAACTCATGCCTTTTTTTTCTTACGAAAAGCCTCATATCACCTTATCTCCTCAGAATCACATCACAGCTCCTACATCTGCCTCCCCCATTCACTCTAATTTGCTTTCTCTCCTAACAGCAGCAAGTGCAAATACAACTTCTATAATGCTCTGGTTAGCTCTTATCATTATTCTCACGTCTCCGCTCTTGAAGTAATTCTACCGTCGTGCTCATTGTGAGTCACTGTGGATAAGAGACGCCGGCTAAACGGCTCAAATGTAAATGAAATTGTAAAAGCATCTCTCTAAAAGTCAAGCAAGTTTAGCCGTAATTGTCGGTGCAAGTGAAATAATAAGTAACAGCTGACACAGCTGGGATGTACTGCAGATGATCATTATTGTGATTAATTTGACAGTGATATATCTGGTAGGATTCTGTCCCTGGGTTTCTCCTTAGGAACTTGATTTACGGCGTTTTGTGCATGGTCCACACTCATCTGCTGTTTAGATCTTTGTTGATTTTGCCATTTTTTATGTGTACATTATTCAGAAACATAACATAACATGACATTAATTTCTGGCCACACATTAATATTTAAAGGATTGCTGGCATAAATGTATCATAACGAGTGCAAAGTAGAATAAGAGCAGATATAGATTTATATGCTAATTCCTCTAGCTGCCTTCAGGCCCTGTTTTGATCTTTTTGTCATCTTCACATTTTGGGCTCTTGGGGTCCTTTGACAAAAATATACATGATGTCAGTTTAATTCCTGACGGCAATATGCCGAATAACGCTTACACCCATCGCCCTCTGTACCTTCTTCCAATCTCGATTTCTCTGCGCCAGCCGCTGCCGTCTCACCAACAATCCACCGCCGCTACCTTTCTGGCCCCCATTGAGTTCAAACAGAGAGGTCTATTTTCAGTTGTCCTTTCACACACACACTCCTAGCCTCTCTCAGGAAGATAAATACATACACTGCATTAATTCAGCCGTGTCTTTGCAGACTTCTGTCAAATATTTTTTTATAACTCTCTTAAGGGACTTTCAGCAGAGGGTCCCTCCGTTTACTTTGTACTCCCGGGTGGGACATTTCCATTTGAATGGACACCTGTGAGTTTGCTTTCTCATCTTCAGACACACGTGTGTGTGAGTGTTTATTCCAGAAGTTTCTCTACACATACTATACATATCTGTACCTGCATGGATTAACAAAATATGCACAGATTTAATGAAGTGTTGCTTGTACATGTTTTTGGTGTATGCAGTGCACTTCTGCATATGTTATGAAGATGCTGAATAGGCGATTGCACCAGAGGGTGTTTATGAGCATAGTGTGCAGTGCATAGCTATCATCTCAGTTCAATGAGGAAGTGCAAATCTTAAGTCATGTTAAGCTAAAGTTTGGCCTCTCTCTCTATGTAAAAGCAGCCTCCCCCCTCAACCTTGCCTGAAGCACTGATAGGATGAAAAATGGATAGAAGCCCCAAAGGAAGGAGGAGGGAAGTCCATCTGTGAGCTGCATTCAAGGACAACAGTGTTATCCATTTTGGAACAGTATGAAACAAGCCAGTGTTTTCAGTGGGGTTTGGAAATGCAGGCTTCTGGATGAACTGTGGATGCTACTGTTGTCCTGCCAAGCCAACTGTGATGTTGCAGATTAGACGCGAATCATTGACTCCTTGTTTGAATCAGTGCGGCTCTTCTCACTCAGAGTGAGAGATAATGAACAAATGTGACTGATTGTTTCTGATCAGTGTTGTGGTGAATTACTGCAGCAACAGGGATTGTTTTTGCAGCACTCAGGCGCTCATAAAAGCTGCGTTTAATGTGATTTTATGTTATTCAGCCCGGAGGTGTTGGGAGTTGGCTGTATCTATTAATCTCTGTTTTGTTCTTGTTTTCTCTTCTGTCTTTCTTCCCTTCCTTTTTGTTCTCTTCTGCATCATTTTACTTTTATGTTGTTTTTAACTTATCGCTCACGCCTCTCCTTTGTCTTCCTTTGCACTGTTTTTTGTTCTTTCATCTTCCTCATTTTCCTTCCTGCCCTCTCTGATAGAACCGATTCCACCTGCAGATGTCGGCCCGCGTGCCTCCTTCCACCCTGGGCAGCCTGCTGCTGGCGGTCCTGCAGGGGAGGGACGGGGACAGGGACAGAGGAAGTCGTGGGGACAACAGCTGGGGTGGAGCAGCTGTGATCTGCCCCGGGTGGGAGGAAGGGGGTGAAGGGTTGCTGTCTCACCTGCAGATGCACAGCGGTTCTAACTGGCATTTATGGGACATCATCAACCTGACCCTTGTCTCCGGGGGCGGAGACAGAAGGGGGGAGACGAGGGACGAGAAGAGGGAGGATCAGAGGGAAGAGGAGGCTTTGAAGATCCTCTCGACTCGTTTCCTGCGCTCCCCCTCTCCTATCTCCTCCGTTCTGCTGCTGGGATCTGACCCCGAGTGTCTCTCCTCCGTGCTGAGGGCCGCTCAGCGCCTCGCTCCGTCTCTACCGGCACTGCAGTGGATCATGGGATATCCCTTGTCTCCAGATTCGCTCCACACTCTAGGAGGCCCCCTTGGACTCTTAGCCTACGGGGAGGTGGGCCGCAAGCCAATCAGCTTCTACATCCGGGATGCTGTGCAGTTGATTGGCCGAGCGGTCACTGCGGCAACCATGCTGAGGCCGGACCTGGCACTGATTCAAAACATGGTGAATTGTTACGACAAACCAAACCGACATGAACTTCCCTCTTCAGGACAATATCTGGCCAGGTAAATACACACATACATGTACATACATTGTTGTTGTTGTTAATGATAGCATACTAGGCTAACTAACTAGTATTACTATTTCTACCTCCATCCCTCTGCAATGTTCGAAATTGACTTCTCTTTCCGGTAGTGTATCTGTTACCGTGGGTAATCCACACACCTTGTCAACACTTGTAGTTTCGACTGGTCCTTGATGGAATCTTTAATTGTCTTTGTGTAATTTAGCTCCACCAACCTCAAAGACTAATTGACACAGAACAATATCCATTTTATGGCGCGTCGCTAAAGGTCAGGAGGAGAAAGGTCAGTTCCAGAGCAGTACCCTGCAACTGATAGAGATAGCCTCAAGAAAACTTCAGCAGACTGGACTATGAAGAAACTTATTCCTCTTCCCTAAAATGAAATATGCTGCTTTAGGCAACATGGGATTACTACTTTGGTCACGATTGGACCACAGTTACTCTTTCACCCCTATAGCCATGTCACGTTTCCTTTAATGCCTTCTGATCACTCAAGAATGCTGAGCCAATGATCTACAAGTGTACACATTTAAATCTCCAAGTGAAATGTGGAAGACAATGACAAACTGTGATTAATTTCCTTGGGTCACGTCATAAAAGTCTGTGAGCTTGTTAGCGTTCTGACTGACGCTTTGGCATCTTTGTGGGGAGTTGCTGGCTCTGCTTGTGGTGTTGTACGCTTCGGTTGCTGCCCTTGCCTGTCCTCTGCACCGCGGGGGTGGCTCTTCTGAATAGCGCTGTCATACTCAGGGAGGGGAGGAGGTCTTTATGGCATACAGATTCACAGACTGACACCGAAGAGTTTTGTCTGTTCTTCTCCGATGCTGCTGCTGCTGCTTCAGTCCCAGCTGCTTTTAAAAGGGCCTCTGACAGCTTTATTAAAAAAAAAAAAAAAAAAAAAAAAAAAAAATCACATATATAAATGTTTCACTTTAACCAAAAAAAGGGTCATACAGTCAAACTCATATACATTTCAACTGCTCTTATGTGGCTGATTGTGAGTGATGCCCTGGAGCCCTGTGCCATAATTTCACTCCAAGTATCTCCGCTCTATCGGGTGACGTGGATATTTTATAACGGTGCAATGGATAAAACAGCATGTATCCAACTACTGTGGTCATGTGGTGCTGGTGAGAGAAGGATTTGTGGCTTGAGCTGGACCCACAGCAAATATTGAACACACAGCGTCTGCCAGCTGAGGGTGATCATCAACACCACCCACATAATCACAAGCTTGATTCTCACAGCGTTCCCTCTTTTTGCAGTTAAGTTGAGCACTGGGATGCCAGAACAATTTGGCATGGAGGGCCAGAGGCTGAAGTAAGTGGAGTGGGAGTTTGGTTACAAAGCAGTATTATTTGACATTCATTATTAAAGTTAAAAACAAGTTGATTAGGTTTTATGTGATTAAATTGCTCAATTTGAGCCACGCCAGCAGCGCTGGTGAACAATATCTGTCAGCCCACGACCTTGGTGCAGACTGAAATATTAATATAATGATTTTATAACTGTTGGAAGGATTGATTTTAAATTTTGTACAAACATTCGTGGTTCCCAATGGGACCAATGGGACTGTCTCCTCGCTCAGTGCCCACATGAGGCCATGTTTCTACCATACCAGAACAGACAAACCAAACATTGGCTCTAGATGCATCATACACACTGCACCTTAAAGCTAAATACTAAACAACTATTGGCTACATTGTCATCAAATTGAATCTTCATGCACCACACTGAATAATTGTAATAACGTTGGTCATCCCTAAAAAAAATAAAATCTTGTGCCATTATCAGATCAATTTTTATTTACTTCAATTTATGTGCACATTAATGACATTCCCATTCAGCCTCAACACTTTACTACTTACTTGGTAGCCATAATATACCTGCTAAACATTGGTGTTCTTATGTTATCATTGTACACACATTAGAGTGCTCACAAAAACATTGCTGTTCCTAAGCATGGCCTTGCTACACTGTGAGTGCGCCTGCGCTGTAAAGAAAACTGGGAGTAAAGCTTTGCAAACTTCATCAGGACACCAGGAAAAGTCACAATCTTCCTGGAGGGCCAATTAGAATACAATCTAGACTACCAGAATAGACTATTTATCATAGAGTCCCCGACATTATAGTGTCACTGACCTTTGTTTCTGGCCTGTGAGAGACTGATAAAACAGGTCATTCTATCTCACTATTCATACCGGTCCAGTTGGACTCCATACCCTCCAGTGTACTCCCTGATTCTTATCCTTCTCCTGCAACAGCCAAACATGGCGTTCCTCCGGAGGGCCTTAACAAAGCTAAAGGAAGTAAGAGACTTCCACATGGAAAAGGCAATTAACGGCTCAATGCCCAAGGGACAGAGCAAGGAAGGCAGGGAGATAGAGAAGGAGAGAGGATGTCTGGAGATATCAGAAAGAGAGGAAGGTGTGAGGGAGGACAAGAGCAAAATCAGTGTTACTGTTTCTGATTCAAAAACAGTGGACCAGTGAGTATAAAGCCACAGAAAAAAATAGAAACTTTTGTTTTTCCATTTTTTATGTTTTTCTTCCAAATGTCCACAGTCAAAAACAATCACTGGGTGCTTATTCCCAAAGAGTCAAAGACAAACCTATAGATGAAAGACAAGGGAAGTAGGAAACAGCTAAAGGAAATGAGAAATAAAGTTATAGAAAAGGAAGGAGAAACTTGTATGAGAAAGGATGTGAGGGAAGGAGAAAAAAAGAGAGAGGACTGAGGGAGATGGAGGGCTGTTGTTATCGGAGTGAGATCTGTCAGTCACTGTACCATCTCACTCGATATAGCTGCCACGCTGATTCCATCTCCTCCGAAGAGATTAAAACCATCGAAAACAAGTCAGCTTCCTATCATCCCAGACAGAGAGAGGGAGTAAACTTCCCCCAAAGTAAAGAAGATGTAGTGATAAAGGAGTGAGACACGCCTGGGACTCTCTTATAGAGTCATCATTTACTGGCCACTCTGCTGACATTTACTTTCAGAGTGCGTAAACCAGGGCCAGGTGTTAGTGAGGAGAAACCATTCCTCTCTGACACCACTTGGCTGACTTATCAACCTGCGTCAACGTCCACAGTCATTCTTTAAATGTAGTCTCTGGGGCGACAACACAACAGATCCCATAACTAAAAGTCGGCGCTGCTTAAAAGTGTGCTTTGTTTTTCAAACACCTGCTCTTATCGCTGCATTATCTCACACTCGTATCTCAGGGCACGCATCCAAAGATGTCACAAACTGCAGGAAATGTGGGCTTTGCACTTCTCTGCTCACATAAGAGATGAAGCCTGTGGTTAATTTTTTTGTGGCCAGCCGAAGTCATTACATTATAGTATATGAGTCTGGAGTGGGTTAGCTTGATGAATCTGCTGTCTGTGGGATATGATGATTCAGCCGCGCTATTACCATGAGTGATTTCAACTCAAGGAAAGGCTCGCACTTCCGCTTTATGGTCGCAGAGACAGAGGGAGCTGCTGATGTGGAAACATAAGTTAACATGGAACAGGATGGGAACGACAAATCAGAGGCATTTTTAATCAGCTCTTTAGAATTATGGTGCATTCAGTGTGTTAATAAAATGATATTGTGCCATGTTGAAGTAAGTCACAATGTCAAGAAACAGAATATAAATGCTATGTATTCACATGTTGCATCCCCCGGTGCAGACAGGCTGTAGTCCAGCCCAGACTTAGAGGTGATTTTAATGACCCCCGTGATCAATTTAGGCTTTTTCATTTTCCTTCTTGTATCCCATATTTAATGGAGAAAGTTCCCCAGCTCATTAATTCAACATATAACCTGGAAGACGAGAGAGGGAAAAAAGGAAAGAGAGGATGAAACAAAGTGAAAAAAGGGAAAAGCTATTTTTCCGCTCTGAGAAAGCGCTTCGGCTTTACCAACCTTTTCCATTAACAGGAAGGAAAACTTGCCATTTCTAGCCTTGACCCAGACATAATCACCAGTCCCTGCACGCTTCAACACCCGCACCGAATGCAGTGATCCCTGCATACTTTAACATTTAAACATACCATACACAATGACCTCCTGTCGATCCCCTGATAATCAAGACACAATCAAACAGTATAATGGTTTTACATTGAGACGTCAAATGGCGACATCCTCATGATCAATTGCTAAGACGTAAGCTAACAATCCCACATGGTTCAAGAGACCAGGGCAGTTTTATGTGCAAACAGGGATTGCTCTTCTTAATTTATTCCACCGTGGAGGACCAATGCAGGGCTTGCCGGGCGAGTGACAGGAATGGCAATGACGGTCTGTATGGACTGGCAGATAGGAGGAGACCCTCACTGCACTGCGTTAACTTTTAATTATGACTTTCTGGGTGATGCAATTACCCAACTGAGACAAGATTTGCTAAATCCCCACAACCAGACCATGCCTGTCTGGACCGTTGTTTGTAACTTTCTCCGTCCTTCTTCTCCATTTGTTATATATTACTGCAGGCTACATCTCCCAGCAGCAGTAACCCACCATGGATTCTTGTTGTCCCTCACTTACTGTCTGTTCGTCTCTCTCTGTGTCCCTCAAGGTTTCTCTCCAACACTTCCTTCACCGGGGCCACAGGACTGATCCAGGTGGACGCTGGCCTCTCCCGGGTTCTCTCCTCCCAGCTGTTCCACGTATGGAGCCTGAAGAGGGGTGCTCTTGGCCAGCCGGCCTGGGTGACTGTAGGCCAGTGGACCCGAGGCAGGCTGGAGCTAGAAGGGGGGATACTGGGACTGGTGGGTGGTTTCAGGAGCAGCCAGGGACAAGGTCTTGGAGCTGGCGTGCGCGGAGGGGACGGTCAGGGGGATAGCAACGTGGGAGGACGCTGGAGGCCGGGAGATTCTGTTGAGGGACACCGCCTGAGGGTGGTGACACTGGTGGAGCACCCGTTTGTCTTCACACGGGACGTGGATGAGGACGGATTATGTCCAGCTGGTCAGCTCTGCCTGGACCCCAAAACCAACCGATCCGACATAATCCAGAGCCTCTTGAACCAGCTGCACAACCCAAATATTACAATTGCAGACTTGGAGGGGAATGGTGAGTTATCTTAAGAACACTGTAGCAGGGAAGTACTTTTAAGCATTTCTGCACTGTCTGTCAAAAACATTTTAACTTGTCAGAGGCATCAGTTATAATTAATGAAAACTCAAAGATTCTCTTATATAAACTGTTAGATCTCTTGGCTTAGATCTCACTGCTGTATCACTGGCTTCTTCTCTACTGCGCCTCCTCAAGTTTGAAGTGTATTTTAGAAGTAAAATCAATAAGGGATCATGGTTGGTTTGGTCAGTCCAGTTCAAAAATATAGCAGGTGCAATGTCAAGGGCTCATGCCTACAGCTACAGCTGTGTTTCACGAACAAAGGGCGTTAAAGGCATTAAATCAATAAGAGATCAAAACTGCTGTGTCCAAGAAAAACCAAGTACTATATCTCAAAGGAGACTATTGGCCGCCTATCAGCAGCCTACTGTACAGCAGTAAAATATATGGCATTAAATCTTTTTAACTCGAATCAGCAGATGGCAAATGGAAGATAGCTAATCAAAGTTTGTATTGAGGATGACAGAGGAATTTACAAAATTCAATATGCCAGTGCTTGGGCAGATCTAGACTTTGTGCCAAGTTTCAAGAACAATTGGCATACTGCTGAATTTTGATTGACTGAGTTTGCAAAAACAAAAAAAGGTTGCCAGAAAAATGACAGAAAGTGTAAAAATTGATATTATGTCCCGCACATCTTGCCAACTCGTCCTTTTTTCCGATGCAAAGGTTCAAAGGTTGGGGTGGCCGTGACTTAGTGGGTAGAGCGAGTTGTCCTTTAATCGCAAGATTGGCAGTTCGATCCCCGGTTCCTCGCCTCCACGTCTTTGAGTGAGACATTGAACCCCATGATGCTCCCAGAGAGAATCAAAGCTGTCTACCGCGCCTGAATACTTACAGTAGAATGGTGTAAATGCAGAAGTCAAATGTCATGTATCTAACTTAAACTTTTTGAGTACCAGCCATTTTTTAAAACTGAAAGTGCCTTGTGCCAGCGTTTTTGCCCATTTTGAGGAATATTTCCAGACCCACAGAATATTTTTTACCATGTCTCTGAAAACACAGACAAGCTCAAATGAAAGAAGAAACTCTCTATTTCATCATGAAAAAACATTTGTTTTTACCTTGTTCCATTCTTGTTTTGTCTGGAGGAGAGTAGAGGCCACTTTCACCAAAATCACCACTTTTTGTCCAGAGTCCATTTGTTATGCTCTCACGATCGTCTCCACTTTCTGCTTTGATCGCTGTGGCACATATTAACCCTTTATATCCCGACTACAAATCACAGAAGTACCGAAATTAGTCGCAGCCTGTGGGAGACCGCACTCAAGCGTCGTATTACGTCAATGGCACTCAAAGCGTTAAGAATGATTTAAACTGTATTCCAAGCCTAAGCGTAGGGGTGATGCAAAACTCACACACGGTCACATTGTCATCGCTTATCTTCTGTCAGACCTACCAGAGGACCTGAGGAAGTGCTGCTACGGGTACTGCATCGACTTGCTGGAGAAACTGGCAGAGGACATGGGTTTCACCTTTGACCTTTACATTGTGGGAGACGGGAAGTACGGAGCATTGAGTGGGACGGGACGCTGGACGGGGCTGGTCGGCGACCTGCTGAGCGGAAGTGCTGATATGGCCGTCACTTCATTCTCCATCAACTCTGCCAGGAGCAGAGTCATCGACTTTACCTCGCCCTTCTACTCCACCAGCCTGGGCATTCTGGTACCAAGACCTCATGAGTTTATTGGAGTTTTTGAGTTTGTATTTTATTAATTATAGAGGACATGTCCTGATAATATACTGCACTGTGAGTCAGTGGCAGCGTCTTCAGTATTACTTTGATATGTCAGTGTCTCCCTGGCTGACACCATTTCTGTACGTTATGATGATATGGTCTGCAGCTACTTCATTTCACCCTAATGATCCGATCCCTCGGTCTTCTGGTGAGGGACACAGGATCATTAGCTGTGAATAATTAGTTTGGTGCTTTTTCCACTGGACAATTTTGGAAGTTCAAAATGAAAGGCAGTGTGTAATGATTCTAATGTTTGTGGCTGACAGTGCAATACATAACATGATCTGACAATACGGCTCCATTTTAAAACACAAAATTCTTGCACTTACAGCATGATGACTAGCACAAACTAAAAACAATGTGTACCATTTTTTAAGTAATTATGCTCAGGATGAGTTTCCTGGCAAGATCCTACAAACTGGAGGTTGAACTGTAATCACGCTTTATTGAAGCATGTAACCTTGGCACAATTTAAGCCATTTTAGCCAGCTTTTTGTTCTTTTTGACCTGCAGGTGCGTAGCCATGATACTGCGGCCCCCATCGGAGCCTTCATGTGGCCCCTCCACTGGTCCATGTGGGTGGGTATTTTTGTCACGCTGCATCTCACCGCTCTCTTCCTCACTTTGTATGAGTGGAACAGCCCCTTCGGCATGACGCCCCATGGCAGGAACAGGCTGCGTGTGTTCTCCTACTCCTCCGCCCTTAATCTCTGCTACGCCATACTGTTTGGACGCACTGTCGCCACCAAGGTAAAGCAGCACTCCTCTGTGTGATGAATGGGTATCATGCTGGGTGGGGCAGGGGATGGAAATTGCAGCGAAAGGAGGGAGGGGCTGTGCATTAGTATAAAGAATACACAAACAGTGAGTGTGAGTCAAAAAAGGAAGTTAGACAGGAAAACGGCATGAAGGAAGATGACAGAAATGGCAAGGGAGGGGAAAGATTGATAGGGGAGAGGTTAAGAAGGTAGGCAGTGATGAAGTAGAGAGGTACAGGGAGGATAATGCACATACTGGGAGGAAGAGGGGAAAGGGTAAGTGGGCCGACAAAGATTGAAGGAGTTACGGTAAGGATGATGGGGATGGATGAAGGTGGAAAAAGCAGGAGCGAATGGAGGTTAACTCCCCGAAGTAGTCAGACACAAAGCTGAAAACAAGAAGGCAGCTGGAAGATGGCCAGTAGGGGAAGGAAGGTGAGGAAGTAAATCGTGAAATGGGCATAAAAAAAGAGAGTAATAAGGAGGTTGACAGAAAGAAGGTTAAAAGGGTAAGTGGACAGGCAGAGACAAGGATGAGAATGAGGGTGAGGTGGAGGTGGACAGACAGAGAATGATGTAAAGAGGAGAGAGCAAGTGGGTGGGCAGAGTTGGAGAGCTAGACAGTTAGTGTGAGAGAGAAATACATAGGACAAGTGATCGGCAAATATAAATGCAAGCCAAAACCTCAGACTTATGTAGCAAGATGAAAAACAATGTATTGCCCTTCAAAGATAAAAAAAAACTCTTATTTTTGCATTACTTCGATTTGTTTGTTATAAGTATGTCAAGAGATTAAATGCACCTTTGCAGTAACAGCATTCTTCAGAAACCTGTCAGACATGACTGATGGCATCACCCCCGCCATTGTCACAGCACCGCACACACCCAACCACCGTACCGATGAATAACAACTGTCCTCTGCATTCTTGTATTTTTTTATTTTTTTTTTTAAAAAAACATACTTTACTGTGCCGAAATCCATCATCATGATAACATATGCAAGCTCTTCACATTTTCATGCAGCACATTCTGATAAATATCTTAAAATTCTTAATATTCCTGAAACTCCTCTTAATGAGCACACACTATCCTAATATTTCTTTAACCACACTTTGTCCCTGAAGGAAGCAGTGAAAAGGAGCAGAATGGAGGCCAAGCGATTAGAGAGACCTTCCTTTAATTGAAAGGTCACAGCAATGCATCAATTAACAGGTCGTGTCTATTAGCAGTCGTGTGACCTGTTAAAACGCCCTTGAGCAACTCTTTGAACCCGTGTGCTGGGTCAGAGCCAAAGAGTCATGTTTGTTTTGTTCGTGAAGTAAATCAACTGCTAAATTGCTAATTGGGGCTTACACACATGCCCAAAAATCTCTCAAGTGTGATTACACATTTACTCTGGTGCACACTTTTCCCTTTTGCCAGGGGCATGCAGCTTTGATCTGACTATTTAAGCATGCCATATGTAGCCAGTGAGTGTCCAATTAAAACCCCAAATATACATTGTCTTTAGTCAACTCATGGGGCTAATGTTAGCTTAGCTGATCAAATCTGCCAATGACAGGTGTCAGTTCATCTCAGTAAAGTGACAGTTACACACCAGAAATTAAAGGCCTTCTTTTGTCTAACCAGTGCAAAAAAGAATACTTAAAAAAACTCCAAAAACCCAAAACAACTTTGAGCTTAAAGTGTGAATGCCATCATCCCGTTCTCCCCATTCGTTTCTCCAACTAATTATGCAAATAGTTGAAAACATAGCAAACTCCTTCGCAATAATGGGTTAGAACCTTGTTTGTATAATTAATGTATCATTAATCCCAACCCTCTGAAACACTAGAAACTTGTCTCTTTTCTTTAGTTAAGTGGGTTTTAATTGGTGGAATAAATAAATGATCACAGCGTTCAGGTGGATTCATTTCCCTAGGCAGGCAATTTCATGGAAAGATATTTCTGATGTGCCTCAAAAACAGCAACACTTTGTTTGATTCTCCTCTCTGCATTCGCTCCTCTTCTGGCCTGTTGTGATTAACTTGATTACCCTTACTAAATTGTGATTTTTAAGGAGGATGAGATTGAGGTGGGGAAGGGGGTTCAGAGCCTGGGGGGAGCTCTGTATTTATGTTAACAACTGAAAGCACCTTTCTTCACACATTTGTATGTTTAATCGTTTTAACCCCTGTGCAATTTTAGTTATCCTCCATGTTGTTTGTTTTCATTCTATTTCAGTTTTATCTTGACATTGTGACATTTCACAGTGTATTTTTGGATTTGCTCATCATCAAGAGCTGCTATTTTTTCCTGTGTTTTATCTGTTTAATTGTTTTAATAATTAGACAAAAAACAAGCCCGAAACAAAAAATCCTCTCTCTGCATACACCTCCACTCTGCAGACTCCTAAGTGCTGGACCGGGCGCTTCCTGATGAACCTTTGGGCCATCTTCTGCTTACTGGTTCTGTCCAGCTACACAGCCAACCTAGCTGCAGTCATGGTCGGGGAAAAGACCTTCGAACAAGTCTCAGGAATTCATGACGACAAGGTCAGACTGCATGCAAGGACACAAACTTGCAACAGCATGAATGTCAGCACCCCACACACATGCACAGAGACCCAGAGCCGCTTGTGTGCAGAGCCACATGCACACAAGCTAATGAGGAAAGAGTGGAATTATTTGTGAAGGATTATCACTTTTCCATATCCCTAAACACTTTGCATATTCCCCTCTTTATCACCTCCACCCTTGTGTCATTTCCCCAGCTGCACCATCCATCCCTGGGCTTTCGTTTTGGGACAGTGAGGGAGAGCAGTGCTGAAGATTACATGAAGAAGAGCTTCCCAGAGATGCATGACTACATGAGACGCTACAACCAGCCCACCACCCCAGAAGGCGTACATATGTTAAAGTAAGAAACAAGCATATACATGCACACAATGTACATTTGTTAAAAAACAAATCTCATCAAAAACTGTCATTGAAATGCCTTCCAGACCTAAACAGTCCAGTCACGTTTGCATCTCTTATCTGTGGTTGTCTGTATTCTGTTCACTGTTTTTCCATGCACTCTGTGCATATCAATTCAGTCAACAAGAAAATCATCCCTTAAAATATGATTCACATGTGTTGTTTCTCAAATATCCAACGTGACATAACACAGTTCAGCTGGAGACATTCTGCTGGTCATCTGTGGACAGTGAATAATGGAACAACTCCTTGGATATGTGAACATTTTCTAAATCCCCAGTTGCACGTCCTTCAATTATATTCGGATATTTTAATCAAAACTTCCACAAGCCCACAAATCAAATGTCAGGGTGCCAACTCCGAAATGTATCACCCAACAACAGCATGAATTCAGAATTTGGATGTTTTTATTCCCAGCTCAGGGAGGTTGTTTTTAATGTTGATACCTGCTGACATTTCTGTCTAACGTCAACACCACAGCTCAATGTAATTTGTGTTTTCAGGCTGATTTTCCCTTTGATTTTTTCTTTCCACCTGCACTGATGTTGTGTCGAACCCATCAGTACATGTTTTCTTATTATGGTGAACACGCTGTTTTGCTTTTACGTCTGACAGAGATACCGTCACATACTCCTCACTTTGTGAGCTGCATATATTTGCACCCTGCAATAATAAGAGCTCTTCCCCATCCAGAGACACTGCATGGTGTAAATGAGGTGAAAGCCTACGAGTTAGATAAATTACATTTAATAAATCCCTCCCCATTTGAAGGAAAATATTTTGTTCATTAAAAGGGTTGAATATAGAGATGAGACGGGGCTGATGATGAATGGATGAATCAGGTTTGAAATGGGGATTGGGAGTCGATGAAAACAGGAAAAGGCGAGGCGAGTTTGTTTATATACACAGTATTAAGTCACAAAATGTAGTTTAAAGCATTTTACTGATTGCATTAAACAAAATTAAATTTAACACAAAGACATAAATGTAAGAAATAGGGACCATTTTACGAGAAATTATAAAAACAAATGATAAAATCACAAATGAATTAATGTAAACCAATGGTTATGGTCCATGAGTATACTGTGCTTTATTCTCAAAGTCAAGAATTAAATATTGTTTAGAATAAACCCAAAAGTTAAAGTTGAAAATTGTAAGAAGGTCTTCTGATAAAGATATTTATAAAGTTTTCAAAAGTAATTTAACTTTAAAAGCCATTTCACTCCAACACTGAGGAGCCCAAACAGGAAATACTCTTTGTTAGCCTTTAAACACGAGGTGGGAACATTCTGCAGGTTCCTTCATGAGGGTCGCAGGCTGTGATGTAGTTGCTAAGGGGACAGCAGTTTAGATATGCACTGTATATATTCACATTTAGCTGGAAGAAGTAAGCAATATAAAATGCTCCTAATGAGAAAAAGTGTGAAAAATACAATTACTCATAATAAAAAAAAATCTACTGTATTATATATTATTGAATTATTATGATGGATGCATTTATGTAAGTAACATTTTACTGTTGTAGTTATGTTTGATATACTTTGAGGTAATCTATAGCAATGCATCATATTTTGTAAGCTCATTATATATTTATAGTTTAGAAACTGAAGTAACTAACAAAAGCCAACAAATAAATTAAAAACTACAGTGTTTCCAAAATGTATTGGAGTATAAGCGTAGAGTATCATAAAATGGATAATACTCAAGTAAAGTACAAGTACCTCAGTGTACTTACACGCAGCACTTAATTAAAGTAGTTAAAGTTACATTCCACTTCTGTAATTCAGACATACTATAAGAATACAAATGTGTTTATTCTGGTTTACCCAAGTGCAGATATGCAGCCGCTCTGTGGCACACAGCAGACACACTCACAGCTAGAACCACGCACACTTCCCAGACACAAAGCCTGCTCCACAGAGCACCAGCACAGATGCTGAGATAGCGCATGTGCTGACTTTGTGATACAAGTGAGAAGATACAAAGCGCTTGTTCAGAGAAAGAGGATGAGAACAGGGAAGATGAAGGCGGCGTTTGTTTGCGTGCAAGGCGAAGCAGAAGTGGAAGTCACAGCAGTGCAAAGAACCATGAGTGAGGCAGTGAAATACAGTGTTGGCAGAACTACTGACCCCAATCCTGCACTCAAATCTGAGAGGAAAAAAAAAATGAACCTCAAAAGCTTCTCCTGGAGAGACAGAGCGCCCAGGGCAAGACATGGCAGCTGCACATGAACACAAATGTATAGGTTTGCAGGAATGCAAGCATATACCTACACATGAGCTGACAACTTACAATCGTACCTATACATGTGTACGCTAACACACACACACACACACACACACACACACACACACACACACCACTCTTATCCTGAGGCCTGGCATCGGATAACTTCCAACCCGCTTTAGTCCCTAAAAGAAGTCCTTCTTCTCCCTGTGCCTCGTATTTGACAGGTCTAGATAGAACAAAGCAGACATTTCTGCTTTCCCAGCAAAGACTTTGTAAAGTCAACCTTTTGTTTAGCAGTAAACATCCTGAATAACAAAAAGTTTCCAGTAATTTGATCAGCCTACTCTGTGTGTGTGTGTGTGTGTGTGTGTGTGCGTTTTTCAAATACATGCTTGTTTATGTCTGCCATTTACATTTGGTATATGTGCACACAAATATGTTTCTTGTGCTTATATTGAGATGCCTGGGTGTGTGTCAGGACACGTCTACCTTTTCCTCTTTTATCAGTGTGTTTGAGTATAGGTGTATTAATCAAATCCAGAGTGTTTTGCTGTGAAACTTATCTCCAGTCAGTGACAGAGGCTGCACACAGGAACAGTCTATAATTAGGGGTCAATTAGGGTCAATTGGATCGATACTGCCGGAGGAAGAGAGTGTTCGGCAGTGTGTATAATACCTTATCAGTCCGCCACAGAGGCTGTTGGTTTAGGTAATGATATATGTGTTTACACAGTGTATTAGAATGTGGTTAATCTCATCCTCTGTATAAATGACAAAACAGGATGAGGGACCCAAACACAGGGTTTCTGCATGGGTCTGAGGAGTGTGAGAAAGTTTAGGAAGTAAATCAGATTTACAGCTTAGAAAGTTGAAGGTTAGTTGTCTTTAATTAACGCTTCTCTCTCTCTCACTCCTGTGATCTGTGTGTGTGTGTGTGTTGGTGGTGAAGGACAGATCCTCCTGCCCTGGATGCTTTCATCATGGACAAAGCCCTGTTGGACTTTGAGGTCTCTATCGATGCGGAGTGCAAACTGCTCACTGTGGGGAAGCCATTCGCTATTGAAGGTACACACACACACACACACACACACACACACACACACACAAAGACATACTTGTTTTTATCTCTTGTGAGGACATTGTATTGACTTGCCGTTAACCCCTGGTAGCATTTTTTTTTTTAAAAAAAACATCTTAAAACAAATTTGTTTTATATACTGTCCATTCAGTCTTTATGTCCTATACTAAATGTCTGACCTAAAACTTTACACAAACCACACAAAGTATTCTTGTCTGTGTAGGTTCTCAGTCATCCAGGTCAAGGTCAAACAAAAGAGTATAAAAGAGTCAACTGAAAGTTGTTGAAGATGTTTCACGTCTCATCCAAGAGGCTTCTTCATTCCTGACTGATTGGTAGAGAGTCCAGAGAGAGAGAGAGAGAGACAGAGAGAGAGAGAGAGAGAGAGAGAGAGAGAGAGAGTCAGTCCAGTGGAGTCTCTACCAGTCAGTCTGAAGTGAACAAGCCTCTTGGATGATGAGATGTGAAACGTCTTTAACAGATTTCAAGCAAGTTGACTCTTTTATGCTCTTTTGATCATGTACCATTCATATAGCACAGATAAAGCATTCATACACACTGTATCAATTATACTATATGTGCCTTAAAACAGTGGTTCCCAGTGCAGAGGCATGATATGTACTGAGTTGCAAGGGGGTGTAATTTCACATTACAAATTAATACTTTAACAACGCACTATGGTGGATTATTTGTTTGCAAAATTTCAAGAGAAGCTTGAACTGATTTAGAAAAGATGGTTAATCTAATTTTATCAGCATGTTTGATCGTTAGTTACGACTGCGTTGTTAGTTTCCTTGATTTTTTTTGAATGGAGTTCTGCTTCATGACCTGCTTTAATCTTCTTTTTTGTTATATGTGGTATATATGTTGTTATATGGTATATGCTATATAGTATTATGGGATGGCACAAAAATGTTCTTATTAACCAAAGGGCGGCCCAGCACAGAAAGTTTGGGCACTACTGTCTTAAAGCATGCACATCTGCACACATAAACACATTCAGAGAGAGGATCCGATACTGTTAGCTACATGAGTGACAGAATAAGACAATGATTCAGTGGATGAACTTGTACCACTGCAGGTAAAAGTACTCAACCATCTATTATTAACAACAATGCCCAGTTAGAGCACCTTAGAATTATTGCTTACGGGTCAAATTAACTGCAGCATAGCCATGAAGCACGCAGACTAACCCACTGCCAGTCAAAAAACAGCTAATGATCCACTATGGGAGTTATTGTATTCACGTTTGCGTACGTTGCAACACAAATGAGTGAGCCAGCGCAGCTGTTAGTGTGTGAGAGCACTGATGGTTGCATCCTGTGTTCTGCTGCTGCTGTTTTCATTTTACGCTTTCATTGGGAGGACATATTTTCCCCTAAGTGAAGTCATTACTTGTATCTGAAAAAAGTCACCATGTGAAACATGGCAAGCAAGTAAAAATGGAAAAGTTACAGATTAGACCCAAGAAGCTGGCAAAAAAAAAACATTTTACACTGCTGTTAAAGTTTCAGTTTTAACAGTCCATTTCCCCTGTTTCCTTTCCCTCATCATCTTTCTACACCTGAACTAGAACTAGAAAATAGTCTAAATTCATGCATTATTAATAGCCTCCTAAAGAGCAAAAATACGACCAAGATATACATGACATGTAGCAGAACATGGTGACCTGTATGCACTGAATTTACTCACAATTTCCTGCAAGCGCTGTCATGAAAACAAATATTCACTTTTTGACAATGTTTGCAGCATTGCTTTGTCAGTCAAAAAGTCAATAATGACTAATTTAATTCTGTTTTGAAGTTTTGATTTTGTGTTCAATAAAGGATTTAATTGCTTTGCACAACCCATGTAGATACTGTAGATGTACATGACTAGTAGCAGCAGTAATTGCAGTAGCATTAGTAGTAGCAGAAGTGGTTTCCTTAAGGGATGTGTGTATGCTATATAGTGAATACATATGAGCAGTGGGATTTTTTTTCAGAACAAGAGTAAATTGTATCACATTTGCAAATAAACGCTGCTGACGACCTGTCAGAAGAAATTACATCTTAGCTCTAATAAAAGTCAGGCGCTCCCTTTCATTGAGGTAAATAGAGGTCCCAGCCATTAGTGCACATTTTATCGTATTCTCGTCACATGTCATCCTCTCATATATGCCTTCTCAAGGTCACATTGAAGGGAAATTTCTACTGGCAGAGCACATTTATTGGATGAAACAAGCATTGAACCTGCGGCCCAAACTTGTCACTGAACGTTTTTACGGGTATGGAATTAGTATGTGCACTCGTGCGTGACTCTGACGTACATTTAAGTGCATGCATATTACCTGTGTGCTCACTTCTGTTCAGCCTTTACTTTTCTCCACCCACATCTGACACAGATATAAAGACAGCTGCCGGTAAGCGTGTCACATGGGACCAAACACTGACTTTGACAGCATTTCTCTGTCAATCAAAGCGTGGCCTCAGAAAGACCCCACTCCCACATTTCCTACTCACTGTACTACTCCTGTCCATGGACGATATCTACTGCTCTCTTAGCTGCATAAGACGCAGGGAGCCAAGAGATGTGGCCGTGGCTTTGCTCGTGATTGTGAGGATGAGAAAGCAAGTCTCATTGGTATGTAGTGTGGGCCAGCTTTGATGACTTCTTGATCTGTTGTCTTCATGAATAGGAGGACGAAGATGCTGGTAGCTGTTCATTCCCACTGGAGGAATGAAACGGGAGTGAATAAAGAGGAAGAAAGAGCAGGAAATGGCCTAGACAGGAAATGTGAGAGATCGAAAAACAAGAGGATGTTGGGGGGGAGGGGGTAAGTAAGAGAAAGCACAACAAAGGTAAAGAAAGGGAGGGCCAGTGAGGGGATGTAAGCATGGTGGGAGTTGAGCACAAGGAGGAGATAGAGGGCTTTCATTTGCCCACTGCCAGTTTGCGCCTTTCTGCACAGAGAGTGATAAAAGAGCCAGCCAACAGAGTCCCCTAATCAAGACAAACCTTCACCCCAAGCATGATGGAGTGAGGGAGGAGGGGGAAAGAGAGGAGAGAGGGGATGGAGGAAAAAAAGGGAGGAAGTGTTATTTGGTCCATATAGGATGCGGACAGGATTTATAGAGTGGTTTGTGGTCAGGAGAAACAGGGAGTCGGAGGAATTGAGGCTGTGGAGAGACGCTGCAGGTGAGGTGCTGCTGCTGAAATCTTCAGGCTACTTAAGTGGAGAGAGACGCGAAGGTGTCGCTGTGCGTCTGTTTTCACTGAGTGCTGTTGAGATGTTTACGACAGCCCAGACACACCCCATTAATAATATTGCCACTGAACACGCAGCCACTCGCTGCTTGTTTGTTTGTGTGTGCGTGCGTGCGTGCGTGCGTGTGTGTGTGTGTGTGTGTGTGTGTGTGCATAAGTGGTCTGCACAAGCTCAGTGATGCAGGACAGAGCGCCTGAAGAACGAAATGAGGCTGGCAGAGGAGTTTGTTGCCGGGGTGAGACCACTGTCGGTCGGGCAGCTCATGTCTGGGAGGAGTGACGTACGGACGCCTTTGTCTGCTTATAAGTGTGTGTTTGTGTGTGTGTGTGTGTGTGTGTGTGTGTGTGTGTGTGCTAGAGGGGTTGAATTACAAGATATTAAGCCTTTACATAGAGCACTGGTTAAAGAAAAGCAAATTATGCAGACCTGAATAGATAAGTCAGCAGACTGAAAGCTAATAGCAGCTGTTTTTTTTTTCTTTACTAATTACTTATTAAAGACATTTTTCAAGTAAAAATTACAAACATTCCCTCGATCCAGCTCCCCAGTTTGTAGCATTTCCTTGCCTTAAACTGTATATCATAAGTTTTGGACTTGTGGCCAAACACAATAACCAAAAATATCACCTAGGGCTGGACCAAATCTATTGAATTTCAGATATTATATCTGCTTATTTTTACTCAATGGCTGCTGTATAAACTGACAGCTACTGATGGTTACAACACCAAGCAGAAGTTCAACCAACAGCTCAGTGTCTTTAATCAATTTAATATAATTAACAGGACAATCAAGAGAAGAATAATTAATATACAGCTTACATTTAGAATATTACATTTTTCTAACACACGCTACATAACTGCTCCATCGATGATTTTTTCTGCAGCTTTTACAATTTCACATTTCCAGCAGCAATAATGAGAGACCAAAGGAATGATACATATAGAAACAAGAACTAGAAATACAACACAAAGACTTGATACTACCTGCCGGTATTGGATTATGAGTTAATCTTTTAGGAGTACAGCACAAAGCACACAAGGAAGCAGTGCTCTGGAGCAAAGACATCATAAAAAAAGAAATAATGTTACAAAGATAATAATTTACCAAGGTTCTATGCTTGGAGAAGAGTTATTCTTTCGATCTGTATTTCAAAGCAAGGTTGTAAAATTTTTACGCTCTTTATAAAGTGTTTTGGAATAAAACCTGATGTGCTCGGGTGTGTCTGTGAGCCACTGACTAGGTGTGTTGGGGATTTGAGTGACAGCTTTGGGACTTGTGATGGAATATGTGGATGTCTGGGGGAAAGAATCAAAACAAATAACAAGGGGCTGCCCACTTGTATTTCACTATTTGACTGAGTGCTCTAAAGAAATGCAGATGCAGATAGGCTGATGACAGAATAACTGTGTCTGTCTGCTGGAGGGGAAAAAACAGAGGAGGGAGACAAAGCAGTGGACTCGGGAGAGGAGCCGAAAGATAAAGACAAGAATGGAGTGAGGCAGAAATTGAAGGGGATGATGGAGATAAGGAGCGGACTAACAGAGGGAGAGACTAGTGCCAGTGGTGGGAGAGAAATGACCTCAGGCTAGGAAAGAGGAGGGACAAGAGGAAGGAAATGAGGAGAGAAGGGAAGGTAAAGAAATGGCAGGAGCAAAAGGGATGCAGCTCCGACAGTTTTTGTCACGTGGGAAGCCGAGTGTGACAGTTAGGTGAACCTTAGCTATTCTCTGTTTCTGTCCGCAACCCCCATCAGGCTCATACACCTTGACAGCCAAACACACACAGCCTCAGTCAAAAACAGCTGCCAAGTCTGTGACAGTCACGTGCACACTATATCCAGTCTATGGTGCACACACGCCAAACACTGTTAGCATGACTGTGCCTTTCACCACAGTACATATGAAATGAAACAAACATCCCCAGGAGGTCTCGTATTGCAATAAATCTCCTGGAGGGCTGTTTGATTCTAAGCTGAGACATATATTGCCCTCATTTTCTACCTGCTGATATGTGCACTGCAATGCAAAGCGGATGCAGTTAAGTCCGGGAAGGGCAGAGCGACATTTCTCTTGAGCTTTTAAGTTGCGATGATACACGAGGGTGCCACTTTTGAAATTAAAGCAATGAACAGCAGCGGGAAAAGTACTTAAATCTGTTGCTTAATTAGAAATATTGTAGTTATATAATTTTATTGGTGTATATTTTATGGCTGTGTCTGGTCTCATTACTCCACACGCTGCCGCTGTTTTGTTTTTATCAAGGGGGGAAAACCAGGAAGTCCCAGGCAATACCAATTAAGTGATGATGAAATAATTTCTACAAATCACTCACAGATTAATATTTAATGTACAAGAACAGCCATTAAATCCATATATCTGACACCAGCAGATTTGAACTGTAATTGCATGTAATATTTAATTGCATGTAAACATCTGTGCGAAGTAATCAATAACTGCAATAATAGTATAATGGGAAGGACAAACGGATATAAAACTTGTATAAATGTGACAAAACTCCACCACAGAGCTCTAATGTCAGTGTGTTATTAAGTTCCCCCTGCAAATTGGCCTTTGTCTGGCCTTTGTGGAAAAACTCAGTCACGTATTTGTAACCAGAGGGGATGAGGGTGAAGTGAGCGTGGAGTGGACGCTCTGCATCATAGACTACGGTGAGTGTTTTGCAACTGTTGGCTGTGGTGATGCAGTGGGGTAGGTGAGAGGTAAGAGGTGCAATTATTTTTTTGATGCTGTGTGGGTGATTTTTATGGAACCTGGAAGTGTGTTTACAAAATAGAGGCCATAGCTAGAGAATGACAGTATTCTCTTTCAACCCATTTTATGTATTTACTTTATGGGGACTTATCATGAAAAAAAATGTTTTTTTCAGTGCTTGTGTTTAAACCCACCAAGTGTGAAATAACACAACACAGTCTGTGGGCTGGATCCGAAAAAAAAAATATATGATTCAACAAGCCATTCAGATTTAGCCCCCCTTTGTGTGTCACAGGCTTAAAGAGACTAAAACAGAGTATTTCAGAATAAAAGGTGAATACAGGTATATTCAGACTTTTTTTTATCATAAAAGCAAGTAAATGCCCCCTTTAATATTCTCCAGACAAGCTTCAGGCAAACCTGGCTGAAAACACTCATGAGTCAAGACACAAATAAAATATAAACAAGCACACAGGAAAAAAAAAAAAAAAAAAAAAGAAACTAATAACATTAACTAAGAATCATAAAGAAATGGAGTATGGTGCACAGGTGAGTAATTAAAAAAAATTAAATGTTCCATGACTGGCTAGTCTTTGTCTAATATTGAGCCTTTTTCATAACACATGCTGATGCTGGACCATCTCCTCCCTCCTCGTGTTTTCATTTACACAGACATAATTTATATTACACTAATAAATCATCACAGTGAGTGCTTATCCCAGAGGAACATAACTGCCTATAAGGTGCACTGTCAGGTAAAATATGAGCTCCTCTTCCACTGAAGGAGGAGGGGTTGAGTTAAACTTGATCCCACTACAAACCCAAATTTGTGTACTACTCGATGTCAGCCCAGATATCTGACAGATGTGTGATGCTGGGAGTGGGACTGAACATTTGTCACTTTATCTTTTGATGTTGTTCATAGTTTAACAACCCTGGTCTTAGTCTGGGATGCCTCTTGATGCTAGACTAATCGTTTGACAACATTTACAGTATGCTCCTTGATGCTCCACATGCCTCAGATGTTTACAATGATCCCACAAGTCCATCTCAAGAGATGCAGTAATCCATCTTTTCCTCTCCAACTACCATTTCCATTAACCCAACGCAAGGTACCGATCAGATACCAGTGCTCTCTTTTTAACGAACCTCAAACCTCACTGCGTGGACTCATTTTTATCAAAGGTAACACGAAGGCAGGGATTACTGTGGCACTAAAAATTGAGCCTGCTGTGACTAAATGGAACTAATAGCAGAAGTACAGAATTTTTATAATGACACTGATAAAAAGCACTGTATTTAATGTGGATGGGTCACATCTCGCCAATACCTGGTCCACTTAAGACATCACCTTGCAGATCATAAACAACAACAGGTTAATATTTGTCCTCATCTTGCTCTGGGATTAGATGTGAATACTATTTCGTTGTGGGAAGCCTTCCAAGCTGTAAGTCTGGAAAGCGATAAAGAGAGGAAAAAACAGTTCAGTACAGAATTTGATCCACTACAGTACCACAAGGGACACCTCCATCAGCTTTAAGGGTTCTGTGCTTTGTTTCCCTACACAAATATTACACCCTGTGTGATGTATTTGCACTGTGTATGCACTGTGCTTGGCAGGGGGAAAAAGTGTTGACTCTGATTCCAACTGAAGCCTGTAAACCCATAAATCTGCTTTTTCCTTTTTCCAGAGGGCATCTGCCCTTTGGCTAACTGCACCTGGCTGAGTGTGATTTCCCATGCATTATACACCAAGTTAGACATTATTTTCTAGTCTCCTCCTCAATCATGGCTCTCAGATTCTGTTACATGTAGCATATGTATTTACACCTGTGTGTGTGTGTGTGTGTGTGTGTGTGTGTGTGTGTGTGTGTGTGTCTTCTTTCCCTCTTTCAGGCTATGGTATTGGCCTGCCCCAGGGCTCTCCTCTAACCCGTAATGTGTCAGAGTTTGTGAGTCGCTACAAGTCTGACGGCTTTATGGACATGCTACATGACAAATGGTATAAGGTTGTGCCCTGTGGGAAGCGAGTCTTCGCTGTCACAGAGGTAAGTCATTGGTGGGAGAGTGTGTTCATGTGTTGTGTACGTGTGTGGTGTGTAAAGCATCTGTACTCCTATAAGCAAGGACACAGAATTACCTGCCAGTGGACGCGTTTACATACATAGCCAAAGGCTTAATAACATGAACCTGAACCTGTTTACCTTAACCAGAGTTACAGGCACGTACTGTCTGAGCGTCAATACTTATTTCTGTCTTATGTGTGCACCAGTGGAGAACTCACAGTTCTTGCCCTCCCCCTTTTCTTTTCTCTCTTTGTAGAGAGCTGGAGATCTCTAGACAGAGCGCACTGTCTGTATCCCTTGTTTGTGAAGAGAGATGCTATTCAACTCCCTTTAGCCATTCCTTTTTAAACCCACTTCAAAGTTGAGTCACATTATAGCAACAAACGCAATTATTCAGTCATAGGTTTCTCCAGCGAAATGAAAAACCTCAACTTCAACCTGAATCAAGAAATTATTAGCATTCATCCCATTTGGAGCCCAGAGAGTGGGCTTCTCTCGAACAATATGTGCGATCTTACCCCCTGTATTGGGAGCAAAAGGAGGTCAGCATTGTCGCTGATGAATTCGTCAAGTCAGCATGGGGCTAATTGCCATTGGAGGCAACTCAGAAATGAGCCGGGTGAAGGAAACATGATTAGAGAGTATTGGAAAAGCTCACCACTGTGTCTTCCACTTCCTCCAGGCCCATGAACGCCTCATAAGAGATAGACATTATGTCAAGGGGAATGTGGGCGAATCAAATGGGAACAAACCGCTCTTCAATTAACCGCCGCCTCTTCTTAACGTCCCTCTTCTAACTGCTGTTTCTTTCTATTACCCTCAGTTTTGCTTCCCCCTCATCTCTTTATGCTTTTTTTCCTCACATCCTTTTCTTTTCTAAACATGTCTTTTACGCTGTTGCCCTTTCTTCTTTGTTTCTATTCTTATGGGCTTGCACAGGCGAACCAGATATACTGTACAACATCAATTGTGTGTTCACAAAAAGTGGCCTTAATGATAATTATGTAAATAGAAATCATCCATCTCTGTATCTTTATTACTAATCTGTCACTCCCCCAATCTCTCTCTCTCTCCTCCATCAGACTCTACAGATGGGGATCCAGCATTTTTCAGGCCTGTTTGTGCTGCTGTGTATGGGAGTGGGTGGAGCCTTGCTGACCTTGGCAGGTGAACACACCTTCTATCACCTGGTCATCCCTCGCCTCCGACGCACACACACTCTGCAGTACTGGCTGCACACCAGCCAGGTGAGTGAATGCATTCAGTACTGTTCAGACTCTCACACTGAAAATGTGCACAGCTGTAATCTTCACATTACTCACATTAGTGCGAGCACATGCAAACACACACACACACACACACACACACACACACACACACACACACGAGAACAGTCACACACCAGCATGCTGCTGTTGGTTCCTCAGCCCCTGGAGTTCATTCTCATCTTACAGGTAAGCTGCGCCCTCTACTGTTGGAAGCTAACAGTCAAGAATAAGACTAATATTGTGCTTAAAACTTAATCATATCACGTTTTAAATTACATAAATTTAATCTGAATGTATTGCCAATAAGCACTTTGTTAATTAAGAATTTTTTTTTTTTATCTTGTAAATGGTTCAAATGAATTAGTTAACTAAAAAAAATCCCATTGGCAGCACTTGATTCATCTGATTTGTAAATTTACACAAATTATTAAATGTTTACACTTTTCTTTTATCATCTTACACTTTTAAAATGTACGTTATTCATCATGCAGTTCAAATGAAGGCAAAGAATCTGACTTCAAGAGATCTGTAAAAAAGATTTTTTTGCAATGAAAGAGAATTGCTTTTATGACAACACACAGCACTGGAAACACAAATTGGGGATTTAAAGGTCATATATATATATATATATATATATATATATAAGCCATTACCAAATGAGGTGCCAGTGGTGATATTTTTGAGTGAGTAATGGATATCAAGACGGCTGTTTGTTACATCACTCTAAAAGGGCAACCACTTGTGGGCAGCCTTCAGCATTCAACACATCCCAGCGCAGTTATCTGAGAGGATAATATCGGAGTTAGTCCTTCAGGATAATCTCTACCTTGAGCCTCTCCAGGTTTATATATATATATATATATATATATATATATATATATATATATATAATATCAGGAGTCCTACTTTAATACAGATTTTTTGTCTAAAGCACAAACCTAAATCAAAAAAGGCTTAACTGAGACCTTAACCTCTTTTCAAGTTTTAAGCATATAAGAACTGTCTCTCACTGAATTTACAATCATTTAATTAAATTATTCAGAGGAGCACCACAGCAGGATTTCCAAAGAAGAATAGCTGCCACAGATGCAATTAGATAGAATTATGGATTTTAGAAATTTATGTCTCTCCAGATATTTTTTGGAGCTGATGAAGCGATAACAGATTTCACATTACAAGTAAGTATTGCTCATGTAGTTTTTTCTTTTGTTCTCTACATGCAGAAAATTCACAGAGCCCTCCACACCACATATGAGGACGTTGGGAAGGAGCTGACGGACCTCGACCAAAAGTAATGCAGTCACTAACTGACTTCATCCACATACTTCTTGTTGCCTTCCACTATGAAGTGGCAGCTACTAACCACCTAGTTTAGTTTAGCATGACATCTGAAAATAAGTGGAAACAGCCAGTCTGACTCTGTTCAAGGATAACAAAGTCTGCCTACCAGCACCTCCAAAGCTCTGTTGTTTGTCTTATCCCTTCTTAGTTGATGACAGCTTAATATTTGCAATGCAGACTGTTATTGATCGTCTCATCTAACTGTCTGGAAGACAGCGTATTTCCCAAAATGTCAAACGATATCTTTAAAACGAGTCTGCATTACAACACACACACACACACACACACACATATATATATATATATATATATATATATATATATATATATATATATATATATATATTTATGCTCTTTGAGTGCCAGACATTTTTTTAAATCGAATGTGCCTTGTGCCAGCATTTTTGCCCATTTTGAGTCATATTTCAAGACCCACAGAATATTTTGTTCCATGTCTCTGAAAACACTGAATAGCACAAATGAAAGAAGAGACTCTCTATTTCATCATGAAAAAAAGTTTGTTTTTACTTTGTTCCATTCTTGTTTTATCAGAGGTAGATTAGAGGCCACTAAAACACCACTTTTTTTTTTCCAGATTCCATCCCTTTTTTCTCTCTAATCGCAATTGTCTTCACTTCCTGCTTTGATCTTTGTGGCATATATCATCTCTTGATGCTCTGACTACAAATCCCAGAAGCCACAAAATTAGGCTATGTTGTATGATGACAGTCTGAACAGAAGACGCAAAAGTGGCGTCGCGTCTTCACTTTTTATTCTGCGTTTAGACAAGCATTTTTGCGTGCATACGGTGACTCAAAAGTGTGTGGAATTCGATTGGGTATGCATGCCAGGCGGCTAGTTGGTGCTGTGATTTACTATCACACAACACCGCCATGTCCGCGCGTAATTACAGATCCTTCTCTGTTCATTAATACTATCTGTGCAGATTCTGTACATTTTTGGAAAGATTAGAGCTGCCAGAGCAGCTTGAAGGTCACACTGTATGTATGTGACGTAAACACATACGCATCACGAGCCAATCTGAGCAGAGTTTTGCATCTTGTCCAGTGTTGACGAAAACTCTACAGCAGAGCGTATTCAAGTTTTCCACTCTGGTGGGTGGTTTCATTTCTTTGTGTTTTCAAGCCCCAAAAAACTCGCACACAAAAAAATCACCGTCAAACGAAAGGCACTTCCGATAAAGTAGTATTTTGTTGTTTTTACCCGCAAGTGTTCTCGTTTAAACAGGGCCTTACTCACAGGCTGCAGGAGACTGCGATCGGTGATCCGCTGCCAAAAAAACTTTGACGTCAAAATATGTCAATGACATTCAATGAGTTAAAGAAACAGGTGCTATGACTGAGCGTTTCAGCCTGAGGGTAAATACGGGTATGGTCAGACAGACTGCATGAAAAAATAATGTGTTTGTAAACATGGTCTAGAAGAAGCCAAAAATGAAAGTATAACCCTTTAAGTCAGATAGTCCAGCATAGTCTGTACTATATGTGAACAGTGTATATTTTCATTTACTTATTGTGAAATGTATCTATGTATGTATTATTGTACAGTATATCTCACTGGATATATGCCCTTTGCTGTGATCTTCCTCTCTTTCACTAGCCCCTCCTCTTGTATCTCAGACAACTGCACCCTCCACAGGAAGCAGCATCAGCCTCCTCCCCCATCTCCTCCCACATCCCTCCCTGCTTCCACTACAGCTGGAGACACCTGCAACTCCTCGCCATCGCACGAGACCAAGGAGAAACGAGTGCACTTTGACCTGGAAACCCTCCACAGCTACCGCCTGCGCACACACACCGCCTCGGTGCGCGGAAGGCCTGGTATGGTTGGCCGTCCTGGGCTCGGCCTTGGAGGGTGGGGTCTGGGCAACCTGGGGGGTCTTACCTCCCCTCCACAGATTAGCCTCCATGTTAACGGGGGGCCTGTCTCTTCACTGGCTTCCACAGGCTTGGTGCTCTCTCCTCTGGGGAGCAGTGCTGCTCAGACCAGCCTGTGGGAAGGGGAGCTCCAGGACCTTCAGGGGAAGATAGAGACCTTCCGCACCCAGCTGAGAGAGGCTCTGGCCAGGAGAGCAGAAATCCAGAGCAGCCTGGAGAGAGAGAGGAGTGGACTCATGCGCAGGGACACCAGTCTGGAGAGGGAAAGGGACAGACAGAGGATACAAACTATTAACACAGACCGAAGTAGCTCCACTCAGCCTAAACTCCCTGAGAGAGACAGGACCAGCCAACTGCAAACCCTGAATAATCAGCAGACAGGGAGGGTGAACCAGTCAGGTGGTCCTGGGACTCTAGAACATGGAAGAAACAGCCAATTAAATACAGTCAACAGTTTGGACAGAGGGAGAGCCAACCAGTTACGCTCTGCTAATACTTTGACGGGAGAAAGGACTGTTCAATCACGCACTTCCACCAGTTTGGAGCGAAGTCGAGTCAACCAACCCGGTGCTGGAAACATAACTGTCCAATCAAGGAACACTTCTAGCCTGGACAGACAGATGGCTAACTTATCACGCACTCTGAACACTTTGGAGAGGACAAAAGCCAACCAGTCAAGTGTAAGCAGTGGGACTTGATCGTCTCTCTGAAGCCCCTGATGTGGGACTGGGGATGGTGCGGTGCAGTCAGTGCTTGCCTAGCCGTGGGAAGATGGTTTTGTCCAAGTGGGTAAAGTTTAGGGGGCGTTTGCTGGATAGTGACAGTATAAGTTTACTCACACCATTACTCACACCCTAATAATTTTCACACTCAGAATTATTTCCACACTCGCTTAAAATTACAACTAAAACCTGAAATTAAAGAACTAGAAAAATGTCTACATTATCCATGAGATCATAAATAAGCAATGTAACCTTTTGGAGAAAAAACAACATAAATTCAAAATGCAAAATGTCAGTATACATTCAGAAGAACCAGATCAGAAAAACTGGGGTTAGCCATGACAATGTGGGTAAGCTGACTACGCTAAATGCTCTGACAAACACGAGCCTACCAGAGTAATAAAAATATGACAAATTACATTTGTTGAAGAGGCCTACAAGCACATAGAGAGACATCAGCGACAAGAGCACAGTAAAAATTAAAGGTGCCCATTGTGACAAAATGGCAAACAAATCTATGTATTTGAATATGCACATGCAACATCTGTGTAAGCCGAGTGCCAGACACAGGAGATGCAAAAAACATATATATTTTAAGCTATTCAATTTTACATTTCCCAAAAATGTGAACGATAAAGAGAGAAAACTGCAAAGAGTGGTACAGCCCTAAATCAATGTACGTAAAGATGCCGCAGAATTTACAGAAAAGCCTTGTGTGTTAATACCTTGTATTCTTGTGTGTATTGTCCCGCTATCAACACTTACACCACTGTCAAAAAATGCATTTTGGGATATTTTCATAGCAAATTCATACTTGTGTAATATGTGGTGAAACTAAAAAGGGAGTGAGCCCTTCCCAAACAGACACTTTGAGATGGTAATTTCCCCTTGTGATTTGATGGTCCCTGCATAAAACTGGATATTAAGGGAGAAAATGCACATGAACGGAAAAATGGGTTGTTATTCTGTCTGCAGTGGAATGGATTCCAAACCATTTAGACTCAAATACACACCTCCAGCTCATTTTATGTCTGCTGGGTTTAGTTAACTCAAAGTACCATAGCATTTAAACAGTTTTGTCCACATTATTGTCTCATGTCATTAAGGACTAGTCACACAATGTCTTTCCAAAGGGCTTACTGCAGTGTTATGATGAGGATAACTCAGCTTGGGAAAACAGTCATATAATGTCTTTTTTGGCTCTGAAATGAGATTTAAGGATATTATCCCTTATCACAATGATTTAGAGACAACACAACTTTCTAAGAACAAAAGTAGTGAGGTTGGCTTAACCCTCCTCCATATTAAGTATAATAAAAATAAAATATAGTGTATAGTGTGGTTTTTTTTGGGTGCAAACATGAACCATCCTACCCCTTGCAGTGCCAATTAACATTTAATGTTTCCATCACTATTTGCAGCATCATGGTTTAGAGTTGTGTTATTTGGACTTCAGTCTTAAAAAAAGTATTTTCCAAAGCGCTGTTGCTGTTGTCTGGGTGGCATAATTTCACTTTGACTTCAGTCTCTTAGCAATAATAATAATTATTGATGTTAATGTTGATGTGAGGCCATGCAAAACTACAGAACAATATTGAAAAGTCATTTCACTGAACCTTTTAATCATCAGCAGCAGCTCATAACAGTTGCATATCTGCTTGGATCATGGCTCGAGTCGGTAAACAAGTGCCATCAATTTGGAATGAATTTGTTCTCCTGCATTAATTACTGAAGGAACATGTCTGGCAACAGCCTCTGTGCTGCGCATGAATTCCCACTGATTACATTTTACTAGCTCCCTGCTGATCTGAGTGAGCTCTGATAAGTGCTGCTTTTTTTTTAGATCATCATTTAAATAGATGTACATGTTTCCACTGTTTCCACTCCGATAAAGCTTAAAGTACTTGTTGCTTTCTACTAAAACAAGGGAAGTTAAGTTCCATGTCACTGATGAGGGCTCTTCACAGGTTGATTTTGATTTTGTAAACCACCAGAGGGAGCTGCATCCCTGCTTCCCGCGGCTATGGACAATGGAGAGTTTATGGATTGAGGTTGTATTACAACAAGAATCACTCAAAATAAATATGACAGACTTCATTTTGTGCTGTTGTTCTCATGCAACAGTGGAGGGCCTGGGGAAATAAGGCCTTCATGAAATCACTCCAGCACTATACAACACAATGTCACCTAATAGTACTGTGATACTCAATCTTGTGCGAAAACACTTTAAACAGGTGTTGGGAATTTTAACGGCCCAAGGGTCTGACACTGAAACAGAACTTGAGGCTTTTATGGTGGTACTGATGTACATTTAAACATTTCAAACTTTGGTTCTGTGGTGTGAAGTGGTTGTGTTAACATGCCATGGTGTCTATGAGGAAAATAATATATATTTTAAGTCTTTAACAAGAGAGAGAGAAAGAGAGAGCTTGTGGTACTGGATATTTAAAGAGATACTTTTAAATTTACCCCTTATAAAAATTGTATCAGCATATTATAGAATTTTATCATAATGATCATTCTCATGTTTTGAAATAAACATTTATATATACGTATTTACTTGCATTATCTCATATTTTCAGTGTGAACTGCAGAGAGCAGTGACAATGCAGCTTTGACCTCGCAGGATAATTTGAGGATAGTACACTGTAAGTGAACACTGTAAATGAGCACATTGTCCAAATCACTTTCAAACCCATTTAAAACCCATTAATCTACTAATTTCATTTCAAATGTGTGTGATCATTAAATCAAATGTTATTTTAATGATTTTTGCAGGTAGAGTTTCACCCAAAAATGTCAAGGCCGCCTCATACGTGAGTACGAAACACAAATTTCCCACAGGTGACATTGGTATAATTGCCAATTTAGCGGTTTAATATGCACTTAATAACAAATTACCCAAAAAAAAGCAGCTTAGCTAAATGTGCAATATCAGTAATTTCAACCTTACAGTTCATCAAAAGTGTAAAACAAACCATCTGCTTTTATACTGGGCAAGCTTTAATTGGTGATGAGCATCTAGTGTGAGTCCTTCTGAAGTTTTTCCTGCTTGAAAAGGAAAAAGAAACCGCAATGAATTAATCACAGTTTATCCATATTCATATCCTTATGGAATAGCATTACAAAGTAAAACAAATCCTATATTTTTTTCAACATTCTGATAAATATGATTCCATATCAGTTACTGTAATAGTGTTCAGATTCATGTAGATATATCCTAAGATGTATTATTTCCCTTCTTTTGAACATTCCTTCACACACCTGTAACTTCTTTGTGATTAATGTTCATCCACCATAAAATGTAAAAATGTGCTCCTGCTCTGTTTACACTCCTGAGGATCAGAGAGGCTGAAAAAATAGCTTTTTTGTGGGGGATATAGCCATGTCTGATCTCACATGTATTGCAAATGGTTGCACCTCACCACTTGTGTACGAGCACAAAAAAACAAGTACTGGATCACTGCAAATGCACTACTAATGCTAAAACAGATGCCCCAATTTTGCACAATGATAGTGTAGCGTGGTGTGAGACCTGCGACTATCTCTGTACTATAAATATGTGAATATTTTTTCAAATAATGATGATAATCTGTGCTTCCTCAATCAGTTTACTTTCACATTCATTGTGACTTACTAAAATCCATTTTACCAAGTGATATCTACTATGATCCACATTAGACACAAGCTCATTTGCATTATAACATTGATTTGCAACACAAAAAGTGAACGTGGGTGCTCACAGGTGGTGCTGCTTCATGTTTGGCACAAGCCCAGAGACTTCTCTCAGAGATGCCTTTGTTCCTCATGCCACTTAGGAGGAGGTGTGAATGCCACTCCACCTGAGAGTATCATGGTATTGTTTAGCTTATCGTGTAATGACAGCTTTCAACCACATAGAGGCACCTGAGCCTGTCCCTGTAGTCACATGATTGTAGTGTGTGTGGACTGGAGAAACCTATATAGAATCACATTATGGATATTTCACTGAGAGTGTGACAGAGACATGCACTCATTTTGTCTACACGAGAGTCATGTATTATCTCAGTGTGTGTCTGAAACACCCTTGGGTATATTTGCTAGTCAGTCGTACTTCAGTCACCTCATGAAGCAGTGGCCTATATAACATAGCAGAGCAAATCATTGTTACACATCTGTATTGATCTGCAGCCTTGTATGTTACGGTGGGATGATTTCTCAACCTCATAATCACAGCAACATTAATATTCTTTTAAAATAGCAACTAACACAGAAAATTGAATGCTTGTATGAAATGTGACACTTGCTGAGGGAAGGATGGAAATTGATACCACAAACTAGGATTCTTCAGCACAGATGAGAGCTAACAGTCTGTGGGATGTTTGAAGAGGAGAGAGAGAGATGGGGTGTAGCATGCTGATGATTTAGTGCCGGTGTATTGACCTAGACTGTACAAAGTGAAGATAATCACATGTTCTCTGCACTCACACGTGGTTGGATTGTCCTTGTTATAATAAAATAAACAATGGACTCTTTGTCAGGTGATGAGGTGCACTGAAGGGGTTGTTAAAAAAAATCAATGGGAATCCAATCATAGAATTGCGTGGGCTTTCATGTGGTGAAATGTGTCGACATGCAGAGATATCATGCTGTACAGCAAAGTGTGTCACACACGTGCCTCACTCTGCATTTATTATATGTGCACGGACGCATGTGTGACCCTGCATGCTGCTCAGACATGCTGCACTGGGGGGTTCCTGCATGTTGTTTCCACAAATCCAAATGGAGATGGTAAGCCTTTTGCTCAGACTAAGCAACTGGGTCACATGTGTGAAGAGCAGTCAGGAAAAATTTTAATCAAACTTAAGAATCCCCAATGTGCATCCCTCTGGCACTCAATTACCACTCGTCTGTGGTGAAAAGTAAAAGAGTGCTGATAATGCACAAAGTTGGTGTTAAGGAAAATATAATTGTGGCCATTTCTGTGTCTCAGAGGTATAGTTGCTGTGACCGACAGTACACCATGCTGAGAGGAGGGTAAGTAGTCTGTGGGAAGCAGAACAAGAGTGTTCATCCACCTCCACCTCTCTCATTCCCCCCTCCCTCTCTGTAATGCTTTGTCTCGTAGGTAAATAGGAGCCAGGCACTGTGAGTGATGAGTTTATTAGCTCCTGCCAGCTGTGACCTACCCTTGGGTGTTATTTGGCATGGTGTTGGTAATGGTGTGTGTGTGATGTTGTCAGGGTGGGGGGCTGCTCTGAGTAGGGAATGAGGAAAAGGGGAAGGAGTCTGGAGTCAAGGGAAGTACCCCATGAGAACCAGGGAAACTCCCTGGCAACCAGGAGACAGGATCAACACTAAAATGAGGCTCCCCCCAACCCTCCACTCATCTAGCACCTAGCAGCAACACAGAGCCAAGTGACAGAGATGGAGAGGGAGGAGAGGAGAGGGTGGGGGTGTTCCTGTAAATACATGAATGGGTGTAAAACCATTAGAGGCTGGTCAGCAGGCTTCCCTCTTGCCCAGCACAAATTAGTCCACCTATTAATGGGCAGGTGTCCCTAAATGCGTCACAGCAACAATGATTGACAGGAGAAAGAGAGAGAGAGAGATCGAACACGTGTGTGCTAAATGGATCAGTTTTAAGCCTTATTAAGAATTGATAACTGTGGGAGCAAAAGATTAAAGAGAGCATCCTCGGCGACCACATTCACGCACAATAGACTCTTACGCGCTAATTGCCGCAATGTCATTCATGAAGAGTCAAGTGAGTCGAGGAGGTGTCTCAATGCAAATTTTGGACTGTTAAACGTCCGGGGAGGTGGGGATCCAAATGCACCACGGTGGTCAGACGCGCGCCACACCCTTCTAGGAGTAAACAAAGACAGGGACGCATCTGTGCCATCATCCAGGGATGGTGAAGAAGGTGAAGGGTTAAACTAACCGAATCTGATGGTATTTAGAAGAGCGTCTGATGGCGAGTCTGATATTGTAATTACTGTGGAATTGGTTCCTATCTAAAAAATGAGAGGTTATCAGAAAAAACCCCTCGCTTTTACGCACACATGCGCACACACATACATTCCAAAAATCACCCCCTTTGTCTCGGTCGCCCCGAAACGGGAATTCAGCAGGGAAAGGAGAGGAGGAGAGTGCATGTATGGACCAGACTGTCTCCTCCCCCCACCATAAGCGCACACACACACACACACTCCCTCCTCCCCCCTCCCCTCCACACAACACCATGCCTTTGTGTGTGCGTGTGTGTGTATGTGTGCGCGCTGTGAAGCTGACTGCATTCCCGAAAACCGTGCGACGGATACCCTTACAGATAAGCTTTTTATGTATGAGGAATTTCAAATTCATAAATATTCTTTGGGAAATAAGAAAACTTGCAGGTGCGAGTAAAGAAAGAGGAACCGAGTGGACGCACGTGAATCTCTCACTCATCCAGAGCCAGGAAATAGAGAGGAGGAACGCAAGTACCGCAAATTGGACTTTCCACCATCAGCAACCCTCGTCTCTCTCTCTTTCTATCTCTCTATTCTCGCCATCCCTGCTCCTCCTCTGTAGGTCTCCCCACTTTCTCCCATCCAGCCTCATTCTCCTGAAGGTATCCCAGAATAGCTTCGCACACGCGGGAGAAGCTCGCTAAATATCAGTAGAGGCTTTGGATTTCGGGGTGACTTCGGAGATGGATTAAAAAGAAAAAAGGTGGGGGACGGTGCACCCGCAAAACTGGAGCAGCACGCACGACCACGCCGGGGGGGAAGGGGGCGACGGGACTCGGTGAATTCGCGGAGCCCCCGGGACAGAGGTGAGTCCTGTCCGGTCTCTACATCATGCATCCCACCCTCCGCACCTCCAGTAAATCTGGAGAGAGCTAGAGAGCTGAGCAGGGGGAAGAAATTAGCACATGGTATGGTACATGTTCATAATTGATGACGATACGCAATCTGCTGGTTTGTGCTCGTGGTTGAGTGCTCTGTGCTATCAATAGCCTGCACGGTATTGTGTTTATTTATTGTGGCTGCTCTGGGTTTTGTAAATTTTATATATATGTGTAATCATTAGAATTGATGCCTGCCTTCTTAAAATGATGTTTCAACCCTATTAATATAAAGACACAGTGTGCTGAGTTGTGTAAACGTTCCTCCATATCAAGTGACCATATGGCCCCTTGTGTGTCTCTGGCTGTAAGGGCCCTGCAGTAGACATCAGGGCTTTGCAGACAGCACTGGAACATGGTGAATGGAAAACATTACACTCTGATGTTCCCCTTATTAATTCAAGTTCATGTTTGTTTGCCATGGGTCGTAAGATCAGGGACTATACTTGTTCAATGCTGAGGCTTCAATTCACAATTATTTTCAATATTGATTAATCTGATTGATTAATCACTTTTCTCTGGATGAATCAACCATTTTTTAAACCACATTTTTTGAATGAAATTCAAACCCCAAAGACATCAAGTTTTATATAATGTAAAACAAAGAAACGCTACAAATCTTTTCATCAGAAGGCCTACTGTGATGCTTTAAACAACTTTAATAATTATCAAAATAGCTGCGCGCTAACTGATTATCTGATTGTTTTAGCTCTATGCCTTGCAGTACAGTACTATAGTCAACTATCCCAACTTTTTTTGGTGACTCAATGCCCCACTGAAACATGATATTGAGTTTTCCAACAATTTGTCACCCATCTGTCAATCATAGCGTACCTACATAAGCTTACTAGCCATACTAGACTATATCACCACTACCTACAGTCTGTAACGCTACTCCAGACTACTAGCCTGATACTAACCAAAAAGTCATTTCACTACATTGTACTGTGCACCACTGTACAGTCTGTCTCTAAGACCTCCACCCCACACTGGTGGTCACTGAGTCTTGTATCTTCCTCCTTCTGACAGACTGACAGACAGCTTCTGTCCACCGCAGGCTATACTACCCACCTCACACACACACACACACACACACACAGAAGTGCTTTGCTTTGACCATACAGGCCGCCATGGTGTTTACAAGCACAAGCAGCACACACATTTTGCAGTTGCACACACATATGTTGAGCCCCCAGAGGACAAACGCTGCTGTGACAGATAAACGGGTCTCTTTCTTCACTAAAGAGGCTCGTTCTGTGTGATTTGGAGTGGAGTGAGGTTTAAGTGCTCACTGGAGTAGGTCACTGAGACCAAGTGGCTGGGAGAGTGAGACCCTTGGCCCAGCATCTTCCTAAGCTGCTTTCAGAAACACTGAAATCCATCCATCCCAATATCCAGCCTGTCTCTGATCCCCAACCCCCCCACCACCAGACATAGACACAAACTGGAGCTACACTGCTTTTGTCATTCTTATTTTTTGCGACTTTGATCTCAGCTTATCTTGTCCCCAGTTCTCTCCTATTCTCCTTTCCTCCCCTCTCCTCTCCTTTCCTCTCCTCTTCATTTCTAGCGGTCATGGAAATTAGACTGTAGAAGTCTTTGATTTTCCGTGCCTTACACCGCCTCAGGGTCAAGCCCTCTTATCTCGGAGAGAGACAGAAACAGAAAAAGGAGGACGGGGAGAAAAGGAAGGGGGAGAGATAGAGAGAGAGGTGTTAAGACAGATGGCAAGAGAAGGGAAGGTGCAGAAAGGTGGAAGAAAAAAAAGTAGAGAAAGTGATTTGCAGATGGATATACTGTAAAAAGACAAAATGGTGAAGAGAGAGAAAAGCAGAGAAGGAGCAAGTAAGACAGAAACAAGCAAACAGAGTAAACGACACTCAAATGAGAGAGATGAAAGAGGCGGAGATGCCTTGACAGCTTTCAGCCAATATGAGTTTCTTTAAGGATAGTATTTTTGGAGTTAGTGCTCACATTCAATCTGCTTTAAATATTTCAGTTTGAGTGTCAAAAAAGGGAAATTGCAAGTAGAACATGTCATTTACAGAATAAAGGGAGACCCAAACTCTCAACTGAAGCCCATTCCAAATAGTGTAATTCATTTTGGTTGGCTGAGCAGGAATGTGCCATAGTGTGCACAGAGTTTCATTCATTTATTCCAGAGGAGGTTCTCAATCTTCTTTTCAGCCAAGGACCCTTTACGATTAGAGAGTGGCATTTATGTGAAAAAGACAATATTGGCTAAACAGAAGTAAAAAATAGAAATATTAGGACAAGTCAAGAGATGAGTGATGGTGAAGTGAAGGCAGATTGGCAGGAAGGGGAAGGCATAGATGGAAGGCGATTGAAAAAGCGATAAGTGAAATAGGACGTAGCGGGGTGGGAGAGGTAAAGAGGGTGAGCTCAAGTGAGCGAGAAGGAAGGAAAAGGGCTGAGGACAGATGCAGAGATAGAAGGATAGGCTGAGAGGAGAGATAGGGAGCTGTAGGCAGAGCTGTGAATATTTTAAACTGTTTAGTTTTCCATTCGGGGCCCTTGGCTCTTACTTCCCTTCTGATCGCCTACAGGTTACTGATCGTAGGAGATGTTAGCGTGTGTGTGTGTGAGTTTGTGAGGAAAATTCATTTAGAGTGTGAAAAACATGGAAGTTAGAAGCTTCCTTTTGATTTAGAATTTAATATTCCTGTTTGTAGATTTTACTAAAACTGTGAAAATGAATAATGCACCCCGTTACCAAACAACCAAAGATTTCTCGTTCTTCAAATTAATGCTTTTTAATTTGTTCTCCATAAATTCTCCAAAAATCTCTCAAGCTTAGCCAGCCTTTGAAAACTTTTGCAACCTATGTTTCATTCATTGGATAAGTCCAGACTTGGCAGAAGAAGTTAGAACATCCTTTTTGACACTTTCAGAAATATTGATGGTGGAAATCCATGAAAGTGCTCTGAAGCCTCCTCTCTGACAATCTGTCATCCCAACAGGCTGTGACTGGTCCCACCCCAAGATGACGTCTCCAAAAAACAAAGCCAAGAAGAAACAACCCAAAGACAGCATGACACTGCTGCCATGCTTTTATTTTGTAGAGGTATGTGCCGATAGACCGATGAATCACACTTTTATTCATTAATATTCCAGTGTTCGGTCGACTTGACTCACTCCTACTCGATCGATCACTGGCTGAATCACCTTCTGCTGTCTGCCGTCATACTAGTAGGGAGTTTTTATGTTTATTGCATCTGGGTGCACTTGACCTCTACTGAAAGCTGAGTTTGAGGTTTTTCACAAGCAAATATGATGGTGTCATCACTTTCTTCTCATCCCTTGTGTTTGTTTGAAGGTCTATGTTAGATGTTGTTGTAGGAGTTGAGATAAAATGTTGGATGAATCACCGCTTTCCAGGCAAATATTAAATGCTAGACACTCTTTGCTTTGTCCTTGTCCTTGTTGCGGGCGTGTGTGTGTATGTGTGCACATGATTGTCTAGCTCCCGATCGTCCTGTCCTCCTTGGTGTCCCTGTACTTCCTGGAGCTGACAGATGTGTTGTCCCCGGCGATGGTGGGCTTCCGTTGCCACGACCGTGACCTCTCCATGCCTTACGTGGAAACGGGTGATGAGCTCATCCCTCTGCTGATGCTGCTGAGTTTGGCCTTCGCTGGCCCTGCAGCGTCCGTAAGTCTCTGGTTCACCGTTGGTCCTTCCTTGGACCACTCTGAAGATGGTCTGACCCAGTCCTCTAGACATCATTGTTTGGTTCTTGTTGTCAAACTCACTCAAATCCTGATGCTTGAACAATTTTCCTGCTTCTATCATCAACTTTGAGGACAAAATGTTCATTTGTTGCCTTAAATATCCCTGAGATAATCAGTGTTATTCATGTTGCATGTTATGTTCAGTCGATGTATAGTGGAGTAGTGAAGTTGCTCTCCCTCTGTTTGTGTTGTAGTACAAGCTTCTTTTGCCTATTAGTGCATGAGAGTCCCTGAAACCTGATGCCACTGCTGTATACTGGACTTATGAGACCAGAATTTGCCATCTGTAACACAGAAAGATAAAGTATATGAGTGATAATTTGATCCACTACTTATGTAAAAATGTTGACTAGCGAAGCTATACAAGAACAAAATCTTCCCATATTGAGATCAGAAAGGATAAATCTCATCTCAGAGGATCTAATGTGTCTCTGGGTTTGGGGGTTTGGGGGTTGCGTACACACACACACACACACTCACACACACAGACACTACAGACAAAAACACAGACTACACAAACATGTAAACATAGCTTCTCTAGTGCTCACAAAGCAAATTCAGTCTCTGCCCAGAAAATGGGGATCAATGGACACATTGATAAATACACACCTGACATTCCCATACACATCACCAAACACGCCACGGGCACCCCTCCAATCAATACACACACACAGACACACATACTGCTAATCCATCAGCAGCATGGAAACGAACAGAGCTCTCCCAACAATCATCTATCACTCAGATTGGAAGTGATCACTATTCAATAGCGCCTTGCCTCCATTCTCATTCTGTAGCTCTCTCTCACCGTAGATCGCAATCACACAAATGGATGTTTGACATTAATAGCACTTTTAGTCCTTTTCCTCTCTGGTCCTTTTCTCAGTTTGTCTCTTTCTTTCTTTTCTCTCCTTTCATATTTTTTCTTCCAGTGCTTTACATTGTGTACTATGAAACAGAAATGCATTGTTTCCCCCTATGTTAGACCTACTTCTGTCCCTCTGTAGATTATGATGGGGGAAGGCCTGATGTACTGCATGCAGTCCAAACTGAAGACGTGCCCCAAGTCAGAGAGCAGCATCAATGCTGGAGGCTGCAGCTTCAACTCCTTCCTACGCAGAACCGTTCGCTTCGTCGGTACGTCCAACCAGCAATCCTTTTGGGGCTTTTCGAAGGGAGATTTTGGAGGATACACGGCCGTTGCCATGGACATAGCAATAGTTGTGGTGTAGCTTGCCTCGAGGTCGGTCTCATTAACTGCGTGGTTTGTCAAGCTGCACTATTTTCCCATAGTTGCTGATTCTGTTGTTGTTAAAGAGACATATATAAGGTTGCAGAAGCAAATCTATTTTTATGTGTTATTTTTCCTTTATGTTGCATTGTAGACTTTATCACCATCCTATTAAAACTATTATTTTCCACAGCAGCTAACAGTTTTTATATGCATATACTGTAGCTGTAGATGGAAATATTTTGCCTGAAAACCTATTTTATGTTATATATACTGTATGTCAGACATGATCCCAAACAAGCATGTTACACTATTTATGCGTATACAGTACTAATCCCTCAAAGTAAGGTCAGTGGGAGATTAACATGTGTGATTAACATGTATCCATGTGTAGTTCACATTTATTCCTTTATCTTAACAAAAGAGGTAGCATAGTGATGGTAGTAAACAACAAAATATTGTTTTTAAGATGGAAATCAGTTTTGGCTCAGACAAATTGCTCCATTTACTGGCTGAGCCCCCAACTTGATTCCACTTTTTAGACCAGGCAAATAAGCTAATTACATGCATTAAATGAAGGGTGGCTTGAAAAGAAATAGGCATGATATAAAGCTCCACAGGAAATATCCTGAGGCAGAGTTCGAGCTTTGAAGTGAAAAGAGTAATTAATTCACCTTGCCAAATTTCCCTGTCTGCAGAAAAGCTTCACAAAGTCAGAAACTGAAGGCTTGTGGTGTCACTTTGGGTTGTTGGAGCAAATTTAGTGCCGTCTTTTTTTTTCTCCGCAACTTGCAGGTGTTCATAAGTGAACAGCTCATAGTGAAGAAACCACCAGGGGCTTTTAGATCATCTCCCAAGACTGCTTTCCCATCTCTATCACCGTCTCTTGCCTCTCTCCCCCTCAGGTGTTCATGTATTTGGTCTCCTGGCAACCGCCCTGGTGACAGATGTCATCCAGTTAGCAACTGGCTACCACGCCCCGTTCTTCCTCACCGTCTGCCAGCCCAATTATACTGCCCCGGGAGTGTCATGTGACAATAATGCCTACATCACACGGGACATCTGCATGGGGAAAGATCAGTATGCCATCATGTCAGCAAGGTAACATGTGGAGAGCTTTAAAATGGCATCCACTGACACACACACACACACACACACACACTCACTCCCATGCTATTAGAGGTCAGTAATATTAAGGCGCTTTTCCACAGACGCAGTATGGTACGGTACGGCACAGCTCTACACCATTTGTGGTGCTTTTCCATGAGTACCTGGTACCTGCTACTAGGTACTTTTTTTGTACCTCCTCAGCCCTGGTTCCAAACGAGCCAAAGCGATACTAAAACGTGAATTTGTCCAACTGCCTTGATTGGCCAACGAGTGTTGTTATTGGAAGCATCATTGGAAGCGTGACGTCCAACTTTTCTATTGTATTTTTGTCTCACTGTCTAGAGTCTTCTCTGACTCTCTTCTTTTGCTCTGCGTGTGACAAAAAGCCACAGAGTGAGCAAGAAATACATGATCGCTTTGGTGTCTTTCATTGTTTGTTATAGTAGTGTTGTTGTTCTTCTTCTTCCCGTTTTTTTGTGTCGCATGTAAATGACGTCATGGCAGTTTCGCACTGCCGTATGATGACCCTACCCATGCCGAGGAGGTACTACGTGGAGCTGTAATGGAAAAGAAATACCGTACCATACTGTGTAGTGGGAAAGCGCCATTAGATCCACTTGCTTACTAGCTGATGCACAAAGCCATTTACAAACACTGTATGTAAACTGGTAGTTTAGGCTCTGCTCATACATATAGTATATGCTTTGTCAGAAAATGCTACAGAACACACAGGAATGAATTTACAGCAGCTGCATTATATCACCACACATCCATACCTTGCAGGAGTGTATAAGCAAACTGAGATGAGGAGTCATCAAAACTAATTTGCATTTGAAGAGGATTACAGGAGATAAAATAGTGAGGGAGTGAAATTATTGTTATAGTTGATTTTTGAAATAATATAACACTTATTATGCCCTTACAAACTCTCACTGTTCCTAGCCGTTGCATCTCACTTGAAGGTGTTGTTTGGCTTCTAAAGCAACTCTTTAGCAGCACAGCGTGAAACAAACAGACTGACAAGCTACGGCATATGGATATTAGACAGGCAGAAGAAGTGCATACAGACAGAAAAGATTACAGCTAAATATAGCTGATATAGGGATAATCCTAGTAGTACAAACACACACACACACACACATTTGTAGTGCTATAATTGTGAGGACCCATGTTTACATAATGTTTCTCAATCCCTAATCTTAAAGGAATAGTTCAGCATTTTGGATAATGCTTATTTGTCATGGATGAGAAGATTCATAACACTTTCAAGTGGAAGAAATTAAGGGCACGACTAAATAGTACGTGTCCACGGGGATTTTTTTGGGGATGCGAGGGTTTGTGCCGCTCCTAGCTTTGACCTGATTGACAGGGGCTCTCTTCCCTGAAAAATGAACCCAGTTAAAATGGAATATTTTGTTGTATTTCAAGACTTGAATGGAGAATAGGGTTGTATAAATAAAGAACTGCTGACCAGCAAAGACAACATACAGGCAACCCAATCTCCTACAACACTCCCCGGTTGCACCTGATTGGACGAACGCTATCACTCATGGGGTCCCTGATTTCAAAGCAGACCAACACGATGGCTTGTTTAGAAACTTTCTCATATACTATATTATGAAATTATTACAGTTTGACAGTATTAATTTTAGACTGACAATGCTTAAAAGTTGCCGGTTGTGCTGTATGCCTAAAATAGCCTAGACATCGACCTTATGCAAATGAGGAGTGGCAAATGATTGCCTACATAGACAATGAATGGCAAGCGTGGACTTTAAGGATTGTATGATATGGACTTGTATTTGCAGCGCATGTTAACGTTCACCCAACACATTCATACATTGATAACCATCCCATCAGGATCTAGTCTAAATGCTTTTTCACTCATTGATGGCTCAGCCTCAGGAGCAATTTGGGGTTCACTATTTTGATATTTAAGAAACAGCCGAAATGTTCTTGATTTAAAAAAAAAAAACAGTCTTCACTCTTGTTATTCCCAAAACTTAGATTGGTCTTCACAAAGGTAGCAGAACACTCATACCACCTCATATATAGTGCATATATAGTAACAGGAAGAAGGCAAACACTCACACAATCAGTGCCCTCGTAATGCAAATTAAATGAGTCATGATTCAGTTCTCTAAACTCTAAATTAGCGACTTTGACCTCTACTCATTCGCACTCCCCTAATGTTCCCACTAATGCCCCACTGTGTTCAGTTTGTGTTTGTTAATGCTCACATCCAAGGACGCACACGCTCAGTTTGACAAACACACAGTCACACACTGTGTGTGTAAATGTCAAATAGATCATCACAAACAACTTTATTCAGGTTTATTCAAGAGGCAACAAGCACACAGTCAATCTGCTCAGCTTTATTTTGGGAAAACATAACTCTCTTTTTGTCTCTGTGCCTTCACTCTTTCACACCTAACTCTTCCTCTTTCTCCCCTCAGGAAAACATTTCCATCCCAGCATGCAACACTCTCTGGCTTCGCTGCTGTCTATATCTCCGTAAGCACTTCTCTGTGTCTTACTTGCCTCCTGTGTTTGTGTACAATGAGCATGATATATTTGACTCTTGTACTGTGTGTTTGTTGTGAATCTGTGTTTGTGTTGTCTTAATCTCTCTTATGATCAGTTTGTTCACTCTAACTTTTCATGTTTTCTTAAATATTGGTAAAATCCTTGGTGATACATTCAAGCTGCTAAATTCCCAAATTCACGCTATTAACATAGCAGCAATCAACTATTTGCTATTTATATACTGGAGTAAAAGCTCTAACAGTGTTAACATGAGTCAAGTATGAAGTTGCAGCCATCTGTGCGTCTCCTTGCTTTGGGTGTGTTTGTTAGTGCATATGAGTTAAAGCAAGGTCATTGTGGAAGCTTCATGCACAACAGTGTTTGCTCTGTCAGCAGGAAGTGTCTTAAACTCCTATTCTTTCTAACAGCCAACAGGAGGCGACTCCTGTGGTTGCAAAAAATAGTCTGATTGTATTATATTCAGAAAACTTCTCATTTCATTTATTACCTCAGTCAGCAATGCAAACATAAGTTTCTCAATCACTAGTTTCAAGTCTTCTGTTGTTCATTTATTAAATTATGGTCACATATAGAGTCAAATATGCTTTATGGCAGGTCAACCTTGTGATAGAAAGGATGCTACCATGGTATTGTCTGGTTTTAAACCTTTTACAGTGTTTTCAGCTCATTAAATGTAATCCTAATATTTATTTCATTTATTTAAATCATCGTTACGTTGTACTTAGGTCCACGCTCTCATGTCTGGTTGCAGAAACCAAGATGGCGACAGCCAAATGTGGAAATCAAGGCTTCAAATCATCAGTCGCCAAAACAATGGATTACATCACAGTGACTCAATCCGGTTTATGGTTGAGAGCCACATGAAGGCAATGCATCAATCATAGATATGCTCTGAATTTGGAATTCAGCACCTTTAATAATGTGTCTTTGCTCTCCTTAGAGTTTACATTTCAGACACTTTTATGAGTTTGTGCATTAACAATTAGTTATCTGTGTTCATGATAACTATCCAGATGTTCCTCTACTTATCCTTAATGAGCGTTGCTGTTGGCAACATCAAATTAGTTCCTGCATATCAGAGCTGGAATTAAATCACTGTCACTTTATACATAAATCACAATTATGGTATCTTTATGGTGTGTACTCACTGAGGGATTTCCAGATTTCAGACTACACTACCCTCAAGCCAAAGAGCCATAAAACAGGAACAACAGGAGCTGTCTTTTAATAAGGTCCAATTTCAGTTAGCTGCTGCATCCTGTTGGTAGTAGTTTTTTGTTGTTCTGCAGTCTGGTGCTGACAGAAGCAGAACCTGAACTGTACGTCAAAGTAGCACTGTCATTTTTAGCGTGAGGTAACACCCTCCTACGCACTCTCACACACACACATATCATATCACTGCTGCCTCGCTGAGTCCAGTGAGCTCATTAAAGCTCACTGGACCGATTTGTGATGAGAGTGAAATGACAGGAGAGGAGGAGGAAAGCAGCTGTTTTTGGTTGCTAGCGTAATAACATGTTGTCTAATCTTTACAAATTTGAGAAGCAGCCCAATGACACTGCTGTCCGATCATTTTTTTTTTTTGTTCGACACTGCCTGCCGCATTGAAATATTTCTCGTATTAAATCTCAGAAAACCTTCACAATGAAGTCAAAAAAAATTCCACTTATTACTTTCTCTTGACATGTGTCCTCTTTTAGAAATTTGCTGAAACAATGGAAATGAACTGGAATGTCACCCTTCTGACAGCTTATTGCTTCAAGAAAAGTTGGATTTTTGTGCTTGCTACTAGATGGACAAGCTTGTTAAAATGGATATTTTTTTGCAAAGCTGGCCTCTCTGTCACTCAGCTGTCCTCCGCACTATTTTATCGAAATATAGTGAGCATGCACAGAATTTCAATGTAAATACTGTATATAAATATATTCTGTCTTTGCTCCAGGGTCCCTCCTGCACTCACTTTAACAGTCAAAAGATATTCATCTTAATGACCCAGTTAACCTCATGTGCAGCACAGACTACTTTCTTTTCCTAAAACAGCTTGAACAATCAATTTAAGTGGTATCATTCCCATAATTGTTATGAGAAAAAAACAATGTGAGACAGGTTGCATTGGAAATGAGTGAAATTAGCCGGATGAAAGTGTCTTAAAGTTTTGGAAATATGATTATGTGCTTTTGTGCCGCAATAGTAAGTGCACAGTTTAGATCAGCAAAAATAGTGAAAGCAGGGAAAAGAGAGAAAAGCTGAGTTTTCTGTCCCCCGTCAGTTTCTTTATGTTAAGCTAAGCTAACTGAAAGCTCATATTTAATATTTACATATGAGATTGGTATCAATCTTCCCATTTAACTTTCTAATTTTTCTATTTAATAACAGTTGAAGATGAGTTTCAAGTCAAACATTTGTTGCCGTATGTCATTACCCATTAGCAGTAACAGAGTCTCATATGCTATATTTATATGTGCCTCTCTCTCCGTCTCTCCACAGATGTATTTCAACGCCAGCATCAGCAGCACAACCAAGCTGCTGAAGCCACTGCTGGTGTTCGCTTTCTGCATGGCGGCAGGCCTCGCCGGGCTGACGCAGATAACGCAGCACCGCAGTCACCCGATAGATGTCTACGTGGGATACCTCATAGGAGCCGGCGTTGGAGTCTACCTGGTTAGTCAAACTAAGAGCAAAAGTTTTTTCAGACTAAAACTTGCAGGGGCGAACAGGCCTAATTTATATGTTTCAGGGTAATTACACCAGTTATACTAATCTTGAGAAAATGTCTTGTAATGGATTTCCTAATTCAGGATTTAGTTTGAAATTAGTGCCAGCATATGTTTTTGTCCCGAGAGAGTAGTTGTGAGAAAGAAGGAATACACATAAATAGATTTTTTTTTTGTGTGACTGAATTGCCCTGTTGTCTTTCTAACAGCATCACAGCATGTGCTCATCAGTTTTTCTTTTTTTAATCACCTCTCTATGTGGCTACCATACTTTTCTCTCCTGGCAGTTATTGTTTTTTATTTGGCAGGCTCTATATATAGCCTTTTCTATTACGGAGGGGAGAGAGAGAATGAATAATCCGATAAGAATTCTCTGGAACAATTTCACACTTCAATTTAAGAAAACTTGTCGTTGCCATTTCCCACGCTTCCTGCCTCCTCTCGCTCTCTTTCTCCCTCGTCTTTCACATTTTCAGAGGGGGAGCGTTTCCTCCTGTCATTAAAGGATGTATTCTGAAAGAGGGGGATGAGAGTGAATCATGCTGACTTCAGACAAAACATCAGGAAGAGGGAGAAATGCACTTTTCACACACTTGCTCCCCACTAATAGGAATATACATTTTTTTCCCTCCTAAGGATGAAAGAAAATCTATGTTCATGCTTCAGTGTTTATTTAACATACTGGCTACTCCTTTGTTTCTCCTCCTTATGTCAGGCTGTGTTTGCGGTGGGAAACTTCAAAGCATCCGAGGAAGATGCTCCGTCTTTGCAGAGACTGGCCCCAGCTCAGCATAAGGACGGCCTGAGGGTGCTGAGTCAGCGCAGTCATGACTCCCTCTACAGGAAGACTCCCAGGGTGTCTGAGAGCAGGGAGGAGCTGGGGGCAGGCCTGGGGTCAGGGGCTCGCAGTAAGGTGAGGAGGGAGAAGGCATCGCTGGCTTCCCTCAAACGAGCCAGTGCTGATGTGGAGCTCCTGGCAACCCGAGGTCCCATGGGAAAGGAAACCATGGTAACCTTCAGCAATACCTTACCACGAGTCGCAAACGGCAACAGCCCCATCTCCCCCTCAGACGAGCTGCCCACCACGCAGCGTCACATGACCTTCCACGTGCCCTTTGACCCCCAGAGGTCTCGGCAGCTGGTGTCAGAGTGGAAGCAGCGCTCGCAGGAGATCCGCAGCCAGAGTTCACGAGACGAAGAGGAAGGAGAGGATGGGGGAGATGAAGGAGGAGCAGCGGAAGGAGATCAGGAGATGCCTTCCTCTCTTTATCCCACAGTTCAAGCCAACAAGGGCAGCGCCACGCCGACCACAGCCAGGATGGCGGTGGCACCCCCACTGGTTCATATTCCTGAAGAGGCCTCCCGGCCGCCGCCAGTGTCCCCCAAGAGCGCAAAGACCAGAGCAAAGTGGCTGTCACTCACTGAGGGAGGAGTTGTGAAAGAGCCAGGAACAGGCCCGATTGCAGTCTCGACTCCCCGCGTCCCCAACACACAACCCAACCAGCCGCCCAGCCAGCAGAGAGTCACCCAGGTGAGGAAGAAGTTACAAAATAAATGCCTACAAATCATAATAATTACACTATTTTGAGCAGTAATTTCTCATTCTTTGATTTCTAATGGCATGTAGCCAGCTCTGAAAAATATAGTTCAGACACGAGGGGAGATTTAATAGCTGCCAAACACTGTGTGCAACACATCTGATGATTTATTCTGTTGGTAAAATCAAAACACAACAATTTCACTGATTGCTTTCCAATATAAAATATTCTCACAAGGGTCCAAACACTATTTATAGTTGGAGGTAAATCTCTATAAACATCTATGAGGGATGTAGTTAGTGTTACACTTTACAATGCTTACTGTAATAAAAATCCCTGGACTTTTCTTCCTCACAACACATTGCTGATTTCAGCAGTAGGTAAGGTCCATTTGCTAGCTGATCTGGAGCAAGTGTACTCTTCTGTGCGTCTTTCCTCTGTACGTTCTGAGGAGATGTTTTTCTGTCCAGGTGATAGCCATGTCCAAGCAGCATTTGTCCACTAAGACGTCAGAGGGCGGCTCCTCCTCCGGTGGTGGGTCCAACTGCTCTGAGTCACCTTATTACCGGATCCCGTCCGACAGAGACAGCTGCACAGGGAGCAACCCAGGAAGCATCGCCGGTAGCGGCAGCATCGTCACCATCGACGCTCATGCCCCTCACCACCCTGTGGTGCGTGTGTCAGCCACTAACGGCAAGCCATGGGAGTGGAGAAACACCATCAGCGGTAACATGATGGCCAGCGACACAGCAGGGGACAAACACCGTGCAGCGCTGCAGCGACAGGACAATGTCAGTCACTACCGGGATTACCGGACACTGCCAGTGAAAACAGACTCGTTCTGCTCCTCCTCGGCCAGTGGCAGCGCAGAAGGAGGACCAGAACTGCCTCCCCCACCTCTCCCCACCTCCTCCTCCCCTTTGCCTCCTCAGCTGTTGTCATCCCCTCTACCGCCACCGCCTCCTCACTCGTCTTCTTCACCCTTGCCTCCCCCTCCTCACCCAAGCTCCTCTCCAATGCTTCCTCCCCTCCCTCACCCTGCCTCTACTCACATGCCTCCCCCTCCTCATCTGTCTTCTCAGATGTGCCCGCCACCTCTCCCACCATCCTCCCATATGCCCCCACCTCCTCCCCACTCATCTTCTTCCCATATGCCCCCACCTCCTCCCCACTCATCTTCTTCCCAAATCCCCCCACCTCCTCACCCATCCTCCTGTCAAATGCCCCCACCTCCTCACCCATCCTCTTCCCCTTTGCCACCTCCACCTCATCCCTCATCCTCTATGCTTCCCCCTCCTCACCCATCCTGCTCCAGCATGCTTCCCCCTCCTCCCCATCCCGACTTGTTGATGGACGGCCACAGCCAGGCGCTGTCCCGCTCCTCCACCCTGCCCCGTCGGCCCTCTGTCTCCGCCCGCAGCCATGCTGAGCAGGAGCATTACTACAAGGCCATGCAGAACGAGAGGATGTTATAGTGAAGACTCATTGTCATGTCAATGATTGTACTCAGCTGAACGGGATAGTGAAACAAAGCTTGTGGCAGGTGAATAGAGATTTATGACTTTTGAAAAATGACAAAAAGGTTTAGAGACTGGAAGAACTGCAGTTTCAGTCAAAAGGCTGGACTTGAAGAGACAGCAGGGGTGGAGGACCTCGAGGAGGTCTGGCAGCTCACACAAACTCAGCAGGAGATTTCGTTTTCTGCTGCTTACACTAACTGTCCACAGTGCCAGCTCAATGGTTCTGACTGGGAAAAGAGCAGACAAGAAGCGAAAGGAGAGTCAAAGACAGCAGGGTGAAGTTTGAGCCCACACATCCTCCGTGTTTCTTTAAGACACATTCAGAGGAGGAGTGGAAGAGGCTGCAGCTGAAAGCAAGATATCACATTCAACGGTCTGGGATTTGCTAAACCAAGTTTCCCCTGAGAGGTGGGATAAGACTGAGAAAACAAAACAACTGCAGGCATTACTGGCTCTCCTTAAACTAGTGCAGCTGTTTGAGATTGCCAGCCACTACACAGTTTGCCGTTGTAACCTGCTGAAACACTTGTGCTTCAAAGCACCCCAAAGCTATGAATAAAGAAAAAAATGCAGTAATGTTAAATTCAAACACAGGTTCAAGAGTTTCAGCTGCAACCCACGAATGCATGAGACCTCTCTGAATACACAAACCAAATGGGGAAATTTATATTTTGATGCCAAGCAAATCTGTCAGTAGTCCTATCCACCAGAGAGAGCCTGCTTAGGAAGCATTGCTTCTGGTTGGGGTGTGAACATAAGGAGGATCACGCACAGTTGGGTACCTCTATATGGACGTCACTGAATGGATTACTGTTGTAAACATGAGAGGCGGTGGAATGGAAGGAGAATTGTTCCTAAATTGAAGAGGGTGGCTAGACCGCACAGCGCAGCGAGCCAGGCAGCCAGTCTGTCTTTTCTGTGTGCAAAACCTGCCACAGAGCCTGAAGCAGCACTAAGGAGATTAACGTTTGTTTATCAAACCAAGCTAGCACACTCTTCCCTCCGTAGCCCTTTGCGTTTCGCCCTCTGGTAAACCACAGTGGTGATGGGGCTGCTAATGGAAAGCTGCCCAGTTGGTAGCGCAGCCACCTTCACCAGTGACAAGCACATTGGCTCAAGTAGATGCTGGATGGATGCATATCACTGGCAGTCTCTGTTTATACCTGTCAGCATTTCAAGGATTTTGGTACCACTTTCTAATCATCCATACTTCATAAGGCTTTTTTAAGCAGTTGCTTTAGGGTGATCTATTGGCAGAAATAGAAGCTTAATAGTAATATTTACAATATTTAAAGCCTTTATTCATCCAACCATGAAACGATTAAGTATGCAATATTAGAAAGTGATACCACTGAACAACCAACCAAAACCCTCTAAAGATGTTTCACTTTTAACCTGCTTCATGAGCAGATGATGTTTGCTCAGTTTCCACCTGCTGAGAAGGACCATGTAATGCGGTCAAAAGGTCCAGAAAAAGCAAGTAACTACACCTCCAGCTGACATTGTTTTGTCAACGGCTGTCTCATATGGTAGATCAAGAAAACGCGAAAACGCTCACCACTTAAAGGTTTTTGATTTTCTTTTATTGATAATTAACCGTAGACTTAATCTAATTATTAAGTGACAAGAAACACACTTCAAATCGACATGTACACTTGAGAGGACGTGCGTGTTGATCCTGCTCACCCCTGCCTCTTGTGTGTGTTTATATGCTGTATAAAGTTGTTTGCTATCATTTCATACAAGTTTTTTTCTGTCACAGGATATTCCATGCAATAACAAGTGCTTTATTTTTGATCGTACCTTAGATCATATTTTAAAGATACAGACCAACATGAAAGAGTTGTTGTTTTCACCCATGCTCCACATCTGAAGGGTACATGAATTGATTTTGTAAAGTCGTGCTAGGAAGGGGTGAGTTCAGTGGAACAAGTTGTATTTTGTAGAGGAGCTTCCTCAAACGAGGAGCTGGTAGATAATGTTGCTCGTCAGTTTGTGCTGCATGTGTGTGTGTACGAAAGTGTTTTTTTAACTTTATTTGTGCTTCAAGTCTGCGCTGTTACCTTTTGACAGACAGACGTGCTGCATTTTCCAGTGCTGGTGATTATCGTAATACTTTACACCCATTTTGACTGTAAGAATACTTGATATTACCTGATATTATTACTACTATTATTATTCCGCAGTCCTCTTTTATGGACTAATGTTTTCTATATGTGGTTATGTGTAACACTAATAATCAGATTGAATTAAAAAAATGAATTCTTACCTGAGGTTTCATCTTGTCTTACTGGTGGCTGACTGCTCAAAATAGAGATTGGGTCAATGCAGGAGCAGCTTTTACCACCGCTCTCATGAAAAGGATCTTCTCCATTGATTTTTGGATTATGAGTACTTTGATGCGCATTCATACGCATAGCCAGACTGATATGGAATTTGCTCCTTTCCTGTGGGCTCGTGTCAGGTTTCTGTAATGAATTCTGCTAGTGTGTCGGTCATTCCCAGATGACTTGCAGGGTGTGTGTGTGTGTGTGTGTGTGTGTGCGTGTGCGTGCGTGCGTCTGTGCGTGTGTGCGTGCACGTGTGTGTGTGTGTGTGTGTGTGTGTAAAGAATTGTGGAAAATGTGAAATTTCAATCAGTGTGTTTGAACATGTGCACAGGCTGTGCTCCTAAATGTTTGCTCATATATTTAATTCAGCATGATTCCCACATATTAAGGTGGATAAAGGGTGTGTGTGTGAGTGCGTGTGTGCGTGCGCGTGTGCGCGTATGTAAAAGTAGTATGTGGTCCAGATGTAGTGAGGCTATGTGTCCATTCAGCTATGTGTCACATTTGGGCATTTTTCTTTCTGTATGCATGTTTTGAGTGTTTGTTTCACCGTGTGTGTGTGTGTGTGTGTGTGTGTGTGTGTGTGTAGGAGTGTGTGTGTCCAGTGCTTCAGAGCGGTGAGCTGTGTGATGAGGGCGTAGAGGCAGTGGGGGTGCAGATGGTGTACTGAGGCCCGAGGATAGTCAGCCTGTCCATGAGTCACACTCAGCCAGCCAGCAACACTCGCTCTCTCTCTCTCTCTCTCTCTCTCTCTCTCTCTCTCTCCTCCTCGATGGCCCAGAAAGGCAACAGAAAATTTCGACTGAGCTGTCTTTATGCATGTGTCTATTTTTGCCTGCCTGTGTATATTCTGATATCTGTGTGTGTGTGTGTGTGTGTGTGTGTGTGTGTGTGTGTGTGAGAGACAGTGAGAGTGAGAGTGGCCGTCCAGGGGAAGCTGCTGACAGTCTTTTCAGGACTGATTTACAGCTGCAGAATGGCACAAAAGCCCTTTGTCCACAGCTCCACTTTTATCTTACTCACTTTGTCACCATCATTCTACCTGTTGCCTTCTGCCTCACCCGGCTCCTCGTGGACCTTTACATGGAGGAAGGGGATTTAGAGCTTTGGGGCTTATATCCTGATTTTCCTCCAGCTTTCGGTTTCTTGAATGAAGGATTAGGGTTCTAAAATATCGCAGAGATCATTTTATCATTTTATCTTTGGTCGGATCAACATAGGGTGTAATTGTTCTTAAAAATCAAATATTGTTTCTTTTTTTTGCATGAGGAGATTGAAAGATATTGCCTTTCTGGTAGGGGATCTCCATGTATTTATGTATGTGTATATATATATATATATATATATATATATATATATATATATGTGTGTATATATATATATATATATATATATATATATATACCAGCCCTTGAATAGTTATTTGCTCTGGGGCCATTTGTGAAATGGTTATGGAACGCCTGTTTAAGCCTCTTGAAGGGCTTCCCCAATTATAATAAGGAAATGAAAGTGATGTTTTTTATGCCAGTGGTGTTACGGTTGTTAAAATTCTCAGCCTGGTGCCCACAGTGAATTGCATACAGTCTCACAAGGGCTTATTAAACCATGTTAGAAATCCTGTCATCTGTCGACCCACCAGACACGAACCTAGTGATCTCTTTCGGGTCCCAAATGATAACCAGCCTTAATGTGCCAGTCAGCTGTCTACCATCACAGCTGGGGGCTAAGACTGACATTTCTGGGAGGCAGACACCACTCAGTCAATGGCTGTATAGTCTTGTTTCTACATAGAGAGCCTAGATTAAGGCCTTTTTTCATAGCAATAGTAAAATCAGTAAAATCATGGCGTTCTACAGTACCTGCTTAAGTGGCCGATCGTGTTACAACATGTACAACCACAATTTGTTGACATTTTGCTGGTGGGGAGAATTATTTCCCTCCATGGATATAGTGTTGGAGTTGAGGATGTATGCTTGCTTGCTGGCTCGCTCTTTAACCTACAGGCTATATAGGGTGATAAATGTCCTACACCAAGCTGCATGTTACACTGTTTCAGCCCAACATGGCATCTGACATTTTTATAGGGTTGTTGTTGCTTTACAGGAGCTTGATTTCCAACACTGATTCCTTAGATATATTCTTTACATGGACCAGTTTTATTGCCCCAACTGAACTCAGGGTTATAAGTATTAAAAGAGTCTATAGCCATACCAGCAGCTCAGTGAGGCTCATGTCAGCAGGCTAACACACTCATGCTCACAATGCTGATGTAAAGCATTATTGTGTCAGCATGCTAATGATTGCTAATTAAAACTAAACACAAAGCACTGCCAAGGCTGGTGGGAATGTCTGCAGGTTTTGCAGGTATTTGGTAAAGAACAAAAGCACTGGACAAATTTAAATATTGATCTGATGATTGTGAAGGAATCGCCAAAGTTTTTACAATGCATGTCTCTGCTAGGTGACAAAAAAACAGAAGTAATTTGATCAGTTACACCTGTGTGTACCCAGCTGTACCATGTTAAAATGGCTGCTGAGAAAAATGTCTTCTCAGCCTGAGGGGAGCATAAATATCTGTATGAAAATTCATGGCAATCCACTCAATAACTGTTCACTCAAAACCACAAATGTCTATTGGTGACACTGGAGGAAAAGTCAGATGATCATCTTGTAATGTGAGTACGATTCTATCATCTGAAGACCATTGTTGCGTGTACAAAATGTCATGCCAATCCATGTAGTAGTATTTGTATATTTTAGTCAGGGCCACAGTGGTGAAGTGACCATAAACTGACATTACTGGAGCACCACAGCTAGCATGGCTCAAAATTCAGTCATCCATGGTCGACGAAAAAAAGACAGCCAGAGTCTATAAATAAGTCCTTATAATAATAAATTCATAATAATTCAAATTCATTTATAAAAATAAATTCCTTGAAAGTTTTTCTTGCAAAGATGCAATGCTTTCATGTGACAGCGTTAAAATATTCTCTCCAAAGCAGAGAAAGTATGCAAGTCGCTCGATCCCCACTCTGTCTCTGAGAACTGAGGTGATTAAAGATGGAGGAGGAAACAACATATTCCTGAACCCCCTTACCCAGCATGCATGGGCACAGGCAGAAACACACCGAAACATTCCCATGAACACAAAAAGCAACACACTGATTAAAACCAAGATCTAGATATTTAAGACAAACATTCTTCTACAGAGATGAGGTGGCGAATTGTCCAGGGTGTACCCTGCCTTCTGCCCTAAGACAGCTGGGATAGGCTCCAGCCTATGAGGATAAGCAGTAGATAATGGATGGATGGATTCTTCCACAAACGTATAATATTAATTATATATAATTATACAAACGTATATCCTTGTGCACGTTTGTGCTGACATTTGCCCTGGTGCTATTTGTTTGCATGTGCAGTGCAGTGCAGTGTATTTGAGCATGAGTGGGCTGATGTGGTTATGGTCTTACATGCATGAGTAAGACTGTACAGTAGCCTACATGGCCTCAATACCCTACAGGCCTAGAGATGGGTAGTAACACACTGACACAGTTATCAGACCACATTAATTCGGTCTAGGACTATGTGTGTAGGAGAGCCTTGCATGACTTAATGACTCTTTCATGCATTTGTATATTACCCTTTTCGCTCCATATGCACACTGTGTCTGTCTGTCCTCCTTCGCTGCCCTCTCAAATGTGGATATAAAAAAAATACTATGTGTGCTTGTGCATGTTTGTCGATCTGCTTGAACGTGCACATGTCATATGAACGACCCCACCCCTCACGCTGTCTTACCTCTACTCCCGTACGTCATCTCAAATTCAAAAATACCTCTCCTTCCCAGGGAAAAAAAACTGTCAGATGTGTCAGAGTTTTCCAAGGAAGCTCTTGGCAGATGATCATGCACTCTCTGACCTACTTTCAGTCCTCACATCATTGCAGTTAAGATGCTGAGGGATATTATGCATTATACACAGAGAGGAAACACAAACATTTAGCATTAACTCTGTGTCTATGCTGTAGTGGTGGACACGGTTTCAGTCAGAAAATGTACTTAAAAATCTGCAACCCATGCAGTGTTTCACCAAAGCTAATAATCCTGTATGAAATTAAAAAGAGACAGTCCCATTGTTAATCCAGTCTAAATCAGTCGGTCTGGGGACCTAAATTTAATGAGTAAATCAGAGCGCTGCAGCACTACACTCATCTGCACCCGTGCCTGTGATCCATCCTGTTTCATATCAGCTGCAAGCAGGGGAGCAGAGACAAAGACTGCATCTAAATGTATCTGAATGTTTCTGAGTTTTTTCTGTCCTGCTAGTCATGTTTCATCTCACTATTGTGTCATGAGTGATGATCACAGGTTGAAGTATGAATAGGAATACACACTGTGTGATAAAAATGGAGCAGCTGTAGAGTACTGGAAGAAAGGAAGGAAAGTAGGAACAAATGAACAAACAACAGAGGGAGGAAGGGCTGCAAAGAAGATAGGGAAGTAGAGAGAGAAGCAGGACAGAAAGGATGAACACACACATGAAGCAAATGAATGAATCAACAGAGAAATTAATGAAGTCACAAGGACCGAGGGGAGGAATTAAAAAGGCATCAATGAAGGAAAGAAAAAGAGGCAACAATAAGGGAAGAGATGAGGGGCTGAAAGGAAAAAAGAGGGGGACGGAAGGATGTAGGCCTACATAAGAAACGAAGGTGGGAAACGAGAGAGGAGGAAATGACTAGAGCACAAGAGGAAAGATGGCAGTATAGGTAAAAACAGAAGTGATGACATGAATAGAGGAGAGGAAAGGGTGAAGTTTCAAGTGAGTCTATGAGTTAAAGACAGAAATGAAAGAGCCATCACTCCACTGTAACTCCTGATTGAGCCAATGAATAGATCACTGGCTTCACTATGATACTCACTGACCTGCATAACAGCCTCCGATCAACACGTTGTCACATCTGATGCCAATGTGATGGTATGTGTGAGAGATGGAAAAACTGCTGAGTACGGTGAGCCAAATATATGAGTGTGTGTGGGCAGCTGCAGTGACAGGACAACGACAGTAGGTGTGTAACTAATGATGCTGCCTCATAATGAGGCCCAACATATACGTTCACGCTCACACATTTTGACATTACAGGACCCTCATTATTCCCTTGTGCATTTACAGCAGCAGGCTGGTGTGCATTTGTGTGCATGTTCAAAAGGACAGCCAGATTAAGAGAACTTTTTAAAAAAAAAAAAAAAATGGACTCAGACGAAGACCAAGTACTCATCTTTCATTATTCATGTCTGGTTTAGTGGAGAGAAGAAGCACAAAGAGGAGTAAAAGTGAGACAGGAGGACGGAGAGAAGAGAAGGATGGAAGAAAGACAAAATGAAATGAATTAGAGACAAGGTGAAAAGGGGTTAGAGAGATACATTAGTGTTTGATGTACTCCAGTGAAACAGCTCATTACAAACCACAGCAACAATCCACAGCCGACAGAGACCCGGCTGACATTTTGAAGCCTACAGTGAGAGGCTGGGTTAGGTAGACAGAGAAAGCATGAAGGAGAGAGAAACATTTTGGCTTTTTTTCCACCCGATGCACTGAGGGTATTCCAGGATAGAGGAAACTCTTTCTACTTCTTTTCTCCTCCCGAAGGCCTCAGTCTGCCTTTCAGCTCCCTCCGTCAATACTTTAGTCTTTCCCTCACTCTCTCTTATCCATTCACTTTCTCAACACCCCTCCCCTGCTGTGGATTTACACCCACCTCCTCCAAATTCCACCCAGTTACTTTCATTTCGGGTAATTTCTTATTCCGCTGATGTTTATTCATGACCACGGTTCTGAGAGAGAGATAAGAAGCCAAATGCTGAGCCGGGCCCCAGAGGGCTGCGAGGGCTCCAAGTCAGTCCTCAATCATGCACACAAATACACTACACACAAGCACGTTTGCATTCACTTTTGCATGAACACACACACACAGCTCCCACCACCGTTTCCATTACTGAAATAACAGAGGTGTTTTGTCTGTGAAACGTCACTACTGTTATCAGATAGACTCAGTAGACTGCCTCCCTTTTGCTGTTTCTGTTTGTCAAGGGGATTTTTTTTTTTTAGTTGTCATTGGCAAGTCATGTCTGACCCTCATCTGTCAGCAGTGTTTTATCATGATGCCATGACACATACAACACGAGGGAGGCTGTTTGTTTTCCAAACCCTGCGCCCCCTCTTATACTTGTTTGTATGTTGCCTACTTGGTGATTCTGTGTATACAAGCGTGCATGAGTGTGAGCGTAGACAGATTTGCAGTTCAAATGGCCAGAGGGAGAGAATGAGATGAGAGACGGGATGAGCAGACAGTGAGCGAGAGACACAGAGAAAATGAGGCGTGGGTTAAAATCCTTCTTATTCTCCCTCACCGGCTCCCAAATCTGCTCTGTTTTCTATTTGCACTTTTTCTAAATCCAAGACAAAAACACACCAGTCTGGTTCCTTTCTCTATCTCTGTTCTGCACCTTCACGAATTCTGAGAAAGCAGGGCTTGTGGTTGGCATGGGGGAGCGACTTTGATCACAGCGGTGGAGCTGAGATAACCAGCCATAATCACATAGGTTTAATAAAGTTCGATAAACTGTAGGATGACTATTATGTTAAAGGACGAAAGGATGTTTTTTGAGAAAATATCCTATTGGTCTGTTTTTCTCTACAGTGATGAGGATGTAGCCTGCGTAGATCAACACTTAGGCCACACTATATTAAGTTCTGTTAACCCAGCTTGCATGTTTTTCAGACATTTGAACTGAGTTAAATTCCATTTTTAAATGCCTAATCGCTGAAATACTGGTGAAACTGTTCAAAGTAAGCAGGATGCCTAACAGAACTTCCACATGCTTTAAGGTCTTTTCACCTACAATCATTAGGTTGTTTGAGTTAGCAGCATTTGATCTGATCTAAAAATGTGATGACACAAATCTAACTGTGCTAGCAGAGGAGCTTTTGAGTGTTAAAGGGTAAGTGCTTGTTTTTACCATGACATGTTCCAACTGCATCATGTCTAGAAGGTAACTCACAAATTGCTAAATTGCAAAAACGTGTTACCCGATGACCTATTTGTAACCTGAAGTACTTGAGGTCAATAGGCATGGCCCATGCAGAATCGATCATTGGTGATTGATGCACAGTGCATGCTGGTTAGATTTGTGTGTGACGTCATGCACAAGTGGCCAAAAAATAACCTCACAAAATCAATGCAATTTTTAGAGTCAGACACTACATTTGGTCTCCGCCGACTGAAAGTCCCAGGGCATACTGTTACCTACTTATTTTTGACATATTTATCTTTCTACTTATTCTTTTTGTTTACTTATGTCCTTGCTTCTTGTTTTTCCATACAGACCCATCATGTTGCTGCACTGTCCACTTGCTACGGTAACTATATACATTTTCCTAATATTTAACACTCGGGGAAAAAAAAAAACAAAAAAAAAAAAAAACATATTAATGGACATAACATTGTACTGATGCTACTCACCTGCTCACCAGCTTGTGTCCTGGCTGTCATTGTCCTTATTAGTCACTAGACACTAAAACATTGGAAAATTGGACTAAATATACATTTCACTTTGATAACATGTTTGGGCCATGTTAGTTTTGTAGTAGACTATAGGCTAATTGTAAAGCTCATAATGCTTATAGTGCGTCCCATGACATTTGACATTTCATACATGTAAGAAAATCCTGGATGTCAAAAATGAGGTTTCATGATTTAACCATCACCATGTGATTCACAGCTACAAAGACCTGGATCACGGTGCAGCATGTCTGGGACAGGAGCGCCACCTGCTGGATAATGACCTCAGGTGCAACATATTTTGGTGTGGCTGAAGATCTTACAGAATAATTTGGGTCAGACAGTAATAGGCGAGTCACAAAAAAACAACAGATGACATTTTTTTTGAAAATCGCTCTGATTCGTTCCGTGTATTTCTGAATTGGTTAAGAAAAAATACGTAATTGGATTGGCCCAGCTCATGAGCACTGATTCTGGCTGTAAAGCCATCCAGCCTTGGAGCTGAGGTCATGTGAAAGAATGAAAACACATCTTGAATCAAGTCTTGACACTGAGCTTTCCCACCACTAGATGGGAGAAGTGGGGCAAAATACGGTGAAAATAAAGGTCCTTTCTCTTGTGCTATAGGAGGACTGGATTTGGTGCTGCACGTACACCGCTCCTCTGCAGCCCCTAAAGCAGACAGTCTGGTTCCGTGGACGTCATATGATAAGTCTGGAGGAGAGCCAGCAGCAGGACCCCAGTTTGGAGAGGAGGACGCATATCTCAGTGAAGGAGCGCAGCCAGGGCCCCCTTTATCTCCACAAGGCAGGGAGGCGTATCCTTTCCCCCTTTACATACCACTCTCTCTCTCTTTCCCATGCACTAACTAGACTACAACCTGCTTCAGTCGACGCCCCACCGCCCATGAGATTTCCAGCACAGGGCAGAGCTAAGTCCTCCGTGCGTCGCGTTCACTGGAGAGGAAACCATCAGGGTCTTGTTATTGTCGGGCTGCGCACTCAGGGCATCACCTCATCAATAACAGGAGGGGTGCCAGCCAGAAGAGGAAGAAGAGGAGGAAGGAGGAGAGGAAGGGGTGCTGAGAGTATTCCTGAATTGACGCTCAGAAATAAATAAAAAAGCCTGTTTGGAAGACGTCTGAGGCTGGAAGTGAAAGGGATCCGCAACTGAGTGAGTGATGATTTACAGTGTTGTTAAGCTTCCAGCATCCTGTTTGACTCGGGCAAAAGGGATGAGATGGAGACATGGGGGAAATTATTATAATAATATTGAGGAAAATATGAATCCTTACTGTAAACATGGTCGTTGCGTTATTTTGAGGTTACAACTGAGGCGCAGCATCCTTTCAGTGGACTGGATGCAAATTGAAGACAACGAGCAGTAACATTTAAGTGCTTTAGCTGCATGATCATGTCAACAGCCTTTATTAGATGTGCATTGGCCCGCTGTACTGTAACCTATACTGTACTTGATAAGCAGGCAGGCCGACAGGTGTAACGGGACGACATGTTTACGCAGATGCCTGTGATGATGCATCATGTAGTATCGATCTGTTTTGCGAGGAGAGTGTTTCAGCATGTCTGTTTTACCTCAGCGGTGATTTTTATTGTTTTTAGTGAGAGATGCTGGCTGACATAGTGGCTGCATGCAGGCTGTGGAGGAGAGGAGCAGAGCAGTGGTGTGTTGTGATGTGATGTGAGCAGTCTGCCGCTCCAACATGGCGCGCAGGAGCTGAGCAACCCTCTTGGCCATTACATACTCCTGTCTGGAATTCACACCGTGCAGGCAGCAGACCAGGCAGTCGGGTTTCAGGATGACAGGGAATGAATGTCTACGCATCCCTAACTGCCCAGTTAATAGCAGCTCAGGTTGCCACCAGTGATGGAGTCTCTCTCCTCTCAATAGACTTGTGTTTGTGTGTGTTTTCCTTCTGTTTAGTCTCCCGGTGAGGGTGTACAGATCAACTCTTCTTAGGCCACACTACTGAGTTCTGTCAACCCAGCTGGCATTGATTTGGTGTTTTTCAGGAGAGAAAACATTTGAACTGAGTTCAATTCAATTGCCTAATCACTGAATTGCTGGTGAAACATTTAGGATGCCTAACAGAACTTCTACATGCTTAGAGGGCTTTTCACCTACAATCATCAGATAATTTCTTATTGGGAGATGACCTCCATGAACAATTCTCGATGCTCCTTCCTTCATACTCTTACCATGAGAGATGGTTTTATGAACACAGTTATTTCTGTTGTTGGTTATTTGACACAAGAGATTTCTGCCTTTGAGTTAGCAACATGTGATCTGATCTAAAAATCTGATGCCACAAATCTCATCAAACCATGCTTGCAGAGAAAATTTTAAAGGGTAAGTGCTTGTTTTTTCCATCACATGTTCCAACTGGGTCTTTTGTAGAAGGTAACCCACAAATTGTTAAATTGCCAAAACTTGCTACCTGGTGACCTATTGTAACCTGAAGTACTTGAGGTAAATAGGAAAGGCCTCTGAATAGAACAATTGCAATTGCAATTGCACCCACTCCTACTTTTACTCTGGTTTTGTGTGATCACAGCAGGTGACACCAGACAAAGGGTGTGTTTTTATTTGGTCTTATGTCCATTGTGTTTCTCTCCTGGGTTTCTGCTCCGATGTGATCAGACGTCACTGTTGTGGATAAATATGTTTGTTAAAGAGACCACCAAGTTCACAACACACCTGAGAGAATTTGTACGAGTCCTCGAAGCACATACAAGGCATCATCAACTCTTTTTTCGTGTTATTCGGTTTGATTGACTGTTACAGTTTCTTCTGAGGTGAATTTATATCTCATTGTGTTGTCATAGCAGCCCATATGAACTTGACTGTGAATTGAACTTCTGATTTCGTTTGCAAGATGAGTGCAGGAAATGATTGTGTGTTTTGGTGAAATGATTAGACCAAAAGTTGTTTGGCATTAGTAAAATTTTTTGCCATTTTCTGCACCGTGTCACAGCTGTACTTACGTTTTAGATAACAAGAGTCATTAACCAAAACAATTTGTATTGGCCTTTTTTTCATGAAACAACCCAGAATATGAATGTCAGAAATTACAGTTTCATGTGAATCATAATTTCTACTCTTTTTGAGATTATGTGCATTAGTCTTAATCGTCCAACAAATTTAAATACAAAATAACACAGAAAGTGCAGAGAATGAACGTATAAATGAATAATCAGGAACATATGGTTATTAAACAACTTGGTGTTAAAGAATCACGATGTGAGACTTAGTTTGACCTTTGAATTCAATTCAGAGCAAATGCCCTGGATGAAAAAAGGAGGAAGAATCAGAATATTAGCAGCACATCTCTGCTCTCTGTTGTCTGTTCTGTCGTTTTATTGTATGATCGAGACATGCCTCGGCCTGGCTGGGTGTGAGCTGGAGGTCTATATCCGGTCGCCTGCTCTGTGTTGTGTCAGCGACTGGCAGCAGAGCCGACAGCACTTGTCTCATCCAACCAGTCGTCATGCTGTATTATGACTCTGGACAGCCACATTTCGGCATGTCAGGTTTTGTGTGCCTACGTGTGTTTGTGTACTTGCAGCTTTGTGTGTGTTTCAGTCTGAAAAGATGGATGGTGTGTGTGTGTTAGTGGCTGTCTCCTGGCCTGGCAGGCTGGGCACTGGGATGGATCTGTTTTCACCAATTTAGATAGGGGAAACAGGCTGGTAACCGGAAAGCCATTCATTCTAATCTTGGACTGTCAGTGATAAATGAGGTGAAGTGAGAAACACTTTTTACTACCAACCAACTATAGAAAGTGCCCAACAGGAGAAAAGTGGTCATATTGGAGTGAAAGTGTGAAACTGATTGTTGCCAAAAAGAGCACACTCACCAAAAACTGCCCTGACAAACACAGCTGAAGCAGGCAAATGACATCACTGTAGCATTACAGTTTAGTTGCCAAATCTCAATGCTCCCATTTACATTACAATTAAGACACAACACCAAGCTGCCCACACATCATTAATGTAGGTATATTATATATATGCATGAAAGGGTCGCTTATAGTAACACACTCACAGAGAATCGGCACTTAGCTCTGCAGTTCCCCTTCAGCCCTGCACAGCATTTAATGTCTTTAATATATTAATTTCCTTTTTGCTATGGTGGACTGATGTCTACCTGAGCCGAGAATAAAGTCACTGTCCCTGTGTGTTGTAGTCCAAGCTTCTCTTTGCTTTTGCAACATTTTCCAGTATTTCTTGATATAGCTAAGTTTATATCCCCATAATAATATATAGTATTTTTTCCAATATAACGTTAATGGTAACATTACGTCTCTTTCCATTTCGCTCTCCTCCTCCTTCTCCTCCATGCTGCTTTACCTCTGTTTACTCCCTAGCTACAAGTCCTTGTGGGTGACATAAACATGCTACCACAAAGCAGTAGCGTTGCTAGAGTTATATTAGCCTTCATACCATAATGTCTATGCTTCATACAATGAATATGTTTTGAACTCACATGATACATTTGGATCATCCAACGGTCATTCCGACGTCCAGAGATGTGCTTTACTAGACGTAGCTAAACCACAGTCAGAGTAACGTTAGTGTAGTAACAGAGCTAACCAACTAGCCTACATGTTAAAATTCCGGTTATATCCTATGGTAGACATTTCATATTGCACTATGATATATATCTTAATATTGCACAGCTCTAGTTGTCACCATGTTGAGAGCTGTGCAGGGGCAACAGAAATGCTCCCAGTCTCTCACATAGCACCTTTAAGTGTCCTTCAGCCTATTATTTTGATTTCCCAGCTCATAACTTAACTCAAGTTAACTTGGATTTTTAGCATTTAGCAGCTTTCATTCAGATATTTCCCTTTTCAAAGTTAGTGGTAGTCAAAACAGAGCTAAAAGATGACTGAATATGTGACAGGTCAGAAACCGTCACTCCACGTGAATGCTAAAGATGCTACGTATCTGACATGGTAATATGATAAATTAGTATGCGTATTAGGCTACGTTTATATGATTGTATTCTGGTCTGAACAGAAGACGCAAAAGTCACACTGCCATGTCCGCGCACATGCGTAGAATCTTGTATGTGGAATGTTTTGTATGTTGACTGAAACACTACTGCGGAGGGTATTAGTTTTCCACTCTGGAGAGTGGTTCCATTTTTTGCGTTTTTAAGCCCCGAAAACGCTGTCACCGTCTAACGAAAGGCACTTCCGATAAAATATTTTGTCGTTTTTACCCACAAGCCTTCTCGTGTAAATAGGGCCTTTGAATGAAAATGCCATGCCAACATTTTTTGCTTTCAATATAGCACTATACCACTGGTAATGTATTACTGTCATATGCAGGCATTTCAGTGGCAGAACTGGTGGTTCAACATCATCATCATCATGAGTCACGGGTTCACATCCTGCCCTGAGCGAGTAGCCCCAGAGTGATATTAGATATTTCTAATTGCCCTCAATGACTTTGCTGTCTTTAACAAGTCATTTATGCAGTGGTTATGAAATCACATCAGCAATGGCAGTCGAGGAAGAAGAAGAATGTCATGCATTACAGGGGCCCTTACAGTAACTGTATTGTGCTGAAAGATGGCATTGTAGGGTAAAGGAGGAAATGGAAGTGAAAGCTCACTCAGCAATCGAACAGATAAGGAGTAACATCTGACGAGATGGTAGAGATGTGAAATATTATTTGACAATGCAATATATAATCCACCTTGCCCTTTCTGATTTTTTTCTCTTTCTACTTATATCGCTGCATGTCTTTTTCTCCTGGATAGTCACTTATTCCTCCCTTTTTTCTTTTGACTATCTCTCATTACCCCTCCACCCCCCCACCCCCCGCATTGTCATGACAGATAAGACGAGAGAGGATTTGTTTTTTCACTCTATTCCCAGCAAATAGTCTGTCTTCTGATACACTGTCATTTTTAGCCACTAAGTCATTTTAATCTTAGAGAGAAGTGTTTGTGTGTGTGTGTGTGGTCTTATTATGTGCGCACCCACGCGCTCATATGACGATCATCAGCGTTGCTGCAAAGATCCTATCAAAAGCACTATTGATAAGAAAGGGCTCAGCCATCTTTTTGCACTGCAGATAACCTGAAACTGACACCACACACACACACACACACGCACACACACATTCACATCTGTTTTAAGGGGAAAGAGGAGAATGAATACTAGGTCTTGTGCCCTTATAAATGAAGCACAGTGATTTTTTTATAATCCCAGAAGAGATTGGATAGGGTGATATTGGACAAACATACTTAGCGTTATCAATTTCTGAACCTCTTGAGGGCCTTAAGTAGGGTTTGGGATCTTGCCATAAGGGAAGGTACCTATTTGGCTTAATGGTTCCTGTGTTAATGTTGAGTGGCTGCTCCAATGATGTAAGTCCATATAGGCTTCCTATATCCGGGTATATGGAGTTTGCTGATTGACCAGAGAGCACACCAGGACAAAGGAGACAGTCCACTATAGAAACTGGCTGTCTGTAAAAGCAGTGCTGTCAGCAGGTCATGTTGATGCTAATGTTCATGCATTGTGTTCACAAAAAATGCCGACCTAGCAATAATCAGTACCTCCAGGTATTTATTTATTCTCCTTCAACTTCCTGAAACGTGGTTGAGCTGTATCAATTAGAGAAAGAAATATGCATTCATAGCATTGTTGTACAAAATCTTTGTATTCTACCAAAAATCAGGTGATTGATTTCTAATGCCATGGGTCAGATTTTTGGGTAAATTTATATAAGATCCCAGTCATCTGTCAGACCTAGCCATTCCTGGTAAGCTCTTTCCCATCATTCCCATCACCTGACCTTACCTTCCCACCTGTTCATTGTTCTGTTTCCCTCAGTAAACTTTGGGCCCATTTCCACCCACATTCTACCAGATTGTGTAGTTTGTGTCCGTCCTTTACCATCCATTATTCTCTCTGCCTGATCCTTGGACTGATGATTCTCTGATGTAACCCCAGTGGTTAAGTTTGTTTCTTTTTAATGTCTTCCTGGTTTTCACTCATGTCTGTCTTTTGATTGAAGTAACGTCAACTTTCAAGTTTAAGCTTGCTTGCTCTAATTTCTGAGCTTGTCAAAAATGGAGTTGCTGTTGCTGTGTCATGAGAAGCAGTAGTAGGGAGATGTGTCTGGGGCATTTTAAACCTTTTTGTCAAGATTCCAGGTTGTGGAGCTGCTGTTTAGTGACTAAACCAAGTGACAACCACAAGTGCAAAGTGCTATAACATGAAGTTGCCTTGCAAGAAGCTGTTTCCAAAAATGTCTCTGTCCTGAATACCATCTTTTATTGTTGCATTTATTTTCAATTAATCTTCCATATATCCAGCCATATATGACGAAGGAAGGAAGACATCAAACCTTCACTTTAGAGAAGCTGTAAATAGGAAATATTTGACATTTTTGTACAAAATAATTAAAATGATTGAACATAACATCCATAACAACTAGTTATTGCTCATCTAGTGTTGTTTTTATTGTGATCACTGACCTTATGGGTTACTCTCTACTAGCGGAGAATATACACCGCCAAAAACCTTCATCCATGCTGATTATCTGTCACCTCTCGTGCTCAGAAGCTCATTAACGTCTCATCTGCTTTCTTTGCAGTGACTCAGCTTGTAAAACAACTAATTGTTTACCAGGTGGGAAGCTAAATGGCCTTTTTTCTTTGCCATGGTGGTTGTCGCTCTTCCCAGCTGCTTAAATTTGGATTTTCTGAGCAGCGACCCAAAACCCAGGTTTTCAAACATCCTAACACAGACTTATCTCTGACACTGAAGATGCTATGTACGTGTTTTTCTGCAGTTTAAGCTGAACCTACATGTGTTCTGACCTCCATGCAGCGGCTAAAATCTAAACAGCAATCAATAAAGTGTCACAGGAGCTGTAGACATGGCATGCATTCACTAGATGCATCAAAAATTAACAAGCAAGTGCAGTGACTGAACAGATTTGCTGGGTAAAGGTTTATTGTTGTGGAAGTAATGAAGGTCAAGTGAGAAAATGAGGCAAGTCGATGAGGGGGAATCCAGGGAGAAGAGATGAGACATATGAGACGGGAAGGTTTTCAGACAGGTTAGGAGCTGATGACAGAGAAATAAAGGTAGAACTATATGACCAGACACAGGGTTTGGGAGACGATATGACCGAAGATTTCTATAACTTAAATGAAAAATAGACAGTATAAAGAAGGGGCAGAGAAACATCTTGTATTTAACTGTGACGTGTATAAGCTGCTTGGTTTCACATTCTTTTCTAGACTAGCCGAAGGTACATTTGATCCTAAATGCTTGTATTTCCTTTAAATTGGTAATGACTGTACAACATTTATATCTATCTTAGTTTGAGCAGTTTATGGTTGTATGGGTAATCACACTGAATTCACATTTGCACAGAGTGTGGTCTGTCAACATCAATGCAGGCTTGCTGCCGGAGTGTTTTATAACCCACTTCCACTCTAATTGGTTTGGGATGGCACTTTATTTGACGGACCCTCTACTCAAAACGTGCATATGGAGTAGAAGTGGGTAGGGAGAAAGGCTAACACGTTTTACTGTAGGTGTATTATGGTATAGGATCCAGAGTCTCTGGAGCTTGATTAATGATAAAATTACCACTATTTTATCCTCTGCTTTTTTTTTCGGGCTGTTAAAAATGCAAGTGATTAAATAGTTTACCCGTTAAGTAACATCAAGGTATTAGCTTTAATACACATAATCACAGCTCATTATTCTTGAGTCCTGTCCTGAACAGACTGTCGCTACGTTCTGACCTCATCCCATCCCATCCCACCTCTCAGTCTCTGTGTGGCTTCTCATTTGTCTTCTTCCACACTATGTGACTATCTTCTGCGCTGACAGAGCTGTTATTTATGGGGGATCTCCTCTGTGGGAGAAAGGAGTTTTACCCTCTGACCTCTGGAATACTAACGTGACCTCAGCGGACTTCCTCCAGTTTTTATTGGCACTGCACTGTTTATGTTTGAATTTCTGTTGTGCCTCAGATAGAAGGATACAGAGCTGCACAGTTGTAGAGAAGTGGTGTCTGCTGGTCTGAGACAAGAGAGAGCGTGTGTGTGTGTGTGTGTGTGTGTGTGTGTGTGTGTGTGCGTGTGTGTGTGTGTGTGTGTGTGTGTGTGTGTGTGTGTGTGTGTGTGTGTGTGTGTGTCTGTGGCCAGGGCAGAAAGGCAGGGAGGAGTATTGTTGTCCCCTGTGCTCTTTTGGCCTGAAGGAAGGAAGCTGTGGAAGTGGGGAGTAGAGAGAAGGAGGAAGAAGTGCCACTCCAACTCAGTGAGTGTGAAGGGGATTTGAGATTAGTTTCCTCTTCTAGACTCTCTCGGTTTTCTTATGCAGAGCCCAGGTCATTAAGCTCAAGAGACATTTTCACAGTCATCATTCTCTCTGAAGAGGAGACATTTTTGTGCCGAACAGTGTTATTTTGTGTGTGTCTCCCTATGCCTTTTTATTCAAGAGTAGCCATAGTACCATCTTGTCAGCGTCTGGGATCTGCCCAGATTTCAAATAATGATAATAATAAGTAATTAGTAATTAATTGTCGGTGGTCTCTTAGTTCCATCTGATTTTTACAGAGTAGTTTGTTGTTATGATTTAACACATATTCCTTCTACAAGGTAAGAAGGGCTCTGCAGAAATAGGTTATTGGAATGAGCATGTTTGTGTTGGACAAAAAGACATTAAAAGCTGTTTACAAGGTAATGTGATATGAATAATGGAAAAATAGTGTCATTCTCTCTTCTGTCCTTTTTTCACTTTGGCTGTCTCATCTGTTTGTTTGCTATGATAACCAACCTGCCACTCACCGTACTTGGCTCACTATTCTCTGACTGATAAATGAAATGATTTATGATTAATGCAGGAATATTTCAGAGTTCTTCCTAAAAATATGGCTATAGTTCAGTTGAAAGGATTGGGGGTGGCGATATTCTATATGTTAGCCATACATGAATTTTTGTGCCATCTTTCTTTGAGTAGTGAATTTTCAGTGTATTCTATGAACTTTACAGATGGTGTCTATAGGATCGATTCATCACAATGAATGGATATATAATTCAGTACAGTGTGGTTCGTTGATGTGTTTTAAACAGTTTTTGGACAACAATGGAGGTCATTGGCACAAAAAACAAGTCAGGCTTAACTACACAGATGATGCTAGTTGGCAGGGTACAGCTATTTTTAGTTTTTGGTCTTTTCAGATATTTGTTCATAATCACCAGATCATGCCTTATGATTTGTTAAATGACTTCTATTATATTCTTTTCTTCATGTTTCTGTTAATGCCACAGTGTTGTCCCATCTCCTTGCAGCATTGCAGGTGAATTGTTAATTATTTACTATTCATTTAGGCGTATATGCCATAAATCAAGTTCTGAAATCATCTGTGCTCTCAGTGCATTTGAGCAACATGGGAAACTGGATCAGAGACTGTCCAACACCAGATTGTTGTGGTGTTTGTTTAAGCTAATCCTAGTTTAGTTGTGATGAGACCTGGTGAGATGTGCCTCCTCCACCAACAGTTAGATTCATATATGCATGGCCTGTGGCGTCCCAGAGTCACACAGTGTGACTACGAGTCTCATGTGCAGATTAGGACAACAAGTACTTTCTGACCTTTTCTTAGCGTAAATAATGAATACGATGTTTTCTAACCGACTTTTCAGGACACATTAGTGCAAATTGCTGCAACAAATGTGGTTCCTTTACTGAAAGTTAAAATTTTAAATTTTTAAAATGTGATGTTTTTGTTACAGTGTGGACAATAATTTTAGGTGAAAATATGATCCTGCCATTTCAGAGGAAGGAGAACCTTTTCTTGACACCTTGGATCCAGAGAGTTTTATCCAGTTTTATCCAGCTTTAGGTCATCATGATATCCCTATACAAGGAAGCCCAGCAGGGTTATCATTTACTGAGCTCCGTAGGCATTAAGGTAATCACTTTTAGGGCATTTCAGGCCAGACAGACAGTGAGTAAAGTGACTGCTGGTGCCAGAGGACCGTGATGCTATTAGAAGAGGATGCTGGTGCTCTATGCAGGCACTTATTGTGTACCTGGAAATGCTACAACAGCAGTGCACTCAACAGGGAATACAGCTGGTCATTAGTCCGTTACCCCGACTTCTTGTTCTGAGCACCTGCCTTGACGTATTGACAAAAATATCTTTGTTGTTTTGTATGTAGACGACTTCCTCTCTCAGTCCTGTCTGACTGATAATGTTGATCTATATTTATCCATCTCAATGCGTTTCCACTGGCAAGACGAGGCTCTCTGTGAGTAACTGCCGGCCTCTCTGGATGTCTCTTTTTCTTGTTCGTAAATGTAATTACTCTTCAAACCGTGCTGCAGAGATGCTTGTCTTTGTGTCTGCTTTCCTTTCTCCTTGTTAATTTATGAGAGAGGAGGCAGGACATAGTCCAGCGATGTTGGACATATTTTCTTTCCAATACATCTTAAAAAATCATTACAGCTGTAGGCTAGAGGTTATAAAGAAGCAGAGCTGGCATTACAATTTAGGTTTGAATGGTGAAAATCTTAACACTTAACTCTCAATTGGTCCAGTAGACATCTGTGAGCTGGATCGTATCGATCCCATCTCAAAACTGGATTTTGTACTGCGGCCTTGGCTTGATTGCTTTAGGCATAAGGATGAGTATCAAATCTCTTTAGCACCAAAACCAATACTGGTCAGAGTCTTAGCCTTGCAAAGTTATAATTTATTATTATTATTGTTATTGTTATTATTATTATTAGTAGTAGTATTTTAACTTAACTTTTGATTTGACAGAGTAGTCTTGTTAAATAGTTTGGCTTAATATTAAATCTCATCTCAGTTGTCATGGAGTTGACTCATGTTGGGACTCATGCAACTAGTCGAGCTATAGCAACTAAAACAGATGAAAGCTCTGGAAAAAGCTGTTAAGTGTACCTTTTAACTACCAGTCCCAAAATCAAAGATGGTGTTTCTATTATTTAGATTATTTGAGACCATTTCGTTTCAGCAATGATCTTATGTAATGGTTTATATCAAAGCTACAATAAACAACAGCGAAGTTTGTCATATTTTCTAAATAAAACAGACAGAAAATATTGAATATTATATACTGTATATTATATTAATATTATATTAAAACATGTCAGTAGTATACAAACAAAAAAATATCGCAAACCATACCCAACACCTACAGAAGATGCTGCATACAAGCTATAAAAACTATTTTTTAAACTTTCCTATTTCAACTATGGTCAACATAGTTGAAACATGGGCAACTATGGGCGGCTGTGGCTCAGTGGGTAGAGCAAGTTGTTTAGTGGTCACTGGTTTAAATCCTGGCTCCTCCTGTTCTTGAGACATGCACCCCTCGGTGGAAAAGCACTATACAAATGCAACACCATTTAAAGATGTTGGTTAATTACACTTACAAATTAGTAGCTGGACATATCTTGGCTAAAGACTTAAGAATTTAATTATCACTTATTTTTATTTTGCTTTAAATAAGTGTGACACATCTTACTTTAATGTCAATGTCCCTCAGTTGTTAATATGACATAGAATTCATTGTTTGAAAACAAATTATGTGGTTAAAGATTTGTGTGGAACTGCAAAAATCTGAGAGACCTGACATTTATTTTCTGTCAGCTGTGTCTAATTCTCATTTAACTGTACTGAGACTGAAGCTTTTGAGCAGCTTGATCAAATTGGGCTTCACAGAGTTTATTCAGCGGAGAGGAAAAAGTACCCTGCATTTTTCACAGCTGATGTATCCAACAGACATTATTAGCATAATAGAAAAACACTCCGTTTCAGTCTGCACCTCCCTTCTCCATGCAGCATGAGCCAGTCATGGCTACCTGATGCTCACAGTGACTTCTCTCAGGTCAGGATGGCTCAGCCGGTGCTTCCAGGCCTCCTTCATACCACTGATGAACTGATCCAGATGCTCAGTCAGCTAACTGCCCTGCTTCCACTATAACCTGAGGGTCAGGAAAGGAAGGAGGCTAAGGGAGAAAAATAAGTTATAAAATACTGTCGATGCACAACAGAACCAGTGCCAGCATGAACACTGTAAAATATTTTTGAATGTGGAGCCTTATTATATGACTGATCGATGAATTTAACTGCGCTGGCTTCCCTTATTCAGTGTCATCTCCAGATGTTTTTTTTCGTTCTTCCTGTTTGTGCTGGAATCGTGGGAAATCTGAAAATTCAAAAGAATGTGTTGGACAGTATGTGTGTGTTTTCTTGTGTGGGGTTGATCAGATGATTGTGGTTTTCCTCTGTGCAAAAAGGTCTCCATGTGACGGTAATGTGGTTTTGTAGAAGAGCAGAACTGAGTTTTTTTTTTTTTTTTTGTGAGTCCTGCAGCTGCTGCGATTGAACTCATAAGCATGACAGGAAATGTATGCGTCTTTATGTTTTGAGAAGAGCCAGTGTGGTTGCCTGTTATTATGTGGGAAACAGCAAGGACAAGATAGGAATCATTTGATCTATTGATATGTGCATAATCTGAGCCTTAGTTGGGAGATGATGCAAGCAAATTCACAGTAACAGTGGGTGCCCCACTGGAGGGGTGACATGATCAAACAGTTTTAGCACATTTTTACTGGTGCTGCAGGTGGGTGGGTCAGTGGGTGCAGAGTTGTGTTGAGTTGTTGTGTCATAGTTGTTTTGCAAGAGTCTGGTTTGGACCAGTGTAGAGAAGTCAGAATCCCATGTGTGCTGTGATGCAGTTTCAGTTTGGGCTGGAAGAGGCACACTGCTGCTGCTGGGAGCAGGGTTGCAGCGATCGCCAGGGTACCACGGTAAACCGCCATACCTCCTATGTGAAGGTGACACATGTCATGGTTTTATAGGAATCAGTTGTCTCCCTCACTTAACTTTATCAAAAAGCCAAGACTCTCTCTGCCACGCTTGAAAGTATTATGTTTTTCACAGGTAATCAATATATTGACACAGAAATTAAAATATAGATATTACCATATGTTGTCTTACATTTGTGATATTGTAATTTTGCATTTGATATCTCATAATTGCTGAATCTATTTATTAGTTTAAATAAAGGAAAGTGAAGTCTGCATGCTTATTCAAGAGCAATATTTACATCCATACTTAGAGAGTTCAAAAATTTCATGTTTAATGTGGAAAATCATATTATGCAGTGTATTTCACTAATAGTATACCATTAAGAACACACAGCTCTTATTGAGGGAGACCCTGGCTTTGACTCACTCTAGTAAATACCCCCTATCCAAAGTTGAAATTAAAACAACACCTCTTTTGTATAAATCCCTACACAATGTATGTGAATATTACAAGACCTCACCTCATATCAGATGGTGTGCCAATCTCTATTATAAAGATATCACAGATAATAATATAAAACTTGATGTAAGATGTCAGATTTTTAAGGGAGCATGATACGTCTCAGCACTCGCAGTCCTTTTACTCTTGCTTCAGCTCTGCCTCCATCCATCCTCCATCCCAGAGCTCCGGTCTGGAACCTATTAAAGCAGGAATCTCCAGCAGCGCCCTGCTAGCACATTAGCATGCCTTCACTGACTCTTCCTGACAGGAAAGAGACACTGATTTAGTGCGAGCAGACAGATATTTAACCTCAGTCACTGGGAAGTCTTTGGAAGGTAAATGTCTGGTGGGTGAATGAGGAAAAGTTGTTTGTCACTTTGTGTCAAGTTTGATGTTGGTGGTTATGTGTGGTTAAGTAAGTCTGTCTGTCTGTTTTTCTTTACATCAGGATGGCTGAGGTGTCACAAGAGGAGAGACTCCAGGCCATCGCTGTAAGTGAACACAAACACACACACACACACACACACACACACAGAGTGCACATCAAAGCACACTGATGGCCGTAGAAACAACAAATCATTGCTGCTTGCCGCCCGTCTTAATGACTCAACCTTTTAGATCCCATCTCCTTCACCCATTAGAGGACATGGAAAGTTAATGCAGAGGGATCCATCCCATGCTTCTCTATATTGGTCTCTCATCCTTTTAACCTGTTTGATCTCCTGTACTTTCAGACACAGTAATCTAGGTTTCTGCTCAGTGTAATTATATGTTATATGGGATATGCGTTTTCACAGAACATTTCGACATTATGGCAGACACATTGAACATACTGAAACGCATGTGGATTTGGTTTGTTAGGAGTGGTTTTGCAGAATCATTACACACCAATTAAATGTGAAATTTAAACAGAAATTGAACATCATAATGTAGTTTTGAAGTTGGAGCCTTCATTTATTACTGGTTAATGAATCTAACAATGCTGGTCTCATTTTATTCAGTGCAGAGGTTTTTTTAATTCATCGTGTTTTTGCTGGATTAGTGAGAAAGGAGAAAATTTAAAAGAATGAATCAGGACAACATTGCAAAAATGGCCTCTGTAGAAGGTACTAAATGTAAGAAGATCAATCTAACTTCTCAACAACATTAGGATCACACCACTGACTTCAAATAGACTTATGGAGTGAATAATATGTACCTATAAATATATAATACAACTGCACACCAGCCTACCTCAATTTTTCTCTTAAGCAATCACACAGACTGACACTGAATATACTCAGTCATCAAAATATTCCATTAAATCACCAGTAGTACCATTAAAGATGAGGGCTGGGTGTGTTTTGATATTGATTTTGATGAGATACTTGAGTTTCACTTCTAATAGCTCATACATGTGGAGCCCAGCCCTATTAAAGACACAGCATGGTGTATTCTTTTTATCTAGTCTTAGATTGTTCTTAGTATTGTTTTGTGCAGAGTGATGGTGATGTGTGTGTGTGTGTGTGTGTGTGTGTGTGTGTGTGTTGTAACAGGAGAAAAGAAAGAGGCAGACAGAGATTGAAAACAAGAGGAGGCAGCTGGACGATGACCGACGGCAACTCCAGCATCTCAAGGTACACACACTCTCACTTCCACATGCACAGACACGACTCATTTGCACTGCTGCACATACATGAGTATAATTTTGCTGCAGTTGGAAATATAAAATAAAATAATTAATCTATCAAAAATAGTTTAAATGCTGTATATATAAACAAAGATAAATTTGACTGATTGTGTTATTTTTAATTCTAGACATGACAATCTGATATTGTGACAGTCCTAGTTCAGAGATGCAGTAGGTTGGGAAAATTTTACCCACTTTCCTATAATAAGAAACTAATAAATGATTTGTGACAAACCATTTTCTATTTTTAATGTAGTGTAGTTTGAGGTTATGTCAAACAGCAACATAGGACTATCTTGGCTCAAATGTTAAGTGTGTCTGGGATCAAATAACATAATCATGATGCCACAGGCCTCAAGGAATTGGGGTGAGGGGATGCTTTTTTGCTGAGTGGAGGAGTTCCCACTTAGTTTGAAAAGTACTGGACTCCTCACACTGATGAGACTAATGTATTTATGAAACAACTCACTCCAGGTTTAGCCTGAACCCCTCTCCTTACTCTCACAGGAACCTTAAACAAAGCTGACAGAAATATTGCCAGTCAGTTGTTTGCTCTAAATTCAGCTGAACCGTGTCAGACACCCAAATAACTAAATTAAACTCAGCAATGCCTTTTAAATCTGTCCCACATAGTGAGATACTCCCTTACTGCCGCTGTCACAGAATGTTCGGCATGGACAGCAGATAACACCGACAGCTCCTCCACATGCTGTTTATACACTCACACACGCTCCCAAAAAAGCACATTCAAATCTGCGTGCATGTGGACTCACACTCGTTATATCAGAGCCAAGGCGTTTGTCAGCGTGTGTGTCAGTGCTATCAAAGCTATTTCAGCCCCGCACAATTCGGCAGGTCACAGATATGGGCAAAGGTTGTGTCTGACCTGTGCAGCTGCCCTTGCGTGCTCCCACTTTTTTTTCTATTTTCAGAGCTTTGTAAGCACTTGTGTGTGTGTGTATTCATTTTTGTGTGCTTATAGCTTCATGAAAGAACACAGAAGCCTTGGACAATGCAGAGGGCTTTGACAGAGGAAACAGATTTTTGTCCCACTCCCACCAACAGGAAAGGGCTCATACACCCACTGCACCCCGCATTCGTCTCTCTCTCTCTCACACACACACACACACACACACACACACACCGAGGGGAAGTGTAATCACGCTGTACAGGAGCATTAGAAGGCTCTTTGTGCAAACCACAGCAAGTATTGCTTTTCCAGAGGCGGCTTTCATGTGGAAAACCCAGTAAATGTCTGTTTACACACCACATTTTTACAAGGGTGTACCTGCCCCCACTATTAAATCGTACAGGACCATACACACTCTCAGTGTCAGGATGAAGTAATACAATGTTGTTAACACAGAAAGCATTAATAGGAGTTCTGTTCTTAATTAGGAAGCCATGACAAATATAATTATGTAATCACACAGCAGCTGGCAGTCTCCTTAATTAAATCCTCTGAATGTCAATATACTCCACATATATAAATAAAACACAATTTATAAAGAGGAATATGGAAGGTATGAACTGTTTTCCCAAAAACTAAAACTTAAACTATTCCTTTAAAATACCTTTAAAGGATTTTATTGTTTGGAGAAATAGAATTATCTATTTTCAGACAAAAAGTTTGACTAATAAATGGAGCTGCAGCTGCTCAATACATTTGGATGTGTGTGTGTGTGTGCGCGTGTGTGTTTGTGTCACAGTTCCGCCCTTTGTCTGCTACGTTAGCAGCTTTTACTCCCGAGAACAATGGAGAGAGACATAACTTCAGCGCTCCAGCTTTATGACTGTTCGTGCAGACTGGTGTGTGTGTGTGTGTGTGTGTGTGTGTGTGTGTGTGTGTGTGTGTGTGTGCGTGCAGATGACTGAATGCATTTAGTGATGTCAGGCGTTGGGATAGTAGGGTGTGGCAGCAGAGCGAGCAAGACTGAAAGAGAGAGAGAGAGAGAGAGCGAAACAGTGTTAGACTCAGTGCCCAGGAGACCATGCAGGGCTGTGGTATGAAAAGTGTTGAATTACACAGTGAGTGTGTGAATGTGTGCTCTAAAGCTCTGTTGAGCTGGATGTCCAGAGCTGACTTACTCAATGGTAAAAGCATTGAAAAAGAACAACAGGGACTTCTAAAAACAGACGCACACAGATTATTACATTGAGAGAAATAAACCCTGACATTTACAACTTCATTTGATGCACAAACCAAATAGTTCATGAACTTCATAACGGATAAAGATGCACGCAACAGAGAGGAAGGGGTGGGGGTCCAGTCAGAGGAGGGGGAGTTTTGCTGTTGAAATTCTTGTTGCATCACTGGAGAGGAATTCACATCAAGCTCAGGTCCAGATTTTCAGTCCACCTCATGAAAACAAGAGGTTTTTTTTCTAACACTTTTTCCATATGGCCAAGCAGTGTTGAATTTTGTTGCACGGTCCGACAGCTGCGAGTAAGACACACTGTTATATTTACCTCAAAGCATGCCAAGTATCTGCTTTGATATTAGCTTATTTATGGGAGGGAATGTGGATTAGAAGTCCAGATAAGGATACAGATCTGATTGGAAATAAACACGGAGTGAAGTCAATTTATAGTGAAAATATATAGTGAAAAGTCCACCAGAGGATAAAATACAAGCATTTATTTTCATTTCAAAACACATGGGAGTATATAATCATCTTATCCTAGTATTAACAGTATCTACAGTAATTATAATGAGTATACAATCATTACATTTAGTCACAGCTGGTGCTTTCAACTGACCCATGAAGCTTTTCTTGTAATTATTGTCATCCTCTAGGAAATGTGTGACAAGATTTACAATTACGGCTGTTTTCTTATCTGTCAGTGACTTATCTAGACTTCCACTCCAACGCTTAATTGAGTATAAATGGAGAATCATATCATATTTTGGATTTTGCTGCTCACTGCTTTGATGCCCTGGCTCGATGCCATAGTCCACTTGGCAACAACAACTTGGCAGCAGTTGAAGTGTGTGACAGACTCAGTGAGTGGCGGCAGTCAGCAGAGAAGTGCTGAACGCAGTCACTTGTGGGTTTTTGTTGGAGATTAGCAAAGGGCTCGCCTTTCTATGTCAAAATACCACTAATCTCTTCATTTGAAAGAAATGGCGCCCATGGCTAAGTGAGAGAGGGTGAGAACGTGCTGCATTTTGGGTGATTGAGGTTCTGCTAATGAATTAATCAACTACTACTGATGAAAGACACATGAACCAAATTCGTCTTCCTGCTTATGCTCTTTTCATTATAGCTGATATGCACACTCAAACATGGGGGATTATAGTGAAATGTGCTTTCTTTACCATAAGAATTTAAAGAAAAAATGAAGAAAATATCTGCCTAAACTGACATCTTTGTTCATTTCCAACAACACTTTCATATCTGTGATGTCTTGCAGTCGAAGGCGCTGCGGGAGCGCTGGTTGTTAGATGGCGCCCCAGCGGAGGAGGAGACTCAGAAACGTCTGCATGAGGACGAAGTGAAGACCAAACTGCTGGAGCAGGTCATCCTCAGGTCAGTATCTAATATAAACCCCTGTGTTCTGACCTTTGAAACAGACAGCAAAGAAAATATAGTTTTATTTGCAAGTGAATGGGTCAGATGTGTGTGGTTGTCATGGTATAGATGCAGGCATGCATTCCTTTTTTTTCCAAAAAGTTATCAAGATTTAGCCTCTCTTTCTTCGAGCTACATGGTCATTAACCATGATGTAGAATTCTTGTGTCAACAACAGATTTTTTTGCCAAGTGAGCTAGCAGAACAATGAATTTCACTTGGTGTCAAAAGCTTACAGTACTCACATAAAATAGAAAAGAACAAGTATAAAAATATAAGGACATGCAGTATAAGTCAAGTGCTATGTATAGTTGTTATAAGTGCAGATTATATCATATTAGACAAGCGTTATCCGTTGCATTGCAGGTGATGAAACAAATTTGAAGATACAGACTGAGACAAATCCTGAGAAATTGGTCAGAATTGTAAATAACTGTGATTTACTTTTTCATGTAAAGTTTGAACTTAATAAAAAAACGGATTCCAGTCTCCATACATCTTAGTGTCAAGTTGAAGCATACTGTAGGAAGCTGGCATAGGAATAACTAGTATTGTGGTGCAATTTAACACTGCCTTTAACATGAAATTGGATTGCCACATAGTTCAGAGCACTGTGGCTAACGAGGTCGATCATCATTTTGTTGTATAACTGTACGTAAGCTACAGTATTATAGTCTCTGTGGAGTAAATGCATTTCAGATTCATTTGAATTCATTTGCACATGTGTTTCTGAGCCAGGCTGGAGCAAGAGATTGAAGAACTGGAGACAGATGTTCCAGCCAAAACGGGTGTGGCCAAAGAAAATGGAGGTAAGTCCAGTACCCATGGCAACATATGATCACGCAGGAAACCATGGCAACGCAGCCTGGACAGCCATGTCGGAACGAGGGAGCAACCTAATAATGGCCTCTTCATTTGCTCTACTAAATTGTTTGTCTCCGCCGGACGTAATTAAAACAATATTTCCTTTCTGTCTTTGTCTCTCCCTGACTTAACCCTGGCCACCCTCTTCTCCTCTGTGCTCTCCCAACCCCTCAATGGCACTCTGGCGCTCCCTATAGGTGAGAACGGAGTAGTGCAGAGCTCCGGTCAGACACCCAAGAGAGAGGTGACGGGGATTGAGGCCAAGCTGCTGGGTCCCAGTCCTGACCAAGCCAGTGCTGACAACCCCGTCACCCTGGTGTTCATGGGCTACAAAACGGTCGAGGAGGAGCAGGAGACCCGCACGGCTTTGGGTATGGAAGGGGTGGATGGCAACGTCAAGGCAGAGTTTGTTGTGATCGAGGATGGGGAAGGGAAAGCGGGAGGAGAGGCAGCCACGGATGAGCAGGCACCACCCAACGGCAGCATGGCGGATAAGGAAAAGGCCAACGGAGGTGGAGAGGAAGGAGAGAAGGAAAAGGAGAAGAAACAGACCTGCAAGTGCTGCACGATCATGTGAGCTGTGTGTGTGTGTGTGTGTGTGTGTGTGTGTGTGTGTGTGTGCGCGTGCCTGCATCTGTCTGTGTTTGCAGAGTGTGTAACTTTGTGTCTGTGTGGGAGTGTGGGACTGGGGGAAAAAAGAAAACAACTACAGTACAGTTTCTCAGCCAATACCAACAATGAGGGCCAATACAAGCTCCAGCTACAACAAGAACCACAAAGACTCATAAGTACACTTTACTCTGTATACTTTCTCTGATATGTATTTGACTTTTGATTTCTATTGATATTTTTCTATTTTTCTGTCTTGACATTTATATTGTATTCAGTATGTATATCTTTATTATGGGATTGTGTACTGTAAGGTCATTGTTATTATTGTTGGAAAAAAAAGAAAATGTATTAGCTCTCTGGATTGTACTGATACCCACTGGGGGGAAATCTGGAAACTTTAAATCATTCAAGTCAAAACAGCAAACATTGAAGGACACAGATACTTAAATATATATATAAACGGTATATATTTCTCTGTGCAGGCCTAACAACTATTTATCGGTCAATTTCATATTGCAATATTGTCTAAGATATTATTTTAAATAGTATTTTAATATATTGATATGAAATTATGTTTTATACAATGTATTTATTGTTTTTGGTTCTCTATATCATCTCTAACCATTAACTGCATGTAAGCTTGCAAGAACTACCAGATTTGCATTACAATCATAACAGGTGTCTGTGCTTTCTTAGATTCATATGTGCTCATATCTTTAGTCACACAGGTCTTTCTATATGTAACAGTTGATTTCATTGGCAGTGTTAGATAAAGATTTAAAAAGAAATCTGCAGCAGCTGATTAGATCAGTGACTGTATTGCAAATCGCATTAGCTTCTCATAGATACTATATGTGACACATGTACACAAGGATCACAGCTTTTGTATTTTTAAATAAGATTGATACACTTTCTTTATGATCAGTAGAGTCATGACAAACCATTGCGCAAATGCTTAAATAATTGTGTTCTCTCAATAGTAGAATCAATGTGAATCTTATGAGGTAGCACTGCATGAAGCCTTGCAGCTGTTTTGACTGTCTTGTCACTTGTTAGGTCTTAATTATACGCTATCATGTTCACATGAATGTAAATGCAGGGGTTAAATTGGGATAAGTTCTACCATAATTAAAAGAGGTGGGCTCGCTTAGCTCACCGTTAAAAAACAAAGGAAAAAAAGCTTTTTGTCTCTTTATGAACCAAATAAAAACCTGATGATCCTGTAATTTCACTGTGTGTCGGTCAGCTGCTGGTTTCTGTCCTGCTCACTCCCAGTTTAACCCCTGACTCTTTGACTTTGGCCCAATAGTACTTCAATAGATTTGCAGAAAAAGATAAAGATAAAGAGTAAATATATTTAAAGATACTTTTCTCACTAGTAACAATAATCTGTGTGACCTGCTAATAACGGTGCTGTCACGAAAGCGTAGCACCAAACTCACAGGTTAACACTGTTAACTCTTGTATTCCCTGCTAGCACTGTTAGCACAGTTAGCCACGAGCAGACAGCGCAGCAGTCGCCATGTTGAGAGCCGTGCAGAGCCAATAGATATGCTCCCAATATGACACTTAGCACCTTCAAGTCTTTTCAGCCTAAGAACACACTACAAAGAACATGGTTGTGCACAGGTACCCAAACTTTCAGTAATAATTGTATAATAAAGAGGCCATATTGTATACAAAATACTCAACCATAAATTGTGCATGTACACCCAAGCCCTGAAGGCCTATTTAAATACATTTTGGCCCTAGTGTACTCATTTGTCTGGCAGACAATAGGACGTTCCATGGACGTTCTGGTTTGCTGATGCTACGCCACCAATGCTTCTGCTCCTTCGCCCCAGGCTCATCCATGTCTCTGATTCACCCACACCATCACCATCAATCACCACCTTTCATCCTCAGTGTCAAACACACACAGCCCCACCTCCTATATGCTCGAAGATCCGCAGTTCAAAAACCTCTGAAGTTGGTGCTAATCCGCAGTCTGGTGACTCGTTGAACATCCTCCATCCACCAACTACTTTCCAGCACTCTCTCTCCGTCCCTCTTTCTTATTCAAACCGAAGATGAGAGGGATTGCGGGATGATCTGCTGCCTCCTGCATAAACTTGCTTGTCTTTTGCAACCTTCAGTGCCAGATGCATTCTGTCATGTCTTGTCTGCATTTACCACCAGAGAAATGATCCCTTCTGCTATTCCAAAGTGAGGTCAACAGGCGTGGACAGATGAAATATAGTCTATGCTTTCCATATGTACAGTTCCTCTGTAATTGTACGACTTGCAACTACTTTCTTTCTGATATTGACTGTCATGTTGTTTTTTTTCAAAAGCCTCTTTGCAAGATGGCATCTTGTATTCAATGTGTGTATATTTAAAAAAAAAAAAAAGATGACTACATCTGTGTATTGTTGGTGCCTTTGTCAGGTTCAGTTGGTGGGACTTGTCTGTTTGCGGCCATTTTTTAGACCAGGGTTTTTCTTGCTCTGCTCCTGGTCATGATGACCCAATAAAAACACTGCCTTCCACTCTAGAGAGGTACTACACTAGTTTTCACAAGATAACTATAAACAGATGCAGCTCAGACAATAGGTAATATGCAGACTACTGTTGGTGTCTTGAAAAAAAACTTTGTATCCTGTATAAACTTTTTTTCAAATTGTTGACTTTACTGGATTCCATTTTTTTAACTGCACACATCTAAACTACATCCAAAGGTAAACATGTTATGAGGATACAAACTTCATACAGGATACTGACAGTTCAGTATATACTGTATGTGTGTGTACCTATACGCATACATTCATCTGTATAAATAGTTGTAAATTTTTCAAGCTAAAGCTTTGCTTAATTGTGGGTCTCTGGGACAGCAGCAGAAAAAGCAACTTTGTGTTAGACCAATGCCTGTTCATCTATTCTGTGGTCGTCTAAATGTTTAATCTTGAATAAAACTACTGTTTGTTTACAGCGAGTCTCATAATTGTGTTGTAATTAACCAAACACCAACCAAATATACATATAATCCATGCTCAATGATGTGTGTGGTTTTGGAATCCCAGCTGATGGAGCTGCAGATGATCACATCACCCTTCTAGGGAGATGTACTCACAGCTGTACTCAAATTACCTGTTCATTTATTATGGGAACACCATTGGCTGGTAAATATATCAAAGAAAATAATGTCCAATTAAACTGCCCGTCATTTACAGAGAATGGCTCATGCAGTAGAGAATGCGTCTTCATTAAAACTGCTGGAGTAATCTGAAACATGCACTACTCAAAACATACCACTAGAGAGCATAGGCACTCCATTATGGAAGCTAACCCTGTCACAATATTATCATTGTCTTTGGTGGTGGGGGGGGGTGTATATAAATATGACATTCATCAGATGGAGGTCAGGTATACACTGTTCGCAAAATAGATAATTATACAGCTTTAAGCTGCAGCACTTGTCTCTGACAACTAATAATTAAAAGATTCTTGTGAGCTCACCATGAAAGTGGTATATTCAGTTTGTTGACATTCTCTGTGATGAGACCAATTTTACCATTCAATAGAAGTAGCAGACAGAGAATATATTGTGTGCTGTTTTTAGGTCACACCCCTGACTATGCTTTTCCACTCTCACAGAAGTAAAACACAACTGCCCTCGTTTTGACCAGTGGAACATAAAAAAAAATCATTGGAAATTAAAAAGAAAAGAGGATGGAATTTATTGTTTAAAATTAATTCCCAACAGCAAAAATGATCTCAATCAGCCTTATGTGGACAAAACCAATTCTAATTGGTTGGTAACACATACCAGTAATTACCTTTCTTCTATCATTGGTTTGTGACATGTAAGCCTCATCTAAAAAGCTTTAAAAAAAAAATAAAAATAAGAATTCAACCCCACATAACCGTATTTTACCCAATACCTGTGGGAAATCAACATGCGCCCCTGGTGGAAAAGTGTTTCAGCACCAGCGGTTGGTGGCTATGGCTCATGTGTTCCAGTAAAAATCACTCTACACACACATCACCAACTGTGACTAACTTGACACTCTGTCATGCTGTTGTTGGGTTCCTGTTTCTTCTGAACTTTATTTTTTATGACACAGTTATCGTTCCGTATTTTTTTCACCTAATACCTCAAAACAAAAAAATTGCATATGTCTTTTCTTCTTAAATTATTAGGTGCATAATTACCTGCTATTACAGGCTACCTGTGTGCACACGCCTCTATTGGGTTCTCAGCCACTTTAATTGAGGTGTATTTTCCTCAATCGATACTTGTGCTGACAAACCACAGTATCGGGACAATTACCACCATGATTGTGTTGTGCCCCACCAAAACCAGAGTTGTCTGTGAAGATTCTCAGCCGTGGTCAATCCTAAAACGAAAAGAGGAGAGTCAACTGGACTAACAAGTCTGGATGACTGAGCCACATTTATTTATCAGCTTTATGTATAAACTACTAGTTACTTTGCAGATTAGGACTTTACATGCACAACATATCATTCATGAAGACGCATGAACTCAAATGCTTCTTACAGAATAATGCATGTTAACCTTCACATTATATTTAACACTCAGATGTCATCTTTCTTGATGAGTACTTTTATTTTTGATAATTTGCCTGATTCTGTATTATTACTTAAGTGAGATTTTGAGTGACTTCTGTTTGTAATGTAGCCTAAATACTAATTATTACACTATGTAGCCTATTTGTAGCCACTTTCATACCATCAGGTCAGGGTTTCTTGCAATCCAAAGTGCAAATGAGAGAATCAGCTGGAATTGAACTACAGCTCTCCTTTGCTCTTTGGATTTTCACCATGATCTTAACAGATGATACTCCTTACACTGCTGCTCTTTGGAGTTGTGTTATGCTGTTGGTATAATCATACAGTATTATGAGAGCTCATAAGTGCGACTCCATCCTTGAATCCCGTCTTTAGGCAAAGACACTCAACTTATCTGTATTACCGTGATGACACTCAAACTCTCTCCTTTCATCACATACAACTCAAACAAATGTAACTCAGTTGATGTGATGTTCTGGAAATTTGCCGCGGACTTCTTTTTTTTTCACAAAATGATAGTAGTCTTGTCCAATCGTGACTCAAGCAGAAGCTTGTCCCCGCCTGTTTTTGGCTCTTGAGAGTGCCTGGACTAATCAGCGCTCGCCTCCATGGGTTCAGCCATTTTGTAAGAAAATCAAGCAAGTCTGCCGCCCTACCTTCGCTTCAGACCTGCAGTTTTTTTCTTGTGCAATGGACGGGTAAGTGAAAAAGAACCACACTTAAGACTTATTTTTTCATGGAAACTGACTGCTGTTTAGTCTATATTCGTGTTTCGGTTGCCTACTATACTGTTTTGACCCTGATGGGTTGTTTCCCTTCACCGTTAGACGGGCAAAGTTTTGAAACATTTTTTTTCATCAAAACATGCAACAGTTAGCAGGAGCGTAAGCTAACTAGCAACTGCTAGCCATCGCTAACGCTAACAGACGATATTTGTATGAACAGTTTGAACGGACATACTTTATCGTTAAGTGTAAACGAGACTCACGCTAAGACAATGTTACTTAATGGGAGTTATGGTTGAATAAGTTTATTTTTGTAACATATTGACAATAGTTTGTCGTTTGCTAACGGACACATTAGTTAACATCAGCTAACTACCATGGTAACTTGGTTTCACGGGAGCTCGAGCGTTAGCTAAAGCAACGTGTCTCATTTCCGCATTCATTTGTCTGCGGAGTGCCAGGGCCATGTTGAAGATGTCTGGCCTCAACGTTTCTCGTTGATTGAATCAGAGACAATGTCGGGTTGTCCATAAGTAGGGTAGGATACACAACAGCGTATTGTTTTCCGTCAAGCGTATTTAGTTTACTCTTTTAATCAGCTGAACTCCTTAATGAAATATTCTTGAGATGCAGTGTGAACGTTGCATCGAGCAGGCGCAGTAATACGCACGACGTAAATGTGTTATTAGATATATGTTTTAGGATGAATTGCAATTTTACAGTGTATCCACTCTGAAGTTTGCTCTTATGTTTTACTTTAGCCGCTTAGACGCTGACTTGTACCCTCTGGGAGCCGGCTACGTCCCTGAAATTGAGTAAGTATTTTGTATATTTGTGCATGCATGCGTAGTGTCAGAATTTCAAGCTTAGTAAATGAATGAGGAAGTCAGTTTTCTGATCGTTTAGCCACACTAGGCCACGTAAGTCCTTCTGTGAAGAGTGAGTTTAGAATGCAGTCTGCTCTGTTGTTGTGATGGATTGTGTTCTTTTTTTATTCCCTGTATAATTATGATCTTTCTGTCTTTCACAGCAGTGTCCATGACATATCAGTTGGCACAAAGGTAGGAAATGTTTGAGTCCTCCTCTTTTTGCAACTGCTTATTTTCAGTTTCCCTTTATGTCACCGACTACACTGCAGGATGAATGTTATTAAGATGTGTGTGTGCAGCTGTGTAAGACTTGGGATATGGTTTAAAGTAAATATTTATGAGTGTTGTTGATTGTGATACCCATCAAATTATCGTTTTAAAATGGCATTCATTACTTTGTTATTATATAGATATTTGTTCTGAAACTGGACTTACCTTTCTTAATCAAAAATTCTTTGAGATCAGATAATGAGTTTTAATTGTATATACATTTTTAACTGTGGCAGGGATATCTGCATGTGTCCCATGGAACCAAAATGAATTTTAGGAAATTGGTGGTTTGTGAGATTTTTCTCAAAGTCAGTGTCGACACTGGGGACTTGAGACACACAAACTGTCCGTTTGCAAGAGCTTCCTGTATAATTACAGAACTGCTGTCCAAAGCCATTTTTCATGTGTAATGAGTTTTCGGTTTGCAGACCAGCTCTTCTTTTTTTTTATTATATAAAGATTATGATGTACAGTGTTAGCACATAGAGGTTGCAGCAACTCATAAGACTGTGGACATATTTGATAATTCATTTACAATAGATTATCTGAGGTGGGGCTTCGTTTTCCTGTTCTGTTTCTGTTGGGTTGTATGGCTGCAGGGAAATGAAACTTCCTGTTGTTTATTTTGTGTGTTTCTAAATAGCATGTTGGCCTTGCTGGAATGTTAAAGAAGCAACTGAATCTTGCCCCAGTTGATATTTGTTCTACCTTGTTTCAAACACAAGACTACTAAAAACAAAAACAAAAAAAAACAGTGAATTAGATCAGCTTTTTCTGCAATCTTCTTCTCTCATAATTTCTAGTGGTGTTGAATGCTCATGTAACTGCTGGTTGTTAGCTTGTGTATGCAATAAAAATACCTGTTGAAGTAGTAATCCTTGGTAATGGTGCCTAGGGCAGATATGCGTAGGAGGAGTAATTGAACTCAACTTGCTGGAACCATCCCACCTCAACTGTCTTCATCCTCTCGGCCAAAGGTCTTCACACTGTTTAAACAATCACTCTGGTACACAAGCCTGTAATGGGACACACCCCACCCCCTATTCATTTCAGTAAGGCCTGTTTTTTTTTTTCCAGCATGTTAATGATGCACAGTTGAAAGGCTGCTGATTGGTGTTCAAGATTTGACTCTTGATTTGATTCTTTCTTCTTTTAACTTTTCCTGTTTTCTGGATTTGATGTGCTGCGGTAATGATGATGCTGAGTTATGGAGCGCTGCCTAGCTGGAATCTGTAATTATTCCGTCTGGGCAGAGCGTCTGGCATTCCGTGGTCACATTCCAATCTCCCCCCTCCAGCCCCCTTGGTGAGGCACTGCTCCCTGCCCCCTCCACTGGCAAAGGCTGATCACAGTGAACAAACATGTCTCTACCTGTGCTTCTTCTTTGTACTTTTCCCGAGACATTACCACCCACAAACTCCCCAACAAGACGCCTGCAAGGTCGTTTGCAGACGCAACACAAGTACAAATGAATCATATTAGATTTCGTTTTGCCTTTTCCCATCATTATGGGGTTTGCAAAAGCTGTTTTTTTCCCTCATCCTTTGATGCAATGCAAACCAGGCGGTGTGGTGTTTGGTAAAGGAAAATTACCCCCAGTCCATGTTGCTGTTTTTTTTAAAAAAAAAAAAAAAAAAAAAAAAGTTCAAAGTTTGCTGCTGCCATTGTCTGTGAGAGGAAGCTGCTCAACAGTTTGAGCATGTGGGCCAGTATGTCATCCTCTCCTGAATGAAGGTTACTATTATACTGTCAGTGTTCCAACCAAACAAAGGATTTGAACAATTCGATGCACATTTAGTGGATTTTTGTAGGGAAAAATGGGTTTGGCACAGAGTTTGAGTCCACTGACAGACTATTTCTAAACTCCAGTTTTCTTAACTTTGTGCCTCTTTGCACTCTGTGCTACACTTGTCAAAAATCTATAGGCATTTTCTCCTGTCATTTTTCACACAGTGCTCTGTTATGTATGTGACTTGATGTTCCTGCTCTATACTGTGTACCATCTTAGCTCTGGTTATTTTTAGAATGAGGCAGTAGGGGGAGAGAGAGAACGAGCCCCGGCATGGAACAGTAACCATCAGTCCCCAGGAGGAAGTTTAGCTAAACCCTGGAAGCAGGCCTGATCTTGCTGCTCTTCCTGTTTGGAGTTGGTCTGCTGACTGATAATGTGACATTCACCGCCCACAAGCATTGAGTCAGGCTGGAGCCACTTCCTTTATTTCTTATTGCTTGCATCTGGACATAGCCCATTTATCAAGCAAAACTAGACCCACCAACTACATTGTGTCCCGCCGTTTAGCGTTCATGTTTTACTGTAAGTTGAGTTAACTGGCCACCTTAAATGTCAAAGACCTTTTTGTCCTCCTGTCTTGTCAGTGACTTTGCCCCTCTGATATTAGCTCAGTAAATGCCTGCCATGTATGCATTCCATTTATGTTAAGATTTGAACATTTGCCAGAAGTAAGGGGCCCCTGGTCACGAGGCCACAGTGAAGCCATAGGAATGTCTCTTGTTACTCTAACTTCATGAAGTCAGATAGCAGACCATGTTTGTGTGGGCCTCTGAGTGAGAGTGACCGGCTCAGCCGAACCATCTGGAGGTCAAAGTGTAGTTTATACTACTGCATACAGTGTTGTGCTCTCATAGCAACTAACTCAGTATCCCATACCACTCCTTTACAGTATTTAGAGGCAGCGCCAAGTGTTTTCGCTCAGATCACCTTATTCCTGCCTTTTTAGACTTGGCAGTCTGACTCGAACCCCCACCAGTGTACATAATTAAAGGCCCATACTCACAAGGTGGAGTAGAATGCTAGCAAACCTGCATGGCTGGTTGTTGTTAAAGCGCTCCGGGGCCCTTCAACTCCCAGAGAGTCCTTGGGGCTCCATATGTGTGTGCGCCGCCGTGTAACAATGCCCCTAGTCTCAGCCGGAACAGGACTTTCATTGTAGAGTGTTGTAGAGCTTAGGCTGCTGAGCCACTTCTTGTGACTGTTATACTTCATCTCACAACAGCCACAAACACACACAACCATGAAAGCAGCCCTGAAACAGCACTTTATATTTACTGGAGGGAGAGGACAGTCAAGGCTGTTTCAGCAGACTATAAGCTAGTGTGGGCTGGGAGTATCTCCATCTTGTCTTCCAATCCAGAGGGCTGTGGCGTATTATCCTTCCTCTTAATACTGAATCATGAGAAGATGAGTCGTGCCGACAAACAGCTGAGCTAAGGAAAACTGCTGACTTGTGAGCCTCAAGCTGAGTAGTAGCTGTTCCTCCTTGAGTGATTGGCGTTATGAATATGGTACCTTGCCCTCCAGGTCAGAAATAATGATCCGATTGTGACTGGGTAAGGTTTGGAACTAGGAATTACTGATGGAGAAAGTTTTAAAAAAAAAAAAAGGGCGGGGGGGAAGAGATGTCAAATATCCCTGCTGACAGGATGGGTTATTTCATTCTTCTTGGTGAGGAAGGTGAAGTTCTTCTCAAGCGCACTTGCTCGATCCTCTTTTAGTTATCAGATTACGTCCTGCTTTATCACACAATGGCTCCGTAACATGAGAGCCGTGCTCTCCACCTGCTATGCTGTGCCCTCATTGGTGAAAGCACTGAAGTGAACCATTGTCTCTCTCTCTCTCTCTCTCTCTCTCTCTCTCTCTCTCTCTGCAGAGGGGATCCGACGAACTCTTTTCTTCCTGCATATCCAACGGGCCCTATATCATGAACTCAGGTAGGGGGGTTGCCATGGAGGGTGCATCCTTTTTATTGAAGTGCTTGTCGTTTGTGTTGCGTTTGTGTTGCCACGGCGATCAATCCATTATTCAGGAGGAACCAGAGCCCCCTGTCTTCCTCCCTGATTGTATCTGCTTCTGTTTTTTTCCTTCTTGCAGCCAATGGCAACGACAGCAAAAAATTCAAAGGTGACGTCCGCAGCCCCGGTGTTCCGTCACGTGTGGTTCATGTACGCAAGCTGCCCAATGACATAAATGAGGCTGAAGTTATTGGCCTGGGACTGCCCTTTGGGAAGGTCACTAATCTGCTGATGCTAAAAGGGAAAAACCAGGTAAGCACTAATCTATGCAGGTCTCACCAAACCTGTGTGACTAGCTCCTTAGACCTGGGACATGGTACCAGCTTCACAGCCTTCTGTCCTGATCTGGAAATTATGACAGTGGGCATTTTTTATAACATAAGTGCTGTTAATTAAGTTTATAACAGACCTGCTAAATTATTAGGAGGGCTAAATAAACATTGTGTCCTTTTTATATGGAGAGTGGTACCTTTTTGTTTTTTTTGTAAATATGTTATCTGGTCCCCTACAGGCATTCTTAGAAATGACCAGCGAGGAGTGTGCACAGACGATGGTGAGCTACTACTCTTCTGTCACCCCTGTCATCAGAAACCACCCCATTTACATGCAGTACTCAACCCACAAAGAGCTCAAGACGGACAACTCCCCTAACCAAGTGGTAAGGAAGAGCTCTCACTAAGCATTAAGGTTTTAAATGCAGAAAATGTCAATTTATTTTTCCTTCCACCCCTCTGGTGGCCAGTCCATATATGTTAAGAAGTTATGTCTTTTCCCCTTTAGCGTGCCCAGGCAGCTCTGCAGGCAGTCAATGCACTGCACGGAGGTGGGATGGCAAGCATGGCCATTCCAGCAGATGCAGCTAGCATGGGAGGAGCAGGGTCCCAGAGCCCAGTACTGAGAGTCATAGTGGAGAACCTTTTTTACCCCGTCACCCTGGATGTGCTGCACCAGGTACAGACACATTGTGTAGTTTGAGGAACTACAGTTACCTTGTTTTGCATATGTTGTTGGCTCACAAGTCACTTATGTCATAAATGCCTTGTGGTGTTCACTTTTCATGTTTTTATTTGTAAGTAGTTCCTTGAACACCACTGCAATTACAAAGGCAGACATACCTGTTTTCTGCTGTTGCACGACGTGTACTTTTCAGTTTGATAATTTGTTGTTTATAACATTGTCAGCAAAACCCATTGCCAATCCAGTAGTGCTAAATATACAAAATGTATGTGCTGGTAATAGTGGGACTCTTGTTTAAATAGAGCAAATGCGATGCAAATTTGTTCCCTTTGTTAATCTTCCAGTGCAGTTTTAATCAAATTTTCTGTGTTGTGTTGTCACCCCTAATAATGCGGTCTCCCCCTCTAGATTTTCTCTAAATTCGGCACCGTGCTTAAGATCATCACTTTTACTAAGAACAACCAGTTCCAGGCCCTGATCCAGTATGCCGATGGCTTGACAGCTCAACATGCCAAACTGGTAAGACTTAGGCTCTTTGTCGTTATGTTTCAGTCTGATGTTGTTACTACCACTTTGCTGGTGGTGTTGAGATTACACATTGCAGCCTCAGTGCTGTGTAAACACTGTGGGACTCAAATCAAACATGAACCTGTAGTTAAAATCACCAGTGTAAAACATCTGAAGTCTAATGCACAAATATCTGTCTCAGTCTCTGGATGGACAGAACATCTACAACGCCTGCTGCACCCTGAGAATCAGTTTCTCCAAGCTCACCAGCCTCAATGTCAAGTACAACAACGACAAGAGCAGAGATTACACCCGGCCAGACCTCCCCACTGCAGACTCACAGCCCTCCATTGACCACCAGACCATGGCTGCAGCTGCATTTGGTAAGATTTCTTTTTTTTTTCCCTTGTTCCTCCTGTAAAATAAATACTGTAATGGCATTAATATCTGTCAAGTGTTCACATTGATGGAGAGGTTTTTGTTCTTATTTTTGTTCCTTTTTTTGCCAGCTGCTCCAGGTTTAATCTCAGCTTCTCCTTATGGTGGAGCTCATGCCTTCCCCCCTACCTTTGCCATCCAGCAGGCATCAGGTCAGTATACAAGCTTTCTTTTACCCTACTGTTCGATTTCAGATGAGACCTCTAGCTCTTCTTCAAACATTTACGTTCTTCAGACATTTACAATAGGCAATTGGCCTCGACACCATCCCTCTTCATATGTGCCTCAGTTTCTATATTCCTCTGAACAGATCCCATCGGTATGTAGAGAGCAGTAAATAAAAGAAAAAGTAATTTGTTATTTTTATTCTTGTTTTAGGGCTGTCGATGCCTGGTATTCCTGGTGCTCTGGCATCCCTGGGTGTGAGCCATGGTGGCATGGCGGCTGCAGCAGCGGCCGCGAGCCGGCTTGGCCTGTCAGGGCTCACTGCCTCTGGGGGACACCATGTCTTGTTGGTCAGCAATCTGAACCCTGAGGTCAGTACACTCTTTAGGTTTAAACAGTTCTACATCCTGCCCCAGTCAGTGCAGAGCTGAGAAATATTAAAGCATTACAGTGCCAGTTAATTACACTACGGCCCATGAACCCACATTTTCCCCCATGTTATCAGACTAGTTGGACTACCTCAGATGGTTTTAAATGAAAAGGGGGGGCCATCGAGTCAAAACCTCTTCTCTTTCAGGACCTCTCTGTGTTTGACCAAACCTGCTGCATTTCTGACCTGCCACTTTGCTCACTGTGAATTTTAAGTTTATTCAAAACACTAACTTCCTTTTTTTTAAAAACTTACCATTTCATATCTTCATTTTTGTCCATTAGTTGAAATCATTCTTGAGTTGTTGGAGAGACAATATTACTTTTTTCCTCTGTATTTTCTTTTAAAGAAACACACCATGTCCATGGTTTAGAATATTTGTATATAGTGTGTAGAATGTATAAGTAGTCTGTCACACTCATTACATTTACTGTAGTCACACAATCGTTACATGAAGCACGTTAATTTGAAGATCATCTTTAAGTTGGGAAAGGATTATTAAATTGAAATTCAGATTTGTCTGTTTTATTCCGATGTAATTTTAATTAATCTAAACAAACATAGCCTGTAATTAAAAGTACATATTGTCTCTGCCTTTTTCTGTATTCCATTGTTAATCTTTTTTTCTCTTCTTTTTCTCCTAGTGTTCCCATAGTGACAGTGCATTTTAATTTAGCCAGTCTGAACTGTCTGAAGCACTACATTTCTTTGTGTATACTGACCTTGTTTTTTTACTTCCTTTTTTCTCTCTCTTCTTTCTCTGTTCCCCCTCTCCCTCTTTTGTTTTACAAACCCCTCACCTCCACTTGCCAACTGACTGCACGCCCCATGACCAATTGTTCCCTTTGTCCTCCTCTCCCCTCTGCTACTCCTCTGTCACTACTACAACCACTCCTTCTTTCACCCACCCAACCCTTTTTCTCCCCCCACCCATCATCCCCAATTTGGACACCACTCACAAATTGAAAACACAACATTGGCACCTCAATATTTTTATCTGCCATACTCTCTCCACTTTCCTCGACCTCATCCTCATCTCTTTCCTCTTCTTCCTCCTCTGTCATGCTGTTTGAATCCTCTCCTCCTCCTCTTGTCCTCTCTTCATTCTCTTCGTCCCTCATGCCTCTCCTTCCTCCATGGTACTGTGGCCTTCCTGTGGACCTCGCTGCCTGTGGCCTGCGGACATGTCCCGACTCCACTCCACTGTCCTCCACTCCGCTCCGTCTCTTTTCCCCTGTCCCCTGTTCCCTGTCCCCCTTTGGCCCCCTGCCCCGCTGCTCCCCCTGCTGTCTCTAAAGAGCGTTACGCCACACTGCCTCTTTATTCTTTTCGGTACGTTATCATCCTTTCATCTCCTTTTTTTATTACTACTGTTACCTGGCAAGGTGGGCATGTCTTGTCTCATGTTGTTGGCTTTGTTTTTGTTTGTTTTTTTTAACCACTGATGGCTCATCATCAGGCTGCAGGGCTATGAAGGGTGGGGGTGTCTGTTTGTTTGGGGGTTTGTATGACCTGTTTTGATTGTTGTGGGTTTGTGTGAGGAAAGTAAGGTGAGAACACCACTGAAGGCTGCAGCATTTCATCAAAGTTTCACACAGCATTGGTTTACTGTCCTTGGGCAAAACAACTTTTACAGTTTCATCTTCAAAGAGCACAGCCCCATAATGGAAATATTGCCCTCTAAATAGATATGTGGGGATCATTTTGTTCAGGAGTGAGACGGGAAGCCGATAGTCTCAAATCTAAAGCGACGCCCTCAGGAAGAGGGTTTAAAATTTTGAAAACACTATTTGGTTCTGCACGGTCCAGTCTAAGGCCATGAAAATTCAAGAAATTTCATTTTTCTGAGGTTGGTTTAGTCACTCAGCAACACTACCAAAAAAGATGAAATGCTGCTGCTTTTTAGTGTTTGGGAATTGACATATCCCTTGGATTATGTCACCATATTATTCCTTTGCAGTTTGTCTCAGTTACTCTAATATAGGTATGTGCATGTTTAGTTTATTCCTGCATGTCTCCATTATGCCCTGAAATTGGTCAAGTAATCAACTTTTTCATACTGTATATTTTACTCCTTGATTTTTGCCTTCCAATCACTACATCTCTTCTCGCATTTTAGCTGTCCACATCTGCATAATTATAATCTAGGGCTTATGTAGGATTAGTTCTAGAGATCCCATGCGGAATTGAACATGAAATTAGTAGAATAGCTCGACAATAACTTGCTAATCAGACTGTTCGTTTAGCAGCAGAATGAATATTAATGTCCCTGATGTGATGGTTGAAATTGTTTTTGTTGCTGTGATTGGCCGTGTATCTGCTGTTAAGACTGTGCTCTTTGTTGCATTTGTGTCGTGACCCCCTTCCTCTTCCTCCCTAGGTGTTTACGGCGATGTGATGAGAGTGAAGATCCTGTTTAATAAAAAGGAGAATGCTCTGATCCAGATGTCTGATAGCACACAGGCTCAGCTAGGTAGCTACACTCCAGCCTTGCACACCATTTGCTTTCTTTTGATCTGTTATTTCTTTCATCTTGTTTTGCGCAAACATAATTTTCAAATTGTTCAGCGCTTTTACCTAGCGGGTCTCAACTGAGCAAACATGGCAGGTCATCTTTTGATAACCGACTGCTTGCTGCTTGATTATTCAAGTATCTACCGAGGCTCAGTCAACCAAGGAGGGTAAAAGGATGGAAATGCATTCATCTTGTCACTGTTTCTCAGCTATGAGCCACCTGAACGGCCAGCGTCTTCACGGCAGAGCCATGCGTGTGACATCATCGAAACACACCACGGTGCAGCTGCCCAGAGAAGGCCACGAGGACCAGGGCCTCACCAAGGACTACAGCAACTCACCGCTGCACCGTTTCAAGAAGCCTGGCTCCAAAAATTACTCCAACATCTTCCCACCCTCTGCAACGCTCCACCTCTCCAACATACCGTGAGTGTTGATGCATGAGCCTAATTTTCATTCCCACTCTGTCCCCAGCAGCTTTTGTGCTGTAAGCCCCCCCTTTTGTAGACCTGACTCATTCTTTTCTATATTTGGTGCCTGGCATTAAGTAGTTGTGGCAGTATTTTCTAAACATGCTACACTGGAGCTTCTTTTTTTTTTTTTTTTAGATTTAATCAGTGCTATTGTTTCACTGTAACAGTAAATAAACAGGAAAATGCAAATGAGCAAAGGGAATGTAAATGCTTTATGCTAATTCTTTGTTTCCCCCCTCTGCTTTCAGACCTTCTGTGGTGGAGGATGACCTCAGGAGGCTTTTTGCCAGCTCAGGAGCCACAGTCAAGGCCTTCAAGTTCTTTCAGTAAGTCTTTCCTTGAATTCTTGTCTTTTCATCTTATTTAAATAGGACACAATGTCTTGTTGAGTCTAAAGAAAAATCACTCATAAAAGAGCGCAACACTTTGAGAATACACTGTTCCCTCTTTTTGAACAGGAAAGACCGCAAGATGGCCCTGATTCAGATGGGCTCGGTCGAAGAGGCAATCGAGTCCCTCATCGAGTTCCACAACCACGATCTGGGAGAGAACCACCACCTTCGAGTGTCCTTCTCAAAGTCCACCATCTGAGTGCCTTTCCTCCTTCCAGCCACCTGAATGCTGCTTTTGTCAAGGGGGCCTTCAGTGGAAATGGATGTGGGTCTTTGCTGAATGTTGCTCCCTTCACTAGTACTTAATCAGTCCCCATTGGTAATAGGTTAAGGCATCGTATGTAATCAATTCTGCCTCTGATTGCCGTTTTCAAATTTTGCCTAACAAAAAAGTATCTAAAAATGTTACAAGCCACAGTATTTTTCTTTGCACGGTGTCATAAAATTAATTCAGCAGAAAATGCAAGGTATTTTAAATTCAGATGTGGACAGGTGTGCTTCTCTTGCCTTGTGCACGTTCACTTCCTGTTCATATTTGACTTAGTCCTGCTCAATTAATCTGGGGCATTATGACCACGGACCTCAACAAACCTGCATTTTTGCGCACATCAAGTGTTCCTGTATCCCTTTTGTGAAGCTGCATCCTGCCCTCAGTGATACAGCCGTGTCCAAAGATCCAAAGTTCAGCAAGTGGAGTCAAAGCATGTTTCTGTTTCCAGTTCACGACCAGTTCTTGGTATACAAACCAAATCATTAATTTGTTCCATCGTACAGTTTTTAGGGGAAAGGGGCAACATTCAGCAATGTAACGTATTATATTGGAGGTAAAGCAGGGGCAGCTGATGAACTGTCACTTTAGACCAAATTGCTAAACAAAAGCCACCCTCCACAGATGCTCATGTGGATGAATCCTGTCCACACCAGACACACTTCAGCATTCCTTTTACTATGATAGTTGTGTGGGTATATCTGTGTGCTTTTTTTTTTTTTTTTTTTGAAAATGCCACTTTGAACCTCTTCGGCCAGTCAAACGGTTTGATACAAAGGATTTTGTTTGGGCTCAGCAGCTACCCACCAATCTCGTATCCATTTTGTTTTTGTCCTCCCATAGCGACCCACCTCTTTGTTTCGGGGGATACATACCACTAGCTGAAGTCATTCAATAAGGATGCACGCTTCTTTCAATATCTTATCTACAGCCTTGTGCCTTACTTTGCCCCAACCCGATTGCCTTAAGCATTTGCTCTGGCTTTATTTAGGGAAGGCGTGGCTCACAAAATGCTTTTTTTTCTTCCTACCATGCCTCGTGGTATGTACCAGCGTTGTTGGGGAAAGTGGCTCATTCAATCTTCTGTTTCTTCTTAAAAACATGTTTATCTAGAGAGTTGTACACATATATCCCCATTGTATGTAGAGTCTATGAATGTATGTCTATTAGATGCCTAATATCCTTGCTAGGTGATGTAGCTCTGTTAGGTGTTTTGTGGCACAATTTGGAGCTATATCCAGCCTTCTTGTCTTACAGTCTCCATTCACCTTCATGTAGTCCTTCCTCAGCAGGGACTGTGGTGTTTGGGACATCATTTAACCTTATTATGTTCATCTATATGTGGACACCTATATATATATCTATTCATTTATCTTTTTTTTAATGTTAGCATTGATATGTGTATCACTTCGAAGCTTAAAGGATGCTTATGTAGTGGCTGGGTTTGAACATTATCACAGTGCCTTGTGTTTTTAATCTGAGGCTGAAACACTTTCTCGCCTGGTCAGTTGACTTTGTTTACCTCTCATTCAGGTGTTTTATCTTACTGGTCTGTGAAGACGCCTTTATCCCCGTTACATTCAGGTGATCCTACCTGTGAGAGGGCAGCTCAGAGGCATTCATCAACTGAAAGTAACAGCAGTCTTGGACCAACAATTCTAAACCCAGTGAATTTTTTTTGTTCTGTAAATTCAGGATAACAGGATTCTTAGGTGGGATAGCTCTCACCCATTCCTGTCCGTGTCCACTTCCGCCACAGGCGGGTTCTTTAGTGCACTTTTCCCTCAATGATCGGTCCAAGTCAGCGATATCACGCTGAAGTCTTAAACATCGTCACATTCCTGCTTGCCTCAAGCACCAGTTTCCACAGCCTCGACCACTGTAGTTTTGGACCGGATACAGATGCGCTCTGTCTCTATTTTTGTAAAAGATTATGCATGGTTTAACAAAGCTTCATGTAGCTCCAGGCGGTTATTGCTGTTAAGGACCAAAGTATCTTTTACCCCTGCTGTTTTGTAGTGTTGTGATTCCTGAGAGCTTTTTTTCTCTCCACATTTCCACAAGTACACAAGGCTTCGGTTTCCTTTTTCATTTTCCACGTTGCCTTGGACAAACGTCACATGAAGTTGAAATATTTGGCAATCAGCCTATACTGTATATTGTACTCTTGTTTTTGTTGGATTGACTTGACAAAGTGCCCACTTTGGTAGAGATTGCTTTAGAATGGATACCTAATTTGAACCACAGTCCTAGCTGTGATGTTGATGGTGTAGAAGTTTATATGCCTTTTCAATTATTTTGTTAAAAGCTTTTATGTTTCTCTCCTTTTTTTTATATGGGGGAGGGGTGGGGTTATTGTATGAAGCGGGATTGATGGTTGTATATATTCATGTTTTTGTACCACAAAATCATTTGGATTATATCCACTTTACGTTCAAAACATGTATATTTTGATAAAAACAATACAGACCTATTAAGCTCTGCGGAGCTGTTAAAAAAAAGCCTTTTGTAACACAAAGACATTAAACCTATCTGAACACAGAAGTGTCTCTGTATGTGCCCTGCTGCCCCCCTACCCCCACTTTGCCATTCTGTTCTTGTCTCTTACATCTTCTGCTGCCTTCAATAAATCTTTAGTTTGTTCCTTCTTTCATCTGGCCTCATTTGGTTTCTGTCTCTTCTCCTCTGTCCTGTGGACTTGCTGCTCTGTATCAGTTAACACCTCGTAACATTTCCCCCATCCTGTTTACTGGTGGGTTATTTAATCTTTTACTATATTTCCAACTTCATACTCACCCCATCTGGAACTTGAATGCTCATCCGGATTTGGCTCAATCTAGCGACAATCCCTTGTTGATGATGATGGTGGTGGTGATGGCAGGGCGGAGAGTTAATTTGATATGTAACACTGGATCCTTGCTATTCTCAATGATTCTGAATAATCCTCTGGTGCTCTGCTTTGACCTTTTCAGTTTAGCAGGTCGGTCTGTCTGAGCGATGAGCCAGGTTGCTGTGGAAACTAAGTCGCTGTATCTCAGAAGATGAATAATTAAGATAACACGCAAGTATAGCTATCAGGCATATCTGACATCCATGTTTTGTACAAAGTTCCTCAGGGATGTGAGGGAATAATGACAGCCTAGTTGAGCACCTCCTGGACCACTAGGGGGAGGTCTTGCTCTCTGCTGATGATCAAAAGCTGCTGAGCAGAGGTGACTTTACCTGCCACTCACACAATGTCAATAGTTAGTGGCTTAATCTCAAGTGCCTGCTTGGGCTTTCTGGCATTATACCTTCTTTTTTTCTCTTCACCTTCCTTATGAAGCAGCAGAGAGGATTAGCCTCAGATCAACCCTGTTTTTGTTTTTTTTCTTAGAGAGGGACAAATGAGAGGAGAATAGAGTCCAGTGTTTCTGTATTTGTGGCTTAGAGGAGCTGGGTTTTGTTGTATATAATCATAATAGTTTGTGGACGAGAGTTATTGCCACAGTGAAGGCACTTGTTCTCTTATTGCTTTACATAAGGAAGTGTGCTTGAAGGTCAAAAAAACAGATAGCAGTCTAATGCTAATGCTTGGCAGCATCACCGAAATATCAACAGCTGCAGGTTTAAGGATGCATAAAGAAGGCTGTACTCTTTGCCAAGATATCTTCAGATAACTTTTAGAAACAAAAACTTCAGTGTGTCCCTAGCAGACAGGTAAAAGCCTGATGCTTTTTATGCTGCAGAGACACCCCAGACCCTTGTTTACTTGCAACATCTTTAGTGCTGAGGGTAATTTGGAGCAGTCTGCATAGAGTCCTCATTGGAATAGACTGAAATGCAAAGAGATTGCATAATTGGGTGGAAGGGTAACTCAAAGTGAGATGATCCAAACATAGATTTGTGATGTTTTGGGGTGATCAAATACTAAAAGTCCCTGGTACACAGATTTCTTGATATAATTTTAATCTGCTGAGATGGAAAAAGCTGAAACTGGAAAGCAAGGGCATACATTTATTTTCAGAGTTATTTGACACCAAAGGAAAAAAAAAAAATACACTGTATAAGTTCTGGTCCAACTTTAAAATAAAGTCACTTTTAACCAGTTCAGTGTGTCGTGCATGTTACCGTACCTCAGCTCCTTTGCTTTTTGTTTGCTGATCCAGACCCTGGGGTTGTTCCTGGCTGTGTGCATGGAGCTAAATGAAACCATGTGGGAGCAGTGATCCTTCCACATCTGGCAACATTTATTTACATTAGTGCTTCGGCCTCTAATCAAGCAAATACTGGTAAACGCCAAGGCCACACACAAAAACAAGTCTGATGGTGACTGAATGAGGGTTCAAGTGGTTCCAGAGACTGCCCTGTGTATAACTGGTGACATGTTCAATCCCTACAAAAGCCAGTTCGTCACTGAGGGGAGAAAAACAAATGTGGATGTCTGATGTGAGACGTGTGAATGTGAGTGGCTGTTTTGTTAGTCAACAACTTGAAAAGCCATACATTCATCTATGTTCATGTTGTTAGTTTTTTTTTAAAGATCTGGAGCTGGGAGATAATTCATGTGTCTATAATTCATCTGTCTCTCGAGCCGAGTTAAACTGCAGAGCAATCACAGACTTAAGCGGCTATAAATTCTAGGATTTAACACCCTTTTAAGGAGGCATGTGCTACTGACTCTCTGACCCACATTCCTGTTAGATTTAGGATCACTACAAGAGGCCTTCATATGTGAACACCCAATAACGTGTAGCCTGCACAGTTTACATGAGATTTATACTCACTTTCAGGGTTTACACAGCACTGAGAAGAAGCCTGAAGCCAAGGATGAAGGATGTCTTTTTGGTCTATATCTTTAAAAAAAATCCATCAAGAGACGATCCACCTGTTTACATATGCACGCCTCAGACAGACAGTTGAATAATTCATCCACAGAGGCGGACAACATGCGGCTGTATTTGGGTTGTTGGGGGTGCATAGGTTCTCTCACTGCCTGAATTTTGTGCAGCCCAAATTATAGGCATTACTTTGCAGGCAGAGCAGGGGCAAAAGCAAAAGTAGGACACTTTGCATAAAAAGACTCCAACAGAGAGGCACAATAAGATGTGGAAGATGGAGCTGCAGAGAGGTTCACTTTCCAAATTCTAATTCTCTTTGGATCAGGAAGGGGAGGACACGTTAGTGCCATGAGGGTGCTCTCTATTTTTCCACAGTTTCTGACCTATTCTTGTTTGCCAACTCCGTTTCCTAACGTCCCTTTTAAAATTAACTCGTTGCCAGTCATTTTGCTGGAATCAATACCCATGTAGCGCAGACAGGGGCTCATTTATCGACACAGGTTAGAAATAATGACAGAGCGCTCTGTGGAAACATTGTAGTTACTAGATGCTACTGCATTGGAGGCTAAATACATGAGATGAATGTGTTTTTGCAGAAGGAGGATGGAGGAAGCAGGGGTGGCAGCGCTCTGTCAGACAGAGAGCTATCTGGAGGGTTTATGGCTCACAGGTTTTAGTCTGGGAGCTGCCTGCGCTTGCCCTTTGGGTCTAATGGACACTGATGGAAAATGACTCCACTGTTCCAGTGATCCATCAGAAAGCCTCCTTCTCCCTCTGCGTGAGCCCATCCATCAGGCCGCACAGCTTTCAAACACCCAAGTGAACTTTATGGTGCTTTACGCGTCCAGCTGCGGAGCAAATCAAAGCGCCCTCAGTCACACAGATGGTTGTTTAATAAAGTCTAAACATCCATAAAGAAAGATTTCCAGTTGTGTAACCTAAATACTTATGTTATACTAATACAGTACTTTGCACATGCATCCATAGTTCATGTCAAAGCGTAGGAAGGCAGTTAACTTTCTCAAATACTACTACTACTGATAATAATAATAATCATAATAATAATAAGAAGAAGAATTGTTTCATTGACTTGAGCCTTTTCTTCAGGCTTGGTTGTATCACTGGCACGCAGTGAGTCAGCTTCGAGTCCTCACAGGGTGCTCGGCGCGGCACGGCACAGATACAGACCCCGCCCGCGTAGATAGAACAAGCGAGCGCGATATGGAGAGAGACAGAAAGGGGGGAGGTTGGGGTGATTTACAGCGAATCAGGGTGCCGTCATATAGGTGGAGGTTTAACGGGAGCGTGCTCGGATTATTAGCTGTGATCACCAGCGGCTCCTCTGGCTGCGCCGGTCAGCGTGACGCACAGAAAAAGTGGAAGCGCGCCCAGATAGGAGTCACATTGGATTAGAGCCAGTGACAGCGGAGGGATCACCAAACTGAGAAGCAGTAAGAGCCCGTGGTGTGTGAGGAGGAGGAGGAAGATGAGGAGGAGGATGCTGCCGTCTCGCTGTTGTTTTTACGCGATAAGTTTAGACTGAAAACAACGGAGAGGAGCGCGCTCGCCTGTCTGGGATGTATTTGTTTGAATTGAACTGCAATAAGAGGAAAAGGTAAAGTGGACGCAGGTTGAAGCTGTGGAGAGATTGTGCGAGGAGCGGAACAAAGCGAGCGCCATAGCTGAACGTAAATCTGGGTAAACAAACATGACAGCAGATTTCGATGTTGTTTCGCTTTTGCTGATGAGCAACGAGACCGCTGATAGAAAAACAAACCTCCGATGAATTCTGGAGCGTAATTAATTGTGTTTTTTTTTTTGAAGGGGGAGAAAGAAGGGGGATCTCATCCAGGTGGCGCATCTATCCCCGGCTGCGCGTAATGGGAGAAAAGTTTCAGAGGAGACGCACTAGCAGCATCCCGCCGTCGACGCGCTCGTAAATATCATGTGAATCCTGCTGTTCCGTCCGCGGCAGACTAAGTTTAAAAGTGAATTTCAGCCTTTCAGAATGACTTGAAACAGACTCGGGTTTATCGGAAGTCGCATCAAGCCAGATAACGATTCATGAACCGATTCGCCTAAAGACGCGCAGGCGGACATTTATGATCTAAAGAGGATTTCTGCAGCAGCAGCAGCAGTGAACGCCTGATCCCACAGAGTGAGAGAGAGCGATTCCCACTGGATGTCTATGATGTTGTGCCAGCTCGGGCAGAGGTGCGTGATGGAGGTGATGGTGCTGACCATCCTGTCCTGGGTGTCCGTGTGGGCAGAGGAGAAGATCATATTTGACAGACACGCTGTCTACTGGAACAGCTCCAACCCCAAGTGAGTTTCACTGCGAGTTAGGCCTAAATGTGTGTGTGTGTCTGTTTATCTACAAGCTCTCAAAAACAATGATTAAACGTGTGCAACATGCAGCCTGAGCTGTGGTATCTAAAAGGAACTTCCATTTTTTTTTGCCACATGCTGTCAGAACACATCACTTCTTTTCCCTCCATTTGATTCTTTTCTTCCTGTTTCAGCAGTGTTTTGGCTGAATGTTGCAATATTGATGTCTTTTACAAATGAGCAAGCACCACACACACACACACACACACACAGGCAGAGGTGGAAGTGTGTGTGCACATAGATATTTTGTTCAGTGGCACAGGGAGCTCCTTTTGTCTTAGACAATGAGGGCAGCCTGCCTCTTCTTCTCATGTCTGGAGATTTCTCGCTCTGTCTATGCCTCTCTCTCTCTCACACACTCACACACACACACACACACACACACACACACACACACACACACACACTCTCACACACACACACACACACAGATCCTGGTATTTCTATCACTGTGAGGACACTCACTGGCATGATACATTATAGCCTAAGGTGCTCTATATGATAGCAACAGCAAACACCTATTTTCTCTGTAAAACAGTGATAAAGCAGTGATACCTGGACAGAGAGGGAGAGCACTCCCTCTACATGTGTTGTAATCCAGCATCTTTATGCCTTCCTGGTAGTTGGGCATACTTTAAGTGCATGTAAACAATGTTAACTCTGTCAGCACTCTTGCTGCCTTGTTTTTACTCTTATCTCTGTTTGAACGGCCGTGCAGAGTCAAAAGAAATGTATTCTCTTAAAACACCTTCCAAACCTAAAACCAAGTCTGAACCATCAACCAGGCTGTTAAGCAAGTGAACGCCAAACAAAAACGTCCTCACTGTGAAGGTTTTAAATTGGTCCTCACAAAGATAGAAGTGTGAGTACACACAAACACACAAAGCCTTTCTTTTGGCTAATTTCAGCCGCTTGTGCCAGTAAACATAAGCAGACATTAATTGCAAGCGCTCGTGCAAAAATGGAGTTCATAACAAATAAACACAAAGGAGGACGTAACACATACATGCACGAGACTGCATATTCACGTGCACACACATTAACACAAACACATACGCGGTTGTCTTTTGCCGGGCCTCGCTCATTGACATGGGCTAAAGCACACTGGGTCTGTCTGTCTAATGGTTTGTGACAACCTGGCTGGTCTCTCTCTCTCTCTCTCCTCTTCCTCCTCTCCTCTCTCTCCTCCTCTCTCTCCTCCTCTCTCTCCTCCTCTCTTTGTACCCTCCCTTTCTCTCTCCCAGGTAGATAAATAAACAGTGAAAGTGCTCCCTCTCGCTCGCTCACGGCTGAATTAGTCCAAACTAACGTCCCAGTCTCTCTGTGCAACATCCAAACACACACTGAGCTAACAGGCCTGTCTCTGACTGCATCACTTCCACAGAAGGCTTCTCAAATATTTAACAGGCAAGGGGGAACATTTTCTCCCTTTCTTACTGCCTCCTTCTCTCTTTTTTCTTTTCGTCTCCCCGTGCTCCTTCTTTCTCACCACACACACACACACACATACACCTGTGCACACACACACACACACACACACACATACACCTGTGCACACACACGCACACACACTATGGCCTACATGTTGCATACGTCACAGGGTAAATTTAAGCTATATGGACGCTTGCTGGGGGTGCTGTTATTCCGTCAGGGTCGTACGGAGAAGTTGAAGCAGAAAGGGGGCACATCAAAAATGCATTGCTACTAAAGCCATGAATCTGGGCTCTGGAGCCCTGGCGAGGATGTTTCTCCCTGTTAGACCCTGGCACTGTCATTGCTCATGCTGCGCCTTTTTCCGCACACACACGACTCCGTCCTGCTGCACTTGTGAGGACTTTTCCATTCATTCTATAACTTTAGTCTAAAGCTATTTCTCTCTCTAAACTTTGAGGATTACGGCAAGTTATTTTTTATTTTGTTTGAGAACCTTCTGGCAAAAACAGATGATGAGAAGACAGACACTGACATCACCCTGGCTCATGTAAAATGTACGGGACAGTTCTGGTTTATTACAACTTGCTGCCGCATTGCTAAAAAAAAAAAAAAAAAAAAAAACACCAGCAGACAATCACACTGGTAAACAAACAATAAAAAATGACAGTAACTTATTCCCCCAATTGCATCTGTGGAGGGAATAACATCCAGTGCCAAAACTCAGTTTCCATCTCTGTATTAAAAGTCTTACCAAAGTAAAAGCACAGACATATTAAGAGTTTCAAAAATAAAAGCACTGGAGCTGCTGATATGTAATTATATATTACATTATTAGATTGTCTATACTGATGCATCAATGTGTAAGCAGTGTTTTAAGGTCAAAGAGGAGGTAATTCATGTGGCTTCCAAACTAAGGATAGGGGCCCTCTGAAGAGTCACAAGACAAATCAATGCGGTTCTGAGATGATTAATGAGTTAGAAAAGAGGAAATAACTACAGCTGTTCTCTAATATTTGCTTATAAATGCTGGATATCTTGATTTATTTGGGCCCAAAGAGTGATTTTAATTAAACTATTTGTAATTTTATACTTCTATATTAAATAATTCTGAAATGTAATAAAAGAAGGCTTAACTTTTTGTAAAGGTTGATAAGCCAACATGTGTGGAAAGAACTGAATTAACTTAGATCTAGCTTGTATTTTACAAGGTTATCCAATGATTTCAGGTAAAAAATCTCAATCTGAAAATTGTTTACAACCTGATTTCATCACACTTTTGTTGCCCCACCTTTCATAAATGTACCATTGTTGCCTTCTTTCCAGATGAATTATTAAATTATTATTACAAAATGCACATATGGACATCAATGTAGGTCATTTATTAACAATTTAAAACAGTCCCAATCACCTGAATGCACCTGTGTGTTCAAATTTACCTAACACCTGATAGGATAAATTGATCACATGGTTGGGAGAAACCAGGAAGTGTTGTGCTGGATGTGTGGAGGATCAGTTAATGCTGCTGGAAAGCTCTCTGTCTTCATCCAGCTTGTTCTCCTGAAGGTAGGACGAACTTCACGCGTTGAACCCACACTTAACACTGACAGCTGCGAGATGAATAGTGTTCTGAAGCTGTGCAGTCTTGCACAGCACATTTGATGTGGGCAGATATCTCCCAGATGAAGTACATTTCTCTCTAAAAACTCTTACTTGTCACTTATTAATACCCTAGATGGTGATTCAGGCGCAGAGGACTGATGAGAAGCTAAGAGGCTATGTGCGAATAATGAATCCCATCCACACTGCAGCCATTGTCTGAGGCAGCCAAATGACACAAACAGCTGGCAAAATGAACAGATGTGTGTCTTAATTGATCACACAACATCAAGCACACAGCTTGTATTGAGTGATCAGGATGTGTTGTCGCTTCTTCATCAAAAGTTTGATCCCACCAAAAAACAGCTTGAGAAGGACGTTCTCTGCAAGGTCACGAGTGCTGGCTTGAAATTTGTGTAATTGATAATCACTGTTTGCTACTAAACTTTCTGTGGTTTCAAAGAAGAAATGTGGAGAAGAAACTACTTGAAAGTGGCAAAACAATGGAGGGATATGTGGCAGCTTTCCTGAAGTACTGCAGGTCTACTTTCATTCATTTTATTCTTATTACCTCAGCCAAGGAGGTTATGTTTTCACCAGGGTTTGTTTATTTGTATGTTTGTTGGATTGCAAAATATCTCAAAAAGTTATTGACGGATTTTGAAATTTTCAGGGTTGGTCAGAAGTGGCCCAATTTAAAACTGATTAATTTTTGGAGGTGATCGGATCCGATTCAACGTCACCACCAAAAATTAATCAGTTTTAATTTAGGCCACTTCCGGCCAATCCTGTAAATTTTGTCAAAAACTATCCATAACTTTTTGAGTTATTTTGCAAAGTGACAAATCAACAAACACAAATAAACAAGCCCGGGTGAAAACATAGCAGGGGTAACTTGAAATAAAAAAAGTCGCCGCTGCGACCTTGACGGAGCTCTGCGCTCTCTGAGTGCTTTTCTAGTTCTTATTATTTTCTTCAGGAGCAATGTCTGTAATTTAAGTGAATTACTGCCATAAAGGACACTGGTGCTACATATTGTCTGCTCCATCTCAGTTTCACTCGCTTTGCTTTTCTCCTGTGCTTCTCTGGAATCACTCACCATCCACACCGACATTAATTAATTTTATTTTATTTTTTAACCCGCTAATTAATTGCATTGCCAGATCTGTGTGAGTGCCTTGATTTGAACAAGACTAACCTGGATACGTTAAGATACATAAAATCAGTGAAACGTATGTTCCTTCTTGAGAGAGGAGACTCACTACAAATTGGCCAAACCCTTTATATCAAGGGATCTGGCTCTCAGCAGGGCCTATCTCTTTCAAGGTCTTGCTGGATAATAGAAAATGTATGAGATAATCCAATTCAAACAGCTCCGGCCACTTTTGGTCACGGCGGGGAGCAACACACACACACACACACACACACACACACACACACGCAAGCACACTGAAACCATTTTCTCATTCATCATTTCTCAGAGTGTTGTCCATCACCTTGTTGTGATGAGATACGTGGTGCTGCTCAAAGTGCCATAACTTGCATTATCACAACCACAGTGCAACGGTATAGAAGACGATCTGGAAATTTCCCAAACCCACATAAAGGGATTTATTCCACATGCAGTAAGAGGAGGGAATATAGGAGACACACACACACACACACACACACACACACACACCAGTCTTAGCTCGATGTAGGTCACAAACTCACACACAAAACCAGAATGGCTGTCCATTGAAAATGAGGCCTCCATTTCTCTATTTGCTGTCATGTACACACACACACACACACACACACGCACAATGTGAACTAAATATGGGTCACATGCACACTCTCGTATGCACTCCATGGCTCTCTATTGAGTAAAAGCCTGTCTTTTTTTCCTGTTGGCTGGCACAGGAGCGTGCACGTGCATGTGCACACACACTGAGCCCCCTTCTGGCTCTCAGGCTCCTATTATAAAGCGTGCAGGTGAAGGGCTTTGTTCACCCTGAGCAGCTAATGTGCTCAGAGCAATGGGCTCTCCTCCACACACACACACACACACACACATAGACTGGCTCAATAGTCCAGAAGGAGCATCTTATCTAATCCCATGGTTTATCCTTCAAAAGACTTTCTTTTCCTTTTCTCCTTTGTTCCTCCTTCTCTCCTCTCTTTTCATCCCCATGTCTTTGAGGAACTCCGCCGTCAGTGAGAAGCGCTGGTGGTTGACGACGTTTCTCATTCTGTGGGACAGAATCTATCTCCTTGGAGACGCACACACGCACACACACACACACGCACACACACACACGCACACACACACACACACACACACACACACACACACACACAGGCATCCTTTGAGGAAGTCTTACGCACGGATCACCCACACACTCATCTCATACATATGCTGTCACCCTGAAAGTTTCACATGCACGCACTCAAACACGCCAGCCACACGTACGTGCACAGTCAAAGCGGTCCAAGTCTTTGCACGTAAACACACACACGGGCGCTGTCTTTCCGTCGCGTCCCCCATGGCGCCCAGTGATATGAGTAGTTACTAGCACTTCCTACCAAACACACACACACACACACACACACATAGATTTGCATCCAATTTGCATGGAGGCTTGTAGTCACCCCCGCTCAGTTACTGACAGTTTGTCAGACTCAAACCTGCCCCTGGGTTAAATCCGTCCTCCACCACCACCAATCACTCCACCTCTCTTCCTCTCCATCTTCCTCTCTTTCTTCCACTCCCTCTTATCTCCTCTGTCTTGTATCACCACCTCTCCCCCTCATCCCGTCGGGATATGGTTAGCATGTTTTTCTCCAGCAGGACCCTGAACTGTACACAATGCCTCAGGCAACCTTTTTTCTTTACATACACACATAAAGCTTCTGTACATCAGGTCACATGTTCTGCTTGTGACCTACATGATTGGACAGCGTGTGTGTGTTTGTTTAAAATGAACTTCCAGTTCACATTGAGAGAAAACGGTCCCTGCAGCGTCTCACACATAAAATGATACTTTTAGTAATTAAAGTCAGGGCAAATGAATTTCTCCCAGCTCAGCAGGAGAGACCGTTACATAACAAGATCTAGTGTTGCTGATCTTAGTCATCAGCAGATTCAATGCAGTGATTGACAGGTGGAGGTCATCTAAATATGCAGGGGCATCAGTTTGCCTGCTGATGTTAAATGCACTGCTGACTCCCTCAGCCATAGCATGAAAGTCAAAAAAGCAGTTGTTTTACAAAATGCTTCTGTGATTCTTGACCACAGAGGTGTGATTTTTGTTTCTGTAAAGTGAGGATAACTCAGAATTATGTATTTAATTCAAGAGAGAGGAAACATACAGCTTCATGACATACAGTAGATCTGCTGAGAAACAACACATTTATATACAGTGGGGTGCATATGGCACACTAGCACGTAATGTAACATTGAAGATAAAAAGGAAGTTACAGAAACAAATGTTAAGATATTGGTGTGTTGGGAAGGGCTATCTTTGCAGTTCAAATAGCAAAAAGGTGAAGGGAGGTGGATGTTTCATGAGATATTATTGTCTAGAAAGTCAAGAAAATAGCCTTATATCAGTAGGCTGTAGGCTGTACGTGGGTCATACTGACCCAGAGAAAGATACACTGAAAATTTGACGTGGAAAAAAGTGTTCAGTGCCTGAACTAAAACAAAGCATCTATGCGTATGTGACAACATCACAACTAAGTATTTTAGTTCAGGCACTGTGGAGGCCACATAGGTGGGCACTAGGGGTCCTTAGTAAACTATGATACACAGGAAGTAGAATCTGTTTGCAGATTTTCTGAAGTTACTGACAACTCCGGACTCAAATGACAATAGTAATAGTGTAGCCCATCTTATTAAAAGTCTATAATTTGATAAATGGTCAAGTTTGTGTCATTTACTGGCTGCATTTCAGTGCCCCATTCACTCCTGTTAAATGGACATTATAAAATCCAAATATCGTCGGAAATACTCCACATGACTCCAAAGTAAAATGGGTGAGTAAACTGCAGTATTTTATCCCAGAAATAAGGTCCAACTTGTAAAAAACAGCACTTCCCCTTTAAGGGCTACACTGGAAATAAATCTTTAACTTTAAGGTGCTTGAAAATCGATCAATAATTCCTGCTTGTTTCAGTCATTCATGAAATGGTAAAATGGTAAAACATTTATTTGCCGCTTTTTGCTGTTTTATGCATCATAAAATGGAACATCTTGATGTTTGGAGGCAAACAAAGCAACCAACGGTTTGTTTTTGATGGAAAACATATTGGCTTTTTCAAACACGGCTGTAGCTGATTATATCATGTTTGGGAGTATTTCATGCCGCATTGTTAATGTGATTAATTACACCTGTGATTTGACAAACTGTTGTGAAAAGCCGCAGATATTGACGTGTTTGAAGGTGTCAAGTGCAGTTCTGAGAAAGACTGACTCAAGAGAATTCAAATCGTTTTAAACAGAGTTTCACATTATGAAAAAATCCCCTTTCCACTTTACTGTGAAGCACCCTAAAATAAACTAAACCACATGGCATCTTGCTATTGAAAGCCCATTAAATGTGCAGTTTCCATGAAGTTTCACTTTCATCTCTTTTATTTGTTGTTGAGCATTTTCACTTCTGCTTACTGTCAATCAGCTGATGCCCACGTGAAGGCAGGGAGACTCTATGACTTCTACATCCTTATCTTCATTGTTCTATTTTAGAAATTTAGATATTTTAAAAGTATATCAGTTCTAAATGAAGTCCTGTCTAATGCACACATGGCAAACATACATAGGAAATTTAAATCCTGCAATTTTAAATGTTGAATTCATGCACACTGTCAGTGCTAAATTGATCAGATATAGCCTACATTGTTCCTGTCATGGGTCAAATGTTGTATTTCAAGTGAACATAGTTCTGATTAAGTTTGGGAAATGCATGTAGATTAACAAAAATCATATTGCAGAATGACTGAGGAAAACTTTGGCTCATCGGCTGGTTATGTGTTCAGTAACTTTTTGCTGATTTTGCCTCTATTTCTACCATGTATGACACTTAATCTTCACCTCTTCGTGACAAGCCGATGGCAACCACAGGCCTCCATGCTAATTTGCACTGCCAGTCATTGTGTCATACAGTCTGCAGTCAGTGAATGTAACAATTAGTGAAATATCTCCAGTCCCATGATTTTACCTCTCTGTGGCAGTGATATCTTCACTTCAGGATTAAGGATTTTGCTCTTTCCATTATTAAGGTAGTGGCTTAGTATCATAATCCTTGTCTTAGAAATGATTATTTCTTTTAAAGTAGGTTTACCCCATAAAAAATCTTCACCCAGAGTGACTAAAACCAGACATCACCTTCCCATTTTTCTCACAGAGAAGTGTCCTTTTTCACATTTCAACACTTTCCTGAGCATCTTTCCATGCTGCACAACAGCATCATTTCAATGCAGTATGAAGTTAGTTTGCTTAACTTCCCACAGCATTTGTTATTTTTCCTGCAGACAAGCAGGTTTAAAGAGCAGTGAAGATGTTACGCTGCTGCTGTCTCTGTTGCTACCTTCCACTAATGAGGTTTGTTGATGGTAATGACTGTGGCAGTGATGGTGGCGATGATGTAAGTGCTCCGAAACAACCTGGGGAGATCCCATGAGTTGTTGTTTTAATGAAGGGAGATAGAGACTGTTCGAGCCAGGAGATAGAGACGCTCAGTGAGCCGGGGGTTTAAGAAGAGATAGAGAGGCCAGCACACATGGATGAAAGAATGGAAATATGAATAAGAGTGGACGAAACAGGGAGATACCAGTCCAGAATATGAAAGATGCCAGACTGCACGCAATACATAGCAGAACAATGGACATTGTCATTCCTGCTCCATCCTTGTTTCTGCTCCCCTCTAATACTTTTTCTCAGGTCCCGGCTGGTTGTGCTGATTGTGTTAGTCGAGCCAAAGAATAGGACTCTTTCAGTCCTGTCTGCCTGATACTCAGATGGGACCCCGGCTGCTCAGTGCTCATATAGACCAGCTGGAGACTGATAATAACACATACACCGCTGTCTGGCTACGCCTCGGCCCGGCCCTTAAAGACAAAAGACAAAAAAAAAAAATGTGAAAGGGAAATAGAGAGATCTTCTTGAAAGATTAGGAGCAGCATGAATTGGCATGAATATGAAGAAGGACAAAAAGTACACATAACAAAGACAAGGCCACTCTTTTTTGAAAAAAAAAAACTATTTTCCAACGATGAAGTTTGAGGTGAAGGAAAAAGTACCAAAGCAAAGGAAAGGAGATGCAGGGGAAAGAGAAATTAGGTGGGGAAAAGAGAGGGTAAGTGGGGGTGAGAAAGATGGAGGCAGAGGAAGATTACTTTTGGAAGTATGAAGGCAGACATCCAGCAGCGTAGTTGGAGAGAGAGCAACTATAAGCGCACGGTTGGATGGTCGCAGCAGGTGAATGTCGAGGGGCTGGTATTACAGGGGAAACACTGGCCTTTAGCATGGAGCCTCACCCAGCGTTAAAGATGCCCTCTGGCACACGCCGCTTTTAGAATGAGAAAGTTGGCATTTAAAATAGAGGAAGAGAGGATGGAGTGGTGAGGTGAAGGATGCTTCCCCTCCCTTTTTTTCCACTTGGCATCATCACAGGTGAGATGAAACTCAGTGAAGAGCTGACCCCGGTAACTTTCACACTGATAATCAGCGAGATGCGGTTGTTGTCTTTTGCAAAACGATTTGCAAGCAGAGTTCACCCTAAAAATATGTACGAACAACGAGGTTATTGTCTCCTTGTCAGACCACACAATAGCATCATGAGAGGCTTGGCTTACGTTTGCATTAGTGTGTGTGTGTCCAGTGCATTGGAGCAATAATGAAAAACAGTTTTTCATCTTCATCCAAAATAATAAAAAAAAAAATCCCCAGTAGATTTTCAAACAGTAGGAGTTGAAAGTCAAACAAAAGAAGGAGCGGGTGAATCATTTGCATCGTAATCCATCAGACAAGCAGTGAGAAATCAGCTAATTCCCAGCCAACTATGGGTGCTTTGCTATGGGGCACTGCAAACAAACCGCCCATTTTATACTTTTTTACACAATGGGACATAATAGAACCAGCAGCTGTTGAGGCACGCTGACGATTTTGTCGCCACTTAATTCAGCTTGGACCTGAGGTGGCTAACAAACCCAGCTCTCTGATTTCTATACGACTCTCTGAGGTGCCCGTATGTGTGCCACCTTCTGTTTTTTTGTGTGTGTAATTTCGTCTCGACACCATTATTTCCTCTGACCTGCTGAATAATCCTCACCTCAGATCTAATCCTAAACTAATTCTAATCAAGACTCTGGAGGGCTTGATATTAGAAAATTGGCCTCTAATCTGATTGGCCTCCAGACAGAGAGGATGAGAGGAGGTGATGATGATGGCAGCGGCGGTGATGTTGATCATTCTGATATGGTGATGGCACCAGTGATGATGAACATACGGACGAGGATGACAGCAGAGGTGTAAATAATAATAATGATAGAATCTCATCATCATTCAGTTCAATCTGAGCTGGAAACACGTCTTTAATCTGAGCTCAGACCCTAGGATTAAAACTCAACATCTCTTCCATTACAGATTCAGGACAGGTACAGATTCAATACAGTGCAGTTGCAATAGTTCATCTGGTGTTGTCGAGGATGCTGACAGCCTCGGGGACAAAAGACCTTTTACAAAGGTTGTTTTTGTCCATCTGCATTTTAAAGCACCTGGCTGAGAGCAGGATCTCCAACTCATGTTGGAGCAAATGTTTTTTGTTTTTTTTCCTAGAGTTTTTCTACACCTGAGTTGTGACATTTGTATTTTTCCTTGCAGATTTATTAACAATTCTGTTTGATTTATTTCTGTTTCCAAACCAGACAGTGTTCTCTCCTCCAGGCTCATACACAGCTCTTGAATATGCTGGTGAAGCTCAGCATCCCCTCTATGAAAAAAGATATATTTTGCATTTATTTACACAAATAAAATCAGTGTTGATCATGACGATGATGCTAATTATGTATATTAAGATGATGATGAAAACAGCGGGGACCACAACTATAATGATTAAAGATTTGATGAGGAAAATGAGGCTGGTGACAGCGATGATGATAGGGATTATGGTGGCTGTGGTTAATGTTTTCATGTGATGTTGATTAATGGTAATGATGATGATGTAATGATGGTTGAGGCACTAGTTATCAGGAGGAGGAATAGAAGGGAAGTGTGTTGTTCTACTATTGCAGGAGATGCGTGTTTGTCTCACAAATAGAGAGAAAAAAACAATAAACATAACACAATAAGAATAAAAATCACATGTATATTATGCATGATATCTATATTTATTTAAATATTTAAAAACATACATCACAAGTCAGCAGTAACGTGCTTGCTAAAGTGGATACATCTTACTGACATAAGGGTGTGTTCATAATGATAACTGAACATGGGACTGGGTATATATTTTTGTATAAGAGATTATCATGGCATGATGATAAAGATTGATATGGTTGCACTTAGTCACTGTGATGGTGGTGGTGGTGATGGTGATGTGGAGAATGGAGAGGAAAAGAAAACTGTTATTGTCACACAAATGATGATTATTATGATGAATATGTATGTTAGGCTACTGAGTAATTTAGAGGTAATGTAATTCTGGATAAATGTGTTTTGCTGCTGTTGTTTATCATTATTCTACAATTTAAGGTCAGCGGCTGGATAAAATGTTTTAAATTGGTGTTTCAAAATGATGTCAAGTGGCCTTTTTGGCCTTTATGCCAGGTGTGCGCTGGTAACGTCAGTGTTTCTCTGCTAAAGCCCCGAATATACTTCTCCAACTGCGTAATCCCTTATCCAACTCCGTAACCACGGAGACCCATGGAGCCCTCGCAGTTCTCCGTCGTGGTGCTGGATACACAATGCAATTTCTCACCCGATCGGTAGGTACATAGAGGTTCTCGTATTTTCTTACTTCTTCACCTCGGCGTTCTTCAGCGGGATTCATCTTGAAGTCTTGAATGCTAGTCAGTCTTCTGAAAATGGTGCTGGTCGTGTTTATGTTGTGGAGAGAGTAGTCAAACCGGAAAAGTAATTCTGGAAGTAATTTTTTTTAGAGGACCAATCGCAGCCTTCACTGTCTCTGATTTCCCTTGACGGAGTGATGGATAGTTAAAAAATATTGCATGCGCTCAGAGAGAACGGAGAGGTTCTTGGACCGGCTCTACATGTCTACGTACAGCACTTTATGGGGTACTAAAAACTGGCCTTAACTGAGGTCTGCATCAGAAATGTGAATTGTCTTCCACAGCACATATTTTAACATCTAGTTACACATGAGGAAGATTATGAAGGTGATAAATCTGTCAGTATAATAATGACGACCTGGCTGCTAATAGGGATATAATGATGATCATAACTGTTGATCTGGTATGATGATGAGGAGGATGACAATGATGAAGTTCATGGTGGTGTATTGACAGTGACCCTATGATGATTAAGATAACTGCTCATAGGTGCTATAGCCTGTGATCATAATGATTTGATGAACATTTAAGAAAGGATGATTTACAACACCAAGAGGTGTTTTCATAACAATACACTTCATCTATAAGGGGGATAAAGGGTATGGTAAGGAAGAGGTTAAGTGGTTGTCATAACGATGATAGTGTCAATAACGACCATGATGGAGATAACAATGATGAGAAGGAGGTGAAAAGAATAACAGATCCTGAAGGTGATGATGATGATGCGTATTGTTGACAATAATGACGCTAATAACGGCCGTGATGTTCATGATAACAGTGACTGTGCTGAATGTGATGATGATGTTGTCAAAGAGTTTGATTAATAATGACTTTGAAGATGCTCACACTGATGAAAGGCCCATGATGACTCACTGCTGTTCTGCCATCCTGTAGACCTGCAGATTTGAGAAGTGCTCTCACTCTCTTTAGGTTTGTGAGACGAGAATCGGAGCACTCCATTAAGATTCTTCTTCTCGCCCCTCTGTAGCCTCTATGGAAAATGAAGCTGAGGAGACGTGAGAACATTATTAGTTTTTTTTTTTTTTGGCAGTTCTGTCTTTTCTTTGAGTGGAAATAAAAAAAAATGAGGAGAGTCTCTGCTGATGAGATTGCTCCATTCTTTGAGGCGTCACCTCTAACTCAGTCACGCAGCTGCAGAGAGGTGTTATGTCACAAATGAGGGGGAGATTGTTCATTCCTTCTATTATGTTATTTTTTTTGGTATATGTGTGTGCAACTGTGTGTGCCTTTTTGTATTTCTTTTGCCCATTTTATGTGGGTGTTTAGGTGTGGCTCAGGAGTGTGTTCCCTTCAGTTGGAGGGGGGAGCCTTACACTGGGTTTGAAGAGTCTAATCAAAGCCTGGCAAATATTCCTTGCTGCTTGTGTAGTTCTGAAGCAACTGCTGGGCTCCTCTTCTCTCGGCTTCCCCCTCTTTGCTCCCTCCTTTCCCACCTCCTCTCATCCCTGATTACTGAAGGGGCTGTAGGAGGCCTCTGTTCTTCACCAGGCTTTGTGTGTTGACGTCCCTGCACTAGAAAAAAAAAACATGCTGCTTTATAGGAGGTACATCCGCTTCTGAACAAACACAAGTTTCTGCAGGAGCTGTGACTATCTGGCTTTTTTTATTATTATTATTTCTCGATGTGGAATGCATGGACAAGTGGGTGACATGAAGCTCACTGTGGCACCCAATCATCCAAAAGCCTGAGGTGATGCTGGAGACAGGAAGGAAGGAGGAGAGAGTAACAGATATATTTATAGTTTATGCACAGCAGTGAATTTTATTTGCCTAACAAGAAACATGGCTGTGAGGTGCTTCCTATTTTTTGGAGGGGAGATAAGGTTGAGTTATGAAAAAGGATGAGAAAAGAATGAATCCAAATGAAATAAAGTTTAAAAAAAAGCTGTCAGCCATGTATTTTAATGAGATTAGTGTCTAAAGCAATTACCATGTGATTTGTTCAGGCAAAGTGTTTTAAACCAATCCAAAATTAAAATAGGGTGGAAAGAGGGATGGGATGGACACAGACGAGTAGGAAGAGATGGAAGGGAAAAAAGAGAAGAAAAACTGAGATGAGGGATGAAGAATACAGAGCGTGAGAGAAGAAACTGACAGGAGGCGTGTATTGCTGTCTCTGAGTGCAGTGAGGAGTATAGGCTGTGGCATCTGCTATTGGTGCTGCATACTCTCTGTTTGATCAAACACACTTCAAACACCCTTGCTGACTTCCTTCTCTTCGCAGCGTCGGAAGATGAGCGGGGTGCATTTTTTCGCCTGTGTGTTTGCGTCCATGCATGCGCGTTTGCTGAGGAAAGCGTTATTGATGTTTTGTTTACCTAAAATGGGTCAACCCTACACAACAAAACAAGCACGCCGTCTACATCTGCTGCGACGTGCGCCACCGTAAACTGCGGCCTCCTCGACCACTTCCCAAATGGGTGAATAACGTTGATGAATGACTCAGTGTGTGTGTGTACTTGTGTGGTTGGGTCTGTGTGAGCTATAGCATGTGTGCTATACTTTCTCTATTATCACTCCCCCGCCACTCTTTTCACCTCTATTAAGTTATTGGCCATTAATCACTCTCTACATCTACTTCTTTTCATATCTTCATCCTCTCCATTTGCCCCCATTGTGGATCTCCTGCTGCATTTCTGCGTCTTAAATAGCCACAGCTCTAGAGAGCTCATTAAAGCCATTAGCAGAGAGGAGTCACAGAATAGTTAGCGCTCTCGCATCGCTAAGCACAAACCAGGAACCTTTCGACTCATCCAGTTACGTCTGCTCGGCCTTCACCTCCTGTAGGTTTGCCTGCTCATACATCTTGCAACGACCTCCTTAATTTTCCTCTATTAAAATCACTCTCAACACAGTCATCCTGTCACATGAAAGTTTGATTAAGAACATTATTGAAGATTATATAGATGAATTATTGATCAGTGAGGTGGGAAGTCTGTGGGGAATAGATTCAGCACAGGCTAGGCAGTGTGTTTGTGTGAGTGTGTGGTTTGAAATGCATGCATGGGACCGTATACAGTATGCATATGTGCAGTTGAGCATATGTGTAATTGTGTAATGTGCGAGATCAAGTGGTGTAGTGTACGCTGTGCACTGAGAAACAGAGAAAAAACTAGCATACTCATGAGTATGACATTAAGTGATAACTCAGATCAGAACTGATAAGTCAGTATTTTTTCTGTTTTAGGAGATAATTTATAATGCTCTGTGATGTTAGAGTAGACATTTTTACATCAAGACATCGACAGCTCCACGTAGGCAAATTAAAACCGCTGACCCTTTATTTAATCACCTTCTGGAAAACAATAAAGGATGTGAGGGTTGCTCAGTAAATCCCAGAGAAACCTCCAATTTGCTATAAGGAAATCAATGTCTCAGTTTCATTTAAAACAGTGTTTACAGGATATACTGACAGTTGTTGTGTAATTGTTTGGTCGGTTCAGTCAGCTGTGGGTGGAGGTGTGAATAATGTTGTGTCCTATAGGTGTTAGATGATGTGTAAATCAAACGGTGTTCAGTCGACAAACCAGAAAGAGACTCCAATGTGTGATTTTCTGTGCAAGCAGAGCCAGACTGTAGGAAGACATTAGCGTGGTACCTGTGATGTCACATCTCTGATGGGACATTTTGAAGCCAGGAGCTTAGCTCTGCATCATGGCCAAGCAACACAACATGAGACACTGTTATTGTCTTGTGAGTGGATCTGCTGGATTTAGTTTATATTTCCGCATTTCTAAATTTGACTGAAAGTAAAGGCATAAAATAAGCCCTGTGGAATAACCATTATGGCTATAAGGTTGATCAAGTTTTCATACCAAGTATCACACAGGAGGCTATTTTACTCTGTTTTTACCCTGTAGCATTAGCACTGCAGCTACTGGAGGTCTGGAGCTCAGTAACCAGAGGTACAATATTGTTGGATGTCTGAGACCTATATAAAATTGCAGAAAAAGTGTATGTGACTTTTAATTTCTTTCTGGTACTCAGCAGGGGCCGACTCCTCTGGTTGCAAAAAGAAGTGTGATCTTTACCTTGTGTGCTGCTATCTGTCACTTTGTATTCTTTATTCTTTGTTGGAACAAAGACAGTGCTGTAAACCGGAGAAAAATCCCTCGTCTGTGAAAATATACCAGTAAAGCTGATTCTGATTTCTGATGCTTTTCCTCCTATATTCCAATTATTACGTCTTTAATGGTGAAGTTTCTTTTTTTTTTCCAAGCTGATCTGTGAACGTTTCATTGTTTTACTCTGCATGCAGCCCTGCACACTGTGTGATAATTGCTTGATCGGTGACTCAGTCCTGCTCTCCTGTGAGTGTATGAGAAGCTCCAATCACAGCTGGCAGTAAAGTGCTCTTTGGGTGATTCAGATCACACTGCTCCTATATCCAGAAATATGTGCAAATTCACTTAAGGTTATGCATTCTGTAATGCTGTGGTCTTGTTGTTATAAACATATCATTCATAGGCACTATGCACTGATGCTCAACAGTACTGAAAAACACTTGCACATGAAAATAGTTGGTAAACCCAGTGAAAGTGGGCTTTTGTGGTGACAGGATAATAAATCCAGAGATGCCGCTGTTCACCTCATCCCTGTGAAGAGATAACAAATAGACCATGAGTGTCAGTTACTGGTCTTTTATTTAAAAGCCCCCTTTGCTGCTTGGCCCTGAACACACTCTTGCCAAAGCATCTGGGGACCTACTTAGCAAACAGCTCTGAGTCAGTAATGAGGAAGGCGGTTTCACTCTCAGCAGAGTGTCTCCCTTCCCTCAAACCCAGCTTCCTGTTTGTTGATGGCTCTGGTGTGTTTTGCCGAGCCTCTCGGCTATGACACCAAAATGCCACCGTCTGCATCCAAGTTATTTGCCCATGGAGAAGTCAGAAATCTCACATTGTGAGGAGAATACAAACCTGTATGCCTATGGAAAGTTCTGGAATAATCCAATTCAAATAGCTTTGGGCAACCACTGCACATCAAATCCTTCTCGGGTCGGGCTTGCTTGCTGGGCGACCTCCCTTAGGCCACGCTCATGGGTGAATTTTAAACTGCCTTCAGAAGACAGATACGATGAGAGAAAGAACATAAGTCACTTTTTTTTTTAATAAAAGCCAGGTGTGGATGAGGCATCGTTTTTGTCGCCATGGTTAAGCACAAATTGGCTCTGTTACACATGTACAGTCTCACTGTCTACGTTGATTTATGTGTGGAGAGCACAGTCAGTCTCTCAAAACACACCCACCCTCAATAGTAGCTCTTCCACTTCTCAGTGAAAATGTGGAAATAAGGAAATTATTGTAATGTAAATGCGTGCACACTCGACAAAACCTTGACGATTCCATTCCAGTTGCCGATTTAAAAGTCAAACTAAATTCACTGCAGAATCCATAACTCTCTCCTTTTTCACCATGCAGTTGCAGTCAGGGTGCAGCTGCTCTGGTATCATGAAGAAATGTGGCAGTAGGTTTGGTCGTTCTCTTGATTTATTCATCTTTTTTTTTCACAGAATTCCCATGAAACTCTGTCAAGCTTTATCGGTTTTCTTGTCACGCCGATGTTAAAAACAAACAAGACAAAAATTTAGATTAAAGAACACATTTCACCTCAAATCAGATCACAAGCAAACGAGCAAAAGCATGACTATGTTAGATATGAGAAGTGGAAATCAAACAAAACACCACATGGAGGAAAACATCAGAGCAACACAAAGCAATAAAGTGATTAAAATAAAACCTCCATAAAGAGAATGAGTCACTGGGAAATGGGCTCAATGTGTGGTTGTATTTAGTTAAACGTTCTTTAACGCATGGTGCTTTTGTCTGTCGTTCCTACTGGACTCCATGGGGGGAGTGAATTTTCAAGGCAACGAAACAGATGTGTGAAGAGAAAATAACCAATTTGGTCGTCTGAGATAAAAAGAAAAGAACAACACGCTGATTAGAGGGAATCTCTTCTCTCACAGCAAACTAATGAAAAAATGAATTCAAATCAAACAACAAAGTTAATCAGAGAACAAGAATCTAAAACTATTTTAAAAAGCCAGTATCAAAGTAACTCTCAATCTGAAAATATGTGGCTTTGCTTTTATTTGCAAGAAGATGATTCTTCAGAGACTTGAGCTATTTCTCTTGAGGGCAGCAACAGGCAGATTTGCATTTTCACCGCATTCGATCTGGTCGGATAACACAGGTTTGTCTCACCATGAAACAACTGCCATCTTTTCCACAACACGGACAAATCGGAACCAAGGTTGGTGCTTTTGGGAAGTAAAAAAGAAAAGAAAGTCCTCCCAAATCAGTTGACTGTGTGTGTGTGTGTGTGCGTGCGTGCATGCATGTGTGCATTTCCCTCTTCCTGCATCCCCCCTCTGCAGAGGAAAGAACTCTTTGAACTGTGAACCAATGAGCATCACAGCACCAGAGATATGTTGCTAGGAGGGATTCCTACACCCAGCTGTGGACCTGTGCATGACACACGCATAGAAATACATGCACACACACTCAAAACAAACATGATGGTGTAAAGGCCATATTGTCAAGGTGATAGCTTATGGATGTGGCCTCCACCTCCTCCTCCTCTGTTCTCTTCTTCACCCCAGGACAACATGTTACGTATCTGGGACACGTTATCTCCAACTTACACTGCTTCCATTTCTTTTTCTCTCACTCCCTCCATCTCTCTTTCTCTCCCTCCATCTCTCCTTTTTCCTATCTAATGCATAAAGACAGGGTGGATGTATAATTCATACCCCCTCTGCCAGCCGTGCTCTTCTTGCTGTGTGTATGTGAGAGTGTGTGAGTGTGTGTCTGTCGCCATTACTCGTCAGGCCGAAGAGACAGACCTCACCCAAAGAAGCAAAGCGGAAAGAACAGGCCATCTTTGTATGTGTGTTCATGTGTACATGCGTGTTTACCTCTGTGTGTCTTTACATGGCTATAAATGTTGTATAGACGTGGGAACGCTGGCTTGCTGACTTTGCTAGACGTTTCATTACGTGGCTCAGGGTTGAAGGAAACAAGCGTGGGCAAAGCGTTTGACGTCTGTTTTCCTTTGGCGCATTTATTGGCTTAGGGATTCATATTTATCTCCGCGTGGTGTGCGTCTGCCGCGCCGCTTATGAAACTGTAAAAAGCAGGCCAGCGCTTGCTCTCTGAAGGCAGACATGCTTCTCTGAGCTCGAGTTCTCTCTGAAATAGAATTTGGGAGGGCAAGACCCACCTCTCTTCTCCACTCAACCATACACTTACTCATTCCCTCTGGGGAGGAGAGAGGGAGAGAGGACGAGGTACAGGAGTGGGAGGAAAGCGAGAGCGAAGGGATGAAAGAGGGGCATAAAGTGCAAAGGAGGGGAGAGGAGAAAAGAGGGAAATGGCCGAAGAAAGAAAGAAGCGAAAAAGGCAAGAAACAAGAGAGGATGGCTGGGGAAATGTGTCGCTGCACAGTGAGGGAAAGTCTATCTTTAAGTACCACATTTAAATACATTATATCCAATTAATGATACTTTACTTCCCCTTCATGACCATTCAAAGGGAAATATTTTAATTTTAATTACATTTAGTCAACTGTTACAGTAATTAATTACTTGGCTGATTAATGGATGCATCAGTTATTTTCTAGACACTGATTGGGTATAACATTATGACCACTGACAGGTGATGTGAATAACACTGATTCTCTTCATCATGACACCTGGGATATAAAAAGAAACAAATGAACCTTTAGTCCTCAAAGTTGATGACAGAATCAGGATTTATCCAGGATTTGAGTGAGTTTGACAACAAGAACCAAACAGTGATGTGTGGAGGACTGGATCAGAGCATCTCCAGACCTGCAGCTCTGGTGGGCTGATCCTGGTCTGCAGTGGTCAGGATCTATCAACAGTGGTCCAATGAAGGACTAGCGGTGAACCAGAGACAGGGTCATGAGAGGACAAGGATCACTGATGCAGGTGGGGAGTGAAGGCTGGTCCTGGTGGTCTGATCCAACAGAGCAGAGAAGGTAATACTGCTGAAGATATAGAAAGGTGTCAGGATACACAGAGTGTTTGTTGCATGGGGCTGTTTTGGCAGAAAAAGTGTATATTCTTAATGTCAACAAATTGTAAAGACCAAAATTTAATTCAATCCAACCTTGATGTTGATCCTTCATTATCATGGATGAAGTTTAGTTTATTTTGAGAACCAAATGTGTATGATTCACATCATAAAATAGTTCCAGTACAGTTTACTTTGTCTAACATGTTAAAAACTGCAGCGCCTGGCTGTTGGAGAAAGTTAGTATTTATTAAAAATGTATATTTCGGGCCTGTCTTTAAAGATTTAGTTCAGTCAGGGCCAACAAGAATTCAAAAGCATTGAGTAATGGGACTAATGCATCATTTTTTGATAGTTTGGTACGATATTTCTCTGATAATGCATATGTGCTTTTACAGTAAAAGTGTCATTTTTATGGTATTGGTACACCTTCCAATAGATACAGAAAGAGGGTTAATAACTAGAGGGAGGGAGAAAAAGTGAGAACATGGGGAAGCTATAGGTGCAGTAATGGAGAGAACATGTAGAGCATCAGAAAAAAAAGATGTGAGATGGAAAAGGAGAAGCGTTATGAGCCACCAAAGGCATGCAGAGGAAACAAGATAAGAGCAGGAGAGAGCGAGGCAGAGAGCGCAAGAAGTCATGTACTGGTGGGGGGAAAAGTGAAGGAGCGTTATAGGGGAGGGCTATAGGCACAAGCTAAGAAGAGAACATGTTGAGACAAAAAGAGTTGGTTCTCTTTTTGTCTCTAATGGGTGAGTGAGCATCAGGAACAATGAGCTGAGTCCACGTCAAGAGGAAAAGGACCTAAACGAGAGCAGAGCTTTACATGGACAGTGTAGGTCGCCGCCATGCTGCTGCACACAGCTGATGCACTAATGGACAGCAGGCAGGACAGACAGGGAGGAGGAGACAGAGCAGGCAGAAAAGATCCAACCATGGTCTTTACTGTACGTCTCAGTTTAGCTGGAGTCAGTGATGGAGTCGGGTGGTTCACTGTGTGATAAATTGCAAACAGAGCAGGAAGAAGAAATGCACAAGGGAGATGCTTTGATTAAAAAAGTCTCAAAACTCATTTAGGGTAACTTACTGCTGCTGCCGTGGCTCTGTTTAATAGATGGCAGACAGGAGAGGAGAGGAGAGGAAAAGTTACATCAAAGTACTGTTGGTGATAGAAATGCATGAGATATAAGCACTGCCCCTGATGTTTGGAATTTCAAAGCTCCAACATTTTTGCTTGCTATCCTGAGATCTCGGTGTTTTTATTACTTTGAGGGTGTTTTTCTGCTACGGAGAGCTGCAGCTGACTCTATTCAATAAAGCAAATGACACGAGCACTGCGAGCGCCTAGTTTTTCTGTTTAATGGACAGCAAAGCGAGGAGAGACAGAACAGGGAGAAAGTGTCTCCAAGCTCATTTTGTGTTTCCACTGGCTGTAGCTGGTTAGTGCTCACATCAATGGACAGGAGGCAGAGGGGGCGCAGAGAGGAAACACAAATATAAATCATGAAAAGCAACATTTCTGAGTCCTGCAATAAAACGTTTATTAAAGGTAGAATATGTCAGTAAGGTGTGATGATTTCCACCTGCTAGAAGTAGAACCAATGGTCATTTTTAACATACATCTGCCTTGCAGCAATCTGTCATAATATATTGGGAAATTCCTGAAATGACAATAGTGGAATATTTGCCTTTACTTGGCAATATTGTATCAAACAAGGTATCATTATTACCTCTGCCAAAAAGGTTGTTTTCACCAGGGTTTATTTGTTGGTTTGTTGGTTTGCAAATTAACTCAAACAATTATGGACGGATTTTGACAAAATTTTCAGGATTGGTCAGAAGTGGCCTACCTTAAAACTGATTAATTTTTGGTGGTGATTGGTCCTGATTCAAGGTCATCAAGGTCAAATGAAATGTCACGTCATAGTAATGTATGGGAGATTACGCATATTTCTGAACACTCCAGGGTGTACAATTTACAGCCAATCGTCACCTAATTTGGTAAAAAAAAAAAAAACTAATATAGGAATCCAGAAGTCACTGATTCAGTTTGGTCAAGATCAGTAAAAGGTCAAGGTCACCAAGGTCAAATATGCATTTTTTACCATAACTTCATGTAGGAAGGAGCTAGAGCAATGTAACTGTCTGAAAATATCTGGAAAAGAATTTTCAATTTATAATCTTGACATACTTATAGTCAAATATTAATATTTTCCGCGATAATAGCAAAAAAAACTGTGCATAGAGGACAAAATTGCAGCAGAATGCTGCCTTGGCAGAGGTCTGCGCTCTCTGAGTGCTTTTCTCATTTTATTATATAAACTATCTCTTAAGAATTCAGCTGCTGTTTTCTGTTTAGAGTTTCAGGTAATGTTAGCTTGTCAGGAAGAATGATAAACAATGCTCCCAAGTTATGGTCGGTGTTGACCTCTGACCTCAAGATATAGGAATGAAAACTCTGGGATAGATAACTGTATAATTTGCAGTTAAAAAAATAATATTTTGCAATGAATCTTATCTCGATACTCGCAAAATATTCGTCACAATGATCATAAAATGTTGACTTAAATGTTATGATCATCCTATATTGATTTTTATTAAACAAAAACAGCAGATAGACCTGCTCAAGAGTCAAGTCATAAATAAAATTTAATCATGGACATCTTTCGGATTTCAGAAAAAAATGAGATGTACTTAACCTCCATTCATCCCTTTCTCTGTTTACAGTATTTGTACCTGGCCCATGGTTCTCTGTGTGGTAATCTGGTTAAACCTATTATTTTAGGAATATCTGTTGAACTATTGAGTACATTTAGACAGAAGGAGCCTCTCTTCACAGCATCCATGGCCTCAATATTAGATAATAAACCACCTTAAGGCCTGTATCATGTCAGTTGATAATATGCTCTGCTGATGCATATCCCCATATTCCTAAACAAAGTTAACACAAACCAATTTCGTCAACTTATGCACCTTGGGGGCTGGTAAATGTGTATTACCACTGCAGAAATGCAGGACTATTATGCATTTTATCACAGTTACTGACACACAGTGACAAATGCACATAATTTAGAACTGTTGCAAAATATTTACAAGGACCTGCAACAAATATTTTCCATGGTGTTTATCAGTTAGGCAACATAAACCTGCACCTCAGCATGTTGCTCAACTTTTAATGTGTCAGAACTTGAGTTTCTTTTAAGTCTTCAGCCAGTCAATCTCAAATACATCATGTCTAACAGCAAAAGAAAAGTCCAGGTCAAGTTTCAAGCCCTTAAGATTTGATCAAGCCAAAGTACCCCTCTGCCAGCCAGTTTATCCAAAAATACTCTGTCAAACTATACCTCATAGGAAGACCAGTTGGAAGCAAAGCAGTGCAGCTGCAACTGAAATTATCCTAGCTCTCTATGTACCTGGAAGGATGCTGTTAGAGGAGGAGAGGGGGGGAGAAAAGAGCAAAATATCATGGAGAGATCCATGAAGTGTCCTCCCGCCAGTTTTGAGTTTCCTTGTCAATGTAACTAAATAGCTCTCTATTTAATGGACAGCAAACAGAGGGGAGAGGGGGGTAAAAAGACGACACATCGAAATAGGGCTGGATATTGAAAAATGATACCCTGTACAGTGCTGCTCGCTCTACAGCAGCTCTCTTTATCAGGGAAAGTAAGCACAATGTGAGGGAGAAACACAGAAGGATACACACAGCAGATGCTTAAAAAGTGTCTCCAAGTCAATTTAGTGTTCCCATGCCACTGTAACTAAATAGCTCTCTATTTTATTGACAAAAAGTGCAGGAGAAGCGAGCGAGACAGAGCGATGCAAGAGTGATGAGTCGAATGAAAAACGAGTCGCTGGAGACGTAGGAATCTTCTCAACCTCATTTGTGAGCTCTGGTATTTACAGCTGCTATCAGATGTGGATTAGAGGCAGATCACAGAGGCAAGTCGTTTTATCTCATCCACTCGCAGAGTATTATTAAATCATCACTGTCCTAAAGAAACGGCTTCTGTCTTTCCAGTTTGACATTTCCAGAAGACTAATTAGGTTGTTTAAAACAGCGTGTCATGTCCAATATATATCTTCGCATCTAGTTTAGAGCCAGTCTTTTTTTTTTTTTAACGGAAATATTAGCCATGTATTTCGCTCTAATGACAGTATGTGGGTAGATGATGTCTCGCACCAGACGGGTTAGTGATTATAGTGTTGGAAATTTGATGTTTTACATGCGTGGATGTTCAATTAGTGATCTGAGAAGAAATATGTGGGAGATTTAGCACAGCTTTAGCACTTGTCTCTCATTAAAGGCTGAAATGTGTGATTTGCTCCACTGCATTTATCACACAGTAATAATTTTACACCGACAATCACTGTTTGATTGTGCACATAAGTATTACGCAGCATTCATGTCAAAGTAGCAAGTAGATGGAGTTCAGGTCATCAGACAAGGTAGCACTGTATTTAAATGGTCTGTAAGCTGGTTTCATGAAGGTTAGAAATTACTATGCGTGGTCAATATGGGACCACATTAATTAAATTAGCATTTAAATACCTTGAACTTGGCTGATGTGAAGCTATTAACTTTTGTTTGCTTTCCCAGGCTTTATCAACCCTGTCTCTTAGCAATTACACCTATTTATAAACTTCTGATTCGTTTTACCAATTAGGTTTTTTGGAGGGGAAATTCAGCAGCAAAGGGTCTTTGGTTAAGGTTAGGGAACAGTTGAGCTTTCGGTTAAATGGCAATGAAGGAAAAACGTTGCGTGTCAGACCATGATCATTTCCAAACCATAAGCAAATCCTTTAGGTGGCGATACATTCCTTTTCCATTATTGCTTTTGAAAATTAACAGTATATTATCATAATTTCAAGGAAACTGAAAGACTTAAATAATTATTGTCTCGTAATTTCCAGGAAATTGTTCTAAGAATTGGTTGTGTGAGATTATTAAAAGACATGACATTGAACAAAGACTTGTTGATGGGATGTCGATGTCAGTAGCGTATGTGATACTGAAACAGGAGTCGATGGAGAATTGTTCTCCTTTCCTACGTAGTAAAAAGTATTTTTTTTTTAGAAGGAGTCGGGGCTCAGTGGGGCTGTCTGATGTATTTACTTGTGGATGGAATCAATAAAGCAAAACAAACATACGCTACAGCTATGATTATATTAGAAACCGCTAGAGCGCATCTGCAGTGCAGCAAAGTTCAAACCAACTGATCCTGCCAGTCTCAACACACACACCTAAGGAGACGGGTAGGAAAATTAGTCAATGAAAGTACTCGCAGGAGAAGGTAAGGTGTTGGTTTGGGAGCGATGTGGAGTGAGATAAATGGAGGAGGTGTGAGGAAAGAGAGGAAAACACAGGAAGAACAATCCATGCATCTCTCCACTGGGAGCCACAGACTCCAGCCAGAGTCTACCACTACAGAGCAACACACACACACACACACACACACACAGTGTAGACACGTGTTTAAAGTACATACACACTGACACACACACACCCTCCAGAGGGGTCCAGAGGTAGCTGACAGCTGTTCTGGTGTTGAGATACAGTGGTGTGTGTGTGTGTGTGTGTGTGTGTCAGGGCCTTTCTGTGTCTGTGTGCATGGATATGGGTGTCTTTTTTTTATTTTAAATCCCAGAATATGCAGTGTTTGTTTTGAATTAAAAAAAAAATCAGACAGGAAACTTCTTTTACAAAAATAATTCAAAAGCAGCACAGACATTTAACCATACTGGCGTACAATGGTGCATGCACAATCAGCAGCTCATTTGTTTTCTTCTCAGTTTTTTCTTCACTTTATATTGTGAGAAGCATTTTCTGCCTGTGCCTGACAAAATTGGAATTTGGTTTGAAGAAAATGATAACTATTGTTACTTATTATTATAATACTTATTATTACAAACTTATACTTTTAGATGCATGGAGTCATTAAATCTGTGTGAAAAGCCAAAGACCAACGCTAGAAATCTAGATATTTTTGGGTGAAAAAATATGAGCCTATGTGTGTGTGCATGCGTGTGCATGTGTGTGTGTAGGCGTGCATCTGTGTGTGTGTGTGTGTGTATACATAAATAAAGAGGCTGCTTAACAAGGCATTAGGTCCTACTGTCACTTTGAGTCTTATTAGAGGCTGTTGTAGCTCTGCTAAACTAAAGCAATACACAATAGCTATTGCTTAACATATGCATGCACTCACAAAGCGCGCGCACACACACGCACACACACAGAAACATTTATGCTCCCAGAGAAACAGCCCAGTCAGCAACAATGTCCAATCAAGAGCTGTTTAAGAAGATAGAGAGCTGTTTAGAAAATGTGTGTGTGCTGCTTTGGAGAACAAGAGAAGCATTTAAAGAGCTGTTGCTCCTGTTAACGAATAGTGCTGCTTGAATTCACATGCTGCTAATTCATCAATAACCTCTTAGTGTAGCTGCCAATATATGTTGTTAATGTATGTGTGTGTGTGTGTGTGTGTGTGTGTTCACTGATTTACATGTCAGTGCAGACAAAGACAGAATATCTTAAACAAAACACCTGCTAACATAATATACCTTTACCTTAAGAATAATGCAGCAGACAATACAACACTGCAATAAATCCTCCCTTTTTTAAAGTTTGATTTTTGTTGAAACCAGAAGCTTTTGAGGTGCTGATTCAACTGCATGATCATTTTGGAGGCTGCATTTTGTGATGGCGTTGAATTGTATTGTGTTACACTGCAGGGTGTTTCTATTATTTTGTTTGTACAATTTTTGTATCAATGAGGGAAGCCCAAATAGCAGAAATGCCCCATTTGAGTGTATTTTATGTATTATTTCCAATAATTGAAATGAAATAGGTTAGGTGTAACAAGCTGAGACTGGCTGACAGGTAGCGTTCGTGTGGCAGAGGTGCAGAGAGCAATTAAAAATGCATACTCTGCTATTTATGGAGCGGAAATTTTCTGTGTTATGCGCTACGTGCGTGAAGGCAGCAGAGGTTGAACATATGTGTGCCAGTGCAGCAGAATGTGTGCATGTGTGCAATGCGACGAGCATTTGACTAAAGACTCAAAAAGCCATGAATCAATACTGCTAATGAGAGTCTTAGAGCTGGGAGAGGTGGGATAGAAAACCTCTCACCCTGTTCTTTCAATTTGTCTTTCCCTCCTCCTTTCCCACCTTCTTCCCTCCTCCTCATCCTCTCTCTGTGTCTCTCTCAGTCTGTATGTTTCTTTGCTCTCGTTCCACCTCCTGTTTGTGGTTCCTACCATTTTGCTGCTTTCACTCCTCCCTCTGCTTTCCCTCCATTTCTCAGACCCACAAGTAGGCGTCAGGTGGTGGTAAACCGTACCATCATCTCCTCCTCTCAAATGCACTGTGCTCCGCTCCTCCACTCTGACAAATTGAATATTCCCTCTAAACACTTTTTTTTTTCCAGGAGCGGAGGCATCTCATGTTCTGCTTCCACGTCAGACCCCCTCGACTCACAAACAGCCTGTTTTCTGCACAGATTCTGTATCCTGCAGCAAAACCGTCATGCCTTAAAAGACCTTAGCGGGGTGGGTGTGCAAGTTTTAGCTTCTTGTCTAAAAATCGTGTGGACTTTTTGGTTAAAATTTTTTTTTTTACGTTTCCAATTCCAACAATGCCCGACAGCCATAGTTTTCTATTAATTTCTGTACACGGTGAAGACTGAACTAACTCTGAAAAGTATATTTATTTTATAAGCACAGATTGAGTATAAGCACTGCATCACAACATCTAGCACCAAGTATTTATGGGGCTATTTCACCAAATTTGCAACATGATGAAATAATGCACAACAATAGCACATGCATGCCATGTCATTCACAGATGTATTCACAGTAAAACGTGATGATGCTACTATTTATGATCAGCGTGAGCAGTGCTCTTAAATCACTTTTATAAACCAGGACCCAGATGCATTAATAATGGCTTGGATTTATATCGTGGCTTTCATGACACCCAAAGCACTTTACAGAAACCATTATTCATTCACACCAGTCATACCATGGTGGTAAGCCACACTGTAGCCACAGCTGCCCTAGGGCAGACTGACAGAAGCGTGGCTGCCAATTTGCACCTACGGCCCCTCCGACCACCACCTACTTTCACGCACATTCATACCCATTCATGCGCATTCATTACTTATAATAAAGTAGTATTACATTATAGATTATTACATCTCTATTAATCTGGAGGTTTAATATATTTAAAAAAAATAATAAAAATTGGCGCAGCAGAGGTTGAGATACTCTGACTGGAGTAGCGCTCGTAGATTTCTCATAATGCAACTTGATAGCATCTTTGGTTAGATTCTCCTTGCCTGGAAGACAATCTTGTCTCTAAAACACAGCTTTATTTAACACAAGATGTCTTTCAAAAAGGTGTAATCTCCAAACAGAGGTCAAGTGATGTTACTTGAGTAATTTTTCTTAACACAAAAAAGAGCCACAGACATACATACATCTGTTTGAACAGGGTGTCTTAAAATTATGTTCACATGCAGAACTGATGATAGCAGTGGAGTAAAAAGTACAATATTTATCTCTGAAATGGAGTTTTAAGTACAAAACCTTCAATACTTGGGTAAATAGTAGTTAATTACTTTCCAGCAGTGCACCAGAGCCTTAATGTAATAGTGACAAAAATGATGCAGACTTTATGTTTAAACTGATTACTGTAATGTTTCTGCAGGAATCTGACAGTGGATAGTCATAATTTATGGAAATGCTTGAAAAGTATTTGCATGCATACTGTCACATTATAATGTAAAGTGATTTGATATTGAAGTAAATGGGTAGCAACATGCAAAACAGCTGGCATGGTCCTTTAAGAAAAAAAACCCACCCAATAAAGAAGTAACAGTTGAAGCAAGAAGTTGCTGATTAACACAGTCAGATGAAAAAGGAGGCGGGGGTGGAGAAACGATAGTTTAGAGACTGGGTTGCACAGAGGTGAGGTGCGTTTGATAAACGGCTGACTGGGCACAGCATCATTTAGAGTTATTAATAAAACACAGACGCTGTATCGATCCATGACACAGGCGAGGCTCAGCGCCGGCAGATATGTTCTCTCTGATATAGATTTACATATGGCTCCTGTTCTCCCGTATGGATTTCGTGGCAAAGCGCAGTTGTTTCTTAGGCTTTGAATGATTACGCCTGTCCAGTGTGCTGAAGTTAGAGAGGATGAGCGAAAGATATATTTACTGTATATGAAGAGCAAGAGGGAGATGCTCCCACTCCCAAATCAGCCCTGTGCAGAGGTTGGAGAGCTAAGCAGACCGGACAGGTGTCAGCGGCACGGTGAAGTCTCCCTCCCAGTGAAGCTATCAAGGGGTAGCCCGTCAGCGTTCAGCTAAAACTCCTAATCATTTCCTTTGACTCGTCTATTCATCATCCTCTGTGAGACAACTCAGAAAGAAGTTCTTAATTTACTGTGATTATGACACTGTTTGCATATAAATGGCTGGTAATGATCGGGCTGTAATTTGGAGGGAGGAGAAGCCGAGACTTTTTTTCTGTCTTTGTCTTGAAGAGCGAAAAAGAAGCGGCTCCCACGGCTTAAGTTCCACACACAAACACACACCAACATAAGCACATGCGCATCTTCTTCCCCCTCCCCGTGAAGGCACGTGCAGGGGTCCAGGGATCACCCAGAATGCTTTGCCCTGCATTGTTGAGCTGTTCCTTTCAGTGCATTAGAGGGTGGTGAGAGGCTCTTCCCTGCCAAAAGATGGGTCAGGCCCTTTCACTGCCAGCATCCTTCTTTCACCCAGGCCTCTGTCTCCCAGGGCAACTCTCTTTCTTGTCCCCTGCATGTGTGTGTGTTTATCTCTGAATATGTGTGCGCGCATACATATGTGTGTGAGAAAGTGAAAGAGGAACATGAAAGGGAAAAGCAGCCTCGACAACTCGCTGCCAAACCTTCTCCAATTTCCTCTCCACGACTAATCTGATTGGCTCCTCTGATGCTCCGACGGTGAAAGGAGAGCAGGATTGGACGATGCCGACAGGAATTGAGCAGGCAGTGGGCCGGCCTTGGCTGGGAATGTTTGGGATGAGGCAGGAATTTGGGCAAATTTCCCCCTATAGGACTCTTTCGGGGAATCCTTATGTGTATATTGATGTGCCTGTATAGTTTGTGTGTTTAGAGCGTCTCTTAAAGTGTCTAAATTTGTGCGCATTTGTGGTTTCAGATGAGCATCCTGTTGGATCGAAGGGCAGAGGAAGCCTTTGATTTGGGGAGGAATAAAAGGCAGCGAAGCCAGGGGAGAGAATGAGCAAACTCTATCTCTGTTCACCCGATTTAGGATTACCAAGAAAAGCAGGGGGGCTGTCAGAAAGAGGGGGAGGTGGAATGACAGAGAGCGAGGAAGAGAGAAACACAGGGAATTAGAGCTGTAGAGAGAAACAATGAGGTCCTGAATGAATGAAACTGAGCAAACAGAATCAAGGGGGAAGTTGGAGATGTGAATCAGGCTAATCAGCAGCCCGGTTTACACCAAAGTGACCAGATGAAAATCCTAAAGAGCTATTTTTTCCTACTTTAGTGATCTGTATTGTATAGTGTAACTCACTTTATGTACACCAAATTAAACTAAGTCCACCAGCATGGCTCTGTGAGGTCATACTTGATTTAAATGCTTGAGATCAAGTCAGTAAGGATCATCCATCTGTTCAAAGGTTTGTGCCTACATACCTGTTACATTTAGAGATATTTTACTGGGTTTGACTGGACATAAGTAGTAGAACGACTGACACAGCCATCCTCAGAGCTACGCCACTATCGTCGCTGAAACGTATGGTCAGCTAAATATCACAAACTCTGTCATTTCAACCCCAAATCCTTGTCATTAGTATGCTCACTCCTCTGGTGAGGCTTTCCGCAAGATTTTGGGACGTGGCTGCAGGGGTTTGCTCTCATTCAGCCACAAGAGCATTAGCGAGGATGAGCAATGATGCTGAAATGAGGCCTGACTTTCAGTCGGCGTTCCAGTTTATTGGAAAGGTGTTTATGGACTGGGATTTTTGCAATGTGGGCATTGTCATGTTGAAACAGGAAAGGACATTCCCCAAACTGTTGCAACAAAGTGAGAAGCACACTGTGAGATACTGCTGCATGCAGGCCCATTAAGATTTCCACACAACAGGTGTCCACATACTTTTTACCACAAACTGTAAGCTGCTTTAAATAATAGCTTCCGTTATGTTATACATTAAGAATTTACCTTGGTGAGCTGGTGTACATAATGAATAATTGCTGCAGAGTAAACAGTCATTAATTTTGACACTGTGTGTCAAAAGACATTTTACACAGCAAACGGTCCAAATCCAAACAATGTTACAATACAAGACACAGATAAACTGACTGAGAGAGTGAGTGAGTGGGAAAAAGAGAGAGAGGGAGGGAGATAAAGGTGAGAATAAAAGGAGAGAGGATAAAGGAAAAAGGAGGTGAGGAGCTAATGAATAAATAAAAGAGACATGCTCGCCAATTCGGCGGAAGAAAGAAGCAAGGATTAGGAGGTGTACAGATGCGGAAAAGAGAGTGGGAGAGAAAAGGAGAGATGAAGAGAGAGGAGTGGGGGGAAGAAAATGAGAGAAACAAAGACCTCACAGTGTTAGGAGTGCTGCTGGGCATCCTCACAGGAAAACTGAGCACACTCCTTTGTTGTTGGAGAGGAAGCTCCAGGTCTTCATGGATATGTGCATGAGCTGGTCCTTGAATTAGTGGCTCCCAAAGGTCTCTCTCTCTCTCCCTCTCACTCTCTCTCTCTCACCCTCTCACTCTCTCTCTCTCTCTCTCTCCCTCTCTGCACCCCAGGTTATCATCACTTTCTCCATCTTTCTAGCTCTCCAAAGCTGTCTATTTCCATCAGTTTATCTCTCTGGCACTTCACCTTTCTCTATATCTGTCTATCTTCACCTCTTTCACTCTGTCGCTTCACTTTCTTCCACACAAACTTTATCTATAACTCACACACACAGCAGAAATACCAAAATAGAAACATCTGAGCACACACAATGTGCAAGTTACACAAGTGTATATGCACTACACACACACACACACACAGAGAGAAACACAATGGCGTGTTTTTCTCTCACACTCAAACAGGCTTTCCAAACCTGGCTTCCTTAGCGGGTTCCCAGGTGCAGAACTCAGCATCAAAACAAACTCCCTCTTCTTTTTCTACTTCTTTTCTTGTTACTTCTTCTTCTTTCTTTACTTGTCTGGGAGAAACTTAAAACTAAAAATCCACAAGCTGAAATTGACAAAGTTCCACAGCATTACTCTGCTACTCTGCTATTTTCCCTCTCTTTTTAAATTCTTTTCATCCCCCCCTTATTTCCTTTTCATTTAGTAGATGTAAAACTTGAATGAAAACCAAGCTTTGCCTTATTAAAATTGTCTCTTGTGTGTCTCATTTAGGTGGGAGAAGCTTCTGGAAGAAGTTCTGAGATACTTTTAAGACTCTTTGTTTAAGGAGACCTACTTTTTTGGTGTCTAGATTTTGTTTTTCTCAAATATATTCCCTGAATATGATAAAAAAAAAAAAAAAAAAGCTGTCGTAATTTTTTTCTGGATTTTTTTTCTAGTCAAACACAAGGATTTCCAGGGATTGCATTTCTTTATTTTTTCACTATTAAAACATCAGTTAGCATCTGTATAACTGTGTAGAATGCCTTAATTTAATGCTATCATTCTTGAAATATTCTTGCCAAGGGCTGGATGGGATGATTGATACAGTTCCACTCTCATGTCTATGTAGTAGGACATTACTGTATGACTAGTAGTCAGTTGCCAACCTATTCAAAATGCCTTATACTTTCTCTAGCAGCCAGCTTGGAGCTTAATGTCTTGTTCAGTATCCAGCTGTACTGACCTGTACAACAGGTACACCTGTTGCTTATTAACACAAATTGCTAATCAGCCAATCAGATGGCTGCAACTCAATGCATTTAGGCATGTACACATGGTCAAGACAACTTGTTGAAGTTCAAACAGAGCATCAGAATGATTAAGAAAGTGGATTTAAGTGACTTTAAACATGGCATGGTTTTGGTGGTCTGAGTATTTCAGAAACTGCTGACCTACTGGGATTTTCACCACAACCATCTCTAGGGTTTACAGAGAATGATCTGGAAAAGAGAAAATATCCAGTGAGCCGCAGCTATGTGGAAGAAAATTGCCTTGCTGATGTGAGAGGTCACAGGAGAATGGGCAGACTGGTTGGAGATGATAGAAAGGAAACAGTAACTCAAATAACCACTGATTACAACCAAGAAATGCAGAATATCATCTCTGAACACACAACACCGAACCATGAAGAACAGAAGAGCACATCTGGTGTCACTCCTGTCAGCTAAGAACAGGAAACTGAGGCTACAGTTCACACAGGATCACCACAACTGGACGAGAGAAGATGGAGAAACTTTGCCTGGTCTGACGAGTCTGGATTTCAGCTGCAACATTCAGATGGTAGGGTCAGAATTTGGTGTTAACAATATGAAAGCATGGGCCACCCTGCCTTGTATCAACCTCCAAAAACCTCCATAATAAAGAAAATTAATTAAAAATCGCCCACCATACGTGACACACAATCAGTGAGATGAGACCCGCTGCCAAGGACACAGCAGACAGGTGGGGGGTCACTGCCACCGCATACAACACAGTCACTAGAAAGATTACCAAACTATAAGTCAAATAAAAATAAATAGGTAATAAAAATACTCCAAAGTAATCCCACCCTTTCACACACACACACACACACACACACACACACAAACACACACGTCCATTAATTAAAACAGCTTGATTAAAACGGATCTGAAACAGTACCGCAGGGCTGCTCAGTACTAATACACACCTACCAGAACCAGGTGACCAATGTGGTGAAGCAACGGGCGGCCATACTTGTCGGGCCAAGCAACCCTGGACCCGGAAGTGACACACCAGTGACAAAAGGGGCGCAAATGGAGGAGCTGGTGAAGGTGGCCGCTTTTATAGTGGTCCAACTCACCACGGTCACCAGTGACGCTAAATACAAGCAGTAACACTAGATGACACGTCTATACAGCTACATTCATTGTATCCCTCCCTCTATGACCACAGTGGACCATCTTCTGATGGCTACTTCCTGCAGGATAATGCTCCATGGCACAAAGCTCAGATCATTTCAAACTGTTTTCTTGAACATGTCCCTGACTTCACTGGACTCCAATGGTCTCCGCAGTCACCAGATCTCAATCCAATAGAACCTGTGAGATGTGGAGGAATGGAGATTTTCATTTTGAGATGTGCAGCTGGAAAATCTGCAGCAACTGAGTGATGCGCTCAGGTCAAGATGGAGCAGAATGTCTGAGGAATGTTTCACCTTGTCGAAAGTATACCACAAAGCATTCAGGCAGTTCTGAAGGCAAAAGGGAGTCCAACCTTTTACGAGCAGGTGTACCTATTAAAGTGGCCAGTAAGGGTATATAGGTTCATGTCTTAGCAGGCACTGAATTGTAACAGTTAAACCATGATTCTTTCTGTGGTTTTCATGCACTTTTAGAGAAGCTTTTAACAAGTAAGAGACTTAGTATATTGAGGCTGAGCTGACAATGGTTATTTCAGTCACTGGTGAGGTGCACTCTGCCGCTAAAAGCTATGGATTTAATTAGTGACAGCTATGATTCAGTTCAGCTTTATTCGATGCTGCACTGAACGGCACTCTGTCCGAAACCTTCAATATCAGTTACAGGTTTCATATAATATATACTCAAGTCACACACCTCTTAAGATCAGTGGTCTCTAGTATGTTTTTAGTGTTGCAACAGTCAACCTTTTTTAATTCAAGTGAGCAGATGACCAGTCCCAACATTTCCAGTGTAGGTGAAATGTAAATCTTTATTCACCATGCATCTTCTGTAAAGCCTGCAGACAGCTAACACAGAGATGGTGGATATCTGACATACTTGTTTTTGGAGAAAGTTTTCCACCAGTCAGTTTTGTGCGCATTTTTCTCACGACAGCTGGCATATTGAATGGAAGCCTCTGCACAAATCTCCAACCCCCTCAACCCTCACACACATCCTCCTGCTTTCCCCTTTCTCTCCTTTTTTTGCCGCTCACCCCCCACCCCACCCCTTTACCATTCAACAGTTGGCACTGAGACAAGAAGCAAAAAGAGATGGGGCTGGGGGAGCTGGTGGAGGAATTGAGAGAAAGAAAGCGTATCGGTTGCACCTACAGAGATTGCCCGGGGGCAGCGGGCAGAAATAGGGTTGTTAGTGAGGGGTTACTGTTGGAAAGTGTGCAGAAGCCACTGAGCTGGAACAGCAGACGATAAGGGCATGCTCGTTCTGATGAAGAGCTCCCTGGCGAGTTATCGGTCCACAAGGGTTCAGGGATTTGGGGTTTTGTTTGTGTGTGTCGGATGCTTGTGCGCACATGTTTTGGTGAGGGTGTTGGTGTGCAGGTGCAGCTGTGGAGCTGGTGTTCCAGATTACTCATACTAATGCATGTTTCTTTGAGTGCATTTATGCTTAAGTTTGCAAAGTCTCAACTTGTGTGTGATTTACAAATGTGTGTGTGTGTGTCTGTGTGTGTGGCCTCCTCCACATCTGTTTATCTCATTCTATCAGTCCCAGCAGTAAGGGCATGTCTTCAGCTAGTCCCAGTCTGCCCATATGTCTGCTGTGATCCGTGAATAACTTTGCCTGCCAGTCTCAGACAGGGCCGGCCCTGTGCTCCACACTGCACTGCTCTCTGACACACACACACACAGACACACACACACAGATGCTAATGCTTACCCACTCTTATTTATGCACACAGGTATTCTCGTATCCTCTGGTGCATGCACTCATCTACCACCCACACAAATATAGACAGTCATGTGCAGGCACAAATTCTGCTCAGGTAGATAATTGAGGCAGGAACACAAGTCTACACTCTCAAAGGCACACACCAACTACACATCTGCACACACACAAAAAAAATCCAATTGCTCACAGATGGGTAATTGATGCATGAACACAAATACACACATAAAAGCCTCACACACATAAGCATGGCAGCCCCTCGGCATCACTCTCATTTCCTCCAGGTTAGAGGACACTGAGGTTTTTGACATTGAGCACAACACGGGGAAGTAGTTTATAAGCTTTGATAAAGTCATATAATAAGGGGTACGGTAAATAAGGGTAAGGTTAATAAGCTCTGGGCAAGACGCTGTGTTAGAACACAGAGCTGAAAAAGCGAAGAGACCTAGGTTCAGACAGATCAAAGTCTTACACCAAGATTACTCTTCCTGGAAAATAAACCACAACAAATTGGCAGCAGCCGAGGACTTTTCTCTGATTCTAGCTACGATAGCATCAATTAGCACTTCAAAGTGGCGTAAGGGTTTTCTCCAGCTATCTTTAGATGCCAGTGGGCGTCTTTCTGCCTTTATGTCAATAACACTCAAAGTTGCCGAAGAGAGGGGAAAGAGAGAGGGCGTTTGTTGGAGATTCAGCGGTGAGATGTTTGCAAATGTTTTTAGTGGAACCCGTAGAGGTCAGAATCATCTTCGTAATTGGCATCGATGCAAAGATGAACGCAGTCGCCGTGTTTAAAAATATGGAGACAGACAGGCAAAAAGTTGGCAGAATAAATTGGTGCAGAGATGAAGTTTGTGTGCGTGGGACTGTGTTGTTTTTCTGTTGTATATTCTGAACGACAGGCTCTCCCCGGCACCGTTGTCAGGAGAAAGTTATAATGATGTGCGTGAATTCATCAAGGATCTTACACCACTCCCACAGCACACTCAGCATCGAGGAGTTTTAGAATAAGAAAAATCAGCATCATCAAACGGCACCGCAAATTATCACAGTCATCAGCGTCGTTGCATTTAACTCCAGACTGGAGCTGCTCGCTCTGGATGGCTGCGTCCTGTGCGGTGGGAGGGCAGCATGACCCTAATATTTTGGCCTAGACGGCCTGATTGCCGCTGATTGAGATGAGATTGCAATAAAGCAGCGCTCACTATGGAAGGCTTATGATTTCCTCCTGTGCTTTGTCAGCTGTACAGATTGAGTCCGCTGTTCATTATCATGGAGAGACTGTCGACTGTTTGGGGAATCCAGGGGGAGGCTGGAGGGAGGAGACAAGGAGCGGGAGGTAGAGGAGGGAAGGAGGGGAGTGTGGGGGGGAATCAAAGCAAAGTTTGGTAAACTTTCCTGAAGGTCGTCCGAGAGCGTGGCTGGGACGGGCCCGGGGGAGGGCCAATCAAAGACAGCTTTGTCAACCAATCAAACAGCAGGCACCGTATCATCTTCAATCGAAGGCGAAACGCGCCTGCGGAATAAAAGAAAGGAAATGCGCTTCGTTTTCTCAGAAGGTGGGTACAGAGGGATCCTAACCTTTATCTGGATACTTTATCAGCGACTTGAGCGACTTTGACCTCCACAGCTATTAACAGGCATTTCTCTCTCTCACACACACACACATGTGACACAACACATACAAATGTCCCTGTCTTTGTTTTTCAGTTCTCAAGCACACATAGTGGGAAATTTAACGCTCCTCTCTCTCTCTCTCACTCACTCACACACACACACACACACACACACTGCTTGGTGCTGTGGGGCTGTTTACATAAGGCCTTGCCCTGGGAAAGCACTGTCATGCTGCCAATGCTGCCAGCAGCGAAAGAGCGAGTGAAAGAGATGGAGAGTGCGGAGAAGGGGGGAGGGGGTGGCGGGTGATGGAAGATAGAGCTTTGCCAGTCTGATGTGCTCACCGCCTGGGGGACCGGCGGTCACTCAGAATGAGGGATGAGGATGGACGGAAGGAGGGATGAAGAAAAGGAATGTGAGATGAAAGGAGAAGTGTAGTCGAAGAAAATCTAAATGAGAGAAGGACGGATTTGGATGGATGAGGAGATACGGGGAGGGGGGATTTAAGCGGAGTGAAGCAGGCCAAACTAAGCAGGGCAGAAGAACGGACCGACAAGCAGAGAACAAAGGAGGTTAGAGGGGAGATTGGCAGGAGGGGAGGACAGAGAGACAGCGAAAGACAGGAGAAAAAAATGGAGATTGTGGTGGAGGGAGGGAAGGAATCCCAGAGTCCCCTCGGTTTGATGCCGCTTCTCTTTGAGGCTCTTAATCTATATGAACAAACGCATCAGCTGCATGTTCACACAATCTTCAATTCGAACCTTCATGTTCATGAAAAAAAGTTTATTTATTTAGCCGGTAGGGGGGTTGGACTGGTGGTCTGGTGGGAGGAGGGGGAAGATGTACCCAAGGTCAAAACCACTTAAGTGTGTCCCTCTTTCTTCTTATGTAATGTAACCTCCCTCTCTCTCTCTCTCTCTATGTCTGAGCTGCATACTAAGACACACATACTCGAGCGCGTGTGCGCACACACACACACACACACGCACTTAGAGGCATACTAAAGCAGGCGGGAGTGTATCGATTTAGCATGGTGTGCAGATTCCCACCACTGCCCCTATACGCAGATTAAAGTGAGAGGAGATGAACACACACACACACTCTTACCCCCTCATACACACCTGCACACACACACACGCACACACACACTCGACAAGGCAGCTTTTGCTCTCCAAGCTTTTTTTTCCCCTTTATCAGTGCAAGAGGGGTGTATTCATTATGCATATTCATTTTACGCATATTTGTAATTAGATCTCAGGCGTTAAGTGGTTGTGACAGTATTTTCTAAACACGCAAGTTTAGAGGTGCCGCTTTTTAGATTTCATTTAACGTGTGTGTGTGTGTGTGTGTGTGTGTGTGTAGGTGTGTGTGTAGACGGGCTCGTGTGTTTGCATAATGATCGTTCCTCCCTACGCTGTGTCTTCTCAGCGTGCCAGCTGTTATCCTGCTGAGGCACCACACACACACTCATGCTCTCTCATGTCACTCCCTCTCTGTTTCCGCATCATCAGTCAGCTCCTGTGTTGTCCTGCAGTCACGTCTCAGACTGATGTGTGTGTGGTGACAGAGTGTGATCCCTGTGTGATCTCTGTGTTCTCTCTGTTCACTCTCCTCTAATACACTCTGTTCCCAAGCCACACCATTAGTGGCCCACTGGACCCTCAGAGATACTCCTGACTGCACACCCAAAAGGAGCTCTTATACTGGCATGCACCAAAGAGATACAGCATGCTCTGCTCCATTAAAGGCATTTAAATTTATTTTCGTGAGCCTGACAGCTTTTTTTTTTTTTTTTTCCTGTGCTCTGCACGTGGTCTCCACACACAATTTGGGTTGTGTCCCACTCTTGCTGTGCATTTTTTAAAAGCATGGCAATCATGGATGCCTGTAAACTGTGGGTTAGGACCCACACATGGCTCATTTGCCCATTTCCTGCCTCACATCCAGAAGAGCAGTGACATTTTGTGTCCTCAGAATGTGACGCAAGAGATGTCTAGGTTTAATTGAGGATGTGAGATTTTACAGGCTTTCCTTTCAGCCAAAACATTGCTGGCAAATATATTTAATGACTTGATACTTTGATTTCCCTTTGATTACTGAAGTTTTTTTCATTCCTCTGCAATCTAATGTTGAACTTTTTTAGAAGCTTTTAAAAGAGGTTTCGGGTGATTGACAGAAAAAAGAGGACTACGTGATGCAGCACAATGAAGTGACAATACAGCAGGAAATTTGACAAAACTAATTTAGGGCTTTACTGGGGCGGATTATCCAGCTCAGGCAATTTTCACATCTGTGGAAGTTGTTTTTATGCTGTACAAGGATGAATGGCATGCACCTCATGAGGTGAGAAGAGGAGTTCTGATACCTCCAATAATGTTGACAGACCAGACAGAGAGAGTGGAGAGAAAACCTTGGTCTTTTGGCACAACTCCAATATCAATTCCCATATTATATCTCTATATATATTATGCATACAGCAAAGAGTGTGCGCTATCAAGGAAAGATGATGCTTACCGTGATTGCATTTTGAAGATCTGAAGTTCACTCGAACTGTAATAAGCACCTGTCGCTGTCTTTGTCTAACCACTTTATTTAGGCTATGTTCAGACTGCAGCATGAAGTGACCCAAATCCAATTTTTTCGTCCTTATGCTACCTGTATCTGATCTTTTAGTTACAGTCTGAACGACACAGGTCTGATTTTTTTTCAAATGCGACTCAGGCCACTTGGATATGTGGTCCTAAAACTGATACATATCCGATCTTTCGACATGTGACTTAAGTCTGAACGGTCAGGTCGCATTCATCCGACCTACACATCATGAACAAGTATCGCTATTCTGTGCTGAAGTAGGTGGAAGGGGGAAGAAAAACAACAACCACAAAACGCCACGGCCAAAAACCTTGCTCTTTTCCGTCTTGTGACGTCATTGTGTCCTCCAATGCGCATGCAGGACACTTTTGGGGCTTTTAAAGTTCACACTGGAGATTACATACAAGTCACATTTAATTGGAAATGCGAACAACCTCGCAAAAAAATCGGATTTCAAAAAAAAATCTGAATTAAACATTAAGCCCTGCAGTCTGAATACAGGCCTTAGACTGGAATGAAGGAGCAGGAAAAAAAGCACTGCTGGTACAGATTTGAATAAATACTGTACATCTACAAGAGAAGCACAGCAGACATTTTTAGGCCAAACGTGATCTCATGAGGGTCCAGACTTTTTTTTAAAGACTGTGCTCAGAAACGCATCAGAACGACAAGTGGAACCAATAGCTGTCCTCTGACAAAACTCCACACTGGCAAAAAAATGTCTGGTTGTCATAATTGTCAGGTTGACAAATGGCTGCAATTGTGTGGCTCTTTCACACAGATAGAGTGAGGTTGGCGAGACCATTTGGATTGTAACAACCAGTGCAAACGATGTGCGCTCGGCACACTTAATGCATCCACAGTCACTTGTTAGAGTAACTGCAGGTAACGGTTGCAGCGAGGCGGCAGCACTTTCAGCTCAGAGTTGGTGCTGTTTAGTATTCTGTCCTGCTTCGTGTCTTTCCTTTGTAGTTTCTTTTATAGCACACACTTAGCCGTTGGAGTAAATATATAATTTAACCTACTGTGACTGGTTTTGTGTCTGTGTGATGAATTTGTATTTGTTGCTCGGATCATAATTCAGGTTGTGTATGCTGGAGACTTCCAAACACCACTACAGGTGAGGACGACTTATGAAACATAACGGTCATCAATAAACCTCAAACGGCTGGATTCAGAGAGTTGATTTAGTACAGACTATTACATGATGTATTCTCAAAGTATGTGCAGTGTTGGAAAAACAGCAGATAAGATTCAGTTTGGACTGTGGAAAGATTTTTCTCTCTTTCTTCCTCCTCTTGTTCCTGTACTAATTATTGGCCAAGATAAATGAGACCTGCACTGTGAGACCTTTTACTCTTTTTGCAAATTCCACTTTCTTTCTTTCTTTCTTTCTTTCCTTATAATAGCGCAAAGCTGTGTAACAGAGATACTGATGGAATCTAGAAGGCTCACACCATCATGCACAGATCAATGTAACATGACAGGGCGGCTTTTTGGCCAAGTATTTATAGACTCCAGCATTATGGCCTCTCTCTCGCTCTCTCTCTTACAGAGACACTTCATTATCAGGAGCAAATCAAATTGCCCTCATGGTGTGTGTGTGTGTGTGTGTGTGTGCATGTGTGCATGTGTGCGTGCGTGTGTTAAGGGATGTAGAGGAGCCGGTCAAGGAAAGTGGAAAATAATGTCAGCGTCTCTCACTTGCTTTTCCAGGATGTCCGTGGTCACACTGAGCATGCACTAAGGTGTGTGCCTGTGTGCGTGTGTGTGTGTGTGTGTGGTGACCCATTGACATCTCCATATCTGCATACTTTTTCAGAACAATTTCCTTTTGAATTTTTCACCAGTACTTAGCCATCTTCTCTGCACAAAAATCCCCCTTTTAAAGACCATCAAGGCTTTTATAAGGTAACTTAACAGACACCTGAATTGAATTTTCCTTTTGATTTGCTCAGCCCTGGTCACAGCTATTAATTGTCATGTGAGTCGCAAATTTGAGTGGAAGATTGTTTGAAGAACAAGTAAGAATCCAGTCAGCTAAACTCTATTTATAAACCTCAGGGTGCTGATTGGACGGTGCATCGTTGCGCTTGTCTTCATTGGTTAAAAACACATGAAAGCGTCATTCACGCGCGCGCTTGAACGTGCGCAAATGCACTCTCATGCAGACTCGAACATGCACGGATACCACCACCAGCTACGGCATGCATGTCTTCTAATTACCATCCATCCCCCAAGCTGTAACAGTACAGCCTCAAACAATAAATTTATCCTCATCTCTCTCACACACACACACACACACACACACACACACTTCCGCTAATCCGTTATGTGTTTGCTGAGAGGCATTCCCCTTTCCCACTTCCTCCCCCTTCCTCTCTTGCTCACATCTCTCCTTCCCTTCATCACTCTCCCATCTCACACACACACACACACACACACACGCACGCACACACACACACACTCTCCTCCCAAACTGCCTTAAAAGAAAAGACTTTTAAGACTTACGGATCTTAACACTTTTTTAGGGGGGGGGCTTAGAGGGTGTTAGAGCTTGTGTGTGCATGTGCGTGTGTGTGTGTGTGTGGTTGTTTGTGGCTGGGTGCTTGTGTGTATTCCTGTGTATATGCATGAGTGTGTAGGGAAGTGTTAGAGGGTGGAGAGGGGAGCAGCGAGGAGAAGGGGATGTTAAGGCTTTAGGGTTTAGAGGGATGGAGGCGAGGGAGAAGCAGCAGTGTGTTTGTCTGTGCACGGTGTGCATGCACGCAAGAGGCAGCGACGGCAGAGAAACAGCAACGCTAGCACTGCTTAATTAATCAACATCAAAAGACGGCATTAAAAATGAATGGAACCCGAAGCAACAGTTTGGCTAAAGTGAATTATTCAGGCGTGGAGCTTACCCCGCTGCCCAACATTCTATTAAGAACTAAAATCTCGATTTTTTTTCCTTTTTTTTTTTCCTCCTTGTGCCCCCATTTAGTCTCTGTTTGTACCAGGGCTGCAAAGTTCTGCCGCTGACGATCAATGCCTGCTTTGCCGAGGGAATTTTAGGCAAACAAGTCTCGGTCCACTTTTCAGGCTCTTGTGTTTGAGCAGAATGCCATTAGTCTCACTGCTGACCACAGTTACGGCCCCTTAGTTCCAAATTAAGGCTCTATTCCTTTTTCAATTAATTGTATTCGAGGAAGTGGTTTTCGATTAAATGAAAAAGTCGCTGAACTCTGAGATGAGGAGATCTTTAACCTAAGTGGAAATCCACTCTCTTTTCCATTATTTAACTGTAATTTGAATATCTATGCCAATCACAGTGAATTAAAGCTCATAGCCAAAGAGATCATTTGAATCAATTATTAAGCACTGCGTAGGCTATTGTCATCATGAGTCATGGTTGTTGAACAGGACATATCATAAAAGATTCACATTTTCAGCGCACATACATTTGTAGATTTGGAAAGCCAACCAACCCACAAACTGTAAATTAACACAACCCAGTCAGTAGAAAACCCAGCCAGTAGAAAACCTGTTCAACAAGCCATTCAGATATTTTTTTGTCACACGAACCTCATTAGAACATCATCATGAGAGCTACCTTTGCTAAGGTGTATCATCATTTTTAAGCCAGCCAATCAGAGCACACATAGCTTTTTCAGATAACAGTCCTTAAGAGACAGGCAGTAAAACAGCATTTCAGACAGGAGGTAAATGCAGGTATATTCAGACAGACAGTATGAGGCTTGCTTTTTTAATATTAAATTATATGAGCATGTTCTATAGAACCCCAAAATGAACCTGGAAATGAGTTTGAGCTGTTTTTAGGGCTGGCTGCTGGTGAGGAAGATTGCCATCAGGCATCCGACAAGCTTCTCTGGTAATTTGTACTTAAGCTTTCTGAATTAATGCAGTAGCCTACTTAATTCATTCATGTACAAAATAGAATTCAACTGCAACCTTTGGCTTGCTTCTTGTGAAATGTTACTGTATGCCTTCAGAAAGGCAAGACAATAGTTTTATTCCATTGCAGCTTGAAATGAAGGCAGCACAAAAGTTAAGGCCTCGATGAAGGCTACTTCTGGTAAACACAGATGTCACAGCTTCCCAGAGTGCAGCTGTTCACACAGCTACAGCCACTGGGCCGCACAGGAGCTGTAAACTCTGTCGACCAGCCAGAGACTGCCTGTCGAAGTCTGGACTCGCTTCCTGTTGCACCGGCCTGAAGTACAGCCCTGTGTGTTACCACTGGTGTCGAGGGGAAAGCAAGATGGAGAAGATTGGTGTAAGAGAAGATTAGGGAAGATGAAGAGGAGGAAAATGAGGAGAGACATTGGAGCTTAAGCAGCAGGACCTTGTTTGCATATTCTCACTGCCTGTAGCTGAAACAATATTTTTAAACAACATTTTAAGTTGAAAATATACTAAAACAACTCTGCTCTGCGGCATTTCATGTATTAATGTTTCATCAATAGAATCCTCAATGTCAAGATGCTGCACGAGAGAGATGATCTCACAGTATGTATGGCTTATTTGATCTGAAAAAAGGTACACTCAAAGTATACCATACTGTACAATAAGACAATATCGTAACATACAGTGAAAGACATATAGACAGTACACTCACACACACACACACACACACACACACACACACACAAGATAAAGATAAAGATAAATTTCTTTGGGAAATCTTTGCCCCCCTGAACAGATCTCCTGGGACACACTTCAACAAAAAAGGAAAATGAGACATCTGGAACAACAGTCTGGGTCTGTGTGTGTGTGTGTGTGTGTGTGTGTGTGTGTGTGTGTGTGTGTGTGTATTCTGCCGCATTTTACTCAGCAGTCGACAATATGAGTTCACCATCTCCCAAGAGTGAAAAACATGCTGGTGTGTGTTCAGTGCACGATACGCATATGCTCTGGCAGTGGGAAGTGTGTGTGTGTGTGTGTGTGTGGTGAAAGGAAAGGCTGGAGGCTTTATGTGTGTGTGTTTGTGTGTTTCTTTCTTTTCCTCCCTTAGCGAATGCCTATTTCTAGATCAGTTTGAGGGTCAAGGTTTGGCCACCGGTGGAGAAAAGCTGTGTTCCCATTTAAAAAGAAAAAAAGCTCTCTCCCTCTTCACAATGAAAAGAAGAGTGAACACACATCATCCTCTTAAGGCCTTAACCCTTGCTCGGCCATATCGCTCCTCGAAGCGCAGATCCTCCCAAGACCACTGTGCTGCAACTACGCTTATAGAGCCGGATAATATAACAGAAAAAAAACAAACATCAGATCCTGCCAGCCTGACACGTTACTGACCATTAAGTCAGATTGTTTCCATTTCAATTCGAATGCATCGTTGTTTGAAAAAGGCCAGAGGCAAGTGAGAAAATGTAATTGGTGTTGCAGTGATTTCATCAGAGATCGACTTGAGAGCTGTAACCCTTCACCTGCCTCGTAGCTCCGTGCAGAGGAAGGCTTCTCATGCCCACGTCCTGCTCTCTACTATTGAAAAAGCAGCAATTTTATCTTTTTTTCTGGCATTTATCTTTAAATGTTCACTCATATTCATACCATACCATGAAAAAAAAAACATTTAACTTGTTGTCATATAGCAACAGCATTTTTGGAATCTAACTCTGAAACTGTTATCTTCCTCAACAGTCTTTAGGACAAAAACATTTTGGCAAGATATTTCTGTTGGTTGAACAACACTGTTTTTCTTTATTTATGTTTGCTTGTGAGTATAGATGTTATTTGTGCTGCGTGTTCTTTGTTTGTTAATTTGGTGTTTGCTTTGTTTACATTTTTATGAGCATCAATTTCTGTATTTGTTTAAATATGGAGGACTTTGAATGAGTCTTTCAGGCATCCTGTATCTCCTCCACTGCAGCATTTTTTTTTTCTAATGAGTGTTTTGTATCTTTATTATTGTGCAAATGAACTCAACTAAGTTATTTTATGATCTGCATGTTTAATTCAAACCCATATTGGTCACCTGGGTAAGGAGTTCATTGAGCTCTTAAGAAGTGAGAGTCATGATTGCAGTGACTCAGACTCTGACTCATATGTTAACTCAGGCTTAATATCCATAAGGCTGTAGAAAATTATGGATGTAGCATCCGTGACATCACTCGTAGTTTCCTCGAGGGCTCTGGAAGCCTGAGACCATGTTTTTCTACTTCTAAGAATACTTAAAAGCATCAACTAAGGAATGACTATGTTATCTGCTGAATGTGAAGGTTAAGACACATTTATTAAGTTATTTACTTGTGCTTATAGTGTATGAATAACATATTAATCATAACATACTTATCTTTAATTTCCTGAAGGGCACTGTCTGAAAGGATCAATAAAGTTTTATGTATCTTTTATCTATCAATCTCGTCTCTATCAATTTTTTTAAATAGAACAATGAAGAAATTAGCGTCATGTAGAGAAAAGTGCAGGCCGTGTAATACATGGAAAGTGATTGTAAACTAAAACACTGCCAGCTTGAACTGTGTTGTTTGCACCCTAATTAACGTGAAAACTAAAAAGAAATGTGTGAACCCTCATCAGATCAATATATTTTGCACACTTCTGTACTGCAGTCATCTTGGAGATCCACCAGCTAAAAAGACTTCTGGGCCTCTCTTAAATATGTGAGGATTTTTTGAGTAATTGCTAACAGTGATGTCGTCATCTGTTTGGCACCAGATAAAACAAATTTTGCAACATGGCTGGTTGTAGTTCAGTGTGATAGGCTGGGATGGTTCAGCTACACATCCAGAAGATGCCTCTTTGAGACATTTGAGACAGTTTGTGACAGTGATTTTGACTCATAATCACCTCTGTGTTGACTTTTAATCATGGTGGTTGCCATTTTGGTTTTTCTAAGAAAATGAGAGTTAATTCAGTGAGAAGTTAAAATTCTATGCTCATCACACATAAGCAGAATTTAGACGACGGATAGTGACAACTTTTTTATGACACTGTGTAGAATATGGAAAGTAATTGCCCCCATCCCATCACTGGCATCACCTGGCACATATTTCTGACAGAAATAATAGTGGGTGGCGTGTCGAAAAAAAAAAGCATAAGTTCATGAAAATTGAAAAGTCACACCACTGCAACTTAATGCTCCATAAAACCGAGCAGTGCTGGTTTTAATGGGATGTATTTCCTGGCATTAGCTCAGCAAGAATCCTGGATGTGTTTCAGCTTCGCTAAGATAATGATACTGAGCCCTCCTTTTCATTCCATAGCTGTCTAATATGATAATATTGGTATACATATATATATATATATATATATATATATATATATATATATATATATATATATATATATACATACATATGTATATATGTATATATACATACATACGTATATATACATACATACGTATATATATACAGTATATATATATATATATATATATATATATATATACAGTATATATATATATGTTTGTGTGGTTCTTCACCTTCACAATGCTCTACTTTATTGATCTCAGCCGTGTCATCCAAAATGGCAATGTCCTCATCAACAAGCCACGAGCTGTTGAGCACTGCCATTTCAGAATGTCAAGGGATTCACAGCATCCAGATGTGTTCCCAACTGTGAATTTTAATAGCAGAATCAGCTGCTGCCTCCATCATGGCTCTGCCTGCTGCTGCCAGTGGGAAAAAAAAGATCGAGGGTCCATTTGATAACATAAAGTCATGACTCAGTTAGTGATTTGCATTGACTCGGCGGTGATGGATGAGCCCGAAACAAGTGCATGAAAAAACATTACTGCAGGACATTTTTGCACAATTTTTCCCCCCGTAGTTTGAGCGCTCTCTGTGAAAATAAGCTCTCTGCATACAACCGTAAGTTTTGCAATGGATGAAAGAGTTCTACCATCACAACCAAAGTAGCTTCAGGTCATGTTGAAATCATAACCAAGACTGGCTAATGTTTATGGATTTTTTTTCGTGTGTGTGTGTGTGTGTGTCTAGTGGGTGGGGGATATCTGTGACTATTTGAGGAAAAAAGAAGCAAGACTGAGGAAGAGAGACTCCAAGAGAGAAGCAGCGAGTCTCTGTGGAGTTGTTTTGGTCATGGTGCTTGAGCACTCTGATTAATGCTCATAGAGAGACACCAGATGGAAGGAGAGGGGAAGAATGAAATGGAAGAGAAGGAAATTTTGGGAGAGTAGAGTGGAAGAAGATGATGGGGGGAGGAAAGGGCTGGTGGAGGCAGGAGGTGGAAAGAAAAAAAAAGATTAGACATACAAATGGAGACCATGAGAGGAAGCGAGAGAAAGAAAGTGAAAGTGAAACTATGCACCAAAAAGAGAGGATTCTAATGTGGTTTTTGGTCACGGCTGCAGTGGTTCTTTACTCACCAATAATATCCCTGAAATCACAATTAGTCAACCCTATTTTGCAGTCGATAATAATTTCAAAGTAATTTAAATTTCAAAGTCATCATTAATATACTGTAAGTATTTTTTATTTTGACAGAAAGGAAAATGGTCTTAGCCCCTTTAGTTTTAGATCTCTGAGTGAATGTGTTTGATTTACTGCTGAGCCGGCACGGAGGGACAATCAGTAGGTTAACATGTACACCAGAAACCAGGTGGCATTAATGATGTGTTTCCATGCACTGTGATTACTCTACATTTGCATACACATGCAGCAGGTCAGTATTAGGGTGATGATTGTCCCAGTCTTTGACTTTTGTGTGGGTGTGAGTTTAAGTCAGATTTTGGATGGAATTATTTAGAATACAAAGATGCCTTGCCATGAATACTGATCTCCTCCTTGTTCCAGCTGTTCCACTCCATACGTAACCCCCTTAAAATCATGCATATACTGCAGGGGTTCTCAAGCGTATTAGTCAAAGATCCGCATCAGATTTTTATTCAAGGTCAGAGCTCCGGAAAGATTAGCGATAAGAAAAATAGCATTTAATCAACTCACTTATGACTCGCCCTGCTCTGCCTACTGGTAGGCCACTTGTTGTCAATGTTAATCAACGTCACATCTCTTGTGATTGGGCCAGCATGAAACCAAGGCAGACACAGCTCAGACATTTATTATTTCTGACTCTGACACTAGTTATAGATATTATGTACAAGAGAAAATGAGACACATTCTGTTTCTGTGATTTAGGAGCTCATAGCAGATCCTCTGGTGTAACATTAAGCTGTAGCACCAATAACCTTTCTTTGTTATGTATATATAACATATTGTATACATGAGATATGATCTGGGTCCAGTTGCAGACCTTGGTCCGTACTTTGAGAAGCCCTGGAGTACTCTGTGGAAAAAACTGTAAATTGAATGTAATCGGGACTCTTACTGTAAATTTATGTAAATGCACCGAGTGGTTAGTAACCAGAATACGACAGACATCATTTAACCTCTAGATTCATGATCGTGACATTTGCAGGCACATTTTTAAGCTGTTCTAGCTTGTAGACTGCTAATAGATATTAGCAGTGCACTTTTCTCCTGATGGATGTTTGCCTGGTTTCTTGTGCAACGAGCTAAAGTGCAAGGGAAGTCCTTGTTTTTAGATAAGAAGGAGCTATTAACTACAGAGCTAATGGGGGTTTCAGTTCAAAATCATGGCTCCTGTGTGTTCTGCTAAGTGTCAGACAGAAAAAAGGTGACATTAGTGTTTCAAATCCAGTTTGAAATGCAGAGATTTGATGGACTGCATGCAAAGATGAGTACCAAGGGTAATCCTACTTGCACAGTTAAAGGATGATATAAATTATACATTCCTCCATTCTATTATTGTTTTTTCTCGAAACAGGCAACAAGATGTGTAATGAATGACAAAAAAACACATTCATGCAATTCAGTTGGGGACAACATTGGAAACAGTAGAGTGGTGCTTTAAATGTGCTTCAGTATGCTGGTTTTGCAGAATTACAGTTTCTTAAAAGACTCTGACAATACTATAAAGCCTCTATGTGAGCTATTTGAGCATGATTCTACAAAGAGCATCTGCAAAAGTGTTCATTTTCTCACCAAGATGTGGTACAAGCTTTAAGAATATTTTTTTGGTTAAGAGCCTTGTTGGAGATGTAAGGTTTGCAGAGGAGAAAGAGAGGTTGGGGGTGGAATTTTTTTGGGAGATCAGTGGCAGGCAGAAGATGAGAAAAGAGGGTTTGGGTGCAGTGGGATTGATGTGGGATTGAAGATGTGGTGAGTGGGAGACAGGAATACAGACAGAGAGACAGCGACACTAAAAATCAAGAAAGAAGAGGCAACTGATGTTTGATAGGTGGCAATTTAGGAGTCAGTTTCTCTAATGAAGATGATAACTATTAATGTTGGAAATAGTATTTGCCCTGATGTTTTTTTTCTCTTTTAATTAACTGTTTGGTAGATGTAATTCATATTACCTTTATCCATCCTATAATCCATAAAACTCATACTGTATGTAGTGCAGAGTGTTGCATGGCCTTGGTAAACCCAGGTCTGGACCTCTTGATTTATTTCTAGTTGTTGTGCAAGAGTGCAGAGCAGCAGTGATGCCTGAATACCTATAGGTTGTTGGTCGGTCTGCACATCACTACTGGTGTTCCAACATGATATGCCATCATGGAATTTGCTTCATTATCTTCCCAAAATATTAAGCTGTAGGTGACATGAAGCTGATCATATATGAAATCAAGATGTGTTTTTACTGCTAATTGTGCAGATTGTATGTGAGTGTTAATAATAATAAACAAAAACAAAGAAAGCATAAAGCTTGCATACTTTATCAGCTCTGCTCCAAATCTTATTTTGGGTTTTTGGCAGGCTTTGCTGCCTCTGAGATTTAGGACTGCACAGTAAATGAACGTCCAGTCACGACATGGAGAGACAACATTTGACTTTCAAGAATACTCTGCCAACGTCATGCTACTTCTGCCTTTTGTACCTCATACTTATAATTCACCTGACCATGAGAGATCCTTGTCAGGTTAATGTAATAAGGGGTAATTTCAAATGTCTGAACAAACAACCAATGCTATTGTTTTTCTTGTGAGGGCAGACCTCAGGTCACAATCTGTTTTGGGGTGTTTTTTAGGGGCTTTTGCTCCTTGGAATTGGCACTGAGATTGGATTGAAACTCAGTGACAGAAAGAAAGATTGACACAAAGGGAAATGGACAGAACACTTGAGAGAGAGAAAGAGGTGGAGATCAAGATGGCGAGACAATCACAGCGAGCGGAGGGAGGGAGGGTAGGCGATGTTCGCTATTAGAGTCAGACGGCATTGACCTTCACTCCATCCAGAGCTGTGTGCTATGCTCAGCACATATGGCTCCACTTAATGTGGCGAGACATGTGTCTGTGCGTCTGTGTGTGTGTGTGTGTGTGTGTGTGTGTGTGTGTGTGTGTGTGTGTGCGCGTGTGTGTGTGTTTGACTTCTCATAGAAGTGTGACCATTTGCATGAACCTGCATGCTTAACTATGTGTGTCTTTGATTTTGTTTACATGCTGGTGTCGGCACATGAGGTGTGTGTGTGTGTGTGTGTGTGTGTGTGTGTGTGTGTGTGCGCGTGCATGCGTGTGTGTGTGTGCGTGCCCTCAAACACAGTGTGTATCTTAATTGGACTCCATTCAAGTGTTTAATTACTCATTAGAGATGCTGCAAAGCAATCCATACAGCAGCTTTCCCCTGTTCACTCCCTCTGCCCTCTGTGACTTCCAACCCGCAGAGGCTCAAACGCTTTGACCCAAACTACATGGATTAGTTCACCTCGTCAATCTGGATCAAGCCATCCATATTAGATGAAGATCCTTGAGCCGCAGGATGATGCCAGAGTGAGACGGACAGCTAATAAGTCAGTCAGCCAGTCAGTCAGTGTGTCAGTTTGACACACTTGTTCATGCCGCCCACTTTATTCACCCAGTCAGGTGGTCAGCTAATAAGCCAGTCAGTCAGTGGGCCAACAAGCCTGATGGCCTTTTAGCTGGCCAAATCAGTCATTGGTATAATTGTGTTGTCACTCCATCGATCAATCTGTCAGTCAGACTGCCAATCAAAGAGTAAAAACTCTTGCAAGTAAGTTTTATATCAAGTGATGCTCTATGAAAACACAGTTCCATAAAATCCAATAAATGAATGATACAAGATCTTGCAATAAATACCGCCTCCATGAACGTTATAATGTTCGGTGTTTGTTTGTTTGCATCTCATGTAAGTGAGTGTAGGTTTGATAATGCTCTAGTTCAACAACACCACAAACTCCAGGAGTCTTGGTGCGGTAGAGTAAAAGATCATGAATATGAAACAGAGTCAAACAATTGAGGGTTTGCTATTGCAGTTTGCTGCAGTACCCAGGCCAAATGTGGGCTGTAAGTTTAGTACAAAAGTACAAAAAAGTGAAAGTGTCCTCACAAAATATTGGTGACCATTTTACTAACATCCAAATGTATGTCTGGATTACTGTTTATTAAAAATCATTGAAACTGCATCTGAAGAACAGTGAGTATTGATGGAATGAAAAATAAATCAGTGCAGTTCTTCTCCCTTCTTTAAACATTGACTCTGTGGATATGTGACATTTCTGCAGGGCACTGACACAATCCTTTCTTGTTTCTTCCCCCCCTCTGTGTCGAGAGATTCCTATTGGTGCTCGGACACCAGCCATCAACTCCTCCGCACTTCGCTTCGGGCCAACCTTGTCAATACCAATACAGCTCCACTGCTGTTTACACCATCGAAGGTGCCAAAGCCGGAGCTGCATCACGGCGAATGTCCCTCATAAAACAAAGAGACTGATATAGGCATATCATGCACTCTGTCTGTCAGCTTGTCAGATGCTCTCATCTCATCTGTCTGACTAGCTTATCCTGCTTGCCTGTCCGTCAGTGGTTTTGTTGCCCTGTCTTTCCAGCTTTGGGTCTATTCTGTCTCTACTTTATGTATATGTGTATGTTTAGCCACAACATCACCAAGGTGACAATCGCCCTTCCAGGGGGTTATAGGTTTGTTTTTTTTTCCTGACAGGTATTGTTATGTTAATTCAGTGCCGTGGGTGTCTGCTTGTATGCATCTGTATGATGGGGAGCATCATGTTTGTGTCTGACAGTGTGTGTAGGCTATACAAGCGTAAATGTGTGTGTGTGTGTGTGTGTGTGTGAGAATTTGCCAACGATTGGCACAGGCAGCGTTTAATCCATGGGGGGCCCATGTTGCCCGTCTGGAAGAAATACATAATAACCTTTCAGATGTGCTGAATGTCACCATGGTGATCTATGGGTGACATTATTCAGAGTGACAGATGTGGAACTCAAAACAACACAACTTGAGCTTGGGAATGAGAGTGTGTGTGTGCCACAGTGTACGGCGTACAGTACGATGTGTGTTATGTTGTGTCTGTTTCTTGTTGTTTGCGTGCTTGTGTTTACTTAGAAGTGAGGATTAAGAGCTGATTTCCATAATTAAACATCTGTGTTAATGAATCCCAGTGTCTCCTTGCATGTGGAATTAATGTGGAAGTACATGTGTCTCAGTGCCCCAGTATGATATATTTATGAACATATACATGGAGGTATGTGTGTCTCAGCGTGTGTTTGTGTAGAGGGAGGTAAAGTATTTACTTTGCCCCACATATCTAAACAGCGGCAGCAATGCAACAGCGACAGCATGAGAAAGGAGCACCTCATGCTGAGAGAAAAGCAGCTAAAGAGACTTAGCAAGAGGAAGGTGTGTGTGTGTGTGTGTGTGTGTGTGTGTGAGGAATCATTTTAAACATTCAAATAGAACGAGCGGAAAGCAGAAGTTGGGGGGGGGTAAGACAGAGAACAAGGAAGCGAGAATAAAAGGGGGGATGAGAGTCATGAAGGCTGAAAAGAGAAGAACGTGACAATGTCAAAATATGGTGCTGTGCTCCTGGAGGGAAAGTGGAAGAGGAAGAAAAAGGATGAAGGAGAGCGAGTAAATGAAACTGAAGTGAGGAAGTATGAAGATTGAGGGATAGAAAAGGAAGAAAAGGAGCGGGAGACAGAGTGAAGATGTGAGCAGATGAAGACGGAGAGATAGAAATGGAGAGTAATGTAATGTGCCGTTAATTGGGGAGACATGGAGAGTGACTGAAGCTGCAGCAGACTGAGGCAGCAACGAAACTTACACTGAGGCTGCTTGCAGACGAACACGTCTCCTCCTGCCAAAACACGTAATGAGGTGGAAATTGTCCACATTTCTGATTCTCAGTATGAAATTTTACATTTAAAACTCCTCACTCTGTATTTTCATTTGCCTGGAATTGAGCCCATTTAGCCAGTGATAATGCTGCAGCTCAGTGCAGCAAAACAGGTGTTTATTACTGTTAATGAGAGATAGTCACGTGTGTTTATTGAGCCTATTTTAAAGGAAAGTCATAGAGTGCTTTAGCCTAGCTGGTGAGACTACAAAGCTCTGCGAGCGTAGTCTGGCCAAGCTGCCTTGTAAACTGAGTTCTCAGAGGGCGGGCTTAACCTGCGTCTATCAAATGCCTCCTTGTGCTACTGGACGAAGCTTCAACCAATCAGATCACTTGTTCCTCTGATGTATGTGTAGCGACAAAAACTGCTTGATCCAAAGAACTAGTGCATCATTGTCTTCAAGACGCCTCAATCGAGCTGTTTGAAATGCTAGATTTTCATTGGTCCCCATTTCAAGGTGAATCTGAAATCGAAGAGAACGGCAGCTTGACCAGACTGACTTGGTTGCAAAATTTTATGCAGCATCACAGGAAGTATGGGTGGGCCCAGGCTAAGAATGCTTCACTGCTGGCAGGAAATATTATCAATAGAAGTTGGCAACAACATTTTCCAGCATTTGCCTTCAACTGAAGATGAATTTGATTTTTGCAAAATAGAAAATTAATCCACACCTGAGTCGTCCACCTGTTCTTCTCCTCTTCCAAGAAATATGGAGTGATGTGCAGAATAAGCAGCAAGTCTTGTTTTTTTTTAACTCTCTAAGAGAATAAGAAGCGTCATTTTCACTGGGCTAGGATGCTTGCCTTACTTTTTATTTACCAGAGAATTTTAATTAAAGGAGTTTTATTATAAACAAACAAAAATATGTGAACATTTCAGATTATGTCAGCAAAATAATCACAGTACAGAGTGTAACTTTAGTGCTATTGATCCGTGGTACAACCTCATATTAAACAGGGTGCCTTTAACAGTTTATCCAAATTCTAACATGCAAGGCAGGACAGCGAGCAGTATACAGATAAAGGAGAGTTTGTTGTGATGGGTGCATTTGTAAGTCCAATATAACGCTCTTCACTAAAATGAGAGCACTGTTGTTCTTTTTTCTTTACATGGATGTTTTCCCGACCTTGCCAAACATTGTAGGTCAAACGTTGCATTGCTAAGATCCTCCAGTGCTTCCCTTTGAAGCATCTTTTCAACCAAAAGCAAGACACTGCATGGAAAGCCCACAGCACGAATGACGCATCAGTGAGACTGCTGAACAGAGATCAAGTGAAGCTGAAATAAAGCGAAAGTTATGGATAGAGAGAGAGTGACAGAGAGACAGAGTGAGAGTGAGAGACAGAGCACAGCATCCTTTGATGTTCGCTGGTGGATCCGGCCTGCTGTTTAGGACGCATGCAGGTATGGTAAACATCGGAGGCTTCTCCAACCGGCTTTGATCACAGCCATGCTGAGGGTTGATGTTGATGACTCACACACACACACACACACACACTATCTACTGTACGTGCATCTACAGTACATAAATACACATGCAATCACACACTAAGACATAATCTTTCATTCTTCTTTCACTCTTAATCTCTCATTTCAACTTTTGAACTCCTCAATTTCTATTTTCTTTTCATTGTGATGCGTTCGCACAATACCATAAAAACCCTTTTCACAGACTCTTTTCTGCTGATTGTAGTCCAACTCTCAGAATGAGCAGTTTACATCCATTTGAGAGCCAGCAACCGAAAGCTGAATCCTTCTGCTACATCTGGCTAACCTCACCAGACGATTGAACTGCACTGAAAAAAGTGAGGAGAATCTTTGAGACATCAGGGGATTAGCAAACGAAGCAAGCTATCATATCATGTTGCACATGTTTACTCACAGACAATATTAAAAAGAAATGGCTTGAAGTGGCAGAACAAAGAACTGAAAAAAATACTACGTACTGAACAACAATCTGTTTTATGGGCATATTTCAAGATTTATGTCTTTTCATGAAGACACTGCTGGGCTTGACAGCAAAAAATATGATGAAGTTTGAGAGAGCTATCTTCTTTTCTTCCCTGAAATTAATTATCAAGTTTTCCTCTTTTTGGTAGTTTTACGTGTCAAAATATTATTGACTGTCAATTTGCCAGAAATACAAAATGGAATCTTTCTCTGGAAATGAAAGATAATCAAGTTTTATCATCCGGAAAATACAAAGTTTCTTCATCAGAATATACACAGACTGAGTAAAAGGATTATTGGAATTTGTACTTTGCTGTAAGCTATTTTAAAGCCTGCTGTATTATAGTCTGCTGTATTAGCATCTGTCAAAATTATTATGATGGGATAAGTTTTTGTCAAAAAAATGAGACAATTCCAGTGAAATTTGGCACTGTTATGTATGCATGTAAAACAGCTCAGTGTCCTCTGGGTTGATTGAGGGGTTGTAATGTTGTCTGCAGGTTTCCATCTATGTTAATATTACCACTTGCAGTCACCAAAGTCGGGCTTAACATACTTTCAATGTTCCAGTCAATAGTGTTATTACACTTTTGTTAATGAGCATATTTGACCATGAACTTATATCTTAAAGGGTCAGTTTTACCAATTACAAAAAAGTATTTTCCCCTTAGGATGTTATCGGTATGTTGTGGGGTATATGCTTGTTGTCTTATTTTCACATGGATCTTCTCTGGGATGTCCCGATCCCTGCAATTTCTGCCACCATCCTCATCAGTATAATGAAGTTGAATTGAATTTTGTTTACTGCACTCAAAGCATTGAAAAACTCTAAAAAAAAAATCAACAGCTATGCCAATGTTTCAAGAAATTTCTACTCTGAAGACGCCACAGACACTGTGAACAGTTTTCATTGGGATCACCTTGTAGATTTGAAGTAGTCCCCATGACAACTGTTGACAGTATGTGACACAAATTAGACTTTCACCTCGACTGTATTTGAGAGGATGAAGAAACATAAAATCTATTTTTTTATTCTTTTATTTTATTTTACTGGTTGTGTGCTGACACACTCTGGAGTCCACTGCTACATCACTACAGTGAGGTGGAGGTCTGCACAAATACAAGAGACAACATCATCATAACTGTTCATGAAGTCTGATTGATGTCAGGTTTTATTAGTGTCATAGCAGCTTGATGCATATCCCTTCAAATAAAGTCATACATTATATTTTAATGTCTATAACACTGATAGGGTTTAAATAATATGCAAATCGTGATCGCAAATATGCACATTGAAAGAAGGACACACACACATCGCCTGCATGAGCTTTAAAAGGAAGAGACACGCTGCAAGTGTGAGTGCATTCCCATGTATTTTTGGCCAGTGCAATGTGTGTGTTTAATTTCAAATGACACCCAGCCTGAGAAGAGCGAGGCAGGGACACACACACACACACACACACACACACACACACACACACACAGTCATCCACACGTAACTGCACACCAAACATGTACTCTTTAACAGCTCAGTGGTACGCACACACACACACACACACACACACACACACACACACAGTTTCGTCTCACCCTGGTGTATTAGGAATGCAGACAGTGTCACAGGAGCAGGGCAGGCTGCTGAGTGGCTTAATACAACCTAATGTATCCTGGCACATTAGCTCTTTCTTGGATTGAGCATCCTCACTCATCCAGACCCATTTCACCAAGATACCTCCTAACCCCCCCCACACACACACACACACTTGCATCCATTCATGCAAACACACACATACACTTCATTGTATGCTAGTTATCCATAAATGTATCAGTACACAATCAATAGGCAAAGCACAATTGTGTCCAAAACCACGGTCGTACAAACTGAAATGAAAGACAGAAAAAACTTCTTCTGCTGCTCTTCCTCCACCCTCCTCCCCTTCTTCTTTCTTTTCTCCTCCTTTTCTCTTCTTTCTGTCTCATTTTACTCTCAATCTCATTATCCCTCTCTGCCCCCCTCTTTTCTCTGCTTTTCTCTTTCTTTTGTCACCATTTCTGCCCTAGCTTTTCTCTCTGTCTCCCTCCTTCTCTTCTCTCCTTTCAGCCCTTTTATTCTCATTCTGTGCATCTCTCCCTCTGTTTCTCTCTCTCTGCCTTTCCCCTTTAGTTGTTAATCAGAGTTGATTGGGAGCAGAGAGAGCCGAGAGGAGCTCCCCAGTGGATCAATGCTTCTAAATGATCTGTTCAAGGATCCCTTTAGAACCTGCAAAACTCGCTCTGATAGGGCACCGAAGCATGAAGGCGCTCATTTCACATCTAACTCACTTCCTGATTTGCCCTCTGGGAGAGAGATAGGACCGCCGTTATAGGGATAATTTATCCCAAAGCTAAATATACCACTAACCAAAAGTGCTTAGACCAAAATGTCTTCATTCCAGGCAATCAATTACTACCAAGGTGAGGGGGAAAATGATGAATTTGTTTAAAAAGCCCACTCTGGGTTTGTGTGCACGCCATCTGAGACGTTGAGCTTTCCCAACAACTGGCTTTGTTTATGCTCGTTGATTAAAGACATTTTCATGCGTCTTAAGTTTTCTGAATTTCGAGAGACAAGATTTGATGATGTGCGGCAGCTGAATTTAAAAAAAAAATCAGGTTACAGTTCATATTAAATTGATTGTAGCCGTGGTGAGAGATAATGATAATGACGAGGCATCCGCTACAGATGTGTTCACATGAACAAATGAGACTGGGCCACGATATCTCACTGAGGAATTTTAAACAGCAATTGGAAATATTGAATGGTTTACTGAAGAATGTCTCAAAGAAGTGAAGTTTGAATTTTGAATGAGTATGTGTTGTTAGAGGTGAAAAAAGATTAACAAGTCAAACCCTTGGAACATATTATTCATGGAATATAATGAATAAAATATCTGAAGTATCAAATATTTAATAAACACTGATGTATTGTGTTTTCTCACAGATTGGTGGCGATATGAAAGCAAAATTATCCATGGAACAAATCTATGTGTTTTAAAATGAATGGTGAAGCAAATACAACTATTTACAATTGCTAATTCAGCATTAGATGTGAAATAATGATTGAGGAGTTTCAGCTTCACAAACTTTTGCTGCTAGATAACACAAATTTAAAATGAAGCTCTGATATTGGGCATTTTCCAGCTTAGTCAGCTAAACCTGTTTTCAGAGCTGAGGATAATGCTCATCACATTTAGATAACAAAACCAACTATGAATTAATTCCACTGACAAATATTGTCTGTGAAGCCTGAAGGTAGCTTATTGCTTTGTGCCTTGTTGTCCAAAAATGATTAAAACCATATATTAATGCAGTTGCAATGGATGTCATGGTTTATGGCTATTCCTTCATAACCATAAACCTGAACCATGATCACTCATTACATTAAAATGACATATGATTATTATGCTGCAATATTAATAATGCATGCTTTTAGACTTTTGGAAAATTATTTAGCTTTTTTCAGGAGGTATGTATTCATTTTTATGAAAGATTATTTTTTTATTATTATTATTTTTGGAACAAATATGTCAAGAAGTCACAGAGTTTTGGTTTGGTTGGTTTTTAGTCATTTTAATGGCATTTCTTTAAAATAACAAAAATATAGAATATCAGCAGCATTATCCTGAAAGAGAGACTGTTTCACTCCAGTGACTTCATGATTGTAAACAGAAGTTGAGTTTCCATATACGCAATGTTGGCATCACAACATAAACATAAATAGAGCCTGTGTAATGTAGAGGAAAAATGCAGCCATATGTTTTTAATATATTCTAACTGCCTTGCAGAGACTGTTGAGCAGAGACTGGGGAGTCACTAGCTGAGTTCAAGCACCGACTTGTGTACTTCCATATGTTACCTGCATTTATTTCACAAACTCTTTGACTCATCGCCAGAGGAAGGACTATAGCAAGGCCATTTACTGTGATATATACCCTCTACAGTGTGTCTGTATAATAATGTTTCTTCTTTGCAACCTCTGACCTACTTTACTATTCATCATGCCACCCTCAGAGATCCACATGTGTACGGAGCTAAGTGGGCATTCACCACAGACTGTACTTTGCTTTAGGGGGATGGATAATAATGTGTGCTCTCTACCATAACATGACCTACTTCTCTTGAGTATCATACGAGAAGGCTTGTTACAGGAAAAAAAGACCATATTCCAAACATGCTAATGATTCCTGTGAAGCTTGACGAGCTTGGTTTAAATAAAATTGGTTACTTTTTGCGCAATCGGAGGTTGATTTTTTTTTTTTTTTTCTGGTCTTGTTTATTAAATAATAAGGATTTTGCTATAAACTGCCATGACTGGAGTGGTTTAAAGACCCTCTATCAGAGAGCATTTGTTGAGGTGTCCTTGAGCAACACATGGAGTCCTTTTGCCTTCGCATCACCTTGGGTCTTCCAGTGAAGATTCACAAACACAGCGATCATACAATTTCATATAATTACAATACACAGTTTCTTTTATGCTGTGCAATCATACAGAAACCCAATATATGTATTAAATATTCATAGTATTATAAAAGATTAGGGGGTTTTCATGACTCACACTATCTCATTACACTTCAGTAAACCATTCCTGAGGCCTCCTCACTCCTGCCCACTGATTCTGTGTCTATTTCTGAGGCGGTTTTTGATGATTATTATTCATGAAGAAATTTTAATTCAGTGTCCCTCTGTGTTTTTCCAGGTTCTGGCACGGAGAGTACAGGGTGGCAGTGAACATTAATGACTACCTGGACATCTACTGTCCTTACTACGAGGGTCCTCCGTCCCACGGGCGCATGGAGCGCTACATCCTGTTCATGGTCAACCATGAGGGCTACACTTCTTGCCAGCACAGGATGCGCGGCTTCAAACGCTGGGAGTGCAACCGTCCTAGCGGTCCTGATGGACCCCTGCGCTTCTCAGAGAAGTTCCAGCTCTTCACTCCCTTCTCTCTGGGCTTTGAGTTCAGGCCTGGACATGAGTACTACTACATCTGTGGGTTATCAGCCAGGCAGTGTGTGTTTCTGTGTGTGCTTGAGTGTGCAGGTAAAGGGTGTCGGTCCGTGAGTCTGTGTTTGCACATTAGCCGCACCTCTGTTCAATATGCATTTGTAAACAATATGTAAATATGCAATCAACAGAGGCTGATTGAGAGAGTTCTCAAACACAGCCCAGCATGTCTCTCGCACGCCCACAGGAGTGCATAAATACACCTCATCCCTCTCTCGCTCTCCCTACTCTCTCACTCTCTTTATTCCTTGATGTATCTGTCTGCTTCTGTCGGGATCATAAGTGGTGCGCTCAGCAAAGTGGTAAAAATGTCACCGGGCGTAGTTTGTAATCATTTTTATATTAGCTGTATTGATGTTTCTCCTCACTTCAACAAGTGATGTATTAGTATCACAGATGGGCCCTACCCCCCGAGACTGTTTTTCTGAACACAGTTAAAAAGCTATCACTCCCCCACCAGGCGTTGGGACAAATAGTAGCTTCAAATTACTCTTAAACATTGTTTTCAGCTGCTAGATGTGCCAGATGGGTGGGATAGATATACCGCATCCGGACTGTTTAGTGCAAGATCAGTTGGTAATCACAGAAAAGCACATTAAATTGACTTTCAAAAGCTTTGCTGTCAATGTCCAAAACTTTCTGGCGCCACACTTTTTTTCTGTGTAGAGGCTGCAAGAGTTGCTCTACTTGTGACAAAACATTGTCTATTTGAATCCACAGACCAGATGGGAGAAAATGATTCTTCTAAGAGATTACCAGGCATAATTCACACAATCAATCACAAAAGGTCACTTGTCAGGAAAATGTATGCACAGGTCTAGCAAGGATGGTTCCAGCTTCCATGTGGTATGAAATTACTTTACAAAAACTATCCTTTTTAATTATTGATTTCGCTCCTTAAGTTGTAGTTTTATGACGTTTACTGTTGATCATCATTGTTGCTCATCAAAGCAACATTTCTGCCACTATGCAGCCCAGCACAGGCTCCTTTCATTACATCCTTGTGATGCACAACCAGCTGAAAAGTGACCTTAACATTTTTAGTACAAGAAGATGCATTATCAGGCATCTTTAGTGTCCCGGCCCGGGGCCTTTCTGTGTGGAGTTTGCATGTTCTCCCCGTGTCTGCGTGGGTTCTCTCCAGGTACTCCGGCTTCCTCCCACCATCCAAAAACATGCATGGGGATTAGGTTAATTGGCTAATATAAATTGCCCATAGGTGTGAATGTGAGTGGTTGTCTGTCTTTATGTGTCCTGTGATGAATTGGAGACTTGTCCAGGGTGTACCCTGCCTTTCACCTTAAGGCAGCTGGGATGGGCTCCAGCCCCCCATGACCCTATGAGGGTAAGCGGTAGAAAATGGATGGATGGATAGATGGATGGATGATGCATTATCACCAGGACCAATGATGAGATGAGGTTCCTGTCCCTCAGGTCACATATTCTTCTCTTTGCATAGATTCTTGTGATGTCACAATATTGTGCCAGTTCACAAAGTAATGCAACCAGTGCCCGTGGGGCACTACTGGCAGCTATGGTCATGGTGTGTGATCAGGAAGCATCAGTTATATCAGAAATGGAGATTATTCCTCAATTGAAAATAGAGCAAATGACGTCACTGATGGATTGATGGAAAATACTTCTCAGACAGATCACCTGCCCCCTGGTGACTTTTCAGATAGTTCCACCTGGTGGGTTAGGTTAAGCCACTCCGACCTTATTGTGATGTACTCCTCTTTCAGACTGTGATCAGACAACCAAAAAAAGATTTGTTATCAGATACTGACATCGGTTGTGATTCAATTTGCTGGAGCATTACTGTTTTCATATTGTATTTCTAATGTGCTAACACAATTTCTTTTTTTAAGCTGCTCTAACGAATTACTGTGAAAGATAATAAGATCAGAGTAACATGCTTTCCTCCAACACGTTCTGCTTACAAAGGAACTTTTAGTAATGAGCACTAAGTATGTGCAAATATTTCTTTGCCCCTTCAGTCGGGTGTGTTGACTGTCACAAAGACACAGCAGGCAAGAGTCAGAGAGCTAAAGAGGCGAAGATAACAGCCACCCGATGTCCTTCTGCACTTTTCCCAGTCAGCACACCAATGCTCTTTTGTTTTCGGCCTCGTGTAAGGATGGACAGGGCCCCTCCAGAGTTGTATAGTTGCTGACTATAGTATTGTGTTTCTAGGACTCCTGAGGGGAATGTGTATTCCACAAGTTGTGTGTGTGTGTGTGTGTGTGTGTGTGTGTGTGTGTGTGTGTGTGTGTGTGTGTGTTGTAGGGAAGAGAGGGCTGGTTGGGGGTCAGTTGTCAAGCAATTGTGAGTCTGTGAAAGGCCATGTCCATCATCTTGACTGACAACCACACATGTTTTTGTCTCTCACATGCACATACAAACACACATGCGGTATTGATGTGGAACGAAGGCTTTTTGACATTTTTAACCACCCAGGCCTTCAGAGGTGTGTGTGCGTGTGTGTGTGTGTGTGTGTGTGTGTGTGTTCTCTGTGCGGTAAAACACATCGATCTTTGATGGTGATCTGTGGCCAGACCTGTGTGAGTGTGCGCCCCTGTGTGCACGCTGCTGTGTGTATTTGTCATGTGGTTGACATGTTGACAGGTCCGCTCCACCCCTTACTTCTCCCAGCTGCCATCTGATGAGGTTGAGTGATTTTCAATGGGTTTTCAGGAGACGTCGGATTGTGGATGTGCTGGGAAACAGAGGAGCTGGGAGAGCTGATAAGACTTTTAAAAAATGACAAAAGTGAAATATTTTGGAGGGCACGGACAAAGAGAATAGGGGGTTGGGGTGGGGAGGGTGTATATCTTTCCATTTTTCACCAATTCTCTCCACTGAGATGTTGTCATTTGTCAGTGAAACAGTAGGCAACCAAAGACAAAGACACACAACAGGAGAGATAGTTCAAAACAAAGCCAGCAGGGCTTCATAGGGGACCATGATATACTTTCTCTGGACACTTTAAGGAGGGTAGTTGGATGATTTGAAGAAGTTTGAGGCAAAGGAAGTGGGCTACAGGGAAGGCATGACAGGGTAAAAGAGGTGAAGGGCAGAGCGAAGGATGGAGGGAGGCGTTGTGGGCAGAAAGAGGGAGGAGGGGGCAGAGAAAGGGTCAGATTTATTTCCTGTGCACTGTGGATCTTGATGATGGTCCTCTCCAGGGTCACTCTGGGCTCTGGCTATGCAGACTTCCTCAAGGGAGGAGGCCAATAGGTCTTTGCACACACTTCTGCAAGCAACAGTGTGTGTGTACACATTCTCTTGCACATCGTTGTGTGTGTGTGTGCACGAGTGGTCAGGGAGTTGGTCACCATCTGCTTTAAGGTCTCCAGCTCTATTTCACATCCGAGCGAGGTGGGACTAAAAACCCAGATTCAATTTAATTTACTCTGCTTTGAAGTTTGAATCAGAGTGACTTTTTAACAATTTCTACTCATTTTTTTGGCATTCAGCCAATGCCGCACGGTGGCTCAGTGGCTTGCACTGTCACCTCACGGCAAGAAGGACCTGCGTCTGTGGGGAATTTGCATGGATTTCCTTCCAAAGACTTTAAAGTCAGGTCAATTCCAGAGCTGGTATTTCCCTTATGGACGACTGAGTCCCAGTGTGCAGGCTTATCTCTCACAGATGTGTTTACATTGCTTGAAGTGCTCAGTATGTTTATGAGAGCTCATAATCTCGGAAGCATGGTTTTAAGAGAATTTAAAATGACATAATATAAGAAACCCTCAAACTGCTCACAGCAATAAATGTCATCAAGAAAGTAATATGCGGCATTAATCACTATACTAATGTCAAATGAACAAATGACAAATGAACACCAACTTGCGTAAAAAGGCTCCTTTTTTTACAATGCCTACTCTTGATTTACCACCTCTGTCGTTTTTGTTACAAGCTAATTATGATTATTTTGTGTGATCAACATTATAGACCACAGACACACCAGTTTCTGGCAAAGCCACCCCCTAGTGAAAAAGGGTTGCAGTATAATTATTTATACTGTATTGGTGTTGGGTGGCACGGTGGTGTAGTGGTTAGCACTGTCACCTTACAGCAAGAAGGTACCGGGTTCGATTCCCTAGAGTGTACATGTTCTCCCTGTGTCTGCGTGGGTTCTCTCCGGGTACTCCAGCTTCCTCCCGCCACCCAAAAACATGCGTGGGGATTAGGTTAATTGGTTAATTTAAATTGACCGTAGGTGTGAATGTGAGTGTGAGTGGTTGTCTGTCTCTATGTGTCCTGTGATGAACTGGCGACTTGTCCAGGGTGTACCCTGCCTTTCACCCTAAAACAGCTGGGATAGGCTCCAGTCCCTCCATGACCCAATGTGAGGATAAGCGGTATCAGTGTATCCTGTGGATGTATCAGTGTTAATACCATATTATGTCTTGTCAGTGTTTCTCAATGACATCCCTTAAATAGGCACAGTGGCTTAAAGTAATTGGGGTTAAACTGATGTATTTGTGTTGTGAACATCCAACCTATGACCCTCTCAAGTCACACTCTTGAGGGGACCCATGTTCACTGTGTAGCCATTGGTTTGTTGTGTTGGTTCATTTGAATATTTTTAAATTAGTTTGAGAACACATGCTGCTAAATTAATACATCAGGTGAAAGGTTAAATGCATTTATCAAGCTGTGTTACCTAATGGATAAGGCAGATATTGCTCTATGTTTTCTTCTTGAAAACTGAAAATCCTGTGGATAGAGCAACTCCAATACGTCAGCCCATCAGTTCTGTCTAAACTCTCAGTCCAACCATCATCTTGATAATAAGCCTTGCAGTGCTCTGAGACATAACACCATTTAAAAAGAAAACCTTTATTAAATGTTCTCAATTCCTTCATGAGTGCAATCAGCAGCACAAATCGCTTTATCTCTCTACTAATCTCCTCTTTCAATCTCTCTCTGTTTTTTACAGCATCTCCTCACCCAAACCATGTGGGGCGAGCATGTCTAAAGCTGAAGGTGTATGTCAGACCTCCAGGTAAGTCACGCTCTAACTACACACTTACACACACACATAAACGCACAGGTCCAGATTGGCTATCAAAGTAAAATTAGAGGGGAATAAGAGGTCTGATAGAATGCCCCGGCAACACTCTCTGCTCTGATTCACAGACCAGCCAGGCAACTCTTTAACACCTTTACACACACACACACACACACACACACACACAAACACTCTGACACATTCACATATAGACGCACACACAAGTGTGCACAGGCGCATGCACACGGGCACAAAGTGGCATACGGACTTCACATCAGATCACATCACATCACACTGGGTGTGAGGGAGACCTTCTGTCCTTGTAGAGAGAGAACAGCAGACTCAAAGTGCTCTCTAAAAACGTTACCAAGCCTCCACATCACTCCACTGGCTAGATCTGCTCATAAGAAACGTGATAAGAGTGTGATCTTATAATAAACCCATCACATATTGTAGAAGTCTAATCTAATATTAGACACCTCGTATTTCTTAATATAATTCTCCTTATGCATCAGCTTTGTTGCAAAAGATGAAGTATGACTTGCTCGCCACATAATACAGATACTTTTTTCCCCAAACAGCATGCAGGCTTATAAGATATTCTCTTTTGAAAATTGCTCCCACGTAGTTTGGCGGAGACAGGACACACAAGTGCTCCATGTTGGCCTGTGATTGTGCCATTTAAAAATAACTCGACAGAAGACATGAGGAGCAGATTGCGGCAGGCATTGCGCTACACTTGCGTTATCGTGAAAATCTACCTGTGCGTCTTTTCAAAGGCAGACTCTGTGAGTTTTCAGCCTAAGCCCGACTAAAGAATGAAACCTGGGGTAGTAACACGTCTCCCTTGATAATGACAGGGCTTTGAAGATCTTCGTAAAAGGATGAGAGTCGGCCTTCACAGCTTTCCAGTCTCAGATCATTCCATCTACCACTGAGGGGGAAGGAAATTCTCTCCTCCTCCATAATTACTGAAACAACATACGGTCTTTTACTCTGCCATTGCAGCAGCTCCGCGTTGAGATTCTGCGTTTTCGATGTTCTTAAAGTAATCTGTCTGACATGGCAACTAAAAAATCTCATCTGTGAAATATTGTCACAAGAGTGAGCTGTGAGCGGTTGCACATGTGTGTGAGTCACACAGTGTGTCTTTCTGTGTTTGTGTGTGTCAGCTGCTCCACATTCTGAGTCTCTGTGATTAAACTGTAATTAGGTTGGTTAAACCCCCTGCAGAGCTCAGTTGCTGTCGTCTTCTCCTCCTCCCTCTCTCTTCATCCCTCTCTGCCGTCTTCTTTCTGCCTTCGCTGGCTTTTGAATTGTGAGTTTCGTAAGTTGTCGCTCACGTTATATCCCCCCCGTAATAGTTCCACTTGTCCGACTTTGACTTTCTATAAATCCACTCTCTCCTTTGATTTAAATTGTCTAGTCTTTACGTCTGTCTGTGTGTCCCCCTCAGTTCAGATGTTTTGTCGTTTCTCTCTTATTTCTGTTTCAGATGGGTCGGGATATGATTCTCCGGAGCCCTTCCTGACTGACGGAGGTCCATGCTGGAGGCCAGGGTCCATGGCCCCGTTAGCTGTTCTGGCCTCACTGCTCCTGGGACTCCTCTCCTGGCTGTGAACCCTCTCCCCCTCCTTCTGGAGCTCCCACCCAGGGTCGCTGGGCTGGGCTGGCTATCCCTCTAAATCCACCACCCCTCAGGGAAGCCCTCTGTCTCCGTCCCCCGTCCCTCTCTCTTCCCCTACTCCCTCTCCCACCTCCACCTCTAACACCAACCACCCCCACTGCCAGCCCCCTCCGTGGCCCGGCCACAGATGCTGCTCCCAAGCCAGGCTGACATGGTTTGGTTTTGAGCTGTCTGGGAAGCTTCATCTCTGATCCCCAAGTTCTGGGTGGAATGACACCTCTCATCTGAAAAACACAAGGGAAATGTCCTGCACTCATATCAGGGGGTGCTTTTGATTCATCTATTGACTCTTGGCCACTGATGAGGTAGATGTAGCCACTGCTATGATTAAACTTGTCGTTCCAGTGCCATTCCTATCATCCAATCACGGCAGGATGCATTAAGCGATAGGCCTGGATGCACAAAAATTGGATTTTTCTCACATTGCTATCCCATCATCAAACCAAGAATTGGAAGTGGCCAGGCTTGCATTGTAATTGGAATTCTATACGACCTGGACCGGTTCCAACTGCAGCAAGAATAAGAGCAAACGTACCAAATGGAGAGGAGAAAAGTGACCCGGCTGGTGCAGGAAAGAAAGGGAAAACAATGCAGGCACGGATTTAAACACATACGGCCATGTGGGAAATGTAATGTTATATGTGTTGATATTTTCAGACCCAGTGTAGATTCACAGCAATGTGATATAAAAGTTTTGCAGTTTGATTTATTTTTTTTCATGAGAAGCTAAGATATCACATGATTAATGATAAGTGTAATCATAGTCTGTTTTGGGGGAGGGTGGGTGTTCTGGGTGGGTTTGGTCAGGTGTATATTTTCAGGGGGATGTGTTCTGTCTTATTCATGTTTCTAAACAAAGCATTTATCACAGCCTGGCCAGCACAGGTGTCTTCAGCACTGTCTAATGTCGATAGGGTCGGGTGACTTTTGGAACCATGACTTTCTCGTGTATGAATGTACCACTGGTCACCCACCTCTTTGTCTCTCTGTATTATTATGGCTGTGGTCACTTACAGTACCTTTTCTCAGACTGGCAGGAAGAACGGGTCGGGGGATTTGGAGGGATGGCGGGTTGGGGCAGGAGGAGAGTGAAGTAAAAGATGAACTGAGGACAGGTGACAAAAGGAGGCGACACTCAAGTTGCATGACCACTGTGAAACCTTCAGATCAATCTCGTTTGTAATGATGATATATTTTTTCATGGGGAAAATCCGAAACGCCCTGCTACCGCTCTCTTGCTCTCGCTGAGACTTTTTCAGACATCAAAAGGAAAAAAAAAATCTCCCTCTCTCCTCACACGGTTTCTCTCGTCTGGCTTTTTGGTCGTTGATGGATTAGCTCGGGCCGGGAGATAAATGGACCCACAGGGTGAAACTGACTGGAAATCAGCCCTCAGAGCCCAGGCCAGATCACAATGGACATAAATACAGACTGAAGCTGGTCCCGGGTCTGAGGGTTAAACCAATAAGGGAAGCGCATAGACTGTGGCAAATGAGGCGAGGTGTATATGTGGTAGCATCACAAAAACGCACGCACACACACATACACACACACAGTCTTTGATAACAGGACGGCTCCTCTGAGATTTTGGGAGCATTTGTGGACATGACTATAAAGGGAACTGCAGAAAGAGAGAGGGAGTGGAGGAGGAGGAGGAGGTGGGAGGGAAGGTTTGTATCATGGGACTGAGACTTCTTTAATGTTGGGAAGTGAACATAATGAGTAAGCACTGTGAACACACACACACATACACACAACGACCAGTGTACAGATACACACATACAGACATATAGAAAAGCACATGCAGATCTATACATTTATAAAGACATGACATGCACATACACACATGTACAAAGACACACACACACAAGAAAACACAAACAAGAGGAAGCACTTCCTTCCTCGTTTCATCTTATTTTTGTAGCATTTAAAATCACTGTTAATTACTCCTGTGTGGGATGCAGTGATGGGGTATAGCCTGTGGAAGATTAAAAAATGTGTTTTCTCTTCTTCTATTCCACTGATGCTGTCCTTCTATCGTTCTTCTCTGGTTTGTGATCCATGGTTGGTAGTGGTAGGATGCCTCCAGGTCTGAGCGTCATGTATGAGTTTGTCTACTTTTCTGTTTGTGGTGTTTTTTTTTAATTATTTGTGGGAGCTGACCTCAGTCATTAAAGTCAGTCAGTCAAAAGTAAACACAGAAGTCAGAGCAAGGAGAGAAACACACAAATAAAGATTGTCTTTTTGTCTACTCAAAAAATAAGCCAAGTGAATTTCTTCAGTGGAAATTTCAATTAATTTTTATTTGATGTTTTTTTTTCCTCCCCCCCACACAAAGGGCAGATGATTGTATTCATTTATTAGACTGCACCTGGGTCTTCATTTTTCTTCCTCTAACATCAAGGTCTTGGGACGGTGAGCATTGAGCTCTGCCAGTCAAAGCATGAAATTATTCAGATGAAATCACCCTCTCCAATCTTCAGCTGTTTCTCCCTCAGCGATGTGACAGCTAATCTGAACCGCTGACAACATGGAGACTGAATAGCTTGATAGTCTTTCCTCTCTTGTCTCCATCAGATTTCCAGCAGGGTGGCCTTCCTGTGATGAAAAGTAAACAAGTGCATTCACCAAAGTACTGGTCTCATGTACAATTTGGATGTATTTGGTGCATTGTATGAGAGTATTTCTATGGTATGCTACTTCTGCTCCATTGCATTTCAGAGTGAAGAATTGTACTTTTACTCCACTAAACTTCTTCAGATTATAAAATACACTGCTCAAGGTTTAACCAGTATTTTCCAACTTTTTGAGACGGTACACTAGTTACTTTTACTGCTTTGAGTACATGTTGCTGATATTTGTGTAGTTGTATTTGTGAAAGAAGTACTTTAACTTGTGATAAAATATTTTTACATTGTGACACAAGGCATGTCTATCAAAAGTCAGGTGTCTTTGAACAAGACATGAAACCATTACCTGCTTCGTTTAAAAAGAAAAAAAAGTGAGTATGCAATATTTCCTGTCCTCTTTGAGCTCAGTAGTTTTTCTGCGTAGACAGACAATAGACACGTCCCCCCCATTGGGGCTTGTATGGGCCGGTGCAATCTTGAAACATTTATCAGCCCTCTTTTAAAAGCGTTATTTGAAACCACTGACTTGCCTCTTTTGGCAGTGTGGTGCAAAAAGAATATCAGAAACATTGTTTTTAGGGAAAACTGAGGTATATGAATTATATATGAGGCTTGGCTTGCCATGTTTGGCCCTCCTGTGCAAAGCTGGCTAATGGCTATCGATGTCTCTGGTTTCCATCAAATTGCTTCATATGAGGGCTCAATTCAAACGGAGGAAAAGAGTAGATTCCAGTGAAAAAGAGACGAGGGAATTAAATTATCTCTGAATATTGAAACGCACGCTTGGTCAGCCAATTCTTTGTCATGACAAGTATCAGGTACCAGTGGAATTAGCCTAACGTAAAATTAAGCCCGATCAAGCACGGCCTTGAAACCTTCCCATGTCTCAATTCTTGTGAGGGGAAGGATGGATGTGTGATACGACTGGAACAGAGCCAGAATTAAACAGATGTGCTCCTTCAAATTCTGGGAAACTATAGTTATCGCTGACACACATGCACATACAGTACACACACGATTATATCCCCCTTTAAGTTCTTATTAATCACTTTGTTATTTCAGCTATTTTCATTGGCTGGCGTGCAGGTGGGAGCATAATTGGCAAGAATACATTTGGCCTATATATGTTGGTTTTGGCAACAACCAAAAAGGAAAGCCAGGAATTGCAGATGGCGATCCCGCTCCATTCTTTTCCTCTCTTCATCTCTTCCTCTGTTGATTTCCCGCTCCCACAGACACATTATTAGGCTACAGGCTAATCTATTCTCCTCTCTCCTCTGTACTTTTATCTCCTCGTATTCAACTAACTGGCATGATTTAGGAATTATGGAATTAGGGCAGTGCTCCCATCTCTATTAATGAGGAACGGCATGATGAAAGAGCTTGATCCTGAACGTGCCATCTGTAGTCACTATTACACATTCACTTAATCTATCTCTCTTCCTCTCACTACTTTCTATTCTTTCTTTTCTCTCTCTTGTTCTCACTCTCGCTCTCTCATTCACAACCTCTCCAACACACTCACATTATACCTTAGTTATAATTACAGAGGAAATACTAATTCTTGGCTCCTCAAGCACTGCTGGATGTGGCGTGAAATGGCGAAATCTTGCAGCAGGAAAGTTAACCATGGACCGCACACCCATGCATAGGCAGCCTCTCACAGGAGTCCAGATGGGCCATGTGTTATTGCTGAATAATGCATGCTATGTAGACTCTATAAAAGATACATGGGCAGAGAGAGCTGGGCACCATTCAGCCACTGTGGGCAGTTCGGTGAGGGCTGCTCTGGAGCATCCCTTGTGCAAATTTGGAGTTGTAATAAAATGTTCAGCATGTAGATATTTAGCTGTAGGTGACCCAACAAGGAAAATTATTTAGCTGCAGTTAGAAAGGGGGAAAACAATCTTGCCTTTTAGACACTGTCAGTTAATATGTTAGCTGGCACTCTGCCCAGTGTCTTTGCAGTCACCTTGAGCAGGCTTTGTGGTTTAAACCATGAAACTCTGGGAATTACACAGCAGATTCAATGTTAGAGGCTCAGATTTCAGAACATCTCTCAGAAACATTATGAACGACATCCAGCAGTCTGTCTTCATGTAAAGTAAAAAGGAGGGGGGAGGGGAGGTCTAGGCGAAGGGTAAATGCTGCACTCATGTGGGGAAAATGAGCAGCGCCTCTGGAGTCATATGACAGGACATGCGCACCACCATGTGCTGCGTTCAAGTGCTCATAGGTAGCTATTTCCTCAAAATCGCCCAAAAAAGATTGGTATACTGCAGCAGAATGGGAGAAAGACACTGTGTCCTGAATGAAATGTTTAATCTAACTATCCGGTAACTTAAACCAATAATAAATTTGACCAAAGAGAGAGAAAAGCTAATATAAACATTAACAAACATTTTTCCTTAACAGGCATCACTTGCTTGACTGTGCTTCACTGGTCTCTTGACTTATTTCTGCAGTGATGGAAAGTAATTAAATTTACTCAAATACACTGTTCTTGAGTATTTATATTTCCTTCTACTTTCTACTTCCACTAGATTGCATATCAAAGTGAAATATTATAAACGTTTTCCCCTGTGTAGTTATCTGACAAACAGTCACCAGTTTGCAGATTAAGATCTTACATACAAAGTTCTTACAAAACAGGATACACGGTACAAGCCAAAATCATATAAAGTGGAAAAAATTGGTTCCATTTCAGTCAGCTACAAATTAAAATGCTGTAACAGTTTTTACATAAACTAGGGCATTTTATTATTATTCTTACTAATGTGTAAAATGCATTTCTTCTGAGTTTACTGTGTAAAACTAGTCTGTGTTGACTGGTCTTTGAAATCACGATATTTCCGACAGCACTTAAAGGCACCAGTCGACACACTCCGGACAGGGCCAGACGGTGAAACGACTGCTGGAATCCAGAAGTTACTGCCAAGTTTACATACCGTGAAGAAGAAGGAGGAGTAACAAACTCGTTTTGTAAAACAAGGAGGGTTAACTGTGAGTATTGACTCTCCACATTAATATTCCTCTTCCTTTTTCCTTTCAACAGAGTTTGTTTGTTTGAGGCGTTGAGTAGTTCACAGGAAAGCGGAACTAACGTAGAAAGCTAACTAGCAAGCTAGCAGCATTTTAGCTAGCTAGGTTAACGATCCTGTCCAGTCTACCATCGTCACTACACTACTGCAACTTACCCGACAATGTAAGACAACTTATATCCATATTGACGAACTATTCGACTCGGTTTCCTGTCTTTTTTTTTTAAAACTCTTTTTGAGTTTAAAAGTATTTATTTGGGGTGTTTACAGCTTCAACTTTAGCGTCTTGGGCGTGGGGGTGTTTAAAAAATCGTTTGCTTCACGTTTGTCATTCAGCTTAAAGTCACCTGTTTATCAAATAACCCTCGTTAAACAGTTGCCCAGCACTTGACTTAAGTCTTCTGTCTGTGAGGTAACTAAAGTCAGGTGGGTGGATACAGCATTGTACATCTATAAAAGTACCAACGGAAATGATTACTGTATTTGTCAGCTATTACTGTTAGCTGTAGTGGAAACTTGGGGTTTAGGTTTAAACCATGAAAGTTCAGTCATTATGTGAATTAAACAAAAGTTCATGGTTTAGCTTTTGTCCAAACAGCATGACGTCACTGACCTTCTTGCTATTTGTTATTGTACACAGGCTCTGCATTATCAGTTAAAACATTTCACACTTAACCAAAATGTGTTGTCATCACTGAGGACAGGGTGTAGGACATGTTGGAAAAAAGTAGCCTCGATATATTTTCAATATGGAAAAAGTTAGGGTATGACTATAACAACATGGTAATGACAAAAACTGTCAGTGTGTGCTGCGGCCAGATCTGGAGGAACAGGTTTGGGTAGACTAACAAGAAATGTTCCCCTGGAGCTGTTGTGTTAAGACACTTGCCATCAGTGCGGTGAAGAAACTGCAACATGAACGGGTATGTCCTTTAGACTTGTTAAATTGGTCTGGTAGCTGTCATGAGTTATCAAGGTGACAAAATATAGGCTAGGGCTTACTGTCATGTGATTATAGACTTTAGATAGAATTTACACAGAGAGCAAAAAAAACTGCCATTTACAGCATTTGTGGCTTGAGTGAAATATTTTCATCCCTGTTGTGAGGATAAATCAATATCCAGCAGAGAGTTGCTTTACTGGCACATGTAATTGATCTGTACGTGTTGGCATGTTCATCTTCTCTTATTGTGGCTTGGTATGTCAAAAGAGCATTTGTGTGTGTGTGTGTGTGTGTGTGTGTGTGTGAGTGAGTGAGTGAGTGAGTGAGTGAGAGAGAGAGAGAGAGAGAGAGAGAGAGAGAGTCCTCCGTCAGTGTTATCGTCATAAACTCACATCAGTATTTTGCCAAGTCCAATAATAGAAATAGAAATAGTAGTCAAGCCTGTGTGAACCAAGTGCCCTCTGTCCAAAAAAAAAAAAAATGCAGAGTCAACAACATTAAATCCTCTGAACTGTCTGCCAAGTACACTATCCATTTTCCCTGTCTTTTTCCATCTCAGGATGTGTTTTTTCTGCAGCTTTCAAAGGAAATTTGAAGTTCAGGGGTTATTTGGTGGGGAAAATAGAGAATGCCACATGAACTTTTAAAGGAAAAGCAGATGACAGCAGGAGAGGAAGAAAAGGAAAGATAATAAAGCTGTTTCCTGAATGGTATCACTGGAGAAAAAAGACAGCTTTTTGTTTATGGCTACCTCTGTCCTTGAAAGTGCAGAGTTTCTACATCACAGAAAACCAGCTTAAGTTGCTTACGATCTTGTTCTTATGTTACCTTGTGAGCCAAGGGCTGTCTAAAGTCTGCCATCACAACATCACATAATTTCAGTGCATCCAGAGATGCTGGGCTGTGTGAAGGTCACTTGATGCCCAAACCAGATATTGTTTGGATTGGATTTGTATCCATTAAAGCACTCTGCAGGGCAGCCTAGCTTGTGTTGTGACCAGAATATATCTCCAAATGGATTACCTGGAAAAACACAGTGAAACCACTCCTGTTACTCAACTTCTGTCTCCTGTCTTTGTATGCATGAGAAAACAGCGTAGTTTCCTATCTGTCCTGTTGAATCTATCTATCTATCTGTCTCTCTGTCTATCTATCTATCTATCTATCTATTTATTTTGGTATGCTCGGTGAAAGCACAGGAAAATGTTGCATCTCACAATGAGTGGCCCTTTGTGGCCAACCACGAACAGTACTTCCTGCTGCTACATCACCAGAAACTTTTCAGCAACACTTCCTGACATCTTGACCGTCCTGCTGACATACATTTTGTGCAAGCTTTAAAATCTGTATTTCAAATCTGAAAGCAGAGCCTGCAACAAGCTGTCAAAATTATGATTCAACTCCATTTGTCTTAATGTGACTAAATGTGGGAGTTAATATCAGGAATTCATAAGTGATACTTCGTAACTGAACTATATGTGCTTTTTCTTCTTTTTTCAATAAATTTGAACACTGAGGCTTCTTAACCATTCAGTCTTTAACATTGAGGAAACAGTCCTTTTTTGTCCTTTTTAACACTGCCTAACAGTATAGCATGTTTTTTTTTGGTTGTCTTTTGGTCAAGTTTTTAATGTTGTAGTAAACTTTTAAGATACTCAATACCTTTGACAGTTACCAACATCTGATGTTATGATTATAATCACAGACATCTCTGTTCCCTCATTGTTACCTACAGCCTGTGAACTAAGCTTTTCATCTACAAGGATCTGTTGTAACCTCACAAAGAAAATAGTTATGCTTCATCACTGAAACAGATTTTTTGCTTCCTTTTATCTGCAAGCGGTCTGTATGTGTTCAGACTCCCACTGCTCCTCTGGGAGCATTAATGTTCTGATTTGTTTAGGTTTTGCATCTTCTCCTTCCCACATGACCACATTCTTGTAATGCAGTAAATATTTGGTCTTTAAATGTGTTCTCTATATTTAAGAGTAAACACTGAAGAAATAGTTTGCAGCCATGAGTTATGAGAAGTACTGTTGAGTAATGCTGTAGCATGATGCCTTGATACATTGACCCCGATGTACTTAAATTAAAAGAAAGAGAGTGGTATTTCCCACAGGAGTTGGTAGAGATCAGCAGAGCTAAAAGAGAATGGATATTGGACTTGCATTCTCCAGTAGGCCATAAACACTCTGAACTCCAAATAAATGGTGATGGTGTGCCGTATCTGCTGGATGTGTAAACTGTGTTTGCTGAACTGTGAAGTGAAATGTTCACCATATCATCTTAAACAGTGATGATATGTCAGTGATGCAGTATTTATTATATGTTATATGAAATTACACAGTTTGTTAACTACAAAGTGCCAATAATTTTATATCATAGGTGTAAAATGTCCAATTCAGCCATGGTCTTTTTTAATAAAATAATATAGTCTGTTGGCCCAATTTAATTTTTCTGTTGATAAACTGTTGATAGTTCAGCCAATTGTAATTGGAACCAATACAATGCTTTATTCCCATCACACTGGTAAGGAGTGTGTTTTGCTTTTGGTTTTGAATGGTCATAGAATATGTTTTTATAGTAGCCTACAGCAAAGCCTCAAATTTGTTTGTGCCACAGAGTTTTATGATAATGTTTTCCCTCTGATGTGACCTTTTTGAAATCGGCCTCTTTTCCAGGCCGCAGAATATCGAGCTTGGTGCCACGGGGGGAGTCTCCAAACCGGACAGCAGCAACATGGAAGAGATGACTGTGGAGCAGATGGCCTTGAGGGCCAACCAAGTGACTGAAGATGTGCTGAGTCACACACACCCCTCCTTTCTCTCATTTTCTGTTTCTCTCTGAATGTGAATATAGAGTGTGAGAGTGAATATGAAACTCTGTTGAAGTGATTCTTGTTTGGAACCTACAGACGCAAAGTGAGAGGATAATTTGGCAGGACAGTTTTTGGAAGTTTGGATGGTTTGATAGTTTCTTCAGTAATACTTTATTTTAATAGTAATTTCGTAATAACTCTCTTGGATATTTCCTAGAAGAGTAATGTATTTTTTGCATTATTGTTATTTACTGATACACATCCAATTAATTCATTCCAGTTAATTGCCAAGCTAGAGAATATTTTAGTCAGTGCACAAAGAATGAGCTGAAAATGAAAAAATGTGAAATTTGTCTCACACTGAGAAGGGAGATGTAAAATTTCAGTGTCATGCTAATTCATGACAAAATGACTTAATAAATATATGCTAATTATCCACAAACAAGTGATCGGGACAGTTAATTTGTCTCAGACGCACAACTGCCAAAGTCTCAAAAGAGTAGTTTTCACTCGTTTACTTTCTTGCGAAGAGTAAGATGGAAGATTTCAATTCCCACACTCATGTCTGTACGCAGAATAAGAAGCTATTATCAGCAGGCTGTTATTTTATCTTGGCATAAAAACTGGTATACTGTGGGAATTACAAGCCAGACTCTTCTCTAGAGGTAAAAATAAATCCACCTGTCAGGACCTCCTAAAGCTTATTAGCACAAACAAACATGAAGGTGTGAACGATTCCTTTGATATTCAATGTGCATAATTGAAATAATCAAGATATATCATCACTGTTATGACAGTATGAGAAGTGGGGAACAAAATAGTATAGCCACATGTAAACCTGGGGTTGTTTAAATATATAGTAGCATTGAAAGAGCAGCGGGTGGGTAATTAGATTCATTGCGTTCACAGTTGATTATCAAGCCAAACATTAATAGGAAATGTGTGAGATTTTACGCCTAATTTAGCCTGATAGCTCCCTCTCCCCTCTGTGGTTTTGACAGTTTGAATGTTGTCAGCTATATCTAAGCGTTTTATTATCAAGGAGCTAATTGTTTCATCAGCACTCTAGGGCATCATATGATCAGCCATCTGAGTCAAATGGAGGCAAATTAACTCTTGCTGGGCTTGTATATGTGCACTTCACCTTCCTGTAATTGAGACTACTAATTGTCTGTGACTTGTTTTTAATCTTCTTTTTTTCCATGCCTGATCTTTTCTCTCTATATGTGCTTTTGGACTTGAATAGTGATTTTCTCTTTCTGTCTTTCCTCATTTTGCTGCTGCCTGGTTGACTTATCAGATCATAGAAGGGACATGGCAGGGTCCTTCTGCTAATGCTGCACTCTGGCTTTGGTAACCACTCATACCTGAAATGCTCTGAGCATGACTGGAAACATAGCAGGGCAACAGTGGAATTTGTCACGATAAGATTGTCCAACACAAGCTGTCTTACGTGGCTGTTTCCTATGGCCAACACTTTCAAACACATTGCAGTTTAAATGCATTGTTTGCCCGTTACTTCATTATCATTCTGGTATTTTGCAGCCAATTAATATCCAATGCTTTTTTTGGTCGAATAATGCTTCTACACTTATATTTAGCTTGAACCTACACATACTTCGTCCATCTGTACTTCCATTCAAGCCACACCAAACAAATGATAAAAATACAACATCATTGTCTATATACCAGAGCTCTGTCACAACACCCCGATCTGGAAAATTTGGCAATGAAGAGAGATTTTGTGCTTAATTAGCCAAGATGAAGGATTTTAGGAGACATGACGTAATGTTTATCCACCCAAATGATGTTCTGGCTAAGCCAACAAAAACATGGCTGAGCTTGACACATCGCTCTCGCCAATTTTGTTTTTGTCTGTTTCTCAACTCGCTGATTAATGTATTCAGTGCAAACACAGCACAGAAAGAACAAGGAATCGGGTCCCTGCTCTCTCTTATTTACAGTTAATTAGCGTTGGTAACAAAACGTTATGTCCTGAGCCACTTACACCCTGCTCCTCTTGGGTGCACTGCTCTCTGTACAGCTCTTACTATTAATAGAGACACAAAGGTGTAACCCACCTGAACTGACAGCATTCCAGTCGGCCATCAGCTTTTTGTCTCTGTATGAGCATGTGTGTTTTTGTCTGTGTCCTGCTGTAGATTGCTGACTTTTGCATGTACAATTAAAAGTTCAGAGCCAGCGACTATGCACAATTCTAATTCGAATGTGTTTACACTGGAAAAGGGGGGAGAAATTAAAGTATACCATTTTCTACCGCTTATCCTCATAGAGTCGCAGGGGGGCTGGAGTCTATCCCAGCTGTCTTAGGGCGGAAGGCACGGTACACCCTGGACAAGTCGCCACCTCATCACAGGGCACATAGAGACAGACAACCACTCACACTCACATTCACACCTACGGTCAATTTAAATTAGCCAATTAACCTAAACCCCATACATGTTTTTGGATGGTGAGAGGAAGCCAGAGTACCCAGAGAGGTGGGTGGAAATATGGACCAAAATACTGTCAGCAGTCATTTCTCTGAGTTTGAGTCCGTCAGAACAGTGTCCATATTTGTACAGGATTTCCTGCTTGTATTCATTTTGCAGAAGTCTAAACTGCTTTCATTACTCAAACCAAATTACTGGATGTTGAAATAGATAATTGACTGCCCTCGTCTGATCCAATTAATTATGTCTTTTCCATGTCTAGAAAGGGCATTCCAATTTCAGTTAAATGATGTCCAAATAGTAGTGTTCGGTCATTTGGTCAAGTGCTGCTGCAAAAGTATTTAGAAAAACCTTTTAATTGCATAGAGCAGACCAGCAAATGACTTCTTTGTTGTTCTTTCTGTGCAAATCTATGCAAGATTCATAGATGATAACTGTGACACATGAATTGAAATATACTTTTCCATTGTTAAGTTCCAGTTGGAATAGCACACCAAACTGTTGTTTGTGAAGAACTGTTACTTAAGTCATATGGTGTAATACACATCAACTAAGCACTGCTCATCTGGTATTTCCATGTCCACAAACAGATTGTATGATCAGATGGTGACCTAAAAATCAAAAATTGCTGATTTATTTGTGAATCTTTTTTGGTCTTTTTTTAACTGGCTCACCTTTTTTTTATTCACTAAACCCACCTGTTTTTATCTCCACAGTCACTGGAAAGCACACGGAGGATGCGACAGATGGCAGAGGAGGTGAGGCTTTTTTGTTAGTAACAGCAGCAAATTATCTTGTATGTTCTCCGCTTTAGAGCCACTGTTAATAATTTGAGATTGTGACAATAAAGTTAGAATATTTTAAACAAGTCATAGTATTTTGAGGATATAGTTGCTTCAGTTATTAATAAACTTTCTATTTATTGATTATACTGGTCTGTCATTTTTCACCTTTTATCAATAGCCAACAGCCAGTATCCTTGATTATAAAATGTGTCCAACTCTAATTATTTCATTCTTTATAATAAATGTCTCTGTTTGTAATGTCAGTGTTGGTTCTCAGTCATCCAGGGCGAGATAGAGCAAACCTCAAGCCAGTCCAGTTGACTCTTTTTTTTTTTTTTTTTTTTTGTTGCTCTTTTTGACTTTGTAATGTTTTATTTGTTCTGAACTTGTATGACTCTTGTTTTTTCAGAGCCAACAGACCGGCGTCAACACCATGGTGATGTTGGATCAGCAAGGAGGTGAACTTTCAATGCAGATATTTTCCATCCACTTTGTGTCGCTCTCTTTCACATAAACTATATACAGTTTTTTGTTACCACTAGGAACAAAGGGGCTGCCTCACAGGCTTCCAGGAGAGGAATGAGTGAAATTACTGTGATGGCACTATATTGGCTGTAAATTGCAACTTCTCAGCTTTCAGAAACCAGATTTTTTTTCAGAGAGCACAAACCTTAATCACGGTAATCCAAAGTGTGCATGTGCAAATATGTCGCCGGCGACACGTTCCATGTTAAAGGCTTAAAAATCACCCGCAGTCATTTGTGGATGTTTTTCATTTGTTTAGAAAATAACTAATTGTGATTAATGATGACCTGTTACTTTTTCCTTTATGTTAAAATGTTTGTGCCTATAAGGCTGCACCCTATATACTTAGCTTTTCAGCTGAAATTCTTTTAGCACATTGTTTTTGTAATGTGCTTTTTATATACCCTAATGAATGCGGTCCTCCCATAATTTGTAGATGTGACTGAGAACACTCGTCAGCATGACTTCCTATTTAGTGCCTGTGGGGTTGTTTGTTGTCTCTCTATACCCCAAGGAGGACTGTCTGGTCTAAACAAATTATTTAACAATTTGTGGCTACAAGTTTTCATTATTATTAAAAAAGCACCAGTGTGTTGAGCATTTTTCCATTTTTTTTTTTAATCTTTATCACTTTTTTTATTATTGCTGCAATAACCCAGTTATTCACCTAATTAGCAATTGTTGCAGGGATCATTAAAGTTTAATTGAATCTGTTCTCAAAATGACCAAGTAAATGTGATACACAAAACAATGTCAACAATAAGAATAACTCCCTCTAAAACCATACCTAGATAGAGAAAAGCAGACTGACATGATGTGGCATTCCTGTGTGTGTGTTTCAGAGCAGCTGAGGCGTGTGGACGAGGGCATGGACCAGATCAACCAGGACATGAGACAGGCTGAGAAACACCTGACTGACCTCTCCAAGTGTTGTGGCCTCTGTGTCTGCCCCTGTGACAGGTACACTGTACACTCAGAGCTGCTGAAGCCTCCAAATCACTGTTGTGTGTTATCACACTTTTCTCTACTTTTTTTTGATACTTCTTTGATAATTTATGAACCAGTCATGCGGTTAGCCTCTGCCTGGAGCATTGTCAATAGCAAAAGCAGATGGACATCACACAATTTCACAACACCCGTGAGCATCATTGTATGTAGGATGTGGAGAGAGAAATTCTATTTTTTTTATATAAAGCATTCCCAGAGGTTTTTGAATGAGTAGGAAACAACCATTTTCCTACCATGTGCTGCTCTTTGCTGAGCATACTTAAAAACCCTCTCAAACCAAGTGAATATGCAGAGGAGTGTGTGTGTGCATAGTAAGATCATATCTGGTTCTAAACGTGGGAAAAAAATCTCCCCTAAAATGCTTTCACATTGGAGGAGAGGATTCTTTGATGAGTACCATAAGATAAGGTAGGGAATCTTAATTTCATTACGAGTAATGAACACCTGTGACTGTATCAACAGGATTTCCTTGTTTGTATTGACTTTGCTCCCCCCCCAGGGTGACGTCAATTGAGCATGACGCAAAATACAAGCGTACCTGGGGTATTAGAGGAGCTGATGGCGAAGTTGACGCGAACGGCTCAAATGTAGTCTCAAGGCAGCCCTCAGGTGTTCACAATGGCCAGGCTGCGCCGGTGAACATCTCGCAGGCACCTCCCTCAGGCCCGTACATCAAGAGGTGGGTGGTCCTGGTCATGTTCTTCCATAAGAATTTTTTTTTTTTTTTACCATTTTACTACCATAGTTTTCATTTTGACACATTGAGACACATTTGATGGATCCTTACTTTACATCTACAGGATAACCAATGATGCACGTGAGGATGAGATGGAGGAGAATCTGGACGCAGTAGGCAGCATCATTGGCAACCTGAAAACTATGGCTCAGGACATGGGCACTGAGATAGACAAGCAAAACAGACATATTGACAACATTGCTGAAAAGGTAACAGTTTAATTTGTTTTACACTGTTTATCTACAAAGCCTGTTGAGTATGACGTAGGTGCCCTGTGAAGTTTTTTCTTCCACTAATAACACTATTCGGTGGTTTTACAAGCAGGATGCGGTTTGTCTGAGTCATGTACATGAACAATCAAAGCAGCACACACCCACTGGTGGTTTCATGCTGTTCCACTGATGAACAAATTGATTCACATTAAGGTTGCAAAGGGGCAGAAAATTTCCGGAAAGGCTCCTGTAAATTTCCATTGGAAGTTAATCTTGGAAATCTTACACATGGGAATTGTGGGAATTAATGGAAATTTAGTCCTTAGACTCAAATGTTTGCCTTCAATATCCTTTGTGCTTCAGACTGAAAAGTGTGGTCCAGTCTTCTAGAAATCTTCTGTACATGTGATGGAGGCATGCACAGTGCCAGTAGAGGGTGTGGCCTCAATAGCCATGCAGTAAGCAGTGTACTCTGTGCATGTGATTGAGGAATGGCATGGATATTCAAGTGTATCCGTTTGTTTTAGTCAAGATTATGCTAAAATGTACTTTCTTCAACTATATTTAAAGGGATACGCCACCCCCAGGCCAAATTCAGTGTCTCCCCACAGTCCCGAGACATAAATAAGTGTGTGAAAGCATTTTCCTGGCCACCCAGCCATTGTCCGAATTTATCAGAGCTGACCGCAGGTTGGTTCCGCGGCATAACTACATTCCTATGACCCCACAGAAATATTTCGGCCAAAGTGAATAAATGTACCCGATTTTCCCCCCAATTACTTTCCGTGTACTGCACATTTACTTCTAGTGAATGGCGGTGCAGATCACAACGCAAAGGGCTTGTCTTGTTCATTTTCTTTTGGGAACTATTTTTCGGTGCAGAAAAACACAGCCGACGCACACCACGGAACGTCATTCCTATACGTCCCCCCCCCCCCCTTTCCCCCACAACGCTGCGTAGCCACCATCTTCCTGCTACAAATACCATGACCACAGAGTGACGTCTAATCATGTACTGGGTGTAATAATAGGCTACTTACTCTGTAGACAGCTGCCCATTAGGTCCGCTTGGTGTGTTTTTCCTTTTCCAATTCACTTTATCGCGCTGGAAAAAGAAAGTGAGGACTGCGGGGTGAATCATTGCTGTGAAATCCTCGGTAGTAGTGACACAAACGCGGCTATCCTCTTCAGTATTCCTCTGCATCGACGGTAGTGTTTCGCCCCACTCGGCACAACAAAAACACTCCATTTCAGTAGCCATTGGTTGGCATTCTCCACACTTACACCACCAGTTTGTATGTGCTCTCCTATGCTCATCTGGATCACCTGGAGTAACGGGAACTTCCAGTCTTCTGGTCCAGGTAAGCAACGCAGTGTTGTGGGGGGAAGTGGGGGGGTGGGGGTTTCCCAATGACGTTCCGTGGTGTGCGTCGGCTGTGTTTCTCCACACCGAAAAATAGTTCCCAAAAGAAAATGAACAAGACAAGCCCTTTGTGTTGTGATCTGCACCGCCATTCACTAGAAGTAAATGTGCAGTACACGTAAAGTAATTGGGGGGGAATATCGAGTACATTTATTCACTTTGGCCGAAATATTTCTGTGGGGTCATAGGAATGTAGTTATGCCGCGGAATCAACCTGTGGTCAGCTCTAATAAATTCGGACAATGGCTGGGTGGCCAGGAAAATGCTTTCACACACTTATTTAGGTCTCGGGACTGTGGGGAGACACTGAATTTGGCCTGGGGGTGGCGTATCCCTTTAAGTCCCCTATGAAGAGCCAACCTTCAATTTTGAAAATTCCCAGTTTATTCCTGTCTTTCCCATAAATTCCCATTAATTCCCTTAAATTCCCATGGAAAGTTTCCATTTTTGAAAATTCCCAGAATTTTGCAACCCTAATTGACATCAATGCAGAAGAAATTTGCAAACATGAATATAAACAATGTAGTATCTACAGTATTTTTTTAGTATGTTTTTGCCAAAGGAGGAAGGAAACGCATACATTGCATTCATTCTTTGGGTAACAAACAGATCTCCTTCCTGCAGAGTGTTTCTGTCACACTAATGAGTGAACTGCATTGATCAGGGTTACATGGTTGTTTATTCTAGTCTTGCTGGACCATGCGAAATGGCTGCCAAACAGTTGACTACTATTAAATTCATTCTTGTTTGTTTGTTTAAAACAGTGTAAGCATTATAGAGAAAAAATCTCTATCAGTCTTGCCCCTCATGCTTTATTTTTGTGCTTACCTGTAAAATCACTGAAAAATAATTTTATTGAATGCATAGACGGAACATCCTCATTAGACAGGATACTTGGAGAAAACACTAGTGGTGGCATTTAAATAGCTTAAAACCAATGCTTATGCTGCAGAAGACCAACAACAAGCAATATGTTAACCATCATTATCATTGTGGCACGTCTTACTGTTAAACCCCTGTAATAAACGTATCAGTAAATGATAAATGAGATCTGATGTCTAATATCAGACAGGCAAAGTTATTAAAATATGCAGTTATTCATATCATGATTACCATTTTAAAGTCAGTGATTTGCTAAATAAAAATAAAAAAGTGAACATTTGTACAGAAACCCATTTCTTTTTCTGTCTTTCAGGCGGACATGAACAGGCTTCGTATTGATGAAGCAAACCAGAGAGCCAACAAGCTCATCAACTAGACAAGGAACCCTGCTTCTGTCAGTTTGATCCTTCTACCTTGAACCTCTGCCACTATGCACGCACACACACACACACACACACACACACACACACACGCACACACGCGCTGCATACTTGCACGCATGCTTCAGCACACACTCTTTGACATTTAAACAAAAATCAGTCAGGAAGAATATCTTTGGCAGCAGTGTGCTCATTTTATACTGTACTAATATGTAAATTAAACACACAAACTTCCTCCATTTTATAAATTGGCAGCCATCTATGACACATGCGTTCATATTGACATACTGGAAGCAGCAAAGGCATCACAAACTGCACCAAAGAGGAAGTCACTGACTGCCTATCACTGCCGAAACCAAATATGCACCAAGTCTGCTGTATCATATCTCAACATTCACAGGAAGGGAAGTAACACAGGTCAGCTGCCTTTCTTTCTTATTTTTTTTTTCTCTGTATTGCCTTTCTCTTTAAGTCCAGAACTATGAACTATCTCTCTTTGTATAGATAATGGCACATGCTCAATGGCTGTTTTAGCGATATAAATCACAACATTATTTAATGTGTCGCCCTCTGTAGCTCATATCTTGATACAGCTACGAGTTTAATCATAAAACATTTTGAAAGAAGTGCATCTTGCTCAAATTCGTATTAGTTCAATCTGTAATTAAGTTATCGAGTTGTATTTTGAGATTAAATGCTAATTTAATTCTTCTTTATCAAGCAGAAATGACTTGTGAATAAAGGTGTGTTTTTAACACTTTGTTCTCATGTCATGTATGCCTTTTCAGATGTAAAAACTATTTAAAAAATATGAAATGTTGTGCTTTAGAGCGAGTCATGGCAAATCCTTCCATGCTGGAATTCACAGCACCTGCCCCTGAATGATAGCAATTAACTGTTGTTTTCTGTGTGCCGACTGGTGAGATGTCAAGGTTGTAACTATTTGCAAGAGAATTTTGAGGCATTGAACTGGTGTTAGAAATTTAATATATACTGGTAATCACTTGTCCTTCAAATGTGAGGGAGGGTCAGTAAGCATAACGAGGAGCTCTCATCATTTACTCCTCCAAATCATGCAGTTTATTTTGTAATAACACTGAATATGTGAAACATAGCAGATTTGTCATCAGTGGATCAATTACTGTACTTCATATTTACAGTCTCTTGCAGTTTTCTGGTTTTGTTTTTTTGTAAATACTGAAATCTGTTTATCTTAATTTCTTACAGTCATTCTGTTAATCTAATTTCATCCCTCTTTCTTCATCACCTCATCGTTAATAGAGATTTATAGCGCTCAAGAGAAGATTTAACAGCCTACACAGGGTTCCTAGTAAGTCTGGCAATTTGCAGAAAATTAACTTCCTCAAGTTTGATAATTGCACATTCTGTAAAAATATGAAACAAATGTTCAGTTGTGAATCTCAGGGCTGAACACTGTTTAATCCGCTATCATTTCTCATGCTCACTAGACTGTTGTCATTAAGGCACATGCAGCAGTTTTGTCATAATGAAAACGACCCAGAATGTTAGAAATTAAAGAAATTAGTCTGGGGAAAAATAATTTAGAAATGGGAGAATGTGCAGAAACCTTGTCAATGCCTTTATAGATGATCCATGGTTGTGTTGTAACAGCCATTGTTTCGTAAACTGCTCCTCTTGCATCTGTTCTGTAAATAGCCAGTTTTCACAGCAGAGCTGCAGTAAAATGATAATATCTGATGATGGAAAGCATAATTTGTTTTGTCGAAGCCGTAGTCAGGCTGAGAAATTACTGCTGGCAGCAAAATGCAAAGGTATACGTGTAAATGAATGATGTTTAAGGGGGTAAATGTGGAAGCAGAGTAAGTCCTGGCGGGCTCTGTTGAGGCCTGGCTGTGGACATTTGCCTTGGGATAAAGTAATACAGTATATCTCTCGTATGCATCTTCTGGCTTAGTTGTTTTGAAGAAAAATTATAATTTGTATGCACTGCTGCAGGCATACACCTATTGAGTTTGTGGAGATTGAAATGAACTGTTATTCAGGGCTTTGTATCGCTACAAGTGATCATCCTCAGTCTGTTACTTGTCAGCTGAGATCTAATTAGTCGAGCCTGAGGCTGGCTCGCTGTCTTCAGGCTGTTTATTCATTGTTTTACTAACAGCCAGTGGAATGTAAATCCAACAGTTTGGTCGATTCTTGAATATGTTCATACGCAGCTTGTATTCTTATCTGAAATAAGCTTGGTTAACAGTTCACTGTTTAACAAACTAAAAATGCCTGTTTTGTTTCAAACCTGCCTTTGTTAAATTTGTTTGTGTTCAATAAATCTATTCTGAGAGAAATTTTATTGCACTTTTTCAATGTATTTTTAGCAATTAGAATGAAATCTGCTCATTAAAAAGTTATAACTGTGGACCTGAATTTTAAAAATAAGAATGACCAAGATTAAAATGACAATAAATAAACCCAAATTGTACAACTTCAGGAGTTTATTTTAAAGTTTATTTTTTTTTAAATGTATTTGATATTTCCCATCAACAACATTTTTGGATATTTTTCATAGCTAGAGAGTACAAAATTCAGATTTAAAAACCACTGAACAGAAAAGGCAGGTAGGAAGGCGTGGAGGAATTAACGAAGTGGATGTAGGTGACGGAGTAGGATCAGATTTATTGTAGATATAGAGATTAATAGAAACGAGAGTACATGTGATGTAAGTTTCCCGTACCATTTGAGATAACAGAATCATTAGACTACTGGTACTAGTGGCACAGTGTTGATGTTCTTCTGGCCCTCTTCATGACAGCTACAGGAAGATCACAGATTTAACTACTTAGTTTTGTAGAAGTAAATCATTTCGATGGATCATCATGATGCTACCATATAGTTCCTCTTGAGCTGAACAGTCTTAGCTTTCTATAACTGACTTCCATCATTTCAATGAGGTCACTTGAGTTGGATTATTGTTCAGGGACGGAGCCCACAGTACAAGGCAAGGCAGTGGGTGAGTATATCTGACAAATTAACATCTATAAATGCAGTTCCATATACTGTACATACTCTATATTCCCTGTATGTGTGTAGAATTTCTTATTCTATAATGGCTTTACTAAATTCCTGTTTCCTTATTTTCCTCCTTTACATTCATTAAAGACACATTCCCTCAGCTCCATACTGCTACTGTATCGACCCTCGCCTTGGATAAAGAGCATGCCTGGTCCTGTTGGGTGGTTTGGAGAAGCAGTCAAGATTAATCTGACCTGCTGCTCATCCTTGACTTTGGCTGGTACCGTAATAACGTGTTGAATAAATGGTTTGGGCTATTTTCTGCCTGGTTTAATTTCCAGTTGGCTTTAATTTAATAGTCAACATTCTGGTAAATGTGAAATCAGAGGGGTGTTTCATAAAGCGAGATCACCAGTTAAGTTAGAATAACTTGCTATTTCGACAAGCAAGTTTCTTCACAAATGAGTTTCCAACGAGTCTCATCAAGGTGACCATAGAAGTTTTCAGGCCTGGGTTCACCTCAGACTGAATCAGTTTTGCAATTAATGCACCAGACTGAAACAGTGTTTTGTACGCATGCCATTGACTGTTTTTGACATGGTTTGCTCTTTTTGCAAATCTGAAAGCAGATAGCAAACTCCTACATTTTCCAGTCTTAATCCCAGCCAACAGGACAATTTTGACCCAAGACTGTAGCCTCCACAGTAAGCTGCACTTTCACTAATCGTTATCTCTATGATAATGTCACTCACTGTAAATACATATACCCAGAAATTATATTAAAATGTAAGAGGCAGGCAGCCAATTTGAATTTCACCATATGGAGGCTGCAAACCACAAATTCATCTGCTAGAGAATTTTAGTTTTTAAAATGGTAATTGTCTCATTATTGAACTTTTTAAAATACATTAAAGGGTTGGACACTTATTGGTATATTTTAGTTTTGTTTAAAGTAATATTAAACTTTAATGCTTAGCATATGTACAAAGAAAGTTCACAGGACCTGAATCTGTAAATTCTCGATTGAATTCCTACAACTAACTCGAGTCTTGCAGTGGGTTAGGTTTTGAGTTAGGGTTAGGTTTATGAAACACCCCTCAGCTGTATGTTAACAATACATGTTCATCTGTGTGTCCGTGTAAGCCAAAGTTGAAGACAGATAAGGCAGGTCAAGTTTGGTCTTGACTGAGAATATCAATAGCACCATATCAAACTAATAAAACACTTCATGCATCTGTAGATATACTGCATATATCAACGACTAAATATGAAATTTAGGGTTCAATACACAAGTGTTGAATATATTTCAAGTTCACAGAAATAACTAGCCACAGCTCTGTTGAGAATACAACCTAGATTTATACTCAAAACTGACAGACTGTGGTGTATAGTACCTGATCGTATGTCATCGATTGAAAATCTCAACAGTCAAACCCTTCACAGTGCACACAACATTTAGTTTGCATGCCTGCAATTACACTTGATGTGTGCACTGTACAGCATTGCACTACGCTTTGTTCACCACCAAGCTTTTACACCGCATTTACAAAGCCTATTACACTCACTCAGGTTCTATATGTAGCATTTAGTGCTCCAAATTCACACAGCACAGTATTACAGTTCACAACCATTGTATAAGGCAGATAAATAAAAGTACTCCTTTAGTACTCTTTAGCCACCCTACGTTCATTACAGGCCTTCATATTGTACACGGCAATGGCAAAGCACGCCATACTAAAGCAGAACTTTGCAGCAAAAGCAACAAAATAAATGTTTTACAAACATTCTTTGGTTGAGTGTGAAAGGATCATTCCTGTGCTTTAAATTAATTGCTTTGAATTTGGCAATTGTTAAAAAGAACAAACGCAAACAAAACGTAGATCTTTGTAATGATAAACAGGCTTTAATACAGGCAAAATAGTGAAGGCTTTAACCTAATCTACAATGTTTATGTTAATACTTGCAAAATAATATAAAAAATCTATTGAGTAAAAAGCCTTGACTGATTGTACACAAATACTAATTTCTCTTTCCAAGTTGCCAAGGCAAACCCCCTGATGGCCTTCATTCTCCTTTCACTTTTTCTTGGCAAAGCGACTGAACTTCTTCTCCTTGTCTTTCTTGGCAGAGCTGGGCTCAGGGACGGCAGCTGCGGAGGTGGAGGACGGGGGCAGGCTCTGGGTTTTGGCCCCTGAGGGCCCCGATGCCTCCTCCACTGCCAGGGGCTGAAGTGCCTTCTCCATAGCCTGGCTCCAACGCTGGAGTTCCTCCTAAATTTAAACACAAAGACACAGAGAGCACAGAGTCTTTGAAAGGAAAGTCCACCTCCGGAGGTGCAGTGAGTGCTTTTGTTCTAGGTCTATTTGAGTAAATTGGAGGCGGTTGACGCATTTAACAATGACACTTTAAACTTAAGGTGTTTGTGAGGCTAAATCAGGCTAATATGGACAAAGACACCCTCACTGTGAATTACTTTAATACTACTTCTAGTAGGTTAGTCTGGCTCACTGATTGAGAAACAGGAAAATGTGAATAACATCACAGCTGCTTGCCATGAAAAAACCTTGCGAAATGACTTAGACAAGGGCAGTCAGACTGAAACAGCATATAAAATGAAATGTATATATGCATTTACCATATGCAGCATTACACCCTGTGACCACTGCTTCACAGTAAAGTTAAAGACTGTAACAGTACATGCCAAGTCCAGAACTTTCAGTTTCATATGATTTGTGGAAAGCTGTTTAATGTATTCCTTGTTTATCTCTTGTTAAAAACTCACCTCGTCTTTACACTGGAACAAATATTCACTGCCGTCTCCAAGACTGAAAGAGTCAAAGGAAAGTGAAGTTAATATTTATTGTGTGTAGGGGACAAGATTTCTAATTGACCTTAAGAGTAAAATGTAGAGTGTCCTCAGAACATATCCAGTAGCAATAGGCCTCTGCCTAGTGTTTGTTAATGTTTCACACTGGCAGCAGGCCTCTTATAGCACAGTCACTGCTGAAGACAGCAGTGGTTTGGGTTAGCTTAGCTTAACCAATAGAATGGAAACAGAAAAATGACTAATATGCATTTAAAAAAATCTCTTTACCAGCACCTCTAATGCTAATTACTTAATAAAACCCTATAACGAATATGTGAAAAACTAATAAAACAGGTTGTGTTGTTAATGGGTGGTTATATACAAAGCTATTTCTTGGTTGAGAACACACAAACCCCATAAAAACACTTCCAACTCTTAGCAAGAAAGTGAACATGCACATTTCCCAAAATGTGCATATTCCTTTTAATAGTAAGACAATTATGATAACATTAACATGGAACGGGATCCTCACCGTAGTTTGGAGACATGCTTCTTTTTCTTGTAGTTGGTGAGGATCTCCCAGCTGGCATTACTGAGGGACAAAGGGTCCTCGCCGTGATACGTCACCCCATGGCCAAAACTCTTGGTGTCCTTGTAGGCTGAGAGCTGACCTGGCTTCAGCACACAGTACAAGTTGTTCCATGACCTGCAAATGGAGCAATCATTGATCATTTCAGGTAACCAATTTCCGGCAATAATGCAAAAGTAAATTTAATCACAATTACGAGAGCGCCAACAACATCACCACTTCATTAAGACTTAATTCTGTTAATTATAATGAGGAGCGCAGTTGGAGTGCTGCTCTGTAACATCTGTAAACAGCTCATCCCAGCCAGAGCCTCTGTTGTAAGACAGCAGTCATGTTGCTGGGATACACAAAACATTTAGGGTTGATTTTGTATTAACAAAGTCACTTAAAGCAGCTGGAAATTTCATTAAATTGTTTAATGCTTGATCAGTTTTAAATCAGGTAGTAAAAAAAGATCATCTGCACTTTTAGCTTGAGAAGTAGATGGTTTCGAGGTTATGTAGAAAAACAGAAAATCACTGAAATTTAAGTTTTAAAACTTGTAAGTTTTTGTTATGAATTTACAGTTTCTACTTGCATGTATGTTTATCCATATACTATAAGAGTTTCATTTGCTCCTTGTTGAACTGTGCCTTTATCATAATAATTAAATTCACATGCAGTGAAAGAGTTGTCTAATCCAAGTCCTCCAGTGCTTAGTTAAGTGTATGTTAAGTGTAAGTTAAGTTTGCGCTGCTGTATTTGTTATTTATTTTTAAGACCCACAACTGGCAAATCAGCAATTAGTCCATAAAAAAAAATTTTTTTTAAACCTTTTAAATGTGTAAGCTCCAGATCCTTAAATACAAATACAGTACAGGCCTTATCATATTTAACATGCATATATTGAGCACACTGTTCTTTAAAATATGAAAATAATTTGATTGGTCACAAAGGAAAATTGAGTCATTGACTCATGAAGTGCAACGAGTGGCTTAACTTAAATAATAATGAAAATAATGCAGATTTGATATGCACTGTGATGAAGGTCAACGTGTTTTCAAGTGTGCTATTAGATTATCCAAACTACCTATTTGAGGCCTTCTTTCCTGAGCCATCCACATCGTGTTTGCGGCCCAGCGTGCCCTCCTGCAGCACAGTTTGGGCTCTGAGGGTCTCCATGGGCATGGTGGCGGCCCTCTCTGGCTCTTTCGGGGTCACTATAGCAACAGAGGGTTCCAGCTCCAGAGAGCCACTCTCTCTCATTTCTGCTATGGGCACTGTAGAGTCAGCAGCTGTCTCCTCCAGCAGACCTAAACTGGGCTCAACTGCACCAGAACCTGACTGGAGGGGAAAAAACAGACCAAGATACAATGAGTCAACAGAAGGTCCTCCATGTATGTTTCTATGATCAGAGAGGGATGTAGTTTGTCCTAGAGTCAGTAAGTAAAGGAGTTATTTTAAAACCGGTAGAAAATAGCTTAGAAGAGAGGCTGTTTTAAATGATAAAGCAGTGAGGATAAGAGAGGAGTTACCAGAGTTTGTTCCTCAATAGTGTAAAGTTGTGAGGATTCTTCTACAAAACCTGTGTCTTCTCTCCTGGAGGAAAAAGAGGAAACATGAGAGACATTTAAGAGCAGCAGGTGAAGAACAAGGTTTGTGTCAAGAAGGAGAGCGCATGTGCTTGCAAGTTATTTTAAAGGATACTTTTTTGTTACTATCAACAAATCCTATGAAAAAAGGAAATCATTGTGGTATTCTCCCCCTCAGTGCCTCCCTCTCAGAAAGAGAGAAAAGGACCAGACTTATCCTTTAATACAACTCTTTTGATTACTGTCTATGAGCATGTAATGTTTATTGGTGTAATGGTGCATGAACAATATAGTCTCTTTAAGTGTGGACCAAGAACCGCTGGCTGCCCCAGAAGACATTTTGTGCACTCACTTTTGGACACATGATTCAGCAAACTATATTAAAGCTTTTTCATTACTACTTACAACAATGGTTACCCTGAATTCATTCAACACACGAAAAGAAGGAATTTTGTGACTTTTTCGACATACTATAGTATGACATATATGACATATAGGATTTTGGACATCCAAAAATATGAATTTTGCATGACTATTTTCAATAAATATTGCTGTGAATTGATTCAAAATACTATAATAGATATAAAGTATTCTGATGACTTTTCTTGACATTTTTGCGACATTTATGAATTTTGCATGACTATTTTCATGAAAAACTACCAGGAATTGATTTGAAATACTATAATAAAACATTGAGTTGACTTTTCTTGACAATTTTGCAATGTGACATTTTTTGACTTTTTCAACATACTGTAGTATGACATTTTTGCAAAGATTTTGGACATCCAATAATATGATTTTTTTTCATGACTATTTTCAAGAAATACTACCATAAATTGATTTGAAATACTATAATAAAGCATTCTGATGACTTTTCTTGACATTTTGCAACATGACGTTTTTTTTATTTTTTCGACATACTATAGTATGACATTTTTTAAAAAAGTTGGACATCCAATAAAGTTATTTCTCATGACAATTTTCAAGAAATATTACCATGAATTTATTCAAAATACTATAATAAAGCATTATGATGACTTTTCTTGACATGTTGTGACCTGATATTTTTTGACTTTTTCAACATACTATAGTGTGGCATTTTGGCGAAGATTTTGGACATCCAGAAATATGAATTTTGCATGACTATTTTCAATAAATATTTCTATGAATTGATTCAAAATACTATAATAAAGCATTCTGATATCTTTTGTTGACATTTTGCGACGTGACATTTTTGGACTTTTTTGATATACTGTCGTATGACATTTGTAAAAAGATTTTCTGCATCCAAAAAATGTATTTCTCATGACTAGTTTCAATAAATATTTCCATGAATTGATTCAAAATACTATAATAAAGCATTCTGATGACTTTTCTTGACATTTTTGCAACGCAACATTTTTGGACTTTTTCAACATACTATAGTGTGACATTTTTACAAAGATTTTGGACAGCCAAAAATGTGATTTTTGTCATGACTATTTTCAATAAATATTTCTATGAATTGATTCAAAATACTATAATAAGGCATTCTGATGCCTTTTCTTGACATTTTGCGACGTGACATTTTTATGACTTTTTCGACATACTATAGTATGACATTTTTGTGAAGATTTTGGACATCCAAAAATACGAATTTTGCATGACTATTTTCAATAAATATTTCTGTGAATTGATTCAAAATACTATAATAAAGCATTCTGATGACTTTTCTTGACATTTTGTCACGTGACATTTTTTTGACTTTTTCGACATACTATATTATGACATTTTTGCAAAGATTTTGGACAGCCAAAAATTTGATTTTTTTCATGACTATTTTCAAGAAATACTACCATGAATTGATTTGAAATACTATAATAAAGCATTCTGATGACTTTTCTTAACATATTGCCACGTGACATTTTTTTGATTTTTTTCGACATACTATAGTATGACATTTTTTAAAAAAGTTGGACATCCAATAAAGTTATTTCTCATGACAATTTTCAACAAATATTACCATGAATTGATTCAAAATACTATAATAAGGCATTCTGATGACTTTTCTTGACATTTTGCGACGCAACATTTTTTTTTAACTTTTTCGACATACTATAGTATGACATTTTTGCGAAGATTTTGGACATCCAAAAATATGAATTTTGCATGACTATTTTCAATAAATATTTCTGTGAATTGATTCAAAATACTATAATAATGCATTCTGATGACTTTTCTTGACATTTTGCCACGTGACACTTTATTGACTTTTTCGACATACTGTAGTATGACATTTTTGCAAAGATTTTGGACATCCAAAAATATGAATTTTGCATGACTATTTTCAATAAATATTTCTGTGAATTGATTTGAAATACTATAATAAAGCATTCTAATGACTTTTCTTGACATTTTGCAACATGATGGTTTTTTGACTTTTTCAACATACTATAGTATGACATTTTTTAAAAAAGTTGGACATCCAATAAAGTTATTTCTCATGACAATTTTCAACAAATATTACCATGAATTTATTCACAATACTATCATAAAGCACTCTGATGACTTTTCTTGACATGTTGTGACCTGACATTTTTTGACTTTTTCGACATACTATAGTATGACATTTTGGCGAAGATTTTGGACATCCAGAAATATGAATTTTGCATGACTATTTTCAATAAATATTTCTATGAATTGATTCAAAATACTATAATAAGGCATTCTGATGCCTTTTCTTGACATTTTGCGACGTGACATTTTTTGACTTTTTCGACATACTATAGTATGACATTTTTGCAAAGATTTTGGACAGCCAAAAATGTGTTTTTTTTTCGTAACTATTTTTAAGAAATACTACCATGAATTGATTTGAAATACTATAATAAAGCATTCTGATGACTTTTCTTGAAATTTTGCGACATGATGTTTTTTGACTTTTTCGACATACTTTAGTATGACATTTGCAAAATAAAGTTGGACGTCCAATCAAATTATTTCTCATGACTATTTTCAAGAAATATTACCATGAATACATTCAAAATACTATAAGAAAGCATTCTGATGACTTTTCTCAACATATTTCCACGTGACATTTTTTAGATTTTTTCGACATACTATAGTATGACATTTTTGCAAAGATTTTGGACAGCCAAAAATGTGATTTTTTTCATGACTATTTTCAATAAATATTTCTATGAATTGATTCAAAATACTATAATAAGGCATTCTGATGCCTTTTCTTGACATTTTGCGACGTGACATTTTTTTTGATTTTTTCGACATACTATAGTATGACATTTTTTAAAAAAGTTGGACATCCAATAAAGTTATTTCTCATGACAATTTTCAACAAATATTACCATGAATTTATTCACAATACGATAATAAAGCATTCTGATGACTTTTCTTGACATGTTGTGACCTGACATTTTTTGACTTTTTTGACATACTATAGTATGACATTTTGGCGAAGATTTTGGACATTCAAAAATATGAATTTTGCATGACTATTTTCAATAAATATTTCTATGAATTGATTCAAAATACTATAATGAGGCATTCTGATGACTTTTCTTGACATTTTGCCACGTGACACTTTATTGACTTTTTCGACATACTGTAGTATGACACTTTTGCAAAGATTTTGGACAGCCAAAAATGTGATTTTTTTCATGACTATTTTCAATAAATATTTCTATGAATTGATTCAAAATACTATAATAAGGCATTCTGATGACTTTTCTTGACATGTTGTGACCTGACATTTTTTGACTTTTTTGACATACTATAGTATGACACTTTTGCAAAGATTTTGGACAGCCAAAAATGTGATTTTTTTCATGACTATTTTCAATAAATATTTCTATGAATTGATTCAAAATACTATAATAAGGCATTCTGATGCCTTTTCTTGACATTTTGCGACGAGACATTTTTATGACTTTTTCGACATACTATAGTATGACATTTTTGCGAAGATTTTGGACATTCAAAAATATGAATTTTGCATGACTATTTTCAATAAATATTTCTGTGAATTGATTCAAAATACTATAGTAAAGCATTCTGATGACTTTTCTTGACATTTTGTCACGTGACATTTTTTTGACTTTTTCAACATACTATATTATGACATTTTTGCAAAGATTTTGGACAGCCAAAAATTTGATTTTTTTCATGACTATTTTCAAGAAATACTACCATGAATTGATTTGAAATACTATAATAAAGCATTCTGATGACTTTTCTTGAAATTTTGCGACATGATGTTTTTTGACTTTTTCGACATACTTTAGTATGACATTTGCAAAAAAAAGTTGGACGTCCAATCAAATTATTTCTCATGACTATTTTCAAGAAATATTGCCATGAATACATTCAAAACACTATAAGAAAGCATTCTGATGACTTTTCTTAACATTTTGCCACGTGACATTTTTTTTATTTTTTTCGACATACTATAGTATGACATTTTTGCAAAGATTTTGGACAGCCAAAAATGTGATTTTTTTCATGACTATTTTCAAGAAATACTACCATGAATTGATTTGAAATACTATAATAAAGCATTCTAATGACTTTTCTTGACATTTTGCAACATGATGTTTTTTTGACATTTTCGACATACTATAGTATGACATTTTTTAAAAAAGTTGGACATCCAATGAAGTTATTTCTCATGACAATTTTCAAGAAATATTACCATGAATTTATTCACAATACTATAATAAAGCATTATGATGACTTTTCTTGACATGTTGTGACCTGATATTTTTTGACTTTTTCAACATACTATAGTATGGCATTTTGGCGAAGATTTTGGACATCCAGAAATATGAATTTTGCATGACTATTTTCAATAAATATTTCTGTGAATTGATTCAAAATACTATAATAATGCATTCTGATGACTTTTCTTGACATTTGCCACGTGACACTTTATTGACTTTTTTGACATACTATAGGATGACATTTTTGCAAAGATTTTGGACAGCCAAAAATGTGATTTTTTTTCATAACTATTTTTAAGAAATACTTCCATGAATTGATTTGAAATACTATAATAAAGCATTCTAATGACTTTTCTTGACATTTTGCAACATGTTTTTTGACTTTTTCGACATACTATAGTATGACATTTTTTTAAAAAATTGGACATCCAATAAAGTTATTTCTCATGACAATTTTCAAGAAATATTACCATGAATTTATTAAAAAAACTATAATAAAGCATTCTGATGACTTTTCTTGACATGTTGTGACCTGACATTTTTTGACTTTTTCGACATACTATAGTATGAAATTTGAAAAAAAAAGTTGGACGTCCAATAAAATTATTTCTTATGACTATTTTCAAGAAATATTACCATGAATCCATTCAAAATACTATAACAAGGCATTCTGATGACTTTTCTTGATATTTTGCGACGTGACATTTTTTTTACTTTTACGACATACTATAGTGTGACATTTTGGCGAAGATTTTGGACATCCAAAAATATGAATTTTGCATGACTATTTTCAATAAATATTTCTGTGAATTGATTCAAAATACTATAATAAGGAATTCTGATGACTTTTCTTGACGTTTTTGCAAAGTGACATTTTTTTACTTTTTCAACATACTATAGTATGACATTTTTGCAAAGATTTTGGACATCCAATAATATGATTTTTTCATGACTATTTTCAAGAAATACTACCCTGAATTGATTTGAAATACTATAATAAAGCATTCTAATGACTTTTCTTGACATTTTGCAACATGATGGTTTTTTGACTTTTTCGACATACTATAGTATGACATTTTTTTAAAAAGTTGGACATCCAATGAAGTTATTTCTCATGACAATTTTCAAGAAATATTACCATGAATTTATTCACAATACAATAATAAAGCATTATGATGACTTTTCTTGACATGTTGTGACCTGATATTTTTTGACTTTTTCAACATACTATAGTATGGCATTTTGGCGAAGATTTTGGACATCCAGAAATATGAATTTTGCATGACTATTTTCAATAAATATTTCTGTGAATTGATTCAAAATACTATAATAATGCATTCTGATGACTTTTCTTGACATTTGCCACGTGACACTTTATTGACTTTTTTGACATACTATAGGATGACATTTTTGCAAAGATTTTGGACAGCCAAAAATGTGATTTTTTTTCATAACTATTTTTAAGAAATACTTCCATGAATTGATTTGAAATACTATAATAAAGCATTCTAATGACTTTTCTTGACATTTTGCAACATGTTTTTTGACTTTTTCGACATACTATAGTATGACATTTTTTTAAAAAATTGGACATCCAATAAAGTTATTTCTCATGACAATTTTCAAGAAATATTACCATGAATTTATTCAAAAAACTATAATAAAGCATTCTGATGACTTTTCTTGACATGTTGTGACCTGACATTTTTTGACTTTTTCGACATACTATAGTATGAAATTTGAAAAAAAAAAGTTGGACGTCCAATAAAATTATTTCTTATGACTATTTTCAAGAAATATTACCATGAATCCATTCAAAATACTATAACAAGGCATTCTGATGACTTTTCTTGATATTTTGCGACGTGACATTTTTTTTACTTTTTCGACATACTATAGTGTGACATTTTGGCGAAGATTTTGGACATCCAAAAATATGAATTTTGCATGACTATTTTCAATAAATATTTCTGTGAATTGATTCAAAATACTATAATAAGGAATTCTGATGACTTTTCTTGACGTTTTTGCAAAGTGACATTTTTTTACTTTTTCAACATACTATAGTATGACATTTTTGCAAAGATTTTGGACATCCAATAATATGATTTTTTCATGACTATTTTCAAGAAATACTACCCTGAATTGATTTGAAATACTATAATAAAGCATTCTAATGACTTTTCTTGACATTTTGCAACATGATGGTTTTTGGACTTTTTCGACATACTATAGTATGACATTTTTTTAAAAAGTTGGACATCCAATAAAGTTATTTCTCATGACTATTTTCAAGAAATATTACCATGAATACATTCAAAATACTATAATAAAGCATTCTGTTGACTTTTCTTGACATTTTACGACGTGACATTTTTTACTTTTTTTTCAGACACTATAGTACGTCATTTTTGCAAAGATTGTGGACATCTAATAATATGATTTTTTTTCATGACTATTTTCAAGAAATACTACCATGAATTGATTTGAAATACTATAATAAAGCATTCTAATGACTTTTCTTGACATTTTGCAACATGATGTTTTTTTTGACTTTTTCAACATACTGTAGTAGGACATTTTTTAAAAAAGTTGGACATCCAATAAAATTATTTCTCATGACAATTTTCAAGAAATATTACCATGAATTCATTCAAAATATCATAATAAATCATTCTGTTGACTTTTTTTGACATTTTGAAACGTGACTTTTTTTAATATGTATTTTTCATGACTATTTTCAACAAAAATGACCATGAATTGATTCAACATATTATTGTAAAGTATTTTGATGACATTTTGTGACTTTTTTTTTTACTTTTTTGACATGCGAGTGTGACATTTTTTTTTTAAAAACTTGGACATTCAATAAACATATTTTTCATGACAATTTGCAATAAATATTACCATAATTATTTTTTCACATACTATAGTATTTCATTTTTGCAAAGATTTTGGACATAGAATAATATGACTTTCTTCATGACTATTTTCAAGAAATACTAACATGAACTTATTTGAAATACTATAATAAAGCATTCTAATGACTTTTCTTGACATTTTGCGACATGATGTTTTTTGACTTTTTGGACATCCAAAGTATATATTTTTCATGACTATTTTCAAGAAATATTACCATGAATTCATTCAAAATACCATAACAAAGCATTCTGATGACTTTACATACTATATGATATTTTTTTTCTTATATTTTCCTACTTCTTCCCAATGGGCAGTTTGTTCTCCAGCAAGCATAAAACAGTTCAGTACAGTGTAGTTTGTCAATAAATGTATTAATTAATGAAGGCATTATTTTTTAATCATTGATGGTCCATTTCAATACTTCCACTTTTAATAGCATAGTTTGTTAATCTACGCCCTTCTACAAGCATTTGTCATGCTTGTCTTGTATGTTAAATTAGTTCTCAATCATATATGTCTTCCTACATTGGCACTCAGTAAGGTTGGGAATCCCTGATGTACAGTTTATATCTGCATGTATGAATGGGCATATGTACCTGCTGTCCTTATCTGAGCGTTGCTCTTCCTTTATGAACTGCTCCATCTCCTGTTGCTGATTTCTCAGTTCCAACAACTCCAGCTGCAACACAAGAGCTAACTCTTTTTAGAAATTTATGACACATTACTGCAACAACCGTCAGTCCTCATAAACTAAATACTTTTCAAGTCGTGGTGTGTAAGCCTGCAGGTAATCTTTTTCGCACTCAACCAGTGTTAATTCTATGGTTTTAAGCAAGGGTTACCATAACTTCATTCAACATACTATAAAAAGGCTTTCTGATGACTGATGATTTTCTTGACATTTTTTGACTCATTTTTTTTCCATACCGTAGTGAGGCGCTCCAGTGCAGAAAAGCGTTCTTCCCAAGTGGCGGTGGATTTTTCAAAGGCTTCGTGCCTCTTGAGGAGTTTCTCCACCTCGTCCACAGTGTGGCCCAGGTCTTTACTGGACACATAGGGTTCCTGAGCAATCAGCCAGGCCTCCGCCACTGAAGCATCTCGTGCAAACTGACACACCTCCAGCACTGGAGGCAACAAAGACAGGGGATAATTATGAGTTTTTACACCAGCTGCATTTTTTTCCATCTTACATTACCTTCCAGTTAAATTCTATTTATTTATTATTTTAAATATTAATACTAGCTTTTATTTGAACTTAAAATCTGAAAATATTTTTTGAAAGTATGGAGATTTTTACAAAATGAGAAAGGGATGATATTTTTATCCAGAGGCATTTCGTGGAAAGAGAATGAGTCCTATCATTTGACAATCAGTAATTTTAGAGGTTGAGGATTCCTTGAGTACGATTGACGTATTTTGACGTCATTTAAAATCCGATGCGATTTAAAATCCGAGTAATTTTGGGGCTTCTGGGAGATGTAGTCAGAAAGTAAAGAGATGGTATACGCCACAGAGATCAAAGCAGGAAGTGGAGATGATGGAGATTAGAGAGCAAAACGGACAGATTCTGGACAAAAGGTGGCGTTTAGGGTGGGAGAGGCCTCTACTCTCCTCCAGGTAAAACAAGAACAGAACAGAACATTTATTCATGATGAAATAGTGAGTTTTTTCTTTCATTTAGCTATTTGCAGAGTTTTCACATCAATTATAGATTTGTGACAGAAATTATGTAAGTACAGGATTTGTTTTTAGGGTGGAGGTCAGTGTGGTTTTACTCACAGAGTCTGAGCCAGTCCCATCGGTCGTCCCACTTGAACATCATCTCCTTCCTTTTCTCCATCAGCTGGACCAGTTTCTCTTTGATCTGACACAAGCAGTTATATAGTCACAGTTATATATCAGCATTATTAAACAACTCAAGACTGGCTATTATCCTCTTGGATTTAGTATTGTGGAGTAATTAACCACACGTTAAATTCAGACCAGGGTCAATGGCTCATTTAAATTCTTTTGGCTTTTCCATTTCTAATTAGTTTGCTTTATAGCCTCCCTGATGAGCGAAAGATGAGTGGGAATTTTTCTTTCATGGCAATCCAATTGGTTCCATGATGCCAGACAAGAGCAATCACTCCCAGAAAAGTAATTATATCTAATGAAAGCAGCAATTTGAGGCTCAGATGAGGATGAAAAGAAGCTGTCTTTGCTACGGAGGCCTTACCTCAGCAGAGTCTCGATGTTTGCGTGTCAGCAGGGCCTTGCCGAGGTCTGTGCAGTCAGTGAATTTTGCTCCCCTGGCCTCGATCTCTGAGCGGATCCCCTGGTGATACTTCTGCAGGAGCTCCACGGATGAGACGTCCCTGATGCAGAGCAGGAAGGATACAAACTGATGATGGCTAATTTGTGAAGCTTATCTACCTCCGTTGGTTTGGTCTGGAACTGCAACATTAATGATCAAACTCTTAATCTAGTGCTGTAGGTGTACTATATCAATTCTACTTGCAAGATGAATAGTCTCATAAAGAGATAATAAGATAGTTGTGATGTGAGAAAAACAAAAACAAGTGATTATTATTATCCTTGACTTCTGAGAAGTGCTACCTTCATATTTTTATGAAAGAGACAATGTATTTGAGGGAACTACTTACTAGTAGTACTTAGTCCACTACCATCAAAAATAGTAATAAACTAGAAAAGCACTCCGCCAAGGCAGCGGCAGCTTTTTTTTAATTTATTTAAAGTTACCCCCACCGCCAAGGAGGTTATGTTTTCACCGGGGCTTGTTTGTTTGTTGGTTTGTCAGTTTGCAAAGTAACTCCAAAAATTGTGGAGGTTTTTTTTTGACAAAATTTTCAGTGTTGGCCGGAAGTGGCCTAACTTAACTAACTAACTAACTAACCTAACCTAAGTTCCGGCCAACACTGAAAATTTTGTCAAAAAATCCGTCCATAGCTTTATGAGTTATTTTGCAAATCAACAAACCAACATACAAATAAACAAATTCCGGTGAAAACATAACCTCCTTGGCGGAGGTAAATGTGTACATATAGAAATATATATACAGTAGAAAATAAGAATGCACTCAAAGTAGCAAACTGGAAGATTTTCATTTAAATATTACGTTGTGGTAATATTTCCTGAAAAAGAATGCTGTATTGTAGTTTTACTACATTGTATACACACACAAAATGTAACTACATACAATTTTGAAAACTTGAAGCTTATCTAAATAGAAATAGATTTTTTTCTATTCTATTTCTATGTTCGTGTATCAGAAAAGTCACATGTAAGGTGCATCTGTTTTCTGTTTGGAATCAATTTTGATGTGAAATTGAAATTAAATGGGTCTGATTGAAGTCCCTGTCCAAGCTGTGCCCACCTGGGTTTCTCCTGAGTCTCTATCTGCTGGATGATGCTCTCCATCCAGGCCATCAGGTCTCGCACCATAGTGAAAAAGCGGAACTTCTCAGCTGTGTCCACCAGTTGCGCCCTGCGGCCGTCGCAGGCGTCCAGCAGGCCTTTCCAGGCTTCCACCACTTCTTGCTCTGTGGTCTGGATGGCTTCAGCTCGGCTGCCGGCATACTGGGCATGAAGCCTTGAAGCAGTCTCCTGGAACTGTTGAACCTGGAGGACAGAGAATCAAGAGTCAAATGGCTAAAGAGGAAATGTGTTGTTTGTCCCTCACTGTGTTGTATGTGCTGAGTTTGACAAGACAAGACTGTTTTCACATTCATTTCACATTCACATGTATGTATGAGCAGGAATTTATGACATTTGTGTGTTTGTTCATCCCAAAGCAATGGAATTTAGAGGCTGATACAGATGTAAGAGTTCCCCCACTGGACTCTGTTAATAGCTTCTCACCATCTGAGAAAACCTTTCACAGTTGCCCAAACATTGCAGCACTCTCTCCTCCCTCTAGATATGAATCATCAAAGTTTGCCTGTGGGCCGCTGCCTGCTGTGCTCCCTCAGAGTAAAGGGGCTGATCTCCTGTGTTGTACCTGTTTGCCCAGAGCGGTGATGTCTCTCTCAAAGGCAGCATGCATTCTGTGGAAGGACTCGGCTTTGCTGAAGTCCTCTCCCACATCATCAGGCAGCTCTGTTTGCTTTTCATGGATCTGAGCCACAAGCTCTTTTCCATCATCAAAGTACCTTAAAAAAAGGGATCGATCTTAGTCTGGTTTGATGCAACGTGTTATGTTGCATTACAGGATAAGACATGAAATCTTAATGACATCAATCCAGATCCGTCCATTGGCTCATAGTCTGGTACATCAATACTGTTTTCCTTACTTGAGCAGTTCGTAAGATGTTTGGAGAAGCTGAGCCCGGGTGTCAATGAGCTCCAGTAGATCAGCCCAGCTCTCATTGATGGTGTCCTTCCACTCTGCCATGGTGGCCGCTTCGGTGTGACCGGCTTCGATCAGCTCGTCTATCGTCTCGTTCACCATGTCCACTCGCTCTTGACCCACCATCCCCGTCTCCCGAGCAAAGTCTCTGAACTTATCTCTCAGAAGCTGAGGGAAAAACAGGTAACAACTTTTCAAATTTTTGTGAATTGCATTTTGTTTTAAAGCTGCCCGGGACATGTAGTGTGATATGTGTGAACTGCACACATCATGTGTTCATTAAATCAGCTGAACAACAGTGGGGCGGCTGTAGCTCAGTGGGTAGACTGGCCACCTTTCAACCACAAGGTCACAGGGATCGATGCCCTGTTCCTACTGTCTACAAGTTGTTGTGTCCTTGAGCGAGACACTTAACCATCAAGTCACCCCCCAGGAGCTTTGTATAGCAGCCCACTGCTCCCTTAAGCGATGGGTTAAATGCAGTGGACAAATTTCATGTATGTATGTACCTCTATATATGTATATGACCAATAAAACTGATTCTTCTTCTTCTTTGTGGTTGCTTAATGCCAAAAGAAGCTTAATATAATAGCTTAATATAAAAACTTAATGTAATATAATAAAATAGGAAAACCATCCTCTTGTTTTCTTACTTCTTTACAAGCGCTAAATTTGTCTATAATTTGCCTTTTTTCCCTTTCATGTAAAATTTCTTGTCATTCAGCACAACCGTCTTATCATGAAGAGAAAATAGGTACCCATATGGCAAAACCTGCTTCTTTCTTATACTTTATATTATAAATACTAGTACTTTTTATGTTTTTACATTGCTTTTTAATATTATGTTTCAATTTCTTGCTGATGCCGCAACGTTATTTCTCAATAAAGTAATTCTATATTAAAGTATTCTATTGTAAATGAGTACCTGCAGTTTATCAATACAGCACCATTCATACCAGTTGGTGCAAAGCGCTTCACAGAGCTGATAAGACAAACAGATGTTGTAGAACAGTTTGAGATTAATGCACACAATAATTAATAATTATACAATGAAGTATTTCAATAGATAAGAGTCTGCTTGATATAAAAGTGTTCATCTCCCTTTTGAGATGATAACAAGCAGATTTTGATTAAACATGTGAGCCCTGAAGTTTCTTGCATGTTCATTTTGGAGCGTCTCTTTTGGTTTCTCTCCCTGTATGTACGACAATGTAATGTTTTTTTCTCATTATGATCACATCATGCGCATGCTTTTTGTGTGAATAATACCGTAACATGATCCAGGTCCTGGCCCATCTCCTGAGAGGAGGCCACCATGTCTCTCTCTGCGATCCAGTGTTCCAGGTCCTCCACCTCTCGGCTCAGCAGGAAGTGGTGGAAAGTGTGGTCCAGCTTCTTCCTGCGGTCCTCCGCCAGCTCCTTCAGCCCTGCATATTGTTTATCCACCTGGCCCTGTCGCCTGATGATCTCCTCACTGCAGACACAGTGAAGCAGGGAGGATGGAGAAAATTAGGAAAAGGCAAAGAGATTGAATTTGGGTTTACGCTAGATGAATCATGTGATTAGGACGCAGGAATTATCACATTTTACATGCTTGTTTCTCTTATCACCCTATACCACAGCTGACTGGGACAACATGAGTGAATTAGTATCCTCCTGATGTTATTTTTTACATCAAATTATACAAACACAAACCCGTCAGGATGGTCTTCAGCAAACATTTTTTGGGCACGGTCAGCCAGCCTCTGAATGGAGTCGGCATAGTCGTCCACGGCTTGTTTCAGGATCATGTGGCGCTTCAGCATCAACATGGCACTCTGCTCATCCTGGAGAGAAGAAAGAAGGGGTGGTGGAGGAAAATCAGGAGGATGCAAAAGAAAAGCAGCTGTGAAATTATACAAAAAGGAGACTGTAGATTAAAGTGAAACAGAATAAGCTCTACACAGGGTCCAACATTGACTTAATTGAAGAAAGCCTTAACCATGTAATCATGTTAATGCATGCAGTGACTCTTTGTTATTTTCACAACATGATGTGCCTTGTTTTGATTTCGATAATAAGATCTGTTTCAGACATTTGCAGTCATTTCCCTGATTAATCAGCCTGCTTGCTTCACTGTAACACACAGCTCTGCTCCGCTCCTCACCTTGGCCTTTTCATCTGCGATCATGTAAAGCTCCTGCTCTCCTATCCAGGCTTCGGCCTCATCTGCGTCGTTGTAGTAATGCTGGGCCAAGCTGGAGCCACTCAGCCTCTCCCTGCGCTTGGCCATCTCGTCCTGCAGCCGGGCCCACGCCTCCTCCAGCTCCTTCAGCTGGTCTGTGATTCGCTCAGCCTCCGGTCTGCCCTCTGCGCTGGCGGCCACCGCCATCCTCCTTCCTCGCTCTAGCACTTCATCGATGCGAGGCTGGTGGCCCTCGATCTCCCTCTGCAACGTCTGACGGAGGAATTCAGGATTCAGCGAGTATAAAGCATGGCACTAGAGGCGTTATGATGACGATCAAACAGCTCTGCCACTGCTTTATGAAAAGACGTTCACACATTAGTCAACTTTTGTGATACATACAGAAACAAACAAAAACAAACAAAAAACTACATGTTTTCAATATTGTGTTGTGTTCTTTGGTTTTACTGTATTTTTGGTGGATACTATCTTGACCCAACAATCAATAACAAGAGGGTTAATCCGCAACTATTTTGATGATGTAATTATTTGAGTCAATTTTCAAGCAAAATTAGTGAAAAATGACCTAACTAAACTGTTTTTCTTTGTTATGTTTATGACACTAGAGAAGCATTTTGTACTATTTTGTGACATTTTATAGACCTTAATGGGATCAATTAATCAAGAAAATAATGTGAGAGTAATCAACGATGAAAAGAATTGTAACAAAGTAAGAAACAAACCACTCACCTGGTTCTTCTTCAGCAGCATTTGCACAGTCTGAAGATTGTGGCCGTGCTCTTGAGACATTGCCAGGGGCATCCTCTCCTCAATCCAGAGCTGAGATAGAGGAGGAGAGGATGAACAACAAGAAGAGGATCGTGACAGTGAAAAAAGAAAATAGCAGAATAGCAGAATAGAGATCAATTTCAGTTGAGAAGCTGCTTTACAGATGTCAGATGCACACAGACTATAAAGACATTTAAGACTGCCTTTCTTGTAATGAAATTAGATTTTTTTTTCTCTTAAGCTGTCTTCTCCACTTGACTAAAGAGGATATAGGCAGTGAAACCAATAAGGGATTAGAGCTTTTTACCCAGATTCACCTGCAGGGTTAATTTCATGGAGAGATGGTCTTACTGTCTTGCATACTAAGTGCACATATGAAAAGTGAAAACTTAATTTCCAAATGAATAAGTTATCATTTTTGGGGGAAACATTCTCTCAAATTCAGGCTCCAATATTTCCCAAAAGGAGTTCTCTTGCTGTCATTCAACATTAATCCAGCTCCTTTAAAACCCAACATCCTTTATTTAAATTGTGTGCCATCAATCATTCTGTGACAGCAGGGAGAGTCAGTGCTTTAATTTTGCTCTGAAATGATCCATGCTTACAAGCTCATCAGCCAGGTCTCTGTAGAACTGATGGACAGCTTTGACGGCCTCCAGCTTGCCCTTGCGCTGGGCCAGTGGTGTGAGGAGCTGCTGGAAGTCCTTCTGCAGGATCTGCTGCTCGGCCTCAAGCTCCGGCTGATCCTCCCTGCCTCCGCCGTGCTTCCTGACGGCCTCCTGGAGCTCCTCCAGCTCCCGCGCCCGGTCACGCACCTGGTTCTCTGTAATCTGGCACGAGATATGATTAAAGAAAAAGATGAATAGCCTTTCAGGGGCTTAATCAGGATGTGGTGGAGGGTAAACACACCCAAAGTTAAGCAGTTGATGTTCTGACTTCATATATAATGAGACTGTAATGTAGTTCAATCACACTATTCTAGCTGTTGTTTCCAAGAAATAATAACAATGTTTTTTTTTCCTCATATTTGCATTTAGATTTATACGATTTTACAGTAAACAAAAAGGCAGATCCAACACAGGTGCTCACTCACTCAAAGGTAATCCTAAGAAAGCATGTTGAGATTTACATGATTTAAGAAGTGCATTGCAGACAGAAGCATACAAATCTATTGTATACAGTAACGCTACAGACCTGATGCTTCTTGAGCAGGATGTTGGCTTTGGTCAGGTCTTTGACATCTTCATCTCCGTTCTGTAGCTGCTGCTGCAGCTCTCTGAGCCACTTCTTCATATCAGTTAGGCTCTGGTCGAAAAGCTCGGAGCGGTTGGCATCAAACAGCAGCCGTGCTTTCTCTTGGGTTGTGGACTCCAGCTTGTCCCAGAGCTCGTGGAGTTTGGCGAGGCGCTCCTTCACGATGGGCTCAAACTCAGGCTTGGACTCCATGAGCTCCTGACCCTCCTGCATCCAAAAAAAAAACACAGAGAGAAAAAAATATCACTGCTGATGGAGGAAGAATATGAGTGATTTGTTTATGTCAAGAATTGAGCTAATAATCTTTTATAAAACAAAACCTTAATCAGTACTTACAATGAAATAAACAAAAAAAAAACATTTTCAAAGTTATGTGTCAAATTGTTCAGGTAGCTCTTGATGATACAGCAGATACATCTACGAAATATCATATAATTATGAAAAATGGCTGTTACAGTTTTCAATGGCCCAAGATGATGTATCACAAGTCTTGTTTGTCTTGTTTCATTTGACCAATATATTCATTTTACTATCATGCACAACAGTGAAAAGATTCATATTCATACAAGTCTCAGAAGCATATTATGTCTCAGAAGCTGAAAAATTACTATTGCTATTAATTGATTATAATAATGGACTTCATAGCAGCTCTGACGACATCTCTCCTTCATATACAGCATTACCAACCTGGTCCACTTTGTTGAGCCAGTCCTTGTTGGAAGCAAGCTCAGCCATGAAGGCCTGATGCTTCAGCCATTTGCTGTGGAGATTCCTGGCCTCGTCGTACGACGTGTCCTGAGCTGTCAGCATCTTCTCGTTGATCCACAGAGTCAGCTGAAGCATGGAAAGGGAGAGAGAGTAGCAGGGATTAGCAAAAAAAAGATTTAAATCAACAACTAAGATTCCAGCAAGCAGGGTTATAAAACTTGGGTAAGTCATGGAAACGTCAGCATATTCATTTTTTGCAGAGATGACTTTCTTTGAGAAGGATTTACCTCTTTATCTTTCAAAAACAGAGCATTTACCAATTAGCCAAATGAGACCCCTATTCCAAATAGGGAAGATATGAATTTAGTCTCATCAAGTACCACTGCGTTAAAACAAACAACACTGTGGCGTCTCAGCGAAGGAATAATTAAGTTAATAATTAAAGTACTAATTGATGTTAAGCAGCGATTACACAAACAGTAAACTGATGGTGAACTCACATCTTGAGTGTTTTGCAGGAAGTGCTGCAGGTCGCGGTTGTCTCTGAGCTTTTCTGACACGTCCTGGGCTCTTCTCTTATTCTTGTTATGCCTGAAGGTCGAACACAAGAAAATGCATTAAAAATAAAACTTATCTTCCTCCACATTTTGATTCGACATCTTTCTCTGTGACATAACATGAGGCAACGCTGCACACCCAAGTGAGGCTGAATCATTTTGTGCTCCTCCTCCGTATCGAAAAATACCTGACACAGTAACCCAGAGCAGTCATCTGTTTCTCTGCTGCACCGTGAAGAATGGCTTTCACTTAAAGATCAATATCCATTATTGTGGGCGCCTGTCTACCAAGCCGAATTGTGGAAGTTAATGGGACAAGCTCCCATGCCCCCTCTACTGCCTTTTGTTGACAATAATGATACAGTGATAAGAAAGCTGTTCCCCTGCAGTGCTGGTTGAGACTATGAAGATGAACAGTTACTGGACAGATCTATTTTTCTACATAAGATCAGGAATCACACAGTATTCAGCTATTTAAAGTTGAATTTTGGACTACAGTGATCATAAAAGTAAAATTATAGTCTCAAAAAATGCTTCAGAATAGGTGCCCTTGAGCAAAGCACCGAACACCCAACTGCTCGGGCTGTCTGGATAAGGGGCAGCCCCCTCACTCTGACACCTCTTCTCTAATGCATGTGCATATGTGTTTCATAACTTGTGAGTGTAATGTGCAATTAAAAAATATATTAACAGAGTGAAAATGTATTGTTGAAAATGTTCCCTCATTGAGGGATCACATAATTCTTCTTCTATTCTTCTTCTTCTCAGTTGGCAGCAGTAGCTCAGTCTGTAGTGACTTGGGCTGGGAATCGGAGGGTCGCCAGTTCAAGTCCAGGTCGGACCAAAATGTGGAGAGTGGACTGGTAGCTGGAGAGGTGCCAGTTCCTCCTCCTGGGCACTGCCGAGGTGCCCTTGAGCAAGGCACCGAACCCCCAACTGCTCGGGGCGCCTGGATAAGGGGCAGCCCCCTCACTCTGACACCTCTCCTCTAATGCATGTGCATGTGTTTGTTTCATGACTTGTGTGTGTAATGTGCAATTGAAAAATATATGTATATATACTAACAGAGTGAAAAAATGTAATTGAGGGATTAATAAAGGAATTCTTCTTCTTCTTCTTTCACATATCAATTGACACCGGACACACCAAGGATTTCAAATAAATAATAGTCCAAAAAATGAATCATGAATTAACAATAGGACATATGTTGGGTTTATCCTTGTTTCTGAATGGCTATTCCTGCTGACAAAATAATAAATGGGATAAATCATTTCTTAAATGTTCTTATGCTTAAATAGGAGTAAGTCGCTTGATAAATGTGTTATTGCCTGCGCTCAGTAATGATGCTTTACTCTTAAGTTGAGAGCACTGATTAAAGTGTAATTTTAGATTTTTTCGTTAAATAGATTCATGTTTGCCCATAAATACTTTGAAAAATTATTGTGATTGTGGGAAAGAAACAAACAGACAACAAAGACCCCTCTAAGTCAAAATCTACCCATGATTAATAACAAATGAGGTTGAAACCATGTCAACAATTTCTCAGAATTACTACAATATCATAATAATGTTCTACTGTTCAACAGCCTTTTTGACAACACTTCACTGAAGTCATATTGACTAAAAAAAACATAAGGACTGGCCTGTCTGCGATAGAGTCCATTTTCTCCTGCACTTTCCCAGAGTACAGGTTGCTGCTGTCCACCAGCCGCTGTCCACCCTGCAGAGCACCGTCAATCTTGTCCTCGTTGGCTTCCATAGTGCTCACAAAGTCCTCATGCTTCTTCAAAGCTTTCTCTGCCCCGGCCAAAGTGTCGGGCTTGTCTATGTGAGCCAAGGTGTACTCCTGCAAAGAAAGAAAAAGACAAACAACTGATCATGCTGCATTCTTGCACACCACATCTTTTAAATACCAGGCAGCCCACCTAACCCTGTCATTAACAGCTCAACCCATGGAAGCTGATGACTGTTGGAAACAATGCGTCTTAATTTATATATCCCACACGCCTGCAGGACATTACCTGGTTGTTGAGGATGGCCTCTACAGCTTTACCATCCCTCATGAACTGCTGGAAGCCTAGACCCTGATCCAAGAAGTTCTTGCGGCTGTCCCACATCTTCTGCAGCTCAACCCATCCTCGGTCCAGCCCCTTTAGCCTCTGCGCCAGCTGCTGGTACTGAGGATCATCCTCCTGACCCTGCATGACCTGGGCACCTGTGTCTCTCACAAGGTGATAGTCCTCCTCATGGTTGTTTATATCTTCACGCACAGCATCATGGAGGCTGAGCTGCTCCTCGGCCTCCGGCAGTGTAGCAGGCATTTCCTCTGATGCCACTGCCTTCTGGGTCTTGTAAAGCCAGGACTGGAAGTCGTCCATGTCTTGGAGGAAAGTCTGTAACTTGCTGACTTCACCCAAGGAGTCCTCTCTGTCCTTCAGGGTCTTTCTTAGGGCGTCCCAGGCTGCATCCAGCTCACCTCTGCGGGCCAGGATGTCATCTGCGCTCTCCGGGTGGTCTTTAGCCAGCTGGTCAGCCTCCTTCCTCAGGAAGTTAAGCTTGGTGTCGATGGCGGCCAAATCTCTCTCCATGCCAAATAGTTTCCTCTGGATGGTCATAACAGCTGCCAGGTCATTGCCCAAGTCTTGTGTGGACTCAATCACCCGTGTCTTATCTTTTATCCAGGTCTCTGTCTCGTCACACTCTAGCCCATAGTTGTTCAGACTGACAGCAGAATCCACTTTCCTCTTCTTGTCCTCCACCATGGCCTTGAAGGCCTCCCACCTGAAAGATAATTACTTATTGAATCACTTTAATCTTAAGAAGTGTTTTCTAACCTACAATGTGCTCTCTAAATATCTAAATATTACAGATCAGATATTTCCTAATAATTTCCTATAAGTCCTAAAGTTTTCTGGAAAGTTTTCTTGTTCTCATTTTAGGGAAAGTAGTAATTTTATTGGAATAACTTCTTTATGTACTGTAAACTCAATTGTTGTTGGAAACTCAACCATTTATATCAGATGTAACACAACATTATGTATTAGGATTAACAGTAAACTTTATGACTAGGAGCTGAACAACATATTCGAAGCACCTCTTATTCAGTCGCGTTTGACATTCTTTGACCTCTTTGGTGCGAGGGTGTCTGCTGTCCTCAAGCTGTTTCACAGCATTATTGACGTCATCCACTCTCGACTGAACATTTGCCATATCTTGAGCTAGAATGCTCAACCTGAAAATAAGAAAAGTGTGAGTTGAAATATAAACATCCTGGAAAAAAATACACAAATTCAAAGAGAAAGCACAGAGAGTTATTTGTTCATCAGTTTGGTAGGGCAGAAGTGCATAATAACAGTATTTGTTCTGTGTACCTATTCTGCACTACTTCCAGATCCTCCAGCTTCTCAGGCACCTCTAAACCCACCAACCATGTCTCCTTCTGACCCATCCAGAGCTCACAGGCATCTGTCTCACTGAAGATGGTGTACAGGGACATAGCATCGTCTAGCTTCTTCTGTCTCAGGTCAGCCAGAGACATGAGCTCCATGTACAGGTCCTTGATGTCCTTCAGACGTCTCTGGATATCAGGGGTGTTTTGTAGTTCCTCTGGCAGTGCATTGGCCTGTCTGGATAGAGCACCTATGGTGGCTCCATTCTTGATTGCTTCATTCTTCAGGTCCTTGTGCTTTTTCAGTAGCCGCTGAGTGGTGTACTCGTCGTGGCCCACATCATCGCTGCTCATCTGCCTCTTGGCGTCCAGCAGCCAGCCTTTGAGTTCATCAGCATCTCCCTGAAACTGGAAGAACCTCTGTGTGTCCTGAAGGTTCTGTTTGCGAAAAGCAGCCAGCTCCTCCAGCTGCAGCCATTGCCTCCCGATGTCGTCCATACATTCTTGAACCTTCGGGGAGCCAAAATGCTTGCCCTGGATCATCTTATCTCCTTCAGCCATAACCTGGTCAAGGTTGGCACGCCGGGCTCCGAGCTCGTCTTCAAAGGCACTGTGTTTGCTCTGGAGCACCAGCACGCTCGTCAGGTCTTTGCCATAATCCAGGGAGGAGAAAATGTGCTCCTTCTCTCTAATCCAGCTCTCCAGCTCCGCCACCTCCCAGAGGAAGTTCCAGAAGCGACGAGACTGCTCCAAACGAGCCCTTCGCTGGGCCGCTAGGGCACAAAGCTCCTGGTAACACAAGTCCAGGTGCTGCACCCTGTCGCGAATCACCTGAGGATCACATGGCTTGTAGCCTAGGGAAAAAATAATGTATTGTTAAATATAGTGTGACTGTTTACTCATTTCTTTTCTCTATTTGCTCTCAGGGCCACTGGTGTCTATCCTTGCATAAACTGTGAGGAGGGCAGGGCTTACACTACTACCTCTCTACCATGCAGATCTATGATCACACCACCTGATTTACCAGCAGGCATGAAGAGAGCATACTGAATTTCAGTAGCAGCAGTGTTCAATGAGCTACTGTACTTACTATCTCCGTTGGCGAACTTGAGAGCAGCAGCACTGGCGTTCTGCACTCTCTCTGCCTGCAGAGCGATGTCGTTCTCTAACAGAGCGTGTTTCTGTAGCAAGTCTTCCACTTCCAGCAAGTGTTTCCCAAAGTCAGGCGACAGAAGTCGAGCCTAAAGAGAAGAGGATCAATTTAGTATCTAGAGATATAGTATTACTGGTTGATGAATATTGCCTCCTGCTCTGGACCTTCATGTCGTCCATCCAGCTGATGATGTACAACATCTCCTGGAAGATCCTCTGCAGGGTCAGGTTCTTATCCAGACGTCCTCTACGAGCCTTCAGCAGCTCCTGCAGGTAGTCCCACAGGCGCAGGATGTTGTCTTTGCGCACGTCAATGCGTTTGGCGTCGTGGTATCGCTCAGACTCCAGCTCTTTTGAGATGTCCACCAGGACCTGGACACGCTCCTCATACGCAGCAATGTCCGTCTCTATGGCGTCATGCTTTTTCTTTGCTGCCTCCACTGCTGGCAGGTCATAACCAAAGTTATCCTGAGGAGAGTAGAGCACAGAGTGGATGACGAGAAATCTCTTTGGTTGCTAAAAATACTTGTGTATCTTTACTCAAGTAACATTTTGAACATTTCACTTAAAGGTACCCTGTGAAGTTTTCATCTCAACAAAAGAAACTTGTTCAATGTTCAGTGTTTCTCACCAACATAACACAAATTATTGAGCTCTATCAAACGTGCTGAAAGTTTTGTTTTAATAATTATAAATCCAGCATGGCTGACATGACCAGCTTGCATTCTTCTTCTACCCTGCATTAATATCTTGGTGCATCACTGCCACCTGTAGGTCAGTGTAATACTGTGCAATAATAGGTGTTGTTGGTCATAGAACAACAGGAACATAGAGCATCCACACTCTACAGTTATTTTAATATTTTATGTTCAGATAACTTAATAACTAACAACAAACAATCTTTTCTCATAACATCTGCATGTAACATGGCCTGTCCCAGCTGTTTACCTCTCATTACCAATAGCCAGGTGCAAAAACAACCTGCTGTGTCAATTAATTAATGTCAGTGCAGTAAAACACTGTACCAATTCATGTAACTTCATTTATAGTCTAAATGAGATCAAGACCTTTCTCAAGAGACACCTCAGAATGAACATTAGCTAATAAGACCATATGATAGTCACAGTTCTGTTGCTGTTTTACCTGAGCCACCAGTCTCTGGTTCTCCAGCAGCCAGGTCTCCCTCATGGCCGCCTTCCTGTCGAATCTTCTCGCCATCTGTTCCAGCTTCTCCTGTCTGATGAGCTCGTCTCTCAGGACTCGCTCCCGCTCATGCTCCGCCCTCTCCAGACGCTCCCAGGCCTGCACATCGATGATGACATGATGTTTGTCATTTTGGAGAGAAGGGGGAAGGCAGTGTGACATTTTATATTTCCAGTGTAGAGACACAACTCCTGGAGAGGTTGGTATTAAGTTTAAAAATTAATAGTCAGCCTAATCAGTTAGTTCTTTGATTTTGGTAATAAATTTATCACAAAAGTCTAATGCCAAATATTTCCTAGCCTCAGCCTTTTAATTATGATTTGGATTTGTTGCTTTTTATGTGATATTAAACAGATTATATTTGGGTTTTGGAATCTTGGTTGGACGAAACAAGTTATTTGAAGACTCGATGGGAAAACTGTGAGTGTTTTTTTTATTTTCTAGCATTTTACTGACTATATGATTAATCAATTAATCAGGAAAATTATCTTATGATGGTTTGGAAAGAATAATCCTTCTCACCCTGTTGATATCAGCGACCAGGGCTCCCTCTTTAGGGGTGTAGACCCTCTGGTTGTTGGCCCTCATACGACTCTGGATGGTGAACAGCAGCACCTCAAGGTTTCCCTTCTCCTGGAACCTGAAAGAAAAAAAAAAAACAAATCACACAAAAAGACACAGTCAAGCTGTACACCTCAAGGAAGACCTAAGTGTTTGCTGATCATCCTTTCTTTTTGGTAATAATAATAATAATAATGATAATGATAATGATAATAATAATAATCTAATACATATGTTTTTCAATATATTTATTTCTATTCTAATTTAATCAAATGCATTAATTATTATAACTTCATTTTAACAACAAAAACAAGAAGAAAAAGAAGAAGTAGAAATATTGTACCCCAAATGAAAAAGGAAAGTGTAACTTTTGAGTTTTTTGTTTGTTATTATAGCATTCATATTGCATGGAATTTGTAGATAGTAGATAATATATAGAATAGAGTGGAATGGGAGGGTGTATTGCTCGACTCACTTGGGTGGCTTCTCAACTGTGCGGTAGGTGTTGAAGGCCTGAAGCTGCTGCTGAACTCCAGTCAGAGAGTTGGCAAGTTTCCTGTTGTTCAGCACAATGATGGTCTGCTCGATCCACGTCAGCAGGTCTGACGCCAGCGTCTCGTACTTATCAATCATTTTCTCTGTCTCAATGGCATGATCCAGAACCTGAAGAGGGAGAGGTCAAAGACAATCAGGAAACAGAACAAATTTACATTAACACATTTGTCACAAGTGTGCGTCATCTTTCCATCTCACCTTTCCAACTCTCTTGCCCTCGACAGCGAGCTGCTTCATCTTCGAGAAGTAGTGGTAAAATGCCACGACGTACGTGATGATGGACTTCTCATCTGGGTTCTCTGTGAACACATCTACAAAACAAAACGGCAGACAAGTCAGCCACAGGCAAGCCAGAGACCATATCTGGTCCTGAGTTTTTCCACCAGGCTTAAAGCTCATAAACATTTATTTCTACATGAAGGCACAGCCTCCGTCAGTCACTCACCTTCAGGGTCCAACAGCTTGGTCACGCCAAGCTGCTGCTCTGCTACATTGAAGGCGCTCTGGAGGTTGTGGGTTGGGTTGGACCTCTTCAGAGTGTTATAGTCCACCAGATCTGGCCTGAGAGAGAAAGATGGAGAGAGTAAAAGAGCAAAAGAGTAAAATGAGACAGTGAAAGAGAAGAAGCAGAATGAGGAGGATAGACACTGAGCAGACAGCTTTCAGCAGTGTTTACATTTCAGAGCTGGTGAGAGTGGATTTGGCCATTCATCTCTCCTTACCTGTGTTTGTGTATGAGAGCGTTGAAGGCCATGCCGTCTTTCCAGCTGGTGGTGAAGTTTGTGATGTTGATATTGGGATATCTGTGAAGCAACAGCCAAGGGACGTCATTGACTGAACGCAAGGGACATAGCTGAGAAGCTCCTGTTTTAAATCAAGGCCTGGGATCTGTTCTGCTTCTCAACACGAGCAATTATGAGCTTCTTATTTCTGCAGCTTCAAGCCTGATGCCAGACTGGCATGTTGTTATTCACTCAAAAGATCTTGAAATTTAGAGGCACATATTGTGGTATATCACAGAATCCAACCAGATGCTAGCAAATATTTCAAATGAAGACTCGTAGCCCTAAAGAATAGTTGCATATTCACTTTCAGAGTTAGATGAGAAGATCAATATCACTTTCTATGTTATGGTCCCTTGCAGCAGATGCTTAGCTTAGGTCAGCATAAAGCCTGGAGAGAGGTGGAAACAGCTGGCTTGGTTGTGTATAAGGCAACGAAACCAGTCCAACAGCACTTAACCCCCTTAAAACTAACACCTGGATTAAAACTTTATTTTTTATACAAATTGCACAAATGAGACGTAGGTGGATTTTGTTTCCTTTGGGCAGAGAAAGGCTAGATGTTTCCCACTGTTTCCAGTCTTTATGCTAAGCTAAACTAACTGTATTGTATAAAAAGATAAGATAAGATTTTCCTATATTCATCCCACAGACAGGGAGATTTGCATTGTGACATGGATAGCGCTACATTATATGGAAATAAGAAATAAGAAGATCAGTAGAAAAACAACCAAGTAGAAAAAACTAAGCCATCATGAATACAACATACATGAATAACTAAGGCAAAAAAATAATATAAATATTGAGTCAAAAATAAGAAAACAACTAACCTATGGGTACCAAAGGAAATACTCCTTCTTAAGTTAAACATTATGATCAAATGTGTGATTGTGGCCGCCTGCAAACCCAAAAACTGGAATGACAAAAATAGTAGCTAATGTTATTTATAGAATACTTTGGTTCATAAGGCCTTAGAAAACTAAAATCATGCCAGCATACAGCATACAGCAAAAAAAGGAAAAAAAAAATTTTAAAGGGTGCGTTTTGAATCTGAAAACAAGAAAGAAAAAAAATAACTACAAAAGGACTTATAGCTGTGCACAGGAGATGAGTCTCATAATAATTCCCAAAGGATATTTAGAACAGCCTGATGATGCTAAAGTTCACACATCCCACTTACCCTGCAGTTTTCATCTGACACCAAAGAAGAAGTGCGTCCTTAGCTGAGCGAGTCTCCTTCTGGTCCGCCTGGCCCGTTTCCACAATAATGTCCTGGATCTGATTAAAAACAACAAGCACAGCTGGATGATAAATAATGAAATGTAACTAATGAGCGTGAGGTTTGTAATTAAATAAGAACAACACACAGCAGAGAACAAAAACTCAACTTGATGGTAACAAGTTGCTAACAGGATGCATCAGTAGGGAAACATTTTGGCAAAATAGAAATACATAATTTATTATGGCTTACACAAATACAAGGAGTTTTATTGCGTACAGCAGAACTAATCTCATGTGAAAAGCCATCGATGTTATTAACCAACTGGATTCTCACAAAACTACACCCAATACCCAGTTGATAGAAGGAGGTGTGGTGATTATTGAAGCTCTTATTTTCCCACACAGTAATTAGAGCAGTGATGTGATCTGAGAGACAGGCCCTGAGAGAGGGCTAAATTTAACCAGCTTTGCTTCTCCATGGTGTATGCAGACCAAAAAGATACAGACAGGAACAAGTCAACTCCTGTCTTTGTCTTTTCTTTTTGTTTGAACAGGCTGAATAATGCAGGAGGCCATATTGTTTGAACTAATGTGTCTAAAAATAACAGTGTTGCTGTCAAATTAAAAATAAATATATGCCCCCTCCAAAAAGATAAAACAAGTCAAACAGACAGATGTTCTGATGTTCTGGGTGTGCTTTTTTTTTTTTTTTTTTACTGCAGATAATAACGGCTCTGGAACCTGAAGGCATCTCATTTGAGGAAAAAGAAAAAGTCAAAAACATCCCAAGGCTGCCAGTTGTTTCTGTGCTGCATGCATACACTCCATTTCAGATAATCGGAGACTAGTCTAACAAACACTGCTGGTCGCATGCTAACTCCAAATAAAAACAAGTTTTAATCTTCTTTAATCTACCATAAGAACTACATTACAGTCATATTTGAACTGGAGTCATGCTGCTCATGTGACCAGCTTATCGTGGTATTTCAGGATTGTGAAAGGCATGTTGAACACTGAACATTGATTTCATGTGGTTTTCAGGCTAGAACTGTAATGGTGAATATTATTAGAATAAGAAAATAAAAAGGAATGCTGAGTGAGATGTATGATAACTATCTTTTTTTATGACACGTTTGAGCAAAATTTATTGGGAAAGGATAATAAATGTAGGCATTCTTTATTAATACAAAGCAGAGTTGTAGTGCTTGTTTTTTTAGTGTGTTTAACAGGTAATCATTCCCACTGACCTCCTGTATCTGGATGAATTCTTTTACTGATCTTTATTCAATGTTCATAGACTATGAACATAGTCATAAAGTATGCAGCATGAACCCTGCCTGTTACACTGTACTCAATTACAGAAAACATAATACATTTTTTCTTATCTTTTTTAGGGTGTATGCTATATTCTACATGTATACAGTACAGTGTGCAATATATACTACATACTGTATGAATACCACTGGGGTATTTTAAAATATATTTGCTTTTACTGTTATATTAATATTAATAACAGTTATAACAGAGACAGAGAGGGGGTGAAGGGATGACATTTTATGATGACAGTTGAAGTTGACTTTTTCTGAACAAGCTGTCCTCTTCGTGATTTCTAATTTTACCTACAGAGCAAAATGACTTAATAGTTAACGGTTAATAGTAGGATTTTTTTATTAAAAGATCTGAGTGATTCAAAAATAAAATAAAAAAATAAAAGGAAATAAAAAGTGAATATGAGCATTCAGAGTAGTCATGCTCTCAGACTACCTGGAAGCGAAGGATGATGGTCCAGATGAGACCGAGGATGAGGCGATGGTTGCCATCGACGATGTCATGGGAACCCATGTTCTCCAGGTGAACCCTCTGCTCTTTGAGGAACTGCAGTGCCTTGTCCACATTCTCCAAACAGTGGATGCGCATTCGGCCCTTAGTTGGTTTTGGCTTGAGACAGAAATAAGAAAGAAAACTCAGAAAGGGAAGATTAAAAAAAGCGAGAAAGCAATAATATAAAGAGTAAAAAAGGGATGAAAATGTTAAAGTGTGGTTTGATAAGGAAACTTCTTACCAGTCGTTCTCCAGACAGCACCTCCAGCAGTTTAATGAGCATGCGTCCATCCCGCAGGTCCAGGTAGAGGTCAGAGATGCGGCAGCCGACCCGGGACAGGATCGAGTTGACCCATTTAGTGAAAGTCTTCTTCTGAACCGCCTCACGCTCATCTGACAGGAGTACATAGATAAAGAGAAAACATGAGCTCCATGAATAATGAAATAACTTCTGACATCTAAAGAACAGCATCAGTAGAGCTGGTGGGGATTAAATGTCCTGCTCAAGGGCTCTTCAGCTAGATGAAGGAAGATGAAGATGAAGATGAAGATGAAGTTGAATTTGCCATTAAAAAAAATCTTACTGGTTAAATTAATCCTTGGTGCAGCATTAAGCTACCACTTACTGAGAAAATACAGCCTGGCCATACCCAGTCATCTAAAATAGCTGGTGAGCTTTGTCGGTAGCTAAAACCTTCACACCATGGTTATGATTTACAAAACCATGAGCTGATCATGATCCCTCCTCCACAGGAGCAAAACCCCAGACTGACATTATGCAGGTGAACCAGGCACCAGTTGCATAAACTTTAACTTTAAAACTAGTCTTGGCCTTGGTCTGGTCTTAGATGTGGATTTTTTATCAAACTATTTCAATACTTAGTCCATTACTTTTAGCTCCTTTTAGCTAACTTTTTCAACAGTTCACCCATTAATGCAGCCACCTCAAAAGCCCTGGACCACTCTGGTTATTCATGCTGTGCATTTGTACAGCAGAGCATCACTTAAATTAGAATTAGAACAGAATGTCAATAAAATTCAAGAATCTGAAATTTCCTTATAATTACTCAATTACCAGAGCAGGATGAGTCGAATTTGTCAGTTTAGGCTATTAAACTACTGAAATGCTTGATATAATAATGACATGCAGAGGTGTTGAACCGAGAATGTCACGCATTTGATCACTTAAAACTCAGCTTTGTCTTTAACACCAGGGACTCATGACTCACTTTAACAAATAAACACAAATGGATTCATAACTTCTGTAAATTGTGCATACTGCATCATTATGATACTACAGTGAGTGATGAGCGCATACTGACTTAAAGGGGTAGGAATTTCGACATAGGGCCTCATTTCCAAGTGAGCGGAGTGTCGAAGACGTGTGAAGACAGATTTCAACAAATTTCACTGAGTCCTTCTAGTTGCAGAGTTCACTGGTGCTAGGCTAATGTAAGTCAATGGTTCTAGTTTAGCCTGCCATTAAAAACAGTCTTACCCACTCCACAGTGCACCTGAGGCAAATCAACTAGAACCATTCACTTGCGTTAGCCTAGCACCAGTGAACTCTGCAACTAGAAGGAGTGAATGAAATTTGCTGACATCTGTCTTCACACGTCTTAAAGGACTCAAAAATAAAAGTTCAGTGCTTGGAACAAAGTCTTTAAAGACTTGCAAAACAATGTCTTGGTCTGACCTCTGCTAATATGACTGGAACATATTTGCAGAAATGTGACACACACCATCATAAACTCCCTGAGGAGAAGCTTAGCTTGAACCACATATGGGTCCTAAGCAGAGTAGATGGAGAAGGGCTGCTGCATAATAACAGCACATGCATACAAAGTAAACACAAATAAGGCCCCCTGCATAGTTAAGCATAGGTATGCAGTACTTGTGCTAAAATTTCTCGCCTGAAAACTCAGAAATGACATGGTGGAGGGGAGAGGAGAATACAGAGCGTCAGACTTTGGGAAGATGTACGCTGCCCACATGGTGACACGTCTTGCCAGGCTCACACTTAAAAATCACATCTCAGTGTGTGGAAGATGTGCCTCCCACTCAGCCACAAAAATAAAACCAGTTTTGATGGCACCATATGTCAACATGACCCAATGTACCATAGTCTGTTTATGTTGTTTGTGGGCACAGTTAATGTGAATGGGAATGAACAGAGATGGTGTGAGTGGGTGTGTGCTCATGACTGGGGGTTGAATCTGCATAAAAAAACACCCTGCATAAATTTAAACCTTCGCTTACTGCACAAAAAGCAGAGAACATAACACACACTAAGAATTAGGACCAAAACATGTACTGAGCAGGACATTTCATCACTAAATTAACTTGTCAGTGACTTCTTGTAGCTATTTATATGTGTAAATGTCTTTTTGGCATTTCTCAGATACCATTTCTTGTTATTTGGCCTCCATTAGTACTGAAAGCAATATATCTGTAGCAATGAGCTAATAACAGCCTAGTCAATCTATTGAAAGCTAGTTTGCATTTTTATTTCAAATTAGCTGGGAGGATTCAATTGGATAACAGAATATTTAACCCTGTATAATCATAAATTCATGATATGACTTAATGACAATACACATTAACATTAAACTTATAATAAAAGTAACAATAGTATTTTTTAGTTTTTAATTATTTTTTTTTGAAAATTGGAAAATTGTTCATATTCTAGATATTGATTTAGATGCATTTATAAATATTTATCACCTTAGGATCTGGAAACCTGAGCATTTTTTTAGCCCCTGACTGACATTTTGTAAACTAAATATTTAATCTAATCATGACAATAACATTGCAGCCCTCAGGGATATGTGTGTAGTTTCTGACTGAAGCTCCTACTTGATTATTTCAGAATAATCTGGAGCAAGGAGGACAGAAGGACAATACAACCTGAGTATGGCTACCTTGATTGCACTCACAGCTCCCTGCAGACGACACACACACAGAAAAACTCCTTAATGTTTATCAGGTCAACCACTGGTGATGAGATATTTTCCCCTCAGTCATCCCATCTTGCACCGTTTTACCCTGTATATTCTTGAACCCAAATATGACTGCAAAACATGGAGTGTAAAGGACTGCATCCTTAATGACTTGTACAATAAATGATTCAGACCCCAAGGTTGTGGAGAACAAGCAAAGAACAAGACAAAGAGGGGGGAAGAAAGGAGGGAGAAGGAGTTAAAGACATTGTATTAAAGGTTAAGAGGGAGACAATAAAACAGAGTGAGGAAGGAGAAGAAACTGGAGCAAAGGTAGAGAAGATGAGGGAAAGAAAAAGAGGGCAGACGATGGAGGGCAAGCTGGATCAGACAGAAAGTAATGGAGAGAGTGACTGAGAAGCAGGCTTTCAGGTTTAATCTGTGGAGACCTACAGTACCTAGAAACACAGTAAAAAACTCCAGCTTCATTCAAAAACAGAAGAAACCAGGGCTTATTGTGTCTAAAACACATGGTGCATCAGAGTACAGTAAATAAATCATGCTTTTCTGCTCCCCTCAGCAGAACAACAGCATGCACCGCTCTGCTACGTTGTCTCACATTACATGAAAAAGTAATGGCAATTAAAACATGCAAATAACTCAAAGCTCCAACAGGAATGTCAGCGTTGATTTAGCTCAAACTGTCGCATCCTAGTCTGTCAGCAGAGACAAAGAACAAACACCAAGAAGACAGCTTTATGTGCAGCAAAACCTGTGACTGATGCTTTCATGACTGTTTGGGGTGTCATCTCCAGTGCAGGCAGTGAGAGGACAATAGGACAATTAAAGTGCATCCTTCTGAAATGTGCACAGGGTTGTTTCGTATCGTCTCACATCGTGAGACCTTGAGAAGAGACAGAGTGCACGTTGATGCTCCTGGCCTCTCAGGAAGTATGGGACAACAGAGGGGGAGGATTGTTATTTGCATGCATGCATCCCGCCGAGCCCTCTCCAGATGAGTAGTTCAACGAGCTCAATGTGACAACAGCTCTCTGCGTACGCTCCCTCCTGAACGAAGCCTCCAGCTGCTTTAAGTCTGAAAACCACCTTCTACCTTCAACCTCAGCAGCACTGTACATAACAAACTGAACACAATATCCAAAATAGTGATATAAGAATCAATAGCATCATAATATCAAGATACATGTATGTTAGTGGTTAGCTTTTCCAGGTTTCAAGGCTGGATTTCAGTCAAGAGATAACATGTCTGAGCTTATATGAGGGTAAACTACTTCTTTAGTCTTTACATATTGATTGTGAGGTATTTGTTATGTGTCATTATTGCATGATATCATCTCTCCAGATTCATTTTCTATGAAGCAGCTCTAGACTTCACACTCTATGACATCTCTGTGATACTCTTTGCATTTAGGAGAGAGTTGTTTCTGTGTGTTAATATTTTTGGACTGTCTTAGACCATAGAAATAACATCTATGAATTTTGAAAATGGACACATTTCCCCTTTAAGGTTCTGTGTTCTGTGCTGTACAAGCAGGATTTCTCCTCCTTTTGAAATGAAAGCTACAATGTTTTATTAACTTGTGTTTTTTTCAGTTGTAGCAGAACTAGAGAAAGATGGATGCTTTTTTTTTTTTTTTTTTTTACACATTGCACATTTACAGTTCATAAATAGGGGAGTAGCTGGAACAGTTCATATGAAGGTCTCCCCACAACTTTATTATATGTTTAATGTTTGGTTTTACCTAACGGTGCTGCAACAGAAACAGGCAATGTCGTACAGACTTTTAACATTAATTAAATATTGTTGCGCAAAAGTATGTGAGCAAAATTATCCAGTTTTTCCACACTAACCAGACAGAAACGGCATCTTGTCACGACTTTTACAACTTCCCCACTTCTTCCTCCTCCATATCAGTGCCAGCCTTACTAAACACTCCGCTGTTTCACATGCTTTTACTGTGTAATCTCTCAAACACTCCTTGACTACAGTGAAAGCCCAATGACTTATTCATGCTGATGGATTTTCCCTGTACACAGCCCGATCCACCTTTTCCCATAGTCAGCTCTTACTGGACGTGGCCCAGTGGGGTCAACAGCACCTGACTACATGTATGAGACATGGTAGTGCCTGTCCTTCTGCCATGACGCTGTGTTTTTATTCACAGGAGCTCAAAGTCTGTCACCTCTGCTGAAACACTTCCTCAGAACAAGATGAATCATCTGAGCTTTTGCTTAATGGGCTCACATTCAGCGACAGGTAAACATCAGATTAATGCACATTAGAGTCTGTCAAGGTCTCTTGATCCTGTAAAGAGAGCAATACATACCAGTATTTTGACTCTTAGGGATTAAAGGGGATTTTCTCAAAAGCCTGTTTACAGGTGTTGGGGACTTCAAATGTGGAAAAAGTTGTATAACACCTTTTGTGGTTGTGTGAAACTGTCTTAAGTGATGTAACTTAGTTAAAAGTAACTTTACTTCTGTAACCCGCTCCTCATCTCTGCAACTAAATGCTAAATTAGCCATAATGATGAGTAAAGTAGCTACCAGGTTTTCACAGGGAGGAAGAATGAGTGGCTTAGAAAAAGAGAGTGTACTCTTATACTGTAAACAGGAGATCATCAAGGGTCCAAAAACTAAAGCAAAAAGAAGCCAAAAGGTTGACCAAAAGGTCAACGTGTCACAAGAACAACTAGACAAGGTAATAGGTAGGAAAAAAAACAATTTTTCCTCAACCAGACGTGCAGAAATACTCAACACCAATGAGTGTGTCAAATTCCAAGAAAGACATAAGAAAATGGTTGCAATCAATAAATAAAAAGCACAGGTTGATTTCCCTCATTCTCTATTTATTACTTATGTTTTCTGTTATTGTTGTTCTGTCCAACTTGATTCTGCTGAAGTCTTGACCAGATCTCCAGAATAACGGGTAAATTAAAAACTAAATAAAATTCCATAACATGCAATTGGTAGATCGATACGCTTGGCTCCGAACAACCACTCTAATTTGGGGAAGTTTACCGCCTCATGTATCAGTAACTCTGCAGTCTTCAGTCTGAAATCTAGCAGAGGCAGAAAAAAACATTATGTTTCCCTCTCTGTTCCTGCATCGTCTCCTCCATTTTCTTCCTCTCACTAATGCACTTCTGTCATCAGGGAGTTGGATAGCATAGTGCAAGCTCAGAAAAATCCACAGTGACGGCAAACCTCTCGCTTAAAACCTTAATAACACGGGCAGGGAGAAGTTAAACCACCAGAGAAATTGATTCTTTTTTAACACTGCCGACGTAATCTGTCGGGGAAAAAAGGAGGTTAGGATTAAAACACACTCATGCTGTGTCCTTTTGGAAGAGTTTGTGAAGGGTAAGGGCCATATGGAGAGTAGGTGACAAGCTACAATGATGAATATGTTTGTTATGTTAAAGAAAATGGAGCGTATAAGAATGCATTAGTCTACCTTTGTAGGGGTAGAAAGCATCACAACCTTTTTAGGAGTTTGCCTATGAATTATTCAAAGTCAAGTCAGTGAACAATTGGGGCAGAGCCATGGCTTCCTGAAAATAAATAAATCATAACCCTATACGTTCAATAAAAAGGCCACTGCTTTGGAAGCTCAGCGTTTTCCAGTTCTCACAACAGGAAGACAAACTAACACCGCGATCCTGTCCTGGCCTCAACACAAACACAAGTTAGAGAAGGGAGGGGCATGACTGGAAGAGTGTTGACTGTCTCCATCCCATCAGTGAGGCAGGATAGGATGGGCAAAGTCTCCTCTCAAACACACACAAATGCACAAACACCCACACCGCTCCTCCATCAGGACCCTGTACCTTGCAACTGCCTGAAGCGTCCATCCAGGATGGAGTTGAAACAGATGTTAGAGGTGCTGTAACTCAGCCAGCGTGCCCGCTTCATACTTTTAGCTGAGGATGAAGAGGAGGAGGAGAGGAGGGTGGGGGCAGGGTGAGGGTGAGAGGGCCGCTGACGTCTGGGGGTGCAGGAGGAGGATGAGGAAGAGGACGAAGTGAAGGGGGAGAGCCCTGCGGGCGCCACGGCGAGCGGGATATGTAGGAGCGTGCCATTCCTCTCTGGGTGGTGTTCAGGCTCCTGCTGCTTCCTGCTGCTGCTGCCGCTGCTTCCCCTCGCTGCCTTTCTGCTTTCAGGTCTCTGGGCCCGGTGGACTGGCGGGGTGCTCCTGCTCCGGCTCATGCCCATGCCGACACGAACAGGGGCCTCTTTCTCTGCCGGGGTATAGGTTCGGCTGGTAGCCTCCTTGGTCCCTCCACTGCTGCTCCGGATGGATGAAGTCTCCCTGCTGCTGGCCTTCAGGCTGATCTTGACCTCTCGGAGCCGGGGTTGGCTCATAGGGGTGGCACGCAGCAGGCATGGGCTGCTCATCTTGACCCCCAAACAACAACAACAACAACAACAACAACACAGCCTGGAGCCAGCAGAGGAGCTTGGCACTCCACGTCTCTCCTCTTCTCTGTCTCTTGGCTCTCTGTCCTCCTTTCCAGATCCCTCTCGTGTTCACTCCAGCTCCCTCCCTCCCTCCCTCCCTCCTTCTTCTCCTTCCTTTCTCACTCTCTCCTCAGTGCTGCTGTGATGATGCTATGCCTCCACTCGCTCAGGCAGCCTTTGGTTCAGTTCAGAGAGGTTTCTTTAGCCCCATCCATGCATACAAGATGTTTCACCACATCCACGTGCTCACAGGATTCCCTCCCTCTAACCAGCACTCTCACACAGTCATTGACATCACTGAATGTGAAGTGTACTTCCTGTGCAAAACATGTCTCCTTTTAGGTTTGTGTAGGGACTGGTGTAAAAGGCTGAAGTCTGTCATGTATGTGCAAGAAGGCATGCTGGGTGCATATTCACATCTTTCATCTTTCCTCTCTCTCTCTCTCTCTCTCTCTCTAACAGCAGACTGATTGCATTACAGAAACATCAGTGCAGCAGCACTCCAACACAATATCACCAACACCCACACAGCAGCCTTCATCACTTAAAGAGACAGCAAGGAGAGTGATGAGAGTATTTCCTGATAAATGTTCAGGACACAACTTCAAATTTATTCCTCCTTAAGACTTTGTGATGTGTCTCAAAATTCGTAAGCAGCAATGAGTAGGGAAAGTTTGCATCAAATGTACAAATCAGCTCTCAAAATTGTAATCCTTAATACTTCCGTTATATCAAACCCTGTTTTCAACAGTATTTATGACCAGCAATAACCTCAAATATACTTGCAGACTGTTACTCTATTTGAGTCAGGCACACTTACATCAAAGCACTGGCCACTGACAGAAAACTGTTGTAAAATGTTATCAGGAAAAGGCTCTGCTCTGATTAAGAACTACTCTCCATCTTCCCAATAAATATTAAATATCAGTATCATTTTTGAAAACAACTGGGCACTTTAGCTTGTAGGAAGTGTTGCTCACAGAGCCGTGAATGTGGGTTTGTTGGGGACTATTTTCAGCTGCGAATTAACAGAGATTTGTTGCTCTATCAAGTTTTAATGGCAGCAGAGTTGGTTTTGCTGCTGACCTTTCTTGTGTCTACGGCTTTACAGAAACGACCATGGTGTGACCCTCGAGTTCCCCAGTTCTGTTACGCTTCCTTCCACCAGAAACACTGCTATTTTAAAACCCCAAGCAGCCGCCTCACAGGTGGAGTCACGGCTTAGCAGCTTAGCCCCAAATGCCAGAGATCTGTGCTATGGGAAGGCAGACGGACAGGGCAGCTGTCCAGATCGGTCAGACGGTGGACATTCAGAGAATGTACAAGCGATCCTGGTGTCAAGGCTCAGCTGCTGGGGGGTGTGACACCACGAGTAACGTGCACACAACAACACTTGCAGCGCTCTAGCTGAGACCTTAGGAGTGAACTCAAGGCTCACCTGGAGTGTGGTTTTGTCTTTTTAAATACTAAATACTACTATGCTACTTAATCTAAGTGGAGGTCAATGACACATTCATGCCCATTCAAACCTGCCAAAATAAACAACAGTCACCATTATAGCTCACCCTTTCTGCCCTTCCCTCGTTCTTAAAAAGACTGTCATCTCAAAAATGTGTCCCACAAATGCCTCAGAAAGGACACGGCCTGTTTACTATGCATGCACTCACCTGCGAGGGCCTTGATGCGCGAGCGCTCAAACAGCCTGGCAGAGCTATTGTCATTGTCTATTTCCTCATCAGTGAGGTCAAAGCGAGTGTTGATGCGGCTGTACTGCTGTGTGATCTCCGCATTGTCAAAGTCTACGGTGGAAGTCATGGCGGTAGCCAGCGTGGCAAGCGGGTGGGGGGACGGCAGGCGGCGTCCTCAGGTGGTCTGGGTGAGTAGGGAAATGAGTCCAGGGGACAATGTGACAGGATGAACCTCGAATACTGGAGGTAGTCTGAAACAGAGGTGAAAGACAGACAGCAGAGGTGTTATTAGGATTCAATATGATGAATACAAGACAGAAACTGAGACCACTTTAACAATATTTACATATTCATAGATTCTGGATTTATATTATTATTATAAGCGGGAAAATGTGTGGTCGGGCTGCAATGATTAGTGCAACATTTGAGTTAATTTATGTGATGGTTCCAGCTAGACAATTTGCTACCTTCCTTACATACAAACTTTACAGTATATTTGGGTATTGGATTGTTGAAAAACATTGATGACATTATTTTGACCTAAAGGGCAGATGCACTTCACATGCAAATATTTTTTTCATGATTTTCTAATGTTTTAAAGATCCATTACTCAAGTATTTAATTAGCAGATAATAGTCCATAGACACAAAACAGCAAAATTATGCAGACTTGTATTTCCAGCTTTTTCTGTATAGGAGAAACGTTTTATTGCAATTTAGATCATGTTTTGGTATTAAGCTGCAATTTATCACCCCGTTGGAGAGGAGCTGGCATGAGAAGAAATCATGCATGACAATTTGAAGAAATCCATGTGATCTGAGATGTGGTACAGGTATATTTTTGCACGATCGTCATAGCTTTCAAAACTGGCCCCACAAGCTCCTGTGCCCCCTCACAATCTCCATTTTGTGAGTGTCACTCGGCTCAACCGTCACCCTGCAGTGCGTCGGTGGATTCTTTGTGTGGAATGGCGGGTTGAAGGGTAGCAGCTCAGATAGCTCTCTATCTGGGTGCAGCATAGCTCTCTTATCATGTCCCACAGGGGGAGGGCAACCCCCTCTGTGCTGCAGAACATGACGAAACCACCGTCCTTTGAACGATGCAGCTTGCGTAGTTTGAACAGTGGGTGTGCGTTTCCTTTGGCGGTAATTTTTGAGAAAATACGCGAGGTCAAATGAGGCGGGAAATACAACTTATGTTGATGCTGGAGCACAGAAAGAAGGTCAAAAAAGAACATAATGGTGTAGCCATGTGGCACTACAAGAGCTGCTGAATATATGCATGTTTTTGAGATCAGATCAGAGATTAAATTGATGACATGAAATTTACAAGTACATTTAAGGTAAAGATTGAGCATTCATGCTTCTGGATATTTATGATTTTGCAGCGTTTAAAAGAATAGCAGAATATTTCCCTCTGAGTAATAATGAGCGCAAAGTAGTCTTTGCGTTCAAGAGTCTCAAAGTTGTACTTAGTTGAGCCGTCAAGCATACTGTATGTACTTTCCATCACTGCTGACATGACTTCCTATCCAGAGAAGAGGCCCTCACTGATGCACAATGATGGCACCCTACAGGTCTCCCTCCTCCTCCTGCTCAGTATCAGCCCTCTGCAGAGAGCTCTTATCAGGCCAGGAACGCTCCACCCACCACCGGGGATCCCCTTATCACCTCACACACAACCTGGACAGGACCAGTACAACACACTCAGACTGCACAAACCCGCTTTACACAGCGCACAAACCCGTATCCACAAACCGTCAGCTGTTTACAAAACCTCTAAGACTCTAATCGTGACGAAGGGCTGACTGACTGCTTGCTTCCAAACACAGACCGCAGCAAATTAGATGTGTGAGCTGGGACTTGACTCAGGCTGTACGAGGCTCCATTTAGAGCTGCACTAAAGGCAAGCCGGCCTCCTGCTTATAGACAGTCCTGTGACAGAAAGTTCACTGACTCTTACATACCTCAATCACAGCAGGTCACCCTGTCGGCTGTAACTTCATGTAATGCAGGAAAAAAAGTCTAAAATAGGATGAAGTTCCTATAATTAGAGTGTAACAGTACAACGCAAAAAAACTGAACATTACTGAAAAACTATAATCTCCATTTCAGCTGCGACTAACAGCTGTTTTCATTATCGACTAACCTTCAATTGGTTTTAATGTATGTCTGTAACATTAAATTAGACTACCAAAAATGCAAAACATACTGATTCCAGCTTCTGAAATGTGACGAATTTAATACTTTGGTTTTGAACTGTTGGTTGGACAAAACAAGAAACCTGAAGACTTCACTTCACACTGGAAAATGGAAAAGATTTTTACAGATTTTTTACAGACATAATGAAGAGATCAACTGGTAAACTAACGAAATGTTAAATGATAAAATGTTTTTTTGTAATGTCGAGTTAACGTAAATATGCATGTCACAGTGACTTACTGGCTTAATTCTCAATGAGAATTAATCTCAATAAATATTAAAGTTGCCAATTACTATTCTGTCAGTCGACCAGCTGAGTAATAACGAATCCATTCAGCCGCAGTTTCTCCATGGCTGAATTCCTAACCACAAACATGATGAAATCAAATTAGAAGTCATGTTATCGTTGTTACCACGATGAGGTATTGGGCATAAATTTGATAAGAGACCGATACATATAACACACTTTTATGTTTATTGGCCTGTAAGACAAATCACATCATAGTTTGGCACCCTCCTTGCTTGAATTGTTTGCTTTCATGTCTAGACTTTGACACATGCTCCTGTATTTCATCATTTCTGTGGCTTCACATCGTGACATGATGACTAAGAGGCGCTGGATAATTTCTCAGAAGTAGCATAAATGTCAAGAAGGATGATTAAAATGTTGGCTGCAATTTTTCCAGATATTGACAATAAAAGCATGTTACATATTGCATTATCGCTATTGTTTTTTGTTTTTTTTTTATATTATGTTTGTATTCTGTGCACATAAAGTGTGAGGAAGTGTTTAAAAGGTGTGAATAAGATTTTTACCCTGAGGATTTTTGTTAGAAACAAGGGATTGTTTTGTTTATATTCTGAGGTGTGAAAAAACTTTTCTTTAACAATAACCTTTCCTCTGTGATTTTAATTGACTGCACCCATTTCCCTCTTTTGATGTGACTGCAAAAATTACACAAATATGCATAATCATAAAACACCAGATCAGCGCCTGAGAAGAATAAAAACTGTGGAAACGATGCTCCCAGCTGTAAGTAAACTCTGTGTTTGTGCATGCACAACACATTAAGCTGGTGAGCAGTGAGCAGCATGGAGTCAGATGGAGAAGATGGGAAATAAGAGATGGGTGTGGTAAAGATGTGCAACCTACACAGAGTGTGTGTGAAACTGTAGCAGCAACTGGACAGAAGAGAGGGAGGCCTGTGGTCCAGCAGAGAGTAAATGAGACAAACACTAAGAGGACAAAAATCAATATGGAAATCTGCAGCTCTAAAATGCTCCTTAAAGTGCCAGTAACAACATAAAACGAACTACACTCATGTACTTTCACAAGATATGAGGAACAAAGAAGGCAAGTCCAAGATATAAACACTCAGTTTAACATCATCCATACTGTACATTGATTATGAACACAAGCTGTGAAAAAAAAAAGCTGCTTTGTTGTGGTCAATAATGTTTTGACTGCAACAATACTGTGCCTGGTTATAAGGAATCAATAGTAAACTATTCCTGGAGTGTGTTTACACAAAAGACCCAGCTCGTCCAGACATGGCGACACACTCACACACACTTGTCCTTTTAAGGGGAATGAGGGGGAGCGACTGTTTTGCTCTGGGAACAATTTATTTCTTTGTTGTTTCAGAAGCCACCACGCTGTTTCTGATCAAGGATGGAATAAACATGGTCAGCAAACCAAGGAATACATACAAATAGTACACGAACAACAGTGGCAACAAAGCACATCTACTCAAATCCTGTAGCTAAGACCAAAGTTGAGGTTCTTCCACTGACATATTTCTATTTAAGCTGCAAATTACTTCTATTCCACCAAATTCATTTGACTGCTTTAGATACAAGCAACTTCACAAATTAAGATTTTATACAAAACAGTTTAAATACTACAGTTTAAACTATCCAAAAAGGTATATAAAAATACATAAATTCGCTCCACCTTGACAAACTCCAGTAGTTTATGCTACTTACACCAATGCATCAGAGGTGATAATGAGATAACATACAATGGTGCACATAATTTGAAGTCCATTTTGCTAATTGTGTATTTTTACGTGACTTTCTGTCCAGTACTCATAAATTCATTACATATGGAATATGTGAAATATGCAATTGAATATTTTTGTAGTTAAGTCACATGTAATCATGTAAATACTTTATCCACCATTACAGACAACTTTTGGAAAGCGCACTTCTCCGTGCGCAAACATGCGCAGTGACGTCACTGTGCGCACTTCCAAGGACTCGCCTCTAGTTTGCACTAAATGATAAACTTATAGCTCAGAGTGTATACAAAAACTAAAAAACGGAGTCATTTTAACAGACATGCAGAGCACGTTCATTGAAAATAATTCGCCTGAAAGTTATTTTAAACGACGTCATAGCTGAAGACGGCAGCCTATCCAACAGGTGGCTCAGAGGAAACTTTAAACTCCACTACAAACAACTGCAAACAAAAGCAGCCTAAATGGACCATTGAGTGACCACTGGCTGAAAATATTTTGGCCAAAGATCAATAATTTCATTTAACAATGGCGCAACTAGCTCTGATTTCCACTTACTTGCTTCTGGATGTTGTCTTGTCCCAAAGTGTTTATCTTGAGCCTTCTCCCTGCCAATGAAGCAATTATAATCCCATTGAAGCAGCGGGGGTCCTGGTCAGAGAGTACGGGGGTCTCCACAGCGAAAGGAGGGCACGGTCCTGCACGGGGGGACGAGGTAAAGGGGCTGAGAGCTCCACGGTCATTCCCGAAAGCCAGAGCCTGACCCACCCTGCCGGGTTAAAAATAAAGTGGGCGCATCCAGTACATGATCTGTGCGCGCAGGGGACGCACATTCCTGACAAGAGCTGGTGACTCTAAATGGCAGAGACACTTCTGATCTCTGGTACACACACTCTCTCTCTCTCTCACACACACACACAAACACACACACTCCACCCCACCCTCTAATCTCACACACAACACCCACTGAGACCCTCTCAGAAATGTCACCTCCGCTGATGCCTCTGCGTGCCATTCACATGCAGGACAGAGGACAGAAGCCTGGACATGGACACACTGATCCTCACGTTACAAAGCATGTCCATCAGTTACACCAGAGTGGAAACACCTGTCAGGTTCTCTGGCATCACTGGTGGAAACCCACTTCACTTTTTACTTCTATTTCACAATATTTTAGGACATATTGTATTTGTATTTTTTCTGTCTGACTGATATGTGCTGTAGTTGCTCTGTATATTGCATATAGACTAGTAAGTAATGTAAAAAGATAACATTTATAAGATACTATATAAAAATAAAAGGCTTGTTATACGGGATCCTGTCTATGAGTGGTCAGTGGTTCCCATCAACAGAAATTTTGATTTTAATAACCTGCCCAAACAGGTCAGATTATTCAGTGTTTCATAAAGGAGCAAAGAGGAAAGTTACTAAAATATTAAATGTTTCTAAAAACTGTCAACAAGTCAATTATTCTTCAATACACACACATACGCTCAAACAGTAGCCATACACATGCATTAAATGGAAAGATGTCAGAGCAGTTGGGAGGTTAGTGCTTTTCTCAAGGACAAAGTCCCTCCAGAAATAGTTCTGATAAAATACCTGACTACAAATACAAACACAAAGAAAAGCTTTTCTTTGTGTGAAATTGTCACAATATGCATTCTTGAGATACGGTAACAGAAATATGCTTTGTAAGGTTACAGTGAGCACTAAAATCAAATCTGTTCATCCTCGAGTCCAAGTGGATGGTTGTGTTAAATTTGAAGAAAATCACACTCCTAAAATTCACAAGAATCGTACGGGCGGAGAGAGTGTGAATAAAACGCCTCCAGCTTCTGGACAAAATGCGGAGGCCTGATAAAAGTATTGGGTATTTAAAAAGAAAGATACTCTGTACAAATTTAAATCAGCACTAAAGGTACAGAGGTTCAAAAAGCTAAGTGGCATTTTGATATACTGTTGACACTAAAGGATAATTCAGCTTCATAAGCATTGGACTAAAAAAAAGAGAAAGACAATTTCTTTAAATATGTATTGTATTCATACAAAAAAAATGGCCAAACACACAGGCCACACAACATCTCATTAGCAAGAGGAAGCAGGATGTTTATAATAAAATACATTGATAACACAACATCAAAACATAAATAACAATGCTTTTTACAAAATGAAATAAAAATATAAAGATCCAGATAAAAGAATAAAAGCTATCAGGACAAAACATTGTCCAGGTGTTCCTTCACTCTGTCTTCAGTATTTGTGTGTCTTTCTCTTTGGTTCCCCCAGGAACATCTTCAGTCTTCAGTCACAAACTGAGCGCTGCCAAAGCACCTCTGCACCTTCAACTACTGTAAATAATATGGCTTTATATCTAGATATGGCCGACCAGGCTTTGATCAGCCTCTGCATAGCTTCAACACCGTACAAACAAAAATACAATCACTTTTTAATACGCCACATTAATAAATGCACTAACAGTTTCTGTGCAAGAAGCTGTAAACAGCACCATGCTCTGCTCATAAAAAAACCACAACCCCATCACAACTGTAAAACACATTCAACAGCATTTCAAACGGGAGGCAAGAGGAACAAAATAAATACCAAACAGGAACAGGAGAGAAGAAGAAGCCGTTACAAACTCAGTTTGTGTAGATTTAGGGTACCATCTTGTCTCTTTATCTTAATGCAGCTTTAATAACGCAATGAAGGGAGGTCAGAGGTCAGAGGTCAGCTGCAGAGCATCACCCCTGGATCTTCAGTAACTTGTTCAAGAACACTTCAGAAAGTCACTTGTTTTCACTTTTGTCCCCGTGTTGCTACCAAACTGTTTTTAAACTAGAGGGTTTCCTGCAGAGTGCTGCAGAGCGGTTTCCAAGTACAGCCTTACATACATTACAAATAACAACTAAGCTAGTCCTTCAGTACACCACCTTACTGTCAAACACACAGCTTAGGGACTGTACAGAAATGGTTAGGGTAAGGAATCTACAGTATATTTCACAAGGCTGAAATTAAAAAAAAACAACATTATTTCTGTACAGTCCCTTACATGCAATACATCCACTTTTTGCTTAAAGAGACCTGAAGTTCATTTTATGCAGAATTCAGGTTTTTTGAGTGGTTAAAATACACAGTGCCTTGTGATATAAGTACATATATGTACTGTAACAAATCAGGGTCAAACAGTGGTTGCAAATTTCCTTCATATGTCTGTCCTTCATAAGAACAACTAAGGCATCACCTCAGTTTAAATTCACAAGAAAAAAACTTTGGAATACTTTCCCTTGTAAGTGTGTCTTAGTGTGGCAGCTTTCATTTTATTATCATACCTGGAAACCCTCATCATCATCTATCCCAGAAGGCTGAAACAAAACATTTACTGTAAGCATTTACAAAAACAGCTCGATCCAGACCTGGAATAGAGAGATGACTGCTTCTGGTCTTAATCTCAGGTAAAACAAAAAGAAAAAAAGGCTGGTTGCATCTATCATAGAAAGAAACATGCTTGTGTAGTAAATATACATCATATCACACTATGATGTTCACCTTTTGATATAGACACTGTATTGCTAACAAGCATTTATTATGGACTTATTTAACCCCATGAAGGAATCCCTTAGCTTTGTAGTCTTGGATGACTAATTATCAATCTACTGAAACCTAAATGCATCACATGAAATGTGCCATGCCGAGTCAAGCCTCTAGACTTCGAATAAATCTTTGGTAAAACAGGATTATGATTGTTATGAGCATCCATGTACATCACAAATATAAAAATACAGTTTTAATATTTTATCAAAAAATACCTTCACATATATATATATATATATATATATATATATATATATATATATATATATATATAAAAAAAGCTGCTTCAACTTTGTAACTGGGAAACAATAGAACAGTGCTCTTAGAATAAAAACAGGTCAAGTAAATAAATGTCAGGTGCAAATTGAAAAGACAGACTAACTCCATGCCGGAGACAGTTTAGTTTAAGTGCTCACTGCTGATGCGTCTTCAGTCCTGTGGATTTGGTGAGGAAAACGTCAAGATCAGCGATAACAGCTGCCTGTCTTCTGGTGACAGTGTTCAACAGTCTGTGAGGGAAGGATGGCGTTCCTACATCCACCTGGAGGAGAACAAAATCATGTTTGACCTCTTTCATAGGCAGACCTTCCTGGCAAACTTTAACCATAAGGATGAATTAAAGGAAGTGCCATTACTGTGACAGAAACATTTAAACTGTATCTGACAAAATATAGATCCAAGAGAACTAGTAAAACATGCTGGAATATTATAGTCATCAAAACATGATCCTTTCAGTACAACTTTGCCCAGTTTCATTAAGATGCATGGACATCATTCTGAGCACACATCAGCTGGCAGATCGGTTTATAGCAACCACATCTCACCTGTAACAGGTAGAAGACCCTGGTGACTTCCTGTCCACTATGTCTAATAGGCTGCAGGATCCAGCAACTGGGCATCATCTCCCCTCGGACGGCATCCACGCTGGGACGAGGTAGAGACTCCTCGAATACAGACTGTATTGCCAGCAGACACAAACCACCCTGAGGCAGAGAGCAAACATCAAAAACATCAATGAAACAGGCAGTGCAGCGTTTTGATAAACTGGACACTGACAGGCTTCTTCCACTGCCTCTGAGTCAGTGTTGTTTACGGTCACTGTTGTTTCAGTGAGCAGCAGTAGTCTCTAAATATTATGTTCTACATTTTTTGAATGACAAACTGAAAACCAGGCTGTTTATCATAAATTAGTCTGCATTAAAAAGACAGCACTGTCCCATCCTGGTTTCCTGCCACAGTTACAGGACAGTCACTAAAGTGTGATTTTGTGAACCGTGTTGCAAATGCTCAGTGGACAAGGGCGACAAGCAGTAATCATCAGGACTGGCTGGTTGATTTCACAGCTGTGCTTACCTGTTTGGACTCAGTGCTGATGCAGCAGAAGTCACGTGGCTGGCTGAGGTGGCAGGTGGACGGATCTGTTAGCATGTAAACTAAACAAAAATATAAAGAGAATGTGTAAGATAGGGAAAATGGATGATGAAAACCTGGAGATAAAAGGAAATATAAGAACTTTATTATAACCCAAGATTAGAAAGCAATACATTTTCCAACCAAAAAATAAGGCAAAATTCAACATATTTAAACAAAGACAGGAGGCCAGGTGACATTGCAGAGGTAATAAATGCCACGTACTGCAGGTGGGAGAATGAAGTTGGTCACGCAATACAATGAGCGAGTCAGTGATAAATGGGACTGTATGGTGCACCGTACTATACATAGCTCATGGATGCAGACACATCATTTGAAGCAAATACATTTGCAGGGTCCATAAACACCTTGCAAAAAACACAGTTTTGCAACAAAGTCAAAATATGCTTCTCTATTTATATTCTTGCAGGATTACAAACAATATTTGCAAAATGTTCCATCACATGAAGCTCACATTGCAAATAATTAGCATTTATCAGTGTCTTATAAACTGCTACTTTCAATCCTTAAATTGTTGTAGTTGGTTGTAATGGAGCAAATCTAAACCACAAATATCCATAATAGTCAATAAAATACATTTGTTTTATGTAAAATTTTAGTTGTTAGTTAACTTGTAACTACTTTAGATAAATGTGGTGGAAGTACAAAGTGGGATAAAACTGAAAAGTAAAGTTCCTCTCACATAGAGCTCTTGACTGTACTTTTTGTTGTATCCCACCACTGGTACTGTAATGTATGGAAACCACATGAGTGGACATGTTAGCTCACCCAGCTGAGTGCTGTCATCTAGTGGTCGTGTCCAGACAGAACGGACTGACTGGTTGTACATGTGGCTCTTAGACAGCTGGCAGATTATGTTCCACAGACTGTCCACAGGTCTGTCCAACTCCCCAGCCCCAAGGAAACCATGGACAGACGGACTAGAGGAGGGCTTGTAGTAAGCCTGGATACCTCGTTCTTCTCCCTGGTATCTATATAAACAAAGACTTACATTAGCAAAGAGTGATATTTATGATTTTGTTGTCTTTTATTCAGCATTCACTTTGCAATTGAATGCAACTGAAGGAAGACTGATTTCTGGACGACTTCATCAAAGAGTGTCTGAGCTCACCTCCAGCCTGCTGTGGCTTTGCCCAGTAGCAGGTTGTTCAAATCCCCGGAGGAAGCCAGTCGTACCTGCGGAGATATTCGCAATTCAACTTGATACAACATCTGCGATAACACCAGGATAGGCCATTCATTACAATGTCTACTTTAATTGTAGTGTTATTTATAGGTGTTGGCTCTTTTTACTGAAATAAAAAAGCAGCACAGCACAGGGATATTCTTAAAATCAGCTCTACACTCAGGTCTGTGTTACCTCAGCCAGAGCTCGGCCGAGGAGACTAGATATGATGTCCTGATAGCTTGTGGATATGGAAGAGGAGGAGCAAAAGGAGGTAGTGCGGTGACGTGATGCTGGAGGTGATGGAGATGAAGTCATCAGGGGCTGAAACCCGGTCATGGCAGGGTCATGGCGGACATCTATCAAAACGTATAACACAGGATTTCAATATATAGAGGGGTGAAATACTGCACCAGGAAGGACAAAACCACTTAAAAATGTAAAATTTCATCAATAATTCTTTCCATTGATATATTTTTCATTGCACAACATTTGAGCATTATATGTCTGGGCTTTATGAATCACTGTCCTGTCCTTACCATGGGCAGACAGCCAAGCTCTCTGTGACTTCACACTTTGAGGACCACACATAGGAGGACGTGTCCTGACCTTTGGTCCTTCATCCTGGAACCCTGTGATCTGAAGGAAACAACGACACATTCATTCATTTAGTTGCTCATTTACAAAGAATAATGACAATTAATACATAAAGATGAACTATAAAACAACCCAAAATATTCTGTTTGCAGTCTTGGATTTCCAGCGTCAAGTTTTCCCACCTGTCCAGTCAGAAGTGGTCTGTTGCCGTGCTGGAGCTGGGCAGTGTTGCCGCTGTTGTACCCAGACGTTGGTCCAGAGGAGAGGCTCAGGCTGGATCCTGTGCACAAGGTGCTGTTGCTGATTCTTGTCCGATGCCTCAGGTCATCCTGCTGCACACAAGGACACGGGAGATACCATGTCAGAAATTATTTGTAATACTAGACTGTTGTGAATAAAACTATAAAGATTTATAAAAATCCACTCATAAGCAGATAAGTTGGGTATTTTATACAGAGGTAAAAATAAAAAAACTGAGTAATCTGCATTTATGAAGGAAAAACTACAGATGTTAGCTTGTTCAAATTTGTCAACTGAGAACTTCCATTTTCCCCTCTTTCCTGTGATTGTAAGTTGAATCTTAGTTTTTAAATTTAGCTCAGACAAAACAATATCCATTTCTGGGAACTTGTAACAGACATTTTCACCATGAATAGAAGAATAATCCACATACAGTTGCCCATATCTGGTGTTTTACGCAAGCTGATATAAGCACAGGTCTGAAATAAAACTTGAGGTGCATGGAAATTAGTTGCGACACTGCAATGACACAAAACAGACCTTGACCTCCTGAGTCAGGGCCTGTTGCTGAAGCCTCCTCTTCTCCTGCTCGGTCCGTTCTCGCAGTCGTTCTCTGGCCTTCGCAATCTCCGTCCTGGCCTCCTCTCGAGCTCGACTGTAGTCACGTAACAGTTGCTCAATGTCAGACGGACACTGGCCCTCTCCTCGTGGGGGGTCTGGTATTCTGTCATTTAGATAATTCAGTGAGACCTCAAGCTTTTCCAACACTAAACCTGATTTATATGTTAAAGTTGAGGCTACTATGTGGTATTTTGTTTTGATCTTACCTGGTGCTGTCTATCACCTCTTTACGGAGCTGTTGAAGATACTCTTTACGCCGACTGGGCATGGCGGCAGACACCTTGGAGGAGGAAACGGCCTCTTGTTTAGAGGAACGAGGATATTTGCTGGGACTCAGACTACGAGCTCTCTGGTGAGTCTGGAGACGTTCCTCCCTCTCCTGCCTCAAACCCTCGATACTCCTGCGGTGTCTGAGAGAACAAAAAAAAAGAAGCTTTCAGGAAAACATTTAGATGATTTAGGTCAGGTTACCTCATCAGATGGAGGGCTCGGCATTCAATAAATACCAGACCATTTACTGTAAAACCTGTTTACTTTGTAAATTCTGCCTAACTGACTAACTGCCGAATTCAAATACAGTCAAAGAAGCACTTGAATAGCTGCTATGTATTTGTTTTAAAATAATATATTTCTCAAGTGAAGCATTGTTCTGGCACCAGTGTTTAAACCACCAGTCATTTAAAAAAATTAAAACTGCATTATATCAAAATAGAGAGTAACTGGATGATCTGTATCCTTACCTATCGTATAGCTGCTGTTTGGTAGACGCAGAGGTTGGTGGCTCTGGCTCTTCTCTGGTCCTCGGGGACAGCATTTTTAACAGTGTATCCGTCTCTCCATGGCTGTAGTGAAGTTTGGCCTCGGTCAGCTCCACAGTCAGTGGTGTCGGATTCACGTTGAGGCTGACCGTCGCCATCACCTGCTCTCTCTCCTGTCGCAGCCTCTCTATCTCTCTCGCCCTGCTGCCGCTCTGTTCTGTTGACTCTACATTTGAGCTGTAGCTCTCCATCTCGCACCACTCTGCAGAGTTTCTGCTTCTATCGTGGTCTTTGGTAGGGAATGTGGCTGGTTTGTTTGATTGTTTTGCTTGCTGAAGGTTGATGCCCGACCAGTTGGTGAACTTGTTGTGCATGGGAAGGTCCTCTGGGGTTAACTCGTGGTGTTGACACGGGGTCACGCTGGTGACGGGGTCAAAGTTCACGAGGATGTCTGTGTTGCACTCGCTGGGTGCTAATGACACCATATCATCCTCTTGAAGTTGAACAGTCCTGTTGCTGACTGGAGATGGATTGTAGGAATTAAGACAAAAATCTACAGAATCAGCTGCAGGTTTGAAGCTTGAGGTCTTTCCATGAGCAGCTTCAGCCTGTTGTTTGTGCTCATCAGTCAGTCTTAATGTGGGAGAGATGTGTTTCTGCAAAGTTAAACATTTTACTGGAGAAGGGGTCCTCCACTGCTGAGAGGTCATCTGCAATTTGGAGTCATTACAGGAAACACATCCGTCAATGTCTGCATATCTATCCAGTGATGAGCTTATAGAGCACTTATCAGAGCCTTTAGGGCTTGAGCAGCTCATTTCACTCACCTTCTCAAGGGACACAGATTCTGATGTACAAGAGGAAGCATGCTGTCTGGGAATTAGATCATAATTCTCTGAAACAGTTGTGCACGCTGATGGTTTGTGAGATGAAACGGTAAGGTTGTGTTTTGCAGAACGACACTGTTTATTTAGTGCTGATTCGTCTCCTTTCTGCTTCATACTTAATCTTGTTCCCACAGTTCGTATGGGAGAAGATGCACGGTCTGTGTATGTGGCGTGTTTCTTTAAAGAAAGTGATGGGTCATTTTTTAAAGAGGGACTGTGATTTTCGTGATAGCAGTTTTGCAATGATCTGCGGGAGACTTGTGATATCGCATCACCTTTGTGGCACAGTGCCTCAGGTGCGCTTTGCTTTGAGCCTCTAGAGGAAGCGGATCTTACACGTCTTTGACATTCACCTGCAGCCTTTAAAGGAGGTGTTTTATTCACTGATTGTGCAGCAGAGGTTTTAAAACTCAGGTCAGGCATGTTTTGCATCTTTTCATCTACACTCTTCACCACACAGCGCACATTCTTGTCTTGGGACACACTGACCACTTCAGAACCGATCACTTTGACTATCACATTGACCTCATGAGACTTGGGTCTTTCACTGGGTGTTCGATGAGCAGCGACTTCCTTCACTGCTGGTGTTGAAGACCTCTCCGTCTGGATCCCAACATCTACAGCTGTTTGAGTGGAGCAGTTTCTCTGTGTGCAGTCATTAGATTCACTGAAAGAGATGTTTGACATGTTGACGCTCTTCCTCAGACTGGACTTGAGGGCTTCACCTGTTCTCATTCCCTGGACGTCCCCCAGCAAATCTGAGGTGCTGTCGATAAGCTTTGAGATATGAGCCGACATGCTTTCCATGCTGGCCCATGTTGGAGATTCTCTGATGTCCACTTTGGTTTTCTGACTTTCAGGTACGTCAGTGTTGCTCCTTTTGTGCCGCTCTTTCCTCTTTGGAGCTCCACTGTTGTTGCCAGTATTTACCGCCTGAAGGCCACGCTCAGTTTGAGTACCGTGCTCACATGTCCTCCTCCTTTGGGCTTGTGTTTTGCTTGTCAGGGACTCCTGCTCAGATGAGTACACAAACATAATTTCATCCACCTGACTGGAGACGTGACCAAAACCGGCAGGAGCATCTTTACTTGAAGAAGTGTGGGTCACTGACAGATTAGCTAGATGATTGTGGATATCAACAGATGCCTGTTGACAGGGTGTGAGAGGAGATGTTGTGTTTCCTTGCTCCTTATAATCTTCCATACTGCTAAGGGTGCTGGAGAGCCCCTTGTTGGTGGCGTAAGTGCTCAGATGGGAATTGAAAGGCGAGTCCTGTCCATTCAAACCATTGTCAACGCTGCAGCATCTTGTTATACGTTTCTCAGCGCTGTTCAAAAGTGGAGATTTACAGGACAGGTCAGCAGCACTTCCAAATGCTGGGTTCCTACTATAACTGTGTTGGTTTAAGTCATCGCCTTGCCACTGGTGAATAAAAGGGTTAATGTCACTGGAGGCAAAACGCATTGGGGAGTTCTGCTGTGATTCACTTTTCTGTTTTGGAGGGTTTTTATCTACTTTCGTCCTCTGTGACATTGCTTGAGGGGGTAAAGAGAGTCTTTTGTGGGTGCAATCTCTACTAACTTTGACTTCATTCTTACCCTGAGTTCCAGCAGAACAAGACTTCAGCTCAGTTTTGCTCACAGACACTGTAGTAGAAATCCCTGGATCCTTACTACCATTCTGTCTTACTTCTTGTTTGCTATTACTCTGAGCACCAAGCTTCACCCATTTAGAGGAGAGGCGGTCATGATGCACTCTGGTGATTTTGTCATCCTCCTCATCCTCATCTGATGACTTGAGAGAGGACTCAGATGAAGAGGTGAGATGATTCTGGATCTTAGTCTTTCTGAGCCTCTTAGACTTGAACTTTTTAGACACAGGAGGAGAATTTTCTTGTTTATTAACAGATGTGTTCAGCTCACCCTGTTTGGACATGACAGACTCGTAGCAACTTTTATTTGCTACCGGTGGTATTTTGTGTTGTGGCTGTATAGAAACAGAAATATCTGCTTTGTATTTTGTCTCTTGGTGGTCTTTCATGACACAATCTTGTTTGCTGTCCATGTGAGTATCCTTAACAAATTTGCACTGTGAATTTGAAACGTTGTGGTATTGACTGTGATAATTCATATTGACCATGCAAGTCGTAGCCAAGTTATCTGAATAAGTCAGACAGCTGAACTCATCCTGTGCTGTAACACAAGGTTTACCTTCTGCTGTGTTGACAGTTTCATCATTTCCATCACGGCTAGGAGGAAGAGTCGATCCTTTCATAGAGACACTCTCATCAGTGGATGTGTTCTGGCTGCTATGACGTTCATGCAGTGTTGACTGAAGCCTTCCTCCAGCAGATAATAATTGTATGGCTCCAGATTTGTCAGGACTATTTTGGAAATGTTGTTGAATCATTCTGGGTGAGTTCTGTTTGTGCCAACAAGTGGCTTCATCTTCAACACCGGATGTGGTTTCCACACCAACATCCTGAACATGCTTACAGCCTTTTTCATCACCCATGGTGGAAGGTGTTTCATGGGGTATTTGGTGAAGTTTCACAGCAGAGTCATACAAACAGCCCTGTGTGTCCACATTCAAGCTTACACCACTGATGGAAGGATTAAGAAGGGATGTTACTTTTTGTTGACCTGAATCATTCATTTCTTGACACAAAGCATCTTTCTCCACAGTGTTTCCTTGAGGATCAATGGAGGTATCACACCCTCGCTTGTTTGATGTCACGTCAGAGAAGTTATGGGCATCGACAATGGTCTGTGTTACTTCAGTAGATTTGAGCATGCTGCTCTCATGGCTAGCCCTCAGTTCAGCTGGCAGATCTGATGCTAGGTGCTCACTTTTGTCTGCTGTCATCCTTCCCAGTGAATGTTGTTGTTCAAAAATTGCTCCTTCTTTCACCTGATCACTCATTTCATCTCTCAGACCTTTTTCTCTTGGTCTACTTTCACTATTACATGCAAAATGACACACAGAGGATGACAAGGAATTCAGGCTTTGACTCCTGCTCTTCCTGTCAACATCTCTGCCAATCAATGACAACCTCATGTGCTCTTTGACCACTTCTGAAATTCTCAGGTCAATGGCACTACAAATAGCATCTGACTTGCATACGTGTTTTCTGTTTTCTTGATGCATTCTAGGGCTATGGATTTGTGATTCCCCACCTTTTGTTTCTACTGTAGCTACTTCCTTTATTGTTGCATCTACCTTTTCTCCAACAGATGTAGCACTCTGTGGACTTTTGTCACTAATTTCAGAGTTCTCAACAATCTGTCCAAATTTCCTGCTCATGGGATCAGAAACTGGTGTGTCTTGTTTAATGCTGCCAGCAACACAAACAGAATCAAATCCAGAGCTGTCATCTCCCTCAGCAAACTGTTTCCCTTTTGAGCCACTGGTGTTATTATTGTCATCAGGCCAAATATCCTCCTGGTCGCTAACTTGTGTGGAGCAGAAAGTTACCAACTCTCTGCCGTTGCTCCTTTTTGGAATTTTCAGGCTGCCGATGAAAGCATCCGGCTGGTCTTGGTTCCTCTTCCTGGAATTTTTACAAGCTGATTTAACAAGCTCCTGCTGTAGTGCAATGTACTGCTCAGTCACAGTGCCTTGGGTTTCAGCCTCATCCAACATTTTGTCCCTAAAGGATATATATTTGTTGTCACCAAACTCATACTGATGAATATGTTTCAGCTTTTCCTTTGCACCATCTTCAGTATACGGTTTGAAGGCACTTGCAGGGTCAGAAGTGTTAGATACTTGACCTTGGTTAGTAGTACTTGTAGAGAAATGCATTACTGCTTGACAACTTGATGTGCACATTTCAGTGTCAGAGGACATCATAGTGTCAGCAGCCACTGTGTCAGGTACATCTGTGAACATGTGATGCAGTTTGACTTGTGATGCTTGCCATTTAGTTGTTTGATCAGAGATCAGTAAAGATGCTGAACTTTTGATATTGATGAAGTCTGGAATATCTATAACTACCTTCCCCATATGTTCTACTTGTCCTTCTGAATGCTCTACACAACATCCTACACCCTTTAGGGCTTCCTCTGGTGGTTTTAAAATCTGTGAGTCTTGAAAATCTAATGTTTCAGATGGGTGTTGCGCCACAGTTACACTTACACTCTCAGTGCTAGTGGATGTTGAGCTACAGTTTCTAGATCTGCTCCGACAGCCTGAGAGGTTCATACTGGTTGGACTAGGACTGCTGCTGCTCTCTAACTCTCTGAACATCATTTTTCTTTGGAAAGGCAGAGAATCCCTGTGAATCCTGGGACTATCTGCTGCGTCAGTGGAGGACCAAGCATCAGTGAGTGCCAGCGTGTTTTCTGGCTCCCTCACACTGCAGCTGCTCAGGGAGCGTGGGCTGATGGTCTGCATGTTCCCAAAGTCCTCAATCAATTTGTGTACAATGTCTCTGCCTTTGGAATCTGCCACTAATGCACTGGGGGACGGAGATTTCCTTGTTGCATCACCGTGTCTTAATCTTGGGGAGCCCTGCTGGCTCCAGTACACCTCTGCTGGGATTACCTGAGGTTTCAGATGACTGTCCTGGTCTACACTGATCTCTGCTGTTCTATTGTGTGGTATGGGTGAACGGGAACAATCTGTTACTAGTGTATAAGTTGCCACCACTTTGTGACTATGTTTCTCCACTGGTGAGTATTTCCCGCTGTTCTCCACAGCCAACGAGTCCTTAGACATCTGACTGTCTTCGCTCTCTGCTTCGCTCTGAGCTGCTTCTTCATGCCTCAGCTGCTCTGCTAAGGCTGTCACATAAGCAGAGGACAGAGAATCAACAGAGAAAAGACTTTCACAGTCTGACGATTCTTTATCCCTGTCTTCTGGCTCTTCCTCCCATCCCATCAATCCCTGCTGTCTCTCAACCCACCTGCTGGTCTTGTTCATTAGAGCCTCTGTACTATGCCACCGCCTCTGTTTAACATCCTCAAACAGAGTCCTTTGGTCAAGCTCTTCACATGAGACTGTTTTAACAGCATGTTTGCTTCGGCTCATCTTGGTATCTTTAAGGCTCCTGTCTCTTCCTTGTCTCCAGTGAAATTTGCTTGCTAACCTCCCCAGAGATTTAGGGCCTCTTCCTCCATTCACACCTGATGGTGGTTTCCTGAACACTTTGGACAGAGCTGTTTTTAACCTGGGCCCAATGGAATGAGAGAAAGACTTCCTGATGGTTTCCAGTCCTCTGTTACCTGAATGGGGTTGAGTTATCTCATTCACACAACGGTCAATCAGAGAACTGGTTTTACAAGTTGTCGGTTCTTCTATATTTTCTTTGCTGACTGGTTGCAAAGCAGGTCCAAGTGGTGACTTCAGAACTGTTGCGTTATGATCAGATCTGTTCTTAAAGGAAAGGTCTCGATTTGGCAGCAGAGGTTTTCTTTCTGGTCGTTCCCGGCAGGGCTGCACTTGGGGTTCCTCTTTTGCAGCTGGTTCCAGTTTTTCAGAGGAGCTTACTCTACTCTGGCAGGCTTGACTTTGTCTAGAGAAAAGCGTACCGGAGCAACTCTGGGTTCTTTCCCGAGGAAGACACTCATCCGAAACCCACTTCCTGCTGCCAATGGAATCAGAGGTTGTGGAGGAATTTGACGTCAGTTCTGTCGATCTGTTTCTCTTGAGGAAGTGTCTGCCACAGAGAGAGAAACAGAAAGACTAATTCAAGATCTAAATTTAGGAAAATATTTGTACATAGGAGGTACAAGCAACCACAAAACAGACAGATTAAAATTCAAACTGCTGAGACATTTTAGACTGTATTAGTCCCAGTCAGTACTGCTTCCTGCCCTCCATGCAATTAACTTAGATTAAACGACTCTATATGCTTACCTGAAGATAGGGGTGTTTTGCGGGTAAAGTCGGGACAGAAGATCTGCAGAGAATGAGTGTCTACGAGAAGCAAATGGTCTTCCTTTGAGCTTTGAGGGGGACCCCAGCTCAGGAGAGTCTGGACTGTCTGGTCCTGGAGGCAGGGCTCTTTCCAGCCGCTGCAATTCCTTCTTAGCTTCCAACAGATGCCGCTTGCGGGCGATTCTCTCTAGTTGGTAGTGTAACTTTTTCCTACGGATGCGACTCTCAGAACGGCAAAGGGCGTGATGCTTCAGTAGCTCCTCCTGCACCGCCTTCTTCCTGGCTCTTACCACCTGGGACGGACGATCCACTGTCTGACCTTCCTGATACTCGAACACTTGCCTTGCTGCTTGCTCCAGGGGGTCTGTCTGAACTCCAGACTCTTGGGTGATTCTCAGCTCCGCAGTTGTCAGGCGCTGTTTCTCTAGTAAAATCCACTGCTGGACTGTTGGATAAAGATTTACAGAAGTAAATAATCACACCTGCAAAACATTTATGGACATACAAAATCTGATGTGGTTATCCAATTTGCCATGAAACTATGTAGAACGGCTCGGATTTTAAAGATGACAGGTATAGGAAGTACTTTTCGTGAATGTAAAGACAACGTACTCTCACTGTGCTGCTGTCGGAGGTGGGCCTGCTCCCTCTCCAGCTCTCTCTCAGCCTTTCTTTGTTCAGCCTGAATCTCCTGTCGCAAGCTCTCCACATAGCGCTGCTGTTCCTCCATGCGCTGCCTAGCAGTAGACTCCTCGCTGGGAGAGAGACAAGCACCCAGCTGGCCTTGGAGATTCACTTCTTTCACACTGTAAAGCCAACACATAGATCCAAGGTAAAACACAGAGTCAGAACCTCTGACTGAAAAAGGAGAAAACCAGGAAAAGTAAAATAAATCATTTCACTTCATCTAGGTAAAATTTCACATCTGGAATTGTCTAAACTGTCGCTGGCAGGTTTATGAATGGTATGCAGTGTTTTTTAAAAGCTAGTGCTGTTGGTTTTCACTTCAGCATCTTAGTAGTAACCAAGCAACAGCTGAGCCCGTCCTGTAAACAGCTACCTGGGATTGTTCACAAGGGTGGGGGCTATCTGCAGCATGAAAAATGATACAACACATGTACCTTTTATCAATTATGTACGCTGGATGTGTCCACCACACACATACAGTGTACACAGAGGGACAATTACTGTGCTGTTCTGTGACCCTCTTTTTGGAGACACTGTTTACCTGTTGTCAGGAGTCAATGGGCAAAGGTCAATGTAGGTACAGGTCATGCCACCTTCACTGGCCTGAGAACAGTAAAGAAAAGATCAACTTTAACATTTAAATTGAAGTTTTGTTAAAAAAAACACATCTTCCATCAGATATGTTGTAGAGAGTGATCATCACAAGATATCAACAACAGCATCTCATTCATCTGTTCATCATCAATATTATCACGACTGCTATCATTTGAAGCAAAGCAGCACCCACCCGTCTGCGTTCCCGGAGGATGGCTGCCTCTGCCGGGTGGTTGAAACGAAACTTGTGCACTCCTCCCAGGGTGATCACTGTCCCTGGAGACAGAGAGACTTCATCATAAGCTGTGCTCATCCTGCAGCAGTGTGTCGTAAACTGAGGACACTTGGTGGATGTGGTGCAGTGTAGGAGTAAGGCAGGTCTATATGTGTGTGCACCTACAGGATACATATCTAACTGTGCTTTTTTAAGTGTGCCTGCATATATAATTGTACATTAACCCATATACGTTGTCAAATCAGATCTGTGCATCGTATGTGAGTGTGCATAATTATACATTAACCTATATAGTATATAAAACGTACAGTTCAGTGTTTATAATTGCACATTGACCTATATGGGAGATCCAGTGCAATAATCACATGATATTAATGATCAGTTTCAAATGCTTCTCAGGTATTACTTTATGAAACATTCTGAGCATTTGCATCTAATCTGAAAACAACAGCAAAACAAAAAAGATTTTTTTATGATATGATCATTTTCTAACTACTGTTCAATCTGAATTGAAATCCCTGGGTGAAATCCCTGATGACAAAGACACATGGAAAATGACATGGAAACGCAAATAAAATATTGTGTTTCTTGAAATAAGTTGCATGAGTATATCAAAAACACGTGAGAACTTTCTTTTTTGTTGTCACCTTTGATAAAATATCCAAATCTATATCAAATGTATGTAAAAGAATGCAGCGAGAACAGGTTTGGTGAGGATATAAACTGACCTTGAGCAAGTCTGCAGGGCTCAGTGACCTCTCTGTCGTTGAGCAGGCAGACACAGCCGGGTAGTGGCCTAAGCGTCACAACACCACCGTGGTTTTCAATCTCACACCTGGCACCGCCTTGCAGAACTAGAAACAGAATGCAGAAGAAACAATTGCATATACTGATTCAGAAAACTGTGCTGATGCAGCTACTGCACTGCTAAATACTGCATATTCAGCACTCAAAGTAGCTGATGAAGAGAAGTGAACAGTCCATTTTAGGATATACAGTATAACGTTTTACCATGCATTCTCACATATACATATTCTGCCATGTACCATGTTTTATCCTGTGCGTTTTGCCTAAAGCTGCCAGTTTGCTGGATGTCTATTCTGGGATATTACAAGGTAGCAAGATGCTTTTAGAATGTGCAGCGGGATGTTGAAACATAGCAACCAAATGAATAAATGATACCTATTTGTGGTTCTTCAAACTCTTCATGGGGTCCGATGTGGGTAACTCCCTCCTGTAAAATAGGCATTGTGTAAACATGGCAGCTAAGTTTAACACTGACATGAACAAAAAATATCAAAAGAACCATTAAGCATACTGGACATTTACTGGTTGTGTTAAAAATACAAGCAATAATGGATAGCATGACAATACTTTTACACAATGATTCAGAGAACTATTGTCCTTTCACTACTAATCTTCCACTTAGCTGGCAGAAAAAATATAATTTGTTTACTTTGGCCTTATCTAATAGGATTAAAGGCTTTCTTATATGGTGTCAAGACCACATGTGTTCCCAGATGACCTCAGCTCTTCACATGCAGGAAACTGTAATTGTCAGGCCTAAGGGTATGCTTGTCATTGTCAGAATCAGGACAGCTTAAGCTCCCCTGAGTCCTAGCCTCAGAAGTAAGAGCCTCTTACTCAACCAAGCTTCATGCACTGTAGAAGAGACATGCACACACGCACAGAGATGGGAGATCGACAGGACAGTTGGAGGGTAAAGCAAAAAGAAAAGACAGTAGAAACGCACCTTTTCTCAAGAGTCTAGCAGAACAAAGAGAAAAAGTGGGAGGAGGAGGGGGAAGAATCTATTAGAAAAAAAGAGACGGATTTAGTCAAGACAGCTGACAAATCAGTGCGTTGAGCGCTGGAGAAAAGTAGAGCAAAGAATATCAGTCTGTGGGAGTTTGCGTCATGTTGTTCAAATGTGTCTCTGGGGATGAATAGAAATGCGTAAAGAAAGGGAAAGACAGTCCACGCCTAATACAACTAACATGCACAACACCATTAATACTAATATCACTTACAGATGTGATTCTAATACCTAACACTACATGAATTCTAAAAAAAACAAACAAACAAAAAAAAAAACACAACATATCATTCATAAAGAAAATGTTCATCAAGGCGATTAATTAAATAATACAAAAATCCCTCAATTCATACCCTGAGGTGATAGAAGACGACCCCGGTGCTGAGAACATCTCCATCCAGAGTAACAAGGTGCGGCTGGAGGGAGTTGATGAGGAATCCGGCCCGGTCTCGGTTGATGTCCACACTGTACTGCTCCAGCAGCTCCTTCTTGTCTCTCCAGCTTTCAGACCAGTCCTTCGTCAGCTGCTCCACCTGAGCAGGAGTGATGGATGAAGATGATGAAGGAAGGCAATTAAGGCAGAAGGCGGCAAACATTTATGGTCAGTGAGAAAATGATGATACAAAAAGCAGCCCCTATATTTCAAATACTACCTTTTAAAATGAAGACTGTTCACTACATTTACATAATATTTTTTTGCAGAGTACAAATCCCAACGTTTCCTAATTTTCTTTGAAGAAATTGTTAAGTTGGATGAAAAACATACTGTGCGCCAATATGTCACATATACGTACTTATTCCTACAGGTGTAGACATCTACAGCTGAGGCATCTGGTGCCATCCCAATGCAACAGATGAATCGAAACGTGTTTATGGAGCTCAGTACTCTGAAAGATTACGTTTGAAAATGGGATTGTTTTCTATGTTTTCTCAAGAAACAATGGCCTGGTTATTCAGGATATTCCATACACCTTACTGACATCTGATTACAATATTCTATTGAGAAAGATCAAGTCAGAAGAATTTGATAAATCATTGCCAATGCTATACATAGGGGAAAAGTAATTTAGACAGAGGAAGGGGCAAGTTGGAAAAAAATGTCTGACATGACTTGTGTGAACTAATCTTTTAAGCATATGTCATGCACATTTATAAATATGACATTTAAATGCTTTCTAACATCAACGTCATTGTAGGGAAGTCAGCTTTTCGATCATGTTTTTCTGTAAATGATGCTTGATGTGTCGAGGACCACTGTATCTGTCAGGCAGATGTAACTTGGTGTGTCCACCCCGTGTTACCTTTAGTTCGTTCTGTAGCACAATGTCAGAAAGATTCCCATCCCTCTCATCGCTCAGGGATGGACTGGGATTACGCTGCTGTCAGTCAAGAGGGTAAAATATGATCAGTCAAAAGGAAAATGTCACATGTGTTACAATGCAATCATTCAATCTTTACCACCCAGGGGATTAAAAATGTCACAAAGACACAAAGCACTGTATTAAGCCTTTGCTACAAAAACTTGTAATGTGGGAATCTCTTTTATTCAAAGCTTAACAGCACTAAGAGGGCTTTTTGGAGAGGTATACCCTGCAGGGTGTATCCCTGAGAGATTTAGCGCTACGCTCAAACGATGAAAGGTCACCATACCATTTCAAAGCTGAGCAGCATGCTCTTCAGCCTGTCAATCTCCTCTCTCAGTTCCCTGATCAGCCGAACACTGGCATCCTGCACAGATATCAAAGCAAACATTGATGTACTAAAAAAAAAAAATTGACTCAAACTAACTCAAATTAAGTCTTGGCATCAGCCTTATTCACTGACCTCATTAACGCGGGGCTTGTTGACTATATTTCTGGCATGGGCGGCATAGCGCAGGGTGCTGAGGGTCTCATTGTAGCTGTTAGCTGAGGGCGAGACCGCTGCAATACGAAGACAACAAAAAACACAAGCAAAGACAGACACACACAGACATTAGCACTGACATCACAGGAGATAAGATTAAGAGAAAGACAAAGAACCATACCAGTGCTTATGCAAGTGGGGTCACATTACTCAAAGCATTTTCTAAAGCATGACCATTACGTTTTAGATTTAACCAGTCAGCCAGTTAGATGAAATTATTTGCTAAAATTTGCTGCTTTGAAAAGCTGACAATGTTGAGTTCAAATGCTTGCAAAAAAAACTGTAACAACTTGAGTTGGTTGTTTTATAGTTAATGAACCAACACATATAAAAAGGTCCTTTCACAATAATGACATTGGTTCCACTTACTTGCAATCATGATTGTCTTGGAGTTCCCACCCAGGCTGTCCTTCAGCAGCCACGTTAGGACCGAGTCTCTGTAGGGGATGAAGCAGTGCCTCCTCCCTCCTCCTGCCCCTCCACAAGACAAGGAGCTGCTATGGCTTCCCACTGTGCTGCCATCACCCTCAGAGGCCATGCTGTTGATACTCTGACAGCTGCTGGACATTTGAGAGTTCTGGGCTGTGGAGGCAGTGGGGAAAATAAGAGCAAACTGTTGAAAGGAGGTCCACGTTAAATTTAATTCCAAAAAACTACATTCTTAGTCATCATCACATGAACTTCAAAATGACTCAATAGCAGTATCTTCATTTACCAAGAGCAGATATGACAATGCCCAAGGTGACCAGGGACTTGTTGATGTTAGAGCCCTCCGTCAGTCTATCCCTGCAGTAGTGGGGGTCTGCTCTCTCACTGTCAGAAACAACACAAACATGAGGTTCATGTCATTCATAACGATTTAAGATCAGAAATTCTCAGGGTAGTAGCCAAGATCCACTAGGGGGCAGTTCAGTCAATGACTCAAGATATGGTGAGGGGAAAAAAACACAACAGAAGGAAATGACAAGTTTCACCTTCCAGCCAAGTCCACCAGGTTAATCTTGCTGACAGTTTCTGAAGGAAGGTTGTTTTCTAGGATTGCCTGTAGAAAAAAGACAAACGTCATCAAACAATGACAACACCAAATAGATATTAACAATATTAAGATTAATAAAATAACGGCAGAGGAGCAATAATTGGAAAACACTTTCGAAACAGGGCCATTAGCAGATTGACTCATTAAACAGATGAGTGTGTGTGAGCTGACTGGAGAGAGATGTTGACCTGTGTGTACTGGATGGTGAAGATGGCGTGGGACCTGCTGCTGGCATCGTGGTTGTGTGTTACTGCGGTGATTCGGTTGGCGATGCCTTCCTCCAAAAGGTCCATGGCCTGCTTGCAGTCTGAGACCACGTGCTGTGACAGGTCTTATCAGAGAGGAACACAGGACAAATAAACAAAGAGTGGTTAGGTTGTACATGTGTAAATATACATGTATCTTAATTAACTCACTGACTGCCAGCCATTTCAAAAAAACTGAAAGTGCCTTGTGCCAGCAATTTTGGCCATTTTGAGTATTTTTTAAGACCATCCATCTATTTTCTTCCACTTATCCGGGGTAGGGTCACAGGGGTAGCAGCTTAAGCAGGGAAGTGCAGACTTCCCTCTCCCCAGCCACTTCATCCAGCTCTTCGGGGGGGATCCCGAGGCGTTCCCAGGCCAGCCGGGAGACATAGTCTCTCCAGCGTGTCCTGGGTCATCCCTGGGGTCTCCTGCCAGCGGGCGTCCAGGAGGCATCCTAACCAGATGTCCGAGCCACCTCATCTGGCTTCTCTTGATGTGGAGGAGCAGCAGCTCTATTCTGAGCCCCTCCTGGATGACCGAGCTTCTCACTCTATCTCTAAGGGAGAGCCCGGACACCCTGCGGAGGAAACTCATTTCGGCCGATTGTATCTGTGATCTTGTTCTTTCGATCACGACCCACAGCTGATGACCATAGGTGAGGGTAGGAATGTAGATCGACTGGTAAATTGAGAGCTTCGCCTTTCGGTTCAGTTCCCTCTTTCTGGATCAGCGTCCACATCGCTGCAGAAGCTGCACAGATCTGCCTGTAAATCTCCTGCTCTATTCTTCCCTCACTCATGAACAAAACCCCAAGATACTTAAACTCCTCCACTTGGGGAAGGATCTCATCCCCGACCTGGAGGGAGCACTCCACCCTTTTCCAACTGAGGACCATGGCCTCAGATATGGAGGTGCTGATTTTCATAACCAACCACTTCACACTCGGCTGTGAACCGCTCCAGGCTGGATGAAGCCAAAAGAACAGGATTTTTTTTTTAACACCCACAGAATATTTTGCACTATGACTCTGAAAACACAGAATAGCGCAAATGAAAGAAGATATTCTTTCTTTCATCATGAAAAAAAGTTTGTTTTACCTTATTACTCACAGGCTGTGTGAGAGCGCCATCTTGTGCCTGTTGCCAAAAAACTACTTTAACGTATATATACATCAATGGCACTCAGAGAATTAATTTATTGCCACAATGGGTAGTAATTCGTTTGAAACTTGGGGTGCATTGCAAAGGTGTATAATATAAAAAAAAAATATATTTTACAGAATTTTCCCAAAAATATTGCAAGGAACGATGGTCAAAAATAAAAGAGGATGTTTTTTTATAATAAGGTTAAAATTGCTATATTTTAAGGTTTTTTGTCAGTTATGTTTTCATCCAGAGCTATGTCGCTACAAAATCTCAGTGACCTGACACTGATCACACTTCAGTAAACATGAACATACATTCAGGCAGAGGAGAAAAAAAGATAGGCCGAAATGTGAAAAAGACAAACAGGAAATATGTGTCATCAATGATTGCTCACGTTTGATCTGTAATATTTTCCCACAGCGTTTAGCAAACAAAAAAAAACTCTTAATGATGCTCTACTTCCAGGCGTGAATCACATATCTTAAGAGTCTGTTTCACACGTGTACACACTGATTACAACAGAGCATCATGGTGCAATAACATGTGGTTACTTATTCCATGTTGTAATATGAACATCTACCAATATTTGAGTCACATCAACAGAATAAAAGAGACAGAGCAACACTGTTTGATGGGCACGTGTGAATGAAGAAGAGGTCAAAGCTGGGAGCCATAAATGTGCTCTGCATGTGTGGTGAAGTGTTCTCCTTGGAGTCACAAGGAAATGACTTCACTTCCTCTGGTCAACAGGGATTTCTCCCGATACTGACAATGGGTGGATGTGGGCTTTAAACATAGAGACTCTCTTATAGAGGATGAGAGGGAGAGAAAGACAGAGGTCGGAAGGGTGAGTAGAGAAAGAGAGAGAGAGTAAGACAAACTTAAAGAAGCCTGGATCAGAGCCAGGACAGACAATTCTGGACCAAATCAAAAGTAAACAGAACAAACAGAACAAAATTTCATCCCTGCCTGACCACATACTGCAGTGACTTGTAAACTAAACTCATAAGACATGAGCATTACTCATCATGGTGCAGACTGTGTAACAAGTCCATAATTTGATAAAATGATGTGTCTGAGTGTGCAGAGAACCTCTGCATTCTAAGAGCGAATGCCAAAATGTTTCAGAAAGAGTCCTCTACTATATGACCCACTGCTGAGTGTTTGGTACATTTTACAAAGAGACATTGGAGCTCATAGCTTGAGCTAATATGCAAAGTCTGACTGCAAGTCTGAGACACAAAGATGCAGCAAGATTCTTTAAAAGACAGAAAGAAAGAAATCCTGTGCACAGATTTGTGTGAATCCTCGTAGGTTAAAAACCATCTGAAGCCTCTAGACATTTAGTCAAGTGCTTAATCAGCAAGACAAAGAGAAAAAGTGTTTGTTGATTTTTGAGCTCAACATCTGAAACGTGGTGGGATCATGTTTGAATAGTTAATTTAAATTATTCATTTAATTTGTTTTACTTGTTATGCATTTTTAGGAAACATCTTTGTACAAATCCTTCACTCTACCCTTTTCTGCACAGTTTTTTTAAGACTGTTTATACTGGTAGGTGTATTTACATATACACTGCAAACAAATAAAGTCAAAATAAATAAAAGATCACTTTGTTTAAATTCAAAATGCATCCTTTCTTTGCCATTTCAGCAAGAATGGGATACATAAAATGCTGATTCTCCCCAAAAGTGAGTTTAGCTCTGGCAAGTACAGTATGTCTACCACTTCACAGAGTACAGATGCTGACACCCCGATCATTCACCTTGTACATAGGGTCCTTTCTCAGGGTGTTCTCTGACTCTTAGTGATGCTCTTTTTTTCTGCTCTCCTCCTCTCAGCAGGTCTCGCACTCGCTCGTTATAGATCTCCAGGAAGCTGCAGGAACAGACGGATAGGACAACATCTTGCTATGAAGACACTAATACAGTGCCATACATGTATGACTATTAAATGTGAACATGCCATTATGCAGTGCCAGTATACATAATGTGAGTAGTTTTGTACGGTCAAAGGAGAGGGGGTGATGCAACACAATGGACCCTTGCTTTCTGTGAACCGGGTCGTAGTCATGGTTACATGGTACATTTCAGAGCGCTGGTACGACCAAACGACCCAGAAACAGTCTACTATGAAAATTATTTTGTCTTTCTTTGTGAACGAACAGCAGGGGGAACCCATAAAAGCATAATATCAGCTTGTCAAATTAGCATTGCCTTCAAGAAGTTGAATGTGTCTAACAAAAAACAAGGAAATCCTAATTTTTTGCATTATTTAGCCTGAAGCTTTGCAACATAATTGTTCTGTAAGTATCCATGAAATGTGAATGTCAACAACAGAAAACTGCAGCAATTAAAAGGGGAAAGACCTTCCCAGTCTTCCCAGTACCTGATCTCCACTCTGCTTGAGTTTTGCCCATCAGGAAGAGGATCTTCACACCTAAAGAGACCCTGCAAAGAAAGTAGAAATAATGTAGAATGTAGAATGTATGTAGAAATAGAAATAATGTGTAAATTTATATTTTTTAATTTTATTTACTACATACGACAACAACATATACTCAAGGAGTTGAATTATCAGCATGCTAACTACATTGAAATGCACAATCCAGTGACATACCTGACAGATCCGAGGGGTCAAGCCAATAGAGTCCTGACAGCACACAGAAGAAAAAAACGTTTATTAATTAGTAATTTGTTTATTGTCAGTGCAGCATGGTTTGGGTTACACTGTATGACTATTGAATTGCCTAAAAAATGCCTGGTGAGTATGTATATGATGTCATGCACAGATTGGTCACCTCACCGGTGTCCCCATCATGGTGTACGTCTTTCCAGATCCTGTTTGGCCGTAAGCGAATAGACACACATTGTAGCCCTGTGAGGCTCCGGACAGCACCGACACACCCAGGTCCTGGAACACCTGAGCAACATTAAGGAACACACCCTAAATCACACATACAGCAAAGAAATGTCTAGAAATAACTGGGGGGAGTCAAAACTGTCTAAGAAGGGTGCTAATTCAAATTCACATCTTAACGAAAGTGAATGCGTCTGAAAGAGCGTTTTACCAAAAACATGGGTGTTCTCGTGAGTGTTTACAGTGTAAGCTGATGTCCTTGATCTTACTCGCATTGTGTTTTTACATGAGTGTAGATTTACACCAAGGTTTCACGATCACAATGCTGTGGCAGCGGGCCAGTGGTGGCGAGGTAATGTTACTTCCTGCCGAGGTGTTTGGGTAAGGAGCTGGGAGGTCAGTTCAGGGGGGTCAGTTAATATTCTGGATAAACAACTTGGCAGAGTGTGTATGTGATCAAATCAAATGGGAGGGTAAAAAGACTTTGAAAAGTGACTGGGTCAGGAAAATAAACCTTGCCTAAAAGCGCGTTAGTGAGACCGGGATGTGAGAGAGTCCAACTTAATCAACAATCAGCTGAGGCCTCGTTTTCCTCCTTGTCTGCGTCTGAGATCCAGAGTCAAGAGCTTATTTTATTTATGAAAACTTGCAGGCTGGACATCATCATCACAATATAATACAGAAACTCATGATGATCATTACTAGTTCAATGCTAATGACTCACAGTCACATGATAGTACATAGATGAAATTAGTTTTATAAAACTATATTTTGACATGAGACTTTGTGATGAAATGGGTTGAAGTACTGAAGTGCAGCAATTTAAATGCAATGCTACATGGAAGATATGATCATATGCATACCATACCATTTAAATAAAACATGCCAATGAATATGTAAGAAGGTTAAGATGGACATATACTGGAATAAACACTCGTGCTGGCTAAAACTTCTACAACAGTTCTGCACTAAATGTGTACCTACATGAAGGTTGTTGCTGTTGTTGTTGAAAGTGTTTTAGAGTGCTGATTTAACTTAACGATTATTTTTGGAGGCTTCAGCTCTACATTTGGCACCAAATGTTTTGGAATTAAACAACACTTACACTAGCTGACATAACCAGTGCCCTGGGGAGAAACAAGGACCTAATTCTCTTTCAGAGCTGACAAGAAGCCAAGCAGTGTATTAAGTTTCTTGTGTAAAAGAGGCAGCAAACCTGTTTTTTCATGACACAGAATAGAATTTCCAGATGCTTATCTTCATATGGATGTTAGTCGAGTATCTTTGCATTTGCAATGTGGCTGTTTTCTGCTCAGTGTCATTTAGGTTAGCAGTGCCAATATCACTTTGTGTGTGCATGTGTTACTGGTTAGAGGCAGGGCAAATGGACAAATAATCAGTCTTCTCTTTCATTATCTTTCCATTGTTCGTTACTGATAAGCAAAAAGAACTTTTCATCTCTGGGACATGTGGCCTCATCAGCAATCCAAAAGCTCAGTCCAAAGGAAACACATGGCTTGAAGGGCAGCAGCAACCTGATCTAGACCAGACCTGAGACACAGCACATTCCACCCAGAACCATAACACACCTCAGGGATCAGTAAGGGGTCCACTCCCTGGCCCTCAGGCTCAAGTCTGGAACAGGTGGGATACTGGTGGGTAAGCACACAGAGAGGAGAGGAGGTATTCTCTCAAAGCTACTACAGCCTCCATGGAACAAACACAGGAGTCATTTCAACACACCTCCCATACGTGTGTGACGACCAACCACTGTCAGGAGAACCTGGACCTAAGCCTGTTTATACTCTAGGCTTACAAAACGGTGGGAATAGGTTTAGGTTGGATGTGGTTGAAAGCTCTTGTGAAAGACCCCCCGGCCTTGTGAAAGCACCATGAAAAGGATTCAGTGGTCATCTGTTTGTTCTTAGGAGTGTGAATCTATGCGTGTTAATATTCAACAGCCTTGAGATTTCTGTGAGAAAAGTAAAATGTTAAACACAGTAGAGTGAAGCTCACAGGAAGGCCGAGACTTATCTGATCGCAACTGACAAAACCAAAGCCAGTGAGAAAACCAACATCCAAGGTTAGGAGAGCGATTCTGCATCATAAGGTGCAAGATTTTTTTTTCCCAAATTTAATTTACTTTGCACCACGGCCGGTAGCGCAGTGGATGATTGCGCATGCCGGCCTGGGAAACCCGGGTTCGACTCTCTCCCAGTCCCGGCTACCAAAATGTGCAAGGGTTGCGTCAGGAAGGGCATCCAGTGTAAAAAAAAAAAATAATAAAAAAATAAAAAAAAAAAATTAACGCCAAGTCTACAAGCAGATCATCCGCTGTGGCGAACCTGGAAGGGAGCAGCCAGAAAGGACAACAACAGCTGGGGCTGTCGCCTCACAGGGTTCGATTCCCAGCCCTGGGCCTTTCTGTGTGGAGTTTGCATGTTCTCCCTGTGTCTGCATGTTCTCCCCAGGTCCCCGTGTCTGCGTGGGTTCTCTCCGGGTACTCCGGCTTCCTCCCATCCATCCATCCATTTTCTACCGCTTATCCTCATAGGATTGCAGGGGGGCTGGAGCCTATCCCAGCTGTCTTAGGGTGAAAGGCAGGGTACACCCTGGACAAATTAACCTAATCCCCATGCATGTTTTTGGATGGTGGGAGGAAGCCGGAGTACCAGGAGAGAACCCACGCAGACACTGGGAGAACATGCAAACTCCACACACAAAGGCCCCGGGCCGGGATTCGAACCCAGTACCTTCTTGCTGTGAGGTGACAGTGCTTCTGACTTCCTCCCACCATCCAAAAACATGCATGGGGATTAGGTTAATTGGCTAATTTAAATTGTCCACAGGTATGAATGTGAGTGTGAATGGCTGTCTCTATGTGTCCTGCGATGAGGTGGAGACTTGTCCAGGGTGTACCCTGCCTTCTGCCTTAAGACAGCTGGGATAGACTCCAGCCCCCCTGTGACCCTATGAGGATAAGCGGTAGATAATGGATGGATGGAATTTACTTTGCATATGAATCAATTATAAAATTATAACTGTAGCCCTAAAAATTTACAGATTACTTCTTTTGATTAATACATTTGTTTTGCCTGTAAAATATTAGAGAATTATCCATAACAAATGCCCAGAATCCAAAATGACATATTCAGATGTCTTCTTTTGTCCAAATGTCCAAAAACCCAAAGGTACTGAATTTAACACTACATATAAAAAAACAGAAAGCTAACAAATATTCACAATTCACAAGATGGAGCCAAGTATCGGTTATTTTTTTGTATTTGAATTACTGAATCATATGACAATTTGTCTGTTCCTTCACAAACCTTCTCGTGCTGAAAAGGATTCCTGATTAGTCTGTCACAAGAATCAAAATTACACAAAGACATTTGAAGATATATTTTGGGCTGTGAAAACTAGAAGCATTTTTCACTGTTACAGACTAAACTATTTACCAAAAAAAAAAAGAACTGAGCGATTAATCAATACAGAAAAGAACTGCTAGCTGCAGCCTGACAAACACATTTTTCATTTTAAAGTATCACCCTGTAGCCTAGCCAACCATGCGCAGACAACAGCCACGTGTAACTAGTAAAAGTGCTGTCACAACGGCTGCTTTGCTCATTGACCTTATAAATCACCCGACAGGCACCGCGGTGAGGACATCTAAAACATCATTATTTCTAGAAGACATGAAATCCATTCTAACATTTGTGAGTTTTTTGGACCTAATTTTGAGAGTCTGGAAACAACTACTTTCATTATGGATTCATGTGCTTACTATTTTCTCAATTAATTGGTTAACTGTTACCTAAAAATACACTTCAAAATGTAGTGGAAAATCGATGTTATAATACTCAGAGACCCATCTGACTTACTCAGATTACTTCCTTTACTGTATCAACTGTTAAAAAACACCAAAATATTCCATTTTCTATCATACATGACGAAGAAAGGCATAAAATCTTCACATTTTCAGACATGGAAACTGAGAATGTTTGGTCTTTTAGCTTGAAATGTGACTGAAGCAATAAATCAAAGTATTGTTGATCCATTTTCTGTCAGCTGACTGATAGAATCATATACTTAATTGCCTGCTACAAAAAAAACCCAATGTTCCTGTTTGAAATGTAAGAAACTGTACACAAACCTGGACAGAAAAATAGGCTTTTACCCAACAAAGTCAAATCTATTTCCTAAAGTTTTCATGTTAAGAAGAACTGAATGAAAACTATGAGTTCCTTATGTAACTGTTGCCCAATAAATAGTAATGTGATGCAGTGTGCAGCCCCCTGGAGTCTAGACCACCGAGTGTTGCCCCCTGCCTCTTGGCTGAATGAAGACTTAAACATGAAGACAAAAAGCAGCGCCGCCCCTGTCTTGTCCTCATCCTACTATTCAAGAACAGACAACCTCTCCTCCCTGAAACACAGAGAATCAATAGAGCTCTTGTTAAAGCTGACCCTCTTAAATTTACTCCATGGGGTCGACCACAAGGCTGAGGGTCCCTCCAGGCTTAACACAAAGAGCACAACTTCACTTCAACTGTTCACTCTGTCTCTGAACTTGACTCTCTCCCCTCTCTCTGTATTCCTTTTGTTTTTACCTCGTTTTGCCCAAAAATTAAAAGGCTCTGAAATACTTTAAATAACCCCTGAACAAAACCACAACAGGAAGCAAAATTTATTCCAACCTCTTGAGTAAATTAAAATTGTGTATGACTTTGTCTAGACAGGTCATGTCGGGCAAAATTAAAACAATCCTGCTGTTTGTCATCACTGTTACACCAAATTATATCAGCAGATGGTTATTTGTGCCATTGTGCTCTGGTGGCCCTCTGCCACAACCTACTTTCACAATTTCCCTACAGCATTGGAAGGTATTTTTGGACGAACAAAGCAGTTGAGGTAAGAGACAGTTTGCATTGTGGGAATGGAAATACTCCAGGATCAAATGAGGCAGGAGAAAAACAGCCTGGAGATAAAGTGACTGGGCCATAGTAAGGGCACAGACTAAACACCTCCATTAAGAGGAAGGCGGTTGTCATCAGCAGGCCGCTGGACGTGTGCATGTGTGTGTATGTGCATGTGTGTGTCTCTGCTCAGTTAAGTCACTTAGAGGAAACAGCATCCACAAGGACAAACATCTCAGAGTTTGCTTTCCTCTCTGAGACAAAAAAAATGCATGAACAATCTAACAGTGGGAGAGGAAAAGCAGAATAATGGATTTCATTCTTGCACAGGAAATGCAGGTCAAATTCATCTGGTCCAAACAAAGAGGAAGGAAGGAAGGAAGAATAAAACAAGGCTTTGGGGCTCCAGATCTAGCAGAGATCTAGCAGAAGATCGCATCACATATCCTATAACATATACATGAGGTTAGGGTTATAATCCAAAATATACCCTTTTGTACAAGTCACCCTCTTAGAAAAGATAAAAAAGGTAGAATCACAGCTTTCAGAAAAAAGAAGTGACACTTCACTGTTTTTCAACATGAAAACATGTGGAACACTTCTCTCACTACACCAGTTGGTCCATTTTGTTCATTCATGTTGGATATTTGCTCACTTGAGTTTGAGGTTTTCCATCTGTTTCTGCTGCTTACTCAGACATTTATACACTGTTTACATATCTAGATTACTTATTAGTCCTGCACCTAATTTTTCCACTTATTTTGACGTTTCTACTTATTCTACGGGATTACTGATGACGATGAATCTTATTTTACCATATTTTTTTATGCTGCACCATCAACTTTGCTCATGTACATCATCTTCTCATTGACTACAAAGAGATGTTGTAAGACGTTGTTAAAAAAACTAATTTGCCAATAGATCTCAAAAGGAAAGTTAAAATGTCACGTCTAACTACGGTGGACCAAACCCCTTCTAGGAAAATTAGGTTTTCTGAAAAACAAGGAAGGAGCTGGGCTTCACACCAGAGATCTGCACCATGATTTAAAAAAAAATGTTCCATGCTAGTTTTCAAAAGTGGCAACCTGGTTGGTGGCCTAGTAACACAGAAACAAAGTGGAGGAAGGCATCGGAGTAGCTCAGAAATGTTGAAAAAGAGCGGTAATAGTGAAAGACAAAGAGGGCACGATAAAGACTGGGTGACATGACAGAAAGGGGAATGGTGTAATGCCTCTGTAATGAGATAAGTCCTGTAATCACTGGCTGTGGAAAATGCCAATTGCTAGCCTGGTTTTATGTGGCCTGCTCTACTCTAAACCCTGGAGAAGTATTTATGTGTAGCGTACGTGTGTGTAAGATGTCGCCAAGGGTGATGGCAAAAAACCAAAGTGAGCACTTCACCACATTTAAAAAGTTCTCATTGCTTTTGCCAGGTTTGACGCAACCAAGAGGGCTGAGATTAATTTCTCTCCACAACCACTCTCATTGGGAGGACATCTTTGAGCTCAATGCAAAGACTTTAGACTGCAGGCTAACAGTTACATCCAAAAGGAAATGCAACTTTCAGGACTCTCACTCTCTCCTCCATGTCCAGGACTGGACAGCTGCAGAGGAGGCGAGAGTCACTCAGTTCCCGTCTGGATTTCCAACTGAGTTACACGAACAGCTGGACCCTGAGCAAAAGTGAAATGCTTTTGTTTAGACACAGGGAAAAATGTCACTGGAGATCCTTGTCCTGACTTCCTCCTACAAATGTAGGTTAGAGAATCAGAGGTGAAAGAAGGAGATATGTGTAGACAGAAAGACAGAATCACATGTAGAAAGACGAGACAGACAAGAAGCTGTTTGGTCGGAGTTCAACAACACACTCGTCTGTCACACTTGGGCAGAATTTGTAGGTCAAATTAGCATGGGAGGGCAGAGAGGCTGCAAGAGAGGGAGGAGGGAGGGACAGGGATATGCAGGCCGAACAGATAGGCTGCTCTTCATTACTCTGGCCTCCCTACTCATGGGAATGAAGGACAGTGGGAAAAAATGGAAATAGGACACGGGAGTGGAAAAACAAGCAGGAGGCTCTCTGGCAGTGAATTCAATATTTCAGGATACATTCTTGTTGCAACTGACTCTGAGGCAAAGACTAGACTTAAAACAAATAAGTAAACTCATATCTGGAGCGAGTTTGTGGATTTGCTGCCACCTCCGCCCACCCCATGCATACTGTGTTAAAGGGGCCAAAGCATTATGCTGTAGAGCAGAGCTGCATGTCACAGTCTTTATGGCTGGCTGGAAATGACTTCTCCAGCCTGCAGACTAATGGGAGCCTGGTGTGATTTCCATATTGTACAACGGTACAGTATAGGTTAATTCACTGGAGAATAAACTGGAGCAATGTTACTACAGTTTGGCAAGAGCTCATGAGAGTCATTTGGGGACCCACAGCCATCAGTTAGTCAATAAATCTCTTAACTAGTGATGAATAACATGGAAAAATGTGATTATACAAACTGACAATTATGACACCAGATATGATAAAACAAAGACCAAATGTCCATTTGTGATCCCTTACTTCATTTTTCACTTTTGTGTTACAGATGTGCATTTCAAATTCCTTTGCCAGATTAGTTATTTTATCCATCTAAAAAATACTTTTGTGATATGAACCAAAGTGGGAAAACAATGGGATATGTAAGCACAATTTGTTTATTTAAGTGTGCAGCTACATAGGGGAAATGCTTAAAAATGTCCCAATATTAAGAAATATTAGATTAAAAAAAAAGAGGATTTAGAGCTGATTCCAGATGTGCTGCCAAAGCTAAACAATTGCTCCTCGGTCCATGACCTAACTTGTGTCTTCTGAAATCTGTTCATAGTTGGTTGGTTAAGTTGGTTTCTTAACACTGATGTCAAAGAAGAGGTGTAACCTGCAACAATAAAAACATGTAGTGCATCATGTTGGTAAAAAAAATCCTCTCCTCTGAGGAGTTAGTTGTACTTTTCCTGGCAGGCATCTATCTAACCACTGCTTCCATATGGTGTAAATCTCCCATTTCTTTGTTGACAGAATGTGGTTTATTTGGTGTTCTGTCTGTGGTTAATTCAAACCAGGCAGAACACGTGTGTTAAGGATTCTTCTCGTACACAGAGAAACTATTCTCTCACTGCGATCTGCAGCACCACTGACACACAGACCTAGAAACACTATGAGCATCATTAAACCACCCACTCCAGCAGGAGGAGGAGGAGGAAGGGGGGAACCCCAGCAAGCCGACTCCTTGCAATAAAAAACAGCATTGTGCTGCGAGACGAACCTTCAGCAGTGACGTCTTCTTTCTGAAATCTAACTGTGAAAACTGACTTAGTGAGGCAGCTGTGAGTCTGGCAGGCGAGAGTTAGGGGCTGCAGAGGCACAGTGGACCCCCTGCTCACTCCCCCTCGTGTCCTCCCCTACTCCTTCTCCTCCTCCACCCAGGAATTCACAATTCATGCCTAATCAGTTTCTTTTGCCGTTCTCTGTCTCAATTCTCTGCTCCTCTTTCCACTTACGCTCCCATGCCTCTTACCGTCCGAAACAATAAACAAGCTGAGGGGTATGTGTTATTAAACAGTGGAAAAAGTCATTTATTAGCTTGATATCTAACCCCAAAACAAAGGCAGCGTTTAGACAAACAGTCCCAACAGCTGCCTCTCATTATGGATTGTGGTTCTCTTCCAAAAACCTACTTCTTCTCACCTGGCAGAGGCCTACTCCTTCCTTTCTGTTCAACATTCTCCTAGATTTTTTTTTTCACCCAAAGATACAACTTTAAAAAAAATGAGCCTCCCATCCTGTAAGACAAGTGTTTGTCTCGTGGGGAGCCCTCAGAGAAAAGAATGAAACCACGTCTGCACCCTGACATATAGTTTAAGATACCACATTTCTGGTGGATCAGTGTATAGAGACATAAAAACACAAGTATCCGGTGTTAACTATCAGTGCAGCTAGGGGCTGGCTGGGTGGCCAATCTCTGGGGGGATGCTGGGTGTGGTGGGATAGCACTGGACTGGAAAAGAAGGAGTTAAGATCCATTTTCCCCTTGTCTCACTGCACCACTGGCTCAGCTTGTCTCAGTCTCCTGGGGACTAAAGCACAAGAAGAATTCAGAGCAAGTCCCTCTTCCTGCTCTGAAAAAATAGAAACGTAAGCTAAAAGATATTTTAGAAGTAGAAACCATGAGAAAATCCAATGCTGGCATCTACTCAATAATGTGTTAAAAATATATGAGGTTGGATTCCAGATAAGAGGGAAGCTGAATCCATACCCTCACTAATGCTTGACTGTAATGCTCCTAAGTGAAATGAGGCGTCACAACAGTGTGGGAAATTAACAACAAGTCCCAATACTGCTGTAAAATTTTGGCTGTGGAAACCAAAACTGCCCCCTTCAGCTGCATTTGGACAGGCTCTTCACTGTTCTAAAAAGCAGTTTGTCTGGTAAAACAGTTGAGTGGCTCGTGAAATACAGTGTCCACCTGCCTGCCACTGTGCCCCATTAATCTGACTTGCATCTCTGCAACACAGTGATTTCTGCATTTTACGTCAAGCTCCAGAGAAATGCCAAATTTAAATACATTCAACTGTGATGTGATGACGCATTCATCTACAAGAGTCTTTGTTAAAGAGGCAATTCTTTAGATACTGGCACAGGAAAAGAGGTCAGATTTAAATCCAGCGGCTCTGTCCTTCACTGGTGTCCAGTGCTTTCGCCCACCCCGGGTCAAGAGAGGAATGTCTCGTGGCAACCAGGCCACTGTGACTGGACACAATTCTGCTGAGGACAGCTGCAGGCAAAGCCCGAGCCAGAGAGAGGAAGAATAAGAAGAAAGGAAGAAGTGCTGTGTTGTCTGTTGCTCTGCACAGTGTGTAGGCCGGCATCACAGCCTGGTCTTTCTCAAACACATACAAAGGCAGCTCTGACGAGAGGAGAGACAGGCAGTGAGGGAGTGACAGAGGAAGGATATGGCGACTGCAACGCTAGTTATATTACTTAACAATGAACGCTGAAAATACTAATTAATAATAAGGCAACTTATGTAAAAGAAAAAATACCTCTATATATGAATAAGTCTTGGAGAGATTTCATGTAATGTCTCAGGTCTCAGCAACACCCTCCAATCAAAGCAACACAAAGATATCTAATCGGCCAATCAAAGCTGGGACATGAAAAGCGAGCCGACTCTAACATGCCATGTTTGAAGCAAAGAGACTTCTGGGTAACAGATGGAGTTGATATCATATCCCCCAAGTGGCGAACTGTGTAAAAACATACATAAAACACACGCACAGTTGCCTTGTTGTGGTTTGTCAACAAGGACAGTGTTTCCTCTGGGCTCTTTTCTTGGTACCGAGGTTGTGTTTGCCCAGTGTCAACTTGCGGACAAAAGTCTGGATTGGCACGCACTAGGTCTCCACCCACAAGAGGGCACATAGCACAAAAACACATTTTTAGGTGTGTAGTGCTGCACACATAGCTGCAGGCCAAACCAGATCTTACAGACTTACCAGTCACACAGATGCTTATCCATTTAAAAAGACGTGAACTGCTGACTAGTGTCACTCACTATACACTGACCGCAAAATTGCATATTCAAAAAAATAAATAAATAAATAAAAACAACAAGACATAGTTTATTCATCCCCAAAGGGAAATTCAATGTTTTCACTCTGGTAGAAACCTATTATTTGCACTGGTTCTCCTCTTGTGTATATCTGAAAGAGAATCTGTGTTGTTTTTTTGCGCCATATTTCCACTACGATAACCACAAAGAGGAACCACACAGTAGCATTAGAGAACCGCTGGGTTTGATGCTGGATGTAAACACTGTTGTAACGTACTGTAGCCCACAGCATGTCAATGGGAAAATGATGAGCATTTTTTTTGCAATAGTTCAGTGACCAATGTTAAAAACTTACCACTACAATAGAGCCGTTTTTAGAGTACAGTCAATAGCAGTTCACGTAAACAAACGTCAGTTGGGAGTTGGGTCATTACCTCCTCCTGCGAGGCATAGTGGGGCTCTGCAGGGTCCACCGACCAGTAGCAATAGTCAAAACAAAACTCGAGAAGCTTCTCCCTCGAATCTCCAGCCACATCTGTACGTCCATCCAGCTACAGAGAGGAAAACAGAGGAGTGAAGCACATAATGGTTACTTTTTAAACTCTCTTTTAGATTTGATATGATCCAATAACAGCCAACATCCTAACTCAACAAGACAAGGCATAGTATAATTATTACTTAATTTAGTTTGTTCAATATATAAATATAAAGACACCACTTGCTTCCATTTAATTTAGAGCAGCTATATAAAAAAAAGTCCCGCTGATACAAGCCTGGTACTACAGCTTCTGTTTGCGGGACTACTACGGTGTGGAATTGCAAGCAAGTTGTTTCCATTCATTAGCGATGCATTCACTCCTGCTCCAGTCCTTCAGTCGCCTCACTGCTTTAACAGTAAACACCTCTCTACCACAGTGGGTGAATCCTGAACTGAGGAAAGACAGCACACCAGCATTTGGACTTGTCCAGGCACAGTTGGACTGGAAAAAAACAGTGCAGCATTTAAACTTTTCTTCTGCATCACTGCTGTCAACCTGAACCATATTGTTCTTACTGACAGCACGCTGTTGTCTTCCATTTGTGACAGTCAACGTATTCCAGGAGTATTCATTTTATACTACGTGATTGGAAATATATTTACTGTAGGCGTATCCACTTTACTTAAAACTTACCCAGTCTATGTGCGTATAGAGGAATTAAGTACGAATAAACATGTTTGTGAGCAATGGGATGTGACTGTGGCGAAAACCTTTCAGAAAGTAGACGATCCATTCAGGATTTCTTCCTAACCGATTGCTGATAGAGCAATGAACGTGGTGACGCTAAAGTTCATAATGTAGAAGTTATTGAATATTTTTTATTAAAGCCAGTCCCTGCTCTATCTCCTCAGGAGCAATGTTTTCCGTGGAACACCGGGGACGCATTGTTTCAGTAAAAATACAGTTGTAGCTCATTGTGTGCCTCACCAACATTGTAGAAATGTATCGTTTGCATCTTTACATCATACCGTATTTGACGAATTGATCCAAAAGTTCAAATCTGGCAATATCTTTCTATCTTTACCGATGTAGAAGGCAGATATATACAATGACCTACAGTGATCGGCCTAATGTTTTGATTTCTAGTCCACCACAAAATAAACTCTAAGCTCATTTTCTCAAGATCACGAGTTATTATCACAAGAAAACAGTGTTATAAAAAGTTAAACCATTTTTTTCAATGAAATTGAAAGTTTATTTAGATTGACCTGTGCCTGATTTGTGTGTATACCATCACATTATTGAGCCACTGTTATTTTTTGGTAAATTATATACTATGTTATCACACTCCAAGGCAATTAAAAAACATTTGGGATGCCATGAGGGTAGGGTATCATGTTTGCTTTTGTTGACTACAGATGTAGTTCAGCATTGTTGCTGTTGCTCAAGGACACTTAAGTAGTAAATGGAGAGGGTTGAGAAAATTGTCTTTTAGTCACAGTTCAAACCAAACAGTTGGTCAATTATCTACATCATTATCCAAATGATGAATCCACCCCACCATCTATGTAGACGTCCCTTTCTCTAACTGCAGCATGTGGCAATGATAAGCTTTGGGAATCATTTTTGTTCAGAGCAATTGGCTTGCCTGAAAGCATGGCTGTTTAACGCAGCACTTTTAGTTGACTCAACAATGGCTTTGTATGGTGTGTAGGATTAGCCAAGAGCAACACTAGGCTCGGGTCAAAAGAGCTCCATCCACTGATAAAGACTCATGTTTTACAACTAAGTAAGTGAAGAGAACCCTGGCTTAATTCTTTTTATTGTTTCACTTTTTAATATAGTTCAGTGGCTCTTTATATATCATATTAGTTGCCGTTCATTACTTATCTTAAAGTTTATTGTCCTTTAAAATCCACCCTTTTTCCTTTCTGTCTCGGATCCTCCAAAACTGTCTCACTTTCCATAAATAATTATTCCCATGAGACCCGCAATAGCCTTGATCCTTTTCCATGGCAGAGGGAGGCCATATGTGGTTCGTCTCTGTCACATCATTTGTAACAGTCTCCCCTCCCCCACCCAACTTCTCTTCATACATCAGCATTTAAAATGTAAACAAAAGGGGCAGTTCTTTATCCACCAATATGTTCAACAAAAGGTCTTCGTATACAGGTTGTAAAGAGACGAATTTTGAATACTTGCATATATTTTGTGGACATTTTCAATATGATCCTCAACTAGCTTTTGCATCTACAAGCAATGTCCTTCAAAGTTTTATCACCTCAATACGAGCTAATGCAAACATTCACAAGGAAAAATGTGGTGGAACAGCTCCAGGGTGCAGCTCAACCAATCAGACAAGTCCACTCAGCCATCTGACACAGCAGGTTAGTAAGTTGGAGTGAGTATCTGCTGACAAGAATGTGCAGCTAATTATTATTTCCAAATGCGTCCTTGAAACCTAAACTAATAACTAAAACAAAACGCAAACCAGAAATGACCACAGTATAAGACAACATTTTACAGTGCTCTTGTCTTGCAAATAGAACTAGTATTAATAACACCTGGAGACAGATCCCCCCCCCCTTAAAAAACACCAAAGATATAGTACATTCCTTTTTATTTATTCTATCCAGCTTCTTAGTCAGGAATATCTCAAGTGTGCTGTAGTTGTGTTGCTGTTTTGCAGTGTTAGAGTACATGTGCTTGACAGGAGGCGATTTTCAATCAGTGTGTATGTGTGAGCTCAACACACATAATAAACAACAGTGACATCAAGCAGGAAAGGGCTGATCCGAGGCTGTAAACATCCTGTTGCCATGATAGATGTCCTCTACACAATACGATCGGATATTTTCACAAAAAAATACTCACCTTCACATTTTTGATCCTCACAAGCTTATCCTCCACCTGGACTGCTAGCCTTCCTCCATCTGCACTCTCCCTGTGAGCAAGAAGACAAGAGTTTCTTCGGTCAACACTGAAAACATCCATATTTGGAAGCGTAAAGAAATGTGACGATTGTTTATGGATCGCACAGAAAACATGAACACATATTCCCAATAGAGAAGAGGGGATCTAAGAGACGCTATCAGTGTTGATGAGTGCCTCCTGCTCAGAAGGCAAACCAGGCACTGACAAAGGTTTTATTCTGGATTCAACACCCTGCAGATGGATTCTAACAGGTTTAAAACACTCTTTTTGCTGGCACAGATATAATTGAAATGGTGGTCAGATAAATTAAGGCCACTTGACTTGAGGCCGTCACATGACAGTTCGCACAGTGAATCTTTGTGTGAGCGATCCCTGAAATCGCCCCTGACCAGATTCATATTCAAATGAAAACAGAGCCTCACATCCTGCAAAGACCTCACTCTGATGAGTCAGTGAGAACATGCAAAAGTTTTGAGTTTGTGTGAGTGTGTGTATAACTGGGACCAGTGTGTCCTCGGTGTGTAAAACAAGGTCAACTCGGCTATGTGCTTCAGCAGCTGGACCAAGCACATCTGATGCAACACATGCGAAACCGGAGGCAATCACAACATGCAGCTGAGAGAAAGTCGATCTGCAGGAGCAATGATGATGGCAAATGCTGCGTGTAGTGCAAACACTCTGTCTCTGTGGTGGGTTAGGGGTAGACGGGGAAGCTGTTGCAATCGTCAGTTCTCCCTGTGCTTCACCACGTGGGACTAATTTTGCCAACCCCAGCAGTGGCCCATCCCAAAACCACCAGCGTTCAATCTCAGCCTCTGAGTAGCATGGAGGAGAGGAGGTTGGTGGTGGAAAATAGTAAACCTCATAAAAAATGTGTGTTGATACAAACCCAAGACAGGCAATTTCACAATCAGATCAACAGTTTTTTGCACATGTGAGTGGGTTCTTGCAATCTCACAGGGGGGTTTGAATCCTAAAACAATGAACAACACAATTCTGTGCCCAGTTGTACGAGGAAACGCAGTTGACCAGATGGCGTTAACGTTATCTCTGTCACACAGCGGGCCCTCATTCAAATAAGGAAATACATCCTTCACTTAAGAGAAAATTGGAAAAAAGCAGCAGAAAATGAGACTGACACAACCAAAAATCAGGAAGCAGAGATTTGCATGACAGTGAACATTATGTATGAGAAATGCTTTTGTTACGCAAACTACCAGGAAGACTGGTTAAAAGAATCATTGTCCAGCCCTTCACAGGCTGAATAATGCTTTGTTATGGAACTGTAGTGGCCTTCAGATCAAGCACCTCTGAAATACATCCTGCAGGAGTTCAATTTAATTCAGTGCACTACCATAGGACTTTATAGGTACTAGATCCCAACACTCAGACTTTTAATGTTATTCAACATGTTGTAGCAATTTTCTAGTTGATGTAAATCAGTTCTCCAGTGGAGCAAAGAAACTTTACAACCTCCCTGTTTTACTTAAACAGCACAACACCAATAAAATGGGGGGGGGGGGGGGGTAGCTTAAAGTAAAATGGACAAATGAGTATTAAGTCTGTTTGGTGTATTAGAATTTTTATGTATCATTATCTGATCAATACACATTTGTATACAGAAAAACTTTGTTAATACTTAATGCATACATTTAAGTATACTTTAAGTGGAGAGCACAAAGTTTCCAATGAAGTTTTTTTTTTTTTTTGGGGGGGGGGGTGTTGCATCCATGTTTTTACTGAGTGTAAACATTGCATTGTTTCAATGAAGAGCTTGCACACAAGATGACAAAAGATGATCTGAAATACTCATCAGTTAATTTATAATTACAGGCTCCATTATCTTAATGGTTGAACAATTTAATCCTCAACTAGCGCACATTACTCAGCATCACACACACTAAACACTGCCCACAAGATGCTTCGTCAGACAACACTACTGTACTGACAGCCACAGTTGTCATTATCCACCATGTGCAACACTGAACTGACTTTACAGCTACAGTAGTTGCTAACTAGCTAGCTTAACGGTCGTTTCTGTCGTAGAGAAACAATGCTAACACAAAAAAACATAACAAGCACATTGTTTTATATGCAGTTAACAGCGAGCAGCAGGCTGGTAACAACAGTTCTGGCATTACCATATATACGGAGGCAACAACTAAAAAAGTTAGCTCAAATAATAATGAATAATAATAATAACTAGACTAAAAATTCCTGAAGAAATTTTAATATGTGCCTGCACACGACGCCGGACCCACGCGATGCCATGTAGGCCCAGCCTGATGCATGCTGACCCTCTCCTGCACCGGAGCACGCACTTCGTGCGTGCCTGTCCCAGGTTCGTGTTGAAAACAAACACGCCGCACTACGCATGCGCCTGTCCCAGGTTCGTGTTGAAAACAAACACACCTTGTTTCCTGTGACGCTTAAATCAGAGTTTGGGGCTTTACTTTGAAAGGACAGTCATAGCCACAGCTTCCTGTGAGGAAAAAGTTACCCTCCGAAGTTGGGGCTTTTATTTTGAAAAAACAGACTTTTATTTTGAAGGAAACAGCCTGAGCTTCCTGTCTGTGTGTGTGAATCAATGATGTCATCCACTCTCTGTATCATCAGCATTGACCTATGTATCATATCACAGACAGGGTCCCTTCAGTTCAAATACCACACACACACAGCTGCTCTGTCACACTATGCTTCTGATTATGAGCTGACCTGTCAATCACCTCTGTATAAAAACTATAAGGTAGAGCTTAGATTTTTGCATGTGAATGATGCTATGGTGATGGAGGTTCATTCATATCACCTAATTCTGCTGGCCACCCTTGCATGGCTTCAACACCCTGGCAAGGCACCCCTATGGAAAAGTCTAGGCGCGCTCTCTGGTCTGTCTCCCACACTGGCTCTCACTGACTGCCATTGATTTCAAGCTGAGTCGGACCCTGTCGAACTCCTCTCAATAACTCAAAACCGCGAGGAGTACGGCTTTGGGGTTTGGACCGGAGGTGGCAGGAACTTCGCGAGGATCGCAGCGTGTGTAAATTTTATGTCTCTAGCCCACTCAGAAGCCCGTCCAGCGGCAGGTTAAACACAAGAGGTTTCCTGCTTTCTCACGCCTTTTCCTCTGAAAATTAACATTGGGCCCAATGGAGAGATTTTTGGAGGTGCTGCCCTAATTAAGGGTCTGGAGCCAAAACCATAAATCTCAGAGACATAAGAGACACATCGCCACGGACCGAGACTAAATTTCCAACGTTTTGCTGTAAAAATTATGTCGGTGGAGTGAACGTGGCCCTCACAATCGCGATTTGAAAAAAAATCAGACGATTCTGAAACTGCTCTCCACTCTAGGTGTGTAGTTGTGTCACTCTAGTGCACTAATAGACACCCATGTTAAGCTCTGATTTTTGAAGATTTCATGGTCTGGAAAAAGTTGAAATGCTGAAGAAACTATACATTTTTTAAATGAAGATGAATTATGAATATGTTGCCAGGAAAATTTGCATGCTTTGAAGGTTGAATGGAATTTCTAGGTGAAAGTATGAGGGAGCTGTGACTGTTTGTTCACTGAAGAAAAAAATTGAATTCCGACCCTTTCCCCATTCATTCCTATGGGACATTTTTCGGTGGTTTTGGGGTCTAGCGCCGCCATGGTAACAGTTTTGACGGAGAAAAGTAATAGCCATGGTGGCACGATCGAGACGCACGATTTGATATATCTCATGCCTGGGTGCACCTTACGGTACGACCCGCATTAATTGCCGTCAAGAATGTCTATAATAATAAAAACTAGACAAAAAAATTCCTGAAGAAATTTTAATATGTGCCTGCACACATGACGCCGGCCCACGCCAGCGATGTCGGGCCATGTAGCCCAGCCTGATGCATGCTGACCTCTTCCTGCATCAAGCACGCACTGCAAGGCGTGCCTGTCCCAGGTTCATGTTGAAAACAAACACACCTTGTTTCCTGTGACGCTAAATCAGAGTTTGGGGCTTTACTTTGAAAGGATAGTCATCTCCACAGCTTCCTGTGAGGAAAAAAGTTACCCTCCAAGTTTGGGGCTTTTATTTTGAAAACAGACTTTTATTTTGAAGGAAACAGCCTGACCTTCCTGTCTGTGTGTGTGTGAATCAATGATGTCACCCACTCTCTGTATCATCAGCACTGACCTATGCATCATATCACAGACAGGGTCCCTTCAGTTCAAATACCACACACACACAGCTGCTCTGTCACACTATGCCTCTGATTATGAGCTGACCTGTCGAATCACCTCTCGTATAAAAAAAACTATAAGCAGTAGAGCTTAGATTTTTGCATGTGAATGATGCTATGGTGATGGAGGTTCATGCATATCACCTAATTCTGCTGGCCACCCCTGCATGGCTTCAACACCCCATGGGGCACCCCTATGGAAAGTCTAGGCGCGCTCTGGTCTGTCCCCACACTGGCTCTCACTGACTGCCATTGATTTCAAGCTGAGTCAGACCCCGCCAAACTCCTCTAAATAACTCCCCAACCGTAAGGCGTACAGCTTTGGGGTTTGGACCGTAGGCGGCAGGAGCTCGCGAGGATCGCAGCGATGTAAATTTTATGTCTCTAGCCTACTCAGAAGCCCGTCAGCGGCAGGTTAAACACAAGAGGTTTTCCTGCTTTCTCACGCCTTTTCCTCTGAAAATTAACATTGGGCCCAATGGAGAGATTTTTGGAGGTGCTGCCCTAATTAAGGGTCTGGAGCCAAAACTATAAATCTCAGAGACATACGAGACACATCGCTACGACCGGGACGAAATTTCCAACGTTTTGCTGTAAAAATTATGTCGGTGGAGTGAACGTAGCCTCACAATCGCGATTTAAAAAAAACTCAGACGATTCTGAAACTGCTCTCCACTCTAGGTGTGTAGTTGTGTCACTCTAGTGCACGCAATAGACACCCATGTTAAGCTCTGATTTTTGACATTTTCCAGGTTCGGAATAAATCGATCTGACGGACAAACGGTACATTTTATGACAAGATGATGAATTATGAAAATGTAGTCAGGTAAATTTGCTGCGCTTTTGCAAGTTGAATGGAGTTTCTAGGTGAAAGTATGAGGGAGCTGTGACTGTTTGTTCGTGAAGCCCAAAGTTTGAAGTCTGACCTCGCTCCCATTCATTTCAATGAGAAATTTTCGTCGGTTTTTGGGGTCTAGTGTCGCCATGGTAACAGATTTGACGGATAAAAGTAATAGCCAACGTGGCAAGATCGAGACGCACGAAATGATATAGGTCATGCCTGGGTGCACCTTACGGTACGACCCGCATTAATTGCCGAAAATGTGTCTATAATAATAATAAAAAAAATAAACTCCCGTCCTGAATACTAATAAGCGCGTTGCTGGCTTAAAACACAGTGTTTTTTATGGTGTTTGGATGGATTTTTTTGGTGGTTTTTGATATTTTTTATCATTTTCCATCATTTATGTGTGTTTTGACGATTACATAGCATTCATGGCAGGCTTCGCCTGCCATGAATGCTAAGACACTTGGGGCCTCCCCCCCAAAAGGAATAGTAATATGTGCCGCCGTGCTCGCAAGGCTGGCTTCGCCAGCCTTGCTCGACGGCAGGCACATAATAAACTCTCGTCCAGAATACTAATAAGCGCGTTGCTGGCTAAAATACAGTGTTTTTATGATGTTTGGATGGATTTTTTTGGGATTTTTTGGGTTATTTTATAATTTTACATCATATATGTGTTTTGGACCTACTACAAGCATTCATGGCAGGCTTCGCCTGCCATGAATGCTAAGACACTTGGGGAACCCCCCCAAAAGGAATAGTAATATGTGCCGCCGTGCTCGCAAGGCTGGCTTCGCCAGCCTTGCTCGACGGCAGGCACATAATAATTTAATTAGCATTACATTAGCCGGCAGAGATAATTAATGCTAGCTACCACTGGAACTTACCTAGCGTTGAGAGGGCGGACCCGAATAGCAACTTTAACATTTGCCATGATGCCTTCCCGACTTTCCAACTCTCAGCAGCTGACTAACTCGGAGTTAGAGTAACACAGCGGTTCCCGTGTGAGCATTTTTAGTCTTCTTACACATTACACTCCAGTACAGCTTAAAGAGCAGGAAGAAGGTGTCCAGGCATCCGCTCTTAGAGTCATCTCTATCGGTTGCTGGTGACTCCTGTCGCCCGCCGCTCAACTAAACTCTCCCAACAAGTGAAACTTCCTGCTGGATAGAAAGGGAGGGGAGATGCTGCTGGATACTCCTCCTACTATCCCATATTCAAATATTTTTTTCTTTTTTTACATGTCTGTTATTATTTAAATCTACTATTTGTAGTGTTTACACTGGTGAATGTTCTGTTGCCTCATGATAATCTGATTATTAGTGGATTGCATCAGGAGTAAATTCCCTCATATCATGGGCTTTTATTTTGTGTTTTTTGTTTCTCCAGCCATTGCAAAATAACATCTGTGAGTAAAATGATAACAACACACAAACATTTGCACCATAATCAATCTTTATTTATATTTTTGTGACAACATAAAAAGATTTAAATTTTAAAAAAAAGGCAGCAGGGAATACAGCGCAGTACTTGTTCAACATGAACTAAAAACAGTCACAAACGCAGTCTTGCATTCATGAAATAAACATGCAATCACTAGTTGTGGTGGTCAAAGGCAGTGTGTGAAAGTGCTATACTAAAATGAACACATTTCATTTTCTCTGGTGGGCCTAAAAGCCAACAAAAAGAAAACTTATGTTGCAGTTAATTTTAGTACCAAGGGTTTCATTACAAACATCACATCCGGCTTGTCTTTCAGAATAATACATCTAAAAATTGGATGTTTTGGAATTGGAAACAGAATTGGATGTTTTAATAAGTCAAGGTTTTTAAGACACTGAGGTTTCTTAGTTTAATAGCTTCGCAGATTGAAGCTAATCTTTCTTCTATATTCTTGGATGTTTGAAATGTTTTATCTACTACTATTTACCTGCAGACACAATCATATACCAGGTCTGCTTGCAGGATAGTTCAACATATCTTTAAAAAAAAAAAAAAAAAAAAAAGGTATGAAACTGTGATCCCATAGCTACCTCTGACAGGCAGGGCTCTCTGGTTTTCACCAGCACCTTGGCAAAAGAGCAAGAAAGAATTCATGAAAGGCTCCTGTTGCTTCATCGGTGGGAAACAAAAGTCTGAAGCTTGCAAAGTCCAAGCAGAGGGTGACAGTGGAACGGCTCTGATGGGCTGTGCAGTGGCAATTCAAGAAATGATCAACAAGAAGTCACCCAGATATGTCTCTTTCCTGAATAGTACTGACATAAAACACTGTGGCATCACAGAAAAGATGCCCCGGGATGAGGAGCAGTATTATAGTTGTCATGTAGCTCCCTCTACAGTCTGTTGTGAGACTTGCAGCATATCCATGTGGCTCTGCAACTCAGCCAGAGGCAAGGGGGGTTTCACACCCTGTGACTGCAGCTGGAAATTCTCTATCAGCTCCTGAAATGACACGGAAATGAGAGAACAAAGTGAGCATGAGGTAAGAGTCAGAGGTCAAATAGCTAGTAAAAAGAAATCATTTTCAAGGAGTATAAAATGACAAGAAGGCACTGAACCCTCACCACTGGTAAGGCCACATTTGATAGCTTCTTCCAATGAGAAACGACCTCTTCCTCACTCAAGATGCCTTGGTCAACGAGCTTTCTAACCAGGAACAGGTAGTTGTTCCACTAAAAAAAAATTAAAGGAATGTGTTGGAAAAGGTTGAGAAACTGGGTGAAACAAGTTAATAGGGATAGAAAATGTTACATCTAATAAAAATGTCATTATAAATATCTGTCGTGCAGAAATCAGGCTACACAAAAGATGTGAAATATTGAAGCAAGCTTGCGAGCGAATAGATCAGTTTAGGTCAAGGACATTTGCTACAAGTCATTTCCTCCCTAGTTTATTATCCGTCTCTATACTGTCAGCAGTCCAATTGATGCAAAAAAAAAAAAAATCATTAGAAGGAATAAAAAATACTTGCAGTGGGAAATAAACATGAAATAACAAAACTAATAAAACAAAAAAAGACAATTTGAAGGCCATCTGATGGTCAACAGAAAAAAACACTTCAGGAGAAAAAAAAAACAGTAAAATAAATCGAATGCAATCACACCAGACAACTTTGTCCCAAATGTGTGCAAAATCATTCAAATTTCATGAATTATGTTTGTACAGAGGATGGAATCATTTTGTTTTGCTCAATCTAAAATCAGTAAAATGTGTACACTCATTGCTTTAATGTGTAATGCTCACAGGGATTTGTGCACACCATGTAGTGATGTATTTGAGGGGAATACGTTGAAAACATAAAATGTAGAAACGGTTGTAGCAGCGTCATCAGTGCTTCTGTAGGAGCCGTAGCAGCAGCAGTAGACGTACCTCGGTGTCGCAAGCCTTCAGCACAGCAGTGAGAGTGAGCGGGGTGAAGAGCAGGTGGAGGGGGGCGGAGGAACAGCAGTCTCCTCCCCACAGCTCGGCAAGCTGCTCCAGCAGTGCTCGGACAAAAGGCTCTGATCCTGAACCAGGACTCACAATGACCCCATCACCTCCACCGCACCCTGACAACGACCGTATGGGCAGCTCTGCAGACACTGAGCAGATGCACACAACACAGCACATCAAGTAGACCTTGTGTTGTTATTAGCCAGTTGAACAGTTAAGCAGCAAACACATTACATATCATAAATACATAGTTTCCCTGTAATTATCAGTGATAGTCTCTCTTACCCAGTTTGCAGGCCAGCAGGACAGTAGAGTTCAGTAGCATCTGCTCTGACACCACAGTTGAGAACTGAATTCAGAAAAACAGAGCAGAGTGATGAATACTGGCAAACAACAGTAAACCCACCACAGGGTTTGCTTTTGTTTTGTTGCACTGTGTGTTACATGGACCTTTCTGCAGGCCAGTGTGTCTCCCACTCTCTGTAACAGCATTTTCAGCTGAGAGCTAGTTGGCAGCTCCTCATCAGCCCTGGGGCCGACTGCAATGCTTAGCAACTCCTATATGGAAATTCAAGCAGAAGTTCAGACAGACCTGAAGATGCAAGAAGTTTGTGTTTAAATTTCCTTTCCACAATGTCAAGATAAGGAAACATCAAACCAAAAACTCACTAAGAAAATAATGAAATTCTACTAAAAGGGCTATTTTGTAGACCACTTCTGTGCAGCTCCCCCTGATGAATTTCTATTTCCTCTCATGCGGGCATACCTTCATCTCAATGAGGATGTCAGAGGGCAGTGAAGCACTGTGGCTGCAGTGCGGTGGGCAGGATGTCACTTTCTCACTTCCCTGTTTCCTCTTGTGAGTAGTTGACTGCTCCTGGGTGGGCATCTCAAGCAGAGCCTCATCATCCTTCGAGTCTGAAGCCACTGGGCTCCCCATAGCTTTCATCACGCGATCAAATCTGCTCTTCCACTCGCGTCTTATCAAGGCTGGTGGAGATAAAAACAGAGAAATCAGAGCACTAATAACAAAGACAATATATCACTGGATGCATATTTTGAGCAAATGAAAAAAATGTCATACATTGGAAAAAGGAAAGTATCAAAGTGTATTTGATTTGTATTTAACACAGTAAAAACAAACATGGTGCACTGAGAAGCTACCTGTGATGTTGGCTGAGAGCCAGCTGCAGGCCTTCTCTGTTGCAAGTCGTTTGGTGATGTTTTCAGATGTGGTCAGGACCTACAGAGAGTGAGTGAAAAAAAAAAACATGAAAAACACACACGTTTACACTGTTACTGTTTGCTTTGGGAACATTTCTTTGATATGATCCTTTTTGCATGTTATTTTTTTACACAACTTACAACAGGAGAGGTCTCATCAGGGAGCAGAATCCGTATGGCCTCAGGACTCTTTTCGCAGCAAAATCTGCAAAACCACATTGAGATTACCACACAGAAGTGAGACGCTGGCACTTATATTAAATCTGTGGACTCAGAGGAAGCTGCTGGAAACAGAAGCTGTTGTACCTGCTGGCTCTTGCCAGGGCCTCCAATCCTGCGACGCACAGCTGAGCACAGATGGAGTCATTCAGTTTTGAAGGATTTGAGTTTGGTGACTTGAGGCCATCTCGCACCATCTTCTCCCCTCGCTCGACCAACTCACTCACTAATGTGGCCCTGTTCAAGTAGACGTGAACACACGTACAAAAAAAAATCCCATACGTAAAGTACAGCTCAGTATTATGTTGAATGTGTGATAAGACAGTCAATGGCTTCTAGGAGGTGATCGACCAATGTTGCAGGCTGATTAATCACCATTCTATGTAAAATAAACAAATGTGAAAGATATAGTTAATTGCTGCTTATGTGCAGTCCCCAGACCCAACAATCCAGCTCTGTGATATTTACTTCATGTGCTTGACAGCATTGGATCCAACTCTCTCAGCTACAAACTCCACAGTGCGACGCAACGAAGGAGGCTGGTTGTGAAAGAAGGCTTGCTCGAGGTCCGCCTGTCACATTGAAGTGCTTGGTTTTAATAATGCCAAACACACAGCTCAGTTATGTCATTTCACTGCATTCCCTCTTCTGCTGACTCACCTGTAGGTTTTTCTGCGATCTGTTGGCGGTCGGCATATCCTTAAACTCAGCAGAAGTGGGAGTGATCTTGCGGATAATTCCTCCACTTTTGGCTGCACTTCCAGACACAAAGGCAGCCAGGAGTTTACGAAACTCACCTGGACCAATGAAAACAAAGGCAGAACATTGACCCACATTGTGAACAAGTTCATGTTGCTTTGTGGCCCATTTTTAGTGAAAATATCAAATGTGATCTAAGCTATCCAGCTACTGATTAACAGCCTTTTTCTCTGGAACTAAAATAATAATCTGCCCTTAATCCCTATAAAAGATGACTTTCCACGTTCCACTCACCAAGAAATGGACAACATGTGAAGAGAAGCTGCTGATCCACCAGGGGAATGCAGTCCTACAAAAACAAAAATAAAACCAGTATATTTTATGGACAAACAGCTACTTGACTGAGTTATTTTACTTACGAGTCCTGCAGCACTCGTGGTGCCGTCCTCCAGCTTCGCCACCTCCGTGAACTCATTGGTGAAGAAAATATCCTCAGGAATCACTGGGATCTGCAAAAGTTCAATTCCATATAACCTCTATGTAAAATAAATATATGACTGCAAGTTTGTTTTACTACTCACTATATACAAAACAATATCATTTCCACAAGTCATGCCTCACCTGGAAAAGCCAACCCAACACAGACACCATTAGAAGCTTGTTCAGATAACACATGTCTCCACATCTGCCCAGCAGCATTCTCCTTCAAGCACACAAAAGTAACCAAGAAGACAACAAGAGGTCAAAAAGGAGAAAAAAAAACAAAACTTTGTTTATATTGCTATTTTTTCTTATTGAACTGAAAGTATTGTTTGTACCACCAAAATGGTGTTTATTTGACTATTTACAACGCCTGTTACTTCTTTAACAGTAGTTTCTGGAATAACTGTGCAGACATGGAGACAGACCTGTACAGGAGAAGCAGTTTGCCCAGTGCAGTTCTATAGCAGAGCAGCAGAGGACCGATAAAATCCAGCATGGAGAGGAACTCCACCAGCCAGGGCACAGTCAGGATGGTGCGCCTCCTTTTTATGCTGTTACTAAGAACAGCACACACATCCAGCACTGGGACACTCTGAGGGACCAAGAGATTGTTCTTCAAATAAAAAAGTCTGGCAACAAACATTTATTTATTTAACTATCTATCTATCTATCTATCTATCTGGACCATAAATCCTTTAGTTTGACTTTCGGCTCTATTGTAATTGGCCTCACATAGTTTTAAAATTATCTGTTTTTCCATACCTTGCTGCGTAGGGCTATAGCAGTCTCCTGTATCTCCCTGGATGGTCTCTCAAATGTTTGGTAAGGCAGAAAGGAAATGAATCCCAAAAATTTAGCCAGAAGACGAGCGAGGAGCAGCACTGAGGTGAACCGCTGCTTCTCATTCTGCAGAGGTGGGTAACAATTAATAGCATGATGGTAAGTCTTTTTTTATTTGGTATGCTGTGATATTGAACTATCCACGCAAAAAACTTTTGTCTACTGTAAAACGAGCTTGATCCAATCTGACAGGGAACTTGAAGCATAAAGCATCTGTGAAACTGACATTTCAATAACATCCCATCTTCTGATGACATACCTGCTGCTCCATGTCTCCATCTCCCTCCTCCTCTCCCTCCCCGATGGAAGCTGGGGGGCTCAGGATGGACACCTCGTCCAGCTGGAGGAGCTGCTGACACAGGCTGTCCTGCAAGTGCTGGTTCAGCTGACAGCTGGTATACAATATGTAAGACATGTTAGATCACAGTGAGACAACAGACACTAAACCCTTTTCACAAAGAAGGACATCTTTCAAATGAAAAAGTTGCTCATTAATTAATAATTATTAATTATTGCTGTTATGAAAAGGACACAATGAGTTGTTATCAATGCAAATTTGTTGACAAATAAGATGTTACAACTTTCATGGAAAATGACTCCCTAACTGGCTTGTCAGGAGCTCTGAAATAACTCAGTCTTTTAATGCTGTGTGTTAAGTGTTACACTGTACACTTGGTGTGACATAGTGAAATTGCTGGTATCTGCTGACCAACTGGCTGCCTGCAGGAAATCTCTGAAGAACTCCTGGTGACCAGGGAAGGATGGAGGAGGGCAGGGGCCAGCGACACCATGAGGCTGAATGAGACGCTCCTCAAGTCGCTTCAGACGCCCCAGGCTGTCAGCTCCCAGCATGCCTAGCAGGTCAGCATCGGGAGCATCCCCAGAAGAGCTGTTCACACGGGGACCTTTACACATCTAAAGAAATATAAGGCAGATGTAAGCTAGGTTGTATTGTGACAGCTGTGAGCAACCTGCCACACTTCTGTCTCAGGGAGAAATATTATCATTGTAGGTTAAAGTCCATATGACATAAATTCTACAGTGAGAGTGTCGGGGAGTTCAGTCTACCTGAACAAGCTGCTTCAGGAAGAGACGGGCAAAATGAGAATGGTTTCCTGCAGAGGTAAGTTGATTCATCATCACCCTAAAAAAAATGAAACAATGAAATGCAAAAATGGATCAGACAAATGAATTCAATAGGAACATTTTCTTAACTTATCCATAAGCTTAAAATTTTTTTAAAAAAAAAGTTAATATGACTTGCCTTATCCTACTGGCGAGAGCAGCATCAAAGTTCCACCCGGGTTCTTTGTGAAAGTCCTCCCATTCTCTTAACACCTCATAAAAAACATCTCTGAGAAAAGAGCGAAAGCAGCAAATTTAAAAATGATGACCAAGTCCAATTCAGCAGTTTTATGCCATCTGCTACATACTTCAACTTTCAAACAGGTAGTTCTTCACTGAACATGTAGTGAGAAGGCAGGTGTACAAAAGAACAAATGAACTGTATACCTCTGTTTTTTAAAGGTGTGGAAAGCCTTGTCACTACCGAAGTTGGACCGATTGTCAGTAGCAGGCTGGAATGGGACTGAGTGGATGAAAGTGGAAACTGAAGGAGAGATCTGGAACAGATGGAGGAATAGAAAAGTAGTTTAGACAGATTATGATAATTTTGTGATGCATTAGGAGAGATATTCTAACGGTAAGTGGACAATACAATAAATGCATTGAATATTAATAGGGCCGCAGCCAACGATTAATGTGTCACTTATTTTCTCAATTAACTGATCAACTGTGTGAGCTACGCAGCATCATAAAACTGTAACGCTCAAGGCGTTCAAATGTTGTTGTTTTTTTCTACTAATTATATGTAACTCAAGGAAATGCGGTACAAAAGTGTTTTACCTTGGCTGTGCTTCCATCCTGGGCCTGAGTCAGACGGTCCCTGAGATCCGGAGAGAAAGAAGCCACCCGTTCGTTCTCTGCCAGCAGACGTAGGGTACACTTGTCCAAATGAGAAATCAACCTAACAAGAATACATATTTAAGAACCAACTCAGGAAGACTGGACCAGGGTATTGGTACTTAATTAGGAAGCTGTGTGTTGATATTCCTGTTAGTGAGGAAAACTGTGACACGAGATATAACAACTCACTGAAACTGATTCTCCAGAACCTTCACTGCAAAATACACACAGTTGTGTACTTGTCTCAGGTAACATCTCTCCAGGACTTCTGAAAATGTCAAAAAGGGGGCTGAATGTCAACACCAATTCAAACAAAAGTTTGAAAAGAAATATAAGAAAAGTCATGGGGCTTAAGTGACATACAAACTAGTTACACACCTGAATTCACTGCACACAAACTTCCCTGTTCACCACCATCATCATGAGAGAGAGGAGACCGAGACGTTAGCAACTGGACCACAAAGAAAAGCTCCAGGAAAATGTTTGGTACAAGGTTTTCTGTAAGACAGGATAACAACAAAAATATTTTTCTTCTGCTTTGGGGATTTTTGAAATCAATTATTATATCTATAAAAAATACATACAATACAAAATACATTAACTGATTTACTCCTAAAGCAAGTCAACTCCAAAATTATGAGTTATCTTTTAGGTTTGACTTTGTTTGCCTAGCATTTGCTTTACTCTCTCTAAATTTCTTTACTTACCAGAAAAAAGTGATATGAAAAACACATTTAACATGTTTCCTCCTCAGTTTCTTTACGTAGCACATTACCACCACCTTTTGGTCACTTACCATTGATGCAGGTACAGTACAGCTCTGCCAGCAGATCCAGTTCCAAAGAGAAGGTGACTTTGGATGGTTCAGGACAGGGTGTCTGCAGATCTGGTGTTACTTTCGATCCTGTCCTAACGCCTAATTTGGTGGGGGTACACAGGTCCAGAGAGGATGGTAGAGGAGAGGCAACCTGCTGAGCACGCTTTGTCCTAAAACCAAGGAATTTCTGATTATGAAGCAGCAGAGATAAACTGAGGTAAAGTAACATTGCATTGGAGTGGGAAAACTAATAACAGCATAGTTATTATTGATGTGTGTGGGGCTGGCCAGGTCAAAAGTATAAACAATGAGAATAAATACAACCACTCCACATGTGCACTTACTTTTCCCTCTTTAGAAGCTCCCTCTCTTCCTGCAGACTAAGAGGACTGCCTGCTGTTGACCCCTCAAGCACCTCTACACCCAACGGGGGACTAGAAGATTCACTGAATGGGGTGGAGGTGAAGCAGGTCTTTGGTTTGGAATGTGGCCGCTCTGCACTGACTGGTGTTGGGTTTATTCTTCTAGATGGTTTGGATGCCCTGAAGGATAATGGAGATTGTTAGACAAATCTAAAAATAAATGACTGAATCAGTGTTGACTTTAACTGAAAGTTGTTTGGACTCACGCAGGTGAAATGGATGATGATCCAACAGGAGGGAACTCCTCCAAGTTGTTGAAGTTGAGCTGCCCCACAGATTGAGGTGAAACCTGCTCATTTATCCTACTGTTCCCTCCTCCTCTACCGGACCTCCTTCCCCCACTTTCCCATCGTCCAGTGTCATCATTGTGATGTCCTCCACGCCACCCTCCATGTTTTCCTTGTCCGCCCACTGCCATGCCACCACCGCTTCTCTTGCGACCTTTCTGTGACTGGAAGCCAGGGCTGTTCTGAAGGTCAGGAGGAGAAACCATGTAGTCCCCCAAACTGATCCTCTGGCTAGACCGGCGCTCAGAGCCTGATGGCCTGGAGGCAGGGCTCCATCCTGTAGTAAAGGAGGGGCTGTTGAAGGCGTTGACCCCACTCAGAGAGTGGCACCCAGATGGACCAGTGACATCCCACTCAGCTCCAGGTGACACAGATGAGGCAGGAGAAAACAGCTGGACTCTGCTGGCGCTCCGAGAACCAGCTCCACCACCAGCACCTGAAGACCTGCAACCCCTCCTGTCACTGAAGCCCTGTGTCTGTGCAGCAGGTGTGGGACGGCTGGGGGTCTTAGCCGGAGTGGCAGGGCCATGAGTTAATGCTTGGCTGCTCTGCTCTCTTAAGAAGTTTAAAAGAAATGGGACAAATTCTTGTTTGTGAAAGGTCACCCCAGGTTCTCTGAATGCCAGCCTGTCACCCCCCTGTTGAAAAAAAATGAATTTATCGAGCTGAAATGACTCAGATGATCAATACATTTAAAGTCCAAGATATATAGTAACTAGGTCAATAAATGTTTTAGTCAGCTTCAGCAAGAAAGCTTTCTGCAGAAAATGTCCTGTTTACCAATGCTAACAATGCGCTAACATCCGCTGAACGGTACAGCATTCTTCAGATAGCAATATAATAATAACAGCAACACACAGCTTTACTGAACTATGTTTAATAGTAAATTTTCTGGAAGGAAAGCTGACTACGTAGGGTGTCGCCTAGAGTCCATCCCATCCAAGCTACAGACAACCTAGCTCGCTAGCTGTCCAGCTAAAAGTTTTGTTTACAATCAGTTGTGAGCTATGTCATCTTATAAAACACACCATACGGGGGCAAGCGCGTGTCTTATGTGTCATCTGTGTGACTCGCAAACGTTTTGGACGTACCTCTTCATTCTTTAGCCAGTTCAAGACCGTTTTAATGTCCACTTTCCTCAGCAGAAGTGATTCCAAAAGAGCCGCCATTCTGGAGAGGCGCTGCGCGGCTGAAGAGCTGAGAGGGAGGGGGCGGGGTCAGCGTACGCAACAGCGTAATGCGTATGACGTTTTCCAACCACGTGAGTCAAGCTGAGCCAAAACTGTGAAGTGTGATCCTGCAGCATGTCAAATTGTCTGTGATAGCAATACCTGTGGATACAGTATGTGATACCACTGACTTCCTTATGATCTCTGCACAAAAACGTTAAATGGGTTTGAAAAAGTAAAAAGTAATATTTAAAATTTTAATTTCAAAATAATACAATGCAAGACTAGAATAGAATAGCGTAAAACAAATAACAGTGAGACAGGAACAATAAACAACAGCAATGAAATAATAGAATAAGTAATAAGCAATAATAATAAAATAATAAGAAATATTTACAGTATGTAGCCGACTAAATAAAAAGGAAAAAATATGTTTTAATGGTATATGAAATGTCGATTAAACACAATAATTACATAAATACAATGTATTTTTACAATTTGGACTATGAGTGTGACTTCATTATGAATTAAATAATAAAAAAGTGCAAATTTGCTATGAAAATTAGTGGAAAAAATGACTATGACAGTAATGAGTCCAGTTGTGTTGACATCAGCCAGTGACATTTATGTTATGAAGTTTTATTGCTGATGGCAGGACTGTGTCCTGACCTGTTTAATTATGAATAATTATCATCGAGAAAAACAAACAAAATAATTTGATTTCATGCCTCAAACATTTTTAAAAGTGAATTTAATTATGAAACAGACCAGTGTTCAGACCGTCTGCTGTCGTTTGGTCACTTTCCTCAGCAGCTGTGAAGCTCCAGGTAACATCGTAGCTGGGCAACCTTCAGAACTAGCATTTAGATTTAGGCTAAACAGGATCAGCAAGGCATGGTATGACTGCTAGTACAGTCCAATATGCACACACGTGACTCATGAGTGCAAATAATATTTGATGCTTTGACATAACAGAAATATATGTAAAGTAAAAGTAGTGTGAGGGAAAGAGGTGGTCATATGATGGGTGACAGCAGGGTGTTTAGAAGTCTGACAGCTTGACAAAGTGGAGTCTGATGCTGCAGAACCTTTATTTTCTATAATAAAGTTTCACCACTGGAGGCGCTGTAGTCAGAGGAGACGCCGGCAACATCCCGGAAGTCAACTTTCTTCTTTTACCCCCTTCAAACATGGCGGAGGTCAGGATATGTTTTGGAAGGGGAGCGCACAGCTTCGCACATAAAATATATAACCACCACCTCATTGGAAGTCAGAATAAGCAAAGTAAAAGTACAATACAGGCTTCGTCTCTATCGGCTGGGTTTCTGTTGGGTGAAATTCAAAATGGAGGACTGCATGGAACGGACAGAGTGGACGTAGGAGTTTCTGCGGATAGTTACACAAGAGTAACACCACTGTTTGGTAACGGTAGTGTTGACGACGTTTGTGAAAACGTCGCTGGATACAATCGTTTCATTGGATTCAACAAAAAGTGCTTATTTATTAAAAAACCACAGATTAAAAATGTAGGGAGACTTCTACCAGGATACCGGACTAACGCCAACTTTCAGAGGACTTTCTGCACCTTGGGGTCCATTCGTCGACAACGCCTCGGTTTGTGTCGGGGGCATGGACACTTTGTGTGCACCAGAGCTTACAGTGGCAACGAGGCCAGATCTGAGCCTCTTTTCAAAACCAAAACAGGCTACTATGACATACTGGGGGTGTCTAATAGCGCCACTCAAGCCCAGATTAAAACAGCCTACTACAAGCAGTCCTTCGTTTACCACCCGGACAGAAACGCCGCAAGTGAGGAAGCCACTGCTCGCTTCTCTGAGATCAGCGAGGCCTACACCGTGCTGGGCAACAAGGCACTGAGGAAGAAATACGACCGGGGTATGTTGAGCCAGTCAGACCTCATCGCGACAGCCAGACCTTCCGCCAAAGACACGGGGAGCTCCGCTAAACAGTCAACCAGGAGCCAGCGGTCCGTGGTGGGCCCAGACGGCCATGGAGGCGTCTTTGATTTCGACAAGTTTTTCAGGATGCACTACAGTGAGCAGTTGCAGAGACAGAGAGACATCAAGGTCCGCAAAGAGGAGATGCTGAGGAAGAAACAAGAGACTATTGCAGAGAAGAAGATGGGCAGGATGATGGAGATGGGAGTGGCCGCGCTCATAGCGATGGCTGTTGTTGTAGTGGCCAGTTTAAAGTGAGGAAGAAGTTCAGTCACATGGAGGAGATTTCTGGACCGACTTGAATCATTTCATCATCATCATCATCATTTCAGTTCACATGGCTGCTGTTTAACTGCTTTGACCCTTTCTTCCAATCTACCTCTGAGAAATGAACAGTTACAAATAGTGAAATAGTGTGTTTAGGGTGCATCCTTATGTGTGCAATACAAATTGAATTACTTTGTCTTCTGAAAAGCTGCCAATCAAACTATAAAATACCTGTGTCAGTTCCTCAGTCTGCAGGCATGCATCCCAGCACAGTAGTGTACATTTCATTGTCTGTTAACACAGTAGTCACTGTTTTTCGCCCAGGTTAGTGTTACTCTGAGCAGCAGGGCTTACTAGTACTGATAATTTTCAATTCTTAATACAAAATGACAGCATTATTATTTAAAATCACTAAGTTAAAAATGTATGCATCCCTGAGGAACTTCGTGCACAACAGTTGCCATACAGAGGAGGAAATTGTAAGCAATTTTTATCTAAGATATTTTAAAAAATCTGATTGAAAACTAAGTAAGACCATCATGAATCTGATCAGGCTGATCAGTAAATACTCATAGAGAATTATTTGAGCACATCATTTAAATCCCCACTGTGCTATGAATGTATTAATTCACAAACTGGTATTTCTAGAGCCCAACTTTGGTTTTTATGAAGTCATGCATCATATTTCTTTACTTTAAATAACACACCAAGTTTTTATCATTGTTTCATGTGTTGCTATTTATGAAATATCTACAGCAATGTAAGGGATGTGTGTGGATGATCGGTCATATCCTGAGAGCCCATTAAACAGGGACATGATAGGAACTGTATGCTCATTAAAAAGGTGCCTTGGGTTATATTTATTGTAAAAGTCAATGGTGACATTGTTCAGATGTTAAACTAATAAAATGCCTCATGAGCAGTGCCTGTGAGAGCACAGTGAAACAAATGCTGTTTGAGTTTTTTTTAGTCAACAACACACCAGTACTGATTAATTAATTAACTGTTCACCTAATAAAATATCTGACACTAGCTGATCAAAGGAAACCAACAGCTAAATTATTCAAGACCACATTAGTCTGTTATAAACATAATGAACACAAACATGTAGTGCATTTAGAAATTCACTTTTCACACCACAGATAAAGATGAACAGGTCTGTCATATGAGTACACATAACCAAACCCAACTTTCAGTGCATACAGTAAAACTATGAAATATTATTAAAAGTGCTTGCACAACAAAATCAACACTAAAACCTACAAAAACAAATCCTTCACAGTCTATTCCCTTTTCATATAGTAGCTTCATAATTACAGGTATAAACCTTCCAAAATGTTCAGTCAGTAAAAGTGAAACAAAAGTGAAGTAAAAGATGATCCTGGCAGTGTAGAAATATCACTGATTGTTGTTATCCAGGACTGTAAAACAAGCTGCTTGTTGACTTTCAACAAAGAACTTGGAGATTTTTTTGTTGTTGTATATATATTGTTATATATATATATTGTTGTTATATCTGGGGAGACTCAGCTTAAAGAAACTCTCTCCCTCGTTAGTCTAAAGGTGAAGTCTCTGCTCTCAGATGACAGGGTTGAGGGCGTCGAAAAGCCGCTGCACTGCAAGCTCCACCATCTCTCTCAGGGAGTCGTCCTCTGTGCCTTCATCCTCGTAGCACACCGACTGATCAAGAGGAGAGGAAGTCAGTGAGAGGAAAAAAAAAAAACCATCACATGCATAAATTCTGCATCTCAGGGAGACAGGCTGAAAAGTTCTCACCCTCGTTTCCAAGCAGATGTGAACTGTCTTCCCATCTACTGTCACCAAGAAGTTTTTACCGTCACTGAAATCCACACATTCCTCTCCAAACATGTCCCTAAAGACAGAAGCAAGATAAAGTTTTTATTACAGTTAAAGTAAAATATGGTATATACAGTACCACTCTTCCACCAAATAATATTTTAAAGAGTAAGTAGTTTTTCTGTAGTTATACTACAGATAAATGCAAAATACTACAGTGTGTTCCATTTATGAGAATACTGAACAGCAATTAAGAAAACTGGTGATATTTTGCTTTCTGTTTTTGCCTGTTTTAACAAAGGAAATTGCCAAAATGTAGCTTGTTTTCAGACAGCATACAGACAAGCTGGCATCGTTGGCAGCGAAGACGAATAAATCCAAGCAGAATCAAACTCCTCTGAGACCTTCCTTTTTTACCCATGGTTCACTGAGGGCGGCACAGTGGTGTAGTGGTTAGCACTGTCGCCTCACAGCAAGAAGGCACCGGGTTCGAATCCTGATTTCTGTGTGGAGTTTGCATGTTCTCCCCGTGTCCTCCCACCATCCAAAGGTTTAGGTTAATTGTTTAATTTAAATTGACCGTAGGATGTGAATGTGAGTGTGAATGGTTGTCTGTCTCTATGTTGCGATGAGGTGGCGACTTGTCCAGGGTGTGCTCTGCCTTCTGCCCTAAGACACCTGGGATAGGCTCCAGCCCCCCTATGAGGATAAGTGGTAGATGATGGATGGTTCACTGAATAATTGCAGGTTTGGAAACTCAAGATTGGCTGCCCCCAGATAAAGGCAAACGTAGTAAATGATGCATATTTCAACTGACAAAATATTTTCTATTTTTTTATTGTAAGATAATTGTGCAACAAAATATGTAAATATACATCACTTTTAAAAAATATATATATTCTTATTTATTTTCAAAGCCAGAAGAGGCCACAGCAGGTTGTCCTACCCTGGTACATACTTTACCTTTCAATAACAGTGACTCCATGTATGCAGTACTATGTTACAAATAAGATTGTGTGTCACTCACTGCAGCATGACTCCGAGTCGTGTTTGGAAGACATCCATGTCCATTATGGTACTTTGAGTCTCCATTGCTGTTAAACATGAATCAAATGAAATACAAATTCAGAAAAACAAAGTCCACCACACTAACACGGTACAATGCATTAAGCTTTGTTAGAGTAATTAGCCAAAACTTCAGATCCCAATAAACAGTATACACAGCTCTTCAGCCAGACTGACCTTTCTGTGCCTTCGGGTTCGACTGGACTTCCAGCACTACAGTGGTGACAGCGTCGGCATACATGTCATTGAGAGGGTTTGCGAGCCACTGAAACAGCAGATGAAGAATAAAGTGTGGTTGAGGAAAGTGAGCCAGCTCGAAGAGAGCAAAATCTCACTATCCTGCATCAGACTGCTGACCACTCACCTCCAGTAGCACCATACCGGCCTCGTGGATCAGAGTGATATTTTTGAAGATCTTCAAAGTGTTCTTCTCCGTTCCATCCAGCTCCTCCACATCACCTGCGCCAAGGAAAACAGCCACAGCCAGTATGGTGTCAACTCAAAATCAGTGAAAGCAAAAACATCTTTGTTTATGCAAGAAAAAGAGCCTTACCTGTAAGGTTCCTCAGATGGCAGACGAGCAGAGAGTAAGGTCCAGTGAAGGGGATGACCTGGCTCTGTTTCACTGTGCTCATAGCCAGCTCTGTGTATGCTACAAAACAGACACGTCAGGTCACCTCACAATGCCTCGCTTGTTTGTCAAATAATAAAAGGGGACAGCATTTTGCACATCTGAGCAGGCAAACAAAAAGGCAGATTGTGAGTGTAGATCTGTATAATTCGTCATAGCTTAATTTGATTATTTTATTCCATGAAAAAAATACAATCAACATTTCCCAGAGTCACTGACTGAAAAGTGACTCAGAAATCTACTGTAGCCGATGAACTGCAGCCTGCAGAGTTTGGAGAACTAAAAACTACTTACTAGAAAGGTCAGAGGGATTAAGGATGTGGTAGTTGAAGTTTTTTTTCACCAGTATGCCTGACACCCTCTGGCCCTGTGCACACTTCTTATCAGCCAGAGAGCCCATCACCTGAGAAGAGGAGCACCATTCAGAGTGGATTTATGTGTTCTAACATTTGCATCAACGCCAGCACAGTGGCTGGCAGGCAGGCAGGCAGGCAGGCAGGCAGGTAGTTAGTTAACCTTGGCTAGTTTCTCTCCCCTGAAGTTGAGGGTGACAGCTTCTGTGTTGCGAGGGTTGTGGACTTCGATGTGGACCTGGTCGTTATCCTCGTACTCCCTGATCAGTGCAGCCTTCAGACGAGCCATTTCATTCTGCTCACCGTGGACAAGGATCTGACCATAACATGCAGACAGGACAGTCAAAGACTTTCATTTACAACTGAATTTTAAACACAAATCAATCAATGTTTTTTTTTCTCCCTCCTACCACATGGGGTGGTTTGAGGGCCCTGATGAACTCGCTGGTCTGCTGGTAGTCGGTGTGGGCAGAGAAAGAGATGTAGTCCACTGACATCTTCAGCTGCAGCTTCTGCCCTGACATAGTGGTGATCTCCTCCGGCTCAGACATGATGTGCTGCAGAGAGAGCACAACAGGAAATATACATTCACAGTTTCAAGAGACACATCCAATTTAAAGCTATGGTGGATAATTTTGGAGAGCTAGCAAGATTTTAAAGTGGCGCCTCCTCTAAGCTCCACCCTTCATCCTCCTCCTATCAGTGCTCTGTCCAAAGCCACGCCCCCTCAAACTTGAACATCTGACAGTAGGATTCAGCAGGACGAGGAGAGCCGTTACGCTACATCACCACAGTTGTAAAACATCCTGTTCAAAGCCAAGACATCAATGTCATTTTGTCACCTTTATAATGCAGACATTGGAGACTATAGCTGCGCAATATGGTCACCAATACAAGCGGCATCCATGACCGGCATACACCCACAGCTAAGCTAATGTTAGAATTGGGCTTATATGAGCAACAAAAGTAACTCTCTTTGCCTCTAGTTCTCTTTGCCTGATTAGCAGGGTGAACCATGAGATGTAACACTGGAAGTCGTATTTTTGGCTGCATTTTTCTGCCATTGTTCCCTACAGAATGTATTGTCTTGCTGTATTTCTGCAGAGGAGTGTGCTGGATAGAGACATCTGATTCTTCCACTGGACCCGAGTGTCAGTTGATTGGTCAGAGTTTTTACGGTCCTGTAGCTACAGAGGTCTGATTCTTTTCCTTCCTTTTTCTGAACACATAATGTATTGACTGCTCTCAGGATGGAAGGACCATTTCACCCAGTATAACAAAAAGTGTTGCCGTACAGGATTACCAGCTACAGCTTTAAGTTTACCTGGCCAGAAATTGATGTAATTATGTCATTTTTATCCAAAAAAACTAAATATATCTGTTTGTCACTACATAAACAAAGTCTACATCCTGACCTTGGCCAGTGTGCCTTCTACACAGTACCCAGCGATGATGACTCCGTTCCTCTTATCAGTGCACCAGCTCTCGAAGAGCTCTCTGGAGAGACCGCTCTGCATCATACCCGGAGACGCCATCACCACACTGGGTCCGATGTCATCAAAGTGGTCCATGCTCTGGAACCAACACAGAACACACACACACAGTTACAGAAATTCAACAGCAGCCTGAATACATGTCTGTATCTGTAGAGCTCTCTGCCTTGAGGTTGCTGATGTGCTTAAAGACGAAAGGGTTGTTGATATTGATGGCCTTCCGGATCTTGTCGTTCATTGCATTGACGTAGGTCTGGTAAACAGCCATGCACTTCTTGGCCAGAGATGAAGCATAGTAGATGGGGATGTCATGGAGCTCTGGGTGGTTCTGCCAGTACTCATCTATAGAAGCACAAAACACTCGGATTGGTACATAACAGATTACAGATGCAACAGACAAGAATAACTGTGCAATACAATGTAAACATTAAGCATCTCATAAGAAAGGGCCATATAACACAAATCAAGGGAGTCACACTAGACCTCTCACCCAGGATGAGCAGCAGTTCCTGTGCCCGCCCTAAGGCGAACACAGGGATTAAACAGCGTCCTTCTCTGTTGACAATGTCATGGACTGTGTTACAGAACCGAGCTTCACGCTCCTCCCTCTTCTCATGGATGTGGGTGCCGTAGGTCGACTCCTGCAGAAGGAATAACAGGATGTATTGTGATCAGCTAAAGCACCATTGAAAGTAGCGTTTAATATGAATTAATATGTGGCGTACTATGATTAAGATGTCAGGTTTGACACTGGGGATCTCTGCTGCCATCAGATGCCTGTCTTCTTGTCGAGAGAAGTCTCCTGTGTAGAGCAGCTTCGAAAAACAGATAAAGTGATTTTTTTAAAGTTTTTATGCATCAGCGTCCTGTTCATGCATAAAAATGCAGAATCTGACATAGAAACTTGTAGACGTTACCTTGACTCCAGCTATTTCAATCATAAACATGGCAGCTCCCAGCACATGACCAGCATGGTAGCACCAGAACTTGATTCCAGCCACCTCCTTGACCTCATGGAAGTTGATGGTCTCAATCTTATCCATGCTCTCCTCCAGGTCAGTCTCAGTGTACAGCATGTCATCTGCAGAAATGTTGCTGCGATAAATCAAAGACAAAATTATTACTGTAACGTACAGCATTATTCATTTTGTTCTAAAATGATGACCACTCCTACCTAACTTTGACGTAGTCTGACAGAAGCCAGCGGTAGATGGCCTTAGTGGCGTGGGTCATGAAAGTCCTTCCTTTAAAGCTGGTCTTTTGGAGGAACCAGGGCAGAGCTCCACAGTGATCCAAGTGGAAACTGGTGAGAGGATACAAAGATACATTAACAGTTATTTAAAATAAAACAGCTCAACATACTGTCAATAGGAGGGAAGACTCACTGGCTGATGAGCAGCAGGTCGATCTCAGCCGGATCAATTAAGTCGATGTAGGGGAGAGCATCCATTCCCTCCAATCCAGGGTGGATACCACAGTCCAGCTAAAATATATATATAAAAAAATACATTATTTATTTCAGCCAGCATAATGCAATCAGTATCAACACTGATTTCCCAGGAGTCCTTGATATACCACAGTAGCATAGTCATATAATAAGGGTGTCATACATATGGCCTCAAGGACCAGAACCAACCTACCAAAGGGTCCAGTGCAGACCACTGAATGACTATGTCTTTTCTTCTAGTTTTGTAATGTAACACAACCCAGAAAATTATTTTTTCATAATAAACTTGTACCTCTTTACACTAAAACACAGTGAAACAGTTGGAGGTCTTATTATTGATTATAACTTATTATGGTTTAACTGGCCTGGTCCACTTGAGATCCACCCTTGCGAATAGAACAACAGTATCATGATTAAAACCTAAAAATAATAATAGCCTGAATATGCATTAAGTAAGAATGTATTATTATATAACTGTTATTACTGTTATATTATATAAATGTCAAGACAAAGATATTAACCATGATTTTCCTTCCTTTGAACTCCAGGATAATGCATGACCTCCCAACCTCCTGACCAGCACCCCTGTAGTAACATAACAAAATTACATTACGTTAGGCGATCGTTACATTTATTCCTTGGTGCAATCACTTATAATCTTTATTCATTAAAAATGGACTCACAGTGGACGGATTAGCAGCTGGTCACTCTCCTCTGCAGGAACAATCACTTCTACTTTGCGTTTTGTCGCCATATGGCTTAAATTTTACAGGTGAATTAAAAAAAAATGTAACAAATACAGTAAATGTGCTCCTGCTGCACTGACTGCACTGTTTAATGCATTGAATGGAGAAAGAGGGGCGGACTTGGGTGACGTCACACTTCCGGTGGTGTGCCAAAATACAGCCGATGTGAAACTAACAGCGCAGAGACATAAAGTTCCGAGATAACCGTTGAGCAGTTATTGATGTAACGAATTCAAATGAATAAAACGACGAAGTGTTACATGGGACACGGTTATAAAAAGCGGGCTATATGTAGCCTAAAGCTTTTTGTACACTGAACAAAACGTATTATCCACAAGGATTTTGCCGCAATATCCAACTTTAGAGATGTTTTTTTTGGTCGAGTACTTCGTCACGTCCCCTTTAAGTTGCGTTGGGTGGAGGCTGTGAAACTCAAAGGGAAGCCCAAGAGTCAAACTGAAGGTAAACAGTGAAGCTTCTTTGAAGAATATTAATACTGCGATACAAACATGCAGCTAACATTAGCTAACTCTTTTTATTTAATATATTGCGTGTGAGTTTGCCAACCACCAGTGAGTGCTTTTTAAAACTGAAGTGTGAAAATAAATGCGCTGGGGGGACATTTAAGGTGGAGTAGGATGAGTTTGATGCACGCAGTTGCTGTTCTTCTAACGTTACACTGTAATATAATTGGGCCTGGTAGGTTAGCTAGATAAGTGATGCGTTCAGGTCAACACGGCCTGTTGAGTCTTGTAGTGTCTGGGGTGTCATTCAGGTCGTGAGGGGGTCTGTTGTAAATTTTTATGGCCCCCAAACCTCACACCGATACGGAAACACCGCCCGACTCCATCATGAAGACGTGCTCTTGTGATTTTTTTCTGACATGATGGAGGCATAAGGTAGAGTTACAGCAGCAGGTGTAACAGACCAACTGGTTTCCAGTTTAACTGCTGACTTCCACCAGCAAACAAAACCACAGTTATTACCAGCATTTAGCTCAGTATTATAAGCAGCGCAAAGGTAGTCTATAACAGTGGTGTATTATTGTTATAATGTGCAAGTGTTGTTTTATTATTTAATATTTAGGTTTATACAGTCCACACAGCTGTTTGATGGAAAGACACAGAGATCAAATATATGAATTATTAATGACGCATTCTCCATTTTAAAAGTTAACAATACTCTTACAAAATAAAGGTATGGTAGATTAAATCATGAATTTGTACAACAGCAGAACAGAATTTCAAAAGCTCCAAAAAATAATGAACTCTAGTTATTTATATATTTTTTATATTTTTTTCTACTTATTCTACTTGTTTACTGATGTCATTGGTTTGTATTTTTTATATAGGCCCTTATTGTAATGTTGCACTATCCACTTTGCTGCTGTAACAATGCAATATTTTTAATATAATAAATATATTAAAAGTATATAAAATAATAATATATCTAAATATATAAAATATGTATAAATATATAATATCTATTTGTCATCTATTTGGAACAAATAAAGGATTTTAGGATTGCTTTGTGTTGTCCTTAGGTCTGTCTTTCAAAAGAGCTCTTGATCTTAATGAGACTTTTTGAACATGTAAAACAAACGCGCCATTATATAAACATGAGTGACTGTGCAGCTGTCAAGTAAACTGAATCAAAGGATAAACAGTCTTTTATTTATCCGTTATTCAGAGTCTAAACTGTACTTTCTACATTCAGTTATTCAGTCTGTCATTCCTGACTGTGTCTGTGATGTTTCAGGTTTGGTGAAGCTGGAGAGCTGGATGCAGTCGTCATGGTGAAGGATGTTCCGGAAAGTCAAAAAGCGCCACAGCAGCAGCAGCTCGCAGAGCAGCGAGCTCAGCACCAAAAGCAAAGTAAGCAAACAACACCTCCACGTGCTTAAATGTTACGACAGAGACACTTTCTCCTTGTTGAGCCAACACCCCTTCATGTTTCTGACTCCGTGTAGTCTGTGGACTCCAGTGTGGGGGGGCTCTCCAGATCCAGCACCGTCGCCAGCCTCGATACAGACGCCACCAAGAGCTCAGGTCAGTCAGCTAGCTCATGGATGTATAAAATTTTCTGCACCTCTTTGTTTTTTGATGGGTGTTTTTTCCGTAGGTAACAGCACGTCTGAAACGTGTGCTGAGTTCCGGGTGAAGTACGTCGGTGCCATTGAGAAGTTAGAGTTTGACATGAGCAAGACCCTCCAGGAGCCTCTGGACCTCATCAACTATATTGATGCAGCTCAGGTAAGAAGATAGGGGTAACACTTCGGTAGGATTACAGCAGTCAAATATCTTTCATTTATGAGGATTTAATAAATACCCGTCTCCTTTTCGCAGCAAGATGGAAAGCTGCCCTTCGTGCCTGGAGATGAAGAGATGATTCTGGGAGTGTCGAAGTATGGAGTCAAGGTGGCCTCGCTGGACCAGTGTGTGAGTAGAAAAGCAATAGATAAGGTGATGTATTGTGCTTCAGATGGAAAGGTCATCTGATTATCTGACTGTGCTGGGTCATCAACACAACCAAATAGCATGTTATGAATTCAGCAATAATTTATAGTTTTTTCTGGTTCTGTGCAAAGTTGCCAACTCTGTTATTTTAGCATTCCCTGACATTTGTGTTATTCCTCTGGTACGATGCCACACTGAAAGATTAGTACATTTTTAACTAATTTACCTTTGAAGACACATTGATTGATGGTGGTCATCTGTTTTAACTGCAAATTCCAAAAAAAGAGCTTTTAATTGTGCCTCTGGTCCAGGATGTGCTGCATCGCCACCCTCTGTACCTCATAGTGCGCATGCTGTGTTACGATGATGGCCTCGGAGCAGGGAAGAACCTCCTGGCTCTCAAAACCACAGATACAAAGCAAGAGGAGTGCAGTATCTGGGTGTACCAGTGCAGCAGCTCGGTGAGTGTGACACAGTATGGAATTAAACACTGTCCAGGATTTGAGGCATTTCCCAGCATTTTATCTGCTATCTGTCTGAACAGGAGCAGGCTCAGTCCATCTGTAAGGTGCTGTCAGCATCCTTTGACTGCGCTCTGACGTCAGACAAGTCCTGAGAGCAGAGAGAAGGACGGGAGGTCTGTCGAAACAAGGAATGAAACGACTGCAAAACCAGCAACAGTAAATTAGAAGATTGCCAAATAATTGCGACCATTTCCCTTTTTCTCAAACTTTGATTTGTTTTCTTTAAGAGAAATTAATTCTAGGGAAAAATCCTTGTTAGTTTGCAGGAGAAAAGCCTAGCGACGGCAGTGTGACGTCACGCTCACTTTGTGATACGTACGACCTTCCCATCGCTCTGCAGCTGAGACAGAACTGCTGTGAACTTGTCTGAGTCATTTCCTTTGAATTTGTTTCCTTTACCTCGTGTTCCTTTGAGCTTTCATGTAAAAACATCAAGAGCAAAAAGTTTTTGGGGGAAAAAAGGAAATGGTTGCATTTTTTTGAAAGCAATGGAATACAGTGCATAATATAAATGAATCCTATTTAATGTAAATGTCAATAGAAAACGGTACATGTTGTAACCTGTCCCGGCTTTGTCAGTGTGTGCTAATTATGGGAGGCGTTCATCTGTGTGGAAACCACACGGTACATATTTAACAGTATGTACAGTTGGTTTCTCATCATGTGGAAACCACTCATCAGTTCGAGTTTCTCTTTTGTTATTTTTTTTCTCAGTAAACAGTATTGGTACAATAGCCGTCACTTTTTGACCTAAAGGTACATTTTACAAAGATGCTTTAGCTGTATGAGAGGAGTCCTGCTTTTTATCATTTGTGGGATTTACTCATATTTAATTATTTTTATTGTATCTTGTTTTAAAGTTCTTCGTATTGCGAAGAAAGTTTCCTGGTACCAAAAAGCTTGATGTGTTTTTCTTATTTGTTAACTTCTTGTTTTTAGTGATTTTAGTGTTTTAGTGATTAAGAGTGCATTAAATCCAGTAGACTTGTTGAAACCGCATACATAATGTGCTGTTAGAAGCATGTGAAAGAAAAAAAAAAAAAAACATGTTTACAGTTGTGGTGCTTACTTGACTTCATTTTGTACATAATAATAGCGCGTCCACCCTTTTTTTTTTCCTGTCATACTTTTCAGTATGGTCCTATTACAATTGTTTTGAAAATGTGAGACAGTAAATGATCTGATCTGGTACAATAAAGGAGTGGACAGCTTTTGTTTTGACTGATCAAAGTGTCATTTTTCTCTTCTTGTGAAACTTGGATGCAAACATGCTGACATATTCCCCATCAGAGGGAGCTCTCGATACATCATCTGACTTTAAATTTGACGAAAATCGCTCCAGTCAAATGGAGTGATATAGGAAAAATGCAGGCTGTTACCTTGAATAATTGTTTTGAGATTGAATGAGCCCCCAAAACATAATTTAGCAGAACCAGTGCTAATTTAGTAAAAGTTGCCGTGGTTATTCACAAAAATATATAACGAACTCCTTAATTAAGAAACAGACCAAATATTATTTCATATTTTATTATTCCAGTTTCAATTTCCCATTTACTTGCACATTAGAGTTAAGAATTGATGCAGTGACTGTTACAGACTGTTATGAGAATGACTTAAATTTATTTTCCCAGTTATGTGTATGTGTGTAGCTGTGTTCATCACATACACAGGTCCAGCTGAGGTTGTATCTGTAACTGCTCATCACCACAGCACATTAAAAGACATTTACTGCCCAGGTTAACCTTTTTTATTACATATAAATATCAAGAAAACCAAATCTATTTACATGAATAGATTATTAAATCTTCCTGTTTCCAGTGAGTTCATATTAAAGATGATGAAGAAAGTGTGTCAGCTACGATCCACATGCTTCTCTTCTTGTCATTCACAAGTCCACTGAAGGCTCCAGATTCACGTTAAAAGCCTAAATATCAACATTATGAACAGAAAGGAAGTTGCTCTGCAACCAAATTGAAGTTAAGTACATTTAATGTCTGATACTTATTTCATAACACTATTTATAAACTCATCTTTCTACATCATGGGACCTCAGAGACGTACAGATATGAGAGGCTTAAGCTTTAGGAAGGATATCTCTTTCTCTGTATAGAGTCAATGATAAAGACTAAATTCAGCTCATTTCAGCCTGTCAGAGTGTGAGTGCTTTCAAAGGCAACAGGAAACTGCAAAAGTCAGAGGACTAACTCCTGCTTTTCATCACAATCCCACGCTTTTTTCCCCAACTTACTTCAATATTCTTTCATTCTCAGCATATTCTGTGCAGACATGACACACGCACATGCACACACACTTCCTGTTTCTCTAATGAGGCAGGTGACAGGCAATGACAGCCTGAGGTGTCAGACTTGACATAAAGGTAATTACTTGCTGCTGCTGCAGTGTTTGACCTAAAACAGTGCAGGGAGCAAGAACTGAAGTGTTGCAGTACAGGCAGTGTGTGTGCGTGTGTGTGTGTGTGTGTGTGTGTGTGTGTGTGTGTGTGGAAAAGCTGCTCCATCATCTACACACCTGTGAGAGGGTGGCTTCTCTCAGGTCACAGGTGTAATGAGTCAGAGGCTATTTTTACACCATTTCACCCCCTTTTCAACGTCAGTCTTGAAGTCTCTGACGCTCCCTTGGGTGGAGCTTCTAGCATATGAACGAAGCACCATAAGGAAAACCTCCACACTGGACACCTACAGAGTGGAAAACTTACACCTATAAGCAGGCAGACGTTTGAAATCGCTCATGTGTAGAGGTGGAATGCAACCATGTTGACTATGTTCACATTTATAGTTGTTAGTAAGTTAAAATACGTCGCTGTGGTCTTCTCGGTGCTATTTGTACAACACAGCTGAACAGATGAAATGAACACTGTACATATGAACCTTCATCACCTGTCGCATGGCGTCTCTTGTTGTAACAAGGATAAAGACAAGCAAAGTGCATTTATTGCCAGAGGTCATTCACTACAATCATCGTTTTTAAATCTGAAGAGTCTTTGTCAGAAACAGCGAGCGTTAAAACCACATATGGTCCCATGAGGCACCACAACAAGGAGTGACACACAGACTCTGTGCTATGGTTGACGACACACACACCATTGAAGAAGATGATGAAAATGATGATGTCGACAAACACTGGGACCGTGGTGGATGTTCTGCTGGCTGGCCGGCTGGACAGAGACGAGTGAATGAGGGACGCTCCGTCCCGCGACACTTCCTGAGACCCACAGAGGAACCTTTCAGTCGGCAATGAAGTGCACAAAAGTAACCGGGAAGGCGCCTCTTCTCATCGGATCGCCTTCAATGTGGCCAAGCTGTAGAGGGAAGACAGAGGCGACATCAGAGGACGACAAAGGGCAGCTACTTGTTGTAATGTCACTTCTAGTGGGAGGACGTACGTTCACTGAAACACAAAATGATTTGAATGCCTTTGACAAAATGAGTACTCTAGCGCCAGACACAAGACTGAAACACCACTAAACACACCATTGAAAGATTCAATATCAAATCTTAAAAATCACAAAACTGATCAGTTTTTTTCTCTGTGAATATGTCTACATTTGCACTAAATATTCCATAACTAACTTATAATAACTTGTACAGTTATGTACACAATGTGTAAAATGTCTACATGTACAAATCAATATATACAGTGTGATAGCCGTGTATGTATGGTATAAAAATATTTTTGAAATAATGAGAATTTTTTGCTCATTATCTGCTTTTTTTTTGAAACTCAAAATTAAATTGGACCATGAGATCAGCACCAGAATCTAGTTTTACTAAACACCATCTAATGTAACACACACACACACACACTATGAGAGGCTAAAACACAACTAGGAGCTAGATAATGTATAAAAATTGACATCCCCACATTATATTACCTTGGCCGATAAAGTAGACAGAACTTATTATGTCCATTTAAGTCATTATAAAGGTCTTCTATACCTGAAAATGAAAAGCTAGGACATGTTTCTGTTCCGACAGTGTTCATATAAGGCTTTGTAAGTGAAACATTGAGGAAATACAAACAGAAAAAAACGCAATTTTGTTGATACAGCCAAAACTGATAACATCCTCTGTCATTCCCTGGTGAATAGTGTCAGAATTTAAAAATGAAACTGAGTTATAATGCAATAATGTTTTCCACCGAGGAGACTGATTTCACTTCCAGCTGAAGCGTCACAGGGACGCTCACTACAGCTGGCTTCATCACGTCTTCGTGTTGCCTCGTTACAGCGCTTTCATTTCCATATTTCAGAGACACAAAGAGTGATAATGCTGCTGAATGCAGGACAGAGAGGAAGCATGGTGGGGACCTCAGGGGAACTTTAGGGTCCACACAGAGAGAGTGCCTAAGTACGGTCATATCGTATCTGCAGGGGTGGCTCAGAGGAAAACAAGATGCAGCTGGTCGATGTTCACACAAGGGGCTCCACAGAGGAAGCAGCAGCAGGCGGAAAAAGCGGAGGAGGGGGGATATCGGTCTGAATGAGGTCATGGCTTTTTGCTTTGGCCACCATGGTTACCGAGTGCACTGACATCCAAATGGTGAAAATGAGACCAGAGTGGGACCGGGACTGGGAACACTTTGTGCTTTAATCTGAGAACATGTATCCAAAATTTTAAAAAAAGCACTGTGAGAGATACTGACCCACCACTCCTGGTCCTCCTCTCCATCCACCACGATCACCTCGCCCTCAGTGAAGGTCAGCTCGTCGGGGTTATCAGCTATACAGTTGTAGATGGCTTTCACTCGCTTCGGCCGCTGCTTCTGAGGGACAGAACAAACAACATGCACACATTTTGTAACAAGTTTGTGCTGAAGAGAAACAAAATGGGGGATAAAGCAACAGAGTTCTTGAGCCAACAATGTACAGTTGTTCTTGTACTGTTCCTTTTTTGGGGAGTTTTTCCTTTTACTAACCGAGGGTCAAATGATGAAGAGTGCAAAAGCCATTAGAGGCTAATAAGTTATATGGGCTATAAACATTGGATGGATGAAAACATTTAGTCTTCTGTAAACATCTTGTCATATGGTGCACTACTCCTCCTCAGTCAACATAATGAGGAAAACGCACCGACAGCTCAGTGTAAGGTGGTAACTCTTCATGCAAGATTATTTTTGGCTGTTAAAATAAAACAGACTTGACTTTTAGGGTTCATTTCTACCATTTTCTGTGTAGTTTTTGCACCTCTGACCAAAGCAGTCTATTGCTTTGTGCAATAACGTCAATTGATTTTAATTTTACAAAGGACCACTGGTTGGAAAATATCTGGAAGTAGAGGCTATAAAACCTTTTAAATCAGTGATTTTATCCAGTGATGACACACAGAAGGTGTGAGACCAGCAAAAAGTGAAAACAAACAAAAAGTGACTATAATCCTCAGATTTCAAATTGACTGACAAATTAAATGTTATTCGCAATTGCACACTGGAAAGGTGTAAATGAAACTCCAAACTTTTTGCCTGTTAGACCACAGGAAGGAAATGTACTGCTTGAGTCGACGCTGGAAACACTGAGAAAAAAGTTCGGCCTGCAGGGTACTGAGAGGTTGAATAACGGCTAACGATAAACCATGACTGAGAGTGAATCTGTGCAAAAGAATGAATGAATAAGCACTTCACAATCGTCCGGATGATAATGAGAGAAGGAAGGAGCGACTCACTGGGTAGGTCTTCCTCGGCGTGGGGGCTGGAGGCAGAGACTGACCTATGGAGTTCTGGGGGCATCCTGGCACTTCCTTAGCTGGAACAGGAAGAGGAAATTATATCACAATGACAACAACGTTTCCACAGAATAACACAGACCTGACAGATAGTAGAAGCATGTGAACCTAACACTGGACAGAACAGAATGGACGTTTTGGCTCTTATCTGTTTACTCACCTGGCCTCTCAATAGATACCGTTCGATTTAGAGGTCTGCTGAAGCTTTTATCATTGCTGTAAAACAAAAAAAAGGAGTGTATTCTCATCAGTAATAATAGCTGTACAAAGAAGACACAAATCTAACAGAGAACTTTCTATGTTTCTCTGCGGCTCTGTTACAGATTTACTGCAGCGCTATCAGCCCTGTGGGAGGCGAAAAGACAAAAAAGGCGACTGCGGAGGAGAGTTATTGCTCGCCTGGCTCGATGCAGAGCTCAGCCTGGAAGCTAATGAAGCGACTAAACAGCAGCCATGTGGGCTCATTCTTCTTGGAAAAAAAAAACACCACGTTACAATACAAGCATTTCAACAACAAGATACAACCCTGGGGTAAAGCACGCCGTTTCCGTGCGGTGAATTATAGCAATCTATTGTTTTCCTTTGTGGCTGAAAACAGACACATTGATGACTCGTTAGCTGTGTGCAAACATGTTTCGTTGCTGCTTTTGTTCTTACCCTGCAGGAGATTTAGGCGGCACCGCTCTGGATCCTCCCTGGCTCGACTTGGACTGGATGCTCATGGCCTCCATCTTCACCACTGGAGGACCCAGACCAACACACATTAATACACACCTTGATTGATTTTCCTTTCATATCTTTGCAACACAAACTCAAACTCCCAGATTGGGATCAATAAAGCAATTCAAATCTATTATATTTTGCAGACTGGTAATAAAAATAAATAACAATTTAAAGACATTTAACTTCAACATTTTTGTATTTTAGTATTGCTGATTTGCTAATGCACAATTAAGAGATGGATTTATTAATATAGAACTATGAATAATAATCATTGGTTCACGGTCAGTTTAGTTTCATTTTTATGGTAATAATATCATCTGAAGACAAAAAAAACACAAAATGTTTCTCTATGTATTAACTCTATGTCTTAACAAAATTACATCTGAAAGGTTACACTATTCCAGGAAAGGACTTTAGGGTAATGAGGCTTGTTCACTCATGGACAGCACTAAAAACTGTGATATATAATAATAATAATAATATACAGTGGCAAATAAGATATCACAATGTACCTATAGTAAGTCCCATTTGTTTGGTTTTATTTTGTTGATGTATTTTTCTGAAGTGATTGTGCAGGCTATTGTTTAAGAAAAAAAGGAAAAAAATGTACAAGAGATGACTATATTTTTATGAAAATCTTAAAAAAAAAGAGAATAAAATAATAAAAAAAACACATGCACATTAATTTACTTTTGTTCATCATGTCCATGTAGAGTCAAAGAACAACTGGACATGAGATGAGACGGCTGTGTTCAGGTGCCTTTTAGTATTTTTGTGTAACTAACTGCCACAAAAACTTTCAACACTGTCAATTTGTTTTATATTATTTTGGCAGGTGTAATCAATAAGCTCTGACGTATTTTTCTTCTCTCTGCACAATTTTTTAAAGTAATCTATTGATGATCTTCTCTTAAAAATACCATGTCATCTCTATATTTCTCTTTTTTTTTATTTTTAAACAAAAACCACATGGGATCTACACAGTTGAATGGGTCTGTTGGGGTCCATACCTCCAGTTGAGGTGAGTCTCATGGGGGGGACAGGTGGGTGCATGTTGGGTGGGTCTGAGGATGACCTCTGTCGGCCAACCAGGTCTAAAGAACCGGGCTTCCAGCTGCTGGACACTGAAGACTGACCGACGCCCCCCAGACCGGATAACTGGACTGAGAGACAGAGGAAGAGAAGGGTTATTAAGATGAAGAGACCGGAGAGAGAGAGAGAGAGAGAGAGAGAGAGAGAGAGAGAGAGAGAGCACACTGCACTTTGCCAGAACCAGCGTCCACTTTAAAAGTCAAGTCGTTTTCATTTGACTGTAATTGAGGGCGACACTTAATGGGAGAAGGAATGTGGAGAATGCTGGTCTGGATTCTGCGGTGAGGCAAGGTGGGCAACACAGCTGGTTGTTTCTGTGCTCTGATGGCAGCGCTCCAGACAGCCACTAATGTTATTAAAGGCCGACTGTGGTCACAATACCACAATACGCCTGTGAGCCTGTGAAGCTATGATAAAGGTATTTTTTATGGCAGCACATAAACAGACTTTTTTAATCAGGTGTGCTTTCTCATGACACTGAGCAGCTGCTCATCCATGCCAGGACCCACAAACACCTGCCATGTTGAAAAAGGTCAACAAGACACTATAGCATGTACAGTAATTAAAATAAAGGTTTTGCAAACCAGTGATACAGGGCCAAGTGAGACTAGACCCTCACAGATACTGGTGAGTTTGTTCCTCTGTGGCATATTTTATAAATATTGGTCAGTAAGGTGATCAGGAGCAGCTGGATCTATTCACCCATCTTAACTTAGTATATCTAAACATATTCACAACATGACGATTTACTTCCCACTCTTCCAGCTCTGATGCTGCGGTGTCGCGAGCTTACCCAGGTTTCTCGGGGGAAGGGGTGGAGCAGAGGTGGTGGCCGGCTGAGGCGGGTTGTTGAGGATGGTGCCATATGTCTCGTTGTTGACCAGGCTGGGCATGTAGGCACGCGGCTTGTCCTTGGCGAGGCCGATGGCGTCGCGGCCCGTCGGGCCCAGACCGGCCTGGAGGTGGGAGTTACTGCTCGGGGTGTAACAGCTGACCGGCCGCTCGTCTCTGCGAAGAGGGCTGGGCTAGAAGAGCAGCAGAGTGTTTATTATGTACAGTGTATGGCAGTCTGTTCATTTTTAGTTTGCATATAATGTTTTTGAATTTTGCCCACAAATGTTATGATATTTGGTCTTTTATAAAAAGCTGCCAATTAAATCCATTTCATTATTCTTTCAATTCTTTTCTGCAATATTTCAACAGGAGATGTCTGTTTCACCACACTTTACACATAAAGCTATTCAGTCCAATACCAATACAATACTGAATGATCAATGCTCAAGGTACTTTAAAAAGTACTTCCTCTTCTATCTTATCCTCATCTGAGCCCCTCAGAGAATAAAAATGGAAACTTTTCCAGTTTAACTGAAATATTTAACGAAAACATGATGGGAGGCAAAGCAATATTTGAAAGAAATGAATTCTAAGTTCAGCAACTTCATTCTCTGAGAATGTGGTGGTCCTCTAAGAAGCGCTGAATTTTCCAGTTCAATACATTTCTTTTTGAAATTATTATTATGCTGTGTAGCACTTTGGAAACGCTTCTCCTGCTTACCAAAGCGTCTCTCACCTTCTCATCCAGATCTTCGTCACTTTCATCCAAGTCTTCATGCTGCAGGCACCATTCATATTCAACATGGACGTGGGCGTTGAATTTCCCAGCCAGCGCTTGAGTCAACTGTGCACACAAACAAATCCACACACTTGCAAAAACAAATGACTTCTAGCTCCTGACATGGTTTAAGGAAGTGGTGTGTTTGCAGTCATAAGCCGACTAAAGACCGTAAGCTCACCAGCTCTTCACACTGAAGGTGTTTGAGCCTCCGGGCGATATCCAGCGGCGTCTCCCCGGCCTCATTAGCTGGAGGGGAAAACAAGAGAAACATATAATCACTACTGCAGCCACATGAGCACAAACAAACAGCCCTTTTCTTTCCCATTTCACTGTGACATGAGAAATGTGTAATTAGACTGTTTCCCACACTGAACAACTCTCTGGATTCTCCCTGTCCTCCTCCTCTCACTATGTATTATCTGGCTGTTTTGTTGGTGTCACAGAGGAGTCGAAAGATTAGTGCTGTGTGAGAAAGAGTTGCCATGGTCTGTTGGCAGAGTCTAAACCTCTGGGAACTGAACCTGAAAGACTTGGTGTGAATGTATGAGAGTGAAAGAGGATGAGGCAGCGAGGGGAAACATTTGGGTGGTACAGTGGTGGAAAAGGATGCAGATCATTTACTGAATACAATTAGAATGCACTAAGTAAAATTAAGGTTAAACCAATGTAAAAAGGTCTGTTACAGTAAAGTGCAGAATTTAAAAACTTAAGGAAAAGTAAACAGATAAATACTAATTTTGTAAAATGGCCCTTTCCATAATGTATATGTATAATATATGTACTTCTTCCATTTTACATATATATATATATATATATATATATATATATATATATATATATACACACATCTACACACATACATGTGTATATATATATATATATATACTATATATGTACTTTTTCCATTTTACATATATATACATACATATACGTATATATATATATACACACGTATATACATGTATGTATATACGTGTATGTATGTATGTGTGTATATATATATATATATATATATATATATATATATATATATATATACATACACATATACATATACGTATATGTGTATGTATATATATACACATATACGTATATGTATGTATATGTGTATATATATATATATATATATATATATATATGTAAAATGGAAAAAGTACATATATTATACATATACATTATGGAAAGGGCCATTTTACAAAATTAGTATTTATCTGTTTACTTTTCCTTAAGTTTTTAAATATATATATATAACAAATAATCAGCAGAATCAATAAGAACTTCTGCAAGATCAAATTATTGTTTTTTCAATGGGGTCTGGTGGCTTTGAAGAGACCACAGATAACAACTTCAGTTCCTCATTTGGATTATTAATATTTTTATGTGGGTCTTTCTTCTAGGTGGCTAAATTATGTTTTTCTGCTGATCCTGTCCACAGGAACATATTACTGTGCTCCCATTAAGAACTAAAGAATGAGCTGAAACACAATCTTGCGATGGATTTATGAATTGATGGTGCAAACTGTTCGCTGGTGCGTTTCCTCACCGATATCTATGGAGGCCTTCCCTCGCAGCAACAGTTTCAGACACTCGCTGTTGTCAGTCAGGCAGCAGTAGTGCAGCGCTGTGCTGCCTTTGGCCGTCTGCTTATCCAAATTCAAACTGTAGCGGGAAACAGATAGATAGCTTCAAATCCTGACAACGGAAGTATAAAATGAAGCCTTGGTTTATTGGTGCAATATGAACTACTGTCTGTCCAGCATACTGTTTTACAGTTGTGTAATATGTACAATATTTGAATGTTATGTTTAGAAAACAGAAAACACCGCTCAATAAGAGTGAAACATGCTGCATAACAACATAGAAAGACAAAAAATACAAGATTAATATATTCAGAAAAAGAGATACACAGATGATAACACCCATCTATAAGAAAAATATCAAATATTTAAAAATTACAAGCATCAACAGACATCAATCAGTCAAGTGGTGCCTGTCACACATCTCTTTATGCATTAACTGTTGTTATATGGAGTGTTAATGTGTTTTTCATTGTTGTTATTCTGTACACATGGCTTCTATTGCATGTCTGTCTATCCTGGAAGAGGGATCCCTCCTATGTTGCTCTTCCTGAGGTTTCTTCCAATTCTTTTTCCCTGTTAAAAGGTTTTTTTTGGGGGGGAGTTTTTCCTTAGTCGATGTGAGGGTCGTTTATAAAGGACAGAGGGTGTCATATCCTGTACAGACTGTAAAGCCTTGATATTGGGTTATACAAATAAAATTGACTTGACTTTTTATGGTGATTTTAATGTTCAGCAGGTGAAAGAGTCAAAACCTCTTCCTGTACATGGCGCTCAACTGCAGTGAGGTACAAAAGCATTGTCTCTGTTATTTCCTGGTTCACCTGTTCTGTGTGAGGAAGTCGACGATGTGAAGAGACGTTCTATCCACCAGTCTGACTGCGAGATGAAGGGCCGTCTCCCCTTGTTCCTGGAATAAACACATAAAGCTTTCACACCGTGTTTTCATATTCTCCTGGGAATGTGAGGTGTTTGCAGAGAAGAGGAACGTCAACCTCACTGAAGGACAGACTCGGTTGCAAACATCACACAGGTTGAATATTCAGACTACTGACATGTCCGTTGGCCAAAGGTATGGGCTCCATGAGGTCCACTCCCTCGGCGTAGACCTGGATGAGGGAGAAAATGTCCCGGGCCTTCACCGCATCACACAGCGTGTGGAGCCGCGACGTTGCATCAGGACACTTCTTCCGAGCGAAACGTTTCTCTGTGTATTTGGCTGTGATGAAGTCTTTCCTCGCCTGCCTGGTTAAACGTGAAGACACAACTGCTCAGTCACAGTTAGCTGTGATATTTATGCAAATATGAGTGAATTAAAACAGGGGATGCTCCAACCAAAAGAAAGTGATCAATCAATTTAATGCAGTAAATTAGACTGCTGTGATGAACTGATCTTTTCACTGCTTGATAGAGATAAACCCTCAAAAGCATCATACAAGAATATTAAATATGTCACAAACCTGAAAACTATTACTTCCTGTTGTGAATGTTTTGTGAATATATGTGAGCTACACATACAAATAGACAGATAGATAGCAATACATAGATAGATAAATAGAAAGACAAAGACAGACAGATAGCAGATGCAAATAGATAGATACTTAATTATTAATAAATTGTATTGTAGTCTATGCTAGACTACTGTACATACTACATATAATGTTATACTACATAGTGTTATACATATCCATTTGTACATATGTTACTGTACTTCATTATACAATATTACATTAATATTTTTTACCCTTTTATTTAATTATATACAATATTATATCTGAGTGTCGATACAGAAAATATAATTTATTAATCATGTAATTGCCCTGCGATGAGGTGGCGACTTGTCCAGGGTGTACCCTGCCTTCTGCCCTAAGACAGCTGGGATAGGCTTCAGCCCCCCCGCGACCCTATGAGGATAAGCGGTAGATAATGGATGGATGGATAATCATGTAATATATTACCTTGGTGTAAGCTGTTAAAACTATAAACTGCTACTTTTCACACCACTGTCACTCTTGCCTTGTAATTGTGACTTTAAATTCACATTCATATCACCTGACCAGTGCTGGTTAAGATGTGCCAATATGTCACAGTGATGTGTTGACAGGTGCTGATCAGTGAGTGCAACACAATACAAGTGAGAAGAGAGAGAGTCCAGGGTGAGTGGTATGGTGGGGGGGAACGGGTGGCTTACATGTCGCTGGCTGGGTTGGGTTTCACCACATTTTCAGCACTTAAACAAGCCTCCATGATTTCATTAAAGCCTGCATTCCCCACATTCTTGGCCAGCTGTGGAGACACACACACCGACACAGACACACATATATTAAAACTAGTTACACGAGGCACACATTCATTTAAAAATCTAAAAAAAATCTTTGTCTATTCAACTCACACCTCGAGATGCTGTGTATATGTGTGTATGGAGGGTTATGTACGGCACAACGCCTGTCTGATTGTGGCTAAAGCGCCTGGCATCTTCACAATGAGGAAAGCAATCATGACTGGAGGCATTTAATCCTGACCGTCCCGCAGGCGGTAAATCTCTACACCAAACAGTGATTAAAAAGCCATAAAAATCTCAGCTAGTCTGTGTGAGGAGGCTTCCAGAGGTCTCAGAGGAGAGAGGAGAGGAGAGGCTACTCTCCTTCCTTCCTGTCTCAACTTATTGTACCCTCCTGTCCTCATGTCCTTTCCTCTCTGCTCTGTCTACTCCCGCCCGTCCTCTGCTCCAGTTTTATCTCCAGAGATTCGCACAGAAAAAAATCGATACAATGGAATGACTCAAAAGGGCGACAAGAACAGGGGAAGTAAGGTGATTCAGCAAGAGGACGGATGCCAAAAGCCATTTACCAAGAGCTCTGAGGTGCTGAGGACATCCAGAGTGAGGGACTGGATCCTGGAGTAGTGGACTCCAAGCTCCCTGTGAATCCCTGAACACTCAATGCAGGTGAGGATGCCCAGGTTGGTGGACAGCCACGTCGGGTCTGAGAAAGAAAACAAGAAAACTGTCAAGAGAATGGACAGAGAGGAGGTAAACAACACATGAGGGTGAAAGAGGGAGGAATGAATATAGGCGACACGCCGTCCATGGGAAAAACCCACTAAAGCTGAAGTCATTTCTGCAGCACATGAGCCAACTTTGATGTGTCCTCGCAGAAAGCTGTCGGCTCTGGAAATGAAATAGCTGCCTGAGGGGCTTTTTACAATCTCACAGCACATAATGTCAGAGGAAAGTGACCAAGTGGCCAAGTCTGGTCTAGATACTCTGTGTGCGTGCCATACATGTGAAATGTCTGGACCAGGACATTTCATGGGATACAAGAAAAATAACCGAGTAAAAACTGATTTCAAAGTTGTGACAGAATATCTTTGCAAACACAGAGAATCCAGTCTGCAGGATATTAAGAGTTTTCTGAGCCAAGGACTTATCGTACCAAGACCAGACCAGTCCATTAGCTCATAACTATTCATATATGTCACTGCTAACTCTTTCCCAAAACATACCACACATTTTCAGTCTGATTTCGGGCAGGTAGCAAATCATTCCTGTGATGTTATTCTGCTTCAAAAACTCCACTGCAGTGTGTATACTCTTTGCTTTATCTTCTTATGAAACTGAAGGATTTCCAGTGATGTTCAAGTCAATATTTTCGGGAAACGTATCACTGTGATTCCTGGGATTTCTTGGAACAAATTAATTAATTTAATTTAATGACAGGGAGGAGAAATCAAGGACTCTCCACTCCTGACTGTCTAACATGTCTATATTGTCAGTAACCAAATTTTAATAAACTAGTTGGAAGTGGGATTTCTGGGTTAAAATATAATAAATAATAATACAACAGTACAATCATGTCTGTGCAAGTCAATTTGTTAAAAAGTTTAAGATTTCAACTTCTATTGTGATCCTTTTCATCATCAACAACTATCATTTAAAGACTATTTTGGATTCTGTAGTGTCAATCATCTGTGAGGCCGGTGTTTTCGCCACTCACTGGGCGCTCCGCAGTCGCAGCACACGTCGTTTCCCGTCATCCTCTTGACCTCTCCCAGGATTGCCTTGGTCAGCTCCTGCACGATGTTGTTCTCGCCGACATGTTGGTCCCCTTTGAAGGCCTGATTCAGCGCCTCCTCCTTACTGTTCTGTAACACCGATATCCAGCTGGAGGAGGAAGGAGAGGAGGGGAAACGGAGAAGTGAGTCAGCAAGACGAAAATTATGATAATGACAGAGGAAAGGAGAGGTAAAGGGAGGAGGAGGAGAAAGTTGGTTGAGAGGGGTGGATGGGAGTAGAAGGCAGTTAATAGTCAGGAGGTGGGAGGTAAAGAGAAGGCCAAGCATGTGTGGAAAGTGGTTGAGGTGGTAAACAGGATGCACTTAGGCACAAGAGTGAACACACCAGAGAGGAAGGAACAGGCACTTACATCTGACAGTCCTGGTCGTCCTCGGCCTGAAAGTGATACGTTCTGTCGTCTGAAACAAAAAAGAAATGTGAGAGAGGAAAGACAGGAGGACGTGAATCAAAGAGAAGTGTGGACTCCCTACAGAGGCTTCAAAGAAAATCCCACTATTATTTATACCACTGAATCTGAACCCCCTCCAAAAAAAGACAAAAATAAAAATTTTGATCTCTGATCAGTCAACTAAAAAGGTTTGATGTTTCCAAAAAAAAAAATTACTTTTATTTGTTATATCTCACAGACGGAGCAGAACACACCAAAGCCTGTCATGAACTATAATATTTGCTAATTTGTTTTCTGTCAATAGACAAAAGATTTTTATTCTCTGCTGCTGCAGTTTAGGATTAAGGCTAAAGGCTGGAATGCTGGACATCTCTGGCTGGTTGCTGCTTGCTAAATAGAAAGAAAACAATTGAAATTCAACAATGGCCAGGCTGCTGTCTGGATGAATGGAGCTAATTAAAACGAGGCATCTGAGAGCAACCTACACAGATCAGGGAAACTTAGAAAAAAAAAGGTGAAGGAATGCAACACATGAAAAAGAAGGGCTGAACTTACGGGATATGAGGTCGAAGCTTCTCTTCTCTTCAGGGTTGTGTTTCACCTGGCAGGTGAGCAGGTTGAGTTTAGCTGGAGGCCGGTTAGCCTGCCAAACAGAGAGAGAGAGAGAGAGAGAGTAATGACAACAATATAACTGAGCCAGAGTGTTGTGTTTAACCATATCAGACTGCTGCTGCAGCCAAATAAAACATGAGATAAGCTGTGAGTTGAGCTGCGTCAGTGAGAGGAGTGAAATCTTTATATGGGAACAACAGAGTTCAAGTTAAAAGAGGCTCCACTGAGACAGCGATGTGAGAAGAATGTTAACTTGTGAACTCGGCCTGCTGCTTCCTCTTAATACATTCATGATTTAAGGGGTGAAGAGAATGACTGTAAATGAAGCATGCGTGTGCATTTTGCTAAAATCAGAACATAAGCTTGAGTGAACTCTTGTGTGACTAGAAAAAACTGTATTGTTTACTTACTGTGCCGTGTGAGATGGTGAGGTATCCGTTCTTCGCCGTGCACTTTCTCTTCTGCCACACTTTCCTCAACCTGTGACACACAGACGACATAGCGAGCCGAATGAACCGTGAACTCTGAACTCAAAGAGCAGACACAATAAAATATTTAAAACAATGACATGTTATAATACAGAAGGCGTGCATTAGTTAGTTGACACTGGCTGAAAAGCATATGACTCATTCATCCTCTGGTAACTGCTGCCAGGGTGGGGGGGGGGGGGGTCAGGTTATACATCAAATAACCTGACCTGGATGTCTTTGGACTGGTGAACCAGAGAGAACCCACCTTAACATGAGAAGAACAGGCATTCCACAAACCTGCTACCCTCTAACCACATTCATATCTATGACAAGAGCCACAAACACCAGCTGCTCCAGCTGAAGGATGTGCTGCACTTATTGCTATTTTGCAAGAGGTTCAAATCTATGGTATGCATATTTTCCACATATTATTATTATTACATGTATTATTATATGGTTATATGTACATTACACAGTATATTGTATACATATTACAAATACATATTGCCTTTCTGTGCAATAACTGGTAACAAACAATTGTGCAATAATAAATAATAAAATAGTTTCTGCAATAATTGTGCAATAACTGTGCCTTAATACTGTAAATATTAGCTTATTTTCTATTTTTTTAAGCTTGACTATTTTTTAAATTGCACTAAGCACCAAGTGGAGCAGCGCTCCTAATTTCGTGGAATGCACTACCATATAATAACAATCAAGGCTGTTGATTTGATTTTTATTGATTATTACAAATTTAAAACTCACACCTTTCAGCACCAGAGGTGCTCTTTTAAAGTTATTTCAGAAACCCACCCGTCACTTTTCTTGTAAAGGTAGCCGCTGCGCTCCGTGCCGTGCTCCTTGTTACCCTGTGGCTGATGCAGGCTGTAGGTGGTGCTCTGCCGCACCTGGGACTCCTGGGAAAACACGCACACATACAGAGACAAGAAATTTGAGCCTTTAAATGAATAAAAATAAGGTGCTGCGTCCAGAATTTACACATTTTACAGAAATTTGCAGTCGAGTGGAGGCAACACTGAAGTGTTAAACGGCTCAGGCTCTGAGCCTCCTGCTCCTCTGAGAATTTGGAAGCGAGTACGAACAACAATAGGAGATTGCTGCTGTGAGCCTGACTGATTTTGTACACATGGGGATGAGAAAATAGGAGGCGTTTTTACACCTCTGAAGAATTTGTAACAGCAGGTGGCAAAAAGCTGCCGTTTCAGTCTCAAAAGCAATTCTGCAAGGATCAAACAAATCATATTATAGCTGGATGCAGTTTTAACCTCATCTTGATTACACTTTATTTGTTTTGGATATTCAGGTATGACTGCATAAAATTCTGAGGCCAGGTTGGCTTTAATGACTTTACTGGTGCTGTTATCAGCAAACACACACAGTCAGTGGGATAATCACAGAGGAACAAGAATGCAGCTCCAGCTCTTCACGTTTAAGAGTCAGTCAAGATAAAATAAATAAATAAAATGAACTAAGCATTGAAACATGGAACATGAACTTAAAACAATTTAGCACTGCAAGAGAAGAAACAACACCACAATGAAGATGCAAACAACCACAGAACTGTTTTTAATTTTCCAAGAAATCCACTTACTCTCCTGGACTTGTTTCACGAAAGACGGAGGCAGCGAAGGAAAGAAGGAAACAAGCTTCAGGTGAGACTTTATGTAATGGTGCCGTTCAGCACAGGGCTGGGATCAGTTAAAAATCACATCCGCTCACTGAGGTGGTGCAGAGGATGGATAACCGCAATGAAAGTTAACATGTAGTCCTCCATCAGCAGTGTGCGTTTATGTGCCTTTTTACCTCTTTCTGCTCCACCTGCAACGCCGTCTTGAGGACGTCTCGTAACTGAGTGAGCTGTTTCCTCTCCTCGTCCTGCACCTGCTTTATCTGTCGTGGGGAAAAGGTTGAGAAAACATTAGAGAAAGAACAAGAGAAGAAACACAAGATGATGTTTATATGACATAAACAAGTAGAGAAGAGCTGGATTTTCTCACTGTGTGCAGATCTGTGGCCAGTTTTTCTATGGAAGGTTTCAGGTTGTCCACAGCTTTCAGACCATCCTGAAAGAAACTAAACAGGAAGTGCACAGATTTAACAAAACAGGAACACATTAGCAAGGCACGGCTGCCAAAAAATGGATCTGCATGTGTGTGTGTGAGTGCGTTAAAGTGGATTATCACAAATCAAAAAACTGCCCCGAACACATTTCCCTGCAGAATTTGTCTTACTTGCACTGTGCGTGGAAGTACTTGATGAGGTTCTGAAGCAGATCCACCCCCTTCTTGATTTTGATCTCATTGACTTTGAGGAGATACTGTAAGCATAATGAGTAGAGATTTGGTCAAACAGGGAGAGGCCAGGTTCAGTTGGAGGGAAAAGGAAATTCAGCCTACATCTCAAACACATCCATCCCTTTTATCTCATATCCAGTCACTTCAAAGTCTTCATCTTTCAAGTAAAGCTCCATTAAAACATCAAACGACGTACAGAGCATCAGTTATTTCACAAACCTCTACCCACTAGACACACTAAGACCATGACAGTCAGTCAAGAGTCACACTAACCTCACACATCTGCAGCTGGAAGAACCTCCTCTCTTTCTCCATCTCCTCAGCGATTTCCGCGCCGCTGATTTCCGTCCTGATCATCCCGTGCTGCCTCGCATGCTCCTTCTTCTCCTTCTCTATCTTGGTGCTGGTAGGAAGTGACATCACAGGGGTCAAAGAGCACTCAGCACATCCATGACAGCACCGTAAACATGGACTGTGGAGGGGGAGAAAGTGTGACGCTGTGTAAAATCAGCCCATGGACTGTTTTGTTAGGGGGAGCTGGCTGCCTGTGTGCAGTTCACCTGAACCAGCTGTCTGTAAAATTAAGGTGTGTTCTATGTTCTCATAAGTTCTGTTGAAGTAAAGACGCAGAAGCCATTCAAATTCACAGCAAACAGTTATCACCTACTTCATAGTATTACATTTCCAGATGTACCATACACTGGAATAACACACTAAATCTGTCTGATTCACTGAAAGAGTTGGATAAAAGAAATATCTGTGGAGCGAGGTGAGTAACTGGGTTATATGTAGGTATCCTCTTAAGCTAAGGTTGAGGTTAGGTGTGGGCGTAGGTTTTTTTGAAAACACTACCAAATGGGATTAGTGGCTTAAGATCTGATCACTGTTGCTTCTGGTGAAACCTTTGACACACCAGGTTACCTGACAGTCAGTATTCAGGGCTGATTTTATACAAAGACAACAAACTGCGTACAGTATTGCTAACAGGCAATCAGGAAAACACACACACACACACACACACACACACACACACACAGCGGAGGGGCAGAACCAGGCCATGCAACAGGGCATTCTTTTCCATATGCTGTTTTCCTGACAGCATATTTCCTACAAAAAGGATGCAGTAGATTGATTTCTTTGTCGGGGAGACGGGACGAGGGCATCGGCGTCCGCAAGCCGTTGGAGAGCTGTTGAGCCTGATTGGTGTGCATCAAGACAGACTTCGGTCCTTCAACTGTCTTATGTGTGTGACCTGCAGCTCGGCTCAGTACGATATACAAAAAAAGGCTGCATGAGGCATCTTTTAAGACATCTACTGGACCATGTTGTTTTAATATAGAACTACCAACTAGTCTGAAAGGAATACGTTTTGACAATTTTTGGGAAATACATGAACGCTTTCTTGCCAAGCGTTCGATGAGAATCACTTGTTGTCTTTACACTTTGTTCAGACTGTTTCCCCTCATTTCTGTATTTATGCTAAGCTGTCTCGTGGCTAGAGCTTCATATTTGACAAACAAAGATGAGTGGGACCTTTTTGCTCATCTAACTTTTCAGCCAGAAAGCAAATATGTATATTTTCAAAAATGTCAAACTATTCCCTTAACATTCTTTCTCTTCCGCTTCCTTCATATCATGATTCATGATGTTGTACCACTTTATAAAAGGGGAAGAAAACAAATATGTATTGCTGTTGTGCAACATCTAGTGTCATGTGTCATTTGCAACTTTAACTCGATGAGACAGTTTTTTTCTCTCTTCATGCTATTAAAAAAAAGCTGTCTTAGACATGGGTGGAAAACTGGAGACAATCAGATGTAAAGCCACACATGATGGAGTAAGTTCCCACAGCTTTTAGCTTTGCTTGTATATTTGTCAATTTGCAAGTGTGAACAAGCCAAATTTCAATGTCATGAAGAGTACACTGCTGGCCTTTGTCAGCACATGAATCTTCAGCCGTGACAGTGTTACAGCATCATCAGGGCTGCGACTAATAGAGAGACATGTTAGCCAGGCTGCTTGGCCACCAGCCAATCAGACGGCTGTTCAACTGGTGATCGGGTCGAGAATCCAGTCACTTTCAGTCCCGTCAGTTCAGGAAGTGATTCGCCAGAAAGCAAATAAAGAGAGAATACACAAGAGGTTTTGAAGGTACATTCTGTGTTTAGATTTAGGAAAGATATGAGTAATTACAAATCACTCTTCCTGAATTAACAGCGTTCAAAGTGAGTCAACTCCCAACCTGGAGAAAATAAAACTGAGGTGTTGGGTGCAAGGAGCTTGCAAACCAAATTAGGGGATCAGGAATCAATGTAATGTATCTCTTTGTGTCTGCAAATATTAAAAAAAAGCAACAGACAGCAGAGAGATGAGAAAAGGATCATTGATAAAGAAGAACGGCAAGATACAGAAAACTGGACTCTATTGATGTTCTCCATCAATAGAGTGAAATCATAAGAAGACGCCGGGGCAGTCAGGAACAGTCACATATCATCCGGCTGAGCTCTGGATGTCAGTACAAAGCCCGTACTGTCTGATCGAAACGGTTTGGAGAGAAGATGTATTACCCTTTCAGTAAAGAATGTCCTTTGCAGCTTGTAAAATATATGAAAGTGCTCGTGTGTGAAAAAAGTCATGTGGTCTTAGCATGCACAATCAGTGGAAATGGTGTCTCAGTGTGGAGGTGGAAAGGTGATGATAAGGGCTGGTTATTCACATTATCAAGGACATGTTGACAGATAATAACAGGGTGGGGGTTAGAGGGGGAGAGCAGTTAGTCAAGACAAGTCAGACAGAGACAAGACACAGACTGCACATTTCATTTTAACATACTACTGACACGTGTGTAAGTTAAGACTAGATTGAACTTCTTAGCTGATAAATTATAACTACTGCTGACAGTTCTTATAGCATTCAGTCACTATGTTGCCCAATTTTAACCTATTAATTAACAAACTGATCATATTTAAGGAAAATAAATTAAAGCTGTTGTGTGTATATTAGGTGAGCTTACACTTTAGTTTCGTAGTCCTTCCAGGCTTTGTCAAAAGGCTTTTTCAGATCCTGTGAAAACAAGCAGAAAATTGCAAACAACTGTAATCAACAGAAAATTACTTGACAATTTTTTTTGTGCCAGAACAATTTCTAATGGGGTTGAAACTGCTGTTTCCAGGGTCAAGGATGGATTTTCAACCTCAATTTTGAAATAATCTATCAAGAAAAAACATTCACTAGTTCTAATTTGCTGCTTTTGCTACTCTAATCATTATTATTTATATATATATATATATATATATATATATATATATATATATATATACACACACACACACACACACACACACACACACACACACACACATATCCCTTTGCAATAATCATTATTTTGGATTTTAAGGTGTGTGAGAACATATATAGGACTACCACCGCACTATTAAAGCAACAGTCACTATCACTGTCCGTGCTAATGAAGTGTCACATGGAAAATACTTTGTTTTGTTAACTGCTAATGAGCAAAGCCACTGTGTGTCTGCAGGTGTGTGTTTGGTTGCCATGTCAATCAGTAAGCTGAATCATCCTCCCAGATGCAGAGCAGCCCACAGCTGCCTCAGCAGCGAGTTTGGGTGAGGTTACAGTGGAGATTTTTTTTTTTTTTTTTTTTTTGGGAAGCCTGGAGCACGGTGAAATTGTTCTTGGCGTTCGTAACGAGATCCCTCCGGTCACACCGACAACGCTGATTTCTCATCATGGTGGCTTCCAACAGCTGCTTGAGCAACACGCTTCATTAAGCAGCATTCCTAACGCCGCGGTGCTGATTAAACAGGGATTGTGACAAACAAAAACGCACATTACTGGGTGCAATTGGCCGTGTCACTCCCTAAAAAAAAAAAAACATAAATAAACAAAATGAATTATTGCCTGAAACTAAAGCGACCAGGAAAATCTGCTGTGCAGCGTGCAACAATAACAGCGAATAATCAACAGAATTAAGTCACATTTAACTTAAATGTTATCTTTGCTACAGTGAGCACTTGCTGAATCTTGGCATGGAAGTGAGGTTGTTAGACATTTAAACCTTAAGCAGTGCTTAGATACTGCACATTTCTGTCCAGGAATATAAAAAGCGCACATATTTCTGCTCGTCTGGACAGACAGCTTGTGGCTTTAGTGCATTGTTAGAGCTCCAGAGAGGGCTGTGATCCAGCTGTTGACCTCCACTTGAACGCAGAGGAGTGGCAGACTTAACCTGTTAGGCCACAGGATCACAGTCTGGATCACTGCGCCAAGCCAAGAAGCACTCAGCCATTCAGAGCAGAAACCACCAGAGGAAAGAGAGCATAAAAGAGAAAGAGACTTAAAAACCAAAGTGAAAGAACGAGCCAGTGACGAAGGAAAAAAAAAAGCCAATGCAAAAGAGGAAGCCGCTAAAAGAATGTAGTGTGGGTCAAGAGAGAAAAGAGAGGGTGACAGGAAGGAAATGTCAGAGCCAGAGAGAGAGAGAGAAAAGTGGTAACAATGGCTAAAAATACCAGAATCAGACAGGGAATGGCTGAGCAGAAGAGGACAAGGCACGGTCACTCCCTGAAAGAGCAAAGAGCTCTAAGTGCTCCGATTCCCCGACCGGCTGAATCTAAAGGACGGAGGAGGAATGTCGTGCCCTTGACAAGGGCCCCCATTTGCGAATATATCACCTCTTCCTACCTACGACCACACATGTCCAGGAAGAGCAGCTCCTGGTACACATTCCTCACACCTTTTAAGAAAACCAATACTGAGTTTAGTTTTGAGGAGTTTCATTGTCACTGAAAGGATCATTTCACCCAAAAAACATCATTTCTCTTAACCCTGGTTTTTGTCTTGCCATGCAGATAGTTTAGTTTTTACTTCTATTTTTACACCACTTGATCCATTTGGTCCATTTTGCTGTTTGTTTTCCATCTGTTCTCTTGCTTATCTAAGGCATTTAAACATTATTTACATACAGTATCTATATTAGTTGTTAGTCCCACACATATTTTCTAAGATACATTTGTATATGTTTTGTTCCCTCCTTATTTTGACATTTTTATTTATGACACTGGATCTTATTTTTTATATAAGCCTTTATGTTGCACTTTCCAAATTGCTGCACTGTAAAATGTCCCCATTTGTGGGACGATAAAGGGATTATCTTATCTCCTTGGTTTTTGATTTGACATATTAAAATTGCTTTTTTAATCTGACAAACTGACCAAAAGGCAAATAAGTTGAATTTACTGACACAGGAAACAATTATTAATTGATTAAAGTACTTCTGTGTCGAAAGTATAAACAATCGGGACACTGCCGATTTTCTGCAAAGTCATGTTGCTATGACCGTAAACTACCTCCATCATTTTAGGAGTGGAGGTAGAAAACTGAGAGACATTTCAAACCCTGGACAAACAAAACCAACACCACTGGAAGTCAGTGTTCTTTGTTATGATTTGGCTGAATTGACCCTTTAATCTGCTACTTCTGCTGTTTGCAAATCATCGATTCAGTAACTTTAAAATATGCTGCTGCTGCTTTGGTTGACAGCAGAGAGTGTAGTACACAAACTAATGAGGAACAGCTTTGATTCGTAATCTGCTCCTATCTAAGATCTCAATGCGTGGGTGTTCACGACCCACTGAACCACAATGAGACAATGCGTCCCCCTCCTCACACCCCTCGCTTACAAAAATACAGAAACACTGTAACTGAACAGTGATAAGCTGGTGTGACTCATGGCGGGTTAGAAACACACACTGGTCAATGAGCAGAGGTCACAAGGGTCGGCTGCAGGCATGACATCATGCCGGCGTCCACTCAGAAAGTTCGCTGTCGGCAGAAAGTTCTCGTGGACTAAGCACTTTCCATTTTCCACTGACTGGAGTGTGTGTGTTTATCTTCAGTAAAAACACTGCTGGGTCTTCCAGGGACTCCGCCCCATCCTTTTACGCTAGTGCTGAGCTGAGCTCACTGAGCCGTCGATGATTTCACACAACACTCCCTGCTTATGAATCGCCCTCTGTGGCCAGGAGGGAGATGAGGTGGAAAGTGGTGGATTTTTAGGTGAGCAGCAGCAGTGACAGGTTGCTAGGTGGTAGTCCTCTAATCACAGGACCATTAGCGGCTGCCTCCCTCTGGGTTAGTTCATCGCACTATAGGCTGCACTCAGGCTGCACACTTTTGTGCAGTGAAAGAAAATTAGGAATGACTCTTTTCGGGTTATTTCCTTTACACAGTGTCGTCAAGCTGTCGTGTTACTAAGTATTTACCCAGCTTTTTCCTTTCCCTCTGTCACAGCTTTCCATTTGTGTCAACAGACGTAAGACTTTTGTATTCATTTATTTATTTATTGACTCTTTTCGCAGCCTCTGCTCCACACTTAAATTCATGTGCAATTTCAAAGCATTTTGTGTGTGGCTTGTGTAATATTCCAACATCATATGACTTTAATTTTGACAACATCAAATTAACCAATGATAGAGTTATTGGTACTGTGCCTCTTTCATGACCCCTGCTGAAACTGAAAAGATATTTAGGCATTTCTATGCATAAGAATTTTTTTAAATGTAAGTAGATTAATAAAGTTGGAGTTGTAAATATATTCAGTGCTTAGCAAAAGTATGATTCCACCACCCAGTGTCAGGCATTTGTCACCGCTGCCCTAAATTAACAGAATTGCTGACTACCGGGATATTTTTTTTTGATATTTTTAGTTTCTGTAATGGTTCATCCACCAGTATGTGCAAGCTCTTTAATCAAAATTATATTTTTAACGCTAAAATCTATTTTTTGTTATCCATGTCATCCATTTCAAATTTACAGATTTAAAAAAGGAAAAAAATAGCAAAGCGCATTATTATTTTTTGATTAAGATGACAAATTACAGTTGTTTACTGTCATTCCTGAACAGAGGCTGTATGTTATCCTTCATTAATTTCTAACCAGATTTCTGAAACATGATAACAGTTGGTCTAATAAATTCGCTGAGCACTGTATGTATATACAGTATGTATGTATGATATTGTGTCGTACCTTTCCTACGTAAAACCTGTTTGTATTAGCAGCACTTGAACCACACATTAGTCATCAGTATTACTGAGATTAGTTTCTCTCCACAGATCTTTTAAATGCTTCTCTCTTCCTCTCTAATGACATCCACGTCAACCCATGACTTCATCTCCTTTCTTCTCTCCCTGCGGTCTGAAACTGCCTTTCATGCAGGTCTGGACCTCTTCCTGCTTCTAACAGGTACGTCCCCTGGGAGAGGACACGAGTGAAGGAGCAGCGTAATGACAGAGGAGAAGGAAAAGGATGATGAAGGGGGAGGGAGGGCAGGGCAGCCATGGGTTGTGGAGGTGAGCAACAGGCTGGGATCATTTTCTAGAGTGTGCCTTAATGTGTGTCCTGATGTATAAAATAACCAGCAGCTCATTAGCCCCCCGTGTCATTGGGGTAATGAGAATTATCACAGGGCTAATGAGCAATAAGTGGGGAAGCATTACAGATGTGACTGGCAGCCAGAGAGGAGAGGATAGTGGGGACAGAGTGACGATAAAGGAAAGATGGAGAGAGACTAAGAAAGGAAGTCATAGACCAGTAATGAGGACATTTGAGAGACGCACAAAAGAGCAAGAGAAAAAAAGACAAACAGCTCAGAGGTCGAGACACAGCCAAGGGGTGAAGGGTCACGGGGACAACTGCCGTTTCTGTGGCAACCAGCCTCATCAGAGAGCTGGCTTAATCACATCGTACCTCGGCGGAAGCAGCAGCCAATCATGTGCCAGGAGAGTGAAAGGTCAGAGACCGCCGTGGACAGTAACCACTGCAAATTTCATTACAGAGCTGCACAGACCGCTAACAAGTATCTGTCTGGGTTTTTAGTCCTGTTGGTGGAAGCACATGACTGACTGGCAATAGGGCTCAACCTCAATGTTTTATGCACCAGGGTTTAAATGTATGGTCAGAAATTTCCTGGTAAAATTGTTAAATTCACTTAAATTTTGAGCCATATTTTACTCAGTGTGTGAATTCCTTCCTGTGTTTGTGGAACTGGCCTGTTGGTCTGCTGTCCAGGCATAACATGATGACCTTTCTATATCTTAAGTATCATTACCTTCTCTGGTCTGTTGGATCAGACCATCAGGACCAGCCTTCATTCCCCACCTGCATCAATGATCCTTGTCCTCTCATGATCCTGTCTCTGGTTCTCCACTGGTCCTTCGTTGGACCACTTTTGATAGATCCTGACCACTGCAGACCAGGAACAGCCCACCAGAGCTGCAGGTCTGGAGATGCTCTGATCCAGTCCTCTAGACATGACTGTTTGGTTCTAGTTGTTAAACTCACTCAAATCCTGACACTGGAACATTTTTCCTGCTGCCTAACATCAACTATGAGGACTAAATGTACACTTAAATTATTCACCCTGATGCTCCACTCAAAATGCTGTGATGCTTTAGCTCATGTGTTCTTGCTGAGTGATCGCAGGCTCACACTTGAGTATGAATTATGTTGACCGATTTTAGGCCATAAATCATAACCTTTGGTTTGGCGTAACTCTCATCATGTTGAGTTACTGCAGCCATCATGCTGATGTACGTTAACACATGCTGGTTAGTGATGGATGAAGTTTGGAGATTTATAAAGCCATCAACCATCTGCCTAGTCTAGGTAAAGTGGATCAAAGTAGCGTGTTATTAATCTTCCAACTACTTTGAACAAGCATCTGAAACTTCACCACGTGATGAAACTTGTCGTAAAACTTGTGGTCACTGACGATTCAGCAGTAAACTCTGGTCACCCACTCGCATAACACCTGCTGTGCAGTGGTAGAATAACACAAGACCACGTCGTTTTGTTGCCTTACCCCTTTGACTCCCTTCAGGTCTCCTTTCAGCAGGCTGTCCAGAGGAAAGGTGATGATGTTGTTCATGTTTTGGAACTGGAGGAGGGTGAGGAGAGAGAGACGGATAAGAGTTGAAGGGTTACGTCAGAGGATTTAAACCTGCAGGAGACTGAAAGTCACTGAGAAGTAATCCTTTTAGTGTGTTGTTTGGGTGTGGGTGCGCTAGGAAAAGAGCTAAACGACTCAAGGTAAAAACACAAAGCAGTGATGAGATGGTGAGAGAGGCTGAATGAGCTAAATGTACAAAATTAGAAGGAAATACCATTACTAAAGCAGTGGAGGACAATGGGTTAATGATGTTTGCCAAGTTTCTTTTAATTGTTAAGAAATTTAACTTTCACGTCATTAAAAGAGGAATATGAGACAAGCCACTCGCCTGTTTGAAAGCTACTGTGAGCCTCTGTGTGTAATACTGCACATGTAATCTGGGAGGCAAGAGCTCACTAAAGCTAGGAGGGATATTTCTTTAATATAAGGTGTTGAGATAATATGAAAACTCAAGCTCCTGGTCTCTTGATACAGTGTCCAGAGGGGGAAGCGAGGGACCTCGCACAATGGTATACGATTTTTCTAATAAAGCTTTGGCCTCGGTACAAAGGCTGGCTTTAACAGATCAGGTTGAATTAGATCCAGCAGATATTTGGTGAAGCAGTGGCTTTTTGGCAGTCTCAATGGAAAAAAGTAGAGCTGCCGCCCCGAGGGCTTTAAGTTCCAGCTGGATTCAGTGTCTGTTAGAGAACACACACACAATGACTCAGGGGGGGTTAGACATAATTAGGAAGAGGATGGAAATCTTTCTTTGTCCCTGAAGACTTAACCCTACTCCTTCTCCAACAAACACACACATTTACGCACACACAGCGTAGACCCACCAGGTTTTTGAAGAGTGCTGTGAGCTCCTTGGTGAAGACAGAGAACTTGAGGAAAGCTGAACCCAGATCAGGATCATCTCTGTACACGCAGTTTTCTCCAAACTTCTCCAGGGCCTGAGTGTACTGCTCCTCGTTCTCCACATGGGCTGGAAAACACAGAGGTCAGCTTTGACAGGCTGTAGCTTTCACTCTCTGATCATTACAAGTTAAAACTCAATCACTGAGTATTAATAATGTATGTCCGTCTTTCAGTGAACAAAGATCCACTTTTCCGGCTGGTCGATCGTCCCATTACAGTTCTTCCAAACTGATTGTTTCAGCAACAATTTTGACTTATTGTTTCTTCTCCAGTGTGAAGTAAAATATAAATTCAATAATTTTGGTAAACTTGTCAGTCTTTCTTCATTGTTTGTCATCGTTTTCTCAACATTTGAGACAAATGTTGAGAAAACATTTGCATTAATGAGAAAATAAACACACATAGCCATGACATGTTCATTCTTTTTTCATTACCAGTCTCTCATTGTGGGGAAGTTAGACTACAGTTAAATATGGACAATTTTTCGAGCTCCCCTGAAAGTCTCAGAGCAGGCTTCCCTCCCCTTAGCACCCCCGTAAATCAAACACTGGTGATGACCCTTTTACAAACAAGTAGCCGAACAATAAATTACAGCCACTGAAACAAATTTGTTAGTTGTTATATTACTTCTGTTAAAAAAAGAGCAGAAATAAATGTAAATGTGGAGATGAAGGGGTTAAGTGAAGTAGTTTTTTCCCCATTTCACCTTTACTTTTATCTTAAGATTTAATGTGATCTTGAAACGTCTACTTCTATTCTTCACCCTCACCTGTGTTTGATTGTTCATTTACTTCTCTTAAGTGGCAAGAAACACGAGAGGTAAAACAATATTTCTTCTTTATTTACCTCTTAATAAATGAGCATCCCGGCAGGGGTGAAAACAACAACCATAAATAGACATAGCAGAGAAATGAGAGAAAGAAGGAAACGTTACCTCGAAGACTGGCAGGAAGAAGAATAGAAATGTACATAGAGTCAGCCCCTAAACTAAACAAACCCCCAGTCAGCTACCAGGAAGGGGGAAACCCATAAAGCAGCCGTGACTGAAGTCTCACAGCGTATCTAAAGTCAACCTCATCTACGGCCGGTTTAGGCTGAGATGATTCCACTTAATTCACTTCACGCCAGACTAGGCAGCTGATAACAGCTAATGCCAGTGGGACAGCGGTGGAGCGAGGGATGGGGCACTGGGGACTGTTGCTATGACGACTCTCACTAAGAGACGTGACAGAGACAGAGGGGAGGGGAGGTTTGAGAGTGGTGGGAGGCATGAAGGAAGGACTGAAGGAAAACAGAGAGATGTAGACTTGAAGACACCTGCTACCACATCATGACTCAGCAGCAGGTTTATAGATGAAGCTGGATAAGCTCACGTCTCATGTCACAGACATCCATCGTGTTATTAAAAGGGAAAAGCCTTGGAGTCACTACCTACTGACCTCCTCCTCACATCAGACAAATCTAATTTAAACCACCACTGAGATGGAAAATAAAGCTCCTAAACCCAGAGCACAAGAAGTAAAACAAGAGTTTTGAACAGCTTTCTAGTATTAAGTAACTGAGATAGTGCTTTTTTTTTGTTTTTAAAGAAACTGAGCACAAACCAAACATTTAGTCTATGAAAAGGTATATAACAGTGAAAGTCCCACACAGTGATGCAAGAAAATTGCTTGTTTTTGCCAATCCAACGTGTCAAAATCAAATTCCCACTAATATAAACTGAAGAGAAACAAAACAACAAATCCTCACAGTCAACAGTTCAACTCCATGACTTAAATGATTATGATAATATGAACATTATATGGTGACATTTAAGAATAAATAAATAACAACGGTGTGTTTCCAACTTCTTAAAATATAGCCTATATACTTAAAGGTCTTGTAGTGAATTAAAAGCCTTAATCTAATCAATTAATTGAAAATATAGTTGCCCTATTAAAAATAGCTTTTAGTTGAAAGCTGTGAAATGTGTCATACAGAGACGTAACAAACTTCAAATCAGACAGTGATCCTCACCACACACCCACATCAGCTCCAGCTGTTTTGGCGGTGGACCCACCAGGCCGACAGGGCGGTGGCCTGCTGTTGTTTTGAAGTGTACATGAGAGCGCTGACAAACGGCCCTCCATGTCTGCTTAGTAAGTATGTGTGTTGGATGTAACATGACTTACACACATCACACAGGCAGTCTACAGTACAGAGCAGCTTTGAAATGACGGCACGACATGCTGAGCTGGTTTATGCATAGTTTACGTGGCAAGGAGAGGGACCAAAAGTAGCGAGAGACGAGGACGGAGGCAGTCTGTTCTTAAGTTTACACCGTAAACAAAGCCTGCTAATTGAGTCATGCTCCACATCACATGTTGCCTAAACATTTCCAATACATTAACCTGGTGTTCAGGGGCTTTTTTAAAGACACATGAACATCCTTTATTGAGTCTCTAAATGACCTAGATCTGTTCCTCCAGAGCCTTTTCACTTTAGACCCCTTACAAATAAAACACAGAAACTATATTTCATCACCAGTACAATAAAAATGCTAAGATTAACAGAAATATGTTTTATTTCTTTCCTCCTGCTAAACCTGCTGAACTTGATCTTGAAAACACATTTTGACAAAAGCAGCATAAAAAAAACACAAAATTCTCACTTTAAAAAGGTTATTTAGCACGGTCAGTATTTTATTTAGGTCAATCCTGCCATGATATACCTACTTATGTGTTCAATAAGCATCTGAGGGATGTCTTAAACTATTAGGTTTCTGACTCTGAGTATTAATGAACTCTGCATATACGTGTAGTAGCAAGTGATTATACACCACCTGGCAACTCTCATTGAAATTGTACAGATTTTTTGGGGAGAAAAAATAAATGTATAAATAAAGAAATGGGTGTTTTTTTCCCACATCCAACAACAAAAAGCTTAAATAATACAGTTTCAGGTAAAGAGAAAAATTTGGCAGTACGTGGTGTGCATGTGTGTGAGACAGAAAAAGACAAACTCATTCCTGTTGCTTGATGTCAGGAAATGATGACCTTGTGTTTACTGGAGGACGGAGTCCATGACGTGGTTGAACACGCACACTTTTATAAGTGAGTACGATATTCTTTAGTGTATCTCCAACACACACACGCAGAAAAAACATGATATACAGTTGCCAGACGTCTGCTGAGAATTCTCTGATATCCAAAAGGTTCGTTTGGACAAGTGCACACATACACACACACACACACACACACACACACATACATACACACACACACACACACACACACACACACACACACACACACACACCTACACACACACACAGTGTACAATCAGCACATAGCAGACTGGCCTCTGCTTCCTCTCTGATTCCCTCACACTCAGCTCCATCATGACCAATCGGATAAGATTCCGTCGCTCACCAACACAATGTGCGGCCGTCCTCAGATCGATTCCATATCTCTCTATGGACTTTATGAAAACACTGGACTCCATGTTCACTTAACAATATGGCCAGCAGCACAGACAGATGTTAACTTTTACCCGCACAAGACAAAAGAATATTCCTCCTTTATTAACTACATTAAAGCTTGTGGAAGTCGTGCCATCTGCAGCCATGACAGATATGAAAGTCTATGTGTGCAGCAGCTACCAAAAGGACATGTCCATGCAACATTGGCCGAGTGCTGCATTATTCGGCAGCTCCATCGAGTCATCCAGCTCACCTATGGGGTACAGCAGCTGGAACACGGCGTTCACTCATCTGCCTCCAGTTCTTATCTGTTCAGCAGCTCTGGCAGGTCTGTCCAAGCAGCTCGAGATGCTGCTGCTGGTTTATTCATCAAAACACACAAGCTGACGTCCTGACAGGCCCTGCAGCAACATGTGGCTCCATCGCACATCAATATTTTTTCCCTCCCTTTCTCACCTCTTTTCCCATCTTTTTCTTACTCTTTTGGTACAAGGTTATGTTGCTCGCTCAAACCTCCAGCTTCCCCTCACCTCCTCATCATTACCAATCCTCATGTCATAGCCAATACAATATGCTTCCAGGGTTTGGGCTCGACAGACAGTCATACCAGGAGCGTATTCTCTGAGTGGAGAGGCAGTCAGCTGGTGCTGCAGCTCCCGGCTGTGTGTTTTATTATTCAGGCCTCATGCCAGCATCCTCTCTGAAGAATATGAATAAGAACTTTCGCTATTTTTCTGCTAAGATTTCCTTACAATAGATACTATAACACACATGATCTGACATCACCAAGTAATTAACAGTTCTGGACAACTACCACAATAGTCCTGGACCACTAACCCTAATCCTTACCCTAACTCTAAATACTTTAACATTTGTCCAGGACTGTTAAGTACTTGGTGATATCAGATCATCCACTATAACACATCTGCTTTGCTACAGGTCAGCATCGACACTGTATGTATGCATGTTGTTGTTTACCTTCTGCTATCAAATCTTACATGCAGAAAACTCATATTTTTCCAGATACACAAAAAATTTGAAGTCACACTGTTGATTGATTTGAAAAGTCTTTACTGAATGAACTCATTGATTAAGCTACTTAAACCCACACCCATTGTCAATACTGATTAGTGTAGTTTTAAGTATACAGTATCTGTAGTAAGTGGGCTAGAACAGCAACCTCCTCATCATTATTTGTCATTCAGTAAATACAGGTTTTGACGTAAACTAAGGGCTTGGCAGTCATTTTATTTGCAGTCGTAACAGATCAGTGATTGTTGATGACTAAAACATGACCTCAGGTTATACCAATGGAACTGTAAACGACAGCATTCAGCATTACAGTTTTCCACAGACGAAACAGTGTTTTCATTGTAAACACTGAGAGAAATCTGGATTTCTGTTCGATTTGCTCCCTACAACAAATAATCCTGTTCATAATGAAAATAAAAATTGCAACCGCCTGAAGCATCTGCGGTTCTCAGAGCAGCCGTATGTACCCTGCTGCACTAACCACACAGATTCAAATGAAGGCAATTCGTCAACAATGGGGGCATTCATGCTGACAGCAGAAAAAGTACACCTGCACACATGCTCAGTTATGTCAGCTTGTTGTGTCGTGGGATGACAAAGAGTGTGACAACCTTAAAAAACAGGCATGTAATGTGTAAATACATGTTTTACAGTGAGGTGGGAGAACAAGTGTGTCCATGGCTCAGCAGCACCCACACAGAGTGAAACCCTCCCCAGCTGTTCCTTTAGGGGTCTGGATCAGACAGCTGTCCCTCTGGTCTGAACAGAGCACACACTGTTGTGAAAAAGACATGCTCAGCACATTGTTCAGAGGTCTTTCTCTCTCTCTCTCTCTCTCTCTCTCTCTCTCTCTCTCTCTCTCCCCCTCTCTCTCCCTCCCTCCCTCAGCAGGGATCTGTCAGGCAGGCCAAACAAAAGACATTTGACAAGAATGAACATGGTACTAATAGCACAAAATACTATCCTCCCTACATCTGGCTCAAAGACTGGGGAAGTAATACATCAGGGATGCAATTATTAATTTGCATTTTCAATCTGAATCCAGTTAATCATCCTGTGTAAAACAATACTTAAAGAGAGTAACATGAACTATGTGCAGCAACCACAAAACACAAAATTGTTCTTTATTTTTATTTTTTTAAAGATAAATTTGGGGTGTTATGTCTTTGTTTGACAGTGATAGCAAGAGTCTTGAAAAGTGATGACATGCAGGCACAGTGCCACAGCCCAGATCAGAACCCATACCTCTGCAGTAAAGACTCAGCCTTGGAACATAGGGTGCCACAATTCTTTGTTTATTATACACTGCCCAGCCAAAAAAGAGTCACCATCTGGATTTAACTAAGCAAATAGGTACGAGCCTCCTGTTGGATAATTACTACAGGTTCTGAGGTCAGCTGACTACCTGGCTTTTTTTTGGCTAGGCAGTGCATAAAAGAGAGAAATATATGACAGGACAGGAGGACTCACCCAGACCAGAAGTGTAGATGGCCTTCACAGACTTCTTCATCTTGTACAGAACACTGCGGTCCACATCCAGAGCCTGCACAGACAGGCACAGAAAGAGGCAGACGTTGAGATGTCACTACTCATGTCAACCTGAGTTGATGCAAAACAACTTTGTTGCCTTTTTTGTTGCTAGGTAGCTAGCTATATACGAAGATAACCTCCCCATATTTGATCCCACCTGCAAAGTTCTGATTGGTCAACATGTCATTCAGATTTATTAAAACAAGTGTTATGGACATAACTGTGGTTCTATGAATTCTGGATCATCAGTTGTAGGTCACTGAATCTGGGAGCAAAGTTTCTGAAGCAACAGATTGGTTGGTGACATAAGGCTTTTATACTGGACTCAACCATCTCATGTTCGAGATGATATATAAAATATCCCGCACCGTCTGTCACCACAGCTCTGCAGTGATACTGTCTATTACCTTTATAAAATTGATTCTGTCACAGGAATGTTCATGTTTTTTGGTGCTCCTGCTTTTTATACACACCCTGAATGCCTCCATGTAGATAGGTAACATTTGTGTGTGTGTGTGTGTGTGTGCGTGTGTGTGTGTGTGTGTGTGTGTGTGTGTGTGTGTGTGTGTCTACATCATCTCCACTCTGGCTGCAAGTAATGAATTATTCAAGGAGAAGCTAAGAATAGAGCAGAGCGCCATCGTAGGCTACTGGGTTAGTGTGTGTGTTAACAGCTTGTAGTGCACCAACAGTGAGCATCCGCAGTCTCTTACATGGAGGACATTTTCACACACGCACACACACACACACACATACATACAATTAACTGTAGTCACACACACTTGCACATGCATGGAACGATCACTGGGAGTCCAGCTGAGACAATGCAGCACTGTACCAGTGAGTGAGGGAGTCTTTCAGGATTAGGGGGATTTTGGGAAATTGGTTTTTAGGGGACTTTATTAAGTCACCGGCGCCACTTTCCTCCCTGCTCCCCATTTGACTGACACATATCACATCCCCACACTCACTAAAAACAAAAAGACATTCATTGGCACCCATTCAACTGCAATACACACAAATACTGCGCACACACTGTCCTCTTTGCAACAACACTAGACGTAATGGCAAAATGAATTAAACCAATAAATCTGTGCTGAATTAATATCCTAGCTATGAGCTGTTTGCTATTGCAAAATGGAAGCACCACTCAGCACTAAGTTTTCCCTGGGGTCATATTTCACACACTTGCAAAAACACACACTCACATTTGCATTGACGTACACAAAACAGAGAGAGACAGACTTTGGACTTCAAGGAGAAAATGACAGATAAATTAAGAGTCATGTGGTGGAGGGATAGCAGAATAAAAGAAGTTCAAATAAAAAACAAGAAGAACATCTGCTTTGACGCGCTGCAGATGTAGCATCATCTGTAAGCTTGTCTGCAGTGTTTAAAAGTAGAGGAGCCCTTTTTCATTATTTCATTTTTATGAAAACACAAGGCTTGTTAAGCCTCAGGGAAAACGAGCAGTGGCGCTCCGTCACACAGAAAAGGCTACGGATTTAACAGCCAAGTGAGACGGGTCCATGTTTACTTCCTGTCAGCTGATGTCATTCACATAAACTGCCACTGAGAATAAAGTGCTGCAGCTGCATTGTGTATTTCTTTGTGTATTTAGTATTTTGACACTTTCTTTATCATACTTATACTTGCTTAAAATATTAAAGTCATGAAAATAATTCTTTTTACAAAAGGGAACCTTAAGTTGGCAAACCAGAACTGTTTATTATATTTATATATTTATATTACAGCTGTATTACTCCTACAACTGTCACACCTAATAATTAACTTGACGGTGATCTCAAAATCAAGTCAAGTTCTTACAACACACAAATACACTGCAGGTTAGATCTTAAAAAAAAACACACAACCTTTTTGCAGGTGAGTTTTACCAAAAAGCAGCAGCAACACATTCTAAAAATGAAAGCCAAACTGTGTAAATTAAAAGAAACCGACCAGAAGCGACGTGTTTCTCTGAGTAAAAGTAAGAGTCACAGTGTTGTGGTTTTAGTTCCTCCAACTCCAGTTAAATCACTCATCTGTTGCATGTACCATTATGCCATTAGCTCAGACCCCACACAGCTGTTTAACAGGTACTTTTCAATATTTTCAAATGAGCAGAGAAAAAGACAGAGTAGTGTCTCTGTCTACACCGCCATACCAAATCAACCCAACCACACAAAGACTTTAAAAGGGTAACTGGAGACAGCGGCTGAGTGTTTTCTGCCACCATGACGTTAAATCTACTCTCAGTACTCAGAGAGAACCTGAGAGCACTGAAAGCAGAAACGCTGAGCTGAGCTTCTGCCAGACACTTGAAAGGTTTGAACAGTGGATCTGCAGAGAGGGATTGATGCTTCAGGTGTGTGAAGCATATATGTGCAGATATCTAACAGAAATATTTTACACAGAACTGCATCACTCCTTTCTTTCATTGTTGCGAGGAGCCAATTTCAAAATGAGCTCATAAAACCTGCTTGAACCTGTCCTTCATTTATTGATGATCTGAAGCTGCGAATGTGTGTGATGAGGTCAAATAAGGGTTGAGACTCAGGTCAGAGCATGACCGTTTCAAAGGATCAATAGCCACGTTCATTCAATTATCAAGCGAATTTGAAGCAAACTTGCAAATATGCATCAGGCTAGTTTGGAGAGGATAAACTTGGCTAGATTGTAGTGTGGTCAGATGTTGATGCATGTCTTTAACCCACCAGTAAATGGAGGCGAACAAGTGGAGATTTTTTTCTCGTAATTTCAAAATGTCCTTGTTTTTAGTGCAGCTTTTCTATTGTTATACTACATATATAATTAGTATAATTAATACTTCAAAAACACATAAAATATGTTCGACTTTCATTCACAATTTTCAGAAAACTGCAAAAACGTAGTAAATATGTGCCTCCCTGTTGATGTCTGTACTTGAATATTGGTTAAATTCAAGTCACATATTCTTGCACTTAAGCACAGTGTCATAACTTCATCACACAGCATATAAAAATAATAATTATATATTTTATATATATATAATTATATAATTATTATAGCAGTCTGTTCACTTTGTGGCTAAAGCTTTTGGTGCATATGCTTCATCAGCACACTCAGATGGTGGCTATGTGTTCTGCTCTAGTATCATGTCACTGATTCTGTGACATGACACTGTGCAACTCTTCCTCATTGGTTGGTCTAACCTTGATTTAACCTCATAATATCTGAATCACATGCAGTCTTGTGATCCAACATGTATTGGTTGCCTCTGTTTTGTTTTTTCTTCAATGGTGATGACTTTAATTATTGTAGGGTATGGGTGTGTTATCTGTGTTGCCAAAATCACATCACAGCAACACATAAATGGAAACTTTTGCAGTCAAACCTATATAAGCCATACTATAAACTAACCTGAGGCAGATTTGCAGTGTAATGCTTTCACAGTTACCAACTCAAGCACACTCAAAAAGTCACTAAATCTGCTTGATTTTGTGTCCCACAATGCAGCACATGAAAGGAAATTGAGGAGCTACTAACAGCTGCAAAAGAATACTAAAGCAGATGGTGGTGAAACTGCTCCCAGCGGATATTGGAAGATAAAACAGTGTGATATATTTTGTGTTGCTTTGTGTTTACTTGGCAAAGGCTTTTCAAAGTCACACTTTGATTGACATCCGATGGAACACGTGCAGTGTAATTTCCTGTCAGAATAAACGGGTAAAGCTATCAACATTTTGTTATAGTGACTCAACCGTCTACTGACACGTTGGTTCGACCTAAGCCTCTGGTTGACCTCCACATAACACCAGTAATCGGCCTGTGAATCAGTCTGACCAGTCGAAGCCTTGCATTGACATCACAGCACCCATCGATTCAAGGTCTTCCCCGCTTTCACACAAACACACATAATCAGGCAGTATCACGCTCCAGCAGATCCTTTCAATCTGCACAGAGTGGTCTGGCGGGGAGACGTTGGGGGGGGGTGTAATAAACCAATCACAGCTGAACACAACAAGCGCACTGCTCTAAATCAGCCACACTCTCACATGTACGCACACGGGTCTCTTCAATCACTTTCACACATTGCCCACTCCATGAGCAAAGTGACTGCTCTCCAAGCTCCAGGCCACCCAGTGTGCTCTTGTTTGAGGCACACCCGACATTTTTAACCCCCCAAAAAAACTTGTCACGGCGAGAAGGGAATTCCACAGCCGTGTAGCATTTCAGTGGCGTGGGATCAGAGCTGAATCCTTTCGACAATGGACCCTCATTTGGAGCACACTTCACATGACGTTACTGCCATGTCAGCGTTTTCCCTCTCCTGATAGCCGCTAACAGTAAGCTAACCAGAGTGGCTCTTTTCTCTCCATGCTGCCTCTCACCGCTTCCTGGACAAAGCAGGGAGGAATTGATTTAATCCTTGTCTTGATGACATCATCATCACCATTGTATTCATGATCGTGATTACAATCAGGCACCATCTGCTGTCAGCCAATCTACGGAGACGAGACAACACTGCTCGGTCACTGGGGTCGTCACTTATGGTCACTTATGGACGTGCATTTCCCGGACAGTGAAGTGAAACGTGTCAGGTTACAGATCTCTGTGAGCACAGTACAGATAGGTAATATCTAACGCATGCACGTTCACAGATAGAGAGGGAAAGAAGATACTGTAAATTTGATTAATGTTGATGATGCTCAGATACAGCATGAAGTTACGTAAAGAGGCAAGCGGCCAATCTTTCCATCAACAGAATCTAAAAGTTAAAAAAGGAATAAAGAAAGAAAAAGGGTAAATTCATAAGTACCTCCTGTTGGCCCTGCAATTAAGAGCCCTCAAATGGGTGACTAATTTCTGTACAAAGCAGCATTTTTGACTGCTGTCACAAGCCTGGGTAAGCACCCAGTCTAGAGTACGAGGACTCAGACCAGAGCAAATGAATCCAACGTGCTCGGCCACAGCCTTTGCCAAGGTTTTCAAAAGCCAAACAAGAGGAGGAAATCAGCAAAGGAGGGTCAATAAGTTTCCATATAGTGCAGCCATTGTCCACATAGAACACTGAAAGTCTGTTTATACGGCTACTGAAGAGCGCAAAGTCAATTCTGGACACCAAACAAGGTCAGGTGATTTGTTTTGGATGGGTTTCCCCTAAAAGTGATTAACTTGGAATATGCTTGGTCTATGAAAAATGCATATCAAATGTCTCCAGATGGCCCAGGTGATGTCTACAAAATGATATTCAGATTGCAATCCCCAAAAATGATCCAATTATTTTGTAACTATCCGATTAATCATATAATTAGTTCAGCTTCAGTACTGACTGCAAAAAGAACAGTGAAATAAAGGGATGTTTTTACATGTGTGTGAGAGAGATTATCCTCTTCATAGCCTAAATTATATTTGGAAAAAAACATATAATTTCAATGGCTGAAGTAAAACAACCTGGTCTTCCTCAATGACAGGTGATAAAAGGTATTAGTTTATGAAGTTTGAAGTTTCATTTCATTGACACCACTGTCCAGCTAACAGGCCTGTTTGATCGTAGTGCTCTCCACCACTTACTCTGCTGACTGAAGAAGAAAGACATTCCTGGATGATTGCATGGAGTGACTGACAGACAGGATGGAGAGCCAGCTCCATTGTTCCTGCCGACTTACCATCCGCTGATGACAGCATGTCTGCTTGGCAAGACGCTGTCCTGCTTTTCTCAGAGGCCCCGTCATCAAACAACGCATGCACACACACGTGCACACACACACACACGTTCTATTTTAGCCATGCAAGCAGCCCCCCCCCCTGTAGTAGTACTATTGTCATCACCACACATATTTTTAAATCTGACAACAGGTTGCGTCTGGTGCCGCTTTACAACTTGTCTAATAACCTTGCTTAACCCTTTAAGCTCAGTCATACAAGGAAACAGTCTGTCTAGGACGCAATTATACAATTTATTTGGAGCATATGTGGGTACAGCATCTGTGACGGCAGCTGTGGGTTTATGAAGGTGCCATTCGATCAAACTTCAAACCCAAACAAACTTCACTCTAACAACTATTAAAACATCTAAGAGTGAGTTAAAAGGGCTAGCTCTTGTATAACACTCACCCAGTAAGAACATAAATAAAAGCCATGGTTTTTATGTGAAAACTGTGGGCAAGACTTGACATCGTGTTAATCATATTTATTTCACCACAGCGGTGAGGTTGGCCCACACTGTTTGGAGAAGCAGTAAAAAATGAAATGGGATCTCTCAGCGAGACGGTGGCTGATCCATTTTCCTCTTTGATCTATTTACAGATCAATAATTGCCACTGGCAGTGACACAGTATCAGCCCTTTATCACGTCACAGTGTCACAGTTACAGATGAGCAGTGATATTTTGATAAAAAGCCAAAAGAGCATCTGAGTAGAAGCAGTTAACATCTCGGACCGGTAGCAGTTTATATATCATCAAAATGGTTTCCCACCAACCTCTGTCTTCTCCTTCTTGTAACACACTAACAGGGTCAAACACAAAATGTTGATGTAATGCACCAGTGGTTCCCACTTTTTCATGTCAAGGAACCCTAAAAGAACATGGATTAGGACACAACAAAAATAAATAAATAAAAATTGGGATATATATTGTTATCAGGATATAAAATTAGCCATATACAATTTTGTCCATATCGCACACACTAAGTGAAAGTAAACAACTCCCCTTTTGGGACCTGGCAGGGACCCTCTTTGAAAATCACAACTCTGCTCTCCTATATGGCTGTGGGCAGTCCAGTCTGTATACAGAGCCATATCTTTGGTAGGTAGTCCTGTCGGCCACATCACAGGATGAAACACGTCAGCTTTTCTGCAGGTGTGGCGTTAAAAGTGGTCATGTGGTGCTGCTTATGTAGCCTGCTGCTGGCCAGTGCTCCACATGTGGCGCAGAAAGAGTAAACACAGGAAGGTCTCTCTCGCTTTCTCTGTCTATCTTTACCTCAACATCCACAGAGAAAAAGCTGTGACTCATTCAAAACATATGTCAAATATACAGTTGTACCCTGCAGGCGTGAAAGATCCCCGAGGAACTCGAGCTGTTCAAACTGTAATTTCTTCTGTTACACAAGATAGCACCACTGTGAGACCAACTCTCAACTGCAGTCCATTCAATGGTCCACAAATCTGCTGTAAGAAAAATATCTGAAAACACCCTTTCAAACGTTTCATTCACAACTTTTCTCCGTGCTGAGTGAGTAAAGTCAATATTGGGATAGAAGTGGGTTCCATCGGGTCGACTGCTGACAGGCCACAGTTTGCAGGGCTCCTCTGTTCTCTCAGACAGCTGAGATGTGTAGAGTCAGCCTTCCCCGGGAGCGGCATGGAAAAAAACTGCATTCAAGTTCAATGGGAGTGTGGATCAGAGAGAAAGGGAGGGGGAGGAGGCTTTTTACGATGTCATAAGACTGTCTGACACAAGCTCATTAAAACACACAGAACTTTTTGGGACTGAACTCCAAGATACATAATATTTTTATTAAATTGTGTACCTGTGGAATTTTTTTCCGCCTGGCTGTCAGTTACACAAACATCTCATCTACCTTCAAGCTTTCTGGTATTTTAGCACTAAGACACTTTACAGGCTTTACAGCTCCTCTGTGAGCGCTACAAAGACCACCGATAGACCAGAGCCTTGGCCGCCAGCTGCCAGAAGTCACACTGGGATGACAACATCAACTGCAGTGCTTAAAGTGTTAGAGAAAACAGACTTTCATGTTAAGTGCTGAGGCGTTGTTCAGGGCATTTTATAAGGTGACAGACCCGGATAGAACTTTTGTTTCCGTTTGGTTTACCCAATATTATGGAGGCAGCGTTTATTTTTTTTGGGGTCTATTCTGACTTCTCAGAGATCCAACCTGCTACTAAACATGTTTCAAATGTACTTCATTGTTTCATTGTCAACCATCCTTAAAAAATATGGTAAAACATAAGTAATCAGGGTTTTTCCTGTGTTCAAATTTGCGTGGCGGCCGTCTCCAGCTATTTTTGTACCACCCCTAGCCAGAGCGATTGATATTGCTCAACACAGCTCCAGCTGTGTTGATTGAGCGATTGATGTCCCTCTGCGGCAGCTACGTATTTTAACTGCAGTTGCAGCGTTGCGCCACGATTGAGGCGCTATATCAACAACAGTGCACCCGAAAGACCGAAGAAGAAACAGATCGAATCGTGTTAGTTAGTTAGCGGAAAAAAACTGGGAAAAACACGATTCGATCTGTTTCTTCTTCGGTAGTTGCTTCAGGTCTTTCGGGTGCACTGTTGTTGATATAGCACCTCAATAGTGGCGCAACGCTGCAACTGCAGTTAAAATACGTAGCTGCCGCAGAGGGACATCAATCGCTCAATCAACACAGCTGGAGCTGTGTTGAGCAATATCAATCGCTCTGGCTAGGGGTGGTACAAAAATAGCTGGAGGCGGCCGCCACGCAAATTTGAACGCAGGAAAAACCCTGGTAATGTCCTGAAACATAATGGCTAAAAATCACAGCGGAGACCTAATGGCGCCCGGTTTAAAACCTCTTAAAATGGTCTCCCCGACTTTGAAGGGAGTCTTTAATGAAGTTTGTAAAATAGCAGGAGACTGATGGTGATAAAAAACCAAGTTGGAAAGAGAGGCCAGGGAAATAAGGACCAAATGTGGTGCACTTTGAAGGGAGGAAAATACTCTTCTTACTTCACCTTGGAGTTCCTCTTTGGCTCTTTTCACATAGACGTTCACATCATCATCATAGTGTCAGAGCAGAAGTGCCAGAGGCAAAGTGCCCAACAGTTAGCGAACAGCTCTGTAGAGTGTGATGATGCCTGAGCGAGACAGATGGAAAATGACCTGCTTTCTTCTGAAAAAGGCTGCAGTAAAACACTACAGAGACATGACTGTGTGTGGAGGTATTGTGGGTTTGAGAAGTCACTGTAGTCACACAAAAAAGGCTTCATTTCAATTAAGTCCTTTTGAACTCCACCGGGAACTTACAACATGAATAGAGTTTCCCTTGATGTAAACCCAGCCCAGAAAACTGGGATACTCTACAATATGTTTGTTGCTACAACTCTTGCACACTTTTCAGTTGCTTGATTGCTGGGATTATCAAACTACTTGGAATATTAAAGAAATTAATCATAAATAATTTAACAAGACGGAGATTAATTAAAATGATATCAAGATTCAAAAAGGGCCATACACCAATCTATTTTGATCCCATGTGAGTCAAAAGCAAATTGGACTAAAGCTCCCTTGAGCCCCCAAGGAGTTCAAAACATTTCCCCAAGTAAGAAGAGTGGAAGTGTGCGTCTGTTCCCTGAGTGAAAGTGACAGCAGGACAACACAACTGTGAGGATTCACCCCTCCCACTCACCCTGGCCCCAAGCAGAGCCGAGTGGCCGGGACTACAAATCAATGGTGGAGTTCATTAATGAAGAAGCAGGGCCTGTCAGGGAACAATGGCCGTCAACAGGAGCCGTCTCAGACAATCTGCACCAGGACACTCTGATGGATGAGGTGAGCTTTACGTTCCCATTTACTCCCAATACCCCTAGTGTCCAACCCCCTAACCCCTATGTGGGACACATAGTGGCCAGTCTCGGCTTTCATGTCAAACCCCTAGCTGAGAGTTTCACCACTACTGATGCTCCGAAAACCCTCCTCCAAACCAAACAGACCTATCAGGACTGACAATGGAAATAAATTCACTTCCACCAGCCACTACTAAATGGGGATAGACAAAGAACGAGTGAGTAAAACAGTATCTCATCAAAACAGTGAAAGCCATCAGGGGATAAGGGAGATCATAGCTTTGAATTGATTGGGATAGGACCATGACCTAAGCCCCCGCTAGATCCATGGGGAGGGCTGCTGCATCATAATGAGGGCCAGGTCAGAGCCTGACTATGGATGATAACACAGACCCTGCACTACCCAGCCGTGAATGCTGAAGAGACACCTTTCCATCTCAAACCAAAGATCTAACTGGAAACAATAAAGTCCCACATAGAGGATGAAAATGTCCTTTGCTATAACCAAGATTAGGAAGCTTAACCACTGAAACTGTATCAAACAGTTCAGGAGAAATCTCTATAATTTTATTATTTGTTCAGTAATCTTGTAAAATAGGCACACAATTAATTACTCAGCAATTAAACTTATATAAAGTCCATCCATCCATTATCTACCGCTTATCCTCATAGGGTTGCGGGGCAGCTGGAGTCTATCCCAGCTGTCTTAGAGTGAAAGGCAGGGTACACCCTGGACAAGTCTCCAGTTCATCACAGGATACGTAGAGACAGACAACCACTCACACTCACATTCACACCTATGGTCAGTTTAAATTAACCAATTAACCTAATCCCCATGCATGTTTTTGGATAGTGGGAGGAAACCGGAGTACCCAGAGAGAACCCACGCAGACACGGGGAGAACTTGCAAACTCCACACAGAAAGGCCCCGGGCCGGGATTTGAACCCGGTACCTCCTTGCTGTGAGGCGACAGTACTAACCACTACACCCACCCCATGTTCGGGATCATTTCTCAAATTATGCTCTTGCCAAGAACACAGATTCAAGTATATGCATAACAGGTTGTTGCAAAACAAACACTAGCACTGTGCTGAAACGTCTCATTTAAAGTGCAACGATTTATGGCTGATGTGTTAACAACCGAAAACAAATGTACTCTCGTAACTCCTCTGCATGTGCCAGTCAGTCATCTTGTGTTAATGTGTTGTTCCCAAGCCAAGAGAGACCCTTATTTGCCCTGAGTCCAACCCCCATTCCAGGCAAGGATGGAGGGAACGGCTGTGGCCTGGCTGGGGACAACAGCTGCCCCCCATGCCAACAGGTGGCCTGAAGGAAAGTTTTAACAAGGATCCAGACAGTAGGATTATCAACACAAGGACAATCCACATTTAATAGCTTTAGAGGCACACGGATGGCTCAACAAGCTCTATCGCACACATGGCCTAAATGTGCAGTCTGGCCCAAGTGAGCAGTGCAAACCCCCAGTCACTCTGGTATAGTCCTCAGTATACCACCTAAGAAGCTTAATGCTTCCTATAATTGAAATGGGATTTCTGGCAGGGTCACTGCAGCCCTGTCGCTGTCCCTTGACTTTGCCTTACTGTAGTTAATGCACCAGAGTAGGCCAAGTACATTGAAGCAAAGCCAACAGTGCCCTTACCTCCAAACCATGAGCTTGATCTTTTGGGTTTTTGGTAAGAATTGTTCATTAATTTCTTTATTTTGCTATTCCTAGTGCATTTGTGATAAACAAGTGAGAGTCAAGCTGGAAATTAAATGAGCTATCATCTTCTGTTAACAGAAGGGTTCATGGCCAGTTAAAGCATGTTCCTAAATCAGCCAGTGGTCTGAGCTTAGGCTTAGAGGTGCTATAAAGAGATGAGGCGCTCACAGCAGGCACTCAACTGCTTCTTTAACACTCAAGTTCATTGAGAATTGACTTCCTATTTTATAAGCCCCACCACCTTGTTGTACACCAGCATCAGGAATGCTTGAAACGGCCCATGAGAACCAGACGGGAGGCTGGTATGGCCTGCATAGCCAGCGCCAACAGTTGCCTGTGGATGCTGCAAATACCGATACCATTCCCAGAGGTACTCCTTAATAACTTTACGACAAAAATCAAGCATGCCATACTAGTGCATAGCTGGCATACCAGTGTTCTGGACCTCTGCTGGATGAAATAATAGCTAGATGGAAGACTAATGACGCTAGCCCTCAGGACTGAGTCAACCTCAACACCAGTAATGACCCATGACAAGCTGCCTGCTCTATAAATAACTGTTATTCATGGGCAAAAAATGAATAAACTGGACAAAAGCAATCTGGGACAGAGGGAGAGGCTTGCTGGATGGGTGGGTTTCTGGCACTAGGTAAGAGAGGATATAGAGCATACAGGAGTTCTGGGGATACAAGCTAAGGGTCAGAACAACAATACTGTTGATGCTCACTAGAGGCAGGATCCCAATAATCAAGTAACCTTTCTCTGTTTCAATAAGAAAGGGGATCGTGACGGGATCATTTGAAACATTGTATGGATGGTTGGTTGCATTTTCTGAATATTTTAAATGGTAATTAGTATTGCAATATTGTTATGTTTTGTACTGTTTTGTATGTTTTTCTACTGAGCTGTGTGTATTTTTACAGAAGAACATTTAAGGACGATTGTCGCAAACAAGCTTAGTCGAATTCAGTGGTGTGCGGTGCTTGTTCCTGCAGAAATAAATATTAAGTAAATACACAAGACTGGAGAGATAAGCATGAGGGTATGATATTGCTTAGAGGCCAAAAGGGTCTGAAGCAACTTGGGGATAATTTATATTTATATTTCAACAATACAAGTGCACGACAAGTACACACTCTACCTGTCAGTCTACTGTAAATTACAAACAGCTGTCATGAGACATATTATGTCTCTGTCTGAGCAACGATATGAAGCTGACACACTGATCAAAGGGCTACACTGCTGACAGTACAAAAGCTTGTCTTGAATGTCAACCAGTGCCGGTTGTTTTGCAGCCACAAGCCCTTATAGACCACTCAGCAGTCTTGTGCAGTCTACTGCATGAGTCAGATCTCAGTACTCATTGTATTCAGTTCCAGGGCTGTTGCTGTAGTACGCAGTGATCCCAAAAACTGATGCCAGAGAATTAATTCATCACTGGAGCTTTTAACGCTTGCCAAGGCTGCTCAGTGAGTGTCTAAGTGCAACGCCTTAATACTAAATAAATGCACTTTGTATTCATACCTGAGCTAGAAGTGGATGCACTTGAGGTTTGTTCAAGGAGGCGACTATCGATTGCGTCATTTTAGGAGTCTCTCTCTGTGAGTAAGTGGGGCATAAAAACAGTCACAGATTCAAAAATAGACCCAAGACGACTACAATGTGTGCCAGTTTCTGGCCTGCAGACATCCCCATGAGTTTTTCTTGGGCGAGACAAAAGCACAGGGGCATTTCCATCAAGATCATCTCAACATTTAACACAGGGGTCAGCTCAGCCTTCGGGGCTGATGCCTCCTTTAAATGGAACTTGTGAGGTCATGTTTTTAACACAGAAAGCTGAGCGCACAATTGGCTTTGTGTTGACATCATGAAAAGTTAGGCAGCCGACTAGAAAAATGGAGTCACCTTTTCAAATATGGAGAAGGATTTTGTGTTCTTCATTTCAGCGACACAAGTATCTGACACACTTATTTTTTTTCCCATGGATCACAGCAACCTTAGTGTACGACAGTATTCACTATTTGTCACGTTAATATTAAATGAAACTTTGAGGGGAAAACCAGACCCTGGAGAGCTCTGAAAAAGTCTGGACTTTGTAGGAAAGTCAACAGTGTGGGGGAAGAAGATCCATGTTAAACAAGAGCACAGAGGGGGGCCGTGACACAAAGCTCAACATCCTCTTAGTGGATAAACAGGTTTTTATTGCTGGGATTTCACCAACACACACACACACATACACATAAACACACTCTGAATGACCTCTTAATAGCCAGCAGTTTAAAACTACTAGCCTAATTAAGGTTGTGTCAGATGCAATTAAATTTAGAAAGAAGTAATTATGCAACATTTGTGCAGCCATTTACGTAAAACCTCTGAGCACTTCAGTCTCCTCTTCTGTTAATGTGTTTAAAGGCTTCCTGTAAACAACCAGACCCAGAGGTCAGTTTTAAAGGTCTTTTGACACAGTGAGGCTGTAAGTGCATCAGCTATTTTAAACAAGCACACTTGACTAGAAAATACAAAGCGCAACTGGATACACCACCACAGTGGTTTTAGGAGCCGACAAATCTGCGGTGATTTTTTTTAATACTGACTACCTGGCTAATCACAGACAAACAGATTGGCGAACATGACCTCTATGTAATAGAAAACTGTACTTAAGCCATCTGGCGCAACAGACTTAGACATTAATCACACCCCTCTACTAACAAATTAATCTCTCTGCCTTGTCAAGTTACACCCCAACTACAAGTAAACTTGTGTCAGAACAGAAGAGACACAGTGGTGATTTTGAGGTCTACTTACTGGTCTTTTAATTTCATGTGTGAAACAGGTTGTGTGAAGCATTTTGAGGCTCAAAAGGGAGCAGCACTGTCTTAAAATGATCTCAAGTGGTGTGACATTGATAGAACTGAGGACAAGTATGAAAACTACAAGAGTAAGAAAGAGGTGATCTTCACCACAGGCTAGTAGCTACATTAGCTGTCACTATTGTCGCATAATACGCCTGACGATCCAATCGTGATAATAAATGTTGTTTTAAACTGTCCGTCAGGAGACCAACAAAGTGTCTGTCGATGCAAAATCCAACTCTGAGAAAAGACTGGGAGCAAAATATCTTTAAATCAGAAATGCCAACTGGAGCTGCAACAATTAATCAATGAATTGGTTGTCAGCAATTAAACTGATCACCAACTATTAATATCAATAAATCATTGTTGTGACCCTAACCCTAACCCTTTCATTACATCTTCTTTAATGTGAATAATTATTGGTTTCTTCTGAGTTGTGGACAAAAAATTAGATATAGATACTTTATTTGTCACGTATATATTGCTACATACATGAAATTTGTCCTCTGCATTTAACCCATCCCCTTAGGGACCCTTAGGGAGCAGTGGGCTGCCATGTAAGGCAGCCAGGGAGCTGGAGGTTCGGTGCCTTGCTCAAGGGCACCCCGTCAGTGCCCAGGATTCTCCTCCTGGGTACCTCTCCAGCCACCAGTCCACTCTCCAAGTCCCACCTGGACTTGAACCGACGACCCTCCGATTCTCAGCCCAAGTCACTACAGACTGAGCTACTGCCGCCCCTGAATCTGAAGACAGTACGTTTACATGCACATCTAAGACAAGCTATTGGCAATAACCAAGCTAAGGATTTAACTGGAGTTTCTGAGAAATCAGAGCGTACAAGTGTGGCAAAAGAATCTAGTCAATAGGCCGGGTAACCATGGTTTGCATATACATGCCGGAAAAGCTTGATTTAGAACCACATAATCTGGCACGAATAGTCCGATTATAAAAACTCCAATTCGGTTCGACTACAGTCCGACTAAGGTGTATATATGACTTTTTTTAATACTTCAATATTAGCCCGACTAAGGCAATAAGTTGATTTTCTCTAAGTGCATGTAAACCTACTGACTATCTTGGGCTTTGGGGAACAGTGATCCACATTTTCCACTTTCCATTTCCATTTTCATACACCGGAGAACTAATTGATTAATGGAGAAAATAATTGTCAGATTACTAGACTGTGAAAATAATCGTTAGTTGCCAATCCACAACCACATATGTGCCCAATGCTCAACCAACCCACCGTAGCATCACAGACCAGATGTGCTGCTCCAATCCAACCGTCCTAAACCGTCAGTTCAAGGGGAAAAATGAGTGCTTATGTAACAAACCAAACTAGACAAGGTCAGAATAAGCACAATGTTTGAAACTCAGCACAATGCTGAAAACAGCAAAATCTGCTATGTTGATTTTCACAGAAGATGGATTCATCGTTATACTCAAGAGTGGCAAGGTCACCCCTAAAGAAACACAAACAGGAGTATATAAGAGAGGGTTTTTACACTTGATTAAACACCAGCTACTCGTGGATGCCTGTGTGTGTACATATGTAAATGTGCTTTTGTTTGCATACGTGTGTTTGAGATTCCAGGCAGGTCGGCAGACAATGAGAGGAAGTGTTCCCCATCCAGTGTTTAATTGGTCAAACAGACCAAAGCCAGCGAGGTCCTGTTGTCCCAACAATACAGCCTTGTGTTCCCTGAGGCTGAGCGTGGGGAGGTCAATGTGAAACACCAACACGCTACTCCACATCTCTGCAACAACAGTTCAGCAGCTTCAGCTGCAGCTCATCATCAAAAAAAATAAAAGCTGCTGACTTTGATTCTCAACCAAACCTCAAACACCAGCAAATTACTGCTGAGTTACTATTTTAAAAGCGTAAAATCCACATACTTATTTGCACATTCCACTGTAAGCGGCGTAAATCCGTCCCAATAGTAAAGTAATTGCTGTTTTAAAACCAGCAGCAGTGGCAGAACTTTAAATGAAACGGTGTGTAGCCTGTTGATGTGTCTGACGCCCAAGAAACACCTGTCTGGCTGAGCAGGTGCATGTGAGGCTGCTCAGCTGTCCACAAACACAGGTTAAAAATGAAGTAGAAACACAGACATTACACAGAAACCACTTGTCTCACACATTCAGGTGTCTGTTTTTACAACAGCTATAGGCATAACATACAAAACTGCATGTCACAATTCCATTCAGGTAACACCTTAAACTATTCCCTGTGGTGAAGAAACTTTCCTCTAACAGGCTTAACAGAAGAGACACACTAACACACATAACGCACCAAACTGCTCATGTGGGAAATTCTATTTTTATCACTAGGCAGGGCGAGGCTCTACCATGCAGCACACAAAGTAGGGAAACTATAACAAGAGAGGGAGGGAGGCGGTGGAGGGCTGTCAGGGAACATAGCGGAAGTGTCCTTCCTCCTGGTGACCTGCAACACAAAGTGCTCTCTGTGCACAAACAGTGAGATGCAGCTGGAAACTGGGGACACAGTAACACTTCTCCCCCCATCCCTGTGGGGAAATTACAATGCTCTATAATATGCTTCCCTCCCATGTAACACTATATACATTAACAATGTATTTACCTAATCATTGCAGTGTTTTTGCATGTATGTCTGCCCTTGAAGAGGGATCCATTCCCTTCGGTTTTTATCATCCTTCCCCATAAAAAGGGTCTTTTGACAGTTTTACTGATCCAAATCGAGGAGCAAATCATCATTTGCTGGACATGTTGTAAAGCCCCATGAGGCAAATCATTTTATGCTGCATAAATGTAACCGCTCAGACTTTGGCTACACAGAACAAATCTAACTTCTTGATGAAGGCCAATGTATGATGGCACACCAGAGATCCAGTACAGTAATGAAAACCTTAATGAGCAATGGCTGGGCTGTTTGGAATATGAATATGAATATGAATATGGAGCATGAAAGATTGGTAGGGGTGACCTACAACTCATGAAGTGAATATTTCAAATTAAAAATACAGATATCATGGAGCGATAATGTTATTCTTATTTTGGGGACTATAACCCCCCCAGTTCCCCCAGAGCCACTCACCTCCTCCAGTGCAGCCACTGTATTCCTGCAGTGGGACATCCTGGTGGTGAAGTTAGAGGCAGTGGGCGATTTATAATCTTCATTTGTCTCTGCCACAAACTCTGAAACTGTGATTTGGTCCGGCATGGTTAATCCGTGTGCTGGTAATAATAATAATAATAATAATGATCAGAAGGAGCTCTTTAATGTAATCCCCCTTCTTGTCTGTAGCTTTGGGTGAGAAAAGTTCACAGCAGTAGTAGCAGTAGTGTCGCTGAAGGTCCCAGCGGGTAATAAACCATCTCTGGGTATGTTAACGTCATTCCCCGTTTTGCTCCAGACACACTCCCGTGCAGAGGTGCTGCACGCTGGCTCCAAGAGTCGCACCGTCGCCGTTCACACACAGCGCTGAGCTACCAGGTGAAGGTGGTTTATATCCCTGCTGGCGCTCTACTCTCTCTCCATTCAGCAGCGGCTCGTCTTTTTGTCACAGAACAAAGCGGCGGACAGAGTCTGTTATCCCCGCTCGGTGCTCCCAAACCTCCGGCAGCGCGGGATGAACAACTTCTTCCTCCTCGCCCGGGGAAACAACAAGCAAGCGTTTCAACGGGAGCGCAAGAAATTGACAAAGGTAGAGGAGGGGATTCAATGGACTGGCAGCAGCCAATGAGAAGCGGCGGCTGGTGATCGAGAGCCAATCAGAATCTACAAAAGGCGTGGACTCATGGTGCTTTTAAGGGCCTCTCGTAAATTGTAGTTTTCTAGCGAAGTGCGGCACTAGTGCCAGTCGAAGCTTTCACTGGGGTATACAAAATAAAATTAACACCTCATAAAAGTGGCTGACGTGTGTGATCTTATGTCGGTCCAAATTTAGAGAACATTACTAGCACTACTACTAAATACTTTGAAGTATCTCTTCATGACACTCACAAAAAATTACACTAACATGGAATATTTATGCATAATTTTTTCACCTCAATATCTATATAAGCTTAAAATGGTATAACATTGAGATTAAAAAACGAACACAGATAATTAAAATCTTTTCTGAGTAAGTGTTTCTGTTGGTATAATTTTCTGTCAGCCATTTGATTATATTAGATTAAATTATTTTACATTGGTGTGTCTTAAAGTGGTTATAGTATATTTGAATGTATATTATATTATATTTATATTATTATTTATATTATTATTTTATGTTATATCAATTGCAGTGCATATAAACAATTTTCTTAACTATCTACCCTTTTCTGTTGTATCCATGTAAATACAGTCAATGAATCTAGGTCCGATGCCTAGTACGGAGAAACTTTTAGTCATCTTAGTGACTTTGGTGTAGATACAGTCATCTGTAAAGGTTTTTTAAGCGATTGATGTATCTGGTTACATATCCTCTGAGTAAATAACAGCATTTTTGTCTGTAGACAGCATTACTGGCTTAAAATGTCTCCATTACTATGTGCACTCAAAGCACATTTGGAAAGATGGTAAACTGTAAATGGACTGTACTTGTATGGTACTTTTCTAGTCTTCTGACCACCCAAAGTGCTTTGACATTACATGTCACTCACTTCATACACTGATGGTGGGAGCTAACCATCAGAGAAAAGTATGCATTCACTTACATTCACACCAATGTGCAATTTGATGTCTTGCTCAAGGACACCATGGAGAACGAATTACAGTAGCCTACACTGTATATAAGCCCCCTCAGAAAAATACAGTATACTGTATATATAGTAGTAGTAAAATAGACTCATAACTCATAGTTTCTCCAAAAATGTTGTAGTTTCTTTGGTCATTTATATTTTCAAACTCTATTAAGGCACTTAATGTGTCCGTTGCAGTACAGTGCCTATAATGAAAACATTTCCAGTGGACTTTCAATGCAGCATCTTTATTGCAGCACCATAGTAGTTTCCTTAAGGTGGAGACAGGAGAAGCAGTACCGAGTGAGAATGATGCAGTGTCACAGTGGAAGTGTGTGTTTCTATGCAAATAGCAATAATGGACATATTTTTCATGTTACGCTTGGTGTGAATGGTGCATATAATATTTGGCCCGTACCCTCCTTGATAATGTTTGTTAAAAGACTCTGTCTGTTTAAATCTGTCTCCTGGATTCATTATTGACTCACTGGGAATAACACTATCAATATAGAGAACACTACTGCCTCATTATGATGCACAAACCACTGAGCATACTGTAAAGAATGTGAGCTTACAGTTGTTTTATTGCATATTGTCAATAGATTTGTGTTAACATTTAAGACAGCCGACTGGAGAGAATTTTTAATGAGCCCCAGTAGTGTGTCACCACGATGAAACAGAAAAAAGCCCCAGAGTTTACATGAAAGTAGTTATTAGATTACATGAGAATATGTTTAGTTGTTTTTGTGGACCACAGCCAAGAAGGAATGTGATTAAGACATTTGCATGTCCCATAATCCTGTTGGGAAAAGGCAGAGAAGAAGGAAAAAGTCTCTCCCTTTGCCTGAAGTTTTCTCAACAGGAGCTTGAAAAGACTGCAGCCTCTGCTCCCAGGGCACTTGCAGTTTTTTTTCTTGGCTTTGGGATGAAAAATCTGCTGATGCTTCCCAGCTCATTCAGCCCGGCAGGACAGCTACCGGTATAAATAGCATCACAGTGGCCGAGGCAAAACCCTGGGCAGCCTTTAAATCACAAACTGGGCAGTGTTCACACATTCTTTCAGCTCTGCAGCGTCTCCTGGCAAGCTGCTAAATGAAGAGCCTGAGACCCAGGCTGACCCTCACTGGCTACTCGGGCCTCAACTCCCTTATGAAATGAATACGCACACACTCCCGGCGAACATCTGCTATCCAGAGACAGAGCGGCCCAGTCGGCGAGGTCAGCAGAATCAAACAACACCAGACCTCCTCACCGACATGGCTTCATATTCTCAAAGCATCTGCCTTTCTAAACGCAGGTTTTATCCTTTAAATCAAGACCAAACCAGCCTAAAAATATCTCAACTGTTAGTGCTGCATCAGTATTTCTTTCTTTCTGTTGCTGGAGAGTAGCTCTGGAAACCAAGGTGAATAGGGTCACCCAGCAGGTACAGGTTGGGAACATAATATGAATAGCACGTTGTTGAATATTTTATTGGACCTGGAAAAGCACAACCAGGCATATCAATGAGGGATCATAAAAATGTAGCACAAGGAAACACTGTTAAAATGTGTCATGCAACCTTAAATAATCCATAGCCTGTATTTATTGTATCATATAATCACCAAAGTCTCATAAAGTTTCAATTTTTAGATTTTACAACAGAGCTGGATTTGCCGTGGCTCGGTGAAATAAAAAGATGTAAAAGCCGAAGCTGCATGCAAACAACTTATTTACATCTTTGATAAACAAGTCAGAGTGGTAGGTTCAAGATGTTTATGGTCAGTCCGGTTATACAACTGTAACTGTGTGAAATACTTTTGCTGGGAGGCTCCATTAGAGAAGAAATCTCTGGATGGTCTGTGGATGAGAGAGACCAGACTGGAAGTGTCCATGTTGTTCATTTCTATGGCGCATAATGTGCTGTCTTCACTTTCCTATAAATCCAAAGCTTATCCGAAAAAAGCAAAAAAAAGCAACCAAGCAGCTGCTGACAGAACAATAGTAGAAGTACATGTGTGAAAAAAAATGTTTGTAATTTGTATAGCGTGCTTCTTCAGGACATAAAGCAGGGTGTGTCAGTACACAAAAATCCAATACACTCAACTGGTAATTGAATGTTAGCAGGAACAGCCAGCATGTCACAGTAATAAAGGGGACTGAGGGAGTCACTTTTTCCTAATTCCACCACCATGACATCATGACTGTGTAACAGGTGGGATAACCTCAGAATCCAGCTTCTTACATTTGAAATAAGTGGAATGAATGAGTCCTTTGTTTGGAATAATTGGCAACTAACGCTGACCATTCTGCAGCTGAAACTTTCCAACACTAGGGTGGATGAAATGCCGTATCCAGCTCAGGTCTACTACTCCCTCATGTCAGCTTCTCATAGATCACAGACCACATCACGAACTACACGCCGCATCAAGAAGAGCTCGCTACACAAATGAGGTGGCTGCACATATGAACTGAACAAGCAGTGGCTGGTGAACCTGAGCGGTGGCGGCACACTGTGGGACTCCTGATGGGAGAGGAATAAAGGGAAGAGAGGAGGGAAAGGGCAAAGGAACAAGGGGAGAGAGTGGAGCACTGAGGGGGAGGAAGACGAGCACTGAACTGTAACGACCTTCATCCTTCTCACAGACTCTCAAGAAGCTCAGTAATGACTTAAGGCAAAGCTATTAGACCTATTAGAAGTTAGAACATAAAACATAAAGTATAAATCATTTACTATCACCATATTATCATATAGTGTTCATATTATCATATTAGCAAATGCAAAAAATACTAATCTGATAGCCAAAAATGGAGAAATAACTTTTCTATCTTTGCAAGTCTGATTCATACCAGGTCTGCACTGCTACGTACTACCTCCAGGAAATAGCCATATGCAGGCACCAAATACATGAAAATTTAAAATAACTTAAGTATTAGAGCTGCGTATAACGAGACAACAACACACAATCATAGTGAGCGTTACTTCTAGGGTGAGCTGCATTTCACACTTCATTTACAGGTTTAAAAGGTTACATTAAAGGTTCCATATTATACACTTTTTCAGCAATTTTATATAGGTCATGCCCCTGTAGCGTTAGCACTGCAGCTACTGTGTAAACTGAGCTAAGTTAGCAAGGAGAAACAATGGCGGCCGCTCGGTAACTTTAGAGGAGGGCTCATCTAAATCTGGGGCGAGGCTCAAAGGCAGTATCCTTTAAGGGGGGCATCTCTCCTTCTGACGTCATTAGGAGAGAAATGTTCAACTCGCCTGTTTCCGCACACATTGGCTAAGAAGAGGAGCAAGCAGGGGAAGGAGGTGACAGACTTTTTTCACTCCTGGGACCTCATTCACAGGCTATGGGGACACATACAACTGTTGAGTAGTGTAGAACACTACTCAACAGTAGAACACCTTTAGAAAGTGAATTTTGCATAGTAGGTGACCTTTCAAAATAATTTGCATCCACTGTGTGGGGTTTAAATTTCTTAAATATTTTAAGTTAGTTACTCACAGACTCATATGTATTTCAAGCTAGGTGAAAACATCAAAAGGGTCAAAGGTCAGCATTGGATGCAATTATACTACATTCAGTCAACAATGGAAATTTAATGAGTTGAAGATGAAAGGCTCTCCTGTGGTTGACTGTAATATGTGACCTGTACACTGCAATGTATTATGGTGTGTGCTCATTTTAATTTCATCATTTAATCATGCATAAAATCAATAAAATTATCAGGGATGGATACACGTTTTACAATGCTCACTATTTTCCATTAAAGCTATAATTGGTAATCTTGGAGCTCTAGAAACAGAGCTGGCAAGATTTGAAAGTGTTTGAAAAAGTCTGGTTTGTTCTTTCCATTCTTTTTTTTTTATAAATCTTTTTATTAACAGTTTGATTCTTTCCATTCTGACTGAAAGGCAGTTGACTGGTCAGAGTTTTTACAGTCCTGTAGCTGTTACAGAGGTTTGATTCTTTTCCTTCCTTTTTCTGAACACATAATGTATTGACTGCTCTCAGGGTGGAAGGAACATTTCACCCAGTATAATAGAAAGTGTTTCTGAACAGAATTACAGACCATATCTTTAATAACATTCAAATCTGAGCACTCTGAGACACTCTGTCTCATGATTTTCATTTAACCTTGCCGTCCTCAAGGACACCGATGAAATGGCGTTCTGTGAAATAATTGTATGACATTTTCAGCCAGTCTCCACCACACACACACACACACACATCTGAGTGATGATTGCAAAGTGCTGGAGGTCTGCAGCTGCTTCACTGTCATCATTAAGAGCAAGTGGCTTTTACAGTAATTATTGCTCCTCTTAGGATTTGGCACTATGAGCCCGAGCATGTTGAGTGTCCTTGTACTTCATCATACACTCTGACAGGCAGTGTGTCGACTTACGATTTCCATCCTCTCCTCGGTTCCTCTTTACCATAACACAACCCTTAAAAATTCCCCACATTATGGGAAAGTACATTTTGTCTTGCATACTGCAGCAAAAATGGTTCCACTGTTATTTCATTGTATAGTATAGTTTTTACACAGTGTCCCCTGAGACAGTATGAGGACGAGGACACCTCTCACTGGCTCCTAATAATGGGTGAGTGGCTTTGAGTAATTACTCTGTGTATATTGCTGTTCATCCTTGAAAATAACAGGATATTAACAGTTAAGTTGCAGGACGCAAACACAAACACACATAAATGTGATGCTGTGCTGGGAATATACAGCTGGTCACAACCATCACTGTGTGCAGATAAACACCACATGAAGTGTTTAACAAATTAATTAGACCACTACTCAGAATACAGTGTTTGCCAACGCTGCCTTAAATTAACAGTATTGCTGATTGTCAAAATATTTCGTGATGGTTCTGTAATGGTTAATCCACCAGTATGTATCAAAATGATATTTATTTTTCCTGAACAAAAAAAAATGTTTTAGTGGTTTTATGCTATTCTTGATAAATTTCTCTTCTCTGAGAATTCCCATTTTCTGGCTCAAGTTTGGGTCTAAAAAGGTGAATTCAGTTTAAATTCCTCACTCATTCAAAATGGTGAAGCGACGTGAACTCAGCGAGAAAGACAGAGTCTGAATTAAATCAAGTAAAAGCATAAACCTTTATTGTCATTATATGCATACAACAAAATTAGGAGCGCTGTTTTTTTTTAAATTTAATTTTATTTAACCTTTATTTAACCAGATAAAAGACCCATTGAGATCAAAACCTCTTTCACAAGGGTGACCTGGCCATTATATAACAGATTAGAGTGGTAGCACTTAATGATGCTGGATGGTCCTTGAGACAAACGGGGCAGGTGGTCTAATACATTTGTTCAACACTGTATTAAATTGACCTTGTCAATATAAAATAAATATTAAAAGGGTGTTTGCAAAAATATCTAAAACATTGTACGGTGCTGGATATCACAAGGTCAGTGCAGTTATTTGAATGTAGGCTGACCATGCAAAAATATCTCTTTTATCACAGCATCGCCTTTTTAAAATATTCATTCCTCATCTTTATTCACTGGTTCAGTGGTCCTTCTCAATCAGCTTCTTTGTGAGACAACAACTATGACAAAAAGTGACACTCTTGGTCTCTCTTGAGTCAAATCATGTAGAGAATCCTGTCCCTTGTACCTCTGTGGGGCAGCATCTCTCCAGCTCAGATTTAATGTAACTCTGGGGTAAACGTTTAACCAGACACTTAAGGTTCTGACTGAATCAGCATCTCTGCAGCACCATGCATCCAAATCAGCCTCACTGGCAGTCCTGCCAACTCCCCAAGCAACAATACTGTCAAATTCCTGGGCTGTGTTGCATCTCTGCTGACGCCACTAGAGACGGGTGGAAAGACTCTCAGCTATTTGAACCAGTGTTACAGATCCAGAGTGATGGCAGATAGATAGAGGATGAAAGTGTACATCAAGGGGGTTTGGATTCTGCTCTGTTTAGCCTCAATTAGACAATTAACTTCACAATCTTGCATCCCCATTAGTGTGTGTGGTATGTCCAAAGAGAATGATGAGTCGACTATGGTGTACCACAGGAAATAATATAGTAAAACCAGCATTGTTTGTGGAGTGAATCTGTCGGTATCCTCTCGGGAATGCTAATGGAGGGGGAGTGAGTTCAGTCCATGTAACTCAATGATGGCGTCTGTTCCTCCCAAAGTGAACAGTTCAGACAGACTGTATGCAGAGCGATGCCTTCACATCCATCTTGTTCTTCCATCTTCCTGACTAGATAGACTTTTGGCCATATGGAAACGCTAATCATGCAAAATCAGCCCTGCAGCAGCACAGCAGTCCAGGGAAAACGCTGATGAACGGCAGGCTGAGATGGAAGCTCCTCATCTTTTCTGTATCAGATCAATATGGAAACATTTCTCTAAATCCTAAAAACAGAGCCATGATAGATGACTTAATTAGGCTCACTGGGTTAGCCCAAAGATTAAGCTACGTGACTGACATCAGCTGACTCTCCGTGATACGTCACTGCCTTATTGACCTATTGATTACATTGCTAAAAGTCACCTTGAACAAAAGCTGATAGTCTGCCATTAATCTTATTCTGTTCTCCTGTGAAGCATCAATGAACACCAGAGATTTTGCCCAATTTACAATGAATTAAAGGACTAGTTTTTGGGAATTCACTTCTCAACACTGGCGGTGTTGATTTTTGTGCAGATAAAACAAACATTATATAATGTGTTATTATAACATGTTATTTAGTGAGCTTCAGTCTTTTCCTCCCATTTCTAGTCTTCTTGCTAAGCTAATACCAATAATAATTATAAATTTTATACATACTTTTCTTAAAACTCAAAGACACTTTATAAAATTACAAAATTGATAAAATTATATTATAAAAAGCATGATGTTAATCAGCTGCTCACCGTAGCTTCACATTCACTAACAACAATAATTACAGATATATTCCTTCCTTTTTTACATTAAAATTAGAAGATAATAAGTAAATTGGTGAAACTTAAAAGGTTCTCTAAATATTGTTATGCACCCGCCTCTATTGTGTGTCCACTTTTTATGATGCATTGTTTTATTTTTTTAAATCCAGATCTGAACCAAACAACAAAATAATTGTCTGAAATTGTCTGTGATGCTTCATTTTCTTTTTTTTATTTATTGTGTGCTTTGTTCGTTAGTTAAAAACTACTGATAAAAGTGTTTAAACAGAATATCTGGCCAGAAAATCAAGTTGTATCTCTTTGAAATATAAACCTTTGAAATTTTTGACTTCAAGAACCTTCAAGAGGCATAAGTACTGTTTCTATTAATTCAGATCAGCGGCAGAATAAATCGGGAAAAATAAAATAAAATAGAAGAGACAACATTAGGACACATTAAAGGTCCTACTGTAAGTGAGGGGAAACGCTGTGGGCAGAAAATGAAACAATGAGTTGAAACAGCTCGTATTTCTACCACTGAAATAGATGGTGGTTATGGATTTGACTCCACACTTCTCCACACTGTTTTGTTTGACGTGGGAAAAGGACGGGTCTGTATTTCCGCACACAGCTGAGGATAGCATGTAACGGATTTAGGGTGTTATGACCATAATTCCCCTCTCCTTTTCTCTTTATTATGGCTGATGTTGTAAGTTACACTGGTCAGAAATGATGTAAAGGAACCTTTGCTGCCTCACTTATCATTATTGTAGAGTAATATAACTATATTTCTTGGTTTTTGGGATATTACTACACACTTGTTCACAGCATGTTTCATATTAACAAGCAGGAAGTCTTTACGCTGATATTCCCAGCATCCCAAAGCTGGGATTTGTCAGTGAGTAAGACGGTATTGATTGGGTAGCTCTGCTTATTGACTGAAAAATATGGCCCCAGGTCTGTCCCGCAGGTTGCATTGCTAGACTATTTTGAGTGATGGTGATGATAATGTGCTCCTGGAGAAATCCCAGTGGGAATGCAAAACCATTAAAACAGCCACAGTATCTGTTTTCTGTATCTGCAGGCTCTACTAAACCAAGATGGAAAGGGAAGACTGGGAGTCATCACATGATTTCAGACATAGAGGATTGTTGTGGTAAATAAACTTCTCTATCTCTGCGGACGCTCTATTTCTAGAGGCTAAGTCTTGGAGTCTCTGGCCTGACCTCTCAAACACAAAGTCACTTCCTGTCTGATCAGTAAAGAGAAACACTGCATGTCCCTGGAGAAGTTACCCTGAGTGCAAAACCACTGACTATATAAGGAGCTTATGGACTTTGTCACCACAATACAGATCAGCCACACAGCTTAGCTTGCAAACAAATGGGAGTCACATCACGATGGGAGAAAAGGAAAGAGAAAATGCTAAGTTATCCCACACGTTTTCACTTGTTGTGAGCTGCCTGGCCTTCACCGTGAATGAGTGGAAACCTCCGGTAACTCATCTGCTCATTCACATGCTGCCGCAGCCTTTTAAATAGATTAGTGGAGGCTTTGTCTCGCCCTGCTCTTTTCTCACGTCTCCTTTCTCTCCTTTAAAGCAGAGGCAGAGAGGAAGGGGATGGGGTTGCCATGACGATGCCAACTTAATGAACTGTGTCTCCCTCTCCCTGGTTGTGGGTTTAATTGGAGGAAGACCAAAAACAGCAGTTGAATGGAGCGACATGAATGTAATGAAGCTGTGTCTCCCTAGCTGACTTAGGCTTCCTCTCTTTATGTAGTTATGAATGATTAATGGTGATTATATAAGAGCTGTAGAGAGCATGCAGTGATGTAGTCCACTGAAGACCAGAGAAGAGACTGCTTGGCATAAATAAACAACCTACAATAATAAAAAAGAAACACGCTGTCCATCCTCTCATGCTTTCAACTTAAAGGCTGGCAATTCATTATTGGTAAGGATGATCAGTAATTATTAAGTGCCTGTGTGTTCTCCGCTCTTTACAGCTTTTCTCCGTTGGTTTGGCTCATTTCATGAAATTACAAAACATCTAAACATTTTTGACTTGCAGTGCTGACACAATGCCAAAGGAACGATGCATTTTTGGGACACTGACTATTTATATGAGTTTTGGGAGAGATAGGAGCTATTGCAGATGAACCATGGTGTTGTGCTGAACCATCAAGGTTATTTTGGGCAAAAGCACCAAAAGTGTTGAGAACATCCGGTCTGTTTCAAGAAATGAGCCAAAGAAGGATCTTTGCATTTTGGAGGCACTGACTATTTATATGGGAAAAGTGAACTGTAAGACTGGTTTGCTAAATTAGTTTTGTTTATGAAATGAACCAAACCAAAGGAGAAAAACTGTAATATAATCTTATGCAAGTGATTTTGTCCAGCAGTGATTTATTTTGCTCATCTAGCTTTTCTTAAACTTTGATGGGATCTTTTTGCAGTCAACATGATGCACAGTCTCAAAAAAGTCTGTGATACACCAGTGGTTGTTGAATAATTTAATACTCCCACCCCTTGCAGGCAAGACACACACACACACAAATTATGCGCTGAGTCATTCTTCCACACAGTCAAATTGACAGGGATTGAAAAGCAGCAAAATGTGATGCACAGTCACAGGTTCTGTTACCACCGGGACTGTTTGCTCTAAAAATGTATATAGGTGTAAGAAAAAAAAAGGTGCATCAATGCTGCAAAAGAACAGGCTGTTGGTGAGAAAATGTAATGAACAAGGGCATTCCTGAGAGACACCCTTTACTGTTAAATATAAAATATGAATTATATGAATCATCAGACCTAAACGGGCAAATTTCCTTTACAGTCTCGTGTCGACTGGTTTATTGGAACACGAACACAGTTTGTACAACTTTGGCAATAAAGGCTTTAAACACAGCTTTGCTTCATAAATAACAACAAGAAAATACATGAATCACAAAACAAGACCATTGTAATTTCATTAAAGCTGCATAGCCTCACCATCATTACATCCATGGATAGATAGATAGATAGATAGATAGATAGATAGATGAAAAATGCATCGTCCCTGTGGCATTGTGTCAAAGTCAAAATGTTTCAATGCTTTGTCACTATGGCAGAGAACCTTTTGTCCACTTCTCAGTCTTAGCCCAGTCCTTCATTGTCAGTGGTTGCTGTAGTATTTTTTTGTATAGCTATCAGAATACAATTGTGTATAAAACTGAAAAAATGGATTTTACAGTAAGAGCAGCCTCCACAGTTTGACATTACACATGTCACTCATAGTGCCAAGGAAACTGTAACCATTTTTATTCACACACATAGAGTAACTTCTATCAAAGTGAAAAGAAAATGTATACAGCACAATAACCTGTGACATAAACACATAAACAAGGAAAATGATATGTAGGCTACAGTGTTGTGGATAAAGCTAGAGTTTCACAACTAACACTTCTTCACTGGTCGCTGTCCTCGTTCTGCAAAAGCAAGTATTCATGTTAATGAAAGTGTAAGTGTCATCAAGATGAAAAGTCCTGACACTGTGTTTATGAACAGGATAGCCAAATGGCTTAGTCATGTTTTCATTATGACTGTTTACTCTGTCAGTGTTTTCTAAAGCAAAAAATGTCAGATCTTGGTGAAACTACCTGAAAATGTTCCAGACAGCACTACAGACTATTTATACAGTAAATGCATGTGCTCTTTGCAATTCTAAAAGAATAAAATCACCCTTATTTGCAGAAAACATAAAATCTCTTTGGGTAGGGCTGTGCACAACTGTAAACAATATTGCAGTACATAATGGAGCTGAACATACAACATACACAGTACTGTAAATCATTCATGCTCTTCTAGATGTTCCTCTCTGTCTGGCCACATATTTTCATCTACATCAGATAAAATGTTAAAAAATTGAATTTACAGTGGTTCTCCCAACATTATCCGCACCCCTCGATCAGCCTCAGTCATTGTGAGACCCTGATTGACAACATGAACCATAATTTTAGTCATGATTTCATCAGGAAACCTCCTGTACTTGGCCTCTTCTTCCTCTCCCTCTCCATATCCTCACCCCTCTTCCACGAGGCTGACCTTCCATTTCTGTGTCACATTATTGTAGAAATGGTTTATGTCCTGCGTGGTTCATATGTGCTTGTAAAGTGGGGTTCATGGGATTCAGCTCTGAGCTTATCATTAGTTCAATGCTGGTTCAATGCTTCACAGTCATTCTCATCAGTGAAAGCTGATGTTCATCTGAGAGAAATTGTTCAATTTGGGCGACGTTTTCATGAAAAAAAGCATAAATGTAAAAAAGTATAATATCAGCTTGACAGATTTTGACTAGTTCAAACATTTTTGTATGTAATGACTCAAGCAATGAAATGAGGACTATCAGTTTTATAGGGAATGACTATTCAACATTTACAAGTATAGTTAATTTTGACTGACAGGACAGAAACAAATGATAATAATATTAAACACCTGGGAGTTGTATGAAAACAACTGACGCACGTCCAAAGCATTTGAAATTTGTCAGAAGGAATGAGAATCTGCTACTATGATGAGCACAAATGACTAAATGTTGTGGAGGTTGGACTTACTGTTGTGCAAACAAAAGAGTGATGTGAGAAATGCACCAAAGCAACTGAGAAAAACTCTGTACAACGTACTTATGCTCCCTAGTGGTCAGTCTGTAAAAGTGCACGACAGATGCATGTTGTCTTCAGTGGTCTGACTCTTTTTCTCCACTGATACAAGTAAAAATCATGCATCCATTTAAGTAGAAATACAAAACTATTAGTAGAAGTACAATAGTACTAGCAATGAAATCCACTATAATTTTGCACCCAAAATAAACAATATATTATGCAGAGCGGTCCATTCCTGAGGTACCGGGTTCCAGTTCACCTTTCTGTGTGGGAAGGTCAACTGGCTAATTTAAATTGCCCATATTTACATATTTTTTAAACCACTGTTGCTTATTTATTGTCGCTAGTTCTTATTTTTCATATTATGCCTTTATTGTAATGTAAATTACCCCATTTGGTGAGACAAATAAAAGCTTATTTCATTTTATGATATGACTTTGAATGGAAGAAAACTGGAGCACACAGAATAAATCCATGCAGACACAGGGAAAACAGTGTCTTTAGCACTGCAACCTAACAGGTTTCTTTACAACAAGGAAAACCAGCTGGTTCTTTGTGTGAGGCTGCAGTGTTGTGTTTTTAATGCATATCACATGCATTTGGGGAAAACTGTAGTGCCCAGACAAAACCCATAGACACAGGGATAATCACTCTGACAGTGCAAGAACAGTGTCACAGCTTCACAGCTTTTATTGAGCTTCTAGTTATTATATCTATTTACTGAATTATACTGCATCAAGGAGCTGGCTATGGGAAAAGATACTATGAACCACTAGGTGGTGCTGATAGACAGTGAATAATAAAGGTCTGCTGAATTAAATCAACCAAATCTGATTGAGTTGTCATTCACAAAATCAAACCGCATTGCTCATTTTCATTTTGGCTGGCAAAAAAAAAATCACAAAAATGTCTCGATGGAAAAGGTGTCTGTCAGTCTGTTTCTTTTGCTTCTCTCGCCTTTCGAGCACAGCTGAACTAAAAACACAATTTTGTGTAATTTTCTCACAAGAGATCAGCCCCATTGGTATCATAAGCTTTAGTTATTTTTTATAACTCTATGTCCATGCCTCGATGGTTCAGTGATTGCATGTGTGTGTTCATCATTTAAAAAAAGCTCTGGATCTGTTAAAGTAACAGCACAGATAGTGCAGGTGCAGGCCTCTCTGTTCACTTTGAGCAACCATCACTAGCTTCACTGTTGTCGTTTCCTCAAACAGGACCTATCAGATGGCCCCTTTACACCACACTCCTCTGCTTCATGTGTGGATTATGTGGTATAAATGTGAGAAGGGAGGGACGTTGCTCATTTCAGTTCAAATTCAGTTAGTCTTGAAATTAAGACCCCTTCAATTTACAAAGTGGGATTGGCTAGTGGATTTTTTCCCTTTCTCCCATTCCCCACCCACATTATCACCATTTTTTTATTTTTGCCAAAGAGACCCTGCTGTCAAGATAGTTCAAGCCCGCTATTCGTACCCAGCGTGTGAAAATATATAGGTAAACCAGTTCTTTAGACGCCTCTTCAAAAAAGAAATTGCGTGGTTTTAGACGTTTTTGTCAGTTAACACTTAAAGCGTCACGCCTTGTGTTGATTAAAATACAAACATATGTGCTACGGTGATAGGAAAAATGCCAAATTTGAGGCACTTTCGCCAACTCCTACCTAAAAAAAAAAAAACGCCGTGACGTCGTGAGCTCCTAACTGACGCAAGAGAAAGTGGTCAAGCGGTAACTCTCTCGTCGTGTGTTTGTACTCTTTGGTGGATGTGTGCCGTGGATGACAACCGTCCAGTCCGTCGCAACAGCAGCAGCAGCAGCGGACTCGTCCCAGCATCGGCCGAGGGGTGTGAAGTGAACCGGAGGAAGGAGAGAGAAAGAGAGAAAGGATTTACGGACACCTAACCGAGTATGGCTACCCAAACGACAGTATCATGCACTGGATCCACTCTGTTGCAGCCAATCAGCGAAATTATCAATCTCCCTGTAGACCAGGTACGTTTTTGAATGGAGAAAATAGCAATACATGAACCGTCCGTTTAGGTGATACATGTCAAACAGCGTAGTTAGCTAGCATAAATGTCCACAACGTTAGCAGAGCATGACGTTAGCCTAGCCTTTTTATAGTGCGGGTTTTTACTGGGAAAGTCAGTGTTGGCTTTTCACTGTTACCCCCCAGCTAGCACCCATGTCAGGCTACACCACAGCTAATGCCTTTTGTCTCGTCACACCGATGCTCAGTCTAATCCAGAGCCCAAACTGGGCTCCGAAAAACCCTCGGTAGAGCCTTTGATCTGACCTCCATCGGATCACCATGATAATCTGGATTAACTAGTTAAATTTCTCCCAGCGTTCAATGGAAGTCAGCAGTAGAATAGTGTGTATGTAGGCCGCAATTACCAGTCTGCTGTAATGTAACATTTCTCTCAATGCTAAGAAACAGTCTGGGTTTCTGTAAAATGGTTTCCAAAGATGGAAACCTGTGATTGCTGATGAAATCAAATGTGGGATATGACATGATAGTTATATGATTATTCAGTATACAAGCTCTATTTGAGAAAAAAAAAAACATGGAGTTCATTTGTTATTATTAGGTAAAGGTACATTTGGAAAACTGAGCCAGGTCAAATTAGACTAAAACGTGGTTTATGCTTACAGATTACTTTGTAATGATAAAGAGCACCACACCTTCTTTGATCAGAATTTGGAGGTGAGATTAGTCAAGGATTATTAAAATTAAATTACCCAGCCATGGTTTTTACACTGATTTGAAGTGCCACTGTGGCTTGCCTGAGGAAAACTGGAAATTCCCCATGTTAGCTACAGTCTGTTCCTCCAATTACATTACGATTGTCATTGTTTTAATATGGTGGAGTCTTTCATTGCAGTCAGAAATATTGCCCTGGTACCCACAAAGTGTTAGCCAATTTTGAACACATTGTTTTTCTTGTAAGAACAGATCAGGTTATCTTGTACTCAGAGTCTGAATGACATGTAGTTTTTCTTGTCTCTTTATCTTTAATCTTTCTGAATTCATAAAAGTAAGCATCATTTCATTCCTCCTGCTGTGCACTTTCACATGCAAACCTCATGACTCACTGTTCCCCTCCCATTAGACCACAGCAAAGCTTTGTTGTGCTGTACACACCTGTGATTACATAAAGGCGTGTTTGATGGGATGTTTTTATTCTCAACTGTCAGCGCGAAAGTTTGCTTGTTTAAGATCACGACTGTTGGTGAGATCACAAATCTTGCAGCACTTTTACCACATTCTTTTTAAAATGTAACATTCAAAAATCAAGAATTTAATAATCTGCCAATTTAACAGTTCATGTGAACTTCTTGTTGTGGATCACATAACAAACCTATCCAACTTTCTTTCATCTGTCAATCCTGCGTTATGCACACCCTGTCAGTGTCAGGAATGTTGCTTGGCAAGATTCAAGAATTTGATTTTTAAAGGGATATGATTCACTCTCTGTCTCATAAACATAATGTTACGTGGACTTTTAAAGTAGAAAGTCTTGTAATTATTGTAATTATTATAATAACATAATTTGTAACTGGTTGGAAGAAAACCTTATAATCTTAAATTTACTGATTTTTTTTTTTTTTAGTTGCATAGCAACTTCGGATCATTTGTGCTTGAGCCTGAAACTACAATTATCAATCACCATTTTTTTTTATATATATATATTTTCTACAGCTTATTTTATGTCTATACAGTTTTCATGCCCCTTATCCTAGGGTCATGGCAGCATAGTTAGAGAAAGTCAAGCAATTGCCTGCAGACATCCACTGTGTCATGCATTTGTTTATTGAAATATTTGCATTGACTCTCTTGGCTAAGCTTAGTGGTTTCACTATCTTGGGCCACGCTGCTTTGTTGGACAGGTGTCACCCTTGTGACAAATGTGGTTTGTTATAGCTTCCTAAAAACCGGGTGCCCTGCCGAGCCAGGACTGCTGTCACCAGCACAGAAATCAATACAGCCGCTCAGATACACCATGATCTGTGTGGCCCACACTGACACTGATTTTTTTCTTATGCAGCCGCTGTGGTGTATGTGGCACTTTACTGTATGTATCCCACAGCACAGACAGGCCTGTGCAGTGGCCTGTGTCAGAGCTATAATGGGAGCTGTGAAATTTGAACTGACACTCTGCTTCTCTTTTCCTCTCTATCACACTCATCCTATCCTCTCTCAGTAACACACTGTTACTAATTCCACTGAGTCCTCCTGCATTTTTTCAGGCACCCACACAAACACTGTGTTCACCCACTCTGGTTCAAGGGTCCTGGTATGAAAAATATGATTTTTTTTTTTTGATTTTTTTTTTTTTTTTAAATATAGGCTTGAATTACGCATACCGATCCCAAGCTGTGTCTGCCCCACATTTGGTTGTATTGAGCTGTTTTCATCTGCTCGTCATAAAACCTTGTGGAGTGAAGGCCATGTACAGTATGAAGAGCCTTGAAGATCGACCTGACAGTGTGTTCATTAAGAAAGTCCTTGAGGTTTTACTGAATTCCTAAAAATCATTTTTGGGTCACCTCTACGGATGCTTGGCGGTTAGCAGTACTGATCTATCCCTTTGCAGGTTAGTCACTAGCTAGCATTTTCAGCAGGCAGCGTGAGACTGAAGCAGGCCTATTTTCTTGGGTGGAACATTTGCTGTCAGTGTCGATGATGCATGTTAATAATAATCACACCAGTGCACTTTTCGTTTTGACATCATTTGTGCTGCGCTGCTAGGTTTGATTTCAGGTCCACTTTTGTTTCCCCTCTTCCAGTAATGCACCCAACAGACCATGGCATCATAAAGCATAAGACTGAGTTTCATACTGAAATTTGGGAACCAGTTGACTCACTCAGCCTCATGCCTTGCAGTAATGCCAGGTCAGGTGTTGATTGGCCCCGAATATTATGCTATTTATGACCGAAATTGACCAATTCAAGCAAAACTCCATGCTAGAAACCTGGTTGCTTTATTTAATTACTCAAAACAAGGTTTAAAGCTGAGTTTTAATGTGTACTTATTATAACCAACAAAAGCATCCACTTTTAGGTATTGATTTAATGTTGATCTTGAAAGCTGTATTTGCTCTGACTAAGTGAGGACTGAGTGTCTTTTGTTCGTCCTGCCGCAGCTGCAGCTGTTTCAATATGCAGCAGCTGGACTCTTGATGAATCCCTCCACTGGCTTTTTCCACACACATACAATGGACCTTAACAACTTGCTGTTTGTATGTGCAGCTCAGCTCTTCATTGTCTTTGAGTGACTAATAGTACATGCCCCTTATATACTGTCAGTTGAGATGGTAAACTCTACCTTTTGTTGATGCTAGATGGGGGTGACAGAGGCTCATATCCACCAGTCTCTTAGGAGCATGATGGAAGTGTGGAAATTTCCACCTGCACTGTCGTGTTTGCTAGACAACCTTCACCTGATAAGCTGACATTAATGTAACCCTTAAAATGCAAAGACTTCTTTGTCTTTGACATCATTATAATAAAAGGTAAATATTTACTATTTGGACCAGTAGAGATTTTGGATGATGTGATGTTTTTAGTGTCAGCAATGACCTTAAAAACACCTTGTCAGCTGAGTATTGTTGACAAGAGCATGTTACGGATGGGGCGAACTGGCTATATTTGACACATTTTGTCTGGCTGCTTGCTTTCTCTTTTGATTAAATGACAAACCAATAAAAAATAGCAATTAATTCCAGCTTTTCTATTTTATCTCCGAACAGCAGAACCTGAACGAGCAACAGGCAACAGGTCAGCCTGCTGGATTTTGTGGCTCGTACGTCATTTCAGTGTAACAGTGATGTCTGATGTGTCTTACAGGTAGCAGGTCGGCAGTGTGCAGGCGATGCCACTGTGTGTCTTGAGGTCACAAAAGGCTTGCTGTACAATCAGCCTCCTGTTTATGTGATATATTGGATTGCAGTTTGTCACAGTCAACGGCCATGTCTTTTATCACGATAACAAGCCCTCTTTTGTTGTTGCTGCTGCATTTTCCGTCAGCCTGTTGTCCTGTGGGCCCCTGAGCCCGCTCGCTGCTGAGGGTTTGACTCCCGGCTTTGCTCTTATCCACTGACAATTCGCTGCTATCAGCGACGCATGTCTCACACTGTAACACACTGAATGGATGGTTAAAGTTAGTTCAACTAAGGTTTGATAAATAGTGAAAAGTAAACATGCACTGGCGAGATGACTGGCCTTTTCTGTGAAAATCAAGATGTGTCAGGTTCAGAATCATCCACCATCAGAATATGTATCTCGTCAGCGGCCATGTTTTGTCTGCACCTAACGTTTATTTTTTAATCGATTAATCTAATGATTATTTTTTTTCTATTTGTCAACTAATCTATCAACAACTTTATTGGTTATTCTAATGGGTTATTTTTTCTGTTTGTCTACTAATCTATCAACTAATTTATTGATTATTCTAACATCTAATGATGCACGTTTTTTGCATTGAGGTAATCACATAGTCGATTATGTCGACGAATCGCTCCAGCCGTACTCATGTTAGAGGTGCTTTCCAGAGCGTTAATGCAAAGATATAGAGGAGTGATGTCTAGTTGCTCTCCCTCTGTGTGTGTTGTAATTTGTGCTTATTTTTGCAGCGTCCATGCTCTGATTCCACCCTCAAATAATCACTGTTATTTCTGTCAGCACTTTCGCTAGTCCTGTTAGCTGCTTTGCCTGATGATTCCCAACTTGGCTTCCCTCTGAGGTCCCCTGCTGCTGACCGAGTCCCCAAAGTTCATGGTTTGGGACAGCTGGTCTTCCTTTTAAGCCCTTGGGTCTTGTCAGTGTTTCTCTACCTCCCCTTTGTCTTTAATTGTCTCTCACTTGGGAGTCTTATGCCTCCAATTGATTTCTTTCCCCTTGGCTCTCTCTAATGGAGAGCTACTAGCGGCTGCCATCATTATGGTACACACCACGCATGTGTGATTCCTCGTGGGGAATACAGAAACTCTTGGCTGTATTGTTAACGTTAACTGGGCGGTTGACAACAGGCAACACACTAATGGTTGTTATCTCCATAAAGGTGGCTCAGACTTTATGATCATGTATTTAATAAGGTCTGTGTGAGATTTAATCCAGAGAAAGGGAAGAGTTGTTTCACGTTTTATCTTTGGCAGAGATAAATGTTCTCTTTTGACTGATTATAGTTCCTTACATAATATTAATATGTCTCTAAACTATGTTATTACATCGGTCTTTAAAAATGCACTGCTGGTTGAGCTGTACTTAGTGTTATAACAAAAGTCAATGCAATTTTGATTGAGATTATGTTAGAAAAACCCAGTTGTTTCTGTAGCTTTTGCTACATGTGTTTGTCGCATGTGATCAAGCAAAACACATGGGTGGGCTGTCACACTGTAGATACAGATAGGGAAAATCTGTGCATCTGTCATCCCCCTTCATTCTGAAATGCTCCACGGTGCATCAAAAGTGCATATCCACATGACTCAGCTTACTAACTCATTAGTTCTGTTAGTAATGGTGTGGTGCTATGAGGCTGGATTTGGTTTCTGTGCTTAAAAAAGCCCCCGCTCTCTGCTTCAAGCACCGGCACGGAGGACATATTTGCAGGGAATCATTTTAACAGCTTCAAATTACAGTCCTAGCAACTGTGTTATAGTAGATAAATGCTAACAAACAAGCCCAGCCCTGAAGATTTGCCTCTGGGTTTGGCAGTCACAGTCCATATGCACTGTAGGCATTAATACAGTCTGAAATTTGCCAGCTATTACATTTAAACCAGGTCACCACTGTCTGTGTGACAATGATGAGGTCCATAACTGTCTTCTATGAAGCAGCAGCTGCTTTCTGGTTCATTCCCTGTGCTTGCTCAGTGAGTTCAATGGGATGAAGAAGGTACATCTAATATAAATGAGAGGACATGAATATTTACTTGTGTGACTTTGCGCTGTCACTTGTTATTCCATTGAGGTAAGTCAGTAAGGGTGTTCGGCTGATTCACCTTCACAGGAACAGATAGACTGTGATGTGTTTCAGTGGCTCTACACTTCAGTAAATAGTCAACCTGATCATCCCTAGTGTTGTTACGCTGCCATCTGAAAAGTTTGGCAACTAAATGAGAGATTGATTCATGATGTTTACTCTTCAGGGCTTCCTGCCATTGATTCCCCTGAACCTGGTAACCTGTGCTATGAACAGCTACATAATCTGCACTTAAAGGAGTGTACCGCTCAATTTCACAAATTTTCTCTATAGTCTAAGTGATGAAATTACTAACCTCGTCATCAAAAAATTTGCTTTAAGCTATAGTTAGTAATCCTGTTCAGAAACATTTTTTGTTGTTCTGGGTGAAATGTTCCTTCCACCCTGAGAGCAGTCAATACATTATGTGTTCAGAAAAACGAAAGAACGAAAAGAATCAGACCTTTGTGGCTACAGGACTGTAAAACCTCTGACCAGTCAACTGCCTTTCAGCCAGAATGGAATAAAATCAGATGCCTTCATGTCTCGTCCTGCTCACAGCTTGGCTTTGGACAGAGTACTGATGAGAGGGGATGGAGTGGGATGGAGCTTGGAAGACATTGAGATGAGGTGCCACTTTCAAGTCTTGCTAGCGCTTTTGCTAGCTCTCTAACATCACTGACTGCAGCTTTAATATAGCGCCTGTCAAAACACAGGAAACTCTTGGTGGTTTATAAGACAAATGGTAACAATAGCAATAGTTTGCTCTTTGCTAACCTGTGTGATCCACAAGCCCACTGTGATGAAATTAATATATTTGTCATTTTCTCATTTCTGTCACTTTGGATTTAATCCAATAATCAAACTCTATTAAACAGACTTTGAAAACAGATTGATCATTTAAAATAAAATGTAAAGATTATTGAAACAAACCTGTGATTATAATCATTTATAATATATTATTATATAATATAATAAAATAATTGAAATTTATATTTCTTCAGCTGCTGTTTTAAGGGAATTCAGTCTGTTACTGAACATGATATTTGCAAAGCTGTGCTGACTGTGTCCAGTCAACGCAGTTTGCAGCAGTCTCCATTACCAGCACATGCATGTCTGCTGTTTCTGAGTTATATCTGCTGCTACCTCTGATATAGAAAGTGACCGCAACGAGCTAACTACTTGTTTCAGTATCACTGATGCACTCGTTCTCTCTCGTGAGGTGTGAAATGGCGAGAGAGATCAAAAGCCTGCTGCACGTGATTTGGAACAAACATGACCTGCAAACAAACTGCTATGTGCTACCCCACTTTATTTACTTCCTCTCCCAGCTGTAAATCGCGCCCATAAAACGGAACATTGCTTCAGATGAGGTCGTTAGGGAAGTCTGTGCTGTCAGTCATGACATATCCTGGCAATACTGTAGCTGAACAACATGCTTACTTCACATTACCCAGGTAGTAACATGCCAGAAAAAAAACCTGCCTTTAATGCTGCGTTTAATTCTGATATTTGAGCATTATTGTGAAGTTTTAAGCCGCACCTGTTGCCAGAGCAACACTTAAAACTGAGTACTTGAGTGCAGATTCTTGCCGGAGTGCAAGAGTCATTAGTAGAGATCTGTTGTTTAAAGGTTGTCTCTTGGCTCTTAGCGCACCATCGAAGACTTTTGCATATTCGGTGCTGTATCATAGCAACTGACTACTTTCCTTTTTTCATTCAGGTAGTGCTTGCCAACGCTGGGAATTTTTCTTCCATGGAATCAATGCCTTAACCCCCCTCTGCACACACACTACTGTTACAAAAGTCGCTGATCCCACTGAACTAATGAGATGAGCAGATAAAACATCTTTTGTAACACTCTGGTAATGCTATCCTTCAGATGGCAGAATTAGTGCCTCCAGTGGGATTTGGCAAGTTTGTATTTTTGATGTTTCAGATATTCTACCATTTCTTATGTATCTTGTTGTTTTTCATGTGTGGTTTTGTTTCAACGCCATAAATTTCATCAATGCATTAACTCAGGTCTGTGAAACACTTTGGATCTTATCCAACAGGATTATTTTGACCAGCATGCACTTCACTGACTGTTATGAACAGATGGCTGAAGTGTGCGCCTTATGCAAACAAAACTCCCTTTACTGTACGTTTCCAATGTGAGAATTAGTTATTAGTTAGCGATTAACTATGCACAATCATGCGATTAATCACAGTGAAATATTTGAATCGATTAACAGCCCTGTTCCCATGACATTTTCTCTAAATATTACAAACAAGCAGCTGTTTTAAAGCTACTCGTGCACTGCATTACTGGGAAGAAAACTGGGCTGCTCTGCCAAATCTGTGAAGCACTTACGGATGTAAATGAATGAACATCTCTGAATTCCGAAGAGTTCCCTCAGTATTTATTAATGTTGCTTTATATTTCTGTCAGGTGCCTCTGGGTTTAGGCCACAGAAAGACGGGTTGAGTCCTGGTAGAGAGAGGATAAATTCAATTGTTCTGCAATTTGAAAGCTGAAAGTTTGGCTTCTCCACCCTACTGTTCTTCCACCAATTCCCTTTGTAGACTGAGTGACAAACAGACAAGGAAGTACAGATAAAAGGAGAGAGGATTTCAGAAGATTGCTGTATTATTTGAGGCTAAACTGTCTTTGTATGTTCCATGCAGATGAGCTACAGTATAACTGCGTCCAGACAACATGAGGGTGGTGGTTATAGCTCGTCAGAGTCCTTGCTGCCTTGGTGAGCCGAGCATGCAGTAATTATGCCCTTGGTGAAGAATTTGAGTCAACTGACTCACTGTTCCTCAGCTACAATGGCATCCCACATCACATCCACTACCTAGCATCACAGCATATGAACGGAAACTTAAATATCATTCCAGACTCATTTTTATGGCATATTGGTTTGTTCATGTGGTCAGATGTAGCCTGGCCATAGCCCTCTGTAATTTCCACTCAATTATCATTTCCCTGCAGACTATGTCTGGGTCTCCTTGGACTTGATTTCCATCCGGGACAGTCAAGAAATGGTGGGGGACGGGGGGAGGAAGGTGTTAACGATGACGTCGAACATACGTGCGCATTTGCATTGCAGTCTAGCTGGTTGTAGTTTGGCAATGGCGGCGGAGACAGAAGTGAAGGAAGATATTCAGTCCGTTTTGGCTAGGCTCCCAAATATTCAGCAATTGAAGTCAGAGCAAGAGAAATGTTGAACCAGTTTTATTGCTGGCAAAGACAATTATTGTTGGCTTTACTCATCACGGGGATCGGGAAAAGTCTTATTTTTCAGTTAGCTCCTTTAGTGGCGAAGGAGTTGGCTAGCCTGAATGGTAGTGGCGCATTATATACGTCACGACCAAACGTTAGCGAGGGTAAAATCAGATCCAATCGTTTCAAACTTCAACAGAGTTCACGCCTCCCGTCTGAAATCGGTTCTCAAAGGAGGAATGTACGAGGGTTGCTTTTTTTTCTAGACTAAACACATCCAGTGCCCATGTTCAGCAAGCAAACATGGTGAAATCCTTGATGTGTAAGGGGCAGTCTCACCTCTCAACCAGAAAAAAAGTAATCATTAACTCAAACCTGCATTTACAATCATCAGCTTGATGCAGCATGACAAAAGTATTTGCAGAGGAACAGAGCTATGAGGTGGTGTCTTCACCCTGTTTTGGCCCCATGCATGGTTTCTGATTATCTGTGTATTTGTTAAATGCTGAATAGACAAGATTCTGAGCTATCTGGGCCTAATACAGGATACATGAGACCTGTTTGCTTGAGCAGATAATTTCTGCCTGGCTGGCTGCTGTGGGTATCCATTGACTCACTTTTACACAGGCATAGACTGCTGGATGATGTTGTTGTTCCTTTTCACTGATGTCTGAAACCCAAGAAAACAGCAGCAGTATCGTCTGGCAAGTCTGGGTTGGCTCCAAAAGTTGGTCAAATTTGCCAAAAATATCTCCCTCCCTTTGTGTCTCTGTGCACGTCATATTATAAATCATATGGCTGTACCCATTGCTTATATTTTTTATGCATTGGCTTTATTCAGCTATGCATGCACATACTCATGGAAGATTTGAATATGTCTTATCAATGATGTCATCAGTCAGCAGTAATTTCTTTGCTTTGCTGTAAAATTAAGGATGCAGCTAAGGCTTACTTTCACGGTTGATTAATCTGGCGATGAGTTTTTCAATTTTATATATGAATTGTCAGAAAATGGTGAAAATTGACAATCCATGTTTCCCAAATCGTCCAACTCAAAAATATTCAGCTTGGAGGAGTCAATAAACCAAAAATATTCTAAAATAGAGGCTGAAATAAGAGAATTTTGACTTTACTCCTTGAAAAATTACTCAAACTGAATTGATTATCAAAAATAGTTTCAGATTAATGCAGTAGTTGACAACTAATTAATTAATTGTTGCAGCTCTATGCAAAATGAATCATGAAGCATCTTTCATTTGGACCCACTGTAGACTATTTCTTAAATATTTCTGTTCTCCTCTCTCGGTTTGTCTCCTGTAATGATAACAGTAAATCTCTTGTATAAATGATATAGCTGACAGGTGTTTGCGAGGAGTTGCACGTATCAAATGGTGTACATGGAAGAAAACAACAGAAAAGACAGGGACAAGTCTGCGAAGCCCACAAAGGACTTTTCTATGGAGAATAGAGGCTAAATATGTAGAGAAGGTTTTTTTCTTTCCCTTCCCTCGGTGCCCCTGTTGCTCTGTGGCCATTGTCAAACTAACATGGTGACATGCTGGATGTATGTGCCCGTTAAGCCAAGGTCACCCATCGCTGTGTAATGCATCCAGCACTGATGATATCTCAGACCAAAAGCAGTGCCGTAACCTTTGCTTGAGTCGGGTTCATGTGTTTCAAGGAAGCTGACACGCATTGTGAGAGTGGTTGTGGCCCAGAGCTGCTGGCTGCCTTGTGAGGAATGGCTGATTGTTTGGCTATTAATAGCCTGGGCCAGTCGACCATGGAGCCTGACTGGGATCTGTGGATCAGCTCAGAGACACTGCAGGGTTTAACCCTGGTGTGTGTTTGTGCATCCGTGCATGCCTCCATAGTGCTGCTCTTATCTGTGTGTCACTTTGCTCATGCGTTGCTGGCATCAAGCACATATTTAGCCTTTTGTGTTTGTACTAAATATATGGCTGCCTCTGCATAAACATCATTAGATTTCCTTAAACATGGTCATACTGTAGATATACAGTGTTTCCCCTGGCTTTTTTTGTTTTGGGGATGCCTGGGCCGGAATGAACATGGTCCGTCATTGGGGTCCTTGCAGGAGGAATGTAATGAAACTATAGTGATGCAAATTAGAGTTAGGGGATTGCTTCATTTTCACTGTAATTCCATTCATAAATAATACAATGACAGAATATAATGTGCAATTTTACTTTTTAGTACTCTCTCAATATTATGCACAATATAATTTTTCTATCTTAGTTTCCTTATTTTACTAAGTGTATCTTATTATTATTGTCATTATGTTAGACCCTAGTGTTAGTATTACTTTTTTTATTTTTGAGCAAACGATTCTCCTTCAGTTTTAATGACTTTCTATCTCTGTTATGACTACAGTATTGTGGTCATGGGTTTCATACGCTTTCCCTAATAAAACAATATTGAATATATTATAAATATTAAAAATAAGAATCCTCTCAAATGGTTTGATTTGAATCAGTGTAGGTGGAAAATTTTGTGAATTACTGACTTAAATCTCTCGATCCACAGTTTTATTTGTGAGAGAGGTTTGTGACTGGACTTCACTTTGTCTCTTGAAGCCACGACAAATTGCTCACATTTCTTGACCGAGCCTAAAGAGGTCTTGACATTGCCCTTTGTGTCTTTGTCTGGCTGCACATAGTGTGTGTGTGTTTGCATGTGGGAGAACCCGGTCAGACATCCGACTGCTCTCATTAATCTCCAGCCAAAGATGAGCTCCAATGGCAGAGCACCTTTACATCCCAGGCTACATTTATTCTAGTAATAGTTTTAATAATCTGCACTCCTCTTCATTTTGCAGCCTATTTCTCTTGCTCTGTCTCGGCCCCATCCACACCCTTTTTTTGAACATTTGCAAACACTCTTATCATCAGCTGTTTTTAATCCTCCACAGGAATTAGACATAAATGCTCTCTCTCACATGAAAACTGCTGACAACAGGCTGTTTGTGTATCAGCCACAGCTACTGCCAGGGTACCCTGAGGAGGATCAGGGCAGTATATGTGTAGCATACCATATATGCTCCACGGCCACTTTTTGCTGTGACATGAGTTTAGTTTAACTTCAAGGGTTTTAATCCCTCCTTCCTTTCACTCTGACACAGCAGCACTGTGAATCCATATGAGTCACTGTGGACTACAGCTGATTGAAATGATGGAGAGACCGTGGCCGTCACATGGACCATGCTGGGGGAGTGGGAGGGAAAGCACTGTTGTGACTTAATGACATGGAAAAAAGGGTCTTATGCTAATGACCGTCTAAATTTATATCCCACACCGTTGCAGGAACGCTCAAACAGATGTGGGCACACGCAGACAGGCACCCACCAGCCTGTGAGTAAGGCTCGGATAGGGAGCTGCATGCTGCTCTGTGCCAAAGGAACTATTTTAGGCCCTGGGTGCTAAACGTGGACCATGCACAGAGAGAGAGGAGAGGAGTATTATATATGAAAAGTGATATTACTCTTGTCGTGGAAGTCATTATCTGAGCAAAGAGCTCCTGCATGGGAAAGGTGACCTGCACCTGCAGAGAGCAGGTCGGACTCCACGAACCAGTTTGACTGAGATGTTTACTCAGATATTATCCTTCGAATGTGTCTTCATTGTGTGTTCATAGTGCCACTAGCTTGTCTAAGGTTTCACTTTTATTACAGGCAAGTAGTCTGAGTAGGCAGTCATGATGATGTGTCCTACTGACTTTCCCTCTAGTGCCACCATCAGGATGACAACTGGACAGATTGCATTTAAATATATGACCAATATTTCAAGTAATTCAGGGATATGTGATCAGGTCAACATTTTTGGTTCCTGACCAAAACTAACAACATCCCCTTCAACCTCAGCTGCACTTAGCGCTAATTTGTAAATGTCAGGGTGCTAATTAAAAAATGCTGGCATAATATATTCTAAATAAAAATGATGAACAAAGGAAACCTGCTAAACATTAGAATGTTAGCATATGCACAGCACTGTGCGTTATCATGCTGATGTTAGCATTTAACCCAAAGCACAGCTGTAGATTCACTGTCATTTTTTATAGAAAACGAAAAAGGAAGCTATGCCTAGAGGAAATATGGCTCATCATCCATCTGTTCCTTCCTGCGCCATCACTCCTTCCTCTCTCCACAACCTGGTTGCTGCTGCTACGCTGCAGCGTGACAACGTCATGGTGTGACAAGTTCGATTTTAACACAAGTAGGGACAAAAGTAAGAGAAAAGTTACGCACTTATTAACTTTGGCATGAAAGCACCGGGGAGGCACGGTGGTTAGCACTGTTGCCTCATAGCAAGTAGGTACAGGGTTCGATTCCTGGCCCGGGGCCTTTCTGTGTGGAGTTTGCATGTTCTCCCTGTGTCTGTGTGGGTTCTCTCCGGGTACTCCGGCTTCCTCCCACCATCCAAAAACATGCATGGGGATTAGGTTAATTGGTTAATTTAAATTGCCCGTAGGTGTGAATGTGAGTGTGAGTGGTTGTCTGTCTCTATGTGTCCTGTGATGAACTGGAGACTTAGGCGAGGCTAGGGATAGGCTCCAGCCCCCCCTCGACCGCTATGAGGATAAGCGGTAGAAAATGGATGGATGGATGAAAGCACCTCCTCCAGTGCTTATTTCAGGGAAAATGAATATGGCAGAGAACAAGGGAAGGTTAATAGAAAATACAGGAAAATGTGAAAGTAGTGTGAGAATGGTATGAACATGAGCAGTCAGTGTCAGTTTTATTTACATATATAGCACATTTAAGTGCTCTAGCCTGGAGGGCCTTCATTTTACTCTCCTGCACACATACAGAGAGACATGCATGTTGTATTTTGCTCTACAATGAGCTTCAGGAAGCCGGCCTATCTCTGGCTTCCACTGCATCCTCAATGACTTCCTCTCACCCCTTCTTTCCCTCTGCCAGCCTCTGTGTCAGTCTATAATGTGGCTTCTTAAAGCCACAGCACCAACCAGGAGGAACCGCCTGGCGGCTTATTGCCCTTTGAGCGTTCATCGCTCCTGGCTGGCGCCTGGCACCCATCTTAACATCTGCATGTCGTCTGTCTCCCTTCCTGTGTCTCCCTGATCCAAACAGAGCTGAAATGATCCGTGATTGATCTGCTAAGACACTATCAGCTCATATTGAGATGAATTGATGATGCAGGAAGAGGAATGAAGGAAAGCGCTCCTGTTGTGTCCTCACCAGGCCTGTTAACGGTGGTTTGTTTGAGCGTTTGGAGTAAATATTGTCCCACTGGATTATCATATCAGCCCAGCTCCTCACAACAGACTCAAATGACTCACAGGATATGATGTGAAATAATGGGACATTATATACCTTTTTTTGGCAGCAGGGACAAAAGACAAGAGAGAGGTCTGATAAACAAGAATGGAACAAAGTAAAAACAAACACACCACTGTGTATTATCTACAGTAATGATGTATTTCAGAGCTTGGGCCAGCTCTGTATCTGAGTTACACACATATGTAATCAGCACTTTGCTGCTTTGTAATGTGTAACCCTCAACATTGGTTAGAAGTGAGAGTGAACTTTTAGTAGTTTAATGCTTTTCAGAGTTTCTGGTCCACTCTTCCACCAAATTATCCCTTTTCTCAGTCTATTAAGTCTTTTTTTGGGAGCATATTTCAGTGGGTTTGCTGCAGTGCATTTATCCAAAATGGTGGTTTTCTCTTTTCTTCTGTGGTCTTAGAAGCTGTTCTACAGCACAGATATTGAGCCTTCCACTCTGAAACAAAACAGAACGCTGTACCCCAGGGTGAGGTTGACTTCAGAGTGAGTCAATAATGGAAGAGGAGATCCATGTATTATGAATGAAGAAACAACGCACCCTGGCACAGGAGCTTGTCTGTGGCAAAATGTTTATTCAGTAAACTACTATCCCAACACTGGTGACAGTTTGAGGGAAAACAAAACATGTTAACAAACCCTGCAAATGTCAGTCATGTAGTTTTTGTCATGCAGTGCATTATCAAACCACAACTTTAATGGAAAGTACAGCAACCATGAGACAACTCCACTATTTAATACATCTAGAAGGCACTCTTAATAGTCACAGGTGGGCTGCTCTGGTGTCAGTTCATGGTGTAAAATCACATCTGTGAGTGGAATGTGGCAAGTGGACTAAGTGTGTGGTCTCATTATGTAACTGCTGCTCGGCCCAAACAAACAGTTGTGTTGACTTTGACAGTTCATTTCTTTGTTGGCATTGACTTCCAGTAAACACAATGAGTGCTGCTCCAACTCAGTGCTTTGCAGTTTACAAGATAAAAAGCAGTAGGATAAAACAAATAGGTGCAGTATTTGCACAGGTAAATTTCGAGGATGTAGTGCGTTTACACCGTGAAACCTACTTAAATATTACTGTTTATATTATTTCATACCCAAAAAAAAAAAAAGTCAGTATGTTCAGTAGTTAATCTCAATTAGTTGATGATTAATCCTCTCCAGAGTACTTGTGAGTCTTCTTTTACTCTGTTCTATAATCATTGGTGATATTATAATCTATATTTTGCCTCTCTAGCTTTGTCGCGTGTCATCTTTCAAATATTCACCCTCAGCTCAGCTTTGCTGGTGAACAGTACAGTTCCTCTGTCACGCCCTTCCAGCCTCCCACATGAAATTCCTGCCATAGGGAGGGGCTGGTTTTACACTCTAGACAAGATATAGTTCATCAAGTTCAACCTCATCAGGTTTTTGAGTTCTTATTTTTGTTTATATGATACTAGCTGATATATTTGTCTTTGGTTTGTTGATGATGGTCTTTGCTGTGGAAGTATGCACATGAATATGCTCACTAAAGCTTAACTCAGGCTATAGTCTTAACAGATTTTTTATTCCACCATCCAATGTCAGGTGTTTGCCACCGCTGCCCAAAATTAACAATATTGTTGATTACCAAAATATTTTTTTTTATTTTCTGTTTCTGTAATGGTTAATCCATCAGTATGTGTGTCCTTTCATTAAAATTATATCTTTAATGTCAAAATATAATTATTGCTATCCATGAATTTTCTGTTTTAAAAACAAAAAATAAAAACAAATTAAAAAAGCACATCATATTCATATTTTTTGATTGAGATACCAAATTCCAGTTATTTACTGTCATTCCTGAACCGAAAAATATGGTTTAGTGGTTGTTATTCTTTTATTAATTAATTTCTGACTTGGTAATAAGAAGAAAGAAACCAGCTAGCAGTGTCCTCCTCACTAGGAGAGCAGCTTGAAGTAATCAAAGTGTGAAATGACATCCAAAGCGGTGGATCGGGTAGACGCTGTTTGATAAAAGAGGTTTGCAGGAGAAATGGTAGCCAGACGAGGACGATTTGATGTGATATGTTTTCATTACCAGCCTGTCCTACGTCATATTTTATTTTTAGCAGTTTAGATATAAAGAAGGAGGTGCTGATTTGCAGTTGAACCTGGGTCTAACTTTGCCTGATTTGTTACACTAGACATCGCTCAAAGTGAATGAGAAAAATACCCAGATAATAGAGCGAGGTGGAGGCAATCAGGTTTAGACTCAAAGTTTCAAACCGGTTCTGCTTACTGTATTATTCATGGCTGAATGATAGAAATAGCTGCCAGTCTGAATAAACATTGGCACATAGGTGGGTTGTGATTGCAGCCAAACAGATGACTGGTAGTTTGTTTTTTGATACTGTAGAAACAGTATTTGCAGTTAAAAAGGCACACCTTGATAGCAAACAATGGCCATTGATTATTTTGGCTCTGTTTGCTTTTGGTTTTGCTCTGACGGTAATACACAGGCTTTTGTGTAAATCTCTCCTGTTGGATTATTTGTGAATTATTCCCATTTTAGTCCCAGTTGGTTTCCTCCGTTGAACAGCAACAGAACAAAAGAGGCTGGCTCCTGTGCGTTCTCGTGTCTCAGTCTGTGTATTCTTGTAAATAAAAAGCTCAATATCCGGCTAACACCGCAGATGAGTTGCTGCTAAATCCATTAGCCGTGCAGACTAAAGGACCCACATATTTAAGGCTATATCCCCCCTCCATTAATCATGCAGGATGCATAGATAATGGATGGGGCCCGTGGTGTCTGTAGCCTTTCACTGCTTACTGGCCAGACGGATCTGTTAACATGACCTATATACATGGACGGGCAATTGTGCCGTCAGACAGGCATCACTGAACGAAACATCAAACAAACGTCAAGGGTTCATTTTACCTTTTACACTATTTAGTGTGATGTGTATTTTAGACCTGTATCTGCCATCCAGTCCCTGCAACTCTGTCATAATCTACACGTGCAATCATTTTATTTTATCTGTTATAGTGCAACATGGCTGCTTTTCGCTTCACATTACACGAAATACTCTTCTCTTTACACCAGTTGGTCCAATGTGTTCACATATGTTGTATATGCTGATACTATGCCTTAGTTTTTCATCTGGTCTGTTGATTCTTCATTCATTTATGTGTTGTTTACGTGTATATATTAGTTATTAGTCCTTCTTTTGACATAATTTTTAACTTATTCTAATTGTTTATTCATGTTATTCATGTGACTGGTTCTTACCTTTATATAGGCCCTTATTGTAATGTTTCTTTGCTGCTGTAATACTGTAAATTCCCCCATTTGTGGGACAAATTATCTTATATTCAGCCTTTAAATACTCTACTAATACTAATTTTGACGTGGTTTTAAAAAGACATGCAGTCACTGACCACATTTGACCACAGACGATGTAAGTGACGTCATTGCACTGGTATAGCCGTTACTCATACTGGCTTTTTGTGCATTTGTAAAGGGAGATAGAAGTCACAGGCGGCTGACTGTAGGAATATATCTGGAAGCTTTTACTTGTGTGTTTTGATGATGAATAGCCCGGCCACACGGGACACATAGATCCTTAATAGCAAGATACATCAAACATCATCTGAGTTGTCACTGTTTATGGGCTGATAGGACATGTACACAAACACACCACTGTGTCTTACCTACAGTAATGATGTCAGTGAGTGATGATTATTCACCGTCTACTGAGAGGTGGGCTGAGGGCATGATGATTTAAAAAAAAAAAAAAAAAAAGCCTTAACATAACCAAATTCACAGGAAAACTTGATCCACTCAGATCAATAGGATATAATATATGCCCCTCCTTTCATATCCTACTCCATATGGTTCAGGATGAGTGCAGATAAAGTGGTAGTAATCAAGTAGAGAGGTTTCTATTGTCCTCCACTCAATGGATCCAGTCTGTCTCACTATTGTCTGGTGTAAAGCCTCTTTGCTGTGCCATTTGGAGACATTAGACGATGAAAGCCAGCTTTACTATGACCTGGCACACATCTATATGCAAATATAACACATTAACACAAGTATTGATAGAAAAGGTTGAAATTAATGCAATAATGTGGCATGTTGCAGCATGAAAATCACGTAGCTAGCTGTCCCGTTTCTCACAGTTATATTGGTGCGCTACAGCTGAATTTACCCGAACAGTGATTTATTATATGTTTGTCAGCATTAACTTGCTGCTATCTGTAATGTTTGTTTGTTGTTTTTTGTGGTCTTTTGTGTCCCTCTGAACTGGCCTGTATGCTTGTAGCGGTCATATGAATTCTCATTAAGAATGTAATCCCATTGATTCAAGCAACTGACATGGGATGTCCTCATTAGGGCTCACCTGTGTGGTGTCCTCCCTCTGATTATGTTATATTATTTATTATTCATCTATCTTCGCTTGAATCTCAGAGCTTAGCTTTGGCCCAGATCCAGCTATCAGCGTTTGTTTTTTTTTTCATGTGTAACATTGTTTTTGTGTCCTTCTCTCTGTGCAGGTTAACTTTGTGGCATGTCAGCTGTTCGCCCTGCTGATGGCCGTGTGGTTTCGGATCTACCTCCACCCCAGTAAGACCAGTCCTTTCATCAGACATGTGGTGGCCACACTGCTGGGCTTCTACTTGGCTCTCTTCTGCTTTGGCTGGTGAGTCACTCCTCAGCTCTGTTCTTGTCATTTCTGTCCTTTTATCCTTTTATGCTTCCTTCCTCAGAATATCTTCCTGCAATATTATTTTAGCAAGACCCTTTTCCTGAAGACTGTTGCCATGCCATTGTAAATGCATTACTACTGTACTGCTGCTGGGTTGTTTGACAGGATGTTGTTAAGCTCATGGCTCTCTGTGATTATATATGTAGGGCTGTATGTAGCACTGACCGAAAAGCTCCAATCCTGTCAAGCATCAAAAAATGAATCATATTTCGGTGCCAAATTCATATACCCAAGTGTCTGTGAGCTATGTGCTCAGACATATCCCCTTCAGAGTCATAGTGACACAAAGTGATCCATCCCCCCACTTTCCCGGCGTAAGGAGACAAACATCCCCGGTAAAACAGAGGATTGTTGTCATAGCAGCAGCACTGGGAGTCTATCTGTCAAGTCTATAGGGGAGAATTCATGCTATCTGCTACTGACGTAAACAGTAGCTGCATGTTTTGTTGTACGTCTGTAAGGCTGGAAGAACTGGGAGCACTAAACTTTGAGGTTAGGTTGATCTGAGCTCCAAGTTCTGACTTCCAGTGAACACACCATAGGACAAACTCTCACTCCCCAGGGTCCTAAAGAGGAACTGGTAGCAGCCTGTGCCCGTTGATCATCATCAGACCATTGTCTAATATGTCTACCAAGATAAAGCCCAATCATAAAATAATAACAATTATTATTAATAATAATAATAATTGATATTGATGGTGACCAGCGATTAAAGTATCAAAAAAACTTTTGAATGATATACATTACAAACAGGTAACAATTTTCATTATTGATTAATCTGCCCATTGTTTTTCAGATTAGTGATCATTTTGTTAGTTGTGGTATCTTTACATTTTCAGTCAATGCTTTTGTTCTTTGTCATCACACTTAAACCGTTGTCCTTGTTTGCTGCTCCTCCCCTCCTCATCCTCTTCTGCCTCACCAAAGCAAATGGATCGATCGGACAGTAACAGATATCCAATTATAAAGCTGTTGCCCTGTAATAGACAGCACCGTGTCCCTCTGGCAGAGTGCCTCTCAGACTGTGTGTGCAGGGCAGCAGAGCTCAGGAACACTAGCAGACACCCAGCTAGCGGGAAAATGCTAAGCAGACGAAATGTTACCTGGTTGTCTGGTGACACATGATAGGCCGGCAGGCGGTTCATGTTCATGTTTGTGGTTGGTTCATGTCATTTGTTGTGGCTGTGAGAGGTGATGTTATCAACAAACTATATTTTCTAGCATGGCATAAAAGAGGTTATCCTCCCCCTGCGTGAGTAGATATTTGTTTTTCATATCAGCAGGTTATCAAGTAGAGGTAAATAGAGCTGTGTGTGTGTGTGTGTGTGTGTGTGTGTGTGTGTGTAGATATATAATAGTAGGGGAAATGTCTGCACTCATACTGTAAATTATCTTACATATCTTACATATGTAAGATCTTGGGCTGATTCCTGTACTCACAACGCGTCACCAGATTGTCGCCACACCTTAGAAATACAGTAAAAATGTCTATTAAAAAAAATAAGGAACTGAAAGTACACTTGTAAAATGAGTGTGTTCACTGAGCTGTGAAAGGATGCTGGTTTATTGGGCAACAAAAGAATTCTTGTGGGGAAAAAAAAACTTTGCATCAGAAAGTAAAAGGATATGGTGTTCTTCTGTACAGACAAAAACCAATGGACCTACTAAACTGATGTCAGACTAGTGTTCAGTTTGAAAAATACCTTTCGTCTAATGGGCCAAACAGTCAATAAGTGGAAGCTTGCCCAACACTTTCATATGCTACAGCAGTTCAAAGAGTACATCTTTAAATATCTATATGCTGATAAGGTAGTATAGGGTATTTATTGTGCTTGGCAAAGTGCTCCAAGCAAAATATATTATGTTATAAGAATTAATGTCACTCACATTTTTTACAATATTTTGATTATTTTTATTTTACAATACCAAACCGTATAATGACGTAGAGATTTAAATGATTTATTTATTATTAAATGATTATTTAAGTGATTTAAATACAGATTATTTGATACTTCAAGCAGAGTAAGGTCACAGTAACTTCGAGCCATGCACATGTCAGTTGTTTATAGGATCCCAAGCATCCTCTGTCAGGGCAGCTTGCTCGTGCTAAATGCATGAATGCATCTGTGCACGCACTCGCTTTTGCACCCTTTAATTCACACAAACACACACACACACACACATAATATTTTAAGCTTTCACTGCACGCACATTGTTCTTTCTTAGAGGGCACCTGGCTGCAGCCCTGGAGGATCCGCCTCGCAGATGCTATAGAGCGTCAGTTTATTTTAGGCTGTATTCCCTCTCTGTCAGAATGTCACTGGAGAAAAGCAATTAAAGTTAAAACATTCACTTTGTCCTGAGCTCATTTCATAAAGATATCTTTTTTCTCTCCCTTCATCAGCTATCACTGCAGACTTAAGCTTCTACATTTGTGGAGCAGTTCATTTCATCCACCCAGCTCATGGTGCCCTGTCCTCCCCCTCATGCCCTTGCCCTCTTTGTTGACTCACTGCTAACACACTGTGGCATCTCTCCACTCCTGGAGGGCCTGACGTCGATAGCATCACACACTGTGCCCTTCAAAGACCCATCTGGTAGCTGCTGCAGGCCGCTATTGTGTGTGTGTTTGTATGTGTGTGTGCGCGCGCGTGCGTGCGTGTGTGTGTTGAGATATAGACGGACAAGTCAGAGCTTGATCACCACACATACACAAGTCAGTGTAACGTGTGATGTGAGGGAGCGTGCAGCTGGAAAGCATGGCAATCAGTTCAGAACATGGTGGGATGGTGACTGTCACCATCCTGCCCTGTGACTCCTGATGACACATTGCTGGTTACAAAGGTCGGGCTTCACATGGCTGATGGTGTGAGTGTGGTTTCGTTATGCTGTTTTTTTCCTCTTCCTGATGACTGTGTGGAAGATGTGGAAATACAGAGAGCATATCAAGTTCAATTCAGTCTGGTATGAGGTATGACGAAAATGTCAAAAGTTGAATTTGAGATCACTTATGGTGTCTTTCCTTCTGCAGGTATTCCCTCCACTTCCTGGTGCAGAGTGGTCTGTCCTACAGTGTCATGGTCTTCGCTGGACTGGAGCACATGCACAAGTAAGCACTGTAAAGAAAATTTAATTAAAAGAAAATAATAATTTTCCCACATTAATGAACCTCCAAGGGCAACATGACAAAGACAAAACGAAGCCAGAAACTCCAACTCATGTCAGAAATGATTTAAACTGTTAGATGAGGCACATGCCTCACATCAGTCCACTGTGGACCAGTCTTGTGTTTGCATCATCATTTCTTTGTCTTGTGTCACGATGATGACAAGTCTGGACTTCCATCGATCGTGGCTCATCAAGACACACACATTGTTGTAGTTTTTACAAGAATTCAAGGTCATAAGTGTTAAGTTTAAACAGAAGATGTTTGCGCTGGTGACAGCACTTTTAATGAATGCATGACTGTTGTGAAAGAATTTCCTTCAGGGTGAATAAAGTTTTATATTATCTTAGACAAGCTGCTAAAATCAGAGCAACACCACATTAGCTCTAATAAGCGCTTTGTTTGTCCATTTCACATTACAAATTAATAGTTTATCGATGCGCTTGGTGGATGGTGGATTATTTGTTTGCCGAATTATAGGAGAAGTTTGTACAGATTCAGAAAAGATGGCTAATCTAATTTTATCAGAATGTTTGATCATTAGTTACTAGGGCTGGGTATTGATTCAGATTTTCCAGATCGATTCGTTATTTTCTGTGCACGTTGAGAGTTTGCTGGTAACTTAGGTGCCAACACCTACTCCAGGCTGGTTTGTTTGAGCCGTGCCGAGTCTGCCGACTGTGTTTCCGGGTGGTGTCTCGTCAAACTGTTGCGGAGATTCGTCGTATTGCTGCTGTATTTTATCTTCCTGTTGCATATTTTGCATACTACTTTTTGTTTTTTGTCCATCTTGTCATTTTCTTCCAACTACTTAAATATGAAATGTATCCAAACATCAGCTTTTAAACTCGTCGGCAGTGCCTGGAGAGGTGGACTTGCTTCCGCCATGTTTGTTTGCTTGCTGGCAGTAACATCTCACGAGATCTTGTTCCTTGGGAAGCGGTGGAAAGCAGCACTAAACGCTGATCACGCAAGACTTCTTCTTCTTTGTTTTTGGCAGACTAGACGTATGTATTGCGATTGAGTCCCTCACGCAAGACTGGCAGGATGGTTTATACTTCAGGCTACTTCTCCAAACATCCAATGAAGAAAAAATAATACGCAGGTTAAAAGATCGATCTTTGGATTTTATGAATTGATTATCAACCATTTAAATGGAGATCGATTAAAATCGATTGAAACAATTTCTGTAACCCAGCCCTATCAGTTACGACTGCTTTGTTAGTTTACTTGATTTTTTGAATGGAGTTCAGCTTCATGACCTGCCAGCATGTCTCTGGCAATGCATTTCATGTAGTTTGCCCAAGTAGAGTTACTGTGACACATGCCGCCGTGTTAACTCGCTACATTTGATAGAACTATAAAAAAAAATACAACAAAACTTTGCTCGCTCCTCTTTGTAAACAAATATGAGCCTCCACACAGAGTATTGCCAGGGCATGATGTCACTCAGGGTGCACAGCATAGAAGTACACTGAATAGATAACCGATTTAGAAATTTCTTCAGTGTGTATACACACACACACCCCTCAAGTTTAACCCCGTACAGACAGCATTAGTGTGCTTTTGTCTTCCAGGTGCACCTCCATCATGTTCAGAGCTGAAGCACACCAGGCTCGTCCCTCAGTGCTTGGTGAACTTTAGTTTATCTCAGGGGGGGAGAGGAGGACACACTGACATGGTCATGTTTGCAGAGGCTGTTGAACCGACTGTCCAGGTTTTTGCATTGCAAATGAATTATTATCACAGCGGCAGGTTGTGATTTAACCAGAGCCGTGTGGCTTCTGGTGACTCAGTGTTTAACCCTTGACCTTCACTGTTTGAACTACATTTAAGTTGCATATGTTTATTCACACAAACAGGAACGTGACTTACTGTGGCTCCCTTTCTCCGCCGATAGGATTCATGTTTTCAGGTTGTCCATGCATCTGACCCATTCTCACAATATCTCAAATGCAATCTATCAAATGCAAATGTCTGATGAATGTTTGATAAAATGATGAAGTGATGACATTTTGGACAGACATGGATGTAGACTGCAGCTTCACTGGTTGGTGGAGGCAGTCATTCCAGTTTTCCCTATATTTACCCTTTTTAGTTGTATAGTTAAAAGGAAACAGGAAACAGTCAGCGTGACATTTAAACTGTTTAAATGTTGATCTTCTCTTCAGTTATAAGGTTCAAATATTTCAAGACTTTTCATGCCATGCCTCCTGTTAATGTTTTTTACGGGATTAACTAACACACTGTAAACTAATGATATTATCATTAATGTGTAATGGGTAGCATATTGTAGTACACTGATACCACGTCAATGCAGCAACTACCAAAATTATGACTAAGTTGACGAATTGTTTTCCGACATGAGGGAGTATTGTAAATGATTTTTTTCCAGTCAGAAAGTTGTTTTTCTGTTTTTACCTTCACCACTTGAACATAGGATTTGGGGGCGCTTGCTTAAAAAGAGGACCCACACTGCAGTGCTAACAAAAATATGTATTATGTACAGTATTATCAGGGGTATTTTTTATGATGATGTCACAATTTCCTGAGATCTTGCCTGATCTGGCTGATAATTATCATGCACCCCTAAATGATAATACTGCTGAGTCAATCATTGACTCCTCCTGAGGCTTGTGGCAGGTCCAGTCTTCTCTATCTGTTGTTCTGCCGCTCAGGCGCTGACCCTTGGGGAGGGGAAGTGTACAGTGAGTGCAGTGTGGCAGCTTGGCAGCTTTATGGAGTCGCTAAAAGCTCTTTTTCTGGACTGTGGGAACGGCTGTGAATGCAAACCTGGCTTAGTGAGGCTCTAGACTGACCACTTTGTTTAGCACTGCGGCATCATATTTCATGCTGTTCTGCTCCCTGGACCGCTCTACCCCTCTACCACTCCCTCAGTCTCTTTGTCAGTCGGCGAGCAGGCAGGTTCAGACTTCCTCATGTTCTCAATGCTCTCTGACTGAACACAGGAAGGAATGAAATGGTTTGATATGGCGAAACTGAACAGGAACTGTCTGTGACAGTCATGGAAGTGCCCTCTTTAATTGACACTGAAGAGCAACCAGAACAAAATTCCCTGACTGTTGAGGAAATGAAAAGGCCTGCTAAAAGCTTGGTGTAAATAGTCTTTTCAAGCGGTCATTGCACTTGATAGCCTATTTTAGCATTAGTAAATTTACAGCATGACAGTATCTGTTTGTATCTCCCTCAGCAGTTTACTGAGAACAACCAGTTTTTTGTTTTTTTTTTTTAAAAAAAGGTAAAAATAGATGGCAGTTTGCATGACTTGAAGCAGAAATTAGAGGAGAGTCTGAAAATTGCATTTTATATTTATATTTATATGTAGCAGATTTTTGTTGTTAATCATCTCACCATGTCTTGTTTGGGCCGCAGGTTGGTAACCACAGCAAAATAGTGCTGTATTAGCTACAGCGCTAAACAATTGTATTAGTTCACCTGTCCTGTTTGTCTCAAATAGCCTCCAGCATCATGAAGAGCTTTAATTCAGACTCTTTCTTTCACTACACTTCACCATTTTGAACAGGAGTGAGGAATTTAAACTGATTTCACCCTTTAGTTCCAAATTTGATCAACAACATAAAATCACATTTTTTCTCTGTACAGGAATGACAATAAATAACTGTAATATGCTAAAACACTGTACGGTGTCTGTTTATTGTCTGGCACAGGGGGGAGTCGACTGAGTTTGACCTGAGGGTAGAAAGGTGGTGCTGACAGTGGAGCCTTCTCCATCTAGTTTTGCACAAATCTCATTAGTATTAGTTTTGGTGTAAAAGCTCGGCTGTGAACCTGACGGCGATAAGTTTGCAAATCACTGACTCACAGCCGCATGCAGAACAGATGGAAATTTCCTCTGGATCTGTGTATGCATGAAAGCGTGCCTCGAGGCATTTATTACATGCACACATCCTTAGAGAGAGGGTCTCGGAGTGTCAGACATTTATTTATAGCCTGTTGTTTTCACTGCTCCATGTGCAGTGTGTTTGCGTACCTATGCCTCCTGTGGGGCTCCATGTCCACGCCTTGACCCGTCTACTGCTGTCCCACAGTGGGAGGCCAGCTTACTTCAGTCCCAGGCTCCGTACGATGCCTTGACTGAGAATGAAACAGCCCCTCACTGAGCTGTGAATTCCACAAACACATATCAGAGGAGGATGAAGGCAGGATCCCCAGTGAGCCGGCTGCAAATATGGCTGCTGCTGCACATACAGCTCATATCCTCACCACACAAGACTGCAGCTGCTTGCCACCAGTAGAGAAAACCGATCTCTGTGAAATGCTAAGGATTGGAAGTGTTAGTCGAGCCAACAGAACACACTCTGAGTTTCCTTGTGCTGCTAAAATGGCTTTATATTTGCCAAAAACTACTCAGGACTATCGGCAGGATTTTTGATAAGATGTTTTTCTACAGTGTGTAACACATCAGTGAACGGGGAATAGCACTGTATTTTTACCTCATAGGTTTTAAGTGTATTGCTGTGAATTGTACCTAATGTAGGACACATTTGTGAAGGAGGTGCAAAATTATTTATTGAGAGGTTTTGAGACATTTTGGTGGTGACACTGACCACATTAAAACGTATTAGAATGTAGTCAAACTGAGATCTGAGGATCACTTGGTGATCTCGGTTCGAGAGCTAGCAAGGTTTGAAAGTGGTACCTCCTCTGATCCTCCTCTAAGCTCCACCCCCTCCTCCACCTCCCATCAGTGCTCCGACCAAAGCCACGCCCACTCTCCTGCTAACTCTGTATTTCTGCAGAGGAGTGTGCTGGATATTTCCAGAGGATGGTGTGGGCAGGACGAGACATGAAGGCATCTAATTTTTACATTAGGTCTGTGTGTCAGTTGATTGGTCAGAGTTTTTACAGTCCTGTAGCCACAGAGGTCTGATTCTTTTCATTCCGTTTTCCGAACACATAATGTGTTGACTGCTCTCAGGATGGAAGGACCATTTCACCCAGTATAACAAAAAGTTTCTGAACAGGATTACCAACTATAGCTTTAAGTTATGTTAGTTAAGTTATGATGAAATGAGCCTTTGGCTGTCATTCCTGCTCAGGTCACTGTGCATTTTTATAACTGTAATTCCCTTTTAAATCCATGGCTCCATGGATTCCATCCTAGACTACTGTAACTCTCTCCTCTTTGGTCTCCCCCACAAGTCCATCCATTAGCGCCAGCTGGTCCAGAACTCAGCCGCTCTTATTGACTGCAGAACTCCATCCATTACTCATATCACTCCTGTTCTCCAACAACTCCACTGGCGACCTGTCAAATATCTGATAGCCTTCAAAATCCTACTCCACACTATGCATTTTTTAACACAGCAGGAGAACAAGTGTTTTATTGTATTTTGTGTTAGAAATGATCGGCATTAGAGCTCACATGGTGTCTCGGGCTGCAGATAGTAGGCTCTCAGAATCAAGAGGTCTCCTTGTGTCATCTCAGCAGGGCAGCCTCGCTCTAGCTGGCATGTTGTATTCCTTCATAGAGCAGCACAATCCTCTTATTGTTGGCAGCGGGGGAATGCTAGCCAGCTAGCTTTGACTTGGGCTGACTCTGCAACAGCTTTGTACTACAGGCTTTAGTGCAGGCTCTGTCTGTCCTCTAAAAGGATGTGTTGTCCTCTGTCTTCAGCCACTGACACATTACTGGAGCCTCTTCTGGTCTTTTGTCCATTTTTTTTGATCCCCTCCCACCCTTTTCCATCACTTTGCCTCTGTCTTTTGTACTGTACTGCAAAAACAGACCTTGTTCTGCCACAGATATGAGAACAAAGAGATGTACCAAGGCTTTAAGATGCCCTGCCTAAAATCTCCATATTACTGTATTTTTCAGTATTTTTCATATTTTGTTTACATACACTGTGTGATCATGCATTGCTCTAATTTTTCTTTCTCTTCTTTTTCCTGCACAGGTACTGCTTCATTGTGACGCTCGGTTATCTGATATTATGTCAGATCACACGAGTCTACGTGTTTGACTATGGCATGTACTCTGCAGATTTCACGGGGTAAGCTGCACTGAGACCACACAGCTCTTTACAATCTTTTGAATGCTACATAGAGTACGAAGATTAAAAAAGCACAGAAGTAGCCAGGAAGAGTCAGGGGAATATTGACTCAATATGGATATGACTGAACCAGCCAGAGCTAAAAGGAAGCAGGAGCGTGTCGATCTGCTGTGTCCATCGATGGCGACCCTTGTAGTTGGTTCCCACTCTTCCAGACTGTCTGACAATTTGAGTAGACAGCCTGCACTCCCAGCATGGTGGCTAGTTGCTAGGCAACCCAATGCAAACCCATACTGCCTTTGCGAGGGCAGAAATTTCACTCTTTCAACTACCTTGTTTTGTACCAGTTTTATCTGAAAATGTCACATTTTTCTGTTGTAAGCATTAAAGTGATCCTCATAGCCAAAAGTGCTTTGCTGTCCAAAATTTCTCTATTATTTAATGAAAAGACCAACAAAAATCTCTGGGTGTTGCTTGTTTTGGACTGGCTTATCTTGATTACCAGCAGTTCTCATGTCAAGAACTTTTTCTTGCTGATGAACAGAACAGACTTTACATTGTTCTTTGAAAGAGAATGGCTTTATTACAAGTCAAAGAGGAAGAGGCAGAATAGCATAGGACTGCCTCTGGCCTGAAGAATAGAGAGGCCACAGGAAATTTAACAAGTCTACAATTATACTGGAGGAAACGCATATTGGCGTCTGGCTAAAAAACATTCAAAATAAAGGTTAAGCATGTGGGTGAAATGGATTCATCAGGAAATTTAAACCATGTGATGAGCTCCTATGTGGGTGTCAGTTTAAACATGTTCTTTTTTTCCCTGTTTGATGCTGTTTGTCAGGCCCATGATGGTTATAACACAGAAGATCACCAGCTTGGCATTTGAAATACATGATGGTAAGACAAGCATCAAAGTGTCTCCAAAGCGCGCGTGCGTGCGTGCGTGCGTGCGTGCGTGTGTGTGTGTGTGTGTGTGTGTGTGTGTGTGTGTGTGTGTGTGTGTGTGTGTGTGTGTGTGTGCCTGTGCGTGTGTGCATGAGCGATAGTAGCAGATGTGACAGAAGTGAAAATGGTTCAGTTCTCTTTGGAGTTTCCATCCAAACTGATCACATGGCCACGTTTCCAAACCAGTAGTCAGTTCTGACAATGGACTAGTGAACCAGACGGCGTAAACACAGTTATGTAAGCACACAGCGACAAACTATTCACTCTGTTCTTCTCTGTAACAGTTTTAATGGCTGACAGCACAAGCTGATTTGAATTGGTTGATGCCAGAATGGATGGTTCACTTCACACTTGTGCACATTCATCATTAAACATCAGATAGTTATACTTTAACCATTTATTAGCTGAATGTAAACATGTTAATCCTAAAGTCAGCTTCGTAAAACGTCTAATAGCAGTTTATGTATTGATGTGTGTTGGTTGCTGCATGCATGTGCAGGAAGTGGAGAGTAGACTTTTAAACTGTGTTCAGGTCACTGCTTCTCCTCGCTAAGACTGTAGTCCTCATCCTCAGAGAACTTTAACAACCTGTGTGCTGCACGCACACACACACACACACACACACACACACACACACTGCACAGTGTTTTTCCATATACTAAAATACTTATGCGAGACATCATATTCCAGTTATGAAATATACAGAGTTCCCAATTCATCTCTTTATCTAATTGATAGGGATCAGTGGTTTAATTGTGGCCCTGGTAACAAAAGCCTTGCTTCATGAGCCGTACTCTCAACCTGAAACGTACCCCTCGACACCGAAGCTGACCATGACAAGTATTCATCTAATGAGCTACAAAGCCGTGGGGCTTCATAAACAAAGAGCAGATTGATTAAAGCAAATTTACACAGACATTTAGCCTAAAGAATAGAGAGTGGCCCTTTACTACAGGAGCCAAGCCTCATCTATAATATGTCTATTCTGTATTCTCTATGTCTATATACTTTTACACATACCTCCTATTGCCACTGATTGACATAATGTAATGTATTTTTTTGTGTTATGTGACACCTATCTCTTTGTGTCTGTCTGTAGGTTTGTACAAGCGAGAGGGGCAGCTGACTCCCAGTCAGAAATACCTAGCTATCAGGTATGTGACTCAGGTATGTTTTTATTGCTTTGGGTGATGGGCTCATTCAGTCAAGCTGAATCTAAAGAGATGACGATGGTGATGATGATGATGATGGTGGTGGTGGTCTTAAATGAGAGTTAATCAACACAGAACTAGTAATAGGAAATCATCCTCTGTCAGGCTCTATCTGGTGTTGTCAAGCAGTTGTTGGGCAGTTGGTATCTAGGAAACCACAAATTTCACTACTCTCATGTGAAGTACACTGTAGGAATGTCCTGCCCCCCATCTCTTTTGTATTACAACTGCAGATTGCTCACCCTGGCAGTTACTATTGGAGACGGCAGTGCAGCTGAGGTGCAGAAACAATATATAAGATTTTTTTTTTTAAAAATAGCCAGATTTGAGGAGTCAGATCTGTAAACAGACTCTACTTCATGTGTATCATTGGTAAAAAAAAATAGCACTTCCACTTTAAAAAAAAGTAAAGTGCACTGATCATGGTCTGTTCACCAATAAGGCCTCAGATATGACATATTGATTCACAAACCATTGATGGGCTTCTGTGATATGAGGCTGGGAAGGTGAAACAAGAGCTCCTGTTCGGTTTAGATTGCTACCTCACCCAGTGGATTAAATTCAGGAAAGAAGGGTAAGAGACCACAAAAGCTTCAGAGTCACTCAAAGCACTCAGACGCTCCCTTTTTCCCCACGAAAGTTCAATAGAATAAACCATACTGGTTTCAGTGGACAGCTCTCATATGACATATTGTCTATACTTTAGATGGAAGGGTTGGGCACTATGTGAAAACTCTTCCCTGTGGTCCTTTTAAGGCGGATGCCCAGCTTGCTGGAGTACTTGAGCTACAACTGTAACTTCATGGGCATCCTGGCAGGCCCCACTTGCTCTTACAACGACTACATAGCCTTCATCGACGGCACGTGCTACCAGCCGCGCCACCAGGAGAACGCCAACGGCAAGGAGAACGGGAAGTACAAGCAGAGCGAACCCTCGTCCAAGGTACAACACCTGAATGGAAGCGCATACATCATGTGACCCACACTGTGTGCTGTGGAGCGAGAAAACCTTCTCAAAGAGACTACTTGAATGAGCAGTTATGGTGTTACAAAACAGAACAGAATTCTCTTTTAAGTGCATATTTGGGTGATGTTTGAAATGCTTCCCTTCAGAGAAACACAAACTGAGACATCATAGAGAATTTAATGACTCAAATGTCAAAACCTCAAGGTTATTTGTGTTTTCTGACTGCATAATGCATTAATAATTTGATTACACAGAGTGTGTATTCATCTCAGAAGAGAAAGGAACAGACGTCGCTGAATATAAAACACGAGGGAACGCTCAAGGACTCGGGTTAACCTCATATCAACTTGACTTGTCTCCAGAGCCAGCATCTCGTCCCCCAACGTGCTTGTTGTTTTTAGATATAATATGATGTAATGTGTCCTAACGGTGCTGCCTCACTGCATCCCCCTCTGCTTTCTTACCGCTTCCAGAATGACGTCATCTCCAAGCTGTGTACGTGTGCCATCTCGCTGGCCATATATCTGTCGCTGTGCAAGCTGCTCCCGGTTGAGCACTCCGTAGACGATGACTTCGTCAGCTCCACGCCCTTCCACCTGCAGGTCATCTACCTTTACCTGGCCATGCTGGCTTTGAGGCCAAAGTACTACTTTGTCTGGACACTCGGTGAGTATGACATTGTCTCGCGCTGTAACAAATCAAGATTTTTCTTTTTTTCTAATTTGTCAGTGTACCTGGATGACCTTTATGTGTCTCCAACTTCTCCTATCATTAATGAACTTAGACTCCCTTTTATAGCTTTGTCACAGTGTGAATTTTACACAGAGAGGTGTCACTTCCTTTGATTTTGCTCAGTGCTATGGCTAAGTATTATGAGCTCACTGACCTGTTCTTGGTTCAGAATTGTGTTATTTTTAAAGCATAGTGAATATTATTGACATGGAGCCCACTTCTTATTTGACGGCATTTCTTGACATGGCAGTGCCACCTAGTGCTGAGTGAGAAAAATGCATCTCTTCATTCTCACCAATGACAAATACTGTACATGTGATGCCAGATCTTCCATCTGTTTCCATCATCGCTTCGCCAGCTTAATATATTTGAAGGATATGCAGCTGTCGTCGTTCCTTTAGCCTTTCTGCTGTAATGCTCAGAAATATTTGTACCTCTCTCCTGCAGCTGATGCCATCAACAACGCTGCCGGATTTGGCTTCAATGGATATAACAAAGATGGCTCCCCACGGTGGGACCTGATATCAAATCTCAGAATTCTGGATATTGAGGTTAGGCTCTTTATTGAGACCTATTTTAGCAATATAAAGTTCCCTTTTCAACTAAAACCTGAAGAATATATTTGGTGTTCTATTTCAGTTTGCCACCAGTTTCAAGAAGTTCCTAGATAACTGGAATATCCAGACAGCTCTTTGGCTCAAAAGGTAAAATCACTCAATACTACAGGTTGGTCAATTTGTGTGAGAATAGATACAAAAAAGAAGCAATTTATATTGCAGTCCAGAATGGGGGTAGATTTCGTGATTATTATCTATTTCTGTATGTTTAACAGATGGTTTCATTTATTTCAAGTTAAATTATTCCAATGTGTGTCCTGTCTGTCCCCCCCAGGGTGTGCTATGAGCGCTGTCACATCAACCCCATGGCTGCCACCTTCCTGCTGTCGGCCATGTGGCACGGGGTTTACCCCGGCTACTACCTGACCTTCCTCACTGGCATCGCCATGACCATGGCAGCACGGGCAGTGAGTACTCACACTGTTTTTGCCTTTACATTACTTGTTGTTTGTTGTTTTTCTTCACCAGATTCATCCACATAGATAAAAATCATAATTCTGGAGCGGTATACATTACCAGCTGCTCGTTCAGCTCATGAATCATGCAGTCGATGTCGACACTTTGTTTTAAGAGCTCTTTAGATTAAATATAACTACTTAGCAGAACCACAAACACACAACAAAATCCCTTTACGGAGAGTAAGGGGATAATGATAAAGTAGTATACCACTTATACCTCATGTTCAAGTGTGAGGCCATTACCACTAATCTGTGCTGAGCCAGACCTCTTCACTGTAGCCTTGTGAGAGAAGGAGACAAGAGGATATTTATGTAGAGGCCATGGAGAGATGCTACAGGAGGAAAGTCACTCTGTAATTCTGGATAATCTACTCAGGACAGGTTGATTAAGTGAAAATGACCGCACAGTAAATTTGTTGTGCAGCAGAGTTCTTGTGGGGAATTTCTTTTTTTTATCTAAAGTAGGACAAGGAGACCACTGACCCAGTTACACTATAAAACTCCTGAGCACTGCCCTGGACTGACATGTCCAGAGATGGATTTCTCTGAAGAGTTATGAGATGGAGGGAGAGAGGAATGGTCTGCTGCCATGGAAGATTTCAGGAACTAGGTTGTTGATTCAAGTCAAATCTACTGAACAGTGCAATTTCAACTCATGGGATGTTATTCTCCTCTTTCAGGTAAGGCACAACATCAGACCATACTTCCTGGTCTCTGACTCGTGCAAGTTTGTCTATGATGTCATCACGTGGACGTGGACTCAGGTTGCCATTAGCTACACAGTGGCACCTTTTGTCCTACTCGCCGTGGGACCGTCACTCAAATTCTACAGGTTTGTGTAATGACACAGTGTTGCTTTAAGCAGTCCATTACACACAATATCAGGTGTTTTCTGTGAAATAACTATTACAACGAGTTGTGTAAAATGATTGCTATGTTAAGCATGTAAATGTAGTTACTGGCCACGGGGTAGAAATTAGCACCTTGTTTTCATTAGTCCTGTTCCCTCTTGTCGGGCTGTAACAGTTAACGAGACGGCTTAATAAGCGCATTATGGGGAGGATTGATGAAAGGAAATAAAATAAACGGCTTTAGTTGTAAAGATATTTCAGTCTGGACCAATCCCTGGACACACACTGGCAGCATGGATAAAAAAATTGACTTATTGTTTCATGACATGCCTGTTTTTTTCTTCCAACTACTACATATAAATAAGGTGTTTTTGAGATAATCTGCACTTTGGGATGTCTCTGCAGGTCCTGGTACTTCTGCTTACATCTCCTCTGCCTCCTGGTGGTGATGGTCCTACCTGTCAAATCGAGACGCCGGCAGGACGACCTACAGAAGGACAGTCTACAGGACAACCAGACAGACCACAACAGCACAGACAACAACTGCAACCAGAAAGACAAAGCCACATGAGGCTGAGGACAACAGTCCCTTCCACAGCAGAAACACTGAGACGAACTTGAAACCACAGAGAGCTGGAGTGTGGCGAGTCTGTTTACCTGACAAAGAACCAAATATGGGACACTGAGAATCCTAACAGACAGAAAATACAAGTCAATGTTCTGTCAAAACTTCCAGTAGCAAGGATGACAGCAATCACAGTTTCTAACACGGGACAAGATACCAGGATGTAACACTGGCCACAGTGTTAACTAGTGAGTGATAGTGCTTACTTTACATTAGTGGAAGTGAAGACGTCCAAGCTGCCTTAAACCCTCTATGTACTCGGCTGGTGAAATAACAGTTGGATGGCACGCTGCGAAAGGCTAAATGCAGTTTCACCACGGTGGTGTCAGGGTATAGAAACAGATTAGACGTGCAGTATGTGGAGGGTTTTTGTCACTGTCTGGATACAAGCCTCTGTTAGGTGGAAACGGAAAACGTGTTGATGTAAAAGAAACATAACCTTCATCATCAGCTGCCAATTTTAAACAGGCCTTAGGATCCTCAAAACATTGTTTGATTTCTATGTCTTTTTTAAAGTCTTTATTGGAGAAGAATTCACATTGTATGTTTTGTATTTAGATGTTTGTGACAACACTATTTCAAATCCATTTTTTTTCTTTATTTCTGGGATGAATTGACTTACATAGAGTCCCAAAGTGGAATTCAGATCTCGTCCATCTCCAGCAGCTGAAAGTCAAAGAGAGACACTCAAGAGTTACTAAATGGATTTCTGTTTCTTTTGTTATTTTTCATATCTGCTGCTTTTTTGACAAACACGACTCATCAGATAAATGAGTGCTTCAAAGGGAGTTCATTTACCCTGTCCTGATTTACATTTTGTTCTTTACAGATATCTGACCTGGTTTCAAGGGTGTGAATAGTTTCTCTGTTCAGATTTTTCACACAACACCTTTCCTGTGTTTAAATGTCTAGCCTCTGTAATATAGTATCCAAAACTATTTAATTAATGTAATTCGTAGATAATACAATTGTACAATTGGGGAAACACAGTGGTCAGATTATCACATTCACTGAAGACTTATTTAATCATCAACAGGTTTTGTAGCCATAATTATTGTAAGTCAGTTGAATGTAAAAGAGAAGTTGGTGCACAGTGCATAAAAAGCACATATTGGGTTCGGGCTGCAAACTATGTTAAGTGTGCAACTTACGTTTGTCTGCGAGGAAATCTGACGCGATTATTTATGTGTGACATAATAATATTGTAAAATTTCAGACATAGACCAGCTGTTGTGGTAAATGGTCTTATTTCATATTGTGTGTCAGAACAAGGGATGTTTCAGGGTGCATTTACTGTAGAGTGAAACACTGGTTCCTCACATTGTATTGTTTCTCACCTTAAGCCTTTCACATCATCCAGTTTGCTCATAATGACAAGCAGCAGTTCAAACAGCTGCCCCATTTTCATGGATTTAGTCCAGGAGACAGTTTATGTATCTGTTAGAACAGGAAACAGAGAGGATTTCATGCCAACGATGTCATGAACTCAAATCACATTTCTTTTTTAATTGTCAGTAATTTGAGTTGGTTTGGTGCACTTGCGTTATGTAAAATAGTTACAACAGGTGAGCTTTTTCATTTCTCTTATAGGATTTTCTAATATTTGCATATTCCTGCCATAACTGTGTGTACACGTATTCATGTGATCCGTACATGTCAATGTGGTCTCATGTAAACTATATTCGTAGCCTGGGCCCTGTGTAGGCGAGTGTGGCCGAATCGAAGGGAAAGGGATGGCATTCTACAAACATAGCGACTATTGCACTGCATGGCCATCCAAACCAGCAGATCAATGCAAATGGCTCCATATGTCCAAAGTGCCAAATCACAAATGGCGCATTATTGTTTTGTGTGTATGTGAGCATGCGTGACTGCCTGCGTGTTTGTGTGTGCAAATGTGTCCATGTAGTGTGTGTGTGTGTGTGCGCCTGTGTAACATAATGGTTATTTTTTTTGTGTCAGAAGGAAATTTATTGAAAGATTTGTATAACAGTACATTAAAATTCTGATTTATGTGGCAAAATAAAGAGAAATTATTTTTAAACACTAAAACTAATGTTTCAAAATGTATCTTTAATTTCTTTGTTCTGTAGTAATGGAGATTAACCACACTGTATCCCTGCACTATTATTGTGCGATGCTATTGCATTATTGCAATAAAACTTTTTTATGGCAGGCATATCGACCTGGCTGAGCAGGGGAAGCAGAGGTGAAACCAATTTCATTAAAAATGACAACTTCTGCTGCGAAAAAATGACCTACACCACCATGTTATGACAAAACAGTTATTTTTAAAGTATTTAATCATGTTTTTCTTGCTGTAATTACAATGTGTGGGAGGAAGTTGCTGCGGCATTAGACTGAGTTCTCCCACTATATATAATTTATATATTTAAAGCCACCAATACTTTTATCAAGAATGCTGTCATGTGTATGAGGTTGCCTGACTCACCTAAAAAAATATTGTAATAAATTTACCCTCATCTTTAAGTCCATCATCTATTGTACACACATAAACATAATAGGGAATATTAAAGTCTGTGCTGGGAGAAGTATCCAAAATCTTTACTCAGATAAGAATAGTTCTCCATAATTCAAGATTCAAAGTGTTTATTGTCATGTAAACAGCAACAAAACACTTTGTTCTCCACAATAAACAGTAAGAAATAAATCAAAGTGAAAATTATATATTCTCTATATAAAAATGATCGATAAAGGTAACCTAAACAATAATTATACAATATATACAATAAAAAAAATGCTTCAGAAGTATTATGCTGGAAAAAATAACCATGAGAATATTTTATTATGTCATGTCATAGATTGCTGTTACTGATATATTAATGTCTAAGGCAACATTTCAATGTTAAAATAAGATAAAACTTTATTCATCCCAATGGAAATTCTTTCACAACACATGCAGTCGGAAAAAGTAAGGTGATTTAAAAAAATGTAAAAAAGTTTATACAGTGCAGATAAGAGCAAAAATTCAATATAGTGCAAATTTGAAACTAAAAACAATGTAACAATATACAAAAACTATAACAACACTAGAAAAGCACTCAGAGAGTGCCAAGGCAGCATTCTGAGAGAGCGTAAACTCCTGCGAGCCCACAACGCCTAAGAGTGAATGTGTTCATTTTGACGCACGTTGGAATCCACATTTAACATTGTATTCACATTAATATTATGTACTTTTTATTTAGTTTTTCCCTATTTCATATTTCATTTTGTCACATTTGAATTTTAAGAGGGTTAGGGTTAGGGTTAACCCATGAACAAAATACCAGTAAAACTTTGCAAATACAATTTGAGAATTCCAGATATTTTGAGACCAGTTACATTGCTCTAGCTCATTCCTACATGAAGTTATGGTAAAAAAATGCATATTTGACCTTGGTGACATTGACCTTTTACTGATCTTGACCAAACTGAATCATCCATCCATCCATCATCTACCACTTATCCTCATAGGGTCGCGGGGGGGCTGGAGCCTATCCCAGCTGTCTTAGGGCAGAAGGCAGGGTACACCCTGGACAAGTCGCCACCTCATCACAGGAGACAGACAACCACTCACACTCACATTCACACCTAGGGCAATTTAAATTAGCCAATTAACCTAATCCCCTTTTTGGATGGTGGGAGGAAGCCGGAGTACCCGGAGAGAACCCACACTCCACACTCCACTCCACAAAGAAAGGCCCTGGGCCGGGAATCGAACCTGGTATCTTCTTGCTGTGAGGCGACAGTGCTAACCACTACACCACTGTGCAGCCCAAACGGAATCATTTAGTTACCAAATTACCAAATTTAGTGACGATTGCACACCCTGGATCGTTCAGCTATATGCAAAATCTCCGATTTGACCTTGATGACCTTGTATCAGCGCTGATCACCACCAGAAATTAAGCAGTTTTAAGTTAGGCCACTTCTGACCAATCCTGCAAATTTCGTCAAAATCCATCCATAACTTTTTGAGTTATTTTGCAAACCAACATACAAATAAACAAACCCTGGTGAAAACATAACCTCTTGGCTGAGGTAAAACAACATAGTAAGCTGAAAGTAATCAGCAAATGTTGAAACTGGTTGAGCTGGAGCACATTTTAAATGAATAGTACTGTATATCTACAACAACAGTCGTATGGTCGTCCTTTGTTCTGGTTTATTATGAATTATTGAGAGTGGGTGGCTTTATATACAGTCTGTGGTGGGTGGGGGTGCTTCCACATGTGACGTCACTGTGAGCAGAGCTAGCAGGAGGCGGAGCCACTCAGTCCACTGTAGCAGCAGGTTAACGTAGTTCTGTCAAACATAGTAGCCAAGAAACCACAGTATGACGTGAAAAGCAACATTTTTGACTGTATTCTCTGCGCGGGAAGCAAAATACAAACGATTACACGAACAGCCCAGTCTAGGTAAGAGTATTTCAAGTTGTGCTTTGTACTTTTTTAAATCTCCTTTTCGTGGTGATAAAGTGTGAGGACCTGTTGGAGAGCTAGCCGCTCTAAGCTAACGTTAGCATGCTAGCCGTTGGGAGTTTGGCTAGGCGACTGTTTCTGTTGACAGTAGTAAACACGGGAAGTTAGTCTGCTCGTAACATCCTTGTCAAAACCCGACCATAACAGACAAGTAAAAGAGTGTAGTAACTCTCTTTGTGTTGTCACATGAGGCTACACATGTGATACCTGTGCGTGTGTGTCATCCAGATGTTTAGATATTCAGAGACTGGCTGTCAGAGAGGTTAAAATTTAAATTTGAATTTGAATTGCAGGTGCAGGCAGGAAACACGCAGCACGGTGTGTTTATGACCACAGAGTTGAAATATAGTATCCTGTTTGGCTTTTTGTCAGATCTGCGCTTTCTCTCCAGCAGCTCCTGTGACCAGGGATTGGTTTAAGCAAAATGTTTACTCAGTTACATGGATACTTTCAGAGTAAAACCCAGAACTGAAATGAGAAGAGCAGTTCCTGGTTTCATGAAACCGTGTTTTTCTGGAGCAGACCCTGGTATTTGGCAGGGAACTGAGTCCTCAGCAGTTTCATACCCACATGACAAGCTAAGAAGAGCTGACTGGTTAAATTTAGAGATCCTATCCAGTGTGGCCTCCCAAGCTCAAGTTGTGTGTGTTCAGAGATAGCAGTATTTTCATCATGATATCATGAGATGGTGTGTGTGTTTTTGCATAAATAACGGCCGATAAATGACCTGAAAGTAGGTTGTGGCTTTAATATATGTTGATATAAATAATAGTGATCATCTGGGATTTTGTTTGTCCAATATGTGTGTTTTCCTGTCTTTGTGATTTTATATTTCTGTTTATTTTAAAGTTTTGTTGGAAAGCTGGGAAAACAGTGAATGCATCTACATGTTTGGTAAATTGCCTTATTCAAAGTGTGCACTAATACCTTTATAGAACTGCAATCATTTGCCAATTAATCCACAAACTAAGCAACAGAAAATAATCTATAAACAATTTTAATGATCAAATAAAAAGCATTTTAAGCAAAAATGCTGAAATTATCAGCAGATTTAAAGAAACTTCAACTTGGTTTCCGGAAAATGTGACTATTTTCTGACATTGTACAGACCAAATCGTGACCCAACCATGATTGTCAGATGAAGCTATAATTAACTTGTGGCCACTAAAATATATTCAATTTATTGGTGCACATCAATATTTAGACTACGTTTAACACTGTGTAATATTTATTTTGATTTTATCAATATTTTCCAGGCCAACCTGAGGCTTAAGGCATTTTAGATATTTGAATAAAACTACATTGTTTCAGGATCAGCTTAACCTTTTGGTTTTAATTGATTAACAAGTGAACCATTGAAACACACCCAAGTGCTTATCTATCAGTGATGGCTCCCACTGATATCAACCAAATGTTCCTCTCCTGCTTTATTTCGATGAATGAAATCACACAAATCAAACTGACGTCTTAATCGCCACTGCCTTTTATGTGTATAATTTGGTCCTGAGCCAGTACATGTAGTGAATGGAAATGTGGTGGCGCGTGTCTATTGTGTGGGGAAGGGATGGGCGTAGGCCGGCCCCCTCATCTAATATTCAGGCTTGAGTGAAGGGGGGATGCTGAGCGTGAGGCCGGCAGTGCTTGTTGATACTGTGTGTGAATAAGCAAGGAATAAAGACTGCTGCTGAATAGCCAAATAAATACAAGCTTCACCCTACACCGAGGTAAGAGCTTCTTCTGTTCACCTTTACAGTGTTTTCCAGAGACTGTCTCTTCTTAGCAGCTTTACTCATTACTTTTAATAGATTTTACTGTTTTAATTGGTGTTATTGTGTTTGCTGCTTTTTCACCAGTTGTGTGTGAGCTCCCATTTGACCATAGCTCGAGTTAAATGTTTGCTGATTGGCTCTGGCGTTGTGTTCTCGTCCACCCATTGTGCAGAAAACAAGGAGCTGACTGGAGGGTGTGTCAGCAGGCTCACATTTCCTTCACTGTAAACAAAGGATTTTTTTTACAGTTGACAGTAATCTGTGACTGAAAGAACAGGGTTAAACTTAAAAAAATAACTTTAATATATAGATAAATGTTCACTGATCAGCTGTTCTGAATTTGACTGTTTTGGGCCTTTTGTCAGGCTTGTGACATTTTAAGTGTTTATTGACCTGAGCCTGAGCGGCTTGCCTCACAGATTATGTTGAAATTGAGCAGCGTGTTTGCTGGTCTTAATGTGAAACCGTTGCCAAGGCAACCTTAAAGCAATGAATACATGCAACTGATTTAATTCTGTGTTACTGTGGCAGGAAGTGAGTCTGACCGTGATGGAAGAGCACAACTGGATGAATCATTAATGAGTTTTTCATTGATCGTCTGAATCCCTACTACAGCTAAAACAGCCATGTTGTAGGGCGGTTTCCTTTGTCCAGTGAAATATTCATGCAATGTCTGGGAAGCTTTGATATGCCTGCTGTTGAACTCCAGGTTAAAAATGGTTGAAAAAAAACACCAAAAAACATGCTGCAGTCAGTCTAGAGATAGATAATCTTTCCATACTGTCTGCATTGATGCAGTCATTTGCCTCTGTTTTAGTGCCGGTTCCCCCAAATCAGTCTTACTTTTTTAACAAAGTTAACTTTTGTTGTTTAGTGTGTACACAAGTTCAACAAAGTCCAATTGAAAGCAGAGGAGGAGGGTAAAACTGAGGTCAGTCTTGATATAATTGGAGCACACAGTTGAGTGCACCAATTGTCCATGTCATTACTTCAAAGGATCAAAGTTTAAAGACTATTGTTCGTCTTCAGTGGTATTTGATGACCTGGTGGTCCATTTGATTGCTCTCTCTACATTACATGGAGCAGAACAAATTTCACTTGATGTTTCTAACATGAGCAGGCTGACTGAGCGAGCCTGAACTGAAGTCCTCTAGTTAGCTCTTGTGTAATGAGTTGTTCAGTGCATTGCCTTGTTGCGGGGCATGAGGTCAGCGTGCTGTTAGGCTCCAAATAAATATTTTAGTTATCTTTTTTAGGCACAGTTTCAACCTGCAAGCATTGTCCCATTGTTACCACGCTTGAAACACATTTAGACCATTTCACAGTTTAGTAAATGCAAACATTAAACATGTGTTACCTGTATTTCCTGTTGCAGTGTATGTGAATGACATGGGCTGACAGTAAGTAGACAGGCACTTGTTGCCAATCAATCTGTTGAAACAGCCTATAACTTGATCTTGAAGCAGTGTGGTGTGACAGGGGAGGCAGATTGATACTTGGGCAGCAGAATTGCACACATGACAATCTAATTTTAAAAGTCAAAAATAAATAGCTAAATTGAATGCATGGAAACAATCCATATGCAAATACAAGGAAGCACGCTTACATAGTCAAACTGTGCTAAAAATGTGTATCATAAATCTGCATTCATGCAGCTGAAGACTTTAAAAGCTGTATTTGATTGAGTGTTGTGATGTTCATGGCAAAAAGATACGGCCTCTGTTGTTTTTTTTTTTTCTTTGAATGGGTGAGTTTGTGCGTGTGCTGGGTTTGGACTATACTTGTTTATTGCGAAGCATAACTTCAAAGATGCACCACACCCTCTTCCTGGCTTTAACCTCTCTGCTTCTCTCTAAGTAGTGCTGTACATTTAGCAGTGCCAGGCAGATAGATGCCATTAGGATCTTTAGCTTGCATTCTGTGAAAGCTGATCTGCTTTGCTCTGGCTCTACAGCGGTGTACAGGTGGTTAGCAGTCAGCCATGGATACCACCACCTCCCTGAAGATGACCTCTCTGGCCGTCCAGAGTCTGTTCAGCTACGTGGAGGAGGAGAACCTGGCTGCCATCATAGCACATTTGGACAAGTTCAAAGATGTGGACAGCAGGAGTGATGTAAGTCAGCCATGTTTACTTTAGGGAGCAGGATGAAGTAATGGGAGGCTATTTGAGATCATGTAACATGAGTTTTGTGGGAAAAGGGAAACATGTTATAGAGCTCTAGTGAAACAATCTTACCGAAACTGACTGTAAACCTGTTGGCAAAGAAAAGTCAGAATTTTAAATGATGTGTGGCTTTAGAGCATTATTAACTCCCTTTAATTTGGCCATATATGAGATACAGTGCCTATGGAAAGCATCTCCCCAAGAAGTGTCATCATCAGTTTGTAGAGATCTAATTTCTCTTTGAAATTTATAGCTCTTTTTCTATTGATCAATGCTATACTAACCACCCTCTGGTTTAATTTAGTGAAAGGGAACTTTAAAGTGAGCAAATACTCTTTATAGGCACTAATTTTTCCATATAAAGAAGCCTGTGGAAAGCCTGACCCTGACTTAGACCTAGACATAGACCCCCATTGTTGTTCAAAACCAAAAAACAAAACAAAACACTGTTACACTGAGTGACCTGCTTCTTTATTTCCATGACCCTGAGCACACAGTTTATTTTCATCTTATTTTCATGTCCCACTTCAAGCATGCTGCAACTGTAAATACTCACGCAGGAACCAAAACCTCCCACTCCAATCTCCCAAGGTTTTAGGTGTTTTAGGGAAGTATTTACCTTTTGTTAAATGTATTTGTGAGGTGAATTAAAGATATGTGGCTTCAGTGAGAACGAATGGGTTGGGCTGGAAAAAAAATGAGAGATGGACATGGTTGTGGACTTTTCACAGGATTTGTTGTCAGTAAAAAAAAAGTATTAATAACACCATCTTTAAATACAATCCTTTAACCTAACTAATAGAAACATTTTTTTATGTGTATGTATGTTGCATTGAGACATGATCAGGTTGTCTTGCAGCATAGGAAGTTAATGTAGAAAGCAGTGGAATTAATTGGCTTGTCGTCATGTTAAAATCCTTCACTTTCTTCCCTCGCTCTTTTTTCCAGAATGGACAGACTCCCCTGATGGTGGCGGCAGAGCAGGGCAATCTGGAGATTGTACAGGAGCTCATTAGGAGAGGAGCCAACGTTAACTTGGATGATGTTGTAAGTATGCACGCGCATAACATCGCAAGCCGCCCGCTATGAACGCGCTCTCTTGTTATATATTGAGAGAGCACCAGGCACAGGTGGAAAAACAATGCGGTCATTTTAACCACAGTATCCTCTCGACAAAGAAGACGTTGCTGAACTAGCGGCCTCTGATGTTCCATCTTGCTGAACTCACCACACTCAGGCTTTAGTCCACAGCTATTATGAGCCATAATGACAAGCTATTACACACTTTTACCTCCGCTCTTTTGCCTAAATGACAGGATCCACTTGCTGGCCAACACCCTGTGCCTTCAGAGGCCGGCCCCCCACACACGCACACACTCACGCATGCATGCATGCATACGCCCTCCCACTTAAGCGCAAGCATGCATGCTCTCACACTACACCTCTCATTAACATCACACGTACATGTAACCCACCATTACCCATGGCACACTCCAACTTGTGCTCATTCTGGCACTAACACAGAAGGAGAAAGGAAAAGCATCACGTACCTTAGTTGCACTTGTCTTTCACGCTTTATTCTCTGACACTCCTGCCTGTCTATGAAACACCGTTCTCCCATGAGCACCTGGTATGACCAGCTGGTAGGTACAGTGCTTCGACCGATCCCCGGGCTGTGGATGCTGGCGTGAGTTCCCACGGTAACAGATTGTCTGTGTGTGCAGGACTGCTGGACAGCCTTGATCTCAGCAGCTAAGGAGGGTCACATCACGGTGGTGAGGGAACTGCTGGAGAACAATGCTAACCTGGAGCATCGAGACATGGTGAGGACAAGAGTTAATGCTGCATTTCTCTTTGTTTAAAATCAGCGTTTTTTATTTAATGGATAAAAAAATAAAAATTATGTAAAAGTGTGCACTGTACGATAATAATAATGACATAATGTTCTTTAGAAAGGCTATACATTTTTATCAATATGAAATTGGGAAAATAGTAAACAACCAAAAATAAGGCAAATCAGGTATGAAAATTGGGGTGTGAGAATCAGGTGGATTGTCCTGGTAACCGAGTGGATGAGACGTGTTTCATGTAGTCGCAACAACCACAATATGATGCCACCGACCTTTTTCTCTTGTCATCCTCTTTGTTGTTTGAAATGCCAAGAACATTATCCTGAAAAGATGAAATAATACTGGGGTAGGATGAAGTTGGACTAATGGATGGTAACAGACTTACTCATGTCTAAATATGCTTAAAATATTAAACTTCAGAGGTGGATTAAAATACTGCTTGCACTAAGTTTTTCTTTTTTCTCATAGCTCATAGCTCAACTCAAAGCAGGCCCAAACAACACACAGACAGAAACAAATTATTGCCAACAATTTTTGTATGCAGCCTTTATAATCAAATCAAAATAATCAAAATACAATAATGTCTTACATTAGTGGAGTGGACACAAAATTAAATTACTTCATGTGCGATGACTCCAGTAGTAAAACCATTTACTGAGCTCTGGTTGCCTCTGCACGGGCCAGTGATGTGATTTAGTCTTGAGATCTAAACCTTTCAGAGGCAGACAGTCTGCAGGCGTGCTGTAGCAGCTGTGCTCTATATTCATGAGCAGGCTATTTGGTAACATGCAGATGACATAAACATATTTATCACCTGGGGTTGAGCGCATTGTTTGTGATGTAGTGTAGTATAGTATAGTATATGTGATGTAATATATGTGTGTGCGTGTGTGCGTGCGTGCGTGCGTGCGTGTGTGTATATGACAAACTTCGAGTTGATTTCGCACCTCTCACCCATCTGTGGCTTTGTGGAAGTGACTCAGGACATGAACTGAGTCAGTGCCGTTTAAGGCGTGTCTAAGCTGCACAGGACAGATCATAGCCAGTCATCGCAGTGGGATTATAATAAACAAAACCATGTGATACTTTTCACTCACTGGAAAGTGTGTCATACCTCCTGCAAATAGCACATTTTCCTACCACAAAGTCTGCTAAGATCTGACCCATGCTGCTATCACCTTAGTACCTGTCTATGATTAGGTAATATCTATAATTATCTCCAGAATATTAGAGACATATTTTATATCCTATATGTAGAGGTGCTTTGTGGTCATGAACAAAATGCTTTCCTCTCCAACTCAATGATGCACTGTGTATGTGTCCTACCAGGGAGGGTGGACTGCTCTCATGTGGGCTGCCTATAAAGGTCGTACAGATGTGACCCAGCTGCTCTTGGAAAAGGGAGCTAACCCCAACATCACTGGCCAGGTACTGATCGAGTGTATATATATAGATATATATATCTGCATTGGAAATCACAGAGTTAACAGATGTGTTTACAGGACATGAATGGGACAGTTTACTGTAAATATCTGGTTGTTCCATAAATCGTAAACATGTCACTCGTTAAAATCTGGTAGTTGTTGTAAATGTCAGTCCACATAACTTTACAGACAACAAAATGTCAACACAACCATCCACAGTGCAATGCCTCCCCATCATCTGCTGTTTCAGTCATGTAAGGTGGCTTGAAGCACTAGATGGACCGCAGGCCTTACACTGATCATTAGCTACTGTCAGCATGACTTCACCCCTCTCCTCTGGCCCAACAGTACAGCGTCTACCCCATTATCTGGGCGGCGGGTCGAGGCCACGCAGAGATTGTCCAGCTCCTGCTGCAGCACGGAGGCAAGGTCAACTGCTCCGACAAGGTAACTACATCCTGACAGATGTTCATTGTTTATTTGTTTTTAATCACACAGAACTTAGTGGCATGAGCTTAAAGGATCCACATGTTTTGGGCCATACAGTTCCCCAAGTCCCAGTCCCCCTTCCTTTTACTTATTATTCGTCCTTCATGACTAACTGGCTGAATTGTGTATTGAAGCCTATATATTCTATAATTTTTCCTTTTTAATTCCTCCTTTTCTATGCAGTATGGCACCACTCCTTTAATCTGGGCAGCCAGGAAAGGCCACTATGACAGTGTGATGCACCTACTGGCCAACGGAGCTGATGTAGACCAAGAAGGAGCAGTAAGTACACCGTTTATTCCCTGAGAATTGTCATTTATTATTCATCATTAGCATTCAATTTTAGTTGGCATAAATATGAATGAGACCGCATTGAAATTCTAATTCAGGTGCAGTATCTGTCTAGATATTTTATTTTCCCAATAAAAAATGTTGATTATCAAGTTTGATCTCTTTATCTGCATAATAATCTAGATTATAATCACAGTTTTATTGTTGGGGTTCTCTGATGCCTGGAACGTTTGGAAGTCCACTAAAAATTGTAGAAAAATGTGGAAAATAAAGAAAGTTTTTAAGTGCTGATGGTGCCCACTTTACAATGCTTTCTGTAAGTTTTTTTCACCCAGACTTACAATGGAAACTCTAATATTTGGTAGTGTTTCCTAAACAATGTTAATATTTAATTTGGTTGTCTGACCAGGTAGTTTAACAGCTGAGCAAGTCAAATTTTTTTGGGGGTTCATTTTGAGTGCCATGACACACAAAGCGGCCTGTTCTCGCTTGTGTAATTTCCCATAATCAAGATTTAATGCTCCCAAGCACCACAGACTCATTAGTAAACTGCAATATTAAATAATTGATTGCATATATGACGCAGCGCATCTGTGCTCCTTCGAGTCATGTTGCATCTGTGCTGTCACAAACTGAACGATGTGATTGTTTGATACGTAGCATCAATAATCAGATGGAACTGTAATAGCTAATGGTGCAGAGCAATTCATTTATGTGTGATTTAGAGTCTGCTGCCTGGAAAAATATATGAGTTACTGGACTAGCCAGACAGTATATCAATACTAAATTGCAATCTTTAGTGTCTCCCAGAGCTGCTGAAGTATACTGATAACATTTGGGAAATACAATTTTTAATCTCCAGCCTTACATTACTGAACTTTGCTATATTAAACTCCCACCAAACCACATCCTAACACTCAGTCAAGTAGAGAGAGAAACCTGCAGCATTGTAATTCCTTCATTCTGTGTGTTTTCAGAACTCAATGACGGCTTTGATTGTGGCAGTGAAAGGTGGCTATACAGAGGTTGTAAAGGAGCTGCTGAAGTGTCACCCAAATGTCAACATGACAGACAAGGATGGCAACACAGCCCTGGCCATCGCTGCCAAAGAGGGTCACATCGAGATCGTGCAGGACCTGCTGGATGCCGGCACCTATGTCAATATCCTGGACAGGGTGAGGCCACCCCACAGCAAGCTCACTGTTGACATATGTAGAAGAGTAGTTGATATGAAATATAATTCATGTTTCTGTCTGTTTTTCCCTTTCTGTGTCTCTTTCACTAACTTTCAGAGCGGAGAGACGATGCTGATAGGAGCAGTGAGAGGAGGTCATGTGGAGATTGTCCGAGCTCTGCTGAACAAATATGCTGATATTGACGTCAGGGGTCAGGTAGGTAGCTCCTCTCCCACTATCTTCGCTGACTTGTTTTTGTTTGAAAACCGACATGAGGCCTTCTTGTGTTCTCTGTGTGATATGTCACACTGCTACTCAATACTGCTTGCCTCTGTTGTTTCTTGGTAAATAGAGCTTTAATCAGTGACGTTACACATATATACATGTGCTATATAAACAGACACTCATTGTTGCCCTGTAAATAAAGATGTAGTTTTGATTAAAGAGTTTGCACATACTGGTGAATTAACCATTACATAAACATAAAAAATATATTGGTAATCAGCAATCTAAAATAATACACTGCATTCTCAGTTGTGCTCACCAGGTTTTGTGATGTTTTGTGTTTATTTTTCCAAGATAAATACAGTAAGCTTGTATTTGCTTTGTTCTTTCCTCATCAGGATGGAAAGACTGCCCTCTACTGGGCAGTGGAGAAAGGCAACGCTACCATGGTGAGAGACATCTTGCAGTGTAACCCTGACACTGAAAGCTGCACTAAGGTATGATACACCCAGTATCAAAGGACAGAAATTCACTTTCTTTTTTTGTTTAAATATGTTGATTGTCACATATAAAGTGTCATATTTCTCCTGTTTTGTCATTTATATTTTACATATAAAAGTCATTCTCTTCATTAAATATGAATAGTAACAACCACAAATATTGCAATCATTCCACACCAGGCTTTCTTTTTCCTTTCTGACAAAAAATGTGTGTAGACATTGGTATGTTTTTTCACTTACACTTCATTAATTGTTAAATTAAATGTAAAGGTCTAATATGTTCTTTTATCTTTCTGTTTAGGAGGGAGAGACCCCTCTTATCAAAGCCACAAAAATGAGGAACATAGAGATAGTGGAACTCCTGCTGGATAAGGGAGCTAAGGTGTCGGCAGTGGAAAAGGTACTTTTTAGAACACACGTTCTACACACATGCAGAAAAATCTCCTCATAACAATATTATGTAGCGCTGTTTATTTTAGTGAAGTGGAGGTTTCTTTTTTGCACAATGTTTTTGGAGTGTTTTCATTTAATTCAGTGTCTCTCTGTCCACAGAAAGGAGACACACCCCTCCACATTGCCATCCGAGGGCGAAGCCGAAGGTTGGCTGAGCTTTTGCTGAGGAACCCTAAAGATGGCCGCTTGCTTTACCGTCCTAACAAAGCTGGAGAGACGCCATACAACATTGACTGCACCCACCAGAAAAGCATCCTCACACAGATATTTGGAGCCAGTATGACACATTTCTTTATTTTATCTAGTTCAGAAATCACTTTACTTTGTCTTCTCTTATCTTCATCTGCACCTCTTTCTCTTACAGAGCACCTCTCCCCCTCCGAGTCAGATGGAGACATGTTGGGTTATGACCTGTATAGCAGCGCTCTGGCAGACATCCTCAGTGAGCCCACAATGCAACCACCTATCTGTGTTGGACTGTACGCTCAGTGGGGCAGCGGCAAGTCTTTCCTTCTTAAGAAACTGGAGGGTAAGTAAGCAAGCCAGAAGCTTTAAAACATACAAAGACCAAAAACACTGAATTGGGAAAATTTGCTTTTTTAAACAGAGCCTTTCCTTGGTTTCCTTAATTCTTCTGTAACACTTTAAGTTACAATGTTGAATGAATTTGTTTTCATATTGCTTCATATCTTTGCACAATGTCCTAGATTTTAATCTTTTTAAAGTGAAATACCTGACATGACTATTTTCTCCGACAGATGAGATGAAGACCTTTGCAGGCCAGCAGATAGAGCCACTGTTCCAGTTCTCTTGGCTCGTGGTCTTCCTCACCCTGCTGCTCTGTGGCTCAGTGGCCGTGGTTTTGGGTTTCACTGTCGATCCCAAGCTTGCGATTGCCGTATCCCTCAGCCTCCTTGCTCTGCTCTACATCTTTTTTGGTGAGGGGACAGATAAGCTTGAAAAGCAGCACTGATATGACAACCGATGCCTGAAAAAATTTAGTTTAGTCATTTAACCTGTTCCACAGGGAGAGCAGCCTCCCTGGAAGTGATTGAACTACATAAAAGTATATTTTGTGTTCTTTTTTCCATGACCATAAAAGAAGTTCCACATGGATGCTAATAAATGCTATACAAATGCTATACAAAGCTGTTATGAAACAAAAGAACCCAGACAAAATGCTTTTCAGATCATCAAGACATGAAAATAACAATTCATTTATACAAGATGAATCTTTTCTTTATGAAGCTATTGAAACAGCATTACTCATTAGGAGGCGCCATTATGCAACCAGTATCAAATGTGATGATCACAAGCTGCTTAACTTAGATTATTATTGAGAGAGAAGAGCATATTTTTTTGTCGTTTTACCTCCCTAAACAGCTTAAACAATAATACCACCTCCCCTACTGTCTCTAGTGTTGGTGTACTTTGGAAGTCGGCGTGAGAGGGAGAGCTGGAACTGGGCGTGGGTCATCAGCACTCGTCTGGCTCGTCAGGTCGGTTACCTGGAGCTGCTGCTCAAACTCTTGTTCGTCAACCCGCCCGAACTTCCTGAGCAGACCACCCGTGCACTGCCAGTCAGGTGAGAGTTTTACACACACACACACACACACACACACACACACACACACACGCACACTGCTTAGAAATAACACAATCACAGTCTCATTCTGCATCATTTATTGGGTGGGTTGCAGTGAACAACTTTGTTAAATCCCATCTGCAGTTTGTTGTTAAACTGATAAAATACATTTTTTTGTTTCTTATATGTCACGCAGGTTCCTGTTCACTGACTATAATCGTCTGTCCAGTGTTGGAGGGGAGACCTCCATGGCTGAGATGGTTGCCACTCTCTCTGATGCCTGTGAGAGGGAGTTTGGCTTCATGGCCACCAGACTCTTCAGGGTTTTTAAGAAAGATGAAATCCAAGGTGGCGTTGCTATCTCTGAGTTTAGATGTCAGACCTGTAATGACATTTCAGCCAACACACAAAGTCATTTATAATTGATAAAAAAATATTCCAGTTCTGTAACAAAGTAAACTAGTAAACTTAATGCTAGCGTTGGTTATCTTAAGAAACTAGCAAGAATACAGTACATTAAGAAAAAATATTGAACCAAAAACAAACACAGTGTTGCCAACTCTTTTTCAATAAAATAGGTGGCAGCAGTAGCTCCAAAACTCCCTAAATATAACAAGAAAGTTGCCAAGTCTGCAACACTGACAGCTGCTCCCTTCACAGCTCTTCCTAAGTGGATGTGATACAAACAAGTGAACATCAGATAGATTCAGTTTCTGTCCTAACCTGTTCTGTGCATCAGAAAACTGGCTAAGGTGTGTGTTGCTTCTTTGGAAACACTGCTCTTCCTGACTGTATGCACCTACTCCTCCTCCAATCTAATTACATTGACATAATCACTGAATAACTGACATTCATTCATACAGTTTAGAATTGTAAACCTATATATAAAATGTCACTGTGTACCAATCACAAAAATTAAACATTCTAGCTGAGGAAATTCAGTTGTTAGACTGAGACGGTGACTCATTTGCAGTGGGAGAAATAACAATAGAGAAGATCATCCCTTGTTCACACTGTGTTTTGTGGACACTGTGGACAAGTTTTTGTGCTCCGTTCCCCCAAGGTTGCAGCCACTCCCCCAAAATGTTGAACTTTTCCATTGTTAATACTTAGAGCTGTCAGTCTAGCAGCTTGTGGAAACCTTTAGGCTATCCAATCATTTCACTTTGACTGAAAGAAATGATTAATCAACCTTATATCATCCTTGCTACAGACAAAGATAACAGATTTTTTTTCAGAGCATTTGATTTATTGATTGCTGTGGATAAATGAACATTTCCACAAATATCACAGTAATGTTTTTGAAGATTATTGCAGATTCAAGCTTTAATCAGGCTTCTTGTAATGTATTTAATGACACTCTTGAAAGCACAATGGAGCTCTTGTAAATACATCCAGTGCTTAATATGGATGGCTGAGACAGTCTTTCTTCTTCTTACTACACCCTTCTTCAATTGCTCTTGATATGTGTACAAACTATATTCAGTCAATTTGCATAGAAAATATAGATTTTGGTGTTTTGTAGTCTAAGTACTGTCTAGTATCATTGTCTACCTTCCCCTTACACCTCAGGTAAGAAGTGGAAGAAAACATGCTGTGTTCCCTCCTTCGTGCTGTTTGCCTTGACACTGGGATGTCTGATCACTGGCATAGCCCTGCTGGCCATCTTTAAGGTGGGTTAGAGCAATGAACTGGTGGCACTGAGTTTTAGTATGTTCTGAAAGTCCCAGTAATCAGTTTCAGTGCTTTTATTTTGCAGGTGGATCCTGAGAACTTGACTGTGAATGCAGTGCTGATATCCATGGCTAGTGTGGTGGGCCTGGCCATACTGCTCAACTGCAAGACCTGGTGGCAGGTGACCGACTCTGTCCTCAACTCCCAGAGGAAACGGCTGCACAGTGCTGCCAACAACTTGCATAAACTCAAGAGTGAAGGATTTATGAAGGTAGATGAATACCCTTTATTCATTGTACCCAATCAAGGGCCGTCATGGTGAAAGGGGCATTCCATTTGATTTTGAAATTATGAAGCTGCAGTTCCCAATCCAATCAATTTCCCCTTTCCTTGTTTTGTGACTTTGATTTTCTTCCCTCACATCAGGTTCTGAAGCATGAAGTGGAGCTAATGTCAAAAATGGCCAAAACCATTGATGGCTTTACCCAGAACCAGACACGCATGGCTATCATCATCGACGGACTGGACGCCTGCGAGCAGGACAAAGTTCTGCAGATGCTGGACACGGTGCGTGTTTGCTCATGCCTCTGTGTGTAGGAACATAAATGATGAGTGCAGCTTTCTCCACACTGATAACAAGATAATATGAAGCAATTTTATTTTTCAACATTTGTCACTTAAGGAAATTTGGCTGCTGCCATGTGGCCTTAACATTCAGTGGGTCTTTCACCTGTGCACACAGACTCCAGCACTGTGCCGCCATCCCAGCTGCCTCAGCTTGCCTCCAAGCTTCCAGCTGCTGTAATACAATTTCCTTTAGCCAAATGTTATTTGATGAAGTAATCCCAGTGAAAATGGCAGCCTGCTGTGTATTAATGTAATAGTCCCTGCAAGCACCCCTCAGTCTTTCTTCAGTCTATGTATGTTTCCAACCACTTAATGCACGTTAAAGTTGCACATCATGTGACGCTGCCTCAGTAGATGGTGCTGAAGGAACAAACGTTTGTCATCCTCTGGGGTGAGGCTGAGAGTGCTGGCCAAGGATTAATAACCACCATAACCATGTATGGACATAGCACAAATCAGTGTCTTGTGACACTTGGACAATGCCTCTTAGTTGGCAGAGTGGAAATCCCCTGACACGATGTGTCCTGCAGATAGTCAGCTCTCACACAGGAATGACTAAGTTCAAGCCCTACAGCTGACTGTTGCCTCGAGCTGTCATGTTGTTGTCGATTGATTGTAAACTACTTGTTTCGACATTAAAGCACTAGATACTCCACAGATTGATCTGCAATGCTAAACAACATGTATCATAGCTTGAAAACATGTTTTCCGGAACGACAAAAAATATGGTGAAAGGTCCTTTACATCCTTAACTCATAGTTCCTTTTTCATTGCAGGTGAGGGTACTCTTCTCCAAAGGCCCCTTTATCTCCATCTTTGCCAGTGACCCCCATATCATCATCAAAGCTATCAACCAAAACCTCAATAGTGTGCTGAGAGACTCCAACATCAACGGACATGACTACATGAGGAACATCGTCCACCTGCCAGTATTCCTCAACAGCAGAGGCCTCAGCACGGCCAAGAAGCTCTGCAAGGCAGCCCCAGTCAATGGAGAGCCATCACCTGCTGAAGGTAAAGGATAAGGGCTCATTGTGTACATAGATGCAGTTCTGTTTGAATAGAGACATAGTATTTATTGAAAGGTCAGTTATCGTTCACTTTGTCCCTCTCTCTTTCTCCCCCTTTGTCCAGGATGGCATGAAGACTTGGACAGGAGGATGTCTCAGAGCAGCCTGGGCCAAGACCAGGCCAAGTTTGGCAGCAAGAACGCCCTAAACCGCAGGGTAACAACCCTTCAAGACATGTTTATTTGTGTCAGCCAGTGTCACATGCAATGTTTTGATGGGGTTTACAGCCCTGCATTGATGTTTCCCAACCCCACCCAAGTTCTCTAACGAAAAAATACAAGGAAGAACTACAGCACATAAACAAAAACACCGAGGCACTAAACGTTCAAGAGTTGGATTATAGTAAATCCAAATTAGATACACCATGACCAAAATATCAAGCACTTTTTATTCTACTAAACAGTTCACAGCCCGTCTTAACCCATGACAACCAAATCAAAAGCTCTAATGATAAAAGAAAATTGCAGAGTACAGACACAGAAGTGTTGTTTATTGTTTATAGACTGAGGCAATATCAATTTGGTTTCCCACCACCCTTATTCCCATAACAATCATCTTATTTGGGAATATCATACAGCCGGAAAGTAATGCTTAATGTCTTGACATTGATCAACCAAAATCAAAATGCAGGGAGTTCATCATAGAAAACACCGGATTAGGGTTTCAGTCGCTGCCTTAGAAACCCTCATTACCCCTCCCTGACTGGGTTCGGGGGTTCAGTACAGGCGTTGGCAGGCAGTGTGGAGGCCAGAGGACAGAAAGAGACACACAGAGGCGAAAAGAGAGGTGCTCGGTATGCGGCCAAGGTTCCTGGTGTAATTGATGTAATGACTGTTTATCCTTCCTGCTGCGTTGCCACAGCCTAATGACAAGGCCTAGCAGCAGTGGGTCTCTGTGACAAAACACTGGCACCAGGTCTGCTGGCAGGAGGCTAAGTGACTGCTGCCGCCGCTGATGCCTCCACACAGCCGCCCCCCAGCGAGACCTTCCCACTCCTGCTTCCTTCCCGCCACCCTCTCTTGTTTGTTTGTTTGTTTGACATTTGTTTGTACCTCAGATTTATCTAGTACCCTCAATTATTGGTGTTGGCCCTTCCATTATGGGGCGGCGTGCTCTTTTTATTTGCCCTCCGACACTAGCTAGCTCTTGGCAGGAGGGCCCTCTTTCGACAAGTGGAGATTAAAATGAGGGAGGAGGGGAAAATAAATTAGCCCTCCATTTTTGTGGCTTCTCAAGTTGTGGATGGCATTAGGATTATCTCAAACATCTTATTTCCATTTATTTTAATTAAATGAGGCCCCCTTTTACAGGAAAATATTAATTTCCTGAAACCCGGCATTCACCTAAAAGATAAAAGAAACTTTTTCTTTATAATGTCGTGGTCAAACAGCTAAATGAAGCAATTAGCGGTACAGTAAAAATCTCTATGTATCAAGGTTCAAGGTTCTTTTTATTGTCGTTACACGTGTTCACATGAAACGAAATTCGTACTCAGGACCAGCAGCATACATCATAAAAATATCCCTAACCCTAATCCCTATAAAAATTATTATTATATTAAAATAACAGTAATATTTAATTAACAAATAATACACAAATAAATTGTAAATAGTACACAGTACGGTGCAAGATTAAAATGAGCAGCATGTTAAGACAGAATATTAAAAAAAAAAGTCAGCCACACAGGACTGTCCTTTTCAGCTCTGACTGAGTAGTGTCCGTATGTTTCATCTCTCTGAGAAAGAGGTCATGGGACTGGCATTACGACTTCAAAGTCAACCAACAGCCTCAGCTTTGGCTCATGACCATGTCACCAGTCTGATATCACCACAGATGTTCTCTGTAAGATCTGTGTCAATAGCTTGTCTGTGTCACGACTGTTCGGCTTTGGACAGTGGCTCTTTGATTTTTTTTTATTTGCAGTCACAGGGAGTTATATGTTTTGCTTGTGAAAAGATAGATTGTGTACAATGAAAGACTGAAGAAGCTGATCATTAGAGTGACAAAATTAAAGATTTTTTTTTAACCCTAACCCTATTTCACTCACACTGTATTTGTAGGGTTAAGCTGCAAATCTTTGCTAGATTAATTTCACAGCGCCTGTTTGTGTGCTGCTATAAAAGTTGTACATTGACATGCTACCTAAGATAATTAATTTTGAATGAGAGGAAAATAGGCCATAAATGTGTAATTGCATGCAAGTGCAGGTAAACATGCATAGGAAGTCAAGGATATGAAAACCCTATCCACACATCTACAAATCTTCCCTCATCTATTCAATCACAAGGTTTTATAATGACATGGCCTGAGATGACATGGAGATCCTGGATGGCCTCCTCTGTTGTCTCATGATGCACAGCTTGCAGAGATGACGCACAAGTAATCAAATGCTCTTCAAGGATCAACAGTAATGTTAATGCTTTTGTTTCACTTTATTCATGGCTGGATTGATTTTACATCTGTGACTGCAAGACAGTTCCTTTCCCACAGATAAGAAAGTTGTTGTAAAAATGCCATTCTGATACATTAATTTTGTATTAAAATGTCAAATGAAACCACAGTCATACGAACATGTTAATCATGTCAAGCCAACTGCAAACATGAAGGATCCAAACATGTCAAATCTCAGATCTACTGCTAATTCTACTGCTGATCTTCTTTGCATGCTCACTCTTGTCAAGGACACGTACCGGCGTCGGCAGATGCAGAGGACCATCACCAGGCAGATGTCCTTCGACCTGACCAAGCTGCTGGTGACCGAGGACTGGTTCAGCGACATCAGCCCGCAGACCATGAGGAGGCTGCTCAACATTGTTTCTATCACAGGTAAAAATACAAAAATATACCGTGTGTGTGTGTGTAGAATTGGATGGTTCAGTAAGCCTTTGGGGTTGGACAAGGACAAGTAATCTTAATCTTAATAATGACATAACAACAAGTTAAGATCTGAAGAATGAAAAATGATGGCCTATCCAGATTACAACACTGGCATGTGTGAAAGCTGAGATAACAGGTCAAGTAGCTGACTGTGTCATGGGGATCTTTATAAGTTATACAGACACATAATATATTGTTTATTTGCAGTGTATTATTGATATTTGATGCATAACATTCTTATACTTCAAAACCAACTTGACATTTCTTGGTGATTCTGAAACTGAAACAACTTTTTCTTCAGTTTTTGGACAGAATATTAATGATCAGAAGACGCTTAACCCTGAGATGTTTGTTTTCGCAGGCGCATTGAGAGAAAGAGTGAACCAGTGACCTCTGAGGCTACTAATCCTCCTCCGTTGTTGTTGACAGGTCGTCTGTTGCGGGCCAATCAGATCATATTCAACTGGGATCGGCTGGCGTCATGGATCAACCTGACAGAAGAGTGGCCTTACAGGACGTCATGGATCATCCTGTTTTTGGAAGAGACGGATGGAGTGTCTGACCAGATGACCCTCAAGACAATCTATGAGAGGTAGAGACACAACCACCCTGTCTTAAGTTACCCATCTGATCGACAAGGTGTACAGGCTTCTCCATTACACCTGTGTGGTTTCTCTTGTTGTTTCATTACTTTTTTTTTACCTTCCTTTCTTCTGTTTTGTTTTATTGTCTTTCCATCACTGTCTTTCTAACTTGAGGTGTGTCATTAGCACACAGAGGTGACCTTAACATTAGGTCAGGTGAGTTCAACTTGAGGTCCCAGTTTGTAAACTGCTGAAACCCTGCACAGTTGCCTCTGAGCCCTGACCTTCCTGAGGAGATCAAAAAGCTGGAACAGTGTTTCAAAGTTGGGAGTCAATAAATAATTACATTTCTTGATGTTCTCTCTTTGAAAATACTGATATAAGCAACTTTGACCAGCAGGTGGCAGTAGAGGATTTTGTTTTTCATGCTGGCCGCATTAGCCCACTGCCCCTGCCAGTGGCTTTGAGTGCCACACTAATTGGCAACTGACAGATTTTGTAATTGATCATAGTGCACATAGCAAATGATGACTGTGTCATGGCCTGGACTTCTCCAGAATCACAAAGGAACGCATTTCCTCAAAACTGGACAAGAGACAATTGAGACGTTTTTGTTGAGCAGTGAAAAGTCTTGTGTCCTTTCTGTGCATATTTCCAGAATGACTGTTCATCCCTATGTGTGCTCACATGGACGCTTTGAGGCGTGCTCACCGCAGACAAGAGTAGGAGACCGACGCAGGCATGAGATGCCGGATTTATGTGCTGCTGTGCATCAGTCGATGGCCTTTAAAGGTTGCACTCTGTCACAATACACTAGTGCCTACAACTCCTGCGGCAGAGAAGCGTCACAGACAGTTACTGTCAGCCAGTCAACCGTCCAGATTCAGCAGACAATCCTCCCTCCCCCATCTCCAAGGCAGACCACTAACTCATTAGACAAGGTTTATGCTGTTTGGTTGTCACAGGACAATAAGCAGTACCTTCCTTTTTTTCATATGGCACTTAAATGTTACGTGTACAGTATGAGGGGAGGACAGAGTATACAACATGTTCAGTGAGAAGCATCTTAGATTATTTTACCTTCTTATAATATTTAATTTGTGCAGAAAAGTATGTCACTCCACTTCTCTGTTGTATGTCTTTATCAGGTTTAATTATAGTGGACACCCTAAAGGAAATGTCCACACTTACCATAATTATTGTGGAAAATAAAACTGGGAGATAATTATACGTTACTACAGCCATGAAATTCTGCTGTGTTTCTCACCAAAGGCCTGGTTTCATATGCTTTCACCACAGCACTGGATTGTGCTTACACTGCTCATTAGACTTAATATAGTCATGTTTTTGACCAACGGTCCTGTCTGTCTCTATCTTCCTTGTCACTGGGTGTCTTTCCAAATGGCTGCTCTGTTCTGCAGTGGCCATCGGAGGAGCGGCCTTAATGATGATGACAGGAAGCCTCAAACAGGCTAAACACAACGCCTTGCCTCGAGGCCCTATCATTTGCACAAATCTTCTGCTGATAAGACTCAGGCCTGTCTGTGTATCATTTTCTGTCTCTGCTCTTTTCTTTCCCTTCCTTATAATCTTAGACTCTTCAGTCTTTTTTTTTTATCTGGATGAGAAATTCTGTCTTTTCCCCTTTAGTGATGGATGAGCACTTGACTGACCTCTCAGAACCTCAGGCCCCTTTAAATGGATAGCTGTTCCTGTTCAGCAGTGTACAGTTCATGAACACACACACTTCCACATATTCACACGTCTTATTTTGTAGCGTAAATTCGATCACTAGACCATTTCCTACCTCGTAAATGTTTGGTTTAATTGTGTTACCGCAACACCAGCATACTTCAGACCTCATGCATGTGCTTTGTGCTTTAACATGCATACATGTGACTAGTTGTTGTGTTCGACCATTTTAACACAGAGGAACTGCACATCCCCTGAGCGTTACTAAGTGAATATATTAGTGGTGAAGTGAACGTGGGGGTGAGTCAGCCCCTTATAGGTCAACTGTCGCCCTGCATCTCAGTCACAAAGCAGCCTGCTCTTCCTCTCCTCTCTTCTTTGTGAGGCTTGCTACAGCTCAGTAGACCACAGCAGTGCATCAGTAATGTTACATTTAGTAAACCAAGGTCTCCATAAATCATAAATAAGGTGAGTCTAAAAAAAGATCTTTTCAGGTTTGATCCTTGCCTGTGGTCCTTCAAATATGGCTCAGTGTCAAGAGATCTCAGTTTAGATTTTACGTCCTAGCTGACCTTCTAAATTCAGACTTAATGGACCCTTAACACTACTAAACCATGGGGACGAATTTTGAGTGCCTCTCAGTGATAAAGGTGACAGCTACTCTTCAAGGCACGTACCTGAGCTCCTGGGAAAAAATAGAAACGCTCGCCCACCTTCCCCTCATATCTCACACAAACACACATGCTTTCAAAATGGCTAAAAGCTGTTTTTAGCAACTTGCCTGGCAATAACAAGTACCGTGAAGGGCTGTGAAGTGTCATTGTAGGACACGGCATGAAAAAAAATGTGGCGCTAATTCCTGTAGCAGGAGTGGGCCAGTACAGCCGTCCTAATCTGATGGAGAATGTGTAATCGGTTAATAACCTCAGCTATTTCTATCATTAACGGTAGGGCCGGGGGCTACCCAGACTAATGCAAGGTAGTAGAGGCAAAGAACTGTAACAAAGATGACACTGTCTGTCTGTAGGAGATATTGGCTCAAAGCAATCAAGCTTACACACACACGCACACACAGTGCAGCTTAAATGTTTGTCTCACTAGTTCTGCAGGGAGAACTCCAAATTACACCTCGAGTAGTGAGCCAGCTTCACGGCCTGCCCACCAGCAGTGGAACAGAAAACAAAACTAAAAGTGTTTTGGATGGACCCCTGTATTTGTAGCCGTCAAATTAACAGCCCTAAATCTGTGATTCGAACAATGTTTTTTTCGATCAGTGGCTAATTGAATTTGGAGCCTGCAGCCTTGTGACTATCATTTTCAGCTGTATCATTTCTTCCTTCTCAGTCTCTTCTCAGGAGTCACTTGTTCCTTGTTTTCACTGCCATTAGAGACTTAATGACTATCACTAACCTCACTGTCTCCTGCTTCATGGATATTGCATTAAAGCAGCCATTTCCAAAGACTGTTAGTGGGCTTTTGTATGTGTATTTCCTTGATGCAGTTTAGAGTCATTACATTACAGAAAAGCTTCCACCAAAAAAGAGCTAAATGTGGAGTGATTCCAAGTGACTGAGCAGGTACAGGTTGTGGATGTTGCTCGAGGACACATTAGACTGGGACTGTCAGTCACATTGTGACCTCATCCCTTTCAGTCTGAGCTAACATTTCTCCACATGTTAACCTAAAAAGGTGCTTTGATTAATTAGAATGAGCAACCACTGAGATCAGCAGTTGATCCATATTGGACAACCTCACCTCTGCAAAATATACAAGGGTAAGAGAGCCTGATTTTGCCTATAAAATCCTGTTTCACCTCACATATTGCTTCAATCATCACATGATGGAAATGTGTGAAGTTGTGAAGATCTTTTTTTTTGTCAAGAGCTGATGTTGATTTGCTCATCTCATTTGGCCTGAGCCTTCTGCCCACAGCCACAAGTTGAGCAGGATGTCTTAAGAAAGTAAATGATTTAGATGTTCCCTATTGTTTCTACTAGGGCTATCAAAATTAGTGCCTTAATGCCATTAATCAGAGTTAACGCAATAAATCGGTGTTAACGGTAACTGTACTTGGACAAATTGCCCAAAATGCATTGCCTGAGATGTGCTGACAGGTCATGAAGCACCGTTCAAGATCAAGGTAACTAGCAATGCAGTGGTAACTAACAGTCAAACATGCTGCTTAACCATCTGTCCACATTTCTCCTGTAATTTGGCATTAGCATGTCTCTGGCAATGCATTTTGGGCAGTTTGTCCATGTGAAGTGACTGTAGCACAAATTAAGGCTTTAATGCCAATTAATCATGTCAACACAATAATTTCGACAGCCCTAGTCTCTACCCGATGCTGTTTTAGACAGACAGCCCCATAATAAGCCATTTGCCTCTGCTGTTCTGAACTATGACGTAGGGCCTTCAGCTTCAACTGTGATTGGTTCTTGTATTTGTGTTATGGTATTCATCCTGGAGATGAGGAGAATTGATGTGGAGTCTGTATTTGGTCCTGAAATAGGCGCCGTTGACAGAAAACTAATCTGCAAGCAACTTTTTTTGATAGTTGATAAATCAAGTTAGTTGTTTTTCAAGCAGTTATTACAAGGTGCTGGTCACAACAGTTTCTTAACTATTTGAGTGCCAGCCGTCTTGTAAAACAGAAAGTGCCTTGTGCCAGCATTTGTTGCCCATTTTCTGTCATATTTCTAGACCCACAGAATATTTTGTACACTGAATAGCTCAAATGAAAAAAGAGACTCTCTATTTCATCATGAAAAAACGTTTAATTTTACCTTGTACCATTCTTGTTTTGTCTGGAGGAGAGTAGAGGCCAGTTTCACCAAAATCACTACTGATCACTACTACTCCAGAATCCTTCAGTTTTGCTTTCTTAACACGATCGTCTCCACTTCCTGCTTTGATCTCTGTGAGGTATATTAACTCTTTATGTCCTGACTACAAATCACAGAAGCCCCAATTACTCACAGGCTACGGGAGACCGCGATCAGCGACCTGCTGCAAAAAAACACTTAAACTTGTCAATGGCACTCAGAGTTAAATGTGAAGATTTTTGCATTCTGCTCCATGACAGTAAACTGAATAGTTGTCTCTGAAATTATGATGAATTTTTATCTTCCCTTTTGTTCTAACATTAGAATGATTTATTGACAAATTGAGGAAATAATTGATCGCTGAGCTTTGAAAATTTCAAAAATCCAAGACCACCTATAAACATCTTCATCTTCAAGGGTTGTTGATGCTATATTTGATGTCTGATTTCTGTATTTAATTGTTATCATTTATTTTTTGACAGTGGTGATTTGTTTGAAAGTGAAATAGTTCTGCTTTTTGGCTGAGGGGTTAACATATTTGGACCTAATGATGTGTGGGGGCGGGTTCAGTCGGCCCCTCAGAGAGTTTATTCTTGGATGCCCAGATCCCGTTTTCAGCACTAGGAAGTAAAAAAAAGTGTCACTGGTCCACTGAGCAGGTTCCTGCACTGCTCTGACATCTGGTGCCCTGCCTGTGCCAGGATGCCCCTGCTGCACTCAGGAGTGTGTTTCTGGCGCTGCACCTGAATCCTCTGTTCATTACACACACACACAAACTATTGCTTATATAGACACGCTTACACACACATGCACAAACTGTGGTGAAATGCATGCTCACTGTAACTGAAAGGGGCACATGCATTGCAAACACTATTTGCCACTACATGCATTTGCAACTGAACATGTGCATGCACACACATTAGATTATTACACACAAAGATGATGTGTGTGGTATGCATGCAACACACACACACACACACACACACACACACACACACACACACACACCTAGTTCTCACAGCAGTGCAAGAGCATATGTCACCCCCAACTCCTCTGAGAATCAATGTAATTAATCAGACCCTGAGATGCAGACTGCATTCAACAAACAAACTTATACACAGCACACACACTTACACAGCACAGGAGGCAGAACACAGAAGAAAAATTGTTGTCAAGTAAAATTGTAGTGTTTAGAAGTGTCATTCATTGCAGTAGCCAGTATTTGTATGTAAAACAAATCTGTGAATGTCACAGCTTATGCAGACTCAACTATTGCTCATCCTGTCCTTCTTTCTGTTTTGTTGTTCTGACCCTGCATTCGTTAACCAAACAATCCCCCTCTCAGAGATGTGACTAGAGCCAGGCACTTCTCGGACACTTCAAACTTTTTTTTCCTCACTAATCACACTCTGAATGAATATGTAGCCAGGCAATTCAGTCTTAATTAGAGAGACTCTTATCCCGAGTACTGAAACATTAAGATGACACTCTCTTCATTCAGGATTACTTTAATTGGCACAATTATTGTAATTTGGTTGTAATTATGTGCCAGGATAAAAGTGCTCTTCCAAAGCTCATGTGGGTGATTCCCTTTATGTGGAATCCTTTAATAAGCTCTTAAATATCTGGCCATCAAAAAAAAGTGGCAAGATCCTATTCTTTTCTCATGATGAATACTTCTGAACTTTTCCTGCCCTCAAATAAAAAGTCTTTATTCTTTGCAATGTGGCCTATTGTTCATGTGAATTCCTTTCGTATTAATGACAGTTTTTGTCTTCTAGATGCTCAGAAAAATAGCAAATTTTACCCCCTCTCTGTGTCTTCTTCTGAGCCCATTGTCCTTGTGATAAATCCCTCTAGGAGGTGTCTCAGTCAAAGACGGGACTAAAACTGGTAATTCCATCCCTCATTGCATCGCTGCCATTTGTCAAAAGGACTGAAAAATGTGTGTGAATTTGTAAAGGCTTGTGTGAAACCACCTATGTCTCAGTAGAGTTCTGGCTCCATCACTGATAGGACACTGGCATTGATTCTACACGGCAGTGTGCAGATGGACCTCCTGACTGACAAGTAGATAGATAAAGAACGAGACAAAAAAAAAAGGATGGTAGGTGTGAGATAAAGATGGAAAAAACTGAGAGGGTTGGTATTGGATAAGAAAGGGCAATAAGAGAGACTGAGAAGAATAGAGAGTCCAGTCTCAGGAGGTATAACAAGGTAAAAAATTAAAGTGTGGGAATACTGCAGAGGATCAGACCGGATACCAGCAGGATTACTGCTAGACGAGTTAGCCATTGGTGTGTTCATGTCTCAGGTGTATTGAAAGCCTCAGGTGATGCTGCTGCTCCAAGTGAGATAGTCCAGGTGGTGGACACACACAGATTCATGCATTCATGTCCCCTGGGTCCCACATGGCTGTTTATACAGTCAAACTGGTCCTCTGCTGATTTCCATTTGTAGGCCCTGCTAGCATTATTGTTCCTCCATCCCTCAGGTGTTTGGCGGTGGCAACTCAGACATGAATCAGGCACAGCCAGCTCCGTCACCACTCAGCCCCTGCTGAGATGCTTGAAATGTTGAAAAAAACAAAAAAAAAAAAACAAACACAAAAAAATCATTGCAGCCACAGCCAGTGTATACAGGAAACACAGGAGGAGGCATGTGAGCCAGGTGAGCTTGATTATGTGCGATTGTGTGCGGAGGCTACCACGTGAGGACGGCAAGAACGTCATGCAGCATTCTTTGTTAGAAAATCCTCAAAGCCCTTTTCATTTCTGCCTGTAAGCCGAGTTTGAAGGATTAGTCTAATTGGTCTGAAACAAGAGAACTGCTGTGTTCCCTTTTTTGTGCAAAGCATAAAGAATCATTTCAAACGCAATGACAGCGTCGACTGCACCTCTGCTCAGCCTCTGCTATTTAGTCATAGAGTTGTCCATCAGTGACGACAAGGTTGGATTAACATTTAAATGTGACATTGAGATGGAAGAGAAGGAGTGGAGGGCAGAGAAGCAGACTTCTGCCTGATTCTCTGGTATTTCTGTGGTGTGGTGCATTATCGCAGATCGCTCTCTCTCGCTGCTGTCTCTGCTGCTGGAAGGTGTGGGGCTGATTATAAATAGCAGCGCAGGGTTGCAGGAGGGTCAGCACTGACCTTTAAGTGGACAACGAGATACATTCAGCCCTTAACTGAACTTAACATCCTGGCCCTTCTAAAGCCAGTGGAGGTCGGGCTCTTTTAGTGTGTGTGTGTGTGTGTGTGTGTGTGTGTGTAGAAACCACGCTGAAATGGAAAAGAATGACTAGGCAGGTGTCTAAGCCTTAAGACGGTGATTTAAAGATTGAGTCTATCCAGCCTATAGTGAGAGGGATCACAAGTGTCCCTTTCTTCCTCATCATTGCTTTTAAAGCAGCTTTTAATTTGGCATGTGATCATGCTACTAACCGCTGTTTATCTCAAGGATTCACTCATCAGATTTGCCCATTGAGGTCTCTGGACCAATGTGCTCCAGAAAGTCCTTAATTATCAGGAGAAGGTTTTCATCGCTGCCGCAAAACACAAATTGGTGTGGGGAAGCTTTTGTAATAATCAGTTTTACTATACGACATGCTCTCTCCGTCTAGTTCTTTCTCTCCCATGCTCATTGACATTCTCCTATCCCCCTCACATCTTATTTCTGATGCACACATCACATCCCTGTGAAGTTAATCAGGGGATTACTGGTTCAGCCTGAGAATCCAGAGCTTTATTTGTCACATTCATCACTCACTGTATGGATTTTGGCTCCATAACCGACTTATTATAGATGTGTTTGGATCCTATCTGCTGCAGAAGGGCATGTTTGTCTTACTTTGCAGTCCAACCCCACTTAACTCTGCATGATACGGCCTATCAATTGACCATCATGGCTATCAAACAACCACTTGGGCTGATATGAGCTCCGTGGTGCAATTAATGTCACAATGAATGAACTTTGCCATGGCCCTTAGATGATCCAAGCTCTCCTCTGGCACATAAATCACCAATCTGAGGTTTAGTTTTTACTATTTGTCAAGAATGAGGCCTTAGTTACGCGGAGTGGAGGGTTCAGTTAAGGTTTTTGGGGTCTGGAACAAGGAGGCTCCATTTCGGCACTACACATGAGTTTAATCAACATTTCAGGGAACCACTGAGTCCTGAGCGCATCTCAAAGGAGAGGCCGCTCGTACCGAAGCAACTTGGTTTTTTATCAGCCTGGTGTGTTTCCCATTAGCCTGCTTGTCTCTGTGGTTTGCTTCGGGATGCACAGGTCCAGCTTAGTACAAGACAGTTTCATTTATTGGACTAAACTTTGCCACAAATGTATATGCAAAGCAGACGTTGCCACAACTTGTCAGTTTGCACCGCCGAGACTAGGAAGCAAGAAAGAAAGGGGGAAAGTTAGAAACTGAGAGGTAAGCAGAGACGGCGGGTGTCCACATTACTCGAAGCATTTGATTCAAATCAAGGAAATACGTCTGGATTTTGAGGAGACAAAGAACATGGCGTCATCTAAAGTGAAAACATATTTTTGCTCTCCCTCTCTGCCTTTGGGGTGGTGGAGGCTTTGGCAGCTTCTATGTAACAATAACCTCTCTCAGCACTGATGCTGCAAGTCCACGCGCCAGCTTGCTGGTCTGTCCGCCTGTCCACTGTTTTCCCAGAGAGGCCCTCGCTGGGTCCGTCCACACGCTTGGCAGACACTGTGCCAGCAGCTCTGACCATGAGAGGAATGTGCCGGACCTGGGCCTGGTTAACTTCTTCACCCACACACTGTTGCACTGGTCACACAGTGTCTGACAGTGTCTGACATTGAAACTCTTGAGCTTCTCAAACACAATGTGCACAGGCGTTTGTCTGTTCCACAGGCATCTCTCTCTGTCTTTGGGCCCCTTTATGGAAACCTCTTTGTGGCGTGTGCGCGCATGTCGTTCGTAAGCACAGAGGATGGCTGTAAAGCAAAGTCAAGTGCCACATTCATACTTTGAGCGGATGGAGGGGATAGAGAGATGAATTCTGCTCATTCCCATCAGCTGCAGCATGTGGGAGGTTGAGAGGAGAAGAAAGGCTGTGCTCCAGCCAGCTTTGGGACCTATTAGCATTTGGATAAGCTCAGAAAGCTCCCAGCGGCCACGCCACACAGAGTGGTTGGGCCTGAGTGCCTGTAGTGCTGCAGCTATAAGCTTGGCCCTGTCAATGGACCCATTGTGCAGGAAAGACTGCCGGGCTGCCCGATGGCCTTTATTGCGCTCGTCCTTGGTCTGCTTGAAAGTAGCACGCCGGCTTCCTTGGCGCCCCAGCCCGAGCATCCATCTTGTCATTTGGCAAACTGATTGCTGATAAGAATGGCTTTGTTCATTTTGCTTGTATCGTCTGTTCACTGTGAGGATGACTAAGTCTGAAGTGATTTGTGTCAATTGCTTAACGCCAAGGCTAACAACTCCTCATTAGTGAGCTGCAAATGATGTCATGTGAAGTGGTTCAACCTCACTGACAAACTGCTGTTGTCGTGTTATGGGTACTGTTCTTTCCGTAACACCATGCAGTTAAGCACGCTGGCCAGAATCACTGTAATGGATCTGTCACTTCACATATATATATCCCAGCATTTCTGTTACTTCCTTTACTTTTGCTTTTCTGTAAATCTTCATCCACTGATGGTTGGTGCTCTCTGATCTTTCTTAGTGATCTTACAGGGCCAGTGTTGCAGCGTCCATCCAGTCAGCAGGGAAAGTCAGGAATGAGCCTCTTACTTTCTCGCACTCCCCTTTATTCTTTCCATCTGTCTCGGTGTTAATCAGTGATGGATGTCCTTGATTTGTTTTTCTCACCAGCTCCCATTGTCTTTGGACAATGCAGCTGTTTGTGTTACTTAACTAAAAACTATTTAGGCTATAATACGTGATATTTAGGGCTGTAAAAATTAGTCGGTTAACATGATTATTCTGTGTTAAGGCGGCGGCATGCGCAGCGGTAACTTTACTTGGACAAACTGCCTGAAATGCGTCTCCTATTGCTGCCGGTGGGGAACTCTCCATCAACATCTACAGCCTCCTCCTAGCTCACAGTATCCACGGTCTCCAGTGAGTGGGAGACAAAACCACATTTCAGTTACTTTTACTGTCATGCATTATAATCCTGATATTCTGGCAACACATTTCGGGCAGTTTGTCCAAGTAGATTAATCACGCCAGTTTCGACAGCCCTAATTATATTTTTACTATATAGATTATGTATGAAACAAAGAATATCAAGTAGTCAAAATTGTCTGATATTACTATAAAAAAATTACAAAATGTGTGCACATATAATGGAGCTACGATAGATGGGCCTATAAAAAGACTCAAGATTCCTTAGAAAATCTTTGGAGGGTGTTCTCTGTTTAGCTGTGTGTGTGTGTGTGTGTGTGTGTGTGTGTGTGTGTGTGTGTGTGTGTGTGTGTGTGTGTGTGTGTGAGTCACTGGCTCCTGTTGGTCTGTGTCTACAGACCCACAAATAAACAGCAGTAAGCCAGCTGGAAATGGGGAAAAGCACAAGCTTCTCTCAGTCCGTATATGGGTTAACACAGTTCATGGGAAAAGGAACCAGACACCCACACTGTACTGTACATGTGTTTGCACGCACACACATGCACACTCTCACACACACACACACACACACACACACACTCCACCCTTCATCTGTGCCTTTGAATCTCTCCGTCCTCACTGACCAGGTGTATGCACTGGACATTACACAGTTGTTTTTTTAACAATTTGCTGTCTGAATTGGGAGACTGGTGCTGTGTGTGTGTGTGTGTGTGTGTGTGTGTGTGTGTGTTCAGGTAACATCTGTGCTTTCAGAGTCCCACTCATCCTCCCAAGCAGAGGTCACATGAGCAGGGGTTCATGTCTGTGCCAACATGGAGCTTCCTTGACCTTTTGGGTCTTGTTAAAGGTTCTGATGGAAGAAAGACTGAGAGGGCTTTGTCCACTGGGGCCCAGCTGTGCCTCTTGTGTCCTGCCTGCTCACAGCCTATTCTCTCTTTTTTCCTGTCTGTGTGTGTCTTTGTTGGCAGTTGGGTGGGGACGTAGGGGTTGGGGTGACCCACCTGGGCTGGTCTGCTGAAAAGAGGAGCTCTACAGGAGGATCAAACTGGATTGGGGAAAGGTGTATGAATAGAGCACAGATTCAGAAATATAGATTAAATGTCAATAATTTGATGGATGGAAGATCCTCCACTTCCTCAGTCTTCCGTCTGGGTGACCTTTCAGTCGGATGTTGTAACAAGGTCTCTGGAGCTGATTGGTTAATTCTTGTCACATGAGCTGTGTTTGTCTTGCTGCATTCAAAAAAGTTGAGATTTGTTCATCTTGGTGCGCTCTGGACATGCATGCAATAACAAAAGCTTGCGGCATTGCAATTTGCTAATTGTTTTGAGAGGGTTTAGTATCAGCAAAGTTTTCCTTTTTATGATTTTTAACATGTCAAAATCCCACCCTAGAACACCCCCATCCCTGTATTTCTTGCCAGACGTACATTTGGTGAGAGACATCCTATAAGCAGGTCACAGGTTCGAGCCCTGCAACAGCAGTGTCCGTCGGCAGCCATCTGCCCTGTCAAAATGTCCTTGAACAGAGGACTGGACCCCTACCTGTTCACTCACTGTAAGCAGTCTGGAGCAGTTCTGCAGTCTTGTTTCTCCCACCATCATTGAGGTATGAGAGCCTCATTGGATTGGGCTGACAGGGGAACATTTTGGTCAGTTCGTTAACTGGATTAGTTCATCTGATTCTTTGGATTATTAGCTAACAGTGCGCTGTGTTGAAGCCTCGCCAGATGCTGACCTCACACTGACTTAGCTGGCACGCTGCAGCAATGGTACTAATCATCCAATCAAGTCACAGAAAGGCCAGCCTGTGTTCACTGTCAAAAGCAGATCAGACTCAGGGAAAAACCCAACTGGTCGGGCTGTGTTCTCAGCAGAGCATAGCAGTACACAGATTGGGTGGAGGGTGTATGGGGAGGAGGGTGAGTTGGGCTTGAACTGGTAGGAGGGGAGGTGAAGTGGGATGCAGGGAGAGAAAAGCATCCACTGAGAAAATGATGAAAGGTTTAGATGAGAAATGGAGGCAGAGATGAGAAAAATGTCTGTTTCCTGCTGGAGTCTCCCCATTCATCTGATAAGGACGGCACAGCCTGGTGAAGAATGGCAAGTGTCAGAAGTCACTCCGAGTTTCATATATTCATGTCTGAATGATGGGATTAAGGAGACGTAGTGATTCCTCAGAGTTGTTGCTGTTTGCTTTTTTTGTCCTTGATTAAACTGATTTTTTTTTTTTAATGTTGTGCAACTGAAATAGGATTTCCCACCTCAACGATTCAGTGTTCATAATTTAAGATTTGCTCTCTAAACACCAGGTTAAACTTTATGCTCTCATTTTAAACTGTCTATAAATTGTTTTAATCTGACATTCTTGATATAATACAGTGTTATTGTTTTTTCTGCAGCATACACAGGAAAAGCGATATCACACAGTAATGGAACAACCTCCAAACATGGTGTTTACTTATGCTCTGTGATAACAAACATCATGTTAACTGTGGCAGCGCATCATGACGCGCTTCCGTCTGCTGCTTGCTAAATTACCCTGATTGTCATCTTCTCAGGTTTCCTCCTCTGCTGAGAAAAGATAACATCCCTCACTCTATCTGTCCTCAAACATCCCCCCTTTCACTATCTTGCCTTCTCTAAATCCAGTTATCTCTCTGCTCTCATGATGATGATGACCGTTGCATATCTATTCAATCTTAACAGCACTGCTTGTTATTTCCTCTTTTCTTTTTTCGTCAGGGTGATGCTTTGAGCTAGCAGTCACAATTTGGTGTAAACTGACATGTTGACATATTTGTGTCATGTGCCAATAATACTGCACAACTTCTAGAATTGTCCTTTATAAGCAGTTAATTTTCAACAACCAAATAGTCATGCTTTTCAAATCAATATATATAAGTAATTATTATTCTTGTTATTATTGAGGATGTCTAGGAAAGCATCACTACATAAACTCCTGCTAAAAAAAACAACTCTTTTTCTTTTTTCTTCTGAAGGATCTCAAAGAACATCCCCACCACGAAGGACGTGGAGCCGCTGCTGGAGATTGATGGAGATGTCCGCAGCTTTGAGGTCTTTCTCTCCTCCAGGACACCCGTCCTCGCCGCCCGAGACGTAGAGATGTTCCTGCCCTGCACCGTCAACCTGGACCCCAAACTCAGGGAGATAATAGCAGGTTCATAAACACTCAGTATTTGTACAGATGGGTGAAAATGTTAAGGAAAACCCAGCATAAAGTGTCTTATAAGGTGTTGGTCACAGTGGAATAGATTTTACACATCTCCAGGGCTCTGCTGCAGGGATTAACATTCTTTCAAAAGATATTCCCTCATTTGGTGCTTTGATGCTGGAACTGGAGAGCGCCGTTTTACAAGAAATGTGTGTTGCTATTTCTTTTTAAAGGGAGAGAGAGAGTGAGAGCTATGACTTGTAACTAATGTCCCACAATTGGAATTGAACCGAGGACAAAATGTTTTTATTTTTAGTGTGTGAGGGCCTCAGCATACAGTATTGGTAGGTTTAATCTTGACCTTGAAAACAGTGCAAGTTCCAACTATTGTTTTTTTTTTTTTTTTTTTGTTTGTGTGTTTGTATCTCATGGCCTAAACTAAACCATCTCCATGGCAACAGCAGTGTGCTTTAAAGCCTCAGAAAGAAGTCGGATCTTGACCTTGTGTCCAAAAAAACAACAGAATATGATTTACGATGATATTTATGATTTTATGATTTATCAAAGAGTGACCTATCATCAGCCTGGTAGCCGTAATTTTGATTTACAATTAGCTTTACTCATCGTTCATCCTTATAGAGCAGTATTTTCTAAGCCCAGTGAATATGACACACCTTCTTTGCATGTAAATCAACAGGTAGACATATTTCAACCAGGGCTGTCGAAATTAACTCATTAACGTGGAATAATCCATCATCACAATTAACGTGATAAAACAATGTTAACGCAATTAACCCATCTGCAGCGCAGAATGACTCTGAATGGTCCAGAGTTAGCGGCACAAATGGTCAGTTGATCCGGTAGTGACAGGAAGCAGAAACAACCAGACTAGTTTCTACTTCAGCATCTTGTCTCAGTGGAGGATACAGAGCCTCTGAATGGCTGCAGACCTCTAACAGACCAGTTGATGCTCCTCAGTGGTTGGTCCATACCGAGGCACTCCGCCTGTGAGCGACGCTCCAGCTTTAGTACTAAAAACATCCAATGTTTGACTGCTATCCACTAATAAACTCCAACAATCCCTTTCATTGTTCACTGTGGCTGTTCTGACATTCACGTGTTGCTGATCGAGGCTTCCTGAGCAGTTTAGGAGCTTCTACAGTCACCAAATATTCACTTCTATAGTCTCCAACTGGAGACGCAGCGCATCATTCAACCCCGATGCACAACAATAGTGGAGCAGATAGAGGAACAGTGGTTGACTGTGGATAAATGATTGTTTAAAACAGAGACAAAATGTTGTTAATTTTTTTTCAAGTTGTGTTGTTGAAACTGTGAAGGTGTTTTATAAATACGTTCAGTGCAGATATATTCCCTTCTTTTGCTCATGCAAAATGAAACACGATCAAAATTAATCCACAGAAATCTGTGATTAATCTGATTAAAAATTTTAATCATTTGACAGCCCTAATTTCAACACAATTAAAATTTGTTTCATCAAAACAGTATGTTTTGGGGTTAGCTCAACATCACGTTCTCATGCTTTTAATTTGTCATCATGGAAATCATGACGTGTGCACATTTGTATGAGTGAGAGAAAGAGGTTAATCATACGGTTTTGTCTAGAGCACACAAAAGGCTTTGAGTCTACAATAGCATGGAGAACTGTCCTCTATGTGCTGTGTTGAATTCAGTGCGAGCTTGTTTGGCAGTAACATTACTCATCACACTGCAGCAGGGTCTGCTCTGAAATCATCCACTGCAGGGGCTCTCAGAAACCCACAACTTGCTTCTCATTTCCAAACAATCAAATGTCGAGCAGGTTTCCACCACAGCACTGCACGCCTGTTTGACCTGGGAGAGGGATCCCTCCTCAGTTACTCTTCCTTTACGTTTACGTTTTTCCCTCATAATGTGTAGTATTGTGAGGCCAATTTGTGATTTAAAATTTGCTTGACCCTACACTCTGGGGTCAGGGCAATATTTTTCCCCACTGATGCATCAAATTTCACAGTTATAGTGACGTAATAGTGCATCAGTATTAAACTATAAGCCAGAGAGGCACCATACTCTTGCTACTGTGCGTCAGTGCCCATTCACTCCATACAGGAGTGTCAATGACGCCTGGTGTGAAGCTGCTGCATCATAGTGTTATGAGACCACAGAAAACACTAACACACACAAAGTCTGTTCCATTCAGCTCCAGTTGAGTCATTTATAGCGCAGCTGACCAAGTTCTACAACCAGACGTCCAGTCTGCAAGTACAGGACTCCCATCCTAACAGTGTGCGTAGGTTTTTTTTATATGTATCCATCCACAGAACATGTGTTTATTTGAGCGTATGTGCGCTCGAAACAGTGTGTGGGTGTTTTCACCTCCACATGGAGCGGAAGGTGACCAATGCTCCTACCCAGTCATCCTGCTCCACTCCACTCCCTCCATGGCGAGTCGGTACTCGGTGCCCGGTGTCCTGTGGCCAGCCAGTGGGCAGCGCTGTCAGTGATACCCGCCCATGAGCCTGACTCACATCATAAGGCCCCCATTGTGTTCGCAGGCTGGATTGGGTCTCACTCAACGTGTCATTCAGCAGCCACTTGTATAACCAGGAGACATTCTGGTGCCTGCTTCTGTTTCTGGTTCTCACTCTATTGCCAGCCACACAGAGCCACTCTGTTCTGTCTCCAGGCTTATTTAACATTAAGTCGGGAGGTTTCACTAAAGCTCCCTTCCTCAGCGCCTTCTCGGCTCCTCTCGAAGTCAGAGTGATTTATGTGAAAGCATAATTGTGGCGAAGTGCATACGCGATAGTGTCTGTGAGTTCACTTGGCTTTGTTTGTTTACATGGGTGGATTTATTTGTCAGGAGCAGCAAAGGCCTCCCGTGTGCCTCAGTCCTCACGTGGCTGGCATATCATTTGAAAAAGAAAGAATATCAGCCTGCTGGTCGGTGAGCAATACAAATAAGTGAGAATGGAATTCACAGTTGAAGATTGTTGTAATCGTTGTAACATCTGCGCTGGATTTCTCTCTCACTTTTAGTTGTTTGATGGATTTTGGATGAGGAGAACATGTTCAGGAACAGGATTTTTGTTGTTTTCCCAACAGTGCCACAAGAAATGATAAATTTTTGCTTTGTCGAGTGATATTTTATTTTCTCTGTGGATTCATGGATTCTTGAGATGATGAAATGAAGCTAAATTATTGATGCGTGGGTGGATCTGAAGGGTCTTTATAGTCATAGCCAAGACATGATCGCCAGCATCACAGATAAACACTTCCTCATCCCTCCCTCTCTTGTTCCCTCTTTGTGATCTCTTAGATGTGCGAGCGGCGAGGGAGCAGATGCACATGGGAGGAGTGACCTATCCCACGCTGCCCCTGCAAGACGCCGTGCCCCGTCCACAGTCAGGTTATGGCCAACCTTCAGCCGCCTGCTCCCCAGCAGGCTCCTTCACAGGATCCCTGCCTCCTCAGCCTCACAGTGCCTACTTCAGTGGGATGACCGGCCCTCAGCACCCCTTCTACAACCGGGTGAGAGAGGAAAGGGACCTGTGTGTAGAAATAGGCCATCGAGTATTAATGTACAAAAGCCCAAGTGAGAAAATTATCTTCTTAATAGTTTACTCTAAAAATAAAGTGACAGCGACAGAAAGAACAGTTACTACAACCTGAGTGACACTTACTGATCTGCACAACTAGAGGTGGTTATTTTCATAGTCTGTTAATCTGTCTATCATTATTTGTTTGGTCTATAAAATGTCAGAAATGGTGAAAAATTCACTATTTGCTGTTTCCTCAAGACCAGGATGATGTCTTCAGATGTCCACAGCTCAAAGGAATACTGTCATACCAGAAAACATTCACATTTCAGAAGCTGCAATCAGAGAATTTCGACTTTCTGTTCTTGAAAAATGTCTCAATCTGATTTATTGTTAATTGTAAATCATCCACACTTCATTTTAGTAGAATGTGTGAGCAAGTCAGCAGTAGTATATCGTCCTCCCTCATATGATTTTCATTTTATTTTCACCTCCTTTCCCCCCTTGTAGCCTTATTTCCCCCAGCATGTGTATCACCTGCCACGGCCTTACTCCCATCATGCCCCCTCATCCTCGCGCCCCTCCATTAAACCACCTGGTCAACCTAAGGACATCACCAATGGACTTGTAAGTAAAGAAGTAGTGATAGATATATCTGACGGGAGCCTCTGTTGCACAATACTGCTGCAGATGTACTTGCTGTAGTAGTATGTGTATGATACTAATAATCAAGTTTAAATCATTGGTTGTTCTCTTCAGGGCTCTCTGTTCTGTTAAGTTTTTTCAAGTTATTAAACGTTTCCTAAAAGTACCAGTTAAGTTAATTATTTAACTATAAATAAACCTACAAAGACCCAGTATTTAGTGATATAATGTCACTAAGTGATATGAATATGTTACAAGGTCCATTGTGTCGACCTACAGCATGACTTTCTGACCTCTGTCTTATGTCCCTTTCCTCAGTACCTTTACATTTTAAGCATTTTAATATTGACTGGTCCCCCTGCCTCTGTGCTCAACCACTGTCCAGCTCTTGATGCTGGTGATCGTTCTCACTTTGCGAGGAGTAAAGTAGTGAAGTAGTTTTTTTCCATATATTAAGTCGTAATAAACTCAACCTTCACTTCACCTCTCCATATAGTCTCTTATTATACATTCTGTCTCCATGTCAGGATGTTATTGCAGAGGATGCCAGAGAAGGCCTCCCCTCCTGTCCCTCTGACCCCACCATGGTAACATGTTGTGGAGCACTATGAATATGCAGCCTTTATCTGCATGTTGACAATCTGACATCATTTGTGTTGAATGCAGTTAATGCACGCCCAATACGGACTACTGTGTTTTCTGCTGTGGTTTACAACAACAGTAAACTATATAGTACTACAGCTACAACTGCCTGCTCACTATCAAGAGAGCTTCAGCATATATAAAAATAACATACTGAGTGAAGTCCACTCTTGTGTTGGCACAGGTTAAAAAGTGCCCACTGTTAGCCCACTTCAGGAAGGCATGGAGTTGCACGGACATGAACTGAATCTGCACCCAGATATCCACACATTTTAAAAGAGAGCGGCCACTGTTACAACAATTTGATGATAACACTACTCAGGAGATGCGTGCCCCACAAAGCCATTTATCAAGGCACTGCCAGCGAGCATTTAAAGGAGCTGTTTCAAAGATTTAAATACAGATATGCAGCATTGCTTCCCACATTTTTTTCACCCTTTTTTTGTTCCTCATATCTTCCATTTTGTTTCCTTTCAGAAGTATAAATTTCATCCCGTTCTGGCTTTTTTTATGTACATTAGCTCGTCTTATCCCCGTTTTGGTTCACACTTAATCTCTTTGTGCAGTGCTCACGTTTGCCCGTATTCTGCAAATCCGTGAATGTGTGAGCACACTCGCTCATTTATGTGAGGATATATAAGCAGACCTAGCCCAGTGTAATTGCTTAGCTGATATAAGTGTGAGTATGAATTCCTCTGGCTGCCGGGATTATCATCAGAGCAACTGGCAACACACACACACACACACACACACACACACACAGAGAATGAGCCCAGCGTTGGTAGAGCTTATCTCCTTACCAAGACGCTTCCTCCCTCACAGAGCTCTGTTTCCTCTTCCCCATCCTTGTGCCCAGCCCTGAGCTCAGCCCAGCTGTAATTACAGTCTTATCACACACACACACTGGGAGGGTTCACACAAGCACATGCAGACACACCCGCAGACATTTGTGCTTTCGCTCACGTTCTCTTAACACACGCTTGCAGTCTGAATCGAGGAGTCTTATTCAAGGCCTTCCCCGAATTGAAACTTCTGCTTTTTCTCTCATGGAGTGAGAGATGTCTCATTTTCTTTTGGGGTTTTTCTCTCTCTCTCTCTCTGTCTCATTCCGCAGTCCTTTCTGTCTGCAAAGATTATGGCTGCAGAAGCCTGCTGACTCAAAACAAAATCTCCTTGTGTAATAATTCTAATTTCAATAGCTTCTGCTTTTCCAGCCTGACGTGCAGTGACTGTGAAGGAGCCGTCTCCTCTCCTGCTGCGGGACAGATAAATGTCTGTCTGTCCACTCTGTTGTTAGCGTCTCTCCTGTCTCCTAATGATGAGTTCAACATGTGCGCTTCTCTGTCTGCCTTTTCTGCCTTATTTTCTGCTTCCTCCCTCTCTTTTTCACAGGTACAGTCCAGGCTTTGCAATGTTATAAATGTGTGTGTATTTTTGTCTGACTATTTGTCCGTTTGTGCTTCTTTTTGTCTCCTTGTCAAGCATTTAAAGTCGCTGCCTTACAAATTAAAGCAGGTACACTTTTGGTTTCATGGCTTCTTTCATCTCCACATCCAACCCTGTACACCATCTACTATCTTTCCCCACCTCGTTTCTAACACACTGGTCTAGTGCTACCCAGCATGCTGTAGAAGGAGACTTGGAAGTAAATGCAAAACTTCACATCTTGTGGTAGTTCAGTAGATTCACTAACGTAGTTTAGTAGAGTAAATCTTCTACTGTGTGGACATGAGCAGTAGCTAAACTCCCAAGTGCCCGTTTTCATCCTCTTGCCCACTACTAGAGCAAGTTGGCATCTACTATTGTGTACTCTGTTGTGCAAGCTTGTTTTTTTTTTTTGTCCAACAACCACTCACAGTCCAACTAAGCTCTCCTCTTCAGTCCCTCGAAACCAGAAACAAAGCTGGGGGGCTTAGTCTGAAACCTTGTCTTAATGGTGTTAATAGCCGAGGGAGGCAGTAGGAGGAAGAGATGCGGTCAGTGCAGGAGGCTGAGAGGGAAGGATTATGAGAGGAAGGAAGGGAGGAAGGAAGGAAGGAAGGAACAAGAGTGAGGGTTCAAAACAGAACCAAAGGGAGAGGGGTGGGTGAAAGAAAGGGAATGGATGGAGGTTTGCTTAGCTTTTGTGCCAGTGGGTGGAACGTTGGCTGTCTGTGAGACCTCAGACAGCATCAACAGGCCTCCAGTATAAGTCACATAAAGCCTTGTTCGTAGCTGCTTAGCGGCCACCGCTTCACTGTGGCTCGGCTCAACGGCGACTCAGTGACTCCATCCCTTAAGCGCTGTGCACACACTTTACGCTCTTATATATACACAGAGAAAAGAACAAGAGCAGGTAACAGTGTATTTGGATAGGTTGGCAGCGTTGTTTACTTTTACACTTACACTGTGTGACTGGTAGAGAGAATTACTGTGTGGCATGGGGGTCACCTCTGTGTGCCTCACAGTAACAGGCCTGCACGTGTCTTTGCCAGGAACTGTTGCTCGTTTGGCACTAATCAATGTGTTAGGAGTGATGAGTTGGTCTAACGGAGTGTGTGAGTTTGCCCTGGTAACCTTAACTCAAGAAACACTCTCAGTGAGAGGTTTATATTCTGATTGTGTGTGTGTGTGTGTGTGTGTGTGTGTGTGTGTGTGTGTGTGTGTGTGTGTGTGTGTGTGTGTGTGTGTGTGTGTGTGTGTGTGTAGGTCTCTCCAGCGGTCCTGCTCAGCTCCATGAACACAGATGCAGTGTGTGAGCGTCTCAGACAGCTGGATGGAATCGAATCCAGCATGCTGCATCAGTACACCTCCACCATCAAGAAGGTGTGCCCAAAATTCAAACCATTTCCTGATACCTGCTCAGATTCTGACTCTATGTTGTCTACTCATGCTTCACCTCATGCTGCTCCATCTGCAGTGCCTCCCTATTTCTTATTGTTTTATTATGCAACTTTGCACGTAATATAGTCAATGAATCAGGACAAACCAATCTTCCATGTCTGTCCATTGCAGGCTAATATTAATGGCCGAGTGCTGTCTCAGTGCAGCCTGGACGAGCTGAAGAAAGAGATGGAGATGAACTTTGGTGACTGGCAGCTCTTCAGGGGAGTGGTGAGACTGAAATTTCTCTTCACCTACCTCATAGGCTAATTTGATATTGTTGCTACAGACATCAATGTAGTTTGATGTTAATTGTTTGTTGTTTCACATCAAAAGAAGTGGGCCATTAGTTGACATAAATGGTAAAGAAATCTGAAAAAGATTTACAACAGCATGCATTCTCCTCACTCCGTGATACCTTGCAGACACTCAGCCCTGCCAGGGCCCTCCTGTTGTATGTGTCAGCTCTTATTTAGTCCAAAAAGAAGCAAGACAGCATCATGTAATATGACGTCTTGTGCTGCGCTGAGGTACCAGGATGGAGATTTTATTATCCATATTACGAGAAGGCCTCTAGTCAGTCAGCCAAAGGTCCAGTCGGCTGAAATCACTTACACATGTAGCCGTCTCCACCTGATCAGATGCCTGTAAAGGCTCCTAATACCAAACCAGAGTCCTGTATTGGTCGTGTTTTACCAGAGATCCAGTGTAGAGCTCATGTAGGAGCAGCTGGAAAGTACAGTGGCCTTACAGTTGCCAGGAAGCAGCCAGCACAGACATCTGGTTCAACATGGCTGACTGATATCTGGATGAAGGGAGGTTTTGTAGGGGCGGAGGGTTCAGCTGAAAAGCTCCACTTAGACAACAGACGACTGTTGTTGCTCTGTCTAACACGTATTAAAAGTCAAATGACGTGTCGATCTGAATAGAAACTGTTATGTCTTTCCCAGGTGATGGAGCTACGTCATGCTGAAAGCCAGGCTCTGCTTCAAGATGAGTCCCGAGCTGCTAGCGAGCAGGGCAGCAGCATGCAGGGCAGCAGCATGCACCATGGGGAGCCCAGCAGACGCTCAGGGGGGGCCCAGCATGAAGCGGCAGCATTCAGCCTCAACCTCAGCTTCGAGGAGCTCAGCGGAGCAGGACTGGAGGAGCCGCCAAGACACAGCAACAACTCACACTGGCCGGTCAGTCCTCCCATCAGCAGTGGAGTGTGATTGTACCACAAACAGCAGACAGACGTGAACTGCGTGTGCCTTGTACTCACCCATACAAACACACAAAGAGATAAGAGGCACTAAAGCTGCTGGTGTAAGCGAGAGAGTTAACATAGATCGGTCACACACCCCAAACTGTCACAACCTAGGAGGTTGGTGACCTCACTGGTTTCACATTAATGTGGTTTTGAGTGATGAAAGAGCACAGCAGGGGAAGCTTATGGTGCTGTTGAATATGGCAGAATTAAAAATACGCACACTGCAGTGCACCAAAGGGTGTCAAGGGGTGCTGCTTTTTTGTTTGTTTGTTTTTTTCTTCTTTTTTTTTTTAACCTTCCTTATTTTCTAATCTGACATGAGCAAACACTCGCACATCGACAGCTGGCTCTGCTGCTATTTTATGTAATCACACTTTGTGATCCTTTCGAAATTCAAATCATCCAACACTGAAAACACACCACAGCTTTCGTTGCCACGCCGTCTGCAGCCAGTAACTTTTTCACTGAGTCTTAATTCTCATGTTGTGAATATTTCATTAGTTACTAATGTAATTATAGCAGTGCTGCGGTTATTGAAGCTAGGTGTCTGTTCATATCAGCACAGCAGTATCTCACACTTTTAACGTTAATATCTTTATCACCAAACTTATGTGGATGTTTGCACAGCAATCCCCAGCTTGTTCTCATCTTGTCAGGTGGCAAATCTCCGCACCTCGAGCATGTCCAGCCTCAACTCTCAGGAATCGTCTAACGACATCTGCAAGCTGACAGACAAGCAGCAGGCTGAGTATCACGATGCCTACAGGGAGTACATCTCTCAGATGGCCCAGCTGGAGAGCTCCGGCAGCGGAGGGGAGAGGCCCGTGCAGCCCCACCCTGGACAGTTCCTTCAGGCTGCCAGCTCAGAGGACAAAGGGGTGGGTGGACAGTCACACGTACACTGCTGAGTTTTTGCCTTCGCATCACTGACATCATAAGTAGTGTAGAAGCTGCCACTGTTAGATTACAGCGTGGTAGCTGCTGACTTGTGTGGATGTAGTTTTTGAGCCTGTGTGTCTTTTAGTTACATTCTTCCTGCCTGTTCAGTGGCAGAAGTCTTATTCTGTACTGGGAAAGGGGAGACCACTGCTCCCTGTGTTTCTTAATTATGGGCTTTTAGTTTGTTTCTCTTGGCGCATAAAGGAAAGACAGGAATTCCCACTTCAGAGGCCTCAGTAGCACCAGATATTGGACATGTTCATGTTCCTCTCATTGAATCCTCTTCCCTCTCCACAGGCCAAGGAAGGAGCTGACCAAGACAGCCGCAAGTCCTTCACCAAGAGAGGCTCGAAGGCTAGTGATGCCACAGACTTCCACTCAGGGGCCGATGCCCAGCCTCTAGACCCCATCAGCGAAGAGGATGAGAAGCTGGACCACAGTGCTTCGTCCAGGACTCCAGGCACCAGGAAGAAGGGGTCGTTGTATCACAAGTTGCCCAACGACGACGACTCTGGCCCAGAGGAAGCAGACAACACCACGCCTCTCCTTCACAGAGAGGCTAGAGCCGGTGCTCTCTCCTCCCACGGCGGCTTCCAGCCCAGCGGGCCGCTGACCAAGCCTGGCTTCCTCGCCGAAATCCTCCTGGATAAGAAGGACTCGTCGGACTCAGGGATGCGCTCCAGCGACAGCTCCTCGGACCGCTCACTGGAGGAGGCTGAAGGAGAGGGAGAGAGAGGAGCACTTAAGTCCAGCCTCATTGAACTGGAGCTGGAGGGCCTGGTAAAGAAGAGAGGCCTCCTCCCCAGCAGCCTGAGCGGCCTGCAGGACGCAGCGGTAGCCCGCATGTCCATTTGCTCCGAGGCTCCGTCTGAGGCCAGCCTGATGGCCAGCAGCCCAGACGAGGGGTGGCCGTCCGGCAGCATCAGCAACCTCAACTGCAGCGCCAGCAGCAGCACCCTGAACAACAACGCAAACAGCCCCGACAACACGGATAACACGAACACCAACAACAGCCATCAGCAGCCGGCTAATGTCACAGGCACACGGTCCATCACCTCCTCCTCCAGCATCAACATCTCGCCAGCTGTCATCATCACCCCCGGCAGCAGCAACACCACCACTGCAGCCATCCACAACCAGAACCTGCGCACCATCAGCCTGGGAGACGAGACCGAGAGTGTCCTCTGAGACGCTGCTTGTTGTTGCGGGGGTCACGTCGACTGTTGTTTGTGACATCGTTATTATTCTGTCTCTGTTGTGATGTGTCCCAAAGAATTAGAGTAGATAAATGTTTTTCCTGTTAGGGAGGAAACGTAGGAAGTGTTGCTGTGAATCAAGAGTTGTGCATTCAAAGGCTTTAATTAGTTTATTGAGCAGGTTCACATCAAATGACACATTCTGAACTATAATTAGAAGTTAATGATTCCCAAAAAGCTTCATTCAGGTCAGATTGGGATTTTTATCCCATGCATTCACTCATCATGTTAGTGTGATTTCTTCCTCATGTGAATGTGGAAACAGTGTGTAGTGATTATATGTTACATGTTGTGGACGTGATGTCTTACAGAAGATGGTGTGTTTTTCAGGAAATGTAGCCTAGACTGAAGAAGCCCTGCGTTACTGAGGACGTTTGTGTTACAGTGCGGTGCTGTGTTTAGTGGTCGGGGTGTTTAAAATAGACAGCGGCGGTCGCAGCGTGTCGTTGGTGGCGTCTTGTGATAGAATAAGTGCATGCATAAGTGCATCTCCAAAGTGGTGATTGTCTTTTCCAAAGTTCTTGTGAGATGGTGTTTCTGTGAATCAATAAACATTTTGTCATGTTGGATCTCTGGAATTTACAGGAAAATCATATGTTTGTATGGAAGGAGCCTCTTGTATTAGGTTTAAAACAAACTACAATATTTTAAGTAATTTCTACACTAATACTGTATCTTACTTCATGCAGGTTTGACACAGAGGCTGACAGAGTTTCTTCTCTCCGATAGATGGCGCACTCTCCATACAAACGTGCTGCAGGCTGCTGTCACAGACTGCCTGCCTGTCAGTGTTAGAAACTACTGAGGGTAACAGCTTCAGCTCAGGGACCCTCTGAGGGGTTGTTTGAGGTACTTTTTCCCATATATTTCATTCGTAGTGGTATGTGTTGTATCATGTGAAGAGTGAGCTGGGGGTTTTTTCTACAGCTTATGAGGCAATCAAGGAAGATCCCATAAAATGGTCCGTGGGGTATAATAGTCAAGTAGTTTATTTGGCGGCTCTGTGGCGTGAAAATGTGTGAAGGGTCATGCTGTATTTTAGGAAGGAGATGATTGACAGTTTGCTCTTTATTATTGCAGTCATCTTGGTTCACATTGGCAGTGCCTAATCATATTTTTGGAACATTAAAAACCAGTTAATTTGTCACACCATAGAATATTTGTCAGAAGTTGGATAATCCAAGCATGTTGTTCACTGTTCACACGAGGCGGCCTGGACATTTTTAAAAGGCAACCACTTGCTCTCACTACTATTTCATTTGGCAGACAAAGTCAAACATTTGGTCTGAGAGGTGTATTATAGGTAACCGTAAAAAAAGGCAACAGAGGCCTAAACTCCTGTTTAAAACTGAGAAATTACAGGAATTAAACTACCTCTGTAATAACTTTGACTTTACTTCAGAATATCCAGAATGTTCCAGTTTGTTTTAAGACAACAGCCTACAGCCCAACGCCTTAATGGCAAGGGCTCAGCCTGATACGCTCAACAGTTTAATCCTATTTACTTTACATAGCATGTGAGAAAGTAAAAGTGCAGCCAGTGCGCCTTAAATAAGCATGTATGCCTAACGTGTTCCTCCAGGTCGTGTTTGCCTCAGGGAGGGGGAGGGGTGTGTGTCGACGCTGTGTTTCAGATTATAGGTCACATACTGCTGCTCTGATAAGGACACTTTGTTGTGGGATCTGTTTTTGAAGTGCGTCAGCTGTTAACTGCACATTCAGCTCTGCTCTGTCCTCATACTTCTACAGAAAAGCAGCCTGACGCACAGCTGCCAAACGGATTTTACGCACTGGTTTGAGCAGTTTCTCCACCAGTATCCAAGTCTTCCTCCCACCACCCCCAAAATGAGACATGTTCAATTTGCGTTTTTGATTTATTTTTGTATAAAAAGGGTACAATTTACATTACTTTTATAAAAAGTTTCAGCATAATTAAGTACAACATTACACTTTTGCAGAAGTTTCAAATTCCTGCAACTATACAAGATAAACTCCTGATAAGAGTTCACAAGATTTCATTCTTTCATTTTACCGTCTTTTTTTTTTTTTTAAATCAATAAACAGCGTCCAGTCCTTCATGTGCCAACAATTCTGACAAGACGAGACTAAACTTTTCCTTTTGTTTTTTTTTTTTTTTAAATACAGTAACTAACCAAGTTGTCTTTTCTATTCACGTTCCCACCTCCGCAAAAAAGCGAAGACTTCAACAAGGATAGGGGTAAGGGGGAGGGGGGTGAGTGAGAGGGGAGGGGGCAAAATAATCCTTGTGACAATAATCTCGTTTTTCCTCCCACTGTAGGGAATATTAACGCGCCTTCCATTTTCCAGAAAGGACCCACAAATAAAAAAAGTCTTAAGTTAAATAATAATGAAGTGTCCAAACAGAAAACACATCACATAAGATTGTCCCATAATAAGCAAAAGTCTCTTGATTTTTCAGCGTCAGAAAGAAAAAAAAAAAAATCCAGGCCTGGAGGACAGGAGTTGGAGAAGGTTTGAGGGTGGAGGAGGAGGTTTAGGTGGAGGTGGTGGAGGAGGGGGAGAAGTCCTGCTCCCCCAGGTCCTGTGTGTGTTTTTGCGTCTTGACCAAACACCTGCAAAAGATTGAGAAAGAGAGGCGTGTTTAGAAAATGCAAACAGGGCAGAGATCCGGACAGACTGGCGCCAGGGAGGAAGCCGCAGTTTTTAACATTTAACCAAACACTCCCAATACTAAGCAAACCCTGCGCTCCAGATGTACACAGAGAGGAGAGAGAGGAGAGGGAAGGGGGGCACACACACACACACACTTTTTGCACAACTTCAGCCTACAATCTGGGGAAGAATCAGCGTAATTGCCGCTCAGCTGGCGCCTACCCACTTCTTGTACCAATTATGTGCAGACATCGTAGTAGCAGTAATCCAAACAGCCATTATTTTCCTGTTGCAGATGCTCTTCATTATAGACACAAGAGGGTATAATACAACCCCGACGACTGCTACTTATATACAGTAACCCAAAGCAGCCATGGATATCTTTCCCCTTTTCACTCCACCGAACTCTGTGAGTCACCTCACTGACACATTACACTCATTTTCTCCATAGTTTCAAATGTGGCTCTGCTGCGATAAATTCAAATCAAATATGATCACATTTTTTTTGGGATCGGAGCCAACAGTCCTGCTCCTTTGCCACGACTGACGCCCCCGGTGATGCGGCGCATTCTCATGCAAAACATACTGGGAGCATTTACAGCACGGTGAGCCGACGGCCACATTAGCAGGGAACAAATGGATTGGTAAATGGTGACTGTAGCCCCATCCTGCTCCGGCAGACTGGGAGACAGGCTGTAGGGAAGCCTGAAGAGCCTTGGACAGAATGCAGCAGCAGACACGAGGACAGCCTACTTACCGCTTTAACGATGCAGAGTCCGGCTGTCATCTGTCATCAGCTCTGATGGCAACTCCGGGGACTGAAAACAAACAAACAAACAAACCAAATGTTAATTCTTTTACGCAAGCATCCCATCGAGGTGTTGTTACTATGTAGGTCGAATTCGTCTCATCGTGTACAAAAGACGAGGAAAAAAAAAGAAAAACATGCCATTTTCTTTTCCAACAAGCCATTTTGTGCGAGTTACGCATCGGCTACAAAGGCGCACTGGCTATGCGCACAAATCCACTGTTCCACAACACGCCGGGACTGAAGCTGAACCCGATCAGCGACCAGCTTTAGCTGCGGTGTTATTTACCTGTAATGACAGGATGCTGATGTCTGTGTTGAGGGTGGTCAGGGGGGTCCTGGATGGAGCCTGCCCCGGCCGCGAAGGGTGATGCAGGCTGGTTAGTGCGACACTGGAGTCCAGCGCAATCTGCAGGTCCAGGATGTAGTCGATGACATGCTGCAGGATTTCCATCTTGCTGACGTTCTTGTTCTGGGGGATGCTGGGCACCAGCTCCTTCAGCTTGGAGTAGCAGTCGTTCATGTTGTACAGCAGGCTGAGCGGGTCATCCACCGGGGTCTTGCTCCGAGAGATTCCCAACGAGTGCTCCGATAGATTCGCGTTGTTTTTCCGGAAGGACCTCACGGGGCTTATTGCTTTCATTTCGTCAAACGTAAAGTTGGTCGAGGGGGTTTGCGTGTGTCGATATCTCGCTTCCTTAAAGATCCTGTTATTTTTTTCTCTGTTCAGCCAGACGATCAGCGATCAGACTGGATTACTGAGCTGTCAGTGTGGTTTATATAGGCAGCAGGCTGGGCATGAGACGCGGGCGGGTCAAATGCGCTGATTGGCTAAAAGTTCCGCGTCACTCAACGCCTTCTAGCTCTACTATTGGTTGTTTACGATTAAATCCCTCCCCTCTTCCGCCGCGTTACCAGTGGCAACGCATGTTGGAGGCGTAACCCAGAGGGCGCTTCAGCAGCTCCGGTGGGCAATTTGGAAAATTAAGCCCTTACCTGTTTCTGATCAAGAAAATTAATGATTCGCATGGTTGTCAATTGACTGTGAACAGAGTGTGAGCACGCGCCAGTACGTTTGACCACACGATTTGAATTTGACGTGATATGTTTTCAGTGAAGATCAAGCAGAGATGTTTTTGGAAACATGTATTTACACTTATTATTCGGTATAAAAATTAATGTATTCATGTGGGTTACGACAGCTCGTCAATATATGTCTGATTATATAGACAGATGGATTAAATACATCAGCCATCGCTCTTAATTCTGTATTTAGCGGACATGTGCGTGCGTTTGGAGGTGTGGAGCGGTGATGACAGGTGCCATAACAGGCGCGTCTGATTCTTAATTCACTCCAGCCCGGACCGGTGTGAAGGCAAGTCACAGGATAACACACTGAGAGTGAAATGTTTGAGTCTGAAGTGAAACAGCTTCGACCAGGACAAGAGAAGACAAGAAAGAAAAGAATACGGTTTGGGGTGTGTTTTTACGCACGAGAAAAAAAATTAAAGCTTGTGAGGATCTGTGTGAGTTTATGCCTCTCCAAAATATGTCAAAAATATTTAGTCATTTGACCCACGTTGGTGGGATTGACAGCAGCAGATTTACCACAGAGGAGTGTAGTCATCAAAATGTTGATGGTGCGTACAGAAAAAAATCTAAAATAAAATAATTTGTCAAGGGTTGACGGATATATTAAATGCATCGCTGCTCACATTTCAAATTCAACAAACAGCCAACAAATATAATAATACAGTAATTTAAGTTTCTGAATTCCACGTAGAGGTGTGTGGTTGTTTTATTTTGCCAAACGTGGTCATGTGCCCATATGTCTTTGTTTTGTAAGTGGCTGGTTCACTTAAATGACATCCGTTCAGGTCTCGTGCACTTCACTGTTTAATTGTCACCTGAGTGTGTTTCATGTCAAAGTTCATCTACAAATGTGCCTTTCATATCTGAGCACGTGAAGAAGTGATTAACTACTATTGACACTTTAATGTTGTCTGAATGAGCCATTTGTAGGAATTACACGCTTCATTCTTTAAGTGGGGGGGGCTGTTTGATGCTGCACTAACTAATTGCCCCTCGGGGGCAGATGTGGACTGTTGTGATGTGCTCAAATTTGGCTTTGTGGATTACCTCCATACCAAAAAAGGGACAGATCTAGATGTTTTTTTATTTCTCTCCTTGCAGGACATTTCATGTGAAAGACACAAACAAGGGCAGAAGTAATCCTAATGGACAAAAAGAGAGCGCAGCCCGCAGAGGTATTTATATATAACCACAAGCAAGCTGTTCTTCCCCTGGATTACTGCGAGCAGAGATGGAAAGTAACCTATAATAATAATCTATACTATTACGATTTTGTCTGTGAAAATCGTGCGGCACTTTACAAAAGAAATCCAGCAACAACACCATCTGTGTCGGTGCTCTCTATTCACCATGGCACGGACTCATTCTCCTTCAGCTGTCTGGCGATCCTGGTGTCTATCTTTTTATGCATTTCTAATATAATCTGGAGCTCCTGCAGTCTGGGTCCACATCTGGTGCAATAGGATTTTTCCATTTTCTCCCCGTCTTCCCTTTGCTCGCACAGCTGTGGATTTTTCGCCTGACGCCTGACTGATGCCTGACAGGAGAGGTGATGGATTGGCGCAAGAGCACGTCGGTGCAAAGCAGAGAAAACCTCCAGCAGCAGCAGCAGCAGCAGTGGTAGTCTGACCCTCCTGCATCGTCCTCTCTCTCTCTCTCTCTCGGAGCAGACTCTCTGGCGCCGGCGCCGTGACGTCACCCACCATTCACAGCAGCCCTCGAGTCAGCCCTCGCGGCGCCGCTGAGGCGGTTTCTATGGAAACGGGGTTTCGGGGTTGTCAATCAGAGTTTTGCTTCTCAGCTGATCAGTCCGGAGGACGAACAGGGCAAGTACTGCGACACCACAGACTACAACTGTAGTACTACTGTAGTAGTACTACAGTACTACTGGAGTACTACTGCAGTACTACTGGAGTATTTATTATAGATTAAATAAGGAAAAATAGACTACTGCAGTACTATGGAGTATTTATTATAGATTAAATAAGGAAAAATAGACTACTGCAGTACTATGGAGTATTTATTATAGATTAAATAAGGAAAAATAGACTACTGCAGTACTACTGGAGTATTTATTATAGATTAAATAAGGAAAAATAGACTACTGCAGTACTACTGGAGTATTTATTATAGATTAAATAAGGAAAAATAGACTACTGCAGTACTATGGAGTATTTATTATAGATTAAATAAGGAAAAATAGACTACTGCAGTACTACTGGAGTATTTATTATAGATTAAATAAGGAAAAATAGACTACTGCAGTACTATGGAGTATTTATTATAGATTAAATAAGGAAAAATAGACTACTGCAGTACTATGGAGTATTTATTATAGATTAAATAAGGAAAAATAGACTACTGCAGTACTACTGGAGTATTTATTATAGATTAAATAAGGAAAAATAGACTACTGCAGTACTACTGGAGTATTTATTATAGATTAAATAAGGAAAAATAGACTACTGCAGTACTATGGAGTATTTATTATAGATTAAATAAGGAAAAATAGACTACTGCAGTACTACGGGAGTATTTATTATAGATTAAATAAGGAAAAATAGACTACTGCAGTACTATGGAGTATTTATTATAGATTAAATAAGGAAAAATAGACTACTGCAGTACTACTGGAGTATTTATTATAGATTAAATAAGGAAAAATAGACTACTGCAGTACTACTGGAGTATTTATTATAGATTAAATAAGGAAAAATAGACTACTGCAGTACTATGGAGTATTTATTATAGATTAAATAAGGAAAAATAGACTACTGCAGTACTATGGAGTATTTATTATAGATTAAATAAGGAAAAATAGACTACTGCAGTACTACTGGAGTATTTATTATAGCTTAAATAAGGAAAAATAGACTACTGCAGTACTATGGAGTATTTATTATAGATTAAATAAGGAAAAATAGACTACTGCAGTACTACTGGAGTATTTATTATAGATTAAATAAGGAAAAATAGACTACTGCAGTACTACTGGAGTATTTATTATAGATTAAATAAGGAAAAATAGACTACTGCAGTACTATGGAGTATTTATTATAGATTAAATAAGGAAAAATAGACTACTGCAGTACTACTGGAGTATTTATTATAGATTAAATAAGGAAAAATAGACTACTGCAGTACTACTGGAGTATTTATTATAGATTAAATAAGGAAAAATAGACTACTGCAGTACTATGGAGTATTTATTATAGATTAAATAAGGAAAAATAGACTACTGCAGTACTACTGGAGTATTTATTATAGATTAGGATACTAATAAATGAGGATAAATAGACTACTGCAGTACTACTGGAGTATTTATTATAGATTAGGATACTAATAAATGAGGATAAATAGACTACTGCAGTACTACTGGAGTATTTATTATAGATTAGGATACTAATAAATGAGGATAAATAGACTACTGCAGTACTACTGGAGTATTTATTATAGATTAGGATACTAATAAATGAGGATAAATAGACTACTGCAGTACTACTGGAGTATTTATTATAGATTAGGATACTAATAAATGAGGATAAATAGACTACTGCAGTACTACTGGAGTATTTATTATAGATTAGGATACTAATAAATGAGGATAAATAGACTACTGCAGTACTACTGGAGTATTTATTATAGATTAGGATACTAATAAATAAGGATAAGCAGACTACTGCAGTACTACTGGAGTATTTATTATAGATTAGGATACTAATAAATGAGGATAAATAGACTACTGCAGTACTACTGGAGTATTTATTATAGATTAGGATACTAATAAATAAGGATAAGCAGACTACTGCAGTACTACTGGAGTGCTTATTTTATGCTGGATACTTATCAAAATAGGCTACTGTAGTACTACTGCAGTATTCATTATAGACTGGGATACTTAAAAAAAGAAAATAGACTACAGTACTACAGAGATAAATATGATAATCTCATAAAATATAATGCACTCTGAGCATTATCTCAGTACTTTGGTCCACACCTTCACTCATCTGTAATGTCAATTCTTTAATTTAACATGTAGGGACTTTTTTACTTTTTTAGTACTAGCACATCTTCAGCAGGATTTTTGCAGTATAGCTCAGCAGGATAAATGTTTAAAATGTTTAAAATTTGAAAAAGTAGAAAAGGGATGAATTAGCCTTAAGTAGTGCAAAAATAGTTTGAAGGACAATGAAGCATATTTTGACTCAACATGTGGAGACATAGCCCACTTCTTTCCAGATGTTTCAGTGTGATGACCAACCTCAGCTAACCTCTGACCCTGCTCGTACAGTTCATGACTGGTCAAGTGAATGCATTCATTCAGCCTGTGTGTGCCTTGAAAACAAAAGTTTGTCACCAAACAACCCAAACTTTCCCCCACACACAAATGTAAAGCCCAAAGTCATTCTTAAATTTCACCTTAAATTTATTTTTTTCTCACAGTCATTCCTCAGTCCTACTGAACAAACAAAAGCCTCCTTCTCGTCTAAGTTTAGGTTCAGCAGATCAGGTTTAGTCCTTTTTCTCTCTTAGTTTAGATCAGGTTTAGGTTTAGTCCTTGTTCTCTCTTAGTTTAGATCAGGTTTAGGTTCAGTCCTTGTTCTCTCTTAGTTTAGATCAGGTTTAGTCCTTGTTCTCTCTTAGTTTAGATCAGGTTTAGGTTCAGTCCTTGTTCTCTCTTAGTTTAGATCAGGTTTAGGTTTAGTCCTTGTTCTCTCTTAGTTTAGATCAGGTTTAGCTTCAGTCCTTGTTCTCTCTTAGTTTAGATCAGGTTTAGTCCTTGTTCTCTCTTAGTTTAGATCAGGTTTAGGTTTAGTCCTTGTTCTCTCTTAGTTTAGATCAGGTTTAGTCCTTGTCCTCTCTTAGTTTAGATCAGGTTTAGTCCTTTTCCTCTCTTAGTTTAGATCAGGTTTAGGTATAGTCCTTGTTCTCTCTTAGTTTAGATCAGGTTTAGGTTCAGTCCTTGTTCTCTCTTAGTTTAGATCAGGTTTAGGTTCAGTCCTTGTTCTCTCTTAGTTTAGATCAGGTTTAGTCCTTGTTCTCTCTTAGTTTAGATCAGGTTTAGGTTTAGTCCTTGTTCTCTCTTAGTTTAGATCAGGTTTAGTCCTTGTCCTCTCTTAGTTTAGATCAGGTTTAGTCCTTTTTCTCTCTTAGTTTAGATCAGGTTTAGGTTTAGTCCTTGTTCTCTCTTAGTTTAGATCAGGTTTAGGTTCAGTCCTTGTTCTCTCTTAGTTTAGATCAGGTTTAGTCCTTGTTCTCTCTTAGTTTAGATCAGGTTTAGGTTTAGTCCTTGTTCTCTCTTAGTTTAGATCAGGTTTAGTCCTTGTCCTCTCTTAGTTTAGATCAGGTTTAGTCCTTTTCCTCTCTTAGTTTAGATCAGGTTTAGGTATAGTCCTTGTTCTCTCTTAGTTTAGATCAGGTTTAGTCCTTGTCCTCTCTTAGTTTAGATCAGGTTTAGTCCTTCTCCTCTCTTAGTTTAGATCAGGTTTAGTCCTTGTCCTCTCTTCGTTTAGATCAGGTTTAGTCCTTCTCCTCTCTTAGTTTAGATCAGGTTTAGTACTTCTCCTCTCTTAGTTTAGATCAGGTTTAGTACTTCTCCTCTTTTAGTTTAGATCAGGTTTAGTCCTTTTCCTCTCTTAGTTTAGATCAGGTTTAGTCCTTGTCCTCTCTTAGTTTAGATCAGGTTTAGTCCTTGTCCTCTCTTAGTTTAGATCAGGTTTAGTCCTTCTCCTCTCTTAGTCTAGATCAGGTTTAGTCCTTCTCCTCTCGTAGTTTAGATCAGGTTTAGTCCTTGTCCTCTCTTAGTTTAGATCAGGTTTAGTCTTTTTCCTCTCTTAGTTTAGATCAGGTTTAGTCCTTTTCCTCTCTTAGTTTAGATCAGGTTTAGTCCTTCTCCTCTCTTAGTTTAGATCAGGTTTAGTCCTTGTCCTCTCTTAGTTTAGATCAGGTTTAGTCCTTGTCCTCTCTTAGTTTAGATCAGGTTTAGTACTTCTCCTCTCTTAGTTTAGATCAGGTTTAGTACTTCTCCTCTCTTAGTTTAGATCAGGTTTAGTCCTTGTCCTCTTTTAGTTTAGATCAGGTTTAGTCCTTGTCCTCTCTTAGTTTAGATCAGGTTTAGTCCTTCTCCTCTCTTAGTTTAGATCAGGTTTAGTCCTTGTCCTCTCTTAGTTTAGATCAGGTTTAGTCCTTGTCCTCTCTTAGTTTATATCAGGTTTAATCCCTCTCCTCTCTTAGTTTAGATCAGGTTTAGTCCTTTTCCTCTCTTAGTTTAGATCAGGTTTAGTCCTTGTCCTCTCTTAGTTTATATCAGGTTTAATCCCTCTCCTCTCTTAGTTTAGATCAGGTTTAGTCCTTTTCCTCTCTTAGTTTAGATCAGGTTTAGTCCTTTTCCTCTTTTAGTTTAGATCAGGTTTAGTCCTTTTCCTCTCTTAGTTTAGATCAGGTTTAGTCCTTTTCCTCTTTTAGTTTAGATCAGGTTTAGTCCTTCTCCCTGTCTACTTTCTAGTCAACATGTAGTTCCATCCTCCCAGTAAATGTCAGCTTTACGTTTACCAGTTTTCACCTGAAGCCAGAATTCAAGATTCAAGATTTGGTTTATTGTCATTTCACCAAAGTATTCACGTACACTGAATGAAACGAAATGTTATTCCTCATCAACTCCTTGCACTGCACTAAGATAAAAACAAATAAAGTAATACAATAGGATGCAGCAGCAATAAAAAAAAAGAGAGATGAAAAAAATACAGCTTTATTTTGCATTGCATTCACAGGTCGCAATCACTGTCCTGTGCATTTTTGTCCATGGTAATAATAATAATAATAATAATAATAAGTGCTTTTAGTGACTTTTATCTCAGGTGGTGAGGATGTTATTGACAGATGCTCATCTGTCACACAGTGTCTGTAAGATGAATGGTAGTGTGCACGCATTAGAGTCACCAGCCTGACAGCTTGTGCAAAGAAGCTGTTCAACATCCTTCAAAATTCCTCTTAATGACAGAAAATTATAAGAATCTTTTTTTTTTTATAAGACCTGTAATTTAGTTTAAGTTCTGACACGGAGGAGGCGGTAATTAGACCGAAAATGCTGCCGTTAAACGCACTTTTCTACTGGAAAACCACACCAGAATAATACAAGGCGACTACTGAAGGTCGAACAGAAGAGTAAACACTCGGCGGTTAAGTCGAACTACAGTTTAAATGTGTACAGTCGACTTGTTTTAACTTAATGTTAACTCACTGCTGTGATTTAAACGTCTCATTCTCCCACCCAGCGTGTACAAACCGTTCACTTTTACACTGAAAAACTGCTTTTGAATTCCACTCCGCTCACGATCCGAGTCCTGATGTGACAAAAGCCGAACACTTCAAACTTACTACTCTCACAGCACTGCCACGGTGTCTGTGAGCAGGACAGGCAGGGCTCGAGCTCTCCACTGCCCTGCGCCGTACTGACACGCGCCTGGCGCGTGCAGCGGAAGAAGTTACGTCACAGCGAGGGGCTGGTGGGCGTGGCCTGTTGAGTACACCCCAAACAGCAGATTATTATTAAGAGGTCAAGACGTTAAGAAAGTAGGAATCCTGCTCCACATTGTGCTTAATACAAATTTAAAAACAGTCAAGACTAAAAATCAAACATAAATTAAGTGTGGTAGAAAATATAGATCATATTTACAGTGTTTTCCAGTATTCATACCTCTGCTCAGTATTCCATATATCAGCTCAATTGCACATGCTCAATATTGCACATTGCACTTTCTCGTTGTACCGCCTGATTTTTTTTTTTTTTACTGTATTTATGTATATATTATTATTATTGTTATTATTTATACATGAGCTGATGAAACTCATAGTTATTACTTTGTATAAATAAATAAAGGAAGGATAAGAGAGCAGTAAAAACAGATTAATACAAAGTAATAAATATATTAATATTAAAAAAAAAGTATAAGGTGAAGCTTTGGGCAGCTTTTGAAGAGATTGGGATTACAGCTGTCCAGTTATTTCACATGTAGTCCAAGTGTTGCACATATACACAGTTATTATAGTTAGTATATCCAGTTATTGCACATGCAGGCCAGTCATGGCACTATATACAGTCATAGTACATGTAGTTCAGGTATTGCACATCCATCCATTTTCTACCACTTATACTCATAGGGTCGCTGGAGGGCTGGAGTCTATCCCAGCTGTCTTAGGGTGAAAGGCAGGGTACACCCTGGACAAGTCTCCAGTTCATCACAGGACACATAGAGACAGACAACCACTCACACTCACATTCACACCTACAGACAATTTAAATTAGCCAATTAACCTAATCCCCATGCATGTTTTTGGATGGTGGGAGGAAGCCGGAGTACCCAGAGAGAACCCACGCAGACACGGGGAGAACATGCAAACTCCACACAGAAATATATCCAATTATTATACATGTAGTCCAGTGCTTGCAATGCAGTCTGGTGCTACAATCAACATTATATTATTTTATTATCATGTCTATAAAATATCATTGGCCTGGAAATAATTCCCCACAATGCATAAAGATTCAATGTATTATCCAACAAATGTACTAAAATCCATGACATTCAGTTTACTGTAGTTTACTACATATTCTACAAACAAGTGACCAAACCTCATGAATTAACAGATTATTATAATAGTTGCTGATTTGTCTGCTATAGATTGACTACACATTTCAACTCTAATGTAATCACAAAAAAATGTTGTGTAAAATTAGCAGGCAGTCAACATTCATAACTTCATTAGCAGTAGTGAGCTCAGATCTCAGCATGCAGTCTGCAGAGTCTTATTGAAAACATTTTTATGGTCGTTAAAAACTCTCTGAAACAACCACAATAACAAATTGAGCATGAGTCCATCTGTTAGGAATGTTTTTTTTCTTTGTGAAAATGAAAACTAGCCGTACCGCATCAAGGTAGAAGGTAGTCGTTGGCCTCTACTGAAATACACCTGGTCTGTCGCTGTCCACATGTCTGTCCACATGCCCATCCACTGCCTGTCCACCTCCGGCCTCTCTTCAGTCTCTCCTGTGGTCCAGATGGGACTCTCTCTCTTTCGCTCTCTCTCTGCTCTCTGAGCAGCAGCCATGGGGGCCTGGCTCTATTGTAACGTGAGAGGCTGCAGCAAGCAGCAGGCAGGAAGCACCAGGAGAGATGGATGGATGGATGGGAGAGATGTGGTGGCCAGATTGGACTTGGAGAAAAGGCCCCATGGCTGCCCGAGTGCCTTCCAGGCTGGTCATGAGTGGCCACTCCAAGCCTCCCTGGAGGCCGGCCCTCCTCTGCCCTGCACACACCCCACTCCTCCACAACACACAGCTGGCTGCAGGAGACAGGAAGAAGAGGATGGAGGTGGACAGATGAGCCATGGAAATATCCGCAACGCCATACCCTGCAACTATAGCGGAGACAACTCAAACAACTAGTCATCTAAAGTTGTTAAAAAACCTACTTATTTTCCGTTAGAGTTGAACCGCTCAGATCTTTTGGCCGGCGTGACAACCACCAACCAGTTGGCAGTGTGGAAAAGTTGGCTGCAGTTTAACTTTTGGGCAATATTGCCCGTTGGCATACAATCACACACTAACATTGCTGTGTCGCCCACCTATCACGGCGGCACAGCTGTCACTGCAGTGAGCAGTCTGTACCCCAGTAATCACATATCTGCATATCTCCACTTTCACACAGAGTACGACAGTGTGGTTTCTAGTCGAAGGCACTGTCACAGGATAATTGTTGAAATCTGATTTTTTTTTTGGTGCAGCAGGGAGAAAGGATGTCTTTTTAGTCATAAAAAAGAAGATCAACAGTAGCATTTGGTATTAATGACTACTGAGTCAGTTAGCTCAGGGACGTGACAGGTGCAGTAACAATATAATGTCATTTCACCACTTGTCGTCTCTTACAGAAGCTCCGGTGAGCAAACCGATGACGTTGGTGTTGTTGTTTCAATCCCAGTGTGCAGGCGGTCAGGTTCCTCTATTCCAAGGGGAATTGAGAAAGTATGTAAGACCTGAAACTAGCTTCTAATACCACCTTGGTCAAGGACTTCTCAGATTCTGTGGTAACACGGTTTTGAAGATGGCGAGTGCGAAACGGTCCACTCTGAGGTTACATTTCTCATCCTTTTACAGTTTTTTTTTGAATTAAAGGCCAAAGCAAAGAGTGTCATTAACTCTTTGAGTGCCATTGACGTATTTATACGTCATTTAAAACCCGTTTGAGTACAATTGACTTACAGATACGTCAAAGTGTTTTTTTGGCAGCAGGCACAAGAGGGTGCTCTCACACAGCCTGTGAGTAATATTGGGGCTTCTGGGATTTGTAGTCGGGACATAAAAAGACACCTGTGGTATACAAAGCAGGAAGTGGAGACGATCACGATCAGAGAGCAAAACAGACAGATTCTGGACAAAAAGCGGTGATGAAAAAGTCTTGCTAAAAGGGTCATTTAGTAGCTGTTATGGAACTTTTGATCATGTCTTCCTCAGCAAACTTCAAGAAGACCTTGTTAGCCAAAATAGACAGGAGAGCCAAAAAACTAGCATTACCTTACATTAGCCAAGCAGCATCTACACCTGGTAGTTACTGAGTGTGATTATTGATATTGTGTGGTGCACCCTTTTTTTTAAATTTAATGATTTACTTTAGTGAGCACCTATAATTGGGCTACGTTTAATCTCCACAGAACTGGTGCAACCGGCTCCAGGGTGTTAACCACGACAGTAATCAGATCACGATCCACGTTTGTGGCCCTCTCTGACCAGACAGAACCGAGCAGGAGCATAAGAAGACAACAGCGCTGTGTTTCCTTCAGCACTATCGCTTTACTGCAGTAAAGCCCACTTCCTTATAACTCTAAACCCTCCAACCACAGTCATCTCGCTCTTACTCAATCTTTATCTATTTATACAGCGCAGAGGGAAGAGAGAGTTAATGTAGGAAGCACAGTCCTTTCTGTGAAAACAGAGAGCAGGTCCGTCATGGCTGATTCATTGCTCCGTCCTATATGCTGACCACCCATGCTGTTTCCACTGAGGTAAATTATGTGTCTGGTGTTTGGAGGAAGGCTGCACCAGTCATCTATGAGCTGCTAGGTGGGTGTAGGGAAAGGTATGCTCACACTCATAACTCATCAAGAGATAGCATTTTCTGATCGTTTTGCAGAACTTATCCATCCATGCAGACATGCTAAAGTGATAGAAAATCACTTGAATCTATTATATTCTAAGCCAACAGCTTAACACCATGACTGCCAAGATGCTTTCCCCTGTCTTTCCACCGGGGTCCAAAAAGTTATGGACGGTTTTAGACGAAATTTTCAGGATTGGCCAGAAGTGGCTTAACTTAAAACTGATTAATTTTTGGTAGTGCCGTTGAATCGGATCCGATCGCCACCAAAAATTAATCAGTTTTAAGTCAAAAGCCATCCATAACTTTTTGAGTTACTTTGCAAACTGACAAACCAACAAACAAACAAACAAGCCCCAGTGAAAACATAACCCTCTTGGCGATTAGGGTGACTTTAAATAAAAAGTTGATGCCGCCGCTGCCTTGGCGGAGGTCTGTGCTCTCTGAGTGCTTTTCTAGTTATATAGGCAATGACTAGACAGAGGACAGGGCCGTAGCCAGGATTTTAGCTATACTGAGGTCATGAGTCAAAGCACCCCCTTGGGCACCCCACACAACAAAAATAATGTCCATAATAATTGTTCTAATTTTTGGAATTCATTATATGTTATGCTAATTTGATTTTCATGGAGCAATTTTTCCAGGAAAGTCTACAAAGTTCACTCACACACCAGAAAGTCTTACAAGTTTATTTTATTTATGATTCTTAGTCCTGAAACATTAGTTCCTCTGGGAATCAAAGAAGTCAGTGCAACTAAACTTAAATTCAAACAACTATTTCAGACATTAGTCTTGATTCTCCTTGTAATTCGCACCAGATGACGAAGCTCTTTTCCAGGAAACTTCCCAGCATATTATAGACCAATAAAATAAGATATTACTGGGGTTTTTTTTGTTTTTTTTTGCATCATGAAGGTCTAAATGCTGTTTCAGTGCCCACACTGCCAGGAAAACAATTATGAAGGAGAAACACATCCTTTATTTATAATGTTTGACCTAAAATTAGTGTTACGTTTAAAGCAATATGTTTATGTTTAAGAAAGGGGTCACTTGCAGTGTGCACAGTCTCCCTTAATGTCTCACTGATTTTGATTTTACGGCCTGTGGTGTCACTGTTTCACACTGCTCTTTTTCATTGTGTCACATCGATACAATAGAATTACTTCATTGATCCCAACCTCAGAAACTATTTTGCGGCAAAAGCAATATAAAACAGAAAAAGTATTACTATTTACAATATAATGTATAAGAAGAGCAATATAAAATATACAAGAATGTTTATACAGATAAACAATTATGACCTGTAGTAAAAATCAATGTCAAGTCAAGTTCTTTATAATCATTTCTGCATACAAGTACACTTGTACACCTTACAGACCAAGGTGCTAAATAGCTGGTAACCAAAAAACCAGACACAATAGAACAAACAAACAAAAATAAACAGAGCTACTAAGCAGAGCTACAAAACAAGACAGCTAAACAGAGCACTTTGTAGATATACCTATCAGAAGTAATGCATTGTAATTCATACAACCCACATAATCCTCTGAAGAAGTCAGTGTGTTACTGTCCCATGTGAAACCAAAAGTCAACTTATTTTGGTATGAAACATATGTAGGCCCAACCTAACTAGCGCCACATGTGTATGTTACTTAAATACTTATTTTAAACCAAACCACACTCTTTTCCTAAACCTAACCAAGTAGCTTTGAATTTGACTAACTCCCAGTAGTGATATAGTACCCTGTGACTAGTGAATGATATCGAACACATCCTGGGATATCATGATCATCCATCAATGTTTTCCACTCAAAACTCAAACATTTTGCGTCCGTGGGTCGTTCTTGTAAAAAAAAAAAAAAAAGGTGTCTCGTCGTCCCTCACATGCCTGATTTGCTGATGTAAGCACGTTGAAGTGATCAGGTGGATTATTGAGAGCCAGTGCTTTTAACTGATCACAACAACAAAGGTTCTCACGGCCCTAATCCTCTTTGGCTCTTATCTCTCGCCCCTCCTCACCCCGTCACCCATCTCATGGGCTCATGAAGGATCAGACCTACCAGCACAGACTTACTCATGCTTTTCTCTTTTGCTGTGTTCTTAACATCCCTATTACTTTCACTTTCTCTTCCCTCTCAGATTATCTATCTCACACCGTCATCTTTTTTCCTCTATCTTTTTTTCTCGTCTCAATTTCTTTTCTGCCTCTCTCACTTTTATATCACTTTTATCTGTTTTTCCCTCCAAGGGCATCTGAGTCTTAAAAGACCCACTCCACTCTTTGACTAACAAAAGCTGAGTCACTTTTTGAAATGAAGAGCGGAGTCTTTGAACGGCACTTGCTAAGCCCCATGTGAAGAGAAGCTTCAGTCCCTTATCAACAATAGCTTCAGCTCTGTGCGTGGACTATGATCAAGCATAAGACGCTTCATTCAGGATGGTGGGAAACTAAGCAGCAGCGGGAGAGGGAGGAAAAAAAAGCATTTGAATGACAACTTTCTTCAGCTGTGGCGTCTTTAAATCGGTGTGACGTAATTATATTAAATCCTCAAAACCTGCTGTGTCTCATATTGCCACCAGTTTTTACTTCCCCGCTATGACAAGCTCTACTACAGTTAGTCCCAGCCAACACAGGTTAATGTGGCCATTTACTTGATATCAGCAGAATGAATCAACCTTTAAAGGCTATTAGTGTTATTAAAAATGGCCCAGAGGGAGCAGCTATGGCTCGTGTATTTCCAGAGTCCGTGTATGTGTTGCAGTTAGCTTTAGATTATTGGGACTTATTGGAGTAACAAGCTAATGGAATTAAGGTGCTGGATTTCACGCGCCGTTGCCAAGATTCAGCATTAAAAGGATGTGTGCTGAATAAATAGTGCTTTAAGTAGATGAGATTCCGACACAGGAGAGATTCGCTTGTCAGAGCAGCATTGTCTGCTTGGCTCCAGAGCCAGTGAAACTGTCAAGTGTGCTGCTGGCTGCGGATAGACGGATGGATGGAGGATTCAGAGAGTGGCTTCCTCCTCTTAAAGTGCATTTTTTAGAAGCTGAAGTTGACAAACTCTTCAAAACGCTGAAAGCAAAGAAACTTTCCTCTCATATGTAGTTTACGCATGAGGCAGTTCTGAAAAGAAGCGCTGGAAGCACACCTAAAGATGCCAACACCCTCTTGATGAAAAAGCTAGGGCTTCTATACGGATCTATATTTGCCAGCTAATTACGTACATGAAAAGCAGAATCAAAATGAAATCCAAATATTTACCAAAATAAACTCATGTTTTGTTTCATTTCTCAGTCAGCGGTGCCAGAACAGAGTCCTCTCCATTACAGATAATTCATCTGATGTTTGTGTTTGTTGGTGGATTAGCTGGGAGGCGTTGCTGTTGGCCCAGGCTGTAAAACACTCTCATCTGTATTTTAATGGACTATGAAGCAGTGGGAGGATGTGGCTCTGTGCCACAATTTCACAGTGAAAGAGGGGATCGTATGTAGCAGGTAATCTATTTGTGAGAGTGTTTTATCCGTATAAATGGAATTAGCGGATGGTTTGACGACACATTAAAAAGGCAACACTGAGTGTGTACGGGCGTGCCTCCGTGCTCGAGGAGCCATATTTGAACGGGCCTAATTGGGATTTCTGTGCAAAATGTTTGTTTGCTTTAATGACGCTGAGGATGCGAGGTGAAGTAAAAAAAATAATGGAACGCATTGGTATGAAATTAGAGTGAAGTGGGAGTGGATACGTAAAATAGACACCGAAAGAGGCACACAGCTGTACGTGGATGTATAGGTATGAAGTACACATCAGATGCTGCGAGCAAGACGGAGGTGATACATTTGATTTAAATGTTCAATCATCCCCTACAGTTTCCTGTTTAAGATGAAGAAGTTTGCCACAGAATCTGCCAGATGCTTTATTTCCGACATTTTGCAGCGAGTTGAAAGTAAAATGACAGCATGCATGCGTCACACACACACACACACACACACACACGCACACACACACAAACACACGCACAGAGCTTGCAGATGGTAGGGTCTCTCAAACCCGGCTCTTTGTAGCCCTTTCACAGTGTGAGTAGTGGAGGAAAATGCTTGTCTTTTATCAGGCACTGAACGCAGCAGTGTTGACATTGGGATGGCACCTAATTAGGTTAGGCCCAGCACAGCATGCATGGTTAACTAGGCTGGCCTAGGCCTCGGGCTCCACAGATCCCAAGGTGAATGCCACGCCACGACTGAGAAATGGTACCTGTGTTCTGTTAATGTACATTTAAATGTTATCTATCTTCTAAAAATATGACCACAAGAAATACACACAGCCGCAGTTATTTTTCTTCTCCCTCTGCAATTAGCAGGTAAAAACTCTTGGAGCTGGCAGAGTTTGATAAATGTGCAGGCATCTTTCTGTTCAGGGAGGTGGGATTTAAACAAAAGCCAAGTTTAGTCTGTTAGAGCTACAGTTCCCATCACGTTTTATGAAACAGTGCGATGGACTGAATAGCCATATTTTGTTAACAATAGGAGTTTGACGTGCTTCTGGTACAAGAGGTCAGAGGAAAAGTGTGAAGGAGCAACATTACGTGACTTGTCTCAGAGGAAAACTGCACTTTATTACAACTTTATTTTAGCTCTGGATATTCCTTCTCAGTTATAAAAACACACCAAAATGGAACGGGACAACATTGTTATAAATATGTCCAACAGGTTGTAGCACCATAGCTGAAGAATTGATATGCTATTTTTAATAAACTGTAGTTTTCCTTTGTTGCCAAGTAAACATGGATTTTTGCTGAACTAAATGTGGTTAAATGTGCCAGCTAATTACGTACATGAAAAGCAGAATCAAAATGAAATCCAAATATTAACCAAAATAAACTCAAGTTTTGTTTCATTTCTCATTCAGCAGTGCCAGAACAGAGTCCTCTCCATTACAGATAATTCATAATTCATCTGATGTTTTATTTTATGTATATAATTATTAGTATTATTATTATTATTAGTAGTAGTAGTAGTAATAGTATATAATTTTTATTAATATTTCAGTCCAATTTAAAATAGAGGTCTATTTATTATTTAAGATATCAGGACAAAGTATGGAGAGTTAGCTGAGAATAAACTACACGTTCATCATAATGAAGGAATGAGTCAACCAGAGCAAAAATGTTCTTCATTAGTAATTTCGGACAACAATGGAGGTCTCAGAGGAATAAGCTATGACCTTATGGAAAACAATTCCATGTCATTGGTTGCTAATAAGAAAAACGTGGAATATTACCACGGGTTATCTTTTAAATTGTCTGACAGTTTTAAAAGTTGAAGTTGAAAATTCTACCTGACTGACAGGTGTCTCTAAAATTCATAGAATGCTCTACTGGGGAGCGACTTTTTAAAGTCCTAAACTGGCAGGACTTAATTAAAATGGCATGATTGTAAATAAAAATAGTCTGTGGACCAAAGGACCAAGTGGGACAGGGAGAGGCTGACAGAAGCTCTCTTTTGGGTTTCATTTCACAGTCCTCTTACTTCCCCCAAGGGGCTGCGCTTTGTAGCGTCATTAACATTTTCCTTGTGTGGAATCCCCTTCTCTGATTCCATTTCCGCTTTATTGCCAGTTTGGCCCCATTCAAGTGAAATGGTCAAGCTGGAAAGGGGATGTGAGTGCTAAAAAAAGAGGATGTGGTCTGGGAGTATCCAGTTTTTGTGCTGACATGAGGCACACATGATTAATAAAAAAAATACATTTTGACTGACTGGTTGCTGCTTCGATGTGTAGATGTAATAATAATTATGCATCAGTGTTGATGGGAATGGACGATGTGGAGCGGGACTGGCAACAGACCATCTTGGCCACTTAAGGCCACATTAGCTCTTCACAGGTGTCAGGGAATGAAATGAGATCATTTGAATGTCTGAGGGTGGGTAAAGGGAGGAGAGGAGTGTCTGGGCTGCTCATGAAGAAAGACAGAAGGAGAGAACAGCAAGAGGAGGAGGAGGGAGAGTAATAGGAAGGGAACAGGAGGGGAGGAAGAGGAGGGGGTGTCCGATCATGCTCAAGCCCGCCGTCTTTGAGAGGAGAAGAGTGGAAAGACATAGGGAGAAAGGGGGGGGGAAAGAAAGGAGAGCGCTTTTCAAGCCACCCAGGCTTCATTACCACGTCAATCTGAAGAGAGAGAGAGCTAGAGAGGGAGAAACAGGCCGGCCAGGGCCCAGCAGTGGGGCCGGATCCATATGGTGCTGCCGGCTCTGGAATGAATAGTGAATGGAGCGGCTGGGCGCTGGGCTGCTGGAATCTGCCTCCAAGCCTTTGTGAACAGGATGACCAAAGACAAGAGGGAGCTCTGCAGATGGCCCAGGCTATAAATAGGTAGCTAGTCTATCTCCGTGCTGTCACTCTTCTTGTCTATCTGCCTCCCAGCGTCCCCTCACCCCACCCCACATGCTGCCAGGCCTCTGGACACCACTAAAACCCAGGAAATAAAAGCCTATGGTTGCATTCCTCCACTATATCGCCACAGGGCTGAGAATCTCAGTCGTCCTCCCTCCTTCTCTCTCTCTCTTTTTGTTCTTCAAACATTTATCTTTCAGATTCGTTACAGATGTGGGAGAGGTGTGGTGCTCAGTGTGCGTTCGAAAGTGAGCAAGTGCGGTCTGCACTGCGGCGACGGAGAGTTGCTAAGTTGCTCAAACACAAGCCGAGGACGGCAGGGAGATTGAGCAGTTGTGTTTTCGGTCCAAACTTCTCGCAGATGGACTTTAAAGTGAGTGATAAATCCGTGTCCAGATTGAGGGTCCTTTTGTCATTAAACTAAGCCTTAGCGCTGCTGTCCATCTGGCTCAGTGTGTGTGTGTGTGTGTGTGTGTGTGTGTGTGTGTGTGTGCGTGCTGTATCTTCAGTCTCTGTGTGTAGACACATGAACATGATCCGGTAGCGGGAAGAGCACGACCGTTGTGTTTTGCTGACTGTAGCACACTATAAGATAGCCTTCTGCTCTCACATTTTCTTTCTTTCTTTCTTTCTTTCTTTCTTTCTTTCTTTCACACACCCTCACACACACTTAACCCCCAGTTCTTGTAAACACATCTTGAGGCCAGCATGTGCTTCATCTGTTGAAGCTCCAGACTCTGAGGTGCCTGATCTGTGAGCTAACACCAAAGATAATTGTTAGGACTGATGGAGCTCAGAACCAGACCTGTGGAGACAGAGTGGGAGATGACGTGTGTGTGTGTGTGTGTGTGTGCGTGTGTGTGTGTGTGCGTGTGTGTGTGTGTGTGTGTGTGTGTGTGTGTGTGTGTGTGTGTGTGTGTGTGTGTGCATGTGTGTGTGTGTTGTAACCCACCAGTAAACAGAGCGAAGCCTGGATGACTTACGTCTGGACCACACAGAGTAAAAGGCATCAGTTAGGCTGGTGCGGTGTAAAAACTGTGGCATCGCCACTGGTGCCAGACGGACGGACAGACAGACAGACAGACAGAGACTAAGAGCTGTTTCCAAATTTACCAGGTTTCTGTACCATCCAATACAACGTGATGTTCCAAGTTTTATTGTTTAGTCCAGTTGGAGTTGCAGACCAGCTGCTGCCTCTGTGTGTGTGTGTGTGTGTGTGTGTGTGTTTGTGTAATGACAGTAGGCTCTAAACATAACGTAATGGCTCTCTCGTGGTAAAAGCAGCCAGGTGCTCACCGCAGGCAACACCACCAGATCAGCCACATAGGTGATGCACTGGCTCGGCTTGATGACATCATCGGTCTTCGTCATCTCTCTGACAAACCTTTGAGGTGATCATGCAGCTTGTGTTTGGGCACAGTGGGAAAATATATCTCCAGCTGTTAAAGAATATTAAAATCGTATTTTTTTCCCCAGAACAAATATATAATAAAACATCTTCCAAAAGCTAATTAGCAGATAATTTCAGTTGTTTCCAATGTGTATCAAATTGTTTCAAGATTTCATTGAGGTCAAGTAATATCTTGAGCATATTTTCACCCATTTTGTGGTGAAGCTGCTTTGGAAACAATTACCTCTAACAGTAGGTATTGTCTTTAAATGAAACCAAGCTTTTAAGATTAAGTATAAGAATAAGGGACTTATGAAGATGGACTGATTTTTCTGCACTGTTTTCTTTTTACAGCTCTTTAAAAGCTTTTTCCCAGTCGAGGCCCTCCATCTGTTTAAACTCCAGCAGACACTTTGTATCTGTATCTTTACTCCTAGAAGACGACACAGAGCAGAGACGAATGAATTTGTGCGACTTATCCAGCCAAACAGTCAGATAATGCTGCTGCGAAAATAAAAAATACAGTGTTTATCAGCTGGAGTGAGTTTTTTGTTTTGGTGCATGGGCAACAGTCATTATCCATCACAGCGGCGTTGTGTTTTGTCACAGCAACCCAGAGGTTGTTAAGTGTCCACGACGACGGCTGCAGCGCTCATCCCTGAGAGTTATCAAGCGCGCTCGACGCAGATGAACATAAAAATATCTGCACTGTGGCGCCATGACATCACGAGCGCTCTGTTTGGTTGGTGAAAAGGTCATGTAATTGCAACATAGTCTGTCATTAGAAGGGCACAGTGTCATTACATGACATGAGTTATGACAAAGATAAAGAGAAAAGCATTCTTCTCCATTGTCGACCTCACGTTTCTGCTGTCTCTCTGTGTGTGCATGTTCGTCTGCTAAAAGCTTCGCAGTTGGCCGGACTGGGATTCAGCTCACCTCCGTGCTGTTCAGGCTTTAGTGAGGAGTTTAGACCAAAGCAAACAGGAGAGCACCATAGTGGGAGGGATGAAGGAGATAGAGGGAGCCGTGAGGAGCAGGACAGATGGGGCAGGGATCAAGGCCCTGCGTCTCTGTCTGTCTGCATCTCTTTGACTTGTCTTCTCCTTTTTGGTTCAGATCCTTTTAGCCATTATGTGCCACCAGATGACAACCAGCCTGTAAGTATCTCTCATTAACACCACAGATGCCCTCCCACTACTGTTAAACTTTTTTTTTCGTAATATTATAACTCTATTTTGGACACAACTTAGCAGAGCTTAATCTGGCAACCTGCCTTTCCCATGACCCCCCTTCTCACCACGACACATGCACGTAGAAAGCACCAGAAAATGACAGACAGTGAGACAGAAGTTGTTTTTGTCTTTTCCTTTTTCTCCCTCGTTTCCGCATATGGTCATCCGTTCTGCCTGTCTATCTGTCTGTCTGTCATTACAGTAAATCAGAGGGCTCTTCGGCTTTATCCGAGCGTCCTTCTGGCTGGGACGGCTGCAGCAGATGTTGGAGCCTGGGACAAAATGGATTTCCCCCCGCTGAGAGCAGCTTTTCTTGCCCTCCTTAATGGAGGCTCCTTGAAATGCTAATGCCCCACCATTAGTATAGTGGTGGTCTAGCATAGTGATGGTGGGAAAAAAAGGAAAGACTGCGACTGAAAGACCTTTGTCGCTGAACAACCCCTGGAAAACATACTTTGCTGATCCGGACAGACAAGCGTCCAGTGGAGGTGTGAGAAAGAAAAAATAAGAGAGGGAGATATTTGTCCCACCACACACAGAGTGAGGGTGTGTGATGGCATCTCATCCACTTGGCCTCCTCCCCTTTCCTCCAGTCTTTCAACCCCCCCTCCTCAAAGTTCAGCTCAAAAGACGGATAATGATAATCAAGCATGTGAATGGAGCAAGCAAAAAAAAGAAAGAACCAATTTCTACTTTGCACCAAGCACCGGCATTTAAAGGATCAGGCGGCGATTTCCAAATTATGAGGCTTAACTAGTGGAAAACATTTGATGATCGGCTGCCGCTCGCTGTTATCGGAGGAATCAAACAGTGAAAAAAAGCAAAGCTGCTTTGGTGAACAGCGTGTGCCACATGTTTTCACTCCTGGAGGCGTGCTGCAGGTACACAGGACGAGGACAGCATTTCTAGGAATTCATGTTTCTGTTTTGCACGATGAGGCAGATGAAAGGGTCTGCAGGTACTTCGCAAGGCAAATGTCAAAGATGCAGCGTTGACGGCTGACTTTCATGCAAAATCTGTGACTGTTGTGCTATAAACTGACTTCTGTTCAGCAGGTAAAGCTAAACAAGGCTTTTTGCTCTTTTGCTGTTTCTTGCCTCACCCCCTCCCACCCTGCTCTCACACACACAAGCTTACAGATTTATCGCTCTGGACACTCATGTCCCTGTCAGCAGCTGGTGGGCTGAGTCTAGTTTGAGCTTGTGTGTGTATATGAATGCTTGTGCATGGATGTGTGTGTGTGCAGAGCCCCAGTAAAGCCTGCTGCTCTGCTCTGCTGTGCTGGCCAGGCCATGTGGCCACTTTAAAGCTCCTTTCTGAGAGTCCTGTGAAGTTGTTAAGGAGCTCCTCTACACTGGCAGTTGGCTCTGGGAATCCCTCTGCCAGCTGTAGCCTGCACACACCCCTCCCCGCTTCACTTCCCTCTCTCATGTCCTCCCTCTCATGCTTACACTTGCTCCGCTCGCTCCCGTCTCCGTCCCCTCTTTCCGTCTGCATTCGTTTGTCGCCCTCTCTCTCTCTCTCTCTCTCTCTCTCTCTCTCTCTCTCTGTTCCCAGTTCTGACCGCAGCATCTGCATAATCTATGTAGTGAAACATCATTGCAGACCTTCTGTCTCTTCTGGCACTGGTCCGCCTGCACATGTTTTCTCCTGTATACCTGCTCATATCGCTGGAAATGCACTCTGGCAACCAGCACGGAGCCACGTGTGGCAATGATGGCTATTTAGAACAAAAAAAAGTCTGCTGTGAAGATAGTCGCAGAAAAAAAAAGAGATGAGCTGCAGGGAATAGATTGCAGCACTAATTCTGCAAATAATGAGAGCTTAATGGATGTTTACTGTATATACGCAGACTATAAATTAAACGATAATAGCTGTTGTGTCACTGTCTCACAGCTTTTCGTACAGAGCACACGCTCGCTCACAAACACTGGAAGGCTGCATCCCTCTTTGAATTTGGCTGACCTTTCGTCGAGAGCAGGGAGCAGGTGCACCTGTGTCCTATTCCCTGGCTCATAGTCCCAAGGTCTGCGGCACACATCTGCTTGAGTGCACTTGCTTGTACACACTAGGAGGACATTTGCTTGTATTGTCATCAACTCCATTTGCAGTGGAAGTCCCTGGCTGCAGGGTTATGGATGAAGTACTGAAGAAGGCCAGCGTCTCCAGTATGTACTGATCTTTTTTTTTAACTGAGGTACTTTTCATTCTGTGCTTATCATGCAGCAGCTCTTCTTCAAATGTATTCAACACTCAGACAGACATGGACAGTAATAATAATAATAATACACTTTATTTCAGAGGCACCTTTCTGTCTGTACTTGTATTTGTGCTGTGGCTTTATGTTCAAGGTTTATGCTCTCACATGTGGATCATCACAGAATCACATTCAGGTATTGCTCAGCTCACTCAGTGACAACTTAATAACTGACCTGAATGTCTCATTGCTGAGAAAAACATTCATCTTCTGGAGTTCAATTGAATGTATAAATTAAAGGGACAGTCAGTTGTTAATCCTTTTATTTCAAGGATCTTGACATAAAGTATATATATTGTGAAAAAAGGTGATTATTTGGTGGTTTGACTTGTGAAAACTAGGAAAGTATTTCAAGTTGGCTTCCATGTTCATTTGTTTTACACCAGGACACAACTGAACAACTCAAACATTTTCCTTACTGTCTAAACTTGACAGGACTTCTCTAATTATCGGCTGACAGACAAGGTTTGGAGCTCCTGCCGACTGTCCTCCATCCTCCTGCCCATTCCTCTTCCTCTTCTCTTCCTCTCCTCCTCTTCCACCCATCCTCTTCTTTCTCCAGAGACGGCCATGCAAGCTGGCGTCCTTTCACTCCACAGATGTCTCTGTTCCTATAGGGCTCTCGCTGCGAGGAGATGTGTTGGCAATCCTGTGAAACACACCTAACACACGCGCGCCCGGGCACGCACACACATTCGCAGACACTCGCAGAAACACCCAAACACACGGTGTGATACTGCTGTTGTCGCTGCTGGAGTCGATGTCTGTGAAGACTCTCTCATCTTCGCTCCCCTCACTCTCTTGTTCCTTCCTTTTTCCTGTGTGTCTCTGTTCAAAAGACAGACAGGGAAAAAGTGAAGCAGAATGTGTGTGTGTGTGTATACACTCAACACATCCTGTGTGACAACCTGGCGTAGCCTGGATCCGCCAGAGCTCTCGAGTAGGGTGTGAGGAGGTTGTCACCACATACCTGAGGCTGGCAGGATTAACACCTGTTATGAGTGTGAGTGTGTCATGTATGTTTGTCAGCGAGCATCTCGCTGTATTCATTGTGGATTTTACCTTTTAGGTGTTTAGCTGAGATTTCAGGCAAAAAAACTTGCGATGAATTTGTCAAGCAAGGCTCAGTTCCTGGGAAGAAGTTCTCTGTAGAGTCGCTGGATGCGACGAGTTCTGACGTGAAGTGAACATTTTTATTTGTATGTACATCATTTTTGTTTTTCACCCTCAAATGTGCCACGCATGTGTCCGTGACGCCTGTTTAGGCTAGCGTGTTTTCCTGTTTTCAGCAGTCGTGCTCTGATATGTTCTCTTGTTGGCTGTACTGTTGTGTGTCACTCTGTGTGTGTGTGTGTGTGTGTGTGTGTGTGTGTGTGTCCACAGCATGGCAGTCCATCTGTCTCCAGGAGAGCAGCTTCCTGTTCTCTCCCTCTCATCTCTGCCACTGCAGGAACACACAACCTGGTCTGACATCCGCTCACTCGCACACACACACACACACACACACACACACACACACACATGCACACAAACACACAATGCATATATACCTTCTGTCTGTCTATCTGTCTGTCTGTTTGCCGACACACATTTGTCTGTCTGTCTTTCCGCACACATCCCCATAAAGCCCATCAAAGCCAGTCATCTGCCTTCCTTCTGTCTCTCTGTCTGCCTGTGTGTCTGCCCATCTATTTGTCTGTCATCCAAACGGTCACAAATGATGGGGTGTTTGGGGGGGTTTCACACGTGCCATTTGGCATCCCCCGCTGAAGCTCAATAGAGTGCTAAATGGCAGGGACACAAAATGGCTGCAACAAAGTCGCCGCTGCAAAATGGCGACAGATGGGGGGGTTGAGGAATAGAGTCAAAGGTTTTCAGGGATCTCTCCGGCCTTATCTAGGTGGCGAATATTTTTGAAGAACGAGAGAAATTCAAGGAGGATGCATCAGCTGCATTGACCCTTTCTATACGAGATGAGGCGATAGATCGGCCTCACTGCCGGCCGGGTCGGATTACAATGATTGTTCCATAGATCCCTGTTTGCTGGATGGAGAACAGCGGTGCCGGGGGGTGTGTGCGAGTGTAGCATGTGTATGTGGGTGTGTGTGTGTCCGAGGGGGACATTGATTGGAGCTATTTCTGCTTTGCCACATGACAGATGCAGCCTGTTCACAGCAGAAACGTCAATGCCCACACCTGCTTGGGTGGTGAATGTGAGGCATCACTGACGATTGCCTCTGTGGAGCCAGACTGACAAAGTAGGAGGAAGGACTTTGTTAAGATGCAGCTATCGAGCAGAATGTGAATTATCCACTGTGGCACACCATCAGCACTTTATTAAACACAAATATGTGCCTCTTAAAATCAATCCAAAGAACTGTAAATTGCCTGTAGTCACTAACACAGGCAGTGACCTGGGCTCACCACAGATGATTTCAAATGAAAAGCTGTTTATTGTCGTTATGATTGCAGTATATAGGCGAAAACAGTCAATGTTGTGGAAATAAATATAATTATGTATGACTCTCCCTTACAGTTGGTGAGTATTACCGTGCACCGCCTGCTGTGCCTGCATCTCCATCCAGTACTATCAGCTTCCAGATCTGCACCAAAGCGGGGCAATCTGTTGACTGTTGATTTAAAGGAAAGATAACCCTATATCGTATTATCCCTGCACATATGTGTCAACCACGCAGTTTGCAGATTAAAAATACAGAGAGACATAGAGAGAAAATCGTGATGAGGACTTTTCTGGCAGATAGAACTGTTTTAGATGAGGCGAAAAAAAAGAGAGAGAGCCAGCCCTAAGCGTTGGGGCGTGTTTGACGCAGGTAGGATTATAGGCCCTAATAAGTTATAAATGATAGTAATGGCCATCTGTTCGCCTATGGGGAGCTCCTAGCCAGCTCTGATTTGGCACGCCGAGCCGCGGCACGACAGACACTCCTTTGAGCATTGGGCATTTAGAACGCAGCCACCTCGTGCCTGGGCATTTGCTAAATTCAGACGTGACACTCTGACAGCAGATGCTCAAAGCTAGACTTCAAGACGAGGATAAGTAGAGATTTTTCCCTCCTCACCAGGAGCATTTTGAACACTGTAGTTATAGAACTGTTTAATGCGCCTCCTCCGTGGACGATTAATACTAACCAATTAGGACTGATGGTTGCAGCGTTGGGACAGAAAATTCACACACCGCAGGAAATACACAGTTTGAAATGTAGAAATATGGTCTCAAACGATACAAAAACACCTAATTGTCACACTGATGGGGAAGTAACCGAGTGACTGCTTTGTCCATGGTAACTGTGGCCTCTCCATCTGTGTGTGTGTTTGTGCATCACGGCTCTGGTCTTAGCCCTGTGGCAGGTGTCTCATCCCAGTGCAGTGTTTGCAGTCTGGCCCCTCTAAGCGCTGTTGCCTATCTGAGGCAGATTACACACACACAGGAGCAGATGGGTGCAGACCTCAGCACCCGCAAATACACAAAGCAAGGCCAGGCCAGCTCGATGTACTGGATCTGTATGAGTCTATACTGTGTGTTTATGTACTGTATATAGACATATATATGAGAAATTATGCGTACACAACACGTCTGCTCTTTCGTCTGTGTTTGCACGTGCAGTATGTAGATTACGTGTATCCGAGTGTGTGTGTGTGTGTGTGTGTTTCTTGCTTCAGCGTAGCTAAAGACATTAGTGGGTAAACATTATAATCCTGCTGCCCAGAGATGAGGAGAAGAGTCTCTCTGCTTCTTCCTCTATCTCCCACGCATGTCTAGTCCCATATCAAGGCAAGCTTAACTGGTATGGCTGGCTAAGATATTTCTCTCGTCCTCCTCAGGTTTGCTCATATCAAAGCAGGAATTACTAGCACGGCTGGCTAATATGCTACACTAATGCACCACATGGCTCCTCTCTTATCAGAAGGCCTTGTGTGGCTGGGATAAAATGCTACGCCGTGCTAAATGTTAAAGTGCCCAAGGGTGGAATCGCACCAAAGCTTGCTGACACAAGAACATGGGTGGAAATGCTGTCGTAAATCTAGACGGGCATCTTGAGGGTCATATATTCTTTAAGCTACACTCGGCAAGATTTTTATGTGAAAGTAGGTTACTCAAGTCAGATCAGGGTAATTCACAAATAGCACACATGTCCCCCCTAAAGTGAAGCACCAGATTCAGCTTTATTCTTTTGGTATTGCCATTATGGACAGAACTGAAGGGAGACAGCTGGGCACACAAAAGAAAGAATGAATGGTGATGAGAGGAAGACCTTTAGGCTGAAGGAGTGCCCAGTAGATAAAACCAGTGTATATGATGTTGAGGCCTTAAAAATTCAAATTTTAGTCAACTGTCAACTTAACACGACCCCATAGGATGCTCTTACTTAATGTTTGTCAGTTAACCATAGACTATATAAACAGGAAGTGGACAAAGTCACAATCACGTCTCCCACTGATTTGTGGACTGCCATTTTGAAGCCTCGAGTTCTGCATTTAGGCCGTCACCATCTTAAGTTTTACTGGCTATTTTAAAGAAGTAAGTAAGTTTAAAGTGATAGTTCAGAATTTTGGACATGGGGCCGGAGTGTTGAAGATGTGTGGAGACAGATTTCAACAATTTTCATTCAGTCCTTCTAGTTGGAGAGTTCACTGGTGCTAGGCTAACGCAAGTCAGTGGTTCTAGTTAGTTATAATTGATTTGCCTCAGATGTACTATGGAGTGGGTTAGACTGTCTTTAATGGCAGGCTAACAAGAACCACTGACTTGCGTGAGCCTAGTACCAGTGAACTCTGTAACTAGGACTGTATGAAAATTTTTCTCCACATGTCTTCAACACTCCGGTTCTAGAAATGAGGCCTTATGTCCAAAATTCTGAACTATCACTTTAAGGCAATTCCACATTGGTGTCATTGGATCTGCTGGTTTGTACTTATGACCAGCAGGTAATATGGAGCTCATGTGGCAACCATGCATCATGATTTTACCAGTAATGATGTTGCAATCAAAGAACTGTAGAAACACAATTTCTCTGGGAGATGAATAAAGTATATATCTATCTATCTATCTATCTATCTATCTATGTTGAAACAGAAAGGGCCCTTCCTCAAACTCTTGTCACAATGTTGTTACTATTGTCTAGAATATCACAGTATGTTGTGACATTACAAGTTTCCCTCAATGAAAACCAGTGGCCCTCAGCCAAACTGGAAAACGGACAGAGAACAACAGCACATTGAAGTATGTGGGCAGGTTTGTACTTCATGATGTTTACAGTGTGTGACATGCTGTACACAGTCAGTAATGATTTATTATGCATGGTTACAGTGGCGGTATTTTGGTTTTCCAACAATTTCTCAAGGCCTTCAAGGGAAGAATCAGTTTGATCCTTACCTCACATAACAAACTAAAACCAACCAATATACAAAAAGTATAACATTTGTATACAACTGCTTCAGACAAAGCAGGTGTGAGACCTTGGTTTATCTTTTTCATCTCTATACTTGTGGCAGTGCTCAGAGAGACAGCTGTGGTTTTACACAGATTTGTTGCATTTCTGCTGTGTGTTTCACAGAGATAAAGAGGTGATGTCAGAAGAAACTTGTTTGGCTCAGACTGAACTGACAACACCATGCACGCACACACACATATGCATATTCACACGCCCGTGCACACTCACAGATGCTCCTCTGTGTGTTCCTCACAGCTGCTGTTACATCCTTCATGTGACCATGAGCTGCTGGACACACATGAAAAGCAGAATGTGTCACCAGCAAGGCTGATTTATGTGACCTTATAGGCAGCACTGTGTGCGTGGATGCAAAGAGAGGGAGCTAGCTTTGTCCCGTCCCCAGCTGTGTGTGTCCTCAGGGGCCTGATGTCCAAACAGGAAGAGGTGTCAGATGGCCTCAGGACCCATCTCTGGGACTCAACAACTGGAGAACTGTCTGTCTATCTGTAACACACAAACTGTCATCTATACGTCACATGGCAGCAGTTTGTCTTCATTCCCTCAGCGCTCTTCATGATGCTCAGCCTCCGTCCTGCCTCCTGTTTGCATCTGTTCGCACACGCATATACAAATCCATACCCATATCCGTTGAAGCTCTGATAATGAGTAATTAGCCGACCAAACAGGTACTGCCTCAGCTAATGGCTAAGGGTGCAGGATTAAATCTAGGAGGTAAGACAGTGCTGGGGGAAAGAAGGAGGAAGGAGGGAACTTCCTCTTTCATCATCCAGTGGAAACTTAGTGTGACCTAGAGAACCGTCAGGTGATTGATTGACATCCACCGCAGCAGCAGTCCTTTTTGACATCTGAGTCGTATTGTTTGATACTACAATTCATGGCTGTCATGTCAAATTACTGTCACTTATCCACATTTGGAATTGAGATTGGATATGGCTATGGTTTGTATGTGCACGAGCATGTGTGTGTATTCGTGTTGTGTTTTTCATCTGTCCTTACATTGTTCCACCTCTCTTCTCCCCACTCTGTTGATATCGTGTTCATGACTGTGGCCGTGAGAAAGTGTGTGTGTCATTTCAGGAGTGTATCCTTGTATTTGTGTATGTTGGGACAAATTAGTTTTCAGCTTGACTGCTTGTGTGTGTAAATGATTTTGAAAGGCTATGTAATCACCCAAGATGGGGACTAAGTGTGCCCTGTGTGTGTGTTTGTGAATGCAGCTGGACCTTAGCCAAACCCTTGCCAGGTCCTTTTTGGTACATCCTCTCAAGAATGAAGCACCCACTTGAGAGAGAGAGAGAGAGAGAGAGAGAGGGAAGGAGAGAGTGTATATGTGTTTAAGTAAGAGAATTGAGAGTCTTATAACATAATGAACATCAGAGAAAATCTCCTATTTTCTGGGCTACAAACAAGAAGGAAAATAGCCCAATGCGTCATCTGTTCCCTTAAGACTACCATGCTACCAAAAGTATGCTGTGTTAAATGTTGAGAGCGGGCTCATTGTTGGGTTATGGGAAATTCCTGTTGATGTGTTTGAAAGTGAAGCTGAATTCAACTAAACATCTGGGATGGAAAGTGCCCCTCGCACAACCCCCACACTCAGCCCTGATCTTCTAACACCCAGTTAACTTGCTGTCTACATACAGATGGAGCTGTCCAAATATAGCACAAAGGACAGTGTTGTGTCATGGTACGCTGTGCACGGCAGTCAGCACAGACTCGAAAGACAACTTTGCACATGCATCGTGAGCTGCGGACTATCGAACTCTGCGATTTAGTCGTACAGTTTGATCTGGAGCTGAGTATAATGATTGATAATATGGCACGGTGTTTGCCCAGCTTTAGACCTGGTCACTAAGTGGCACAACAAAATTTGTCTGTCCGTCGCTGCTAATTTGTGAACTAATGTAGTTGGTGAGCTAAGAGCTAACAGCAACACTCTAGAAAGCCAGTAACTGTAGCTGTACTCCTTCTCTTGCCTTTTGTTCCCTGCAGTGTGCATCATCACATTCAATAAAGAACTACTGAGGAGAGAAATCTCACCAAGGTAACACGCTAACTGTTTGCACGCTTGGTTGCTAATATGACAGGAAGTTCACACGGTTTATTCAAAAGATGACTCTCACCTTTGAGTTCACAAAGTTCTTTTTCTTTTCAAAGCTACTTTTGCCGCACACTTCATCTATCATCTATCCCTGCATCCATCCTCTTCAAATGTTCCCACGCTACCCATGGTTGAATTCTTTTCCATTTCACTCATTCCTCCTCTCTCGATTGCTCTCTCACCATTTCCACTGTTATTCTTGCTTCTCTCTCCTCTGATATATTTAAATCATCCCCTTAGGAAGAACAGAAGCCTGCCTCAATCTGGAACCAATTGTTTTGTTCGGTTCATGAATCCAGAACCAAACCCTGACAAAAGAACTCTTGTAAGGACCGTTGTGTTATTTGTTTTTGCTTGAGTTACAGATTGTGCCGTTATCAAAGTATTTATTGTGCTGCCATGCTACAGTTGTGGATACAGAGACGGCCTAAGCACATCAAAGCTGTCACAAATATGGAGCGAGGGCCAAATGGCACAAAGTGCTGTGGGCACAAATAAAATGAAAGCTCCAACTATTACTGATAAGACACCACTTTTAATGTTTCTCTCTGTGTCGTAGCTCTGCAAGCTCTGGTTAATATTCTCACACGTCTGTACTTCTATTCTCACATTTATACTTTGCTGACTTCTCACTGACTTTAGTTCCATTCACATTGTGAAGGGTGAACTAATTGAAATGAAGGGCAGCATTGCAGAACAATGATAAGCAACTGATTAACAAGCTAAACTTGGAACGGTTCCTCTGTCAAAATAAATGAATAATAACAAACTTGCTCTACTTCTGTCCCTATCAGAGGAACTTTACAGCACATGTGAGATCAGGGAGGTACACATGAGAGCAGGCAGGACCTCTGGCTTTGTGTTCATTGCTGATATAGGTGTGTGTTTGTACATGTGCTTGTGTGCATCTGTCACAGGCTGAGCCACTCAGCTGGGAGCCTGTCAGCATATGCCAGCAAGTGGAGCAATGCTGCTGAGAGTTAGCTTAGTGACTGTAGCCACCTGACCCCAATAGGTCACCTAATGACCTTTACTTCAGAAGTGGAGCTGCAGACACAGGATCCAAATTTACCAGCTGCCAAGTGCCAAATGTCAGATCAATCATTATGGGTCAGCTACCCTGCCAAAACCTTTATAATAACATTTTAATGCCTTTGTTGATGTCCCTGCTGGCCAACATACACTCCCTTTGACCATCAGACCATCAGACCATCAGCACTTGCCTCACATTTCACTTGTAAGGACTAACAGCCATCACTATGGTGTGCTTTGTGGCAACTTCTTGGCTTCTCGACCTCTCACACGTCTTTTTGCGGTGCAGTCACATGCGGTGACAGGAGACACGAGGGCTCAGGTCTGGGCCGACTCGCGGGAGGATCTGCTCTTAAACCCATTAAGGCCACCTGGGTGTGTAGCCATGCATGGCTAGAAACATAGCCAGGAGGTGTGCGAGTGTGTGTGTATTTGTGTGTGCACGGGCCGAGAGGTGGCCAGGAGGAGCAGGCTGTTCGGCGAGATTAGCAGGCTCTCACATGTTGCATAACAGATTCCCCGTCTCGTGAAAAACCTGCCTGCATGCTGCCGCCCGCTAAGAAGGATGGCCTTTCACCAACGCCCTCTACACTCACACGCGGACACGTATGCATGAACACACCCAACACTTTGAGAATTCATTGTCAAGCCTCACCACGGAGATGATTTTGTTGCTTCGTTTGCATCATTGGCCATTACTTTTGACGATTTGTATCAGTGATGTGTGAAAGGAAAAGTGGCCAGACTGGCCTTCTTACTCATGCAGGTTGAGTCAAAGCCTTAACAAATGTCATTATCCAGACCAGCCTGGGGGTGATTAGGTAGTGTGCTGCTTATGGCTCAGTGTTTAGCATGAGCCTGCTGCATCCATCCAGGCCAACTGCTGTGTGTGTATTTGTGCATATGGGCCTGGGCTTGCCGGGGGCTGTGATCTGATGGGTCCTATAACACCAAATCAAACACAGGGGGAGACGCAGCCTGCCTATTTCTATGTCATAGCGTGTGTGTGTTTGTGAGCGAGAGGGGGGGGTTAAGTAATAAACAAGGTCTCCATGGTGACAACAGATGCAGCTGCAGCAAAGAATGAAGTTGAGTGTCAGCAGGAAGGACCCACTGTGCGCATGTTTGTGTGTGTTATATGTGTGTGTGTGTGTGTGTGTGTGTGTGCGGAGAAAAACACCAGCAGTAGGGGCCCAGTGAGAATCGTAAACACCAGCAGGCCATGACTTCCACAAATAGACCTCTAAGAAGAAAAAAGAGAGCTGGAAAAGGGGGAAGAAAGATGATTTCACACACAATATAAAAAGAAAGACGTGTAGCACAAGAATCCAAGGCATGTAATGTAGTTTGCAATCGTACAAGACAAATTTAAAAGCTAACATTGAAGAAAATGTACAAACAAGCAATCGCTTGTATAAGCAGAGCTGAAAACACATTTCTTTGCACTGGAAATCCTAAGCTCTGGCATCCGCGCTTGAAATGTCAAGTTCCTCACAGAAGCACTCCCTCGTCCTCCCTCCCCCATAGCTAAAGCGCCAACAATCTATTCATCAGTCTTCATCATCTTTCATCATTATATGGTAATCCTCCCAGCTCGCACTGGGTCTGTCTTGACAGCCCCCTGCAGTGTCTCTTTCTAGTCCTGTTGTGTGGTGAGTGTGCCATCTTGATTCACGCATCCTGTCAGTGGTTCATAATCCCTCCTCTATGGAGACAGAATAGCAACGCCTAACTTCAATGCTAGTCAGCCGCTCGGTGGCCTCGCGATGCCTTCTCATTGTCGGAGCACCTCTCTCAGTCCACATCTCACCCCAGCATGACCCCCCCCACCCACCCACACCCCCATGCCCAGGCTATTTTCCAATATTATTTATGCAGGGAGTCTCTTTAGTCTTCACTAAGCTGGCTTTTCAAGGCTTTTCACTGTAGGGCTAAAAACATACAAATCCCCTAAAAAAACCCTCCAAAAACATATGGAGCTCTATATACCTTAATCAGAGCAGTCACTCTGTGTGTGTGTGTGTGCTCGCTAATATTAGAATAATCCCTGGTGATTATGGGAGTGGTTATTAGGATGAATATGGCAGCAGGGCTGGGTCGGGCCGAGCTGAGCTGAGCCCAGGCTGTAGTGAGAAACAGATGTCAGTTGACCCACATCTGCCGAGCATGCTGGGACGCTGGAGTGTCAGGTCACAGCTCTCATCACCTCGGGGACACTGTACATCTGGGCCCCCAAAAAGATCATTGGCTTTTGTCCCCTGAAAGTTGCCTCTCACTGTCTCTCAACTGCTGTCTCTCTCTCTCTCTGTTTCTACCTGTCTCTCTCTTTCATGTCCTCATACACAAATACAAACACAAATATGCATGTACACACATACACTTTGTACAAGTACAAACATTTCTGGCGTGAAAAACAAGTTTCAGACGCTGATCTCGAGATCAAAGGTTTTGGCCAATCCATCCGCTTGGATTGGGACCCAGACTGATCAAGTCGAGGGATGCTTGAATGTAAACACTCACTTGTGCAATACTGTGGTTGAAAGGGAAATTGGATGAAGCCCTGTACTAACTGCACGCATTTCATCATGTACATTTACAATATGTACAGTAAATAACCCATCTCTCTGCAGCCACATGCACCAGCCACCATTCTGTCACTTCAAACCAGAGGGAGAATGTACAGTATGCCAGTATAACCACTACATGCACCTCACTGAAAGAATCTGAACCAGATTAAATCCCAAACTAAGATGGATGTAAATCCAGTTCACCACCTTGTGTGCTGCAGCAGGCTGAGATCCACCAGCTTATGCAGGAGATTTTTTTTTTTCGGATATGTATACTATAAATGCTATAACTTACTTGAAGCAGACAAATGTCCTCACATAAGATGTCATAGAAAGTTGAAAAGCACATCACTATGTGGATATGTGCTAAAATTGACAATAATTCTCACTCTATGACTCATATTGCATCCCCAGTTGAGAGACTTTCCTCTTTTTTTCCACAAATGTTAATTTTTGTTTTGGGGTGGGTCCCTCTACACTTCAGGCTATAGGCCAGGAGCCACAGCTTTTGGGAGCATATAAAACCCAATGAGACATGACACGTGATATTAATCTGTACAAATAAACTTGCTCTGTTCCCCGAAGAACATCTTGTATATCATTATGTATATATTCTGATTTTATCATTGACATTTTGTTTTATCTCTTTCACCATTTGCATTGTCTATGATCTGGTTGTTGCTGAAGTCGAATTTTGATTTACATTTTCATGACGTCACTGTTAAACATAAAGACTTTGTCTGCAGCTCAAATGGGTGTTAGACTTCTGCAGTGGCTGCCACTGACAAAAGAAAGGAAAGGACTACAGAATCCCTCGTGGCCAAACCAAACATTGTGGCTTTAAGTTATGGTTGCATTTACTTGAAATGATGCGGTAGACCAACACTGAGAATCAGGGAGCGCTAATTGAAAACAGCTTGCTGGAGCTCCAGTGAATTCTGACTGTGGGATAGAGTCTCTCTTTCTATTGTGTTAAAATACGCTGGTTCCCTGGTCATTCCTCTGCATTCCCAGGAGGCCTGAGAGGTTACAGTCGTAGATAGCTGGAGGATGACTCATACGGGCCTTTCTGGCCGTCAAATGACAAGTTCACACAGTGTCATGTTGCCTTCTAAGAAGAAGGACATCACATATTTCATTCTCCACGATAGCACTGAAAAGCCACAATTCACTGCATTATGAGATTACATGATCACCTGCTGGGCTGAGTTATCCTCAGTATATAATAATAATAATAATAATGATAATATAAGAAGTTACATGACAGTGGTACATTTCCTCAATAATCAGTCAGTTTTCAGACAACTTAACACTGTTTTCCTTCTTTCTCTCGACAAACTCTCCCTCTTTCTGCCCGTTTGTCCTCTGATCTCTTCTCATTTCTCCATCTAATGTCTCTCTCTCTCCCTTTTCAGCACGATTAAAGTCCGTCCCTGTCATCCTATAGGGCAGAGTGGCTTGATTGACAGCTGGGTTCAGCATCTTGACACAGGTCCGTGCCCTTGTCATCATCGCTGATCGTCCCATGCTGGCCCCTCAGAGTGACAGACGCCTGCAGAGCCATTTACTCATGGTGCACCCGAAAAAAGCCCTCCTCGATCATCGGCTTTCACCAGGACTGACTCTTTACTTTCGTCCCCTCCCTCATCTCTTCGTTCTATCTTATTTTCTTTTATCAATCTATCCTTTTTTTAGTCTCCTGTCATATTTTCATTCATTTTTAACAAAAATACTTGTAATTTCCTTGTTTCACCCCACCTTCCTCCTCCTCCTCTTGACCTCATCTAAGCCTCTTTTCTCTCTTCTCTGATACCAGCCTCTCTAGTATCTAATGCAGGCAACTATTAATCTAAAGGAATCTGCCAGATCTTAATTAGGGTGTAATTACTGTGTTTGTTTTAACTTAACACTGATGACTCTGCTCGAGCTACTATCTTTGAGCAGGCCATAACAGATGGGGTGCTTAGTACTCTTTTGGGAAGGCTGACAGGAGTCAGGATGGAGCTGTATGATTTTTGAGCTTGATGTTTGTCAGCTTAATTTACCTCGCAAAACTGTTAAGCAGGAACTCCTCCCAAGCCTTTCCCATGATTTTTTTTCTTTAGAACCACAACATTGCCTGAAACTGGTGAGTAATGTGTTGATTTTTTCATGTCTTTTGGGCTGTCGGGTCTGTCATCTAGGATTCATCTCGCGACCTGTTGTGGGGGTGCTTGTCGAGTCCACGGTAAGAAACCACTGCACTACATAATAAAGACCTAGAGTCTCTTCCTAAGATCCAGTTCACTTTAGCATTAGGAAATACCCAGGCTCCAGTAAGAAGTCATTTAAGAAGGAAGTTGCTGCAAAGATGTTCAAGTTTCTTACTTTTGTACTGTAATTTCGTTTCTGCTCTTTATCTTACAAGACAACCCACAATCTGAAATAGTCACCATATTCAGGTGGTTATACATACTGTAATATGACAATACGATTATGACCAAGTTACATATTGTGTGTGTGTGTGTGACAGAGAGAGTGTAGAAGGACAGGAGGGCATCAGATGAGTACAGACTATTTCCACCTGCCAGGTGCCTGCTCTCTAATCCCCCCTCTCTGTCTGATTAAACACACACACACACACACACACACACACACACACACGCACACACACAGGCGCAACAAGGTCATCTCTCTGTCAACCATACAATAGCGCTGTGTACCCATCTGGCCTACATCCTAAATACTTCCTCCTCAGAAAGCAAATAAAAAAGGAGAAGACAGTGGACATGTTTTGTCTCAGGAGCAGGTCACAAGGAAGTTACTATTAAATTTGGTGAGAACAATATTGCTATTTTATAACACCTTATTTGTCATTCACTTAAATGCTACGGACGTCATCTTGGTGACTGCGTGAGAAGAAACCAGCACTCAGTTGTTTTGTCTTATGTCCTCTCTGTCTTGTTCACTCAGAGTTCACCTCAGCAAGGAGATCTATGTTATCAAAAACATATTTTAAGAACACTGTTGTGCGCCCATGCACTGCCAAAACCACATGAACTCCTTTTATAATGATACAACTTTCTTTCTTTCTTTCTTTCTTTTACTTTGGAATATGACAAGCTCCCCCTGTGGTGAGTCATATCATTGTGACAATATTTTATGCTGGGAGTATAGCGCTTTGATATCTAGAGGATAAGAGGGCTTTGTAGAGGCAGTGACACCCATCCTCCTCCATCTCCTCCTCCGTCTCCTCCTTCTCCTCTGCTTTTCCTTCCCCCGGGGAGGTTTGGCTTCTTCTGCCCCCTCCGACAGCTTTTATGTCTGACGAGGATGTGGTGGAGGTGAGGATGAGGTCAAACAACTTCAAACGCCATGCTGAGAAACATCAAATCTTAAATGAATAAAGATTAATGCAACAATGTTTGTGTACGCTTGAACCGATGCCTGAACACAGTGTTTTTTTTTGTCTTGCATTTGTTATAAATCCTTGTGGATTTGATCCTGTTGACAGTAAATACTGTAACATAATACAGCATATTGTATTGAGTGATATCATGGCTTAGAATATGTGTAGTGCATTGTTTACTATATTTAGCATCACAGTAGAGAGCAGTATATATTTACCTTGAACCCTGAATGCTGTGTGTGTGGTTTGATCTACATTATGATAGTGAAGGAATTCCATGTGGTGCCATGCTGTCTGCACCATCTCCTCTCCTCACCTGTTGAGGCTGTGATTAGATACTGTCAACCCCCGGGCCATAGCTATCACATACAGGTAGAGTGCAGTCGGGCTATAGCTTTCCCTTATGCTGTGGGATGGGAGAGAACTGGTGAACTCCAGAAACTGCAGACAGTGTTGAAAGTTTGTGTCACACTAATGAGCAATCTGTCAACAAGTGTGTGCTGCAGGGAACTTGAAAGAAAAAGAGAACATTTGACAAAAAAAATGCAGATTATATAGTGTGTATCTTTGCATGAATACCTCTCCCAACCACACACATACCACCCTCCATGACAGAAAAATGACAAAATAATCTCTGGGTAACAGAAATGTATGTATGTATGTATGTATGCAGAAATCATGGTTCTTTCATAGTGTGTTTAAATTGCAGTGCTCAGATTACAGGGGCTGTGATTCAAAGGAATAGTTCAAAATAATTGGACTGTGTTATTACAAAGCTCATGGAATATGCGTGTTAGTGGACATTAAATCGTAATTATTTTGTCAAAAAGGGCAAAAAATTATTTTAACTCCAATAAATTGCTATATTTTTTATTTGAATACTTACCATGTCACTTCCCATTTAAACAAATAAATGCAAACAACAGCAAATAAATGTTGTTTGGCCAAATGACTGGCTGTAGTTACACTTAAGGAAGTATATAAGTATAGTTATTTTGAGAAAAGTAGTGTGGACTATAGTCACATTTTATTTTGAAATCTTATTTTATTCATAAAATATTATATACAAAAATCTAAATGGTCTGAAAGGAAACCCAACATCCACCAGTTTAAGAATGAAATGAGATATTATGTATATGAGATCAGATGAAGATATCTCATTTGAAGATTATGAGATTATATTTTGAAAAGGCAGACAAATTAGAAAGCCATCAGGACTGTTTTGATTATACATACACCTCTCTTTCCCTTCATATCCTGTTATTGTTTGCATTTCTTATATGCTTCATGTGTGACAAAAGAATAATAAAAGTGAAAAAAAAATGTCGTCAGCAATCAAATGTGTTTACTGTTAACACTCAATTTTCCACACTTTACCCAGCATTAGAAAACATATTCATCACTGTAGTTTTAACTATGTGCCTTACTAAAAATATGTTAAGTGGAATCTCAATATTATTATTATTCAATGTGAAATTGACTTCCTCTGGCCGGAACCTTTAGCTGCGTCACTACCCTCTACGTGATTTTGTTTGTTTACGTAACGTTATGTACGTACAATGTCAGGAGGACTCTCAAAGCAAAACGTCGCGTTACATTTTATGTGTTTTTTTCTTTTTAAAATTCCACCGTGTCAGTGTCGTGGAAAGTTCAACCTGACGTCCTGTCATCTCGTCCTGCCAGAATAATAAAAAGACCCTGGAGTTGAAGGTACATGACCTGTATTAAATAACTGTAGCCTCTGTTAGCCTAGCTAAGTAACATGTTAGCATTTTTTGTCGGCTTTATGACGCTACAGCACAGTGACATGCTAGCAGCTAGCTAATCTGTGCTGCTCCATCAAATCAGGATTCCTCCACCATTGTTTGGAAAGCAGTTATTCTCCACTACATTAAAAGAATAGTTCCTCAAAAATAATATTCTTATTGTTATTACTAGTAATTATGAAGGTGATCATTTTAATAAAAATAATAATGTTGGACTATTTAAGTAGACACCATCCACCTGTACTATGTTAGTATGGATGATCTAATATCACCAAGTACTTAACAGTCCCGGACAAATTTCAAAGTTTTTAGAGTTAGGGTAAGGATTAGGGTTAGTGGTCCAGGATTGTTAATTAGTCGGTGATGTCAGATTGTGCATGTTAGTATAGGGGTAGAAGTACTGTCTCTGAACCTTGGCAAATAAATCATCTGCATGTCTCCATACCATTAGGTGTAAGTGATATGTGTTGTTGTATTATGGGAGGCGCAACCCTTAAAATAAAATTGCCTAAAGGCACCATAAAGAAGCTATATATCATAGACCCTGCAATCTCTTACGCAAGATGGTTCCTTGTTGTGCAGTGAAGGGGCCCACCTTGCGAGCAGGGAGTCAGACAAAGTGGGCTTGACCCCGGGCTGAGGCTTGTTGTGGCGCTGCGTCTCTGGAGGGCTTGTCTGGAGGTTGGCGGTGCTCTGTCTGGGCCTTGCTGCTCTCTAATCACCCTGACATTGCACTTACAGAGCTGACAGCTATGGTGCCAGAGAGAGAGAGAGAGAGATAGTACACGTGACAAGGCCCACCTTGGCTCTCCACTTGTTCCCTCTCAAGATAATCACTTTGTATTGATTTTCTTGGAGCACATGGATCCCTGTTCCCTTTCAACCTCCCTGATGCTGCTTATCAAAAAAAAATACCTAAGGGCCTCAGCATACAGACCTGTTACCTGTTACCTTTCCTCATCCACTTAATAATTGATCATGTATGTGAATGAAAGAAGTAGAATAGCTATCTGCAGGCCTCCTTTTTTTTGCACCCTGATCAATAATGAAACTTAATCGTAAGCACAAATTTAATCCATCCCTTATAATCAGGGCTATTATTGAGGTAAGGGGTTGTGGGTGTGTGTGTGGTGAAATATAAACCTGAAACCCTGTGTGTGCAGTCGATGCTTCATTCCTTTACAGCTCGTATCAGTGAGCTGAGGCGTCACAGCCGGCGCCCTCTGCTACTTACCTAATTAGCTCTAGGAGCCCCTGCATTATTAACACACCCCTAAATCATTCAGAGGGGCCCTAATGTGTGTGTGTGTGTGTGTGTGTGTGTGTGTGCTAGGGAACACACAGAGGGGGTACAGAGGATCACTGTGATAATGTCCTTTGCGATTCGCGACATGTCAGATGTAATTATTCACTCTGGGAAGACACAGGTCCAGAACACTGGTAATGGCACTCTTCTTATCCCCTCCTCCAACCCCCCCTGCTTTTATGACTGACAAGGTGCTTGCTGGCTGAGACACACTCTATAGATAGACTAACAGAGAAGACGATTGGTATTGTTGGACAAGAGTGTTCATGTAGGTCATGTGTTAATGTGGTGAGATCAGCAGGGATGGATTGATAATGTTTGTTTTATTGTGTACACGGTTCTCATTAACGTGAGCGCTGATGCCATTTGTAGGCCTCATTTGGTCAAATTACATGTAATGTACTAATCATTTTAGAGGAATATTACTGTGATAATGGCGCAAGTGTTGTTTAGCTGCTTCAGCCACTGCATGACTCACAATTGTGGCGGCAGAGAGACAGGAGCGCTTGATGAAAACGCTCTTTTGAGAGGAAAAATGCAGCTGAATCATGTTCAACAGAATGCGGTTGTTTTCTCTAGGTTTAGCAGCTGGAAGTGGTTTGGTCCTTTTGTCAGCAAAGTCAGCAAGACACAAATGAAAAGTCAATATACATCACTTCCTCCCCCTCAGCCAATGGCTGCTGCTATGTAAGGGGGGTGATATTGTTCTGTATGAGATAATATTTGGCTAGGCTGGTGACCAGGAGCTCTTGCCCTGGTAATTCCACATGTTTACTGGAATGTGACTGTTTCCTGAAGCTCGGCAGTAGCTCTGGTATGTGGGTTGAATTCCAAAAACATTGCTCCCCTTCTTTGTGGCGTAGTTTACTCTCCCACATAGATTTTGTTAGAGTATTATTTGTGGAAATTATGTCTTGTGTGTTTAATATTTCTGGTAACAGTGGGCTGTAGTATGGTGGTTGCACAGTATGTGAAATTCTGTCAATGCATTTTCTTATAATAATAATGGCGTTGCTTGTGTGACTGGCAGAGAAATTCATGTAATTTATTTAGTTTATATTCGTGAATAAACAAGAAGTTTTGCAGTGCAGTTTTTCTTCCCACAGAGCTCTTTCAAAAATCTCAGTCATTTTATTGCCAAAGGGAAGATTTGCATTACTCAGATTTTAAGGTGATGCTTTCGTAGTCTTCCTTTTGTAGGAGCGTTACTTCTACCCAGCGGTGTTAATTGGGTGATCATAACTGCAAATGCAGTATTGCCTGTGTTGTACTGGTGCATATTGTTGCTTCTTTAATGCACCATTATTTCCTTTATTTTTTTCAGGTCACATATGATTTGAAAGTTGATATTTGTCCAATGAATGGTAGATTAGACAAATCTGGCATATCAACAGTAGCGCCAAAGCTCCATAGATGCATGTTGTGTAATCAGAGGTGTTACATTACAGCAGTGCAACTCCATGATGCTCTGATGTGTAGCACTGAATTCTGGCAACAGAGGGCTTTAGTGGTGGTTGTGCTTGAATGGTCTCATGGTCACAAACAATTTATATGATTAATGCCAGCGAATATTTGAGTAAAAATAGATTTGGCTTTCAGCATCTTGGAGCACAAATCTCAGAGCACAAAGCAGCAGTCTGGCAGTGCAGAAATTTTTCTGCCTTACCCCGTCTTGATTTTAAGATGGGAGGCTAAGTAGATTATTGGCTTTTTACTGCAAGCGTAGGATGAAAAATATGGTGAGAAATGTAATGAGAAAAAGAATTAGACAAGATAAAAGTCTCAAGATGTTAGGAGAGAGAGCGAGAGAAGGAGAGAGAAACACGTTAATCTGGGCTGCCCCTCCCCCCTCTGTTTCAATTAAGAAAATTACTTTTTAGTTCAATTAACAATAATTCACGGTTAACTGAATAAAGTTTATTACACAATCAAGGCGACAACGGAGCAAGTGAGAGGGACGCACACTTTCACTCATGAGTGTGCATGTGTGTGTGCGCACACACGCACTCAGGGGCTCCTAACGGGTGTCAGGGCACCTGATCTGTTGACCCATGCAGGCTTTGGTGAACCGTGGCTGGGGGAGACACGATACCGGCGTAGGCTTGATGCTGGAGGTCGAGGGAGGACAATGTTCTTAAGGGATGTTACGGAGAAATGTGTCATCATGCTCTTAGATGGAGGGCCCCTCTCTATCCTTGGCCTCAGGCAGCAGCTTGCATCACAGCGATTAGCTCCCAAACACAGACAATAACACGAGCAGCCACATCGTCATAATCGCCATTATCTCCCCCCACTACCACCAAACATGGCAGGGACTCATTTCTGGAAGCTTCTGCCCTCTTTTATGCAACTACAGATGAGCTGTGTGCCTATAAACATTTAGAAAAAATGAAATGGCACAGCGGATAAATTGTCCTCTTTTGCATTTTCCTACCAGCCATAAGGTGTTCTTTGCTTCAGCCATGGTTCATCCTCCTTTGTTCCATCCCTCCTCCTCTTCTCCCCACTCTCCCTCTTTCTCTCCCCCCCTTCTCTGAAATGATTTACTCTGCTACAATTATTGGGTAATCTCCACTGTCATTATTCTTAACATCTGCTCTGTCACAATGCTAAGGGCTTTTGGCTGTGCTCTGCCACAGTTATTCTGTGTGCTTACAGTCCTGTGATGCAGACGGACACCCCCCTCTACTGCTCTCTGTATGTGCATTAGATGGATGAAATGGCTTTTATATGAGTGGGAGCAATATGGTGGGGTGATTTGCTTGTGCTGGTGTGTGAGTGGGTGAAGATGAAGCCGATTGGAGAGGTTGTGTGGCTGACTTGTAGACTTAGCTGTCCGGTGCCGTTGACGTATCAAGAGGTCAAAGGTCAGCTGATGATCCTGAGTCAAAAGTTAAACATCAGCTCATGGGAGTATAATATCAGATGCCACAGAGGAGGCAGCTATTCCTGACAGAACTACCGTCCACCATCTTGATTTCCTCTTATGCATACTCCCATTCTTTCACGTGTTTCTGTCTGTCCCTCTGAGTGAATAACAAGCAACCACCCAGCAGAGAGGCAGTTGAGCAGGCTAACCTTTAGCGAGAAGGGAGAGGAACATTCAGAGATTTCCATCAGATTACCCTCTCTAGTTTCCATTGTGTGTGTTGGCCCCCTCTGTAGTACCGTCCCCCCCCCCCCCTTCACACAGTAAATTGGAACCATTTGGTATTCAGATAACGGCAAACAGCTCAGATCTGCTGGAACAATAAGCGGTTTCCAACCAATCGCCCACCTGGACTGAGCTGGGCTAAGACAGTCTTGATAGTCATCAATTCTTTCACCACCAGTCTGTATTCTGACAGTTAGCTTAGCAGTTTCTTTTCTAAAGCCTCCCTTCTGACTCTAGCTTTGCCTGCCTCTCTCCCCTCACTGAGGATTGACCTTCAGCATCTCACCAATCTGATGAACTCAAGAGTGCCACACAAGATGAATTCACTCTAGTGGATGTCACAACCTGGCAAGTGTTATGACTTTGTGTCCGAAATAGTTCTACGCAGGAGTTGTACGTGAGTGTACGCTTGTGTCTGTGCTTCACCCCAGTGAGAGGAATGTAATGACACGGGTCCAATACTGTGTGATTGAGATGGATGCCTTGTTTTATTATCAGTGTTTTGTATGTATGTGTGTGTGAGTGTGTACTCCCAGAGAGCTGAGGGAACACACTGTGACCCTAGTTGTATTTGGCCACCAGAGGCCATGCTGGCAGAGGCAGAAATGATGATTAAGGACGGGGGGAGGGGGGAGGGCCTGGATGGGAAAATGTGGATTAATGAAGCTCAGATAGAATTAATAGCCATGACATCCCACAACAGCACAGCCACTAAATGAGAATATGTCGTGGGTCTGCCGGAGTCTCAATGCTTGTTTCGCTTTCAAGGTGATGGTAGGACTACAGACGGGGAAAGTCGCACCTCTCAGTTGACTTACCGAACTTGTTCACACATTAGGATTTAGTTACAGTGTTCTCTGCTCAGTGTCCTCAGGAATAACATCCATAATGAGCTGTTTGCACCACCAGTGCAGGACGCAGTTTGTCCTTAACGATTCTGAAACTAAGTTTGTGGTGGTTTAGGTCTTTTCAGAGCTTAAGCGACACCCCACCTGGGTATCTGCTTGGGTCTTTTCATGTCAATAGACAGGCAGACAAGTGTTACACAAGCAAATGCCACACACTCTGTGTGGTAACCACATAGTGGCAATGCTAGTCTTTGATGCTAACTACAGACTGTTATTGCTGATAGCTGAACTTAGCCAAATTAGTCATAACTTTGGTCTAGTTATTGAACACATAAATAAAATTAGACTGTGAAAGTGGGCAGGTGTGTGCATGAGATCCCATGGTGGAGCCTGTTGTCAAATTTTGGAATAAATATGAACTGAGAGGAAATTCCTGAAAATTATTTCCAAAAACATGTTCTTCTGAAACTTGCAAGAATTTTTTTCATGCTTAGGACTGTAAGAATATGGAATGAACTTGAGAATGTAGTGCAAGCTCCGTCATAAAAATGGACTAGATAAATTCTGGTCAAACAAGGATGTTTTATATAATTACAAAGCAAGGTTGTGACTTTTTGTGTATTTGGTTTATTTTGCAGGTAATATGAAAATTACTTTGGATTAGTTTCGTTGTATGTATGTGTATAATTGTTCGGTTAATTGGCTAATTTAAATTGCTCGTAGGTGTGAATGTGAGTATGAGTGGTTGTCTCTCTGTGCCCTGTGTGTACCCTGTCATTCGCCCTAAGACAACTGGGATAGGCTGCTGTGTTTCTGAGAGAAAGGCGGACTTGTTGAAAATCATGTGCTTGTTTTGTTGGTTGGACAAATTGTTAAAAATACACATTTGGTGCACACACGTCATCATGTAGCAAACATTGCAAGAAATAATGTTATCTCTGCTTGACTGCAGCATGTTTGCCTCTCAGACCCTCAGATGTTTTTAGCAGCAGCTGCAAAGAGTGCAGATTCAACCCCCTGAAGTTTTAATTTGGCTGTTTGAGGATAACAGTTGCTGGACCGACTTGTCTTCTCTTTGATTTCACCACCTGGTTCGTTGTTCAGTTGGTGGTCTTTTACTTCTACCTCCTGCAGGCTACAAACATCCTGGCTTGTGTGTGTGCTTGTGTACACACACACACCTGCAAACTTATTAGCATGTGAAGTCAGGAACTGGAGAATGGTTTGGCTCCAGGTGGTGATCAGTCATTAATGTCTGATCAGCTCTGCAGGTAAATGTTTACCTCAGACTGGTTATACATTACTGGAGTCTGGAGGCTAGGATTAGGAAGCCTTCACTTTTGTAACAGTTGGTGACTATTTGTGACTGTGGCTCTTGCTAACTACTAATTTGTTTCTTTAAAAACTGGAAAGAGTGCAAACAAGGAAAGCAAGGTGTTCTCGATAAACATAAGACAGGAACATGAGGTTGAAGTTGTTGTCTGAAAATGTGTAAAACTCAAGGAAGGACTGTTTTTATTATAGTAACGAGTTCCATGATGGTGCACCACATAGTTTGGTGGATCAGAGAAAACACAAAGGGGAGAGTGGGTGGTGGTTCACAGAGTTCAGTGCAGAGCATCTCACTTTCTATGAAAACACGACAATGTGTTGTTTTTGTAAAGTCAGAGGGGAGACCGCTGAGAGAGAAACTGAAAGAGGGATTGAAATTACAGTTGAAAAACATAATAGTCCACTGTGCTTTATTCTGATACAAAAGATCCTGTCAAGCCGGGACTGATCAGCTGCTCAATCCACAGTTCTGCAGGGCACCGACCCAAAGTCCATCCTGCAGTGAAGGTACACATGAAAGGTTCATTTAAAAATTGAGCACACTTCTTTGTGGGGGGGGATAAAGTTCATAATATCTCTGACATGAACTCTTGATGATCCTCTCTCCATAGGTGACAACAAAAGGCTTACTTCATCCATACTCTGCCAAAAACACAGGTGACAGGTAAGTCATTTTGTTTCTCCTCCTCTCTTAATCTATATGAGGACGTCTTCTCATTGTCAGTTTTTTTAAAGAGTGATTGTTCATTATGCTGGAGCTGTGACTGTTCATACTGAACCTGGGTGTCTTGGGAAAGAGTGTAACAAGAGAGAACACAGTAGACTGAAAGGGAAACTGAGATAGTGAGCATTGACAGGATTGAGCTCCCAGGTGGGGTGTCACCCTCAGGGGAGGCAACATTTGCTGACAAAGCTGCATATGTGTGTGTCACATAAGAAGGCCTTGGCAGGAGGTTCTCCTCGGATTGTCTCGTTATGAATGAAGACAATTTGCTTATTGCTCATTAGAGGCCGGTGCAGGTCCGGGACGATGACGTTCGACACGTGAAAGCATCCCGGCGTTTCAAGCTGTGGTCACTGTTGCAGAAAACATTGTGCAAGTCGTACAAAAAAAAGATGGAAAATGCACATTAAAGACTTTTAGGCATTCACTGTTCATTTAAATTAACTTAAACATGCCCTCTCACAACAACGAAAAATAATTATCTTTGACCAGATTGTTGTGTTATTTTTTTTTTTCCAGTAGCTTTGGTCACGCAGCAAGTGTTGTTGACTTTGCCGCTACCTTCCCATTGTGAAAGGGTGACCTTCCTCTTTCTCCCACTCTCTGTTCTGCTCAGCTCCGTACATCTGTGTCTGTTTACCAGCCTGCCTGTGTCTCCCTCAATCTGAACTGATGAGTGCAACTCACAGCTGCTCCTCTCTTGTTTCCCGCTGCTTGGTTCTGTGTGTGTGTGTGTGTGCGTGCGTGCGTGCGTGTGTGTGTGTGTGTGTGGGGGGGTGGTGTCTTTGTGCTCGGCAGCGATGGCGCCATGCTCCCAAATCAAAGATGAGCAGCTCGCTGCCACAACACACCTCTGATCGCAGAAACAGGAAAAAAAATAAAGTTTAGATTAAAAGGGAGTTAATATGGGTTGTGCTTTGATCCCTGTGGTTTCTTAACATTTACCTGTATGGATACAAAGAACTATGAGCGAACACACATGTACACACTCTATGTGCATGCACAGCTAATATCCACATCCACCTGTGTCACCTGAGCCTAAAGACCTGCATTCCTCTCCCTCATGTTTCATCAGTATTTATCTCAGTGGGCTGTCGTTCCCTTTTTTTTTTAAGCAGAAAAATAATGAAATGAAAAAAAAATTTATCAGTAGTCTGCATATCTTCCACAGTTATATAAGATAAAGGTGACAATAGTGTGACTCTGGTATTAAATTTAATTTTGAGGCGTATTTGGGAGAGTTGATGCTCACTAGTGGCGAATAATGGAAACAGGAAGTTTATGGTTTCAGGGAGAGGTGAGGAAGAAGGTTACGAACTGAGTATGTCCTCAGGTGAGTATGGGATATCCTTGAGAGCATGACATCATCAGGACAGGTGTTGTTTGCTGTTGTCATCAAGTTTGGGGCGAGGGAGGCATTGAGGAACCTGTCCGACCTGTTTTGGACCCTCAGGACCAGTTCTCACCTCAGGTGGTGGCTGAGATTCTGAGAGCCGATGAATACAGAATTCACTGGCAGTCAGTCGTCATACAGTAACAGAATGTGATCACCATTGTTTTTCCTTTTTTTCCCCCTGTCTTATTTTGGTTTTATATTTTTTTTTTTAAAGTAACATTCTGGGACTTTTTTTTTTTTTTTTTTTTTTTTTTTTTACATATTACTGCAACTGCAAAGAAGTGCTTATATGTATTTGTTTTACAATTTAAATGTTTAATAACCCTAATTATTGAGTTATATGAATGACTTTTAGTTGTTAAAACTAGTATCACAACTATAGACTACCCATACGGAAAAGAAACTTAAAAATTTATTAAAAAAAACTTGTAAAAAAAAAAAAAATGTACTGAAATTCATGAATAGTGTATGATTTACTCTTGAAAGTGGCCACTTTTGAACTCTTTTCATACAAGATAATAAAATAAGTATTAGGATATTGTACGTATCATTACTGTCTCATACTATTCTGATAAATACCCAAATCATACAAGTTTCATTTTGTTTAAATTTACTAAGGATGTTATATCCGGATTCACTGTTGTATGCTTTACATACAAGTTTCATACAAAGGAGATTTCCTTTGTATGAAACATACAACAGTGAATGATACATACAATATCCTTATACTTCTTGTTATTATCTTGTACGAAAAGAATGCAAAAGTGTAAATCGTATACTATTCATTCATTAATATGTTTTTTTTCCGTTTCTTTCCCGTTTGGGTACACTCATGAAGTGTCAACTGAAAAGATCAGATAGATAGATACTTTATTCATCTCACAGAGAAATTCACAGTTATGAACTCGATCTACAGATAATAAAGTGTTTTGATAATTGATTAGTCCTTTTAAGTTAAGTTTGGGCTAATCCTTGTTTTATATTATAGTAAACTGAAAATGTTTGTCAGACTGAGCACTTTGATCAGAGACATTCATGAAGCTCAGAGAAAATAATAGCTGATTATCATGTTTTTTTATTCTTAAGGAACAGCAGTCATAGTAAAGCCTACATTTTGTATCTTTTGCACATTCTATGGATGCACCGATCCACATTTTTTCACTTCCGATCTGATCCCGATACCTGAATTTGGATATCTGCTGATATTGATACTATTCCGATTCCAGAGCATTTTGACTGTAAAATATTTCTACACAGCAGACATGTTGTGTGGAAAAGTTCGCCCCAGTGCTGCTCAATGCTAACCTGCTAGCTGCCTGACTGCAAACTGTAGAACTGATTTCCTGAACGGAGGCGAGTCTCATCTCTGTGTCTCATTGAGACTCGCTTCCACTTCAGGAAATCCGTTCCACAGTTTGCACCCAGCTAACAGAGTAGCAGAATCACTTGTGGAGTCATTTCAGCAGACAACGTTAAAGCACAGACATAACTCCTGGATCGAAGAGTTCCACAAGTCGGATCGGAAATCCCTACTTCAACAATGTATTTATTTAAGTTATGGTATATATTGTGTTATTTTATTTCATTCTATAAATTCTACATTAAGGCTCTACAACTTAAATTTCATCGTTCAGCCCGTGTTGTAAAATGGCAAATAAATGAACCTTGTAACCTCAACTATAAATTGAATGCATTATAAAATGAAGGCCATTCAATGGTAAATGCTTAATATTACATTGTTGGTGAGGGACATGAATATCATAAGACTCAGAAAAACTTTGCATCATTGCAACTTACCCATAAAATGATAGCAGGAGCACAGTTTTGTCCACAAAGTTTGTGCACGTAGTTGTTTTCCTGTCCACGTCTCTGCATTGCACAGCCAAAGCTGGTGCATAAACACCACAGTAGCTAATGTATGTACATGCATATTTGCATTCCTACATACATTTAAACAGACTCCAGGGGGGCTGCCGGCTTATGTGAAAGTTTCCTAAGCCTCCTATAAATATTTCTAGGAAAACACTTTCTCCTTCAGGTGGAATTCTTCTCTGTGTCGTGTTGCCTGTCGGTGCTGGTGAAATGTTTCTTTGGTAATTCATTTGCAATTAGGAAATGTAAATCAGACAGGTGCTGCTGGCATCTATCAGAGTCTGTATTTGTTTTACCTAAGGCATCTCAGATCCTCCCTTTGTATTCACACACGCGTGCACGCTTAGACATTTGAGCACGTGCATGCACGCAGACACAACAAGGTCACCTCGGCGTCTCGTTTAGGGTCTGTCGCCGAGAGTCTGAGGAGACTTTTAGAAGTGCAGCGTTAAAAGAGAAGTAAACTTTTTATTCAGAAGAAGGAATACACAGTTTGCCTTGTTTCTGACTGACATATGTTCACTGTGTGTGAGAGAAGAACTGGGATCAACACTCTCTGCACATAAGGAGAGGTACAGCTGCTAGATAGCATTGCTTAGTTTTGTGTGTGTGAAGTGAGGGAAAGTGTGTGTGTGTATGTGTGTTGTAAAGGGAGGGCACACAGGAATGCAAGCTTTTCATAAGCGTCGTGGCAGCATGTGTGCGCGCATGAGAGAGGCGAGCGACTTCACACGAGCGTCGTAGTAATGAAGCGTGCCAGTGCAGAGAGAGTGGAAGTTGAGTGTCAAACTGGTGAAGAGGAAGGAGGAATTCTGCAACATTTGGTTTCCAGTATGTCACATTTCCACCGCATTTTAATCACCTTTCACTCATGCCAAATATCGAGCATGAGAAATAAATCCGAGCTCACAAAGACTGACCAACATGACAAATGTGCAATTTTAATAGTTGGACTGCGGACAAGCAACTTTTAAAAAGACGGTTTTTAAAATATTCAGATGCCCTCCCACACACAACGGCACACGCCGGCCACATTTCTAAACAAGCACACACACACACACACACACACACACACACACACACACACACACAGTGTTTTATACCACTGGCAACTGCCTTATTCCCACCAGCTGTCTGAATGCATAAAACCCAGGCTTGTTGTTAAGTCTGGGGCTTAAAAGCACTGCCAAAAAGAAAGCTGGGCAGGAATAACGGCATTAATTCTGTGATTTGAGCCTCAGCATTTAAAAGTGCTTAAAACTAGCAGCTGGTGTCAACAAGGTAATAAAAGCAGGCACAAGGGATCACTCTGCCTGACTGGTGTTGGGCAGCAGGACGTCCATATTAGTTTAAACGGTAGTGATGCGGGGAGAGAGGAGACACTGGCATGGTCCACAGCCTGCCACGCTGCCAGAGAAAGGCAGACCAGTTAGGGTAAAGTGATATAGTAATTTGTATTTTATCAGCTTGTGTTATATAAATATAACGTACAAGAAATCGATACTGGCACGTGACACCCGCCATGTTTTTTCTCCTGTGTTGAGTTTCCGGCTCAGGCACTTTCTGAAATAGCTTTAGAGGAGTCTGCTGGTGACATCACTCTCACTGAGATGCATCCCCCCTCCCCTCTCAGGTGAAAGGTATCATTTGCCACAGCTCCTGCCAAGTCAGGAGTTGGAAAACTTTAATTTCCCAGGCTCCGGAGAGAGTGCCAGAGGTTTGATGTCCATTACCCAGACCCTGAAACTGGAGTTGACGTGGACTTGGATAGAGCGGAGCACTCTGTGGCAACATTAGCTAACCCCAGAACCTCTGTATCATCTTTCTTACTGTCTCTCTGCCTCTTCATGACTGTCTCCCTCCAGCTTCATGCCCACTTTCTCGTCTTTGTTGTCCTCCCTCTCCAAGGGGTAAACTTGAGATTCCTGTTAAAAAGTCAGGACTTTGCTGGACCCGGGCCACAGAGTCCATTATGATCCACCTCCTCTCTGCTACCCATTAAGTCGTCGCTCATGATGTGGCGGCGGCTTGTAAATGCCTCGGCACTTCAGCACTCAAGCTCTTCTGCTTTTAAATCCACACGGCACAGTCTGTAAAACATCTCGACTGTCCTCACCACTTTGCACCGTTGCAAAGCCCTTTGAAAGTGAGACGTAGCCCGTGAGTGAGCATGCACGTTTGCACATTTTAAAACCCACACAAAACGTGATAGAAATCTGACCAACACTAACATTACACCAATGGTTTCCAGCCAGGGGTTCAAAGAAAACTGTGGCATCACCTGATGATTTAAGTGATATGAAATAAGGGAAATTCAGTTCCACTAAGTGTATTTTTTCAGACTTTAATCTAAATGGAACTAATTTATACAGAGCTGTCAATCAGAGCGGAGGACGAGTGCAAGGTGTCCTGAAGGTTAATGCCTTAGGAAACGCTGAGCGATTTAAACACCATATGGATAGGCTCATCATCTACAAGCTGTTCAAGGTTGAACCCATCCAGAACACTGTAGGATTGAGATAATAGCCTTCTTCGCCCAACTGTTGTTAAGCTACCAATCTCCTGTCAGCTGCAGAGGAACTGATAGGCATTAGGACCTGAGACGGCGAGCAACTTTCTCTCTTTGACTATTTTCTCTCTTGTCAGTCTGTCAGGTGCACAATACAGAGGTGTTGATGACACATCGTTCTTACTTTCTTTCTTCCTTCTTTCCTTTCACGCCACCATTTTCTTCCCTTTTCCTCGCCTTTCCTACAGCTCTCCTCTCCCTTTTAGTCCTCAGCCGCACACATCCGTTGGAGAGTGGCTCGCCCTCAGAGCCATCTGTTTCCAGGCAGCCTGTGAGCATTGCTGAAATATGTAGGGCCTAATTAATTCAACCAAATTGTTTTAGAATAGATTAATACAATAATGGCAGCACATGAAAGGTTATTTCAAGTACACCACTCAGCTAATCTTATCAAAGGGTAGATTTCACTGCTCTGCACTGAGTGAACACCCTCCGCTGTATAGACCGTCATATAGGAAATCCAATCTTTATGTAGCCTCTCAATGAGGGTGCTGATTCACAGTCAAAGTGGAAATGCAATTGTTAGAGAGAGGAATGATTGACACTGTAGATGAAGTGCAAAACAAATGCAGGATTCCCGTACAATGGAAAATTTGAAATAGTCCATTACAAACCTATGTGTGTTACAGCAGTGACGGTACAGCACTCAAATGATATGGAAAGCCTTACAGATGTTTTACATCGTACATTAATATCAGTGCAGTCGTTATTCCAGCCATGGTGTCCTAGCAACAGAAATAAAGGATCATAATGCACAATATTAACCGGTCTCTACTAAAAGGCTTATTTGGCCTGTAAAATGAGCCAAATTAACTAAGACTTTCTATGAAGTCCATTTCTATAATTCATTACAAACATTCTCATAATGTTGTATAAACTGCATGAAGTTATATTTATAAGCAATCGTAAATATTCTTAATGCTTTTTTTACAAGAACAATTGCACATTTTTTTATGTGTCATAATACAACATAGTTTGTGGTATGTTTTTGCTAGTATCATAGTTTGTTATAATTTCCATAGTTGTAAAACATTATCATCTCTTTAACTCTAATGGGACTATAATAACATAAGATAAACCTTTATGAGCAGGGAAATCGACCCTTGTTAATGAACAGTAATAATGAAGTATATAATCTTACCAGATTATAAGTCATTGTAAGTATGTTGCAGAAAATGTTAAGAGAAAGTCTTATTATTTAATTTTGTTGACTTTTGTGTTGCCTGGTCTGCACTTAACAGTGGAACCATCTGTAGCATATATTCTCTCTTTGGCACTTATTTTGTTGCATCGAGGCTTTGAAGGTCAACCTGATCAATTCTCAATATTTGTAGAGCCTTGGGTCAAAGCTTTTTTTTTTTTTTTCTTTTAACAGTAACCTTTTTACTTTTCTATGGCTTCACTGATCCTGCCAAGCTTTCCAGCTCATACATTATAGAAGATGGATCTGTGATTGTTTTTCCTTTGATGGTTGTTTAGCAGAACAGCTGGCGGTGCTTTAAATCCTGTGACCTCTAAAAGCAAAACAATAGTCACTCACTTGAAAGCACTTTATAAATGATACGACAGTGAAGTCATTATAAAGGGTGTCGTTTTAATGCACTTGCTATCCATTTTGGGACAGCGTTTCCTTGATGCATTATTATTTTTGTTGTTTGTGATTGTCTATTGATCCCTGAAGGAGAGATTTGACCTTCTGGGTGGAAAACATCTCCTCATTCGTTAAACTACACACCCTGCTGGTTTTGTACTGTCTGAAACACTATTTGTTTTGCGTGGAAAGATTCTTTTGGGAACATTAATGATATTTTAAGGTCACTGGTGTTGCAGTGGACTCGTGGCCTGTCCGTGGCGTGTCATGAATGCTGGCATAGGCTCCCTGTTGGCACGTATGTGGATTAATCACTTAAAGAATGAATGAATTCGACCACTGAGCCAACACATTGTTTTAAGCCATGGATGTGTCATTTTCAGATGAAGCGCTTCACATACTATTCCTTTGAGATGCAGAGGCTGCGCCATCAGTCACCTGGACTAACCTCTGTAGGGAACGATGCAGACAAGCAGAAGTCACAGAGCTGTTGTTCATCAAGATTAATACCAGCTCGCCATCCTCCCTGGAGAGGCACGCTAACAGATTCCCTACTTGACTTCCAGAGCCGGCTCCTATAGACGGTTCATTAACGCGAGTATTATGGCTGAACCACTTGCAATTAGGAATGTGTTTGAGACGGAGCCTACGTGCATGCACTCACACCAGCGTGTGCACATGCGTGGGCACACACTCGCCCATACACCTACACCTACACACACAGTGGCACAGTGTTGGGCACATTTTTTAAGAGGAGGAATATGATAATGAACCTGGCTTGATAGAGTAATTAACTGGGCTAAATGGAAATCCCATGAGGTTCAGTGATAGTTAGCAGATGTTCTCTGAAATACATTAAAGACCAAAACGTCTTGTGAAGCGGGAGAAACAGAGCAAGTAAAAGAGGGAGAATATTGCCACTGGAGATAAAGTTAGAGGTTTTTCAAATGTGGAGTTGGTTTTGTGGTCTGGACTTTTGTAGTGGGAGTCTTTCATTTGGAAACATTGTCTCTGTAGACAGGAATGAATCAGCTGATCACTGGCTCAACATGCACAGCGAGGGTTAAAAGAGAACAACCTCGAGCAAGCTTTGTTTTAGAGAGCTTCTAACGGGCCAGGAGGAATCTCTGATGAAGAAGTCAGTGAAATTTGCTTTTGATTAAGTCATCGAAGCAGCGTTGTTTTGAGCTGGGAACAAGCCTATAAATGTGACCCAATAAATCTGGCCCTGGAAATGTGGCTGATTTAATAAAGTCTGTAACACACCAATAGTTCTCTGGTAGGGTAACTGTTTCCAGTGATGAAAAATGGTTAAATAAATAGCTGACCCCTATTGTTTCCATCTTACAGTTGATTTATTTTTTTTTTTTGTGATATTTTTATTAGTTTTTACAAGATGGCTTTCTTGAACCGTTTGCAGGATGGTGACAGGGTGTTGATCAGTAGCTTAGCAGTGGCTTTAACACAGTTTATTTCACTGAATCGAATTTTATCATAGACTACAGCACAAGAAATAAATCTGTCTTACCTTTAGGATGGTGGAATTTATTTTTGACAAGATGTAAAGGTCTAAAAATGTTATATTTCAAAGGATGTTTTCTCAGACACTATAGCTGTACACAGGATGGTTGAAATGAAGTAGCAGAAACTTGCTGGAGATGATTTTATGCCTTCTTTTAGCCACATAATGTGCATTTCTCCAGTGAGAATAAATGAGGCTGACAGGCTCAATCTATAGCTGGGCTGTTTGTAGTCTATACCGCGGTATCAGTGGCACCACCGGAGGCTGTGGAGCTAGCTAGCTTGCTAAGTCACACTGAGAAGAGCCATCTGCTTCCCTGTCTGAACTTTAGAACAAAGACGCCAGGCTGTCAAAGTTTCCCTCAAACACAGAAATGCACCCTGACTCAATCACAAGCAGACGCAGACAGGCAGACCGCCATGAATGCTTATACATACACAGTCACACACACACATGCACACACAAGACTCCCCACCCACACGTGCACACTCGTTTTGGACTTGTTTCCCTCTGTTCTGGAGTGTAATGGACTTTCCCATTCTTAGTTCAGTGGCTCATCAGAGCGAACGGATGTCATTTTGGATATTTCCTCTTTTTTGCAAACTCAGAAATAGTTCCCTGAAATAAAAAAAAAACTAAACGAGACATGTGGTAAAAAGAAAAAAAAACTGTGCATGTGTTTGTGCTTGTGGAGAGGAACACCTGTTAATATTGAGTTTATTACTGAATTTATTCCAGTTGGTCCATGTGGTCAGTAGGTGTAAAGCAGCTGCAGGAAGTGTAATAATGACTTCCTGTTTACTCAGCCTCCTTCCACCCACTCACCGGTTATAGCCGACCATGTGTTGCTGCAACTCCATCACTAATGGGCCGGCATCGGCTGGACACAACACCCAAACACGCACCTTCAAGACGCACAATAACTTTTACCTTCAACCTGATCCATGTCAGACTCAGTTCCGTAAGCTGACTTTCATTCAGTGGCACCCCAGATACTCTTTGGCGAGCTTGAACTGCTACTGACCTCACACCTTAATGTATTGATCAATCAGCGTCCCATTTAATGCTGCCCCCGCCTCCTTCTAATCTAATCTTTGTCTTCTCTTTCCGCCACCCACCTGCACATCCACACTATCGCGCAACAGCGGAAAAACCTGGAGAACCTTTTAGCGAGCCTTATTTTGACATACTTAATGTGTTCCAGAGGAGTGCACTTGGATCCTCGGCCAACCTAATCTGTTTACATTAAGTGTGAAATATGCCTGAGCGTGAACCCTCCTGCCCTAACACGAGAGGACAGCTGATATCAAGCTTTAACACTTGGCCTATTGCTGTTTTTCACACAGTGCGGCAGAGTGAATTATTAGCTAGGGCGGGAACTGTCCATAAACTGACGTGAAGAAATATCACACTGTGGCATTTTTCTATCCTAAACACCCAAGATGAAAATGAAAAGGCTGAGAGTTTCAGTTGTGGTCATATCTATCATAAACAGTGCAGTGGAAGTGTTACCGTACAGTTGTGCATGTAGACGTGCAACATTGCACTGATGTGGATGTTGATATACCGCACTTCTCCCGCTGAAGGTAAATCCTGCCAGCTAGTACTACTGTCTGATAACTTGAGACACATCACAGAGGGAAGTTTTAAATCATGCAGCTATATCTGGTGTGTGTGTGTGTGTGATTTTTTTTCTTCTTTTTTTTATGACCTGACAAAGATCCAATTAAGATTGAAACGCTGTCAGTGGAGAAGCTGTATGTGGAGCGTTGCACACCGCTATCTGACACAGAAAACTGAGTTAACATGGTGTTTCCTCTTTGTCCAATCGAGTCCAGCTCGTAAACATAATGCGAGAGATTAGTGAGGAGTTAAAAGTCGGCTCTCCGGAGAATCAGAGGTCCTAAAACCACTGGCCATGTTTTATTATTCTAGTAATCGCTGCAGCCTCAGAGGAGGCAGTTTTCCACTTGTGGCCATCACATAAATGTGTTCTGTGTTCAATGAAAAAGCATCAAATCATACATTCATACAGAAATTACTGGTCCATTTAAATAGTCTTGACAGTGAGTCTTCAACATGGCATGAAGTGGTTACAGCTATAATATATTTGCCAGTGTGCAACCACCCTGAACTGCCATGGTAACCTCTTTAATAGTCCACAGAGTATGGACTTGACATCTGTCACGGTGTGCTCGGCTTGTTTGATTATTGAAAGCACAGGCGAAGGCACATTGATAAAAACTGAAAATGTTCCTCTCACAAGGAAGTGACTGTAGGGTGGAGGCTAAGACCCTCAGCTGTCATTATCTCTTTGTTTTTGTGTTGGAAAGCAGTTGAATCTTTCAGTTGAGGTCTTAGAAATGTGCTATTCAAAAGTGTTTCTCCACTTATCCCAAATTAATGTGACTATATCTGTTTCCTCCCACATCGGTATCGCAGAGCTCAAGGGTCAGCTCAGTCACAACGCTTTGGTTAATCTGCATGACATTCCCAAGAAGACAAAATCACTTCCTGCTGGTTAACCATTACCATCCTCAATTAATCATTTTCAGAGTCTATATGAGAATGTCTCAATGCCCATCTCCTCCTCCTCCTCCTCATGCCACTAGTCTTACTTCATCACATCCTTGTTGAAACCCACATGGCGACAAAGCCTGCCTTTCATGTGCTGCTCCCCGGTCAGCTCGGTAACACCAGTGTCGAAAGCATCCCGAAGCGACCATCTGCCGCTGCCCCTCCGAGGCCTCCAATATAAAGTTAGCATCCCTGCTTTTGCATCTTCCCCCTGGATACTGACAAACAGACACACATAGGGACACACCTGCACAAACACAAACAGCATGTTCCAGGTATTAGCATATCAGTGTGTGCGCTGAGAGAGGAAATGACCAGCTGACAGCTCTCCATCTCCTGCTCTCCCCAGAGGTGGACACCTGGAGGAGAACGAGAGGAAGAAGGGATGAGGGCAACAAGAAGGTGATGGAGGTTAATGGAAACTGAAAGTGTCAAGAATCACTGAAGGACAAAAATAATGTCTCCTCAATGTTCTGTTAAAAACATATTAAACCATCATTTCACAAAATAAATTGAATGAAAGTCTGCTTCTGTAGATATTGAAGAAGTATGACATTTATACAACTCTAAGTGAATTTGTATTTTTAGGAGCTGTTATTACGACACAATATTTACGACAAATTGAAGTTAAACTTAATTTCCCCAAAATCTAAATTGAACAGACAGTGTTAACATATCTAAAATACATGGAGGAAATGTGAGCGATTACTATCCACTTCTGTTACTTCTTTTTTTATATCACATTTTTGCATAAACTTTCATTGATTTCAGGAGCAATTAGAGCTTGAAAGACATTAAATGAAATCGACAGTGGTTCACTGAGCACATCTTTTTCCCCTGCGCTTTCTCAACGTGATTTCTACATCAAGATAGTGTGACACTTTAATTCTGTCGCCGCAGGATTTTAATGTAGGGAAATGTCTCTCTGCTCTGTCTTACCTGCTTCCAGATGGAAATGATAAAGGTGAGTTAAAATTCTGAGCTAATGCTGCACAAAGAAAACTGATGGGCCTCGTTTTCCTCAGAACCGCAGGATCGGATCTGGCTGGAGTGGGTGATTAAAGTTCTCGCCTGTCAGTCAGCAGATTTCGTTGAAATTGGCAGCTTTATCCAAGTGCATCTTGCATAGATTAATTTAATCTGATTGTGCTTTAAGTGCATTTCACCGCCAAAATCACCCTGAACAAATCTATAATGACGGTTTTAGCCCCAACCTAAAACAAGCCGAAGTGTCTAATGGAGTCATCAGCCCACTCAGATTATCATCATCTGTTTGTGGGCTAGCTACCTCTGTGTTCCATGCTCTCTCTCACACACACACACGCACACACACACGCACACACACACACACACACACACGCACACACACACACACATGCCTAGCCCTCAGATTCCTAACTACAAGGAGCAAAGAAGCGTCAGGAGATGTTTAATTAAGACAACAGATCAATTAACAGCTCAATTAGCCTGGCTAATTAGGGGCTCAGTTGGAACAAAAGCTCGGTCTCCTCTACTCTCTCTCCTCTCTCTGTCTCTTGTTCTGTCTATCACACACACACACACACATACGTATACACTCTCTTAGGGTTTGAGTACAGGACTTGGTTGTCACCAAAAAAAAAAAATAAACTTGCTATAGAGCACATAATCCCACTTAATCGTCAGTCCAGATTTTGGCTGGAAATCGCCTGGAAGGCAGGATGGGAACAGGATTCTCTCCTCCTCTCAGTTTTATCGTTGAATCCAGGACACCGGTGATCTCAAAGGACTAATTGAAGTTACAGCAGCCCGGAGGTTGGGGCACATTGTAGTCAACCTGGCTTTTATATGGCATTACGTCATTCTTGTGTGTCCAGGTATTTCAACGCGTGCATGCATTTATAATCTCCGCTAGGGCTGTGATGGTATGGATTGTTTTGTTACCGTGGTGATGAAACCACCCAATCAATGTGATATGGTGGTTTACCGCGGTACCCCCAGTCACCGCTGCCACCACAGACCCAGCCAACACAAACCAACCGCCGTTGCTGCTGCCACCGCCGCCACCACAGCCCCAGCCCCACCCACTGCTGCTAGAAGATTAATTCCAAGATGCAATCTTACCTTTTTTTCTGGCATACTGAGCTAGTGTGAAAAGTTTTGTTTCTCCATATTTTAATTTCAATAAATTGTGGAGATGACAGTCATAGGCTTAACACCACGATAGATATCACATTACCGCGGTATTACTGTTATCCCAGCTCTAATCTTCAGTATTGCAACTTCTCTGTCTTCCTCAGCACAGAAAAATGTGTGTGTGCGTGTACAAAAGCCTCGCTGCCAGGTGTGCCTGGGCTTCTTGTGTGTATTGAATCTTTTGGGGGTGGTGGTGGGGACACCGCTGACGTTTACATGTCTCTGAGGTCTGCGTGTATTTGGCAGACGCTGGCGCTCTGGACTCCCCTGCCCAGTCAATTAGGCCGAGTGTGCTGGTTGGTACACAGACCCATTTGTGTGTGTGTGTGTGTGTGTGTGTGTGTGTGAGACAGAGAGGTGGAAGGTGTGTTTTCAATCAAATGCTGCTCAGTTTTTAAGCAAATTTCTGAAGACGTCAGCAGTTTTTCCATGAACTAGACTTTCGGCTGTAACAGCATTATAGCATTAGAATAGCACCTGTGACCAAAGGCATTATTTTAGTGTTAGCTTGTTGTGTTTTCATACATGTGTTAATGATATATTGTTGATGTTACTTACCTGGTTTGCTGCTAACACAGACCAGAGACAGCGAGTAGTTATGCAGGCAGTGGGGAAAAAAAAGCATATTTCTTCATTGATGTTTTCTCATGAGGAGTTACCCTCACTAAACTTTGATGAATGCATCTGCTGGACTGTTTTGCTGCCACTTGACTTAAATGTTGGCAGTTTTTCAGAACTCTTTATATAGATCTTTGTGGTTGTGTTGTAGGTTGCTGTGGAGATCAGTCATTTTCCCTCTGTGTTCGGCATGATTTGCATAGTACCTGTGCGGCAACACTTCACCGCTCTTGTATCCAAAATATTTCACGGTAAGAGACGTGCTGTTCTTTTTCGATCCTCTATATCGACCACATTTTTTTTTTGTTTCCTTAAGGCTTCAAGACCACTAACTTGGCTTCATTTTGTTGCTCTTTGCTATTTGTCACTAGCATGCACATGGGTAGAGCTGTGTGATATTACGATATATATCGTAGTGCAATATAAAAATGTCTATCGCAGGATATAACCCACTGTTGTTTATATCATAATTTTAATGTGTAGTCTACTTGATTAGCTCTGCTGCTACACGAACATAAATGTTACTCTGGTTGTGATCTAGATACGCTGTGTAAAGCACAACTAAATGCTAGAATGACAGTTGGACGAACCAAATGTATCATGCTCGGGAGTAAACCGACATAAAGCATAATGGTGGAGGCGAGCGCAATGGAAAGCAAAAATAACAATACCAGTAACGATACATCAGAAAAAAAAATTGGCTTATAAAATTTGTCCATATCGCGCAGCACTACACAGGGGGCGGGCATTAAGGGCAATAGGGGCTCTAATTCTAATCTAATTGACCAGTTATATTGACATACAGAGTGTCAATGCTTGGCACATGTACTACCATTTACTGCAGTTCAAACAGTCTTTTTTTTCAAAATGTATATTGTGGATGATATCACCATGACTGCAACTTTTGGATATATTGTGCTGCCTTATTTGTTGCCACATTAACAGGTCAGGTGTCTTACTTTTTATTCGTGGGAGGGATAATTCACTTGCCCCTTACCTTTGATAGGGACATGTCCCCACCTTTTCATTTCATCAAGGCCTATACCTATGCCTGTAAATCTTCAGTGAGCATGAAAAAATCTGGATTTAAGAAGTAATTTCTGCTCCTTCTACATCTTGTGTTTTTCACCTTATTTGCTCTTCATGTTCTGAGCTCTTTGGCAATGGTGAACATCAGACATGAGGCGGTGTCCTTGTGACTTAATTACAGATTTCAAAATTTTGTTGAATTATTAGACCGTGGATGTGTGGAGCAATGGGCAGAAGGGGTGTGGTTGTTTGTGCTGGTTGTGGGCAGGGTAACCTCTGGTGAGTGAGTGTGAGATAGATGTCCTCATTTGCCCTTCCCTTGCTGTCCCTGGGGTGTTTGTTTGTGTGTGTGTGTGTGTGTGTGTGTGTGTGTGTGTGTGTGTGTGTGTGTGTGTGTGAGTTAGCACGCAAGCAAATGCACTGGTGTGTGTGTGTGTGTGCGTGCGTGTGTGTGTGAATGTGAGTCTGTGTGTCAAACAGGGTTCAGACGCCCGGTCACCCCATATATCTCCAACGCAGCAGACAGGTCTGGGGTTCTGTTGCTGATGTACTGTCTTCTTTCATTACTGAGCAGGACCAGGAGCAGGCCCAGACTCTCTCTCTCTCTCTCTCTCTCTCTCTCTCCCTCTCTCTCTCTCCCTCCCTCTCTCTCTCTCTCTGTCTCTCTCTCTCTCACACACACACACACACACGCACACACGTATGGTCTTGCTGTGACAATTAAATGCGACTGGAAACACTGGAAGAATCTGCTTAAAGTGAAGGAGACGGCTGGAAAACAGCTTGAGATTGATGCATGTTGAATTACCTTCACAGCGCTGCCAGATTCATATAAACTCCCATGCCCCCCCCCACACACACACACACACACACACACACACACACACACACAACCACAATGGGCCACACTGTGCAAGTCTTGTGACAGGATGACTGACAGAAGGGCAGGCTGTTGCCACATGACTTCCTCTCTCTCTTTCTCTACAAACACACACACACACACACACACTTCCCTATGTTCCAGTGTTAATAAATTGTGTCCCAGCAGCTGTGCGATATGATCTGGCAATGACGTCCAGTAGCCACAGACTCTCGTCCTTCCTGTTTCTCTCCCACTTCCTGTCCATCTGAACCTACCCAGCAACACATCCCATAGTTTGTGGATACAGTTTTATGAGTGAAATCCTGGCAGTTAAGAAAGCTTTTTTGTTGTTGTCTTATACTATACTGCTGTACTTTTTCCAAGTGCTTTTTACTATCTTTGTACCTCCTGGAAACTCAATATTAAAACACAATATAAAAACAGAAATGTAAAGCAAATGTAAGCATATACACCTACCTGTCTCGTAGGATATTGACCCCCTGACCCCCCTGAAGTGTGAGAGACATAACACTAGGGCTGCGTATCGTTCAAAATTTTTTGATACAGTAACAATTTTGATACCTTTGTTTCGATACCCGGTCTAGAATGATACTTTTTTCGATATGTCAGTAAATATTTGTGTAATTTAGGTCTTAATCATGGTCATCTTCAATATATTGTACCCATATGTAATGTATTATTATTATTATTATTATTATTAGCAACTCAATAAGTCATTTTTGTGTAATTTGGGCTATAGACAATGGTCTGATGATGATCAACAGGCACAGGCTGCAACCCTTACTCTTTAGGACCCTGGGGAATGACATGTTCCCCTGTCCCTAGTGATATCTGACCGCTGGAAATGCGTTAACGGAGATCGAAATGGAGGCCGGAGGGTTGACATACAATCTGGACGCACATACAGAAATGGTAATAAAAGGAAAGACGTTTGCAAGATGTTAATTTTTAAAAAAAAAAAAGATCATAATATTGCAGTATCAGCCAGGTTTCTCCAAACAATTTCCAAAATCGGTTGGACTTATCGGGTTAAATTAAAGTTAAATAAAAAAAATCCTACTGCTAGAAAGGGTGTCAGTAGCAACAATAGTGTGTGTGTGTGTGTGTGTGTGTGTGTGCGCCTTGGTCTGACTAGACTGACGTTAGAGTCTGAGTGTTACTAAATAGGTCAGTCATTAAGCCTTCTAACTAGGCTAACTAATTAATCGCTACTTTATTATTTGAATTCTGGATTTTATTTTGTTATTACATCCATATCTATCTGTGTGTGTCTATGTACACTATATGTATATAATAGAGAATAGAGAGACATTTAGCACAGAGCAGAGCAGTCAGGGGAAGATTCCAGCAGTGGATAATTGGCCTTAAGCCATTCCTCTGGCCTGCTGCTCTCTGAATAATACATGGTCTTTTTAATGAAGCTCTTTTTTGTTGTCTTTTTACTTCTCTAGGATGTAGGGTAAAATTAGCATACGCCTGTGTCTGCATCTTAATGGGGCTTTGACTACTAAGGCTCGGGTCGTGCTCGCAGCTACTCCCACTCTTATTGATCTTAGTTTAAAGGTAAGATGAGGATAGCCACAACGAGAATTCAACCAAGTAGATGCAGACAATGTGGCATCATCAAAGTCCTTTCATAATGATGAAGGAACGGCGGCTACACGCTGCTTTGTCTTGTGATACCGGGGATGTAGCGTCACCTTTCTGAAGCTAAGACTACGGTTCTTAAAACTAAATATGAGGAGAAAACATGAATAAATGTTTAGTTTTATATGCATTTCTTTTCCACTTTCTTCATTTTAATGGTCTTTTCTCTGCAGCAAATGCCTCCAAAGTACATGCACATAGAACATTTTCACATGAGGCTTACAGTAAGAGCCTCTCACCGCCGTCCACATCTGAGAGGGCCGTCTCTTTTTGCTCCTTAAGTGCTGGAGTCTGGATGGTTTGAGCCTGTCCTTGAGTGGGGTAAGAGAGCATTCCTCAATCATTGGGGCATGTACAACAGTTCCCTAATCCTACCGTAGACCCTCCTTTCATCTACAGGCTAATGCTTTGTAAGGCACTGAGCTGTGATCAGGCCCAGCACTGGTGGTGGAGCCGAGCAGGTCAAAGGGGGCAAAGTAGAAACAGAGTGAGAGGAAAGAACGAAAGCAAGGAAAACACAGCAAGGAGTTTAAAAACGGCACTGTAGTTTTGGGAGCAATTAAGGTGTCAATGTCTGTATCCTCTGTTGGTGGTCGTACAATGGTTGACAGTTATGTGACATGCAGCGTAGGACGGAGACGTATGAAGACAATAGAGGGCTCATGGTGTGTGTGGAAATTGATTTGTGAATCATGAAATGGTAATTTCTCAGGAGCCTTTTGAGTGCGGTGGCTTCTTTATGATGAAGATGACAAATTACGTTCTCTACACAGGCAATGTTTGGCTGCTGATTTGTTAGTGTTTACTGTAGACTAAGAAGCAGCAGCCGAGTGATTTTACAACATCTGCCTTCATTTGTCCAGGCCATCAAGTCACCAGCCTTGCAAATGATACTAGCTTTCTGTCATTTCTTTATTGACTGATTTGTCACGAGCAAAGAGGAGTGGTAAGTTGAGAATATCACGCGCGGCAACAACAATGCTGGCCTAACAAACCACTCTTGGCTCGGATTCTGTTTTCTCCGAACGGAGTTGCCTGGATAATTAACCTGTACATTAACTTCCCAGCTGATAGGAAACGGCATGTGGATATGAGCTCAGTGAGTCATGGAGATTGATCCTGAGTGCGATGGGATGGCAGAGGCAGGAAGCCTCGCTGTTTGGCAGACGCTGGCATACCTGTCAATTCTCACATTCTGTTCAGTCTACCAGGTTCAGAGAGAGTCTCATTTCCCGGTTTGGCTCGGGAGGGAGCTTGGCACGGGAACAGAATAAGACGTGAAGTTACAAGATGCTGCCTTGCTGGGATTGTGTACCAGCAAACTTTCTGACAGCTTGAGCAACCGACTGGCTCTCTGTGATGCACTGAAGTCACGGCTGGGTTGCTGTTTCGGCTGACAGCATGCACAGTTATCATCTATCTATTGAAAAGTATTGTTTTATTTTGACGGAGTGTCAAAATGACAGCAAGCTTGTCATATAATATTACACTTGGAATGTGACTCCTCATCCAGTGAGTGGTATGTTCAACAGGAAACTCCATTTATGATGTAACGCTTCAGTTTAGTTTCCCACTTTGTCGGAAACCGAATTACCAATAATCACCGGTTCCCTGTGCTGCGTGTATTACTGTTATTGGGTAGTTGGTGATCACTTGTCGCAGCCGATGGTGCACACCATTGCACATCTTTAGCTGTTTGGCACAAACCTTTCCTCTGTGCTGGGTGAAAGCCTGTGGGACTGCAGGTCAAGCCACCGCTGGGCACCGGGCAGCGAGTAATGGGTTAGTGGCAGCAGGCACTGGGCACTGGGCAGAGAGTTGGGACACAATAGTGCAGGGCTAGTCCAGGCTAAAATCGGGCCAAGTAGTTGCAATCAGTGGTGCATGAGGAGATCTGGCACAGGGTTTCAGCTGCCGCTCGTCTCCTCGGCAGCGAGCTGTAGTGATGAGGCTACTCTCTGTCCTGTCTAAATTAGCCCTATTCTGCATTCACTTTACCCCAGAGGAGAGAGGCACACTTTCTTTTTACTTATATGGTTGTATTCAGGAATAATTTGTTTTACCCTGTAACATTTCATCCTAATTTCATTGTATGCATTGTCATATAATGACAATAAAGGCTTTTGATTTTGATTTGATTTTTTGACATCCTAACACTTTTCAAAAAGAAGTCCTGAAAAGGATTTATGTAATTTGTCATTAAAGTGAAAACAGAGAGACAGTAAAAGCAGCAGGTACCCACTCATATATATATATATATATATATATATATATATATTAGATTAAAATGGAAGCGGGAGATTGTATTGTTGTGAAGTTCATGGGCAGCCATCATCGATACCCAGAGGAATTTATTTGACATAACTGAACTACTGAAACCAATTTAATCTATATTAATTTCATTTTTCGGGAAACCTTACTCTTCATATTTATTATTTTTATACACACTGCCATTTACAGTTTTACGCAAAGACACATTTTACATGTTTATATATTAAACAGACCTAATACAGTCCTGAAATTAAGCTGAAATCAAACAAATGTCTTTCAATCTGACCAGTAATCTGCAGATTATTATCTTGATTGATCAAGTGATCTTTTTGTCTTTAAAATGCCACAAAATAGTAAAAAAGTATCAGTCACTTTTAGCCCAAAGATGCATATTCGTATCAGTTGTTATGTCGAAAGATATTAAATTTACAATGATATAACAGAAAAAATAAGTGAATCCTTGCAACACTTAAGTTTGAAATGTGGCAGACAAACTTTTATTAAAAAAAATAGAAATAAACAGTCACAAATCTCTGGGAAATTATCAGGAAATTATCTGACCAACAGAATAAATGAAAGGAAAAGAGAGGAAAAGACACTACCTGCTGAGTAATTGTTTCTCAGTCTTTATGCATGATTGCAAACTAATTGAGTTTCTGTTCCCATTCTCTATTTAATTGGTGACCGTGTGGATTCTTTGGATCCTCTTGTATACAGCCACATGGCGCAGCTGCGTTTTGATCTGGATTCACATGCTTTTGGGCGACTTTCACCATCATCTATTTTTAATAAGCACACCACTATTGTGGAACGGCAATGAACGGGAGACCTCGGATCATCAGCGCCACTTGCAGCAGCACCAACGATGTTAAATTAACTATGTGAAGGCAGCTGCTCTTTGAGCTCAAACACTTTTGTTGTGTGGTGAAAACAATGAATAATTCTCTTTACACCCCATATGTGGGTGTTGGGAGCAGGGCAGCAGGCAGGAGTAGCATCCACAGCTCAGATCAAAAGCCAGGCGAAGTTCAGAATGAACGCGCATCAGGAGCGGTAGGGGAAGGCGGAAATGCAGACGAGTGTTTGTTTGTGTGAGGAAGAGAGCCCTTCTGTACCATACGGCAATAAAACAAGATGTGTGTGTGTGTGTTTGTCTGAGTGAAAGAGTGAGGATGTTTACATGTGATGAGTGAGTGTTCACCTTTGGAGATGACATCTGCGCGAACGGCTCACTGTTGTTCCCCGGCTGGTAAAAGATGTGTAGCAGCCCAGATGCATTACAGTTGACACCAGCAGTAATAAGTGAAACACATGACCTGGGCCTGAGGTGGGATGAGCTGTTTATTAGAGTCAGGTGCAGTTTGACCCCAGAACAATCTTTGAAATCAGAGCTGCAATGATTAATTGAGTAATCAATTAGTTGTCCAGCTTTTTACCTCCGCCAAGGAGGTTCTGTTTTCACCGGGGTTTGTTTATTTGTATGTTGGTTTGCAAAATAAGTCAAAACGTGGATGGATTTTGTCAAAATTTTCAGGGTTGGTCAGAAGTGGGCTAACTTAAAACTGATTAATTTTGGTGGTGCCGTTGAATCGGATCCGATCACCACCAAAAATGAATCAACTTTAAGTTAAGCTACTTCCGGTCAATCCTGAAAATTTTATCATAAACCGCCCATAACTTTTTGAGTTACTTTGCAATTTGTTAAACCAACAAAAAAAACAAACAAGCCCTGATGAAAACATAACCTCCTTGGTGGTGGGGATAACTTTAAATAAATAAAAAACAGTCGCCGCCGCCGCCTTGGCGGAGATCTGCGCTCTCTTTTTATTTAGTCCTCCATGACAGTAAATTCAGTAACTCTGAGTTTTTGGACAAAACAGAACATTTTACCTCATCTCAATGCTTTTTCACCATTTCTGACATTTTATAGAACAACTACTTGAATTCAGAAAGTTATCATCAGATTAATCAGCTATGCTAATTTTCGTTAGTGCTGCCTTATTTTTGTTTTCTTTAATAACTTTCTGTAAACACGCTATGATGCCAACAATGTCGAATTTTTTTATCGTACCAAACAGACACCAAAAGGCTGTTCAATCCACAGGGAAACAGCTCGCTCACCTTAGACAGAAACATTCCTTAACAAAAAAATAACAGAAAATAAAAAAAACCTGACAATTTTAATCAAGACAGTTCAACGTGCCTTGCTGCAACCTAACAATCTCTGTGAGATCATTTTCTCTCACTTAAGCTGTGATACCCATGAAGCTTCCGCCAACCCAGAAACATCTTCAGAAAATGAAGCCAGCCTGTTGGTGTGCAGTCTGCAGGGCATTCACCTGCCTGACACTCACACAGGGAGAGAGAGAGAGAGAAGCAACTCGTTACCAAGCTCCTCGACATTGATCGTGACAGATTTCTTTTTTTATTTTGCGTTGAAAGGAAGCGCCGGAGTGCAGCCGGTTCAGTAACTCACTCAGGAACATTTCGAAGAACGGACAGAGAAGTTTATTATTAGCCAATAATTCCAGCAGCTGCAGTCAGGCAGTCAGTCTATATGAGGAAATATGGGAAAATGATGCAGTGTGTGTTTACCATGATTTGGTTTGGAGGAGGAATCCAATAAAGATGATGAAGAAGCCTCATCTCCGCACCTCGCAGGGCTGGGCTGGGTGGCGGAGTATTCAGCGGAGTGATGGGAGAGGGAGCGCAGGGAGAGGGAAGTGATTACTGTCGTTAAGTTGACAGGAAATGTTGCATCTCCTTGACGTTTAGTAATGATCGCAGCAGCTGGGAACAATAAAACTCCAACATTGTGCAATTATTGGCCTGCCTCACTTACATTGGATAAAAGTAATAATGCACATTATCCCCACGTCCCCCTTTTACGGTCGCACCAGCGAGGGAGCAGAGGCAGCAAATGAGATTTCCTGCACAGGAAGCTGAGTAGGCCGACGAGTGTGATTGACTGGGGGAAGACTTCCTGCTGCGTCGTGCGATGTGACTACTCTCACTATCAATTCATTTTGTTTTTTTCTCTCCTTTTTATTTTATTTCCCATGATTTGACTCCACGCCTTGGAGACAGAGAGGGAAGATTAGAAAGTTAAAACTAAACCCAGAGAGTGTCGACAGCAACTTGGATCCGTGACAGACGGAAACCACAAACATTTACTGTTGGCAGCAAGTTAACAAGATATGAGTGAGAGAGGGAGGCCGAGACCATTTTATTCAATTAGCCAACATACAACTGATTTCATATTTTATTTTGTAATTATTTGTTTGTAACCATTTGTTTTCTTCCATTCTGATATACTACATATCTCTGACTTTTATATATTTCTCATTTCATTATTTTTAATTATTATTAGGGCTGTCAGATTTGCGCGATGGTAACTCTGCTTGGACAAACTGCCTGCATGAAGCAGAACTCCTCTCCTAAAAAAAAATCAAGGAAATTAAAAATGCAGTCGTAACTAATGATCAAACATGCTGATAAAATTAAATTAACCATCTTTTCTGAATCTGTCCAAGCTTCTCTAATAATTCTGCAAAAAATAATCCACCAAAGAGCATCATTATGCATTAAAGCATTAATGCTTTCAGGCAATGCAAGTATAGATACCATCACGCAATTATAATTTAAACAAATAAAATAAGATATATACAAAAGTCAGAGGTACATAGTATATCAGAATGGAAGAAAACAAATTGTTACCGTTGCACAAATTAACGCTGATTGTGTTAATGTGATAACTTCTACAAACCTGCTGTACTAAGCTAAGCTAATGACGCTCATCACTGCCATCAGGCATTTTAAGAAAAAAGGAAATAGCAATGGCAAACATTTTTATTTATGTAAAATATTGCTGCATAAATGTACATAAGTATCATTATTGATCAGTTATTCATAATACGTGTATGCAGTGTTTCACTTGTACACATTCATGCAAATAAGTACATTTGAATTTGAAAGCCATGTGAGAGAGATACTAAAGTATCATCTTCCATATTTAATTGAGGCGTACAGTACTGATGTTGGAGTGTTTTGACCTTTCCTCTCAGCGTGAATGTGTGTGTGTTGAATGAGTTTGAGGAGGATATGACCAGCTGAATATTAATGATTGATTAGTCCTGTCATGGCAGTGCATAAATATCAAGGGTGCATTTGTACTACGAAGGGCATGTTAGAGTACCTCTCCTTTTCTCTTCTCTTTTCAGGCCTTAATTAAAAATTTTCCCATGATTTCCTAAGTAACGACCAGTATTACTGATACTGCACAAGAGGAGCGCTGACTGGAGTAAATCATCCACAAGGTCAATCCTGGGGTTGAAAAGCGTTTAATTTTTTTAATCTGCTTTTGCTTGTTGACTCATCAACAACATCAACATCCTCCTTCACGAATCCTAAAATATATTGCCGAGGGCCTCTGTGACATTGCGTAGGAGCACCAAAACCTTAACCGTCTCCAAAACAGGCTTTCTTTTTCGAAAGAAGGAAACTAGTTTTATCTTTGTCTAGTGCCCGGGCTTCCTGTCTGGGGGTAGTTTCAAGAACAAAAGAAACATCTCGTTCTGTTGAAGAGAGGAGTGAAGCAGAGTAAAAACCTCAGAGTGCCTTCTCAGAAACTCCTCTGACACCGGATGCTTACTTCTAGATATATTGAGTGTGAGGTTGTGTGTCTCTTCCGGGATGCTTCTACCTTTTTTTGAAGGAAGTTATCAAAAACCTCGCTCTTTCATCTTCTCTGGCCCCAGCGCTCTCCTCTCCTCCTCCGCAGGTGGTTTCCCCTCCAGTGCCTTCACTCTCTCCTCTCACTCACAGCTTCTTCACCCTAACCTCCGGAAAACAAACACACAAACACACACACACACACATCGCTGGCCTCAAATAACGTTCCAATAACTCATAAAAATAGGGTGTACAGTGAGCGCTCTTTCACCATCCCTGCCGCCTCTTCGCTCACTCATCTCAGAACATAGAGGTAGATAGATGATACGCTGGCGATGATTAAGTAATGTTTATTTCATCGCGGCTTGTATCAGTTGTTATGAGTCACGACAGGGTGCTCACTCTGGTGGAGAAAGAGTTCACGTTCAGTGGGAGGCTTTGGGAAACTACCTCTTTCTCTCCTTCCCACAGGTTTGACCTGTTAGTGTGTACGGCCAAAGTGGTAGCAGCTTTCCTCTCAACGGTCAGAAGGTTTCATATGGTGATAATGTTGCTCTGAGATAGATATATTTGGGTGTGTATGAATATATGATAAACCTGCTTGTCCAAATGGATAAATGCCACTGTCGTCCCCACATGCCTGAGCCGCGGGAGAAAAAAAAAATAACGAATATCTCAGCGCTTGGATTCTTATTAGCCTATAACTGACTTGCCAATCGTCTCAGGTCACTGTTTGTCGCACGTCTCACCAGTCAGACAGTGAGACGGCGAGCGGGATGTGGCAAACTCTTTGAAAAGCCTCCTCTCTGTTTCTGTTTCTCTCACCCCTCTCTCCCAAAGTTTTCCTCTCTCTGGCTGGGCGGCTGCAGGTTTCCAAACAAACTAGCTGAAACATGTTGTCTGTGAGTCCGTCCGTCCAGCCCTCCTGCTGGGCACCAAAGCTGCCATCCACAATGTAAGCAGGTGGCGCTGGCATCCCAGGGAGAACGGGCAGAGCGCGTGGGCGTCACATAGGCGACGCCAATCCAAAATTCCCAGCTGACCTCCAAACCAAGGCTATGGCTGCACTCGCCAATCTCCGGCTAGTTTTGGGTTTATCTGTGTCTTTCTCTTGCTATCTTGTTTTGCCAGCTGCATTCACATGTTCTATTAAACATCTCAATTTTGACATTTTGTGCTTTTACTTTGTTTAAACATCTCACATGCACGCCTTCCTCTCCCTCTCTCTCTGTGTTTGCTTTGTGGGGGTGCTGTTTAGCCGAGTGGGACTCGCAGCAGGCCCCAGGCCAGCCGCCTTCGGTTGGACGTTAATGAACGGAACAGGAGTGGGCACATCTGATGAAGCTGGCCATGCTGTCAACTGATTTTCATCTGGTGTGTGTGTGTGTGTGTGTGTGTGTGTGTGTGTGTGTGTGTGTGACAACAGGTGCAGACCAGCTCTCTATGCACTGACAAAATACAGACTCTGCTGTGCCAACACAGGTGATTTCTACCTAGAAAGGCACACACAAACACACATCCTTGCTGCAGTCTTACTTTTTCCCCTCCTATTCTTTATTGAAACTGAGAATGCCTTCAGACCTAAGTGACAGTTTGATTACTTAGATTATCTTGAGAGTTTGAACTTCCACCATCTCCACCGGGTCCCCCATTCATAAATTATAAATCGTTGCCTTTGAGCTGACGATGTAAAACCAGTCTGATAGACAAACAAGGAAACACCTGTCACATACAGCCCTCAGTCAAACGACTCACTCGCAAGCAACATGCACACACCCAGTGGAAGGTCTGAGTGACAACATCCTGTTCCTCTCTGGTTGTCAACAGGCCTGAAGCAACAACAGTGTAAGTGTGTGTGTTCATTAGAATAGTACCTGTCTGGGGCTCCCTTAGCCACCTGGCTTTTCAAACAGAAGCAACTAACACTCCTAATCTCTCTCTCTCTATATGCCACAGGCGGACTAGATCCGAAGATGCATCAAAAACAACAAAACCGAACATCACAGCGTTCCCAAATGTCACATTACTGTGTGTCATACACGGACAGAAGCTAACGAGACGGGGAGATGGGGAACGTGATTCTCCTTGGAGAGAGACATTTTTTTTTTTTCGCTGCCGTCCGAGTCCAAAAATAACAAAGAACAAAGGCGGATAAATGAGTGAGTTTTTGAGCACAGGCTAGTGGGCTTTGGCAGCACCGGCCAGGCAGGAGGGGAGGGAGAGCTAGCTAGCGGCCCGTCCACACATCTGTCCACACAGCACGGGGTGGGTTCCAGCGACACCCACAGAAACAGGCTTAACCTTCTCTTCCCCCCACCACCTGTTCATTACTATGGGCCCCCCCACCGAGCCACCACCATTCTGCTCTTCTCCTCTCACCCGTTCCCTTGTTCTTGTTCGCTCTGTCTGTCGCTACTCGTTCCAGTTCTCTCTTTGTTATCCTGCCGCTTTTTTTTATTAATTTTTTTCTACCCAATCTCTCCCATTTTATTTTGCTTATTTTAAATTTCTCAGCAGTGCTGTGTTATTGTCTCATCCCACCATCTCTTCCCGACGAGGCTTTTCCGGTTGAAGTTAAAAATCTGTGCAACTGAAAAGATTCTCTGACGGGAAGGGATCATCAGACAGGTTGTTTTAACGAGTGCGAAAGAGAACCAAGTGGCCGGTTTATGTGCTGGGGGAGGCTTTTGATGAATTGTCTGTGAAAGTGCATCAGTCTACCCACATCTTCAAACCCCCTGGTGCCTCTTGTCTGCTTTCAGACCCATTTTTCTCCACATTGTTGGTAATTTGAGCATTCTCGCTCATGGCATCATTCATAGTTGGCCCATTTAAATCCCCTCAGAAATTCAATTTAGAGAAAGGAAATGACAAGATTTAGTTTATTGAGGTATGCCAGAACATCTATGAAAATCAGACATGGGAATATGTGAGATGGTGAAACCCTCATCATTGCTGCTCCCCTTTGTTACTGTGTTGGAAAAAAAACAACACTGGATATTCTCTGTACTTGTTGGAGCATTTGTTATTGATCATCATTTAGTCAGGGTGAATCATGAAGTAGCCACTACTTCTGAGTTATCTGTGTGACTTTAGGGACGCCATTTCATCAAAAGTAAATTATAATTTCCACATAGTGGGAGGGATTTTTGCTTGTAGCTCCATTTTTTGTATACCATAATTTCTGTCCAAAACAAAAAAAGAGAGAAAAAAAGAAAAACAAACTGCACCCGCAGTCTCTCATATGGTACCACAGTGAGAGCAACTTGGCATCAGCTTATGCCATCATTGTACACAATGTGGTATATTCCAAATCAGCCAATTGTTATTTTTAAATGTGAAAGTGAAATCACATTGTGGGCTGAGCATGCAAGGAATGCAAATATCAGTCATGGAAACCTGCAAAGGAAACATGTAATATTTTTAAATATCGCACAGGTTTTGCAGACACATGTCCAAGCTGTAGACACTGTAGAATACGTATCATCAAACCTCGTTTCAGTCTGACTCTAATGATCAACTGATGGGCCTGCAGGAAGCTCTCACTTGCATTGTTGTTTCAAATTGGAGAATGAAACACAGCGGGAAAAGCAAATAACTACAGTCTGTCATTCCAGCCCTCTGCTTCTGTGTGTTTTTAGTGCACTTTGTTGACTTGCTTTCTGCTCTCTCAGATTCTGCATAACTCCACTTATTCTTTTTGACTCTTTAATTGCTTTTGCACAGTGGCCCTGATGATGATAAGGAGGACTTGGTGACAACATCTCAATTTCTCTCCCCAACTGAACGCTCTCCGTTTCAATTACCCTTGCCGTTTTCCTTGCCGCCCTCACTCTCTTGCCTCCAAATATATTTCATTTCCCTTAAGCCCTGCTGCTTCTAGTATCTGATGGCGTCTCACTCAGTTATCCATGCATGGTATTATCAGGAAGACGGGCCCTCACTGCTCACTGAGAGGGAAAAGGCTGCAGGGCCCTTATTACATACCAAATATCAGACTCCATATTCAAATCCAGAGTAGCTGGCTGTGGGGGAATATGCCTCAACTGGTTCAGCTTGTTAGGAGTTTTGCACTGGCCTATGCAGATTGGTGAAATTGGCATTGAATGTATTGTTTTTCAGCATTTATTCAGTCATCTTTCTCTACGCAGAATGTGAGTCAAACTGGTATATTTGCATCTGGGAGGATGAAAGCAATCTGAGAATGTGCGTAATGGTGTGCAAAAGGACACTAAATCTAAAAAATGTAATTTGATAGTGCCTTTTAGCACGTGCAGGGAATGTATTCTGAACTGTCATGACATCAGTGGATTCAAAGGAGTGAGCTCTCTAAACAATGAAATCATTAGCAGCAGATTTTCCAGGTTGCTCACCTATTAAACACTGAGAACAAGGAGGTAAGAAGCTGGATGAGGCCACTGGGTTTTCTGCAGCGTTACAAAGAAAACAATGAGACGATCAAACGGTGTGATATCATATTGTTTTACTGCCTCCCCCAAAAGCTCAAAGTAATATTCTTTCCATGTTTGAAAATGACATCAAAATCTCTCCCAGGATTTTTATTATGGCATCAGTATGAGTGCATGCCATGGCAGTTTTCCCACAGAGAATGAACTCGTATAGTAATTACAGAGCAATGAATGCTCAACAATAAACATGTAAACTATTCAAGTCTGCTGAGATAAGATAGTGTTCAAGCACCTTTTTATTGCACACAGTTCCCACATTTCAGGGTGTTCAAAGGTCTCTTACACAACCACAGATGTCCATAAAAAGCAGCAGTACTTCATCAAAGCAGAGAGGGAATAAATATATGTCAGAGATGAGCTACTGGTGATTAGGTTTGTTAACAGAAGGCAGCCCCTTTCATTTTCAGTCCAGCCCACACAGTGGAAAAAAAAAAAAATCAAATTAAAACATTTGCCGTTTCTAGTTGATCTGTTGTGAAAACCTATATTTGACTTTTTTCAACGAATAATTAATTTGATAATCCAATTTTTAATCAGACTGAAAGAAACTGAACATTATAATGTCGGTCTTACACCTACATAATGATTATAAACTGCTCATTCTAGAGAGATACAAGCAGCAAAAGCAAACATTTTCTTTTGATTTATTTGAAAATAAAAAAAATAAAATATTAACATGTGAAATACATCTTAAGCCTGATGGTGGAAAAATTGGGATAATTTAGTTTAATATCATGATGTGAAGTGTGTCATGTGATGCAGTATAATATTATTAAGGTTAGCCCTGTTCTCCTATTCTCTAATATCCAGTCTTTCTTTTATATATTCTCTTATATTCTTATGTGTGCAAAACCTGTTTAAATGCAGCAAATAATGCTTACTTTTTATTATTGGTTGATCTGCTGACTTATTTATTCAATATTAAACTGTCAGAAAATAGTGAAAGTCATCCACCTCAGTCTATAGTCTAGCCTTTAAATAGAAAAATTCCAAATTCAGTTCAAAGGATAGGAAATCATTTAAATGAAAGAAGTCACGAAAATACTTAAATAGTGAATTGATTATCAAAATCTTAAAAAAGGACCATTTTATTGTGTATCCATTCCTGCTTTCCATTCCGGCTGCCTTTTATTATTCCAAAGTAAAACAGTATAATAGTTCTGTGATGATTGCTGTGAGATGACAGTCCATATGTGTTTCATGAATGGTGGGAACTTGTGATTTTTTTTGGTCAGCTTTATATTGTCTTTGATAACAGCTCAGAGGTGGGCGAGTTTGTTTGCCGTAAAACAGCCGGCAGAATCTTTCATGTGTGGACTTTATGCAATGATGCGGGCCTATCAACGTGTTTGTTCACTCTGTTATTGAACTGTTATCTTTGTGACAAGAAGACACTCAATACCAGTGCAGATAAAGATGAAAAGCATGGACGTTGCTGTTTTCTCCCTTTCTGTTTCAAACTGAGGGCCTCCTGCTATTTTCAGTGCCGGTGGACTGAAGAAAGATACAGGTGGCTGGAAACGAGACAGATCAATGTTGTAAAGTCTGAGCCTTAATAACACGGGGCTCCGCGCTCACATCACACAGGGCTTTTATTAATTTCAAAAAGCCATTGGACACATTTGCAGGCTTTTTAATGTTGCAAACACATCTTCCAGATCCTCTGATTTATTTATTTATATACACTTAAAATATGAGAAAATAGTTGAAACGCCAGCTCACATTATGCCCAATGCGTCTTCCTCTCCCTTATTTTCGGAGCTAATTCAATTTCCCTCAGACAGACTCTCACACGCTGACGCTGTCTCCATTACAACGCGCAGCCCGAGCACAAGCATTCATTAATTAGTGGCATCGTTGTCTTTTAATTATGCATGTGGCTTATTAGGCGCCTCACCCGTTCGCCCAAGCCTTCCCTTCTTACACTCCCCTCTGTTCCTCGCCGTGCTCATACGGGACCTTTAAACTTCCACCTGCACATTATTGCTCTAATAAAGCTGTTATCAGCCCGTGAAGGAGATGGCAAACAGGTGAGAAAGAGGGAGAGAGAGAGGGAGGGAGAAAGGGAGAGAGAGATGGCAGACGGGCGACTGAGGGTTCTGATATGTCAGCAACAGAAATTAGCTAACTGCGCTCCCGACTGTGACACAGGCAGGGAGAGCATAAACCCACCAACTCCTCTCTCTCTCTCTTCTTCTCTCCTTTAACTCTCGCTCTCTCCTTCTGCAAACCACACACAGAGAGGGAGGGAGAGAGAGAGAGGGAGAGAGCGTCAGCCGGTGAATTTTTACAGCTCTCCAAAATCATTATTGGCAATTAGCGTTCGTCAGGGAAGACAGCAGCTGCTTGTAATTACAGGTAGCCCCTCATTACTTCTCAGTGTAGGGGAGAGGAGGGATGGGAGGGAGGGATGGAGAGGAAGAAAACGTGTTCCAGCGCCAGTGTTTATATTTATTTATATATTTCTTTACCTGTGATGTTGAGCCACATGATGTATACGAGCTATAGCGGAGGGATGGAGACTTCAGCAGGTGCAGTTTGAGAGGAGGAGGAGGAGGAGAAGCTAAACTCATTGTAAACAGCCGACGCCATCATGCAAATATTGTGCCGCTGCGGTAGTGTAAGAGTGGTTGTGATTGTGTATATATAGCCGTTGGTACATGCTTATTATGAGGTTTGGATACAGCTATTTACTTCTACTAATTCTTGTGAGCTAAGTTTGGCTCGGTGGAGGGAAGGCTTGGAGTTGTGAGATCTCCGCTTGACACCACACAGGTTGAGGTTGACATGACCTGACATCTCAGGGCACACTTCACTGTTACCATGCCCCAAAAATGAGCACTACATGGCACGGTGAAGCAGCTTTGATATGGTTCAGCCTTGTAATCTAACACCCCCCATCAACGGTTAATGATCGTTTGTGTTGGTGCAGCTTCACCTTCGTCAGTGCCTGACAATTTATCTTGGCAAAGTCATGTATGTGTGGCTACTGCCTGATAGGAATCCAGAAACTCCTTGGAAAGAAGTAATTCAAGAACAGTGACTCCTTGATGGGAGAGGTATTTCCACCTAATCAGCACACTGGAGCTTAAAGCTGGCACAGGCCAAATGGTGCTAGAATTAAAAAGATCTATTTTTTTAATCTCAAGGCAAGCGGACTCATTAAATGATAGCCACTATCTTTTACACAGCATGAGATTTGGCCTTCAAAGAGTTATATTTTTCATACCTTTCAAGCTACGTTACCTCACGTTTTGTGTTTTGTTTTTTTTTTTTTGTTCTGAGCCTTTGGCAAAGTGAAATTGTCAAGCTTTCATTCTGACAGATATGACCATATTTTCTTTATGCATAGCCAAAGAAATGTCATTTGTGTAAATGTTTGTACCAGGTATGGACAAGGTTGACGCTGATTTGACGGCATAGCTGAAATAGTTGAACCTTTACTCATGGAGTTGGAGCAGTGGAGCCTTTAGTAACTATAAAAGGAGATATTTCTGGGGGTGATGAAGATGAGGTAAATGCATACCTCAGCCGGGGGCTAGACTCCTATGAATAGTTAATTAATACCATCTGAATGCTTTATATGCCCTAGTGACAAGGCCTGAAATGCCCCGCAGAATCCGCCATAGCCTAGGCCCTAGAGCAACAATCAGACCAATTAACCCAGGGCAGAAAACAGTGGAGGTGGGGGGTGTAAGCAGCCTGGTAATATGGTGCGCCATCACTTCTGCTGATCCCTTACCTCAGACGGAGCAAGGTTAGGTTCAGTGGGATAGACGCCCTGCTCCATGTCGCGGTGTAGTTTTCTACATGGAGGTCAGGTCCGCTACATGCGAGGCCTCTCTGCAAGGCTAACAGAGGGCATGCTAATAGCAGTCAAACATTAGCCTCTTAGCCTCCGCTGAGGGCTTGGCTTGTTCTCAGAAGAAAGGAACGCCTGAGTTTTCCTCTTTTGTTTCTAAACATAATTATTAGTCTCACTTACACGGTGAATCATTTTCTGTTCATGTGTTCCACAAAGGGAAAAAAAAAACAGTTACAACTGTCAATCTTCTGCTGACTTGCACGACGAGCCGTTGCCCTCCGTCTCCCTCCCCGTCGATCAGCATCACAACAGTATACACAACAGTCAATAAACAGCTCCTTCTGCCAACAACATAAAGCCCCAACCGTGTTCGTGCTAATTCATAAAGCGTCGCAGTGTACAATCTCTTTCAATATGCATATACTATGATTCTCTGTTACAAAAAAAATCTTTAGACCTTGAGGATCTCTGCAAAGCTTTATTCGCTGCGAGGGTGCTGATATTTATTTCCTGCACACACACAGGCTCCTGCTCAGTTACAGTAGAACAACCGGCATCCTGGCAGCGGAATAGCTCACATTTGCAGGGCATCTCTCGTTTCCACTGTAGACCGTCCAACGCAAATACAAAGAACAACTGTCACATTCAAACTGGAGCTGAAATGACTGGCTGGGTTTCGATTCATCTTGTCTGTCCGGGTCTCTCTTTTTTATTCGCTGCCATGAAAAGTTGGAACTGTATGAGAACCCCGCGCTAGAGGGAGAAGATCAAGTGTGTAAGGATTTAACAGATGGAATTGGGACTAAATGAAGCGCTAATGCATGGATGGTATGAATCCACTGTGCATTTTTTTTTTTTTTTTAGAGATCTGATGAGATGGTTTCTTCTCAAGGTGGAAAATAGTTGTTTAATTTCCTCTTAAAGTTACAGAAAATGCATGTTGCTGAAAGAATAATTGTGATTACACTTTTCATATGATAATTTGCAGATTATTTACAGGAAATAAACAGAGATGATTCATGTAATTTCAACAACTTTCCAACTGTAACGAACGATGGATGGATTTTTACATTTGCAGTGAATATCCTTGCAGCGATGCAGGATGAACAGACTTCTCATGTTTAAAATGGCAGCAGCTATTGTGGTGAATACGTAGAAAGAAATGTTCGCTTTGTATGCTTTGGTTATGTTATTTAGCGGATTAATCGTGTCAAAATGCTAATTTGCGCAACGGTAATGCTACTTGGAAATACTGAAATGCGTTACCAGAGACATGTAAATTTTGACCGCCAACATTAGCTCTAATTAGCGCTGTTTGTATGAAAAGAACGTCTCTTTCGCTTTTCTTTTTGGTCCATTTCACGTTACAAATTAAATACTTAAACGATGCTTTTTGGTGGATCAATTGTTTGCAGAATTACAGCTTGGACAGATTCAAGAAAGATGGTTAATCTGATTTTATCAGCGTATTTGAACGTTAGATACAAATGCGTTGGTAGTTTCCTTGATTTTTTTGAGTGGAATTCTGCTTCATGACCTGCATGTCTCTGGCAACACATTTCAGGCAGTTTGTACAAGTAGAGTTGCCGGTCGCGTAAATTGCACGTTAAGCTGTTTAATCCCGTAAACGAGCTAATTTCAACGGCCCTAGATTTTTTCAGTCTGACGTATGCATCTTTTGATAAGCATATTTGAGTAGAAACTTCACATGCCTCAGTATTTTTTACAGTGTGACTGCTTTGATCATACCTAATTTTCAGACATACGCCCCAGGATATTCAAAATGTTTTATACTCAAATCAGTTTTCAAGTTACACAGAAAGCACCAGGCTGCATGCAGTGTTTTTGAGAAAACCATAAAATCAACCCTTATTGGGACTCTCCTGCTGGTTGTTACTGTGGCAGCTTTGAGAAATATTGTCGTTTTGTTCTACTGATGCTCGCGGTGCTGCAGTGCTGCATTTTAAACTGTTGAGTCAGATTTCATTTACCAGCTCTTTCATCTGTTTTAACTCGGTGAGGCGAGGTATCGCGCTGTGTGTGTGTTCCTGCTTAAGCAGCGAAGATATATGTATAAATTTGCACGTCTGAATTTGCGTGGGCCCGGCAGTGTGGTGTGTTGTTTGTGCTTATTTTGTTTTTGTGTGTGTGTGTGTGTGTGTGTGTGTGTGTGTGGCTTCCAACCCAGAGCTATTATGTGGAGACAGCAGGTATAATATCTGCAAACCTTTGCCGCTGTGCTGGATAAGTAATGGCCTCAAGACGTCACCTTTATCTTTAGCCGCACTCCTGCAGCTGGGGATGTGTATTCCCTGCCTCACACTCCCTCCATGATACACAGGTGTGGCATTATGTGTATGTGTGCGCCATTTATCCCACAACACCCACTCCTTTATGTGTTTGGTCGCACACAGAAGTGGTCATGAGGAAGGCAGATAGGGGCAAGACTGACACATTCATTTCCTTAACGGCCGTGGATGTAGCGGCTATATGTATGTTAGCTGTATTCTGTGTCCCCACTGCCCGGACCGCCACAGGGAGCATCCCATCATGCCTCGCAAACTGAGAGAAGGAGGCCATGGTGGGGACAGATAGGAGGAAGGAGGACGGCGAGGAGGAGAAATTCAGATGGAGATGTGGGAGAAAGCGACAGAATGACATGTGAGATAGATAGGGAGAGGAAATTGAAATGAGACAGACGGAGGGAGGAAAGAGAGGTGAAAACAAAGGAAGAGTAAGATGGGGAGTGAGTGAGCTTTGTGGTCTCAGGCTCCATGGGAGGTTCAGCCCAATCATTTATAAAAGGTAAATGCTGTCAGGACGCAGGGCGTTTAAAGGCGCGGCGCTGCAGGTGTGATTTATGCTCTCGGTAAGGGGCTATAAATCACCCTGCCTTTGTTTCCACAGGCTGCCTCTACTGCTGCTGCTGCTGCTGCTGGAGCCGCCGCGTCAGTCTGTAGCAGGCAACCACAGTGGACGGCAATAAAGACAGAGCAAAGAAGCATGTTGATGGGAATGGATGGCTGGATGGAGAGTGAGAGGAGAAAAGGGCTGAGCGGTTGGAGTCCATCAATGATGATGTGTTGAGTCGAAGAGGTGTGGATGAGCTCACTCTCACACACGCACACATGCACACACGCACACACACACACACACTGAATCACACACAGCTATCAGTGCAGAGCAGGGAGACTCTCCTCCGACACAGAATTCATGTCTCTCCGTTGTTGTAATTCAAACAGCGTTTGTGAATGTGACCCTGCTGTCTTCCAAAGTTTGACTCCAAAAAACATGAACCAGACTCCCAATCTGTGAAGCTGCCAGAGAGCAATTTCTGTTCTCTTCTGTAGACTGTTCTGGAGCTTGTTTTTACCCAAATTAAGATTTTTATATCTGCATTTTTGTCATTTGTACTGGCCTAATACTGCTCTCAACTGGTATTTTGCTTTTTCTGTCTGACAGTCAGGATTCTTGTGAGCTCTCTCTGTAGCGTAAAAAAAAAAAATCACCTCATTCATTCTCTGGATCTTTTCGCTGTAACAATGCAATCATAGCTATACAATCATCTCTCTGATGAGTAACACAGCAGTTCTGCTTCCAATGCCCTAGTCACAAGCAATGGCTTACCCGAGTTTGAGTGGGGAGGACATAGGCAGTATTGATATGATGGGTGTGTGGGAGGGAATGGCACTTGAGCAAGGTCACAAGTCGCGCTCATGACAGTCACATTGTCAGCATTCTTAAACTAGATTGGATAAAGCCCTTTGTTATCTACAAAACACCCACTGGTTTTGATGGGGAATGAAATGGGTATAATTTAGATGTATTCAGAACTGCAGTTAAAAAAAAGTTGAGGGTGTGAAGAAGCCGAGAAGAAACCAATATCCGTCACTCCATCTTATACGCCGTAACATGCAGCATCATCAGTCTCAGGTATGCAAAGCATTTCAGGAGTTTTGTTATGAGTTGGTGTTGTGTTGTAACATTACATTCAGCTACGGCATTTCTCTGAATGACTTTCAGAAATGCCCCGAGAGCAGGCCTGGATGTGTTGCAACCCCACAGATCACTGGCAATGCTAACAGAAAAGAGAAAAAATAGTCCCTTACTCAAAGTCCAATGGGTTTCCAAGAAATGCACAATATTGCACTACCACAAAAATAATATAAAGACCCTCCTCGGACAGCAGGAGCAGCACTTTGTCTCCACACATAATCAATCCCCTCACCCGAACCACGTTTCACTCTTGTACGTGTCGTTCTCAACAGAAAACCCAATTGTGTTCAGTAAAAGCGGTCAACAATGCTTTCCACTCAATACATAATACAAGCGTATGAATCACCTCGGAGAAGGCTTTCTGTCTCTCTGGCTGTGAGTAGGTGGGGGAGGAAAATGGAGCTGTAACATGCAGCAAACACGTACAAGCTGACCTGAATGGCTGCTGGTATTCTGATTTCCCAGAGGAGCTCCTCTCTGGCCCGTGCCGGTGTTTTAGATTCCAGAGGGAGGCCATTAATGCTCAGCCTGTCGACCTGATCCATATGTATGGCTGGCTGTTCCGTTCTGTTCAGCTACCGCCTCGCTGCCCGTCTCCCTACCTGACTGTCTTGAGGCCTGCTGGAGCCCAAATTGGTTCCTCCTTCCCCCCCGCAAAAGATAGAAATAGAATAGTAGACACTGCTGACAAAAAAGCTGAGCAAGGATGGTTTTACAAGGTGATTATTCAGAGCATGAGTCTGAGTGTCTAGCAGCAGCTAATGGGCTCTATTTGCAGACAGAGGACCACAAACTGGGTTCCTGTCCTTTTTAACTCTGGGACCGGTTGTTATAGTTTATCAGTACATGACGGATTACTGTGCCATCCTGTCAAACAGAACGCCCTACTACAAACGAGGAAAGGAAATGATTTTTATACAGCAGCAATTACCCTAGCCTTGTGAGGTGAATATAGTTTATCCGTTTATTGGTTGCAGCTCACTTGGTCTCTGTTTTGTTACCTTTGTCTCTCTCTCATCCCCACCTTACTCTCAACACAACAGGATCTGATTTGTCACTCGAGATGGGATTGGACTCATATCCTTTTAATGGTCACATACACTCATACGCCACAATCTCCAATTGGCCAGCTGTACTGAGTGCAGTTGAGCAACGTCTAGACAGTCTAATTAACAAATCATCTCTGAAGCACTATTATCCCACTTGGTGACAGGATAGAGGAGACAGGAAGAGTAAAAGAGAGGGCCGGTGATTCACTGTGTGACATCATGCATGACTGTCCTGCTCATGTGCATCCATTGTGCCCTGTCTTGTGTTGATTCACAGGTTAAAAATACTTTTCGAGGAGTTTGACATCAACCTAAAACGCTCTCTTTGTCTTTGTAATACTGGGAGCCCGTTTCGGTCCATGTAGCTATTAAAAATGTATAAAGCCAGACCAGAAAGTAGTGAACTGTGCTGTCCAGATGTAACGGACTCTCATCGTGTTCATTTAGCACTCAGCTTGAGCTTAAGTTATCCTCCAGAAACAAATAGTGAGCCCAGTTTGTATTGCAGCACATCTTGTCACATTAGGGTGCAAGAGGGGAACAGGGCCTCTAGATGGAGGAAGGGTCGGTCAGAAGATAGCCTCTTGAAGCCAAGCAGAAAATTGAATTACAGCCCTTTTGTTGGGGGGGGAAGTATTCAATCATATGTGGAACAAATCCTGCACATTGTGGTCTTTTCTCTGCCTCTGCAACACAAAAATACAGATAAATGAGGCATTCTCTAATAATCACCAGTATTTACTGAATGTCTTGTCTAAAAATATTAAAGCAAGATTGGATCTAAGAGCTAGATGACTGTAGTGTACGGGAATCCGGTGGCAGTCAGTTGCAGTGTTTTTTTTTCTATTCATGTTTTGGCTCTTAAGAAATTAAGAAATAATTAAAGCGTGATTAACCGACAGCATTTTTCATTACCCTTGTTTCATGTTTTAAAATGTTGGAAATGATAAATGTCACACAGCTACTCCTAAACGTGTGGGCCTAGAAATAGAATGAAAATAAATCTGCTGATAAAATATCTTTCAGTTGTTGAACAGAAAATTCAGAAACCCTTTGTTTCCAAGTCTTCTTGAGGATTATGAAGGTTTAAGGTAAAAATATTCCTTAATTATGCTTTTTACATGTCTTTTTTAATCCAATTGTCCAGTTGTCCATATATGCTCATAATGGACAAATATGTTGAATATGGAAAATTTTAATATTTGAAATGATCCCTTCACATAAAAGAATTAATGGCAGCAGAAACTGTATTTAATTTGTATTAATTTCAGGATAATTTGATGATTTAATTCCAGTGCACACAACTGGAAACGGCTCTTATTATTAAATGAAATGTGAAACATCCACATTCATATTTCTTATATTCCCATTTCGATTCTTTCTCTTAATTTGGATTCAAGCTTAAGTGCATATGTCAGTATAAGGCAGAACATGCTAAATCTGATAGATCTGGACAAACAACTTAATTTGTTCATCTATTTTCCTATAACACTATTATTGTAATATATAATATTATTGACATACTATATGCCTTTATCAGTTTTACTTTGATTATCATAATTGTCATGAATCTAAAACAATTAAGATTTACTTCTCTCTTTTGCCAAGTGGAAAAATAAGGCTTAATGATTGGCTGAGAAAATGATCAAAGAACAGTTTGCCCATCACTTGTTGTTGGCGAGGGGTGTAATCCTAATGTTGGCAGTCTAGAAAGCGCCGACTGCCTTCCAGTCGACACTCTGGGAATAAAAGTCCTCTTTTTTTCTTTTTTAGATGTGTGATTTTTGTATTTCATTTCAGATTGTTCCCCTCAAATTTGTCATCTGTGTTTATGCATTTAATATATTTAATACAAGCATGAAATTTAGAAACAAAAGTCTGCAATTCAAAGGTGTTGTCTGCGTTGTTCCACATATGCAGTCCGGTCTTTAGAGACGTGAGTGATATGAGAGTAAAAATGTCTCGCAGAAGTCTCCAGCGTATAACCTGTCAGACATTCATTAATGACGGCTATAAGGCAGAACACACCGTGGAACTCAGCCACCTACACTAGCTCTCTCTCCTCCCTCTCTTCCCTCCACTGTACACAGCCCTAGTATCACTTTACTTTTATTGCGCTTAATGGAAGTCTGTCTTTTGCATAATGTGCTTGCGAAGGTGTAACAAAACAGTAAGGGAGCAAGCGTGCACATGTAGCTGCTTGTTTTGACATCATTGCAGCCATGCATTTTACATTAACTTAATGTAATCAAAGGATTTTTGCTTTGACGTTCTCATAGCGTACTGCATGTTGGAATAAAGGCCATCCTAAAGTAAAGTGTTACCAAGGCGATCCCTAAAGCAAGAGCTCTGAGCGCTATAACGCTTACGCACCATCATCCCTGGTTAAAAACAAGGGGATTTATCAGGGATGTGTCTGCCTCTGCTGGGGCTAGGGGGACCAAATTACAGCCCCAGTATCTGGTTGGAGGCGGAGAAGGAAATAGATGGGTCTAGATATAATGGTGATGGCCCCTGGGTGGTACTCCTGTGAGGGAGAAAGAGGAGATTAGAGTGGAGGTGTGAGCTCGCAGTAAGATTACATTTTCCCTCTTTTTAATGGATAAGTGCTTCTCTTTTTTTCCTGTTTCACTCCCACTATTCTGCTTCTGTTTCACAGTGTTCCACCTCTCTCCCTGCCCTCCGTCACCACGCACACGCAAAACACACACGCTCAAAAAAAAGCACGCACACGCACCAAACACACTCGTCTCTCCCTCTGTCACCCTCTCCCTCCGTCCTCCCTCACTTGATCCTTACACCTACGTGCTACAGATGGTTTCATTTTATAAGAGATAAAACCACATTTGGTGGAACTGATTAAACAGAGGGAACAACATCCCCATCTGCCATTTATTCCAATCTGAAATTGCTTGGGCAGATGCTGACATCTTTGGAGATGATTGATTCGCCCCGTCTGGCCAGAGAGGAGTGGAGAGGAGAGCTGCAGCATCCCTGGGGCTGCAGCTTCCTGCTGCCCTGCCATGGCACCACCAGAGTGTCACTACACCAGTGATGAAGGCCCCCCCCATCCAGTCTCCCATCTCTTGTCTCCAGCAAGCTGCTGCAATCAGCGCAGGCTCTGATTGGACTTGGGCAGGTGAGCGCAGTACACTTTAATCACAGGGCCAGGACATGCCAGATCATCCCCTCTGTATCGGTGTGTGACTGCAGAGTGGCATTAAAGGGTTGGTTCACCCAAACTGAACAGAAACATACTGTCTCACTTGCCACTATCTAGTCATGCAGATAGTGTGTCTCTGCTTCCACCCAATACAATGGAGGAAACAGTGGAGGAGAAGAAAGTTTGCAACACTCACAGCATTTGGATATTACCAAGTATTTGCTAGTGTAAATACGTATATATGCTAGCAGCTCTGCGAGGCTGTGCTTTTCACTATGGTCTTAAGATGGTCTGCAAATGCTAATGTGTCAGCATGCTAACACACTCACCATGAAAATGCTAACATGATCTTTGGCAGCTACAATGTCAACAATGTCCACCCGTTAGCGTTTCAGCATGCTGACATTTGCTAATTTGGGGATTAGGTTTGTAGATAATAAAATTTTTGGAGAGGAATCTGATTCACTCAAAATCTGGACGCATAAAATCTTAACGGCATGCATACTGAGATATCATTAGAGGTAGAGGAAATTTTTGCTAACATGGATAAATAAATCCTTCAAGAGGTTCACTGGACTGCAGAAATGTGGTAGTACAGACCTTTGGCCTACATTGATCCCTAGCTGTTTGCATTCATATATATATCAAGCTGGGGCTTTAACCTGCCTGAATTATGTAAACTTTGATCAAATAATCGGGTTCGTTTTCCCATCATTCTGCTGTTGAACTCTGCTGACGATGCAGAACGAGAGTTCGAGTTGTTGCCGTCATGCTCTCTTCTACCGAGGCCACACGATATGACAGTTGTATGAAAAGAATGCCAATGGGTCCGTGGTGATTAGATATTCCACTCAACCTTCATCTAATCAACATTTATAGCGTCCTGCCTGTGGAATTACGCTGCCCTCCACTAAATCGACCCTGCGTCATCACTTGTAAACACTCAAGCATTTTAAGATGGAAAACTCTTCCTGCAAAAGTGCCATCAAAGCCGACGGTGTGTGAGTTGGAGTGTGCGATCAAACGCGCCCAGTCTCATAAAAACTGCTGAGCTGGGCTCTTCAATGCAATCAGGAGCCGGTCTCAGCTCATATACTTGTTTGATGATAACCGAAGATGGAGGGAGAGCGATGGAGCCCTCCAAGGGACCGCGGCGATAATTTAGCTTGGGGAGTGGGTGTGAATCATAGCGAAGGCGCATGGGGGGGTGGAGTGGAGGTGGTGGATGAATCATTATGGTGGGGGTAAAGTAGGGGGATGGAGAGATGGAAAAGAGGGTCCCCCGGGACTTCAGATCCATCAGACGCCACTGCTGTGGCCTTGACTGCAGCATCGACCCGTAGGACTGCAGCCCAAACCCGTCCATCTTTTCTTTTCTCATCTCTCGCCTCTTTTTTCGCAAACTGTTGGTCTGGCTATTCCTCTATCACCGTGATTCATAGCAGTCCCTCGCTCTCCCCTCCCTCTATCATCAGGCATGTCATTCCACATCAGAGGCCTCATCTCTGCCTTCTTCTCCGTGTCTCTCGTAAGCCTCTTGAAGTATGACTGGGGCCTGAGAATGGCGAAAATGAATTCCCAATCTGAATGCATACTCTCACCCTCTCTTCTCTCTGCTGCCCTCCATCTCTCGCCTCAGGCTACTCATTCTACCTCTCCTACCACCACCCCCCCCCCCCCCCCCCCACTGCACCCACGGCGAACTCTGATGGGATTCAGAGCTGGAAAAAATAACAGAATAACATAAAAGGAAGAAAGTAAATTGTTTCAGTTAGCTGACTGCCACTTTGAGGCGGCGAGCAGTGTGCGCTCTAAAACATAGCCCAAGACTGCCCTACTTCTCCCAGTGCAATAATCCATTACCAGCAACATCCACGCCTTTTTCAAGAGTTTCAGCTCCCCAAGGCTTTGACTTTGGACAGGCAGAGGTTAGAGGAAAACAACCTGAAAACAGCCTTATCTCCCAACACACGAATGTTTGTTAAGGCTCCCCATTAAGTCTCCCCCTGAATTTGCATATTAATTGCATTTTGGCTCCACTTCCCTCCTTTAAGGCTGCTGTTTATAGGTGCTTTATTTCTTTGAGAAGACACAGATGTCCGCGGGGAGCTCACCTGCAACGGAGGACAAGAATTGAATTCCGCAGGAAATTGCTTTAACTTGAGCGTAATCGAATTTGCACCCACACACACCTTGACTCAAAGACCCGGAGGTCACGCACGCACATGGATATACATGTACAGTACATCTAATCCACACGCACCATCTATTTAATAAAACACAGGAAGAAAGCCCTCTGAAACAAACTATAGAAATGAACATTACTACAATATGGAAACTTGCATGAATGTTGTTTTCAAGTTCTCTGGCTCCCCCAGTAAGTCTCACTACTTGCATATTTTTCCGTCTCTTCCCTGCTTTTTTTTTCCTCCTTGTGAATTGTTTTTACTGCTTAGACATCACAGTGTGGTTTGGCAGCTTTCTCAACAAATGTTTGAAAAGATGTGAAAGTTTTAATGACTGGATTGAGTGGGGGATAAAGGAACAGCTGGAGATTCTGTAATGTAGTGGCTATTCTTATATGGGAGAGGTACATTCAAGCTGTCTCATTTGAAAACCAGCGTTGCAGTTTTAGCCATACTTAAGAATAACAGGTGATTGAGCATTCTCTCATCCCTATCTACAAAACAATGTGACCATATGGGACTTATTTGAATATGATGTACTGAATGGCGCTCTATATGTGTGATATCACATTATGCAGAGTGGGCCTATTTATTATTTTCAAGATAATAGTTTCATTTCACAGATTATGACTCAGATTTTTTTCTCTCTCTCCAAAAGCTTGGTTGCAGCGATAGCGTGCAATTTAATAGAAAATACCAGACAGTGATTGTTATAACTGTAGAAGTCATTATTTTGATTATTATCCACTGCCAGTAACAATGTTTGTTGTGATGATCTGTATCTTGAACATAACTATTATGTTCCAGGGAATACATCTAAATTCCACCACAGGAGACTTGGTTTTATGGTAATGGTCCTTCATTCGGCTGAAAATCTAATGATCTGCACTCAACCCATCGGAGTAACTCAGTTCCGGGGCATTGATTTCCTTTGTGTTGCAGATTGATCTGTGGCCTGTTGGAGCTCAATATGTCACAGCCTCCCTGCAAAAGGAGCACAATAAAAAACAGATGCATGAACATGCACTAAAATAGAACAGAGTAGAAAACTGGATGCAAGATCATGAAATGTGTTCTGCGTAATGCACATTTCTAATGACAATTTCATAGATGCCACTTGATCTCCATTTGGACACTAACATGATCATTAATGTGCCGCTCTGCCACTGGCCCTAATGCCTCTGCCCTCTCCACTGCAGTGTGAATAATACGTGGGCAGTAGCCTGGGAGAACGCCGTCTCATTATGGCTTCCACTGCGACGACCACTCCCAAGATCTCCCTATAGCAGCATCATCTCCCTTCGCCCCTTGGACCTCAGCCCCCTAAGGCAGATGCACAGTAGCGTGCACATATTAAACCCTTGGTCTTTCCGGTAGGCCATTTACTGCAGCAATCTTCTCTTGACATGATTGTCTGTCTCGTCTGCACTGATGCAGACTGAGCGAAGAACCCCGCCAGCATGTTTTGAGAGACAAAGACCAAGAGTGATCAGCGTCTTCGTTTTGGAGCATTTATCGATGAGAGGACAAAGCTCTACATAGGGACCTTGCGGTGCAGCACATACAACACGCAGGAGCCCCGCAAGAGTGCAACGCATGCCATGTTCGCATGCTTTGAGGAGGTTTCTGTGTGATGTGTGTGTATAATGTGTTCTAAGGGGTTCGGTAGGCACGCGATGGGACACATAGGGCTGCTCTCCCGCAGATGCAATTAGGCTAAATGGGATTATGCCTATCACATTTCAGACAGGCCAGCCCCACAGCCACCTGGGGGAGAGGGCGATGGGTGGATGAGGGGGGTGATGGAGAGGGATCGAGAGAGGGGAAATGGGAGGGGGTGGAGAGGTGGTGAAGATGCAGAATGGGGAATGTGGTCTCTTAGAGACAGCATCCAGTGTAGCAGAGTGCAGAGAAAACATGCAGGCTTCCTCATACTGTGTCTCTTGGTAACTTTATGACAATACAACCTGGATGTGTATCACATGTTTTAACACATTGCTGACCCTGCATATGGCAGCATTGTGTGATATCGCTGATGTGATGTACTATAGACTAAATGTCAGCAACAACAAAGAAACCCAGGGAGGGGAGGCTGACATTTTACACCGGATGATTGTGCCCAAAGATTCCCACCCAAGTGATACTCTTCTGACCTATGTGGTCACTGTGTGAAGGAGAGGACATGAATGCTTATAGTTTTGTTCCACAACCATTTTAATTATAGGTTTGCTCCACTCCTGGATAACGTACTAGTAGTAAGTATCATGCTGTTCAGTTAGATCATTGGCTTGATTGCTATTTGATTAAAAAAATTCTAAATAAATTTATAAATAAATATAAATTTATAAATTTAAATCCTGATTTCAGATTTTAAAACCTGATCTGTAGGTTCTGGTTCTGTATGTATCTACCTTAACTAGCCCTTTCATAAAACAGAAAGTGCCTTGTGCCAGCGTTGGCCATTTTGAGTCAAATTTCAAGACCCACAGAATATTTTGTACTGTAACTCTGAAAACACAGTAGCTCAAATGAAATAAGAGACTCACTATTTCATTATGAAAAACAGTTTGTTTTTACCTTGTTCTATTCTTGTTTTATCTGGAAGAGAGTCGAGGTCAGTTTCACCAAAAGCGCTTTCTGTTTGTTTTGCTCGCTAATTGCGATCGTCTCCACTTCCTGCTTTGATCTCTGTGGTGTCTACTGTCTCTTTATGTCCCGACTACAAATCCCAGAAGCCCCAAAATTACTTACATACTGTGTGAGAGCGCACTTTTGTCCCTGCTGCCGAAAAACCACTTTGATGTGTGTATATATATATATATATATATATATATATATATATATATATATATATATATATATGTTTATGGCACTCAAGCATTGGATTTTAATAGACGTACATATGTATACGTCTTTGGCACTCAAAGAGTTAAGCATAACAAAATGTGTTCTGTCAGAAATGCAAGGTCATACGACTGAAGATTTAATTAAACATGTTGAACTCCCTTCCTCTTTCTACCCTTTCACCGCTCACAGACCCGCTGAAAAGTGAGACATGTGGGCCAATGGTGGACCTTCCTCACCTACATGCTCCTCCTTGGCAGGAGTAGAGCAGAGCGGGGCACGGCGGCGCTATCCTCCCCGTCTCTCACGCTCGCTCTCACATTAATCAAAAGGGATGCGATGGTTCCCAGCTCACCTCGCGGTCCCCTGGTGCCAGCTGTGTTTGGGACGGGCCCTGTTGGCCTTCCTGCCCCTAATCACACACCGTCATTGTTCCCTCGGCCTTGTAAACACAGAGCCTGCTACAGCTGATCAAATCCAGGGTCACATACGCATGGCCTTGCGTGCACAGATGCAAGTGTGCATACATAGACCAGCGCAGACACATATACATTCAGTATATGCATTTTGCATTTATATACAAATTTGTATTTAGAGGCAAAAATGGACATTTCCTCTCTTTTTTATGTGAATTTATTCATTTTTTCATTATTCATTTTTTTATTCATCAGCAGGGCTAAAACAAAGAAATATTCCTATTTTCACCCTCTGCTCTGCATGTGCAGATAATGGCAATAACTGCATTTCACATGCTGTTTGCCTCTGGGATGGATGCTCCACAAGGACCCTGTGTGAATGCGAAGAGCGAGTGTGTACATTTGTCATTGAGAGCAAATAAGTGTCTGGGTGCAACTGGACATCTCTTAATGATGAGGAATTAAATGCTACGTGGCGGACCACAGAGAGAGACTACAATATGCTCCTGAACACGAGGGGATGGAGAACTGAGACTGAAGGAGGGGTGAACTGGAGAGCTGTGATAGGATACGGCCCATTAATTATTGAATTTGCTGACGTTATGACAAATGGCGTTGTCCTAGCCCTCACTGGTGCCTGTGACTTTTACAAGGCCAGCTGGACAGAGTCTCAGCATTTCTGCTGTTAAACCACATACGCAGGTTTTAAAACCTGTGCTTTTTTTTGTCTTAGCCCACTTGCAATGTGGCAGAAGTTAGATTATGTAGCTGGACTAAAAGCATCTCTAAGCTAGGGTCATTTACACTGTTGCAAAAACTGAAAACATCCTTGAGATCCTCCATGCAGGTTTGCTGTTTCAGGAATGAGAGTAATTGAGCGAAGGTGCATGTAGGTGAGACAGTAAGCAAGCCAGCGTAGGAGTCTGTTACACCTCCGTACTGGGTGTTTTTGCGATGCGAGGCCAGCAGAGAAAGAAAGGCAACAGTGTGCTGTGTTTGCACTGTGTGGGACGGCCTCCTGCTCTTGACGTGTATGTGGTCAACTGTGCCCTATGGAGGCGTCCACTATGAATTGTGGGCTAAAATACTGCAGGCTCTGGGGTGTATATAAGCCTTGTCCATTCACCCATCTGTGCCCTGAAGCACTGTACCTGAAACACTGAATAATTTGTGGTTTTTACTGAAAACCCTGCCGTCCACTGCCTGTTTTTGTGCTTTTTTTCTTTTGTCCGTGTCTCTGCCTCCAGTCTATTGTGAGCAATCTGCCACAAAGACATCATTTCATTGTTCTTCCTTATCTGACTGCATCTAACCTCCAACACACCTAGTGAAAAGTGAGGAAGAAATGTGCAAAGCAACGCTGAAAGAGAATGCCAGTGAGACACCAGAGAACATGCTCTACTGAATGCGAATGACTCTTGTTTGGTTTGTCTAAATAAGCCCCATTGCAGCTGTTAACCTTTAATAGCAAAGATGTATCACCTGGAGAAGAAGGAACACGCCGCTCTTCATCTTTATCACTACTTTTAATATCACGCCAAAATGAGCCTCTGGTGAATTGCACAGAGCTAAAGTGTTACTAATTTGAATTACTAAACAACTGGGTACCACACGCTGAATAATGACTCCTTTTATATGAGACACTTAAGATTGACCGAACCGGAGCTAGAATAATAGCACCATTTATGAGTCAAACGTATGGCGAGAAGTCGCAGAGGGCACTCTCTGTGTATTTGTCTCCTGCAGTGTTTGCCCGTCTCAGAATAGAGTGACTGTCTGTGAGAGAGCCAGGGTCTGCAGGCCTTGTTTCTACGTGAGCTACACCGCTGTTAATGGCTATCCCTGTAGATACAGCCTGCTGCCAGCTGCTGCTCTGGCCCCCTGGAAAAGAGGCTGGCAATTAGACCTTGCACTTAAAACAAGGTGAGTCAGGACCTTTTAATGGTGCACTATTCTAGCGCTCCCACACATGTGGCAGCTTTATATTTTTTGCTGCGCCAGGGAACTCTGGGTACTGAGGCGTGGAGGTTACTACGTCCAAATAACTGAGGTGGTGGGTGGCTCGGTAATGGTGCAGAGTCGTTTCACAGAAGTACCTCCTGTGAAACTGTACATGATCTGTATTTCTAGCATCCACTGGAAGTAATTTTTCTGTAGTGTTTATTATTTTGGCATCTATAAAATAACTGCTGATTTTATACCTGTTATGTTTAAGAGCTGCTGCTGCTACATGTGACCTCTCTATTGGCTCCCTGATGTTTCCTATGTGGAGGGGGTGGGGTGAACTTTCTAATCCTGGTCTGCCTCTCATCTCAGACCTTGATAACATGGAGGTGAAGGCTGCTTGTGTTTTGACTGCTGCACCTTGTTTCCTTGGACCTCACCCAGCTAACCTTGAGTCTACACAATAATGACACATTGACATGTGTGCTGTCTGTCTATGCCCCTCTCTCACAGAGAAACCTACATACAGTATATGTAATGACACACAGCGTGAAGACAGTGTTTGAACATGAGCACGGAAATAATTATTTACTGGTGCATAAATAGAACAGCGTAGGCTGGAAATAAGAGGGCTAATATCCTTGCTATTTTCTGCTGCTCTTGTGAGCGCCAAACCTCACATCTGCTATTTCAACCCATCTTGAATGTACTTTATTGTGTGACAGTAAAAAATATAAGTATTTCTAAATACAGATACGTTTCAATCTCAGGGGAAATGGCTTTTCAAGGGATGACATTGAGAAAAAGAGGGCTTATGCTGTCATAGTGAATACTAAATGTCTGCCAGGTCCTTCTTCATGCTGTGGAATTTTATCCCTCGGACCAGACTGGAAAGATTCACAGTCATCCATACAGTGTGACAGACGTAAAGGCCATTGGCCTTCGACTCTGCTTGGCTGGAGCAGTGAGACTGCCATCTGAGGTGGGGGCTATACACTCGTGATAAATGACAGCCTTCAACTTGGCCAATCTAAATAGATTATCTTGGCTGCATCCTCCCCCGACCAGGTGCCAGTTTGTAAAATGGACCAACTATGTAAAAACCATACAGTCACCTGCTTCATGCTGCCTGTTCATGGCAGCATGGACACTAGGAAGAAGCAAGGAGAACTGGATTAAATTGCGTATGGTTTGTTATTTAGGGCTGTAACGATACACTAACTCAGGATTCGATGTATCACGATTTTTGACCCATGGTTCGATACACTGCACGATTTTTTTTTAAATTTAAAAAAGCATTTTATTTAAAACACTAATCTAAAAAAAATGTCATCACCTTTGAATATGGTATTTGGCTCCTCAAGGAGTTGAATGTTATAGTTAGAGTATGAGATCATGTGTGACTACAGTCACTGATGGTCTCAGTTAAACAGTAAACCAGAGTAGTCTTCAGTGAAGTCAGCTGTTATCCAGCAACAGTCAAGCTGCATCTACAGAGCTCTGGATCCCATGTGACTTTGTTTACACTGCCATTTTGGCAGTGAAATCCCAGTTAATTTAATAATACTAAATAAATAATAGTAAATAATAAATATCTCTGACCCTTGTCATGTCCCTAGTATACTTTTCATGAATCTTGAAAAGGTTTAGTAGTTGTTTTAAAGTCTCTTCTCTCGTGAATCATATTACTAGAAACACAATGCTTTGTTCGTTGCTGTAATCACAAGAACAGACATGCAAACAGCACATTAGCAGACATAACGTGCATTGAGTTTTAGCTGAAGGAAGAATGAAACAACTCTGCAGACAAACATTTTTGCGTTTGCTTGTTGCTGTGTGAACAACGGGAAGCTCTGCAATATCCACGCCATAACACCTTGGTCTAACATGCGTTTAATGAAAGTACAACCGTTCGAATCGTAATAAAAAAATAAATCAGATATAATGTTTAGGGAACATTGGATTCTGTACCTGATATAAAGTGGTCACTGGTGGTTCCCACTGCTCTGTTTTCTTATGATCGCTTCCTGCTCGTTTTATGGCAGTTATCATCTTTGTCTTCGTTCAGGATCTTTAGCAATCCAGTAAAATGATCTTCTCTTTGTTCGTCCTCGACTGTTCTGGCATCCCGGAGCACAACAGCTATCTGTCATATTTCCGAGAAACGTTTATAGGCATTTTGCTGCAAGCGGTGAGATCCCTGGTAGTAGTTTAAACAGAATGCTCTACTGCCGACATACGTTAGATGTTACCTGCAAATTCCTGGTCGTTTTTCTTGGGGGTAGAGTTTTCCTTGCAGTCAGTTACTGTTTATTATCATAACTAGTTTTCTGGTTTAGGCCTGTGCTTGTGCAAAATGTGTCTAAATCATCAGCAGCGTAAACATGCTCAGCAGCTCAGATCAGCTTTCTGGTATGGAACAGGAAGTGACCGATTATTAATGTCAAATAAATACCGATAATTTTTTTGCCTATTGCGATTCTGCCTTCTTCTATCGCGATACGGGATCGTGGCTCTGAGTATTGCAATTTCGGTTTTCACACGCATATTGTTACAGCCCTTTTGTTGCTGTTTTTTTTTTAATTTGTTAATTTTTTCAAGTCTGATCAACGCTTGCTGCTGTATGAGTCTCAGCATCGGTTATTTCTGCCAGGTTAAATCTTCAATATGTAGATCAAAACGTTGAAGTCTACTTCCATTTCTGGATGCATACTGTGCACACGTGTGTGTCTGCAAAGGACTCTCTGTCTTTTGTTCTCCAAGAGATAAAGAGCATCCACTGCTCAGCACCAAACACATAAATATGCATTAATCTGTTCTGGTTGGGCGAATCTGAGGAACTGTCAAGCGTCAAATGTAAAGGTCATGCTTTGCTTGCTGTAAGGGAAAAATCCTGGAGACCATGGTTAGGGCAATATTTGAATAAACTATGCAAGGATTTACAAGTAACCTTCAGGGGTAAACACGCCCCCTTCCCTCACCAGGGAATAGCTACCATTATGAATGCTTTCTATCACCAACTTCTCCATACTGCCTCAGACTATAGATGTCACACTCATCATGATAAATGGTCGGCCGGTGAGCACCGGTATGGAGTAAATTTCTGATTAAATTATCAGGTTCTTCTCAGGATTCCTCCTCTCTCTAACACTTTTTATGATGTGCACATGTTTATTTATTAGACGTGTTACTGCAGTGGAGTAATATCTTGTATGGAAACGGTGTGTGCCGTGGATATTACCGTTTTTGAATTTTGAACAAAGTGCCCCCTCCACAACCGCCCAAAACCCCTTTTCTGTGTAGCATGACAGCCGAGCAGAATGTGGCAGGTGGAGGTCTTTCAGGCAGAGCGAGGGGTGACCTTGCCACTTCCTCTGTAGAGTCGCTTTGGTTGCGCCAGGTCTTAGAAATGTGCTGCGTCTCTGCAGACAGGCCTGGCAAACAGAGGGCCAGGCCCAGCCCCAGCCTCGTGCCCAGCCCCATGGCAGCAGATGCCACATGGCGGCCCCAGAGCCTTCAGCCGGCGAGGAGACGTAGGCGAGCGCCAGCCGGGTCACCGAAGCCCATGTCCATGTCATGCACAGAGAAGGCCTTCTCAGCAGGCAGGCAGGCAGCCTGCCGTCCTCTCCTGTCCCCCTTTCTAGGAGGCAGAGTGTAACAGCTCGTTTGCACGTGCTTTGTGTAGATTAAAGCAAGAGGCTGTCAGGAATAATTAAAAGTAATAGAGCTTAGCGCTTTTTGGATTAGTGTCCTAGACAGCAATACTCCTGTCTGGGTGAGAGTGTTTATTTATTTTTCCTGTGTGTGTGACTGTATGTGCATCCATATGTGTGTGCATATAGTATGTGCTGTTTTTCAAATGGATGTTCACAAACATACAAACGTGATTGAGAACTAATGATAATGTGTCTTGTCCTAACCTTGTGTGTGTGTGTGTGTGTGTGTGCGTGTGTGTGTGTGTCTGAAAGAACAAGACAACAAAGTCCTCTCATCCCATTAAGTCTGTTCTTCAATCACCCAAATGGTTGCTTGAGCAAAGTTAATTGCTACTGTGCAGTAACCCACGTAAAATGCATAACAAAGACGGAATAATTAATATACAGAGGACATGTAAAAAACATGATGCATAATTGACATGGTTTTTGCTCGGTCATTTCAACCATCAATCTCCTCTCCCACTCCTTCTCATAAGCCTGCTTTTTGTTTTCTCTCCCTGAGTGTTGCTGTTTATTGAGTGTTTTAAGAATAGGATTATAAAATGAAAGCAGAGGAAGTAACATGAACGCATTCATGATCTTTGGCAACACCAATGTTTTCTATTATCCATATTTTTCTCATTGGCTTTTATTAACATAGTATGTTTTGTGATATTGTATCAGTTCTCAAAAACACTATACATTTTTAATTAATGGTTTACATGCAGATATTGGCAGGCAGAGATCGCACAACACTATGATGTTGGATGTTACGGGGAATTTGGAAGATACAAATCTCACAGTCCCATTGCTCTGATTGCATTAAATTAAATAAAACAATGCCTTACCCAACCCTTGCATAACCTCTGTGTTATTCTTATCATATTGCCAAATTCTTGACAACACATCACACTGTTTATAGGTATAGTATTTTCAGTTTGATGCTTAGTCGTTGCTACAATAGAACAAAATTGTTAAAAAATATTTAAGAAAAAACAAGAAAAATACATTAACATGTAAAAAAATACATTAGTTTCAAAATAACTAATAAAGTTAATATGTGAGTTATGGAATACAGTAATGAACAAGTGAACTGTAAAATTAAAATGGGTCATACTGTTGCTATTATCTGTTGTGATCATGCACATAACTTCCTTTACTGAGGCTAATGGAGTAGCTAAGCAACAGGAGAAGTGAAAGAGAAGAAGGCTCCGCTATTTAACGTCATCAGAGGTGAATCCATCACATTTGTGAAATGTGTATGCACCTGTAGTATTCTTCAGCACAATGAGTGTGGTTTGTAAAGAAGAAAATATATGCACAGTAAAAAGCTAAAATTCAAAGGTCAATCCACTCCACTCTGGATTTAGATGTCAAACATTTCTCTGCACAACTGGTTAGAACGTTGGGGAAAAAAAATAATATTTGTAATTTAAAATAATTGAGTTTGAATAAACCAAATGAGAGGGAATATGAATGAAAATGGTGAGACCAAAAATGCTATTTAGCAGATACATTTAAAATACTCTGCTTGGATGGGGAAACGGGTGCACAGCACATTATGAATCACCGAATATATATCTAAGAAGTGCACTGGTGAATGCGTCATGGAGCAAAAATAAGTTTTGAGGAATTTCCACAGGACTCAGTTTAGCCATTTTTAAGAAAATATCTCCAGACGAGTCTTTTGTGACCGACATGGAGGCAAAATATTCTTTGGGCAGAAGAACGGCGCTCATATTCCAATCTAGTTTGGAGCAGGGTTGTTTGGTTTGAATATAAAATATGCTCTCCTCCATTATAAAAACATACAGGGGGATGGAAATGCTTGCTGTAATGAAATTAGAGGGGACGAAAATTACTGTTTGGACTTGGTACAGTAATAGCATGATGAATTATGGCATATTTTCTTCAGGGGACATTGCTTGAGGAAATGTTGTAAAACGCCCCTGGGAACCGGCAGTCATCAATCACACATGGTGTGGCTGGGGGTGTTGCGGTGGCTCTGAGGACTTGGGTCTGCACAGCAGCCAGTAATCTAACTGGTGACACTGAGCTACAAGGCCTCCGTGGGGCTGCCCGCTCTGTCGCCTGCAAAGAAAACAGATCAGGGGAGAGGGATCAAGGTTTGTTTTCTCCTTTTTCTAGGTCATTATTTATTATGTGAAATATCAACGTCCTTGGCTGCTGCATGGGATCTTCTTCTCCCCCCCAATTGACAGATCTCATTATAAGATAAACGTGACAAAGATAGCTCATAATGCTTCAGAGAAATGTAACACCATTAGCAGGTCATTGTCATCGTTCTAATGTGTCCTTTTAAGCCGCTTAGTGAACTGGTGCTGAAGTGTGATACAGGGATTAACCTATCAGAGAGTTGCTGCGGAGGAGTTGAGCCGCCATTGATGGAAATTTTTGGACGTGTGGCGATATCTTCCCAGGCGCTACGCAGAGTCATGGCGGAGCTTGATTCCTAAACACAGAGTGGTTTTTGGGATACGGGGGAGGATGTCTGGAGGGTATGGGCATGCACAGGGCTGGGACTGGCGTCTACTTAGTGTTGCACTGGAAGAAATGCTTCGCAAAAACACAAGTAACACATGGCAACATTTCTATTTTTCCTCACGTGCCTGGAAACTAGTTTTTACTCTTTATTTTTACACAGTACCAACTGCAGGTTGCTTACAGTGATACCGCAACAAAAGTCTTCATGACAGAAACGCAGCAAGCAAACAACATAAATCTTAATGCACTGGCAAACGTCTCATTTCTAGGACAAACCTCTATTTAACAATGTGCTTTTAATGAGTTGACAGAACTGATATACCGAGGATGAGCGTCTGCCATGGTGAATTAATGAGTGAATTTCACATTTGAGTTGTGGAAATGACTTAAAAATATGAATGACAGCAAATGTTTCCAGGGTTAAATGGTTATTTACAAGGCCATTTTTTAATTCTGCTGTACAGTAGAACCATCTGCACTCATGAGGACACATTGTTATCGTTCAGTAATTCATCGTACTTTTGGTGACTGTTAGCCGACACAGTTTCACTGATCAGTTTCACGACCTCATCCATCATACTATTAGCTCTCAGCGTCACATTAGCATCATATTAAAGTTATCGAGCAACACAAAAGATGCGTATTAATGATGATATAACACACCAGCGGGCGTATTGTCTTTGATACACACAGATATATGCACACTTTGTGTTCCCATGTGAGCTTGGTTGTTCTAGAGGCTGAAATACTCTGTTTACATCAAAAACTTAACTCAAAATAAAGATAAATGAGAGGACACAGTTCTATAAGGAGCACGAGAGTGCTTGCTGTATGTAGCGGGACATATTCCAGTCAAGTTTAATGGAGGTAAGACATTTCAGCCGAGCTTCACTATTCCATTTTCTAATTTCATGGCTCAGCAGGAATTATCAAAGCTTTTTTGATTACATTTTCATATGACCTTGATCTCAAAGGGTAGGCAATCAATACAATAGCCATTAGTATCCTGGTAATTGTTAGTGAAATAGTAATCTTTTCTCAGGCCGCAGAATCTCTTTTAGCTTCTTATTTATTTATTGGGCATATGGAGGCAGAACGGGGCTGCTAGCCGAGATGGATGTGATGAATAGAGCCCCGAGATGCAAATTAAAATGTTTGTAATTAAACCCACTGATCATAATGGCTTTCTTGCTGCAGTCCTGCTGCTTCTGGCTGCAACAGAAACAGAATTTAATGTTAGAATTTTGAGAATTCGATACATAAATTCTGCCTCTCGTCTTCAATTGTATTATTTTTGGTTTGTTAGCTTTGCAATCCGAAAGCAGGATTAGTATGGCATACTGGGGCCATCTTGTTCACAAATATCAGATGATATGTAAACCACCAATGCACCAAATCACAACACAGTAGTCAGGGTAATGGGACTATTTATTCAGCTTTGTAAGGAGGAGAGGTCATGTGATCAGGGGATAGTAATTATAGCATATGCTTAATTACATTAGCAACCTCCTGTCTTTTCATATTATCTCTGACGCAAAAAAACACAGAGAGAGATTTGATTATGTTAATAAGCAGCGTTTTATACATGGTAATGGAGGCCTAGTTCAAAGCCATTAGTGCTATGAGGAATATCCATTTGAGTGTTGGAGCTCTTCAACGCAGCTCTGCTCAAAGTGCACATTGTTTAATGGTATTGATCAACGGTCTAGCGAGCTCCGGGGCTTTTGCTCATTACTGTGTCTTATTCATGCTTTCTTGGGTAATGATGCCCACACAGCAATTACTGCCACAACCATTTAGATGATCTAAGAGAGAAATCATGATCATAAAAAAAAGATGGAGGAGAAACAGAAGAAAAAGAATCACGTCATTATCGGAGAGAAAAATAAACAGCATATTGAGAGGAAACGTGTCGAGATTTCAAGCACATTGACTTCAGAAAACCTTTGTTAACTTCCATCGATCTCTCACAGTTGTGTCAAGTACAGTATAGAATCCTAAAATCTGCATTTTCTTCTAGATCATTCCAATACTAATAAAAGGCATTTACAGTTGAGAGTAGACTGATTTGTCTTTTTCTGTTCATTCTTGTGCTAATCTTAGTCAATCTGTTTGTACTGACTGCAGTGGTAATCTGATTGGAATTATGTTGGTTGAAAGCTACCATTGGTACAATGTGGAATTATTCAGATGTAATAATCAAGTCAGTGTTAACAAACATCTTGCTGGTTAATATACATGTGAGTCAATGTGACAACTAAAACTGTCTTCAGTTTTCACTGGATGGATTAATTGTATTGACAATAGCTTCAGTTACAGTCTGCTTCCTGTATTGCTTTAAGTGCAAATGAATACTTTCCATGTCTACATAGCTGTGCAGAAACACTGGATGTGAATGTTGTCATCTGCCTGTGTCCAGGAGGGTTGGCACCAACTTCACACGTGTGAACCATAGACTGTATCGGTGGTTTCAAAACGAGGCTGTTTGTATTGAAGTATATGAAAAAAATGACAATTTTCTCTCCTGCTGTATTACCTCTGTAAATACGATAAGTGACATTACATCGTCTAACCCAACCCTTGCATAACCCCTGTGTTATTCTTATCATATTGCCAAATTCTTGACAACACATCACATAGGTATAGTATTTTCAGTTTGATGCTTAGTCGTTGCTACAATAGATCATAAATGTAAAAACTTTGGGTTTCGATTTGGGACAAAATTGTTCAAAAATGTTTAAGAAAAAACAAGGTAAAAAAGATTACTACACAACGAAGGCTGTTTGTATTGAAGTATATGAAAAAAATGACAATTTTCTCTCCTGCAGTATTACCTCTAAATACGAGGTCTGAATGGTTAGTTTAAAAAATGTTTTAATACCTCACGGACTGGTGTTCATTTACTGAATTATGGTCAAATATAACACAAAAAGCTTTGGGGCGTGGCTACTGTGTGATTGACAGGTCTTTGCTGTCATTGCTTCCTGAAGAGCCCCCTGCTGGCTGTTAGAGAGAATGCAAGTTTAAGTTACTTCCATATGGGCTTCATTGAACAGCTCTCGGGGTTGCCCACTGGTGTGAACCAGTGGTGTAGGCAGAAATTGTGGGGCCCAGTAAGAAACTGGATGGGCCATCTTTCCCTAGAAAAAGGGACAAAAAAAACTAGAAATGCACCGATTAGATTGTGAAAAAAATTCTAGATCAGGCATCGGTGACATCTATTCAGTGTAATTCTGTGCTGTGCGATGTGAGTGATGTCATGCACTGGTGACGTGCAGAGGCTTGCATTCGTTTTCAAAATAGAGCAAGCTAAATTTTGTTAGTTTTTTTTCAATAGCGATTAATCCATGTCAACTCGGCGGCATGTGCGACAGTAGCCCCACTTGGACAAACCAGGGTTTGTTTATTTGATGGTTTGTTTGTTTGTTTACTTGCAAAATAACTCAAAAAGTTCTGGACAGATTTTGACGAAATTTTCAGGATTGGTCAGAAGTGGCCTAACTTAAAACTGATTCATTTTTGGTGGTGATCGGATCTGATCTAAGGTCATCAAGGTCAAATGTAAGGTTACGCCATAGTAATGTATGGGAGATTTAGCATATTTCTGAACACTCCAGGGTGTACAATTTACAGCCAATCATCACCTAATTTGGTAGATAAACTAATATAGGAATCCAGAAGTCACCAATTCATTTTGTTTAAGATCAGTAAAAAGTCAAGGTCACCAAGGTCAAATATGCGTTTTTTTAACCATAACTTCATGTAGGAAGGAGCTAGAGCAATGCTCAAAATAATATAATATAAAAAATATCTCAAAATATCCAGAAAGGAATTCCAAATTTATAATCTTAGACATTCTTACAGTGAAATATTAATTTTTTCCACGATAATTGCGAAAAACTGTGCATAGAGGACAAAATCGTGGCTTGGAAATCAGTCAAATAGTGACCTTTTGTTAAAATCAACACATTCACTCTTAGGCATTCTGAGCTTACAGGAGTATACAGTCTCTCAGAATGCTGAATGTGTATATATGTATATGTATTGTATGTGTATGTATAATGTATGTATATATCTATATGTATACATATACTGTATGTATATATATATATCCCATCCTTCTGGCGACGCTAAATTTTCATATCAGATCCCATGAGTATCTCATGCATTCTACACATAACAGACTAAATTCTGACACAGCAAAACATGAAATACTATAAGTACTAGTAAATAATGTCAATGAATAAGTAAAACTAAGAGAGAAAAAAACACATAAGGAGAAAAATAATTAAGAAAATACAACACATGACAATCATGGTTCTTCATCTCTGTATTGTTTTAAGACCAGTATTTTTTATTCTGACTTAATTTGGGAATACAGTGTATTTAGTGTATATAGTTTCTGCTTTATAAAACCAGTGAAAGCAGACACGAAGCTGGGTCAGTTTCTGAGTTTCCTCTCACATGGTCTCTTCCTGTCTGTCTTGCTTTCCCTCCCTGTCTCACTTCCTCTCAGTCTCACCCCCATCTCTCCCCCCACACACACACCCAGCCCTCTTCCCATCTCTCCCTATCAATGAGGCGGCAGACATCCCAGACCTGCTCAGTCAACTGCTTCAAGATTTATTCTTTGTAACAAATCTGCAACAGCTGGAGAGCCGGGGAATGCATGTAAACTTTGTGTGTGTAATTTGGTGACAAGTCAGGCTTAATCAAGCTCCCAGTGGCTGGATGAGAGGAGAGCAGGGGAGCGGCATATGGGGAGCTGAGTGGTGAACAGGCAGTGGGCAGGGAGGGAGACACAAAGCTCTGCTCATGTGCATTAACATGCTGTACAGTAGCAGCAGCAGGCGCACAGACAGCCAGCAGTCGGCCAGCTCGTCCATCCCCAGTCTACATGGACGCGTAGACAGGCGGTATCCATGATGACAAATATTTTTATTTTGTCAAGAGCATATCGAACCGAACATTTCTCTGTTACACTTTGCAAACACGAACATATGCTTATTCATGTGTGTGAATTTAATGTGCATAATCAGACGCTCAAATCATAGCCGTGCAGAAACCAGACTAATATGGCAAACAGTGCTCGTAGAAACTATTACTTTTTTCTACTCATCAATACAAGACACTCTGTAAATGATATATTGTGTTAGAGAGCAGTAAAGAGAAAATAAAGACATGTTTAATTCCACCATAGGCACTGAATAGTATAAGATCTTACTAACTAATGCTGTCTTGTAGGCCTTATGTTATGGGTTTATTATCATATCAACTTTCCATGCATACATTTATAAATTATGTTTATGTACAACTAATTTGTTTTGGCAAGTACAGTATGTTTTGTCAGAAACATGCTGCATTGATTAGATCAGCATACCAAGGAAACAGTGGTTGAACATTTAAACTAATTGTCAAACGACTGTCAATAAAGAAATGTTACCAAATATAGCTGCAAAATGTTCACAATCATTTATTTGTTTTTTTTTTTTGTTTTTTTTTCGACTGTATCTGTCCTGCTAACTGATGAGTACTGGAGGTTTATGATTCACCTTAACAGAGGACTTAAGTAGCTGAAACTTCACAGCATGTTCTCTGAGCTTTGCTCCCCCTGGCAAAGTCCAGAATCTAACACCTCACCTTTAACTAGCTAATAAGTACAGCTGATACATTAAAAAAGAGATATTTGTTAGTAGATATTTGCACAATCAAGGTATGGAGGTCCAGACAGCACACCCATCTGAGCTAATCATGAGCAGCGCAGAGCTCAGTAGCGTGAGCCACCTAACTACTAACATAGCAGCTAGGTGGCTCGTGCTTGCACTGTTTACTAAAAAAGTAAATTCATAATCAAGATTAAAAGATGTTGTATCACACAGATTTATGATGTTTATTGAAAGTCAGTGTAAATTTCCTCTCTTGTCTATTTCCTGATCCTCTGTCAATCATGTCTCGCCCACAGTTTTCTAGTATTGTGTGGGCTACTATTCTTTTTTTAAACCTTATCTGGAAAATGAACATTTGAACATACAGTCAGCCACTAGGGGGCACTCCAGATGGTATGGCATCACTTTTGTGGAGATGTCATCTCATCCATCATTATACGCAGTTTATGATAACAACACATTTTGGAAGGACATACATTTGGGCCATCACATCATCCAGAAGAGGCTGAGTAGCACCGTTATCTGACCCCACGAACATGGAAGCCATGGAGACGTCCTTGCCGCTGGTCTGTTGTATGAGTGACACACTAACACATAGCCTTCTCTCTCTCTCTCTCTCTCTCTCTCTCTCTCCCTCCCTCTCCCTCACACACACACACAATGACCACAGGCCCCAGTACTGGGCCACTCAGGGGGCTTAATGTTAATGACAGGGTCTGTAGTTGAACTGAACTGTACAGCTGGTCCCAGCTGCCCTGCGCAGCTGCAACACATGACCAAGAACAGAGAGAGAAAGAATTAAAAGAGATGGATAGATATGGGAAAGACAAGTGTAAAGATAAACGTAATAGATTAGAGAACGTGGAGAACAACATCAGAAGAATGAAAGCAGGAGTAGTGAAGATGAGAAGGTGGGCGATGGAAATGTGCGTCTAGGGGAAGGGAATGGGCGACATCGAAGACTGTCAGAATAACATGGCAAGGTCAGAGCAGTGTGACATGAACAATGGGGAATAAAGAACAGCGCTTCATATAGAGACCTTGGTCCCTCAACTTAAAGGTTCCAATTTAAACATCCATCCACTACATCTATCTATCTATCAGCCATCTTGTTTACGTGGCTCCACAGAACCATTGTGTGTCTCCTGTGGTTCAAGGTGTTTCGTTAGGCTCTACATTTGCTCTACCCTTGGAGTTATTTGTTTTCTTCAATAGAAGAGCCTTTGGCTGTTTTCTGTACAGTATGTACAAAATGGTGGTAACCATGGTTACGCAATTAAATGAATTGAGACCTTTGGCTGCGACTGATTGTAGCAAGGGCAGACTGTGTATTGCATTCTCTGTTGAGTTTGGAATTTCAGCCATGAAAGTGTTTCAGAAAGTGTGAAACCTTGATGAATATTTAAGTAAAACATAATTTGATTATTTTTTTTTGCGCACAAACAAGCTTCAAATGGGAGAGGATGCCGCTGATCATGTCAATGCGTTGTGTGAGGTTGTGTCGTGTTTTGTCACGATGCATCATAGTTTCTCCTCAGGAACACATGGCAAGGTATTTACCAAGCCATCTGCTAAAATTGCCTGGCTGAATTGAGCTGACGTCCAGTTGCTAAGGAAATGGATGCTTTTCAAAGGGGCCAGCCAGTGTTGCACACCTGTCAGTGTAAAAGGACCCAGTCTCCCAATCTCTTTATGCTTGTGTGTCTGAAGCTCAGCAGTCACATATGTAAGTAAGTCAGATGTGATGAAAATCATTATTATTCAGTGTCTTCTTGTGATTTGTTTTTGTTTTTGCTTGCTTACGTTACATATCTCTTCTTTAAATTGCAGCTGAAGCTTGACATGCGTTCACTGGCAAGCTGATGTGGATCAGCAGCTCTGTGAGAAGCACGACAAAATATTGGCTTAGAATCAAACGTACAAAAGGAGCATTTTGTGCACTTCAGCACAGTTAGGGCGTGTCAACAAGCAGGTGGTTATGATTGCTTGAGTGTCACAGTGCTACGGCCTGCGGCTAGTCACTTTTCCCAGAAGAAGTTAATGCTGTTGGAGAAGTGTGTCCAGGGCTCGTGATGAGTCTCACAGAACGTGGCTTCAGGCGGGGCGTGACCTTCGCAGAGACGCTTTGTCATCTCGGCCTGAGTGCCGCCGTCCCTGTCTGGGTGACACCTATAGAGGTCACCGCAGGAGCTCACTTCTGGTCATAAATCAACATGGTAACTTGGGATGTGGTGTCCTTTTGGTCCCAATTCCTCTGTCCTACTCGGGCCTTGCCCTAGATTCAAGAGGAGAAATGACATCAGACAAGACGGAGCCTTCCAACATAAATGAAAACTTGAAATATGTCTTTCCCTGAAAGCTCAGAGAGATGCGGTGAGAGCTTCATGAGCAATTGGGCACCACTGCTGTGAATGCTGCTTATGTAAAGTACACCGTGTTTTTCTTGGATAAAAGTGCACATATTTTACATAATAGTAGAGCTGCTAGGAAGATATGAGCCTCCCTTATCCTCAGAATGAAAGACAGATTCTATATAAATACTGTATATCTAATTAAAGATGATTTGACTTCACCCACTATGATCTGAAATTTAAATTTAAAGTCGTTGCCTGTGGTGACCATTGTGTGCTAAGCAACCTGAAAGCAAAAGCACAAAAGTGATTAACCTAGCTACTGTACATAAGGTGAATATCTGAGTGCGAGATCAGAGCTTTTGCTTTTCCTTTGTACTACTCTTCTCAGTATATTATTACTTTACCATAACAGGACCATCAGCCATCCATTAGTGAGATATTAATATGCATCTCAGAAAGATAATCGCCCCCCACCCAGTGCTCTCATTGCTCAGACACCATGTTGAACTTCGAAACAATCCCTCCTGTCTGTCTGTCCACCCGCTGAACAAAAGAGGCCTTGGATGAAGGAGGAACATCTTCATTTCCCTCACAGAATACATTTGGCCTGTAAGTGGGCTTGGTTATTGCTGATGCCTGCGTTTGCGTCGGGCACCTGGGATTCTCCAGACCTGTTTGATGTGGCCCTTTTCAAGCACTCTGATCATCCTGTTAAATTGCGGCTAATGGACAGGGCCTGCCACTCAGAGAGGCCCAGACAACGGGGGGACAATTTAGTGACACGCACACACCTGTCCTTTGTAGTTGTGCGAGACATTGTGTGCACAGGCGCATTAGTCTCTGCTGTGCTCATACAAGCACTTTGTGGGCTGCAGCATAGCCAGAGCTGCCATTTAGGCCTGAATAACCCCAGGTGCCATTACCTTGGGTACCTGAGTACCCCCCCAAACAATACACACAGTGGGGGTGGAAGGTGCTTGTTCATATGCTTGTGTGTGTTATGTATTGTTTGACATTATGTGTTTGTACACAGTGGATTGTTTTTTTTCCCTATGGTGTAGAGCTGATGCATAACTGCACCTGTCCCCTCAATGGAGAATAATAGATGGGGGGAGGTGGCATTGGGCCAGGGCGTTGCAGAGACAGTGTTTTTTACTGTATATTTGTTCATGACAAATTGTGCACCTTATTGTTATAACTTAATCTGTATTCTGTTCATTTTTTAAATATTCATAATGACTTAAATGCTTTTCTTATTTGGATTTTGGGACAACTTATTATTGTCTTATGATGAAAAAACCTACTCTGTCATTTTTAGGTGTTAGCCTCACACACCATGCATGCTTATTTTTTGGCTTATATTTTATACGTAGGAAATGCTCGCAGCTGCAACATTTCAGCTAATAATAAACCTTTAAACAAGCAGTACCTCCTCTTTTTTTCCTGGCGGTTAACAATCTTTATTAAATTAAGCAGGAATATCGGAAATTATCATCTCGACAAACAACCAAACAATGGGGGGAAAAAAAGGAAACCAAGTCCCAGGTAAGGAAATCCACGCTGCTTGCACAAACACACCACGGGCTACTTTTCTGAAGTATGCTGGAACAAATAACTGAGCAGGTAACTGAGCAGAACCTTTGAGAAATGTCCGAGGCTTGGCTCCAAACCAAGCCCATATTGAATGGCACCTAACAGTTTTAAATCAAGTCTGTGTGCCCAGCATCTGATGTGGGAGGGACTGGGAAAGGCTTTCTGTGAGCGCACCAGGAGATTTTTATATTTGAGCTTAGTATGTGTGTGCGTGTTTGTGTTTGTGTGGACAATGACAGTATCTGTTGTGCCAGAGGAACTGATGAGCAGGTGGTCTGAGTGGGATTCAGCATACTCTCTCTCTCCCTCCTATTCACACTAACACTCATCCCTCTCTGCTTCTGTATCTGTGCTTGTGTATCTGTCTGTCTCTCGGGCGGTCTCACTTTCTTTTCCTGTTTTTCATTTCATTTTGTCGTACAGTATGTGAATCCTCAGTGACACTCGCCGCCTGGGCCGAGAGCGGACAGTAATGCAGTTTACTTTTGAAAAATGCCACGCATAAGAAGTAGTTAGTCTCCTTAGAATGGGAATAAATGTTGAGGAATTAAACTTAAAACTAACAGAAAGTACACTCTGCAGACCTGACATGCAATATGGGAGTTTTGACACCTGTGTGGGAATGTATCTTTGATGTTGTGATGAATAAATCATTACAGGAACTCTCCTCTTCTGTTACAAAGACAGTGCTCTGTTACATGACTCGCAGGACGCTGGACAATAGCCTTTGCCCGCACGCACACACACACGCACACACACACACACACACACACACACACACAAACACACACATGCATACTTTACATACCATCACTAACCAGATGTCTGCATCTATTGATTGCTCCAGTGACATGGTTCAATGGCGTTCCATTTCGCTGATGTGAACACAGCATGCATAGACACACACACACACACACACACACACACACACACACACACACAGTTGCAGCAGGATAATGCACTGTACAGTGAGCCTTGTGCTGTTCAGATATGACCCATATGTTGCTGGAGCGTTGCTGACCTGTATGGACAGTGACACAGTGTAGAGTATCAGACCCGTTCAGAGGATCGGGTTGTGTGGACATCCATCTACAGCCTCACAAAGACTTTTAAAAATTGATTTTTAAAATTGAAGTTCTATTTCTAAACATGATGTGAGAAGCAGGGCCGTGCATCCAACTTTTAGTTACAAATGGAAAGCAGTGATGAAAAGTGAGAAGTAAATTTACTTGAGTACTTTCATTAAGTGCAGTTTTGACACTTCTTCCCTGGCTGTAGTTACTTTACAGATTTGTGATTACACACACAAGATGTAATCAGTTTGTAAATATTAGTAATTATAAGTAATTAATCAAAGCCAAAATTAGACCATGGGCAAATTAGTTCATTTTATTCCGAGCAATACTCACCAATATTACTGGTATTGTACTAAGATACATTTGTTTACTTGCTTGCCATAGTTACCTCCCTATTTTGACACATTTTTGTACTTATTCTGTTTCATACATCTGTTTACTTACGTTACTGGTTGTATTTTCATTACATATAATATAAATTTATATTTATCATGATGTTGCACTATCCACTGTTGTAACATTAAGTTTCGCTGTTCATGGGATGAATAAATGATTATCTTATCTCGTCTTACTTAATCTTTGATCATCATAATGACTTTAATGATATATATTTATTTTCTTTATAGAGATTGTGGGACAAATTATTATTATTTTGAAAACACCTACTTGGATTGTGATGACTAACTGGTTAGTCATTCGAAAAATACACTTATTTTTATAATCAGTTAATGTATTTTTTCAAGCAAAAATGCTGAAATGTGAAGATTTGCCTGTTACGAAACTGAATATATTTTGGTTTTAGACTAAAGATGATGTCAACTTGACAGTATTCCAGTATATAGAGGAAACAATTAATCCGCAGATGAACAGATGAAGAAAATAATCTCATAATGTTATTTTTTGTTTTCATATTCAGTTTATTCACTTTCTTGGGACCAATTGTCTGTTTTGCTGCACTTATCAGTATTTAATTAACAAATGCTATACAGGAAAAATAAAGTCACACAACATGTACGTGACACACTGGCAGCAGTGTGTGTGCACTGATGACTGAGCAAGATGTGAGCTGAGTCACGTCGACAGTTAATGACCGATGTGTCATGAATTATAAATATTAGAGGTGAGCTTCCTGCTGGCCCGTGACAAACATTCCTTCGGGAACATTCAAATGCAGCGGCCTCGGCTGTTGTGTCTGTTATAGCTTCACTATAACCTGATGTGAGTGATTTTCTGCAGCGTATTCATAGCAACAAGCCGTTTTTCATTCCTCTCCGTATCACTGTGACTCGCATCAGCCTAAGGCGAGAAAAAAAGCCAGCCAGTTTTAAATATGCAAATATTTTAGGAATTATGGGCTTGATTTGAATAATGATGTGAAACGATGAACTCATGTTTACTGGCGAGGAAGAGACATGTTAACTGTGGTCCACTGTCCTTTCTCATTAGCCGCAGCACATCAAGCCTGCAGTAGCTGTGTTTGGGATGGCAGTGCGAACCTTCAGTCTTCCTTCATGGCTCTGTAATTAAGGAATATTTTTCAGCATTTTTTTTTTCATCAGTTATGGCACTACAACTGACGCCTCCAAACTGACAGGAGGAACAGTGAAACTGCAGAATAAACTGAGCATGTACAAATACATCTGAAACATAATCATATATTTTATCTTGTTCTTTAATGGTACGTGAAAATCTTCATCCTCTGTGCCTTTACTCTCTCAGCAGATATTTAATTGAAAGCTTCAGTCAGGTGATTTTTATAAATAATACTTTTTAATGGAGCTTATAATGTGCCAGATTATTTATCATTCATGTTTTGATACGTGACTGTAATCTGTTGATAATTTCCATCTGGGCTAGGGTGCTTGTTAATATTTATTGGCCGTTTTGTTAAGTCGTAAAACGTAGATCAATAAAGGGTGCACTTAAGGAAATGAGATCGAGGATTTATTTTTATTGGTATTGATTGTGAAGTATGACAGAATGAGAGAGAGAGAGAGAGAGGAAACTGTCTCTGCATTACCTTTGTGAGAAGAGAGGGAGGCAGGGGGATTTAAGGGTTGACTAATTTCTCTGAATATTTAGCAATTTAATTTTATGACCTTTGATCAGTTCCAACTTGAACATTTTAATACGGGAAGATGTTTTTTGTTGCTTTTATTGTCAAATTCTTCAGTCTTCAGTAGAATTTTTTGAGTTTTTTCATGCCCAGCCTTGTGTTATTTAATGCATATCCCAACATGTAATAATAAGATGATGTGTGTACAGTACACTGTTTTTATTTCTGAATGTCAGGAAGTATGTCTGTATGAGTTTGTAGAATCAAGATACCCAGGTGTGTGTCTGCATTTTTGCTTATTGTGTGAATTGAGCTGGGAGTGGGCATCCATTGACCAGCGCATAACAAGCTATGCCTTGGCAGGTGTGTGATGCTATGTGGGCTAACTGAAGTCCCTCAGCCAGCCTGTTAGCCAGTCAGTCATCCAGTCTGTTAGCCAGCCAGTCATCCAGTCATCCAACCTGTTAGCCAACCAGTCATTCATTCATCCAGCCAGCCTGTTAGCCAGTCAGTCATCCAGCCTGTCATCCAGCCTTTTAGCCAGCCTGTTAGCCAGTCACTCATCTAGACTCTTAGCCAGCCAGTCATCCAGCCTGTTAGCCAGCCAGTCATCCAGCCTGTTAGTCAGCCAACCAGTCATCCAACCAACCAGTCATAAAGTCAGTCAACCACCCTATTTGCCAGCCTGTTAGTTAGTCAACCAGTCATCCAGCCAGCCAGTTATCCAGTCAGTCATCTAGCCTGTTAGCCAGCCAACCAGTCACCCAGGCAATCATCAGCCTGTTTGCCAGCCTGTTAGTCAGCTAACCAGTCAGTCTTCCAGCCAGTCACCCAGCCATCCAGTCATCTAGCCAGCTAATCAGTCGTCCATCCAGTCAGCCAGTCATCCAGCCAGTCAGGCACAGGGAAGCAGAACACAGCTGTCTGAGCAGGCCTCCATTATCCAGCACTATCTATTGATTCACCCTGTGGGATTTTTTCTCTTTGGCATGGGATCATCTGTGAACACACACCAGTACACTAACACCCACATACAGACATGTAAAAGCACACACACACATACATACACACCCTTCACACACTACTGTATCCACAGATGCAGCACATACAAAAATGGAACACATTTATTTTTTTCACCATCATGGGCTGAGCTTGATAGCCGGGGGGACCTTTTTTCATTTTTCTTGTATATTTATTTTTGTATTTTATGGTGTCTCCTCCTGACATCGGGGTGTACCCCCCTTCCCTCTGCAAGGTGCTGCTGCTGTGCTCTTGTGTTTTCTCTAATTATAGAGCATGGTAATGGGCAAGGACCCATAAAGAATATCTCTGACGCTATAATTACTTTGGCTGCTTACAAAATGAATCAGATAGTGTCAATAGGATTAACGAATGGTTTGGGTTTTAATATTATCTCCACCACCGGTCTGGTTGCTCCTGTTTGTTTGATATTTCTCGCCTTTTAAATTAAGCTAATATTTCTGAAGAACTATGAGGACAGTGCATGAAACTAACCTCCATTCTGGCTCTTTGATTGTGGTTTCAATATTATTTCTTGGTTGAGTTTTTTTTCTATATATAATTCTAGTAGATCATACATTTTAAGCAACGATTATATTATGACACAGTGCATCACAGGAATAATGCAAACAACATGTTTGCGTTTTTATCCACCCACATGTAATTGTATGGACAACCCCGGCTGTAATGATCAAATGAATGAGTGTCTTAATCAGCAAGTGTACACAAACAAACCAACAGATACAGAAAGAGAAAGTGTAAACTCCAGATGATCATATGATTAATGTATTCATCCTATGCACACGCTCTTCAGTATTATCACCAATAAATAATGCATGAGCCCCAGCATTTGTTTATGGTAAGATGTAATGCATGGCTCCCAGTATTCTGCTTTTATGCCAAGAAATGCCTCTCAGTACAGCGCTGCATCTCCATCCTCTCTTTCCTCCTCTCCTCTCACAGATCTTATACTGTATTCTGTTTCTGTCGTCCCTCTGCTACTCTGCTCACAGCGCTGGCAAAACAAGGTTCCATGAGCAGTGGAAAAAACGTTAATGAATAATAACAGCCGTTAATCTCTGATGGAAAACATCTTTTCATATGAAAATCTCCAGGTTGATCTCCCAATCCCACCACATTGTCAATCTGGAATATGGAGGCCCTAGAGGGAAAGGCTCTGTAATCTGCTTTTAATCTGTCCCCCTCCCCTCCCCTCACCTCACACAATATCCTCAACAGCAGCTGTTTAGCCTGCTCTACTTGTTTTCATCACTATGGATTGTCTTTGAATATCACTCTAATATTTAAAGTGTCTCTCTCAGGAGATGATAGGACAACCATTCAGGCCTATTGTACAGAAGGAATGTGCACTTGGCCAGCCTGTATCTAATTTGGAAATTATAGTGATTACGGGCTAAATATAAAAACCCGGGATTTTGAGGCTGTAAGAGGCCTGCAGCGAAGGCTTACTGTATTGTTTGCCAGATGTACACACACGCACACACACACGCACACAGGGAATTGCACAAATGTGCGCACAATGGAGGAAAAAAAGCCGCCTGATGTGCTAAGTGCTGCTGTATTCTGTCGAGTGCATGTCAGCTCTGTCTCTGCTGCCCTTTCTCCTCGCTCTTGTTCTTTCTGTCCGTCTGTCTGTGCAGGAGGAGAACATTTGCTAAAAGCCTATGAGCGGGGATGCAGGGAGCCACCTTGGGCTCTTAGTCCACTCTGGGCTTTAAATGGAGTCACACACATGATGGCTAACAGATGTTAGCCAGATTACACGCGACATGGGCCCGACCGCACATCAACTGCCACTCCACTCAAACGCTCCAGGTTCGAGTCACCACCCTAGTCTATCTGCTTCTCACTCAAATCCAGTGGTTAAAGGGTGATCTGCAGGGTCATGGATGCTGTCGAGTAGACTCCTGGTTGCCTGATCTGAGGGTAGTGTGTGTGTGTGTGTGTGTGTGTGTGTGTGTGTGTGTGTGTGTGCGCGCGCGTGCACGCACGCACGCACGCACGCGAGGGGTTGTATTGTTGTGGAAACGGGGAGCGTGACGAGAGTCTGCTGTGGATATAATTAATAGGCCACATGCGGCTGCACCAAATGTGTCACAGTGAGGGGAAATCAATCGATGGAGTCTGCCGGCATAAGTGTGTGTGTGTGTGTGTGTGTGCGTGTGTGTGTGTGTGCGTGTGTGTGTGTGCGCGTGGTGGGGGTTAGTTGATGGAAGGGTGGAGGGGGAGGTGCAGGAGAGGAAGGTGGAGTGGGAAAGAGAAGCAGGACCCAGGAGGGAAATGAACAGGAGAAAGAGAACCATGGGAAAAGAGAAAGAAGGACTCGGAGCGGTGAGGAAACATAAAGAGGAGGGTTGAATCTCCCATCTCAGCTGGATAGAAATCACAGCCTTCAGCAATATCCCGCTGAGACATTTGACATGGAAATTCATGACCGTGTCAATATGTGGACACAACGTAGATCCAACACATACATCACAAGAAGCTCCCCAGCCACATATTTACCAGCTGCTTTTTAACCAATCTGATTCAACCCACCCTGAGTCCATACGTCTCAGCGTGGGAGTAGCAAGCGAAATCGAACCATTGCTCCTGTTCCGCTGCATGATATCACCAATGCTTTGGAACTAATCGCACCAAAATTAGGATACCTAAATTCAGTAGCATTGATACTTTGGAGTCACCACCCAAGTAGCGAGATATCCTGGGTTCGCAGGGCAGAAACTCTGCAGTTGGCCTGCTTTTAAAGAATGCATATCTAAGTTTGGAGGCAGGGGAGGAAATCAATGGAGATAAGAGCTGGATAGAGAGCTGTGTGTTGAACAGACTGGCAGTAGGCTGAGAGAAGCAGCCTGTCACCAGCTGCAGGTCCCCTTTCTGTGTGACTGTGTGTGTGTGCGTGCGTGCGTGTGTGTGACTGTGTGTGTGTGTGACTGTGCGTGCGTGCGTGTGTGTGTGTGTGTGTGTGAGAGAGAGAGAGAGAGAGAGATGGGGACACATCTAGGCACACAATTCCTGATAGTGCTGCCAGGCGCCAGTCACCCATAGATGAGACAGGGGGCGTTATCGCAGGCTGCCGCTACAGTTGCCCTTGGAATTTCAAGTTACATTGGTAGGTATAGAAAAAAAACTCATATGCATCCTTACCAGTGCTGCATAGTATTAGGAAAATGTGTTGTCCAACTATGTTGTCAAATACTGCAATGTTGATATTGCTTGCGATTAATAAATACATAAGTATGAAGTGTTAATTTCTTTCTGCTGTTAGTTCGCTGCTAACAGACAGGAGTATCGTATGCTTATTCTGTTGTCGGTTGCTATGGAGATTGGGTTCCTCTGGCGGTTTCCACGGTGTCCGGCATGATTTGCATAGTACCTGTGCTGCAACACGACATCTCTCTATCCAAAATATTTCAAAATAAGGGCTGTGCTGTTCTTTTTCGATCCTCTACGTCGTCCACGTTTTCAGTGCAGGGTTCCCACGCGTCCTGGAAAACCTGGAAAAATATTGACCAATTTTCTAGTCATGTAAAACGTGGAAAATGAGAAAAAAGGTCAAATACCCTAGAAACAGTTAAATTATCCTGGAAAATTATTAATCCTTCCCATGCCTTGTGAGCGAATGCAAACAAATGGAAAATTATTTTAATCTTCCAGGTTTTCCATGTTTTCCAGGACTCACGGGAACCCTGTCAGTGTTTGTCCTTCAGCCATCACGACTTCTAACTTCACTTCATTTCCTTGCTCTTTACCATCTCAGTCACTGGCATGCACAGGGGGCGAGCATCTAGGGCAGTCGGGTTCCATCAATGCCTGGACACAGTAGCATTTATCACAGGTCAAACAGTGCTGTATCATGAACAATTATATCGTAATGACGGTGAATTTTAGTTGTATTTTGCAGCCTTAATCCACACACTGACATAAATTCCCATGACTTGTGTACACACACAGAGCTGAACACAGTTCCTCCCCTCCCTGTAAACTGTCTATCTGAGGGCAAACATTTCCGCCAGATAAATGAGTGTAATATGCACTCTGCGTCTAAAACCTTCCAGTTTGAATAGTGAGTGCTTAGCAGCATTGATTGTATTTCCAATGGTTCACTGCAGCAATTTAAATATGAATGTTAAGATTAAATAAAGCTGTATTGAGGATTTTTGTTTAAAACCTACTTTAAATAAGCAGCATTTCCCTTAAAAAATGTTCTGGAGGTGCACCGTTAGTGCTGCATGTCTGCACCCACTTCATTGCTGTTTGTCAGCGTGGTGGTCTGAAAAATCAAAGCCAGGCCTTTTTCCTGCCTCCAGTCTTTTTAATTTCATATTATGCTGCCAAATAACATTCTTGATTCAATAACGTTGCGCCATATGTGGTTTTATAATTCTCTGAGCACGCAGTTTTGTGCCACTTCATAATGTTTTAATAAAGAGCAGCAACATATTTACATAGATATTTAAATGTCAAATTTTACATATTATAATTCATGTTACGTTGATGGATGTTCTCTGAGCCTTGTAGGCGTATTCATGTGTCAAATTTTCACAATTTCACCACATGCATTTTGAATTGTCTGTGATATATAAAGGCCATATGGGTCTAAGTGTCTTCATGGCGCAAACAATGTTAAGAAAGGGATAAAGGTGAAGTATATGATGCCTCACTGTCAGCAGCATCTCTTCAACATCACGTCATGGGTGTTGAGGCAAGTTTCACATAACTCTATCTGTCAGGAGTTGTTCGCTGATGCTTAAAGGGCCCTGGGTGTCTGGATGCTTGGATGACAGTTTCCAACCAACACAACACTTGAGACATCACATGCTGCATGTGGTTTGAAGACTTACCTCTGTTTTTAAACCCTTTTAACATTTCTGTTTTTCCCTGACAGAGCAACACCCACAGATACGTTTTAAAGGTTGCCTCTCGGTTTTATATTATTCTCAGTGGTGTGTGTGTGTGTGGCTTTAGATATTTTCTACTTCCTTATTACAGATTCTGGGTAAGAATCACTCTTAAAGTGGCTTCTGTGTTTTTGCCCGATGCCAAAAGTCGTCACAGTGGCTACAGGTTATCTGATATACAGGGCTGTCAAACAATTATTTTTTTATATTGTGATTAATCGCAGAATTTTAATAGTTATTCATGATTAATAAAATGTTTTATTGTAATCTATTATTTTTGTATTTCATGACAGTTTTTAAGAACATATTAACAATGATTGCAGTTCACAGCAAGCCAACATGATGTTGACTGATCTGCAGTCAGCTGCCACCTATTTAACAAGCGCTGTAACTTCCTCCACAGGTCTGTGGAGACTTGCTCATCTGTCTGATTAGCTGCACTAGCATGCTTAGCTCGTAGGTGTTAGCTGAAACTTGAAGTACTTTGGTGACATTTTAATTCAGTGCGTATTACATTTGATATCTTGACTGTGCTGCTTGGGAGTTTTTCAAAATAAAAGAACCAGAAGTGCAGACTGCAACAGCAGAAAGTAGAAAGTTGCTAATAACAATGGTGGAAGTAACAAAATAACAGCATGTGATTAAACAAAATGAATGTATTCACTAGGGCTGTGACGGTATGTTTTTTTTTTATTTCCCCGGTGATAAAGCACCCAATCACCATGCAACAATCTGCCGCAATCCCACTACCCCCACAATCACCGCAAACCCCACCGATCGCTCCTTGTCCTCTGGCATAAAATGTGCCCATCTAGCATTTAAACCAGGATGTTACAAAATATTACTCTTTCTATTTCATATCAAACACCATATGCACTCCTGTAACTTTCAACAGCAAATATATAGAGATATTTTTTTAATATATTGCGGTGATGATGGTAATGAGCTCAACACTGCGGTAGGCATCACATGACTGCGGTATTGCGGTGATGCGGTTATTGTCCAAGGTTTGATTTTAATCTCATTGTGACGCTGACAGCCCTACTGGTGACACCTACCTGAATTGCAGCATCATGCCATGGATACTGAGCTGGAGGTTCGGTAATTTGGAGATCAGTCAGTTTATTAAGAGCCGACAGTATAAACCAGGACAGCAAATATAAACTAGAGTTCAGAGTTTGAACTTTGGAACAAAAATGTGTTTGACGCTGATATGTATAGAAGCTTTCATGCTGCAAGTACTATGAATGATTTGGATGAAACCTGAGGGCCTGAACCTTGTGTGGAAACAGTCTGGATACAACAGAAACAAGTCAAACTTGAGATTTACTTCACACTGGTCTAATCCAGTCATGTACATTTTGGTCCTTCATCTGAAGTCTTTATTGGTGATAGCCACTTTAGACAAGGTGATCGGTGGTTTTGTTGGTTTTAGGGAGCTGGAGGAGGGTTTTGAGCAAAGGAGCTATCATTTGGTCTAAGGAACACACACCCTAGACCCAGAGCTGCCTGGTCTCTGTAACACCCTCGCTGCCTCCCCCTAGTAAACAGTCCATTAGCGTAGTGCTCCAAGGTAAACATATTTACTGGCTGGTGACGGCTTGCCAGTGTGGCTCCTCAGGCCCCGTGGCAGAGGGGATTTCATTAGGCAGAGGGCAGGGGGAGAACAGAGGAAATTAATGTGCCATTCAAGATGATTTCTTTGTTTCCCATCAACATGATCACAGACAGGCCGCAGGGAAGAGATGATTTACGCACACAAAGGAAAGAGAAAGGGAGAGAGAGACAGACTAAGAGGGAGGGAGAGAAAATATCACAAAAGGCTCCCAGTGCGTGAAATGTCTTCCTTTTGGTGAAAACGCTCCTGTCATGATTTTTGTTATGGCTTCAAGTGCTGGAATTGTTTTCAATCAGAAAGGCTTTCTTGTTTGTCATTAAGGATTGGAAATGGAAGTATTTCTGTGCTAAAACACCAACAGGCACAACAATGTAATGCAATTTTTTCCGCACTATCTACACACAATAATCCAACCAATACGGTGATGTCCTGCAGCTTTCTTATGAGCCACAATAGCTGTTTTTTTTATACAGTACAACCTGGAGGATATTATTCTGTGGCCTGCCTTGTGTTTTAATAACTGCGGTTCACCAATTAATTATCTGAAAAGTACATAACACTGATGGCTGAACACTGGGTTGTAGGATTATAGTTTGTTCTGTTGTGTCACTGCTGTATTGTTGCTCCACTGTGCTTATGTTTTGAATTGGTAAACTTTTATTAGATGTTAATTTGTTGATATGAACAAAATATTACCGTCACAATTACCACATAAACAGCTTTCATTTATATAGGAATGGTATGTGTAATGGTGTGTAAGAAGCTAGAACATTTAAAAAATGAACTAAATGAACAGTATCAAGAAAGTGTGAATTGCATTGATGTTAAGTCTCTACAGACCTGTACAGGTAGATGAAACTAACTGGAAGAAGTTAACCACAGTGCTTGTTAAATGGTGTCAGGTGACTCCAGACCAGTCAACATCATGAAGACTCTGGTCTAAGAGACATAATCCAGTTGGCTTGTTGTGAATTGCAATCATACATGTAAAGTTCTTGTTGATGTGAGCTTAAAAAAAGCAAAATAATTGAATTTTCAGAAACTATAATGTGATTAATTATGATTTCAAAAATCAATTGACAATCCTACTATTTTTTTCACGTAAATTATTTTTATATATACATTATTCTACCAGCATTTATATAAGTGGTGTCCTGCTCTGGTAGTTCAACTTCTTTTGTTCAAGTTGAAACGAGTGACACGTAATGAGGGAAGGTCCTGGTCAACAGTAGGCGGCTTGGACTTTAACACAGAAAGTGACTCAGACTAACTGGAGCCTGGCCTGTTTTTAGTTGGAGAGGAGTGCTCTTCTAGATGAGTAAGCTCCAGCCACAAATAAAATGCAAAATACACATTGGTTTCACTTTTTGAAGTTGTAAATGCATCATTGGTAGCATCTATTTTATATATACCGATTCTAGAAAGTAAAACTAATCTCTTGAAAGAATCGTATTTGTATGATCAGACTGAGCATGGACTGCTGTCTTAAGATGAGCTTCTTTCCTGTGAGAGTCTGCCGTGCTCTTTTATGTCTCTGATTTTCGTCAATGGATTCATGGTTGACAGCTGGAGCTGGAAAGCAGTTAGCAAGTGTGGTTGATGATGTCGTCTTCTTGACTCATCTTCATGGATGGGGTGAAAATCTCAGATATCGAGGATGACCTTAGAATAGAATTAATGCCACTTTTCTTTTAAAGGAGCCAGGAGAAGTGGAGCGGACATCTAGCTACTGCTTTTGTTTATATTGTATTATATAGCCCACCTGGAGATCATACAGGAGATTCTGCTTTGCCACTTTTCTGGTGTACACAGATACTGGATTAAGGATTAAGGATGAATGAATGAATTAAATTTGGCCAAATTAGTTTTCAGAATGTAGTAGCAATTTTTGCTGACCTCTAAAGTCATTCCCATCTGTCTAGTTTATGTGATACAGTATATGTGTGTCTATTATAACTACATTTGCAATATGCTGTTTTTGTTTTTGTGTTTGAAGTTGAATCAAATTGAATGGCACAGTTGAAAAACAACTCACGTTGTGTTTCTGATGATAAGTAATGCCTAAATGGGAGAACATATTAAATTATAAAATACACTGTAATTCACTTTATTAACATGCATCTTCCTCTGTTTAAGCTGTTTGATCGTTTACCCTTACCAGTACAATTTCAGAGGCTCATATCGAGTATATTTAAGCATTTTTCTGAAAACAGAAACAGTTGTTGCAGATATTAGAGCCTATTTATGATGTATACTCATGAACTATAGCCGCCCATATATTCCTCACTCTGTTTCCCTTCCTGTTTCTCTCCTTTCATTCAGGTCATACTCTGGGTTGCATGACACCTGTGAGCGATGTGCTGGGTGACATGAGCTGCATATAAATGACACACACACACACACACACACACACACACAGCACATTTTTAGGTGCTCATCTTGCTGTGCTAGGAGGCAGTTTTATGTAGTTGGTGACCTTAGACAGTGGAGCAGGTGTTTAGGGTCTGATAACATCATGACAGAGAGTACAGGTGTGACTGCATACAGACAGGAAGGACACACTAGCTCACAAATAGACACCGATTGTGTTAGATGCCGCAGCTCTTTGTTCACTGACCAAAAGATCGCAACGTCACACCACAGGGGGGATTATTCTCACGTTTGGATACAATGTGCATACAGCTGTGACTGAATTAAATCCATTTGGAATAAAACTAGCAAAGACGTGTTCTACCCTGTGCTGCCCACTCAGTGTAAGCCTTTACACAAACATGCATCTGTTCTATACAAACAACACAGACATAATTAATTAACGGTAATTATTTGGATATGGTGTTTACTTCCAGTGGACATGCATGTCTCTTTCACATTGAAAAGTAACTATTTATGTGCGTTTGTACGTTCTGTGTCAGATCTTTTGTTGATGCAGTTGAAAGTGATCAGAAAACCCCCTCTTTAAAGCAGCGTCTCTGTGCAGTGGACATGCATATTTAAGAGCCTAAAGATAAATGTCAGCTTTCACACTGTCCAGGGGGGAGACTTGTCCTCTGCACCATCATGTGGAGAGAAGCAGTACAGCAGTGGCTTCATTGACATTCCTCCATAAAAGCAGCGGCTAACCTGGCCTCAGAGGAGTAATCCTTCTTCACTGAGACGTGGGAAGGAAGAGGACACATTGCAAAGCTGATCGATTTGATCCTAACCGGGAAATTGTACACGCGCTTCCAGAGCTATGAAGTTTGTCCGCTATGCTGCCAACCAATCCCATACTCATACCCTGAGGATGAATGCTAAACAGTTTCTGCATTGCATCAAACCATGAAGAGATGTTTATAAATTCTAACTACAACATAAAGTGCAAGATTTTTTTTGAGAAGTCCTAGCCTGCAGGGTGATGTTTTGTTGATATCCAGCAAGGCCCAAGGTACAGCCTTGATAAGGACTGATATACAGACAGAGAATGTTTTGTCTCTCCAGTTCTCATTGAGCATGACAGAGAGGATTTCAGAGAGACTGCACTGCCAGATGGGAGATTGTTCCTTCATGGGTATTGTCTGCGAAACGCCTCGGAATATGTCAGCTTTATCTGTGTTAAAACATACCAAACATTTTTGCATGCGATACTGCAGCACCCAAGCTATAGCCTCTCCCATCTGTGCCGTCGCAAACTGTATCTCGGCCGTGCAGCATCCAGTACACGAGGCAGAAATAACTCCACTGATCTGAGGAGAAGGCTGCCACTGCCAAATTTGTGATACGTAAATGTGTGAAATATTGTGATATTGAGACATGGTTCCAGATAGATTATTTTGTATCAGTGAGCTGTGTTTTATCCCTCTCCCCGCTGCTCTCTCCCTCTTTCTGTCCCTCTATCTCATTCACACACACTGACACACATAATGCTCTATCATTTCCCTCATCCCATGCAAGAGGTGTGAAAGGCAAATATGTGCTCTCCTTCGCTGTGGACATAATACTGAGGTCATGAATGGAATGTTAATGAATGTTTTAATGCATACCTCTATCAGCGGTCATACAGACACGTGCACATACAGGATCGTGCTCGCGCACCAGGTTTTGCCACCCGAGTACCAACTTAGCCAAAACCAAAACAATACACTATTTCAAATATGCATTCCTGTACGAGAGAGTGGGTGTTGTTGTTTTTTTCAGACCGAAGCAGCTTGCTCTGACTTGTATTTTGAGCTGCAAGAATGTGGAAAAAAAAAGATTGAGGAAAATTAAAGTGATCAGTCAGGTAGAGAGGGGAGGAAAAGGATTTCTGAATGCGACCCGTGAACTTCAAATCCGTGTCACATTGTGAGCTGCAGTAGAGGAAACAAACAGGACAGAGGGTGGCAGATCACTAGGCTGTGTTTGAGTATCTTATCGGGGCTATCGCCAGCTCAACCTGGCTCCATTGACTTTGTGTGGGGATTAGAAAGGCCCACAGCTTCTGATTATTTGGGTGAGTGAGCGGTTCTGTGTAAACAAACATTGTGGACGGGATTGTTCCAGCCTCAGCACGGCTGGTTGGCCCCTGACAAACCCTACACACTAACACACACAGTGGTGCATCATGCTCCTCCTGGTGTGTCTCTGATGGATGTAGGTCTCTGTTTTATTCACCTTTTATGGATATCAGCTGTGCTTTTCTCATTGATAGTCAGGGACGCTCAATTTAAAATTCTACCTCAGGAAAGAGATGGATTCAAGCTCTGTTTGACCTGAAACATGAAGAACGCAATGCATGATATTAAAGGGTGGGTTTAAAGTGAGCTAATCATTGAGATGAATAATGTGAACACTAGCACTACCTGTGTCAAAGTTTTGGAAATAACTGAAATGGTTAGATCAGATTTTTTGAAGTGTGTACTGAATGTATACTCCTGTATCCTGTCCTGTTTTTGTGAATGTAAAAGAAAAAAAACAAAAGTTTGAGTGTCAGCTGTCAGACCTCAACTGTCACTGTCTTCATAACCACCAGACCAGACTCCATTTACAAAAAACAGTAATTTTACCACACAGAACAATGGTGCATCTGATCGATCGATTAGTTTGTTATTGTGCCACTTCTGGATCCAAACTGACTGATGTAGCACCGATGCAGCGGTACGTCGCTTAGCATCCTTTTCCAAACTGGGAGCATGTTGGACCAGCATCTTCATGCAGAATCCTACCGTAGGTCAGATCACATGGAAATCAAAAAGAGCAAAAAAAAGAGTCAACTGGACTTGCTTGAGGTGTGTTGAAGACGTTTCACCTCTCATCATCCAAGAGGCTTCTTCATTTCTTACTGGTCGAGAGTCCAGATAGTTATATTCCTGTTGGAGGAGAAAACAGGTCATGTGACAAAAACATTTAAAAAAAAAAAAAAAAAAAGCTTGTGATAATAAAACATACATACAAAGGTAATTAATCCAATAACTGGTTGGACTACCCTCAGCAGCAACAACTGAAATCACGCATCTTTTATAACTGCACTCACACATTCTGCACTCTTCTTTGCAGAATTGTTTTAACTCAGCATCACTGGAGGGTTTTTGAGTATTAGCAAACTTTTTCAGGCCATGGCACAGTATTTTGTCAGATTCAAGTCCGGAGTTTGACTAGGCCACTCCAAAACCTTCTTTTTTTTCATCCAGAAGTCGACTTGCTAGTATTTTTTGGATCATTGTCCTGCTGCATAACCCCAGTACACTTAAGTTTGAGGTCACAAACTGATGGAAAAACACCCTCCTTCAGGACTTTCTGGTAGAGAGCAGAATTCATGGTCCCATCAATCACAGCAAGTTGTCCAGGTCCTGAAGCAGTAAAGCAGCCCCAGACCATCACACTACCACCACCGTTTGATGTTCTTTCTCTGAGATTACTCTCACGACAGACAGACACGAGACACGCACCTTCCAGCAACTTTTGCCTCGTCAGTCCATAGAATGACCTCCCAAAAGTCTTGGGGATCATTCCAATGATTGTTCGCAAAAGTAAGATGAGCCTTTATGTTTCTTTTTGGTCAGTAGTTGTTTTCACCTTTTCCCAAGTCTCTTCCTTATTGTTGAGTCATGAATACCGACCTCAACAGAGGCCAGGGAGGCCTGCAGATCTGTTGTTATTTATGACCTCCTGGATGAGTCGTTGAAAGGCCACTCCTGGGAAGGTTCACCATTGTTCCATGTTTTCTCCATTTGTGGTTCCCTGGAGTCGTAACGCTGTTAGAAATGGCTATAACCTTTTCCAGACTGATAGATGCCAATTACTTTATTTCTCATATGTCAAGACAGGTTCTATAAGGTTCTATAAGTGGTTCTATAAGGGGGGGGGGCAGTTACTTTTTCCATATAGGGCCAGGTAGGTGTGGGTTGCTTTTTCCCCTTAAAACATTAAATCATCAGTTAAAACCAAAACAGCATTTTGTGTTTACTTTGGTTGTCTTTGTCTAATATTTAAATTTGTTTGATTCAAAAAAATTCGAGAAGGGGGCAAATACTTTTTCATAGCACTGTACATAAGGAACACAATTGAAGCTACAGGACGATACAATAAGTCCCCCCCCCCCCAAAAAAAAAAAAACATAATAGTGCCCACCCTTTAAGATAATAGTTTGACTATGAGAGGATGTATTGTTCCTTTTCAAAGTGAAACATGCTGAAAGATGGCCAGCCAGACTGAAGCTACTGCAACCAAAAAAACTGTTGGCATCTGTATACTTGTTAAAGCCAGGAGGAGTCAAGCCGAAGCATATTGGGGGTGAAGGAAGTCTAGCAACTATACCGAGAAAAAAAGGATTATTTTATCAACAGCACAATAACATTATGCCAAGCAGATGGGATACAGTGCAAAAAAAGAGAAAACTTTGAAGAACATGTATTTGTAAACACAAATCCTCAGGGACACTCGTTTTATTTTTGCCGCAACCTTTCACTGTGCATGCTTTTTTTTTTCTTTTCTTTTTTTTTTAAAGGTAGAGAGAGAAGCACCCGTGAAGGGGCTGTGAAGTCGTCTGCTTCTCCAGATATCCATTCCAGATGCTGGCTAGACTTGGTGGAGCCGGGGCCCACCGTACTGGGGGCTGGATTTAGTTGTCTTTTCCTCCAGGTGTGATGCCTCATGCTGATTCCCCCACATGTTCCATGGGTCTTATCCAAACACTGCGGGGCCGGTGACAGCGCCGGTAGGCCTGCCTGCCCTCCTTTCTCTCTGCCTGCTCTGGTGGCCCAAACACCCACCCACCCACACTGCAGCAGCAGCAACCAGCCAGTCCTCCTCTCTCTGCCCTAAAATGCCTGTGCGGCCCGAGAAAACCTCCTTTTTTACTCTTTTATTTCTCGCTGCCCCCCACACACACACTCCTTCAGACCTGTCTCCTTCTGGGTTTGAACCCCTTTGACAAAGGGTTATGTTCACACCGATGCTCCACAGGCTCTGCTGCAGACCGGGACAGGCTGGTTGTTGCTCTAGTAACTCAATCGTGCTCAGCGGCGATGTAGGACGCATTAAACTTGTCATATTTCAAGCCTGGTCAGTTTTAGGACGATACGCCTTCAGGGAGTGTTAGGCGGTTAAAAAAGAAGAAAAACAAAAGTGGAAAAAGAAAAGAGAAGCTCAGCTGTGTTGTGTGTATTTGTTCCCCAGCTGAATGTTCGCCGCCTTTTTCCATTAGCAGTGAACAAAAATCAGTCTTCATCTGACAGTAAACAAGGATAACTTAAGGTCTTTCTTTCTTCAGTCACACTTAACACCGTGACTCAATTCTTCCGTGACAAAATGAATGTTGTCTCTTTAATGTACATGGATTCCTCCTTCTCCTAAAAGTTTTCTTTTTTTCCAGGGCAGGAACAGACTGATGCAGTGGGGGCAAATATTATTAGTTAGCCCACACAAAATATGTTGTCTCATGGCTCAAGTTGGACATCTTCCAGGATTTGGCATAACTGAGGATAACATATTTATGGGAACAAGAAACACGTTGGCCTTCGTTTCTTTGACAGGCATTTGTCTTGGTTTATTAGTGTTAAAACAAATACCGAGCTGATTAATTGTTCCGTTCCACTTGAAGTTTTTATCACTGAAAACGTTCGAGAACTGATTCATTACAAGTCAATTATTGAGTTCCAAAATTAATTAGAAGGCAGACAACATGCTGTTATTTTGAATGATGAAGTCAACAGATTATACTGAATCTGTTTTTCTAAAGAAGCTTTGAAATGAAATAAAATTGTTATGTTTTCGAAATTTTGTTCCCTCCAAGGCTCTATGGTATTAAAAAAAACACATTTAGAGTCGGATCATGCAGATATGGGTCAGGCTAGTGCGTGTGTTTGTACACGCATGTGTGAGCAGTCTTGTGTTGTCATAACTTCTCTGAGATGCTTTGCAACTCCCCACGAGCCGAAGCGATGTAAATGATTTCCTGATGTTGAAACCATCATTGCTGTGATTAGACACCCAGGATCAAGATTTCAGCTTATAAAACTGTCTGGACTGTCCCCAGAGCTCATTACAAAACACGCAGACGATGGTAACACTTAACTCTTTGCAAATGTGCAACGATAGAAAGTGACTGTGATTTTTTTTCATTGTTTTTACAGTGTAAGCACAACAGTTCTGTCCTCAAACTGGATGGAAATACATGACGACTCTAATGTAAATAACACAGTCATCTGTATCTTATCAAGTCATTTTCTCCTCAAGTTTTGTCCAGCAGCTCCTAATAGTGTAATTTCCCATTGGGGGGTGATTAATATGATGGGCTAAACTGAATGAAATGTTTGGCAACTAAAGCACAAATGTCAGGAAGCTTCGGTTTCGGTTTAGAAGCTGTGGTTCAGCTTAAACTCCTCTTCATTGTCATACTTCTGACTTTAGGATCTGTTCCGCTGTAAAGCGAGGTAATAATGTTTCAAATAACAATTTTCAAAGCTTGAATGAAATCTGATAAACTCGAGAAAAAAAAGCTGATTGATAATTTCACGGACTGATTTTCATGCATGCTCCTTTTTTAACATATTCCACTCTCTGAAGTGAGCGAGCCAAAGTTGTGCTCCCGTCGCTCGTCAAAGGAAACCAATGACTTCCTGCTGTGAGCTCCAGGTGTATCTGCGGCTCAGGACCCCGGTCCCCCTCGAGCCACTGAATGTCTTGTGACATCACTGCCAGTCATCCATTTTGTATCCTCTGCTCCAGCTGGACCTGGATGTTGGACCTCGGTGAGGCCTCAGTGCTGGTATTAATTTCTTGGGCCTGTTGGCGTCCATCCCCCTGGCAACCCAGCGCCAGCTCCAATCTCAGCCTCAGCCTCAGCTCTGGTTCCATCTCCATGTCGGAGTGTTACTGGAAAGCTGGCCAGTGGGATCTGGCTCTGATAATCATTTTAGGCTAGATGTGCCAGCATCTGTAGCAAAGCTTGTAGGAGATGGGTTGTTAGAATTCAGAGAGGACAGAAAAAGTAATAAAAATATGAACATACGTCCTGAAATCATACATCATCTTCAGAACATTTAAAAAAAAAAGAAAAAAAGTTTTTTTCCTTACAATATGGCTTCATGGCTTTATACCGATATGGTCATGCTTTTGTGGAATTTCAGCAGGGTTTCCAAGATTTTGAGCAATTTATATTTGTAAAGGGCTGTTTCCAATTGCAAACTGAAGGAATAGCCGAATAATGAAGTGGAACCTTTTAGGTTTTCTACAAGAGATAAGACTCTATCGTTTCATGTTTAATATATTCACCACTCAAGCACTGTAAACTTTTACAGCGAGGAACACTTTTGGATAAATAAAAACACATTTGATGACCCATATGTAGTGTTCAAATGTTGGAAAGGAGCCTATGTGCTGCAGCCACTTTGGATAATGTTACAATAAGACACAGATTCCAGGCAGAACTCTATGCGGAGGTTTATTCCTTTCAAACAAGCCAAGCTAATGAAAAACAAACTGGAGCGTTTGTGTTTCTATGTGGTAGCAACCTTCAGGTTTTCATTTTTCACTCAAGGGCATATTTTTCTAGTTGCTGTTCTTTTCATAAACCAGTTTAAGGTTTGTCTGTGTCACTCCTGCTACTGACAACAGACATGTCCTACCTCTCAGTCTTTAGACCACGACAGCGTATTTTCTGCGTCGACTGCTAATGATCGGTATGTGTTTGCGATTACAAGTGTACGTTACTATAATCGTGTGCCTTTGTGAGTGGAGGCGGTCAGAAATTCCCACTGGATCTGATACAGCCAGTCCGAGGATTCCAGTGGCTTCATGGGATGCCGCACAGCTTGGCGGGCTATTAGTGAATGTTTAACGTTGAGTCAACATGAGGGAATACTGTACCTTCCTTCTCTTTATGAGACCAACATGCTGACTGATTAAACCTCATCTCAGACAATCATTATAACTAGGCGTACTTGGACTGGAAAATCTCTCTCTCTTCATCTCCTTCTTCTTTTCAAATGAACATTTCATGGGCGGCTGATTTATACTGTTTTCTCAGCTAGAGCTAGTTTTGACTCGTTTAACCATCAATATCCATGAATGTTTTTGGTTTTTGGATAGGTTAGCAATTTTTTTTAACCCTTCCAAGCATTTCATTATGAAGAGTGGGGAGGGGGTGAACACAAGACAGGGAAAAGTGGTAAATGAATCCAAGCTCACGTAGCAGTAGTGTGGTTATACTTTTTTGCATGCTTCAGATATATATACCACACATCACGTGTTCACTTCACTTCACTACATGACTTGCTGACCTCCACCATGATGCCCGTGAATCTCCTCCTTTCTGAACTAAAAGCTCCTGAGAGGTTTCTCCAACAAGCTGTTGTCCCTTCTGTAAACACAAGTACTGTAGAATACTGCGTATGTGTGTCTGGGGTTATTCAAAAGCTGTTCCACTTGCATGGCAACGCCTCATTACCCATACTGCCTCCTTCTTTGCCCTGAAGTGGGGTGCAGCCTCCCCTCACTGGGCCCAGTCGTCAAGGTGACCCAACATGCCCCAGGATGGCAGGCAGGCAGACAGGCTGGGAGAGAGGGGGCTGTTCGCTGTCTTTATTGCACTGGGGCCACCGTATGCTAGCTGGTGCACTAGGCCCTGGGTAGTTCCAGACTGCCGCATGCGTCCCGGTGAGCAAGCAGCTGATCTCATTTTTCAACACACAGCTGCCCCAACATCAGGCCCAGGTGAAGGTGACCTCCCTTGCCTGTTAAAGTGGAGGGTGCAGCGGATGGCGTGCCAAATCCACAACATCTTAACTCCTTGTGATGTAACGTCTCGTTGCCAGTTTCATTCAGTGCAGAGCCATTAATTATTGTAATATCTGCAGTGTACATAAAAACAAATGTGTCAGTTGTTGTTGAGTTATTGTAGCAGACTGTAGAACCTCTCTACTCTGCGACAACAGACTGATCAGAAAGCACAAACAAGCCTGGAACTGCATATCTCTTCCTTTTGTGCCTTATGCATTAATTCTCACTCCATCCATCCATCCATCCATCCCATTCCTTCCTCTCATTTGTCTTTCTCCCTCCCTTCCTGTCTCTTTCCTGTCACCCCCCCCCCCAACCCCCCCCACCTCTTCTAACACAGGACAGATTGGGAAGCCGTGATGGCGGCACAGAAGTTGAGGGAGAAGCTATTTATCCCAGACGGATCAGGAGGTGTGTGACGGAGGTGTGGACGGTTGCTGCAGGTCAGTGACGTTGGCAGGCACCAGGCAGGCCGGCCCACATGGCTCGGGGACTGTGGGACTACAGACAGATGGCACCTGGTGGGTGACAAACAATTAACAAACCAACAAGAATAGCTGGATCGGCAGTATACCCACAAGCACAGGAGATAGCAAGAGAGCGGGTGCATCTGTGCTCTGAACACTTTCACTCTTTACTTTTCCTCTTCCCGAGCCGTGTTTTGTGTAACAGTTGCATTTTACCCATGTGTCTTTCTCACAAAAACACTCCCGTTGTCGTGTCGCTATAGAACAGTCTAAATAAAGCGGTGTTGAACATATGCAGCCAGCATATGTTTCTGTTTATTTCAGTGCAGTTTTGAGAGATCATTTAAATGCACAATACAACGAAACAACATATCTGATATACATTGAAGCAAAACCTATAAACAATCATAGAAATTTGTCAAGTAAAGTTTGTACAGTAAAGAGCATCACCTGCCATCATTGTGCTGCGTTCATGTGTTTTTCTCTTGTCAACTTCGTACTGGAAATCGATTCAGTGTGTTTGTTCAAAAGTGAGCATGGTAGCTGATGGTATTTCACCACATCCAAATGTCATCGTGATAGGGTGTTTCTACACTCCACTCCCACTTACTGTACAGTGAAGATGTCCTCTGTTGGTCATAAACCAGAAAATGTGCAGTTTTGTTAGTGTCTCTTTCAAAAATGGGGAGAGAAGGATTATTATCCATACCTAACTGTGTGTAAGTAAACGGTTGTCATATGGTAGAATTATTGGTTTTGACTGGCAGTGGTCCTTGTGTGTGTGTGTGTGTGTGTGTGTGTGTGTGTGTGTGTGTGTGTGAACACATCTGGAGTCTAGACTCTGTGACTCTGTGGGCAGGATCCTATCTACGAGCAGCATCGGGTCCGGAGACCGGCCATGTTGACATAGGTGGCACACACATACCAGCATCTGTTTCAACAGTCAGTCCTCTCACCAAATGCCCCCCTTCTCCCAACACACACACACTGCTGGACACTTTTATCCCCCACTGAGGGATGGAAGTGAAGAGGAGGAGGGAATAGAGAAGGAAGACAAAGTGGAGGTGGGGGGAGGCAGGGCCTGCTGAACCCACAGAGGTCCCTGGTAACAGAAAGCAAATGCAGCTTCTCAGAATCAGCACTGTAAATCCTCCAATCCCCCTATGTCATTGCTGCGTCAGGATATTAAGACATGGTGGGGAGGACGGCTTGTGTGTGTGTGTGTGTGTTTTTCTCCACCCCCCCGCTAGTTGTGTGTGTATTTCTGCTCGTATGAATGTGCGTATATGCGTAACAGACAACTTATAGTTTCCTCTTGAGCAGTTACGGTTAATCATGAAAATGGCCCTACAGAAGTCAGCTCACTCTTTCTGTTTGTTTGTGTGTGTGTGTGTGTGTGTGTGTGTGTGAGAGAGAGAGAGAGAGCGAGAGAGACACTGCCACTGGGCTACATTGCAGGGTGCATGCTAAAGGAGCCTTTATCGCTTCCAGATCAGGGAGTTTTATTAGCCCGTATCAGAGCGCTGCCACTTCTGATTTACGTCTGTGCAATGCCAAAACACACACACACACACACACACACAAAGCTTTAACACCTATTCATATACACTATTTAATGTACACACACAAATAATATGAAGTAGTAGTAATGTAAGAACAACAGGGAAGACTGATGGACAGACAAAAAAGAGTGAAAGATGTATGTAACAAACCTAAGTGATGGAGAGCCAGTCAAAATGATCAGTGCAGTACTCTGCAGCCAGTTTACATAATGGCTTGACGTATTAATGGGATAAACACAACGATAAATCTTAGTCAGAGAATGACATGCAAAGAATGTCGGAGCAATAGGCTTTCCACAGTAGGAAAATAAACACTGATAAGACTGTGGGAATTATCATGAAGGGGTAAGACGCTGGGTGCATGTGGTTGTGTGAGCACATGCACGCGTGCAGGATAAACACCTATTGTGCAGCAGCTTAGATTTCATTTAATACAAACTACTCAGGAGAAGGATGGAGAACAGTTCATGTTGAATATGTGCGTCTAGGTCGTGTCCATTTTCATGCTAACTCTGCATTCCTAAGCCATCCAACAAATGGAACAGCTAATGGAAAAGTGAGTCAGTATAAACATTAAATCAATGAAAATGAATGAGCTTCTGGAAAGGTAAAAAAAAATCAATTTTTATATACAATGACGTGGACTGAATGTGCTCTGCTCCAGAGTGTTTATGATGAGTCAAAATGTCGAGGAAAACAAAGGGCCTCTCCTCGATGCACATAGCAAATAGAGACCCGCTAATAGAACCTAGGAGATAAATTTTCCTGTCACCCTTTCTACCTCCAAAGAGCCTCTTGGTCGATAAGGGAGAAAGATTGGGTTGAAAATTGATTTTCCAGAATAATTGCTGTTCTCTTCGTCAGGGGGACTCAAGTGTCTCTAAGGTTTTTTCCTATTACAGCTGCTGGCTCTCCAATTTACCTGCCCTGAGATAATACATGAAAGGCCACAGCCTTTGGCCCCCGCAATCATCAAGGTTTTGAGGCTTCCAGCTGACGAAATATATGGTGGCGATTGGCCGGTGGTAGATTGTTAGCGTTTTGATGCAAAACCTGAAACATAAGTGACAGCCTAAATTTTTATTGTCCCATAGAAACCATGCTGATCCTATTTATTTGTTTTACAGGTTGAGCTTGTGCAGTTGTGCAGGCTAAATGGACCCTGTGGATTTTGCAAAAACGTGACTGCCTTCACTCCTCATATTAATTTGACAGATACTGACACAAACACACTCCTGTTGCTGACAGCAACCCGTCATTAGGCTGCGTGTTTCATCACCACTTTGATCTCCTGTGCTTCTCCAAGTAGCTGCAAACAGGCCATTTGTAAGACAATTGATTAGTGGACAAATCTTTACTAAGCCAGATCTAATTCTCCGTAGCTTAGCCGGTACCTGGTCCTGCCCTCCTGTGGCTGATCCCCTCCTTTTGTACTATCCAGCTAACAATAACAACAGCCATTTATCTGAAACAGCAGCATGGCACTGGAGCCAGTGATGTGCAAAGCTTGAACCACACACTGAGGGCAAAATGATATTTGGAAGCATTTCAGAGTCCAGTTGAAGACTGCCAGACACCATCAACCACCTCAAAAGTGAAAACATTGCTTATAAAACCACTGGAGATGAAACTGAAAGTAGAATCACTCATGCTTTTATTTAAACATTCGACATGGACTCAACCAAACACTGTATCGTGCCTGTGCAAACAGCAAAGCAGACTGTAATTAATATATGCTGGGAACATGGAGCCATGGTGTTGCATCGTACCATATCATTGCGTGGAACAGAGGCAGTGATTCTCCATCCCTCTGTCCTCCTGCATATCATACTGGGCTGCAATCTGAAGCCTCCTCGCTTTGCTCCAGCGTACAAAACCCTATTGTGGTTTCCCTGAGATAAGCAGAGAGGGTGAGGGACTCCTCTGGAGGCGCCAGACCTATCTCCTATATCTCCTCCAGGGAACATGCCGGCATTCCCAAAGACAGTGGTGCTAAGAGCCTCGTTGCCCTGCTGCCCACCTCTAGCACACACAGGAGAAGGAGACGTGGAGATTTATGTCACGGTAACCCAATCTCTTCCCCCTACTGAACTCCCCGTCTCCCCTGACTGCCTGTGGGAGCGAGGGAGAGTTTAAGAGCGGCTGGTGATGTTTTTGCAGAACAGAGTTAGTCTGAGACAGACACCACTTTCTCTTTTTTGTTTTTTCAGACTGATAGGCAGTGATGCATGCCTCTGCTTTGCGCTTGTGTGTCGTTATATGTATTTATGCACACATGTTAGTGTTTGATATCTGATACCAGTGGCCCTGCTTTATTTGGGACTGTGTGGGATTGACTCCCACGGATGGCTCTGAGAAGAGATGTGACACTCGGAGATAGCAAAAAGGAGGAGGTCGCGTAAACACATTCACACGTAGACACGCACCCGCTCACGTGCTAACACATTTCACGCCAGTATTCACACAGTTACATTTTTAGGATGCCGTCCTAATGCTCTTTTAACATTTTATCATTCACCAGATTTTCATTTTCGCCCAGAAAGCGACTGAAATAAACTGCGAAAAAGTTGCGACAAACTAAACAGATGCTGGGAGCAAGTTGTAAAGCCAACCGGAAGACTGCACTACTTCTTCCTATCCATACCTATTAGAATTCAAAGAGTCAACAATGTAGTGTAGGTGTGCATAATGAATGAAACACAGAATGTGACATCTCCTTGAATTCATAGGTTTAATATTTCATAGTTCAGAGGCGCACCTGAGAGCTGAACATATGACTGAATCAAAACTTAATGTGGAACACGCAATATGCTGAAATTATGAAGTCAGGGGGAGGAGGAGACTGAATTACTCCATCAAAGATAACAGAGTTGGATAGTAAAACACTGAGCTGCAGTCACTTTTCATTTTAAACTTTCTAAAGGATTTATTGCTTCCCTGTACAAACAACAAATTAGTGGAGTAAGTGCACTGCACTTCCTATATGTGCTTCTGAATAACTTAAAAACAACACAAATGTGCTCAACAGCAATCTCAATTCTTTGGAACCACAATTTCTTGTGTTTTTTGGGGGGGATGTTTCTCATCTGCAGAGAGAGTTAAATTAAACTCCACACATTCACTCTCACCTCCACAGCATCTTCCAAACATGTGTCGAGCTCACCGGGAGTCGGCCTTATGGAGATGTGCGAGCAGGCTGCCTTCTCGCATGTGTGTGTTCGGCATGACGTGGCAACCCCCTGCCCTGTTCAAACACGGCGTTGGCTGTGCAGGCAGCCTCATCGTCAGGCTTGGCTTGCCACTGGTACACGCTGTGCCTGGCACCCTGCGGAGGGGGAAGGAAGGAGCACAGCGGGGCCAGGCCGCCTCCAACACCTCTCCCACCGAGCCAAAGGCCCCTCTGGTGGGGCTCTGAACACCAGAACAGGCCCAGGGAGAGATGATAATGAGGACGGAGACTGTGTTACACAGGATAACACGTAGGGACGCCATCACAGGTTTTTTTAACCACACGCACACACACACTACAAAATGTAAACATGCAAATATAGAAACATATGCACACAAGCACGCCTGCTCATAATCAGGCTGGCAGGGATGGAAATAATCGAACATGCAAACAAACTCGCAATCCAGGAGAAGACCTCTTCACATATTTTACGTTGTGTTGTTTCTTTGTTTAACGGTCACATTTGAGGTCTGCGCTTTCTTTGCGCTGCTGGAGATCGCTTTACATTTGGTCTACATAGTCAGTCCTGTGACATCCTTTGGCAGCGATCTGCCATTAAATAACACTGTTTGAAAAGAGATCTTGAAAAATTTTGAGTAAAACTGTGCTCCAAAACATCTCATCCGCTAATTTCTCATAAAGATATACCGATGTGCTCGTCTTCTAATTTGTTCTACAAGTGCAAGCTGTTGACACTCACAAAGTTTTAGGCAGTTTGTTTGTTCACATCATCAGAGCAAATATGTCTGTTTCTACAGATGCCAGCTTTAGTGAATTAACATTTTGATCATTTGTGTGCAAGAATTAGTGGAAACTCACCTTGAAATTGTAACATGTTTGCACAAATACCAAATGTGTTCCACCAAATGTATCTATTTTGGCCTACACCAAGCTCAGCACAGGAGCGACTGAGGCGTGACGACTTAACAGTTGATACAGTAAATACCGCAGACAAATATCAGCCATTATGGGGAATAGTGTGTGAGTCAGATAGCAGCCATTGTGTGACCGATCAGCAGCTCAGCACCTCAGACTTAATTTAGGTTTGAACTTCCTGTATGCTTATCCTTGGCAGGTTTGTGGATGGCTGGAGTCAATCCCAGCACACACTGGGCCGGAGGCAGAGTACGTCCTGGACTGGCTGCATGCCAACAAAAGGCAACTGTAAATGGCTAGTCCAGACTACATACAGTACAGGTGATTTACAATCGCCAGTTATCACTTTGTTTTTCACCCTTTTTTGCTGTGAATGCTACCGATGCTAACTGCTAATGGAGCTGCTGTGTCCCCATTAAGCAGAGGGATGTACTTATAAGCAGCGCAGGGGTTAAATCGAGTATTTATATGCCATGAATTAATAATTTGATGAAATTAATGTTTGTTAATAACTTTCATTTGAGGTCACAATTTAATAATTCAAACTATTAATTTCAGAGACCTATTTACAGCATATGATGTATGTATTCTTAGGAAACAAATTCTTACTCACTCATCAAAAACAAATCATCCAAAGCTTTACTCTTGATATGTGATTTCCTGTAAAAAACGTGGGCATGTTTAATGATCGTTTGACAGAGATGTTAAAAATATGACCAACCTGAAAACCAGACCAAAAGTGTCAAGTGTTTGCTCAAGTGTTGATAGAATTATGCAGCTCTGGCATGTGATTACACCACCAGTATATGGGTTGTAAATATAAACCATAGCATGCATGTGTGACTGCTTCGCGAGATGTTAAAGATGAGAGGGGATGAAAATTGGATTAAATTGTGTGTGGCAGCTCACTGTAGGGAGGTAATTAGGGACAAACATTGAGACGCAGAGTCTGATCTCTCCTGCTGGAGGTTAAGTGAAATAGGAGCTGTGAGTCCCAGCGTCCCGGTGGCACAGTGATTAGAATTTCCTAATGTGGGGCTAATGGGATGTCAGCCGGGAGCAGAACCCCTACACAGAACCACTCATAACAACAAGTGGTCAAAGATCAAGTCTGATTAAAGAGATAGAGAATAGAAACAGGAACACATTGCCGGTGTTGATGAACAAGTAGACACTTATGGGAGTTATGTATCCTGACTATCAGCTGTATTATCGCATCATTCAGGAATGGGAGGAGAAGTGGGACGTTACCGTTTTGAAATTAGGCACATGATTGGGATGTGAATAACAATGCTGGTGTTTTATTTCAGTAACACACAGCTTGAAAATGCTTTCTCACAAAAAATGTTATTTCAATACCAGCTCTTTATATGCAAACGCAAACAATCGACGAGTTGCAAATCAGCAGATTTATACGTCATTAAGATGAACCGCAAGATAAATTCAAATTGTAGACAGATGTCTGAGTCATATTTGCAACTAATTTGAGTGGTATTTACTACTATTGCTGTTATTCTCTCTCTGTTACCACATGTTCAGCTCACTTACCTGCTCGTTCTCCTTCTTACCTTTATTTCCTGTGTTCACCCACTCTGCCCTCAGCTCGCATATTTGATTAAACCCTGTTGAGGATGTGTTGCTGGTTGCCAGTTGTAGTCGGGGCCTGTGGTTGCAGTAACAACAATAGCACCGCAGCTCGACTTCCAGCCCCTGATGATGAAACGACATGGGGAAACAAAAGCAGCCCCCAGAGCTGCAGATGTTGACGCTGGAAGCTGTTTGTTGTGTGGAGGTGTTTGTGCGATAGCGGTGGTGTGTGTGGGTGTGTGAACACATGTACTTTCTGTGTGTGTGTGTGCGGGTACTGTATATCTGTCTGTGTGCATGTGTGTCAACACTGTGGCCCTGTGGCTATGAGGAACCCAGCTGGGAGGAAGAGTGAGTGCATTCATCCTGGCTCTCAGGGGCCGGGGGCCACACAGGTACCCAACAAGGGGATGAAAGGCTGCTCTGCAGATGTCACCCGCTGGGGTTCAGTGGCCTAGCCAGCAAATGTCATGTTTGGCAGCTGGCACACTGCTGCTCTCCCACCAGTTGTTGGCAGAGGCGTCTTTTAAAGGATGCTAGAGTGGGATGCAAGCACCGGGAGCGCCCTAATGGGAGCAACATTAAAGAGAGTTGCTGGCTTCTGTCTGTCATAGAACATTAACCTTGTCCTGTTTTCTGCTTCTCCCGAGCAGCTGATGCATATACTCTCTCTCTCTCTCTCTCTCTCTCTCTCTCTCCCTCTCTCTCCCTCTCCCCTATAACTTGCACACATGTGCACATGAATGCATTTCTGCACACAGGGGTACTCTCCATTAAGCTGTCTATCTGCATGTTTATCTGTTTAAAGGGCCAGTTCAGCCAAAGTACAGAAAGCCCCATCAGTCTTGGTTTAATTTGTCTAGGTTCAGAGATATGTATGTATTTCTACTTTTTCCCCAATGGTTTCATCATTAAAATTAGCAACATTTAAAACAAAAAAATCAGAGCCATGAGGACTATTTCTGCTAATTATTATTATTTATTTTTTTTTTTTTGACACAGCTCTCCACTTGTTTTTTTTTTTTTTTTCTTATTTTTCTGTTATGTTTCAGGGCTTCAGCAACAACATTTATTTCCCTGTTTTATTGTGTCACAGATGCTGCTCCCTCTCTTCATTCACTCCATAGCTCGCTATGTGTCTACTTGGCTAAACTGCTAATTAATAAGAAAAAGTACCATAACTCACGAGTTGAAAATATTTTTGTCTCAACTCCTTTTTTCTCATTGTTTTGTCACTGTGGCTGTCTTTCCCTGTTTTGCACAACTCATAGCTGTTCAGTGTCAAAGGTCATGTGACTGGCCAGTGGCTTGTGGACCCTCCTGCTGTCCCACAGCTGAGCTCACTGAGGCTCCATCCACACAGAACGTTGTCGGAATTATTTCCATCTGCATGGCAACGTGATAACGAGTGACAAGGATGTAATACATATGCCACGCTGATAGGTGGCGCTGCAAAGAATCACAGAGAGACCCATGAAAAAAACGAAAGAATGCAATGAGCATGCGCATGAACTCCTTGTTTACTACTCCTTATGGTCACGTGATGACGTGACGTCATCGTTAGCGACAACGCCTGGTACACACATTGGTACACACTGCAACTCTTCTCACTCTGGAACCCGTTGTCAGAAAATACCGTTTTGGGTCTCCGACAACGCCTAAGTCGTCTGTACGCAAGGCGGAATCGGTATTAAAATTTTGCGGATTCACAGAATTCCGTTGCCGTGTGGACGGCACCTGAGGTTACTTACACACAGAAATAAACACAGTGGCTACACATCCAGATGCGTACACACAAACACATTGAAAACACAAATTCATTCTCTACATGACAAAAAAATGTGTTTATGTTTTCAGAATAAGACAAAAGTAATATCATATATAATAATCAGTACTTCTGCTCGGCCTCCATGTCAACCTCTACACATGTCAAATTATTGTATGCCTGTCTTTCAAGTGTGTACAGTTGAGCAGGGTGGTGTGTATTTCTTTTCCCACTAGTCACAAAGTAATTCCATTGGCATTGACGGTACTGTTCCAGTTGTTGGCCTTTGTGTTAATGCTCACCAGGGCCTGTACATGAAAATCCAATTTGTGCAAATGCTAAAAGAAAGCAGTAAAGAAAGGTCAGTTTCTCACTGTAGGATTGCTATTTAACAACACATCAATCCTTCCATAAAACCAGAAAACACATGGGGGAAAGCTGATGCTTTTGTTTGTGCTTGTGTGTGTGTGTGAGTGAGATCATTTCTTTGATAATTTTCTGTCAAGTCACTAATAAGAAACATACCCTAGTTGGAAAGATGGATGAATCAGTGGGTTCACTTACTCATCAAACTACATCTAAGAATTGCTGGACATTTCCATTGACGCTGCTCCGGCTTTATTTTCTTTACCCTGCCTGTCTAAAAGAATGGTACTGTCCAAGTTAAAGTGTGTGTTGTGCAACATCTGTGAATCATTACTCTGAATTTGACTGCCTCAAATAATGACAACAGTGGCAAGCAACGTCTGCAAAGCCATGTCCATGTATTATAATATTTAAAGATCTTCTTATGGTACAAAATAATATTCCTAGATTTGCTCTGTGACATTTGTTGTTGGAGGAAAAGTTAGACATACACAGCTTAATGTAAATATAAATAATAATTGTCATAGCTGCCTTTAATATAAATAGTGGATAACAAAGTACATTTGTGTTGTAAAGAAATATTTAAATGCAACATCTTATGAGCACCACACTGTTTTACTTTTTCTTTTTACTTTATGTCTAAAAAATATTTCTGCACATTTCAGTTCACCACTAAAACTCAAAACACAGGACTGGAACTTATTATTCCCACTGATAACTGATCCGTTATTAAATTTATGTCATGACTAAATCAATTGTTTTATCTCATTACAGGAATAATTTTATTAATTGAGAAAAATCTGCTTATTCGCACTCTGGCAGGGTTTCTATGAGGAGATCGATACCACTCCCAGGTTGTTACAGTAAATATGTGGCTGCTTTAGTTATGCCGCTAGACAGATTTTATTGCTTTTGGACAGAGCCAAACTAGCTGTGTCTTAGCTTTGTCCTAAGCTAAGCTAACCAGCTGCTGGCAGCAGCTTCATATTTGCACTACAAACATAAGGTATTGATCTTCTTATCTAAGTAGGAAAGTGAATATGGTATTTCCCTGTTCGAATCATAAGTCGAGAAGCTCACAATTTTCAAATCTAATAATACCTTTTCATATTACAGAATTATTGACTGGGCCTTTATCTCACTGAGTTCCAGCCGTTTATAAAACAAAGTGCCTTAGCCATTTTCAGACATTTCTTAAGACCCACAGAATATTTTGTACTATGTCTCTGAAAACACAGAATAGCTCAAATGAAAGAAGAGACTCTCTATTTAATCATGGAAAAAAATGTTTGTTTTTACCTTGTTCCATTCTTGTTTTACGTGGAGGAGAGTAGAGGCCACTCCCACCAAAATCACCACTTTTTGTCCAGATTCCATTTCCTGTTTTGAGGCGTATACAGTCTCTTTATATCCTGACTACAAATCCCAGAAGCCCCAATAGTACTCGCAGGCTGTGTGAGAGCCCCCTCTTGTGCCTGCTGCCGAAAAAACGGTTTGACATATCCGTCAATGACACTCAAGCATTGGATTTTAAATGACATATAAATATGTCAATGGCACTAAAAAAGTTAAAGAGCCATGTGTTTAACTGTTAACGTTATATGCTCAAACTCTTCTGCTCTGTGTCTTAATATGTACTGTAGTTTAACAATGTATGCTGAAATTCCATACACATACTTTACATGCATACTTATAAACACACATGCATGCACAAAACTTACGCACACTCACATGTGCCAAGTGGACAAATCACACCCAGGGGATTTGGATGCATGCAATTAAGATTATGATCAATGACAAGTCAATCATGTGAGCCTGTTCTCCGCTCCCTTCCCCAACTCAGCAATTATTCTCCAGCTGGTGGGGTCTGCCCTGAACCATTGGAGGAGACATTATACTCCTCTTTTTCCATCATTTCCTTTTCCTACTGCCTCCTCCTCTTCCTCCTCCCTCTCTTTTTCACCCCCTCTCCCCTGACTTCTCTTCCAGAGCTGTTAGCTTTGTCCCCTGCTCTTCCTCTTCTCCATCATCTCTGTGGAGCAGTTAGGTCTGTCACTCACTTCTGACAGCTTAGGGCTTTTCACCATTAGCCCCTGGCCTCCCCTGCCTTCAAGCTCCATGTTAGGTCAGATACCCCACCACCACCACCACCACCACCCACCACCAGACAAACAGATGTGGGACAGTTTTAATGTTTCCACCTCATTTGAACATTGAAACTTCAGACTGCCGGCTCTGAATGCATGATATACTGTATGGCTCGTTAGTGCTGGATAGCTGCCAATTGCGGACAAACTTATTTCAGTTACTATTGTTTTCAGTGTTGTCACTTGAAAAAGCTGCTCATGTTGTTGACCAGTCGGCGCTGTGTGGAATGTACACAGACAACAGCAGGAGAGGAGCTGCACCTGTCCTCTTCCCTGTTTTGTTCTTTTTTTATTGGCAGCTCAAACATGCTGGATTTCACACTTTCTCAGGTACATTCTCTACCGAGCTACCAACTGCACTGTGCGTTCTGTGTGGTTGTCTCTGTTGAAGAGAGGCATGCGCCTGGCTCTGCCCATTATTCATAATAGAAAGGCCGGCGGTCCTGCCAGCAGACTCATCGCTCCCGTGCTATCTGAGAGCAGATAAAGGCGGCAGGTGTGAGGAGGAAATTAATGTAAATCCATCAGTCTTCAATTAGAGCTGTGCTCACACCCAAACATAAAGACTCCATCTCAAACCAATAGGACCCCAGCTTTATTCACATCCCAGACCCACCTGCACAGCTACAGCAGCAGCAATAGCAGCCCTACTGTGTAAACATTCAGGAGCTATATAATGCAATGTTTAATGATGAGAGAGCTCGGGCTGTGTGATATGTGCAGGTGCAGGGTGTTATCTGGCTCCTGAGCTGCAGCCACAGTGTACACGCTTGTCCATTAGGCTCCCAGCGTGAGGCTGGGCTAATTCTGTGTGCCTGGAGGTGCAGGGTCAGAGACTCTCCATGGACTGTGGGCTGGGGGAAGAACTGCAATTTAACCTAATTTGGTTCTAATTACAAAGACAGGAAGTCCACCTGCCACATGTACGGCTGTGTTTCCCTCCTCTCCAAGGGTTGGAGAGAGGGGGGAGGGGATGATAAGGGAGTGTGAAAGAGATTTTTTTTCTTTTATCTTGTGTTGTGTCCTTCTGTGTGGTACAGAAAGTCCCGTCATCATACTGTGTGTACAGTCACAGCTGATACCAAACTGAATATTCTAAATAAATGCCTCAACAATAAATATTTGAAAAGCAAATAGCCCATTAGATAAGAATTTTAAGGACCGCTGGGAATCTTGTAAACGTCAAAATGAATGTTATCTGACAAGAAACAAAACGGTATTTTCTCAACAGCACCATTACAGCTGTGCCAAGCACTGAATCAGCTTCGATGTGTATCTCTTGGGAAGATTTACATCTCGTTGTTATTAGTTTCTGGAGTTCGGTTTGTCTGGTGATTGCTTGGACTGATGATAGCCACAACAGCTTGCCACAGATCATTTGTACGGTTTGAACGTGACGCTGGAGTTCTCATTTAACACATGACATCATCATGGGGGAGACTCTGGTAAAGCAAGGACAGAATTAAAACCAGACAGTCTTACAAGCTGTCGTCCTTGTTCTTCCATGCTTTTGTTGTTTTGGCTTTGCTAGTGTCATGTTTACAACATTTGCATGACTATGATTTGTGCAGCAAATACAGGAATACAGGAATATCAGATGAAGAGAATATAGAATTCATTACGATGCTGGTGGATTTTGTTTATTTCACTGCATCATCAAAGAAGCCTAGTGATAATGTATTGTTTTTCATTTATTAAAAAAAAAAAAATCTACAAGAGCTGAGCAATGTAGGTTTTTCAAACATTAGTCAGACAGAAGAAAATAGTGCATACTTTGGGGACATTTTCAGCTGCAGATTTGGTGCGCTTTATGTGTTTATTTAAGATTCTTAAATAACTACAGGGCCCATGTTTATGTTCATTGTAATGAAAGAACACGTCACCCTGTTCAGCAGTTCAGCAGGGAATAATCTAGGTTTATGGCCCAGAGAATCAGTTCAAGAATCTTTTTGGTTTATTTAATACAAAAGAAGAAAATAGATTGGCCTTGGTCAGAGCCTACACAGCTTCTCAACCTGCAAAAAGCCTACTGTGGCTTTCTTCTGTCAGGCCTTATCGGCTGACCAGATCCCCCAGTGGTGTTAATGGCAGGCTCTGGTGGTGTAAAGCTCCCTAACAAGGAACCTGATTGTTCTGTTAATGTGTTACTTCCTGTTGGAGTCACTGCTCCGGAATGGAGCTGAGCAGCCAGCGGCGGAAGAAATCCCCACATCAGAGAGATCACAGACCGGCCAGGGTTTCACTTAGCTGGCCAGATAGCCGGTCAGCTTCCACGGCTTGAGACTCAGGAGATGGAGATGGATTGACTGAAAGCAGTCAATGTAACCTGACACACAGTCTAAGGAATCTGGTGTTCCAAATTAAGTATGACCACATCACACCAAGGAGTCTACAGACACGCATCACTGCAGTTACAAACATAAATTTAAAGTAAAAATTCTATTTTCATGTTTATAGCATATGTAAATGTGTGCACTTCAGCTCATGTTGTGAAGCAACATGACATTGGCTTACAAATGTCTTAGAAGTGTTATTGCTATATGGCATCTGAGTGTTAGCAACAGTGACTGTTGCCACCATGGATTCCTCCAGCTTATTCCACCACTCTGGGATTTATACTCTGTGCACAACTTTGATCTCAAGGTATTAAAGTCAATAGTAACCCAAACAGGGTGTGGAGTAGAACAGGGGCTTATAGAGCTTTATACCCTACTCTGCATACTGGGAAGCTATCTGAATCCAAACAGAGGCAGCATGGGTGGAAGTGAGGGGATGATGAGGCAGAGAGAGAGACAGAGAGACAAAACAGACAGAGACTATCTGGCTGATCATGTGAGTAGCAGGTCAACTGCTTGGCAGAGAAAGTGCTGTGTTGATATGGCAATGTGCCTTTTTTACCCACCCAGCAGTCATGGGCCAGGGTGCAGTCAGCGGTGTGAGCGTTGTTCAAGAAGCAGTGGAGATCAGGACCTTAATCAGTCAGCACTGATACAAGGGTGAAGAGTGGGAATCGAGCCGGGGGCTATTTGGAACAGGAACATCATCGCGCACACACACACACACACACACACACACACACACACACCATCTGATGCGCCGACAAGTTAGCTTTAAAAGAAAAAAAAAAGCAGAATCAGTGATTTGTGTCTGGCGTGATTAGCTAAAACTCAGCATCTCTCTTAGTTACGAGGAAGTGACTTTAAAGAGTAGATCCCAGCAGTAACGGCTAAATGCATTAACATTTAAGCCTCATTTCCCCCGTGAAGAGGATCAGTACGTTGCTCGTGTGGTTCAATATGTGCAACTCCTGTTGGCATCCTGTCGCAGCTGCGAAGAAGTAAATAAGGAGAAACTTACGCAGTGTGCCCAGTCTGAGTCTTTTCCCTCTTCTATCCTGAAGTTGTGTTACGAAACTTAATAACTGACCCACCATCTGATTCACACCCTATCTGTCCAAGACGTGGCACATATTTATTTCCAGCAAGTGATTGCATCAAATTTGTCCTGTTTTTAACTTTGTTAGAAAAAAAAAGAAAAAAAAACATGCTTGGCGGATGCACGGCACACACTGGTGGCTGCAGGGAGCCAAAAGCACTTTATTTATGTTTGGATGGCAGCGGGCGCTCAGTTCTGCTTGGCACAGACAGTGTGCTGTGGTCTTTGGCACCTCTTTGCATCCCTCCTGTCCCCCCGACGTACACTCTCACTATCTCTATTGGGCCTCTGTAGCGCCTTGTGTATGTGTGTGTATGTATGCATTTGCATGTGTTTTGTAACTATGCATGTATGCTGCGTGCACTCCTGTTTATATGTTCTTTGAACTACAGTTATGATGTTTCCACCCTGAATATCACATAAAAGAGACAGGCAGCAGCAGTTCCTAGCATCAATTTTTCATAGACTCTTTTATCTGTGCTTTCTCAGAAAGGACTGTTAGCTGCTTTAATTAAACGTGAGAGGTTTCTCAGAAAGTGGTTTTGAAATTGAAACTAATCTCCAGTGCACCTAAGGTCATGGGACTGCAAAGCTCGAAGTTCCAAAAAGAAAAATGCTACATGAATTAAGATGAATACATATGCCAGTGGCTAATCTTCTACTTTGAGACTTTGCTACTTGAAACTTACTTAAGATGTCACATGCAGGGCATGAGTGACTCATGTAGTAATGCCAGCCAAGTGCAAATTCTAATCTTCCCTCAGCTCTGCTTATGCAGGAGGGAGCACTCTGCCAGGGCGTCCACTGAGCACAGCCATTCCAGAAATTCAAAGTTACAAGGTCGGTGTACATCTGCTGCCGGCAGAACCTAAGTAAGCAAATATCCCCAGGTCTATACCCCAACAATCTCATTTATTATTTTTCCTCCACCTTCCTTGCGCTTTTCATTTTACCTCAGGGAACCGACTGACCCTCACTTGGTATCTAAATATATAATTTATATCTCCTATATTTATAAACCAAAGCAAGGCCAGCCACCTTAAAAGGAAGCGAGGCCTTTTTCCTTGTGCCGGAGCTCTGCGAAGTCTGTTGAGGCTCAAACCCAGGATCTGTAGCCTGGGTTTCCTCAGTCCGGAGCAGCCAGTGTCGCAGAGGGCTGGGAAGAGAGTGATTCTGGTCGGGCAGGCAGGCGGGCAGGCCATCCGCGGCCAGATAACGGCTGATACTGGGACTAATTTGGTCATGTGCAGGGCTGCCGGATGACGAGGGGCTGATAAAGAAAACATGGCAGATAGACAGCTGTGCTGCTGGAGGAGGATGTGAACTCTCTCCAGATCCTTGGTGGAGGATTTTAAGTGTCCGGAATCGGCCTGTCTGTCTGTCCATTCATCTGTCCGCTGTGTGTCTATTTATAAATTCATTCAACACTGTATAACAAAAATATCATTATTGGTAGAGTGAAGTGTTTTCTCAACATTTATCATACATGCGATCCCATTTATGCTTTGCAGACACCAGCATGTAGCCAAGTGACGTCTCAGCCACGAAAGGGCAGCACATAGAGCCTCGCAAATTGCCGAGCTAGGTTGATGGATGGATAACAATCCCTAGAGGAGGAACTGCAGCGGTGGAAACATACTGTGAACATGAGCAGTCTTGGCCGGCAGAATATGATTGCGGAGCAGCAGCACAGTTTGAGAAGGCCTGTCGGGGTCATATGGTTCTGACAGTCCTGGTCTGCTTAGGCTAACACAGAGCCTGATGCCTGGCCTAGAGAGGGGAAAGACAGAGCGATTGTGTGTGTGTGTGTGTGTGTGTGTGTGTATGTGTGTGTGTATAGATTGCCTCCCGGAAGAGCAGCAGTGGCTCAGGACTGCAAGGAGGCTGCTGGGAAATGTCTGTGTCACTGGTGTCACCCAGGCAAGGCAGATACACAGAGCAGCAGTCACGGACACATTCTTGGCCCAGGCTGATCTCCAAACAGGCTCGATACAACGATCCCCCTTCTCACACTTTCAAGCTTTCACTCTGCTTCCTCTGTCTCGCTCACAGATGCTCTCTGTTTCTTTCTCCCTTGCATCTACAGTGCAGCTCTCTTGCCTCTTCTGCCTCTGTCAGCAAACACACTCACATTTATGTGTCTTTTTTTTTGTGTTCCAAATTATTTTGTCAGCTATCATCTAACAATAGTTTGGAGTGTTTTTTTTTTTAAACATAAAAAACAAAATCACTGTCTTAAGGTGTTAAGTCTTCAATCATTTGCATCCTTCTATTCTCCATTGTTATGCTGTGTCCCCTGTGATTCAGTCCAACATGTTCAGTGTAGCGAAGGCAGAGCAGCCAAATGCAGACAACTAGCACCCCCTTTTGAAAGTGCACACTTGACCACACAAATAGTCATTCTGTGACGTTTGAGGCTCATGAAGCAGAGGAGCTTTCCAATCATCGTGTGCAAATCGAGATCGTACTTTCCTCACTGAAATAAACGGGTGGAGTGATGAGCTGTATTGGAGATTAATTGGGATTAAAATGTTTACCACAGGAGGTTGTTTTGGATGACCTTTTGTGTACAGTGTGTGAATGTGTATGCTGGAGAGAACAACAGCTCAGCTTTGATTAGTGTGGATTAGGAGTCTTACAACTCGTAATTCACACACTGAACAAAAAACATGTTTATTAAAACCATAATTCCTCTCAAATGTTAAAAAAACACTGCAGAAAAAGAATTACTACCTAAACATGTCCAATCTTTTTTATTTTTTTTTTCTTGCTGAAATATGGCCAAACTTTCCCAAATATCACTCAATACCAGATAGCCTAATGTTACTCTTGTATTATTGAGGCATAAATCAGCTTCCTGAGATGTGGGTTAGTTAGTCTTCACGATGCAGAGGAATCGGTTATAGCTGCCTACTAAAGTTGCCATGAGCAATGGTGTGTGATTAAAACAGCAGTTTTAAAACGTAAGCAACTCATTAAGGAGCTTAATTTGACCATTTTTAATCCTAACCTACGTTATAGTTTAAACCATCTCAATATATCTGGATTTTATGATGTGATTTCATCATTTAATGTGATTCTGATGAGGTTTTTTTTTTTTTTTTTGTATGACAAGTTCTTTAGCTTAGTTTTCCGCTGTACTGTACTTTAGTGCCAGACATTGAATGAATGTATCTGTCTTGATTAAAGGAAATAAGTCAATAACTTTATTGTTCTATTCCTCACAATGTCTGATATCGTATACATTTCTTTTTTTTACAAATACAGTAGTGTCAGTAATGAAAACAAAAATAGCTGCTGACCAGTTGGCCAGAAGGTATTGAATCTCCTAACCAGTGATTGTTTAGCCATCACAATACACATATACATCCATGTCATCTCCATCCATCCATAGATAGATATACTGTTCATCCAGCCAGCCACATTTCCAGACAGCTAGTCAGAGCACCAGGAGTTTGAGCTCTTACACTAGAGAGCGGTGTGGGAGAGACCCGATAAGCAGCTCAGACTGGATCAGTGGTAGCAGGAGCTCCTTACATCCCCCTTTCCTTGGTATCCTCCATTTCTTCCTTTTACATGCACTTATACCCCTACTCCTTGATCTATTTCTTTTATTAGTCACTGTATTTTTCCTTACATCCGTATAGATCACCATGGTTACTGATTTCCCCCCAGCTTATGCATCCACAGTCTTCTTCAATGCTTCCTCCACCTCTTTTGTTTCCCCCATCACTTTCATATTGACCCCTTCCCTCCTGCCCAAACTCTATAACTAGTTTCTCAGAGTTCGGAGGCGTTGGAGGTCAAAGAGGAGACGGGGGGACCGGGGAGCGGAGGGGAGGGCTGAGCGAGTGTTGAGCTGGTCGGTCGGTCAGGTGCAGCGCCACCAGTGATCATTAGGGTTACAGCTGCCCGGGCCAGATTGTGTGCTGCCTGCACCAGGCGAGATGTTTTGCCCAGGGAGAAGAGCGAGCATCTGTCTGTCCCTCCCCGTAGACAGCAACCTCCTACCAGCCTGTCCAACTCAACCCAACTGGTAACAAGGTCACCCAACTCTTACTTTCTCTCGCTCGCTCACGCACACCCACTCTGAACTACTCTGTACTTCTTTTTCTGTTTCGCTCGCTCCCTCCTTCACACATAGCTCCTGTCTCACGCTCTCTCTTTAGGACAGGTTGTGAAAGCAGCAGGCCCTTAGTGCAGTGCAGATTGCAAAAAAAAAAGTGCATGTAATATTTGGAGTGAAATGAATTTAATGTGTGCGCGATGCCAATGTGCATAGCACCACAGAATAGCTTTTCCTTTTCAGACTGTTTATTCGTTATCTGTGTTATGTTAATTGCATAGTTTGATCCGTGTTGATAAAGGGACGCTTTCATCATAAGGAAAGAAGTGGCTCCAGTCACTTGAATTCTATTTCTTTCCCTACAAACATTGTTTCTCCTTATCTTATCAAACTAGCACGAAATTCTAATTATGCACAAAGCCCAAAGGGGAACTTGTATGTGTATTCACTAGAGAACTGACATCCATTAACTTCTGTTTAATGATTTTAATAATGCCACTTTGAACCATTTCAAACTACAATCTATTTCATTTATATTTTTTAAGTTTCATTTTTTTTTATTGACTTGTGGCTTGAAATAAACCACATACTAAGGTGACATGGAAGCTGTAAGATACTATAACCTTTATTTCCTTAAAGATAAAAACTTAAATAGTTTTTTTTTTTAGAATGGAATATTTCGAGACAACAATACATTTGGTATTATTCTCATGTCTGTCCATTCAACATGAAGTCGGATTGAATCGCTGTTTAGCTTAGCACAGTGATGCATGGCTCTATCCCAGGTAGAGATATGTGACATTATGATGTCTTTCGTAGGATATAATCCTCTGTTGTTTATATTGTAATTTTAACTTGTAGGCTACTTGGTTAGCTCTGTTACTACACTAACGTTAACGTTACTCCAGTTGTGGTTTAGATACGTTGTGTAAAGCACAACTCAAAGTCTGAATTACCGCTGGATAATCCAAATGTATCATGTGAGTTCAAAAGGTGTTCTTTGTATGAAGCGTAGACATAATGGTATGAAGGCTAATTTAACTGCAGCAACATTACTGCTTTGTGGCAGCATGTTTACGTCACCAGCAAGGACTCGTTTGTGATGTGAAATTTGCTAAATCAAGATATAAAATTTTGTCCATATCGCACTGCACTTGTCCAAGGGTAACAAAATCTGTCTGCCAGCACCTCTAAATATTATTAGTTAAGATGTTTTTCATATATATATCAGGGCTGTCGAAATTTTTGCACGTTAATGCTCAGATTTACGCAATGGTAACTCAAACTGCCCAAAATGCATCAACAAGCAGAACTCCATTCAAAAAGTCGAGGAAACAACGTAGTCTTAACTAACGATCAAACATGCTGATGAAATTAGATTAACCATATTTTTTGAATTTGTCTAAGCTTCTCCTGTAATATGGCAAACAATCCATCAAAGAGCATTGTTAAAGTATTAATTTGTATCGTGAAATATAGAATATTCATAGCGATATATAAGCATGTTTATTGTCAGCATGCAGTGATATTTTGAATTGGAAATGTATAGTTGGTAAAGCTAATTAGCCAAAACAATAAGACATTTAAAGCTCTGGATGCAGAGGGTGTGCTGTTTATGCTCAAATCGTCAGCTTCCCAACAGATTATTTGAGGAAATCCTCACAGGAGTGATTTCTTTGTGCCAGGAGTCAGTATTGTTTGAAAGGGTTTGAGGTAATTTGCTGATTGAAGGCATTAGGCTTCTAATCTCTCTGATCTAGCTTTGTCCATGGACAAACAACAGGGTTGTATGAAGGGAGAAAATCTTACCAGGCAGCAAATAACATATGGCCTCTGTTGTTAATCTATCAAGCACAGTGCTCCCTTGACAACAATAAACAGTTAATGAAAGTGTAGAATATTTAGTGATACATGATTTTTCACAGCAATCCTAAATAGATACACATAACTTCTAACAAGCAATACTTTTGCTGCCAGGGTTAGCAGTGAAACCTTTTAATTCGTTTTGACAGCATCATCTGTACTCAACTGTCAGCCAGGCTGAATGAGCTGGGCCAGGAGCTGACGGAAAGGGACTGAAACAGGTGTGACACCAACTTTCTGCCTCACAGGAGACGATAAAGCCCTTGGTCAAGGGCACTGCACCTGGACCATTGTTTTATCACACAAAATAGCTTTTAAGTGCAAATTTCCACTTGGTCCTAAAGGAGACCTGGCCTCTGCACTTGCTTTACTCATCTGAACCAATATGTGATCCGGTGTCATTTGCATAATGGGCAGAATGGAAATGAGGGGCCAGCTTTGTCAGCCCAAGACAAAAAGAAGAAAGAAAAAAGGGAGGCAGACTGTTGCCATTCTGTTGAACTGAATCCTTACAACACAAAGGTGTGATATCTTGAGTCTCATTTGTCCACTTTTAAATATGATCAGAGGTTATATTGAGCACTGCCACTCTCATGGTTTGACAAAGGGCTTATAAGTGGCTGCTAAATGCTGAATAATCAAACAACACAAGAACAGATGACGCAAGCATCCACATCCATCTATACATCCTTCTCTTTTGTTTGCCACTAATAGGATTTAGACCATTTTTTAATTACAAAAGCATCTTTTTTTTTTTTAACTTTTCAGACTACTGTTTGACAGAGTATGGGTTAATGAGGTGCAGACAGCTTTCAGTCTTGCAGAGGGGCTGGGTTCTTCTGGTTATTTTATGCTGACTGCCTTGCACTCATGTTGCATCATATGTTTTCAAGTTTCATCTCTCAGTCTGCCTAACAAGAGATCAGTGAGTGAGGACTTGGCAGTTGGGCTAGAATTATTCCCCATGATGAAACTGATTCTTGTGCACTGCTCAACTATCAGGACTTTATCTGTGCCACTGTGTTACTGCAATTGACCAAACTGTGTGTGTTCTCCAGACAGCACTATCTACTGCTTTTAAAGGCTACTTCATCAAAACAGTGAACTGATAAATTACATTAGATCCATCTATATATATGATTACCTTGAAGTCAAATGTTTAGCTATTGAAACCAGGCTACACTCGATTACTAAGAATTTGTAGCATCAAAATGTATCTTTAAATTACAAAAAACAGGTTAGAACAATCGCAGTGCGATATTAGTTTTTGTTGAAGCTAGCTGAGACTGGCTAGTTAGCTAAAACTAAAACTAACCAGCAGAGCCCCCTACTCTCTTGCCACCATCTCACACATTTTACACTTGTGTTTTAATGAACAAGATTGTAGCATCTGATTTTTTAAAGACTTGCACTTGTCTTGGACTCGTACCCTGTTTTTGTCTTTTCTTGGGCTTGTTTTCGGGCTCAGCTATTGACAACTGGTCATGTTGTACAAGTCACTTGCTGCGTTTATATGAGAGCTTTAATTCAGAATAAAACTAATTTAATTCTGAATAGAAATTAATTGTGCTTTAAGAAGACCATGTAAACACTTAATTCCGAATGAAAATGTTTATTCGGAATTAAACTTAATTCCGAAGGAAGTGGGTGGTTTATTCCACTTTTAAAGCCGAATTACTTTAATTCTCTTTCATGTTAACGTTTATTCTTCTTAAAGTTTATTCCAATCGTTCAGCGCATGCTCGTAAGAAGAAAAAGCAGGAGCAGCAGAAGAGGATTCAGTCCTTGCTTCGGACTTTCATCCACAGCTCTTTGGATTTGCAAGTGGGACACGAGAGTGGGCTGAAGAAGTCGTTTGTCTTCTTCCTCCCTTTTCTGACACTCTCCTCTTCTCCTCCTCAGCAGGCATATGTGAAGCGTGATAATATTCTCGAGCTGCTGCTTAAAGAGTAGGCATATTTGACTGTGTGTATTATGTTTGTGTCCATGGCGTAACGTTAAACCGAAATGACAAAAAAGTCAGAAGCCAGCTGGAGTGTGTTTTCTTCCGGTAGACAGGAATTACGTAAGTGCGCCCACTGTCCAGTTAGACCCCTTCCCGACCGCCAGACGTTGAGCGGAATTAAATGAAGGTGATTTAACGTGTTGTCCATGTAAACCTCAATTCGGAATTATTATTTCCATGTAAACTCAAAGGAGAATATTTTAATTTCCGAACAATTAATTCAGAATTAAAAAACATCATGTAAACGTGGCTACTATATCAGCATTGGAAAGACACCATTGCCAATTTTACCATCTTGAATCTGAATTATTTTGCTCTGAACTCAGATTTGACTTGGTCTTGATTGCCTTTGCTCTTGACTCGACTGGACCTGGTCTCAGACTTGGACTCAATTAAGTTTTTCTTGACTACAGCCCTAGCAATCCTGCAGAACAGTTGTTCAAGTTTCACATAACCAATGTGACTTTCTCGATTTGTGTCTGGGGCTGTACTGCTCTGCAGCAGCAGGCCTCCTCACCACCTGCACGGTGGGCTCTGTGGCTGGGACTCCAAACTGTCAGCAGCGATGCTCTGCAAAATAGCAAGACAATGGTGCTCGCATCAACTTATAAGCGTCCTCACTCTGACTCATTTCTCTTCTTTTGTTAACCTCTGCCAGTTCTTGTTCTGTAACCTGCGAACATTGTGGTGAGACAGGGCACCCTAGATTGAAGACTCACATCTCAGTGCATAAAACAACATATGGGTGATAAAATGTTATTGTTTGAGTATGACACACAATTATCGTCATTACCTGCAATCAGTGTTTTGGGATTTGAAGCACTCCCAGCTGAGAGCCAACAAGAGCTGCATTTTTTTGCTTTTGACAATGGTACATTGATTGATATAATGTTAGATTTCATGATGTGTTAGAGGCATTGTGTTTTTATGTACATTATTTGAATAAACACTCGTTCTCTGCCTCTCTCAAAATCACACACACAGACACAAAATACAAGTAAATGATTCCTGTTGAGAAACAAATGGTCCAAAGCTCATTTCAGATGTCTGAAAATGATTTCTACAGTTTCCTATTGGGAAACATCATTATAAGATATGTATGCTAAATGATATTTCCAGTAAGCCGCTACTTGCTTTCTCTGTCTTTTTCCCTTGTCTTGCTGGCACTTAGGCACAAAGGTATTTACTTTAGTTTAATCTTCTTGAGCTTTCCACATCCAGGCAGCACGTCCACATAAATTCTTACATGGACAAATACACAAAGAGGCAAAACCCTGTCGCCTTGTTCTCTGCGAAGGTAGATTATCTGTGAATGCACGGAGAAATTTCTCGGGGGATGCTTTGGCGCCGAGTAATAAAACTCGGAGAGTGTTGCCTTTGCCAAGCTGAGACATCTGGTCACCTTATCACAGATAAGTGGGGGTTAGTCCTGGCATCTGCTAGAATTAATCCATTTTGCAAACACAGTTATCCTAATCTCCTAAATATGTCATTCCACAACTGTACAAAGCAGTAGGTATATTCTCGTCTATCCTTCTCCAGTGTGCACAAGATTGATCAAGGCATATTTCACCGCACCTTGTCATGAAGCGTGAGCAGTGACACAGTGTAGAAGTGGAAGACAAAAAGAGGTTGGGAATCGGTGTCACAACCTGCACCTGGATGAATATTTGCTGGTGCCCAGTCTGGTCTACAGCTAGCCATCTAACATCCCTGCATGAATATTCATGTGGGCGGATTTCTCTTTTGTTGCCTGCCTAGTCAGCAGTCACAGAACACATGGTGAGTGTTGGCAGAGCCCGGCCTAGGTAGAGGGGCCGCGGACGGAGGCAGTGGCAGGAACCAGGACCTGTGAGGCTGACTGACATTTCCATCTGTGGCGAGGCCTGGTAATTATCGGGGAGAGGAGCGCCCGCAGCAGCGCGCCATCTGCTAGGGGAGATGGCTCAATGAGGTATGAGCACGAGCGGCACTCCGTCGGGCCACTGCCTGCCTCTGACATGAGGGCTCGCATCTGCTACCGAGGAGCCGGGCCGCCCAACACAGCCTGCCTGCCTGGCCGAGAGAGGGGGCTGACAGGAGGGAGGAGAGCAGCCAAGAGCCCCCCTGACCCCCCCTCCACCCACCGCCATCACTACCACCACTGCCCTGCCAAAGGCACACTTGACAAACAGCAGAGCCCACTCACAAGTTTTCATACAGATCTCATCAAGTCGTTGGTCGGTTGTAAAAGATGCCTCTCAGTTCCAGCGCTTGCTGAGGAATCCATCATTGTTATGTCAGTGTCAATGAATACTGGAACAGGCATACAGTGTGAGGTGAGACTGAGTGAACAAATGTATTATACAATATGCATTTTTGGCAGTGTATGGCTGGGCTAAGTGGTGATACTCTCTACTGGTGTGCTTGTTAGTTACCAGGATTTGCTTCTGACTCATTTGTGAAGCTCTCTGGGTCTGGTCGGTTGTGGGAACCCGACACCATATCACACAGCCTCCTCACACACCTGGCAGGCAGGTGTGTCTGTTTCTGTGTGCATTTTCCTGTGCGTACGTTGCATCCTCATCTCCTCTTTGTGACTCTCATTTTGTGCTCAGCATGGTTAGTCCAACTGTGGTTCTGTTATTACAGTCTGTCCACAGACATAGGCACACGCTAACATCCCATTAACAGTGAGCACAGAGCACAGGGCCCACTGCTCACTGAGCAGTCAGGATGGCTAACCACAGAAAAAGACAGATGCGTGCATTGTTGTGTATTGTTGTGAAGTGTGAAACCAAGAGAGTTTCTGTTGTGTGTTTGCTTTTCTTGACCTGCTTCAATGAGAATTGAATTTAAAGATATTTTACAGATACAGATCTATAAGAGTTGTTGAGGATAGAGTCACAGTCAAGTGATGGAAGGATTTGATGGGAGTAGACTTGTGCAGTGGTTTTGGGTCGACTCCAAAATGGAGGAAGCTGTCCTATCAGCTGTGTCGCACCATGCATGTGACTCAACAAAGCTAGTATAGCTTTCCTTTTTATATTTTTTTTTCCACAAATATAACTAGTCACATCAAATTTACCTGCAAGTATAGTCACTTCCAACATCACCTAGTTAGAGACAACACTCTCATCAAGCAATGCCAAACACATATTGGAGATAAACTCGCTCTTGACATTATGACTGAAAAAGGCCCATTTCCTGCAAAGTAAAGCCTTGTATCGGCAGCTGCTTCTATAACTCGCCAAACTGTATTTTACCTTCTCCTGTTTTTGTTCTTTAACATCTGTCAAGTATGTGACAAGTTGTGGAAGTTGTTTTTACCTTTGTGGATCAATGTTTTCATATTGCCCTCGTGGCTCTTGCGTCACTTATTACCACTTGAGATTTTCTCTGAAGCACAGAAAGAGCAAATGAGGTGGGGGGGGGGGAGCAAGCGAGAGAGAAGCGCATCTCTTCATCGCAGGATTTTCTCTGACTGTTTGGACAGATTGGTAGAATTCAAAATGCAGCAGGGGCCTGTGATGTGGCAATAAAGCGTTTGCCTTTGATCCCGCCTCACTATTTTTTCCCCCCTGCACATGTGCACGTCAAAATCAATTAGATCAACTCTGAAGAGGCGAGGCAGCTGCGCATCCGCACAACAAACCTTTGCATCACCTTAGTTTACCAACAATCCGCTTATTATTCTCATTGTCAGCTCATTGATACCAACTCCAGCGCTGCTGTCACCTGCACACACAACAAACTTCAAGGTATGTGAAAGATGAAATGATACACAAATAGAATATCCATCTTAGCAGACAGAAACACATGCTCACATCCTTGCCGCAGCTGTCAATTACCTACAAAAAAAACCCCTCTTTGATAAGAAAAATTTGAATTTCCCCCTCCCCACTCTTGGAGTGGCTTTTTCAGATGTCGTAGCACTTATGAAAAATTTGTGACAGCATCAACAGCGCCTATTCCCCATTCAGCAGCATTAACTCTGTGCCATGTGTCTAACAAACGGAGGCCATTCTGGAGCCCTTAATGACAAGGCTGCTCCGCTCCTCTCCTCTCCCCCTCGCTCTTTTCAAATTGCTCTCTAAATGAAGTACAGCTGTGTGGACCAGGTGCTGCCATCCCCCTTTCAGAAAGAACAGGAAATTATGAAATCCCCAAATCCTTCACAAATGGCGGGCAGGAGGGAAGGTTGGAGAACGTCGGCTCGGCTCGCCTGGTCTGTAGCTACATATCTCTTGTCGGTGGATGATCTTTCATTCACGTTCATAGTCAAGCTCTCTCCATCCAGCGCTCCGACCCAGAACCTATCACTTACGATTGCCGTGGCATACAGTCTGTGCTGATAAGTTCATTCAGTTCACCACCATTTTGACTGTTGGTATAATTTTTAGAAACACATATTCATACTGGTGCGTGCGTCTTATCCATGCAGACTTTGGGGAGCGGCACTAAATTTGTGCCTGATGGTAGGTTGCAATTACTGGAAATATTCTTTCTGTATATGTGTGGTCTGGAGGTTTCTCCTGACTGCGAATTTAACCATTTTATCAATAAAATAAAAATGCTGAAAGAGGACTATGTCATCCTTCCCCTTCCTTTTAAATGAAGATTTTACTTGCGGTAGCTAACAGAGAATCCGGCTGGTATTCAGAGCTCTGTGTTTGTGCTCTGTGTTCTCGACAACAGAAAGAGCACAACTGCTGAAGTAGGCCTCCTGCTCAGGAGACTGTCAATGTGCAGCTGTCAATGTCTCCATAAAGCCCCATATCCATAATAGACAAAGCACTCATCAAGCCTCAGCTTCATCTGGCCTCCCAGATGCCCCATCACCAGGGGCAAATCCCATCCAGGACTTAGCAGCGCACCATGCAGCCAGATGTGAGCTGGCAACATGGCCGTGGGGTCAACACATGGCAAAGGTAGATCCAATAAATGAATTATACTCTGATTATCATAAATGTGGCATCTGAGCATGGCGCCCGTGTTAGCGCTATTTGGAAGGGAGATGCTAGGACATGCACCTGTCTGACAAACACACAATATATATAATTTGATCATGAAAAATTGCAACATATTGAGACCATGTATATGTTTTGCTTTTCAATGAATTTACACATTACTCAAACTTTGTGCAAGAAAATGACAGGGGGTAACACGACGGAGCCAAAACATATTTAGGATTCTCAAAATGATTCCATGCCATATGCCCTGTATTTGTACATAATTCCACAATGTTCTAGGTCGCTCCCCCAAACATATTCTGTTTCGTCACATGCCAAAAAGACCTTTCCGCCCCCCCAACCCTCCCTTCCCCGGTTCGACACGTTTGCATGCGGTATCTGGCTGCCCTGGCTCCCTGTCTTCCCCTTTAAAATGCCATGCCAACTTCAGAGGACCCAGGTGTATGGGTCCGTTATCAATTCCACTAACAAGCGTGCTTACTGGGATCACAGGACGCGTTGTGGCTTGCTTTAAAGTCCCCGTCTGTAGCCAAGGCTGACCTGAATTGGAGACATGCAGCCCCCTGCTGATAGCAGCCAACCTCTGATGGGCAGTCCCTCTCCCAGACTTGGCCAGCACTCTGCCTGGGAAGGAGGAGGGGAGCGAAGAAGAACTCTTTGAAATGCTGGAGTTCCATGAAGAATTGAGAAGCAGGACAGAATCAAAGGCTTCTGATATAGGAAAGGAAGAAAAAATATAGAATCGAGACTTGGAGATGAGGAAAAAAGGAATCTCGAACCCCCCCCCCCACACACACACACACACACACACACACACACACACACACACACACACACACACACACATGCACACACTGGATCACATACACACTGCGAACAAAAGCCATATCTGAAGTTACAAAGATCTTTTTGCCACAGTGGCCTTCACACAAAACCTGCAGTTTAAAGAGAAATAATATCTCTGCGGCTGTATGAAGCACACATCCACACATAGTATTAACATCAAGAAACTAACCTTTAGATACAGCACATCTTAGAGAAATGATGTTGAATTCTTTGATCATTATAGCTATTTGAACACATAATGTTACACTTTCTAAAGGTATTTATGTGTGTGTGCCCATATGGAAAAGAAAAAATGTACTGAAATTTCCAACACCTTCAGTTTATGTTTAATTCATGAATAATATATGATTTAAGTGGCCACTTTTGCATTCTTTTCATACAAGATAATAGAAAGAAGTATAAGGATGTTGTATGTATCATTACTGTCATATACTATTCTGATAAATGCCCAAATCATACAAGTTTCATTTTGTTTAAATTTACTCTGGATCTTATATCCGGATTCACTGTTGTATGCTTTACATACAAGTTTCATACAAAGGAGATTTTATAAGATTTATGTATATCTTTTCCGTATGGGCGTGCACAGAATGTGCATGTTTGTGGTTGTGTATTCGCAAACGTTGTCTATTTTGCTCTTGAACACACCAGTGTTAACAATAGTGTAGGTCTGTGCATGATAAAAATAAAATGGGCACATGTGTTAGGGCTGTGTCTCTAACTCGGCTCTTGCTGCTGCTGCTGCTTGTATTGGTGGTGATGATGGCAGCTGAAGGCCATTATGTCCAGGTGGCCTAGAGGATGCAGGGGCTTTACTGAGAGCTGTACTCACACACACACACACACACACACACACACACACACACACACACACACAGAGAGAGCGAAAGCTTCACAGCTGCTAGGGCCCACTGCATGTCAATTAGGCCAGCAGAGGATGTACAGGGACACATGGACATTCACACAGCACATGTATAATGCATGACAGGTTGGATGGACTGTATTGAGGTCTACCAGTATGTGTGTCTATATATATATATATATATATATATACATACATACATATAGTATATATATATTTTCATGCAGGATCACACGCCTGAGGTGTATTTTTTGTATTTTCATGTGTTTACTGTATGTGTAGCTTCTTCTGTTGGTGGGTATTACTAAGGGATGCCATCTGAGAAAAAGAGGAAATGAAACTGTAGTGACAGCCATTAATTCCCCAGAATCTACTCTCGCTGAGTGATAAAAGGTCTTCACTCAGCAGAGAAATATTTTTCATCCAAACAAAGTTTTGCCAAATAGGAAAGGCAAATTATCCACCAATATCAAGATTCCATTTAGAAATTTTTAACTCGAAGTCTTTGTGCTATCCAAATTGTCTGCCGGTGTTTTTATTCAAAAGCAATGTGAAGGTTTACCCTTTCACACAAAAAGCATTCATTTAAGGTCAAACCATCTCAGACGGTATCTGCAGAAGCTAGCACATTATGCTGATTACTCTTATGAAAATTGCATGTAGTGGGGTGAGGGGTCACCTGAGCTTAATTCCGTTTTCATGTTTTGTTTCACACTAGCCAAGCTGTGGGTGTCTGAGTGTGAGGCAATGTTTGCTATTGGCCTTGACAGCGCACACTGTAATTGGCTCGCTAAGGTGATTCAGTAATTGCCTGAGTGACACCTTCTCTGGCAAATTTTGACACTGGAGGTGGATGAGGATGCCGTGGGTTTCAAGTGCCAAGGGAGCTAACCTTGTAGGAAAACCAAATTTAAAGCAAGGAAATGTGGAGGAGACCCACTTCTTTCTGTGCATTTACATTGTATAATGAAAATGTACAATAGATAGAGGCACTTCTTTCTTATCCCTTTGACCTTTTGACTTGAAGCAATAATTTCATCATCTGTCCTTTCACTTCCTTTTCAACCCCCTCCTCTTCATCACCTGCTTTCTGCTCCCTTTTCCTTCCTTCTCCTTCTCTCCTTGCAGTTTCTACTTCCATGGATCACCACTTCTTCACTCCTCTTCTTCCCATCATCATCCCCCTCACTTCCTCCCTCTCCCACCCCATCCATCGCCTTAACTTCTCTTCTCCCCTTTCTTCCGCCCTCTCCACTTTCTTCTCCTCCCTTTTGCTCCTGGCATAGCTCTTGGAGAGGAGGAGCAGCCAGCGCCGTTCTGTTCCTCAGGACTGTCCTCCTCGTGCACAACACAGATGGTTATTATGGAGCTGCACATAAATTGATTATGTTGGAAATTAACTGTTGCTGTCAAAGGCAGCCGCCAACCTGTCCCAGTGTGTCCCTGTGCCCGCTGATGCATAGGATCCAGCTGATGGACCAGATGTTTGCACAGTGCGCTGCTCCTTTTAAGGTCAGCACAAAAGTGGTATGGGGGCTCTCTGATCTACATCTCTTTGTACTTTCAGCCTGTGCCATCTTTCCTCTTGACATTTTGAAGATGTAAAATGTGAGTTTTTGAACATGGATGGGGTGTTTGCGATTTTGCAGTGGCTGATGTGTTTTATTTCATCAAAACTATCACTTGTAATGTTTTTTTTCTGTGGTTTCCTAGGGAGAAACACTTCTTGTTTAGTTTTTCAACTGACTGTGTGCAGGATTTGTGCAAGTTCTTTCAAGACCGGAGGCTCCCTCTAAGTAACATTCAGTCTATGGGTGGTTGAAGTAGGCCTTACGTGTGTGCCAAAAGACCATGTAGTCTATTCAACAAAAGCAGCATGCCAAGAGTCTCCAAACACCATCCCTAAGTAGGACTGTCTTCCAGCAGCTCATTACAGGTTAATCTGGATAAGCATGATGGGTGACTCCTGGCTGTGGCCTCAGGGGACAGGCAGCACAATGCCAAGCTCAGCAGAAAGTCAGGTCTTAGGAGTGTTGCTACATTGTTTTCCAGGCCTGACCTTGATTCCAGGCCCACTCCTGCATGTTTCCATATGCATGGCAGAGTATGCAGGGCTGCCAAAATCTGAGCCAAACAGGGTAGACACACACACACACACACACACACACACACGCAAACACAGACTTTGGGCCAAATCTCATCATGAAGGTTAACTTGTATAGAATTGGAAGCTGCATAAGTTGTTATGTATTGTGTAAATTGGATTTAAAAAAAAAACAAAACGTAACCTCGAGGACAATTTACAGTTATTTTTAGATGTACTACAGAGAATAATGTTATATATAATATTATACTTTGAGGCATTTTCCTTTCCTGCCTGCCACTACACTGTGTTGAACACATTCCGGGTTAAATCAGATGCATTGCTGCTTTTCTGTGTTTTTATCAGAACATTTTGTTCTTCTTTCATGAAAAAATCTGCTTTTTTTTATATTCATAAAAGGAACGTCTTCTCTGATGCACCTCCACCCTGGCGATAGATATGTTAATACCTCTCCAGTGCAAAAGTCTCTTGATTACCGCCACTCAGAAGATGACGATCACTTAATGAACATTTCAGGTAAAAGCTGTCAGAAGCTCCTGCTAACTTTTAGAATAAAGTCTTGCTGGTCAGTGAACTAATTGAATCCTGTCTCAGGCCAGACAGGCATCGTGACATGAATATGAATGTCAGCAGGTGATAAACAGAGTGGGTTTCTAGGACGTGTGACTGTTTGTGACACATACCCCTCACACCCCAGATGTAAGCGAGCTGGGGAGGCTGCCACTCAATTTGACGACATCTGAGCAGCTAGCGGCAGTAATTGGCTACAACGACCGGACTGTGTGGAAACGAGTCTCATAGAAAACTTTAGAAATACAGAAACATATATCCGGTACAGACATTTACTGTTTCTGCAAACGTGAATAGATACTTGTTGGAAGTATAGTATAAGATCAATTCCTCATAGGGAATGTGAGAATGTGTGCTTCGTGATACAAACACGAAACTGCTTAAATGGAATTAATATCACTCCAGTCCAGTTTAATCACTTTATGGATACTTGAATTCAAATTTTGTTTCTAAAGGCTTCTACATAACTTGGAAAAATCTTGGAAAAGCTGATGGAAGTTAAACTAGATAAGAGATGACTCAAACACGTATTAGGTATATATCGGTATTTAGTTTTATCCAGGGAAAACCTTCCAACTATAGCTAACTAACTATACTCACTTTGATATAGCCCCATTCCTGATCATGAACTCTCTATATAATTAGTATAACCCTAACCCTAGGTTTATTAAGAAGACAAATCCCACCATATACACACATGTAATAGAATATAACAGAAAATCTTATAAGTACACTCCAAGTTAGGCTGAGTTTAAGTGTCACAACTTACATAGTAGTTAGTGAAGAAAATGGCTCAGTGGTCATAGAAATGGTTGAAATGGGAATCCAGAGTAACCATTCTCAGAAAATAAAATCAAATTGATCTTAATTGTCATTGTCTTTAAACAATGAAAGATAGCTTAGCAGCTCAATAAATACCATATAAAAATATATACAGGATAACATAAAATAGAAATATCTGTAGCCTTGTATTTTCTAGCAACACAATAGTATTTTACATCAAAGTGTACAAAAAAATCTCAAAGCGAGTCAAAGTATGCTATAAAGAGATCCAAACGCCTTTGCTGAAAGCTCATGACTGCCACATGTTAGATGTCGGCTCGTCTCTATTTTATGTCGTGAAAGTGTCAGAGAGAAATTACCTGTTTTGTATCATTACAGTGCACAATGTCATGATTGCAGATAGTTCATGCTAAGACAAACAAATGCGTCATTGCTTAAAAAAGACAAACAGTTCTGTTCCGTCCAGTGTTTTGTTGACCCGTCCATCCACCCTGGTTGCCAAAGGTTGCCATAGAGCATGAAGTGGTTTAAATACTAAGAAGCAGTTGGGTTTTATTTTTTTTATTCATTCATTCATTTTGTTTGTCATATTTCTGCTCACATTTTTTCTACATCAGTCACACTGTATCTTGGAGTGGTGCTGTTTATTCTCGCTGGTCTAGCACAGTACGCATAGCAGAGGGTTTGCTACATTTCTTTAGTGGCGAACCCATTGCATTTTAATTATGGCTTGGTATGGAAAAAAAAAGTTTATCTTCTTTTACAACATATTTGTGTATAATATCTTTCAACAGCCAGACAGAGTAAAAAAGCAGCTAAAGGAAAACAAATTCAGCATTTCAGAGCCATGTGCCGTCATTGTTCCCCAACTTAGATTATAAAAAGAAAAGGCTGGAGGATTTCTGGTGATTTACACTCCTCTGTGTGAATAAAACGTAGGAATCTCCTTTTCTTCTCATCTCTATCAGGCTGGAACACCTTGGGCTGATAGGAGCTCAGAGGTAGCTACAAGCTCAAATGAAATTTTCCATGTTAAAGTGTGTGTGCACGCTTGCGTGGGCATGTTCTTGCAAGTGCACATCTGTGCGAGTGTATGTGCACATGTCCATCTGTGTCTGTGTGGGCGCGTGTATGGTAGTAGTGGGAGATATTTTCCAATCACCGCTCTGCCGGTTTCTCATTGTTCTGGGAAGCTGTTTGCCACTCTGCACGATTAACAGTATTATCTGTACCTAGCCCAGTCAGCCAGTCAGTCCTTGGGCCATTGTGTTCCCGTCAGGGGTGAGTGCTCTGGGCGCTGCGTGTCACGCATCCCCCCCGACAACAGGGACAGGCTTGGCTAGGCCCAGGTGGGACGTGCTGGCATTTGGGCACCGTCCGCTGCAGGAGGGAATGGGTGGATGAGAAGGGGGAAAGTGGCCTCCACAGCAGGCAAGAGGCAGAGGACTGCTCCCGTTGCCCATGCACAGCTCCAGTTTAGGGGTGAGGAGGGGTGAAGAGGTGAGGTTGGGAGGTCCCCGAGGGGCCACCTTTGTGTACCCTGAGCATCAAGCGCCATCTGGTCAATCTGCAGAGGGGACAGTGACTGTGACAAGCCTACTCTGAGAAAACAGAGATGCCTCATAGGTTTTGGTTCTCTCTGTCCGCCTCTCCCTCATAATCTGGCTGCAATGTGTCCTGATGAGGTGAAGGACAGAACACATCGATGTACGTGTTTGCAGAGATGGAGTTTATTTTTACAATTTTAGACTTTAGACTTTTTTATTATCCCCAGGGGGAAATTTGTCTTCATGGACAGTTCAGATGGACTAAAAGCCACATCAGTCAAATTACTTGACAATTTACACTGTACAAAGCAACATAAAGCACAACAAACATGGACACCAAAACATTAAAAGGCCTGTTGTTTAAAGCTACTATGACAGCCGCGGTCAGGCTGTTTTCCAAAGTGAGTTTTTCTACACCTTACCCCTAATTTCCACCGGATGCGTAATGGTGCCGAAATTTTGTCAGAGCCGATATGCATCCATTCAGATCAACTGTGTCAATTTCCACTGAATGCACAATGCCGCCGACGTGCTAACGCCTGCTTCTATTTTTGTTGGACGGTGACATCTGGTGGGTATTTACGGACAATGGACAACACACGTCGACGGACGTCGCCGTCATTCCGCATCCAGTGGAAAAATTAGGGGTTAGTGTTCTGTACCTGAGCCCTGAGGGAACCGGGGTGAGATACTGGCTATATGAAGTCCTGTTTTATGGATGTTGTAATGTGTGTGATGGCCTTGTTATGGAGATCTGTGAGGTTGAGTGTGGGGGGCAGACCAATTGGTTGAGTTGGTAGCAGTGTTGGTGATGCTTGTGAGTTTAACCCGGTTTTTAACGGAAATCATGCTGTTAGAAACAGGTGGAGCATGGAGCAGTACAGGAGGACTGATTGGATGATGGATTGGTAGAGTGCCAGAAGGAGATGTGCAGCAGATGCAAGGTATTTAAAGTGGTCAACCATCTCTACTGTTTGGTTGCTGGTGGTGATGGGATGCTGGGGGGTGGGAGGGATGATTATTAATTCCTTTGTTTTGATGACGTTGAGGGTAAGAATGGCTGTGTAGTCTGAGTATTTGATGTAGGTGGCTCTAGCAGATGGGCTGATGTAGTCGTCAGTGTAAAGTGTGTACAGTAAGGGACTTAGCGCACAGCTTTTCGGGGCTCCAGTGTTGGTAATGTGTTCGATCCTTCCTGTACAGTTTTTGTCCTGTTGCTTTATAATGATGGGGGTGAGGGCTACAGGACAGTAGTGATTGAAGTCTATGGGGTGGGTTTTTTTGGGAACTGGGATTAGCGTGCCAGTTTTCCAGATGGTCGGTATGGTGGAAGTCATGTAAACTTGGGAAACTGTGGAGTGGAAGATTTGAACAGGTCTGAGGCTAAAACATTGTAATATGGGAAATATTGTTTTATTACACATTTGAAGATTTGAAAGATAAAATGATGTCTGTGTTTTTTAAACCATGTGCAACATTAAATCACTGCTTACTCATTATTGTGTAAATAATATACAGTATAAGCAACCCCATACGGAAAAGAAACAGGAAAAACTTATGAAAAAATGTACTGAAATTGATGAATAGTGTATGATTTACTCTTGAAAGTGGCCACTTTTGCATTCTTTTCATACAAGATAATAAAAAGAAGTATAAGGATATTGTATGTATCATTACTGTCATATACTATTCTGATAAATTCCCAAATCTTACAAGTTTCATTTTGTTTAAATTTACTAAGAATCTTATATCTGGATTCACTGTTGTATGCTTTACATACAAGCTTCATCCAAAGGAAATCTCCTTTGGATGAAACAGTGTGATACATACAATATCCTTATACTTCTTTTTTTCTGCATTTCTTTCTGTATGGGATTAGAGGGTTCATTCTACCTCCATCATGTGTACTTACTTACTTTTGGTGCTTGTACTGTCAGTAGGTAGGTTTTAGATGCAAAAATACTCAAAAATTAACTCTGCTGTTTGTTTACATGTTCATTACCGATGAATTACCTTGGATTTTAGTCAGATCTGTTTATTTCCAGAACTGTAATGGATACTGAATCAAGAGACAAACACTCATATGGAGCCTTTTAATCAAATGTGTGTCTTGTTGTGTCCTCTGATGTCATATTAGCATACCACTGATGACCTACTGGAATGAAGCTCTCCATCCCAGTTCTTCTGTCTGTCACTTCCTCCCCTCTTCTCTCACTGCTGACCTCTGTACCCTCTCCTTTGGTGAACTCATGAATTTATTGCCCTGGTTCTTGCGCCCTCCTCTTCCTCTCCTGCTCTTTACCCCTCTTCCCTATGCGGTATAATTGACTCAGCTGCAGCCTTTGTGATATAATAGCTAGTTTACCTGGCAGAATGACATTTCACAGGCTCTGAGCCACCATAAAGCTAATTGTTCTAGAGCGACAGGGAGAGAGCGGTGTGTATGTGTGTGCAGCTGATGATAAGAGGAGAGCGGTCGCTCCATTTGTGCTGTATAGGCCAGCGGAGGGTTAGAAGTGACATTTATCTCCACATTGAGCCTCAGACCCAGCCATGGCCTGATGTCCTCTCTCTGTCTCCCCTCCTGCTCTTTCTTACTCCAATTTGGTCTCTATTACCTTCCATAGACTTTTCTGTAGCTTTATGGCTTTTCAGCAACTGTTGTGTGTATGTGTGTGTGCATGGGAGTAGTTAGTACATACCTCCTCTAGACCTAAACCTGTCATCCTGCACAAGAAAGATAGGGTCTTTAATTAGGCCCAGTGGCTCTGTTTCTCCTTTCAGAATTCAGCAGTACTGCAGAGGGAAAAGCATAGATATACAGTGCATATGCACATGGAAAGGGAGGACAGGTGGTGCTGTTTGCCCTGTCCATCTGTGCTCTTTAAAATGAATATATGGTACGAGTCCATTTTTCTAAACAAATGTCAGTTATCAAACAAGGCATTGCTTTTTCACTGGAATATAGTACACAGCGTGATTCATAGCAGAGCTGAAAAGAAGTCCTCTGTCATCTATGCTGTTTAATTTAAATGTCTCCCAAGACTCAGAGACTCATTATCTGTAATGTTGCAGGGTCCTTTAAGGAAAATAAATTTAGGGACATTGGTGTCACTGCTAGTTTTAGATATGTAGATTGTATTTGCGATTAGGCTTGGATCTATATCAAACCACAAAAAAGTCATAAAGCATTGCCATCTCTGAGATTATATATATTTAAACTGGATTAAAAATGGTCCCAGTGGTCCTTTTGGTTATAGTAGTCATAAAGATAGAGACATTACAACAGGTAAAAATCTATTCTTTTGCTGTGACTTCACTCCTCTTCACTGTGACATCACTGTTGGGTGTAGAAACTGAGTGTTAATGAGACTCATTTTTAATAATGGGTAATGGCCAAAAGTTCCTCAGGGCTCTGCCAACACCACCATCCCACCACACCAACTGGAAAGATTAGATTTTTTTTTTTCTTCCAAACTTGTAATTATCAATCACAACATCCTGTAAATAGTGCTGCTTTAATTGTAATTAGATAGCCAGAAAACCAATAACAACATCTTTTCTATTAGTGTTTGATGAAAGTTTCAGTTTTATATATTAGTGTCTGTGTTTTTTTTGTTTTTTAATCGCTGCACTAACACTATTACTGCTATTTTCAATGCTATTTTCAATGCTATTCTCATTTTGCTTCATTGTAACAAAGGGCCTTATTTAAATTATCTAGGGTGTATGAGCTAAAGTTCATGGCGTTTTGGGTGTGTCCAACTCTGCTTTTGCTGGTTATACGAACCATAATGTGGGCACAAAATAAGGTGTAAGATTATTTCGTAATTATTCATTTGCTGATGAAGCGTAACATTAATTCAACCAATCAGTGTCATGTCCCATTCCCTTTATAAGCCAGGTACTCCTGCTTGAGCAAATTTGAGAAGCAAATTGACACTTGACCACACCTCACTTTAAGACCAACTCGTCCTGGGCACACAGATAGCAAGTAGACAGCGCAGGCGCTGGGCATGAAAATGACAACATGGTCCATCCGAAACTAGCAATGACAGTAGCGCTGCACTGTGCGCCGCTTTGTCCCGGGTGTCAGATAAGGCCCATAGTATCCTGTAGGGTCCAGGATTTGAGACACAGCAGTAAGACTCTCTGAATCAGATTCTTTATATAGAGTCTGACAACACACTCAGAGAGTAGTCTTGCCACTGACGTATTTTGTATCGATTCTGTCTGTCTGACGTTCAGATAGACCCATCTTGAGTTTCAGCAGAGAAACAGAGAGCGAGATAGAGGGACATTATAAATTGCTATTGATTCCAAGTTTGTATGGGAGCATTGATTTGATTGAACAGTCATTACATTGTGGCCCTTAACAGCCTTAATGTGATCAGGCTAAAAGCATGTCTAATGGTATCTATCCAAGGAAGGATGTTTAGACTGTGCGTTGAAAAATATGCTTCCTTGCCGAGAGTTAAATGAGAAAGCCAATATGTCTCTCATGTATTTATGTATGATATTGGGGCAGGGAGGTGCTTAGCTTAGCTTAGCATAAATACTGGAAGCAGGTGGAAACGGCTGGGTTGGTTAGTAAGTCTTGGTAAGAATATGAATAAGTGTATTTCCTTCTTCACATTTGAGCTACTTGTTTTAGAATGAGAGCTGGTAATGTTTCGAGTCCTTTTCATTTGTTTTTAGGCAAAGATCGCGGCATCAGTCGACAACAAATATGGAAAAGAATTTGCACACCAAACACTCTAAACGCATTTGTAAAACACTAACTGAAAGATAAATAAATCATGTACAGTAATGCCAAAAATTACATTTGAAAACCGTGTCATGCTCCAAGAAAACATCCTTTAACATCAGTGCTCTCATATTAAATATATGGCAACACATCCATCCATGCTGGCAGGTTTTGAGGAGGCATGTCCGCCTGCCTCTGTGTTGAACAGACTGTGGGATGTCACTGAAGCGTCACTAGGTTTCTTCTGCTCTGTTCCTGTCAAAAAACCCACAGGCCCACCCATCCAAGATGGCCTCTCTGCTTCCCACTTAGAGAAATAGATGGAGTGTTTAAGTGTTTTTGTCGAGTCAAATGGCACCAGGCAGATGACTGCATGCCATTACCATAATTTACCCTGATGCAGGCTGTCAGGGTGTATCATCAGCAGGTCTGTTCCCTGCCCTATGGAGCTTCCAGGAACTTATAGACAGGTGTAGCACATTTGCTCTGTTAAGATCTGCATAGGTTCAGATTGTTCCTTAGTTTGACAAAGTTTTGTTTGTTGTCTACCACAGCTTGTCACCAATAAAGTTAGCTTCACTTCCTCTTCTGTGGCGACAGCTGCGGGGTGCTGAGTGGCACTCGTCCTTCAGTCTGTCTATCTGTCCATCCCCACCTGTCCCTCTTTGCCAAAGCTTTCAGGGGCTGCCCGCACAAATCTGTCAGGCAGATGGGGGGCCGGCTTTTTACATGTCACTTGAGGGACGCCCAAGCAACACAATCTGCGGCCCACAATGCAGCGTGTTTGAACCTTGTGAAAGCCGAATGGAGAATCGATGCAGTGCCATGCACGGCCCAGATTCTCTGAAGAATCCCTTCGTATCTTGCCTGTCTGTGTCTACCTTCTGCTGGGCTCCTTCAGAAGAACTCTGCATCTTTTATTTATCCCTTGAAATAAGACTGGACCCTGACGAGAGCATAGGCTGCACACACAGACACATTCTCTGGCACAAATACACACACACACACACACACACACACAAATGGGCCTCCTTCTGTTACTGAAAAGTCTGCAATTATGGAGAGAGAGGGGAGGGACAGTTGGGATTTGCATATGTCGTTGAGAGAAGAAACTACATCTCCCACAAGGCCCGGCAGTGGAAATGAACCAGCTGTCCATGGTTTGTAGATCAGATCCCATCCTCTTGATTACGAAATCACAGAATAATAAGGACCAAAAAGTTGTGGGCCACGCTGTTTGTTCCTCCTTTGTTGTTCCCTAGAACAGAAGTTATTTTGCTTCCGCTGCCTCCGAGCTGTTCGCCATGTGCCAATGTTTGGTGCACTGTGCTCCACTTATTCTCCTTCTCACACAAAATCAGAAGGCTGCAGCCCTGCCCCTCCAAAGCTGTCATGTGAACTCCCGCCTTTTGTTTAATTTACATTTTGAGGCACAGCCCATCAATTCCCCCTCTTCCCGCTGCCCCCTGCCAACACCACCACCCCACCACACCAACTGGCTTCATCAAAAATGCAGAGTTCAAACTAATTAGTGACATTTGGCCATTTGTGAAACTTTTTTTTTTCCTCTCCAAGCTCAGCTTCTGTCAAGCATGGCCTTATAGCTCAAAGAGGACGGGAATACTTTTCATCATATGAAAAATTAGAATCACTGACAAAAAGCTATTTCCACCTCTACATCTATGCCGCTGTCTACCTGTGTATAGAGCTGATGCATGTTTCAATATATGATACCATTACACACATTACTCACATCAGAAATAAATGAATAAGAATTATAAAATACTCTGTTAAACAATACTTACACGTTGACCTCAAAGTCTAAAAGTTTTCATAGACTTGCTCACTGCACAGTTTTTTGCACATTTTTTCGGTGATGACACGGTTGCTTACGACACGGTCCATTTTTCATCTAATCTTTGTTCAACTTTATAGTTGCATTTGTAGAAATAAACCACAAAAATAACATAATGAATTATGACACAATGTTTGCATGTGTGCACTTGAACAGTATGTGAATGCTCTTCATTGGATTGTAAAGTTTGCTTTTGTCGCAGGAGACATCTGTCTCGCTGATTAAAAATAGCTCTCAGTATGAAGGCAAACATCTGTAGGGACAAGAATAAATGAACGAAGTGATAAAATGATGACACAAAAGCTCAATTAAGCAGTTAAGTATTGAAGTCCTAATTGCAGCTTGAGCAGAGGTGTAGACTCTGGGGATTTGAGGTATAACACACACCAGGCCAGAGCAGTGATATTTTCAAAGGGCCTGTGGTTTAGGTGTCTCTGGGAATGCAAACAGTTAATGTGTATGTAATGAGCTTTGTGTATTAACAGCCTTGTTTTTAGCTTTTTTGTATTGGAACAAGTGTTCAATATGAGTGTTAAAGTAGCTATGGTCAATATTTTCATATAAACACTGGATCATATGACTGCTTAATGATCAACATGTATCACCAGTCTGCATTTCTCCTCAGTTTTCAGAGACTTAGTAGCTTCTTTCCATTGTTTTTACCGGAACAATTTTACTGTTTAAAGGTACACTATGTGTTTTTTTTAAGTATTTTATTACCTCAAATCAACATCTTCATAAATAGATTGTCATTGGTGTAAAATATCCTATGCCAACAATCTGACTTATCCTCCTGGGTGAAGAATCAGTTACCTGTCTTTACATAGAGCGGGTCGCTCATACGGAGGTTTCCATGTCTTTCCGGTCTATCAAAAAATATGAACTGTCGAGAGGGACATAAAGCACTACCTGCTAGTACCGATATGGCAAAACGCGTTTTGCAATTCACGTTTCACAGAGAAGCAGTGTGGAGACGACGGTCTTACTTATCCGGCACTGAACTAAAACCTGCACTGCACTTTGGGTCATATTACTAGACCATACTTATGCCACGCCGAAGGAGAAAGAATCCTCACCGCTAAAAAAAGCGTAAAAGAGCCATAGAATGACTGGAGCTCTGTGCCCGGGATACGCGGTGAGAGTGGTCGCTCGGGAGTGCCCCATGCACAACCACGGCACGACAGCCAAAGGTAATTTGTCTTGCTTTTAGTGAATATTGTGGAGAATTTAGCAGCTCAAGAGCCAAATGTTTCTTGGGGGTTGGTGGAGACCAAAAACAGACCTACATTCACGTATTCACGTCTTTGAATGACTTTTGCTGATGCATGATCTACAATAGTAGCACCAACATTTCTCATAGGTTCAGCCACACATTTTCTAATGAAGCAGCTGTTTAAAATGTTTTTGTCAGAATTAGAAGGACACCTGCTATGATAATATGCTTGATACAAATTGCATGGAGTCGAAGTCCTGTCTGTCTTATCATCCCCATGAGATGCAACATCTGACTCAGACACACATGACACAAGCAGTGTCTTGATGTTGTGTCTCTGCAGTTATTATATCACCCGATTATTATTATAATCATTCACATCGTCGCAGGATGCCCTTCAGCTGCCTCACCAGTGTTTGCATCTCTGTACTGAAGTGTATTCTATGCTGATTACATGGTAGCTTATTAGTTGTTTTCAACCAGAGCTTCGCAAATATTTCTCGAATTGGAAAAAAAGCATCGCTGCAAGGCTGAAAGTTTCTGCCAAACTTTCTTCCACTGCTGTGTTTCCTGTAGAGTCTGGGTGAGAGGGGAGCACTTGAAAATGAGCAAACAGCAGAACATGGTGAGGAATGGAGCAGTGCAGGTGAGGAGAAGGGAGGTAAAAAGCTGACAATGTTAATATGGAACCAAAAGGAGAGTGCAGCCTGGCAGTCACTCAAATCCTGCACCTGCACCTTTATAAAAAAGCTCTCCGGTGTGCCTCTCTGGCTCCCTCTCGCTCTCTTTTTGTTTCCCTCTCACTTTTTTCCTTTCCATGTGCTGTGGCTTGGGGCGTTGTCATTTTCGGCATGTTTTCTATATACCATGCACTCGGTGTGTGTATGTGTGTTAATTGCGGCTATCCTTGGGGAAGGAGAGAACGATGAGGAGGACCTGTTTGAGAGCAGCCGTGCCAGGTTCTGTGGTAGGACTCAGCGTGGAGCTGCAGACACCTGGTCTGCCTGAAGGGCAAGAGGAAGGTAGACTTGCTTCTTCACTTCTCTCTCCTTCTGCCCTCCCTTTGCTTTCTATTCGACCTCTCTTGCTTTCTTTCTCTCTCCGCCACTCTCACGCACTCTTTCTCTGTCTCTGCTCTCCTCGAGCTTGGAGAAAACAGCTGCTGTACAGCCTGTGCACAGGCATCCCACCTTACCATCCCAGCCTATCCCATCAATCATGGCACACTACTCACTGCTGTTTGTATGGATGCAAGTGCACTAAAAAAGGGAGAAACTTAGAATTTGAGGGTCAATGACTTTGAAACAATTTATCCAGAATGCCTGAGGCCACCCTATCAGCTGATAATGTTTCATAAATTACAACAATACATCACTGACCCTCCTCAGCAACTCTTGATCACAGTTACTCACTTGGGAGCAGGGAAAGGTTTACCCACTCTCTGGAGCCATGAGCCACATCACTGATATCACTTAGAGGACAATTCTGGTCTGTGGTCTTATTTTTTAAGTATTGGCTACAATTTTTATGAATATGTACTCATCAGTGTAATTACACAGATCAGGGAACATGGTCCCACAATGTGCTGTTTTTTTTTGTTTTTACTGATTAAGTTTAACATTAAAGGTACAGTGTGGTTGCAGATTGCAACCGAGTACCCCCTCCGTTCACTCCTCCCTCTCCAAGATGCAGTACTGTGAGCCTCCAAGTGCAAAACTGTGGAAACTGTAGCACTTAGATAACACTACTTTAGGAGTAACAGAAGTCAGAGGAACTATAGTTGTACTGTGCTAATGTAGAAACATGCCGGACTCCAGGAAGAGGGCCAGTTCCCTATGTAGATGAACGAAAACACCAGGTTCCAGGCGATTAAACACTGATGAAAACACAATATCTTATTCCATTTCTGCTGATAGATCTCCCAAAATGTTACGCACTGTTAATTTAAGAGCTTTAAATTGTTAATGAGGAAGCTTTAGGTGTGGCCTTTGCTACATCTGAAGAGAACAAGGCGAGCTGTTTGCCCCTGTTTACAGTCTTATGTATATAAGCAGATTTCCCCGTTCTTTCAACAAAGTTGCAGTTGCAATTAACTGAAATGATCTTTTTTTTTGCACAGATTCCACGCAGTATTTCATACCCATGGGCATTTCTGAGGAAAATACATCTGTAAAGGGATAACGTTTGACATCGTCTGATAACTCTGAAACCAGACATCAGCGTCTGTCACAACAATGTGGCTCAGATTTATAGTGTGGTGCTTGGTCACTTTGTCACTGCTCCTTGGCCTTTCCATTCAACTTTGACATTCACCATCAGCTTTGTGGCCATATGTGCACATGGTGGTTGAGTGATGAAAAAGTTGCCCGTTTTCATATTCAAGTCTGACATATTGAGGAATGGAAAGATGCTCATGGAGTGCTTGTGGGCAAAGACAGTGACATACGGACACTTTCTCTCTTTCTGTCTCTCTCTCTTTCGCATACGCACACAACTCTTGGTCAGCAGCACAGATGAGTTCTGGGAAAACAAGCAGCTGCAGGAGGAGGAAAGGACCATAAGGCTGGACGGCTTGCCAAATTTCATCATCTATTATGGATTGCCTGAGATGCACACTCTGCTGCAACCAGGGGCATGTCTCATATTCACATGCAATCGCAAATCTGCGTGCACACACATGCATGCTCACGCGCACTCCTCCACATACTGCTGCAGCATTTCAAACCCCTAAAGTCAAAAGAACCAGGATGTGAAAGACCAAACTGAAACTTCAGTGTCATACTGACATGTGCCTGATGCGTTACAGGATGTCACCTTGCCCGTAGTAATCTCCTTAGTAATATTTTTAGCCTTAGTAAACTGGGGTTCAAGAGCAAAAGACTGTTCACTTTCATATAACAAAATAAGTTATTAGCATTTCTGTTATTTTCTTTACTGAGCTGCAATTATGTGTCACATGGATATGGCTTGAATATTTGTGGCATGCATTGCTATTTAGTGTCTTTTTCAACACTGCCACTAGGAGTCGCCAAAAGTTGTCAAAATTGTCAATATTGGGGGCACCTAAAATATCTACAGATGTTATGATATTTGATCATTGCTGACTTTTGCAAAGCTCTAGTTTTAAGGCATATATATATATATAGGAAATCTACTATTGCATATCTGGGGTTACTTTTCTCAATGTCAGTTCATTAGATTATATATTCTCTGCAATGGCTGGAGTTTTTTGTTGGGAAATGGTAGCACAGCAGCTGATGCCCAGCCCTCATATAGCAGTTGCTCACTAGATAGCATATTCACATCGTGGGCAGAAGTGCCAAGCAGGGGATGGCAGCTGCAGCCCGTCCACATATAGTAGATGCTATGTAACAGCTGTTGTCAGACTAAGTATCTAATATGTTTTATGCTGTGCTGAGCTTGGCATATGTGTGTGGTGAGTGATTGAAGTCAGAGCCTAAATACCAAATATCAACTTTGTGTATATTCTACTATGCACCCTTTGTGATATATAAGCTGTCTATGCTCTACTCATTCTTGCACTTTTGGCTGTATGTTTTGGCTGCTGCACTCATTTTGCTCATGCTGTGCTGTGCTGAGCGCATTATAGTTACTTGGTGTATATACACTGCAGCGTTTTGTGAGCCTAGCTCCCATTATGAAGGTGCAAGAATACATCAGAAGTGCTTGTCCTATGTTCATTTTTCCAGTGTTGGAATTGACCTTTGGCTCTGCTCCACCCCCAAATGTAAACGAACCAATAGCATTCAACTGCCAACTGCCCGAAAAAGCTGAGTCAGACATTCTATATCAAAATAAGTATTGCATTAAACTAATAAAACGGTAAACTGGTTCACCAGAGAAAACATTCATTGGTTATCTACCATACTCTTGTTAACTAACTTTGCTAACTTTAGCTGTGCTGCATTTGCCATAGCTGCAGTCAGAAAACATGTCGTATGAACTAGATCTTTTCCAGCATAAACCGGTTATCATAAGAGAGGAGTTAATTACTATGCATTACTTGGTGTGTGCTTGTGGAGAGTGACAAGTTTAGACCTAATTCGCTGCAGCATGTCTTTATCCCTCCCTGAGATTTCTATGAGATGTTCATGACAGGTTTTTAAAAAGTCTTATTGACTTTCCTGTAACAGTGAGGTAGTGGATTCGTTGTGGGCCTCAGCAACACAATCACTAGTGCAGTAGTTAGATTTTATAGAGTGGTCTTGGCATTCTTGGTCCCATCTTCAGGAAGGGAAATGGGATAACTTGTTGTTGTGCATGTTTGTGTATCTTTTCAGAGGGAGCACTTTAGCAGGCACCATTACCGCCCAGCATTAAATTGCCTTGTAAATTACAGTGCCGGGGTAATAAAGCCAGATTTGTATATCACCGGGAGTGGAGACTGTGTCTGTCTTGTAAATTTAATTAAACAGCAGGTGCAAAATCAGGTCATATGGCTTTGATGTGCCCCATGTGAGAATGACAACCAGACAAAGATTCTAATACGAGCATCATTTACATATTTTTGCATGCGGCGGGCGGCTTGTACGGAGGTAGGGGGAGTCTCGCCTATCACCTTGTAGTGTATTAAATTTCCCCCAAATTAAAAAGGATTCAAATTAGCTGTCACCTTCAATTTTAATAGATCCACAGTGAAATAAATGGTTAAGCTCTTCAAAAAGCAGCCTCTTGCTTGTTGAGAGTGCGCATAAACTCAGCCATTACCAACACCTTGTGCTGAATGAAACACTTTCAGACTAATTGGTTTTTATTGCCTGTCTACTGTACATTACACAACATCAGAACTAACCCATTAGAACGCAATTAAAATACTTCTCAAGAACTTCAGTTAAACAAGATGTGACATGAAGCTAAACTAACGCCTGCGGTATAGTATACTGGAGAAACAGTTATTTTCTTGCCAACAAGAATTGTGTTTTAATATAGATCTCCGTCTGGCTGATGTGCACTGAAGCCAAAAATCATGCTCTTATGGCTGTGCTTGACCTGTGACACTGTCAACGTGCTGTCTGGGCTCCAGAAGGACCCTTCCTGAAAGTCGGTTTGAGCTCACTGCCAGAGAGCTGAAGAATGTGTCAGCGGCATCAGTTGACCTGACGGCAACACCTTGGCTTGTTTCTTTTTTTGTGTGTGTTGGGAGGTAGTGGTTGATAATTACCACCTAGGATGTAGCCATCTGTGCCGCCCTTTCACGGCCTGTTAAGCTCGCTTTTCAGAAAGTTTACTGTTGACAGAGGGCACGCGAGAGGAGTGAACGCCAGAGCGCGTTAAAAAGACTGCACACTCAAGCAATATTAAAAGCACCGCTAAGGAGCTGATTTACAAGCAGAAGGTGGAGGAGGAGGAAGTAAAGGAGGAAGAATAAAAGGAGAGGGGTGGGGGGTCTTGGAGGAACTGGTGAGGTTCACTCGCTAATAAACTTAAATCAGGATGAGGTATCCTGAAAACAAAGTACTAGTACTAGTTAACATCAACACATTTGAAGATGTTTGTTCAAATGTTTGATGTTTTGAAGAGGTTTTGTACATGAACATGTTTATATGCTTTAATGTTCTTTACTTTTCTCATACCAGCTGTACAGTACCTTGTTTCACCCGCTGTTTGAGCTCCTGCCCCCTCCCCTCCCGAAAAGCCATGTCCGTTCAGATTGGTCAGCGGGCCCACTGTTGTAATTGGGCTCTGCTTCAGCTCCGCTCTCACTAACTAGCTTTGTTTGTGGGCGTGCCAAACTAGCCGCTAGGCAGTTATTAAGCAACTGTGTTACGTGGTGATCATCAAGTTACAGAGGAAAAGGCAGGACTAGTCAATGTGGAAGTCCCTTAAACATGTATTCTATCTAATCATCAGCAGGGGGCGACCCCTCTGTTTGCAAAAATGCCTGATTGTATAGAAGTCTGTGAGAAAATGAGTTTACTGTCTCAACTGAGAGTATTTTTTAATCGAGCATGATGTCCATCGAGTAAGTTCTGTTCACCTTTTAGAGTCAAATCATCGTCATGTTCAAGAATCCAGTTTGAGATGCTTTGAGATTTGTGACATTACAGGTAGGCCGTGGGGTTTAAACAATGCTCAGTTGGTACTAAAAGGCCAAAAGTGTAAAAATAGCCACCCACACCATTACACCACCAGCTTGAACCGTTGATACAAGGCAGGATGGACCCATGCTCCATTCTCCATTCTCCTCTGACCTCTGGAATTAAAAAAGGCATTTTTATCCATCAAACTGCTAGTCATTGGATATTTTCTCTTTTTTTTTGACCTGTCATGTTATGTTCAAAGTCACCTTTCTTCCCTATTCTGCTCGGTTTGACTTGGGCAGGTCATCCTTACCATGCCTAAATGCATTGAGTTGAGACATTTGCATTATCAAGCAGTTGATAACAGCCTAACTGAATGAAGTGACCGGTGGGTGTATATAGATCATTCCTTTCCACAGAACTGGAACAAGCACAATAGTTCCTCTCTAAATCAGCCTGAAGAGCGTATTGTCAGTATCGAGTCATTTTCACAGTGACCTCACACAGGTTCACAGTCTTGTTTTTGTCCCAGCATGCACGCTTTCCACTTGTTCCAGCTCTGTAACTTTTCATCAAACCCGTCCATCACTCAGAGCTGCCTATTGTCGTCAGCCATGAGGGACACCTGTGCTTCTGCCATAAGGCAGCAGTTATCATCAAGCTGTCGGATATCTGTCACTGTGGCAGGATCTATGTGGAAACCTTTGCTGTCAAAACCTGTCAAATTTCGCTGAGTCTTTAATGAGAAAAAGCCAAGTTGAAACCACAGGCACAGACGTGTGTGTGTGTGTGTGTGTGTGTGTGTGCGTGTGTGTGTGTGTGTGTGTGTGTGTGTGTGTGTGTGAGATATAGCAGGCTGAGGGAACAGGTGCATGGCTGGAAGCTGTGGTGGTGGAAGGAGCAGTAGGGGCTCGGTACCGTACGTCATCTCTGATAGCTGCCGGTTCCAGTCCCACTAATCAAACACACATCAACTGCCAGTGACTAAAAGACACATGACTGACATTACATAAAAATCAGTGGGCTGGAAATTGATCCAGCTCCATTTCACAAACGTCACATTAAATCCATGCATGAAAATACTTTTCTTCTACTGTAGCCTTGGGTATTTGAAAAAATCGATTTGTTTGCTGTGCAAAAACAAAAAAAAAAAGTTTCTCGCTGAACCAAAAATAGATAGGAATTTTTCAGTGATTTCCCTACAGGTCTCCTTCCACCTGGCAATATTGTAATCAAGCCTGTTTGTTTTGACTATGCGCTCTTGCAAAACCAAATCCCTGAGGTCTTCACTGTTCTCAGGTATGTCATCATGACAGAAAACAGAGCTAGTTTCTTTCCCCGCGGCCCTCGACAACCGTTATCCTCACCAGGCAGGCCTGTCAGAGGCCAGGTGAGGAGGCTCAGGTGAATGACCTCAGGCAAACTTCTCACAGATAAAATCGGGAGAAAGGAGGGAGTGCTGGGAATGAGACAGCAAGCAAGTGAAGCAGGAAAGCAAACACAGTGGGTTGTACAGCATGCAGTGGGATGAGGTTGATGTGTTTTCTTAAGGTGCAGAGTGTGGCAAGAGGGTAAGCCAAGCAAAACTGAAGGTAAAGGGAGAGGATGTGATGACATGAAGAGTGTTAAAAAGAGAGTGGAGGGAATATATCTCTCACTAGATCTCTCAGTGACTTCGACAGGTTCTTCATGTGTGAATCAGCTCATATTTAATATTCTAACACACTTGATTAGGCCTCCAACAGTTTACACAGTAACCTTTTACATTTAGCTTATTGTTTACTTTTTGTTTTTCAAAAACAGGAGAAATGCTCTTTTATTTTCTTACTGTGAAGACTGAAGCTACTGCGGGCAGCTTAGTTTAGCTTTGCAAACTAAGCTGTGCGAAGGTGAAGAGAGAAAAGAAAACCTGTCACAATGTTATCCTGTGTCCTCTAGATGAGGCTGCACAGAAATATCATCACCTTCTTTTATTGTTTAATCCATCTCCTGGTAGACCAGATTGTTCATCACCCCCAAAGCTCACCTCATCCTAGCATTTCCCAAAACTGAACCAGTTTTGGCTGGCAGCATTGACTTCTTTAAATCTCCAGTGGTTGCCTGGCAACCCCACAAGATTTAGTTTGAAACATACAACATTTGCACTTTTGGACAGAGCCAGGCTTTCCTTCTGATGCCAGTTTGTGCTAAGCTAAGCTAACCGTCACCTGGCTGTAGTGTCATATTTAAATGAAGCACATGATTGATATCAATCTGTTTTTCCACAGATAAATCATCACATAACGTCTTGCTTTAATATTTTGATAAAGTCAGCTCTATTTGATTAAAAACTGATTCTTAAAACAGCATCAACAAATACTGTACATCCTTTCTTGTTGATTTGACAGGGCAGAGCCTTGTCTTCCTGAACCACAGGGAGCTAATGGCAGCTAATAGGTGTCCGCAGGCTTCAGGGACAATGAGCAGCATGAATACATGCTGGGATAAAATAGATCAGCGGGACCCTGTCATCTTATGTCAGTCACTGGCTGATGTACAGCGGCCTCTGGTCACAATTAGAGTCCTGTGAGCTGCGTGTGCACGAATGCTCATGCCTATTATTAACCCTTAACCCCCCTTTGAGAGCTGGCAGGGAGCTCTTGGATTTTAATGTCAGCACATGTTTACTTGAATCTTTTCTCCACATGGGCAAACGCTGCCTGTCAGCGTGACATGTCAGGACTGAGAAAAGACTGAAAGAATGGACATTAATGCTCAGTGGAACAGAAACCAGTATATTTCTGTATACTGCACTGAGGACATATATGAGTACTGAACCATACAAATAATCTGTTTGACCTGAGCTGCTTTGACATTTCGTGGCATTGAGGCGATCTCAGTATTTGATGCATCACAAGTCATTGTTGACAAACCGATTGTGCTGTTTTTACAGCTCTCTAGTTCCCTCTTCTGGCAAGCAGATTTACTATTAACACCACACATATCACCACATTACTCTCATAGCTGACCATGGATACAAGCTATTTTCAGTAAGCACATGTTGCAGATAAGTATGCAAAACTTAAGGCTATTGTAGCCTTGAATAGGGAAACAACATCACCACTAATTTACTTTTTCCAGTCAACTGATACCTGCAGCTTTGCTGGTAGTCAGCACTTCTGGTGAAGACAACGGTATATTCAACTCAACATTTGTTTCTTTTTTTTTTTTCTTGTAGGGATCTTTCCTGTTCAAAATGCTGTCTGGCTTCCAGGAGGTATGGTGCTCTTTTTCTATCAAGTCTTTATGAATTTGCAATTTTTTTAGGATTTAAATGAATCACACCAGTTCTTTCCATCAAAATGAGCTGAATCTATGGGGATGGGAGATGATTAGGCAGATAATAAATAATAAACATGATTACTAGATATGTTTTATTCAGGAAAAATATGTCTGCTAACAATCGATGTTGATTCATATTAAGGGGTCACTGGCAAAAAAAAAAGGGTTTGGAAACACTAAACTAGACTACAGCGTTCCCATCTGCATTTCATTTTAACAGTTTTAACATAAGTTCACTTCACTCAAAAACTGCAACAAGCCAGTCTTTTCCTGCGTTGATGCTAGCATAAGGGCTCAAAGGTTAAGAGTGTTGGTTGGTTTGTACTGTACGAGCAGAGCAGCAGAGCAGAGGATGCTGGTGGGGAGCAGGAGAGGGATTTGGCAGCGAGGTGCTGGAAGGTAAATTCAGAGCAGACCAGCCTGATCGGCCTGCAGCCAGCACACGTGTGATAGCAGAACCTTGTGTTCTATACAGAGCAGGTGCAAGGGCCTTGTCTCTTCTCTTTTCATCCATCCCTCTCTCAGCTTGGCTCTTTGTCTTCCAGGCGATACACCCCTCCCGGTCTCTCTGTCCATCTCTCCATTTCCGTCCCTGCACCCCCTGCCTGGCCCCCACCTCCTTCTCTCACCCTGCATCATACTTCATTTGCTCCAGATAACACATCAGCTTCAACGCCCATCCACAAACTCTGTCACCATGATGCCCACAGATGGCAACTTCCTGTGGTCCTGCCCAGTGATTGGTGGAGAGACTTCCAAACAGAGAACAGCTGGTGAGGGATGATATATCACCGAGCGTTTGCACTTTCATTTTCAGGGTTGTCTTGTTAATGCTCCCAATCCAGCATCTGGCAGGAAATAGACACAAAGGCAGAGAGAGGGAGAGAACAACCTGTTCTTTGGCAGACCTTAACAAAAGGCTGATGAACACACAGATCCGCAACAGCACAGACAGAGCTGCTGTGAATGTGGACCAAAGTATAACAAAGACTGCGTGAGAGCATGAGAAGATTTTCTACAAGAGGGCATTGTTAAGAGAAGAACTTGATAATTACATCCACCAAGGGTCATAAAACAGCATTAAAAAAGTTTGGAGTGAAAAATGTCATTTTGTCATCTTTGTACCATAAAGGCTCGATAACTCAAACTGTAACTGTGTTCTTAGAAAAGGATGTTCAGTTATTATTTTTCTGATATTTTGCCAATATTTAGCAATTCAGGCTCCCTTTGTTTCAGTCCTGCCTGTTTCTTCACTTTTCCAGCTCTTAAGTTTCGACTTAATCGACCTAATTTTAAGGTGTCTACTTTCTTTTTATCTTCCTCCTCTATCCTGTCCATCTCCTTCAGCCACACTTCTCCCCCCAGTGAATCAAATTCACAACAAAATCTGACATTTTGTAACTGTCCGTATGCCACAGTAATGCTATTATAGTGCAGTCACTGTTGTAATATTTTACACTGTGTTCAAACTTTACTGTAATATACTATGCTATAACTTTTTTATCCTTTTCAAGATTCTCCTGTAATTCGGCAAATAATCCACCAAAAACCATAGTTTAAGTATTAATTTGTAATGTGAAATGAACAAAAAGGAAACTCAAAAGAGACATTCTTTTCATAACCACAGCTCCTATCAGCTGTTGCTCTGATTTTAGCAGCTTATATAAATATATATGTATATATCTTACATGTTAGGGCTGTCAAGATTAGCACGTCTTAGGCAGCGTGCATTTCAGGCACTTTGTCCAAGTACAGTCCAAGTTCCCGTCGTGCAAATTCATGCATTAACGTGGAATAATCACTTTAACACATTAGCTTCAACAGGCCTGCTTTTTTGATGATTTTCCCTACCATGATTTCTTAAAATATACTACTATTCCGTGACCTTATTCTTATTCTCTAACCTGCTTCTCTGTGCCACAGGATTTCTGCCTGCCTGCTGCTTCGCCGCATTCTCACAATGCCTCATCTCATCAGTCTCCAGCACCCCCACCCTCTGCCTCTACCAGCAGGATTCTCCCCTTCATCCATCCTCACTCCCTGCAACTAGTCAATAAACCTTCCTCATCACTTCACCTACCTCGTTAGTGCCATGCCAGTCGGGTCCACCTGACTACACCGTATGTATTTATTTATTTCCATCCAGTGTTACATTAATTTTTCACTGTGATCTTGCATTGATGATGGTAGAATCTTCTTCAGCACATCCCAAAGATTCTCAGTGGGGTTAAGGTCTGGACTCTGTGGTGAAAATGATGTCTCATGCTCCCTGAACCACTCTTTCACTATTTGAGCCCCATGAATCCTGGCATTGTCATCTTGGAATATGCCTGTGCCATCAGGGAAGAAAAAATGCATTGATGGAATAACCTGGTCATTCAGTATATTCAGGTAGTCAGCTGACCTCATTCTTTGAGCACATATTGTTGCTGAACCTGCAGTAATTATCAAATAGGAGGCTCGTACCTATTTGCTTAGTTAAATCCAGGTGGTGACTCTTTTTTTTTTGGCCAGACAGTGTATATGATGGAGTCTATTGATAGGAGGGTGAAAAGGGTTAATGAATGATGATTGATACATTTTTTTTACCTATTATCTGCATGTTTATCATACTGTTACATTGTTACATAGTGTCAAATTTACGTAAATAGTACAATGTGATGTTTCATAATTACACCACAGTCTTCCCAAAGCACGCATATTATTCTGTGACATTTTACTTTTCTTTTACACATTTCCTCCAGTATTTGAGAGCATTGGTATGCATTCCTGTCATTACAGCTGTGAAACAGATATTGAGGTTAAAAAAAAAAAAAAAAATGCCATCATGCCATCCCTCAGGGATCGTCAGGCGTCAGACGTCAATAACCAGTTTTGATGTGGATGAACTTAAAAATGCTACATCGTCTCTCTCAACAGACTGATGCAAACTTCCTGCCTGAGTTCAGTGAGGTCTCCAACAGCAACAACAGGCGTTACGATCCATCTACAGCAGCTGAAAGCATGTAACTGCTCAGAGAAAAAAATGCTCTTACCTACACATCTAAAGAAGGTTACATGAAGATTAGCACTGTAAATTCACTTGTATTAGAGGTTAGATTTTCTGTCTACCTCTGTGCTCTAGTGTTTACTTTGATCTGTAGCGATGGATGGCTGCTTGTCTGACTTCTCCAGTCCAGCTCCGTGGTCCACACAGTGCTTGTTGCATTAACATTAAGGTTACAGCACAACAAACCGTCCACCATTGTCTTGTGTGAAATCTGACACTCACTTCTCTGTGCTAAATCCATACGGAGCAAACACTTTTGACTATTTAACTTTTTACTATTTTGCCATTTTTTATTAAAACCAATTGCCGTTAAGGGATTCACCTTGCAGAGGACACAGCCGTTAAACCCTCCATCCCTCTATCCTTGTAAACTGCCCAATGTAACCACTAAGACCAGCACTGTATTGGTGGAAACATGTCCTTATTTGTTTTAATAACCAAGTTCCACAACTTTTTCTTCTTTGTTTATTGAAATGTTTTGGTTATATTACACTGTGGTTCTGTGATGAACTGGAGACTTGTCCAGGGTGTACCCTGCCTTTCACCCTAAGACAGCTGGGATAGACTCCAGCCCCCCCTGAGACCCTATGTGAGGATAAGCGGTAGATAATGGATGGATGGATGTACTGTGGTTCAAACTGCATTTCTGCATTTCCATGTGGGCAATGCCCCATTAAGAGTTTTTTTTTGCCGGTTGTCTTTGTCTAATTAGCACAGCTGTGTATTTATGATGGTGTCAGCTGTTTTTTTTTTAAAAAAAAAAAAAGTCTCTGAATGGGAAAGGGGGACTGATGGCAAGGCGAAGAGTTTCTGGCGTGGTAACACCTGGGACAGACAAATCAATATCCTCCATTAGGAGCCTGAAACCAAGAGAAGATAGTATTATCAGCACACTACATACACTGGGAAACAATGTATTTAGAGGCAGAAACAACAACTTCATTGCCATTCTTACACTGCCACATGTTCCTCCAATGTGTCTGGCCTGTGAGGAGCTGCAGCTGGTTTCTCTGGCCTGATGGGATCACTCTAGCCTTAGGTGTACTGAAAACAGAAGAGATGAAGATGATCTGTGATGTTGAGGATCTATCGCCCTCCTCAACAATTCATAAAAAATTTAAAAAAAAAAAAAATCCATGAAAAATTATCACAATTTGTACTTTGTCATCACGGTTTGCTTAGAAAAAACAAGTTTTACTTGTTTCCCGTTGAGAACCAACTTTTAGGTTCAAGATTAGGTGCAGGAACCGGCACTGGCACGGCTCTCAGTTGACCTGAAAACGCCAACATTGAACGTCATCTGGTTAATATTGACATCCATGGTCACCTCTCATACCGTAACACATTATATTCCATTAAAAGAAATCAAATACTGGCTCAGTGAGGTGGTGATCCACCCCAGCATGATCCAGCTTTTCCCCCAGCAGTGTCGGCTGGATGGTGTTGAACTCCCTGGAGAAGTCAAAGAACATGGACCTCACAGTGCTTCCTGCATTTTCCAGGTGACTGAGGGAGGACTGTAGCAGGTAGATGACAGGTTGATAGGCGAACTGCAGCGGATCTATAAACGGGCTCGCCAGCGGGCGCAGGTGCCTGAAGACTATTCTCTCCAAGGTCTTCATGAGGTGAGATGTCAGCACCACCGGCCTGTAGCTGTTCAGTTCCTTTGTGTGTGAAGTCTTTGGAACCAGGACCAGACAAGATGTTTTCCACAGCTGTGGCACTTTCCTTTTTATATTTATGATGGAAAGTAAGCCCCATGAAACATGACATTGTCACTGTAATTATCTCTGAGAATTTAAAGCTGCAGTCCATGGTGGGAGAGAGTTAGCAAGAGAGCTAGCAAGACTTGAAAGTAGCACCTCCTCTCCTCCCGTCAGTGCTCCATCCAAAGCTGCACCCACTCCAACTTGAACAGTAGGATTCAGCAGGGAGAGGAGAGCCGTTATGCTACATCACTGCAAAACGTCTCTTCAAAGCCAATACATCAACGTCATTTTGCCACCTTTATAATGCAGACACTGACAACTATGGCTGTGCAATATGGTCAAAATGTTGTGTCCTAATGATCAGTTTACAAGCACAGATAAGCTAGCATGATAAGTTAGCACTGGGCTAAAGGCCCAAACATACTCTGCCAAACGGACACGGTGTGCGCAAAGCTCAAATTTTACGACCTCCGCTCCACAATGTTGTCACACAAAACACTGCCAGGCATCTATTTTTCACATCAACCCGCATTAAACGTGACGTGGAACTTCACAGAAGTATCTTCAATACAAGCCACACCTACGACCAGCTTACACCCACAGAGAAGCTAACGTTAGCATCGGCTAATACGCACTACAGCAGTAGCTAAGTTAGCAAACATTACATATTTCATGAAAATAAGAATTCCTCCCGAAGCTAAACAAATAATTACCTGTCAAACAGAAAGAAAGCTGAAACTTCTGCATCACTTTTCAGTCCCTTCAGATGTCTCAGTGTCTCCATTGATGTCCACTCTGGTTTGTCCTCTTAGCTTTATCCAGAGTTTTGTCTTTCAGTCTTTTCTGCATCCCTCTTTCTTCTCTTTGTCTGTTTAGCAGGGTGAGTCATCAGAAGTAACACTGGAAGTGATATTTTTGGCTGCATTTTCTCTGACATTGTTCCCTAGACAATGTATTCTCCTGCTAACTATTATTATTTCTGCAGAGGAGTGTGCTGGATATTTACTGTAATAGTGGGGAGGACATGAGCAGGATGAGACATGAAGACATCTGATTGGTTCTTTCTATTCAGACCGAGTGTCAGTTGATTGGTCAGAGTTTTTACGGTCCTGTAGCCACAGAGGTCTGATTCTTTTCCTTCCTTTTTCTGAACACATAATGTATTGACTGCTCTCAGGATGGAAGGACCATTTCACCCAGTATAAAAAAAAGTGCTTCTGAACAGCATCATGGATTGCAGCTTTAATCACGGGTTAGGGTTGAATACTAGGAGGCCACATTGATACCACCAGCTGATTTGACCCAAACATTTCAAGTAATGGGAGGATGAACTTCTTGCTTTCTTGTGATTAGTCGATAATATCAAGACAACAGCATACACAAAATAACTGCAAGCATGGCCTTTCTTGACTAAGGGATGCTAAACATAATTCTAACTACATTTACAGCAGCACTGCTCACCTGAAAGGCAATTAAAATCACCATACTCCCTGTTGTTGGATGCAGTTTGCGATGCGGTCTAGAGAGGGACATGAGCTACAGTAATAACAGTTATGGGATGAAATAAAATAAACACAGCACTAAATAAATCTCGACAATTTCACACCATGAATGATAACTATAATGACAAAGATGTGGGCATTCACTCTGGTTAACAATAACCTGACAACTGTGGTGTGAGTACACAAGCCGAGAACTGTTTCAATGTCATTATCATGAGATAACGAGATAATGGTTAATTATTTCAGTCACATCAGCTGACGGAAAAAAAACAAAACCACCCAGACTGACTGATGGAAGACGCGACTATGTCTGTTTTAGCAACACATTGTTATCAAAATATACGTGAACAATATTAAGAAGTGGTATATGCATGCACGTGTCCATTACGTATTTCTGTACAATAGTTTTGGAATCACTGTTATAAGAAGTACCAGCTAACACCAGTTAGCAAAATAAGCTAAGACATACAGAGCTGCTGGCAATGTGTCATCTAAAGGCCTAGCATGGCCAGCCACCACAATGCTGAGTCGCTGTTAACGTGTTGCCTAACTGCTCGTTGATGTGGGATTGTGAACTATATTCAATCATTTAAGTCACAATCACTGAAGGTTGTTTGTGCCCCATCACATATTCTGCCATCAACTGGCATCCCTGTGTGTATCTCCACAAACTAGCATTAGCGACAGCTAAATAACACACTACTATGTTAGCCACTGATTGTTTGACTGCAGCAGCTCCATTTATAGACTTGAAGGGTATCTCTCAGGCTCGTTCATTAAATATATGGTAAACGTGTCTTACTGAGTGCCAGTCTTAAGGTGCATCCTTCCGTGAATCTGCACTCGATTGCTCGTCCTCAACAACCGGATGTTTGCCTCAGTAATACAGTAACACATGGCAAAACTGAATGGGGAAGTATACAGTACAGAGTAACTGAATTTAACGTCTTAAATTACACACAGTTTCAAGATTACTACAATTCAGTTTAAACAAAAAAGAAGAAAAAATCCAAATCATGAGATTCAGATTCAATTTTCAATGCTATTCATTCAACTCGACTTAACAGGTCAAATATTGAAGTTCTGTTTGTAATGACACATTCTTACAGCAAGACACTGGTCCACAATGTCCACACTGCACGAGTCACTCACTAACAGACTGAGAATAAGGAGGTTATTATACCCTCATGACATGTCAGGTCATGAATATTTATTATGACACGTTGTAATGAGTTCTTAAATGATACTAGGGGTTCAAAACTGCAACTAGTGATGACTGGTTACAGGGTATTGGATATAACTTTTAGCATTTACTGAAGGTCTCCCTGTTAATGGAAAGGATAACTATACACTTTCAACACCAGAGGGAGGCAGTGAGCCATTTCAGACCGGCGTGCGACCTTGTAACACGCTGATGTAAATAAATGCAGAGAGCAAAATCACAAAAAAACAACAACCTTTAATACCTGGTGTCACAGTGTTAGTGGAACTGTAGATATACTGAGATGCAGAGTCTAAGTGGTACAGAACTGATCAAAAAATGCCATTTTACAATGTCGATAACGTTGTACCATCCAGGTCAATTAACTTTCAAATTACTGACTAGATATTGAAATTTAATTAACCAGTCAGGTCTGAAGAATTCCGCTCAGAAAACAGATAATGCAAACACAACAAACTATGATGTGAAACAGGTGTATAAAAAAAAAATCAGCAAAAAGATAACAGACACATGAAGCCAACCTCTGAACTGAGGAAGGCCGACCAACACTGTATTTTATATGGCGGAACATCAAAACATATTTTTACAAAAACAAAAACCAGACAGCTGAGTGATAGAGTGACATCGCTACCATTCCAAAGATCTGTAGAGGCTACAATACTGTAATATCTAACATGTAGACGTCAGAGAAAAATCATGCAGCTTCATCTCTTGACATAACTGGATATAAAATATAAATTGCTGCTTGTAACCAAACTTGATCTTAGTATAGCTGCAAAGTAGATGAGCTTCTGGAAAACAAACTTTACCTTACTTCTCATTCAGGGGCCAAATCTTAGAAGCAAGCACTTAACTCAAAAGGTAAAAACAGTTTTATTCCAACACATGTGCTGGCTGCTTAAATGGTAATACAGGCCTTTGTATTGAGCCCTGACAAGCCTCAAGTGTAAAAACAATATGCAGTGCGACACTGCAATGTTCGTAATATTGGCCCTTTTTTATATTTGTTGCATAATAAAGTATCTACCTGTTCAGTGGTGCCAGCAAACACAGTCAGGGAATGTTGATGATTTGATGATGATGAGTCGATGATTTTCTTGCGACTTTAATGATGGTGATAGTTTTGTGTTTTTGATACATGTAAAATGTATCATTATTCTGGTGATATCAGAGCCCTGATAACATAAAAAAAAATTAACCTCCCTAAACATTTATAGATGTAAATCATAATTGCAATCTCTCATATGTATTGACTTTTCTATCGAGTAGACATTGATTTCAGTTGTTGAACTCCTCCGTTAAACACAGCAGGCACCATACCACACACATCAAAGATCATATCAAGAAGTAAAATGAAACCCATATACAGTGCAGAATTTACATAACGAAGCATTAAAATATTTTTCCCGCCCTGTAAAAACTGTTAATACATTACAAATAGATGGTGAAAATGCACATACAGGAGATAGCTCTGTGTCCTTCTCCCTTCCAGGAAAATTAGCTTGGCACGATTGTCATAAAAACAACAAAAGCTCGAGGAGTTTAACTATGTTTGGGGAAAGCACCAAAATTCCAAAGTAGAAAATTGGGACCGTTTTTGATATCAACTCATCATGCTCATACAGTAGGTGAGGTCAGGGAAAACAACTAAGGCTACAGGGAAGGCAGTCAAAATTTAAGGCTACTAATAATTAGGATTCTCAAACTGAAAGGAGCTAAATTTATGATAACTGGGGTGGGCTGCAGATTAGCTACTGTTGTTATCTGTTGATCATCTTTTTTGGTAAGTGTAGCCTAACTTTTCATGAAATGCTACATAAACACTGGTAAATTACACCAGAAGCAAAGGGGGAAAGCAGTGGCTTATTCAAAACATCACAATGTCGATGCATGGTAACAGAAAATGATTTGACAGAACACAGGCAAACATCCTGAAAGAATTTGTTTACAACTAAATGGTTTGCTCTTTTGCTAACTTAACATAGACTGTTTTAGTGAAGCTGGGATTCCCTCATTGAAAAGAGTTCATTAACAAAAGGAAATAACTTGTGTGTGTGTGCTGACATTCTGCAGCTTTCACAAGATAACCGATTATGATCAATCAATAGCCTCTTAAGAATGGCAATATACAAACTTGCATAGATAAAGTGACAGCTTCATAATTATGTTCCCAAACATAATAATAATTAGTAATAATTCTTGATAATTCTCATAGATTTCCTCTACAGGCATTTTTGATGCCCCTTGCAGGGAATAGCTGCTTGTTGTTGGAGGTCTAACTACCAACATACCAAAACATCAACACTCAGACCACTAACATGCAAGTTTGCAATTTGGGCAGGTATTTGTTAAGGGTCAATACTCATGGGTTCACATTGTGTGTGGTGATGAGGCTCTCCTGATCAAAAAGGCTTAGGAAATACAGGCTCTAGATCACACAAAATATCAGTTTAGGACAGCTGTTTTTTTTTGAGTATATGGCTATTAACAGTGTGGTTTATGGATGACATCATAGAATCATCTGAATATAAAGGGCTTCACTGACTGTAATGCTTTAAAATGCTGTTAAACATGCCTTCCCTGGGATTATTTCGACTTGAACTCTTTTTAATGCACAGGGGAACATGCCAGATTTTGGCTATTATCAATTTAAGGCTAGTCATTTCTATTTGGCTAAATCACCACACGGGGGACTGAGAATTATAGAAGTGACATCTCTATTAGTGTAGCATTAAAATGATTCCACATCATGTGGATACAAAGTCCTCTGATGGACTTGAATGAATGTTGAACTTAAGGGGAGTACCACTCAATTTTGGGACATTTCTGGATCTAAGAACATAGAAACCTGTGTGACATTTTTTTCAGAAAACACACACTCTCTCACAAAGATGTATAATGTGTAGAGAACAGGAACGAATTGGCAGAGATGGTGATGAAAAACAAAAGCAGAAAATTGAACAAAACTTGTCTTCATCGTCATTTGAATGCAGGAGATAACTGTATTTGTTTTAGATTTGAGTGGCAATCCCCTTTTAGAAGTGTACCTTACAGTTTGGAAAACACTCAAAAGTACAACACATAGACACTACTCTGAGCACAGTTCTATTAAAAGCAACAGGTTATAAAACATTGACATCATCAAGAGGACGTGCTGTACATTTGAGTTGAGAGTGACAACAGCCTCCCACCTCTACCTCAGTCGTGAACATGACGTAGGAATCATGTTCTGTGTGCAAATCGAGTGAACACCAAACATGCGTGGTGCGACTCTAATGCTACGGACTGAATCTGTAGAGCTACATCGAGAGTGGTGCGGGAGCAAAAAGCTTTTGTTGCGTACGACAAGCCGACAAAACAGAGCGATAAAGTAAGAGTTCTTTTGAATGTGGCTCCTGCATTATATTGTCCATACAAGAGAAAAGCATTTCTTAACTTTGATTTGTCCTTTGTCCTTTGTTTGTTTGTTCAGACCACACCACAGGAACCCACAACCAGGAACCACCTGAAAATGACCCAGACTTCCTTTGCATCCCCAATCCACCAACGTCTAACACATGGACTTCAACAAGTCTGACCTCCTCTGATCCTGCACCTCTCTTCTGGCCAAGGTGGAGGGTCGCTTTTCTACCATGCTGCCCTCATGCAGAGCTATGGGTCCCGAAGCGGCCGGGTCTGGTGAAGGCTCAGCCCGCCCCCTCCCAAAATAAATGAAGCACTCAAAGGTGGTGAGAGAAGAACATAAAGGGGTGAAATTAAAATAAAACATAGCCCATCCATGAAGCGGCTCTCCGCTCCAGCTCCGATGTCGTGTTTAGGTTGGCAAAGGGTCGTCATCGCCTTTGCTGCACTTGCATTTGCAGCACAGGACGATGGGAGTGGCCAGAAGGAGGAAGGGGGAAGCAACCAGCAGGAGCAGGCCGAAGCCAGCAAAGATCCCCACGACCTGCAGGGAGATATTAGAAAAAAAATAAAGACATTAACGTGAATGCATCACTACAGATAACCCTTACATTGATCTGCTACATTATATATATATAACAGTGCTGTGAGACAAAATGGACCAAAATATATTGGTGCCTTATTTCAGCTGATACATCACACCAAAGGGCTAAGCGATTACCTTGAATCCTTCAATTGAAAGCAATACTATAAATCCACCTGCAGATGGCGCTCGACACCTCGAAACAACACAATGTCAATACAGTTGTTCCAAATGCATCAGATGGTCTTGTCTTCCCTGCAACTTTAGGTATGTTTTAAATTAACAGCACATTGATTAGGTTTCATCTTCCTACCAATGTGCTCATTAGTAGAAATACATCAGAGGTTTGTGTGCGCACACACATTTTGCACTGCTGGATCTTAAGAAGGTTCTAAGCAGTGCTTCAAAATGCAAAAAGAAGAAATGAGAGTGGGACAAGAACAATGAGTAAGCAATTTATTGCAAACAACCATTAAAGTGAAACTGAAATAGATCACGACGGTGCCCCTCCACACGTGTTTTTTGTATGCTGTTGGATCATGGCTTATAAAGCCACAGTGTTGCTAGGGGATTTTATAGCATAATAGTTAAAGCTTTACTGATTCTCTGTCCCAGCATCAACACCAGCAAAACTGGTGATGAGCGTTTGTAATTTGAGTGGTGAACTCACAATGCTCTGAATAAATACGAGCATATCCTAACTAATCAAGGATTTTTAAAAAATATGCGCAGTGACGGCATTATAAAAGGTCAATCTGTTCATGGTTAAGGGCATGGCAGGGTAGTAAACTGACCACATGAGGGAGCCAGATGACTGCTAGTTCAGAGCTGCAAAATGAATACATAACATGCAGTCACATGTCACAGCGACTTACAGCAGCCTGTCATTATGAGGGCAAAACGACACCTCTTTGGGGTTTCTCTCTACTATGTAGAAACACTACAAACAGTCCCTCTTTTAGTTAGTATGCACGCTGCTTGCTCTAGATGATGATGTGTATCGAGCACAATAAGCTCTGATAATAGATCCTTGTGATGCTATGTTTAGGACGTGACCGTCCTTTGATGGCAGTGCAGACACACACTGTCATGTTGTCAGATACATACAGGAGAGAGATCTTTTTTTGCAAGACAGGTTTGCCCTTTTACATCTTGTATTTATGAGGGAGGCTTTTTAGATGTGGAGGAGCGAGGGGTGGGGGTGAAATGAGGAGAGCAAGAGAGACAAAGACACACTGAGCCGTGAAGCTATAGCTGGCTTCCACCAGCTCAACTGTAATCATATGACTCAGTCTGCCCCACTGGGCAACAGATGCCAGCGTGTATGCTAATGTTGACAAAATAACAAGCATGTTGGACAAAGGGACGTGCAACCCCATGAATATATTATCAGGCTATGGAGAGACACCCAGGAGAAATTTGGGAACTAAACAACAGAGTCGACCTGCGGCGAAGACTTAAAACACATGACATATCTAATCCTGATCATGTGTAATCAACCGTTTCACACGTGGGAAATAACATATCCAATCCTCCATATGAAATCCATAATCAGTAAAGAAGGACCTCTGTTATGTAAACCTTCTCTGAAGTGAAAGGTGTACATAATAGGCTTGGCTGAAAACAGCAGGGACCTGACCACCGGGCACTGGACGCTGCACGTGGATCAAGCTGTCCTTTTTCCTATTGTGCTGTCAAGATAATGCTAGTCCAAAGAGAGAAAGAAGCAGGGAGCACGTGTATGGCCACATGCTGCAGTGTGGTTTAAGGAAGGGGGGGCTGAATGAGTGTGAATGAGCGGAGGGGAGGAAGGCGAGGAGGAAGATGGGCTTCTCACCTGTGTTCTGTGCCAGATAACAGACGCCCTGGAGTGGCCCAGTTTGTTCCGACAGGGCCCTTTGTCATAGTGGATCAGGAGAAAGTCATCCTGCCGCACAAATACACAAACACACAAACACACAAACACACACACACACATTACATTCACATGGTGCAGATAAAGATTGACCATTAGCAGTCTGAAAGACACGGGGCAGCTGCTCTGAGAAAATTACTTTTTCAATGCATGGTCCGGTTGTCTGTGCACACAATTAAGATTACATTAGGCACCTTTATCTAAGCTCAATCTCTTAAAAAAATGAATTGCTTTCAAATGACAATGAAAGCAATTGCTGTCATGAAGAAGCGACTCACATCCAGGGACTCGAGGCAGTACCAGCAGAAGGCGTGTTTGCAGTTCTTGCACATCATCTGTGCGCAGCCCTCGTCCCTCTCGATGTAAACTTTACATTTCGGACAGCGCTTGATTGGTGCGTCATCCTCTTCATTCTTATAGAAAGAGCTGGGAGGAATAGAGATGCACAGATCTGATGTGATGTTTATTCCAAACATGAAATAAGAATTACTCAACATTCACTTTACAAGAAGTGTTGGGCGTGAGATTGCTTTTACGCAATTTTATTTAACAAACAGTGGATAGCTTTCGTTTAGGACAGACAACGCTCCTAAAAACTGTCAGTCATTAAATGGCAGTGAACAGGTAGCCGTCATTCTGGGCATCGTCTTCTAACAACCAACAAGAAGAATCAGCTTTTAGAGAAATCCTGACATTAAACAGGTGTGGGTCAACCCTGAAGCTCTTTACAACTAAGAGTCGACCTAGCTAATCGACTGTAACCTTTGAGCTTGGTCCTGAACTTGTGCCGATGGAGGAAAGCTCTGCTGAGCTAATAAGGTTTCCAGTGTAAGAGGATATCATAAAGAAACGGGTCAGCAGGATATGTCTCCAGGGCAGCCATCCTCTAACCTCAAAGGCAGATCCTGTATCCTTAAAAGGAGCAATGAGTCCATCCCAGACCGCTTTACTGCAGTTAAGTTTCAGCCAATTGTTTTATATTCTCCCTATTAATTTGTGTTTGAGCCCTGGCTGATGCTCAACTGAGCATCAGTCTATATTTAAGGGCTCACTGAGTGAATCCTGCTGGTTATTGGCTCACAGTTCCAGTCAGGTGAGCTGATCCTGATGCACATGTTGCTGCTCCAGTTCTATGAAAATTCACATTGTTTACAGTGAATTCATCTGCAGACTTTCACAGCATACCAAAAATGGGATATATTAATATCTATATGAAGGTTGAGGAGGTACTAACACATTTGGCTAAATGATTACTGGGATGGATATTGCTCGTTTGTAACACTTTAAATCAATCATGTAATAAAATCTTTAATAAATTGATGACTTTGCTGTTAAAAGATTTCAGATTTTTATAAATATACAACTGCCAGTAAGCCAATAATCACTTGCAACGTCACTTAGATCAGCATTACATTCCTGACCAATTTTAAGGGTTATGTTTGATGTTTGACATTTTGCATGCAGAAGCTGTTACTAATTAACCAACTAACTTTTCTTTCTGGTTAATCTGTCAATTATTTCCTCTTATGGTCCAGAACATGTCGTGCTATCACAGTTTCTCAAAGTCAGAACACCCAGATTTGATTTCTGCATCCAAAGATATTTAGTTTAATATCACAAAAAAACTGGGATGGGACTGGGGTGAAAATAGGGTATATTTGGACAGTTATCAATGAAAATTGCTGGAATTATTGAATGAAAGTAAAAAGAATAATATCATAAATAACAGTAAATATTCATATTTCAGAAGCTAAAACTAGAGATTTTTGGCTGCGTGATGCACTTGGACTAATAGAGGATCAGCTGATGGGAAGCAAGCATGAGAGTATAAGGTATACAAGACTCATGTATGGTGGGAGTCAAATTACAGACGTAAGACAGAATCATTGTAATATCTGAGCTGATAAATAAGAGATGAGAGAAAATGGATAAACAAGAATCTCAAATGCAACAGTGCATCAGAGGGTAAATGGATACGAGGCAGTACCTGTTTTCTCCTGGTAGGAAGGAGGTAATGGGCAGGTTGTTCTCCTGGCAGGCCTGTCCGGGGTGCCAGTTGGCCTTGCAGGCCGAGCAGAACTCAAGGGCACAGACGGCGCACTGGACCAGCTGGGGAAGCGCAGGAGAATCTACTTCCTTCAGCTGACAAACAGCCTGGCAGGTCGAGGACGGGCACCACGTCCGGCATGGGTCCAGCAGCACCTCTATTGACACAAACAAACACCACCGTCACGGACACAAGCACTCCTACAGGCTTAGTTAAGCCATTTTTACAGGGGCGTTTTTTAGTGGTCGATGGTAGTTACCATGTTGGGTGTGTTTTCTCTGAAAAACTAGATACCACTGGTGAGAAACAGTTAAGCCCAAAATATTCATACCCCTGGCAAATTTTGACTTAAAGTTACTTTTATTCAACCAGCAAGTTGTTTTCTTGATTAGAGTTGAGACAGGTGTCTCTCAGAGGACAATAAGACAATGTACAAGAGGCATCATTGTGGGGAAAAAAAATATTTCTCAGCTTTTATTTACATTTGAACAAAAAGTATCATGTCCAAAATTATTCATACAATTCTCAATAATCAATAAAAAAAGGCTTTATTGGCTATAACAGCAATCAAACACTTCCTACAATAGCTGAAGAGCTTTTTGCATGTCTCCACTGGTATTTTTACTCATTCATCTTTAGTGATGAGCTCCAGCTTTTTCAGGTTGGAGGGTCTCATTACCATCACACTGATCTTTTAGCTCCTCCACAGATTCTCATTCTTTTGCTGTGTGTTTTGGATCATTGTCATGATGAAATGTCCACTGGTGCCCAAGGCCAAGTTTCTCTGCAGACTGCTTGATGTTGTTGTTGTTGAGAATCTTTATGCTCTTTTTTCATGGTGCAGTTTACTGTGATCAGGTTCCCTGGTCCTTTCGCTTAAACCACCTCAAAAGCATCAGGTTTCCACCACCACGTTTGACAGAGAGAATGGTGTGTTAGGGTTGAAGGTTTCTCCTTCTTTATGCCAAATGAAAGATACATTGCTGTGGCCAACAATTCAATTTTTGTTTCATCTGACCATAAAACAGAAGACCAGAAGTCTTCTTCTTTGTCCAGATGAGTATTTGCAAAGGCTAAGTAGGCTTTTGTGTGCGTTATCTGGAGAATAGAATGGTATCCACCTTGGTCTGTCTCTATGGACCCCAGCATGGTTCAGTGTCTGTTGGAGTGTCTGCCTTGAGATTTTTTCACCAGCAGAGCTCAGACTCACCAGGATGGCCTCAGTGGTGATCCTTGATTCTTCTTCACCTCTCTAACTATCCTCCTGGTCAACACAGGTGTAACTTCTGGCTTCTGACCACATCCTCTTTCCACAGTGCAGATCGTCTTGTATTTTTTTTTAATAATTTAAACTTGAAATAACTTGAAAACATGTAGATATGGCCTTTTAACCATTTCCTGACCTGTGAGCAGCCACAGTGTGCAGCTGCAGATCCTCAGTGAGCTCCTTTGTCTTAACCATGACTGTCCACAAACCACCTGCAGAGAGCTGCTGTTTTTCACCTGTTGAGTGTGACAGTTTGCGAAGGGTATGAATAATTTTGGATGTGACACTTTTTGTTCAAAGTTCAGTCCAGAGCTTTTATTATCCCTCCAGGGGGAATTTGGTTTGCAGTGACAGTGCACAAACAACAATAATAAATACATGAATAGACAACATTGACATAAAACAACGTTGCGGTGAACAGCACAACCAAACTTGATAAGAACAATCCTAGACAAAGTCAAAAATATAAGTATCAAGAGTATAAAAGAGTTAAGAGTATTAAAGTGGAAAATGAAACCTGTCAGCAATTTAAAAGACCAACAATTCAATTTTTAAAAAAGAAGAAAGCCTAGGTCATGCCACAAGAGCAGTCCATTTAAAAATTGTGGAAATTGAATGCACTGATTGCACGCGGAACAAAGGAAAATTTGCACCTATTTGTCCGTGCCCTGGGTAGCTTATGTCTCCGTGCAGAAGGCAAAGAAATGAATTCCCCCAACAGTGGGTGGTCAGAGTTGGAAAGAATGGATTGTGCTTTTTGTAAAACTCGTCTGTCGAAGATCTCTGAAAGAGAGAGCTGTTGCATGCCAATTATCTGACTGGCTTCTTCCACAAATGCAAATGTAAATTTCAAATGTAAATAAAAGCTGAGAAATATTTGTATTCCCACAATGATGCCTCTTTTACATCATCAGACATTACTGACTTAAAACTTGACAAGACGGTAATCTTGCAAACTGTAAAAAGGCCTTATACTCATAAATATATTATATAACAATGTAAATTTCCAAGGTTCATTTTGATCCTTGATTTTATACTCATTTGACAGTTTATGACAGTGTGTATGGGTTAGACGGCACTGTATTTCCCTGTCATCTTGGCTCCGACAGAGACCTAATTTTTAACAATTTCTGTCTGTTTAAGTAATGAGCCACCTACCTCCAGTTTTTTTATTTAGCCTATTTTTTAAAAAATATAGGATTAGCACACAACGAGCAAGGAAGGGAACCCAGAAGTCATACGGTGAATCGCAATTGCGAGCTGTCAAATTTTTTTTTTTTTTTCATTGTTGTTTTTAGCCTCTGAGGCACTTTGAACTGTGAAATGTACGAAAAAAACAACAATCACAAATTTTCATCCAACTAATTTCCATGACCTCCCCAAACTCTTCTGAATATGCGTCAGAGAGACCAGTTTTCAGGTCTCAGTTCAGGTTTCATGCACTTGCCTTGCCTCTCTTTCCTATCTTCTTGCCTATTTGCCAAGAACTTGGAGCACACATTTCACTTGGCTCAAACTGAGAAATATGGAACGGTTACAGCAACTGTTCTGCCTGACCGGACTGGGACATTGATGAGACGGCTGACTGCCCTTATCCAGCACCAACAGCTATTTCTGAGGCTTTCTGAGTGTTCATATTCATTCAGGACCCCCTCTGTGTTCCTATGTTTCTTCTTTTGTCTTTGTGTTCAAGCATTCATTTGTGCAAGTGAGATCGGCATGTTCTGAGTACAATCTGTGTCTGTGAGTAGGTGGAGAACCTGCAGGGCCAGAGCCATCAAAGAGTGGTAGCGTGGCTTGGTTACTGCTTTCTCTGCTAGTGAGGGAACTCTAATGTTACTGATTAGCATGTGTGCACTGACAGCATGGAGCGACACAGACACATTATCTTTTCCAGCAATGACAGCCAAGCCTTTTTGTTTTATTTTGGTTAAAATTTATTCTATGAACAGTGTAAACCACAGACATTGAATACACAGCTGCACACTAAAGCAGAGATAAAAGGATTTCACTAAAATATCTCGCTATGCTAAAAGACCTGCCTGCATCGGAGTCAGTCAGACAGTTTATGAGTCTAGAGCCGAACCAATCCAATTAGAATCTCTTTAAACAAAGTCTGGGAGACTTTCCCTTTCATGTATATTTGATGGGAGCTGGTGTTACACTTTGATGGGGATGGCAGGGTTGAGTCAGAATACTACAATACAAATCGGACAAATGTTAGGCCTGCGTACCTGTCACAAGAATATTTCACGGCCGTGTGATTATTCGTGGTTCACAAATGGTATTGAATCCATAATTTTTGGTGTCACAAGTCAAAATTGAAACACTTAATTCTGAAGCAGTGGACTACCGTTCAGTACCAACATTGGTAAGATTAAAAATCTGCCGTGCAAACGAGCATCACTCAAATTTTTTCTATTAGCTTTCTGCGGACGCCCCGTGGAGCAATTCAAGAGCAAAAATGACCACAGGGGAGCAAACGATTGATTCCAGACAGACAGACAGAGTCGCAGTTCGGCTACATTTGCAAAACAGGATGGTCGTCATGCTTTTGTACGCCGCAATAACATGCAGCATCCTTGGAGGACAAGAGGGTCCACATGAGTGTGCAATCGACAGCCGCTGCCCACGTACCACCCACTGAGGAACACTGGACATAACGCTGGACATAACGCCAACATACTGCGGCTGCTTTTGCATTGACTCACCCCTTTCAAACTGAAGCTTCTTGTATCTCTGCATCATATCTGTGGCCACCATGCACTCAATCTACAGGGAGAGAGGGGACGAGAAGTGAGAGGGAAAAAGAAGGTCATTGTGCATATTTATAGACAGAAGCTAGAAGAAGCCATCATACATTCTGTATGTGAATATTATTCCCAGAACAATGTCAAAATCTGATTTCTACAATAGTAGAATTGAAACTTGATTTTTTTTTTGGCCATTTCCAAATAGACAAAGAGAAGCTTGACTGTATTGACAGTGCATACACAGGCCAACTCAAGGTTCAATGAACTCTTCATCAGGCAATGAAATGACCATCCAGGCTTTGTGAGAGAGCAGTCAATTACAAGGTGAGGGCATCAGATCTGCCAGAGCAGACAGGAGTGAGGCGCTGCGGTTACATTAAGGGCCAGTGACATTGATTGATTAGAAACATAAGGCCATGGTGTGCTGATCCACTTTGCCTACGGGCCTACGAGTGGGCCACTGAGTGAGAGACTCAGCGAGCCCATCAAGCAACTGCCCGGAGGATGAGGAACACTTTGCCCTCAGATTGACCTCAGCTACTCATTATAACAGAATAAACACAGTGGAAGGTGGAGCGCAGAGGTCATCTCGATTAAAGCTTGAGCTCTGAGAGGGCGTACATGTGTCAAACTATGTGTTAGACTACATGTTAGCTTCTTTACAAACTTTTTATGGAGGAGAAAAAACAGGAGGCATGTGACATGGAAAAGAACTGACCCATAGAGAAATTCACATGCTGCATTTGTCATGAAAGTGACCGTTGTTAATTAGAAATTACTGCAGTGATGAAATCATGAGCTCCAGTCTATTGGACATTATCAGACATGTTCACGAGCCAGAGGAGCAGCAGGGGGTTGTTCTATTCGATATTAGCAACCAGTCAACACCTAAAGGGCAAGTTAATGTAATGACAAATAAAAATCTGACTTTTCCATTTATCAATACCTCATTTTCCTGCAGGTGTCCTCTTTTAGGACAGGCAGAGTCTGGACAGCTAATTGCAGTTTCAAGGCCTTCTTTAATCAGGAGCTCCACATACTGCTTCAGGCACTGAGGAAGAGCACACAGACAAATACAACATTGACCCTGTTCAATATCCAGTCAGTCAGATGGAAAAACAAATCACTCACACACAAACACACACACACACACACACACACACACACAGAGAGCAGTTGGTAAATCAACACTGGCAGAAGAGTCTCTCACGATCACTAGCTGGTGAAATAAACAGAGCACTGAACAGCTGAATATCCAGATAATTCACTCAGCAGATGGAGATGAAACCAAAATCACAGGAGTGAATATTAGAGTTACATTCAGTGTTAGGAAACACAACTCTAAATGTGGACATGCTTTGTGTTCCTGTGTGTCTGCTGGCAGTTTAAATACACAATTGTTTATGAACATGTTCAACTTAATAAGGTGAGATAGTGTTATGTTTATAGGATGAAAACTGACAAATGTAAAAGATTTACAACTTAATTTAAAAAAAAGATATGCACTAGCATGTTATTAACTTCTCTTTTTAATGAACTTTTCTTTTGTCTTCAACAATTTAGGAATATTAGTATCAAATATCATGGTGATAACAAAGAGGCTCAATTGAGAGAATGGAAAAATTTTATTTTATTCATCCCAAAATGGGAAACTATGCTGCAACAACAGCAAGAAATGGAAATTCAACATGAAAAAGCAATATTAAAACTAGAAAAGTATTATTATTTACAGTCTAAAGTATAGGGTATAAAGGATAAGAAAAAAGAGCAATATGAAAAGTATAAAAAAAATGTATATACAGAGGCAGCTTTTCTGTTCATATTGTGGTTGACAGCTATGGAATAAACTGTACTAACTGAAATTAATGCCGCCACCCAGACTGTGTTCTAGGAAGTAGCCTCTATTTTTAGGGGTCATTCTTGGACATTGTTTCCTCATCTCTGTATTAGAGCACTCATGATCTGATAGCCAACAGGTTACACTATTCCTCTGTCCCAGCCTTTTCACACAGGATCTGCATTACACAGGAAAAGGAAAACATGCTTGCACATCATAAAACAGTCAGTCATAAGTGGCTCCTGCTCACCAGTGTGCAGAAGACACATTGGCACTGTGTGATGGTGGTCATCTGCTCCAGAGGGAACTCTCCAAGGCACAGCTTACATGAGACCAGGGGGTCCACGGCCAGCTCCCAGGTGGGACGGTACCGTGCCGTGGTCATCTTCACCGCCACAGAGCTGAAACGCAAAAAGAAAGAAGGGTTAAAGGGGGGGAAGAGGACGGAGAGCCACGATTAATTAAGCCAACCTGAATGAAGTGAACAAAGTGGAGCGGGTAAAGCTCATAATCCTGCTGATGTTGGCAAATAAAATCCTTATATATGTGGCTCACTTGTTTGTGTCTGTCTACATGATAAAAGTCCAGGCTTTGTTGTGACACAATCAACACACACACATGCACGCACACGCACATACACACACAGGCCCGCTGTATGCAGAGTGGCACCAGCTCTCTGTCTAAATATCCCAGTCAGGCATTGTGCTTTCTGGCCTGAAACTCCTGTAGCTATCAGTTATCTCAGCTCCTTGAGAAATTCTCACTCGGGAATGAAATAACACTTTTTTTCCCCCGCTGCGCGTCATCGGGTCTCCTTTGTCAGAAAGGGTTATTTTAGGCCGTCTCGTCTCACTCTCTCTTTTCTTCTGCAGCTGAGAAAGAAGAGCACCCACTCAGCCTGTTTACAGGAAGTGGTACCGCGCACACGGCGACGTCAACAATGTCAAGCTCTCCCCTGTGCTGCTTAGCAACGGGGCTGAGGGAGGATTTCAAAGGTGGAGGAGGCAATGGATGTAGGGAGGGAGAGATGGAGGTTTACGTCCAGCAGTCCAGTCCACCTTAATGTGCAGCTGATCGTTCACGGACGTACAAGAAGAGGACAGCGAGTAGGAGGAGAGATGGGTTGAGGAGTTCACAATAATCTGACTCTTGTGCTGTAAATATGCCTACCAGAGAGGAGGGTGCACAGAAAAAGAAAGACAGCGTGTTCTGGTTTAGCAGAGATATGATATCTCTTCACACTGCCTCTCCTTACAACATGTTTCATCTTTCAAATTGCATCGAGCACAGATCACTTTCATTGGGGTGCAAGGTGAAGACAATCCACAGAAAACACATGCTAGAGTGATACAATAAAAAATGATGAGAACGATGTTGTCATGTGACCTTTGTTGCAAAGTGGTATGTCTACATGTCTACATCTCATTTCTTTTATTTCATATCTTTATTCTGATGTCCCGCTTCTCGCACTGCTGATAAAGGAGAGAGGAAAGATTCCCAATGGAGACTTCAGCGAGGATACATGAGTACATCCTATGTGGAAGTCTATTATTAGACAGAAGCTCATTGGAAATCTGTGAGTGACTGAATGCTGCAGCTGATGAGGTGAAGTGCATCACTACACTTCACTGCAGCCTTGTCAAAGTACGAGCACAGGCAGACGACATGAGCAGAGAGAGATAGGTGTTGGGAGATTTATTTTTTTTTCCATTAATTATAGGATTAATACAGTCCATTTATTCAGATTGTCTTTAGCTAACTTTTGTCTGCTGTGGTTCCCTTTTAGCAATTAACAGATCAATTTATTCATTAATTTAATTAACTGAATTATCTGTAAGTGTAGTTTCCTATTTAGTCACAGTGCAGTGATGATTTTATTGAATCATTATTTCGGTGCCCTCTTTTTTTTAATGAAATATTTTCAACACATAACAAGACCAGCCTCATCATTCTTATTTAGTAATTAATTTATAAGAGGAAAAAGCCAAATGACAGCAATAAAGGGGCTTGTCAACAAGTGCAGATTGTGAAGCAATGATATGCAAAATATTTCATTACATTGCCAGACAAAAACAAGAAGCTAAAAGGCTATTCTCAGGTGATCCACCTGTGCACCTGTTGTCAGAATGTGATCCATTTGGATGATGATTGAGAGACAGACAATGTCTCATTTGATGAAGTGTGAGGGCCGACGAGGAAATTGCAAAGTGAGAGAAAAATGAGATGCAGCTCATGTCTGACTCACTCGCATCACCTGGCAGTCATCTATCTATCGGCCATCCATCACACTGACCAGAGAGCACTGAGTGGTGAGGAAGCTGTCTCATATAGGTGCTAAGCTTACATACAAAAGCTTGAATGGCAATTTATTATCAGGATGGAGCCAAGGAGTTACAGTCACAGTCCTTCAGGGAGTGTGTGGGAAGGCGAATGCTTTGGTGGTCCAAAATAATACACCGAAGACCACTTTACAACTGAAGTTATTCAATCGCACAGCTTGGAAATGAGTCACATGTATGTAGCTGAGTGCAAATGGTGCATCATCATGTGAGCATCAGCAGGTTTGACAGGCAAAGTGACAAAAAGGGCAAACGTACAGCATACACAGCTTACACAAGTGATTTAATGTTAAAGTATTATTTTGCCAACACGGACAAATTTCACAGGCAGAGGACGATGTTGCATGTGAAAGTTCACTTAAGACGGACATGGACACTACTGAGGATGCACGATCAACAATAAACACAAAGGCCTGTGGGAAACTTAACACCTCTGTCTCAAAACTTTGCAGCTGATGACTCAAATGGCATCAGTTCACAAGGACTGAAACGAGTCAGTTTCTTTATCTGTCTTCATGCCTAAGCTGCTGAGCTTTATTAGCCCTGTGGCAAATAAACAGACAATGGTTTAAAAAGTAATATACTTTGGACTGAGCAGGACTTTCTTATGGACTTTCAGCATCTGCTTTTAAATTCAAATCTGTTTCTCCCTTCCCGGACTTTATATATTGGCTGAGCTAATACTGACTGACTGGGTCAATGGGGGCAAATGAAATAGTTTTGTAAGGATGGCCTGAGGAAAGGAGAGGGAGGGAGAGAGGGAGGAAGACAGACAAGGGAAAATGAGTTTTCATGAGAAAAGGTGGTGCAGTGCCATCCCTCTGCTGCATTATTAACTAGATGGTCCATTATCACTGAGAAACACACATTATATTCTGAGCAATGAGACTGTGCATGCAGGCCTCTCATGCTCTGTATGTGTGTGCTCATTTCAAACACAGGCCTCCAGAATACCACACGTCTGAAAAGGTCAGAGCGCAGAGTTAAAGATCACTAAAGCAAGAGTCAAACCTCCATCCTGAGCAGTGGTCACCATGTGACCGTCATCAGTCTGAAGGGCCTGCATTCAGCACTTTATGCTATAATGATGACTCCATAAACACAACACACACACACGCACACACACAATCCATTACATAACAAGGGTGGAAACAGTCACAGAGGAGCCACTGAGGAAAACATCCCCCAGGAGCATGAAGTGAAAGGGATTTCTTGCTGCAGTATACATGATACCATCCATTAAAGTTTTTTTTTAAACTGCAGCTACACCATATGTTGTGTAGTCTGGCATAGTCAGATATTGATTAACAGCAACACATTACATTACTGCATTACACATAAATGTACTTTGTAACGTGTTACCCAAACACTGTTGAGCACTAAACCTAAGACTAACTGGAATCGAATATTTTTTTTTTAATCTTACTGAATGATAAGTCACTTCATTACTCCAACTTTTGATTATCTTTTTTGTTTGAAACTGTAAATGTTTTTTTTTGTTTTGGATCGTTGGTGCTCATAACAATTAATTTAAAAGAAGTCAGGCTCTCGGTAAAATGTGGAAAAAGTTCATTACAGTTTCCCAAACAATTAATTAAAAATGGAAAAGGAGACTGACATTTAATACCGCAATCTTATGATTTTTGTCCACAAAAGAGACCAGCCCTGCATTAAAATAAATGGCACTTGTACTTTTCTGGGCACAAAGAAAAAATTCAATGCAAATTATCAGAATCAGACAGACACAGCATGAAGCTTCAGGCTGCGTAGCTTCATTCAGGAGGAAGTACATTGTACTAAGCGCTCTGGATGCAGCAAGAAAAAGTGTGAGACAGGAGAATAAGGGGGAAAAGCCCCTTTCAGCGCTCCGTTTTCACCTGGTCAGACAGCTCTTACTTCATGTAATTATATAATGTCACGTCAACGCATTGCATAAGACTCTATTTATATACCTCACCTATGGCTGGTGTGAAAGAGCTGCTAGCAGCTGTTGCACATGCAACACACAGATGCACATTTCAACGTGTGCACAAAGCTGTCCGTCAGCTGATTGACGAGAGTGTGCTGTGCATCAACCAATTGGGACTGAGACCATGTGGGTAATATTCTGCCTGGGGACCAGCCGATAAAGTAGGTATTCAATTGTGTCATTCTTTGCTGCAGCAGAATTAATGTAGTGGGAAGCATGATGTGATACCAGCTGACTGGAGCAAACCTCGCCCTGACAGGCCTCATCAGCGAAACTTAATCTAAGCTCCAGTTAGACTCTTGTCAACATTTCTGTCTGGCTCTCTGCTGTGATTGTCTGTGATGGTCTCACAGGACTTGCAGCTGTAAATGCATTCCACAAATACATAACATATCCTCACAAAGCATCACCTCAAAAACCACAAAGAATCACCTGAAATCACTGCACAATGAAAATCAATTTGAACAGAGGGAGCTCTGGGTCTTTAATGAGCACTTAGTGCTGTCAGCTCTTCCCTCTCCTTTTCCTTCCTGACATTCACCCCAACAGCCCAGCCACGGCTTGATGGCCAATTAGTACATCCTTTAAGTTTCATGTACGCCATATCCTCTCTGTGTCCACTGCTGAAGAGAGAGCCAGCACAAAGACAGAGGAAGAGGAGACAGCGGCTACGTGGCAATTGCATCCATTTTCCAGACTCCCTCGGGTCGGCTTTACTGCCTGCCATTACTTCTTGTCACCTTGTTGTGAAAGCTCTTACCGGGCAACGGAACAAACAGAAGAGATCACAGAGGAAACACACACACAGTTGAGAACATGCATGCTGACAAACATACCGTATACTGACAGAAGCTAATAATGCAAGGAGACGTCGACATCAGACAGTGGGGTATTATTAGGCACCAGTAAGAATGCCATTTTTTTCCCCTCACTGATCCTTCACCATGGGATTGCTTGTGAAAGCTTTAGTAATAGTAATATTGCACAGCTCTAATCAGCATCATTAAATACAGTTATGATTGTCATCAGTCTGTGTGATTTGAAGCACAAATTCTGACCTAGTCTGGGTAATAACTCACAATCCACCTCTGCATTATTCATACATGAATAAATGATTCCTCTGTTTCAGTACACTATTCAAACAGTGAGACATGCCTCTACAACACACAAAAAGCACACTGCTAACATGGATGGAAAAAATGCCATTGATAAACTCATGCCAGCATCTATTCTGAGCATGTTTATTGTAGGCAGAATGTAGGCCACTGGTCTATGTGGGTCATAGGTTGATGTAGATCATGCAGTACGATCCAAAGCCATGACCCACGTTCTCCATCCACTAACCCACATTCACAACCCAAAGCACACGCACAGGGACTTTATTTTTGGACAGCTCAATTGGCGAATGTGAAAGGTGACATGCATTCGTGGAGGGACAGCGGCTGGGGACAGTCTCCGTCTGTCCTTGACATGGAGGGGGAGCGCTAAGAGGATAGCTTAGAGTGGTGATAGGCCTAGTTTATCCATCACCCAGATGCATTTTGGCATCATGAGTGGTGTGGAGAAGCTGTGTGTGTGTGTGTGTGTCGTGGTGTCAAGCAAGTCAAAGTCCATTTTGTTGCAGTTTGACCACACGGACGCCGACAGTGGTCATGCCTGGTTACGGGGGGCAAATAAAACCTGTAGCGTCATGCCTACTTGGTCTCTTGCCATTTTTCTGCTGCAGTGCAAACTAAATACCCTCTGAGCTGAGTATACAGTAACAACAAGAACTGTGATAGGTCTGCTTCAGCTGGTTTTTATTGACTTTAGTTGGTTTGTGGACAGAGACAACACTGAACAGGCTGGAGAACAACATAGTTGTCTTTTTCCCTCCGTAACGCTAAATTTGTTCTTTCTGATCTAGCAGACATCTCTCTGACATCTCCTCCCAGCCACTGCTCCAACTCTATCATCAATAAGCATATGAGAAATGTAAACATAATAACCACCACGACACAAACAAGCATAATGTAGTTTAGTCTTATTGGCACTCCCATATACAGTTCTATGGGGGGATGAAAATGAGTGAAAATGGCAAATCTGCAGTTGGTTCGGAAGACATAATGTTTACGGTCATTCGGAAACATCAGGAAACTGTGAGCACACAGAGGTACACCACATTTACCAGAAAACACTGTGTGTCTGCACAGAGTGTCCCATCCACTAAAGTTGCCCTAAGACAAAAGACAGAAACAAAGCGGAAGAAAAACAGACAAGTGAGCTGGCAAGAGAGAGGAAGATGGGGAAGGAAACGTCAGTAATCATGCGAAAGAGAGTGAAATGGGGCAACAACAAAAAGAAAAGAAAGAGGAAAAAGCAGACATAGGAGGAAACGTGAGAAATCAAGTGAAGTTGTAATAAAAGACAACAATTTTCCACACCCCTCATGAGCTGGGTCGTTGACAGAACTCAATGATGGACTGTAAATATTCATGAGATTCAGTTGCATTTGAAATGTTTCCAGTTTGTTCCTTTAACTTTTAAAGCCTCAAAGTAGAATGAAGAATGCTTTAACCTCTACAGAAGCACTACTTCCAATTAAGATTTGGATTGTTTCTTCATTTTCACATCTCAGTACCCGGAGGGGACAGCTAATGCAAAACTGTGCTATTCTGATGAGTGATTTCACAAGAAAGATAGCAGACCTGCTGACATTAGTGAGATACAAACCTGCAGACACAACCTCTTATCTACAAAGTCTTATGGTTCAGGGCATCATAGGGAGCTAAAACGGGGTGACAACATATAGTCCTCTGCAACACAAAGTATAACAAAAACACATAAAAGCACAAGTCCACTAGAACAATGTCCTTTTTTGGAGAGAGTCATATATTGCCAACTCCACAAGTGCTTAAAACAAAGCTCTAAGCAGTGACCAACTTCCAAAAAAGCCATCCAGGCTCACAGAAGCTAAGTGAAGACGACAGGCGTGCCCCACTGAGCCTATTTCTATTGACAGATGCAGACAGCCTGAGCAAAGGCTTGACTTTGCTGGCAATCTGTTGTCACTCATCGCTCTCTGGCTTCACTCATTGTGTTTACATGCACACTATAACCAGATTACACAGAATAATCTCATTAAGCTCTCAGGTCATTCATGTGGATGTTCTGGCAATCTTGAAATGTTACCTGTACTGTATTTATAGAAGCAAAATCTTTCACACACACATCCAATCCTGCCATTTTTTGAACGTCACTAAACCGCTCAGCTCAGCTGCCTATAAACATGTTTGGACTCAAGCGCTCTCTTCTTTGTTTTATCACGGGGAATTATTTGGAGTGATCGTTAAAAGACAGTTTTATCCATCCACCCAAAATTCCCTTTGTATTTCCATCCAACACAGAACCCAACAAGAACTAACAGGCACAATAGAATGTTTCGAAATCATTTGATTTTGTTGGGTAATGTTGTTGGCTTAATTTGGATTTTTTCACAATGCCAGGTGTTTTTTTTTACTAGTTTTGTCTTTGAAGTGAGCCTCATTAGTGCTCCTTGTGAATTTCCATCCAAAATAACAAAAAAAGGCAACCAACAAATGCATTTGGTTGTTTAGTAACAGATTTTAATGGACACTTCAACTTCAACATGGCAAACAAACACAAAGATCACACCCACAGAGGGCAGAAGCTGACAACCACCGAATAATGGCTGCATTCACAAAGTGACGCAACACTTCGACACTTCGACACAGTGCTGGCAGCATTTCTGCAATAAAAAAAATGTCTTTATGGCTGCTAGCCAAAAACGTGCAGCAGCCCATAGGGAACTATTAATAGAGACATAAATGGAGAAGAAATAGAAGATTTCCAACACCACAGGCCATGCTACAGTTTTTGTAAAACTGAAGGATCTGGTGACAGCGCAGTGAGGCTGCAAACTGTAATCAAGTCATGTCGTAGAAATATGATGGCAGACATGAAAACATGACCTAAGTAGAGCCAGTGTTTGGTTCGTCCATTCTGGGTAACTGTAGAAACATGGCGGCTGGCAACATGAAGAGGAGACACTCCCTATTTAGACACTCTAAGCCAACAAAAACACAGCAGGTGAGTAGACACAGACATACTTAATAAATTCCCCTAAATGTTACACACTGTTTTTCAGTATGGCTTTTGCAGGTGACTTCTTTTACACACCATGACGATGTTTCAATTTTAATGTACAAACTACTTCAACCACTTTATTATATTCACAAACAGGGATAAATCCATTATGGCACAATGCAACACTCACAGTTCACTTTAAAAGTGATTGCATAGTACTGATTGCAACGCTTAAATGGTGTAATAGCATGTTAACAGTTGTGTCTTTTGACTGGGATGACTGATGAGAACACTATATAGCTAGAAGCACCAAAACTAGTATGACTGCAGCACGGTGAGGACTGCCGTCACTCCACTGGACAATAGTGTTTTCATGGTCACAGGAGGAGAGAGCCTCTCCAACAGAGAGCCACTCAGAGCATAATCTGCAGGATATGGTGACACTCTCTCCAGCAGTGGGCAAAACAATTCACAAGCAATTTCAGTAGGAAATTCAGACAAAACAGATTGTAGAAATGTTTTTCCTCTGCGTGTCATCCTCTTATGCTACCTTCCTTCAGTCTCCATGAACATGCCAGCATACCATCGACCACAGAGGGCTCTCTCACATCTTATATATATACTGTATATATATCGCAGCACATTCTGTCTCTCACTTATTGTTCTGCCCTCCACCCTCTTCCTCGCTGCTTGTTTGGCGAGCCGCCACCTTGGAAAAGCGAACACCCAGCCTCTGAGTCCCATTGCAAGAGAACAGGAAGGAGGAAGCCAAAACCTACTTTAGGAAATGCACCGGCGTCCTGTTGATGGGATTTAAAGGATGTAAACCCACTAAAAGTGAGGAGGGAGGGGCTCCAAAGGCAGATGTGTCTCTGTGTGAGTTAACATATAAGATAAAATGAAAAAAACAGATTGAAAAGAGTGAGGAAGAGAGACATTACAACGCTATGGTGACACATTTCAGTGGAGTACTATTAGGAGTGCTTGCATTCATCTTTTCTTCGCTGATGAAATTCTGGTTTGCACATTGCTTGGTCTTATTTGAGACTTTATATCTATATTCAGATGTGACATATACTGTCAGGGATGGGATATAATGGATTATACTTACAGGGAGAGCAGACAGTAATATTCATGGGAGGAAACTGTTACTGATTAAACTATTTTCAGATAACCTGACAGAGATGTAGCCTAATTATCTGTCCTAGGGCCTTAGCACTGATAGAGCAGACAGACAGTGATAAAGGCACACTGCTTTGTGGCTACTACAGAACGGTAATGCAATGGCTTTCCATTATATCTGCAGAAATCAGAAATATTTTCAGTAGCTGTAGAGTGCACCACAGGACGTATTCACAGGAAGACGATGCATGAATGTAATCCAGCACAGTGTGTTCTCACTGATGACAGCGTCACTGTTCACTTCACCTCAAGTTACTGCTAATGCAATCTGAACATTTCCCACACAAATGTTCCTACCTGCTGCGTCACTTTAAACGCATTCACCTTTCCAAACGTGACAGATTTTATTGTGATTGTTTTCTGTCTTTTTATTTTTAATAAGCTACCGTATAAATGGAACCAGACAGAACCAGCAGCAGTTAAATAAAGAGCGTGCCCTGTTGTCAAAAGGAAAACTACAGCCAGAATTAATCAGATCGCGGTCGCCATTATTTTTGACTGACTTCTTTGTTAAGACACCAGCATGTTTGGCTGCTGGCTAAACAGAAACAAGACTGGCTTTTATTGTGTTTTCAGACAAAGCAGCTGCTCCAGGAAGTGTTCGCTGCTGTGTTATACCTCAATCAGATCCGTCCTGAACATGCATCATTTTATTTCATTGTGACGTTGATCAGTTTTCCTCCCCCGTGGCGTTGGTGCCAGGTTGCACCAGGTTTTGGCTCTCCACTGGCACTCCCAGAGCCCAACCTACCTCCTGACTCATCCACCTCTTCTTCAGTTAGTGATTTGCAACATTTCAGGGAATGACTTTCAGCAGAGTACGAGTCTGGACGTGTTTATTCTGCTGTGTTTTTTATGTGTAGGTGGGAAGCACCAGCGATAGGAACAGACATAGGCTGAGCAAAAGGTTGGCTTGTTGCCAGTCGAGCTGGAGCGTGAGTTGTACCCATTTAATGAACATGAAATATCATTTGTTGTTGGCCTAAAATCTATTGAGGCCACCATTGGCAAAAAAACTACTCTCTCCTCCAACAACATAGTCCTTTTCCCCCTAAAATTAGTAACTTTAGAAAGAAGCCCATGCAGTGTGAATGAGTGGGATGGGCAGAAAAATTGGAACAGAAATGTTTTCTAAATTTTGTCTCCTGTAAAACTCTATTATAGCTGCTCTGGAAATATCCCAACATAATGATGCTGCACTATCTATTTCCAGGCCATTTTCTGCTGGAGTCAGTAAAATTGTTGCACTGACATCTGTTTCTAAAAACATGTTGGTAGTGGCTCTCATTAGGCACTCAGTCAGTATGGATGGATGGATGATGCTGGAGGATTGTGACTTGACAGCCACTCAACAGCGTGATGCACACGAAACAGGAAATGCCTTTTTTATAGTATCTAAAGAAGATGAACACATGGTTGTGAGATTTTCTTCCCTTGTCTAAAATGTCTCGCTGCTTTTTTGTGTGGGAGTCAATCAACCGCCCAACGGCTTGCTGCAATTTACACATTCCTGAAATGCTAAATCCTGGAAAGTGTCGAGACGGGTCAGCTGAATCTGTGGCGCACACATTACACAACAGTGTCTCACTTTACTAACCCTAAGTGCCTTCTGAGGGAATGGAGCCCCGCGAGAGCAGTTCAGCACGCCAAAGCGGCCGCCTAGAAGAAGCACAGCACACCCGAGCATCCCATAATGCGTTCGTAACAATCCTTATCTCATCCCAACTGGCTGGATACAAGCCCAAACGCACAGAGATAAAGCGCTCTCTGAGCAATCAGCTGTATTTTCCAGAGCTATTTAGAAACTCGGGATTGCACTGTGGTTTGTACTCTAGCCTCCCCATCGGCCCGGTGCACCTGAAACTGGCACCAGCATGAACACCCACTCACAAATCCCTGCTGAAATGGCATTTAAGATGTTGCATAATCCTTGGCAACCAGACTGCACACAGGCAGACAACAACCCCTGGAGTCAGATTACACCAAAGTGACTCCTCTGGATGTGTAACTGTTACTAGAATAAAAGGAGTGATTCAACAAATGTGCTCTGCAGTGATGTACTGTATATCTGACACAGCTCAACAGTTATCCAACCACTGATGATTTGCATTCGGCATCGTCCTACCCTCACATGCAGTGAAATGTAAGACTTTTAGGTAACAAGGAACTGACACTATTATGACTTATAATTACTTGTTAAACGTACTTAAACAAAATGAGTGTCACTTTTCTAGATCATCTCCGTCTCAAGGCCGACTAATCTCCTTAACGTTGGGTGCTGCTGCTGTGTGATCTACGGTACGCTTAAAACGCTTACATAGGCGGATGGCCTCTCCGGGTCTGGAAAACCAGAAGCACTTCCTGGTTTATTCCCCAGATGCACAAAACATAAAACATCTTTCAAGCAACAACATTGCAGTTACTGTAATGTTTTCAGCCATAAAACCTCTCCTACGTGCTTTACAAAAAAAAACTGTTCAAAGATTGTGTAAGAAACACACAAAAAACAAAAAAGGCCCAACCCAAAGCAGAGTCCATGTGAAACAAATCCACTTACTGGAATCAGAGAATCTGTTTACCAAAGTGCCTTATCATCGCCATCACAATAACATCATCAGCAGAGATCAAGATCAGATTTCAAAACACAGCGGTAATATTGTGCAGTACGTGGCGATGCCAAGGTCAGGCAGCCCTGTGAAAGGCTTAGACAAACATTAAGTGTTTACTGAGAGAGAGCCTGGGCTTGGTGAGGCTTGTACAGCACGCCAAAAACAATCCCATCCCCTCCTTGTCTATATAAAGCGCCTGTGTACACATTTGCGTGTGTATATTATTTTTTTCACCTTTACTCCCTCTGGATAGGAACGGCATGCTAAAGTAAACTCATCTCCACTTTCCTGAGGGAACGGACTGAACGCCGCTGGTCAGTCTCGAGGAATGTGTTACTGTTTTGTACGAGAGCAGCTTTCTCTTGTTTTGAACAAATCTGCAGAAGCAGCAGCAAAGTAGCGACTTGATGCATTTACTCCCCCGATGGGACGAGTTGCTGCTGAGGAGAGTGGAAAAAGTGCATCACAACATCGCCTGCATGTCAGTCAAATTTCCACATGGGACACACAACTGTCCCTTAGTGTGTATGTGAGAGAGAAAGAGTGTGTGTGTTTCACAATGTCGCTCTACTAGGAGCATGGAATTGGAGAGAAAATCAATAACAGATAATAAGAGGGATGTAAAAGCCAAGGTTTAGAACAGGATGGAGCTCATATGTTGCATGTATTTTAAGCTAAAATCAGGCACTTGAACACACCGTGTGGAAGTTTTCTCTCTGCATGGACATAATGTCTTCACATTGGCAGACAAGGGGACAAAATATATACATGCCCACCTACCTGAGAGGAGAGAAGACCAGAGAACGAACACACACACACACACACACCTCAAAGCCTCAGCTGTGGCAGACTGCAGGACGGCTCTGTTTGTCTCGTCTACTAGCCTGGTTTCATAGCTTTCCCTGTGACTGTATCCTGAGGAGGAGGGGGACCTGATGCTTAAAATGGAATAAATAACAGGACACTGTGTGACCTTTCAGAGCTCCAGTGGAGCCAACCACTCTGAGCATGTTAGATGAAACACTGCAGCTGCTGAAGGTAGGATTTAACAGCAACTTTGATCAAGAGGCAGCAACAAACAGTCCATATGGACACACACTGACACCTCTTACTGATGTCCCTTTGCTGCCTGCAGCCAGTGCTTTGTCATCTATTCACCATAGCTGCTAACTCCAAAATAGTCCCAACAGACAACCCTATAAGACGCCACTATTAGCATGCAAGCCTTGGCTGTAAAATAACGACGAAATGGCGAAAATAAAATGCGACAGGCTGATTGAGACACACTGTATCACTGGCTGCTGCTGCGTTCACGGCACCGCTAACAAAAGCAGACGTTAAAAATAAAAAGCCTTACCTGGCTTTCTGAGATAACGCCGTCTTGATGGTGTAACCTCAGCAAAAGGTTGAAAAGATGATCTCCTGAATTGGATTAACGAAGAGGCGGCCAACCAGTCAGGCGGAGGAGGAAGAGGAGGAGGAGGAGGAGGATATCTGTGAAGGGGTGATGCCCATGTTCATTATGTGTCCATCCAGCGTCGAGATGGAAACATTTGACCTGCTGCTGAGCTCAGGCCCGAAACACAACCAACGAAATGAAAAGCAGTGATAGCTAAATAAGCAAAGCAGAGCAGAGGGGAGGGCAAGCTGCAGCAAGCAGCCTCTCTCCTCTGTGTTTGGCAGTGTTTGAGCACCGGAGCAAAAGGCTAACACCGACTACTGAACAGTGCGCAACGTCCAGCCGCCGCAGCTGCTACACGAATCCTGTGAAACAAGCGAGAGATTTGGTTGCAGAGACATCCGGGGGCGGTATGTGTTTACCTCCCCGCTGCCCTGCTCGGTGGGAAATCAGCTGCTCCGCACTGGAGAGACGCCATTTGTCCGTGAAGCTTCCTGTCTGCTGCTGGTCAAGAGAGCTCAGCGACAAGCCGCTTTTCATGAACGACAGCTCCCCCTGCTGTCCAAACACCGCAAACACCTCCTCCCTCTGGTGGCTCAGAGCCCATAACAGACCATAACCATAACAGACTGTGGTGATGGGTAGTCCGGCTTTTTTTAAAGATTCGGTTGTTTTGGTTTGGCTCCATTAGAAGAGCCAAAAATTCCGTCTCTTCATTTAGTTTCACGAGGAACCTTCGGTTTTGGCCTAAATTAGCATTTACAGAACAGAAAATTGTCATGGCTCTTTAGTAGATGTAGCAGCACAAGATATATATATATATATATATATATATATATATATATACATATATATATATATATATTCATATTCTGTTCTACAGAATAGATTTTTATTTATAACCCATTGGGGGAGTAAATTACAGTAATAAATAAACAATAAACAACAGCAACTATAAATACTCTATTATAGTATTTATAGTCGCTGTATAAATACAGTACAAATATGTACTAAATAAAAAGGACGGGAATATATTTTTAAATGAAATGTTAATTAGTCTCAATTATTAGATACATAAAATGTATTTTTGTGTATTTGTATTTGTAAATGTGGATGTGACCTGTCAAAAACCAAAATAGACATAAAATGAAAAATCAGTGCAAATTTGCTGTGAAAAAATAGGCATATAAAAATAGAATAAAAAAATGGAGTACGCATCACACTATGGTATACATACACTTATATTCAGGGTGTGAAAAAATAAATATGACAGTAATAAACATGATATGTAATATGTAGTTATTTACAGTTAGTCAGATTAGGTGTGTCACGATGTGAGGGTTAATAGCTCCACAGCTTTGATTGGTAGGCTGGTCGGTAGGAGGGGAGGGACTAGTGATGGGAAGTTCGGCTCTTTCAGAGCTGATGTTTTGTCAGGTATTGATACTCATCATTCGTGGTTCTGTGCATACACCCCAGGTTTTAGGGTGAGGGGTGGGGTTAAGAAGCTTGGAAAAAGCAGTGGCAGAATACCGGCTCTTTAGACTCGGCTCCCAAAGAAGAGCAGGCTGTAATAGCTAGTGAAGCTCTTTTCAGAGAGCCACCTCTCTGACAGGAGCCAAAATTCCTAAAACTAGCCCACACAACTTTGACAGAGGGGTGTGTCCAGGGTGTGAAGTGTCCTTGGTTACTACTGTTTCACATTTTAGGCCCAATGTCTTAAAGACACACTATGTAATTTTTTAAAGTATTTTATTACCTCAAATCAACGTCTTCATTCATAAATAGACCCTCATTGGTGTAAAATAACCTATGCCAACAATCTGACTTATCCTCCTGGGTGAAGAATCAGTTATCTGTCTTTACATAGAGCGGGTCGCTCATACAGAGGCTTCCATGTCTTTACGGTCTAGTACCCATAGGACAAAATGCATTTCTGCGTTTTGCGGTTCACTTGTCACAGAGAAACAAGGTGGAGACTCTGTTTTTACTTACCCGGCTCTAAACTAAAACCTGCACTGCACTTTTGGTCATAATTCAAGACCATACTTATGCTGCGCTGAATCCTCATCACCAAAAAAGTGTAAAAGGGCCATAAAATGACCGGAGCTCCGGGCCAGGGATCCGCCGTGACTGGCGCCCAGGAGCGCCCCACGCCCGTCTGCAGCCAAGAAGTCCTCTGGACCGTAGGAGGGTTGTGGAGGTTCAGGGAAAAATGACTGGAGCTCCGGGCCGGGGGCTGGGGATCCGCGGTGATAGTGGCCACCCAGGAGTTGACCCATTCCCCTTACCGTAGTTCCGACCATCTTGCAATGCATGCAAAGTCAAATTTAACCACTAGATGGGAGAAGAAATTACATAGTGTCCGTTTAACATCATGACACTTTAGATAAAAGTCTTAAGTGCAGTTTTGTCCTTGACCCTACTCTGACTGGTATTTTACAAATCATGCAGTCAGAATTCTGTCTCCAATATCATTAAAATACAGCTGTTTTCACTCATTTCTTTCCAACATGCTTGCATTTTAATCCAGCTCCCCCCCTCTTCACATAATGATATGATCCTAGTCTGTCCTTGCATGTGATAGACTGGTTTCCACTCTGCTATAGTGGGATTAAATGTCAGAAAGCACATTATTCATATGTAAAATGTAGTTATATTGATTTAAGTAATTTAATCAAAAGACATGTATAATGTGTTTTTCACATTAGCTTACACTGTAGCTGATAGGAGCTTTAGAGCTTTTATTATTAAGGAATTTAGGCTGCTACATGCTGACAAGCTATATATATATATGTACACATATACACACACACACACACACACACACACACACACACATAGATAGATAGATAGACAGATATTTATTTAAAGTTGGGATTTTGAATTTAACACAACCGTAAGCAGTGCAGGCAGTTACAGGCATAAATAAAGATAAAACACATAATACAAGCAAAGGTAAATCAAAAATCAGGTTGCACATTTTCACCACTCCAGCTTCATGTCGGCTTTGCTCCACAGATATTTTCCCCCTCTCTTGAGAAACATCTTTTCGTCAAAGCCACTAAAGCAAATGGCTTCCTTCACGCCAACATCGAGGATGGACTTGGACGGGTCTTTCCGTCCTTCTCGACAGTCCAAGAAACGCATCTGAAAAGTGAAGAGAGTAAATAGGCTATATGTTCAAATCACATGAGGCGAAGTACTTATTGTATGTATTTAACAGTCAACAGAGAAGTAGCAATCTTAAGAAGGTGTCAGTCCATAAACAATATTCAGTGCTTACATATTCATCCAGAATCAGGTAGGAATTCCTCATCTGAAAGAAGACAACAGACTTCAGTTATGTTAGTTTAGATTTCCAGTACTTTCACAATATTAACACAGAAGTATTTTTACTTTGTTGCACTGCTTGAGAATTTTGTGGGAGTGTCTGTACTCTGTACTTCACTTGTTGTTTTGTATTTCTGTCAGCTTTCATTTTACTCTTAAAATGTGTACTTCCCTAAACTTTGTCACGATTGCAAGCAAGCAGGATTGGTGTCTCAGTGGTCGTAGCTGGCAAACTGGATCCTCTTTTTGAGGTTTTCGTACACGTTAAGAGTAATAAAGAAACATATTTTAACAAAGTACGTAAATATCAGATACTTTAAGACTTTTACTTGAGTGATATTCATATAGGTGATTTTTTTTTTATTTTCTGATTGGATCTCTGCACTTTTACTCAAGTGTGTCTGTCAGGTACTTCATCTAGCATATTGTTTATATGCTAACAGCACTTGTGCTCCACTTAATAGAAAATGTTCGACAGAAATACTCCAGTATTATTTCTAACTAGATTTAGAGTCCTGACTAAACCCAAATATCTACCAGGACACCCAAGTGGAATGAGATCTGCATCTCATTATAAGAATGTTGTTCCTGTAAGCATATCAAGCTGTAATATATTCATTAATGTATGGATATGAGGTTGTGCATGGGAACATACAGTCATATCTCATGTTATACCTTCTCATTGGACTCAGGAACGAGGCAGGATATGCTGCTGTGTCTGTACAGGAACTCCTGGAACTGCTGGTCGCTGATGACGAACCTCTCTGCCTCTCTCAGGGCTTTCTCTCCTGCGTTTTCCCCATCGATCAGCAGACACTGGAACACCTGAGCGTATAGCGTGATGAGTCACTGTGCATGCTGAACATACACGTAAAGAATACTTTCCTCTTTCTTTACCTTCCAGCGGACCGGGTTGAGCTGGAGGATGTTCTCCGTCATGTCTTCATCCACGTTGAAGGTGTTGATGACCGAGTTGATTTTGAACGCCACCTTGTATTGCTGGCACCAGTTGCGAATCTTGTGTAGGTTGTTGATGTGGCTCTTATTGCCCTGAGCTCTGCCAATCAGCTGGTTGGTTTCTTCATCAAAGCTGTCACAGGAGATGGCCAGGATGTCGAGGTCCTCACCTGGTGGAGAGGGAGAAAGAGAGACTAAAAATACCCCCCTAAATAGAGTGCAACATGTATCAGAAAAGTGAATTTGTCCATCTTACCGTACATCTGGAACCACTTTTCTTTGATCATGCTTCCATTGCTGACGATGCTGACACTGGGGAGCTGAAGCTCCTGTTTGCAGTATTGGACTAATTTCCCCAGAAAGTCTCCTTTATTGTGCAGGAAAGGTTCGCCTCCAGAGAAGTTGATCTTCTCCATGCCTAACAAACAAGGAGATTGATTTAAACATCCTGCAAGATGATTTGACACCACACACAAGAGCAGAATATACTGATTTATCAAACTTACCTGATTCCTTGAGGAGCTTCAGACCTCTCTTGGCTTCATCCAGAGGCAGGACGAAGGATGTTTTTGCAGTGTGGAAGCAAAATCCACATTTGTAATTGCACTTGCGTGTGAAGTGGTAGTTGACACTTGTTGGAGTCGTCACCGCTTTTGGGGTTTTGTTTTGCTCCGGTTTAGGATCACCAGGTGATGAGGATGATACCGTTGCTCTTATGCGGACTCCGGGGGTCCAGTGACAAACTTTAGAAAAAATGCAGCGCAGGGAGCTGATGCAGAGCTCCAGCAGCAGCAGCAGCGGAGATCCGAGCACGGAGGAGAATTGCATCTTTAAAAACCAGTGTTTCATCTAAAAACTGTGCGTAACTGTGTGGCTAGTGACGCGTCTTAAATAATGGGCTGCAGGCTGGGCAGCTATTTATGGACAGAGAGAAGGGAAACTGACCAGCTGATCACAGTTTCTGTTTACAAACAGCGAAAACGAAACTCAGCTGAGCGCAGATGACTTTATAAAAAGTGACGATGCAGGTGCAGTTACGTAACAATAACAACCAGGAACGTAAGGGGAAGCAAAGGGATATGAGTGACGCTATTAAATGTAATATACGTGGTTGTGACAATGACTTTGGTAAACAGAAGGAAATAAGTTGCCTGTGTGCTTGATCTTTAAAGTAGAGTTTGCGTCCTTGGCTTGTTCTCTAAAACATAGGCTTTTTTTTATATTGATGAAATATTATGCAAACCCTCCGCAAAACAACTATATGCTCTTAAAATATGTCATTTCACCCCATGTCTGCTTTCTGTTCTTCCATCTACATTTTTATTTATCAGCTCTGCCCAACCTGAGGAATTGCGCAGCTAACAAAATGACAAAAAACAGCCAGCAGCTGTTTCCTGAGATCATTTTTAAAACATAACTTAAAGACAGATTGCACAACTCGATCTGAAAGCGGAGGCATAACTTTCGTTTACCCACCTTGGCGCACTGAGTTTCGTTTTCCGGCAGCGCCCAGCGGAAGTGCTGTAATGCCTCACAATCAGGAGTATTAAAGCAGATTGGACACTGATCTACTCCAAGACAATGGCACGGAGCACAATGTCTCTTCTTCCTCTCCGCTGGTCCTCTCGTATGTTCTCAGTGGAGCTGGATGGAGGGCCTTTCTACTTCTCAGCGCAACAGACGCACAGGGGAGAGGACATACCGCGGCCGTTCAGAGACGCGCATCATTACGCACGGTGTTACTCCCTCCTGGTCTGCAGCGGAGACACAATCAGACGTGCCAAGTTTTACGGCGAGCTGAAAGACAAATTACTGAGAGACTTGCCTCCGGAGTGCCATTTGTCTCCCATGTCCTCATTTCTGCCAAATGTCAAGGGTTCTCTCTTAAAGGGCTACTTTCTGAAAGATCATTCTGAGAGTTCATCTCCGACAGAGCGACTTTTGAAAGATTTAACTCAGCGGGATCCGGTGCTTGTGTGTTCATACTTAAAAGGGGAGGGCGGTCAACGGTGGACTCAGCACCTGTGGTCTCCTGCGGACAGCCAAACTGTGGAAAGGTCAAAGGATTACTGTGTGGTGCCCTCAGAAGCGCCAGAATATCACCCATCCACCCTCAACATCATCAACTCTGATGTTTTCTACAGTTTGGATGAGGCCTGTGAAGTTCTAAAAAAGGTTATTATTGTGTCATTATGATACACACCTAAACCAAATATTGTGGAAACACTGCATCATTTGCGAGGTGTTGCAAAATGGCGCACTCTTGTGGTGGAAGGAAGGTGTAGCAGAAAGGCCAAAGAGGGTCTTATACTGCTTCCATTTATCTGTCAGAGTCAGGGGGTTCACAGTGTGTGTGTGTGTGTGTGTGTGTGTGTGTGTGTGTTCATGCGCTCCACAGTCCCTGACCCCCGTCCTGCCTGATCTTGTCTCTTCTGCAGTGTAGTGACATCATCCCAGAGGCTGCGTCTGTGCTTGAGCTGCTGCCCAGCAGAGTGGAGGCCAGAAGTAAACCAGACTTCCCCGTTATTGTCATCGAGGGCCTGGATGCCACAGGTTAATGCCATTACCTCATAAATAAATGCGGGATTGAGTTTGATGCATAGATGTCTCGCTAAAGCGATGGCCGGTTGTTCTCTGCTAAAGCCATTATCTGCCAGCGAGCTTCGCCTAATGGAATATCGCGTATCAGGATGACCTCAGGAAAGTTACAGCACCGTGAAAATCATTTATTGAAGAGCTCACTCAACTAATACTCCTTGTGAAACCTTATTACAACTCTAGTGTATAGGTAGGATGGTCGTTTTGACTTTTCAAGGGTCACTTCAGTTCCTTATCATGTTTGACAAAAAATGAAAAAAATACAAAGAACTCTACATTTTGGTTGAAAACCCTCTGTCTTGCTCCCCATCACAGGTAAGACCACTCTGACTGAATCTCTGAGGGATGCTCTCGCAGCCTCTCTTCTACGGTCCCCTCCCCAGTGTCTGTCCCCCATGAGGGCCTGCTTTGATCGGGAGCCGCCCCTCATCCGCAGGGCCTTCTACGCCCTGGGGAACTACATCACAGCAGAGCAAATAGGCCGGGAGGGCATGAAGGCACCTGTCATCGTTGACAGGTAAAGACAGCTGGGAAGTCGCAGGTGTTGTGACGATTGCCTGTTGTGTGACTTGTTTTGAGACAGAGGGGACACTCCGCTGGGATCTGGACCAATGTTTAACATCTCCTACTCCACCTGTGAGTTCCCTGATCATCCATCAATCATTCACCTTTCAATCCCCAATCTGTCTGCAGATTCTGGCACAGCACAGCAGCGTACGCCATTGCCACAGCAGTGAGTGGCCCAGTGTGCAACCTCCCAGCAGAGGGTTCAGAGATTTACCTCTGGCCCAGTGACCTGCTCCAGCCCAGCCTGGTGGTCTTACTCACCCTGGACCCGGAGGAGAGGAAGAGGAGGCTGAGGAACAGGAGTCAGGGAGAGACTGAAGAGGAGCAACAGCTGGACCACAACCAGCTTTTCAGACTCAAGTGAGTGATGTGGATTACATGTATTATGTGTAAGGTGCAAACATGTTGGAGGCATTGGAAATACGAGGTGGGTATAGTTATTTGCATTATTATTTAATTGCTTCATTGCTTCTGTGATTAAATGATTTATTGTTCAGTGTACAAAATTTCAGAAAATTGTGAAAAATGCTCATCACAATTCCCCAGAAACCCAAGGCGATATCTTCAAATTGCCTGTTATGTGCAGAAAGCAAAATAGTTGGTATTTCACTTTCTGGAGATCAGTTAATCTGTAAATGACTTTTTTCACAAATACTGGAAAAACTTTTTCTGAAGCAAGTGAAAGAAACAGAATAAAATAAATACTTTCAAATGCATATAAACTACTTTGAAGAGAATACTTGAGCTGTAACAATCACTTCACTGGAAAATTAAGTTTTAAGACTAAATAGCACTTAATTACAGAAACTGAGAGGCAAAAAATTTGAGATTGCATTATACGTTGATTATATTAATCTAAGGTCCAGTGTGACAGTACTGCTGTATGTTACACATAGTGGTGATGACAGAAAGAAAGGGAGAGAAAAAAAAAACACTTAGCGATGTGACGTGTGGACAAATGCTCTACAGTCTGAAAAAAAAAGTTCTCAGCGAGTGTGAAATCATGAAACCACAGATGGGCTACAGTCTGTACAGTACTGCACGTTCCACTGAGTCAGGTCAGCTCGGTCTTAGTCTGATCCATCAAACACTTAACAATCAATTGCTCTCCCGCGGGGGAAGCGGCTGATGAGAAAGAGCAGGTGATTAGTTGCTGAGCCGCTGTGCTCCATTAAGCTGGTCAAAACTCTCACGGTGCTGCCTGCCCAGATAGTCACTATACGCAGACAGGTCGATGGCTACTTTCATTCATTCTGTATCCTGACATAATGGCCTTTCCACATGGGGCAGCCAGATGTTTGGGCCAGCAGAACTAGAGGATGGAGTTGACTGTCTGCCGCTGAGAGACAGAGATTATGCGGACTTGGTCAATCACTATCACAAGGACTATTCTTCAATTGTTTCAGGAAATGGCCATGCTCTGAGCCATCTGTGTTGTCTCTCGTACTAAATTACTCACATGTTGTGTGTTTCATCACCCTCCTCGCTGCTTGCCAAGTCCATGAGCGGTCAAAAAAAAAATCCCCCAAAGTTTTCCTGATTATTCAGAGCAATGTAAAGTGTCATTTGCTGTGTTTATACGCTTATTTTTCTTCATATTTGTGTGTCTCTGCAGAGTGGAGAAGGCTTACCAGAGGATCAGCGGCCCAGCATGCATCACCGTTGATGCTAGTCCTTCTGCAGACCAAGTGCTCCAGCAAGTGCTGCTTTTAATTAGGGGCAAATGCCACTTGTAAACAGTTCTCCATCTCCCCTGCTGTCAGCCAAGCATCAAGTGGACGTGGTACCTGCGTTCACCACTGGGTGCCAGTAAGGTGTCATGAATGAACTGGTGGGAGGGACGGCGTGGAGAAGAGATTCTTTTCAGAATGAGGAAAGGTTGAATGGCTAGGGGCCAGAGCTGCATACTACAATCAGAAATACATATTCATGCAGACACACACACGCGCACCATGCACTGATTCTTACACACACACAAAAGTATTGTCAAGAAGACGTGTGCTCTGAACTGCTGCTGTGACCTCTCAGAAATCAGACACAATGTAGATGCACTTATTGACTAGCACTTGTATTTCGACCGAGACGCTGGAAATGGATAGAAACATTTATATAAGCACCAGTCAGTTCGATTTCATTTAAGCACAGAGAAAAGGGAAAATATCGAGATATAAAATATACCCGCAAGAACGAAATAGGAATAGGATTGAAATGTGATCCAGATAAAATACTTTTAATGTGTTAAAAACAGTTTTTGAATTAAAAGAAAACAACCATAAATATCTTTTTGGTGGGTGTCCTTGTCTCACATAAAGATTTTATACAGTGTGTGTGCTTCAGTCCGTACTATATAACTTTCTGTGCTGTCTTATTCGGAGCACTTCAGATGGCAATTCCCTTCACTTCTACTGAGCTATTGACACAACCATTGCCACTCGTATTGATAACCTGTGTGCCTCACAGTGGAGCTATAGAGTACACTGAGAACATACAGTGCTCTTAGTACGCCATGTCCTCATGGGCACAGGCACACACTGAATGTACACTATATACATACAAATGCACTCCTACTTGTGTAAACAGACAACACATGCATTTACCAAAAGCATATACTGTTGTTCATATAAATATATATGGAGGAAGTGTATATTTGGCCTGTGTGATGGGAAGATTAATTGGAGGTTTTAGTAATTATGAGCTTGGCAAAGCTGCAGGCTGGAGAAGACAGAGTGACCCATCTCTTTTACTGTGATGCATCAGCAGAGCGCCAACCGCTGCAGACCCTATTCATATGGCAATTAATGGAGCACTGTATATCACTGTCATTCCAGTGCTCTCCCACATAAGTGCATGGATTACTCCTACCACCAATTACGGCAATCCAATGTTTTACTGAGTGGAGAGGTGCTTTGGATGCAAATCACACCATCACATGTAATCACATAAAGTAAAATAAGGTGTCATTATGTTTATGGAGTATGGATTCCTATGTGAGGGAAGTATCTCAGGAGGGTTTATTGAATTCATAGGTCCTCAGCTGCCTGCTGTGGATGTCACAGAATGAATGTGGCACAGTAGTGCGTGGAGTTTTGACTGCCATTAACACAGTAGCCTCTGTCTCACAAGAGTCCAAAATTTAAGAAGTTGGAGAGCAAAGCAATTAAGCATCATGCCATACATCATTCTTGAATGCAAAGCTGCGTGTGTGTGCCTGTAGTGGTGTCGGCTGCATTTCTATATCAAATGTTATGCTTTGTTGTTCTTGGCAACAAAAAGTGAGTAGTGATAGCATGTCATTACTGCCCCTGTAATATGACATTAATGGCCCATAATCACAGCACATTGCACAGACACTGAAATAACTCTCTTTGCTTTTGTTAATAGTGCTTTTCCACGTTGAGACGTTAGGGATTTGTTTGGCTGTTTTTGTCGGACGGCCGGGATGCACTCAGAGGTTTTAACAATAACAGTGACACGGAATGTTTCTGTGTTCGAAGTTGAACTGTGGTTTGAACGAAAACATGTTAACACCTAATGCAATCTGTTTCCAATCTGTTACCTAAAGACTGAAGTAAGATAAAAGTCCAAAATGCATTCATATATATATATAAAAACAAATAAGATCAGCCAGGAAGAGCGCACACGCATCCATACAACTATACAGTAACATGACACACACACCTCGCCCTGTATGGGGCCACTTTGCACTACACTCCTCAACTTCAATACTTCATCTGCACAACAGAGAAGGAGCAGCAGAGAGGAGGAAAGCCCTCCATGAAATAATTAAAGATCCAGCAGGGATGCAGCAGCACAGCAGCCGCCGTCCCATCCTAAGTAATAGATCAAATGAAAGCTGTCCCTCAGATCATTAATAATGAGTGTGGTATGGAGCCTGTGGGTGGGGGTGGGAGGGCATAGGGCTGGTACAGGTTGGGGGAGGGAGAGAGAGGGCATCAGGGGAAGCGCAAGGTGTTTTTATGTATGTGTGTTAGGAGTGTGGTCGGGTGGGGTGGGGGGGTTGAACAGTAGTCTGGGTCCCCTGGCAAACGCCCCAGTGGGCCTCACTTGGCAGTCACATGAAGCGGCATGGCAAGAGAGAGTCATGCATATGATTTGGCACCGAGTGTCTGCCAAACTCTAAAGAGCCTACAGCAATGTCTATATACATCCCTTGTCAAATAAACAACAATTTTACACAGTGAATGAGCAGGTTAGCAGGGGCTAATAATGCTCCTTTCAATCAGTGGGTGCCTCAGAGCAGCGGCTGGATGTGATGGTGGATTTTTTAGGAGAAGCAGAGTTAGCGAGACAGGCAGGGATGGGCTATCTGTGGGGGAAATCAAAGAGGGATAGGCTGGAAAAGGAGGAGAGGAGGGGTGGATAAAGTTGGGGGGAGTCAGGCGAGAGTGAAAGGAGATGCTGTCATCTGTGGGCTCGAGTCCCTCCAGATTCCTCCAGCTGGCAGGTACAGCGTTGTTTCCCAGACACTACCCTCAACCCCCCAAAACACCCAAATACAATGCGGAGCACCCCCCTAGCAGCTTCAAATTGCAACCCAGGTCTTTCCTAAATATCCACCAACCTCTTTAACATACCAAACAACTGCCAGGGTCGGTGTGTAAAGGCATCACGCCAAATTGGATTAGAAAACATTATTTTCACTGTAAAAAAAATTACCAAAAATTATGTCGAGGCATTTAAAGCCCAAAATTAAAGTAGCTTACTCAACCTCACATTTTAAAGCCTTTTAAACAAGATTGACGAGAGATAATCAGATTGCATCACTGAGTTTGAGTCAGCCAATTGAAGCCTTCTTTGACCCGTACCTCCTTCCCAAAATTTGTCCGACCAGCCCGACCTCCTCTACACACTCCTCCTCCTGACACACTTCCTCAGTTGCACACACACCACCTCCCTCTGAACACAGCAGGTGGTGGCAGACACCGCAGCCTCGTTCGCTGTGAATGATGGGTAGTGGGATGTTAAAAAAAGAAAAAAAAAACGGAAAGGGGTGTAGGAGTTGAACTGAGCGGTGGTGAAATGTTTGTCAAAAAGCATACAGCAAAGCTCAAAAAGGGGTGAAAAAGCAAGGCAGAGATGGGGGAATTACATAGTTGGGAGAAGAAAAAAAAGAAAGTTTTGAAAATATCCCATCAAAAAACAGATGTATAATTCAGAGGCTTTTCATCATCATGCTCGCCCTTTGTCATGGTGCGTGAATACTTATTTGCAGGGGCATCTCTGTCGACGGGTGCAGGTATTAGGCGCAGCAGGCTGTGCATTCAAGAAGCCATTATATATTCAACTTGTGCTTATTTTCTGATGTTTTCAGGGGATAGGTGCTGTATAGGCTGTGATGATTGCATGAAACCTCACCAGTTTTGCCTGGCGGCTGTTGGGGAGGCTTCACCAGGAACGGTTAAATATTTAAACACTGCTGTGAGATCTCATTAAAAACGGCACATCAGCCCCCGTAAGGCCCCTACAGCACTCCCTCACACACTCCCCGAAAACCCAGTTAGAACTCGGTGGAGTGTGACAAAACAGTTATTGTCTATTTACTGTGGAGGACTTGTGATAAATCACCATATCCTGTCAAATAAGGCAGCTGGCAGTAGTGCTGACAAGTGGTAAGTCGTCATATCGGGGGAAAGAAAATGATTGAGAATTCAGTTCTGTTTTGACAGCTGCAAAGACACAGAAATATGCCAAAAACAAAACAACATGACAACCAGACCAGACTAATATTTCCATAACACACATGCCAAAACAAGACGGAGAACAAACTTTGGCTCTCTGGAGTCTTCTTGCCTTCTCACAAAAATCTGGGCAATTAATTCCAACTCCATTGTTTGGGGCTTCCCTATTTTTAGCGTGGCTGCCCTCTCAAATAAATTGATTTCCTGTGGCGAACTTGGAATGTTCCTTGTGTGCCACGCTATTTTTTTTCTCTTCCCCTCCTCCAAACACACAAATACCGTCCTTATTCCCCCAGAGGAATTAATCAAAGGCAACACTGCCAAGTTCTACGCAGCTGTGTGTGTGTCTGAATCTCTTTTTATACTTGAAAATGGTTTATTTTTGTTTCAGTTCCATTAATGCTTAGGCATGTCTCCTACTTCTTCTGGCACCAGCAGACAGCTGAGAAGCAAGTTGTTTGACAGGCAAGTGGCTGACTGACTCTCAGAATACCTAAACTGACTCTATCGCCCTCTCCCTATCTCTGGTCTTACCCTTTGATTTGATCTCTCAAGAGACACAGGTGTTTTTTTTTGCCACAGAAATAATGGCTGGGTCAAAACAGACTAAGCTCTAAGATTGCAAGAAGATCTTCAAACACACAGCATCGCTACACACAAATAAAAGTAGAGCAACTTGATCCTGGATTCTGGTCTTTGATGAGCACTGCTAAAGACAGATGGCGGCTTTGGGGAGGTGGCGCTCGCAGGGAAAGAAGAAATTGTAATGCACAGACTGACAAAGAAAAGGAGAGTAATACTGAGGAATATGAATCATTAAGCAGAGCAAATGTTTGCTCAACTTTAGAGAGACACATCTGCAAAAGCACCTCACACCGGCATGCATCAAATTACTTTTCTTAATTATAATGCTGTTAGCTCAGTGTACCAAATGCTTACCAAAGTTGGAGGCCGTATTGTGAATTCATGAGTGTGTTTTCTAAAACCAGATGACCGAGGATTTGGCGAGGCTTATGTTTCAATTTCTGTTGTCACAGACTGCTGTGTGAGAAGTAAAGGACTGTAAACAAGGAGTGTGGAAACAGATAGTGATTGAGAGAGAGGGACAGGAGAGGAAGGAGAGACACAAATGAGAGGAACATACCAGTACATCCCAATTCCTTATCCTGACTAAGCCATCTGAATCCCCCTACACCCATTTAGCTTGCTTACTCCATGGCTCTCCTGTGAGAGAGACGAGGCATTGGACTACTTTACAGTCTTCTCACTGCATCTCGGGAAAATATTGAGTTTATAGCCGCTCATCTCCATAATCAACATCATGTACCCGGCAGGCTACAGGAGGGACTGCGAGCTAACATGAGAGATGGATTCACACTGGCTTTACCTCCCAACTCTTCCCACAAGTTATTCCTCCTGCTTTCTAAACAGCGAGCAGTCCTCGGGACTGAAAATGTTTGCAGAATGCTGTCCATCTCTGATAAGACTCTGCTATAACCTTTAAGAGCCCAGCCTGTGGTCAGCCACGTGTTCAGATGCGGACACGGAAAATGGATGTTATTGTAAAAGCAGCTACCATCTCACCCTTTCAGGGTTTTCTACATCTTCATTTGCAACCATTAAAATATACAAGATAAAGTCAGCTGCCTGTGCCTCCGATGACGTACGGTGCCATGACAGAAATACTGAAATGGGTCCTTTAAGACCTGAGATAGAAACATAGGTAAACCCCAGCTGTATAGAGGTGAACTAAACCTGCACAAGTGACAGAAAAAGAAGAAAAAAAAAAATCTTGCCTTCCAAACACCCTCTACAAAGCCAAGTGATGATGTAGTTGGCGAGAGCCTGGCTGGAACAGTTATCCATCTCGCCCTGTGCTGCCAGCTGTCAGAGTACACAGCTCCAGCTAGCCGCCAGTGGCAGGTGTAATCAATATGGACTCCACAGAGAGTTGCACTACCAGAGGCCAGTCTCCACTCTCTAACCCATCTCTGTCTCTCCAGGGGAAACGTTAGGCAGGCGGGCAGGGAGAGTACGTTTGATGTCTCCTCCAGGCCAAGATGGAGCAGGGAGATGATTAATCCCATCTATTGGATGCACCATCATGTTTGGGTTACACTGAGGTGGGTATTGTGCTACTGCAAAAAAGTTGTTTGTTAGTACTACTGTGCAGAGGAAAAAATGGTGACTATTAAGAACATTCAGTCTGAAAGATTTTCATTGAAATAAGAGCCTGTTAAGTCACTGTCTAGGAGGTAACACTATGGTAGATGAGCCCATGAATGTATTGTAATATTAATATATTTTTTCAGTAAATGCAGTTTTCGATAAAAAAAATCCCATTTTTGCCATTCAAGTTTATTTACATAGAAATTATTTGACATTTGTGTGAAATTGTCAGAGTTGGTGTATGAATTCTTAAGTTATAGCCATAAACTTGTTTAATGAGGTCTTTCAACCACCAAAATATGCAATAACTGCTTTATTCCGTTATCTTCTATGTGTGTTTAGTTGCCTAGTTTTGTCTCCTTACTTCCATGTATAAAGTGTCCTTGGTTTTCTCTATATGAATTCAAGCTATTATTATTATTATTATTATTAGTTCACAATTGAGCAGATAATTGTGCCAAATGTGAAGAAATTCCTCCAGGTGTTCCTGAGAATGGATGAACTTGAAAATGCAATGTCTCATAAGGCATAAAAACACCCTAAACATAACATACAGTCATGGAAAAAATTATTAGACCACCCTTGTTTTCTTCAATTTCTTGTTCATTCTAATATCTGGTACCACTAAACGTATAATACAATGAACACAACAAAAAAATGCAGCTGGTCACATAATACTTTATGTCCTATTTGACATTCTTAAGCTTAATTGATTCCCAGGGTATATAAGAGGCCATTTCATGTCACAAGCAGCACTGCACATGCAAAGGCCTAGAGTGGTTTCCTGCTTACATTCAAGCCGTAGCACAACTCAGAAGTTGTCAGCTCTCACATAATGCCTAAAACAAAAGAATTATGTGAAGCAACAAAGGCAGCCATCTTGGCACTGCTGGAAATTGGCATGAGTGAGAGACAGGTAGCGAAAAAACTGAAGATCTCCAAGACAGCCGTTCATTCCAACAAAAAAAAACAAGCTGAACATGGCACTACCAAATTGCTACCTGGCCGTGGCAGGAAACGTCTTTCTACCCCACGAGATGACCGTGCACTCATCCGTTCCTGTGTCAGGAATCGTCGTCAGACCTCCAGGGACCTTAAAAATGAGTGGGCACTGTCGAGAAATGTGACTTGCTCGGCAAGGACAGTTCGAAACCGACTTGTTGAAGCTGGTTTGAAGTCACACAGAGCACGCAAGAAGCCCTTCATCAATGAAAGGCAGAGGAAGGCCCGGTTACTCTTTGCTCCAGACCACAAGGATTGGACTGTTGATGATTGGGCTAAGGTTCTCTTCAGTGATGAATCCAATTTTGAATTGATGCCCACTCCAGCCAACTTACTGGTTAGGAGGAAGCCTGGAGAAGCTTACAACCCAGACTGTCTTGCCCGACAGTAAAACATGGGGTGGATCAGTCATGATCTGGGGTTGTTTCAGTCTGAGTGGAACAGGGCAAATGCAATTGTGTGAAGGCCGAATGAACCAGGTCAAGTACAGGACTACCCTTGAAAACAGTCTTCTTCCATCAGCTGGAAAACTCTTTCCTGCCTCGAATGACTGGATTTTCCAACAAGACAATGCCCCTTGCCACACGGCAAGGTCAGTTAAAGCCTGGATGGAGAACCACAACATTCAAGCACCATACCTTGGCCTGCTCAATCACCAGATCTTAATCCAATTGAAAACCTGTGGAAAATCATCAAACTCAAAATGGAGAACCACAAGCCCAAAAACAAAGAAAATTTGTTTGAATTTGTCCAACAGGAATGGGCTGCTGTGACAGCAGAACAATGTCAGAAGCTGGTGGAGAGCATGCCAAGACGCATGGCTGCAGTCATCAAAAACAATGGTTATGCAATCAAGTATTAACTCTTGTGTGTATCATGTGTTTAAAGCAAACAGAAAAGAAAACATGGAATGCTTAAAAGTAGTGTTTTTGGCGGTACAATGCCATAGCTATTGATGTAAGTATTTAAGTAATTTTGGTTATTATCAAGAAAACCATGGAAAATGAATAATCCTTAGTTCTTAAATTAAACTCTCATGAGCTATTTTTGTTGTTATCATTATAATTGTCCAAACAAATGTACCTTTAGTTGGGCCAGGCATTAAAATTAACAAGAAATTGAAGAAAACAAGGGTGGTCTAATAATTTTTTCCATGACTGTATAATACTACAAAAACTGTAGAAACATCCCCTTTCCAGGATTTTTTTTTTTTTTTTTTACAGTTCATGTCACAGGGAGAGGCTATTTTCTGCTGGTTTTAAGTTTGTGCATGCACTGAGTTTCATATTAAACCAATTCCTGCTCATATACTGTATAGAGTCATTAGTATTAATGGTAATATATGGTGACGACAGTATAGACTTATTAAAAATTCACAATGCTGTCAAGTTGTGTAGGAGTTTTGATTGATGCATCATTAACACTAATTTGAGAGAGGAACGGACAGGCAGTCATAACACACACACACACACACACGCACACACGCACACACACACACACACACAGTAGCACCCCCGAAGGTATTCACTTCTCCACCTAATTTAAAGTGCTCTCCAAGCAGAGCAAAGGAGAAGAATAAACAGAGAATTTAAAATGATCTTTCATTTTAATGACTTGTTGTTGTCTTTAAAAAATCATTTTCTGAAATGTTTTCAGGGGATCCATGGAGGAGTCAGCTAATTTAAAATAGTGTAGATCTTGCCCGAAGACAAAGATCTTATGTATTTGCATGTGCTATGCATTTTTTTCCACAGCATATTCCACTCCATATGCACATAAGCACTTACGGGAGTGAAATATTTAGGGAAGACAACTAGGATTTCTTTTCCAAATTCTAGTATCTCGGAGGCATTTGCACTGTAATTACTACATTCTTGGTTTTGCTGTTTAGCAAGAAAGTAACTTCTTCTTGTTTGGTCTAGAATTTAGTTTGTATTTGCAACGGTTCAGGCTTTAATGTATATTGTGTTGTATGCTGTCACAATGGCTAAGCAATCCAAAAGAGTACAAAATGGTATTAGTCCAAAAGCAATCAAGTAATCTTTCACAAAAAGGGTTAAAGGCAACTGGCAAATCTCAAAAACACATGACAACGGCTGACCTCTGGGTAACCCTGGAGAACGTCAAGCAACAAAAGGCAGAGATACTATTACAAGGTTAGGCTACAGATGCATGCACCCCTACCCCTCTACACACACACTCTTACATGAACACATGCACTCATTCATAACAGGGGACGAGCTGTGACTCCATTCTGAAGAAGCTGGAAAACTGTGTAACTGTATGGAGTAATAATCCATATATATATATATATATATATATATATATATATATATATATATATATATATATATATATATATATATATATATATATATATATATATATATATATATACGTATATATATATATATATATATACACACACACATATAAGCAAAACCAATTCCAGACCCCAACACTGTGGTAGTTCATCAGTACTGAGTAAGTAACACCCTCAGGCTGTAATAGTCCAGTATCTTGGTGTGATTAATATGCATGGTGCAACATTTTAATTTGAAAAGTCACTGGCCCATTGGATTTCTCTGTTACAGCCATGTCAGTCCAGATGCACCCACATTGCTCTCCAGGAGAAGCTGACACCACTTCGTCTGTCCTTCCATCTCCATGTGTGTTTTTCTTGAATCTCCATAATCGTTTCTAAACCCTTTCTCTGCCTCTTTCACGCCTGTCTCATCTCATCTTTCTTTATTACTGAACTTGTTGTACAAGACCTCGTGAAATTATCAGCAGGAATAAAGCGGCCAAAAAAGCAATAGAGTGTTTTGGCACGATCACAGGGGAAGGACGGAGATGGAGAGAGGTGAGATCAGATGGTGGCAAATGATCTACATTACACAAAAGGAAATGTCCCTTTACAGTCTGGAGAAGAGTAGCTCAGGAGACAAATATTGGAAAATGCTCCTGTGTGTGTATTTTCTGCTTAAATCTAGGGCTGCAAAATATCTCTAAAATTCACTGTCAGTCCAATAGCAATGTGCACAATATATACAGCATATTGCAAAGCTGCAATAAACGGTATTCCACGTGCTAAGCATTGACACTCTGCCTGTCAATATAATTGGCCAATCAGATGGAGTGCTACTGCCATGGATGCCCAGTTAACAGTCATCAAAATGTACACGGCTCTTATTTTGAAATGTTTTGAATACAAGAGAGATGAGGTGTTGCAGCACAGGTATGATGCAAGTCATACCAAACACAGAGGCAACACAACTTATCTCCATAGCAACCTACAAGACAACCACAAATATATGAAGAGTTCTGAAAAAGCAAAATTGATAACGTTAAGTCAAGTAGCAGCAAATCATGTGTGCATAAATGAGGTACGTGTCTTTCTATCACTTTCACTCCTCTCCTCCCTCACTCCCTCTCCTCTTTCCCTCTGACCTCCTAAACGACTGATCCTTTCCCCTGACCTCAAACGAGTCTGACCTGTTCCGAGAATGATGGATTGGTGGCCCATTTAAAGTTAACTCCTCGAGTTTACAGCATGCCTGACGCAACGAAGCCTTACGCCTTGCAGCGTGCAAGTGTGTCAGTCTCATGCACGCAACACACGACTCAAAGCTGCTGAAGTTTATTTAAAATTCAGACAGTATTTATGGGATGATATTCACAAGCTGTTATTATACAGCATTGAGAGGACTGTCGTTTGGATATACTTCAAGGAGAATGTGTTGTTGCAGCCTGTAGCACAATCCTGAGCTTGATGTTTCTTATTGCTTCCAACAATTGTCAGAAAGCAGAGAGGCAGAGTTCACACCTGTTCACATGGCATAAAAAGACATACTGGAGGGCTGTTCCCGACTCTAATGTTTATACCATCCTCTACGTTGTCCCCACAGGCCACTGAAAACACTGTGGATTATTTAATAGTGCTGTATACTGATGGCAGGCTACAGTTTCACTGCCACTTTATGATCCAAAGCTGGGATCGCTATCTTTCAGCCAAAAAGATGGGCAATGCACGAGGAAGGATCATTCATCGCCGTATACAGTGTGCTATGTTCCTCATTCTGTTCTGAGGTGCACACAAGTCACGGGGCAAGACAACCTCCCCGTGCACATTAAATCTACGTCTGCAGATAAATTGGTCGGAGCTTGGCCGGAGATTGCTTTGATTTACGGCGTAATTACAGAGTTTTGCCGCGGCATTGATATGCCCGGCCGTCTGTGCCTCGGTCCTTTTGTATGGTTAATAACAATGAAGCTGTCAGGCCTCAGAGGCAAGCAGACAGGTCTGATGTTACCGGTGGTATGATGTGTGTGGTGGCATATCTCATGTAGCAACCACAAGTCATATAGGCATGTTATATTACACTGCAGTCTCCAGTATGTCTGAGCATCCTGACTGAGAGAGTAATCAGATAAGATAATGTAGTCAGGAGAGAGAGAGCGAGCGACACAGAGAGAGAGAGAAAGAGAGAGAGAGAGCAATGACTATAACACTCATTGTCAGGATGGCAGTGCATCCCTGGGAGGAACGATCTATCACTCTCAACACTCAAACTCACACACACACACACACACACACACACACACACAGCTGAGCTGAGGAGACGAGGATGTGCGCGCTAGTCACAGACAGAGAGGATGTTTATAAAGCTACCAGGCTCAGTGCATCTTTCAGGTTGCATTATGGGTGCTATCTAATTGGTGGTGGTGGAGGCAGAGGTGGGCCGCACTGGAGGTTCAACCAGAGGCTAGCAGTCTCATAGCATCTCAACAGCTCGTATTTCACTGCGCTCAGTGTGCTAAGGGGGTCAGTCTGCTTGTAGCTTTTAAACACACACACACACACACACACACACACACACACACACACACACACGTTTACTTAGGTCACTTTTGGGGTATTTAGGTATTTTTACCCCCCCTTTGGAGACAAATTTTGATTTCCTAAAATCTTACCCTAAGCCTAACTACAACAACTAACCCCCTAACCCTAAACCTACCCTAACCTCAACCTAACCTAACCTCGACCTAACCCTAACCACGGACCCAAAATCAAGGTTTGAACTATTGGGGACATGGATTTTGTCACCAGTTGCACATACCGTCCCCAATCAACTGGTATTAAGTCAAGTGTGTGACCCCAATGTGAACATAAGGCAGACCATACACACACACACACACACACACACGTTGGTTTAAGTCACCTTTGGGGTATTTAGACATTTTTACCCCTCCTTTGGGGACAAACTTTGATTTCCTAAAAACTTACCCTCAGCCTAACTACAACAACCAACCCCCCTAACCCTAATCTCAACCTGACCCTAACCACTGACCCAAAATCAAGGTTTGAAGAACTGGAGACATGGACTTTGTCCCCAATTGCACATGCCGTCCCCAATCAACTGGTATTAAGTCAAGTGAGTGACCCCTGTGTGGACATAAGGCAGACCACACACACACACACACACACACACACACACACACACAAGCAGATTCTCAAGTAAAAGTTCAATATACAATGGATATGCAGTCACCACAGTCACACACACTTATACATGTTGATATACTATGCATGTGCCAAGATACACATGTGGACAGTGCAATACACACACGCTTAAACTTGATCTCTTTTTAACTGTGTTACTTTCTAAATTAAGAAGCTTCAATCACACTTCTTTACTGTGGAGTTTAGAAGTCCCACTCTCATGAAAAAACATGTCAGGAGCGTATGGAAACTATAGGATTTTGAAACTGTGCAGTGTTAAAGGTAGGGTCAATAATGCTGAGAAATTACTCAGTGTACATTAGGTTTTAGAGGTGATTCAATCAAAAAAACGTTTTTCAGTGAAAGTAGCTAGCACCTAGAGCTCCAAAAGTCCCTAAATCTAGTGAGAAAGTTGCCAAGTCTGCAACACTGACAGCTCGGCTGGTCAGGTCTCCCCTCAGAGCCTCGCCCCAAAAAATAGACTTAATGTCAGCTTTTTTGAAATCTTTGTATAGGTCTTTGTGGGTGTGTTACAGGTTGCTATGGGGATTAGTTGTGTTTCCTCTGGGGGTTTCAAAAGTGTTCAAACTGATTTGCATGTTACTTGTGCATCATCTCTCTTGTATTTGAAATATTTCACAATAAGAGACTGTTCTATTTGGTTCTTCTACGTTGTCTTCAAAACATTTTCTGTGTTCGTTCCTCTTCTTTCAGCCATCACGACCGGGGACGGGCATCAAGGGCAGTAGCGCTCCATCTGATTGGCCAATTATATTGACAAGCAGAGTGTCAATGGATTCAAACTATTCATCTGATCAAACTGTCTTTAGCAATATGTGAATCGCTCACTTTGACATTGTAATAATGGTGAATTTGAGTTTTGATTGTGCATTGTATATGTCATAATGAATGTACACAACAAACTACTAGTACTAACAGCAGCTTTGGACAGGACTATTACAGTTCTGAGACAGCCAGAGATACTGGATTTTCTCCTATTCTTTACAATTTACTGATTTTGGGATGAAATTTCTGTACTATAAAATACTAAAACAAAAATTGTACTTGAACAGCACTACCTCTCCTACCTTTACACATGACTATAGTTGGCGTGTTTTACCCCCGCTTTTATAATGTTTTTTTAAATGCACTTACTCCACTCCAAAATCTCCAGCATTAGCAACATACTGAACAGAATAATAAACTGAAACAAAATGCAACACCACACGGTATTGATTTAATTTTGAATAAGTGAGCCCTTATTTGCGCACACAGAGCTATCTGTGCCTTTCAAGTACATTATGCAGCTAAAAATAGAGAGAAAGACAATATTCTATCATCACTGATGAGGGAAACAACTCAGTTTTATTACTGTTTGGTCATTAGAACGTAGTTCATGTTTCCTTTATTGCATTTTTAACAGCACTGACTGAGTTCACTGGATTATTATGAATTAATGTTTTAACAGATCTTGTGTTGTTACAGCTTGTCCAGTCAAAAATCTTACAGGTACTTTGGACTGTCCACCAATTCTCACACTGTGGAGATTTTTAGTCATTTACAATATTGTTTGCATCTCAAATGTGGTTGGGAACATGGATAGTGAACTCTCTGTCCTCATACTAAAAAAAATGATAATTCCATCTAAAAAGCTCTGTCTGCTATCAAAACAACAGAAAAGTAATGAAGTATCTTCATCTTCCTCTACTGCACACAGTTTACAGTCCTCATTGTGGGGAGCTGATGGCTAAATATTCCACCAGTGAGTTTGTATGAAAGACAAACTATGAATGCTCTCATTATCTCATTATGTCTTTTGTCAGCATACAGTAAGTTAAAAATGGTGGTTTGATTAAGGATTATAAAAGCTACTGTACTTGCTACACAAGCCATCCTGCTAGAATAATGCACTTTATCGCAACAATCTTTCATGCTTATGCAATCATATGACAACAGACACAGGAAAATATTAATAGAGAGCTGGAAGCAATAAAAACAGGCTCCTACTGTTGCTGAGCATGTGGGAAAAGGGCTACCATATATGTAAGCTAATGGTCATATGAAGGATTTTAGAAACATTTTAGAGAAGCATGAACTTTAAATGGCTCCACTCTCATGAGTTCTTTCAAAGACTCACTTTTCAGGGTCAGACAGGGTGGCTAGAGGCCCAAATGAGAGGAATAAGCCGTGGCTTGTGCACATATTTCACTAATAGACGTCTTTCTCTGTCTGCACTACTCTCTTTGTCTCTTTCCAGTCAGATTCTTCCACTGTCTTGTTTGAACTTCCACTAGTTATGGATGATTTTTTTTTTCTTGCATCAAATATAACATACCCACCATGCCCTCTCCACCCTCCTTTACTTCCCCCCTACCAGCCAGTGCTCCAGTACGAAGTGGCCAGCTCTGTCTGATCACTGGGCTGAGCAGCAGATCCCACTGCGAGGGACTTGAGGGGCTCGACTGTGTGATTAAGCAAGCCTCAGTTCCACCAGAGGGCCACCCGAGCAGATGTTCTCATTAAAAATGCAGGCTCTGTGAGCGAAGGAGATTGCCTTGTTCCAGGCAGAACCTGGCCGGAGGTTTAAAGCTCTCATTCCTCTCACTTGTAAGGCCAGCCAAGTTTCAGTGCCTGTACACCCTTTAAGCAATGTGGCAACTGCAAAAAATGAATTATTCCAACAACATCAATCTTGGGAGATTCTCTTTAGTTTGCTGTTAAAAGGAAAAGGGGGGTCAGTGTTAAAAATAAAATTTAAAGTGCGTGATTTTTGGTTTGGTTTTTAGCTTTCTGCTGTTTCTGGCATGGCTGCTTTACAGACCTCAGTGGGGTGTACTTGTTGAACATCTCATCTGGTGACTGAGGAAAAGAGAGGCAAACATTTTAGCATTTTTTTCAGGTTAATAATAAAGCATGAACTGACTGAGTATGAACGCTCTGGGTTTTTTGGGGGGCTTAAGACCAAGCTGCTGATGACAGCTCGGGATATTCCATCCTCTCCAGCTGGCACCTAGACAGAGTCTGGTACAATTAACGTGAAACTACAGAGCACTAGAGAGTGATGTAGCACTCCAGAGGCTACGGCTACACCTACAGTACACAGCTGCTTAATAGATTCAGGGGTATCCATCAAAAGCTTGTGTAAACCCAGAGACGGCAGCGGTCTAAATTCTTTGTTGAACTCTGAGGATAATCCCCTCAGGCATTAAATATTGTCAACAGAGAGACACAGTTTGGCCTACAATGCTGAAGTTGTTAGAAAGTTAAAGGGGGATTTGTGTGATCTGGAGGGGCATTCTGGTTTTCATCAAACAACAGACGCTGGGACAGCGGGGGGCTTTGATGCTGGGGTTACATGTGTACATCTATGTGTGAGTGTGTTTATGTGGTTGTACAGATGCATATGGCGCACATGGCTGTATATGTGGGAGGAAAGGTTACTGATGGATTATAGCCCTCACCTTTGGGGCTGACCCCATTACTGCCCTTCACCCTCCCTTTACTGTCCTCACCACCTCCCTATCCTTCTCTTCTGTCCTTCCATCCCAACACACACACACAGTGAGAATCCTGCCTGAACAGCAGTTGCCTTGACACAAGAGCGCACACACATAAACTGCTGGGTTGTGTTGGGTAGGTGGACACATATTCAGCTTGACATATGTGCCAATCGGGGGTTCTTCCCTGCTGCTCTTGACTGTACAGGCCTCAAACTTACTATATGTCTTGACATTATATCCTAAATGGACAAGTCCCATTTCCCATTTTATTTTGTCCTGCAGAGAATGGCGTCAAAGTTTTGGCCGTACCTGTCATGGATGAAAACCAAAAGAAAACAGAAGTAATGACCCTCATCAATTCAGGCTAACAGAGTAGATCTTCTCCATGAACTGATGCATTCACATATGTAGATATCACTGTCAGTTACAATGGGGCACAGATAAAGTCATCAACAAGGAAAGACATGCATTTCATTATTGAATAACATATGGAGGTATACCACCAAGATCAAATTGTGTTTTATCCACCCTAGTGTATGGTGCTGAATGCTGCGGTCAACCATCAACACCAAGAGTTCAAGATGAATTATTTTCAAACACCATTTCAAACAAATAAATGTATGACAAATGCCATCAAAATGTATGGAGACCATCCTCATGAGAAGACTGTGTAGATGTATAGGACATGTGATGAGGACAGACCTTACTGATATTACAAGAACAGGACTACCGCAAGAGAAAAGAAAAAGAGTCCAACCAAAGAACACATGGAGAAGAACTGTGGAGAAGGAGGTTACAGAGCCTGAAACAGTCATGGGGCACCATCCAATGACTTGCCAAAGACAGACAGGAGTGGAAAACATTTGTTATTGCCCTACATGCCACAAGTCATAAAGGCCAGTGAGTAAGTAAGTGTCATGGATGGTTCATTCAAACGTGAGGAAGTGTCAAGTTAAGGCCTACCAATATTATAGAGATGAATGATACAGAAGGTGAAGGAAAGTTCAAACGTTGTCAAACGTTTCAGTCCTTTTTTCTCCAATTACTTTTTCTGAGGCTTTCATAACGTGGAGAAAAAAAGTCATTGTGAGATGCTTCAGTCCGAGTGAGCAGGAAGATAACGCTGGTTGCTCTTGTGAGACACACAAGCACTCACAGAAACAGCTGATTTCATATCCAGTTTTGTTAGTAGAATTATGTGCAACTCGTCTAAAATTGGCACACAGTGACCCCAAAAGAGAAGACACGTCAGCATCATTAAGAAAGGTTTCTGAGACTAGAGTTTAGTCTAATAATACAAGCTGCATATACAAACTGGTTTAATACACAGATGCACACACAATTACAGAAACAGAGATTTATGAAAACACTCTTGTTTGTAGCAGCAATCTCAATGATGCTCGCTAATGATTTACCACAGCAATATGAGGTGGGAAACACTGCCAGACATTTTACATAATTCACTTTTTCCCCTCTTAAACATGGTGCTGATGTCATTTTGCAGATTATTGGGGAGGGAGGCGGCTCATTATGCTCGGCTATATCTCTCTCTGCTGTCTGTCTGTTGCTTGCGAGTCCAACTCAGAAACTTATATAGTCCATAAAACAAATGGCGGTTGTGTAGAACAGATTGTGTTGTTAAAGCAAACACTGTTTGTGACATTCGAAGGCAAGCAGAATTTCAACATAAAAAGAGCAATAACCTGTATGCTACAAAGATTTATGCATCCCTGGATGGCGTGCTTCCTCCACACTGAGAATTGCCAGGTAGTAAATTAGGAAATGCCTTTTGGCAAAGAGTGTACTCTCTCTCTCTCTCTCTCTCTCACACACACACACACACACACACACACATACACACACTGTATTGCATGCTTACCACTGTGTTTAGTCACACAGTTGAGCGGCACTGTTAGATGGTGGGGCTTAAAAATAAGTGAAACTGAACACTGTGAACACAGGACATGAACTGATTTTAACGTGAAAATAACAATTAAAAACTGGTGAAGTAAAAATGAACATTTGTTTGCGTATGTTATAAAAGTTACAAAATAAAGCTTTTTCTATCTTTCTGTGACCAGAATCTGCTGGGCAGAGCTAAAATCATAGCTCGATAACGTACTGCTGCATTAGCATTTACTCTGGAGAGCTTTAAAAACGTATGTATAGTGTGCCTAAACCAATTGTGTCTCGACCCTGCATTCATCCTGCGGTCATGCCGCATTCAGGAGCTACTGTCTTCACCCCAGGCCTAAAATCCCATTGCATAGTTTAAAACACAAAATTTAACGAACATGCCCACAGCATCTCACAGCAGAGAAAAACATTTTGGACGCTAAATTTTTACACTTCTTGGGATTTTTTGGTCTTGTAGGTCATAGTAATTTAATGTGAATGTCTCAGATTTTATTTTTATTCATGGGACAATGCCTTCTAGTTGAAAACCTTGTGATTGTTGGACCCATATACCACTTTTCCCTCCAACCCTTGGTTTGATTTTCATACTTTAAACTACATCACCACAGTCACTCATGGCGCAGGGTGTTTACTATTGCCACAGATGGCAATATATTGCAGTTAATGGAATACCTGGTGCATATCATTCTGGTGCTGAAGGGTTCCTCTTTTTGGCCTTTGTATTTGAAGTGCTGGTCATGAAAACAGGTTGGTATTTCTCCTACACAAATTGTGCAACTTTACCACACGAGTGCAGCCAGATCCTCCTCACTGCACCTTCAAAGAAGCCAGTAATCCTTCTTTTAACAACATAAAGCTTCATTCTTTCTCAAAGGCCCATTACATCACTATAAAAGGAGGTTTAGAATCACAGTGTGGTAAAAACACTCATTCCTCACATTTACACACACACAACCCTGGGAAAGAAGCCCTTGTGTTACCTGATAGGGGAGAACTGAGAGCTGTCACACACATACATTAATTCCCAGTATGCTTTATTGATGAAGAGACTAGAGAGAGCTTGAGAGAGAGAGTGAGGAGGTGTTGGTGCTGGTGTGATCCATTTATATGCATGCTAATAACAGAGCACATTGGGCCTGGGACAAGCAGGGCGATTTCTCTATAATCGGCCATCCATCATTAGGATGTGACTCTCTGGTCAGACACGACGCATCATTACACTGCACACACAGTGCACACACTCAAAAAAAACTCTTTATCTACGACTGTTCTTTCTCCTCTCATTCTGTTTATTGGTATAAATCGGAGCGAATCAGCCACGTACTGAGGTGACTAGTGAATGTCAGCACACTTTAACGATGGCACGGCTCTGTTCAAAAGGGCCTTTGTGAGCCGTCTCTCTCAGTAATGAAACATTCAACAAAAGCTAACTCCCCTCTGTAAAAACGGTGACCTGAAACACACACCCATTTGACTGCACGCAGGTTATGACATCACTAAGGGAGCAGTGAATTCCGCCGTACAATAAATGTCGACCACGTGTTACACAGCGAAGGCGGCCCCAGGAGTCTTGCGGTGGTTTTTTTTATGAGGTCAGGGTTGAGGCCAGGGTAGCTGGTCTCCAGTGGCCCAGTGTCAAACCACAGCTTTCACAGCCTCTCGATGCACTCGGAGACGGAGCAACTGGGTATCAGGATTTGGCTTTCAGCCCAAAAGAGTGAGAGCATCTTGGAATGCTGCTGTTATTTAAAGCACCCATCTCAACAGAGAGAAACACAACTGGATTGAAATTTGCCTAGTTTGAGTGTGATTTCATGCTGGTACCCTTTTCTGACCCCCTTGTTATCTTTTATGCTGCAAAAAGAGCAATTCAGCTTCGTCATCATATTGTGTTTTAGGATTGTAATATTTTAGTTTTTACTATCCAAGATAAATCTTGCCAAGTATCAGTTGAATGAGGTAACTGGTCTTGATTTTTCATAGCGAGATATGCAATCTATTTTACTCTAAAAAAGTCGATGAGGCTGATTAACTTCTAAACTAAGCAATAATATTTTATTTTTCAATGTATCATTGCTTGTATCACTTGTTTTTTTTTTTTTTAGTTTGTAGGTGTTTTAAAATGACCTGATTTTTCGATTTTGAAAATCTCATCAAGCTGCATGCTTTTTTCCTCAAAATTTTTCATTCAAATATCTTTATATCACACAATTTTTGCTAATTTGTAAAAATTTATAAAATGAAATCCTGACACACGTGTCCACACATTTACATTAACTCCATACACACTCATACATGCATCATTAAAACGTGCACAAACTCTCTCACACAGAGGCCTGCATATGGCAGACTGTGAGCGGGCAAGTTGGGCAGCTGGCCGGTATTAAATTGGATCCCTGGGTTCCCCGCTGCTCAGTGGGACTTAAAGCCATATTAAAAGGCATCTCCTACAGTCCTGCACCAGTGGGAGAGCATGGACGGTGGCCAAGGAAAGCAGCCCGGTGCCAGCCGCACCCCTGGAGGACCGCATCTGCTCGCACTCTGCACCGTGGCCCCTTTATGTTCAGCATGACATATCGTCCCACGCGCCCACATGCCAATGGTGCCAGACTACATCTGCTTTAACACAAGAACATGGCGCTCCAAACTGGTAATAAACTTAAGAGAAATACATCTCTGAACTTTGTGTACATTTGTGTCATAGATGGACATGGGAGTATTTATGCATGCACTCTTTTTATGGGTCAGCATATAAATGCTGAAATCACACCGTCTGCTGAGGGTAATTCAGTCCAAATTTGGTGATCTCCTCCCTTTTTTTTAGAATTTATGTGGAGCATTATTTAATCTGTTGTAGCGTTAGTAAGAGAAGGGAGTGTGTTTGAGCTTCCAGTGTCTACTGAAGACTGACCACTCGGTGCAGACTGCGTGGGCAGATGCTGCTTTATGCGCCGAGCTCATTTTTTATCGCCGGCTTGTACTGTACACCAGTGACATAAAGCCAGTGGTGCAGTCATGCCCGAAGATAGTGAGAAGGGCTGCTTTGTTGGAATCACTACCCTTTGTATCTCACATGTAATTGAACGGGTCTCATTTCCTGCCAAAACAAATGCAGAGGCTCCATTTCAGAGGTGATTAACAAAGCAAAGATTGTGTTGAAAGACAAAACGCTAAAACGAGTGAGCATCACGCCACATGAGGGCAGCCGTCAAGTATGCTTCTGTTACCGGACTGAAATCAGTATGCAAAGGTGTAAATCTGCAATAGCGGCTGAAGTAAAAGCTGTCTCTCAAACTGCCACTTTGGTGGTGGCCCTGGGAGAGCGGGACGGCTAATGGGAGAAGTCTAATAAGTTTGTTTGGCTTGTTAGTGTGATTGTTTTCTCACAAAGCTAATTAACTCTCTCGGCCTGAGGGACCGTACTCCATCCTGTATCCCACCATCACCACCCATCCACATCCACACACACACACACACACATACATATACAGTCGTGGTCAAAAGTTTACATACACTTGTCATGGCCCTCCTGAGTTTCCAGTTATTTCTACAATTCAGATTTTTCTCTGATAGAGTGATTGGAACAGATACTTCTTTGTCACAAAAACATTCATGAAGTTTGGTTCTTTTATGACTTTATTATGGGTCAACTGAAAATGTCTGCTGGGTCAAAATATACATACAGCAACATGAATTAGCAATTTTGGTGACTTAGAAAGTTGTCAATGAAATGAGCTTCAAAGCATGGTCTCTTAACTTCTTGTGAGTGATCATGAGTGACTACAGCTGGTGACTTCTCTGAGGCCATTTCAATAGGGCTCATTGGATACAAACGCCCACAAACGCTACAATGGGAAGGTCAAAGGAGCTCAGCACGGATCTGAAAAAGCGAATCATTGACTTGAACAAATCAGGGAAGTCACTTGGAGCCATTTCAAAGCAGCTGCAGGTCCCAAGAGCAACAGTGCAAACAATTGTTTGTAAGTATAAAGTGCATGGCACTGTTTTGTCACTGCCACGATCTGGAAGAAAATGCAAGTTATCACCTGCTGCTGAGAGAAAATTGGTCAGGAGGGTGAAGCGTCAACCGAGAACCACCAAAAAGCAGATCTGCCGAGAATTAGAAGCTGCTGGAACACAGGTGTCAGTGTCCACAGTCAAGCGTGTTTTGCATCGCCACGGACTGAGAGGCTGCCGTGCAAGAAGGAAGCCCTTGATCCAAAAGCAGCACCTTAAGGCTTGACTGAAGTTTGCTGCTGATCACATGGACAAAGATAAGACCTTCTGGAGGAAATTTCTGTCGTCAGACGAAACAAAAATCGATTTGTTTGGCCACAATGCCCAGCAATATGTTTAGAGGAGAAAAGGTGAGGCCTTTAACACCATGCCTACCATCAAGCACCTAATTGAAGTGAAAATGGCCAAGGGACATGTAACCAAATGGATATATATATATATATATATATATATATATATATATAAACACACACATTCATCTATCCATCCCCACCTTGCTCAACCCCCCCGTTCCTTACCGGCAGCAGCTCTCTGTCTCTCTGTCTCTGGTTGCTGTCATGTTTAAATTGATGGAGGGTCTAGTGATTGTCTGTATGGTCCCAAGGTGCCTTTCCCCTGCTACACAGGCATCCTCCGGATTCTTCCTGGTCCACAGTTGATTACGATGAATCAATCTGAGGGGTCAAACACTTGGACTAGGGCACTATCATCTCCACTGGCTGTGGGGGTAAGCCAGCCACGGGATAAGAGGGCGTTTCCAGAAACCCCCGTGACCCCGTCGACCACTCTCGTTTCCGCGGTGAGACCTTCATTAGGGGACAAATCTGTTCCCGTAGAAACCAAAGAGAAAAGTGGGGGATGCTGTTGTTTTTCATCTCATCCCTCTCTCTTCTACCAGTGGTGGCCTTATTTCTCTGTCTGGGGCTGCACACTGACAGGTTATGGCAGAGCAAAGCAATAACGCCATCCCCCTGGCCTGTACAGCAAATAATGCTGGAGATTTAATCAATGGCCAAGAGGAAAAGCAGGGCCAAATCAATAGGAGCCTGGCTGTTTGCTCCCCTGCTTTGAAGGTGAATTTGGGCCTCACTACATAAATTGGACTAATTGAAGAGCATGTTAGAAAACAAGCCCCTTGCAAAGCATCGTCTGTGTCAGCATGATGCCTATATGTGAGATTCATCAACCCAGAAGTGCAGAGGCTAGAGATAACAAGGTGCCAAGAGCCTGGAAAGAAATGCAGAAGGGATAAACACAATATTAGCTTGCATTTGAGCTGATAACATCCATCTGCACTCATTTATTAAGCGTAGGTGTTCTCCGGCATCGACAGCAGCACAGCTCGATTCGGGGTGTGGAGTCGTTGCTCGCATTTCATTTTTTAAGTAGTGGAGAGGATATGATATGGCACTGTGTATCAAGTGTGTTCAAGTGTGTTCATTTATCTATTGCAGAGTCAATGATCTATGCTTTCATACCATACCAAGTGTGTGAGTGTTAAAAAGGCTGAGTGCATGCTGAGCTGAGGACATAAATCCAGCAACAGTGATACATCTCATCAGCAGAGACAACAAATTAAAAACACTCACCCATGAGACACTGCTGCTCAATAAATTGGCCTTATTTTCAGGGGGAAAATGGGGCATTCACAACACAAAACAATCAATCAAAGTAAATGACCCTGCTATTCACATATCTGTCACAGCGGAGCTTTGCTGTATTAACCACTGGCCCTACCGGCTGGCCAACGTGAGATCTTCCCTGAGACCTCATTCCATCTCAGGTCTCTCATGGGGGTGGGGCCCGGAGGTCTTAGTGCTTGCATTGGTCTTAATTAATAAGTTTTGTAGTAATGGGCGAGAACAACAGGAGGTGTTAACCCTGTTAGTAGAGTGGCATGTTATAGCATTAGGCTCCTCTGAAGGGAGCAGGGGGGTAGGTGGGGAGAATTAAAAGATCTCTGCTGTGGATTGGCTCACAATGCACCAGGAAGGAGATTTGAGCCCAAATGAAATGATTGTATCAGATAGAAATCGATAGCAATCCATGCCTGCCTTAATCCTGCACTAGCTCCCAGATCACTCCTCGGTGCAGGCAATCTCTCAGCCATCATTACGACACGCAGATCGATCGCTGGGCAGCGAGGCTAAGTTTCTGGCTGTGCTGCAAAAGTATAGGAGAAGAGAGTAAAGGAGAAGAGAGGCGAGACAAGATGATGAGCGAGGCCATAGGGTGTTAGCACAGCTTTGGGTGTGTGACAAAGTACAGCCGTGCTGTTGTTAGAGGTAATTAACAAGAGAAGACAGCAGAAAACAGGTAATCTACCTCACCAAAAAAACTCCAGCCAAAGCTCGAAAGCACAAAATATTTTTGTTGTGTTATTACCTCACAATAGGGGATTTCAGTTAAGCGCCAAGCATATTCGGCTTCAAGAGATGGATGATGAAGCCTGGAACCAGGTTTTATGGCTGCAATCAGAACAGGTGCAAATCATCTATCAAGGCGTAATAAAATTTTACAAAGTGCTCTCTTGTCCGCTACACTCCTGACATTCTGTTCTGTTTACGCCACGACCAATGAAAGAGGCCATTTCGTACGTCTCACTGGCAACATCTCAGGGGACCCCGATTGCAGGAAAACAGGCTTGAGTTATTATTGGGGGGTATTTTGGGTTTTGCAGCGATTGCAGTCATGTGATGCAAAATAAGAGAAACAACAACAATGCATGACGATAAATCAGACTGGGGGCAACACCTGCAGAGAAAAGAAGCATCACAAAGTAAGTTAAAGAACTTTGATGAGATGTTTGTGCACAGGCATCGCAGGCTATTTTGTCATGCATTTTCTTCTTGAAAAATTAATTGGTGTATTTATCATTAACACCAGTGGCCTTAACAGCAGGGAGATCCATCATTAACACCAGTGGCCTGAGCAGCTGGAGGCACGAGAGAGAACGCCTTTGGGTTCAGCCTCTGCGTTTTTTTTTTTTTTTTTTTGCGTTTTGTAGTCAAGTCACAGCGTCTCTTTAAAACCCCTCAATTAAAAAACGGAGAGTTGGGCGCTGCTTTAATGATAGCTGTGATTTTAATCAGGAGCGCCGTATTCCTAGTAGGTCCTGGAGGTCTGGAGGCCTCGCTGCACACATCAACTTATCTCTTCCTTAAAGCTCCCTTTCTAATTTCCCACCTCCTTCAAAGTCTGCTCTGCTCTCCCAGCGCTCACCTCCGCACCCCCCACTCAACAGACCTCGCTGTAAGGATGTACATATTGAAAAAATACAACACACCACAAGTAATTAATTCCTTTGGCATCAATATTCTACTCATGAGCAGCCAACACAGGCAAGGAGAGCCGGTACAGGAAATCTCAGTGATGGGAAAGTATAGTAAGGGGATATGAGTGGGACGATAGTTAGAGAGAGGCAGAAAAGGATTGTTTACTCTCCCCGTATTCTCTGTCTCTGTCTTGCCTCCTTCTTTCACTCCATCTCTCCCTCTCTCTGAAGAAGCCTGCTGGCGCAAAGGAACTTCTCCCAGCAATTAAGAGAGGCCGCAGACGCTCAGCGTAATTACCGCTGCACATTGCTGCTGTCACAAAACTCAGCTTGCCCTCTGGTCATAAAAAAACACACTGAAGAATATTTAGAAATGAATTATTCAGAGTGATTGTTCGTACTCAATTATTCATGGGGCCCCGGCGAAGGGAGATTTGCATCTCAACGCTGTAAATATTATTAATCTTGCCAATTACAAAATTCTCTGCCGCTCCAAATTCTTCAAATGATGTTCCAAACGTGCACAGCGTTTTATGGCCTTTAATGTTTAAGTGCCTTGAAATGAATGTGCTGCAGCTTTTACAAATCATTGGGAAAACAAATCAAAAGCTCTCCGGAGTGAGATTTCTTACAGTGTGTGAGACAAAGTTAAACTACTTGAACTGAAAAATGTTGACATTTTATATAAACACCTCATCTCAGATTGTATGATGCCATAAAGTCATTATGCTCAATATTGGATAAACCAAAATGTATACACAGAATGTAATAATTTCATTCCTTTATATATTTTTGGGACTCAATTCAGATTTCAAATCACTTTGTACATCTACAGTATGACATCAAGTTGAATTTCATATTGTAGCAACAGTGATACAAATACAGGCAGCAACACAAGAATGATGTATTATGTTTATCAATACATGTGGTCAAAGAGGCTTTTGCACCTGATACAGTATTAACCATGTTTATGAGTTCTCAATGCAGCATAACAATACAAGAGGCGTGCTCCAGACATTCCAATCCAAAACTGCAGGTGCATCAGCTAAAGGGAGGCCTGTGATGTCCAGCGCTTCATGCCAGCTGCTAAAGCAAGCCTCATTAGTTCAGTTGTTCTGCACAGTTGTGACGTGGCCAAAATATATGTTTGATAAATCCAGGTGAACATGAGGTCATTTAGCAAGACCAGGTGCTAAAACCTCCCTTATAATGTTCAAACTGTACTGTTACATCAGCATGACAATATGATTTGTTCATTATCTTTTATCACCTCCAAATGCATGATGGGACATATTTATGAAATGTGAATTGAGGTCCATGTCCAGACACTTAATTAAATCTAATGTCAACTCACAGTAATAATCTAAAAATACATAATAATCTAATAATACATTGTTAATATGCATCCAAAAAGAAGTCACTCAATTATTAATTAATTAAGCCATTGTCCATTATGTTGTTGTTGTCATCACCGCTGCATTGTATTGTGGGACATTTATGCCTGCGTGGTGTCCAATGCTTGCATGCTGTAACATTTACCGGAAATAGTATGCACCTCACGTACTATTGGGTTCATACTAAGGTTTCAGGCATACTAAAAAAATCTCACACATGGTTTTAGCATACTCAATAGCATGTTAGTATGGAATTTGGGACACAGCCTTTGACTGTTCATGTTAAACAACAATGGCGACCCCTGAAAAGGGTGGCATAGCTGCAATAGCATCATTATATCAGTACTAAAGTATTTCATTACTGAAAGTACAGCACTGTAGGCTTTTCTTGTTACAAAATGTGTTTGCGCTTCTGACTGGAGTTTGATTGACAGATGGTTCATGCAATCCATTGCTTATTACTTTTTGAAAGTGCCTGCCCTTTTCCAAACAATTTTCAACGATGGCTTCTTAACCAAGTGTCCATGGATGGAGTTGTTTGCAAAGTCATCAAATTTGAATTAAGAATTTTGAACCACAATTTAAAGAAACTAGCAAAAAGTGTGTCTAATGACAACAGCAAATAAGTGTGTTTATTCCACAAATACCTTCTAGATATAAACTTTTAAATGTGTCTCATGCATACATTAGAATTAGCAATGATATACAAGCGAGGACACAAAAACACCCTCCAGTGCTATCGACCTGGGATTAAACTCTTTATTTATAGTTAATGGTAATGTAAGTGACTCCATAAAAAATAGCCTTGGAGGAGCATTAGCGTAAAGCTAAAGGAGGGCGTGTCCCTGTTGGTAAGTCAGATCTATCCATTCATAAAGGCATCCATCCATTGAGCGGTGTGTACAGAACATCAGCAATCTGGATTTTAATAGTAACCCTGTGTGTCTCGGTTGCCTGCCTACTGCCTCTCTGGGTCTCAGGATGAATGGGAGAGTGACACTTTGTAATGCTTGAGGCTGAGGAGCTCACTCTAATAGGCCCAGACTTAATTAGTATGGGACTCCCCCTGTACAGAAAGATAAATCCTAACCCCTTGAAAGCAAGGCTATTGTGCAAACGTAAAAGTGCAAACACACATATAAACGAGATATGGACAAACAAATTCACAGTCAGATTCAGTACAGATGTATGTATTCATTTCCAGCTTGCAATGCTGCCCTTTGAGCTGTGGTGTTTTAAAGTTACACAGACTCCCCCACCCCATCCCCATCCACTGTATCTTTCTCTCATCGCCTTGCAGGCGCCAGAGTGATGTGTCATTTTATAATCCTGTGCCGGCTAAATTACATTTGGAATATCCTCTCATTAATTAAACCCGCTATTGGCAGCACCTGAGATAAAACAGATTATAAGAGCCGAGAGTGAAAACACAAGAGCACGAAATGCCAGCGTCAGCACTTTCCGTGTGTGTGTGTTCCTGAGAGAGACTGCAGGAAGAAATGGCTCAGTTAAGATCTTGGTGGTGTGCTTTTGTCTATAGATGGTGCTGCTGCAGCTTCACCCACAAGCCATAACTACACAACTGCACCATGTGTGATTTAATGTTTATGCTCTGGGAGATGGTGCATTTGTAACAAGATTCATTTTAGGGTTAACAGTAAAACAACAACACATTTTGCAACTCCGGCAACATCTGCAAGCAAGATTTACATGACCTCAGAATGACACTAATCTACTGGACATACCTTTTTTGTGATTTATCTTTCAATTTGAGGGATTATCTTTTCATCAATGCTGAGAATAGATATGCAAGTGCAAAACATACATTTACTCACTGAATATGAAACCCATCAGGTGTTGTTTCAATATACTGGCTAGAGTAACCAACACTGGGGTCTATGTAAGGAAGAACCTAAGCAGATATCCCATTAAAATGCCTCCTTCAAACAAAATTAATCATGATAAAGATTCATATTATACACACTCTTCTCAGTAGCTGTCAAAACTGATTAATGCGAAGGAAAGGGGAGTGAGGCGAAGGAAGAGAGAACGGAACAGAAAAAAAAACTTGTATAAATATAAAGTGTGTCCAAGTGGGAATGTATGTTGCCTTTGTATGCACACCGTGTAAAGCCATTGTGGAGTTCACACGGGTCCCTTACAAACGAATAAATCACTGCCTTCGGACAAATTAATCAAAGTGCCCAGCTGTTGCTGTGCATGGCTAACTGGCGACAGAGCCGGCAGAAGCTGAGACTCCTTCCCAGGGTGTGTTGTTTACCTTCCCTTCCTTTCCCGAAGCAGTAGACCTGAAGTGGCAGATTGGGTTTGTCTCCCTCTGAGTGATGTAGTGCCACTTCCCACCTGATACTTTATCACCAGGTCAGATGTTTGTTACACCGACACGCTTCTCCCCTTTCCCCTAAAACAATTCAGAGAATGGATTCTGACTTCTGTGACCGCTTGTGTAGCACAGACTCGCTGGTTTTCACTTATAGGCAGCTAAAACACAACCTGTTTAGCCATTTTGATACTGTTACGAAATTGAAAATATAGAATTTAGTCACGAATGAGTGGGTCTATTCTTTAAGCTGAAATGCATCTATCATAGCAGATTGATAAACTATACTTTACCGTAGACAAACAAAAGAAAAAAAAAACATTTCTAACTTTTATGGATGGGAATAAAAGGGTTGATGTGTCCTAGAAGAAGGTATTTCTAAGTTTTCAGGTGAAGTCTATACAAGCAACACACCAGATAAATCAACCAAACCAAACTAAATCAGCACTTATACAACATAAAGGAACAAAAAGGACCAACTGGTGTAAAGAAGTGATGCAGTGATATTGCAAATTAATAAGAGTACTGCACTGCCTACAGAGATTCTCTTTTATCACTCTATATTTCTTGATTCACAATGATGTGAATTACTTACAAATTGAGGTGCTTATTTGGATGTATGTCAATCACAGTGCATTATTTTTCATCGCAAAGCTGTTTATGAGATCAGCTTGAGCAAGAACTCATAAAAAAAGCTCTTCAAATGCTGTAAAACAGAAGGAAGAGTAAGTGGTCAGTGACTTATGTCCTTTGCTTTAATTCACCCTTGTACCCTTGAACAACACTGCCAGGATCACCCTACACATGTACTGCAAGCCAATGAGCTGGTGCAAACATCATGGATGACGGTCATACATGTGACATGACTGTCACCTGCTCTGCCTCCAGCGCCACCGTGCACTTAAACTAATGGAGTTGTGCGACATTTTGTCCATCCCTAGCTCTTCCTTCTCACGTTGCCATTCTGTCTGAACTGATTGTGAACCCACCACCCCACCCAGGTCTTTCTATTCTCTCCAGCTTGCTTTCTGCTGATGTCCTCGGCAGGAGGAAATCACTGTAAGAAGAAGTTTACTTTGTGCTAATCTCATAAATGCCGCTGCGTCTCCTCTCCTTTGTTCCCCCCATGATGCAGGCACGCAATAAACCACTTACATAAACCTCTCCTCTGAGACTAGGCTGAAAAAACAGCTGACATGTTCAAAGTTGCACCCTGCCTCTCACTCTCTCTCTCTCTCTGGATGCTTGTGATTTCCACCAGGAATGCTTTATTTGGATCCTTTATAACATGGGCTGTCCCAATGTCTTGAAGGGCGGTTTTAATATGTGAATTCTGTGCTTTGTAGCGTGTGAAACAAGTATGAAGCACACTGAAAATTGTTGACATTTATGAGCACAAATGCATTTCACGGGACCACTTGTTGTTAAGTGATCAATACAGGATGGCATCACCTACACTGATGTAAGTTACTGCTGTAGTGGCGGGGAATGGGATATTTTACAACCCTCTTGTAAAGTCTATGATGTGACTTTTTGAGTATGCAATAGGTCTACAGAGATAGCAGGATTACTGAGAGCTGGCAAAAACATTGGGAGACATTGTATGTGCTCGAAAATAACCACTTTGAACAGTGTCTGTACATATTATATTTTGTGTCCTCAGGTAATAACCATGTTCAACAGATGCACATGATACAGCAGCCACATTTTGTTAGCGATGAAGTGATGATTTGAACACACCTGAGCAGGGTGCGTTCAGGAGGCTATAAAGCAGATACGCTCCTCACCACTCACACATACATTTCACACATGCTGATTTGGTCCTTCTTTAATTTATTTAATTAAAATATGTCACATTATTTACAGTGTGTGTTGATGTGTGGTCTCCCATATGGAAAAGAAAAAAAAAATCTTAAAAAATGTACTGAAATTCCTGAGTAGTTTATGATTTACTCTTGAAAGTGGCCACTTTTGCATTCTTTTCATACAAGATAATAAAATAAGTGATAGGATATTGTATGTATCATTACTGTCTCATACTATTCTGATAAATACCCAAATCATACAAGTTTCATTTGGTTTAAATTTACTAAGGATCTTATATCTGGATTCACTGTTGTATGCTTTACATACAAAGCATACAACAGTGAATGATGCATACAATATTCTCATACTTCTTTTTATTATCTTGTATGAAAAGAATGAAAAAGTGGCCACTTTCAAGAGTAACTTATGTACTATTCATGAAATTCAGTACATTTTTTAATAAGTTTCTTTCTTTCTTTCTCTAAGTTTCTTTTCTTTTTAGTCACATAGTCACACTTTTTTAAGCGGCATGCTGTTATTTTGATGCTTCCACACAGCACACACCCTTACTTGTAGCAGCTTCCTACTGCTGCAGTGATGGAGAATAACAACAATTAAATTGGTTTATTTTACTTAGATGGCTCTATTAACATAATATTTACCTTGTGTGTTACATGGGTGTTCAAGCCTCCACAGACCTGTGGATGAAAGTAAAAGGAAGAAGTAAACTGCAGTGCTTGTTAAATGGGTGGCAGCTGACTGCTGACCAGTTAACATCAAGGAAGTCTCTCATCAAAGAGACATAGTCCGCTGTAGTCTGCTTGTTTTGAATTGCAATTCTAAACATACAAAACAATGTGGCTAATCACGATTAAATACTGAAATTCTGTGATTAAGAAATATTGTTTGACAGCCCTAGTGTAGAGCAGAATCTGTGCTGAATTTCGCAGCTCAGGAGCCAGATATTTCCTTGAGGAGTCGGTGAGGACCAAAACAGAGCTAAAAGGTCAGTCCAGGGATACTAATTTAGAATTTCGTCTCTGACCGATAGCCAACCCTCATGCAGTCTCAACAACTTTGGCCCAGACTCCCTTAAGGTAGGCTGACCTTTAAGGTGGACCAGTTATTCTCATTCACAAGTTTTGATTTATGAATTGCTCAGCAAGTTTCTTGCCACTTAATGATTAGACAATTGATATGTGCTATTTTCTTGCATTTTTAATATCGCTTGCATGTCCCCAGAAACAGCATCGGTTTGGTTATATGCACCATGTGTGGAAATTACTTTTATGCAACTAGCTGATTGTTTTGAATTTTCCTATGAAACACAAACAATTCCCAATACAAAACATGTTTGTGTAAATAATCTATAAAATGGAACAGGTAATAGCAATATAGATTTGTTTGGCTGCAACCACCACACAGACAAAAAATCCCGAGCAGTTGCAGACACAGAGAAGCCTGATTCTAATATAACCAGGCTGTATTCATTCTCAGGTCAATGAACTTTTAAATATACATTTAAATGCAATAACTAACAGTCATTCATGAAGCATTTTATTCTAGTCCTGACAGTTTGTGTGTGTGTGTGTGTGTGTGTGTGTGTGTGTGCATTTGTTGTCTTACAGGCCAAATTTCTGCATGACTTTGTAATGGAAAGCCTGCGTTCAGACAGTACATTCTCTCTCAATCTTTTCTAATTGGTGAGTCAGGATACAGTTTTGCCATCATCATTCATTACCTGTTCTTTTTCACTCCTCTTTTCACCTCTTTCTATACCCCTCACACCTCTTTCCATCTCCTTCAGTCAGTTCTCTTTCCCTCCATCTCCACAGAAGCTCCCACTCCACCCCACACCATGTGATGTGCCATCATTCACCTCGAGAGAGCATTCTCTCTCTCTCAATGGGATCATAATCGGCCCAGCTTTGCTTTTAATAACCAAAGTGACAATACCTTGCATGTGCATATGGGCGCGCGCGCGTGTGTGTGTGTGTGTGTGTGTGTGTGTGTGTGTGTGTGTGTGTGTGTGTGTGTGTGTCTTCCTGTGTCTGACACCTCTGTGGCTGCATGGATGAGCATGGACAGATGTGCCCACTGGAGCAGAACTGCCTGCTTGTGCAGAGACTTGGCCATTAATGAGATGGTGACAAAAATTGCACTCTCCAATTAAGGAAAGTGAATGGAGTCCATTTAAAACAGAGGGACTGGGAAGGATGAGAAATGACAAGGGTATCCCATCGGGAAGGTGAAGATATGGAGTGAGTCAAGGAGAGAAAAATCATAACACAATTGAAGGCAGATTTAATTTTGCCACCCAAAATGTCCATAAATACACAGACTGTATATATAAGATGTTGAACTTTATTTAGTACCTGAAAATGCAAATATACAGACTATTGTCTCTGCATGCTGCTGTTCCGTCAGGCTTTATCTTCAATCTTTCCCCCTCAGCTCCACCTCATTAGAGGTGTAGGGGCCTTGAAGTGTTACAGGGTCCAATATGTGATAACACCACTCTCCCTGCACGCCTCTCCGTCCCCACAATCATGTCTATCAATCTGCGGGTATGTGTTCTCAATCAAATTACTGCTGAGGGGCAGGCTTTCTTGGCCTCCTCAATCATTTTGTTGCTTTTATTCTCCACTTTGTCAGTTGTTGTCTTATGGGCTTCTCTCTGTCTCACACACACACACGCACACACAATATACTCTAGGTGACAAACAAAAAAGTTTGGCAAAAAATGAGCTTTACTGCAGATCCCAGAAAGCCTAATAGTCGAGCTGCCTTAAACTAAGCTGTGTTGATGTTGTGGTTCAGGAACAGGACTTCTTTGAAACAGAGTAAGGCAAGAGTTCGACATTTCTCTCCCGACAATTGATCTTTGAGATGAATGTCCCATTGATTTTTATCTGCTATATGACGCTGCTCTGTGCTCTTTGTCAAACAATAATAAATTCCTTTATTTTCTTGCTATAAAACAGCTGTAGGAAGTGCTAAAGCAAACAGGGGCTTAACAAATCAAGTTTCTGCAGCCATGTTAGAGGTTGTTATTGTAAAGAAAACCATTTCCAAACTGGTACACAAATAAACGAAAGTATTGAACAAATATTGGCGCTATATGACAAGTCAGGAGATTTAAAGTTCACTGAACTTTTTTGATGGGTAATCCATCCAACCCAAAATGTCAACGTGCTGTGGGTCCTACAGGAAAAAATAGGGAAGAGTCAATCTATCATGCTGATGTAGAGCTATTTAACTAGATATATGATCACTAAAGTCATATGGGTTCATCCTCTGAGGAGTATAAATGCCAGTGAAAATTTTGAGGGAAATCCATCCAATAAACACACTTTGACTGATTTACCAAACAAAAAAAAACAGCTAGTGTTGATTAAAGAAAAACAACATGGCTGCGTTTTGACCTCATTAAAACCCTCTTAGTCTTTTATTACTGTATTATCACTCATGTGCTGGTCCCATTTGTCAGCCCAGGTGCATGGTTGGCTGCTTCTGACCATCATGGCAAAGCATGTCTGGCTAACTGGAGGACTGCCAGTGAATTCACTCAGTATTTTTCCTTTGAAATTCACTCTGATGTCTTTGCATATTTGGCGGTTCTCTAAACATTCATAATTAGTGTAAGGTTCCTCACCTGGACACATGATGTAGGCGTTGCTCTGGGTGGATATACTCTAATCTTTGACCTGTAACTTGCCTTCACAGACCATCACAGGGCTGTAGGCGGTCACTCTTGTTATCTGAGTTGTGCAGGGGGGGGGGGTAGCTTGCAAAAAAATAACAGTACAAGTGGTATGTAGGTACATGATTGGCAAGCCCTGTATCCACTGTGTATATAGTGTTTGGTATGTTGCACCTTCTGCAGTTGATCGACCTCTCTCCCTGGACACTCAATGCAGCATGACCCCTCCAGCAACCAGCCAGTAATTGATCCTGTAGTACTGTTGTGGATTCCCATGGCACAAGAGTCTACATGTATGGGTGTGTGTCTTCTACATCTTCCTTCGGCTGGGCTCCTGGCATCACGTCCCACCTTGCTACTCTCCATCGCATTCAGAATGTGTCCAAGGGCCATAGAGATGATCAGAGTGTAAGCCTGCACTTACATGCATCTATTTTCACCCCTCTTTCTCTCTCTCTTTGCGCCTTGCTCTTTTACTCTTATTTCTTTCTTTCTTTTTTTTCCATACTGTCCACAGCACTTATCCACCTCCTGATGAAACCTCTCTCTGCTGTCGGTCAGGTTTCATTCAGGCGGCGGTGCGGGTTTGCTTGGTGATCAAATAGCCCTGTGATTTCATGTAGATGAAAGTAAATCACAGCTCCTCCAAGTTGTTTCAATGCTCCGCCACGCTCGATTGTCGAGCCATTTTGAGCGACTCGCTCACCATAAAAGAGCCCATTTCACTTCCATCCAATTTGAGACAGACAGTGAAAAGAGGGGTGTGCCAAGTGGAAGCCTGAGTCTTGCTTTTGGTGGAAGATTAGCAGCTACCAGGAAGCTTTCAGATCCTCCGGAGGAGGAAAAGAAAAACACATTCACACATATGGTACATATCTACACGCATGGCCAAATCTTCACACATCTATGGAAGTGAACTCATACATACGGACCCACACACAGAGAAACTTCAATTAGGGCCTCGTCAGAGCAGTTGCAGTTTCTTTCAGCCTCTGTAGCAGTGTATCTGCAATTCAAAGAGCTGTGGGTTTTGCTTCTGCCAGATTACAAGCTCCATTTGCCAGCCTAATTAACGGCTCATAGCATTCAGTGAAATTTATTGCCGCAGCCCTGGTGCATGCCAAACTAAACAGGATAGACCTCACAGATAACCGTAAACTTGGCTATGGAAGCTGACACCTTGAAAAAACAAACTTGTTACAGGGAGTCTGTTTATATACTCTTCTTCTCTCCCTCTCCCTCTCTCTCTCTCTCTCTCCTCGCTCCACTGTCTCAGCTGACAGTTACTTGACTGTTTCACTTCACGGTCTCCGTGGCGATAGTTGTTAAGAGGGAAAACCCAGCTTCACAACCTATTCCTTCTGACCGCAATTCATTGTATGTTTGTCAGCGGGCGCCCTTGTGGTCAATACTGTTTAGATGCACGGCTGAAGTGTGAATCAAGAGCAGAGGACACAACAGGACAAGATGAGGTGAGGCGTGAATTTCAACCTATCACACAGAAATCACACAAACAATCTCCTCGGTTTCATGGAAGAACAAAATCCAGTGGAACGTAAACAGACTGAATATAAACGGTCACACATTGAGAGTAAAGTCAGCCTTTCATACAGTGACAAAAAGTCTTTAAGTCTGCCATTAGTAATCTGCCAGTGTCTTACATGCGTAACAGTATACCCCTTCACATATACAATTACTATTTGAGGAGTAAAGACTCTCTGGGAGCAGCAATAGCTTTCTGTTCTTGCTGTTGCCACAGAGGTGTTGAAAGATGTCCGAAAAGTGACCTTTGCCACGTTGCAGGTCATATTCTTGCATCACGCAGGTGTGACATTGTCTAGCCAGTCTAGTGCCGTTGTCCTTAGCTGGTGTGTTTCTGATTGCAGAGGAGACGGCAACACAAATCATGTGGAGAAATGTTCAGTTTGCTGACCTGTGATGTGTCCTCAAGATAAGCACCTTATGAATGCCTCAAACTTGTGACAATTTGTGCATTTAAGTAAGTAAAATGTCACAATATTTTGGTTTCAGAAAGCAGGATATGCTTTTTTAATCCATCAAAGAAACTTTCTGTCCTATTTAGGCCTTTACACACAGGGGTGTGAGAAAAAAACAAAAATACTAACCTGCAGGTGCTTTTATTGTGAAAGGTACGAATAGCAGGAGTTGTCAAGGTTGAAAAGAGTAATAAAGTTTGCCGACTTGGTTCAGACAAGAGAGTTTCTATGTTGTTTTTTGTGTGCATCTGAACCCATTCTGCATTATGAATGTTTGCGCTCAGACATTCTACATCTTTAACAGAAAATTTGGGCTTCATGCAGTGTAATAGCCATCATTTCTCTACTATTCATCATGACAAAAACAATATAAATTGAAGTGTAAATGAATCAACATCCCAGGTGTGTAAAGGCCTTTAATTTGGGGGGTTTGAATTAAATGCCCATTTGATGGATAGTAGCAAGTTGGGCTCTACGCCTTCGGTGTTTCAATCCAACAACTCCTCTAAATTGTCTCCTTTCTATTACCTGATTTTTTTTTGTTATTAGACCCTCACAGTGACATTCTAGTTCTTTTGGATTAATTCATTGATTTTTGTCCAACTTGTCTCAGGCAGACTTTGGTATGGGGTGTGGAACACTTCTTCCTGTATTGTCCCTTGTGTTTCAATTGAATAGAATAGAAAGACTCGTTTCCTCACAAATGTATGCTCATGTCTGCCCTAGAACACACACATGTATACACATTTCAAGTTGAATGAAAGAGAATGAAATCTTCATGTTCCTGACTCTGTCTAGTCGATTTCCTCCAAGTTGCACCACATGAGTAACCCTACTCCTGCAGATGTGATAACTACCTTCAGTCTAGAGAGAAAGCAACAGACAGAGCCTAAACTAATCAAAGACAAAAAAATCCTTTTCATGTTTCTAGGCTGGTGTTACGAGTCTTTGGCTCACTTCTCATGGGAACGGCTTTTTGTTGCAGGTAGAACCAGTGTATCAATCAAAGCGAAGTCTAAATGAGACACAGAGGGATGCAAACGTAGCTGTGCTGCTAATTGATCAATAGCTTGTTCAAGGAATTAAAAAGAAGCGGCTCGCTTCATTAGCGCAAATGTTCTACATCTCTAACTCTACCTCCTTTCGGTGAACATCGCCAAAGGGCACGATTCCCTCCTAAAAAGAAAAGACAGAGAGGGTAAAACATCCTGAGAGAAACAATCAAGGATTTAAAGTGAATTTATAGTGACCCTCGCTGTCATCCTTTTCAAACTGGACACAACTGAAATGGATTTCACTTCTTACATTTTTAAGCTGAAGCTCTTTTCAAAGAAGATTCCCTCTCTTTCTTACCAACACACTTGCACACTTACCAACACCAAAACCAAGTCTAAAATTGTCTCTGTAACGCCTCTAAATCATACACATGGGCCATATAAAAATAAGACTTTACAATAGCACATGTCATATTCTCCTTAGAGGGTGGCCATTAGTAGAAAAGAAACTGGACCGGTTTAACTTGTCAGGCGGCTTCAAAGAAGACTGTGTGGGCCTCTCGGAAGCCTCCCCGGCTGATGGAGAATTATTGATTGTGTGTTCAGATATCTTGAGGCGCTGGTGTATAACACTGGGGTTTAGATTCAGCCCTAATGCTCAGTCCATGCATAATTTATGTAGTTCCCATCAAAAGGTAGTAGCAATGCAAACTAAAGAGGTCTCAAGAAGATTTTTGTTGAAAGTTTTCACACATCAACAAGCTCAAAGCCCAGTATAATTTACAGCAATAGGTCAGAAACCATGAGAGAGAAAAATTAAAATGTACCAACAGAGTGGAGCAGCACTTGAATATTGGCAGAAATCGAGACGTGAAACATATGCTATTATCTTTTATAGATATGATTGGTGTTGAAGAACAACAACATTACCAACTTTAAATGTGTGGTCGAATTTTTTTTTTTTTTTATTTTGTTTTTTGTGGCCAATTTCTCAGGGAAAGTGACACAAATGCACCACTGGTGTAACGAGTTACACTATTTTTATGCTCCTTTGCTTTCCATCTTGCATGTAAAACCAACATGCATTAGATGAATAATGAAAGGACCATTCACATATTGATCTGTCTGTCTGTATTGACCAACGCTGCTGCCGGCTATGCTTTCCCACATGGTAAAGACATTTATTTAGATAGAGGGGCACATTTACTTGTAATTACTGAACACAGCTGAAAAACGAGCAGCGCTTATAGGAATATCAGAATCATAAAACCCTTCAGCACTCTCTTCTGTCAACAAAGTAACTTTGTTGCTCCTCCATATTGGACATGGCAGAGGCGGAGGTGCTGCCGATGAGAAAATCCTCTTCTCGAAAACTGCCTCACTAAACATAACTGTGATGATTAAATACATTGTGGTGCTTCTTCACAAAGCCTTTAGCACTTTGGCTGAAATGAAAATACAATTCCACTGACTCAGTACAAGGGAGAATGGTCCCAGTTTACATGTACCACCTACAACATCCAACTCATCTCATGTATGGGAAAACATTTCTGCATCTCTGCTCGCACATTTGTCGATAAAGAGTGTCTCAAAGCTGTCTATTGGAATATATCTGCTGACCTTTTTGTGACCTCCAGCTATGAACAGATGTTCAGCACCATTTTGAGCTTTTCTGACTGAAACTAAAATACTCTCCCTTCCTCTCAGGTTGCTTACAACTTGGTCATGGTGTAATGGGAGTTCAGAGGCCACTTATTCTGCAGTGTCTCTGTCTCTCTCTGACAAGTCATTTAGGTCCTCTTTAGTTACATAACACACAACCCATAAACAACTTGATGCTCCAGTATGCAGATAGAGGTCATCTATCACTGTATGCTATAACCCATTAGTTAACTATTAAATTAAGCACCTATTTTGATAATTGAAGTTGAATTCTTTGATTCTAGATTAGGGGTGTGACGAGATCTCGTGACACGAGATCTTACGAGATGAAATTGTGACTATATTTCTAGTTAAAATGAAAAGATGTCTCGCAAGCACAGGTCAGAAAGAAGACTTTGAGCTATCCAAGCTTCTATTTGTGACCTGTGGGTGGTAGTAAAAGAAACTGACAAGAAGAAGGCGAAGGAAAATGGCAACTGCAGTACCCAAACTCTTCTTGTGGATCTCCTCCTCCTCCTCAGCTTTAGAAAGATATTGGCAGATATGAACTTCCTGGATCAATACGTCAAATCCAGTATCATACATACCATGCATTTCTGCTATGTTGGTGAGGCATGTGATGAGAAACGATGTGTGCCTGGTGCTCCATGGAATATATTGCTCCTAATAAGAACCGGCAGTGGTGGAGACAAAGCAGGGACCGTCAACAAAGTGCAACACCAGAACGAAAAACAAAGAGTTCCCTTATATATTATGCTGTAGCATCACCACATTCAGCTCAGACACATCTCACCTCATGCTGCTCAAAGTACAACACTAATTTTGACAAATAAGGGATTGAATTATTTATGAATTATTTAAGAAGTAGAAGTAAATAGCCTCTGTTTAATAAAAGAGAGTGTTGAATGACTGTTTGTCACACAGTATATTTTGTCATTTTGTCATGTTTTCTTAAAAGTAATGTGAAAATATTGTCTCATTCTCTTGAACCAAATATCGTGTATCGTCTCGTCTCGTATCGTGAGCTGAGTGTATCACCACACCCCTATTCTAGATTCTTAAATGTGAATATTTTCTGCTTACTTTCTTCCTCTATGGCAGTGATATTTATGACAAAAAGAGACAGTTTTAGCATTTTATAGACCAAAGAACTGATAAATCAATTACTGCTATAATCAACAGAAAAATCGATTATGAAAATGGTTGCAGCCCTCGCTATGAAACATTAAATACCATGGTGAAAAACTTGTTCCAATCCACACATTCTGAGACTTCAAAGAGAAGTAAAGAACTAGATAGCCACTTGAAATTATGTATACAAAGTGAGGCAGTTGTGGCTTATTTTTTTCACAGCAAATGCCTGTTTAATTATTGGAGCATTGTCAACCACCTTCTTATAATAATGCATTTCATGATAATGTTTTTAGCTCAAGGATGTGGCTGAGAGATCATCCTATTAAGTGATTTAAACCTTAATTGTCTACAAACTGAATAGAGAAAAAATAATAATAATTAATACTAACTTATTTAATACTTACTTATTTAACACTCCACAAGGGTCACTGCATAAAATCACAAAACATTGAGCTTCTTCTTCATTTAAGGAGGCAATTTATCAGGACACTATTTGTAAAATTTTAATAAACGTATATGGACTAAACTGTCTCTTTCAGGGCTGTGTAAAGATAATGTCAGTATAATATCACAGTGAGTCTTGGTAGCTTTAGGAGGTCAGTGAAACATATTTCGAGCTGCCTTCCTTGGTTGAATGGAAATATATGGCCTCTATAAAACAAAGAGACCATGCTCTTGAATTAAACCTCTAACGTAGAATGGAACTTGATAGGCGGAACTTGCGCAGAAACAAAGTGATGACTGAATTTCAAAAGCAAACTTTATTTGTATTATTATCAAACTAGTTTTTTTTAAAAATTAAATTCGAAAGGAAACTGCACTCAAGATCAAGGCTCAGTGTAGTAACAGATGCATCTGATAATCATTTTGTTGAAAAAAACTCTCACTCACAGTTTTTGTTATAATTTACCCACACTCTCTCTTAAGAGTCCAAAGTTGACAGAATTATTGGATTTCTGAAAAGCCACAGCAGACAAATACAGAAAAGGGCCATAAATAATCACTAATCTGCCCACTACCCAGAGAGGTTTTCCACTGTGAATGAATATATTTATTACTCCTATCCATGGATCATGGAATAAACAGTAATTAGCTTTCTCCCACCCTATATGTCCAAAGTTTCTGAGAAATGAGAAGTAGAAATTCTTTTTACGCCCATGAACAGCTCACTTTCCATCTGTCTACATGTCTTGTCGATTTAGCAAACATTATACTGCAAAAGCAGACTTTAAACTGCTTGCTTTATTGGGAGATCGTGAAAGCTGTAGTGGGCGTGCTGGTACTTCACTCCATCATCAGCATCACAGGGGGCAATTTAGGGTCAGTTGTTGTAAAGGTTATATTTCAGTTCCTAGCGGATTTATTGACTATATGGATGAGGCAGTTATTTGCATCCTTGTGTCTTTCACAACTTTCCTTTCATTAAGTTCAGTTCAGTTTAATTAGCTGAACACAGACATGTAAAAAGATGTGAAAAGACCCTAAATACACCCCTGAATATATATATATATATATATATATATATATATATATATATAAATAAATAAAAAGACCATGAACATACTAATTGTGAGATTGGGTGCATTAGTATTGACTCTGAACAGCTCTCAACATGGTGACAGCTGAGCAAGCAGCTAGCAGCTAATTGTGCTAACAGTGTTTACCTACAGTGAACAGTGTCTTCCTAATCTGATGCACCCATCATATCACAAAAGTTAACACATTGTTACCTTAACGGTGATATTTTATTAGAATAAATAAGCATAATTTTATTAGCAAGATTTGAAGAAATAAGTATATGTGTCATTAGCTAATAATAGTAATGTTAAAATTTCCTGGCAGAATACTGTCGCACTAATCTTTCCAGTGTCATTGATGGTAATTAAATTGATATAAAAATTCAACACTCATTATGTGAATATATGTATTTTTTGCTGTGTGCCTTATGTCTGTAGCTTGTGCTTTGTAATGCTTAGCCTTATGCTAACCTGATTGTGTTGAAGAGTAGCCTTTGTTTTGTCTTCATTTTCTTAACATTTAACATCAACCTGCCCTGGAGACTGCAAATGCACATTGGTCATTTCGCTCAATCTGTTCCATTTACATCACATAGATGTCAATTAATCTGCATTGTGTCTGAATAAATTGAGAATAATACCTCTGTTAACTGTAACTGTGGCTGCTGTATTCCTTTATGCACTGCACCAGCTGTTGTGGAGAGCATCTTAACACTTGAACAGCACTTGTCACCTTTGATGAACCTCAATGCACACCATCCTCTGCATTCATTAATAAATGCCACTGGACGTTTTGTCAGTGCACTTAATTACAGTGAAAATCAGAAAACACCACTGCGTGCAAAAAAGCTCAGCGCGTATACGATAGCAGGTGGTGGAATGAGGCAAGAGTTTAACTATTTCTTTTTCTTCTTTTTCCTTTATTTATATGCGCTGCTCATTATGCCCTCATGTGTGTCTGGCACAGTGGGATGCTGGATTTTGACAGTGCCCGTCCTCATTACTGGCAGGCAAGCACCTGAGAGATGAGATGCATCCTGACACCCAGGGATGATTCTCACCTCCATTAACACCAGCAGGGGGTCGCCATGATCTGATTACAGGAGGGAATGAATAAGGAAGGAGAATGTACGGAAACAAGAGGGGAGGGTAGGGAGGTAGGAGAGGTGGAGGAGACAGTGCAGAGGCATGGACATAGAGCAGTGAGATGATGGAGGGGGGTGGTTGGGTATATGCTGGGGGCTCGGGGTGGGGGGTTGATGACAGCAGCACTTGTCTGGAGTGCATAAGCCAGCAGCCGTGGGGCCGAATGATAGAGGTCATTGGCACACAGATCTGTAAGGGCGGCTGGCTGTGATCAATACCACCTGATGAGGTGTCTGAGTTCCCTCTGATGTGCATCAAAATGGAATATGTTTTTCCTCCCTATTTAATCGATGGGAAGAGTGTGAAACTAATTGGGCAAAATTGCAGGGGCATTTATTGATTAATCAAGCAGAAAAATGAGGGGAGAATATCAGGAGCCGGGGCCTCAACATGAGAGGTCAAAGCGGCATGGCGCTTTGATTGGTGAAATAAATCGATATCTTGGAATCATCGGCTGGTGGGTAAAACTTGGAGGGGCATGAAATATTTAAAGGCGCTGTGGCAACAGCACCTGCAGATCTACAGAAAGCTGAATAAAAACAGACTGGCATCAATTTTGAATGCCAGACAGTCACATATACTGGAACGTACTCCTGTAGATGATGGGATTTTTCCCTTTGGAATTTTTATCTCCCTTTCCCCCCCGCCCCCATTCTTCTCATGTATACAACATTTTCAATATACAGTCAATGTGCTGCGCTTTGGAGCGGAGCATGCCTTATAGATTTCTGTATCTTTTCACCGCCATCATAAAAATCTCATGGTGCTGGCCCTGTTTTGCATCGCGGGAATGCGTTTGAGAATGGCTTTTGCATGGTGCAATGTCACAGTGGGGTCCTCTGAAGGACAGGAATTGTGAGTCTCTAATCTCTTGTCTCCGTGGCGTTGAACCCCTAGGGAGAGTTGGATCAGGCCACTTGATTCACTCTTTTAGTTCCACTGTGGTGCACCATACCATACGCCGGTACAAAAGCCATCTCCCTTGTCGGAGAAGATGAGAATAACATCGTTGGGGTTGAGGGGGTGGTAGTGCCTCCACAAACCGCTAGTCCACTGATGTGTTCCACATCAGAAAGCATTCACATTGTTCTGCCCTCAGTGCGCATTTGTGGAGATATGTAAAAATACGGAACTACAGTCAACATCACCTTCCCTATTCACTTTAAAGAAAATGAAGAAAAGATTAGAAACAGTCACCGACATTAGGAAGAGACAGAAAAAGAGAGAAAAGAGAAGAGGGGAGGCTGAATTTGGAAAACAAAACAGAAACCACAATGAAATCATTAGCGAGAAAAAAAAAGAGACAGGAAGAGAGCGATGGATTGGACGAAGGAGAGAAGAGGGAAAATCAGTGATGCCTGCTGAGGTCACCAAGGTGTCAGTGTGGAAGAACACTTTGTGACTTGCACACGTTATTTACTTAAGGAGATATTAACGGTCTGGAGGCTACTGGGAGGCGTTGATAAGTGTCTGGATCATGTGATGACCTCTCAGTGGCCTCACAATGCTGTTGATTGCCGGCTGGAGTCAGCAGGGAGGCTGGTGGTCTGGCTCTTACAGCTCCTCGGCTCTGAATGGCTGTCAGTGGAGAGACTTCAGGCCATATTATTCTGAGTGGAAGTCCATTGGGTCTTGTTGTTTTGACCCACTACAGTCCTGTTTACATACTAATGAGAAATTTACTCTTCACATAGCACAGGGGGCTGAACAGCATTAACGCTTCTCTTCACTTACTTGGTCGACACGTATACGGTAATCCATAAAAACACAGCAATTTGAACACGGGTTGCATATAAACTCTCAAATGATCAACACTGGAACATGTTTATGGATGCAACAGGCTAAAGTTGAGGCAAATCAATTGACTTTCAGATGCTTGTTAGTTTAGCTGGTGAGCTCGAAGGAACTGTCATACAGTGCTTATGTCCAAAATCAATGATTCCAGCTCATTTTGATCTGTGAACTTTTAGAATTTCCATAGATATTACGAAACTGTGCAACTTAAAGAGCACTTGTGCATCATTTTCCAGTGTATTGCTTCTTGGCCAACTGTGTAAAATGTCAGATATTAGCCTGAGGTGTGAGGTCAGGTTGGTCTGCACTTACTTCTCCCTTTTATTTTTTTTTGTTCATTGTCCATGTTGCATTTGGGATAAAAATAGCCCGATGCATAATTAGAATATGAATAGTACTGCAAAAATAGCAAATGATGCATAATGATTATACCGGACATGTATAGAGGCAGGACATGGTGCCGAGGCACTCAAATATGAATTATAATGAACAGTATGGCAGGACAGTACCATCGTTAAGTGCCTTAACCATAGTGGTTCTTTACTGTCTTTACTATGTCACGACCAAACGTTAGCGATTGGGTAAAATCAGATCCAATCGTATTAAACTTCAACAGAGTTCACGCCTCCTGTCTGAAATAAGTTCTCAATGGAAGAATGCCAGACACTCTATACGACAGTACGAGGGTTTGGTAAGACCGGGTAATTAGGTCTGACATAGGCCATTTTCAATCCCTGGGTGCTTTGTTAAGACACCATTTAGCACCTGTATGAGATGCACCTGGCTTTCAATTAGCTAGAATGTGAACCGAACGGCTCCAATAGTAAACGCACAAAGAAAGTGAGCCCGGTGTGTGGTGACGTAGTTTAAAAACAAAGGAGAGACACACATGGCGATGGGTAATTGATCGGCCCAACAAACATTTGTAACCTGCGTTGAGTTTCATTTTCACGTTACAAACTGTGTTTTTAGTCCCATATCCAATTTTCAAACATAGTAAAGTTAAACTGAACTATGTTTTTTTTTCCTAAACCAAGCTTTTTTTGTTTTACTTAAAGTATGTGTTTACTGTGACTGAAAAGTGATGCAAAGGGATCTGACAAAGATAAAATGAACAAACAATCCATAATGATGTTTTGCTGTCTGGAATGGATTTCACCACAAGGACTGACAATGGACTAGTACCAGCTCCCCTGAGGTGTTATTCAGGTAGTCATTAAACACACAAAATAGAGAAATAGCAATACATGGTACATACATGGAAGTGTCCAACACACACAATTACCAATTTCACGCTATTTTTTATATATATAAATAAGAGCTGCTTGGGTGACACCAAGTTTGAACACGTTTGACCAGTCAAGAGTCAAGGAAGAGCTTTACCCTGAGTGGCGTCTAACACTTTTGGACACTTTATTTGACAATCCCCACGTTACAGTGACTAACTCTGCCTCATGTTTGGCAGGTTTGCAGCCCTCAGAGCAGCCTCTAGCAAATCTGTGAACACTGGGAACTCAGGTCTTAGCAGGGCAATGGGGATGTAGACAGAGGAACTAGAAAGGCAGACCTGCATTTACAACCTGTTTGGGATTTGGCTATCGCACCGTGACTAACACCCCTGCTGTACCACATATGCTGCTGAATTTTAAGTCTGGCGTACTGCAGGAGGTATGGAGTTAGTAAGACCGGAGAAAAAATGCCATCTGTTAAATAAACAAACAACAAATATATCCCACCATCATTTTCCATGCAAGAGAAAAGAAAAAAAAACTTCTCAATCCTTAGAATGAATGCATGCCTTTACGCCTCAACTCCAGACGGACAATTATGTTTTATTCTGCCACTTAAAGTTTGTGAAGGAGCTCAGGATATTGCCCATAATATATACACAAGCAGGCTGCCGCCACAGGACCGCTGCTTAAACGGGCCCCTTGAGGGTCCTGAGGGAGGGAGGGAAGGTACCACCTGCATGTGGCTGCTCACACTGTATGTGTGCCAATTACTCACTGACAGACAGAGAGGGGAGCCTGACAGGCCATCGCCATTTGGCAGATGCCATGCACAAATGCTCCGCACCGACTCAACGTCAATGGACAGGGGCTGAGACGAGGCCTCGGCCTGACAGCTTGGTTGGACCAGGGCCAAGGAGGCAAATATAGGAGTCATGGCAGCGGTTAGAGGAGGGCGTGATGGGGATAGTGGCAGGATTAATATTACATTTGTCTGTCTAAAGAGTATGACAGGAGTATGACAAGCAGCATATGAATATTGGGGGAAAGTTTTGTAAGCCTGTCTCTGTTTGGAGCCTTAACTACTGAGGTAGGGGTAGACAGTGCAAGGTGAGGATATTAGCATGTTTTTGCCCAAGGCTGTGTGGTAGCTTAGTATTTGAAATTTTGATTTTACGTAAACCTGGCAGTTGTCATACAAGCTAAGAATAAACAGAGCAGCAAAAAACAAATAATGAAGCACATCCCGCCATCCCCCAACCCGACTGCACAGACACGCTCTCCATTGCTCTTTTTTCTTATTCTTTATTCTGGACCGAGTATTGAATTCATGGTTAAAAACTGTCAGACATGGTTGTAAATGTGCTCATTGTATCCTGCTATTGTTATGCAGATGAGGCAGCAACCGTATCCTTTTAGTTACAGTACCACCAGCACTAACAGACACGCTGCCAGTAGTTTCATGGCTGTAAAGACATTGAGATTCTTCGATTCCAGCCCAAATACGATTCTAATGAAAGATTTTTTTCATTATTTTCCAGGACAAAATCAACTACATTTTTTGAAGCTGCTTCCCTAATCTAAAAAGCAAGTCTGTTAAAAAAAACAAAACAAAAAAAAAAAAAACAGACCAACACTTGTTTATACTCCAGTTATACAGTGATGCTCAATGCTATTGAGAGTAAACAAGTGGAAAAGCACCCCAGACAGGCTCTTTGTTCAGGGTTCAGCTATTAAGCAATGCCACTGTGAGATCCAAAAGAGAGATTCAAAAGAGTGACACAAACAGATTTTTGTCCTGAATCAAAAGGGGAGCTCCGATGTGAATCCAAAACAGCATGTGCAGCCGTAAGATTGGGTGGAATAGAGAAGAGGGGACGGATAAGCACTCTTATCCTCAAGGTACTTCTGCATGCCAGTGTGAGCAGTGTGTTTGTGTGTGATGTCAAAAAAAGGGTAGAAGAATGAAAGGGCCTCCCCTGTGACACTGGCCACCTTTGTCATTCATGTTTCATATATGACATGGTTTACAAACAGACACACAAATGCAACAAAGAGGCTGGCTACTGCTTTGTCTACATGTCAGCGGCTCGATTCTCCTAGAAGCCTGGACTTGGGTTGCGTGACACCGGCGCAGTATCCCAAGATCCCTGAAGGCAGCCTTGGGACAAGAAGCTCATCATTGCTCCCTGCCTTCCCAGGTGAATGGCAGGAGGAGGTCATACTATAAGGAGGAAGGAGTGGAGGGGAGGTAATAGACCTGAGAATGGAGAATGGAGAAATATCCACATCTGCTACGGTGGCCACTCAAGACAGGCAGGGTGGAATGCGTGTGTATGTACACACACAGATGAGGGAGCTACTCAGATGGGCAGTTCTGTCACCAGCGATTACCCTCCTGCCACTCTGACATGGAGAGATTGAGGCCATATGAACGCCTCGGTAGCCCTAAGCGATGTTTAAGGGCAGGAGTTAGAGAGACGCTCCGATCGCTGCTTATGAGGGGTCATAATCAGATGTGAAAGCTGTCTTGTACGCTTCCAGGCAGCATTGTGGCAAAAAAAAGCCACTTGCTGTAATATTGATGCCTCTTTTCAGCGGGTTGCGCTAAGAGGATGGAGAGGAAATTGGAAACACATTAGCAACACCTGATAGCTCTGAACTCATACGGAGGGGCTCAGAATGTTAATCATTCAACTGGATTATCATCCCAGTGGGTGAACGATGAAGGAAAGGAACTAAATCGTAGCACTGGTGACTGCATGAAGAGATAGGGGCTTTAGTAAACATGTCCTGTACTGTTGGACTGATTACTGTGGGAAAATAATAGCGTTTAGTCTGCCTCCCTACGCCAAAATAGAAAAAAAAGAAGAGAGAAAAATAACACCACATATTTTGCTTTCATCAGGCACGCTGCAAACACTGTATTTCCATTTTCCCTGTGGCTTTGACATAAAAAATCTAAATGCAGACCGTGGAACAGGATGAGATGTTTTGTTTTGGATGCCTCTTTCCCAGGAGTTATCACAGTGGAAACTATTTATTAGCTAGATGCTGTGCTGGCTGGTCAGTTGGAGCTCTGTAATAGGTTGGGGGGAAATGCTTGTGGAACCTTTAGATTTATTTGATGCCACTCTCCGGTTTTCCAATCTAGTGCTTCTTGATGGGTCACAGAGAGAGGCGCTGAAAATAGCAGAGAGCACATCTCCAGATGAGAGGTGCCTCAAGGGTGACTATCAGGACTGAGGAACAGAAAGTAAGCACCTCACTCACATGCACACTCCAGCCCTCAGGGTCTTTGGGAGTGATAAGAACTGACAGTGGTTTGTGTGCAATGACTACTTCTGTGTTTTGTGATCCACAGTTACTGGGCAGCCGTCCTCATAAACATCACGCATCCACCATTGAGAACGTGAGCCAAAATGATCTCTTTGAATCAAGAGAGCAAGGGCTTTTATTTATCTAAATCAAGACATGGATGGTGTGCTGAAAGCTTCCAAAGCATTGTGATGGCAAATTATAAGCGTTGCAGAAAAAGCTGTAAGAAATCAATGTGGCTAAAAATATGCTCTGGGAAGATTTAAAGGGCTACAGCAAGGTGCGTACATCTTAACCAGCATGCATAATTAATATGTGCATTAGACACTAAATAATGGTTAATGAGTTCAATGTGCTGACCAGTAAAATTGCAATGCATCGAAGACAGTCGGATGAAGGTCTAGGCACTGTAATTTTGAATTGTTACACTGACGTACCTCTGTGAGATGCATTCATGTTGGAGTAATGGGTCACCTTATACATAAATTATGAGATAGCTCTCCTTTTTACATTACATGCAAATTGCTGAAGCTATAGTATATAAGTAGGTTATTGGAATGCTCACAATTTTAAATATTCTACATTGCATGAATGTAAAAGTTGACATCTATATAGCTGGAATTTCTACCTTTGCGTCCCATTAAGGCACCCGTGAGTATGCGGATTGCCCTGTAATGACTATGAAAAATCATATCAATTAATGACACATCACTGTCATTAATTTGTATATGCAAATACAGTGCACAATACCCACCATTTCAAATAGCTTAAAATGATAAATTCATCCCTATAATTATGGTGATGATTCAAGTCATTGAGCAAACAAATTTCATTAATGGATTAAAAGCTAAAAATGGTCTGTTATCCAGCACTTAGAGGGAGGGGATTAGCCAGCAACCATATTAGACTTATCTTCATATGCAAATGAAAATGATTAGCAATCACTGGTTCCCCCTGAAAGCAACAGCAGCAAATAAAGAAAGTTACTGAGGTCGAAACAATAACGGTAACTACTGGAGAGAAATTAGTTTTAACTAGGAGGTACAGTCAATCAAATGCTAATGTTAGCATTCCCGCTGATTTAGAGCTTGTCAGGTGAATCAGGACAAAGGGGAGCAAAGCTGAACACAAAGCAGCACAACTCGGCTGAAAAATTCACTTCCTGTGTATCCAACAGAAGCAACTACAGTGATAAACTATCTTTACAACGGGGAGGCTGTGAGACAATGGCTATTTTTTTGGCACAGATGACTGCATCAGTGCCATGCATCTTTCTATTGGCATTCCACTTATATTGGCTCCACAATGGCCTCTGATGGCTACCTGAGCTCGTATTTGGCTCTCTGTGCCTGTAGGCGGCGGTTGCTGCTGCTGCTGCTGTCGCCTTTAGCATCAAAATGCAGCACTTCCTCTCAGTGGAGCCGGGCAGCTGATAACCCTTATCTCATCTCCAGCAGCACAAGCTGTTGGACTGTGGGGGTGGGTGGGTGGGGTACACACTGTACCTTCCTGGTCCCTCCAGCTCTCTAACAACACTTTCTCTGAGGGTGAACAGTCTCTGAGGGCTCAATTTAGACTGTGGATAGTCACTCCTGCTTCAGATTAATGTTGTAGCGCAGGGCCAATTCATGGGGATTTGCTCTGGCATGTTCAGTAGGCTGTGTTAAAGGTCTTGGAGAAACAAACTCTGACACGCATGTAATGGTTAACCAACTGGATTCACTTGCATGAGCAGCCTAGTAGCCACTGGCTTGGTGGGGTATGTTCTCTCTCTCTCAGCCTCGCCATCCCTCTGATAAACCTTCAATATTAGACTCCAAAGTTTATCCTCAGATGTATCTGGCAGGTTCAAAATCTCCTTCAAATTGGATGTGCAGACAGACCCTGTTGTTAATCTCGAATTCATGAAAGAAAGCTTGAACGAAACCTTAATCCCCTAGCCTCGTTATAAAAACATCATGGCACAAATTATCTACAGTATTAGGGCATGGTGGAAGTTCTTTTAATCTCCAGGGGTCCACAAGGCGCTCTGACTCACTGAGCCCTGAGTAGAAAAACACACACCACGGGAGGACTCACATTGACTACTTGTCAAAGTTTCTTAGTGCAGCCAGCTCTAGAACGGCTGCTCTGATGCTACCTCTACCTTACCATCCACTTTCTGCTTTGAGGAACCAATACAGCATGGAGGAAAGCCACAGATTACTGGAAAGGATCAAGCGAAATGGGGAGAGGACACATCGCAAATATGAAATTTAATGACTCTGGCTCAGCATTGTATGAAAAATGAATGGATATCCTCTCGTTTGGTGGACTACATGTTAATTTCCCTCCCTTGGCGTTATCGAGACTCTAACATGTAGCTGCAATTTCTTTTCTTCTTGTGAGATTTTCTTGCTTTTTCTTTCATAAATAAGGCATATTAGGTTTGATTCAATTTAGGCATAGAGAGATAATTATTCATTTCAATGCAGGGAAATGATGACTTGGGATAAACTCAGTGGACTCCACCCGTAAGAAACTGGCACACATATCCCTTGTAGTCACTGTCCATATACTTACTAAACAATCAAAACAAAGGGAAGGCAATAAATGGTGTTTAATCCAAACATGCTGGGTCTACATCTGATCTACTTTGTGAAAACAGTCACATCAAACAAAATCTCCAAAAACTTTTGTGGATCTCAAGCTCCTTTATAGTGCTTTTACTGTTTAAAGGGAGATATGAGTGTTACAGCCGGAGTAAAAGTCATGAAAGCACTTAAACGTTTCATTTTTCTCTTCTGCCATATAACTAAGTGTAACATGCTCCAAAGCTGTGTTTGACAGACCAAACTAAAATCACTGATGCTCTCACATTCTAAAATCCTATTACTATGAAAGCCTCTTATAATTGAGTTAGAAATTTCACAGTCTATCACTAATCATGCACTGCACACATGTTCAAAGTCAGTTTCCATGTCAGACACTGTCTAATCCCTCCTTTTAATGTGGCCCATCCAACGGTCCCCTTCATTAGGGTGCCTATAGGTTCCTCTTTGCCTCTGTGCTGTAATGAAAGGAGCGTGTATGAAATAGGGTTGGAGAAAGTGTTTGCTCTGGAGAAAAACAGCAAAGTTTTCTCTCTCTTTAGACGGTGTCCTTATTAGGGCTTTTCTTTCCAAAGCAAGGTCAGAGCGTCTACCAACTTTCAGCTTTATTAGCCGTGGGCTTGTCCTCAGGCACTAAATGGCTCTCACGCAACACCACAGAATGCAACCTCTGATTGTGCCTTATGTCTCACTCTCTCTCCTTTTTTTCATGTTACGCATTAGAGCTTTCTCCCTCTCAACTCATCTTCCTCTCAGCTGCTTTCTGTATTGAAGTTTTCCCGCAGCTCGCCTCTCGCCTCTACCCAAGCAGCAGTATGGCTTCTCTCTCCTCCAATCCTCCTCATTAGATTCTCCCTGGATAACCTGAGAAAAAGAGTTCCTCTGTCTTCTTCTCCTCTCCATCATAGCCTCTGCCACCCCAACCACAGGATTCATCTGCTGGCGACGGGTGACCTTTGACACTGGCGCCTCGCAGGCAGGATTACCATTGAGTCCGGCTCAGGCTTTGTTCCTGGTAGCCGAGGGAGCAGAGAGGGTCTTTAATGAAATTCAAACTTTGGGCATGAGGAGCCACAGACATCTGAAGACCTTACTTCCCCCTCACCTCAGTCGCGATGTGTGGAGATCAAAAAACCTTGAGCCAAGCGGCATAGAGGAATGTTGCTCCACTCTGTGAATGCACAATGATGATGAGAAACAATGGGAGGCTTAGGTGAGAACCAAGGGTTTTTGAAGGACTCAAATATTCTTGCAAGTGCTGTCAATTACCGTTCCATTTTCCTCTCGCTGATGGCAGCCAGTGGGCTGAGAACGAACGAACAGTTAGGAAAAAGTTGAACTAACAGAAGATACAGCGGGGATAAAATAAGTCATTGCACATGATATAAGTTAACATCTCTCATTTTCATTTAGTGCTCTGGGAAATGCACCGAGGCCACTGGGTTTATCAGGCTGTCAGGCACATCTGTGAAGCCATCCATCTTCTCACTTGAGGTGCGGAGCCATAATAACTGTGGATTCCATATGTTTCCTTGCCTTTCCCAGATTGTGTCAAAGAAGTTTAAGTGTTTTCATTTCCACACAGTTCATCGCTGTGCACCACTGCCGGTGCAGGCTTAACTCGACACAAGGCACGCGCAGAGCAGCTTAGTGTGCAGTGTTTAAGAGAATCGCACCTCAAAATAGTGCAATCAGCTGTTCTTATGCTATACATATTTGTCTGCCTATAACGGATTACTGGAGATGCTTTAAAAAAAACACCTGGCAGAGTTAAGATGCTCATTTCTAATGACAGCTAATATATTTATGCCACCGGGTTAAGAGGGTGCTGTTAGTTGCTGATATACCGCTAAAGACAACATATAATCATATTACATTTATTGCATACCCTAAACATCTACAATTAGAGTATGCAATTCAATCCCTACAGCTGGCCCGGGCTTTTACTGTAAGACCTGTGTGAAATGTGTGATAATATTTTTCTATTGGAATTGTGGTTGGAAACTGTACAAGAAAAAAAAAATCTTGCCACAGCAACAGCTGTTGGGATTATGGTGCCTGCTGTACTGAGATCTGTCCAAGGGTTTCACAGAAACCTGGGCGTCAGTCATTCTCAAATCTGAAAACTAGTGAGCCACAAATGTAAATCACCATAAAACAGGTCAGCAAATCTTACAAACATGTCATAAAGGTAGTAAATAAGTAAGAGTATATGTTGCTTCATCATTGGTGAATTCAAATTTGTTTAAAGATCACGCCAATCATGACACAAAATCAGAATATCATTGTCTATAGTGCTGATGTATATGAAAGAAATATTATAAATCACTCCTTCCATCTTTCCAGCATCAGAATATAATTTATTTAGAAAAGACGTATGATAAGCTTCTCCAAACAATATATTGAGATGAGTCTCCAAAATCATAAAAAAAGAAAAAGAAAGAAAAGAAACACTAAATCTGAGAGGCCTCATCAATCATCAGGGGAGGGGGCTCCATAGCTTGGAGCCCTGCTCTGGTTTTGTCATTGACGAAAAATGGCTTTCCACAGAAAAAAATGAGCGAGATCACACGCACGCACACATCCTGGTCCTGTATTGATTTTTATGGCGGATGGTGGGGCTGGTGGGTAGTGGAGGCAATGCTCTCAGAGCAGATGTCTAATGGTGTTTAGAGACTCTCCACTTTATCAAGCCAGGCCAGCACTGACAGTTAGATGCTGGAGGGCAATTAAAATTAAAGCCTGCCTGATTAGAATATCATATTCATCTGGATGGTAATTACTATGTCTGGCTCCGTATAAATAATTAATTATGCAAAACCCATGCAGCTGCCACTGGCTAGAGTTAACTGACTTTCTGTCAACGTCTCACAGTTCTAGAAAGGATAAAGAGATTTGGGAAATAAGCTCTTTAGCCGCTATCTGGAAGCCCGCTGGGGTGTGCACGCAGCGCCCATTGAAACAGTGGCAGTCTGCCCTCTGTGTGCAGGTGGCTCCACCAAGACATTGTGGGGTTTCCTTTTGAAGATGTATTTAGTATTAAAAAGAAAACATCCTCTGTCTGACTCCTTTTCCTTCACTCACGCTCTGCTCTCATCCCACTTGGTGACATAGTCTACCCCTCCGTTATTTATCTTTTTGAAAAATGAGCACACATGTACTGCGTAACGCACCGTTCCCTTCCTTCTTTCTCTCTATTACCACCACATTAAGTGGGGACTCAGTAATTAGTCTGCATTAGTAATTAGTCTGCATTTCCTGCTTCTTGTTAAAACTCACTGATGTTTGATTGCATCATCTCCGTCTATACACACTGAAGTTCTTAAGCTTATCAAATCAACGTGTGTGATCTTATTCTGTTAATGTAACAGCTGATTACTGATTGTGCTTTAATGTTATATTTAGCCTTCTGTTCGTTTTGCAATGAGCATGTTGCTCACAGAGAGAAAGATTAGATTAGATTTACGTTTAGTTGCCAGTTTATAAGGTATACCCAACTAAACACACTCTGAACCACCATTTGGAGAATGCTGTTAAATTGCTTTATTCTGAAAGGGATGTTGTCAACATCATTTATATTAATGAGAGGAAGCTAAATACTATAAACACCTCTAACACAAAAACTGCACCACAAACTACAGTCTCCAAAATGACCATAAAGTTGATTCAATACCGCCCAAACCAGTATGTAAGTAAAACTGGAGCCAAAACCTTCATGAAGGAAGGGCTGGAGTATAAGAGTGCATTCTCCATGCTGAGAAAACACAGAGAAACTTGTGCAGCTTTTGCCATATAGTAAGCCTGGAGCACTTGTTGGAAAGCGAGATGTTTCTCAAATGACTCGAATTGAACTAACTTCTTTTGACAGAGAAACATACTGCAAATATATGAACGCAATCCAACTAAAATATACGCTTGCGCTGGTTTTCCTAGATTACCTCAATACAGACGTCTGCTGTTCAGGCAGTTAGCCAGACCATTAGCAGAGTACCACCCCAGAAAACGTGGTTCTACCATCCAACCGTCTCTTAAATATAACAAGGTGAAATTGCCAGGGTATCTTGTGTCAGAGGAGATAATTAGAAACACCAGTGCTGCACAGAGGGGTGGGGTGGTCAACGGGAAGAAGACACAACAGCCACAGGTAAAGCATGTGAAGTCTGAAGCATTCTTTCCTTATTAAAATTTCTAATCACGCAAAATATAAACAATTAGCAAATGTTTAATAAGTGGAGCTGAAATCATGTTCTTGGTGTACACTTCATTACTGTGACCTTCTCCAAAGACATCCATAGCTCACAAATTAGCTTCATGCTGTTAAGGACGTTAATATGGTAATCAAATGCAGAAGGTTATATAAGCGAGTGAAGGTTATTCCATTTCATGTGGGAGAATGTGGGAAAGGAAATTGAAAACAGAACAAAAAGACCTCAAGATCACTTAGTGTATTTATCAACCTTTACATGTCTCCCTGGTTACTCTTTTGCGTTTCCTCGCACAACGTTTAACCAAAGCTAATTGCAACATCATGCAAAAGGAGCGACGCTGACGAGCTAGAAAAGTTGGAGACAGCTGGGAAACTTACCATGCAGCATAAATCACGTGATAAACATGCGGGTGCTTATGACTGTACCATCCCAAAGTTTTCTGAAACCAAATTTGATTGGTGGGGAGCCTGTGCTGTATTACCTCTGAAACCACAATTGCAGCTCAGGGACCAAGTTTGCCTCCATGTCTGTAGAAAAAAAACATCTCAAATGGAGCAGCTGTGGATCTACATTAACGGGTTCTGCAGCTTTTATTTTACAGCAACAATAGCTTGATGTATAATTCAAGGGAAGACGGTAGAATCAAATAAACAATCACGCTCACTTTGTGTTTTTTTAGAGGCATGTACTGAGCCGATGGCCCTGTGTGTTTGCTGTTGTTTTACTAATGTTACCATTGATTTTAAGGTTCCAGTGACCACTGGGATAAGGTAGCTAATTATGTTTTACTTGATGTATGCATGTTTTCCCTCTTAGCCTCGAGGATTCTGCGGTGAGAGACGACTTGCTACATGCGTTCTTTGATAATCTTTTCACAGTGGGAGGTTTGGTGATTATGGAGATCTCAGGGCTGAAGCTGTGGGATACATCCCACCACTGTAGACTTGACTTGAAGACGATGCCCAAGTGGCTTGGGGGAAAAAAAATTAAGCTATACGATGATGTTTATAAGATGTTTTCAAACTGATTCATAGCTGTGATATAATACCCTGTGATATGTATTTTTCACTCTGCTTCTGATAAATAAAACTCTTTATATATCAACTTAACTCTGACTCTTAGCTTAGCAACAGGATCAAAGGGGATACTTGTATATGATCACTGATCAGTATACAGTTATAAAGAAACAAAGTTACTGGAAAAAAAAACCCATCCATCCATCCATTATCTACCGCTTATCCTCATATGGTCACGGGGGTGCTGGAGCCTATCCCAGCTGTCTGAGGGCAGAACCCAGGGTACACCCTGGACAAGTCTCCAGTTCATCACAGGACACATAAAGACAGACAACCACTCACACTCACATTCACACCTATGGACAATTTAAATAAGCCAATTAACCTAATCCCCATGCATGATTTTGGATGGTGGGAGGAAGCCGGAGTACTCAGAGAGAACCCACGCAGACATGGGGAGAACATGCAAACTCCACACAGAAAGGCCCTGGGCTGGGATGCTACAAAATGAAAAACATCTGTGGAAAAGTTCATTGAGCCGCTCTCATCCCTGGAAAAAAAGTCCACCTGCTACACGACATGAAGCACGGCATGAAGTGGACTGACAATAGACACTTAGGGACTGAAGAAACACTGTCGCCATGTTAAGCAACATACCGCCTCCTAAAATAAAAAGTCATCATACAAAAATAAAAATATAAAATACAGTAATGTAATAATGACATAATGAAAATTAATGAAATGATTATAATACTAGCCTGCGATGAAAAAAGAAATATGGTAGCTGGACACTATTGTTACTTTTTATAAACAAAAATAACAAAATAAATTAGAATGTGTCTTTAACTTTCATATTACCATACTTGGCAAAAAAAGAAAAAAGAAACAAACAAAACAAAAAAACAACTCAGCTCACAGTGTGATATATTGCAATTACAACACAGCTATGGAGTGTTGTTAAGCCTAACACAGAACAGATAATCACAACATATCATAACCTGCCATAAGCTAGAGTTTAAATGTAAGTTATATATTTGATATATTTAATATTTGGTTAAAATTTGAATGTTAGAGTCATACAGTTTCCCTGAGAGCTGGAAATATAGAATACATATTCAAATAGACATCTTCATCTTCACCAACTTTACGAAGCATTGCAAAAAGCTTGCAACACCAGGGGACACACACAGTGAAAACTGTGATGCACACAGCTGCAACAAGCTTGTTGTTGCCAAGTTTTGTGAAAATGGATAGATAAAGAAGAAGTGTTTAACTAAGGAGGAAATAAATCTGCTTTTGACATTTGAATATCAAAACAGAATGTCAGATATGCACACTTTATCGTTAAAGCCAAGCGTATTTAGCCAAATGCATTGTTGAGTCAACAATCTGCAAATCGCTGAACTATCAACCAGAAAATCAGTAAATATTGTCTTTTCTGTGCTCTCAATTCAAATGTAAAACAGCCCCATGATGGGCTCCATCCTAGCCTCTACAAACACTTCTGGAGGGGCACCTGGCGTTGCTGGCACACTGGACCTCACCATGGGGAAGGAGGGTGAGGTTTTGGCTCAGACTCTGTGCTTCTGTTTGCAAGGTCACAGCTGCCTCATTGGTGGCGTCTGGCGCCGGTGCAGCACATGTCCTCCGCTGCCATCCTGCAGGAGGCGACGCTTCCCAACTTCTTTTGTGATGGCAGTTTCAGACAACATGTTAGCACGTCATCGACCCAGCACACAATCACGCCACGGAGGGGGCTATCCTGTGCCAGCAGGGAGGAGAGGGATTACAAGCACAGGTGAAGGACTGGACTTGCTGCATATAGAGACGTATCCTACACATCAACGAGACAGATGACTTGAACGACTGGATCTGTTTATTCAGCCTCTGTGTTCATAGAATGACAGATTTAGATCTTTCTGACATCCACAGAAAAGAGAAATAGGTGTCCACCAACTCAGACACAACAACAGCTGCTGATAATAAGGTGTGTCATCCGGCTTTGCCCAGAATAAGACGAATGACAGTTATGTGAGCAGAGTAAAGATGAACTTCCCAATACTTCCCTTTCATTATCACTGCTATCTTTGGGCTCGGCACGGCACCTGCTGCGAGCAGATATTGACTGGAGGAACAAAAAAGGGGGGGATGTTAGGTGCTGGAGGATCGTGGCAACCGTCCACAGAGCACTTCCCCATTCCTTTGACTACATGTTGAAAGGCATGATTCCAGCCAGGGCTGGTGTGTGTGTGTGTGTGTGTGTGTTTGGGGGGGGCGTGCATTGGGAGGTTGTTTGAAGACTTAGGAAGGAAAGCTCAGGGAAAATAAATCAAGACTGTTTCATGTAAGATATGAGATTTGCATTGAGCCTTTTCAAATGAGCCTCTTTATGTTGGAAAATGACTGACAGTCATAATAACCGGTCGACTCGCAGAACCAGGAGAATGGAAATGGGCAGGAAGCCAAATGTGGTTTTCCTTTTGCGGAAAAAAACATAAACCTCCAAACTAAAACCCTGAGCACCGGACCAGCTGATTTCACTTTAGCACTGCTCATAATGTGGAGAAGAAAAAAACTAGGAGCTCTTCCTGTCCATAATTGCTACATATCCAGAGTTGAAGGAAGAAAAAAAAGAAATACGTTTTGTTTGCCCTAAGTGAAATAATTTCAAAAAAGTGCAGGAGGTCTCCCTGCTAACAAGATCATAAATTAGCCACAAGGAGAGCAAGAGAGAGTGAGGGGATAACTGGTGCTGGGTGGAGGGAAGAAAAATACTGGTGGACCATAGGTAGCTCAGAGAAAAATATCAAGCATAACATTATGACCACTGACAGGAGAAGTGAATAACACTGATTCTCTTCATCATGGCTCCTGGGATATATAAGACAACAAATGAACATTCAGTTTTCAAAGCTGATGTGTTAGAAGCAGGGAAAATTTGAGGAGGATTTGAGGGAGTTTGATAAGAACCAAACAGTGATGTCTAGAGGACTGGATCAGAGCATCTCCAGAACTGCAGCTCTGGTGGGGTGATCCTGGTCAACAGTGGTCAGGATCTATCAAAAGTGGTCCAGTGAAGGACCAGTGGTGAACCAGAGACAGGATCATGAGAGGACAAGGATCACTGATGCAGATGGGGGGTGAAGGCTGGTCCTGGTGGTCTGATCCAACAGACCAGAGAAGTTATTGCTGCTGACTGAAGATAGAAAGGAGTCAGAATATACAGAGCAGAGCAGTTTGTTGTGTATGAGGCTGTTTAGGTAGAAAAAGCTGGACTGTCACAATATGAGGAAGGTAGTCATAATGTTATGCTGGATCGGTGTATGTGCAGAAAAGCCATAGATGTGCTTATTATGTGTGGCTGTGCATACATGTTTGTACACTGTATCACACACACACAAAAACTTTGATGCACCAGACTGTGACTGTGAGACAGAGCCCCGGTTGATACAACGCTTCACTCACATGCTGTTGATTCCAATTACTGCAGCACCAACACGTTTGAGATACACAGAGGAACAATGTATTCGCAGCCTGTGTTGTAATTTGATGCCCTCTGGAGTGGATGTGTTGTTGGTAACATCATCCTGTCGCAAGTGTCAGATCAGTTTGAGGCAAAAGGAGCATTCAATTTCCAGCGGCAGAACGGGGCAACACATGACCGCCGAAACACATTGTGTTTCATCACCGAACTCTGTGAGGTGTTGCGGGAAAAATGAAACGGGAGCAGGCCTGCTAATTGAAGCAGTCATGCTTCCTGGTTTCCATTAGGGTAATTGGCATATCTATTTAGGACGTACATATTTTGTGTGAAAATGTGCAACTGAGCCGTAAAATGGCGTATGAAAGCTATGTAACGTGCCACAGTGAACAACTACTAAGCCATCATTTCATTTTTTTAAACACATTGCCCAACTTATTATCTGCAACCTGATCAGGGCCTTAGTTACCACTGAAAACACTGAGCTGTCACCTGTCATTTTTCTGTGAATCTGGGGGGATTTTATCGAACCAAAACACAATTTACAGTGGAAAGACACATGTTGTGTGTTAACAGGACTTTTTACAGCTAATAAGCTGTGCTTGAGTAAAGAAAGGTGCTAGGTTGTGTGCATAAGGACAATAAAAATAAATCAATAATGATGGCATAATGACTGATGTTGTCCAAGCACAATATATATTTTGTCAATAATTGGGTTATATCATTGGAAACTAAAAATAATAATGGCGATAATATTAAGGTTGATTAATATTTTATGAGCATGTGTGGTAATAATAATCATATTTTCTTAATTTGCCTGGGTTAACACACTATTGGTATAATAAATTTAACTCTTAACATTAATGATGACGGCGTCACATTTACTGCAGGTGCCAGGATCCTGCTCTTGTGTATGCTGACTTGAACATCTAAATGGAATGGTGCCATACTTATTAATGTTATTAGTTGCACCTGTGCTTCTCCTGGTCCAAATGGCCGCTGTGAGGAAGAGGTTTGCTGCCAAATGTCCAACTTTGGCAGTTTAAAAGTAAAAACCATGAGTCAGGGCTGGAATTTTTATGTTTATGTAAGGCAGTAGGGATAAGTAAGGCATGCCCTTGTGCTGGAAATATGCACATCTTAATTGTTTTCTCTACGGGACAGTAGAGCAATCTCTTTAAAAGATGTGTAATGTGTTTCTGTTCTGTCAAAGCTATCCATTATTGTGAGTTTTCTAAACAACTTTGCTGCCAATTCCAGAGAGCTGGCACGCTCTGCCGTGTCTTGGCTCATCCGTGCATTCCTTGAACACTTGGTGGAGATCTCCTATCAGCGGTCACCTGATGTTGGTGGTCTAATTGCTGGGATGACCCTGTGGAAAAACGGGCGTGGTGCCTCCCCGGGTCTTTCCCATCTGCTGTGTACAGGGTGTTGAGCATTATCTAGCAGTGTCCTTGAGCAGAAGCAGGATCAAATAAACTTTGTGACCAAGGATACAGATAAACAGAGGGATTACAACACGTGAGCCAAGAACGAAACATTTGGCTCGCATGGTGGAAAAGGTGGGTACAAGGATTTAAAGGAGCGTTAGAACTGCATTACACTATTTGACCAATAGGGGTCACAGAAACTCACACAAATCGAACCTGCAAATAGTCTTATCTGCCTATTTAAGATGCCATGAGAGGTTTTTGACAACTAGTAGCATGTTGGAGCGTGCTTTTATGGGTGGGTCCCATACAACTCCATTGATAGACGGTTGGTGGCAGTAAACGTTAATGTAAAATATGCTAATCTTTTCATATTAAAAAAAATATGGTAATTAAAAAAAAGCCAAGAAAATCATTCAACAGGTTTGTTTGACTTCAAATACACACAGTCCAAAATGCTGCCTAACTGAACCATAAAAGCAGCATTTTACTTTCAGTAGCAGGGGTTAAGAACAGATGAAAAAGATTAAGAAGAATAAATGGCCTTGGTTACTTGGTGGGTAATCCCACCAGCCTACCCACATGCTAACGGACGCTCTATATTCATTACTTTTCAGGATGACAGCACAACCATTTCTTTTGAGAAGTAAGCAGTTCAAAAGGTATGCTGATGGCATGTGACTGAAGGAAATAGGCACCTTTGTGTTGCGGCGGAAACCATTTAAATAAAATGTAGGTTGAAAGTGATCTGCATGTCGGCAACACAACCCTGTCACTCAGAAATATCATCACCCACACACACACAAAATATCCACAAGCAGACCATGTGCTGTAATTGTTTCATAATTTTGGCAGAGTTCAACCTTTTCTTTAAGCAACTGTACATTTCCTGCTTAAGACTGCCATTGTGCAGCTCGGCTACCCTGTTCTTTTCTCTACACATGTGGAGGCAGCTATCTGAAGCGTCCACGCCGGTGGATTATTCCACTAACCACCAATCCTTTTTGCAACAGTTGAGAGGATGAGAGCGCCTGTTGGATCACCTCCAGGGCCTGCTGGTGCCTCGTCTTGTACTTCCCTTCCAGAGCAGCTCCAGGCTGGGGCCTCAATCCCCCATCTCATCATCCACTCTGTGCCATCTCTCGATCCAGGCCACACCCCAGCAGCGACTGGCACAGGCAGCGATCTGAAGCCTTCTAAAGGCTGAAGGGGAGAAACTGCAGGCCCAGATGGTTTTCCTTTATGCTGTTCTGTCCGTCTGTTTGTCTGTCATCCGCCAAGCGGAGCTTCTTTGCATCTGCTTTCTGCTCTGAAGATCAGCTTGCACCTGTCAGGACAGTGCAGGTGGAAGTACTTTTAACATATAGTGAAGGGGAGCATGCATGCCACACACTGTTATGTTAAGACACAGATGTGCAGCCACAATTATCACATGTGCATATATGCAAATACAAACATATATGCATGTTTAAGCATAAAGAAACACCTGCTGTTAAAAATATAGCGACACACTCCCACATGCATCTAGTAGACACTAGTACTGTATCTGGTCTCTCACATACAGTGCACACACAAGCTGTGTGAGGTCCATCTCCATTCACTCGATTAGAAGAAGGGCCCCGGAACGTTCCACACACATGCTAATGCCTAAACAGCCGAGACAACAAAGCCAATGATGAGGAGGATATGGCACTCTCCCTCGCACGAGCAATCAGCCTGCAGGAGCTTTAGTTTAGACCATGCCTAATCACACAATATGACTGACGGGGAACATGGTAAGAGTGAGAAATAGATGGATTGGTAGGAGAAGGGGAGTGAAGAAAGTTCAGATGACTGGACAAATGAGTCCACGCTCACTGACAGCCAGTCTCAGATGCCCCTTCAGTCCACTTCTCACTGGTTGTCTAAACATAATGAGGTTAATGAGTGGACATGGGAGTCATCTCCGAAGCGACTCTCTGTGGACGAACCTCCGTGAGTACAATCACACTTTCAAAAACACAGTGCACAGTCTGTGCAATTAACACAGAAGACTGTTAAATCAATTCTAGGAAATAAGCTCGAACAAAAAGGACACAAGCAGGGAGGGTGTAAGAGGAAATATGTGAATAGTTTAATAAGCTACAGTTTTAGGCTAAGATCCCACTGGTGTGTATTCTCAAACAAACTCATTTAAAGCTGATTTATATGCAATTTTTTTAGCCGAGACCTTAATGCCTCCACCAGTCACAGTGGGAATGGACAGATTGGCTTCTAATGGTTATCCGATACTATGCAGCAGTATACCTATGTGTTGTTTAATAAGGTGAACTGACCTTTCATCATGGTTATAAATCAATGACATTCTTTCACAGTGAAGCACTGCATGCAAATGCATAATATTATCTTCCCACACTTCCACACACACACACACAAAGGCAACATATTCACAGGAAGTCAAATCTAAAGGTGAATATGCACGTTTCAAGGCCTTGCGTTTCTACGTGCAAGCTCCTCGCCTTTCAAACCACACACACACAGCCTCACAAACAAAGCACTTTCAGCCAAGTGGTCAGAGACGAAATAAAAACCAATTCATCTCCTGTTGCTTCCGTGCAGTTTGGGATAAAAAGGCCTCCCGAAATTATCTCGGTAAGTGGAGAGAGGTGAAGCAGAAATAGATGAAGCGAGATTGCGTTTGATTGCAGGTAAATGCTAGATGTTTGTGTTCAGGGCCTCTGATGTAGCTTTTGAAAGAACCTGCTGGCCTTTCATTCTGTGATTCAAATTCTACTGCCAGAGCGTAATGGCCGGGGTACAGCTCTGTAATGAAGGCATTACCAACAGCAGAATGGAGTAACAACTGTAACGTCCAGATTCCACTCATTTACCTCCCACATAATACTTCACCTCGCCCCACAGCAGCAGCAATAACGGTGGAATCACAGCGAACGCAGTCTCGTCTGTCACAGAAAACAATATAAAAACAATGTATTTCTTATTACTCTGTCTCGCTCGCTGCCGCTCTCTTTTCTCCCCTGCTTGATCGCTATAAGTACAACCCTAAAGCATGGCGGAGTGCCTCCATCTCAGACATAAAGTGCCGGGGCTTCTTCCTCCTGCTGCTGTTCATTCTCTAAATCGCAATTTATTTTTGCATCATCAACACAAAAGGAGCAGCGATAAACACTCTCTGTGCCTAGACATACTTTCTCCTCATGGGCCCTGCCACGGGCCCAGATGGAAACATAGGTCCACACACCGCTGTGTGTCTCATTGAGAGTGTGTGTATGTGTGTGGAGGGTAGGGGGGGAGTGTATTTGGGATACGTTCCCTGCCTCTCTAATAAGCCACAGGCTTGATGCCACTGCTCTCCTGCATGGGAGGAGATAAGAACTGGCAGAGCAGTGGTGCACGCACGCACACACACACACACACACACACACACACACACACGCGCGCACACACACACACACACACACACACACACACACACACACACACACACACGCACACACACACACACACACACACACCAACCAACCACCACTGCCGCACATGTGCACCTACACACACAAGTTACAAAGGCAGACCCCAATGAGGTAACGTTGTGATTACAGATGCAAGAGCACAGACAGTGCAGTGGGAATATGAGGTGGAAGGAGTGGGAGAAAATAACAAGTATTAAGTCCACCGAGACGGCATTAAAAAAAGCACAATGCTCCGCTTGCTGTTCAAAAAGAGTGAGGCTACTGAACTGAGGAATTTTTTTCCATCGTGCAGCCTTTTTTTTTCTTTAAAAATACCACACCAGCAAGTCTCACCCCACCCTCATTTACTATCTTTCCTTTTTTAAAATATATAAATATATTTTTACATGCTTCTGCAACAGTAACAATTACCTTATTGAGGAGGAGAGAGTTTTTGAATTTGTGGGGGGCAAAGGGGTTTCCGTTTGCATATCAAACCTTGTTTTTCAGGCCACGGGGGAATTGAGTTCTCGTCTTTAATTGTTCAAGATTAACCCCATGCAAATGGAGCAGATGCCAAACTCCAATAAATCAGCACTTAAGAGAGCCTACATCTGTGGAAGACATTGTTATGAAGGCCAATCCAAAGCCTCCACACCCGGTCGCCAGTAATTGCGAAACTGTTGCTTATCCATCTGTGGCATGCTTTGTAAAGGAAATAGAGGAGTCAGCTATTATATTGGAGGGAGGCTGAAGTGCTACTTTGCTTTTGTGGAGAATTCTATCACCTCGTTAGCACATTCACCAGCGACTGACCATCAGCTGTCAGCCATAAAAATCAGCTGCCCGAAGGCCTGTCTGTCACTCTACTGTCTTTCCTCTCACTGTCTGCATTCACTTGCAAATGCTTTGGTAATAGACTAACAATCAAGCTTCTTACATAGCTGACAATGGTGACCCCTTATCAGCCAAAGTGTAAATGAGCTACCTGAGTGGAGGCTTTAAGCTTCCCTCTGCATATGTCAAACAGAACTGAAATAAGAAAAAATACACATTTATTTGTTAAGAGTCAGAGTTGAATTCTCTATTTATAAAGGATTGTTTTACGGGTCGTGATAAAATAATGAATAATGAATAATATAGTTCTCACAAGGTTGGGTTACAAAGTGAGCTGTGATGTGGCTGAATGATTAATCTGTTGTCACCGAGCGCTGCAGCGTGGATATTTTATTGATGATGACAAAGCTTCAGTTATTTTAAAATTTCAGGATATATGCAACACAAACGAATACAGTTTTCACTCACCCTTGCCATTTTATCTCACCACACAGCAGAGCAGCTCCATTTATAGTGAAGAAAATGGCACAGGGGTGAAGTAAAAACCTGTTGCTGTCATCTGGTTGTACTCACAGTGGAGCAGATCTGGGCAAACTACAGTACTTCAGTATACTAAGCCATTCAGCTTTATGTCCTTCCAGATGGGCAGCTTGTAAAGAGCCAGAGGCATCCAGAGAGATGCTGGTTTTAAATGCAGAGCACTCTAGATTAATGCTTACATACTGATTAAGGTACATTTGTGAAGCGTAGCTCACACAGCTGAGTGAATGTAATTGGCATTACTCATAACCTAAATAAATCAGATTTGTAGTGGTGAAGTATGTTGTTTTGTGAATAGGCTGATCTAATTGATACTTTGGCTTGCTTCTCTGCTTTTAGGGTCAAGTTAGTAACTGTTTTATGGGCATAGTTCTTTTTCCAGATGTGCATAAAGAGATTTGTTCCTGTGTGTGTGGAGCTGCTACAGGTTATTCAAACACAAACTTATTTTCTTTGCCTGCTCGTCTACGGTGGCTATTTTTTGCCATTAAATTTTGTTGTTTATATGAAGTTGACTACTGCTGCCTCTGTCAGAAATCTCTCCATACTCAACAACGTAGCAACTGGGTAAAGATTTAATCCCTTTTACATTATGTTAACTGACCATGTAAACAAAGAAAATAGACAGCTTTGCTTTGAAAATAACACAATAACTATATTTTTTCCATACTGATAGAAATCTGGGAAAAATAATCAGTTAAATTCATATTTATCGTTGTTTGTTGTGTGTTTTTCTCTCTTTTAGCAAATTAATTCCACACTGCAGTGGGGTGGAGAGTGTTGGTAACCCTAATTGTAAATAATGATGTAAGAGGTGCTGGATTATTTACATGATATAATCATGTGTATTATTACAGTCATCATACATCACATAAATACCGGTGTTTGCTGATTTCTGGTCTATTGCTATATACACATACACACTGTTTACTTATCTATATTAATTATAAGTCCCACACATAAATTCTTCTAAGACACAGCTAGCGACTTATTTATTTGACATATTTTTCTAGTTATTCGCTTGTGTCACTTGTTATTTTATTCAGGCTGTTATTGTAATTTTGCTCTATTCACTTTGCTACTGCAACACAGTAAATTTCCCCGTTTGTGAGACGAATAAAGGATTATCTTATCTAATCTTGATTTACATTGAAAAACCCCTCAGTGCAAACAAGAAAAGACATACAAGAATGCTGAGAAAAAAAGCCTAAAGAGGTAAGGTGGAAATCGAGTGCTAACAGAGAGTAGTCAAATAACAGGCATAGGTCCTTTGAACTGGTGTGTTTACTGTGAAGATACTGTGTAACATGTATTAGTCTGTATACCTTGCACCAGTGTCTTTGGCAGTAGACCATTTTAAGGGCCATACTGACAGTCTAAAGCAGGGAAAATCCCCCTCAGGAATTCCCCTAATACCAGAACCTCTGAGAGGGCTGGAAGGGGGAGAGCAAAACTGAATGGTCGTAAGGAGAGTGAAAACAGAGGGATTGAGGAGGAAAAGAGAGCTGCCCAGAGGAAAACATACAGGGGGGATGAACAGTATATAGACAAGAAGAAGCAAGAAAAAAAAAAGAAATAACATAGATTTTTTAGGATTTAGTAACTGAGCCTCATTGTCAATATTCTCAGGTCTCAGAACCAACCTGGACATCAATTTGAGGACAGAGCGGTCAGGTAGAAGGAAACTAGGCTGTATCATTTCTTTAGATGGGGAAATATTTCTCTGTAAGTAAAACAGTACACCACTGTGTCTCAGTGATACTTAGTGACTCAGCCGCCAACACAACTGACTCATTGAGTATAAAAAGAGAGAAAGCGATTAAGACTGGAATAAAAAGACATCACTGATTAGAGGGTAAGGAGGAAAAAAAGGGTGCTCGAATGTCAAAAAGACCTTAATGATTTAAGAATGTCATTGCATATGGCTTTTTAATTGAATGTCATTACATCCAGAAACCATGTCACAAAAAATGAACATTATAGCATATGGGACCATCAGCTAAACCATATGAATTATCTCTATGAAATGATTAAGCCTTTTTAGATTTTATTCCAACTCTTTAAAGCTGCATTCAAAACCACTTCTCAGCCTGTATGTTTTAATTGCGTTGAACATTAGCAGGTTCGATCATTTTAAGACAAGGTCAACGTTATCAAAGGGATTTGTTCAGCCTGTTCAAGCCCATAATTTGTTTTTTATCACAACCACGTCTTACTTCGAACTTTAGTTTGAAATGTCGACTGTGAAATCTTTACAGCCTGTCTGCCCCTACATGGAATTAAAATCTGTGTCTTATGTGTGTGTGTGTCCTGTTTCTGTGCCCATGTGTTGGTGTTTTCTGTGTATATTCTGGTGTGAGGATGACGTCCTCTCTGTAGTGTGTGGCAGAGCTCAGCACAGCCAGCCTCAACCCTGGCACAGGCTGCTGCCAGCGAGAGTAACAGGATTGAGCCGGCTCCCTCTGCAGCTGTCAGGCTCTCTGAAAAGTGGTCGCGGAAACCTTCAGAGGGGTCCCGAAACACTTGTGGGGCTACACGACGGCTGCCCCGCGGCCACCGTTACACAAACACAGATAAATACAGACGCTTTGTTATTGAGGTGCAAAGCAGGCTGAATAAAATTCACACAAGCAGATTTGTCCCTCTGCATAATACGCTTAGAGTGGATTTATAATAATGTGCTTAAATACACCTGATCCTCCTGTTTATGCCCTCATGCCTGCTGATACAGCACATAGTCTACACCATCAATCTATCCCATTCATCACGCAAAGAATTTGTTTCATCAATATCCAATATTCACATAAACTTAATACTTCTTACAAATCTCAATAGCATTAGGGCCTCACCATCGACATCGCTACTTACAAATACAAGTATTTTGAGTTAAATATATAGAGTATAGGCTCTGTAGCCCATACTGTAGCTTGGTCGCATGTTCCTGAAAAATGTAAATGTAATCTGTATCTGAAATGAGGTTCCCCCTGGAGTCTGAGCTAAAATTTTCTGGTCGCCCTTCATGATTTCGTCCAACTTGGCCTATAAAATGTTAGAAAATAGTGAAAAACGTCCGTCCAAATATTCTCGATGTTCAGGGTGATGATTTTCAATAACTTGTTTGGTCCAAAACCTGAAGATCTCCACTTTAATGTGATATAAAATGACGAAAAATAGAAAATCTCCATATTATAGAAGCTGAAATTGACATTTTATGCATGGAAATGACTGTAACTATCGCTTATCGAAATAGCAATTATTTTCTGTTGGTCAACTAATCGATTGGTCGATTAATCTATTTATGGACTAATCCTTGCAGCTCTAGAAACTAATTTTGATGGTCTTCTGTAGGTCATACAGAAGCATCACTATTAAATTGAGACCATTTCATAACTAGTTAAAAGTTCCTCATAGTAACTTTCAAGAAATCACTCCTCTTCTCCTGCTCACTCCTCTTCTCCTCATTGGTAACACCATCTAACAAACACATCATCCCATTCAAATCGTCTGCTAATCGAGATCACCGCTCACAAACAAAGTCAATGAAAGTATGTAAACACAGCTACTGTGGGGAATATACTTCTAAACTGATCATGCACGATGTACCCACCCAGGGTTGTGGTGGTGCTATCAAGGAGTTTAATTGGACACTGAACTATGAAATCAAAAGCAGGACTACAGCAGGACTCCCCTCAACCTCATAAATCCAGCTTTATGCTTGTTAAAAGGTTTGCTGAACTATACAAAAATATTCCTTGAAAACGTATACAGGAGTTTGCCAAAATTTAAAAATCATTCAATCCCTCCTACAGTAGTTCATGATAATAAAAACTTCTCTCCCCCGCTGTCCAGCCAGAAGAGAGCAAGTGTGAAATCGTTGACTCATCAGTTTTGGCAAGACAAAAAAAAAAAAAAAAAAACAGAGAGTGATCAGGGAGCAGGCAGCTCATAGACACCTCGGAGCCCTGCCTTATGTCGAGGCACCCGTCACCTTGCCAGCTATTTCCTGTTGCAGCGTACACACACTAAATGCCTCGGACTCCCGTCCCTCCAATCCTCCCTGCATCCCTCCTCCATGGGGCCCCTTTGGCCGTCATGCATATCAATGCTTTATGAGAGGTGGTGGTGGGGGGACGAAGGATTGGGGGAAGTACAGAGGCAGAAAAGGCATGGAGGGAGGATTGGGCAGTGCACTGAGGCCTAGGCAACAGTCGGAATCAATCAAGTCTGCAGGATTACTGCTCCACTGAGTTGTGATCAATAGATCCTGAACACTATCCCCTGCTAGGAGGGCTGACAGGGTAAATGAGGGCCCGAAAGCTGCGTCCCACCCACCTCCCTCATCTCATCCCAGTGCTCGCTCTCTCTCCATTGCTCCCTCCCTTCTGTCGCCACCCTTCCTTTGGTTAGTCTTTAACAAGGAAAAGCAAAGAGGCAAAGATGCAGTTTTTTGTTGGTAGTAAAGAGGGCAAAGACTCATTCTTGGTCCAGTGGTTTTTAACAATGCCAGAGGAGTGTTGCATATTCAGCTGAGAGGAACATCTAGCCTCTACCCTGGAGCTTTTGTACCTCTGGGTGCACTGCTTTCTTGTTTTAGAAATACTGGAGAAACTTTGTTTTTTGGAGGGTGAGGGGAGGTAATGATGAAAAAAAAAACAACAGACAGACGTGTTTGGTCTTCCAGATCAGATTCTTAGAGTGTACTGCGCACCCAAGAGATGCTCAAAATATTGAACATTTCAACACTTGGAAGACAGATTTAAAAAAAAAATGTCAGAGGAAAAACAAAAGATAACAAATACAGGTGATGTCTTTAAGTCAGTACTGTGGAGGAGATAACTTTGTTGTTTAATATTCTGAGGATTTTTGGTGAAGACAGTTTAGAGCCTTGTGATATTCAAATGATACAGGCATCTGATCTGATGAACAAAGTGTTTGGCTGATTGACAGGACGGTTTCGGGCCTCGACACCAATCTCCTCGGATGTCAGCAACGATGACTTGAAAATTTTGTTGAATGAGATCACCCCCTCCTCCCTACTTCCTTGTTCTGTAACAAAACATACACACATCCCCCTGTGTGACCAGCAGATGGCAGTCCTGTTATCCTGATGCAGCTGTGTAAGGCTGAGCGCCTGCAGGCTGAGTTTTGGACTGTTCAGGGTTTAACTATGTGTAAAAGTACCCCAGTTCTCAAATGCCTGACGGCAGAGGGGGAGAGAGAGGAAAAGAGAGGCTGCCCAAATAACAGGTTCCCTGGCCCTGAGCCAACAAACTCACAAATGCTCACACATGCTGCAACATAACAATAAAGCACACTATTCTTCTGTTAATAGGCAATCTGTGTTGCCATGAACATTTAGTCAAATAACTGTTACTGCTGTGTAAATGATGTCATAGGCTTGTCATTGTCTGTAAATTATGTGGCTCTCTTTGACGAGCCTAGTTGTCAACGATCCACCTTTTTCACAATGTGACCGAGTCATCCGCCTTCCAGAGTCATAAAGTAAGCAAGATTCTGAGTGGAGTAGCAGTATATATATACGTGTGTATATATATATGTATATATATATACATATATATATACACACGTATATATATATATATATATATATATAAAATGAAGGCATTAATTTGTCTTTCTAAACTCTACTACATCAACTTGAGTGTCAGTGTCAGTAAAAGCTTGAATACTAAAGAAGCAGAGACATTTCACAGGACTACACAGCAGCACACTGACTCCAGATGAGCAGGACATGAAAAAGAAGAGAAGAAAGCTTAACTTCATTACTGTACTAATGAGTGGAGAGGAAAAAAAACTGACCCTGGCAACATAGCTTACCTGCAAAATTGTAGCAGTAATACCTCTGGTCAGGTAATTAGTTATACATTAATACACAGATGATCCGATCTCCCCAATTAGGGAACAGCAGCGCAATGACTCACTGGGACTCAGCTGTCAGATTTATACCACTAAGTGAATCTGATCTGAACACTGACACACTGCATGGTTTACTACATCACAGGGAAAAGAAAACTAACACACTAAAACAGAAAAGCAACTAACTAACACACAAATTAAACTTTTACGCTTTCCAAACTAAACTTGCTTGCCTGGTTACCTTTTCTCTAAAATAGTCTGCTCTGTGAAAAACAATTACCCAGCCATGCCAGTGCATCTCACAGGTCAGCAATGGAGTGTGAAAATGACCACAGCTCTCTAAAGAGTAGGCCATGCAGCTCCTAGCAGGAGTGCAACTGACAGGAGAATGAAGATCAACGACAAAACGTTTGAACTGAAATAAAATGAGCTTTTGTTCTTCTCTTTTTAAACAAAACCACCATTGTTCCTCTACAGGTGTTGTCTTAAACCCCGTCCCCTGTGCTCAGAACACATTTCACACAATCAGCATTTTACTGCAGTGTAGGCGTACGTAGAATTGATGGATGGAGAGTTACCTCATTTGTGTGTGAAAAGTGCAGGCTTTAAGAGATGCCAAGAGTGAGCCACATTTTCATTCACCGGGCTTTGGGATACACTAAGCAGAGACATGCAGGAAAGGAAATAATGCAGCGGTGATGGTTTATGTGGCCATTTATTTGTGCATTTCGTGTATGTGGATCTGAAGTGTGTGGAGCGCTCTTTCTGCAACGCACTGGAGGCTGGATTTGTTTCGTCAATGACATGTACACTTAAGGGCTTATGGGTGAAAGCCTGAAACTTAGCCAGAAATAGTTAATGAGTGCTTGTGTGTGCCATTAGCTAAGCCAAGACCAAAATACATGCATTATTCACTCACAAAACAAAAAAAACAAACTTTAATGGCATTCTACTTTATATCCCAGGCCTGCGCTTATCAGCACCGGCGCACGACTCATACTGTACTGTAGGATGAAAAGTCTCTCAAGAAGGAGTGCAATGCTCCTTCCAATAAAGACAGAGATGTAATGGCAATATGCTAATCAAATTGCTCACATGAGCCTGTTCTTCCGCTGTGTTCCCTCATGTCTGGCTGATTTGCAAAACACAGTCATGCCACGCAGCCGCCGCAGCGCAGTAGATAGGTATGATCTGAGGCGGCTTGAATGGAACATAGTGTACTGTACCCGTGGGACTCTGCAGGAAGCATCTATAATGTGCAACAGACAGGACGGCAGGCATGTGTTGCTGGCTACATATTTACACTCATAGTATAGAAATGCATGGGCCAACTTGGCATGAAAGCGTAACACACTGGCAATCTTTGACTTGTTGATACACACACATGGAGATACACATGCATCAACTCACAAACACACAAAGGCTCACAAATGCACAGGGTCCTCCCTGAGACCACACAGCCTCCATGCAGAGATCCCTTTCATCTACCCCTATTGACTACTGTTATATCCTGTGGCTTGATTGGACCACACCAGACAACATCTCACATCGTCTGTATTCCTTCCTTGCTCACTTGCACCCTCCCTCCTCTCCACAGCTCCTCCTGTGCCCCACCAACACCCTCCTTGTGTTTGCCTTTCATTAGCTTTCATCTCTCCAGCTTATTGAACTCCACCACTGGCACCAGAGTGTGATGCTTTGATGGTGCGGCCGCTCCTCAACATAAATCCATATTTAGCCCCCCCTTCATTCATATTTCCATGCTAACAAATGATTTGCAATGTCTGCCATTCTTAGGGCACAATACAGTGTTCAGTCTACGCACTGCACGGATCTGTTCACAGGGCCCCATGGGCTCTCAGGTATGGAGGAGACTTTACATGCCCTCACATAAATTCAGTTTTACTTTATGTATCTGCTCAAAAGAAAGGCTAAAATGTTTATATTGCTGTCTCACCTCCTCTCTATGATATACATCAGGCAATATGGAGAGAGAGAGAGAGAGAGAGAGAGAGATGTATAGGCCTTGTGGGCAGGTATTTTAAGGCGAGCTCAATGGGGAAACTCAACATATATTGATACACATAAACAGCATTCCTCGTTCTGTTTGCTTTGAAGTACTGCCTCCATCTCTTCTCCCTCATCAAGGTACACCACCTTCACAGCTCCCCTACAGTACACAAACACCTCTCTGGGGTACAGAGTATTTCATACTGTAGTTGTGTGGTGCTGCTGGTCTAGTGGATTTAGTTTTCCTATGGGGATGTGTGTTCGCAGGTGCTGTGCTGTCCCTTCATAATGGAGGATAAAGCTCTCAGCATGACAGTGTCTAACTCTGCAGTATAAAGCGCTCAAAGCTATTTACTCATGGGCACCGGTGTTCCTACCATACATGGCTGTGTCCATAATTCACTCATTCAAGTCCATTTTATTCGTATAGCCCTATATCACAAATTACAAATTTGTCTGTATGGGATATGACACCCTCTGTGTTTTACAAACTGACACATAGTCCTCTCCACCATGCCAAACGGATGATTCACGGATCATTCCCTACTCATTATATTGTTCAGGACTATACGGTGCGTGAGATGGTGACAAAAACAAAAAGGTGGCATCAGACATCCCAATATAGTATTATTTTCAAATATGCATAAATGCATGGTCAATATATAACAAAATGTGTTGCATTAGTAATGTATTGCAGTGAATGGAGAGGTACCTCCATTTCCTTTCATGATCACCAACCATTATCATGGCTTGGACGTTTACATGAAGAGCATGTGGTACTTTTAGTAACTCCCATGATGAGACTTAATGACCACCGACTGTACATTATTTTTTTACATCATCTTGGGGTATAATACTAAAACTGTTAAACCACATGTGGACTATATAGTGAATAAACTATTTCAAACACAAGGCAGAATTCGCAAAGGGACAGTTGTTGTCATCAGACAAGCTCTTGGTCTGAAAAGTGAAGCCAAGAGGAGGAGGAAGTGCCTCCTCTGGTTGCAAAATGTCTGTTTCTATTGAAGTCTAAAATAAAATTAACATAGTGTACATCTCTTATGATTTACTACCTTAGTAAACAAAAAATAAACATGAGTTTATGGATGGTAAAGCAAAAATACGTTGGGATGTGACTACCTTGATACTGATAGGTGGTTACCATGACATTGTCTGGTCTGGGCATTACCTGTGTTTTTGTTTTGTGTTTATGAAAGTTGTAATGAAATTTTAACATTTTGGTCACCTGGAAAGTCTTATAAAAAACAAGATGGCAGCAGACAAAAGCCAAGATGGACAATGGTGATGGTGATGGACAAAATATCAAACTTGAGGCCACAAATCACAAAATCTATGACGTACATCCACTACAGTTATGTATGTATACATGCGAACAAAAAAATACAAACTGCTGCCACACATTGTCATTTCATTGCTCTGCATACTGCTATTCCATTCAAGTACATTAACAACCCTACGGACAGAGTATTTTCAGCCTGCTTCATTGTGCTGAATGAATAGTGTCTACAGAGCACACTTATTTAGGAAATATTGGCTCAGTGTTACATCACACCATGAAACATGGCAAGGCCTCGCACATTTACTTTAACAAGGTTTTACCATCCGCATCTTGTTAGAAACTTGCAGAAAGCGTGAACAAAAGTACTTTTCTAAGCACCCTATGGTCCTAATTGTTTTTGCTTTGTGTGTCAACCCAGTCAACAACAGAAAAGCCCCAGAAAATCATTGCTTTTTAAAACATGATTAAACTTTTGCCACAAAGTCAGAACAAAAAATCTAATGTTACAATGAATAACTTGCTATGCAAATGAGGTAAAGTGATGGGGGCCTTTTATTTGAAGTTGAACCTTTTGTTGTCAGCTCCAACTGTACTCTCTGTTTTTAAACCCAGCGAGGGACCTTTTACACATTTCAATGGGGAATTCAGCTTTGAATAATTCAACAGACTAATCCACCATTGCTGGTGCTTTGGTCTGTGTGGGCCTGCTGTTCAGGGCTACAGCCAGTTCGTAGTCAATATACAGAGATTGAAAGCAATAGAGAAAGAAAGACACAGAGATACAGACACAGGCAGACAGAAGCAAGGGTTAAGGAAAAAAGGTGAAGACAGGGGGGGGCGACTCAATGTTAATTACAGTGTGCTTAATCCTGGAAGCTAACAATGATGTCATGGGACACAGTGTCTAATGCTATAAAACAACACCTTATTAGAGAAAAATGCCACTCCTTGAGTATTAAATAGCAAAACAGGTTACACAGTTACAACTGACTGCCAGAATGTACAATGAAATACACAACACCAACTTCCCATAAAGTACTTCCTGAAATAGTTACACAAGTATTCCTAGAATGTGGTCATATTTTAGGAACATGGCTCTCCAGTGTGTGATAAAATTAAGATAATTAACTGGAATTATGGATAAAAATTTGAAATGTGTCTATGCATGGCTTGGGATGGTGGTGGGGGGACTTTCACCCAGGAGACTGCTGTAAGTGTCCCTTATATAAACCAAGTTGATGGTTAAGTGAATGCAGTTTTGTTATATAACTTCCCCATGCTTTATAAATGCCTGTTACTTAACAAGCATGATTATTTAAATGTAACAAACATTCTTATTTGCTGGAACTGATCTGAAGACAGCATAGAGGTATTTCTATTCAAACACTTGATTGAGGTCATGTCAGTGTTTGAGCCCTTGTCCCAAACAAACTGATGTATGTGTGTCGGCAGGTATCACCTACTTCATGGGGACATAATCTGTTTACTCAATCACATTTTGGGGATTTGTCCATTATATTTAATGAAAAAGACTCAAAGGTTTAAAGTTAGATTATAATTAAGGATAAGGATTATGCAAGTAGTGGTTAAGATAAAATAACATAACCCTTTATTAGTCCAACAAGTGTGTGGATAGTGCACCATTACAAACCTATGAAAAATACATCAATATCAGGACGTAACAAAGGAAAATAAGTAAACAAATGTATTTTCAAAAATGTGTGCCTGACTAAAACTAAGTCATCAATTGCAATATTACTTTTTGATCCTTTGATTTCCTCAAAATGTAAATACTCACTTATATATTACTTATATAATACTCACATGATCACAGTCAATAAACCTATGTTTTTTTTTTAATGCTAATGAATAATGAGATTTTACAAATTTTACATTCATGTCATGCATATACAAAATAACGAGAGTTGCAGCACTCTTTTAGAAGAATTATAATATGAGTTTAAATATTGCACATTATGGGTAGGGTTAGGGCAAGTGTCCAGGAAATAAATGTAAATCAATGTAATGTCCCCATAACATCATTAAAACACAACATGTCCAGTATATATGTGTGTGTGTGTATAAAAACTCTGGGTCGGGATGAACTGGAGAGTGTTTCATGGTGTGGGGAGCTGTGACCCTTGCCTGCAGGGACCCGGGATAAGGATGATGGAGCTCCGCAGGGTCGGAGCCCCAAGAAAACAAATAAATACACAAGAACACACAGGCACTCTATCCTCAACACATTTAAAACACAAGAGCAAACCGTCTTCACAAATGGCCACAGACACCCTCCCACTCAAGCCACTCAAGTATGCAAATATGACCATTTATGTACACACAGAGTCAGTGTTACAATCCATCATTGTGCATCATACATGAGCTCACTGCACCTAACAGCTGCAACAACTGAGCGGTGAAACATTCCCATTTAATGTATGAGAGAGAGAGCAAGAGAGAGAGAGAGGAAGGATATGGCAGTTCAAATGTTTCTTGTTATAGTTGAAATTATGCAAAAGCACACCGAGTAGCATGAAAGATCAAAGATAAAGGCCATAGGGCATGCACATTAAGAGTTATAACGAGAGCCCTTAGCTGTACACTGTTTAATTATTGAAAGCAGAAACATCTTAGATATTTTAAAGAGCCTCTAATAATGTAGATTACTGTAAAAAGAAACACCAAGGCACAGACAAAAACTGGAGGGAAGACAAGAAAACACCTTTTAATTTGCTGAGTAGCAGAAGATGAGGTGTTGTTCTTTTTCAGAGTGAAGCAGGTGAGTTTTTTTTTTTTTTGCCCCAGAGTAAACCAGATGAGCCAAATTTATTACATGAAAGACAATGTTGCTTTGGCCTTGATTATTATTTCAAGTCCTTACATTTAGTGTGACCGTAAATGGCAGTCACATCATAACTCTCACCCCCACTGACACTCGGTTTGTGTCGTTATTGGTTTAGGATGTATGATGAGGATGCCAGTGCATCAAACATTTAATCATACTCTCTCATTGTCGTATGGCCATTGGCGGTGGTAGATTACAAACATATCACTTAACTGTGGTTACATGTGCACATTGTGGACATAATGTGCAATTATTTGTTTTATTTTAAACTATAAATTGCTGCATACTATAAAGCCCTAGTTTATGTTCGTCACATTAATCACTATTCCCTTTGTGGGTTTCTAATGGAGTGTTGTTTTCTCCCTTGTTTATTATTTTCATTTCAATTACTTCCGCTGCTTTTGCAAAAAAAATAAAAAATCATCTGCAAACTAAGTATTCCAAGCGTTCCTAATTGGTTAAGAAAACATTTCAAAGTGCGCACTGAGAGCAACAAAACTCTGTTAGAATCCTTGTAAATGCCTCAGGGAACATGTCCAGGGCACTGCTCTAATATAATTAATGCATCCTTAAGTTCCTCGATAGCCTCTTGGTAACAGTAGGGTCACTTCTTGGTCCATGGCTTTGAAAGCTGATAAGAATTTCATGCATTTCGACCATTAAGATGGGTGTGGGGGGGTGTGGGCTTGAGGGGCCAAACATTTCTGTGACCGAATGCAAGGGGACGAAAAAAGGGGGCTAAGGGCCACATTAATCCATGTCAACTTGGGCCAAATTATTTATCACCTTGTGCAAACAAACGTTGTCCTGGACAGCCTGTCGGAGGGGGCGGGGGGAGTAAGGTGGTGTGTGAGGTCCACGAGGGCTGCCAGTGATGCTGCAGCCTGACCCCCATCACTCTTCCTCTTATCTCCCCTCCTCGGCCCGCTACTCATTACTCCTCAGACACAGGCACCGGGCCCTGCTGACCGTACGATGCACATGGAGAATAAGAGAGCTGTAGCAGCAGAGGCCGCACGTCTTCAATTCAGAGTTTCTTTTTTCCATTTACAGCTCTTGGTGAGTATGCACTTGTTCCTTCATGTTTTCTGCGCTTCGTGTTTGTGTGTTTATGAGTAGCAGGTTGTGGGGAAGAGGTTGTGTGGTGGGGGGTGTTTCTGGACTCTGGGAAGCTTGCTGATCAGCCTCTCTCACCCACAGCCGAGCCCAGCCAGCCTAGGAGTTTCAATCAATAACCAGTCCCTGTAGCTGCCCCGAGCAAGCTGTTTGAAAAGTCAGAGTAGCATGAAATGGCCATTATTAAATTACTGGGACGGACACATTTAGAAGGCCATTGCATTAAGAGAGCAAGCTCTCCCAATTAGTGGATCAGCGCATTAATAGCCCTGGATGAGAACACCATCTAATCGGAGATTAGACACACACACACAGACACACACATTATCTATTGACCTATTTTACTGGGGCCCTGATGGCTACATATAGCATTTGTAAAGTATAACACTAAGTCATGTCCTCTAACCAGAATAAATGGTTGAAGTGTAATGTCTGCCTTTATGCATGATTCATATTTGGACATAGCAAAGCCCCATTACCTGACTGCGATTGTTCTCTGCACTTCTGCTGATTCAAGCCTCGTCCATTTGCAAGTAGTAAAGCTGCATTATACACAAGGAGGGATTGTTGTGAGATCAACATTTTCCCCTCCGTCTACTGTTACTCGAGTTTGTTCTTCAGAGTGAAAATAAGAGCTACTTTACTTTCTCGGCTGCGCTGCAAAGCCTGTGGCATTGGTTTAAAATGAGATTGAAAAGGCACGGTGCTGTGAAAAAAAGCTCCTTTTTTGGTGTGACTCATTGAGTAATAGAGTCACTCCAAGCTCAGTGACCCGCTTTATATCCAATCAGAAATGATAAAAAAGAATACAGTACGGAGAAAGTCAACTCCATTACTATGTGCACATATTTCGACAAGAGGATCTCTTTTAGCTTCGTGATCTGCTGAGGCCTCCATGTGAGAGGATTCAGTGTTTTCCCCCGCTTCGCTACGAGAGCATTTTATACAAGCCTTCCCCGACTTGGCACATCACAGGGTCTTCAGAGCCCTGGGCATATTTTTAGTGCTTTTGTGAGCGATGTTTTTAATATGAATTATTTACCCCAGAGAGACGTGGCGCTGGATGCTAGCCCTTGTTTTTAAAGAGCACCTTGTTTGCTCCTAATTTTACAGCCGGTCAGGCAGAAGTACAGCGGCCAACCTGCAGGTCAGGCTGACAGCTGGGAATTGCCCCCCCCCCCTTTCAGTACTGCTCTGAGTACACACACACACGCACATACACACACACACTACATGTAGGCAGGGGTTATGGTGTACCTGAACTGCAGGGATGCCAGGATCATTATTTCACTCTCATTTCAGGGTTGTATCCACCTCCGGCCCCCTCTTTCTCAACACCACCACCACTATCACATATCACTATCGACCACACAACCCCTTCCCCACCTTTACACTGTGAAGTTTTGCTTTCTTACTCACCCTAAGGTAGGAATGCTTCCAACAGGCCATGGTAACTGTGTATGTGTATTGATTCCACACTCCTGTGTTCACCCACACAGACACAGGCCCAGCATCCAGTTTCACTTGTTAACCCATGACCTTTTGGAATGCGGACTAGTCACTGTATCAGTGCTATATGGCGATATCTGGCATTATCCTGCACATTAGCTTCTGATGCAGCTTTGCTGTTTGGCAGGGAGCTGAATTTGCTTTTACATGATAGACAGTATTTAGTAATGCTGAATATGATGGACGTGTACATAACACATTTGACAGTTAATACATCCCACAAAGCTTTTGTTATTCTGCATTATTTATTTGATGGTATGTTTTTTTCTCCTAGTGTGCCTGGATCTGGACAGGCTGCACAATTGAAAAACATTGAGGTAAGGCATCGCAGGCCCCCAGAGGCCATCAGTGTTTTGACTAAATCTTGCTTCTGAATGTTATCCTCAAAATTCTTAATGTGTGTCAGCAAAATTGGTCCAGGGAGGCAGAGATGTATCTGCAAAGTGATGAAATATTGAGTCTGTTTTGATTACGAACTCACCCTTACCTCTATTACCTCCAGTGGCTTGGCTGAGATATTGATGAGGTGAGATTCTTTTTATTCGCATTTTGCTTGTCTGCTGTATTTCTTGTTTTTCAGCAAAGAAATTGGCTGTTGTTTGAAAAACAGCTTTCCGGTCTCTTGCTAGCTGGCCTAAACTCACCCCACAATTTGTACCATCTCAGCTTGTTTGCAGCGGGGTGTGCTTTCTAACCTGCTTGCTTGGTATTATAGAAAATGCCAAGTGGCTGGAGTGGTGTTAAAATATTTTAGCACCATGGTCTGACAGATCTGCAGAGCATGGACACCCCTTCAGTGGCCTGTATGTCTTATCCTACTGATTCAATCCCCAGAAATCTGATTGGCAAACATCACCTCAAGGCCACAGAGGCTCTGCTGGTATCTCTGATACCGGCATGTTTCGGCCCTCTGTTTCCTCCCCAACATCCTTCTCTGCTCATCCACAGCACACTCACAAGAACAAACAACAGATTAGATACCAGCAAAAAAAGCTGCCTGCTGCTGGCCCACATGGAAGTGGCCCAGATTTGGCGGTGAAGAGAGGGAGCTGTGGAAGCCTGCTGCCGGGCCGAGGGCCAAGGTTTGATCCCCAGTCGACTGGCGTCCTTCCAGCCCAGTGGAACGAGTGCTTTGCTGCAGAGCAAAACATGGGGCTCCCCCCACCACCCCACCATCACCGCCCCCCATCCCCGAGGATGATAGATGCTCTGTCCACTCCCTACAGCACGGAGAAAGCATTAGACATCTGTATAATTGACTGAGGATGAGAGAAAAGAGGGGGGAAATGATGGAAAAAGAGAGAGAGAAAAGACAGATTGTGTGGGTGTGTGTTTGCACTTGAGTGAGACGTCGGTCATAGTGTGTGTTTTAGTTGCTTCTTCTGTGTGGAAAAGTGAAATGAGAGATACTACAGAGACAGTAAGACAGGAGAGAGGGTGAACGAAGGAGGAACAGAGTGGCAGAAAGTGAGAGAAAAAGGGAGGCAGAGGGAGAGGTGGGGAACTGGCACAGATGAGGCTGGCTCTCACTCAACAGGACATCCTTTCACACACATTACACATGTCCTCTCCAATCCTCTCACAGAACCGGCACTGTCGGAAAAAAACAAGCCCACACTTCTGAGTGATGAAGCTACCGGTATTTCATGGTGGTGTGGTGCAGCCCAGGCTATTAATGTGATCCAAAGTCTCTTGGCAACAGAATTATTCTGAGGGTTTAACATTAGGGCTTACCCTCACAATAGGGCAAGGGTTGGCGTATGATCGAAGGGGGTAATCTCGTTGGGAAGAAAAGACCAGCATTTCTGAACAGCGACAAGAAAGAATTTCCAATCCTTTTGTCTGGAATGTAAGCACATCCGAAGAGATGAGTAAAAGGAGGTCAACACACCACTGACAAACAAAACCAGAATCTGCTCAAGCAAAATGTGTTAGTTTATACAATCACTGTGCAAAACACAGACAAGACTGACTTGATAAATTCCCATCACTTCTGGAAGTTATACCAAATAGTCCATTTAAAGAACATGCTCCTAAGTGCTGGCCAGGGTCCACATATCAGAGCTGTCCAACAAAAGCACGATTGAAAGCTGGTGTGCACAACTTTCCAGGGAAAATAACACAATTATAAGAGTACACAGACTTCTTCATAATTAATGGAGTTGCTTTTCAACTGCCTCGCTGAAAAGACCTCTCAATAATTTATCACCATGGAGACGCATGTCAAGTCAGTGTGCTTGGACACTTCATGAATATCAAATAAATATGCAAAACAAAAGGGGTATACATCATTAAGCACACTTTAAAACTGCTTTACTGAGGTTTGTAACAAATCGGGGATCCTTGATTGTTCTCCGCTCTGTGACATCAATCACAATCCTCCAATTTGATCTTGCGTTGGATGAAAATTCTTGATGAAACACTTCGGGAGCCACTGTACCACAATGAGTGTGCCTCTTGGTGTATAATGATCAGTTTGATGGGGAAGCGTGGAGAGGGAGTAACGTAGCTGTTAGATTATGCTTTAATGACGATCCTCGATCAGTTATTAACAAGACAACGTTTCTCATTAGTTAATTGAATAACTTACAAAATGGAGTCTCATGCTCCTCATGACTTTGGATTTATTCAAAGCATTAGAAGATGATGAACTCGAGATGAGGGGGCTGAGTGATACTCTGTCTTTATCGCTGCTAACAGCCGGATGAGACATATAGGAAGCAATGGGAATTGGACTAGGAGGCTCCTGAAGTGACAGTATCAGTCATTAATATAGGAGCAATGGTTATGTGGGAACACATTTTTATTATTTAATACCATTTTAACAGGTCTCAGGAAGCCAAGCTTGGAATTATGGCTTGATATATAATGGGAAACACCTGATAAATGCACAATTAATATACATTTTAATGCTATAAGCAAGAATGAATGTGTTGTTTATTGAGTTATATCACTCTGCATAAGCTAAAACACTGTTTAATTATGAAATCATTTACATTTAAATCTGCACTAATTATTTTTTTATGAACAATGAATTAACAGAGTTGTAGACAAACCAACCCACCACAGCTTTCAACTTTCAGGTTTTATACCCGCAACGTTCAGGTTTTGAATCAGTCTCACTCCTGTGTGGTTCAGACTCATTTCCAGACGCAGCAGGTGGCTGTTCTCAGCACAAAAAAAGCTCTGACAGATTATGCTATCTGAGCAATATCAAACTGGCTAATGTAAATGACTACCAGGTGAACAGAGACCAAAAAGAAAAACGACTCCACAAACAAATGCAAATGATGCATTTTAGATATCCTTATATATGATATTATATCAATGGTGTGTTGGACAGCTCGTTGTACTACTCTAAATTGGCCCAAAAAGTCAAATATTTCCCCAAATAAATCAAAATGCATTAAATCAAGTTTAAAAGTGACATGTCACGCTCATTTCCAGGTTGATACTTGTATTTTGGGTTTCTGCTATGACATGTTCACATGCTTTAATTATTCATTATTAATAATGAATAATCCCACTCAGCTGGCAAGAAAATACAGCTCTTGAAAAGTAGTTTCCAAACTGTGGTAACCAATGGTAAGACAGTATTTTAAATTCCATAACAAAAGTTTGAATGCTGTTAACAAGCAGGATTTATGCAGGTTCGCTGGTCTGACAGCATGTTGTGGAGCAGCTTGCTGTCATGTTGTCTTTCCACTTAATGCCATGCAAATAACTGGCTCTCCACTCACCACTCATTTGGTTTGCTGCTTGATTCAGTTCTCACATTTATGGGAAAGCAGCGCACATGACCATCTCAAGTCCTCTTTCTGCTTCTCACTCACTCTGTCCTGACAATGGCAGTAAGTTGTACATAGCAATGCTTTCCTGACTTTCAATAAATCATCCCATTTTACCAAAGGAACTGACACTCTCCACTTTCAAAACAAATCTATTTTCATTTCCTCTCCATTAGGATGAAAAAGGTTCATCCATGGCCTGAATGCCACGATTGAGAGGAAAATATTTTGAACATAACATGCACAGCTATGCCCTGTGCTGCACATGCATTTCCATGTGTATCCCGTTTATTCTCCGTAGATGGAATTCATGTTTATAGATGCACAACACATCCTGTTAGCTTAGTCAGGTCAGAGTTGAGGGTTACTGTATGTGTGTGCATTTGCCTGTGTGGGTGTGTGCATGTTTATCAGGGAAGATGGAGATGTGGGCCAGTTTGGGGGGTCTCACAGTGAGCAGGTGAGAGTCCTGCTGGGTGTTCTCTCGGTTCAGTGCTAATGGAACTCAATCCAGATCTCTCCCTGACCCGTAGTTCCCAGTGCCCGATCATTATGGGCTTGCTAATTTTGGCCTGGCACTGTGTGTGTGTGTTTGACAGGGGGAGAGATGATACTAAATATGAAGTATAAATATGTATTTTACCTATATGTGCCTTTATTAGCATGCTGGTCAGTTAGTCAAGTCGAGAGACCAATGGTAAGGAAACACATGGAGCATACCGAGCGACTTCCATCAAAATCATGACATTCATAACGTGTTGAACAAAACCTAGGATGAAAAATATTTGTTGATGAGGAAAACAAGACTAAAACTAAACAAGAAACCACTGAAATCAACACCTAAATACATGACATTTCTCTTCAACAAGTAAACAACAAATGCACATGAAAGACATAAAAATTTACAAATTAACAAATTACTGTTTTAATGCACATTCATACACTATATTGCCAAAAGTATTCGCTCACCCATCCAAATAATCAGAATCAGGTGTCCCAATCACTTCCATGGCCACAGGTGTATAAAATCAAGCACCTAGGCATGCAGACTGCTTTTACAAACATTTGTGAAAGAATGGGTCGCTCTCAGCAGCTCAGTGAATTCCAGTGTGGAACTGTGATAGGATGCCACCTGTGCATCAAATCCAGTCATGAAATTTCCTCACTTTTAAATATTCCACAGTCAACTGTCAGCTGTATCATAAGAACGTGGAGGTGTGGAGGGAATGACAGCAACTCAGCCATGAAGTGGTAGACCACGTAAACTGATGGAGCGGGGTCAGCGGATGCTGAGGCGCATAGTGCAAAGAGGTCGGCAACTTTCTGCAGAGTTAATCGCTACAGACCTCCAAAGTTCATGTGGCCTTCAGAGTAGTTCAAGAACAGTGCACAGAGAGCTTCATGGAATGGGTTTCCATGGCCGAGCAGCTGCATTCAAGCCATACATCACCAAGTACAATGCAAAGTGTCAGATGCAGTGGTGTAAAACACGCCGCCACTGGACTCTAGAGCAGTGGAGACGCGTTCTCTGGAGTGACGAATCACACTTCTCCATCTGGCAATCTGATGGACGAGTCTGGGTTTGACGGTCACCAGGAGAACGATACTTGACGGACTGCATTGTGTCAAGTGTAAAGTTTGTTGGAGGGGGGATTATGGTGTGGGGTGGTTTTTCAGGAGCTGGGCTTGACCCCTTAGTTCCAGTGAAAGGAACTCTGAATGCTTCAGCATATCAAGACATTTTGGACAATTCCATGCACCCAACTTTGTGGGAACAGTTTGGAGCTGGCCCCTTCCTCTTCCAACATGACTGTGCACCAGTGCACAAAGCAAGGTCCATAAAGACATGGATGACAGAGTCTGGTGTGGATGAACTTGACTGGCCTGCACAGAGTCCTGACCTCAACCTGATAGAACACCTTTGGGATGAATTAGAGCAGAGACTGAGAGCCAGTCCTTCTCATCCAACATCAGTGTGTGACCTCACAAATACACTTCTGGAAGAATGGTCAAAAATTCCCATAAACACACTCCTAAACCTTGTGGACAGCCTTCCCAGAAGAGTTGAAGCTGTTATAGCTGCAAAGGGTGGAGCGACGTCATATTGAACCCTATGGATTAGGAATGGGATGCCACTTATGTTCATATGCGAGTCAAAGCAGGTGAGCGAATACTTTTGGCAATATAGTGTATTCAACAACTAAATTCATTTACTCCAGATAAAATGAAAACAGTGAATTAGAGAAAAAAAGTGAAAACAAAATAAAACTAAACTAAAATGAAAAATCCCAAACTGTTATAACCTTGGTGTCTACTGAGCCAAACGTTTCATTCATCTCCATGACTGTGGCAGTAGGAAGCAGGAAGCTGCTACAAGTAAAGGTGTGTGGAAGTGACAAAATAGCAGCATGTGATTAAGTTTAATTGCGATTAACAATGACAGCCCTGGTTGTTTTAATCCGTGTCAATAAATAAGATAAATGCTAAAATATGGCAACAGGATGATTTGATATGAGAAAAATTGTTGGCTTCCATCAGTCCATCTTCACCAAAAGTCAGAGTGCTGAGGTAGAAGCATTTACCTTCTATATTATGAATGAGGATGTGAAAAGGACATCGTCAGTGATCCCACATCAGCACTTCCCCTGTGAAACTCGACCCTCCTCTTGATAAACGTCTGTCATTTTCCTTTCATGTAAGTGTGCTACATAAGCCCACCACTATGGAGAGTGGCTCTTCTTTTCACAACACGTGAGATAAAGAATCAGTGCCTCGGAAAAGCCTGTTCAGCACAAATGGGGTGGAACAGGGGGACCTCGTCACAATCTCCCAAAATAGGATTCGCATCATCTGGGCGCTACGAGAATAGTGTAAAGAATGCCCCATATGGGCCGGTGTGACCACTGTGTCTTGGCTGAAAATAAACACATCACTTAGTTTGCTCATGCAGCACCGTAGGACCACTCCTTCCATTTGTCCCCTTCCTTTGCTCTCTCTGCCCTTTCCACTTCTCTCTCTTTGTTCCCCTCTGTGGTTACTCTTCACCCACAAACAGAGCAGTCACTTCATACATCATCTGCCCCCGGTGGAACCCAGAGGTGCTCGGCTCCTGGTGCTGGAGCTAAGAGATCCTGCTTCCCCTTGAATGTGCAGAAATGGATCACTATATTAATGCCCCGTCTTCAGGACTGATCCCAATGATCTACAGCCTCCCCGGGTCTCCTGAACATGCAGAGAAACCCGGTGCACCTGGCAAAGAAGAAGAAGAAGAGGAATTTACAGTGCTATGATCTTATGATTTCTCACCTTCTCTCTCTCACTTATTCTGTCAGTAGGTCCACGGTGAAGCAGGTTGTATTGATCTATTTGCCTACTCTTTCCAACCTTTTTCTTTCTTTCCGTCTCCCTCTCAGTCCATCGCACTCCTCTCTAACACACCACACACAGGCTATTTCCCATAACAGATGTACCATTTCATCAGATGAAGACTGAGGCCAAGCTTTGAGCTTTCAGTGATACATGGGATCCATTTAATTTGCAGCAACATGAAGGGAAATGAGGCTCAGCTCACTCTCCACCATCCAGGTCATAATGAGCAGCAGCTAATCAAGCTCATCCATTTACTCAAAGATGGGAAAAGCATCACACACACACACACACACAAACATGGTATCCTCCACTATTACACACCCAGCAGCACATGCCTGTCTGGGTGCAATTTTACAAATGGCATCCAATGGCAAATATGCAAGAGGCTGCCACATACGCATGTTTACAAGTGTGACTAAAGAGTATGTTAAAGCATGGTGGCCCCTGATGAAATTAACTTAACTTGGATGGATAATGCAATGCGGCCTCATTTTAACACACAGCGAAGGAGCTACATCTTCTTTATCCTGGGTGATAATCTATCACCTTACAATTACTGTATGTATGTCCTGGTTCTAATAATATTTCAGCATGTAAATGCATTTCCAGGAACTGAAGCAGAACAAATGCATGGTAGCACAAATTGTTTTTTTCTAGTTAATGGGTATATATTTCCTATTAGACATTAAAAAAAAAAACCTCTCTGCTTTATAATGTGCTGAACAAAAGCCATACGCAGATTGTATTCATTACCAGCCATGGTGAACAACATAAAATGCACCTTGTTGGTACATGTCTGTAGCTTAGTGTTTTGTTTTTGTTGTTGTTTTTTTTTTAAAAGGGGGTACGAAAAGTGCATACTGAACTTTTTACCATACACAGCCCATTTGCTATTCTTGACATGAAATGGACTTGGCCTCTCTTAGGGATTGGGGGTCTGTTTTTGCTGATTCCACTCTGGCAGTGAGGGAGTGCAAGGTGGGCTTGGAGGGGTGGGCTGCCGCTGCTGTGGGAGCTAGAGAGAGCCAGAGGTCCAGGGCGCGTCAAGCCGCCAGTCACCACTGGTTAATGTACTGAATAACAATCTGAACTGATCTGTTATTAACATCTATAACCAGCGTGCTGCGCTGAATGACTAACCACTTGAACACATAAATTGGATGAGAAAGGCAAACAACCCGTGGAAACTTACAGTGATCATGAATAACAAAGCATGTGCTTTTAAGTTCCCTGGGAATTCAGATGGCAGACAGATACGGCACGGCAACTTGGTTTTCTCCAGAGAATCAAAGACTTAAGAATTAAAAAAATGCCTCAATTCGCTGGAAAACACTCTATGAAAGGTTTATGAGATACATTCCCTAAAGGGCCTTAAACAATGACAAACTCATCCTAACTACTGGATATTCTGTAGTTTGGGAGGAAAAAGTACAGTGCTCTTTTTTCTCTCCTCTCTGCTTTTCCATTTTTCTCTCTTGTTTTCTTCTATCACTACACCCGCTGCAAAAAAAGCAAACATTATTCGAATCCACACCAAATGAACAGAGATTACACATACGGCGGCTTGAAGTGACCGATAAAAAAAGTGATAAATTGATTCACAGACATGGCTGAATGAGTGAAGTGACACCACATTCCTCCAGAGCTTCGTATGTTAGTCTATGTGTGTTTAATTCCATCTCCAGCATGGCGGCACAATTGTAGTTTTCTTTTTTTGTTTCACACTGGGCAGCAGCCGTACCTCCTGAGACACCGTCCCTCTGGAAGTCCATCAACACAACATGGTCAGCAGAGCAGAATGTGTGTGTGTGTGTGTGCTGAACAAGCACAGAAACGCACATAGCTCTGCTCCACACATCTCCGCTCACTATTACACCACGGTTTCATCATCCACAGCACAGGTTTGATAGGCAGTTCCTCTTATTAGAAAACCTGGAGGGGGCGGGCCGGTGTTCAAATGAAACCCTCTTTATCAAATTGTGATGAAGTGCCTGAAGTGAACACAAGGTTAACAAAATTGTGTATCCATTCCGTTGAACTCCTTACACTCTGCCATCACCTCAGCACACAGAATTTTAAGACACTGGGATTTTGTAAGTACAAACCAGACCAGAGAGGTGTTTCTCTGCTTTAAATCGCTGTGAAATGTGTCTCACTTGTTAGAATTGCAGCTTGGTTCTAGCTGGGGGGGCGTCGGGAGGTATTCCTGGGTCTCCAGCTTCACACCAGAGCTGCTGTGTGAGCTCTCTCTCCACCACACCTTGACAGTGACTTTGTGTGACAGCAGATATAATGTGATTTCTCCTGTCCCCGGGGTCTGAGGCAGATGATGGAGACTTCTGGGTTGTGCTTTGCTCGCCGGCGACAGCCATGACAGAAAGAGAGAGAAAAAAACGCTTGAGCATGATGATCAGTGGCATTTTTCACACGGCTTGGAGATCCCGCCGTCTGTGCCCTGTTGCCCGTGCTTTGCTGACAGAGAAATTAGGTCCCTGTGTTCTGCCTGAAATTCCTTGGTCTGGGTTTGTCTCCATTTTGGCACAATCACATCAGCTCAGTGACACTCTGTCGTGTGATTTCAGCATCTTCTTTTTTCTTTTGACCCCCAAAACAAATACTGCATAGCGGTCGGTAGATTTTGGGTTGTTTTACAATAGTTTACAGCAAGTGGATGACAGGGATTTGAAAGACGTCTCCTCTGCTGTAAGTGTGTCACATCAGGTGAAGCTGTGGTGTATCATACCTGCAGGCTGTACAGACCTCTGCTGTGTCTCTGCAGCTTATGGGCAAAAACAAAGCTAACCACTTCTGTCATGCGTGTTTTGTCTGGGTGTTCAAAACATTTCTGTTTCTAGTGTAGGTATAGAGACAAGCAAGTGCGGCTGCAGTCGGTGCTGAAATATTTGGTAAATTAAAAGATGAGTCAATTCACAGATAGAGTTTACAATAAGTGATCAAGACTTAAAGTAATTTATCAAGCAAAAATGATAAGCATAAGCAGCTGGTTCTAGCTTCTAGAGGAGCACCTTTGGTTCTTTTAATGATTGTTGTCCCTCTCTCTGCTCATCCACTCCTTTATTTTTAGGAGCTTGTCATCTTATACTTATGCTCAAGGGTGACTCTGCCCCGGCAGGCTCTAACGTTTCCACCATGGGTGTACTATTCTATTCCATAATGCCAGATAATAACAATCAGAGCCCTTGTAACATTACATTACAGGATTTCCTGCCTTTTTTCTAATTTATTGAGTAATTTATTTGATACTCTTTGTCACAATTTTCTAACATTCTGCAGACAAACTGATTAATTGATTTATGTGGGAAAAAATGATTTACTGAAGCTGAATTTGAAAAAAAACCAACAACCCATAGTTATAGCTCTTAAGGGTCCAAAGACAAATCAGATTCCAATTTTACCATTTAGTGTTACATGACAGAATCGATCCCACTCATGTCTGTACAGTAAAACTGCTGGCAGATGGTCAGTTTAGCTAATGGACCATGGAGCAGTTAAACCCTAACAAACCAAACCACACAACTTTAGCCTTGTTTGTCCACCTCTTCTGCTCTTTGCTCACACTCACACCACACATACCAATAGGTAGAAAAATAAATAACCTGGATGTCTCTCACTCTCTAGAAACACAGCCAGAGCCATTGTTACAGGCTCCAGTCAACATTTAGACGATCACAGTCCCTGGGTGATGAAACACTGAATCCCTGCTTCCTTCCTCTCTTCCTTCCGGCATTTTATTCCATCTAAATAATGCAGCCACAAGGAGTCATTGGGGGGGATCCATTATGGAGAGTCTGATATAGAATGCTGGGATGCATGATCAGACACTCTTATCACTTTCACAGAGCATGTTATAGTGCAGCAGGGGGAACTTTGTATTGTCATGTCTCTCCTAAGTGCTTAACCCTTTGGTTGATGAGATAACAATATCGAACCTGAAACAGTTCTGGATGTATTAAGGAATTCCCCCATCTACAGTACAATACATTCAAATGATGTATGGCGAGCCTTGCTCATGGAGTATGGTTAAAGGACATTTCAGGGTCTGGATGAAATTAACTTTGTGTCGCAACAGCTAGTGCGAAGTGAGCGACTAAGGCTGTCATGGTTCGTGAAAGAGGATGCCAAAAACAAAATGTGCTAGGGCTGCATGATATTAGGAAAAATGCACTATGTAATAACATTGTTGAATACTACAATGATGATATGACTTGTGATAAATAAAAAAGTATGCAGTGTTCTTTCTGCGTGGGTTTGCTACAGACATAGACCAGAGACTGTGAGTAGCTCATGCAAAAAAAAAAGCAGCAGAAAAAAATCATTTCTTTATTGATGTTTTCCCATGAGGAGTTACACTCACTAAACTTGACGAATGGATCTGTTGGACTGTTTTGGGAACACTTCGTGTAGATCTTTGTAGTTGTGTTGTGGGTTGCTATGGTGATTAGTCATGTTTCCTCTGGTGGTTGCCTGCAGAGTCTTCAGGTGTTCACACTACATGACTCTCCATCAGCAGGTGTGGTCAACTCTCATATTTAACAATGCATACCGTGGTCCAGTCAGCCGCTCTCCTTAATTCCTGGTCAAATGAGCTCGTTGTTTTAACAGTGTTGACAGTGATCACTGAAATGGCTCTGAGGCTGACAGGAGCTTTTCTTTTTCCACAAAGTTTATTGAAGAACATCATGCGATAACGATATCTCTTGATGGCATTTTTTTGTATTTCACTGTAAATATCAGTGACAAAATTAATGAATATATGGACATATTGCCTTTCCTAACACTAGAACAACGCCTCTTCTGCTATCCTTGAAGATGGATTTCAGCTGTTTCAATGATCACTGTAAACACCCGATCATTTGCTCAGTGGAAAAGGACGAGTGGCTCATTTGACCAGGAATTCAATGCACAAGCTTTTCATTGTAAACATGGATGTGGAGCAGAAAGCAGCCCTCCAGGTTGTTTCGCTATCATGTGGTAAAAGAACAAAAAGAAAAGTTGTTGTTGTTGTTGTTGTTGCTGCTGCCGCTGCTCTTACTGGCTGTAGCTGTTTTAATGTCAGTGCGACTTGACTGGATATTTAGCATGCGAGATGTTAAGTTTTCATCGGTGACTCAGAGCGTTTGACTGGCATCTTTGAGGTGTTCACACTTAACGACCCAGGCTTTCCGAGCGTATGACTGCCTCACCCCAATCTGGAGGAAGGGGACAAAAAAACAGCAGCCGACCAGCCGATTGTCCTAAAATTGTGTAGTGTGAACAACGCATTACTGTCTCAGTCAAAGGCATGCACAGGGGGTGGGCATCTAGGGCAGCAGGGCTCCATCTGATTGGCCAATTTTATTGGATGCTGAGCATCAATGCCTGGTACAAGGAATACCATTTATCACAGTTTAAACTGTCTTTCCCACGATGATGGTGACTGTTTAAAAAAAAACATCCAGAGTAGCTTCTGAGGCAGTGATGGAAAAAAGCCATCCTTGCCAGATTATTTCATGTCCGTTCACTTTCTTCTCTGCAGCTTCTGTGAGAGGAAACTGTTAATTACATATAGTCTATTGAGGAGCAAATGAGCTTGACAGTGTTCCATCATGTTGTCACAGGAGGGAGAGAAAGAGCGTGCGTTTGCGTGCACGTTCACAGGTGGAGGCTGTTTTGCTCTTCCTCCTTCCCACTAATCTGCCTGTCAGTAATGAAGTCTGAGGCTTAAGTGTGGGAGAGAGCAGGCGTCATCCATTAGTCTCATCCATTTCCATTAATGTTCACGGATTACTTATTATTCCCTGATTAATAAACACTCGGCAAGCGTGTCCTCACAGAAACCTCAATAAGGACAGCTTCATTAATGATTAGTATTAAGGCTATTAATATCCCAGTTACTGGCATTCACAGCCAGCAGGAGCTCGACTCACATTATTATTGGGAGTGTTTTGTGAAAGCATCCTGTGTTTGCGAGAGCTGAATAATATGGGCGCATTACTCACTGACATCAGCCTTCTACTTTCAAGGCAATAATTTCATAAACAATTCGCAATACCTTGGTATTTGGACATCCTCGAGCAAAAACAAGTAATCCAATTAGTAAACTGAGTGAGGCACTATTGATTTCAGAAAAACATTACCCAATCAATTTTGGAGAGGTAATGAAATTCCTTTACTTTGTGTTCCAAAACAGTATCACAGTAAGTGTGTGCGTGTGTGTGTGTGTTACACAAAAGCCATAATTTCATGTTAGGCATGCTTCTCAGACCACACCCTAATGGGGTGCAGAGGTCTTCCACCACACAAATAACACACACAGAAGCCAACAACGTCATTTACCTCTTTAAACAGTTCAACGTGCTCTCTTTATTGCAAAACACAAATTAACTCAACAAAATACCACTCGCTCTACTCTTTCCACTCAAACCTCTGCATTCTCTCATGCAGCCAGTGAAACAGAGGTGCTCACAAATTGTCACACTTGTCCTCAACACTGCACGTCTTAAATATTCATGTTAGACGGGACTTGAACCCCTGCCACTGTAACTCTTAGTTGGATTATATATTGGACACAATTAGATTCTAGTGGAGTGGTATAAATAGCCTAGGGATGTTTGCATGAATTACACCATGCTGGAAACTATTGTAATGCATTCTGTTGCAGTGTTCACATTTTGCCTGTGCAAATCTCCCTGGTCTCATGACACTAATCCCTAGCATCGTAAATTCTATGTTGTCTCGTTTTACACCATGCCCGAGGTTGTTTTCCTTTCAATAATCTCGTAGGCAAGTATAACTTGATTAGACTTCCAAAAAAAAAAAAAAAAAAATCAAGGGAAGAACTATTGATTGTATGCAAATGGTATTAATCCAAGACACAATTGTGTTGGCCATATTTCCTGGTATTTATTTCTCTTGTTCCTTTGAATCAGCAGCTTTCACACATACACACACTCCAATCCAATTATATAGATAAATAGGCTAATCATGCCACAAAATTTTTATATGAGGTCTACGGGCAGAACGATAAGCATAATCATTCACAGTGCCAAATTTACAGCACAATTTTAGATAAGAGCCAGAGAAAGGGCAAATTGAACAGATAAATAGTTCCATTTTGGACATTAACATATGGATCATAAGGAAGTCTGATAATGGGGGGAGACATTTCATTAACGGAAATAAACATTTGATTAAAAGACTTTTCCATTTACTTCACATGGAAATGTGATGAGCACTGATGTCCAAACATTACTGAAGAGCAGCGACAAATGTGACTTATAGTGTTGAAAAGCCTTCTTCCTGCATTCAAGAACATGAAATGTTGAGGAAGACAGCTGTTTATTTAAGAGTAGGATAAATTAGCATCCCAGCATATCTGTAACCTGCTGTTAACAAGTTTAACATAAATTTCCAGAGTGCAGAGTGATTGTTTCAATGCTGCGGAAATCATTTTAAATACAGGATTTCTACAATAGACTCTATTAATCTTGTTGGAGATTTGAAGCAGGAACGTCATTGTTTTTCTTTGCAATGTCCATTCTCTCCTTCTATCACAGACAAGCAAAGCAGTGTAATGTATTGTCTGTCCTCATGGGAGTAGGTTTTCCTATGTTTTCATAGCTTTCAGCTGACAGCCTCATCACCATTAATAACCTATTGGCCCTTGGATAAGTCAAACATCTTGTTCGACAAAAGAAAATGATTCTCATAAATGCTCTATTTGGCCTATTTCCTCCCTACTGGGACGTGTTTATTTCTTTGATTTTTTCATAATCAATGATACATTTCCCTTTGAAATCTTGTGACCGTGCACATCTGTTTAGCTGAAAGCAAGACAGACAGTACAGATCGTGTGTGTGTGTCGTCGTGCGTTTGTGTATGGGTCGATGGAAACGCTGTTTCTGTGAACTTCCACGGAGGCCTGATGAGTAGTTTAGGACTTCACTTGACAAGATAGTCTAGTCATTTGAGTTCAAACTACAGACTGTATGTAAAGATAGACAACATGACAGCTCCCTAAAGCTTGAACATCTGGATTGCCCCCTGGTGGCTGGCTGCAGCATCTGTCATAAATCATACTTCCTAAATATTAGCAGACGCAACATGGGCAAAACTGAAAAGCCGAAGTACAGGTCAAAGAAACAGATCAAATAGATGGTTCCTGTCATTTTAAGATAATATGCCCTGTTGATTTATGTCAAACAATCTGATAAGTTTGGTTTTAATTAGTCATTTGGTTCCATAAAAAGCCAGTTAAGACATCATGATTGACAGCTGCTCTGAGTAAAGTAACTGTGCAACCCATAACTCAGGAATCAAACAAGAAAGGAGGTTACCTTTAGCTTTCCATAGCCATCATAAGCCTGTGTGACTGAATCTGTGTGTCAATTTGATCGTTGATTCATTTATAAAGAAACTATGGTTTGCTGTTATGTCCTTTTAGAAGCTAGATAGCTCATGCTGGCATTATTGGTACATGTATTGTTTTGTGTATGTATTGGCTTGTGACTCTTGGCTCCAGAAAATCAGGGATATTTTGGCTGTAATTTTGCACAGTGGGAGAAAGTGGAGATTCATCTATATCTACAGTTGGTGGTGGATATCTTGTTCATGCACACACACGCGCGCACACACACACACGATGGTTTAAATCACTTTTGGGGTATTTGGGCATTTTTACCCCGCTTTGGGAACATACTTACCGTAAGCAAAACTAAAATACCTGATTGCCTAAGCCTAAACGTAACCATAACCTCAATCTAACCCCAACCCTAAACACTGACCCAAAGTCAAGGTTTGAACTATTGGGAACACAGACTTTGTCCCCAATTGCACATGCCGTACCCAATCAACTGGTCTTAAGTCAAGTGTGTGAACCCCAGTGTAACTGCAACAATGCCCAAAGCGCTTTACAGTATATGTATATATATATATATATATATATATACACGTACGTGTATATATATATATATATATATATATATATATATATACACGTACGTGTATATATATATATATATATAAATATATATATAAATTTAATAATAATATATAAAATAATAATTTTCATAATTTATTGGGCGACTTCACTTGGTATGATACTGAACATGAACGAACAAATACAAACAATAGAAAAATTAATAGACATGGATTACAAATGTCAGTATCTTTTGTGATCATCATGACATAGACATGATGAGCGCGTTGATTTCGGCCACTGGAATCGCTTCCCACTGTTCCAAGAGTGCAGTACGGAGATCAGCAACCGTCACCGGCAGTGGAATACAACGCCGTACACGGCGATCCAGATCGTCCCAAAGGTGTTCAATCGGATTCATATCTGGCGAATAAGGCGGCCAGTCCATAACCTGCACATTATGTCTGTGCATAATGTGCCTGCAGGTGTGAGTGCATCTGTGGACGCCAAAATGCCTGGCTACCCTCGCTTCGGTCATTCCGGATCTCAGCATACCAATGGCCTGCTCCCTCATGTTTGCTGCTAAGCGTGGCATGGTGACCATCTGTGACAGCTTGCATTTTTCCTCCGGGTTTTTAAAGCCTTGACCAGTTGAGCTCAAATCACCAAAAGAACTCACTGAAAGCTTTCAGACAATGTCCTAACGAATCACACATGCAAAAACAGGGATTGGTACCGTCTGCCACGTTAATTTATTGTTTGAGCTGAAAAATGTGGCTCCATAGTTTCAATAGCCACGAGTGGTAGTAAACAAAACATTTTTTTGTATACAAAGTAGTTGTATCCAATTTTATTTTACATTGACTTTGTTGCGTTTTTAATGCCTCTTAGTATATATATATATTTATATATATATATGTGTGTGTGTGTGTGTGTGTGTGTGTGTATATATATACACACATATATACATATATAGATGTACAGTGTTCAGGAGTAATGGAATACATGTACTGCTTTCTGTATTCAGAATACAAATTATGAGTAACTAGATATGTATATATATGTATATAAATATATATATATATGTATATAAATATAAATATATAAATATATATATATATATATATATATATATATATATATATATATATATATATATATAAGGCAGTACACACACACACACACACACACACACACACACACACACACTCATTGAGTTTACTCACCGTTCACTGTCTGAAAAGGGAAATCCTTCTCAGCTCCACATGAATGTCTGCTTAGACAAAACACAGCACAGCATGACTGTCTTCACAGACATCAACCAGGAAAAAACAAATGCTTCCACAGTGAATCCTCGACTAACCTTTCTGCTTGTGCAGTACCCCATCTGTGTCTGTCCTGCTCTTTGAACTCACTGCACCATGCACAACAGCTCAAGTTTTATGTGCAACATTATAGCGAAGAAATTTAATTACACAATAATGATGATGATGATGATTATTATTATTCTGTGCACTTGTGCACAAGTCCACTTTATAGTCTCTGTGTAACGGCTGTGTTGGAAAGGAATGAAAGGTGTCATTTTGAAATATGCCACCCCTCGACAAGCTGTATATCCTGTGCAACCAAGTGCTCCCTATCACACAGACCTCTGCGATGCCTCAACCATTAAAGAGCTTATTTCATTATACTTCCCTAGTGACAGTTTAAGTGCCAAAGTCACCTCTATTGATGGTGCTTTCCCTCCTGAAACAGACTAATGATCAATAACAAAACAGTGTCTCCGGAATGGCAAAACGCTGTAATAAAACAGGACGAACACAAAGTATTTATCTGAAATGTAAAACACCTCAAAAGTAACACAGGCTTTAATCAACAATCCACTAACACAACCATCAAAGAGTCCAATCAAATATCTCCAAGAGCACTTAGACAGCAATTTAATCGATGTGTAATGTTGCGGATAGATTAGGCATGTGTATTTGAAGGACAAACATGTGTTTTTACTCTGCTTTACTTAATGACTGTCTTTGTCCAATCACACACTGTGATTAAGGGTGACAGAAAGCACCGCCTGAAGCATGCTGAAGCAGAAGCTCCGTCAATCAGGTCATCTCTCGTCACCGAATACCAGAGGAAAATATTATCTTGTTTCTGATGGCAAGTTTTATAATGTCTTTAAATCACAACCTCTGATACTGGGTTACATTATCGAAAATATGACTTCCTCTCATGATCTGTTTAATTCAGAGAAGCGATAGTCAAAGCATGTTAGTTCATTATGCGAGTCTACTCGCTGTAGCACCTCTTGCACTGATGGTCAGCTAATCACTGGGACGATCTGATTGCTGCCAAGTGTCTCTCTCTCTCTCTCTCTCTCTCTCTCTCTCTCTCTCTCTCCACTTCTTGTGATGGTGTCGTCTCAATCATGATTACTGAACATCATTGTTAAGTTTTTTTGGCTAAGAATGACTGCTGGATGCTGTGCACGGAGTGAAACATGCCTTTTTAGCAATAACTCTTTTCACCTGCCTTGATGCTTGTAAAGAAAACTATAATTCCTGCATTGTCACAAATCATACAAGTTATTCTGCGGTGGACAAAGCAGTGCGCTCGCATATGACACTGCATTGAGTTTTTTGCCCTACTACCCAACATTTTGTTGTTGTTGTTTTGCCAAAGCCTCCTGCACTGCTTTGTGTAATATAGAGACAGCTGCTGCTACAAAAAACCTATGCTGTAATTCCCTCAAAATTATTATTGAACAGGCGTGCAAAATACTGAGAAATAAGTGAACTGTGACAACACTGTGAACACATGTCGGTATGACATCTCATTTAAAAGCTGTTTCACATGAGCACAGATTTTTGTCCATATTCATAAAAGATCATTTGTGCAGGGAAAACAAATACATTTGGACTGGACTGCAGAAATATTGACCGATGAAATCATTTGTTCAAAGTCATGTCATAGTTCCAGGTAGAATGCTGGAAAAATGAGGGGAAAAGTTATCAATATTGGGCGGCACGGTCGTGTAGTGGTTAGCACTGTCGCCTCACAACAAGAGGGTACGGGGTTCGAATCCCGGACCAGGCCTTTCTGTGTGGAGTTTGCATGTTCACCATCCAAAAACATGCATGGGGATTAGGTTAATTGGCTAATTTAAATAGTCAGTAGGTGATGACTTGTCCAGGGTGTACCCTGCCTTTCACCCTAAGACAGCTGGGATAGGCTCCAGCCCCCCCGCGACCCTATGAGGATAAGCGGTAGAAAATGGATGGATGGATGGATGGATGGAAGTTATCAATATTGTGCAAGAAACACAGGGAATATTACCTCAAAGAACAGATAAAGGTCAATGTATGGCCTGAGCATTGGCGGCTGCTGGTCTTTCAAAGAGGGGAAGCTCATTGTCGGCTTACATCATAAAATTCGATAAAACCATCTAACAAAACAACATTAAACTCAAACAAGGAAATGTTGAAGTTATGTTAAATTGAAACAAGGAAATATTATGAGTGTGTTTTATTTACAGTGTAAGAAATGAACAAGTAATTTTGCTGAGCAAATACCAACAAATGGGTTGCAGTCGTCTTTCAAAGTCGCTTGCAAAATCCGCCATGGGACTGAGCTGAGCTGTCAAGTGACGGTGTATATCTCAAAATACCTGCCAATCAAAATGGGATTCAGCCTTTCGACTGATCCTCCAATCATTATGCGGAAGCTCAGCGTCCAGTCCAGCCGAGACCCGCCCACAACTCCATTCACTCCCGGAGACGGGGTGGAACAAAATCGTGGCATTTATCCAATGACCATTGAATTTTGAGGCAATGAAAAATACTGTTCCATGCAGCCCCATTGAAGTGGACGCTCAGCTTCTACAGGCAACCGCACTAACCATAGACCACATAAGAAAATGGCACTATGGGAATGTATGAGACGTTAACAACATTGACTCAGTCTATTTGTGATGAGTAGTTGATTCTGAACAAACTCGTTTTTGCATTTGTTGTCAGTGAAATGTTAACACAACTGTACATATTTGTCCATTTAATTTTGACATTTTAGGGAAAGTTGAGCTTCCATGGCAGTCTTAGAGAAATCATTTCTGGGCCTGAGATCGCTCAGCAGCTGGGATACATAAACATTATATGTTCGTGATGCGACAACAAACTCTGTCTGGATATGTTATGTTGTGTGGATTGGACTTATGGCAGTTTATTCATTTAAAATGAAAAAAAATGTGATAAAAATGGAACACAGCTATATGGCTAATTCACATTGGTATAGGTGTGCATTTTTGCAATAAAAAATATTTTCATGCAAATTTTCCACATTCCTGCACCACATTTTTGCATTGCACTGGTTTTAATTTACAAATAATCCCAACATGGATGCAAAAATGTAACATATTTTTCATGATAATGGAAGGATTCTGAGAATCTCACCAACACCAAACATTAATCAAATATGTGTTAGAAAGAAACATTCAATACTAGTAGTGTCAGTTGAATCTATGCAGATTTGAGAAACATTTCCACTGCTTGTGGGCTGAATACAGTACATGACCTGGAATGAATGTGCTCTCAATCAGCCAATCAATTGGTAATGCTGGGGGTGATAGTGAGTAAACTAATCCCTTGGGTGGCTCGAGGGAAATCTGGATTATATTGCATTCCCAGTCAGCAATGACTGTTTCTGCTGGAAGCCAGACCAGACTAATCAAACAGCATTACTGTGGAAGATCAATACACAGACAAATTGATGTATCGTTCTGCATCCAAGCCTATTTGATTCAAGACCTTATTAAAAGCCCATTTATAACTTCACATAAACTTTATTCCAATTTAGTTTTTGTTCCAAAAGCAGTTAAATTAAATTGCCAGATGTGTAAGACATTGTATGTTTATATGTTACATCTTGTTTTCCTTATTTCTGTGCAAAAAGTTAACAGAGTCTGGAAAAATGTGCTGTATGCAGTACAAAACATTACAGCTGTGCAGAAAAGTGTATCAGCACACCATTCTGAATCTTATCCGAGCAAAGCAAGAGGCAATCTACAGCACTGATATGGCATCAGTCCCAGAAAGGTTCAAAGTTTGGTGTCTTCACTGCTGATTCATAGCTAACTCTATATGCTTTGATGCAGACAGCACTGAGCAGGTTTCTGCAAAAAAAAAAAAAGGAAAACATGAGTGTGATATTCTTTTGGAACAGAGACTTTATTGAAGATAACGTACATTGACATAGTATGTGGTTGTGTGTGTGAAGGGTTTGTGGGTGTGTGTTGGAGGGATATAATGCATATAACCTGGCTATGTAGTCTAGTGCCCACTATCAGTTGAGAGGAGCTGCATATATTTCTTTCACAAATAATCTAATCTTTTTAATTTGAGAGATAAGGCAGAATTGACTGTAATTATGTGCAGCTGGGTCTGTGAGGAATTCATAAAAAAAAATGAGGCTAAGCCCATCTGCTGACTGCGAAACTGGGGGAGGCAGCGACATTGGAGGGAGGGAGAGAATGAAAAGAAGAGACTCTAAAATCATTAAATCAGCCACTATCTCCTCTCCTCTGTCACTCAGAGAGAAAAAAGAGGCACTAATGAAATATTAATGCCTTCCTTATTTTGAGATTTACATTAATCTTTCTTTCTCTCTCTCACTCTCTCTCTCTCTCTCTCTCTCCCGTCTCTGTATGTAAAATTTGAAAGCTGTGCGCGGAGTGGCTTGAATATATATTTCTAATGAGATGCCTGCGCAACAGAATGTCTCATTTTTCTACCTGTTTTGCAATCCAAAGTAGCATATATTGCACGGCAAATGTGGTAGTGTGCTTATGGAAGGGGGGGATGAAATAAGTGGGAGTGTGTGTGTTTGGAGGGGGGTTGTTTGATCTGAAAGGGAAAAGACAGAGAGAGTGAGAATGAAAGCGAGAACAAGAGAGTGAATGAGAGAGTGAGAGGCACTGACTCCGGTGGCGGGAGCAGGCGTTCAGGCAAGAGTGTGGCAGTTTCCTCTGGCCCCGTCCCATTTGGCAGAGGTTCAAATGAGAAAGCGAAACAACAAGGAAAAAAAAAAAACTAGGGTATGGATGCTCCCAGGAGATGGAGAGAAATTAGGAGCGTGTCAGGTAAAGCAGCCACACTTCTCTCAATGTCCGCCCCTACCTGAGACCTGAAGCAAAAGCAAACCTGACACCACTGATGCTGCCAGCCCTTCCTCTCTCTCTCTCTCCCTCTCTCACTCACACACACACAAATGCACAAAGGGTTTGAAGTATGAGGGTGTTAGAATTACCTCAGTTGTGCTTACACACACACATTAATGCACACACACACTCTCACAAACTGCTAAATGTGAAACCTGATGTCAACCCCGGCAAAACTGCAATGTATGCTTTTGACTTTGGAATGGGTTCAGATATTGGAAAATGTAAGGCCCCTTGATACCGATCAAAACTGTTTTACCTTGACGACTTCGGTATGAACCTTCCACTCGCATACGGTATGCAAGGAATCGTGGAAACACTGATACTGCTGCAATTTTACCACTGTGCTGTGAAACAGCCTTAAGTGCACATAAGTATGGGTGGTATGGAACATTGATTCTGGAAGTGAGCGCTTTCTCTGCAGCATGCTGCCTACTGCCATCCCATCAGTGCTTCATCACTCCCAGAGCGGGACTTTCCCTGGCAGTACTGAGCATTCCCATGCTGTCCTACACAATGCAGTAATTTCCCTGTAGTGTTCCAATTGCAGCTACATATATTCACCACACAGACGTGAGAGTTTTCCCCCCCCTCCAGCAACCAGAGCAGCAGTGTTGTACACTCGGTGTAGTGGCATACACATCGCTGCAAATGGCAATGCTGATGCTGTTTGCTCGTTTCCACGCTGTTTGATGCCGTCTGTGCCTGCGGGGTGTATGTTGGGATCGAGTGTGCGTGCGTGTCTGAGTGGCAAAATGGAGGTGATGGTTGGAGGGGGAGGGCGTGTAGGTGTATGTGTGTGTATGTGTTAAGGACAAAAAAAGTGATACTACGCAGTGCCAATCACCATGATAGACACTCTTCATCTTCCACAGAGACAGAGGACAACAAAGAACTGAGTTAATAGGCAGACATGGCTGAGAGGACACTAAAGACCGCCTTCTAACCCTGACATCCAGAGGTAGACATACACACATTACTAAGACAAGATAATTGGCTAATTTCACTCACATTACTCCTCAGTGAGGGGGCATGCTGTGTAAGAGATGTAAGATATCCTTTAAGAATAGAAAATCTGTCAAATGGCTTTTATGAATTGGATAAATACAAAAAAAGACAAAAAAATAACTGACTTATATAAACAATATGTCAACACTGCAGGCAAAGTAATGTATGAGTATGAGTCCTCAAAATTAAGCAGCACCAAGGCTGACTGTTGTCAAAGTAAGAATATTTGTCAGACTGCAAAAGCGAACCAAAAAGTACTGATGTCACAACAAGTTATACTATGGCAAAATAAAAACATGAATATATCTAAAACCTCACAAGCAACCCTCTGACAGCCAGTGCTGCCGTCACCACTATCAACACTATGTCCATCATCATCATCATCATCTACACAATCAGTGAATTACAGAATTTTGCATCCAGGTATTCACTATTAATTAATTGCCTTTAACAAATGAGACACAATTTTCTTCCTAAAATTCAGGTATCATCCTGTAACTCATTATCTGGTACTGGTGATGCACATCTAAGTGTCTCCAACTCTTGAGTCTAGAAGGCACCTTGACGGTGTGTATTTTTATTTCTGTTCTCCAGGAATAAGAAGGGAACAGGGACAAATTTGATCCAGAGGCTATTCTTGAAAATATGTATGAGTGATGCCGCCAGTCTCGCTGTTGCTCTCTCTCTCTCATTACCCAGTCTGAGCTACAGACTTCCATAATCCTGGAAGGTTTAGCACTGCTGTGTTGTGATTGGTTAGACATTACATCAGGGTGATGTAATACTCCTAGGACTGGCTAGTGTGTCGGGCATGGGGAGGGAGCTAGGGAGGAGGGGGAAGGGGAAGGGGTGGGTGGGCTGAGTACTGAGCAGAGGAGAGAGGGAGGGATGGAGGGGGGGTTATTGAACAGAAGAACTCTCTCTCTCTCTCTCTCTCTCTCTCTCTCTCTCTCTCTCTCTCTCGCCTGCAGCCAGTGAGTGTGCATGTGCAGCCGCCACAGAAAGCCTCTAATCCCAAAGCACACAGCGGTGCTTTGGAGAAGGAGGGAAATAATCAAGACTGTTTCCATAGGCCCCCATCTAAAGGCTGGAGATAAGCTTTGCCGTGCATGCTGTCGTGTGTACTGGTAGCAGCTGTGTGTATTGGGGATACATACACAAAGCAGAAATGGGATTTTATGTTGGGAGGGGGGGAGTGAAATTCAATCATTAATTGCAAATAGACAGAGGAGAGGAAGATTGTTTGGCAGGGACAGAAAATGCCAAGGCATTTTGGTGTTTGTGCATAATGACTCATAGCCAATTTCTCACTTCACTGCAAGGTGTTTTTTTCATGGGTCCAAAAAAAGGTGTTATACCATATCTCTGACTTGAGATGAGGTTTGTGAACAGCAATGCCCGGGGCAACAAGCAATGTGTTTGCACCTGATTGCTTTCATGCCATGGCAGACAATGTTTTGAAATGCAAAAACAAAAGGATGCTGGGAAAATAAATGATAAGTTCAATAATTACATATCTAAATTGGACCATGAGGGGTTGATGGCACAAAAAACATTTAGTCTAATAAAAGCACTCTACAGATAGGGGATGGCACTGCGAGTCAAACAACACATAAAAAGAATAAATGTGGCTCCTGCAGGGCACTCTTTTTCTGGATCATACAGCGTTTATCACATTGAAAATGATTCCTACAGAAAACAAAACGGGACTAGCCCTTATAAAGTAACACTTACATAAACAAGAAAATGCTTCAACTTTATATTATTTATAATATCAACTTATAATTTGTAAAATTCAGAGTAATATGGCACCAAATTTTAGCAGGGATGTACATGTGCTGTCAGCTACCTGGAAGCATAACACACAACAGTTCAAGGACATACAGAGTGCACCATTACTTACATTTGACACAGCCATAATCTCTATAACCAAATATTAGCACAGCAGATTAAAATGGCATTCCAAACTGGAAGTCAAACTCTCCCAGTGTCCAAATAAATGGCGTGCATTTGGCCCTAAGGCTCCATGGATGTCTTCCATCCCTGAGTTTATTTGCAGGAGAAAATGCTTTCTGTTGGCCAAATTTACAGATAATGAATTCAGAGTGCTGAGGCATCCGCAGGTAAATATGGCACAACATATTCTTCATTTGGGATACTGTAAATAAAAATAGGGTATTTGTGAGGCAGTGTCTCTGTGAAATAGGATTGGAAAGGAAAATAAGCCTGAGGGCAGCTGCTGAGTTTCTGAGCCCTCTACTGAACGAGGGATTGAATAATGGAACGAGACGTTGAATAAAAATGCACACGTTAAAATTATGAAACATTAACAGAAGATGGCTCGAAAGCCTGACAGAACTTATTTGTTCAAAACTGCGTCAAAAAACCTCTTCAAATAACGCTTTAAGGTCATACATTGCCCCGAGTTAAAAATCACTTCCTCATCTCATGTTAAATTACAAAGTCACATAAAATCCGCGCTGTTCTGTTTTCATAAGGAACAAATGTACTTTGCGTTGTTCACAGAGCCCTTTAGAGGTGGTTTATGTTTATTTATTAACACAGTTTCTAACAAACCTAACTTCCTGTTCACATGCTAAATCTATCTGCTGTCAGCCACCAAACCTGACAGAAACCTCTGAGGTATTATGAAAGCCGAGTCGGGCAGCCTTTGAAGGAAACTGGGGGCGAAAAAAAGAAGCAGACTACCTGAATGACAACTTGTCAGAATGAAAGACTGCCATTTCTTACTTTGCTTCAGGCTAGGAATGGAAACTAGGTAATGACTACGATGATTGCACACAGACAGATACACTTGTGAGCATGCACGCGCACACACACACACTGTTACAATAGCAGGTTAGCTCATTCAGAGCTTGTTGGTCTAACTGTAACAGCAAGTCTTGGTTAGAGCTGGTCTGGCTATCGCGACTATAAAGCTTTGCGAGCGTAGTCTGGCCAAGCTGCCTTGTAAACCGAGTTATCAGAGGGTGGGCTTAACTCGCTTCTATCAAATGCTATTGGACGAAGCTTCAACCAATCAGAGCACTCTTTCCTTTGACGTATGCGTAGTGAAGGAAACTGGTTGCTCTAAAGAACTAGTCCCTCATTGTCTTATACACGCCTCAATCGAGCTGTTTGAAATGCTAGATTTTCATTGGTCCCCATTCCTGGGGGAATCTGAAATTGAAGAGAACGGCAACTTGGCCAGACTGACTTGGTTGCGAAACTTTGTGCAGCATCACAGGAAGTATGGGCAGGCCCAAGCTAGGTTAGAGGCACCAAAGCATAAGAATTAAAACCTGCTTCTTATCGGAAGCCTGTGTTATTAGTAGTGTGTCCATGTTTGTTAGCTATGTGTGTATTTAATAGAGCTGCAATAATGATTGCAACAATAGTTGATGGTCAACTATTAAATTCATCTGCACCTATACTTTGACAAAAGATTAATTGATTTGAGGAAGAAGAAAAAGTTCACAAATATTCATAAGTTCCAGCTTCTTAAATGTGAATGTGTTCTGGTTTCTTTACTCCTCTATAACGGTTAAATGAGTATCTTTTAGGTTGTGGACAAAATGAGACATTTAAGGACACCATCTTGGGCTTTGGCAAACACTGATCCACATTTTTTTTCCCATTTTGTAGAGCAAATAACTAATTGATGTATCAAGAAGATAATTGACTGTGACAATAATTGTTAGTTGCAGTCCTGGTATTAAACAAACAGAGTTGAATTCCTATGTCTCCCTCTCTGAATAGTATTCCTCTTCACTTGCTGATTTCCATTTCTAAGCTGTCAGCATGGATCTTTGAGAAGCCTGCTCTCCACCAGCCACCCTGTCTGCACTCCTCTCTGATAGTCCATCCCCAGCTCTACTGCAACATGTTGTAACACATCTCCCTGTGCACTCAGGTCTGTGTGTTTATGTCCTGCCTGCATCGTCTACACTGTTACGCGGCTGTCTGGAGCACACTGCACTCCTCTCGCTGTGACAGAGGTCAGTGAGTGCTCCGAGCCCAGCTGACGTCATGCTGCTGCAACCTGGCAGACGCACTAGCAGGCAGACAGACGGACAGACAAACCAACGAGCACTCCGGGTGTATTTATAGCCTCTTTGTCTATGCATCCTTGCAGCAAGCTGTATACGCCCTGACCCATCCTAAACTGGTTATTATGGTATACATGAGACAACAAGTGCAAGGGTTTCATAAAAACTGCAGACACAGTACTGATCACTGAGGTTCTGTGATCACTTCAGGTAAATCGTCTCTTTCACACCTTCTGAAAAGGTGTACGTGCTGGAATGTTCATCTCTCACGGTTAATGAACACATTGTGCTACCCATCAGCTAATAACACAGCGTGGATATGCGCTTAGCACAATGCTTTACACCATTACTTATCTAATAAACTGTAGGAGGCAACTGCCATTAGCACTGGTGCTGATGCTGATATTCACCTCCCACTGGCAAGCTCCTGCAAGCTAATCTGCCGTATACTGTATGCAAATATGAAACTGTTACTGTCAGGATGCAGTCTAATTCCACATTATTCTCCGGGTAGTGGGCCAATCAGGTTGACTTTGAAATGGATTGTGGGTGATTAGCCGGGAATGCTGGGAGAATGCCGAGGTCTCTCTAGTGAACCCCGCAGCTGGTGCCGGAGTCAGCGGAGCAACGATCCAGGTAATTAATTCTTTGACAAGCATCAGTGATTTGGAAAATCAGTAAGAATGGCAGACGCTGATCAAAAGGGAAACACGTGGAGAGATGTTTAAACAGTGGGCATTCGAGGCGTCAGTCACGCAGAGGGCCCAGACGCGGGGCCCAGAGCCCAAACACCAAACACCACAATGCACTGAGCTGACTATCAAACAACAGCAGGCTGGAGGATACCCATTGTGTCAGAAATTACCACTCGCAAAAATGCAGGAAGTTACGCACCAAGTAATATGCACACACACATCCAATTAATAGAAGTTAATTCATTCGGCAAGAGCTGATACACAACACGGGTACACGCACATGCCGGCATACAGTCAGACTCATATGCATAGCATAAACATACTATTACAGTGCACTCAACCTGTGCAGTAAACAATTCATGTATATGGACTCAATGCAAAAATACAGATAAACCACACATGTATATTCCAGTCACAAATCCAAGCGTGCGGTACAAACACTATAAAAGTACACTGCGGGAACATAACTCAATATACATACACAGACATGTGGTAAAGATCAATTCATTTTCAGTATTTATTATACATGCTGCACTAAGCCTATATCTGTTGAATGAAATGCAAACAATGGCATGGTATTCATGGGCATGAGATCACATAGATGCGAGCGCACACACACACGGCACTCTTCATAAATACACAAGAGGTTGGGTTGACGTTACTGCCATAGCCTTGATTAAATCACGCCTATATCCTTTATTTGATTGTATGGATAGAGAGGGGAAAAAACACATGAGCCGAAAAACCGTAATGAAACATCATCGGGCATGGCTATTATAGACACACTGTCCAGAATACAAATTCCCCGTGCAGGTATTTGTTTTCATCCATCAGTATTCATTATGCGAGTGAATGTATCATTGGAGTGTAGCTATTGATCCCATATTAAATCTCATTGTTATATTCCTATTCAGCAGCGAGCCAGGTGAGGTTGGGGGTGGGGAGAGAAGGGTGACCAAATGTCAGGGTGACAACATGCAGCATTGTCAGAGGTAACTTTATCGATCAAGATAGACACAGAGACAGAGAGGGGAGGAATTTCAGCGGGACCCCAACTGTCATTTGACATTTTAGAAAGGCAGTCCTTTCTATTTTGTCACCCTCCATTGTTGCACACAAAGAGCATAGATGGCTTGGCTGAGGCAATTTAAACTATGGCCTTCCCGCCCAGCAGAGACAGCGAGCAGGTTCAGGTGTGGCTCTACCAAGTAGGGAGTCTTGTTCATTATATTTATCAGTGGTAATTTCACAATTCGCATGCTGTGTTTCTGAGAAGGTGGGCCGAGCATTGTGCTCGTATCTAGCTTTGACATTTTAAAGGCCTCACTGTCACACCTTGTCAGCGATTAAACTGAAACAGGCTGTGGATGGAGGCTACGGTTTGGTAAGAGTCCAATTAGCTTGCCAGCCATGTACAGCAATTCTTCAGACAACTTCGACGAGCCAGAAACGTCCCCAGTGGGACTTCCCTTCTTTTCCTGCTCAGATCTAAATGAAAGCAAGGGGTTTGAGGACGGAGGGAACACAATGAAGCACACAGGAGAGCAGGCGAGGATGACTAAATGAGTGTTGTCATATCAAAGCTGAACTGCCACCAAACATGTCAGACTGGAGCAACAACACAATGAGGGCAGAGCCAGTGCTGCACCGTGTTGACCAGGGAGAAAGCCGGAGGCCGGGTGGTAATGCAGGTCAGGAGGTGTGGAAGTTTGCTGGCTGAGCTGAGCATTTCTCTCCCTCTCGGTCTGACTCACTCAGGTAATTAGCGCAGACTTGCATTTCCCTGTGTATTGCTTAGAGCGTCTTGTGCTAAAGCAGTCCAGATCAAAACGGCATGTCATAGCACATTATCTTCAACACTGCTCCACAGCAACAGCTCGGCTCTCCAGTCAGCTCTGCTCTTCCTCTGCTTCCCTGGATGTTTATCTGTTGCCAAGACTGGAAAATCTCCACGCTCATTGTTTCGCACCGGGGGGAACCGAAGAGCGGATTAAGTAGATCTCCTGATCTATGGAATGACTTTACATTGTAAGGCTGCAACAGGAAGAGCATTCCAGCTCTCCACACGGGTCCCTCTTTCCATTCAAGTTGACCAGTGATTCCTGGGGACACACTTTTTGTATCATACAAAAAATGATAAGCCATTATGTGTACATTTTTCAGCTGCCATTTCTACATCACCTCATATTCGATTGTCCTGAATCACAGCTTTACTGAAAGCGTGACAGGCTCCGTCCCTTTTTCTCATCAGTGAAACAAACTGAATGTGCGCTAGCCTTTCAAATTGGAATCATATTTCATATTAGAAGTTACAAGTAGGCTGCAATGATCAGAACAATACGAACATTCAGGCTCCCTCATGTGGCTCAAATGTGTATTGCAGCTTTGTGTTGTTAGACAAATAGACAAATAATAATGGAAAACATGCAAATTTATTTTACCTTTAACCCTAGTCTTTGGCAATCACTACTGTAAACCAATTGGTTGGTCCAAATTGGTGGGTCCCAGTCTCACAGTGTCAAAAAGTTTTGAAGCATTTTAGAATTTCTGGAACAACAATTCTTATTTGAAGCAATGCAGCCCACTGCAGTAAACCTGGAAACGTTGTCATGCACAGACAAACTTAAAAGTACAAACAGCCTAATTGACGAGGCTCACAAAAATAGCTTCTTCAGCTGCCATGTCATGTAACTTGGCCCTTGCAGGTTTTACTGTCGCCTAATGAACACCTTTCTGGTAGCAGAGAAGAAGACAGAGTACACATCTAAAACAATGACTTTTAAACTTAGTTTTAAATGATGAGAGGACAAGCCAGGAAATAAATATCAGTGTAGGCATATAAGCAAATATACGTATATAAACAGAAAATGTGCCATTAGTTAGGACAGTTTTCGACAAAATCAAGTCTTAGTCAACTATCATCTATCAGTTGATTTAATCAACAGATCTGTAAAACCACTGATTCAAGATTGAGTTTAGACAGAGATGTGGTTAAAAGTTTCCTTGAAATAAAAAAACTCAGCATGATGAAAAGCATATTATGTTAGCATTTAACTTAATGAACAACAACCAAAACCAAAACAACAACAATTGGTCAACTAATCAACTAGGAGGGAGCAACCCTACATTGAACAGATAAAATACCATCCAAGTTGATAATATTCATGTATTTCCACCTATCAGCTGATCACACAATGTGCCAGAAAGTCAGACCACTTCCTTTTAGAGGCTTAATTCAGTCAAATCAAGATGCTAGAATCAAGCCTTACCAGTGGGCAGAACCTCCCATTTCTGTCAGGATTATGCCCAAAAATGCATTTAGAAATCATACAGAAAAATCCTCTGACTGCATGGAGGTAAGAAACTAACTTCCACACACAAAGGTCCATCTCGTCAGTGTCTTCATCGAACCAAAAGCTTCCGTACTCACTATTAATGTGTTATTAGATAGGCTAACATACTTTAGCCTGCCAAGCTAATGGTACTGTACTGCTATGAAGCTGCTAGAATGCTAACACAAACTGCATTGATTTGGTACAGTATTTAAAATGCACAATTATGGAAATATGGGCAGTAATGGTCAGAAAGCAATATTATTACACAGCTGTCTATTTTTGCATTTATTTCTTAAATGAGATTTGTGATGGGTCTGTGGGTATTGATACATATTGGGGATGTTCTGTATAAGCCTTTTCTATTCTCCTAGGCTGATTTTCAAACTATATTTGATGATTCAATGACCCCCTTTTTGTTTTTGCAATAGCAATGAATGTGCCCTGTGATGAGGTGGCGACTTGTCCAGGGTGTACCCTGCTTTTCACCCTAAGACAGTTGGGATAGGCTCCAGCCCCCCTGCAATCCTATGTGAGGATAAGTGGTAGATAATGGATGGATGGATGGAATAGCAATGAATGTTTTAATTTGAATAATTTAGGTTCAAGTATTTTGTACATTTTGTCATTTGCCGATGTGATTGTAAATACGAATACTGACATTTTGTGAACTAAACAGAGACAAACTCAGATGGTAGGTTTGTGTTACACCCTGATATATACGACTGGCCTGGCTTTAAACCTGGAATGAAAATGTTGTTCATCTTTTCTGCAGTTTTATTGCCCAGTTCACATTGTTATTTGGCTAATTAACACGTTATCCTGTTGAAAAAAAAATCCAGCCTAAATTTGTTCTAATCGCTTTAATGGTGCTTTTAAAGTAATTGATTTTTAAGCCCTAATTGCACTTTCCTATTGCAACACTGTTTATTTCAGCAGATTTTAGGGCTAGTTGCACTTTGTTTATCTTGTTTTTTTTTAGTTTGTGAAATGAAATTGTATCGGTGTAAAGGACCATGACTTAATGAGATAAATAGAAATGTGGCCCCTAAGGCTGATCCAGCTGGGAAACCACTTCCTCAGACAAGAGCTTGTCGTCATCATGGAAGAAGGGATCAGTCAGAAAGAGAGAGAGAAAGGGAAAGTTTGTCAGTTAACATCTTGGGGGTAGGTACAGTAAATGGTGCGGCAGAAACTTTGAGTGAAAACCTTGCACAGCAATAAAGTGATATACACATGAATAATGCAGGAGCATTTAGTTCAGTGCTTAGGCAGTGGGGGAATCAGATGTCCCTGGTGCCCTGAAGGATTCCAGTCTACTGAGCCAGCGTCTCTGGTCGAGAATAGACCAACACAGACCGAAAGGAGAATCCCAGCGCTCCATACTGTCCTGCCAAGTCAGACAAACATTCACCACCAAGTGCACACACAAACATGCATTGGCAATTATGTGCACACATCTTCAGCCACCATGACAGCACATATACTGAAATACACAACCCCCAACACCACACACACTCTCTATGTTTTGAGTCAATAAGCTGTTGTATGCCTGTGCATAGCAGCTGATTGCATCACATTAAGCCTGTTTTCCAGCTATGACATCGCACATACTATAAATGAAGGGCTGTGTGTGTAGAAAGCTCTGAATAATTGCAGAAGCATCAGCCTAGTGTTGGCTTTACATTTAGGTAATACTTGTGGGATTTTGGGAGTTTAAAAATAAATCTGGAGAGTCAGTGACTGGGGGACTGTGACCAAGATTTTGAGTGTTAATTTCACAGAACTGCTGAGGAGATTTCATTTTGTCGTCTCAGCTGCCCAAAGAATCAACTAATGACTAATTAATTACTACACATATCCAAATCAAATCCTCTGCTTCTCCTTTCCGTGCACATTCTCCTTGGCAGCCATTCAACCTCTCTCCTTGTGGATCCAAGAGGCACATCCTCAGGAATAAAGTGATGTCATTATTTTTATTTTTAAAAGAACAACAAAACCATCTAGCGCCCTTTAAATTTTTTATCCTCTTCCTTTGCAGTCAGGGCATATGGCAGTTAGCAGTGGGCGTGCGTGCATGTATGTGTGTGTATTTTAATGTGTTGACACCGCCACTCTTTACCAGCTTTGCCTCAACATCAAACCGTTTGATTTCCTTTCAGCTAATGCAAATGAGGCCAAAGGAGCATCGTCTCTGTAACATATGCAGCTCCTCATTTGCTGCCAGGGCCAGTGAGCTGAGGACAGGGGCGGTGCCGCTCTTCACATTGGAATGGTAATTCACCAATCAGCGAGGTGACATGCTCGGCAAAAGAAAGGGAGAGCTGCACACTGGGCTGACAGGGACATCAGTTTCACGAAACATTTCCTCCTCTGCACCTGAAAGCGCGGCATAATCACGCGCAGGGGCGATGCACCATGAAATGGAATGGGCGCCCAGATCCGGGGGAGCGGACACAGCGTCGTGTCCACAGAAATGAGGGTCATTCTTTACCCAGAGATGCCAGTGTCAGTAGAAAAGGCCTTGCGGGTCCAAGTCAGACAGTCGCAAAGGCAGCTTCACGACACCATGTCATGTCAAACTTTCATTTTTGACTTGGATGATGCAGAAATATCTATTTTATGTATAGTGTCAATGAATCAACATCAACAACTTACTGAGAAATTACATTTCGTTCCTATGTACTTGTGTGCAGAAACGTCAACAAAGAACTGACTGTCACCTGGGAAATGCAGGTGATCAGATGTTAATTTAATCTGAGAGGATTATGAACAGAAAGCTTTGTTAACTTTGGTGGCTTGCCATCACCTGCTTTTTTGCATGACCCCATCGAATCCACATCACCATGAATTGTCTGGTGTGTATATTTTTGTGAGCATTAGCCTGTATTCCTGAAATCCCCACAGGTCCTATGTATTGTAAGACACATTTGAGTTTGTGGAGGAACAAATGTGTGCCAAGTGAGATAAGAAACTGCTGCTAATAGACTTTGCTCCCAGAGAAAGTTCAGCCCAGGCAGGAGAAAATAAATAAAAAACATGACCTGAATCGTCAAACTAGAGCCTTTCTCTATCTGCCAGATGTATCAATGTTCCTCCAAGCAATCAAGAAGTAATTCCCTTTATCGGCCAACATGAATATTAAAGTTTTGCGCTAGAGGGATCGAGGGTATAAACACAACCGTCACCAGCACCTGTCGGGGACCGCGGTGGATAGCTGATGAGGCGGATGAGTGGCTCACAGTGCAGTAGCAGGGCTGTTAAGATACCAATGGTGACATCGGCCAGAGCTGAAGAGCAAGAATGCTGATTAGCAGGAGCGATTAGCATCTTTGTTTTCGGGTACTTGTCATCCGACACATGTAAATTTAAACCAGCGCGACAGCAACAGACCATCACATTAATGTTGTTTACACTCAATGCAAATAAAGAGTAAACAAACAAATATCTGAATAAAGAGGGAGAAGGGGAGGGGTTCCCCAGACTGAAGACCTTTTTACGCATATGCAAATATGGCATGCATCTAGCAGGAAATTAAGACAGAAAGAGGCAGAATCATAGAGCAGTATGGAAATGATGCAGATGTGTGGATATGCAACGCTGCTTCATTATGACCAGGGGAAAAAAATATATTCAAACATCTTGATAAACAAAAGACACAAATGAAGGCGTCCCCTGAGGACTATAGGACAGAACACTGAGGATCTTAACACTTGCCAAACAACATCTAACTCTGGGACAACATTCATCTCTGGGCATCACACACTCATAGACACACACTCTACACTGGGTAAACAAAGAGCAGAGCATGCTGGAACATTTAGTGTGTGTCTGGGGTCAAGTCTGGTAATACACTTAGATACAGGATGACTGGTGGTCGTGAAAGCCATCAACACCTGCAGGTCATTCATCGACTTGATCTGCACGTTTCAAACAGTCTTTACTAATTCGGTCATAAATATTTTTCCACATTCTATCACAAAAATAAAGAAGAAAAATCAAGCCTGGATTTTCCTTATGAGCAGAATGAGCGGATGCGCAGGGCAGGTTTTTCTTTTATTTTTGTCACACATTTGCTTCATCTGGCTGCGTGCTCTCAACTTGTCATTGTCTGTGTTTACGATGGCATTGGGGTCATCACCGCTTCCACAGTTAATGGACCTAGTGGAAAGAGAGAGAGAGAGAGTGAAAGAGGGACAACCACCTTGTGTGTGGAGCACACTATTCTGTTGACTTTGTCATGGTGCCATGTTGGATGGCATCCACTCCATCATATCCATGCCCAGATGCTACAAGAGAGATAAATGGATTGTACAGAACAGGCTTGTCAGGGATCCTATATATTCACCCAGAATCTGTGGATAGTAGAACACAAATAGGCTTTTAAAGTGAAGTGATTTAGATTGAGTTTGGGTTCTTTCTAGTCTCTTTTATTATGGATTGTTTTAAACTGACATCAACTTGGCTCAGCCCAAAGGCATGTTTCTTGGAAGCACAGCAAAACTGCTGCCAGTATCGAATGTTCTCAATGGCTTTTAGAGGCCAGAGAATGTAACATTAGCCGCCCATTTGAATGCTTAGCTCATGATGATTCCTGAGACGTCATTAAAAAGACATGTCAATGGCTGCCTTCCCTAGAAGTTTTCATTGTATATAATCAGAAACCAACACAGTTAAATGGAAAACCTGAAAATCACCATCAGGTTTTTGCATATTGATTCTGATGCTATTATTGCAGGAATGATGCACTTGACTTCATAATGAGAGCTTGGAAAGGGAAGAAAATTGTTAATTTACACCTTTTTTTGATTGGATGGTCTACTCGCCATTTGCTGTGCTTTATTAGGGTTTATTGCCAACTGATTATTTTGTGGAACGACTCCCTCACAATAACACCACTGATGCATTAAGTCAAGATAAAAGCAATCTAAATATGAACATGCACAGTGGCTACGCTAAATGCACCCAACTAATGGTTTCATTATTTCATAATAAAGGGTTAATGTTTATTCAAAATGCCTATTCACTCAAATTGTTCTTGCATATACAGTATATGGCTTTTAACAGAGGTGCTCTCCAGGTTCTGGATTTTTTTTTTTTTTTTTTTTTTCCATCATCAACATCCGGATAAGGCACATGTTCTTGAATAGAGCTATACGGGTGTTCACAACCTGAGCTCAAATTCAGCAGAGGGTTAAAAAAGAGATTAGTCAGCTTCCCGTCTCCTGCCCAGACACACACAATCACACACTCGCACCCTCCTCCACGCCGCATGACCCTGTATATTTTTGAACCTCAGCCAGCTCTCTTCTTTAAGAGTCCAAATCCTGGTGACTGCCAGTCAACTTCAAAGCAGTCGGGCTGTGGCTGTCTTTCTTAACCTCCAAATCTGGCTGGTCTTGTTACAGCTGCGCTGCAGGGACAGAGTGGGCAGTGTTTGCACTTCTACGCCTCTATGTGTGTGTGTGTGTTTGCGTGGACAGAGTGGGCAGTGTACTGGGTCTGCTGATTAACCCCTGGGCCAGGCTGTTCTCCTCGGGCCAGACAGATCGGCTTTCGCCAGTCCCGGCCCCTGTAACGGGAGCCCGCTCCAACAAGCCACTTCAAAGAGACAGAGCCAGCAGGAATGTCAGGTTCAGAACCGGGGGAGCGAGAGAAAAAGAGCAAGAGCAAGAGTGAAGCAGAGGGAGGAAGAGGCTTGTGTGCATCTATGTGTGTGTGGGGAGGGCGGTCTCACTCTCTGGTCAGCAGCAGGACTTTGGCCCTATCTGAACTCGAGCGCTTCCTTTTTTCATTTGCAGCGGAGTGAATTTGTTTTAATTTAATTTGGCTGCAAAGCAAAATGCCTTTGGGATTGTTTAGCCCTGTGTCTGGATAAACCGTGCCTCTTTAAAGACTGGCAGCATGTGTGCATAGCTTTTTTTTTCTCCTCTGCCGCTACAAGGCAATGCCTCATCCTCTCGCTGACCTGCCTTTGCAAAAGAAAATCCATCACAGTCGACACGTACATTTGGTGAGCTTTGCCAAAAATTGAACTACACTGCTGCCTTAGAAAAAAAGATGTAACTTATGTAGGAGATGATGAATTTGTTTGGCTGCATTTTTTTGGATCAAAGGGGAGATGTTTAGTATTTTGCCAGGTATGGTGTTACAGGTATTATATGTACATATATGTGATTTTATAGTTCTTATTTTACAAGAAAAATTAAGTGGTGAAGCGATCGCTGCAGGCTTTGGATGGAAATGAACCAAGTATGTAATATGTCACTACAACATTGTAAGTCCAACGAATGGAGAGTGAAGTGCAGCAGCAGAGCGCCAATTGGAGCTAACTGTTGCATTAGCAAATGGATAACGCTAACCAGCTAGCTATTGCTTAATAAAAACGGAGAAAAAAATAGATGTTTTTATGATTTAATTTAATTTTTTAATATGCTATGAATCACACAATTGCACACAGGGATAGAGAATTGTAAATTACTCATACGATATCAACATTATACTCAAAGTTCATATAATAATGCGACTGGTATGCCACTTCATTTCTACTCCTGCATTCTTAAAAAAATTGACAGACTAGAGTGTGGCATGAGTTTGAGGTTCCAACAAACTAAACTGTATTTGGCGTGGCAGGTTAAAACGTATCCAACACACTTTGAAGTGCTGCTACGAATCCTTCCTCGAAGTTCTATTTGTGCATGAGTGTGTGTTTTTTCCGAGCGCGTGTGATCATGGCGATTCATTACGGACACACCCACGCAAGCGTGTTGTCATGAGATTCCTTGAAGTCACAGAAGAATCCCCTGCGGAGGTTAGGTTTGCTGTGGCAGAGGAACCCGGCTGAACCGCTCCGTCGATCACCCAACACTATGCTGCCTTTTGTGGCTCGGAGACAATGGGCTGCTGCTGGGGAGAGAGATAGGCAACCTGAACCTGACACAGGAAGCTCTTAAAGCTACACAAAACAAACTGCTGAGCTCTGGCATTTCCCCCCTACTGAAAGACTATCTCCACCGTCATTAAAGGTGAACTCAATCGTCTAATCTCCTCCAAAGTCACTGAGCAACCACTGCTTCCCCTCCTCCTTCTCTCCTTCCTAACCATCCCTCTATTCTAACTTGCCTCATGAGGTGGAGGCCATCAATGAAATGCCGTCAGATCTCTGGGGGTTAGAGGTCATAGGACAAAAATCTTGTGTTGAATGTGCTCTGTGGCAGCCTGAAAGGAAAGGCTGTTCTGTTGCTCTGATCGATGGTAGGTAGTTCACAGGAAGAAACACGCCTGTGTTCAAGCAAATCACTTTGTTTAAAGGTTCATCCATATTCCTCAACAGTGGAGGCCTTTTGACGCTCGTTTCTTTGTGTGAAACAGGCCGCTTATATATAGATTTCATGCATGTACATTGTTTAACCTTGCAGAAGATTGGCATGCCACTCAACATTTGTGAAACAGCAATTGTGGAATGTGTATCTTCATGTTTGAAAACCTCAGCAGGTAATCAATACCATGCCAAGAAGAGAGCGGTAAATAGCATGTCTTGCAATGTGAATTGAAAAAAACAACGCAACAAACTAACAGCAAACAAACAGAAAGCCATCACCACTGGGGATATAATGAAAACCCAGAGAATGGACATGCATATTTGCACATACAAACACATTACATTCTGTACTACCACAATACATATCATTTTGATGTCATCCACATTTGGCTAAGGCCATTTGCACCTCACGCATAATATGCTGCCAGCTATACAAATAGCTCTGTTTGGAATTCAATTATCTGTTGCCTCTTCAGGTTTTTTTTTTATTCTGGCCTATGAAAAGGCCTCTCTCAGCAAGTACAAGCAAAGATGGAAAATGGTATTCACCCCTCCTATTATCGCATCAAAATCTGCCTGGCCGCTGTGCATACCGCCTCATTACCTTGGTGAAAAAGCCACCTTAACCTACATTACAAGCTGGCCCTGTAATTAATGACTTTTTAAGCTATTGAACCAAAAGCAATTAGGTTATAAAGAAGGGCTTGTTCAGTAACATGAATACCTTTCCTTTATTAGTCGCATCCTTGAAGAGGAGACACTAACCAAATGTGACAGTCCCCGGAATTAAGATGCTAATGTTTCCAGTTATTTGAACTTGTCAATCAAGCTTTTTTTTTTTACTGTTGTTGGGCGTACAAAAAACAAATCTCGAGTTCAATGGCATTTGAAGGTTGAAGCATTTCTGTGCAGTTGAGTTGTCACTGTGCTCTTTGTGTGTGTGTGTGTGTTTACATGTGTATAAGCGTGCATGCTTGTGTGCCCGTCCATGCACGTTAAGCGGAAGAGAGCAAACCAGATACAGCTTATTCCATCAGCGCAGTATGCGGAGCGCAGATAAGACTTCATACAACACATTTGCTCTGTATTTGTTTTAGACTTTATCGCGTGTTCCAGTGGAGGTAGAAACAGGCGCGACATGTGGTCTACATTCTAATGCCTGGGAGGGTCAGCTCAGCGGTCAACCAGCACATTACTCTATGTCCACACGGGACAGGTTAGAACGCACAAGACTAATGCCGCAGCTCATCCAAAAGGTCATCTGTGGATATTAATGTGTAACTTTAACTGAACCTGAATGAGGAACAGCCATGCCTCCTCTCCTGTGAGCGAGAGGACACAGTGTACCACAGCAAGGGATGAATATGCCTTCAGGATGCCACGCAAAAGTTTTATATGGGTCATTTAGTCCTAACCCTGACTTCTCTCAAAGCAAATGAAGGCAAAATAACTCATTGATATTTCTGCTGTTGTTGTGGTAGTTTTGCCCCAGACAGTAATCGAAGGCCTGAGTGTAATTAGTCAGGCTTTGGGAAAACGTCTTTTCTTCAGATTGATCCAGCCAAACGTTTCACTGCTCCTCATTATTCACCAACATGCAGCGTGGAAATGGCTACCTGACAATAAATCTTGCAGCAGACTAAAGTTCCCTAAATTGATTTTAACCTGTTGAAGGTATTGGAACTAAAGATGTCAAGAATATAAATCATGAAAAGGAAAATACATCCGCTTTATTTGAGGCCACAGGTGATGTCTATCTCCATCATGATGTTGTATTTGGGTTTTAAAAGATACTTCTTCTACGTGAAGTAGAACTAGAGACAAACAAACCAATAACACAGTGATTATATATGGTGGCATACTGCTGTATGATTGGTTGTTCTGCACTGAAATACTTCCTTATAATAAAAAAAATGCTAATACAGTGTAATGATAATGAAGACGACAATCCTTAAGTACAATATTTATTCAATTGTGATTGTAGGAGCTACTGAATCTGACTGACTATGAAGGTTGTTTGTGTGCAAAAGAGTGAAAGACTGATGGTGTGTGTGTGTGTGTGTGTGTGTGTGTAGCACACGTTAGCCCCTAATCACCATCAAATTCAACTTCCAGCAGGGGGAAGCGATTGATCAGCGCACTCATTAAAAGGATGCTCCAGCAGACGTTTGTTCCTGCCTTTTTGAAGTTGCCAAACACGATATTCACATCAGTAATTATCAGCGTGCCAGACTCAAATGATTTTGAAGAGAATTTATTTCCTATAGACCAAACTGATCAGCATGATTACAACAAATACAGCTAATTGCAGCACAGTGTAGCGTTTTGTGTTCAGAATCCTCTGAATTACCAGCGAATGACGACCGTTCGCCTTTCAAACTGACATTCTCCCAAACAGCCCTGTATGCTTAAAATGCATTCCAAGACTCTCGCAAAGCTCATTTCTGTTTCACAGCAAATTTGTTTTTAGAATTCATTACTTGCCATGAAATGTGAAAAGTCTTCTTCATTAGATAGTGTGAAATTCCTCTCTGTCTGCTTCTGCCTCTCTGAAGTCCAGCTAACCATGTTAATCCCACAGCTGCGAACTCTGTGGCATCTCCCCCAACAGACTCGCAGGTCTGCTGTCTAAATAATTGCCTCATTAGTGTGTGGTGCACAGGTACGGCGTAAATGCAAACTTTAGACAAGTGTGTATGCAAATCCAATTGCTTGTCCGACACTCTTTATTCATGTGATCAAAAATCAGCCGAATTATACCAGGGACCTCAGGCCTGAAATGGAAATTTAGGGATAACTAATGCTATTTCTGTGAGGTGAACAGCGTGCAGGTTTTGGCTCAGAAGAGATGATGTGCAAATAGTTGACAGTTTTCAACTTCGGTGTCATTACATTTTTAGATATACATTTATTGTCAATTAATGGCTGAAAGAATGAATATATAAACAACAGCAATAAAATACAGCAGTCTGTCAAAGGCCTCATCACAGCATGTTGGCAAACTGACCTTCCAAGAACTAGAAATAGTCCAAGAACCAAACTGGAGCAAATGCAGGCAGAATTATTCATTGTCAGCTAAATGGTACCCATTTTAACAGGCTACATTACTGTAGCTAGCAGTAAATGGGTTGTTTGAGACAGCAAAAACAACTCTTTGTGGGGCCACATCGTTTAATTTACGTGCAGTCAAATTGGTTTGATAAATGCAAATGTGACCAAAGCTACACATTTTACATGTCTGTCAGATTCTGCTATCGGAGACCATTTATCAATTCCTGCAATAATTTTCTGTTGTACGGAATCATGTCAGAGTTTTAACATGAATCCAGTTACTTTTTAATCTTACACGTTAATGGATTGGAATAAAAAGATTCAGAGGGCCTTGTGTCATCAACACTACACCGCAGTTCATCGACTCTAAATTTTACTTATATAATCGTTAATTAATAATTTGCAGTGTATTGTGGTGAGACATAGCCTGCATAGAGAGCTATAGCGAATAATGAGAAATGCTAAAATGCTAGTGCAGCCAAAACGATTTAACCAGTGGGCCTCAACAGCCTGCTGAATAAGTACTCACAGTAGCTTCATTTTTCTCCCTGCAGTGATGCACCCGCTGTTACACCTCTGGCCTCGGAGCCATGGCTCAGAACGCATCACTGCCTGCCGTCTGCATTGACCGACTGACATGCAGACTTTTGAGGATACCTTGAAATGGCAAAGACCTGATGGACGAGATGACTTTTCCATGTACTGTCATGATAGGAAGACAGAGTGCATGGGGGTCAGGTGCTTGACAAACACAAATCACACCCTGGATCGCTGTAATTAATCTATTCTGAGCTTTATGCTAACAAAAATGGCATCTGTTTATTCTAAAATTGCGTTTATTAATGACAATGAAGGGAGGCGGTAGCACCGTGATGTGTCTCAAATGTCAAGACAGCCTGCAGCATTAGCTGCTTTGCTCCTGTTCATCAACTTCAGCATCAAGGGTATTGCTCTGCCTCTGTCTTCTTCCTTAAGTTGTTAGTATTCATGCTGTCTTCTTTTGCTAGGTGCAAGAGAGCATGTTAAGCAGTTCAAAAAAGTCATTATGCAGATTTAGAGTGAATTAGGAAGCCTAATGCAACCTTGAATTATGAAAAATATAAAAGCACATACACCAACCACGTCTCCAACAAAGTATGTTCTATACTACTGATTGACTTTGCCAAATATTTTGTGGGGTAGCAACAGTTTGTGTGATATCTTATAAAAAGTCCTCATTTTTTGTCCTCATGTTTGTGTCATGCACATGTCAGTGTCTGGTTCATCTTTCAAAATAAACTCCCTTTTTCACAGGAAACAAAACTACTCAAAAACATCAACTTAGTAAGGTTAAAGCAACAAACTCCTGAATTTATTTTGTGGGGTATATACAAATTACGGTACATTACTTTTGTAGCTAGGAACGGTTTACATGAAAAGCCTGCCCAAGCATCTTTTGGCTCATTACTTTGGTTTCGCAGCTCACACTTTTACTGTTTTGGTTTAGTCTCACAGCTCTCATAAATCATGTTTCAAGCCACAGCAGGCGGCAGGTGAAAAACCTAAAAGCGTTACAAATGAATTGTGTTTTAGTTTCCATGAGCAGAAATGAAAACAGGTAAACATCACAATAAACTGAATGTTTCATCATTATGTTTTTATGATAAAGCTAACTTGAATAATCATATATGGATATAACTTTCCTGAAATTCATTTATGCATATATTTACACACGAAGGTGGACATGCACCACTTCCAACCCAGGACACCAGACAACAGTTGGATACTTGCTTCATTTAAAAAAAAAAATAGTCCTGACACAAAAGGCTCTTGCCTTAACTGCAGGCCCCTGCACATTGTAATCACATTAAGCTGTGTTTGATGTATTATGTCAAGTTTAGTGGCGACCTCCCAGGAGAGGGTTCACTTGAGAAATTTAGCATAGCTGTAGTCCATATGTAATTAAAAAGTATGTTATCTCTGGCCAGAATGTTATGGCTAAGCATTGGCTTGGGTCCAGCTAACGTTGATATAATCCCACCCACCTCTGTTTCTCTGTGGAAGGGGTCACCGGGTCACTAACTGCCTCCTTGTGTGCTATTCAACTGCAGAGAGACAAGGGAAGCCTCTGCGGAGGGTTTGAGTCACCGGGTCCACATACGACTGGATATCTCCCTGCATGGTTTTGATATTAAAGTACAGCAGAGAATCACCTCGCCATATTATTGCTTTCCAGACTACAGAGCGTGAAGAATAACTAAAAGTTGAGAGCAATTCCAAAACCTCCCATTCTGCTTATACATTACACTGCTCAAAAAAAAACATGGCTTTACTTAAATTATTGGATTGGATGTTTGTTGGATTGTTGGATGTTTGTGCTTTGAGTCATTTTAATCAGTTCCAGAGGATAAGCCAAATAGGAATAATTCACTAAATGCTGCTCAGAATAATGATACGTTATTTCATACATTATTTTTCCTACATTGAGGTAACCACTGCTCCACAGCTGAAATATGCTGATTTTATCAGGAGGTGATCGATCTCAGACTCATTAGGGACGGAGTGAGGTTCTACACAACTGGCCCATTTGCTGCAGCAAGCAGACAGGAAGTTCACAGTTCGATCGGACAGAGTCTTGTGCAGATGTAGGAACACTCTGAAACACCTTTAGAGCAGCTGATCAGCCTGTAAAAAAGCTGTTTGAGTGGTAAAAAAGACATCCTAAAGTAAAGAGTAGACCTTCATTTCCCTCGCTCGCGCTGTCATTCCACCCAATGAAGACACAGAAACACATATTCCGAACATAATGTCCTGGTATTCTCATGGACTTCAACTTTACCTGTTACATAATTAAATGTAGGATTGGTAAATTATGCAGAACTGCAGGAATCGTAGCCAAGTAGTCCACTGGAAACAGCTGTTGAATCTCCAGCAACTGATATTCTATTTTATTTTGTCTGAGACCTTACTGTGAGTGCAGTGGGTGGTATATACTCAACATGTCTGAGAGTTTGGAAGAAGAGAAGCAGGAGAGTGGTTTGAGGCATAATTGCCAGCCACAGGCCTGCCGATGGCTCTCTGGCTATGAGAGCGCAGAAGAGGTCTTGTTCTGACCGGAAAGGTCATGAAAAAACTCTTGCCACAAGAAAAAAAAAGACAGAGGAGAGTTTGGGAAGAACAAATCTTGCATCTGTAATGAAATCCCACCGGGCATCAGTATTATGCACATATATTTGTCCTTTTTCTTTTAAAGAAAAGAGAACATTTTCACAAGGAAGACGTTGTCTAATTTAAATCCCCTTTTGAAAGACGGCTTACAGTCCTCGGTTGTAAATGACATCCGTGGTTCTGCGTGGAAAGCAGATGCTGTAATTGAGTGGAGACTTGATTTCTTGCACAGTCAAATTAGCTGAAGATGACCAGGCAGTGAACTGCAGGAGGTTTAATTCCCTGTGTTTACATCACTGGCAGAGCTGTTGTTTTGTTTGATTCACTATGCTAATATAGACTCCTCTCAGATTACACACTAAGCACTGACACACTGCACACTAACTGATGCACGCTGTCTGCCTCTCCCGATGAACTCGCTCTAGGTGTTGAAATAAAAGGAGGAATAACACTGGATTATGTGTGACATTAGGTAACCGTGAGAAGGCTTTCGGCAACGCTTGTCTTGACAGCACTGAAAATTGTTTTTAATGATGCTTTTAATAAAACATATGATTAAATATCACTATGTTTTATATGTAGCTGTTTCAGTTGACATTCTCCTATACAAATTATATTCCACCTAAGTCATAAAATCATGAGAAATACTGTTGTAGCTTAAGAGCTACAAGCAGCATGATTAGTTTGTTTTACATATTTCATTATGTGTCTCGCCACTATTTTCTGGTCACATGAGTACAACATCATCAAGGTGGATAAATATTCTTTTAAAAGAAAGGAACAAACCTCCAGTCACATATGAACTGCCCTTTAAAGGGAAACCTTTTCAATTTTTTTTTTTGGTCTAAATGATATTCACTGAAAGTACTTATTTTTCCCACTCTTGGGCTCAGACTGTTCATTTGACAACATTATTAACTTTAACTTGATCTGGTCTGTTTGTTATTTTGTCCATGTTGCGCTCAAAAAGCAGTGGTTGTGAAATCTGAATCTCCATATATACTGACACCCATTAATGATGCTGAAATTATCTAAATAAATATTCACTTGACCTCACATTTTGTTTTGTGGCTGCCAGTTACAATGTTATCCCTCAATACCGAACCAGTTTCAAAAAAACGTTTTCCCCATTATCCATAAAAACAGAAAATTGATCCAAGTTGAAAAAGTGTTTGTGTTACTTCCCTGCAGTCCCTTTCTTTCTTTTTAAAAGATTTAATTTGTCCCCCTTGATGATGCTATATTCATGTGACCAGACAAAACACTGTTCTCATACTGAAAATCTTTGAGATGAGACTAAGCTATGCTTTCTGCACTCAGCACAACAAACTCTACCCGGCTGGCATGCTATTATTCCACTGTTATCTTGCAGCCACACGTCACCACACAATATCATGCCATGACAAGCACTTTTACTGGAGGTAAATAGCAGTGCCAGCTTACCCCAATAGCACCACATTGTAGCCCATGAGCAGCTGCCGTCTACAGCTCTCTCCCTCAACACTGGACCAATTTTGGAAATCGTTGCCCCTATTAGTCAGTTAGGCACAATAAACATGGGGAAATAGGGTCCAGGTTTAAATAATACCACAGTGACCCTTTAAAATGCAAATACGAAAGTGAGAATGTTGATTCTGCTTCTGCAATCACTTTCCTCTCAGGTTAGGGAATACAAATCTGTATCTGGATCGATATGTTTAATTCAATATATTTCCCTGTGCAGCTGATTCACTCGTTCAGATCTGGTGTTTATATTTTACTTTTTGTCCTGCTATCTGATCTGAGCTCCACAGCGAGCCCACACATCCCCTGATTTACTTGTGTTGCAGATGGAACCATTTTGCTGTACATGCCGGTTGACCTTTTCTCCAAAATGAACAGAACATTTCGCTCCGCAGACAAATGTACCAGATTTGATCTATCGTCGAGGCAATTTTGGACAGAACTCAAGGTTGTCCGCTCATGGGTCTATTGCTTTCCATTTGTGTTTGTGAGCAGCTACAAACCCTCAATACAACTCCCTCCTGTGATCCAACAAGAGTTCATCCTGTTGTTACTGGCAACATTACTGGGAACTGAAAATGAAACACTGCAGGAAAGTAGATATGTTCATGCACTGCTTCTAGATACGGTTATGTTTATGTCTCAGATGAGATGTTACAGGATGAAAAATGCAAATTACAGTTAATGTGGGAGAATGCTTAGTTTTGTTGGAAATTAATATACCAAAACATATTAAAACATTGAACTGATGATTCAGATGTAGGTGTTTATTACTTGCAGAGGGGAAACAGGCAGTAGTGCCAACACTGGAGCAAAGCAATTACTGCTCATCTACTCATCTTGTGGTGAGGCTGCAGATTGCAGTGTGTCAAGCATGTAGGTCAGGGGTCTGCTACCTTCACCTTAAAAAGAGACATTTTGCCTCCACTCCCACCACATAACATTTTTATGGAGCAGCAAAACATTACGCCGCTTATAATGTTTTATATATGTTATATTAAATGTACAAAAAAAATGGTAATTTTGTATTTAGGAGAATATAGAACAGCATTAAAGAAAACTGAAACTATATTTCACTGTGATTTTTACCGTTACTGTTATAAGAAACAACTCTGTGTAAGTGCTCCTCATATTTGTAGAAAATCAATAAAATAAAATGTTGCCCACTTTGCTGCTAATTTGTTGCCACAAATCAAAGCATAAACGTAAGGTAGCATTGTTGGAAGTGAAGTTAAAATTAGATGTCAGAATCAGAATGAAACTCTGTTTTCCTGAAACCTTCCCTTTTTGGGGTTTATCCATGATTAGTTCACTGATGGAAGGTTCACAAACTCAAGATTAGCTGCCTGCAGGTAAAGGGGACGGCCATAGAGATAGAAGTGATGCATAGTTTAAATGACATTTTTTTTTTAAATGTTATTATATCATTACATATTTGTGCAATAAAATAAACAGGATTAAAATTAAAATATTTCCATTATTTTTTCAATGCCAGAAGGGGCTACTGCAGAGGGGTTTAAGAGGTTTGTCCATTCTGGGCCACTGTAGAAACATGGCAGCCAGCTCTATGAAGAGATAAGAAGTAAATGCCTCATTCTAAGGTACACAACACAACAATTTTTATTTTCAAGTAAGTTATACATAAAAGAAAGCATACTTATGAATATTATATTCATAGCAGACCCCTGTACTGGTCCTTTAAAATAACATAAACACATGAATGAAGTCCACATGTATCACTTGCTATATTTTTTGACACATTTTTGCATGTGAAGAGGCTGGAGATGAACTTCTATTTCTCCCCACATAGAAGGTTTATCTTTTCCTTAAAAGAACCTTAAAGACTGTAATATTAAATCCTTAAGTACAACCTGAGTAGCAAGTAAATGAGTATGAGGTAATGATTGTGATGGCTTTTTAAAGGGCAGAAAATGAAAAGATGGAGCAACAACTGAAAAGAGTAGCAGTGTGACTGGGACCTGAAACCGATATCAGCGCTACGCACAGGGATTTAAATGTAGTGGCAGATGAGGTCATATGCTAACTGCCACTAATGTTCCTGAATGGCGCCTTTGTTCAGTGACCCGCCGCTCAAGTTTTAAGCGCGCTTCCTCTGCAGAGTGTTAAGATTGTGAGATGGGACATTTCGACATTTCTTAAAATCCTAATGGGTTCGGCGCTGGGGGGAGGAAAGAGGGTGAGACTTAATTGGAATAGACTTTTCCACCTCTAAATTTTAATGAACTGCTGGGCTGAATGTCGCTTATTAGGTGAAATTGTCCATTAGCATTTTAAATGACCAGCTATCTTCATTATAATCAGGGTGAGATGCATTTCTGTGCTGGGGATCTATTGATCGCTCGGCAATGTCAAAGTCTGCATGAAGACATAGAGGCTGACTGCGTGTGACAGACTTCTGGCCACAGCTGAAAGAAGATCAGTGCAGCAGTCGGTGGCAAAAGGGAATAATCCGTTTTGCACACTTTCAAATAATTACAGTAATATGAAGATAATTACAGTGGAGGCAACGCAGCTTTTATCATGAGACAAACATGTCCTATACCGTAATTTAATTCATGCTTCCTGTGAAAATAATCACTCATTCCGATTACACAGAGTGGAGATGACACAGTTATAATTGTGTTTTTGTTCTTCTGTACAAGATGCATGGGTTTTTAAACCCGTCCACATTTCGCTACATCAAACCAAATGCTATGTGTTTGAGGATTCAGCACTTTTATGGATATTAATTACATTCTTACAACCGTTTGGAGCGCTATTATTAAGCATTTTCACGTACGAGACGCCATGATGACACATGCATCAAAAGCTTTTTGCTAATTAGTTTGAATTTATTACACTGTATTGCGTTTTCTCTGTCACACACTATACATTCAAGTGCAATTAATATTTGACAAGGGGGCTTTTTTAATTGCTTGCGTTTGGAAAAGGAAGGAAACATTAAAATACAGCAGCAAGTAGACATCTGCTGTTTCATTTTGTTGCCACTCTCTAAAAGCTGTGATTAAAAAAATGCTACTTATTCAGTCCGCTTTCAAAGCACTAATGATAAGAGAATTATTATAATGTTATTGAATAAATATCAAATACTCATTTCACGAAAGCCTTTGTTTAATAATCATATGATTTTTTTTATTCGGGTAGTGAGAGTTCTTCCACTTCTTAAAATTACCGTAGTTTCTCTTTTGACAGTTTTTCAATTTTTGACTCAAAGCGCCCCCAGCAAATATTGGAAAGCCTCAGACGAAAGCAAACTTCAGACCAAAGTTGGCAAACATTTGCGGTGTATATCTCACAGACCTCATATACAATCACTATCACATACGCCCCCCTAACTCATTATCAACCTCTGAGCCCAAAGTATGATCACAATAATCTCATTTTAATTTGAGTTATATTGCAAAAGGGAGGGGATGAGTAATCAGATTGTCCTAGTTGGAGAGGGGAGAGTTGGCCGGTGTTTGAGAATACTTCCAGATGGTGTTGAGCCGGCAGACTGGCACTGAAGAAAAGCTGGGGACCCCCATCCCTCAGACAGCATGCCATGCCCTCACCCCCTCCACACTTTGCTCGCTTTTCCTCTTCCAATCTCACCATCCCTTCCCCTCGTTGCCCTCCTGGTTTTCTTCCTTTATCTCTCACTCCCCATCTCATTGTCAGCTCACACTCCTCCCTTCCCTCGTCTACCTCCCCACATCTTTTTGCTTATCAAAACAGGTCTTGCAGTGTGTTGTCCCACCATAAGGCCCCCCTCCTTCCCTTTCAACTTCCTCACTATCCTACGGGGGGCGACATAGCCCTGCCCTCCGATTACACTGGGGGCACGGGGTTAGAATACAGCCCTGAGGGCCGGCAGCTGTCAATTAGTGATAACTGCCGAGAAAGACACACACACACACACACACACGCACACGCGCACACACACACACGCACACACACACGCTCCCCTTCCTCCCTTCCACCCCTTTGCTCTTTCGTTAATCAGGGGGCCATCACCTAGCAACGGTCCTGAAGAAGTCCTCGGTGGGGATGCCTGGTGTGAGGCACACACAGAAATGACGGTGAGGTGGAGTGAGGGATGGAGAGAGAATGATGAAAGATGGAGGGGGGTAGATGGAAAGAGGATAATGAAACCTCTTCAGAGGACATTTTGACGAGAGACAGCCACTGTCCACATGAAGATTCTGTGTTATTTATACATATGCCGTCCCACATATCCACAGGTGTTCAGGTATGTGTAATCTCCTCTGCTAATGTCAGCTATTGTTTTAATAAACTTTGAACGCACCCTCTCACCACCACCCGTTAGTACACCACACATGATAAGGTGCAGTAATATGCATGAAAATTGAATGTGTCTCAATCACGGAGGGTTTTTTGAGGGATGAGCCACACAAAAATAGTTTCATTGAAAGAAAATGATGGGCTGCTCCTTAATACATTCACTTCATCAGCCAACCTCATTGCCTTGTTCCTCCAGGCGAGTTCAGGTCTCACGCAAACACATTAATACGAGGTGAATATGACTGCTGCATGCCGGAGCCAATCCCCCCCACCACCACCACCTCTGTCTGACAGAGTGGCAGCATATAGAGCCATGAACAGGTGATAAATCCTTGTCAGGTTTTATTAAAACCCAGCCAGGCCAAACAGAACACCTCATATTGAGCTGTAATACCCAAGGAGACACTGTATGAGAGAGAGGGGGAGCCTTCCTGTTTGGTATGCTCTCCAGCAGTGAACTACCACCTCCTCTCTGATGTCATTAAAGTGAAGGTGGAGAAGGAATAAACCCCTCCAAGAACACACATGAACACCACTTACCCACACACACACACACACACACACACACACACACACGCACACACACACCTCTGCCCCCTGCTGGATTGCCAGACCAGGGGGCAGGTTGTCATTACTTCCTCCTAAACCCTCGCTGCTAGAAATGATAGGAAGCTGAATTGAAAGCTTTCACTGTACAGTATAAAGGCAAGGTGAACCTTTAAGTCTCAATTAAAGCAAAACTCATCCTTTAACAAGGTGCTATACTTGTACCTTTTTTGTTAAAAAAAAAAAAAAAAACGACCTGAGAGTGAGCGTAAAGTGTCCCTGAACAACTTTTTTCCCTCTCATTAAAAATGAAAAGAGATGTGTGATCCTTACATATAAACAAAACATGTCACCATAACAATTACACCAAAAAAAAATCTCTAGAGACCAATTTATGTTTCTTTAAATATTCTACTTTCTCTCCTGCTCCCTGAGAGGTGTTTTTTCCCACAGACGACCTCTCAGCAGGTCAACCTGCTGCCTGGACAACAATAGAAATCATCACTTTGCTCATTATTTATTTACCTGGCAGAGGACCACTTTTGAGACAATTAATCAAGTCAGTGAAAGATTTATAAGCAGCTTGATGGGAGCGCTCAGACAGTAAATGGGGCGGGTCGTCAAATACGGAGAGTGATCTGCGCGAAACCAATTACTCAGTCATGTCATGGCGACCCAAATAACCTGAGCAAAAATATGACACTGAAAAGTATGCCTGTGATGGAGTGAGTTCAGCGCCGCTGGACTGTTGTCACTCAACAACCTACAATGAACATAAGAACACAGTCGCACACTCACATGTGCAGCAATGAACAACAACCAAACAGTGCTGACAGCATATGTGTGGCTTCACAACTGAGTGCACACACCGTATGTAAAAGCTTGTGTCATCTCAGCACATTTGAGCAGGACTGTCTGAAAGGAGATAGCCACACTCCTCTCCTCCCTCCCTTCCTTTTTCTCTCTCCTTCTCCCTCCCCTGTGTCTTTGTCCTCGATGACCAAGCTGTTGGGTGGTCCGCCTGACCGCGCTGACCCCTTGTGCTTGGGCTGATGTAAATTTGCTAATGGTTAGCATCTTGCTCCTCCTGTGACAGGCTCTTTCTGTGCTCAGCTGATGGAAGCCGGTGCTTCTGCGGTGGTAGAGTGGTCTGATGGGAGTGTGTGCGTGTCAGAGCAGAAGGGGGATATATGTTATACTTCCAGTGCTGCCTGAAGACTTGCAGGCCTATGTGTGAAAACACAGGTTCAACAGCAAAGCAGCACACATGTTGCTCTGGGCCACCGACACACATTGTCAAGTTATAACACAGCCTGCGTGTTTGAGAGTAGGAACATGTATGTTCATTTTCTATTTAGCCAAGCTAAGGTCAGAGAGCAGTGTTTGGCTTCTAGCCAGATGCAAACCTCAGGCGCAGACCTCAGTTGGATCAAACCAACTTTCACTTTGTTTTGTCTCTCAAAAAAAGTTGCAAATAGTCATCTGACTGGAATATAAGAAAAAGTTCATCAGGTTCTGATTTCTCTTCACAGCATCAGATAAAATATGCTCAATTAACTTTCCTTTTTTCCTTTTTGGAAAACTGCAATATTTGGCACCTTGACTCTGCAAAGCCCTGCGTAGCTTAAAAGCATGAAGTGCAGGGGCTATAACTTCACTTCAGTTTATTTTAGTTCATTATATAATAGAATAAAAAAGCTGATCTTCTGTGCTGGAGAAGTGAACTGAGTGTGCCATAAGTACTTGGTTAGTGGTAAGCATCAGCTATAGTTAATCAGCTACTACTGTGATTCAACAGATTGTGAGACAGCCAGTACTTCCAGATTTTTCTGTCAGTAATAGATTTATCCTAAACGTTGATGTCTGCAGACCATAAGATAAAGTGATAAGTTTGATGTTGGCCCTACAACTTGAAAAAACCAGGCAGGTTTTTTTCTTCATTACACTTTGACAAGAAAGCGTTGGGCCATGTGCAGCTCTCACGTAATTACCATTTCATCTTGTGCTTCCACGGTAAACACATGTAAATCCGAGGCTACAAAGAGATTGTTACCCTGTCCTATTATTGTTACGCTGTAGCTCTCGCAGCTGGAAGATCTTAGGAAATCTTGGCAGAACGGCGTTCGCTTTCAGTTGTGAAAATGGTTTGCTGTCCACCTAAAAATAACAGAGAAGAAAGAGAGCAGAAGAGAGGACAGAGATTGGATCCCCATTCTTTGCTGTAATTCAGTCATCCATTTACTGTAAATACACAGCTGGAAAGAGGCAAAGCGCTGGGCAAACCATGATGTTTGGACTGCCAAATTAAAAAGGAATCTTACAGCATGGTTCCTATATGACACGCAAGAGAGTGCACCCCTCTCAATCTCTTCTTATACTTTTGCCCTCCCTTTTATAAACATTGCAATCAGCGCATCTCTCCGTCTGGCTACGTCTAACCCCACAAACCAAAAACAGATCACGTAAAACTCTGTTTTACAGCCAGGGGTTCAAGGAGAGAAGCGCAGGGATGGGTGAAGCCTGCTGCTGATGCTGCTTTTACGACAGTAGGCAGAGAAAGTGAGCCGTGGGGAAGGAGAACCACCATGGACCCTGAGACGGGTCAGGGTTGAAGTGCAGTGAGCTAACAGCGGCTGCCTGTAAACAGAGGCACACCTGCCACTCTGCAAGCGCCTGCCTGCTGAGGGGAGGTTAGCGCTGCGGCGTCTCCCCGGCCCTGTTTGTACTGTAACCAAGCAGAGAGAGGGGCCTTCAAAGACAACCTGACTCTCTGTAATCACTCCTGTTTGGGCTTTGATGTCGGGGAGGGGAGAGAGAAAATAATTAGACGTTTCTGGGTGCCCTTTTACAACGAATGAAAGGTGATGTTAGATTTGAATCGTATGGTAATAGGAGGTTGTCTGTGCGAATGTGATGGGGAGGTGTTGAATGCTACTTGAGGGAAATAAAACAAGACCCGCTGAGACATTTTGTTCTTCCAGCCCTGAGAGCTTCTGGCAACCTGCCTCTCGCTGCCTCTACAGAGAAGAGGGGGTCACAAAACGACGCTATCTAGGATGCACTTTATGAGATGGGAGGACGCAGCGACCAACCGACTGACTGACTGACTGACTGACCACTCTGCATTTCAAAGTGCCTCCACTTATTTGTGGCCCGCTTGGAAAAATGCTTTTATTTTGTGCTGGGCCCTTTCATGAGCATCTCCCTATGATCTATGTGATAACAGAGCAGACTGAGAACCGTATTAGGATTCTATTTTGCAGACATTTTTATTTCCCTTTCATCTTCTATCAGTTTGAAAGGCTGAGACATCAAGTAGTCTGGAGCCTTGAAAGAGATGTCCTTATTTTGACAAAATGAATCAGAGCACACAAGGCCATCTTCAAGAGGTCTAGACAGCAAAATGTGGAAAAGGTAAAATATCTGGACAGCAGGGATTGAGCTGAAGATGAACAAAAACACCGTGGAGTGGTGCGTTATTAATTCGCTCAATTTTTCATCAAGACGATACCTCAGGCTTGATAAAGCGCCCTTTCCGTACTGAGCTTTGAGTATATGCTTCATAACAGATGAAAAGTGATTGAATGTTCTGGTCAGAAACCCAGCTTGCCTTGATTCTTATGTAATTACGAGCTGGATGTGAGGACGTGTAATCAATTGAGAAATCTTTGACAGTTTCTCCATTCGGAACACCCGGGAAGACAGCCACTCATCCTTCACGTGCCCTTTGTGACTGATGCATCTACTTCCCATCTACAACATGTATGACCATATTGCACGCACACACAACATTGGATCCTGCATTATGTATTGGGGTTGTCTAAACACGATGATGGTGAAGCCAGCAATAAGTATCAGTCATCCTGCCTGTGACTGCGAGCCTCTGTTGTGAGTGATTGGGCTTTGAGAGGGCTGAGTCTGAGTGCATAGTCTGGACTGTGACTCCGTCTGCAGGCAATGACCCCACAAATAGAGGTGACCTCACTCAGCTACAATATTTTCCACGGCGTTCTGTTTGACTGCTAAAAGCAATTTCGTAAAGAACATACTTTTTTCACCTATTTTGGGTGGTTTTTTTTTTAGCAAGTGGCCTCTAGTGGTCGTGCACATAATGAATGCCTCTTACAGTTACTGCCGTTAACACTAGCTTCCTACCTACAGTAAATATTTTTGAGCATAATCTTTCCTTTTACTGGTCTGTTTAAGCTCTCAGTCACCCAAGTCAAGGTAAATCAAACAGAGCAAAACAGGACTTGTTCGAGGTTTGTTCAAGACATTTCTCCTCTTATCATCCAAGAGGCTTCTTCAGTTCAAACTGACTGGTAGAGTCCAGATACTTGTTCTCCTGTTGGAGCAGAAAAACAATCAAACGTCCAAAGCCACCAACAGGTTTCGTTATCTCCTAACGAGACTTATTGTCTTGAAGCCTCTTGAATGAGAGTTGAAACATTTTCAACAAATGAGCAAATCCATTTGATTCTTTTTTGTCTTTTTGAATTTCATTTTCCTTGTTTACTATTGCCATGTGGTTTATATACAGAACATTTACATATTATCTGCTATTCTATAAGAGACCAACAGTGTCTCATGTCAGACGCCATGCAGTAGGATTAAGAATGTTTGTTTATGTTTAGCTTTTGCAGTTTGTATGAGTTTGAGTTCTATGAGCCTAATTCTCACAGTTCCATCACTTGTTGATCATATATCCTTTTTATTCTGAGGTCAGAGATTTTCAACGGCCACACAAGTCACTCTGAAAAAGATGCTGGGTTTGCTTTTTTGTTTTTACTCTATACACTCTCTCCCTATTAGTAAAAATTGAAAAAGATGCTGGCTCTTTTTGTTGCTATATTTCATTTACATCTCTTCTAGGGTATTTTTTGAAAACTCCTGACCTTAAAGTTCAAACTGTTGAAACTATGTCTGTGCTTTGGAGTTGTTTAAAGGCACCATCAAAATTTTGACCACTAACTAATTATCTTTGCTGTCGAGTAATGTCATTACTTTTAAGTGTTGACATGTAATGTGTAATGATGCCCAGCGCTGTTAATGCTGGTAATTTTGTTACCTTTGGACACAACTTGTCGAAATGCATCTTCTTGTTTCCAGTCTTTATGCTAAGCTAAGCTAACCGACTATAGTTGTAGCTTAATGTTTAACATTCGTGATAGTGGCATCAATCTTCTCATCCAACAGCAAGAAACTGAATAAGCATAGTTCCCAAAATTACATATTATTCCTTTAAAGGAGCAGGATGCAGAAGAACCAGAGATATCACACACATATGTCTTCCTTGTCAAAACACACATTACCTGCAAATGTTAAAAATAGAGATGTTGGATGAAGAAACACTGTGTAATAATCGCTTATCTCTTTTTGGAAGTGATGACAAACGACCTACAGTATCTCGTAGCTCAGGTATGGTGGAGATGTCTATTTCCGGTAAAAACAAAGAGTGTAAACATAATGTCATCTGTTGATACATGCCAGCCCGGCAGTGTAATTCCTACCACTTCCACTTGTAATACAGAGATGACACATTACTGTATGTAAGGCAGACCAGCACCTGGGGGAGTGTTTGCTGAGCTCTGCTGCTGTCACACCCGTGATTGGGCAGAGTGAGGATGCAAGGAAACAGGGATGGAGAGATGGAAAAGCGAAGCCGAGAAGGGGTGGATGGGGGGATCGAGGCAAGATGAAAGAAAAGGCTGTGACAGATTCAGGAGAGAGGTGGCGAGGGAGGCGTGGAGAGACGGAAGCAAGGGGAGAAATAGAGGCAGGGAACCCAGCAGGTGTTCCCAGCACGTCTGCCGCAGGATCCCAGTCTGAGCCGGGGGAATGACGACACAGCTGCTGCGATGCAGGCCGGATGACTGAAGGACCCAGTAACCAATCTGTTACTGCGGGGCAGAACCTGAGCCACGGCCAACTTTGCCTCTCCATCTTTCTGTAATACTGAGAGATGGAGTGAATGAAAATAAAAGCCTCCCCAACAACGCCACTCTAATCAGCAGCAACCAGCTGGGAAAAGAGACATTAGATGGCAAAATGCCATTTATGATGAGGATAAGGAAATTTATATGATTTGATTGAACAGCATTCCAGGTTTACTGACTTGATGGCAGCCGGGCCTGCTGTTCTCCTCTGTGAATCTAATCCTGTTTCTGTGTCAGCCGCTGTGTTTTTATTGTGTCTGACACCAGGTGGATTATGTTGGTTAATTCACAATGAATCAAACAAAAGCTAATACTAATCCAGCGCGAGGCTTCGGTGTGATGTCTGACGCTCCGGATTAATTCACAGCATTCCCCAACCAGCCTAATCCTTAACGAACCAGACAGGATGGTATCCTAACTGACAGTTTCTGCCTCGTTATGGCAGGGTGATATGCTTCACCTACCTCTTCCCTCAGAAAATCCATTCTGATGAGCGAGACAAAGGGGAAGCCATTACAGGAAGAATAAACTGGGTAAAAACTTTCCCAACAGCTTTTCTTCAGCAGCCATTAAGCCCATCTTGAAGCCTTTTGGAGTGTGTTCTGCTGCTCTTAAGGTTTAGGTTTTGACATTTTGAAATCAATAGTAGGCAGAGAGATGCTTTTTTTTCTTTTACAGTTTTCGTGAAGCCTGGGTGAAAACACTTCAATCAGACCTGCAGAGGACCTGACTCAGGAGACGGGGGATCGATCCATAATGAGTGGAGCCCTACCTGGGGTTCCACTCAACGCTCATCTCTTCTCAGCTACTTCAAATCCAGCAAATCCACCATCCCCACTACATTCACTGATTACATCAACTTGCTAAAGTATATTTTGAAAAAAAAAAAAACAACTCCCCATGGAGATGTTGTTCAAGCTGATTTTATGCTTTGTTAAAAAGAGTTTTGCTTTCAAAACTACAGTTCTACAGCAATTTACAGACAGAGCAGTGCCAGACTGAACTGACACTAAATAAGAGGGTGATAACCGCTGATCAATACACATCAGGAAAAGCTGGTTTTGCTACTGAATTATTGTAAAAGTGGAAAGAATAACAACATGCTATAATGCTGAGAAAATAACTGACACAAACTATAAAACGTTTTTTTTAGAGTTTGAAGTGGCATCTGAAGTGGTTCAATTAGGTTTTCAGGCTGGCGCTGACCCCCTATCTTTTGCCCTCTGAGCCACCGTTCCAGAAATGTATTGGCCATTTCAAAAGATGCCATTGTATCATCAAGCCAGCCTAGTTAATTAGGCATCCAGTCGGCCTTCCTCTATTGAATACACAGTCCCTCTGGGCCCCACAGCTGCTCCTGCTATGGAGGTTAAGTGCTAAAACATGTTCCTCCCTTACTACTCACATGACTCACAAACATATAGCACCAATGGATTTCCAGTTACCTTACAGTGCTCCCTCTGCGTTTGTCAGAGGGCAACTAAAAGGGAAAGCCAAAAGAGGTGATGATCTGATAACATATTTCATGAGTGTTTTTTGAAACCATGGGGAAGCTGTGGGAGGAATAGCATTAGTTGATTTAATTTCATTTGCACTTAAAACTGTTTCACAGTAAATCCTTGATGGATAGAAGTATTTCTGCTACTGACTTCAAACAGCCAGTTCACCTCAGACTCCCTCTATCTCCAGGAATTCATGTGATGTCACCAACACCAACTGACTCATTTGGCCCTAAAATATGATTTACGCATGCAGACAGATATGTGTCAGCAGTTTGGAAAGGCTTAGCCTCCATCACATTAAAATAATCACTGACCCAGCAGTAAAAGTCATCGAGATACTAACACCGACTCCCAAATACAGCTCAGAAAAAAAGACATGTTTTTGTAAAGAAGCATCTGGGAAAGCTGTCAAAGTATTCCACTACGAAGCATTAAAATGCTACGTAGCATTTTAGCGCCTAGTAAATCTGCTGTGTAATATAGTGATGTGTGGCTTCCTCCCCGGCTGTGTCACTTCTGGCTGAGCGCTCATGTGTTTGCGCGGGCCTCTCAGTCGATTTGTTATACGGCGAGTGGGTAAAGCGGTCCAATGTGAAAACCATCTTCCCAAAGTCAGAGAAATGCGACGTGGATCGACGCTGATAACAAATTGCTGCGATAACTGGGGGAGGAACCCATCATCCAGCGGTGAGATGGGTCCGTACGAGGACGAAGCAGCCATAAAAGCCTGAATGAAGAGATGTAAAACAATAAGGCCAGAGAGGATGGGAGGAAAGGAGGAGGGTGGGGGGGGGGGGCAAAAGGGAGGGGTGACGACCCTGGCGAGTGAGCAGAATGTAAAGATGTAGGGATGGACGGAGAGGAAGAGAGTGAGAGGAGGCGGAGGAAAGAGAGGGTGAGTCAGCCATGTCTGCACTCCATCAAAAACTGTGTCAGTCATTCACTACCACCCTCCAACCCCACCCCACCTCCCCTATGCCCCTCCGCTCTCTCTCTCTCTCTCTTCAACTCGCACATTAATTCCACTTCTTTTAACCGGCAGCCAGGGGTGTCCTCGACTGAATGTCAATCCTCTGTTCAGGGTGACAGGAGAGCGAACGAGGGAGGAGAGGGAGCGAGGGCAGGGATGAAGGGAGGGAGGGGGTGAAAACTGCTTGGCTTGCTCTGAGGCCTTCTTTATCTGAAGGTCTTACCCAACATGACCCACTCCTTTCCATTTTAATTACGCTCCTCTTTTTTTTTTTTTTAATGTTGCTCCCATCTCTTCGACTGGCATTTAGAGACATTTGATAAGATACAGAGCTGTATCACAGTGTTTGACAGACACACACGTCTGAGGCTCAGACATCCTGACGAAGACGGAAAGACGGACAGAGTGGGTGACAAGTGCACAGGCTGACAGTGTCGCCAAACAGCCAGCCGGTGGAGGTGGAGGATGGAGACACGGGAGACGATCAAGTTGGCCAACTGCTGATGTGAAATATGGTAGTTATTCCCCAGTGCTGCAGATTCAAATTAATCAATGCCAACCTTGTTTAAACCCAAATCCGATCAGACTGAAATTTATGTCCCTGGAGGTTCTCTCCGAGGGCGATGATTCTTTTATTTATCTACAACCCACACCAACCCAGAGGAATCAGGTCATTGTTGATACATGTAAGTAAGTCTGTGTGCGTAAATGTGTGTGCGTGTCCATCCTGCCTTCACGCCCTCACACTGGAGGCCTGATAAATAGAACACAAGCGTAGTATATCTGGTCAACATGGCATGCGTGAAAAATAATTACACTTAGGCTGACACCCAAGGTCGACAGGCTCCAACAGCTGCCCAGTCGTTGCTGGCTATTTTTCCTTCTCCTGTCTGGACTTGGCTGAGTATAAAAAAAACACATCACACAGGGTGTTTTTCATGTTGTCATATGATATCACATGAAGGCCTCATTCAGTATCAAGAAACGCTAAAGTAACTGCACGCTCCCTGCAGAGAGAGGCTCCCATTCGTTGGTAGAGATAGGATAGGGATAGACTGAGAGTGTAATGAGAGCAGGGAATTCATGACTGGACTGCAGGTTCATTTCCAAACATATGGTTTACTCACATTTTTTTAATTTGCTCACACGGGAAATGCTGAACACACACACAAAAAAAACAAAACAAAAAAAAAAAAGCAGACAATATTACAAAAAAAGTTTTTGCTTACAGGTGATGCGAACAGTTTGCATATTAAACAACAAAAGATGCTGAAAGCTGTTGAAAACTACCTTTACAAAGCTATATCATAACTTTAAAGCTTATGTGACCTTGCATATTGGTAACAGTGCTGATTCAGCTTTTATTCTAAAAATACCAGACATGTTCTTTAAACATTTAACACAAAAAAATAAATGTAAATGTATTGGGTTACAGTCTCTGTTTACAGCCTCTCTTTCAAGGGTAAAGGTACAAGCTGCTGCTATTCATTAGACAATGTTCAACGCCACTCAAGCTTTCAGCATTTTTCACCATCTACAAACTTTCACTCATCCTTTCAGCCAAGTTCCCTGACACAAATGGCTTGCTGCTGACAAGTAAGAGAGAGACAGAGAGACAGGGGGGAGGGAGAAAGAGAGCATCTCCATCTTGGATATTTGTTACAAAGAGGGAGAATCAGGAGAGAAATTCAGTGAAAAAAAGTGCGGTCCCTAAACACTCAGCTCGCTGTGCCGTGGCCCCACACTTCCAGCAGCCCTCAGCGAACTCTCCCCTAAGAGTGAGAAATGGGTATGGAGAGATGGGAGGCAGTCCTGGGTGAAATTCAAGGCCAAAGCACTCATGTGTCCTCCATCTACCACCTCCCACCTCAGGCGCAACACATTACCTCGCTCCTGGATATAATCACACCCAGCGAGGAGTGAGGTTTGGCTGAGTGAGGGTGTGTTTCTATTTATGTGTATGACTAGCGTGTGTTAGCATATCTGTATGGAGGGGCTGGGCAAGGGGGGGGGGGGGGCATGTGAGCAGTTGGTATGTGTGGGTGTGTTTTCCTGTGTGTGCCTCTGTACTGTATGTGATTGCCAATGGAAATGCTCTGGGAATGACACCCCGGGCCCACGTGTCCCCTCATAAGCTCCTTCTCTTTTATTAGCACGTCCTCTTTTTTCATTAACTGAAAAGGTTACTTGTGCATTGGTAATACCCCACATGAATCGTCTGTGCACCCCTCCTGCACACAGCTGAGGTAAAGCAACAAACCTTTCCTACTAACCCCCCCTAGACACACACTTTAGCTGCAAGAGGACATTTCAATGGCATTGTCCTCCCTTCTGCCTCCCAAACACAGGTAGGGAAATATCACCCAGGGAATAAATAACTCGGCCAGGTTAATTATTTGGCAGACGCGTCCGTAGATTAATAACAGAATAAAAATGCAGTGGTGGACGGAGGTGCTCTGAAAGGTGTGTGTGTGTGGGAGTGGGGGAGATTGGCGGAGGAGGAATGATGGGCAATTGAGCGGAGTTATTGGAGAGCAACAGTGCATGTGCTGGCTTCAGATAGATGTAGGGAGCTGGGTCTAGCCCCAAGGCTGTGAATATGCTGTCTGGGAGGAAAGAGATTAACTAAGGCAGCTCGGTGACATCATGCCTGCAGAGACAGTTATGAGTAGTATCCATCACAGGCTGCACGAAATGGAAGAAGAGGAGGAAAAAAAATCAGAATTATATCTCGAAATGATGTATAAAAAATAAAATATGCAAAGGAACGGCAGGGAGTGTACATTTGAATGGGAGGTACTTGTTCATTTCAATATTGTAATTGTGGCGCGCCTCACCTTCATTATTGAGAGTGTGTTTTTTTTCTTCAGCAAATGAATCATGTGGCAGCTGCATGCTAATCAGCAGAGCATGCCATTGTGATGTTACTTCTCTACACCTAAAGTTACACATCAACCTTTCCTGGAACTTGTGAAAAGCAAACAAAAACAAAGCAAATCAATGCAGAGAGATAAGACCTCTAACACATCTAGCAGGGGTGTTGATCAGTTAAATAAAATGAGAAGCGACCACATGTGGAGTTATTATCATCACAAATGCACAAACAACCCAAATGCCCTTAATCTAGTCAAGGGGTAAAGCCTGTATTGACCCAGTGGTGTTGTGTGTGTGTGTCTCAGTGTCTGACCTAGTCTGCTTGGTGCAGTGACAGAATCCCTAAACCCTGTTCACCTGAGGAGGGCAGACTGGGGTAATTTTCCTCTCTTTGAAGACAAGGAGAGAGAAGTGGACTTCCCATGGTTTCTTCTTCCTACTAAGCAAAACTCCATTTATTTTACACAGCAAGCCCATTTGTGTTTGTGTGACTAGTGAGATTTTTTTTTACTTAGACATAACAAAAAACTATTATTAATGCTTCCCTTTTCCATTAAATCACACAATTTATTTTAATTGATTCATTTTACTTTTTAAACCTTTTAATCATTCCTATTTGATTCAAGAGTATATTCTATGTGTTCACCAAGCAGTGTGTGTTTACAAAGCAGTGTGTGATAGCAGTGGAGAGCTCATATAACTCAACTGACTGCTGCGCCTCCACTGCTATTGATTAGTAGCTACATATCAGGTCTTACATTTTGCAAGCCAAAAAGTTTTCCAAGAGGCAAAGAGATGAGAATGAGGTGCAATAAAGATAAAAAAAGACAGACTGAGTGTGAGAACAAGAGGCATGGAGAGAAATCATAGACTCCACAGAGGCCACAGACCCTGGTCATTTTCATGCAGCAGGCCTTTGACTCTCCCTTCCCCCCCATCCATCCATCTATCTGCCCTCCACCCACTCAGCTCCCCTCTCACCCCTCTCACCCTGCAGGGCAGGCCCTGCCTTCCATCTGTTGTCTGTCCCAGCTAGGAGCAGCCCTTTCCCCCTCCACTTGCATTTACAATTCAATTAAAAGCAACAAGCCCCTTCTTCTTCCTCCTCCCTCTCCTCTTCCTCCTCCTCCTCCTCACCTCTTTTTTTTAGCTGTGCCTGGATGAGCACAGCAGAAAGGCCCTTACCCCATGTAGGGATGCAGTCCATGACACACACTTTACCAAGCCTTCAGATGACGCAAACACACACTGACACATAAATACACAGAGCTTGTGTAAGCAGGCGCACAAGGAGATGAACACACACTCTCGCACACAATGATTTTTTTTTTTCTTTTTCCATCCTCATTTTGACGTAGTGAATGGAAAACAGGGTTGGTGGGACTAAGCCCAGGAACAATACCACTGAAGAAAGTGGGTCACACTTTGCATTAGAATAACGTATGTAACGATGATGTAATAACCCAACAACTGAAAAAATAGGTTTATATGATAAAAAAAATCTGATTACAAGACTTTAAAACATTGCTTAAACACGGAATGTAGAGACCAAGTGTCCTATGACATGTGTCATTATTCACATACTGTGGTTGGTAGAGTTAGTGGTTCTGCTCCAGAGAGTTTCAACACAGGAATAATGATGCTTTCCCTGTCAACACAGTTTATCAACTCTTTACAATTAACATAGCTTAACTGTTTTTCTAATCACCTCTTATAATATAATCTATGAGGGGAAAAAAGCATTGTGAAAGCTTGGGAGACTAAATCAAACTCCTCATAAATTTCTCCTTCTCTCTCTCTCCGTCTGCTGTAATGTGAAAGCAATATCCACAGGCCTCCTCTTGGAAAAAAAGAGGGGGGAAAAATGAAAGCCTTTAATATTTAATTACGGTGGTGCCAACATGCAACTTTTATCACTTTCTTGTGTCATTTGCATCTCGGGCGAGCCCAGAAGATATACACAAAGGGAGAGAGAGAGAGAGAGAGGAATAGAAGAGTAAAGAGAGGCAATTGTCATTTGGGAACCCTTATGACAGAGAGAGAGAGAGAGCTCAGGAGAGAAAAAGGTGCATGATAAGGAAGGAAAAACAAAAAACAAAAGTGACAGGGCAAATTAGAGATTGGAAAAGGGGGGAAAAACAAAAGCACAATACATATAAATAACAGACATCCTACTTAACGCAGGCAATAGTGTATATGAGTCTGCATTGTCAGAGTACGGCCTGTCTATATGTCCCTAACCCCAGTGCGTACATCCCCCATCCCCCATCAACCGTCGCCCTCCCTGCCTGTCTCAGGCGCTGTGGCAGACTGCGCGTAATGACTGATAATGTGTGTAATTACCAGCCCAACAGCCACGCGAAGCTGATGAAGAACCAGACCAGCACTCCACTCTTCATCCAGGGCCCCTTGTTCCCCCTCATTCACTCTGAATGGCGGTGGGCTCTAAATGAAGCCTTATTGGATGCTGCTGCTGCACTTACAGGGCCGGCAGTCATTAAGACGGTCATCTAAATGAAAGGACGGGGGAAAAACTGTCATTACCATAAGAATGCATGTCAAAGCAATTTTGATGTGGTTTTAATTTCAATGCAGAAGGGTACTTGGAGTATTCAGTCTACATTATGGAACAGAAAGACAGTCAGCATTCTCCACTAATTTAACAGATCATATACCTACATAGGCAGAGCTCTTATTTGACTCACCGCCTCCAAACAGGAAGCAAAATAACTAACTAATGATAGTTATTATGCCTGTCTTCTGTCTTAAAATATCTTTTTGAACTGTATTTTCCAAAGGCAGGGTATCTAAACTGCTGTAAATATTTAATACCCTGTGCACACAAACTGGACTGGAGTCCAGGACCTCCACCTGTGTAAACTCATAAAGCTTATGCTAAAACCCTTGAGGAATGGAATCTCTTTTCCTGGTTGTGGGAAGTCATGGGAGAGAGCGGGACCATGTGGGGACGCCAGCTAACATCCAGGACTCTGCGCTGGGGGCAAGAGCGGATGTGAGATTTACAGCGTGCAGAACGTCTATGTTTTCTCATCGTGCCATCACAGGGTTTGCCTCAGGCTGACCGATTTGAACTGAATGAAGAACGTTTAGCTGAGCATACGGGGAAGGCTGACAGGAAAGTGAGGGCAGCTCTCAGTGAGTTTGAAAACCACTCCGCACAGGGGGTTTGTCTTAAATCGTGGTGCACTGCCCAATGTTCCATATATGCCTCTCCGCACTCTCCACTGGCTCCCAGGAATAAATACTTTACAGTGTTTCCAGTCTTTTCTACAGCTGATATCCCACAGCCGGTCTGTCAGTCTGCTGGGGTGAATAATCTGGTGTTCTTTCATTTCAAAAGATTACACAAGACTCTTAAGGGAATATATTTAAACAATTTATAATAGGGTAGAAGAAATACTTAAATCCAAAGGAAAGCCACTATCTCCTTAGGAAGATTATTAAGATGGAAGTATAAAACAACAAAATACTATCAATACAATGGGACTAACACACCTAAATTATTCTTTATTGTATGGATTTGTAGACTATATATCTCAGATTATATGTTTAACAAGCTCTTAATTATCTAACAGTTAAGAAAAAGAGTGCTGAGCCGGTGGTTGGTGATCCTAAGTCAGGACTCCTTCTGTGTGAACCCTGATTAGGGCCTTGACTGTTTTCTTAACCCATGAATTATTCGACCATGCTTACTCCTAAAATCACTCTTTTAAGCCACATCTCTGCAGACATTCTGTGAAGCAATCACAGCTTGCTCACAGGGATTTTGTAGTGTGATGGAAAGGCTAGTCTATCCATGCTGGCACGACATGGTACTGAGCAGTGTGGAATTGTGAAAGGGCCTTATGTTGAGACTTCATCGGTGATGAATGTGAGCACCGGGTAACCCACTGAGGGGCTGTTAGTCTGGAGGGAGACCGCCATCACAGCACCCTGACCTCCCATCCAGTGTCGGCGTTGCTCGCATGCAGCAAGGAGCAGCAATCAGTCCAAAGTTCAAAGTCAGATGATCAAAATTCTGCAAATGTGCACATGAAGGGAAGGGAACCCACTTAGAAACACATGAAGGTTTAAACATCTTAACACCACTTTGAGCTGTTGAAACCTTCGGTGGTTTTACCCCTCTGCCTTGATTAAACTTTGATTGTGCAATTCTGCTGCACTTAAATACACTCTTAGGAAACAATGTTCTAAATAAGATCAGATGGTTATGTTTATACTGAGAACCCTCTGCACTTGAGGAATGCCTTTGTGGAAAAAAAGCTATAAAGGAAAAAGGATTATGTTCTATGACAATGAAGCTGAACACTGTATTTAGTGTTTTTCCCCACTCCTGAATCACTACCAACAATTTTAAATTGTTCAAGAATATAAATTGGCCGTGTTTTGATCATTAACTGTTATTTTCCTCAGCTGGATAAACAATTGACCAATAAGTGCTTTAATAGCTGGGACTAACGAGCCTACACAGCTAGCTTCCTAGCTACATCCATGACAAATAGCACAAGAAAAAATGCAAGTCACTGCACAGAACACCAGACATGCTGTCAGTGAAGCCCCTGGAATCACACATGCTTCAGCTGTGGCTAGCAAGGCTGCTAACCAAAGACTGTATATTAGAAGTAGACATAATCACCCACTGATTTTCATGACTACTAAAGTTTGAGTTCACTGTTTTGGCCAATGCCAACTTTTTTTTTTTGCAACCAGAAGTGCAACCTTGGAGCTAAGTGCAACTGTGTGGTGAATAAAATATTTTTATAGAGACCATAATATACTAAATGAAGAAGATTTGAAACTAGTGACTTATAACTCAAACTCACATTTACAATGTTTACTGAGGTAATAAATCGAGTGAGAAGTTGGCCCATTTTCTCATAGACTTCCATACAACCACACTCATTTTTGCAACAAGAGGAGTCGCCCCCTGCTGGCTGTTACAAATAATGCATAGTTAAAGCAGAACTGGAGGCTGCTACCTGCTGTTAACACAACCTCATAACAACTACCCCATATCCTTTACCGTCAAAACAAATACTGGCAAAAAGAATCCAATTACTGTAATAAAAACTCCCCAAAACCGATATAGAACCTCTTGAATAAGTTCCGGGTAAAATATGCCGTTGAAAACGATGGACCCAGCTCCATCTGTTAAAGGAACATGCAAGTTCGATGCTGAAGCCTTCTTATTGAGTTTCGCATGTGCTGACTCATTGTGAGTTCTGAATAGAACCAATTGTTGCAGTCATGGCTCTTGATAAGTCCCACTTTTGAAAGCTGCGAGTCAAATCAAAGACAGTAACACATTATATGCCTTCTAAAACGTGCTGGAACTATTTAAAGCTTTATAATGCACCATACTCAAGAATGTGCATATTGCACTTTACATCCAGTTAAATGAATACAGCACTTAACATCAGAGAGGGAAGTGCATGTTCCTCCATCCTGCATGTCAGTGGTTGTTTAGAAAGAGGAAACAGGCATAACTGGCAAATCCGAGGCTTGCGGCAATGTCTGAAACGGTGACTGTTTTCCACTCTCCCCCTGCTCTGAGCCTTAATGTGTCTGACATTCTGAGCAGCATGTTGCTGCAGCTTTAGCACGGCACTATCCACAAAGGAGTGGACCCATGGAGTTAGAGGAGGTGCACACAGATAGGCTACAGGGGAGAAAGCGCTATCACTCAAACTATTGGCAGACACTTTAATACCCACCTCTAATATTGTGCAGGTGATGAAGACGAATGTGCGACAGCAGCTTTTCGGTCCCTACAAATCATGTGCAGAAAAAAAAATTCTGGAACCGAACAGAATCTTTGATTTCAGTGGAGGATACAGTACAGTACTGTGTGTATCCCCTTTCCATCTAGCAGAAGGAACTACTTAAGGAAGAAAAAGTCAGACCTCATTAATTCCTGTTGCTCTCCTTGACTTTCATTCTCTACTTTTCAATGTGTTTGTTATCGTGTATACCATCCAATCAATGGGTCAATAGATCAATACATAACAAATGACACTGTGGGTGTTAATGACAACCCGGGATTAGGACGGATAATGCTGCCTTGGAAGATCAATCGATTAGCAGCAGCCTACGTCGCAGCACGCTTCAGAGGTGCACGCAGCATCAGCCTGCATGCTGGATGGAACTCCCCCAGTGGACAGAGCACCATCAAGGCACGCACATCCACCCTATCCCCTTTCTAACAACTGTACCATAACACCCTTTCATCCCTTCTGACGCAACACTCCCAAGGGCCTGGAAAAGATTTGCCAAGAGTGCCAAGATGAGAGACCGGGCTAATGCCGAAATGTCAAAGCACCGTAATTAACACAGGGGGCTATAACAGTGATCAAGGCTCCCTTGAGGAGCAGGAGCAGTGTACAACCCAATCTCTCTGCCTCTGCCTTGCTCTTCCGGATCGATTGGAATAGATTTTCTGCTTTTGCACACACCTGAATGCTGTCAACAGAGGGGACATAAATTTGGTTCTCTGTCTCTTCCTGTATTTTTCTCCCCCTTCCTGACCCTTACACTGTATTCCTATTGAATCCATATTTCCCCCTACAGAGCGCATGGAAACCTCAGGAGCTGTTTTTGGCAGGCCGGGCTTGTTATAAAACAGAAGAGTCTGTTTATGGTGGTCTTGGTTTTAAGTCTGCTCTTCCTGCCCTCAGATTGAAAGACTCCTTTGAAGAGTATGCCTCGGATGGCTTTGGTAGGGATTCTGCCTTGCGAGCACACATACGCACTCGTGAGTTCACATGGGTCCCTCTCTCATTACTCAGCATAAGGCTTTCACGCTTGACCCGCTTTTTAACTTTCTGATCTGGATTAGCGGCAGATAATTTAAGGAGGAGAGAGGAGCGGAGGAGGAGGAGGGAGTGTGTGTCTGCTTGAGCTGGAAGGCTTGCAGGTAGAGCGCTGTTATCATTCATAGTCCAACTGAAGACAGAGTTGACACAGCTGCCTCTGAGAATTACCAATGCTGTGTCTGTGGCAAAGTGAATGAGAGCGACTGGGAGAGAGAGAGGGAGACAGAGAGAGAGGCAGACGAAGAGAAAATGTTTTAAGAGTGAATGGAAAATGTATTTAAAGGGAAAAAGTCCCCACTTCGCAGACTCAGAGCTCTCCGGGCACCTGAGTTCCAGAGGTCTGCAATTGACTCGTTAAAGAGGCTGCCAAGTTAGCAGAGTGCCACCTCGCTCAGGAGGAAAAGGCAGCGGGTGGAGGATGTGGAGGGGTGTCTCAGACTGGTTAGGAGGGGGGGGCTCAGTGATAAATCCATTTACATCCTCCCCTGTTTTATTTGCTCCCATGGACTCTGCTCGCGTCTTCCCATTCAGGCTTGTTTACCTGGTAAGCCGAGTGTGACTAAAGAAAATTCCCACAGCCTGAGGTGGGATTGGAGCTGAGGAAGGGGGGGGGGGGGTTAAGGTAGGCTATAAGGAAACAGAGGAAGGGTTGGTTGGGTAGGGGAGTAGGATGGGGGGGTACTGAAGTACTCAAAGCTGTAAGCTGTAAACCACCTTTCCTCTCCCAGCCCCCCATGGCTTAATTATCATGTGCAGCCTAGTGGAGATGAAATAACGGAGACTCGAACACCCACACACCAGCGCAGAGAGGATCGGAGGACTCCTTAATGCACACACACACACACACACACACACACACAAGGAACCAAACACACAAATGCACAAATAGGAGGAGAGAGACAACATGGTCTGCTTTTAATCGAAGCTAATCGGCAAGGAAAATAAACACGCTGGCATGGCAGACATCTATCTTTGGCTGAGGCTGAGGCTGCTAGATAAGGAGGAACAGGCCTCACAGACATGTGTTCTCCTCTTTAAAACACCGCCTGCTCCTCGTTGGCAGAATTAAGCTTTAATGTGGGTCTTATAGGAGGAAGCGTCTCCGAGGTGAAAAGGTGAAATTATGGGATGGATTTTTCCCAGATACATCAGTCATTTTTAACTCTAGTTCTATTTGCTGGGGTTGGAGTTGCCCTTCTTTAAAAGACCCTCACTTGCAAGAAAATCCACAGCTAGAGGAGCTTAAAAAGGCATTACAGCATTACTCAGGCCGTCTGCAACTGATCCGTCAAAGTTGCCACATTGCTTTGCATGAATCTTTAATTAGCCTGAGAAAAAAAACCCCAGTGAAGATATGGGACGGCACAGTTCTTTTCATAGCGCTCCATCTTCCACGTCACCCCAGCGCAGCGGCAAAATAGCAGCAGTTGCACTCTGAATGTATCATCAAGTGTATGGTGAGAAAAAAATTCTGTTAGCAGGGGTCTCTGAGAGCAAACATAGCTTTTCGTAAAATCTATATGTTTATCACTTGTGTTTTGGGATGAAACCACATTAAGGGAGTGAAGTAATAGAAAGTAACAGAGGGAACAATGAGAAATGTTGAGCATCAAAGGGAAAAAGGAATGAAGGAGCGGGGATGAGTATCAGTCATGGGGTAATCGTTCTATCAGTGACCGGAGTAATGAATCCAATTTCCCAAGCAGCAGCAGCAGTGTCATTTAGAAGCTATGGAATGCAGATTCATTGGCCCCGCACTTAGAAGCTTTTGAACCTATAGACACATTAAAAGACATTCTAGGACAGACATTTATATTGTCACAGCCTATATTGAATTTTCTTGGTCTGCTGCTGTGCTTGAAATAAGCACATTTTTGAACCACTGAATCTCGCCTGGACATGGAGTTTTGACTTTATTGTTAACTGCAAGGCAAAGTGACAAATGATGCAATCCTGGGGACACCAAACCATTTCCTAAGCATGGTAGTGCTATACAGCACTTGGGCTGCGAATCATAAGTCTGATTTAAGGGGGAAAAAAGACTATTTCGAACCACACAAGTCACCGATCACTGAGTTCATGAACTGGTTTACTGCATTCCTACAGCCCCAAACATTTTAATTGTCTTACCAACTGCTAGCACATGCTGCAAAGAACGAGAAGGAAAAAAAGACATCTTCACTCTTCATCTGATGGCTTTGATGTTTGGCCACAACATCCTGACCGTTTTGTCAACTGTCAGAGGCTGTGGAGCTGCAGGGAAGCAGACACACACACACACTCAGTCAGGTCCGGGGCTAATTTGCGGGGATCACTGCACTGACCCCGACCAGATAAGGTGCCAGTCGACGAAACTTCCTTCATTTCCTCTTGTTGTTGCAGTTTGGGAGCAAGAGGCAGCCACCAACCAGCTTAAGGACAGCAGGGCTAAAAGGTGAAATCCACATTCGACTGAACCTCAGGCTTGATCAAAAGGAATGCGACCTGGGCCTCGAGAGGCAGCGGAGCTTATCGGCCCAGCAGCGAGGCTTTGGAGGAGAAGATCCCAGGCAGCAGATAGCTTCAGGTAAAACCAGGTTTTCCCAGGAATAAAGTACAAAGTCACCCCTTTTTTCTTTGCTTAGGCTGTCTTTGTCGTTGCCTCTTAACCTCAACAGATGCAAATTATTACCTGGGCCTGTGACACACAGCCACAGTTTGATCCTATGGTGTTGGGGACTTTATTTCTGTATGTGTGAGTGAGGTTTTTAGCAGCTTGAGTAGTGTAGGTGTGATTGGAACGCATGCGTGTTTACATATGTGCGCGTTTGTGCCTTCTACTGCATCTGTGCTTATGTATCATTCATGATTTTAATTGCTAGTAATTAACTTGGGCCCAATTAGCAAGAGAGATAATCAATACTTGTTGATCAACATGCAGGTGCATTAACTTTGGTGCGAGCAGTAGCACATTTGTAGACTGCAAGTGCAAAGCCTGCATAGTGCAGAGCTACACACGGGGTAATGTAATCACTTTCCTTCCTTCTATATGGTACTCTTTCCTCCTAACAGATTATGTATTGAACTCTTTGCTCTCGTCTGCTTCTCTAACCCATGTTTACTCCACACCGCTGTGCAATTATCTGCTGACTTAAGATTGCATGTAGGCACTGGGCTGACGTTCACACCCATGTTGAACCTTTTCGAGTTGGTAAGGAAGGCAGAAACTAGTGCATGCACGACAGGACGGAAGAGAGAAATTGAAAGAGATGGAAGGAAGATGGAAGTATAGAGAAGTGAGTACTGCTGAGTCTGAGCTTTTCTCCAGGATGCAAAATGGAACGAATGAGGGATGAGGGAAGTTTAAAAAAAAAAAATCATTGGATGTCCTCCCCCTGCTTGGCCCACTAACCACACGGTCTTCCAGTGCTTTGCTGAGCTGTGATCAATATTGACGTTGTCATTAAGCAGCTCTCTGGTAATGAGGGTGAGGAAGGGGGTCCTGGGAGAGACATTAGGTAGACTGCATGCCATGTGTCTCTCGTGCACGTTCAGCCCAATGAGCACCTCACGATAAAACACATTAGACACTCTTCCTGGCACTTCAGAAAGTTTCTCACTTTTCCAAATTACAATCAGAGCACAGCTTGTAATTATATTTTTGACTTGATGATGCATTCTACAGTGTTTTCAGTGCAAATCACATGCAAAATTGGAAAGCTGTCAATAAAAGTTAAACCACATCGCAGATGCTGAGAAAGAGAAAGAGAGAGAATGTGCTCTGTCACTGACTGTGCAGGGGTCAGGCAAGTGTGCAACTCATCCCTCAGTGGGCCCCACTAATAGCCATGCAAACACACATTTAACTGTGACACTAAAGTCCAGGGGCGCAAAACCGTCCATCACTGCTTCTAAGACCACTAAGAACACTGGATACGACACATTGAAAAGGCAGAGAAAGAGAGATGCGATGAAAGAAGTGGAGCGAGGGCTGACAGATCTATTTGGAGTCCATCGCTGGTGCAATAGATGAACTGTGTGAGCGTCACAGGATGGGATGAGGCAGAACACGAGATGGCAATTTGGGGTTGTGTGTGTTTCACTTTGGCCCACCCTGTCTCTGTCTGTGTCTGGGTAAACACCGCTGTTGCTCAGCTCAAGCAGCAACAGAAGCAGCGGCGGTGGAGGCAGCAGCTGTGGCAGCCCATGGCCACTACCGCCACTGAAAGCTAAGTTTACTGTGACGCATGATGGGTCGATGACAGGAAGCCAGTACAAGCACAAGCTCAGGGACTTTAAGGCCGGGTAACCATCCGCAACACTGTGCAGAGTCAGTGTGGATCTGAGGGTGATTCAGTCAAAATGATCAGCTCTGACTGCACAGGATATATAGTATGTTATTTCCAAGTATCTTACACAATATAACATAACCAAATAGTGGAAAAGTGGGAACAAATGAGCCCAGTGAGAATACATAAACAGCTCATTATTCTTACGAAGGGTCACTTCAGCTAACAAGCTGGTGCCAATGTCTTGGTAATCCAAAAGCAATAAATATCCCAATAGAATGATACTTTCATGCACCGTAACTTTATGAGCTATGCTGTCCAAGTTTGTGTCTGGAGGTACGTCAGATACTTGCTAAATGGAGAAGCATTATAAGGTCTTAATCCAGTGATGTCTTTAGGAGATGAAATATCTTCTAAGTGTTTGGAACATTTCCAATAACATCTCCAACAAAGAGCATGTCTTTATCTCTCACACTTTCCACAGGTCTCCTAACAATCTGGGATTTATGCACACTCATAGGGAGGATGGCGTTGGAAGATGTGTGGCTTATTCTGTGAAGTGACAACCACACAACAAGTCTCAGGGATCAAATGCTCTGTTTACTGCTTCCCTGTGTTGCCTCTGGGTAAGAAGGAAAAACAACCTCCTCCTCATTAACACAGGCCACTTGGTAACGTGGCTTGCTAGCTGACAGTTGGCTCAGCCCGTTCTGACAGATCCGACATATCCTTGCGTTTGATGTGTCTCGGGATGGAGGACACGGCGGGCTTTTAATGTACGTGCTGTATGGTATAGTATAGGTGTGCTAGTTGCCTATGTTTAGATTGTTCTCCCTGCTCTGCTAGATTACAGGCTAGCAAGAATGACAGCGGCTGCATTTCATACAAATACTGTGAATACATAATGCATAGCATTGTCTGCATGAACCCTTTCACATGCTAATGTCAACCTTTCTGCAGATGTCTCAGAGGTATGTGCCGGTGACTGTGGAGCGGGTAAAAATGAAAAGGAATATAAAAAGGAATCAAATGCACAGCGAAAACCATCAACATCCTGACTGCCATCACTCAAATATAATCAACCATTAGAAAGAAAAAAACTGTTCAGAAATAATTCATGTGGCCAGGGAAAAGAGGAGAGGGGCCTTCCTAAACGTGGTTCCAACTTGGCACCGCAGGCGGCCAGCTCCGTGATCGCTGGAACTTTCCAGAAAATCACCAGAAAGCCTCAGAAGTTATTTACAGCCATGCAGAGCAGTATCCAGACAGGAGTCCTATACCAAATGTATGGCAGAGTCATCAGGATCGGTGATTAACATGTCTGAAAGTATAACCGCTGCTAAAGGAAGTGCTCTGGGCAGCACTAGGGCCAGGCACTAAATCCTAATCCAGTTAATTGGTGGTACTGTAAAGGCTAAACGCTAGTGAGATGAATGAAATGCTCATTTAGCGTTTTACAGAAAGTTCCCACACATAATTATGTTTCACTGTTTTCTGCATCCAAAGCAGAGGTGGTTAATGAGGTCAGGCACTAATACACGGATTTAACGGCAAATAGCTGAAAAAAAAAATACAAACATTAAAGACGCTGGCAGAATGCTGCACGGTACATGATACTATAAAAGGTACCATATACCCCCTCATATGAAACTGTACCCAGTTTTATTTGTACTAGTACCTTAAGAATGATCAGTTTTAATAAGCTGTATTTCCCAGCTGCATCAATTACTGTGTGCACATGGACAAGCTTAATCATATAATAAAGGCATCGAAAACATATCAAATTCATGCGCACAATCTAAGGATTGTATAGGGAATGGATTCGTGAATACGAGAGGAACCCCTGGCTTAAGACGCTGTTCATCTGCTTTGTGCCTCTTGTGTACGGTATCTTATCGTATTCGCGTCCGGCATCCTGCTCGAGAATGTCCGCCGGGGATGTCACCCGGAAGTGGAAGGAGGCGCCGACGCTGTCATAAATAGTAATGTTTTTGCCAGAAAAGTCAAACAATACCATGGCTTCGAAGAAATCAACAACTCACTTTTGGATGGACAAGGAGACAGAGTTTATTATTTGTTGTTGTTAAGTCGCCGTCAACCAGAAATAGTTCTAACATCACTTGTTGAAAGGGGTACAGCGCCACCTAGCATAGAGTAGTCAGCCAGGTCGCTGACCATTATCTGAATTAAACAAACTCCATGTGTACTTGGGTTTTGGGCGATAATCCAGTACGATCCTACCATGTCACCTCAGTGAATGTGTGACATCCTTTAACTGTTCATGGTGATAAAATGGAAAAAAGGGAAGAACGCAAATACAGGAACTCCTGCAGACTTGTTGGCAAAGCAAATTATGGCATTGTTCCGTCTACACAGCCGTTCGTAAAAGACGTTATAAGCCACGCAGACCATGCTGACAGACGTGCCAACTTCTTCAGAGAAACAACGTAAAAAAAATGGCAGGTTAACATCAAATAACATCTCAGCTCATCTCATCTCATATCTCAACCCCATCAACACTGGAACACTGTCTCACATTTAGTTCCAAATGGGACATGAACAGCAGCTTCCTGGGCAAAATTGTCGTGTGTGTTGATCCACCAACCCATCCTCCTCTCTCACTTCTACAGATTATTATAAAAAAATTGTTAAAAAAAAAAAATCCCTCATGTCCAATAAAGATATATTTTCATTGTATGGGAGTTGAAGCATGACATTGTGTCCATGGGTTGCTCGACATTGTTTTTTTATTGGTCAAACAAAAATACTGTTACTTTTTCTTTTTTTGGTCATTATATCTTTTCAGTATTTGTATCAAGATATTTAGGAATCATACACAGTCATCATTTTTGCGACAACGTGAATGCCAGAGATAACGAATATAACCAATATGGCGTCAATGTTATATGTAGTTGAACTCAAATGCCAGAACACTTATGGTTAATCAATACATTCTGTGAATCACCACAGCAGAATCGTGACAGGCTGTTTGCTAAGGGGGGGTTGCCTCATGAGTTCACCCCTTCAGCTGTGTTTTCTTTCCTTCTTTTGTTACTCACACAAGGCTTGAGGTGAATTGTAGCTCCCGCTGTTGACAGGGCCCTGGTGACCTTCCTCCCCAGTGAGTGCTAGAAACACTGGACAGGCTACCATGACTAGGCTCTGTGTTTACCATGTCTTTCAGAGCGGGTCTGCAGATCTGAGATCAGAAATCAGTTCTGATTCCCCTGCAGCATCACTCCCAATGAGGTGACACACCAAAGTGATCTACGACCAGGAGTCCCTCTCTGAGACGCCCGACACCAGCTTAGGTCTGTGGGCTCAGGTTTCTCTGCTGGTGCATTTGCTGTCCTTCCCTCTGTTGACTTTCCAGCCTGCTGCTATGTCTAAATAAACAATGGCTGGGTTTAGGCTAGCTCTCCCATCTATCCTGTCACTTCTGCTCACCCTTATCTGATTCAAGCCACAGAGACTGACCTATCTGGCCAAATCCCCACCCCACACACACACACACACACACACACAGACGCATACACGCATATGCTCCCTCCCCCTTCACGTCAACACACAAAGCTCTCTACAATGACGGTAATTTTCTAAAATGTTTTAGTGCCATTCTCAGATGGATATTCAGGAGACATTTTGAAAAAGAATTAAAACAAGTTTTTCCTGAGTAATCTCTGCACTTTGACTTTTAAACCCCACAGACAGTTGGGAATAATGTAAAACAGATATCCCTCTCTGAGGACCATTCAGTGTAATTCTGTTATTCAATAAAAAAAAACCTCCAACGAATTACTTAAACTGAGGATAACGGGACACGGGCATTGCAATTTTGTTTCATATCATGCACAAGTCCATTACCTAGCCTTGACCAAAACAATGGAAAATTGGATCTGTGCGGTTATTGATTTAAAATGAGTTGTAAAAGAAATTATTGATTGTTTGCAAACATGCCAATAATGTTACTTAAGACAAATATTACCATCTAAATTTTTCAATAATGGGGAGTCTGCCTTAACAAATAAATTATTATGGAAGTCAGGAGCAGGGGGTAGAAGGGGAAGAGAGAGAAAGGAAAAGGAGACAACAGCTGATCGCAGAGGAATCTTACACCAGCTGCAACCAGAGGTTCTAACACACATTTTAGTGACCTATTAAGAGCATTATGGGCCCCTCGTCCACATCGGCCCTCAGCCCTGGTAATCTGGCCTATCCTCTTAAAAGTGGAATTGATTGAAAGAATTGATCTTCCCTGGGTTGGCAGACACAGCCCGAATAATTACCCCACGTAAATCTCTGCAATCACATATGAAATGTCAGGATCTTCTGCTCCCAGTCCATCTCTCAGCTGCTCCTCAGTAGCTGCTTTTGGGTTCAGACGGCACTCATTCTGCAGTTGATAAAGGCAGGATTGGGACTTATCATAAACAATCCAGACCTGCAACATCCAAGCACTCCAGATTTGAAAAAGAATAACTGTATTTTCTGTTAGATAAGGTAATAATAAAATATACCTAAAATGCTCCTATACTGTGCTCGGTTTGCAGGGGACACATCCATGCATGTTTTTCAAAAGTTTATCCCAGTCTGGAAATCTCATCGGATAAATCTTTGCATATACATTTAGATACATGACTTATCTATCTGTGGGTAAACCTGTTAAGTCAGAGCAGGGTATGTGATGATAAGCTTAGCATGCACACACGATTGTAAACCAGCAGCTAACAAGCCGACTAGCCACCTCTGATTGAATGTTATTCATAAGGCCCCTCTCTCTCTCGCTTTATCTCTGGCCTAAACAGGCAGTGAGTATGCGCAGGCAGCCACAGAGCCCTAAAAAGCAGCTGCGAAGATGGGAGGGTGCAGGATTAGGCCCTGAGCCTTACTCAGATGGGGCATTTCCATGACAGTGAGCTGCACCGCGGCTTAACAGCCCGCCCCTGTTTATGCTTTTTTGGAGGAGAAGCCGGATTCCCTCCCCGTGACAGATGGCCTTTCAGCCACAAAGTGCTGTGTTTAGACTTTGCTTGCTCTGGGGCAAGACGGCAGAGCTCTGATGACACAGCATTCAGCAAACAACTCCCAGATGCAGAATCAGTGGCCACAGAGAGCACAGAGAACTGGCTGACCCACCAAGCAAGTAACCAAATGACCAGAGGAGCTGCTCAGCTTCAGCTAAATCGGCCAAGGAGTGGGGGCAGGGTTGAGGACAAGGAACACCAGAGATAATGACGGGGCTTAAAAACCAAAAAAAGTGACTTGGCTTGAAGATACATGACAACTCAATTTCGATTCAACCCGTCCAATCTAGAGCTTTTGCTTACTTCAGACCAAATGACCCCGACTGAATCAATGCACCCTGGAAAAAAAAGAATGCATCAGTTCTGCTTTTAATTAAGAGGATTGTTAAATTTGAAGTGTAAAGAGATTTCTTTATAGGCAGGCAGGGCAAAGCAGACAATTTTGCATTGGAGGGTAAACAGTGAGTGAAAAGGACCAGCTGCTGGAGAGAATTAGCCGAGTCTCATCTGATCCAACACAAACCTAGCGCTGCTTACTCTCAGAAAAAAATCTGGCCTGACCCGGTCTGACCCCTCGTACAAAGCCAGAGAGGCCCTGGAGGCGGTGAATTAATTGCAGCCCACTAAGCCTGATACACCATATCTTAAATAGGAATGAGTTGCAGGCTCAGAAGTGCTGTAGCCTGGACTAGAAAGGGTCTAAAAGGGGGAATTTCGTTCAAATTGCACACAGTAAACAAAAACAAACACTCTGGGAATGTTTCCGCTCATCTGACAGGCTCTAAAAAAAGCAGAGATTGTGTAGTTCACAAGGTTGTACATGCAGGCCTCGACACTCACTGATGTTCAGGTACAAGAACATGGATATTACCGAATGGCTACGGCAAACAACACAAGCCTTGAACAGTGAGGAAAACTTCCTTAAGCTCTTCTCCCCCACTACGTCACACATGTCTTGGGGAAAATAGCTGACGAAAAATACCATCCCCTCACATCTCCTCACTCTGAAATCATTTGGAGAGTGGAGGCGTTATTCACTGTGTTTACCCTGGCTGCTCACTCGTCAAACAAACACTACCAGAGCCACCTAAATTGGCCTCTCGCACCATATAGATTTCCCATCACAGACCAGCAACTAAAGAAGACACAGAGTGGAGAGCGAGAGGCGAGGAGAAGCAGAGCATTCACCAGTCTGATCGCTGACCCCATTGTCTTCCTCAAATAAAATACATACTCAGATTAATAGGCCCAATAACGCGGAGCGACGGCTCATTGCAATAGGGAAGGACGCCTTATCACTCCAATCACTGACTTGGCTGCTTTTGTTACCGAGGAGGCTGAATTATGGTGGGTCAAATTAAAGGTAAACAGAGGATTTAAGCTGACACCAACATATCCAAAGAAGCTAGTTTATTCACCAATGTGGTGGAGTATTTAGCCGCAGGTCTGAGGGGCTGAGGGTCTTTGTGAATAGTGAACACAGATAGTCATGTAATGGTCAAGCAGCATGGGAAACAAGAAATGTCATGTCTGGGGGCTTCTGACGTCAGTGGATCAATAGTGCCTGACGAGGAATTTTAAAAGATAGTATCAGTCCGACTGCTGGTGGCAATAAACTGAAGATTAACCTTTATGTCCCTCCCAGTCCTGGGAAGTACCCTGAAGGGCATGCTCCACTGTTTACTAATCAAAAAAAGTTTTGATACTGTGAGACCAGGGAATGGCTTAGTGGCTCTGCACCAGACCCTGGAAGTTATTGACTTCTTCCCCTACCTATATGAGCATCATAAACGTGAAAGATGAACACTCCACAGCCAAGTATTATTTATCACTGGCAACTGCTTCCAAGATGTACCGACACAGCTTGGTTTATTAAAAATAAACACCATATATTATTGCGACGCTGTAGCACAAATGTAATAATTCCTGTTGCCTTGCATAGTAACACAGAAAATGTAATCACATGACAAGAGAACGATGGGGCTGTTGTTTGGAAGCGAGTCAGCTCGGCTGGCTGCATGGCTGTGTCCTTTGTGAGCTACAGGGAAACAAGAGCTCTTTTTCTGCTCCAGAAGCATGATCCTCTTTCACCCCTACCTTTGAGCTGGGAGCCAAGGTTTTCAATGGTTGTGACCTCTGTGGCCCCTGCTGGCCCCTGCTGGCCCCCCAACCTTCCAGCTGTTCATCCTTCCAGCCCAGCACACTACCCAGTACCCCCAGTTTGCAAGAGGCAAGAGGAGCAGCACCCCTCTGGGCCTAAGAACTGACCCCCAGGCCAAGGCCACAACACCACAGGCATAATACCGGAGTTCCCACACGAGCGCTGGAGCATGACGAGAAGGAGAGAGAAAGTCAGGAAAATTAACTGGGGTATGTCAGGGTGAGCTTTCAAAGATAGGAGGGGGGAAAATAAAATAAATGAAGTGGAAGAGCAGGAGATGGATGTTCCTCGCATAGGGGAGGAAATCGGAAAAGAGAACAGATATATGAGGGATAAATGAAAAGAGCAAGAAGAGAGTAAAAAAAGAAAAACCATAACAGGTTGATGGTGCCGGGAGTGTGGGGAAGCGTGGTCAGAAGAAGTAAGCAGCGACAAGGCAATAAGAGAGCGCTGCACAGACGCAGACAGACGCCAAGGTGCAATAGAAGAGCTTGCTTCCCCTTCTGCATGGCTGGCTCCGATGACAGGACAGTATTCCCTCAGCACCAGCCGCTAACTGGATGATAGCACCAATCTCTCTCCTCTCGCTACCCTTCTCTCTTCCTGTCTGTGTCTCTCGCTGTCATTAATTTCTTTCTTCCCTCCTTCCTCGCTTGCTTTATTTTTTTCTCTGGTTTTCATACCTTCTGTCTGCCCCTAGCTGAAGTCATATCCAAGCAGGCCCCTTATACAGACTGCATAGCGGCCATCTAAAGCAAACATGAACTTATAGCTTTGTTTGTTTACCTGTGAAAAATCACCGCCTCAGGCCTATCTCTCATTAGAGCAGCCAAACAAAGACAACAGCAACTTGAGAAGGCTTTAAAATGCCTATAATATGATGATGGTGTGTGTGTGTGTGTGTGCGCATACTCGTGCAGGGAGGGCGAGTGGAAATCGCCTCTGTACAGGATGAAAGCCTCTGAGGACTATCCACTGACTATGAAATTTGATGATCCCCCTTCACCTTCAGACACAGAGAGTTCAGCTTAACATTGCCCTGGGCACTAAACCTTGGAGCCTGCAGTGTGAAAAGACTCCAGAGTGTGCGATTATAAACTGCTGTTTTTTGTTTTTTTTTTCATTTAAAAAAAAAAATAAACACCTGCCTCATTCTTCATCCTTTTACATCATACACAAAATACTTCCAAATTGCATTCTGTCTGTCACAAAATCCACAAGGGGATGGATGACTCACAGAAGTTGTGAGTGTATATTTCCATACATTTCGCAGAGCCTCATAACCAAATGATTCACCGGCTTTCTCATTGAATGGGAGAGTATTTGAATATGAATGTGCGTGTGAAATTGTCTTCTGTGTGGCTGTGCATATGGTTCTTATGTCTGTCAGTGGCTTTTGTGCGTGTGTGTGTGTTTGTGATTTGTGTGTATCAGCGTACATGCGCCTGGTTGGTTGGCAGGGTTGTGGTAGCCTGCTGGGACCAAACCCTGCCCAAGCAGCCTGGTGGAGGGGACAAGCTGTGGCATGCATGCATGCGCACCCACACACACACACACACACACACACACACACACACACACACACAGCAGCTGCTCCTTCTGCAGCTGCTGCTGTCGCCCAACCCTGAACTCCCTGTTCCAAAGGAGGGTTGGGGGGGGTTCAGTGGAAGAAAAGAAAGGGAGAGGGAGGGAGAAGCAGGAATGAAGGAAAAAAATGGGAAGACCAGTGGAAATGGGAAAGGAGAGAGAAGTGACAAAATAAATTGGAAAGATATGAGAAAGAGGTGAGAGATGGGAAGGAGGAAGGTAATAGAAGTGAGCACGGAAGAACAGAACAGAAAAGAAAAAAAAACAGGTTCAAAGTGAGAAAAGATAGGCACTCAAAGCGATCACACACTCAAACACACCAAGACCCTTTCACCTATTAACAGGTGAAAAAACACACTCACCACTTCCACAGTGGACATCAATCTGAAGGAAAAAGCCATCGATAACTCTGTGTTTTAAAGTCATACCATGTGAACTACAAAGCATACAGGCCATAAAATATCCACAGGTTAAGCACAGATTAAACTAAATCCTGGCCTATATTCCCTGTGATGGAGAGCTCCGTTGAAGATAACACATTAGCCTTCAACTAAGCTTAATCTGTGTCTGTGAAATCAAACACCCCCTCTACCCGCTCTGTGTGTCAACTAACCATCCTTTCACTTGAGACTGAGACGCTGTTTATGTTGCTCAATTTTTGCAGGGTCGATACATCAAACTGTGATTGCCCATCAATAACGATCAACGTTGGTTGCCAGGGATGTTTTGAATTTTAAAAATTATTCCACCCTTGACTCCTCTTGTGTTGATATGTCAGAGAAGAAGAAGAAGAAGGAGAAGACTGGCTGTGTGGGGGAAGGGGCGGGAGTGGGCGCACATCGAATGTGTCCAATTAGCAAAGTAATTAGTTAATTAACATCAAGGACCCTGAAGGCTTTCCTAAGCAGCCTTATATAGACCTCCTCCGAACCAACCAGACCTCGAAGGCTTCGCAAAGCAGTGCAGCGTAGATAGACCAGCTAACCAGACACCCTTTCATCTGTCACGCACACACACATTTACATAAACACACACACACACACACGGACAAGTCAACATATATCCTCCACACATCAGCGTCACATGTTTTTAATTCACATGCAAGCACAGAATCTGTACATTCGGTATCACTGTAGCCTGCACTGTCAGTGTTATGCAAGACTCATATATTATATAAAAAATAAATATTATTTAAAAAAAATAAGATTATTCAAGAATTCTCGTTAATTGTGACTAATTACTTTTTACTGCATGTTTAAAATTATATCATTGTACATTTCACAGCAATTTTCAAGATCATGTTAGCGGTGATCGTAGAACGATTGCAATTCACCACGAGCTGGTGTGCGTCAATAGATCACAGATCACAGAAAAACATGTTGTCAGGATTCAAGTACTGTGTTTGGCCACAGACCACAGGCCAATCAGCTTCCTGTGAGGAACTACTGGCATGAAGACATTTGTTTAGCTGTAAATATTTCTTGATTGAAAGAGGAGCAACACTGAAGGCTTTCCTCAATACTGTTTTCACCCTTCTACTGACTGGTTTGATTGACAGATGGTTCATCCAACCACCTTGCAAATATTTTTTAAGCGCATGCTGTTTCCAAGAATTTTCCACTGACGGGCTCTCAGATGGTTCTGTGTATGGGTCAGGTTAAAGCTGACTCCTTCGGAGTCTTCGCTGCCATCTTTCCATCAGGTAAACACAAGCTTATGTGTCTGTATTCGCTGCAGCGGAGACGTCAATCCATCAGTCCATGATGTCACTGTCGTATGGAAGCGCACGCGTCTGAGTATGTCGGTGCCATCACTTATTGATTCTGATCAGTTTTATTTGAGAATGCAGCAGAACGCTTGAGCTTCAGAAATGTTTGATAACGTGTAGCTTGTGTCAATAAAAGAGCTAAGCTACTGAAAACCCTCTACTGCCCAACACTGGTTGTCAGTTCCTTTCCAGGCCAGTTTCCTGCTTCTGTAGCCAGTCCGACACATGGACACATTCTGGTTTAACTGGTATTTCTGTGATGACATCATATCCTTCTCCACAGCAAATGACAAGCGATTATGCACATTTGTTGTGCAGCCAACCACCAGTGTGAGCAGTGTTTTATAGATGTACCTGTTTTCACAGCGACAACACCTGGTTTTAAATATCTTAACCTTATAAAGATCTGAGCAATCAGTGGTTCTGCGTTTGCAGCAAGAAGGAAAAGGAGACGAGAGAGAGAGAGAGTTAAAATACTGTCTGCCCTGCATCGCTTCATAGCCACAGGCAGGCATAGCACAGCACAGGAGAAATGTGCTTACATCATCACATGCGGTCGAGGCATCCTGCAGAGGGCACTGCTAATAGCAGAAACACAGAGCGGAGGAGGCAACCAACCAACCCAGGAGGAACTCAGCAAGGCGCTCCCACGCAACTAGGATTTCTGACATTCTTGGCAGCCGTTCAGAAAGGTCAGTCCTAAAGTATTCGAACAGAGCTAACCTTCGAGAGGGACCATGTTCCAGCAGGACGGGACCAGAAGCTTAATTCATCGCTAATTAAAGTCTGCATGGGGTACAGGGATGAATCTCTCTCGGAGAATCCCTAACTCCTAAAGTAATAGCCCTGTGATTTGGACAAGATGTTTTGCTCGAGCAAGTGCCTGGGTGATATCATGGCAAATGGATTTCTTGTTTGAATTTTTTCCCTTCCTTCTAAGTGCAATGAGTGAGACAGAGAGAGAGAGAGGGAGAGAGATGCTGCACCAGTCTCCACACTATGACCCAGATAAGGTCCTCACCATACATGTGGAGCGGATCGTATGCAAGTCTATTCTGAGGATAGCACAGTAAATGTCAATTTTCTTTACTGTATGTTCAAAGGAGGGAATCATATGTTACAAGCACAAACGAACCCCATCAACCCCTAACCTTCCCAGTTATTCTAACTTCATATCTACAGGCATGACTGCAATGCACACAGCTGCCTTGTCCAATGCATCAGAACCAACTCACCCTCAGCAACATTTTTCTAGGTGCAATAACAGAGGGATCACATAGCAAACGCCTGAGCAAAAGAGGAGAGCCATGAACACACCGAAATGAACAGCATTCTTCTCGTGACTCCTATTAACCACAGTTGCAACTGAATCTTTGTGTGTGTGTGTGTGTGTGTGTGTGTGTGTGTGTGTGTGTGCGTGTGTGTCTTTGCAGGTTCCAGAGGCGTGGGTAGCCAGCTGCAGAGCTGTTCTGGATGCTGATTGGAAGTGAGTGTTGAGCGCTCAGGACAATTATGGAATCATTACTGCCGCCATGCCAGAGGCAAAATATGAACACCGTGCCATTTGTCAACCAACCACAGCTTTCTAATCAAGCTCACATGTGTTTGTATGTTAGTCTTGTTGCGTGTGCGCGCACATGTGTGTGAGAGCCTTGGCATGTTGGCACAGGAAATGGAATGTCAGTATGTGTGTGTGTGTGTGTGTGCACTTATTTGTGGGGGGCAATGGACGAGCTAAGAACCCTGCACAATATTTTGTGTGTGTATATTTGTTTAAATGTGTGGTGGCATCCAAAACGACAACAGCATGTGTGTGTGTGTCGGTAGAGGGTAAGGAATGCCCTGCCCGAGCGCAACTGTCTAAACACGTCCCCATCAGCTGTCTCTCCGCTCCCTTCATGGAGAAATAACTTAGCATGAGTTACTTATTTTTTTTACCGCGCCCCACGCTATCATCTCACATTAGCTGCTGAGGGATTGTACATGGGAATGTCCCTCCGTGGCCTCTTTTAGACTGGAAAAGTGTCTGTCGTGTGCACGAGCAAACTGGTGTGGGAGCCTCCAGAAAGGTGGAGGGCTGGAAGAAAACACCTCACATCCCACTTTAATCAGTCTTCTTTTTTTCTTTTTTTCCTTCTGCCTACAGGAAGCACCTGTAATCCATCTCCCCGTTGTGGGATCGGTGCGGTAACGAGCGGCATAAATGTTTTAGGAAGATTTAATTAATTGATTCAATGAGTGATAATAGCAGGCAGTATTTATCACAGGTGCATTCGCTTTCATGGTTTGGAAGAGCCAACGGCAAAGTCAGCATAGTGTGCACTTCAAAAAGCCGTTCTAGCAGTAAAATGTGTGATTAAAAAAAAAGTGGAATAATACATATAACTAAACTTAACTTTTACTTTTTTTTTAAGTTTTACTCTACCAGAGTGCATTATGTTTAACTGCACTCTATCTACCAACTTCCTTCCTGTCTGACCAACTACAACGAGTGTTTTCAGGATTGTGTGTATGCATGAAGTCAGTCACTGAGATATGAGAGTTGTAAGTGCACAAGGGATTAGCAGCTCAAACATTGATCACTGATAAGCTACAAAAAGGGTTCATGCATCTTGTCACTGTCTCTACAGTGTTCCCCCTCTCAGCACTCAACTAGCCAGTTTCTGTACTTAAAACAATACGGAAAAAGACACATCGCCTGCCCTGATGAAATCCCTGTTTGACACAGAGAGCCAAGATATCCCCCACAGACAAAAACAGGCCATTACTATTAGTCAAAAGAGATCAAAGACATACCCCAGCTGAATGCAGTGTTTGGGATTGCAGCGTCTGACAGCCATCTTCACAAGTAAGACTGGAACAAGCATTAGACATTGATAGCAAAGGGGGGGTCCAAGTTTCAGCGTCAGCTCTGATAAATTTGTGCATGGTACACTTTACATGGTAAGTGTATGCAGAAAATGTTTTGAAAGGGAGATGGAGGGAAGGAAGGGAAGACAAAAGTGAAGATGGTAGAAAGTTTACATGAAGTTGAAGGAGGGACGAGTTAGATATGAGCTAAGAGGTGTGGAGGGCGAGTGGGCGAGTTTAGATTTAGAGGATTGGTGAAAGAGACAAGAGGGAAAACAATAAGCCTGTCTGTCCCTCAGTGAGACAAATTGGCAAGGAGTTCAGAGTAAGCAAACGTCTTCATCTCAAAGCCTGTGGAGCAACGGATGCCCAGGACAAATCAACACACACACACACGCACAGTTTGCCTGCATAAAACGCAAATAGAGTCAGCTTCAAAAACTGTGTGTTTTCCTCGGAGCATATGAGCAGGGGTTTGCTCCTCTGGGTTTTCTGAATTGGTCTGCAAATCGATCACCAAAAAAAAAAAAAAAAGCATTTCAAAGGATTCGGGGAAGCATGAGGTCTTTCTGTTTCCCAGACTTCAACAAGACAGACTCCAACATAGACAGCCCTGCAGACACTTGTGGCTGTGGGGTCCCAAAAGGCTTAAAGACGTCTCTCGTCTTTTCACCACCACTCATAAGAGCTCGGTGGAAACAGCAGTATGTCAGTCTGGTTCTGTGCACCCTACAAACACAAAGCAAAGATGGAGAAAGTTAGATGTAGTAAACAGTGAAAAAAAAGAAAATGACTTGAGCAAAGACAGAGAAAGATGAGAGTCTATTGATAAAACACTTTTGGACTCAAGCCTAACTATAGAAAGCAAGATTCAGATCATGTGGAGAAAGGGTGCCATATGTGCATTGCTCACACTGACCAAGCCTGAACCTACATGTGTTTTGGCTATCAGAGCCATTAAAATCCCATTACATAGTGCAACAACAGAGATTGTAAGTCTTTCTGAGACTTTTAAGAATCATTTATCATGTAAATTTACCATGAATGATGTATTTGCACACATAAAGATGCACATTGTTTGACATTTAATGGCTCTGCTGTAATTTATCAGTTTCATAAATTGAGATGTAAAATGCATCACACAACTTTTATGATTTATATGGGAAGATTGAAGTGGTGGGGGAATGAAGGAAAATAACATTTTTCCAGACCACTGAAGCTTTACCACTTAGTAAGAAACAGAAGAGGTCATTGGTTACTTGTTTTGGTTACCTCATGTAGATCGTCATTGTCAGTCAATACAAATGGTGTTGCATTCTTTACAGTGCAGGCTAATGGTGTCCTGACCTACAAGGGAGGAATGCCAACTCTCACCACAGCTGCACACTAAAGCCAAGAACCAAAGTGGACTGTGGGGTCAAAGGTCACCCATGATGTGACTTGATCCTACACAATCAATGGACATAAGGTCCTGGCCTTTGGTAACCATGCTCATAATAGGGTATAACAACTGGAAAAATGATAAAAAGAAGATTTCTGTTTACAGACATATAACAAATAAAATGATTCTGTTACACAAAACATGATCATTTTAGCAGGAAAATAAGAAAGCATACAACACATGAATGGATGTATGACAGGCTCTTTTATCTATACAAGAAACAAGAAATACAGAACTTGCAGCGCTCATTAATTAGTATTTAGCATTTTCTCTTTCTCATTAATTATTATTTACTGCATTTCTTTCCACAGGAGGCATTGCTCAGATGACAAACACATCCAGTCAACTGAACAGATAATGAGCAATTTTTTGGCAAGTGTCTGGGATTGTTAGGTCATTAGGACTCAGGGGTTGTGTGTGCCTGAACCATTTTAATTGCAACCCCTGGACACACATAAAATCTGTAAATAACTAAGCTACTTCGTTAATGCCTTCATCATTATCCCATTCCATCAAGTGGACGGAACACAATTTATCAGAATGAACCAACTACTGAAATATTTTTTTACCAGTAAAAACTTAAGTGCCACTGGAACAATAAATTTTGGTTTCCAAGCTATGAGATTCAGGGGTTGTAAAAGCCCATAAATGTGGAGTCACCTCCGCAATGAGCAAGAGACAGAGCAACGAAGGGAGAGCCTTTGCATCGGTCCATTTCACACTTCATAAAGCAGCGACATATTCACTCCATTCATACTCGTATGTCCCTTCAACCAGGTAACGGCTATACAACTTGAAATGATTCATTTGCTCAGTCATTTTTCCCACTAAAATCAGACTTTTAAGAATACAGCATTGTGCGACAACATTTCTACCTGATGTTTTTATCTCACTGCAGGGAACGAGCAGGGAATTGCCTCTTGCCTTTAACTACATTCTTTAAAAAAACCCAAACACACGCTGCTTGGAAAGAGGCAGTAAAAATGCACAGTGAAACAGCCTGGTAAATATCCCACCTCTGGTAGGGTAATTTAAGAAACCTTGTAATACGCAGAGAAAAAACGAAGCATACAAACAACTTTCTTTTTTCTCCAAATTTGTCAACATAACTATTTAACATTTTATGATAAAAGGCATACAAGCTTAATCAGGAATATAATTCACCCCGCTGAGAAACATGCAGAGTTGAGGTCAAAAGGGTAAGCCTCAGGTAAATGTGAGGCAGTGGGAGTACACAGTCCTGCCTCTTATTCCTGTCTGATTTAAGAGAATCCATAGGGGGCCTGTGGTAAACACAGCAGGGATGTGAACCTTCAGGAGTGGGAGAATGAGGGGCTGGTGTTGTACTTAGGCTTCATATAATGACCAGCAAGCCCCCCCCTTCTTCTTCTTCTTCAATCCCCACATACCACCCCCCACCCCACCATTCCTGCTCCATTTCTATAGGTTTGACCACTAAAACCTCATTCAACCTGCATATACGAGAAACCTTTCTTTTCTCTCCACTCGTTCCCTTCTCCAGTTCAGCACTCTTTCGCTGCAGTGAGAGGCAGGTCCCTTTCAGATGGCTGGCCAGGCTCCCGCTGCTTTATGGGAAGTATTGTGATCCCACAAGCTCTCTCAGGGGGGATCGGCACTTACGAGGGTTGATAGAGCTGCTGATTTGATCTTCTCTTCTTTCACTGCCTTTCTTGAGTTTTCTTCAAAACTTTTTGGCCCACTCGCCATGGGAAGCCTCGGCGCAAATGTAATTCTCTGTGTCCCTGAAACAGACATCATCTGTGACAGTGGAGACACGGATGAGGACAGAGATACTGGAGAGAAGAGCACTGAACTTCACGTCAACCCAGCTGCATGAAAGCAGTGCAACCCTAAATATTCAGCGATGCTTCAAACACTTCTTCCAATATTTAAAAGCCATCCCTTCCCCACAGGCAGCCATCCTCATTTTAGCGAGTGCCATGAATCATACCTCTGTCTGCCCTTGCAAGAGTTCAATTGCTTTAAGGTGGCATTAAATCTAGGAATTTAATCGATCTACCATCCAAAGAATTCACAGATCCATGGCATAGTTTCAGCAACCTGTAACTATCACAAATAAATAGTGTTAGTAACAACTTTCTTGTGGTAGTTTAACTTTAAAACTCTGTTCCATGCTTTAGACTGAATAGTTGATCAGTATAAGCATGTGAGTGACCTGAGGGAGGAGCTGAAGAACCAGTGGTGACTGAGCACTGCTGATCACCAAAATATTTCTGTAATGCTTAATCCACCAGTATGTACTGGTAACTCTTTTTGTTGTTATCCATGGATTTTCACATTTACTGTTTTACAAAATAATAAAAAGTAGCACAAAAGTACATCATTGTTTTTTAACTGAGATAATTAATTTTTGATTTGACTGAGTTATTGTTAATTCATTTCTGACCTCTCAGAGAATTCCAGTGTTGTGGCTCAAATTTGGGAATAAAAAGGTTAAATGTTGTTTAAAATTTGTTAAATTCAGTTTCCTCACTCCTGATGCTTCATGATGTGGATGGTCTTTGAGACAAATGTGGCAGGTCCATCCATTTTCTACCGCTTATCCTCATATAGGGTTGTGGAGTCTATCCCAGCTGTCTTAGGGTGAAAGGTAGGGTACACCCTTGACAAGTCTCCAGTTCATCACAGGCACATAGAGACAGACAACCACTGACACTCACATTCACACCTATGGTCAATTAACCTAATCCCGTTTTTGGATGGGGGGAGGAAGCCGGAGTACCCGGAGAGAACCCACGCAGACATGGGGAGAACATGCAAACTCCACACAGAAAGGCCCCGGACCGGGATTTGAACCCTGTACCTTGTTGCTGTGAGGCGACAGAGCTATCCACTACACCACCATGCCGCCCAAACAGGTAGGTGTTAAGCACTATGTGTACAATATATACACGAGCTACTTGCATTGTATGCCTCCATTAGTTTGTATGTTATAGTTAGTTACTAATTTTTTTTATTGTAACTCCAGCTCCCACTGGTTGGATGCAGGACAACATCTGTCCAGTTGGGTGGGTGCTACAACCCAATGTCACAGGAAGGTTTGGAAATAGTAGAACATTACAAGGATAATCAGCATGCTATGATCAGGAAGGTTAGGCTTTCACATGTCATTTCAGCGCATCTTTGGTGTCATTTGTATGCAACAAAACTACAGTAACATCTGCAATTAGGTTTAGGCAAAAATACTTATCTAGATGTAGGAAAAAGACAAATAAGCTAAGTAGCACTACATAGATAAGTTTACACTGCAGTCAGCACAGGCTAAATGGTGGACAAATGACACTCCAAAACCAAGAACTTGCTTGCTAAATTCCTTGAGAATTACTGTGTCATTCTTACTTTTTCTTTTTTTCTTGTGTCCAGGCTGGCACAATATTTCTGTCAGTGGTGTTCACTGTTTTATTGTTGGATTCATGTCATTCTTTGAGCTTGACTGTGAACATTGTTTTGAAAAATGTGAAATCTAAACTCATGCAACTGTGCTACTGAATTGCTTGACATATCAGCAGCACTGCAACTGTTTATGGTAACAATGCTGTTGTTGCACATGGAGGAGGAGGGGAGGCGTTCTTCCAGAGAGTACAACAGGAAGTTAGGTTTTAAAGCCAGGAAGTAATTGGTGACTAATTAGTCAACAGCTTTTCTACACATATTGCTCAGCGACAGTCAAAACTAAACTAGAGGACTAGTGCTGTGAGTGAAGCAGCACAGACTTGTTGTATTGTTCTTTGATATCCTTGTGGATAACAGCAGAATGCACCAGTGATTGTAAACTGATAGGGAAGGCTCATGCGGGGAAATCCCATTGGCATGGCTGGCATTTACTGGTAAACCAAAACACAAAGCCAATAATCTCTGTGTCATTAAGAGTGATTTTCCTCCACTCGACCTAATGTGATGACAGAGATAAAACCATATCAGTCTAACTGTACACGGGAGAATGAGAGGCGCTGTTAGCCAGACAAATAATGACAGCGCTTTCATGAAATGACTCAACATTGTACGTTCTAATGGCAACACTGATGGCAACAGTTTGATTAGGATCTCTCTAGCATGTGTGATGTATTAATGGGGATAATATAGTTTCTAAATTCCACTGTAGAAAGTTTCACTGACAATATTTTTTTAAAAAAGCTGAACATTAAATAGTTGAGTACAAAAATCAAATGTGAAGAACACTTGACAGCATGCAGGTTTTGCCCTTGCTGTATTTTTTTTATAGGGAAATTTTATGGGGTCATTTGAATCATTTCATAAGTCCATAACGATGTGTTTCAAAGCACCTACCGCCGGAGAAAAAGAGCTCTTAGACAGCACTTTTCACAAAGACAGCTTTTAACACAGCAATCAGTGGTTTGCTACACTGAAAGGGCGCTGAGCAGGTCATGCATTCATTTTAGAAACAAGCGGAAAGTTGTCACACTTACCAGAGAGAGTAGCCTGAGCGTAATTAACACATTGGCAGATAACCCCTGCAATCTCCCCAGATACTGAGACTTCCCTTCTCCTCACACAGGCTTGCACGATTGTCTCCGCTCCTTTGAGGGCCTTGTTAAACATGTTTGTTTTGGTTTTGACAGGTTTCTGTCACAGACAGACAGAGACGGGGCAATCTGAAGGCCAACTAGCTTCCCAGTTGTCACAGTTTGTTTAGCTAGTCTCTGTGTTTCAGGGGCTTAATAGCTTCCTGCACTTTCTCATGCCTACATTTGAAGCCCATGTCTGTACAAACACTGCTAAATGAGTGCAAGGATATTGTCTGTGTTGGAGAAAATCTACATTTTTCTCCCATTGGGCTTTTGTTGAACTGTACGTTCATAATTCTGGACTGAGCTGCTGTGATCCTGTGGTGCAACAGTCTCTAAATGTTTCATAAACATCATTTGGAAGTAATTCAGTAAGCACCATGGTGAAATACAGATTGCCATTGGGTATATTAACACCTGTCACATCAGGCCAATATCATATTGCTGTGCTGTAGTTGCACAGCTTTCTATTATTTTCTTGACTCCCAAAACATCACCTTACCCTCTCAATCTACGAATGTAATTACCTCATCAAATAAACTATCAACAAAGCACCACAAATAGGATTTGTGGAAGTGGGGAAATCTAAACAAAAGAAAAAAAAAGAAAAACATATCATCACATCCAACATATGTGAGACGTGAGACGTGTGACGTTTAGAGGAGCAAAGCCTTGAGGGCACACAATCAATATTACATTTTCCATTGCCACCTTCATAGCTATTGTAAATGGCTTGTGTCAAAAATAATAACAGGTTGTATCAGGAACCTTGGGTTTGCAATTTCGCTTCTAGTGCTTGGAGGCCCCGTCTGCTCTCCCTCCCTTTACTCCAGCACCACTGGGTGTTAATGACGCCGTGGTGGCAGACACTTCTCACACCGCAGCTGACTTTTCCTTTCCTTCAGCCCATTCCTTATCTCTTTACTCCTGACAGTACAGAGAACTGCAGGGAAAATGTGTATGTGTAAGAAAATGCTTTGCACTAGAGATGATTAGCCCTTTGTGCGTGTTTCAGCGCTCTGCCAGTAACATAGTATTATTTGCAGGGTTTGAGAGATTAAATCTATTCTTACTTCTGTTGTCATAGCACTCAGGGTAGCAATAAGTAAGATGAGATGCAGTAATATGCCCACTACAGGGACAGACTCCTCTTCACTGGAATCAGAGCTACTTTAAGTTCTTCACACAGAGAGAGGTACTTAACTGAATTCCTTTCAAAGATGAATTGATTGCTTTATCTCATCCTGCTATTATCTTAGGTGTGGATTTCTACACTCACACATTAAAACAATATGCTGGAGACAAAATAAAGGGAGGTAGTCCTTAACACCTATGCATAATTATTATTCCGTTCATTTTAGCTCTGTTTTTGGTCTATACCAAACTGGGAAAACTATCTGGTTCTTTAGCAACTAAATGCTCTGCTTCGTTAGTAGTAGTAGCTGGGTTGCACACAGCAACATATCCTCATTCAACAGTATGTATGATATCTTACAGAGAGTTACTCTTCTTTTTTTTGTGTGTGTTTTCCTGCAAAATAAACTTTTGTCTTCACAGGAAACTACTTAGTTAGATTTAGGGAAAAAGGATTTGGGTTAAAATGTCACTCCTTTTAAGGCTTACAGGAGCGCAGGAGCTCCCATTTGCATGGTAACTTTTAAGTACTGGCAGACTTGCAGCAACATAAGCAATAATTGTTTTTGCATATAAAATCTGGAGGAGTTACACTTGCATATCATTCATTCAGTGTTTCTCAGCATGCTTCTTCCTTCCACTAATGGGTTTGCAGAAAAAAAAGGTGCACCAAAACAACAACAGTATAATCCATTTCTGTTAGCCATTAGCTGTTTTCTGTTAAGTTGTTGTTTATTTCACTTTTATGGATGAACATGATCTTATACCAAGGTATATATGCTCATAAGTATTTGATACACTTATATCTGATCTTCTCTATGGTTCATTAACAAGAGTGACCATCTTAACATACAAGTAGTCATGTGATCCATTGTTATACTCTGTTTGTCTTGTATCGGAAGTCATGAGTCGGAGTTGGGAATGACTTCAAACCCAACTTGACCGTGTTCCAGTATAAAGTCCAAAAACCAAGATGGAGGCCACCTCCACCTCTGTTTGGTTTGTTTCTCAGCAACTTTATGAGAATAAACGATGGTCCAGTTTTCATGAAACTTGTAGCATGGGCCAAGAAACCCATTACATTTTGGAGTGGATGTGAACAGGGTACACAAATTATTTTTCACTTTCATTCACATTGACCACGGCCTTGGCACAACATTCTAGTTAATATAATGATATTGATTATAGTTGCTTTAATAGCTCACAATAACATCCAAATTTTCCAGGCTCCCTGTGCATTTCTGTATCCTGTCTGGTTTAGTTCCATTTCCACAATGCTGGCCTTGCAACACCCAGTGTGATAGTAAAAAATATGCACAACTAAGGCAATAAGTTAAAAGAAAAGGAATGATAAAAGAAAACAATGTTTAGCTGTGGCAAATAATTAACTTTCCAACAACATACGGTTTTATAAGGATTTAATGCATGCATGTAAAACCTCCCAACAGGCTTCTATATCATACACAGATCACTTCTACTGTAGAGACTCAAATAAGCTGTCTGCTCTTTTCCAAAACAGGAGGTTGTCACACTTTCAGAAAAATCCCCTGTGAGATGGTGGTGTCCATCCCCTGCTATGTGATAAATGAGTTTGAGCAAAGAGTGCTATTGAGGTGTGCGGAAACCAAAAGTAATACAGTATGACAGGATGATGCTGAGGCCAATCATCACGTTGACAAACAGGAGCCTGGCAGCTCTGGCTTTTGTATGTCTAGTGCTTTTCCTTAAGGCTTTTATACCCAAGCCTCTGTCTGTGCAGGGCTTTTAAATTGTTCTCCCTTATCTGAAGAGGAATCTGCAGGAAGTCACAGAATCCCAGCTTATCTTGGCTAATTGTGGATGTGTGTGTGTGTGTGTGTGTGTGTGTGTGTGTGTGTGTGTGTGTGTGGCAAAGGAGGAGGGGAATTGAGAGGGTGCCAAATGCCGCAGGATGCAGCAGAGCACGTCGGGACAAGAAAGGCAGAGGCACTGGCGAGACTGACAGACACAACACTAACATCTGACGGAAACAAACAACACAAGCGCATACACAACAACGCCCATACAGAGACTGACGGAAACACCCAGGGCATAGGTGACATTTAATCCATCCATCACATTTGAGCCAAAAGGCAGATGTCAAGGATGCTCAAACCTTGTGTTCGCACTGTTTAGGCGATAAATGTAAATACAGAGTTGATGTGTGATGTTAAAGAATTTCAATAGAATGAGATAATGCTAATTAAACAAAAAACTGAGGTAACTTGACAGGAAAAAAATGTGCCTCTGCCACATTTTCATGCAAGCCAAAGCCATTTCTCATTGGTTTGAGGCTGCTGTGCAGTACCCGTGGAGTGAAGGGATGTGCAGTGTCCAGTTGTGCAACGTCAGAGATGGCTCCCAAGGATGTCTTAAGGAGGTGATAAAACAGGTCTGTGACCTTCCTCAAATGAAAGCTCCCTCCTGATTTGTGAGCCACGGCCACGGAGAGTGTTGTTTGAAGGAGAGAGAGTGGGTGGTCCGTCACTGGGTTCATGCACCTCTCTCTCTGCAAACAGTCCAAATTTACATCTTTTTAATAGCTGCTGTGTCCACTGGCTGTTGTAAATCAAGAGAGGGGTTTTAACCTCCATGAGCCAGCAGAGGTTAATGCTGAGGGCAACGGCCACTGCTGCTTTGGCTTAAGACTGAACAAATGGACGCCCTTGAAAACAACATGACTATTAGAGGGCATTTGAGTTACTTTTGACCCACAGTGGCTGGTGTATATATAGCAGATCAATGAAAAAATATATATTTTCTTTATTTTGTACTTACTTACACCAACTTATATTTTTTAAAGTAGAATGCGCAAATATGATTCAAATATAATAGTGCATACAAACCAAACCTTCATCATATTAGACTCGACTCAAATATAGATTCTAATACTCACAGCAAATACTGAGGTAATGAATGTTTACTGGGAACCTCTAGATAACGAAAGCCATGAGTGGAATACAGGAAACAATCACGTTTGTTTTACCCTTTCCGCTCCATATTCATGCACAATACTTTCCCCACTGGCATTTTCTTCTGCCGTCATAAAGGGCATTCACACATAGTGAGATCTCCAGGGCGCAAATGAGCAATCAGTGTAAGAGCAACACACCTGGTAAGGCTCAGTACTTCTCTGAAAGGCCATCGGCGCACCAGGAGAATTGGCTCCCTCGTAATTGAGATACAGCCAGATTATTCTCATTTGATTGTCTAATGACCATTTGAATGAGATCCCTACCATAATAAGAGCCCTATATGACCAGGCGCTGCAGGAGACCCAGGTGTCAGTCAGATGCCATCCTTCTGTCTTTGCATTATTAGAATTCTAAATGCTGCATGAATATAGACAATGTAACATGGTTGGCATTTGCAGGATGAAAACAGAATCATCTTTAGTGTTTGAATTGGAGCAATCAGGTCAACAGAAACTATATAAAATGCAATATTCTCAAGTTAAGACTGCTGAGAAAAACTCATGACCAAAAATGTCGTTGACTTTACAGTGTAAAACGAGGAAAATTGTGATTGATTAGAATTTTCCAAGTGGCAATTTTTGACCTGTCAAACCATAATTTCCATTCATCATTGCTTCATCAATGTTGATGGGGCTATTTCCGAACCAATTCTCCAAGCAGGAGAAACATGGGCTTGACCTTATGCAACAATATAAAACATTGCTTTCCCCACCACCATGATTCTCCACGCATACGCAGCGGAGCTCAAATGAAGTTATCGATTAAGCGCTCGCAAATATGGTGAGGTAAGGGAATGACACCGCACTTAGAGATCATTGCACAAATGTATCCTAAATCACAGAAATGGAGGAGGGATAGCTGCTGGCATGGACGCCGGTCCGTGCGAGGGTGAGTACTCGTGCATTCACTCAGTGTTTAATCAATGGATAAAACTGTCTATCCATTCACTTATTGATGTTTCCTATGACAACTGCTTATCCACATAGAGCAGGGAGACACCAGAGGCCTTTCAATCATCCACCAGCTGAAGTGGGCGCTGAGAGGAAGAGGTGGCGTGAGACACATGAATCTCTAATACTGGATTCATGCTGCATGCTCAATTATTCCACCACCACAGTGCAAGTTAAAGCAAAGGAGGAGTCAATCACTGAATACAGAGCACAGGTTCTGCTGCTGTGTGAGTGCTCGACTTGGTCATTCCCTTACAATGGCAGTTAATCAATATGGATCCACTCCTTTTGATCTGCTGCCTCTGACCAACAACAATCACTAACAGCAGTGTAATTGTGATGACCATAATGGTGCCCATTCATATCATCCCACACCGGAGGAGGAGGGATGAGGGATGGCCTTCAGTCTGTGGACTTATCTCTCTCTCATCTGAACTTTCACACACATGTACACACAGTTCTGCATCATCATGCTCTGTGGAATTGCGGTACAGACAGTCCAGTCCAGTCACCTTATTAACGTCATGTTTAGACACATATCGACCTGACTGCAGTGGCGATCAATCTGTGGTAAGGAAAGACAATAATGCAGAGTTCATCCCAACGTTGTCTTATGTCTCTAAGGCACTTAACATACGTCTTGTACTTATGGAAAGCAACAATAATTTCCCAACTGCCATGCTTGGAAGCGCTAAATGATTGAATTAATATCAATTAAATGTATTTGTTAGTGACTATAAAATAAACTATTTGGGACATTTTGCCAAGGGCAACATACCATAAGCACAAAATGAATGCAGACATAGATTTATTGAGTGCTAAAAGCAGTCGTATATGATAGTGACAGCTCTCGCCCATTCTAATAGGAACAGGATCACTTAGCGTTTGATGACTAATATGGCTTCTTAATCTCTTTGACGTCGTGAACCTATGACAGATCTATGGGATGATGGAACAGACCGGTAACATAATAAAGGCGTCCTTCTTCTCACTCAGCATCTCTCATATTAATATTTTCATCCTGTAATAACTAAAAGCCATTTCATTACTCATTAATCAGTATCTGAAGCCGCCGCTCGCCAGTACACATGGAAATATGATCCTACGATTTCACAGGAAGAGCAACGGGTAATGACCCTGCAGCTGGCGGAGGTAATAAAGCACAGTATGCATGTTGTCTGTCAAGAAAACTTACCTAGGCATACCGAAACAACAGGCAGGCCAAAGTGATATACTAGACTCATTCCCGAATGGCTAAGACACAGACATTGCACTGCGTTTCTTCTGGGCCTGTGTGACAATCAATACTTAAAACAACAGCTGAAAAATATGTGGAATCAGCATCTGTGAAGTAAAAGAGCGACAGAATTGATTTGCGGAAGGTTCGGTCGAGCATTCGTGGGATTTTAAACTGTGCACAATATTCACAGTCAGATCGCTTGTCAAATCCATATCAAGTTGTGGGCCTATCAGTTTTTGTGTTTATTAAAGTGAATGATAAACAGGATAGGTCAGCATAAAACAATGGCACCTGAAAATGGAGAGACATTGAATCTGATTTATACATATGGTCATCTGTGTCAAGAAGTTGTGTGTGTGTGTGTGTGTGTGTGTGTGTGTTTTCTTTGTGTGTCTTAAATCAATGGTCATCCCCTGATACAAGATGGCCTCATAAATCATTGTTTGTTGATCACTTGTCAGGAGGCAGGGGCCTTATGGCGTCCTCCTAATTATTCCAGCTCACAGCCCCTCTGGATGAATAAGGACAAAAACGCCAAAGCAAATCAAGGCTGTGGATTTTACAGAAATATGGGCATAAAGGTGGTTTAGTTTGGATGGATGAAGTGGGGGGTGTTGGGGACGCAGGAGCAGTGTGGGGAAGTGTGTGTGTGGGTGGTAGGGTCGGGCAGGTTGGATTCCAGGATGCACTGAAGTGAAAAATCTAGTGTATGAGATATCAGTCACGCAATTCCAATGTGCTAGGGGACTCTGTCATGACAGGAACAAGCCGGCTGCCTGATTGAAATTGGACAAAAACAACTAAATCAGATATTGTGACCATTCAATCACTTTGATGCCTTGTATCTCTCTTTAAACACAATTTGAACACATCTTTGTTGCCACTCGCTGCCAACTCCTCGTAGTATTACCTTCATGAACAACCAAATCTCCCCACTTCACATTTGGCTCTTGCAGCGTAATAACCCTTGACTGCCAGACCTGACATAGATGCCTGGATGTTTTTTTGCTTTTGTCGCGATAAGAACAAACGTGGGAAATGTGAAATCCAAGTTTTTGAGTTAAGAACTGTGTAATGACAAATGCTGTCAAACAGTAGGACTAAGTGGTCGGGGTATAGTATTGGCTTTCAGTGTCATTAACTTTTCAGCAGTAAGCAGGTTTCTGTCGCCACTGACCAAATTGCTTTAAATGCACGGCAATTACACAGTTGAGCCTGGCGTTTAAAAGATGAATAGAGTATAGTTTCTGTAGTAGGACCTAATGGGATTATTAGTGAGTTTTTTTTATGAGAAGGGGAACTTGCAGCTCACAGTAATACTAGAAGCAGGATTATATGTTTCAGTGATATACTGTACCAGCCAGCTGGTCTTCATGTTAATTACTGGATTACCCTTTCTAATTAAGAAATCTGTAAAGAGTTTAATAATTCATCAAATCACAGCGGCCTAATTCCTTGTATTGCTCTTCTTCTCCCCTTTATACCCATTTATTTATTTTTTTTTTACCTCAGTGGCTCCCATGTGCAGGCACGTAGGCAGTAACACTTCGTTACTCAGAGTTAAAATGTGTTAGCTTGAGGCTTAAACATTGCCTTAGAATGTTTAAATCATGCTGAGCATATCACAGAGGCCACGCAGGCTGTTGCCTTTGATATATATTTGCAGCTTAATATGTGGTTTTGAAAATCAATGAGACCTCCTCTTTTGATCCCAGTTGTGTCCCTCATCTCACCACTCGGTAAAAATAGCACATGACCATCTGGCCACAGAGGTGAGCCACATACGGACACAAGGTGTGCGGAAGTACAGCTGCAATCCCGGGTCTGAACGATTATATGTAGATTTAAACTGTGGTCTAATATAGAACATACATGAGGAGTGTATGAAAGGGATGGCAGTTACACACATTCATCCCTGAGGGATGCACTACGCACAATATCCTTCCTCAACTGTAGTTCTGGAGTGCTTTACTTGGTCAGAAACCCAAAAGATGAATTTAAAGTAAATTTTCTGCAGTTCATTGAAAGACCTTTCAATCTGCACCTTGAAAGGTACTGACATAATGAGGCTGATATTCAAAGGTGCTAAAAATTTGACTGGGGGGCTTTCTATTGCCTATGCAAAGCTCTAATCTGAGCCAGCTAACGGCGCTAACACTACTAACAGTGGAAACAAAGGCCATTCTGCTGATAGAGCTAACAGTGTTTACCTGAGGAGGAACTAGAGGATGGGTACTACGCTTCCATGATGACAACGATGGTCGGTATGATGTTACTAGCTGTAACCGCTGTATGAGAACATTGTAGAACTGTGCACTGAAAGCACAAGTGTTGCCAGCCTGGCAATGTCAACAAAACTTGGAGGAGCTTGCATTAAAACACACAGAGAAGGAGAGCGACTTCATACTCTGCTCAGGTAGACATTACTGCTCTATTTCTTCAGATGGTAAATATTTTGCTACTATATTAATGCTCTGGATATCATATAGAGCATGTTTAAGATGAAAGGATGGGTTGAATGTGGTAGTCAAAATTCAGTGTGACAACTGTAAGAAGTTCTTCAATTGGGGACATTGTATTCGTTGTCTTAAAATGGAATTAGCATTATTTGGAGGGCAGCAGACAATCTGACTAAAATATAACTAAAATAAAATAACTAAAATATACTCCACTGCATAACACCATTAGCTATAGTTGTGCAAATAACATGGTGTACTCTCACTATGTAGTATGTGAGAATAAACTAGAAATGTGTTTTGAATGTGTGGAATTAACTTGTCTGTGGTCTGCATGAGAGAGAAATAACTCTATTCTGTAGAGTCTCAGATTAGTGATCCGTGATTTCATCAGGTCCAATATGAAATATGTGAAGGAGGAAAATGTAGGTCACTCAGAACACCATCGAACAGCAGCACTCAGGCAGCAGCATGCAGGCCCACGTTTGTCTCCCGCGTCTGTGAGGACATTCTCAACCGCCTGTGGGTATTTGTAATGACCCAGTGACAGCATTTCTCTGCTGGCGGCTGAGGTGCTCAACGAAATGAATAACTCTGACCAGCCAGGAGAGAAGCAGAGAGAGAAGGCAAGTGTTTGTGTGTGTGTGTGTGTGTGTGTGTGTGTGTGTGTGTGTGTGTGTGTCAGCAGTGTTGGCGTGTATCAGTGGTGAGGAGTGGGGCTGCATGTCACATCTCCTCAGACACTATAGCTCTGGCCCCCGACGGCTACAAACAATCTACACAAACCCAGAACCTCCCACAGAGGCTGTGAGCGGCACATATGTGGCAGTAGCACTGAAAATGTGTCTCTGCACTGTTTGTGCTTGTCGCCTTGACCAGGTCACGTGTTCCTCTGGTTTAGGCCTCAAAGTCTGAGTGTGGTGATGGGAGCGCTGGGGAGACAATAAAATCAACCTGCGTGTCCCATTGGGAGGAGGCGAGAACTGCCAACTGTGTGCTTAACTCCCAGAAACACAGGTTTACCTGCTTGTGCCCCGACAAGCTTTAAGACGTTGTTTTGGTTTGCTGGATTTTTCATAAACATAACATCTCTCCACAATGGATATAGAGTCAGCATGATGCATATGAATTGTTCATCCACACACATATGAATTATTCAACAGCATGATTCGTTTTGCCCTTTTTTTTAGGTTCAACATGCACTGGAGGGCATAGGGGGAGGGAAGTTTTTTTAAGTCCCACTCAGCTCCTGGCACATTTTCATTTGTCGCTCCATCTCTTACAATAACATCTGAAGTTGTCTCTGTATCTATAGTTGTGCAGAGCCATTAAAATATAGATGCAGTTAATGGACTTTTTGGCAGGAGTTGTCATTTTATAGATACAATCATGAGAGGCGATTACTTTGCCTGAGTGTCTCTTTTGCTAATTTTGAAGTCAAACATCCCTCTGGCATTGTTTGATGATCCTGGTTTGGTAAAATATGTATTGCTTTACCACAAATATAAGATTATTCTGAGGACTTGTGCTATGATTTTGAATAAATGTTTCATACAATCGCTCAACTCGGTTTGATTCATTGCACTGTATGTTGGTGTAATTTATTACATTGTCTCAATGACTAGAAATGTATGTCAACATTTCAACTTGACTGACTGCGGAACACGATCACATTTAGTTCCACAAAGCACCTAAAAACATCTGCTTTCAAGAACATTCCTGTCATCACTTTTACTCATAAACGAAAACTTCCAGAGCCACACGGAGCATTTTATTACAGACTAATGCTCAAAAAAATGGTCTCAGAATGTAAATGAAGTCTGCTTAGCTCCATCTGCATTCAGATTCATGATTAATTCTAGAAGGGTTTGTGTTATGTTTTTCACGTAGACCGCATTGAGGAGGAGGCGGGGGGGGACCGCTATCAAAAAACCTTGCAGGATAGCAATCATTAGAACCTTAGCCCCCCTGGTAAGCAAGCCATGCTTCCTGTATAGGGCCCCAGAGGATTCAGTGTGCTAATTATTTACTGAAGCAGCAAAGACTATCAAATGAGACCCTGCGTCGAGTCTGACTGTGAGGGGTACCCTGACAGTGTAACCTGGGTTACATGTAAATAGGGGGTGGGGTGGGCAAGAAAGACAGAGAAAGAGAGAGAGAGGCAGGAAACACAGTGCATAATGGCCAGAGTGCACTGGAGGAGTCGAGGTTCACTGGTGAGTCAGGAAAGGTGGGGCCACTGAGGGGCACAGCAGCAGAGTATTAGATTTCAAATGCATATGAATGACCAACTGCTGGCTCTGCTCTAGCTTTAGGGGGAAATTGCATGGGCTCCCCTTGAGCTGCAGTTTTGAATCTAGATTACTGCCTGACTTAATCCCGGGGTAGATCGGCAGGGGGTCATGAATGTCTGTTGTTGGTATCATTAAAGTGAAGACTTGCAGAAAAGCGGGCTCCTTCACTGAGTTTTATTACAACTACCTTGTTGTGCCCTGATCAACATGCTCAATGGTCAGAACTACGCTCAGAGTCAGCTAAATTTCTGCATCTCACTTGTCCTCAAAACAAACAAAATATCATGTGAGCTCACATACGAACAGCCACAGACAGACACACAATCTGTGACTCCAAAAATGGGGGTGGGGGTAAAGCTATGGTCTTAAATCCATGCATCTGGGCAAAAAGCCAAAGAGACTCTCTTCAGCAGATACACCCCTGCAATAAGAGAGCAGTGAGCTTTAATAATATGCTATAATACACTCCATTTGATTAGAAAACAACAAAATCATCTGGTCAACAACCACATATAAACACATATGGAGTAGTGGATTATCTAAAGCTGTGGAAACTGAACCAAATGAATGGAACTTCAGAAAAACACACACTCTAATGTGGTTTAATGATTTGCCACTAACATGCTGCATGAATTAGGACCCATTATGACTCCATTGGACTAACATAGTGGGCTTATGACATTTTACTTCTTGGAAAGTGCAAGGGGCTCCCACTGCTACTGTGAAGTCAGATAAATATCTAGCAGAGAGTCACAATTAATTCCAAATGAGGTTATGTAAATCCTAATACTGATCACAATCAGAACAAGCTACTCTGCTCTCTAAACAGAGCAAGATGTTGCCACTAATTACACAGAGCCAATTATTGTGGCATTTTGGAAGCACTAAAAAAAAGTAGGCCTATGCTCTCTCACACATTCAGCTGTACACACAACAAATCCAAACCTGCAAAATGTCACTCCACTCAATAGAATAGTTTAGAGTTGGGTTTGAAACAGGGAATCAGGTGTGCTAGCCAGCTCCTGACCTCTCAGCAGATAATTCACATGACTGATGCGCGACCTCCAGCAGCTTGCCACACAAAACAAAAAGTGACCTTCTCCCAATGAGATCTTACCACGTGTCAGAACATATTCGGGGAGGAGTGATTGAACTGTTTGTTTCCGTGTCGACGAGACAATAGCACTGCCAGCTTAAACCGCTCTCGACAACCTGCTGGGTCTGCTTTCAGGGCAGCAGCTTCCCCCGAACTTCTTTTCAATGTCTCATTGCTCTTCGCTAAATAATAAAAAACTCTGACACAGTTGTGTATGGGAAATTAGGCAGCAGCAGACCGTGTCAGATACTTGCTTCAGCTACACACTTATTATCTGTTACACCGCCTTGTATCCAAGCCACATCAAGTAATATCTAAGTTTAACGTACTTACTTCCAATGTGTACGTGCACATGTATATTCCTGCCAGAGTGCTAAAACACCATGAGGGAACTGGGCTTTTGTCCCCCGCCTCCACAAATGTGAAGGGATAGTAAATATCAGTGCAGCAGATGGGCTGATGCTCCCTGTCTGCCTCCCGCCAATACACTGGGAGGGCAGAGCAAATGGATAGCCATCAACAGCAGCAGGAGTCGCCCCAGGCCAAGACTGGAGTAGAGGACACAGGGACTGCTCTGTTGCTCAGGCAGGAGATTTTACAGACAAATTTTCCCAGACTATCAGCTAGTGAACTATACAACATCAGGAATATGTACTTAGATGGTCAGATTTTGTGGTTGTCCTAGAATTAAAATGTAGTTGTATAATCTGTCTTCATAACATAATACATTTACGGTAAAAATTGCTTTTTACCCATTTTGATCGTAACACGGAACTCGCTGTTGCACAGGGGACCAACTGCCGGTGACTCATGTCGCACTGCTTGCAGGATCTGTAAAGCACTGCATGACATGCTTGTGTAACAGAGCAAGAGAGGGGACAGAAGGAGTGTCAACGCCGCCATGCCGACCTCAAGACAACAGATCTGGAGGAGCAGATACTATAAATCCTGCCCCGATCATCAATTAACAGACAGTAAACAGGTTTAAATTTAGGCAAGCGGTGCTGTTATTGTTGTTATGAAACCTCCGGCATAGGAGGGCAATATACCAGTATTCCCATAGCAATATTAGACAGCCTCCCACTGGGAGAAGAGGAGCACACGTGGATCAGCGATGACACAACATGGGATCATACTGCGCAGCAGCATCAGCTCAGCAGTGATGTAATGCAACTGAGCTAACTGGGTGAGAGCCAGTGCGGCAAGGAATAAAGCACATATCTGGTCTGATTATTACTGGGTTTAACAGTTGTAGGCTTTGACAGAAACCGGTCACACAGTCATTTTTTTTTATCTTTGAGCACTGAGATAGCATTGACATATTTTAGATGTCCAATTTAAGCAACTTGCAAACCGGGAGATCAACCTCCAGCCTTCAGTTGTGTGCCAGGGGTCTTTGTAGAGGTGTCACGTACAGCATTTGACTGTGACATCCTGGGTTACATGAATGATTTAAACGCTCAAGGGATTGGAAATTACTTTCCTTTGTCACCACGATATCCCCCATCCTTGCCCTGCTGTTGGATTCCTGGGAGGACGGTATCTCACTCACCATCTCCGGAGCATTCTAGATATCCATTTATTTATTTAAGGAGGAAATAGAAGGAAATTTCAACGGGTCACTAATTTCATTTCATCATGTACCGGTGGCATTAGCCCTGAGCAGATATTTCAGAGGAACACAAAATCAATGTTGAGATTCTATTGGGAATAGCCCTGGAACCCATTAGCAACTTTGACCAATAGGTCAAGTAAAGTAATAGCTAGATAAATGTTTTATTACAGATTTGCAAACTGACTTAATGGGGGGGGGGCTAGTACCTGTGCAGCCATGCATGGTAAATATTCATCATTAGATTCTATTGCTGTAATGAACACAAATCTCTCAGTGGCCTCTGGTTTCTTTACATGTACACATATATTTAAATATATGGGATCTGTTAAAGGTGGATCTCTCAAAGCAGACCTCAGAGGAGACAAAAGGCTGCATCTGCAGTCCTCTGGAGACACACAAGGGGCAGCTGTGGCGATGTTATCACTCAAAATGAATGGCTTGTTATGCTAATTATATTCTTTATGACTTCATGTGTGGCTGTGTTTGCACTGTTTTTTATTTTTTCTATTGGGCAACTTTCATATCTGAGTGCTTGCACACAGTTGTGCCGATGACAGCATCATGTGAGTCACAACATAGTCAGTTCTGCTGCTGCAAACCACACCATCCACTCTGTTCTTGTGCTTTTTCTTTACATTACATGACTGGATCTCAGTCCTTGTCATCCAGTAGCTCATCTCTACTCATTTTATGTCCTACCAGCTATTTACTTCTACTCATCTGAAATCCCAGGAGGAAATGAGGCGCTAAATGTTAAGAGAGAAGAGCTGTGGTACTCAAAGACTGCCTCTGTGAATCATTATTTTAACACTTTAACACTACTACTCACACTGACCCACTGCCCCTGTTTCTCTACTGACGTGCAGGATTAGTGGACAAATCTTTAGAGTTTACTTTCACTCTGAAGAAGACCCAATATGTCTGGAATAAGTGCCATTGTTTATGCCCCAGTGAGCATACAGTATGTCACTCAGGCATTTGTTTCCCAGCCCTCTGCTCGCTCAGCTCTGGCCAGAGTGCTACTTTTCTGAATGGAAGCCAGACAGATTGAGAGCTCCCACAGACTGCGAGGAGGAGCGGCTCCCGTTTCCAGCTCCGTCTCCAAGGGGACCACCAAGCCCACCAATCACGTCGCTCAGCCCAGGCAAGCGGGCAATTCAATTTCTTAAAGCAGCAGTGTCCATTTTCAAAGGAGGTTAGTTCAGCAAAGAAAAACAGGGACAGTAAAGCATTTCAACACTTGCAGTTTAAAAGTTTCCTTTTTTCCTTTTTATTAAATGTGAATTCACATGTTAGTTTGAGCCCATCCAGTTCAGAGTATCCGCCTATATACAAAATAGGCATCATTCTGTCATCACATCCTTTGCAAATGCAACAAATAACACATCTGTGTACATATATTCACAAACTGAAAGGACAGTCGATGGTGGTAGGTACTTATTTATTAAAAGATGAGTCAAAGACAGATTCACACTTGGAATGTGAAGTAACTACTGCCTAGAACTTCCAACAAAATGTCTTGGCATATAATTAGGTCATATTCCAAAACCCTTTTATCAAACAGACTTCATATGTAAGACCCACATAAAAATAAACAATATCTGCTTTTTTTTAAGTGCAAGAAATAAAAAATACAGGTTTATGGTTAATGTTTTTTAAAAAAAGAAGGCAGTCTTCAGTTTTAAAATAAAGTTTCATTTCATGAAACAGGACTATGGAATGTTCTTTTTTGCTTGCTTGTTAAAAACGAAATGCCAGACCACCACTGTACCAGACTATGCCCTTCTGCAGATCTCCTTTTCCCCAAATTTTCAGTCAGCTTCTGTTTGGTGTCAGATATGCCCATTATGTGTCAAATTACATTCAAATTGTGATATCAATCTGTTTATATAGTATGCATCACACACCATGAGGCCATATTATATTGTTTTGTATCAGTTCCAGCTGATTTGTTTATTTTTCTGCCCTGGACAGGCTTCAGCATCATAACATGAAATGATGTTGACAGTGCACAAGTCTGTTTTTCCATCACTTGCTACAATTGTTGATGGTCTGTGTCTTAAGAGTATATATTGCACAAAAAAATGAGAGGGGGGAAAAACAGTATGTGCCATAAAAAATACCAAAATCCAGTTTCACACCTGCGATTGGGACCCATCCACATATCACGAGTATGATATACATAAACTCCCAACTTTACTATATTACAGTACATATACAATCTTGAAACTAGTTCCAGCTCTGAGGTATGTGTTCCCCATGATGCCATTGTATCGTCTACAAATACTCAACAAATCTGCTCTACAACTGTACAAAACCTAGTTTGAAATCACAAGGCATTTTTGATGCAAGTCTTTAATTTAACTTAATCCTTAAAACCAGGACTCCCTTGCATGCTAAAAACAAATGATAAAGGGAAGAAGTGCCTGAAACTCACTGAAAGCACAGTAAGAACATTCCCTTTTTAACTGTACAAAAATATGCCTGAAAATATCTTACTTTTCTTTTAAAAAGATGAGGTCTGTTATGTATCAAAATGTTTCCTCCACACCTGTATTCTGCAGAGGTTTAGGCTGCTTAATTTACCAAACCAGGAGGTAAACTGAATCAGTTACAAAAAAAATAAAACAAACAAACATTTTTGCGGCATTTAGAAATTACATAAACCGTTGTAAAGTAACATCCTGAACAATTGTCAGTTCACAGATTTGCTTTGAGTCAGTCCACAGTCCGTTTTAGCTCCCTGCAGTTTTTTTTGTTGTTGTTTTTAAGAGGATAAGATGCATAGAAGTTCACGTATTCTTCCCTTTGTGGTCCGTTTAAGCTGAACAGTAAATGCAGACCTACTGGGGGGAAAAAATCCATAAAACCCTGTCATGCTGCCAGAAAAAAACGTCTGCAGACTTTGCTCTTATTTTCTTTCTTTTTTTTTTTGCTACCAGCTTCATAAGCATCTCATTCCTCAAACCTCACCTCGCCTCCTGGTCCTCCACCTCCCTCTCCAGGACCCTTCAGAAAACCCACAAGAGGCTGGGCTAGGGACAACTTGACCAGGACAAATATATAATTTACTTTCTCCCTTCTCTGTTATTACTAGAGGAACTTGTTTTTCTCAGTTCAGTATGTGAAGACCAGGTCGGAAAAGTTCGCCTCCAGCCAGTCCCCGGCAATCATCTCACTGAGCTCTGGCGTGCAATAGTCTGGGAATTCAAAGTGAGAGCCCAGGCTGCCCTCGCTGAAAGAGTCCAGGTCCTTATCCACAAGAGACAGGGAGAGGTTTCCTGAATTGGGGTTGCCCAGCTCCGAGCCTGGGGCGCTGGGGGCGAAATTTAAACTAAAGTCAAACAGCAAATCGTCCGCGTCCTCGCCGGAAGAGGAGCTGCTGCTGCTGGAGGAGGAGGAAGAGGAGGAGGAGGATGTGGAGACCGACCTGGAGGATGCTGGTGAGACTGAAGCAGCGTGCAATGTGCTCTGCTTGGTAATGTTTTTGATATTGTAAAACAGTCTGTTGTTGTTGTTCCGCACTTCTTCGTACATGCTCGCACCCTCGGACTCGGCCGAGGAGCTCAAAGTTGGACTCGCCGGAACTTTGGCGACATTGTACGGCCTCAGGCGCTCCTCGTCCCGCGCTCTAATCCCCATCCGGTAGTCCTCCTCGTACTCGTCGTCATCGTCCTCATCTGTGAGCTCACTTTTCACAGTCTTTGTAACTTTTAAACTGGGGAACACGCAGTCCTCCCCGTAGCCGTGAGAGGACTTGGAGCTGCTCTTATTAGTCTTTATCTTTGAGCACTTCTTGTTGGGCGTCTTTGCAATTTTACCGCACTTCTCCGGAGACGGTGCTGATGATTTTGAACTGTCGAGCTTTGGTTTTTTCTTGGGTCTGTACTTGTAGTCGGGATAGTCGGCCATGTGTTTTAGCCGCAGCCTCTCGGCTTCTCGGATAAACGGGATCTTCTCGCTGTCCTTGAGCATCTTCCACCTCTTCCCCAGGCGCTTGGAAATCTCCGCGTTGTGCATGTCCGGCGACTGCTCCATGATCTTTCTCCTCTCGATTTTGGACCAGACCATAAACGCGTTCATCGGTCTCTTGATGTGACCGGTGGCTGTCTTGCACCAGTCCGGGTTTATCGCCACGGGGCTGCATGCCATAAATTCACTCTCCTCTGAATCGGTAGCCTCCCTGGACATGCTCCCGTCCGTCTCGCTGTTGTCTGTGTGCTGCACCATCGTCCTCCCGTTCAAAGTCACTTTGTGTCCGGGCGCTGTGGTGTCTATCAGCCACTCCACACTCTTGCCAAGGCGGCTCAGCTCTGCGTGATTGCGCCGGTTCGTCCAAGTCCGCTGCGTAATGTAAAGTCTCAAGCTCTGCACTCTTTTTCCAGAGTTACAAACTGCCTTCTTAACTAGTTATCAGCTTTTTCACGTCCCCTGCGTCACACGCAGCCATCCAATCAGGTCCCTTCCACTCCGCCCAGCAGACTCCATCCAAGACTCCCCTTAACCCTTTTTATTCCTCCCTCCCGAGCTCTCACTGGAGTGGAGGAGGTGGGGATTTGTGGAACACAGTGTCTGGGGCAACACGCCGGGCGAGACAGGCATATTAAACACACAGTTAGCACTTTGCGCTCCTGAGACGCACATCACGCACCAAAGCGCACACTAGACTCAGTTAGGTCTATTCCGTTATTTTAAAAACATGAAGGAAGAGAACGCGTAAGAGTCTGGCAATATTCTTTGCAGAGATGTGTCTGGAGGAAATGATGATAGGCTATGTGATTATTTGCTTTTTTTCCCTTCCCTCAGGTTGGATACTGAAGGTGGCGCTTGGACACTGTTGCAGACGCGTGGATGAGTTGGTGCGCCTGTCTGCCAGCCAGCCTGTCTCTCTGTCTGTCTGTCTGTCTGCTGGATGCGTTTTAGCAGCTGGTAATGGCTTTAGAGCAAAACGCACTGACTGTATTATCACCTCATGCATTTCAGAGATATCTCTGAGTGGTTAAGTGTTGTTTTTTGTTTTGTCCTTATTCATTTCCTGTTTGTTTTTTGTCTGCAATTGAGTGAAGGAAATAGGTCAGTAGTCCATTCAGCGTCATAGATCTTGTCTGTGGTGTGTGAGCACCCAAAACACATCTGCAGCATCCCAGAGCCTTAACTGATAAAGCTTTTGCTCCAAGGAAACACTTCATTCACACAGACAAACCTTTCACATCAATGCAGTAATAACAGCTCACTATAAAATTAAAAAACACAGAATGTTAAAGTAGAATTTCAAGTAGACATGCTATGATTTCTTGTCCATTTAAATTCATGCTTGTGTAATGCAGTGTAAATCAGAGCAATAACACTCATTCAGATGGCTACATTTGGGCGTGCAGCATTGAGTTGAGCCCATACTGTCAGGCAGGGCTCCCCGCTGAGTTTGCTGTGTCAAGAGGCAGCATCTAGCTGGCGTCTCCTGCCCCCCCTTCACTCTCCCTCCCACCCTCCCCCCGGCTCTGGGTGGTAGCCAGCAGTGCTATTGGAGGCTGGGGCGATAAGGCGTCCTGCTTTTTTTTTTTTCTCTCTCTCTCTCTCTGCTTCGTCCCCTAGAGGGCAATCACTTACCCTTTTGAAACCCTTCCCCCACCAAGCCACCGTATTTTCCCCAGCTGGGGCTTTAAGAAGTGTCTCCACTGATACACAGAGAGGGAGGATAGCAGGGGTAAAGAAGGAGGAAAAGCAGGCAGGCAGGGTGAGGAAGACAGGGATAAGGAGACCGAGGCAGTCAGAGGTAGAGAATGGCTCTTGCCTTCCCACCCTCGGAGCAGAGAAGCAGCTCCCCACGTCTGCATCCCTCTCTCAGACAGAGATAGGGCTGAAATGCTTTATCATGACCACCCCATGCTGATTAAGCCTTATCAGATATATGTGTCGGAGCAGCAGTCTCAGGAGGATGGTGCATGCACATGCATGTTTTACTGTCAGTCTGTTTTTTCCCCTCCAGATGGATTCATTTGAGTGGTGTTTGATCTTCTGATCAGTGCAGACGCTGGTAGAGGAGGTTATTTTAAATAAACTGATAGCATGATATTACACATATGAATAATTTGCAAGCACTCACTGACTGCATATCTGTGTGGAATTCCAAGGAATTGTCCATGAATGAGTGATATTCCACCATGGAGGTGTAAGTAACACCATTTTTCTGTTCTGACTTGGAGAAAGGAGTGACTATCAAAATATTTTTTTAAATATTGATCACATATAAAAATTATACCTGCATGTATGTTTTTTTGTCCCTTGTCTGCACACATGTCACCCTTTCCTGCTTCAGCCAGCCTTATCTCTTTATATGATGGTCTCATGCTGGACATGAATCACAGGACTGCTTCATGATGAGCATGCAGGGTGGCTGTCCTGCTCATTAGCATGGCTCATTATTGGCTGTGAATGAGGTGCTGGTGTCAGCCCATACAGCCTATGAGTCATCTCAGGGAGGGTCTCATCGCCATGTCTGCCTCACACAGATGCGGCAGCAGTAATATAGCCCCTCACCTCCTTCCACACCACCTCAACTGCCTCAGTGATCAGAGTGAGGATGAGAGAGAGTGAGTTGCGGGATACTGAAACATGTTTTGTTTTCATTTCATTTTCACTCTAGAGATTACATATGATTAAACAGTGAAAATCCAGAGAGCTGCTTTATCACTGTGTGATTTCTAATACCACACACTTCCTGATACCCCAGAGGCAGATGTTTTAATGCTTATTTGCTGCTTCATGTCAAGGGAGAGGACATTTTATTCCAGAGCGATGGAGTGTTGAATTAAGCGATGTTTCTCATGTATAGAACATTGAAAGAGGGTTTCAGGAGAAACAATTCCCTTTGCATTGCTTATCTAAAAGCCCCCCAAAGCAGCTGCTGCTCTCACAAAGGGCCAGTGAAGCGTTAGATCAATACTAACCCTGGCTAGGGGCTATCTGATGCTCAAAATGCACGGATCCATCTCCTCTGCATAGCCCTGAGACAGGTGTGGACTTCTGGAAGCCACTATCTGATGGCTTCACAATGGGTGGGTTAGGTGGTGGTGGTGGTGGGGGCAGGGTGTTGGGGAAAAGGAGGGGGTTGTTTTTGGTAGCGCATGAAAACGCAAATTAACTTTTCACTTGACAGACACATTCTGTGAGTATCCTGTGTCCTCAGGTTGCTATGTTTATTGCCACACAGTGAATTGGTGTTTTTCTAGCCCATATAGTGGAGTCACTTCATGGTAATCCACTGCTATACATACAATTTATCTAGCAAGTTCCAGCAGTATGCAAGTACCATAAAAGTAATGCCAGTTTCTTTCTACACAGACCTAAAGTCCTTCCTATCCAGTCTGTGGCTGGAGGTGAAACCTAATACTAGCTTACAAATATGAAGATTTATAGTTATTGCAACCCATATCATTGTCTTAACTTGCGAGGCGACACTAAAACGAGCTGTGTCAGCTGGCCCAGAATATTTCACTGGCCGCCTGTCGCTCCAGTCTCAGAGCTTTGACAATCAGGAGGATCTCACAGCAGTTTGGAGGTTGCTGTTTTGCCACTTAAGTGTTTGGTGCCTCTGAGGCCATTTTATGCCCCCTGTCGTTGTTGCTTTACATTTCCAACTCAATGCAAATTTATCTCCAGGGTGTCAGGTTGTTTGTTGACCTCCTTGATGTGGCCTCTGTCTCTCAAGGTCTGATGCTTAGCGGATACTTGAGACTGGAGTATCTTGTCGTGAATGTAAACAGCTGATGCTTGAGTACTGTGCTGGAATGTTTGTCACACACAGACAAGCAAATGCAATCAGAGACTGAAGCTGCTGCTATTCCTATTTACACATGTACTCCTAACAACCCTCTACATACAAATGCTTTTTGTGAGTTTAGTCCATTCATGCACTGTATCAAACTCTGTTCCATCTTTCCACATTGACTTTTGCAAAAAAAAGAGGATATTAGGATTGTTTCTAAATACATAAAGTTATTTCATTGCTTGGTGGAAAGTAACTAATAGTGTGGTGAGTTTACTCTAACTAGTGCTGTACACATGCACAAAATTGAGGCTCCATTTTATCCGATCCCCTATATTTATATACCTCGTATAGTTCTTTTTTTTTAATACTGATTTGATATTCAAAATATATATCTGCTTTTTTAAATTGAATGCACTGATACATTAAATGATCGAACAGTATAAATAGTACTTATAATCAGCCAAAATTAACCTGCTACATCATAAAATGCTGCTTACACATTTTACATCATCAGTAGTTTTACGTTTCATACTCCCAAACAAATTAAAGGTAGAGTGAGTAGGATTTGGTGGCATCTAGTGGTGTGGTTGCAGATTGCAACCAACTGAGTACCTTGCCGCTCATTCCTCCGTTTTCAAGACTGAAGTAATGATGATGAGGCTGTTCGCCTCGCTCAGATCATCATCACTACAATAACTTTATATTAGGAGCAACAGCAATCAGATGGTTTCACAAGTGCATGGGGAGAGAGTGGGCTTCAGGTAATCTGAAAATGCAAAAAGCTCTGGTCACATCCATTGTTTAGTTTATCCATTCTGTCCATACAACAGAAATATGGCAGACTTAGTTTCAGCTGATCATAGACTAAAGGATTAATGAACGTTCAATTTCTATTAACAAAACTCCCAAAATGTTAGCTGATTGTCCACTTTCCTTGAGCACTTATGCCTCCACTGATGATATAACCAATTTCAACAACCTGACCAATAAACATGCACCCCACCACTCCAGCATGCATTAAACCCTGAGGGACACTATAAACTTTGAGTGTAGCCAATGTGAGACACGAGGATCAACGTGGGTGTATAGAGGTCGCAAGTAAATTTGTAACTGAATACTTTGTCACTAAAGCAGTTATTGCGCTTAAGAGCGTGAGATATGAGAATGAGACTCTTTTTACTAGCTGGCTGCACATAACCAGTCTCAATACAGATGACAACTGACTTTCTCAAAAGACTTTCCTGTCTCTCTCTCTCTCTCTCTCTCTCTCTCTCTCAGGAGATGACATCATCCTGGAGCAACTCTGGCTTACACAGTACAGTATGTTCTACAGTAATCATATTGCCATGTCACTCCCTATAAGCTCTGTCCATTTAAATCCTTTAATTATATACCAGCAGCACTGATGCTGTGTTTACCATAACAGTCCGCTGTACCTAGTTCTGTATTGTACATTGTTGCTTGTGTTAATAAACTTGTGTAGAGGAAGAGCCCTCCAGGCTCTCGCAGCCACTGTAATGAGAGTGTGTTTAGTCTGGAGACTGTGTAGGACTAATGCTGATGGATTGTATGGCTGCAGGTCAGGTCTTGCTCTCTCTCACACACATTACACCAGTGGAGACAATATAAGGAGCGAGGGAAAGCTGAATTTGTAAGATTGTAAAACATAATGTGTGTCAGTCCATAACGTTATCATAGTCATGTTAATACAAGCTTGATGAAGTTGAAATATGAAATGAGGACATGTTTACAGTTACTAGGGTTTGGCGGTGTAGTGTTGTCACAGATCATCCATAATACGCAGTTGCTGCAGTCAAACATAAAGTCGAAAACACCACCAATCTTAGAGAAATAGATCTGTTTATCATGTTTCGCTCAAGCAGTCAGCAGATTTCTGAGAAGGACGGGACGGTTCCCAGTGAAGCCGCGAGGCTCTGCTTCCCTGCCGACCAGCCCAGACTTGCCCCCTCAAAGAGATAAGATAGTGTTGACTACAGACCACTCTGTACACAGACCAGTGAGGGGCCTCTGCTGTGCTTAAGGGGGCCAGTGTGCTCTGTCAGCTTGTCAGAAAGCCTCTCCTAAACCAACAATCTCATGCTTTTTGGCAACTATTTCTGTCACTTTTAATGTGAACAACAAAGTGCAACACTATCAATGTCAACCATGATATAAAGCCACACTCCAAATGTGCGTCATTAAATGTGTATTCTAACAATATTGCATCTCCACACCTCTCCAGGACCGATCAGCTACAAACAACCAACATGTCCTGTGAGCCACTTCTTCTCAAACAGAAGCGGCCCTTTAGTCACCATCAGTGGCATCCTGTGCTCTGAAGTTTTACTGGTTTATGATCTTTGCACCACCAGTCGAGTAGTGACAGTTCAAAGCAGCATGACAAATTGAGAAGCCATGCCCTGTGGACAAATCTCAGGCAGTATTGTGTGTGGGTGTCTTTAAGGGTTTTAATTAGTAGGTAGGGTAACCCATACTTCAAGTCAGGGATTGTTAGTTTTATTTTTTTCTCCTGATGGCTTCCTGATATTCCTTTTATTGGTATTTAAGGCTAATTAATTACATCAAACTGCCTTGTACTAAAATAATGATTGCATGTTGTAACCCAGAATCTACACTGTCCAACATTGAGCTCTGTGCATAATCACACTTATTTTATTGTCACTACCATCTGATATGTTTTTATGCTCCAGAACAACCATAGAAATTTCCAAAGGCAGGTTTTACGCTTAATTTGATTCAATTTGCTGAAACCAAACTTGGCCCAGTGAGTGTATATTTCACAAATAAATGCAAGAACACTATGTTTTGCCTGTCAGTCATTCCTTGTTTCTTACTTTTTCAACAGAGAATGAAGCGTCAGTAGCTCCAACATGGCTGGACAAAAACAGCATTGCGAAAATCACCCACATCAATCTTCAAGTCTTTAACCTTGAAAACAAAAAGCAAGAAGAAATGGACCCATGCAGAGACAAACACCTGAAGAAAACCGGAGCATTCACTCTTGTTTGAACAGTGACCAGATAAGATAGCTCAAAGTTATCAGCACAAGATGAATTCCCAGAAGAACCTTGAGGAGGGGTTTCATCAATGTACGGGGGGGTAGGGGGGAAATCAATCCCTCAAACCACATATAGTGACAAATAACCACCTAAAACTGAAGCGAAGAAAACAAACAGTAAGTCCAAAAAGACAAAGATGTAAAGGGCTGCTGTTCATGTACTATGATAAAATGTGGAAGGCAAACACTGTGTGACTTTGTAAACATAATCATAGTCATGTGGGCCAGAATGAAAAACATACTTTTTTTTTCCCAGATGTGGGGCCAACTGGTGATCACACATGTTCAAAACAAACAGCCTTTGGTCTATTTTCCATTCTTATTCATCACATTCATTTTGACATAAAAATCAGCACTGGTCATTATTAGAGATCATGTATGTAGATTTGAATCCTTTAAATTCCAACAAAAGTCCATGGAAAAGGTCATCCCAATATCAACCTTTATATACTGTGTATATATATACCATCTGAATTGCAAGTGAAGTTTCCTTCAAATGTATTTATGTTCTGAGTGTATGTCTGCAGAGACCAATGGCGCCGCAGAAAAAGAGAAAACTTCAATAGAGTCTGGCGACTTCCCTTTTTACTTTGCATTATATATGCACATATAGACTGGTATTTTCCCCAGCATCCCATCCATATCAGAGCCACAGTGTGTCCCCTCCATACACCGACTCACTGCCCTTTCCTTCATGTCTCTTAAGGATTTCTTAGACAGGCTTCAAAAAAGATTTTCATAAATGTCCTCTTTTGCAAATCCTCCACAACCCTCTGCGTGCACTGAGAGCCATCTCTATCTTAACAGTAAAGGTCGTTGGAGGAGACTTAGGGATATGGAAAGGCTAAGCTGTGTGCATGGGAGAGTGTTTAACAACTATCTAGAAATCAATAGTAGAAGGTTTGGGTAATGAGTGTGTCAAATCACAGTCACAGACTAACTCAGGTGTGGCGAAGCTTGGTGCTTTCATTAGACTTTCTTGGTTGCCTTTAAACATTTGGATTGTGGAAGTTCTGGATTATTGTGAACACATTGAGCACTTCATATCAAGTGTTTGTTTGATTGTCCCATGTGTCACAACCTCTCACACTTGGTTGGATACAGCACTGTGATTAGACACTGATTATGTAAATATGTATATATGAGTTTCTTTACTGATTATGTTAATACGTGGAATTAATCTGCATTTTTAAACAGGCTTTACACCAGCATGTAAGCACATTAATAAAAAAAATCTCATATCGTCAACACAAAATCACTTTTTATTATTCCATATATTCCTGTGGGGTCTTTTTAAACTGAGTTCCAGTGTGAATAGAGGAGCTTGGGATTACAAGATGAGAGCTGTAAGACAATTCAGATAATGAACAGGAAAGCAAAAAGTTTTTGAGAAGAATGGATTTAGTCATAAATGTGTGAGCGGATTAGTTCTTCTCTTATTCCCAACATTTCCTCTTTGATACGTCCCTGCACTAATCTCATTATAAGTGCCTGTCAAGCATACATGACAATTCATTTTAACAAGGTAGAGTTTCCCCGCTCCCCTTAAATTCACAGCCGTCTTCACAAATGAAAACACACGAAGCTTCTTCTGGAACGGGCTAACAAGGAGAAAGAGAATAAGGCTCAGCAGTTTTGATCATTTCAAACCCCTGTCTAACAGAAATAGCTTAAATGCAAATGTGTTTTCCCTGGAAATGTGTTCACTGCGACCATTTCAGTGTTTCATACTCTAATGACCTAAGAGGCTTGCAGTTGGTGCCTGCAGTTTTCCTGGTGAAAAGTGCCCATAATAGTTGACAATTGTTTAATATTTATGCTTTTTTAATCATTTGTATATTTCTCCTCATAGAGAATCAGTGCTGTGAATTTTGTTTGGAGACGTTTTGGTAGAAACATGCTTCTTAATCTCCCTAAAATTAGACTAACTATTATCATAAAGAGTTGTTAATTTGCTTTCATAACAATATAAGGACATATTACAGTTCCACCATGTATTATTATTATGTGGAAGAAAGGGCAGCTTATAAAGCATTGTGTTCCAGATAAACCTGTACAAGAAGCAACACACAATTAGTGTCTTGTTAATTGGGGAGAACCATTACAGTGTACTTAGCGTGATGCTAAAATAAATTGTTTGCCAACACAACATAATGATTTTTACAAGGTGTAAACGTGTAAGAACTGCCTCCCTTTTGTTTCTTTCAACAAGAAGTGTGAAAAATATCCTGAGGCATGATTTTTGAAGTCCTTTTATATAACAAGCTGATTGCATAAATATTACATTGGCTCTCTGGCCTGTAGTGGACCACCTCACAACACGTCTGGTGGTAACGTTCACTATAAGAAAAGCGGCCGTAATACCCTTCAAACTGACTGTCAAGATATATCACGACCTCCACGATCTCTATCTGTCCATCACTGGAGTAATCTGACCATTGCAGATAAATTCTGTGAAAGGTCTTAAAGCACTAGGAAGACCAGTACCTTAATCATGACTAATCCCTGGTAGCGAGACATGTCTTCGGGGGACACAGGATGGACACATCACCCCAATTAGCAGTAGCTATAGCTTTAAAACCCTGTCATTAGGCACCCATAACCTTCCTGTCACTCACTGTAGCTGCTGTAGCCTCTACTTAGTGCACAGTTACAATTTGTCACATTGATGCGCCCACAAGACGGACATGCAAGCGTATTGTACTGCGAGGATTTAAATGGTGGTACTTGAAGTCAATGCAAATATTCCGTTTCCAGTGAGGCAAATTGGGCACGTTGCTAGCGGGTATATAACCCTTAATAGGCTGATTTATGTATGACATTCCATTAATATGAATAGGCAGGAGTGTTGCCCGAGCCACAGGGTGCCCATACAGTTATGCCATGTTCAATATACACGGTGGCTGACGTGTTCGAATTATACGGAAAAGAAACATGCATTTCAGATACCTTTCTTTTGGTTAATGAATGATAGGGGAAAATGTACATGCACTTTCAATGTCCATATAGCTCAGTATGCATATGGGGTCCCTAGTGTTTTAGTGTGAGATAGTCTTTGCAGGCCTTTGCTGGTAGACTGTGGAGCATTAACTGTTATCTTGGCGAAAGCACTACCATTAAGCCTTCAACAATAAGACCAGGGTCAAGGATGGAGTTGAATGACAGCTCAGGATGAATATAATTTCCGAGGAAGCGATAAAGAGGGGTCTTGTACTCACACTAAAAAGCGGAATAATAATTGTAGTCACCAGGTTGTCTGCTCCTACATGTTTTCATTCTTTGCCTCATTCTCCAGTGAAGAGGTCACATATGAAGGAGGACAATGACCAAGCTAGTGAGATTGATGGTGAGGATGAACAGGCCAGCGTAATCTTGGCTAAATCAAAGCTATTCACCGTTAATGAAAATAAGAGAGAGACCGCACTGTAAATCATCTTATGGTCTAATGTATTAGTGATAATGAATTCACGCTGCCACATTTAACCTTAGTTTTGCAATTCATTATATTTGAGATTAACAAGGGAGGGAACTTAAGTGAACTGTCTGCAGGGAATTACAGCCGGGGCCTCATTGTCAATCAAGGATTGTGTTCCGATGTCTTTCATTAGGGATGGAGGAATTAAATAAGACTTTCTTTTAATGGCGGATGGCTCTCCCATTTAACGCTCCTCTTGCTCTCCCAAGATGGTTAACTCTTCATTACCCAAATTAAAGGCATCCATCTCCGTTGGCTCCTGCCACATTTCCATGACCTCTACCTGTCAAAACTTTCATGTAAGCTCTTGAGTGATGGATGATACCCCCGAACCCCATTGTCAAAATTATCCAGTGACTGTCCAACCCTCTCTGATCCATTCAATCCATCTCCCCAGGCTACGTGCCACCAGCCATGATTTAACAATGAAGCCGTGGCGCTAATTTACTCTCATAGAAATTAGAAACTACCTTTTAATTATATGCCTGGGAGTGTTCTAAGAGTTCACGAGGATCACACCCAAAAGCTTTCAACTCTGCTTTGTGGGGGCTGATCATTTATATTCCTCAAACGTGTTATTTGAGGGGTCGCTCAACATACCTAGGACCAGGGGGAATTTGAGAAACCATCAGGAAATCAGGAGAAGGAAAGAGTTGAAGTCAGCGTTCACATTTGAAGGTCACTGCTGTTGTCAATGAGAACATATAATAAGATGGGCAAATACTTTAATGACCCAATGCTACATAATAAAAATATTTTATGAAAATCTGTTCAAGTCTGACAGAGGTGTCACAACATATTTCAATAATCCACAGGGACTTGATAACTGATTTTTAAACCCTAAATACATTCAGGTGGAGTTGTGATCAATAGACAATATGCATTGTGGGTGTTGCTGGCTCAGCGCACGCATTGCATCATGCTCAACTGTTTACAAAAAAAAGTCTTTGTTGACAAAGGAAGCACAGTTCTCTGAACTTCCTCCCTTTATTTCTCTCTATATTTGCATCACCCTCAGACACATGTAAATATTCAAACACATGCCACACGTCATACATAAAACATGATATAAGTGGTCCCCTTCTTGTCTGACCTCTTGTCCTCCTGCTCCTCACCCAGACAGATGTAGATAACGCTCCAGACACACCTCACTTCCTGAGAGGAGAGTTATAGCTTCCTGGGAGAGGCACCGCCGTCCCCTGGAGCCCTGAGGAGTTCGACAGCTACCTATGGAGAGGGCACGTCTCTGACTCGTAGACCTGCTCTGAAGCTTCTCCTCTCACTTTGAGATCCTCTGTGTACCTGTCAAGGGGTCAAAAGGCTACACTCAGTGCAGACAACAGGACTGTGTTTGTGTTTGTGTGAGTGCATGTGTGTCCCCCCTCAACCCCTGACAGATGCCAGGCCGTTTATGTGTGAGGTGTGGGAGCGCTGGGTGGGCATGCGGGTAGACACGCATGTGTTTGCAAAGGGAAATGTGTGCGGTTTGTTGGCGGGGGAGAGCGGTGAGGTCTTATGGAAGTGAGAAACAGCACTTGTCAGAGTGTGCAGACATGTGTGAGAATTAATTTGCATGCATAGGGCATACATGTGTGCATGTGTCCTCCCTGAGTTTACCTGAAGTCTAATGACAATCTGTTACCAGGCTCTGTAACACGCTGAAACCCAAAACCGTTGTCCCTGAACCAGAGCACAACAGATGGGGGTGGGGGGGGGGGGGGGATGACCATAGTTGGTCACAGCTTATTCAGGATTATGACTCAATCATCAAGGCTTATGGCACTTAGGTAATTATTTAATCAAAGAGTGGAGGAGTCAATTGAAGGCGACAAGAGATTAATTATAAGTCGGGTACGACTTCAATTCATTGTTTTTACTGGTCCTCTCTGTCTTGGCAGTGGCAGGAGGGAGAGTTGATGGGATCATTGGGAGGGTGAGTGACAGCTTCAGTGGACCAGGAATAATCAGAGTACTATGGTTAACACTAAACCCCCCTTAACACAGATTGAGATCAATACAGTGCTATCCCTGATTAAAATGTTTAATTAGCTGTATTAAACTGCAATACAAAGCAAGGGAGAGGAGAGAAAACATCCATCACTCCTCTGAATGGATCAGTAGGGATCTCTAACATCAGCTGGGGTTATGGGATACAGTGACTGTTGCTCTCCATCTACTTCAGCCCATTTTACCAGTGGCTCAGGCAATGAGAAGCTATATATGCTGTTTTTTTTTGGCTGCCTGTGTGATCGGCTGATACAATATTGTTTACTCCCGTTCATAGTTTTAGACTTGGTTGTTGACATTAAAAGTGACAGAAAAAGTTGTGGAAATAATGTAAAAAAAAAAAAAAAGAGAGAGAGAAAAGTTCCCTGGCTCCTTTCCCATCATAACACAGCTGGCCAATCACGGTGTGAAGTGGGTGTGAATGTCAGTTTCGGAAAGGTACGGGTCGGGAACACAGACCCTTCTAATCTAAAGTCGGAAAGCTGTGGAGAGAGGGGGTTTCCGAAGCTATTCGACCATCCAACAAGCAGCGCTGCCTAAGTATGCTGGCCCCCTTAATCCCTCTATGACAGCTATAGGAGAAGAAGCAGGCCAGTGGCAGCAGGGAGAAGGTGTATGAGTCACTCCACCTATCCTTAGTAACCTGCCATTATTTATAGCAGACGGTAGGAGGATGAAAGGCTCTGGAGAATTCTCCCTTAGTTATCTGCCAACAGCTTTCTACTAATAACTGTCATTTCTAAATGTATAGGTGCTTTCATGTCGACAGGAGTGACTTGATGTACAGTATCTTCACATCTTTGAGAGTGTAGTGATGACATACAGAATGGCCTACTCCCAAACTACTAGTCAACTTCACACACATGACCTGAGGAAATGGCTAATTTGAGCGAAAAGTGGTGCCAAATTGTATCCTAATTTGTTTTATACTGTTTGACTTGCTTTGATGGGAGTTTTAGTGATACAATTACCAGAAAACCACAAGATAGTTTCATCTATTTCATGTTTCTTGTTATCAGTCATCAAAACATTTCTCCTCCAAAGAGTGAAGCCCTGTGAAGCTTCACGTACGCTGATTCTAGGGATTCCCCCTCCATGCGTTACATCCAATCCTTCTGTTATATTTGGCTGACGGGGAACAGGATGTGAGACTTAACACCGGCAGAGAAAAACGGGGGCAAGTTGAAACACAAAGATGGACGCAGCGGTTAACTCCCGGATCGTGTCACCAGAGAGGAGAGATAAATGGTGAAAGGAAAACAAGTCAGGGGAAGCTGACTATTTTTCTAAAAGCTGCACGGAAGTTTCTAATTATATCTACTCAGAGACCTGTAACCTCTGCTGAGACACTCAGCCACACACAGACACACATTCTGCAACATCTGCACACACACACACACACACACACGCCCACACCATCGCAGAGACCTAACCTTTGCTGGCCTCACAGTCCCCTTCGAGCAAGAGCCAAATTAGACAGCGAGAGGAAAGTAATGTCCCTCGTCTTTACTGATGTTAAAGGCCAGTAATCTCTCATTTACACTGACATTAAGGAGAGGCAAGTTTCACACTAACATACTCCCGTCATTAAAATTGCAAGGTGGAAGAGACGAGAAGGTGTATGAGTGTGTATAAGGGGTTGATTGAGGGCAGGGCTGTCATGCTTGGTAATATGGAAGCTGAGCCCCGAAGCCCCCAGCCCCAGGCGGGCAGATGGTAAGGGTGGGCAGTGAGGGGCGAGGGTCCCCTGCCTCCAATTCTCAGCTGCACTTGTAAGATATGCGCTATGTATGAAATGTGTTGGCAAAGATCCATGTCCTTCAACTCCTCATGCACCCCTAGCGACTCCACCCAAGCCAGCTGTGTCTGCGTGAGCTCACCGAGCTCTGACAGCAGGGATCAAAACAACACGTGAACCAGCCGTGACACAGACCACCATCATAACAAAGTGAGCAGCAACGACGCGTCTCCCATAGCTACAACACGGCGGGTAGAGGCGTGTTATGCGAGCGGCGCCGTGCGCGTTTGTGTCTCTACCAAACAGGACGATGGCTAATGCATTAGTCAGTCGTCGTGTCACACTCTGATGTTGCTGAGCACAATTAGCTCTTTGAGACCAAACGTGAACCAACATGAACCTCGCAGCTTTGTGTTCAGATCAAGGGAAAGCTCAAAGCTCGAGCAAACTTTGTTACCTTTTTGAAAACGAGCGCACACACTTACATACCTTGCGAAGACAGAGAAAATGAGGAAAGGGTGAGTAAGCAGGAGACAGCGAGAGGAAGATGAAGGAAAAAGTTTCAGCAGCACGCATGGATAACGATTGTTAACTTCCAGTCCATACAGGTCAAAGGCAGAAAACGTGTAACCTCCTGTTTGATTATATTAGAATAGAAGAAGCTCAAAGACAGACACAGGATGGTAGAAATATTAGACAGGTCTGCTTTTTTAACTACAGCACAGGTGTTCTCAATGAAGAAGCCCATTCATGGACCCACTTAATACTAAGTGTCTGAAAAAAGGAGTGGGATGAAAGAATAATATAAAAAATAAAACATCAAAGCTTCAACAGTCTCAATCAATTTATAAACGCCTCCGGTCTCAAGTTGTTCCCAGTTGCAAAAAAAGGAGCTCTTTTCCTCCATCCTTTGAAATTAAAAATCAGTTTAATGGAAATGTTTAGGGGGTTAAATTAAAAAGAACTGCCTTAATTTTTACATACCAAATCTATTGTTAACAAACCTCACTCCAAACAAAGTGAGGCGACGTGAATAGCATAAGACATATAGAGTCACAGCCCTCATCTCTCTCACACACACACATACACACACACACACACACACATACACACACACACACACACACACACACACACACACGTAACTCCTGTCACACTTAGACCAATTTCTCTTGGCAGCGAGGTATTGTCAGTAGTATTTGTGGGTGACTGGAACAGATAATCAGTTGTTTAGGTGTCCTCTTCTTTCCACAGGAAAGAGCTGACAGCTTTAGGCCATCACTTAGGTCACGTATGAAAGGCCTGCTGCAGTACCTTGATGTCCACACACACACACACACACACACACACACACACACACACACACACCAGATGGAGTCCTGAGTGACACGTCCTGGCAGAGGAAGGTTACATCATGTAAATAATGTGATACTCTGCCAGACTTTAATGACATCAGATTTTAATTCCTCCTCTGTGTTTTATACCCCTCACACACACACACACACACACACACACACACACACACGTCTCACCCTACTATTTATTATGCTAGTTCGCATCTCTAAGCCTCAACTGGCATTGAAATCATATTTATGATAATTATGAACTTGATTTTTACATAATGTATTTTTTAAGTTTGGAACACTGAGGTATTTGAACAGATATTCTTCAATCGACAGCGCAGCCCCACTGACCATATGCTGTTGAAAACTGATTATTAGATTTGATTAATGTGTATCATACACAATTACTGAAATATAATTGAACACAGTGGTCGTTTTTGGCGCTGCTCCCTGACAGTGGACATGTGCCGACACGACTAGGGGAGCTAAAAAGGCCAAGCAGCTGCAGAGAGGCAGACGTGCCTTCTGCTTGAGCCAAAGAGCTGTTACACGTTGAAAGTATATTTCACTGTATTGTTTACTTTGAAGCCCCCAGATGCTGTGAACATGTGGATGTTTTATATGGTAGTTAACAGCAGGTCACGCTTGGACTGCCACTCCCTCAGAAACAATTAATAAACCATAAACAGTCTAATGTCCTCTCCGCTGAGCATTAAGTCCATATTGCTTCCACGCAGAGAAGAAAGGCAGCGAAAATCCGCCTTTAGTTCAGCAGGGGAGGGGTTTCTTTTAACTTTTTACAACTTTGCCGCAGTGCTGTGGCTGTACAAATAAGGTGGTTCATTTAACCAGCAATGCGGAGACTGTTGCTGGGACAGTAAACTGATCATGGCGTTGAACCTCCTGACCTAGGTTGTTGTTGTTTGCTGCCATATGCAGACACCTAACCCAAAATGTAAAAGCAGATTGTTTCAAGTGGGACCTGTTCTGACATGATACAAGTAAATATAGCTGTTGTCTGGTGGCGTCTGCTCCGATTAGTGTGCCATGAAAGGCTCCATTGAGCACAGGAATCTGGTTTATGTAACATGTCCAATTATAAATATAATAAATGGATGACTAGATCCCAGCTTTGAAGGCAGATGGAAAAGTCATCACACCAAACAAGCCTAAATGGTGATGTCTACTGATTTGTTTTTTTTTTTCACAGTCATTGCTTTGAGGCCACAAATGTAACATATTTTGAGGCAATTATTAGTATAAATGCAATTTCAAAGATATGCAATATGGGTTGAGTCATCACACATGGCTTATCCCTTACCCAGGATCCTCTTGCAGAGGTGAGAGGTCAGCCAGCCATCAGAGGAAGCCATCACTGAGTAGCTGACCCCTCCTCTAGCCCCTACCTTTCATCTGTCTCTCTGATTAGCTTGCCCATGTGACAGATAGCAACTTAAAATGAAACGCCCTGCAGACACCTTCCCGGGAGAATCTCTCAAGCAAGATATATATATAAACGTATACGTAAACGCATCCTTGCTGCTCTGCTAGTGAGTGCACTTTCAATTACAAGACGAGAGGCGTGCCTTCAGATGTTCACTACTCATGGCTCAGATCTCTGCGAGGTCTGTCGGCTTCTCCAGAGAGTAAATCCATCCACTTGGCTTCAGCGGCGTATCAGGTGTCCTCTGCCTTGTCTCTCATGTGTGATTGGTGTGTACCTACCCTGCAGCTGCAGATGGGGCTCTGCTTGATGTGGTGGCATCCAATATCCATTCAATCTAGACATTATGTAATGGACAGCTGACGTGAGGTTCAAACTAAGCCTCACAGTCTCTGGTTTTCACCAGCCAGCATGTGGTACTGGTACTTATGCATATGATAATCCTTTCTACAGCTTAATGTCATCTATATCACATCTTGTTTAGATGAAACTCCACTCATGGTAATCTGAAGTTGTTATTATTATTATTAGTTGTTATTATTCTTCAATGTATCATCATGCAGCAGCCCATAAGATACATTTAAAAAGTATTTTCTCTTTGTTTCTGTTTTTCTGTAAATGTCCAACAACATGTGTCAATTTGCAGTTGTAACATAGGGTTTGGGCAATAAAACCACTTAGGTTTAGAGAACTATTGTGGTATAAAAAGTATGAAAGTTACGTAACAAATAAATGAATTTGACTGGTTTCACACAGGGTACTTGATTCATTTAGTGGTATAGATACATGTTAATTACAGTGCATTATTTTCCACGTGTCGCTTCAGACGGAGAATCACAACTTGTCCTCTTAAAAAATGACTTGAACATAGTGCGCATGAACATAGAGTGTCACGGGTCTAAAGGTGCCCTTAAGACAACAGGTAACCTTTGTAAGAGTTGATTTCAAGATCTTTTCCCACCCTCCACTTAAAGAAGTGTAAGCTGCGTGTTGATGCAGTCATCAGGGGGTGATTTGGCTGATATACGAGGAGACCTCATTGCTCATCAGAAAGCTATCCGCCATGCTGATTGAGTCATATGTGGAGCCGCTGGGATAATTTGTCACAGACCTGCCAGGTCAATGGACTTTGATTGGAACACGGTTTGAACTCGAGGATTTCCACTGAGTTGAGTACCCTCACTCTGCCTCAAGATCGCTGCAGCTCTCACCCCGCCATATGCTGATTCTCTCTTCCTAAAGATTTCAGGGTTGCGCTCCTGCTGCATTTCCACCTTTTTCAAACTTGATCTGAAAACTATCCATCTCCTCTTTGGTCTCTGTGCTTCTCTCTGCCTTTTCTTCCTGTATTTCCCTGGCCTCTCCCTGGCCTCAGCCTGGGGGCCCGCTCTGCTCGTTGAAAGGTAACAGAATCTTCCAGAATGACCCACTGAAATCGCCGGGTTGATTCACTGATGTTTCTCTCCAGGAGAAGCACAAAGTACAGGACTGTATCCCCCCACAAAACCAAAGGTGTCCATTACAGTGAAGAACTGTGTAAAAAAGGAAGAAAAAAAGGGGGACCTGAGTCTGACTGGCATGTTTGAATGTGACAGAAAAAAGAGAGCAGCTCATGCACCCACACACAAAAGCACAGCAAACAGATATTTCCAAGAAGACCAGAAATCTTGCCTGGGACACCTGTTCATTTTGCTGTTAAGTTTGAAACTTTGAAACATGTGGCTTAGCTGGGGAGCTTGTAACTCTGCCAAATGCCTGAATATACAAGTTCAGCTGTGCACTGTAACTTTTAACACTTCACAGTGAAAATCACAGCCTTGGCACTCCTACGCCGAGAGACTCCGTTCCCCTTCATTACCTTTCTCGAGAAAAAAAGGGAAGGAAAAAAAGGGAGGAAGAAAGGATGTGGACTTGAATAACTTCCAGAAGGAGCACGCTAAAATACCTACAGTGAGTTTTTCGAAAACCACAAGATCTTTCATGTGACTGTTTTGGCATCGCTGGGTGGGAGCCTCGGCGTTGACCATAACATAGGTATGCCTAATCCTCTTTCATCTACAGTATCACACAAAGGGAGTATCTGTCCGAGTGAAGAGGGAGATTTTGCAGACATAAAAGGCTGACGGGGGAGTGTTGCATGTCTGTACCAACATTGTCCTGATCCTTATTATTCTTTGCACATAGCTGTAAAGTCTAAACAAGGGCCGCTTCCTGAGGAGGACTGCTGTGCACTCGCTGCACTCACACTGGCCCTGGCGTTGTTCTGCTACACCATGTGTGTGTGCGAGTGTGTGTTTGTGTGAGCGCGAGGCCGCTGTGTTGTTGAGATGACCCTGCTTTCTTTCTATAGGGGCTTTCACTCTGCAAGAGCTCAGCCCCTGTAAAGAGGGAGCCTGTGCTGGTACCTCTCTTAGCCTCGCTTTCTTGTGCAGGCGTCTCTTCTCTTTCATTCTCTCTGCAGCAGCAGCAGCAGCTTGAGTACTTCCAGCTGCCGACACTGAATACCGCCTACCACACACGCACACACAGGTACAAACTGGTCCACTATAGAACACATGTATACACACACACACACACACACACGCACACGCACTTGCACATATACACATGCCTCCCTCATTAACTGAAATGCCTGCAGTAGTTTCTCATTGCCCCTGCATTTGTCCTTCTCCCGCCTTTTAGAGTGTGGGTCCACATGTCTGCCTGTCATTGGTCCCTTCACCCTCATCTAGTGTGTGTGTCACTCCTGACAAGGTGGATATGGGTGATGATTTATTGTCCATATCCTTAATAGACCCTCCGGCACTCGCAGTACAGCAGGTATCCAACCAACTCTCACCGTCACACCAAAGAAAAACTCAAGCAAAGCAGAACAAAAAAGAACATGCAGATTCAAATAACTGTCTGAGAACATGACTGCGCCACTGTCTGCCCAGTGAAATACAGATGTACAGGCTCATACACACCCACGCGTACACACAAGAGGAAAAAAACAGAGTCCCTCAGTAGCAGCAGTATGTCTGTCAGTTCTTTCATCATGTTATGAAATAAGAGGAGAGCACCAGAGAGAACCTGTTGCTGGGCTATAAGACTGAAGCAACCCAGGGAAAAAATGGTAATGCAAGCGAGAGCGGCGGCAGGGGTCTGCCGGTGTGTAACCATAGCTGCTAAACTTGCATTCAGGCCTTTTCCAGAGCTGGGCTCGGGGTATGCAGACGACCTAGGGGCTGGAGACTTAGGGAGGACTTTAAGCCTCTTTGTCAAGCTCCTCGGAGCTCAGTCGACCGCTGTGAGGAGGCCAAGGCATGCAGCTGTCTAGCAACAAGAAGCCCTCATACCACAGATACTGGCCTGTGGTTAAGGAGTGTGTTTGTGTGTGTATGTGGTTTGCATTGTGCGCCTGTGGGTTTGAATTTGTGAAAGTGGGCCACTGATGAATATCGCACCAGGTGAGACACTAGGTATGTGGAAGGCAGATGAATCCAACACAGATACACTGTATACTGCATATTCATAGCAAAAAACTGTTTATCATGACATTTATCTGCAAATTAAAGTGTAGGTTCACATTTTTTCAGGTCGTCAAACTCATGTATGGTTTGAAACTGTCTCGTCTTACACGTCATCATAGCTATCATAAAATCTGAATTGAAAACTAGGATTTTAAAGGGGAAGTGCCTTTTTTTTACAAATTGGATCTTATTTCTGGGATAAAATACTGCCATTTACTGACCCATTTCACTTTGGAGTCATTTGGAGTGTTTCCGACAATTTTGGATTTGATGATATCCATTTAACAGGAGTGATGGGGCACTGAAATGGAGCCAGTAAATGACACAAACTTGACCATTTCTCGAAAAACAGATGTTTAATAAGATGGGCTACACTATTACTATTCTCATTTGAGTCCGGAGTTGTCCCTAACTTGAGAAAATTCAGTCTGTAAACAGACTCTACTTCCTGTGTATCATAGGACCCCTAAGGACCCGTAGTGCCCACCTATGTGGCCTTCACAATGCCTGAACTAAAACAAAGCATGTATGCGTATGTGACAAGATCACAAATAAGTATTTTAGTTCAGGCACTGTGAAGGACACATAGGTGGGCACTAAGGGTCCTTAGCAAACTATGACACATAGGAAGTAGAGTCTGTTTACAGATTTTCTCAAGTTACGGACAACTCCGGACTCAAATGAGAATAGTAATAGTGTAGTCCATCTTATTAAAAGTCTATCATTTGAGAAATGGTTAAGTTTGTGTCATTTACTGGCTGTATTTCAGTGCCCCATTCACTCATGTTAAATGGATATCATCAAATCCAAAATTGTTGAAATACTCCAAATGACTCCAAAGTGAAATGGGTGAGTAAATGACAGTATTTTATCCCAGAAATAAGGTCCAATTAGTAAAAAACAGCACTTCCCCTTTAAGAGATGAGCAAGAGTACACAATATTTTAGGGATTATCCATCACCCAAAATAATCCAACCCAGTGTTTAAAACTCTTTTCCAGTGAAAGTAGCCAGCAGCTACATAGATACCAGGTTTATTGATTGCTGTCAGAATGTAATAATAGAAAATATAACAATATTATAAAAGAAATATTACTTTAATTGATCTCAACCCGTGCAATATATTGTTTTTGTGTCAGTTGTGAAAAGCAGTACAGCAGTGACAGTCATTTATCAATGCCTCAGATATACAGTGCTTTTAATAGACACCTCATTTACATGACATACAGTCTTCGAAACGGCACTGACATCAACACGCCACGGTCTTGAGAACTGTGACGTGCGCCGCAGACAGAGCCTGAGACATTGGACAACGTGGTAAAACCTGGGTGCCGTCTTTCCATGAAAGCATTATCAGTGAAACTAACACCTTCTTTGGAATGCCACAGAACTGCCTGGAGACATGGAGGAGCTAGTTTTATGAAGCCCGTCCCTGCACTGCTCCAAATGAGCCATGGTGAATTCTTCACCGCCAGTCAATCCCTTGGGAGGCAGTCAAGAAAACCCTATTATATTTGGGGGCAGGCACCGCTCAAACTGACAGCAACTGCTGCGACAGCAAAGCTCGGAGAGAGAGAGAGCGAGAGAGAGAGAGAGAGAGAGAGAGTGTGTTCGCCATCTCTACAGGACAACAGAGTAAATTGCACACAAGTTGCTCTCATTTGTTTTGGATGGTGGAGCAGCACAAAGAACAATGGACTTTGCAGTTCAAATTGAACAAAATGCCCAAATTATGCCAACAACTCTTTCAAATTCTCCAAATTCTTCAACTTATATCCCTCTTGTCTTTTAAATGCTGCTAATCTGGTTTCACACATAAAAATAGTAAATCCATAAACCTAAAACAGACCTTAAACCTTAATTTAAAATATATATGATTAGCTGATAAAATTAAATTACCTTTATAAAGCTGTATACTTTTCCTGATTTGTCACTCTTACATTCAAACCAATACACCCCCCCCACTGCATAAGTTAAGATCATTTATTCATTTTATGATCCAATCAAAAGGGCCACAACTGTAATTCTAGTCTTAAATGGCTAAAATTGTGCACACATACCGAAAACCACAAACCTGCCATGGAATGCTTCTACAGCAGAGCAATTAGTGCAGGCGTGTGGTCAGAAGTCCTTTCTCTGCGGTATATGTACAGAACATTAAAGCAAACAGCAAAAAAAAAAAAAAGGAACACGGACAGAGGAGAAGCGCAGGAGGAGGCGACTCCACGAGTGTTGGTTTCAATCTGAGGGATAACATGGAAAAGGTCAAGTCTGAGTCGGCAGATCACACATAATCACCTCCCACACAATACTGCTACCCCGTTCCATGGTCGCCTCCTGATGAGAGGAGGTGATAGATAGACAGAGGAGACAGACAGATAGAAAGCAGGGGGAGAAGGAAGGAAGGATAGAAAGACTGAAATAAGAGGAGAAGGAGGCATTATCATTCCAAGCATCAGCCCCATGGCAGATGTGCTGCTCGTCTTGGGCTGCGAAGGAGTGCCGTGTGACCTTGCTCACCTTAAGCCTAATGAAAGATTGACTGACTGACTGGCCTCACTATGCCAGCGTGTATGCATGCTCGACCAAAATATTATTGGACGCTGGGCTTGGAAATGATCTAGGAGCTCACAGGGGATGGAAAAAGAAAAAAAAAAAAAGAACATCACCGGACGCTGCCTGAATGCAGAGGCCTGATCAGAAAGTGAACCGTAGGTTTGTGCTACAGGCAGAGCAGCACTGCCAAGTGACAAGAGATTTGTTTGCATCTAGTTATGTCAATGATTTGACATGGGTCTGGACTCAAGGATAGAGGGTAATCTTGGAGCTTATATCGGATCACAGTCTGTGATTTAGGAAGTGCAAAGAACACACAGACATGGTCTGTATATTCCTGTGTATTTATAAGAGAAATGCCAAGCAAGGTACAACAGAACACGCATGTAAATCCACACTTCAGACGCACACAAGTGTTCACTCTGTGAATACGCAAACACCGATCGATATTGAAAGTTCTAGGTTAGTCATTCTTCCTGTGGCGGCATGGCTTCCCTTCAAGACTGAACACAGTAAATCAGCCTTCATCCCACCCACTGCCAATGGTCCATTTGTGTATGTGCAGCGAGAGATTGCACAGAGAACACACACTGAGAGCAACCTTGGTTCGAGTGGATAAATCATTTGTACACGCTACGCCATGTTTTGAAGAGCTCGTTTCTGATCGGCACTATCACACAATTAATGTTTACGCTGGAGGTCACAGAGCAAGGATAAGCAACTAATCATGACTGAATGCAAAATAAGGTACAGACATAAAAAGCACCCATTCAGGCATGTGTGTGAAAGGAGGTTTACAGGGAGAGAGAAAAAGAAGCATCATTATTAAGTGTAATGATTTGGAGAAGCAGGAATCATTTTTTGTATTATTACTCACAAATGGTTCTCTGTGGTTCTATCGCTCTTATTTACAGTAATACGTTATATGTGGAATAATATGGACAGTTTATTGATTACTAATGTGAGATCATGTGACATGAAATTACAATTAGCAGAAATGAAGCAATATTAGTCCACGGCTGGAGAGTGGGACTGCTGTTTTCCCTCATTCAGGAAGTATTGAGAAGGAAATTAGAGGTGTCAGTCAGCAGAATTATTGCAGCAATTCATGTTTCGAATAATGTTTGCCAGATGAATTAAGTTCTCTAAATCAGACGTACGAACCTTAAATCATCTTGTGTCAAAATTAATAATGAAGTTCTACAGACATCAAGAAGGGTGACTCTTTCTGCCACATCCAATTAGTTCCTCAGTGCCGTCTGGGTGCCTTTACAGTGTCAATCAGCAGGCAGTAAACATTGTCTTTCAGCAGCAGTCTACCTCTGGGGGACTGCCTTTAAACAACAAAGTCAGCTCTTTGATACCTCCCCTTCTCACCTTTCAGCACAGCCATCCCCAGACGGAAAAGCGCACCTTCCCATAAAACACAGCCACAAAACACTAATACACCCTCTTTTTAGACTTTATGGGCTCTCCTCACACAATTACCCATGATCACACAATCAGCGTTTGATTTTACGACTCAGACAGGAGCTGTGGGTATTTGTGTGTGTGTGTGTGTGTGTGTGTGTGTGTGAGCGGGCGGAAAGGGGAGGGGGTGTGGATCTGGACAGGGGGTCGTGCCACAAACGCGTGCGAGGAAAAACAGCACATTTGTATGCAGGCAGCCGCCGTGCACCAAGACAAGAGCGGTCACATGCATGCAAACACACAAACGTGGATCTTCCCCCTCCACCCCGCCGTCTCTCTGTGGTCTCTCTCTCCTTGCCCTTAGCTGTTTCCCAGATTCCAGATGACGTCCTGACAGGAGGGCTGAGTGACTGGAGGTGAGGCTGTGTGATGACAGACCAGGGCCTTTATCAGTGACCAGCACACTGCCAGCTTGCTGTTTGAAGATTAACTGGCAGATTGAAACCCAAAACTGCTGCCGTGTCGTGCTCAACTCCCTGCCTCTTTACATACATCTTTTATTTTTTTTCTCTTCCCTTTTAACCCTCGCTCACCGGCTGCAGGAGCTCTTCGGGTTTAATGTAATTGGCCTATTTCCTGCATATGAAGTTCCCGGTTTGTTGTAATTGACTAGGTCTTTTATTGGCTGTGAGACAGGTTAAATGGGAACCAAATGGAGAGGCAACACAGGAAGCTTAGGTCCCGGGCTATCTGATACTCATCAAATCAGCCAACCTGGACGCAGAACAGCTAAGTGCTGAGAATGTGACTGCAGTGATTAGCAGCTGCATGAGGATTAGTATGCTAGTATGGTATTGGCATATGTTAGTCAATGTTGGCTGTGAATTATGCTCTTTAGATGTAGTCTGTTCTATTATAAGGCATTAGTTTAGCACGTAGAATGAGATTTTTTTTTCTAATGGACAAAAGTGAATACATATCAGCCAAGGATGTCAAGATCAACTCCCTTTTTTATTTATTTGATTATGTTTCATAGCTGCAGCCCTTATAATTTCTCTACTGCTCGCTCGCTCTCAGTGGAGAGCGATATTCAGCGTGTTTCAGCAAAACATCTCATGATGCCAGAGTAAATGGCGTTCAACTAAGCTGATATTCGTCTCTTTGATGTTTGCCAGAGAAAATGGACTATCAATGCAAGGTATAAACACTCCTGTATGCTAATGTTCCTCTGGGGGTCTTTGATGGCACTAGTGGTATCTGTGAAGTGTGTTTTGAAAAATTGCATTGATAAGCCATCCAAACAGCAAGAATTAAAGCCTATTCACTCACTGTACCTTTTCAGCACAGGGTGAGGAGGAAAAAAATTGAAATTTGGAAAAACGGTGATCTGCAGTAGGAGGAAATTGAGGCAGGCTATAAACAAGGTGCAGTAGTAAGTGACTTGCTCAGGCCAACCAAACCAGCACTGTGGCAGGGGTCCAGTTGACTGCCAGGTGACATCATTTGGTATTGTTTCACCACTCCATTTATTTTATTGTGCTCATTGTCCTCCCACATTCACTCAATCAAGTGGGTCTTTTTGTGCTGGTTGTTTAGGTAGTCCAGGTGCACCACGCTAGTGGAGGCTTCCTGTCTCCCCAGCAGTCCTTTCAATGCCTCTCCTGCCGCGGGTATTGTCATATCCCACAGTGAATCTGAAAAGAAGCAGCAGCCCTGCGTAAATGTCAGAGAGGTGACTTGTTTTTAACTCTTAGCGGGCACTGAATGGCTTGTGTGTGTGTGTGTGTGTGTGTGTGTGTCTGTGTTTGAATAAACCAGCTGCCTCCTCTGAGCATATCCTCACTTTACTGAGCTGTACAGTCTGGATTTACAGTGTGGCGCCCCCTGTTGAGAAGCTGCTTCCTTTTTACCAGTTTGTTGACATTGTGATTTACTTAAAGGTATGTTTTCACCATTTCCACAAGATGTGTCATGTCCATGTGTTTGTTTTATGCATTCTGAAGTGGTAAAAGTGGTAAAAGCAACTTTGAGTTTTCATTTCTCATTGGAAAAAGAAAATCGAAATTCCCCCTCACGCAGAAACACAATGTAAAAAAAAAGGAAGAAAAAAAAGAAAAAAAAAGACTAAAAACATGATGACAGCCAAATGAATTCATTGTGGCATTAAATTGGCTTAGCTAGCTCCACCAGTATTTGGGGAGATTTTGCACTTTCCAGCAGAGCTTCACACTTTCCAGTCAAAAAGACAATTTATTTTCTGTCATAGAGGTGCGACTGTATCGCTCACAATTAAGGCTTTATTCAGTGGCTGTGTGTTTTAGCGGCACAGCAGGACAATGAGACGAACATGGCTAATGACTATAACATGGGTGAGAAGACAAATAGAGGCCGAGCCAGAGAGGACGCCACAGAAGTAAAGCCACGTCAGGTTCAATTAGACCATCTGAAGAGCTTAGCAGGCACAGCTGACAAAGTCCAATTTGTCCAACATATTTCAGCCCACCTTTCCCACATGTGCTCTCCACTCACAGCTTTCAGCACCACGTTTGGACAAATATTCACACATTCCCACATAACCCTCAGAGGAAAAGATGTCCTGGACTTTTACTTGGGGGTTCAGTTTATCTAGGAAAGCCATCAGCCAAGTTTTCTCTGCATGTAAGTTAATTCCCCTACACTCCAATTGACACGGTATTAGCCTATGGAAAAGAGAGGGGAAATAAAACACACTTTTCTGTCTGTTTCCTCACTGAATCTCTTTTTCATTCACCCACAGTCTGTCTTTCTGTTGTACATAGACAGACACACACAGAGCTGTACCCTGTGGTGAATGTCTCACATATGCCATCCAGTTAGTGGGGTATTTTTGTCTGTGTGAGTGGGCAGCGGTGTCACTCAGCAAGCTTTGAGCTCAGCAGAGGGAGAGCTGTGAAAGCCAGTCACTAACAAGCAGAGAGATTCCCTCCCTGCATCCCACAGCCAGATGGCTAATCTCTGCAGAATAAAAACACACACTTTATAATCAGATTTAGAGAAGCGGAAAATACATAAAAATACCCTAACACCATAGCAATTCACATGCCTTGTGGTCACGAGTTGTCTGCAATGAGGTGACAACAACTAAAACAAAGTCTCCTCTTGTCAAAATGGATTCAATAATTAGACAAACTGGAATGACCTCGGATAGCTTGCAAAACAGACACCAGTGCTCGAGGCTGGACCTCCAAATTGGAATAATGTGTTTTCAGGGCTAGTGCAGCTAGTGGATGATGTCTGGGGGAAAAACCCCAGATTTATTTATTATCTGTTATCTATTTCTCTCCTTCTAGGATAGGGACAGTATCCATGACATCCCTGCCTCCAACCAAACCCTAAAAAAAATACAAAAATAAGGTTAAAAAAAAAACAACTAAACACTCTCCTTATGCCTACCTCCGCCTGTGGCCTGAATGTTGACAAGTTTGATTCCTGCTGGCGCTGTGCCAGCGCATTGCCCGAGGATGCCCCCAGGTGTCTGAGGCAGCGTATCCATTAGCTACCTGTGTAGACTGCTCCTCCGAGATATGCCAACACTGATGTCTGCTTTCCTTCCTTCCCAGCGATCCCTGAGCCACACACCCACACAGACACACACCTGAAGCCTACCATCTGGCCAAGGCTTGAGGACTGTGCTACCACGGCCTCCAATGTGCTGACCACTTAGCCCTCTTCCTGTCACTCAGCCTCGTCAGCCGACGCTGTCAGCGCAGGTGGCGTTCCCATAGTCCTTCTCAACGGGGAATGAACAACCTGACAGAGGCTTTGAGCTATGTATATATATATATATATATCTATATATAGATTTGTAATGCAATGTAAGACATTGTAACAGCACTGCAATAAATAGCCTGCTGACACTGTTGACTCAACACCACGTCCATTTTTGATGTTTGGGATGTTCTCGTATTGCAATAAATTACAAAATAGGGTTAAAAAAATAGAGTTTGACTTCTTGTCATTTCTCAGCACTTCTTGTCCATGTAGAGTCCATTCCCCTCTGGACAAAAAACACTAACATCCATGAACATCTGTCTTCTGTTTTCAGTAGGAGATGACACAGGAGGAGGTATTCACTCCTGGGACAAAATGACTCTGCAGTAGTCACGGTATTTATCGGCTCCAGCTCCAATCGGCAGTGTAGGAAACATGGCACCCAGGCAGATACGCTACTTTTCTAAGCGACACACATTGAAGTGAATATATAATAAATAATACAGGGATGTGGACAATAATTACAATTTAATTAAAGCACAAAACATGTAATTAATATGCTCTCCTCAAAGCAACTAGCCTGCAGGCAGACAACAGTAATTTTACCTCACTAATCATGGAAATACACCTCATTCTAACTCAGCAGAAACTAAAATCAAACTCATTAAAACCATCTTAGCTAGTCTCTCTAGTGGTGGAAATAAACCCTTGATTCACAGAGTTACATGAGGAAAGAAGTAGTCGATACACCTAAAGCCTGGAGCCTATCCCAGCTGTCTTAGGGCAGAAGGCAGGGTACACCCTGGACAAGTCGCCACCTCATCACAGGGCACATAGAGACAGAACCACTCACACTTCACACCTACACCTACAATTAACCTAATACCCAGGCATGTTTTTGGATGGTGGGAGGAAGCTGGAGTACCCAGGGGGAACCCACGCAGACACAGGGAGAACATGTAAACTCCACACAGAAAGGCCCCGGGCCAGGAATCGAACCCGGTACCTTCTTGCTGTGAGGTGACAGTGCTAACCACTACACCACCGTGCTGCCCCTCACCAAACTCCATGAAGAGAAATAATAATCACATTGTAAAAAAACCACTTAATTTCAACTTCACAGAAACAAAATAAAACCATCTCAGGTGCCGTCCACACAACAGCGGAATCCTGTGAACTTTAATACAGATTCCACCTTGTGTACAGACGTCTCCAGCATTGCCGGAGACCCAAAACGGGATCCAGAGTGAGAAGATCTGACAACATCCGTTTCGGAGTTGTAGTTTAATATGAAATATAATACCATAATATTTTCACTGTTTTTTAATGCTGTTTTCCAGTGCATATATGACATGAAATGCCAGAAATTAAAAAAATAAAATAAATGTACTTGACTGCTGGCAATGGGAATGGAGTCTATGGCCAATTTTTAGCTTAATTTGATTTAATTTATATTAATGTTAATCCTTATCCTTATATTATGTTTTGGTCGCTTAATCTTAATTTTTTAACTACGGCATCATAGAAAGGAATTCTCTACCTGTTGCACAAGTAAATTGTGCTGTCTTTATAATAGAAAAATGAATTTGTTGCTTCATCCCTCTAATTTGTTTCAGATGAATAAGGTTATGTATTGAAACTGAACCTTGATTTACCACTTCAACAAACATGCCACGCATTCAGCCAGTATGATTTGTGCCGCACATGCAAAGCCTAATTTATGTTATTTACTCTCTCAGACGCCTGATTTTATGAACACCAGGAATCAGGAACAGCTGTTTGATGGAGAAAAACTAATGATGTCATGCCCAGAATCATCTGCGGGGAGCCCGGCACCATGGGGGCTGTCACTCAACAACAGAGAGTCAGCGGCAGCAGGGCCTCTGTTTGGGGAAGGTGTGTGTCAATCATCTCTCGGGCAGCGGGGGAGCAGGCGAGCTGGCCAATCAGAGAAGGTCCCAGCACAGCAGGCCCGGGACCAGGAAGTGAAGCGCCATCTGGAGCGAAGATGGGCTGTGTGTGGGCAACTGAAACAAAGTGGTGACATGCTGGAGGAGAAGCTGGTGGAGTGTGCTGCTGGATATAACAAGGACATTTGGATTCATGCTGCCTATCACACCAACTCTGTTGTTGATTCTAGTAGTCAGATGGAGCTTATTAAGGATGTGCACAGGCAGCCATTCCTCTCATACAGGGGTGGAAGACCAATGTGTGTGTGTGTGTGTGTGTGTGTGTGATAGCCAACTAGTATGATGGGTAGAATACTGTTACCAACATTAGCACAAGACATGGTATCACAATACTCACAGTGATTATTGTAAGACACAGCTCATTCATCAATCAGATATTATTGTTAACCCAGGACCAGTCTATTTCTAACTGCAGGATGCCACTTTGACAGTTGACAATTTGCCAGCTCATAAAATAAAAAGGGAAAAAAATGGTGGCAATGAAAACTGGCAAATTGAAAAATTATGACACAGTGAGTATGATTTGGGGAAAAGGATGAAAAAAAATCCATTAAAGTGGGTTCTGCATGGCGAGAGCTCCCTCTATTTCTCTCTCTCCCTGTCTTTTTATGTAACAATGATCTTTTATTCCTTTGATAAGAGACAGATCTGCTCAGAGATAGGTCGGAGGAAATGAAATTGAATGGAAATCTTTGCGCTACATTTACGGAATCATCAATGTGATTAATAGCAGTTAACACCTCGTAAAAATAGAGCCGCAATTACAGCGGAAAATTAGAGGCCGGCATTACCATCGTGCTAATAAGTACCGAATATAATTACATTTATCGCAGTGTTGTCACAGAGATTGATAAATTCACGCTCAATCTCGTTAATCTCTCAATAACATCCAGCACAGAATTTAACAATTATATTTTTTTGTCACTTTAAATGAAAAAAGGGGACGAAAGAGAAAGAAGTAGTGTAGACAGAGGTGGGAGAAGATGGATAGAGGCAGCATGAAGGGAAAGAGAGAGCAGATATGCTCCTGTCCATCTCGAGTATTTTTCATCCTATTCCCAGCAGAGGGGATAGAACAGATAATTACCAACTCTAAAAACTGTGTCTTTGTGTGCTTCTCTGAAAGGGGAAACTCTCCAGCACTGAGGAGATAAAGCTCAAAACAAAAGCAGCCTGAATTGGACCAGGATTAGCTTTAATGGTGGTAATTACCAGAGGGGATAACAGCGTCGTCCTCTCTGCCCATCACTGAGGCCCAGAGCAGAGGACAGCAGGAGGGAAGGGGGGGCAGAAAGACCTGAATCAAGGCCCATCCTTGGCTGCATGGTGGCAGCGGTTTAACACATTCAACTGCAAAACACTTGGACGACCCATCTATGTCTGGCCTCTCCTGTGCTAAAAGCCACTACTGTATCTCACCGTCCCAATAATGGCCATGCATAAAAAAGGACTGGGCCCTCCACACTGTTGCTTCTTGAATTACAATCTGAGCTGATGGCACAGATAAGAGTGCCCTAAATTACAGCAGCAGGGGCGCTCTCTCTTTCTCTGTGTCTAGTTCATCTTAATGGCCGAGCAGCATCAGCGAACCGCTGAGCTGCGTGCACCAATAAAGCGTTATTATTCGGGGCACTGACGACGATGGGGTCTGCTGCCTAAAAACAAGAGAAATTAAAATGCAACATGGTGCCACCTTACACCCACAGTAGAAGATGGGCCCCCAGACATCAGCAGAACAAAAGAAGGAAACGAGAAGAGCCATGTGCAGGACATTCAGCTGCTCAGAGGGCTATAATTTATCTAGTATTAAATCTCTGCTTCCAAAGCCTAATTTGAATGTCAGCCCTCTGGGCCCCGGAGCGTCACACACACTGACTCTAAATCAGATATACTGTACCCATGTGCAGCTGCTATTTCCCCTCTGCCACCCGCCCTACCTGTATGTAATATACCCACATTCCCAAGGTGTGAGTACAAGTCTGACCTGTGGTGCATTTGTTTCCTGAAAACCAGATCAATAAAGAACAACACCCCCAGACAACCAATCCACAGGGAAGCTGGATCTATAAATATCTCATATGTCCAGCTGAGCCAGACTGTCCGCACCACGGATCAGCCGATCTCACAGATCCAGGATGCGCAGAATAAAATGATCTCCCGATGTTACTCATCTTCCAATTGATCATATAAATGTGTGAATTGCTTCTAAAACCGCATTGAATGGATGTGTTTATTGTTTCTTTATCAGTGTCAAACAGATGAGGGAGAAAAGCCATGAGCCTCCAAGGTTGTACCAATGATTTGTTGCCAGCATATGTTTAACCTGTAAAAATTCAGGTGAGGGCCTGTAGTGTCGTATGTGGCTGTAATGGGAAACACCCCACAGTCTGGTCCATAGTCTCTTTTAATTAGCTCTTTTGAGCTCTAACAGGAAAGCCTTCACAGGAGAGAATGGACCTGCCATTCAAAACTCCACCTGTGACAACCGAGCGTCGCCTGCCGCTTCTGCAGCTCTTATCTAGGGGATGAATCAAGAGGCATCATCACATTTCTTGGTCTGTTAAAGCTCCTGGATGACCCCCCTCCAGTCCACTCTCTGTCTGCTCTCTGCAGTATTTATCTTTTTAATCTATCCACAATAAACCAAGAAGAATGTCTCTGTGTTAACCTGAACTGTAACATGGATTATTTGCAGATGTCTCTGGATGTAAATAGATATAGAAAACATGGTCACGATGGTCAGAGTAAGCAGCTATTTTTTTTTCTGAATTCCAACAACGTTGCCTCTGTCAGAAATCGATCACTTTCTCACCTCAACCATTTTTGAACAATTTGAGCAAATCTTTTCCTACAAGGTGAGAGAGCGTTAGACAGTGGTTTGATTAATCAGATTGAGAAAACATCCAGGAGACAGGGGCCCCCAAAGTTGACCCATATTGGACGACCACCCCAGATTAAATATAACCTTGTTATATATAATATACTGATTTGTTTATTTGTTAATGAAGATATCTTTAAGAGGGGTGGTTGTCCAATATGGGCTAAGTTTGAGGTCCTCTGTCTCCTGAATGGTTGGTCATTCTGATTAATCAAACCACCTTCTAACACTCTCTCATATATACATTAAAATATGTCAGAAAGTAACTGATTTCTGATCAAATGCCTCCAACGATCAGATGATACCAAGAAGGTGATGCAATACAGTCAAAGCATTTGTGCAAACAAATTCCTTGAGGCTGACATCAAACGTCCAACCACATGGAAATGGAAAGTGAACAGCAAGTGGAAATCCCCCTCTTCCCGCCACCCCCCAAAATAAGTTTGTGGTTAGCATCTCTTTCCCCCTCCTCATTTTAATCCACAAGGAGCTCTGCCGATGAAAGCAGAGTAATGTTGCTAATGTGTGCGATAGTCACAGCAACATAAACCCAGCACAACAAATCAAAGACCACAGGCGTACATCTTGGCCTCATGTGACCAAACCCCCCAGATTCAAACACACACACAGTCACACATTGTCCTCCGACGCCCTCCAAACCAGAAGCAGCCAGCAGGCAGGTGCCCACATCCCCCCCGCTCCAGACCTATCTGGCTGTGGAGATAAAAACCATACTGTAAACACAACATTTGACTCATCTCAGAGACATGACTGGGAAGCTGAATGATGAGGATATTCTCTGAGTGACCTGTAACTTGGGCAACAATTTTTAAATTGCTGTAAAATGTGAGTGAGGTCTGGCTAAAACTGTTGAGCCGTATACTGTGCCGTGTGACTCTGCTCTTTGGATATGGTCCAGCTTTAACTCAAATCTGACATGTGTGACACATGAAGACTTATGATTTAAATAAGTTATGAGCATGAACTATGTATATCTTCGTGTTCAGTTTAAACACATGCCTTTCCAACACACACACACTCCCCCACACCCACACACACACGGCACCCATAAAATTCAGATGTCTCCACACTCCATTCTTTGTGAGACCTTATTGTCCTGGTTATTACCCTGGGTATTGTTACAGAGAATTGGTATGCTTATCAAGGCCTGTAGTCTAAAGTTGATACGACACTGGCCTGGCAGCTTCATTAAGATTGATATCCTGCCGCAGCACACCCAGATGAGCCGATCTAGGGCATGGGAGAGAGCAGCCGAGCGGAGTTAGGCAGAGAGAGTTAAGGACAGAAGGAAAGAAATGAGAGAGTGAGAAAGAGAAAGGTTGAAGAGAGAAGTCCACCTCCCAAGAAGCTCAATTGCCATCTATTGAGCCACTTGAGCTTCAGGAGAGGGACCAGGCATGCATACCTCCCTTTTAAGAGGACACTCCCCGTAACCTCACCCTGCCAGTCATAAATTACCTTTCCTGGCTCAGTCCTTTCACAGTGGATGCACAGAAGCCCCCTATAGCCTCTCTATGAGCAATTAAGGCCTCAATAGGATGGTATCAAACCACCCTGACCTCATCCACCCTCTCCTGTCATTGTCACCTCCTAAAAAGGTCCCGTCCACTTTTGTCCCCAGAGTGTTCCTGCTCTCAGTGCAGGCAAGGTACATTTTACTGGCCACTGACCGTCCCAGTTTCAATATAAACAAGGTCAGAGGTCAACCGCACTGAAAGTTTTTCTGTTTTCGTGCTGTTGAGCAGTGTTAACAGCTGGTCAGACACAGACTAGCTCGCTCGAAATGTGCTGATCTCTGCGGTGTTTCAGAAGTTGCATGACAACACTGCTGTCTCATTGAACAGATTATTTTCATTCCAGCTGATGGCCTTTCTTGCTGTCCCATCATCTGGGCCACATTCACTGTGTGCAGCCAAGTGGAATGAAACTTCTGCTTTATGAGAAATCCCAAGTGCTAAATTCAGCCTGTATAGGTCAGGGAAGATTGCAGTGTGTACATTAACTGAGCACACTGGCGTGTCTAATTTGCTGTGGTGGACAAAACAAAGGCTCTCATTGATATCTCCATATCGAGTCAACCCTGGATTCAGCGGATAGCCCTGGTTTCCACTGGCCAGACCTAATGATTTATTGCACCACTGACTGGCCTGCACGCTATCTGATTGGCAAGACTGGGGCCCATTAAAAGGCATATATTTTTAATCACTGTTTACCATGTCAATAGCAATGCTAATCACTTCAAAGGTGTGTTAATATTCCAGCGCTGGGTGAGGAGAGCTGATAAACAAAAGTGAGTCCTTCTAGTGCGTTTTTTTTTAATCTTCATAAAAAATGCTGTTGAGTCAAGCATTACTTCTAAAGCTTCCCTTTCACCTCTAAGGACCTTCATTACAGAAAGGAGCCCCAAATGTGAGCCACTGAGTAAACATCTGTTATTGAAAAGACATAATGTCAAACCAAATGTGCACCATTCTCCTTGTCATGACTCTGCGTGTCAGGTTTAAATAGGTGTGGTGCCTCTCAGGAAACGATAAGACCAATAGAGTGGGTGGAAATGAAATTCTTTTCATTAAGATAATCGTCCGTGGACACTCGTTTAATGCCAGCTATGACACTATAATGGTGTGATCCTTTACTGTCAGTCGTATCAATGCGTCATTACAACCAAATACACAGATTTTTTACTTCTGTCCCACTGCCTTGTTGCAGTTTTGTACTTGCTTTGCTTGGCTTTTTATGACATTTTGAGGAGAGAGGATGACGTGACAGAGGGTTTCATATGCGTGTGGTGAGATGTCAAGCTCTATCAAGCCCACTGGCCAGAGCAGTGCACACAGAGTAGTATTATGGAAGTGGGGCAGTTGCAGCAGGCCCCTCTGATGGCCCATAGAGTGCTCCCTATATGCACACAGAGTCATTGGGCAGATGTGACCTCGCCAGCGCACAGAGGCTCTTTGTGTCCGAGGGATTTAGAGTCCCCTGGGCCTCCTGACTCTAAACATTAACAGACCCACTGCAGAAGGAGAGAGAGAGAGAGAACCTTACTCTGCTGACATGCAACATTAACCGGGGCCTACTCTCCCTCTCTGTCCATACTGACAATATCAGCAAGGGCCCTATATGTTCAGATGCATGCAAAGGCTCATGTGGTGGGCTGATGCAGAGGCAAGGTCGCAGCTCAGACGCACTCTAATGAGGTGAAGCAGTGCACTTAGTGAAAATATCTCAGTTATTGGACGGAGGACATATATTTATGTGGCTCTTCACACTTGTTTACATGCAATAAAGGCAAGGTCTCAGAGCGCTCCACTCAGAGCAGTCCAGCACAGGCTCTGTCCATTTCATTCATTTTCATGGTGCAACATAAGCAAAGGTCAGCGCCCTTAACACGATTCAGCTCATCTTCCGAGATGTTGTCTTGTCACTGGAGTGCGTTTGGCAAGACGTCCCTCGCCACACTGATTTAAAAAGAACCGTTTTAAACAAAGGGACCTAATTATATATCAAGGATTAATGTTATGAGCCCGTACGTACATGAACTTATCTGGTTTCTTGGTGCTTTCTTTCTTTCCTCTCTGTAATAGCGTGATTATTCACCACTGTAGTTAAAGCTGCCTTGCGATCCACTGATATTCTCATCATTTTTTTTTTTGCTAATAATAATGATACGTCATTTGCATAAAGGAAATGAAACAGGTTACATTTGCATATATTAAACATTTATATGTATGCATATAATATGTTTGCTCATTTCAGGAAACTAGGCAAGATAATAGTGAGACTAAGACAGGAAATAGAAGGAGCACAAATCCACAGTAAATATTGGCCTTCGTTATCTGCCATCCCCTCAGACAGGAGGCTGTATCATTTTTCAGCAAAGAGCCCCCTGTTCTTGAGGACTAGGCCAGGCCTTGCTTTATTAAATTATCTCCCTTGCTTTGCAAATACAATTTCCTGCATAAATCACTCAAATGATCCTTCAGACTGTCAGGTCCAAGAGAGTGTTTTCTATCGTATCTGCCTCCGACCAGGTTATGCAAATCCCCACCACAGTGTGTTCGATATCTATTGAGATGCTTCAATTGTCTGCATTTGGCCCTAAATCCTTGGCTTGTCCCCATATTATTCTCCTGCCCTTGATAAAAGTGACACTAAGCATCAAGCCATCACCAAGTTGGTAATCCATTACCAAAAAAGAGCACACCAATTTAACTAAGCCAGAAACAGTGACCCTGCAACCTTGACCTTGTAAACATTACAATGGGAGGGGGACGCCACGGTTTGTGCATTGGAGATCTGCTTGGTGGGGCATTGGGAAGAGCTTATTAAGGCCCCTAAGCTGGGGCTGAATTCAATCACATTGGAAAGGGGCTGAACAGAGAATTCTTTACCAGGGGTCAGCTTGGTTTAAGACCCCAATACGGAAATACATAACTGGACCAAGTTGGCCAAATAGAAGTCTGCATTATCATCCTCCCCACAGCTAGCTAGCCAGAAGTCTAATTCAGAAGGATAAACATCTGTAATGCAGTGGCTCAAATGGAAGCCAGCTTAGAGTGACTTCAGTTTGATCCCAGACAGCTGTTTAGGGAGCAGCTATGGCCTGACTGCACAGGGGGTCTCGGTGGATGTCCTGAAAGGGGCACCTCAAAAAAAAAAAAAACTCTAAAAGGGACAAAGGAACCTCCTGAACAATGTTCTCGCTGACACAATGGTGGTGCACAGGGAGGAAGGGGCAAAGGAGCACTGCCTATTCTGGGGACATGAATGACCAGCGCATTCCTCTCCAGTCGCCGGGCAGTGAGCGCAGTGACCAAGAGTGACAAGTCTTTACACCGCTTTGTTGACACTCTGTGTGCTTGACCAACACATTCCTTCTGTCCTTTCTCCCTGACCCTCTCTTCTCTCACCCTTTCACTCATTCTGCTTCCTTCCTGCTGCTTCTAATTCTGAAACTGCACTTTCTGTTGGTTTTTATTTTGTTTCTGCGTGGGCAGCATTGAGTCCACGACTAAGCGGTGTCAGCCTAGTTAGGTATTGCTTATATTCAGAATAAAACACGGTGTGGCACATGCACATAAATACATGCCGGGGTCAGGTCATTTCTAGCATTGCTGACACACATTTGGAACACATGTTTGTTCTCCATATAAGCCACACATCAGCCCTTGTGACAAGGGAAATGGGTGACTATAACATATGGGATGGTATCAACAAGGGTTCATGTGGAGGACAGGGAATCACAGCTTCCTCTCGCTCTCCATCTTCCTCATAGACACGCACAAATAGAGCAGAGATCCCTGGACTGCTAAAATACCAACGATGAACAATCTGATACAAAAAGATCCTTAATTAAATTCAAAGTTATGATAAAGTTGGGCAGATGTACTGTAGTCGAGTTTGTTTGGGAATCAACAGGGAGATACGAAACAAGGGAATAAACTGAATTATATCTTTAAATTCAAGGCACCGACTAGTAGAGAAATCTATCTGATTAAAACTTGAGTGCATTTCCTTGGGTGAGAGGCCGATAGGTGTCATCTACAAGCCGCTGATTTCAAGAGAGAGTGACACGAGGAAAACAAAGCAACACAGTGCAGAGTTATGATGCTTGTTCAGTGTGAGTAGCTCATACTCCTTAATTGAGAGGGTGAGGCCCGTGTTAAGTCCCACAGAGCTTCGGCATCAGCACATCCACACCTGTGTGACAGCAGCGCAAAGACGGACGAGGCTCATTAAAAAACTTGATTCAGATCTTCAGCAGGAACCCTGTTGAGTCGCTTTAAAGCAGCGCGCTCATCGGAATGATAGGTGGCAAATACAGTAGCAGGGGGAAATTGGACTTGAAAAGGAATGTCTGTCTCTCCATTTTTTAAAGCCTTCCTCTTAATAACCTGTTTCCCTTTGTACTCTCAAACAAAATGGCTTCTATAGTTGTACACGGGGCCCTTTGAAGGTGAGGCGTGACTGGCATACACGGGTGTCTTCTTGTAGGGCCTTAATTTGATGCTTGAGCACTGCTGAAACTCCCTCATGTGTTTGTTGTCTCCTTTTGAAAAGAGTAGACTTTCACTTGAGTTAAAGTAAACTGCATCAATTTTTCATGTACCTGTCCTAAAGATAGGTACTTCACTTTCCAGCTCTGAAAGGATGAATCGGGTCGTATCCTGTGAACTCTATTCTACAACTGATGTCTGACCTTGTAACTCTTGCCTATCAATGAGGGCAGCGGCTCCGGAAAGGTTTGAGGTATAGTGCATGGCAGAGTGGGTGTACAAGCAGTGAAAATGAATTCAGCAGAGCTTATGACTCTTGTGATGAGAAATGTTCAGGGAAATTATGACACAAAGCATAATTCATGTGATAAAAAGAGGGAATTATTTCATAGATGGAGCAGATTATTGGTTTGAAGGCACGTACCTCCAGGCTATGAATATCTGAACTACCTAGTGTAAGAGATAATAAGCACCATCTTAATGGTTTATGAATCTCATTTGATTTATGGTTATTAACCGTAGGAGAATTATAGTGGTGACGTATTGATGGACGGGGTGGGGGGGTATTTCAGGTTAGCGCTCATGTGATTGAAATGGTATGACCTGTCAGCTGATGTGGTTAGTACATGCTGAATTGTACGAATTGCTAATCCTACAGAACTTCATGCTTTTACTTATTTTCTACTGGTTAAAAAAAAAAAAAAAACCTTCTCCAACTTGCTTCAAGCTGCTCATCAGTCCTTCAGTGTTTTTTGAAAGTGATGCCAGAAGTAGAAGTAAAAAGGGGAGGAGGGAGAGTACAGAAGAGAAGGTTTTATCCAGAGGACCGACACCATTCCCGTCCTGCACACGCCTTCAAGCGAGCACATCCCCCTGTCGATCCCCTTTCCCCCCAAAAAAAGAGCATCAATAAAAGAACTGTGGCGCAGATTGGAGCAGGCATGAGCAGATTTTCAATGGGATTTCAGGAGAAGGCACAAGGGGCAGAAATCTTTTGCTTTTGTCTGCCGTTCAAATGGGTCTGATGAGCCTCGAGCTGCAGGCTCTGCTTGTCATAGAGGTCCTGATCTCTTGTGAGAATTGATTTCCATCATTTGGGGGGAGCTGAACAGACTGAGGGTATATTCCTGCCTGGGAGAGCAAGATAAGGGCCAAATGAACTGGGACCAACTTACTGTACAAAAAGCCCAAAGAGGAGGAAAAAAAAAAACAAAAAAAAATGTTAAGTTGTCTTGCAGTCCATTCTTAAATGTTAGATTAGTTTTCAAAGAGCAGGAAGCCCTGTCCTGTTGTGACGTTTTTTGTTTTTTTTTTCTCTGCCAGGCATTTCATCTGATTATGAGTACTTTGCAATCTGCGACAGCATGATTGATGCTCCACTTTCATGAGGGGAATTTTAACAGCACCTCTTCAGCGCTCAATGCGCACCCAATTATGCGTCTGAGCTGGTAACCTTGAATTTATGTCACCATGGCAACAAAACCCCCGGTCATGCATTATGGATTATCATTGAAATTCTACACCCCTACCTAACATAATGAGAGCCCAGGACTTAATCAAATCAGCCCATTCTGTGTGACACAAAGTGAAGAAGGAGCTCTCATTGTATTGGGGTTGAGGCTGGGAGAAGCCAGCCAAGCAAGCAAGCAAGCAGGCAGGCAGGCAGGCAGGCGGGCGGATGGCAGACTGGGCTGTGACGGCCCCAGCAGCTGCAGGGCTTGCAGCCTGATAGATGGCTCCCATATACATCAGTGAACATATAGACAGATGGCCCTCAATGCCTGGAATTTCCAACCCAGGAAGCAGCTGCTCAGCCTAACCTCTGCTGTCCGTCTCACCTTGTTGTCATGGAACATTGAGCAGAGAAGGAGAATGTGGATGGTGACATGGTGCGGAGGAGCCCTACCACAGAGCTCCAGGGCCGGGACAGAGGCAGGGGCTTGAGTCAGGGCTTTCTCATCCCGTCTCCTCACTCCAGACCCCTCCTCCTGGGTTTTTTTTTTTTTACATGTAACATGAGGATCTGAATCCTGTTTTCTTACTCATTACCACATAAACAGAAGTGGAAGCCCAAAATTATTTAATCCTCCTCTCTCTCGTTCTCTCTATCAGATGGATGACATAATTGTTGTAAATCACTGCTATGGATTAATTCAATCTATTTTTCATCTCCTCCCTGGCTTCTCCCCCTTCACTATCCTGCAGGTCGAGTCTGAGCTGTTACATAAAATATTGATTGTTCTTGTGTATTTCTCTCATTGTATGTAAGCATATTTATTAGCTAACAGGCGAGTGAAGGAAACCAGTATTGTCTCCCCCCCCTACACACACACACTTTAGATAAAAAAAACTTTTAATAGCTCAGCAGATTTTTGTTCCTCTCTCTTCTGTTTCCCTGCATCATCCCTGTATGCTACTGGGAAGACATGGAGAATTCAGCAGAGGAATGCCGGAGCTGGAATACAGGAAATACAAAAATAGGCAATGCTTAAGCAGCGCTTAAGAAATTGTAGCTGCACATTTCCCTGTGATTCCAAAATAGAAACATATTTTGTGGGATGTATTTGGTGGTTTGGTAAACTGAATAATAAACAACAACATTTTAGACCTTCACTTGGACAAACATGCCCAAAAGTTATATAACCACAACTGCATCGTGACCCACATGTAAATCACTTATAAATAAATATGTTGTATTTAAATGGTTAACCAAGCACAATTTTTGCAAATAATTAGCTGCATTTTTATGGCTTGTAACTCACCACCAATAGTCTTATTTTAACCTTCCCAGAAATGTCCCACTAAAAAATAGAGCCTGCCAGGAATTAAAAAAGAAAAACTCCTCAGCTACAAAATTGTAAACACATGATTCACATTGACTTTACAGGGATTTAATGTTTTGGCCACGCTGGGAGGAGCATCCTACTAAACATTTAATTTACATAACTTTTTATAGGCAGTTTTCCAAAGCAATCATGACAGTTTTTGGGATGCTCTCTCACTGGAAAAAGAAGAGGGGAATGTGAGGCTTGGATGTTTATTGAGACTATAACAACCACTTTTTGGAAGCAAAACAAAGTCTACCGCAAGCACTCAGGCATATCAAATATATTCTGAGCACAGCAGTGAAATGGGACAGTCTATCAGCATCGGAATACTAATATCCAATATTCGGGTGAGGGGAAAAAAAAAAGAAACAAAGAAAAAGTATTCTGAAGTAATAGAAAAAGTTTATGTAAAACAAATGGGAATTCAGTAATTCATCTACACCCCGGGTCCTCTGCAGCTGTCGCATATACATCTGCATATTTCCAATAAACATAACAGGGTAATAAATGTTATTTTCTCTGAAGTAAGCACACCACAAGTGGAGGTGTCATCTAAAATGTATTTGTGATGTGCTTGATGAAGCCTGCTCATCCCTCTGTAATGACACCCCAGCCTCTCTCATGTGTTATGCATCACATCTTGTTACCATCTTCCTCTGAGCATGGCTGTCATCGTGTGTCTTCTTAGGCCCCTGCGGAAGCGTCGCATCAGCTAAGGGATACATGGCGGAGGAGAGGGGAGGGGAGGGGGAGCGACGTTATTAGATGCCTCTTCAACTTCTCAAACTCCAGAAGGCGTCATTCCCATCCAGATTTGCTGAGGACACCTTTTTTTATCTGTTTCTGCCAGACTGATTCATTACAGAGCAGAAAGTAGGAAAGTGAAGTGGTAGGTGTGAGAGCAGTTTGTGCGAGTCCGTTCTCACGATACATTATTGATGCTGTATTTTTTGTTATTAGAACATCTCTCCTGCATTATGCATATCAAGTTCGTGGAGAGTATCGTTATTTACCAACCTTAATAAGTATGAGAACATTTTTTGCCTCAGCTTGAACCTATTGCATGTGGAACATAGAGGAGTTATCTTGTTTATTGTGAAAAGCCAGATTTCTTATTTGAAGTATTTCAGTGTCTCAGTGGCACTGAGTGGCATCTCAGTCCATTGTGAATGCTTCGCGGGCTCTTTCATTGCAACTACAAAAAAAAGAGATAAAATACTGAAGATACTATACATCCACAGTATGTGTTGCATTTAAATCGCAATCTAAAGCAAATCAGGTCAACCCAAGATGTTCACTCTGGATCACGCAAGGACAATAAATAATCACTTATAAATTATGCTTCTTAAGTAGCGCATGCATAATTGAAATAAAAGAAACATTACCGCAGATTGAACTCAAGTCTTCCATAACGGAGGGATGGATTTATGGCACAAATGCCCACAGACAGCCTCTCATAGTTAATAGTCCAGAGGCTCCTTGTTGTGTGTATCAATGTACGTGCACTGTTGAGACACAGAAAAGCATACAAAAAAAGCATGCATCACTTAAAAGTTACTTTTGCTCATCTTCTCCATTAATCATCAAGAGGAAGACTGAATCTATATGGAAGGACTGTTACAAACTAATGACTTTGCCTCCCTTTGTAACCTTCCTCTGACAGCTATACTATTGGGTTACAAGGAGAGTCACACTAGTGCGGTCCCCACTGCCTCATTTGCATAGAATTAATGATGCATGCATATGCAAATGAGCATTTTAAACAATGTTGATTACTGCCTATGTATTCATAGGCCAACAGTCACACATGTCTGACATGCCACTTCTGCATGTAATTTGCACCACAGTAAAGGGCAACTGGTACTGTCTCTCACGTATAGGCTCATCATGGCTGCAGGCAGCGGTGATAGACGCTTTATCTGTGCCTCGGCTGATGTTTATTTATTGGTCGGACTCTCTCTTCTGAGATGTGGCTGTATTGCTGATAATGTCAGCAGAGCAGAAATAGTGGTGTTGTGCAGGGAAATACAAGATTTGCATTAAATTCCATAAAGATCTGCAAGAATTGACAGGTTCACCGTGCATGCTACATGTGTTCTTCTCTAGTGCTTTACCAGTGTGTGCTGTGTATGGTCCATTGCAAAAATGGTGTCACTCACACACGCACACACACACACACACGCACACACACACACACACACACAATACCCTTTTAAATCTGCAGCATTTTTTTCTCCTTTACGACAAGATGAGTCAGGATGGGATCTTGTTTAAGATCCCAGATGTTCTCAGCCCTCTGAGCCAGTGGATACATCATAGCATGCTTTCATCCAGCTCCTGGCCTGCTGAGGCCCACAGAGGAAGCCTGTGGAAGCCATCCAGACCAGCCCTCTCATTTGGTTAAGGGCTCTTCAGTTGTAGGCCGACACTACTGAGAGCCTCTGCATGTCAATCCCTCCCCCTTGTCTTCCTCTCCTCTCCCCCTCTCAGGTCAGCCCTGTGCTGAGGCTGTTGCATTTCTAATATGTGCATGTCGTGCTATGACTTACCACTGCCCTACAGCAACAGTAGGGTGAGTAGGGAATCTCCTAAACAGAGACGAGGGACGGAGAAAAACACTTCTTTATTAACATAGAGATAAAGATGGGGAGAAAATGATGACTGTGACAATTAGCCACCAATATTTCTAGATGCTAAAACAACATGGGTGAATGTACAATAACATTAACATATTTTAAAATATAAATGAGATCAGCTGTAATGTTTATTACGGGACAGAATTTGCACTTTTGTATTCTTATTTTCCTTTTACAACCAGGGTCACGACCCCTGCTTTTACAAGGTTCCATTTCGACACGTTACCGAGTCAATATTTACGATGTGGTTGTAACCTACATTCACATTATATCTGCGCTTTGTCACAATTTGCATTTATGGACCTAAACTAAATGGCCTATTTCACTACAATACTTTCTTGTAAGCATAACTCTATAGACGTGTACTGTATATTTTTTATAAGGCACGGGATCACTAGTTTTCACGTACAACACATTTCTTGCATGGGCTGACATCTATAAAATACAGTATTAAAATCAATATACTAATGTATTTTTTCTTCTATTTTTTATCTTATTTCTGTGGCCTGACACAAAATGGTAATGAATGCTCTGGGGATGTTTACCCCTTTTAGATTTCATAGAACTTGGTGTCTGCATTGATTAATGTGTGCCTAACCTATGTTTTCATTATAAGAGGAGGAGGTAGTGTGTGTGTGTGTGTGTGTGTGTGTGTGTGTGTGTGTGTGTGTGTGAGACTGTTTTGCTGCTGGATGGGGGTTATATTTTGGGGTGGTATGATTGAAACCCCCCATGCCTCTATGTGGAGGTAATGAACCTGAAGACAAGCAGCGGCTCGCCTGAAATTTCATGCATTGAGAGAGTGTTGGGGCATACATAAGGCAGGCTTGGTCATTTGTTATCGTTAATCTTTACATTTATGGCTGCAAATATGTTATTAGGAGGCGTGTCCTGTATTTCACTTTGATTGGGCTGTGCTCTATGACATATTGATCTTTTGAGTTGGAGAAGGGAAGGGAGGAGGGCCAAAGTGACCGAGACCTTGACTTTGGACACCTCCAAAGGTATGACCACGAACGTCTGGCTCATATGCAGCATCCTTGGTTATTTCCCTTCGCAGGGGAATCAAGGGCACGTAAAGCCCATCACATTTAGACCCGCCACTAGCTAGCTGGGTGAGTAAGTGACAGCACACACGGAAAACCAAGATGGGGTCCGGCAATGACCAGCGGCCACCTCCGGATTACATTCCAGGAAATCCTATCCATCTTCATTCAAGCATTTCAGTGCTCAGTGAAATGGGATGGGAGGGTGGACCAGATTCAGATTGCTTCTATGTGTTTGTGTGTATCTGTGTGTGTGTGTACGCATAAGTCATATCCGAGTCACTATTACCCCCAGACTTCACCAGACATTCCAGGCTGTCCTATGCTGGATATCCCTTAACATGCATGCTCACAACTCCTTCCACTGGCTGCTGAATTGAGCCCTAATAAGTTGACAGGATTCCTGTATTAATCATCCATGGAAATTTTTATAGGTGAGCTGTGACTTGCCAGAGCCAGGGGTCAAAGCCAGCAGCATTATCCTGCATACAGCTCATGTCTGCTGCCATCCAGAAACGACAGGACCTGGATCTCAATCAATTATATAGCAGTCTGAAGCTCTAACAGCACTTGCTATTTGCTAGTTCAAGCAGCAAATCCCATGATAAAACCAACAGCAACCCATCACGTGCAAAAAGAAAAATGTGAGGGTTAGTTTATTAATGAACCACGTCTCGCTTGCCTATTTATGCAGTGGCATTGCTTGCACCATATCCGTCTTTGTAAGTCAGAAAACAATATGCCATTAGTCATATGAAGATTCAGGGATGGAAAATTTCCAATTCATGAAAAAAGGTCCCATATCTACATGCATGGATACATTTGGGGGCAATGTTGTAGAACTCACTGATCAGTGTCTGATGAAGGTAACATTTCTCTATGTCTGCAGATAGACTAATGTGAAAGGGAAAGCTATTTGGCACACCACACCGGGTGACATTTGTGAAGATTTAGTGATTTATATAGAAAGACAATTGCAATAGAATGGATGTGAATCAGCATTACTCCACAATGTGATGTCACGCCTCCAGCCAGTGAGCTGCATCATGGGCTCACATGCAGAATGTGCTCAGTAATTGTGGAATGTGTTTCTTTCTGGATTTGGGACTCTATCCCCAGATCATCTTGTCGAATCATGATTGCTCATATGTCCCTGAGCTATTTATACACACTTGCAAACATTTGGCTGAGATGAAAGAGGAAAATGTACCAAAATAATCACAGCAGAAATAACAGCAAGTGATGAGCAGAATGCTTTCCGGCTACACCGTTTGCAAATTGACAGTGTGCTTAGCCAATTTAAAATGAGGATTAAGCTAGGTGTTGACCTGGCCACCAAAGGACTGTAATCCCAATCACTACTAAAAGCCATATTTTATGCTAATAACAGCTCATTTATTAATTTTGCTATTAAAAAGATATACGTATATGTACAGAAATAAATTATCATGCTAAAATGTCAGCAAGATTAATGGAATGACCAACAGACATTGCGTTTATGGAAATTATAATATTACTCTTTGTAAACTGTGGTCCCTGCTAATGGATTTTATGCACCTTTATGGCAGAAAGCCTTGGCACCCAGAGAATAGAGATCAGGTGGAAATGTGAGGGTCATTATGCATCCGGTCGCCCAACCTTCGTCTCTCCTTAGCCCAGTGCCCAGCTCCAGGCTGTAAATTAGAAGGACAAGTTGTGAGTAGCCATCACTGTTTATTACTTTGTTTGAAATCACTCTCCATATGGAACCACATATTACTGGGCGTAGCTTTAAAAAAGAAGGCATTTAATATAAATGATCTGATGTTGATTGTGATGGATATACTATGCAGAGACACCTTGCCTTCAAGGGCATCGGGGATAAGCTATCATTTTCTTCCTCTTACGCATGAAGAGAAAAATGACGGAGGGTCCAATGTCATCGTAGTGTCTACAATAACACACCACAACTTACAGGGCCACACACCACCTAATAAGCAACAACAGACTGGTTTTTTTTACAGGCTAAATGTAATTCTGGACAGTTTGCATAGTTTTGAATGCACAGTGAAATTGTGAATTGCAAAATTTCAAACAACAGGCCCCTCATTTTGCTGGTGATCCAGTGACCTTCTGTCACAGATTTCTGCTGAAGCTACTGCAAGTTTTGGTCTCAGTGGTGTTTTACCTCCTTTCACCTTTGCTGATATTTCAATAAAGAGAGCCAAAGTGACCCAGCTTTATAAACCTGTGCTCAGCATAATGAGCCTATGTTACGATTAATGAGATACCCAGGGCATTATTTGTTATCTTATATATCTTATTGATTGAATTGTCTTTCATCTTTGCAGGCGTGCACTCTCTCTCTCTCTCCGTCTCTCGGACTCTCTCCACCAACTCCCTTTCCACCCTCTGGCAGTCTGTTTTGCTCTCTCAGTCTCGCTCGCTCGCTCTCTCCCCTGAGCCTGCTGTTCTTGGTTATACAGGAGTTGTTGAAGGTTGAATAGTCATGGCATGCAAAGTGCAAGCTTGTATAACTACGCTTCCATTACCTGCAGCGTGCGTGTGCTAATAAGTCATCTTAAGTCAATGACCCATATATATCAAGCTTCTTAGAGTAGCAAACCAGGATCACTGCCCATGCAGGTCCCCATAACCATCTTATTTATATCCAACTTCAAAAGACTCAGCTGAGTCTCGATCAGGCCTCCCACTTTAAGATGTCTGGAAAAACCAACCGACCGCAGGGGAATTGAGAGTGTAACACCCACATACACACACAAATATAAATGCACACACATACACACAAATGCACACCCTCTATACAAATAGTGCCTTAAGTGTTGATTGACCCTGTCTCAGTTCCAGGACGCGAGAGCTACGCCTGCAGGAAGCCGGACAGCCACATTTTGTTTGATCACATCCAGCAGCATGGCCACTGGCAAATTCCAAATGCTGTTCATTTATTGAAGGAAAGCTCTGCCGTTTAATGGAAGCAGAGAGGATTGGAAGTGACACAGCATAAACAGGAACTGTCAAACAATTAAACAGTGTAAACAGCACAGATGAGCCACTGATGAATCTGGCTGTCGGAAGCCATTTAGCGAGGCTAAGCCAAGTCGACTGAAAGGTGGTTCTATCTGCGCGTCCTTCCATCTGTGACAGTTGCTCACTCTGATTTATACAGACACTTTTAAGTATTTGTGTGACTGTCATAGCTGGAAATGTGGACTGTGTTTTAGCTTTAAGGCATTTAAAGGAATACACAAAATGGCCATTTATACTGTATATCAATTACTCACACCAAATTACCTTGAATTTGTGTAGAAGTGAGCATAAAACTGGATAAACAAAACAATTATGTTGCCCCCATTTACTTCAATTCACCACAAGTTTTCTGTTTTTTATTCTACATTCATCATGGACACAAGCAAGAAAAGTTTTCTTCAAAAATTCAAAGTAATCAATGATGAGTAATTGATACATAAATGGTCATTTTGTGGGTGAAGTACTCCTTTAATAACGTGCCCAGTGAAGCTCAAATGGCTCAAATGTTTGCTCAGAGCTGCCTTTTGAAGAATAAGATATCTTACTGGCCATTAAAACCTGGGAAATATGCTCTGTAAGCACTGCTACTAAAGCTATTAACCTTGACACCATTACGAAAAGTAGAGAAGAATGACTCTAAAGAGAAAAAAAGACTTCTTATTATAGAAAAATTACAAGAAAAACCTGTGAGCAGGTCAGAGTCATTAGATTGAAACAGAGAAATGGGAAGAAAGAGAAAAGCATTGTTGATACCAGAACAATTCCAATGAATATTAATGCAGAGATGCAAGGTTTCTTTGGGAGTACCCACATCACCCATGTATGTTTATGATAAACGAGCACTCCTCCTCTGGTGTCAGGGTCCCTTGACCGACAAATAGCGGGCTAATGACAATAGCCACAACATATGGTAATGGACCTTCACAATGCTCTGCTATCAATGACACCTGGGCTGCTGCTCATGTCAACTATCCAGTCATCTTCATATTTAGTGTCTGCTGTGTATCGTTTAGGATGATTGAGTATCTGATTAGCATTATGCTTGCTGCTGGATTATTCACTCCAGTCCATTGTAGTTCACTGAATGAGAACATTTCAATACACAAAAACTATTGTGAGGCAATTTTAAAAGGACATTCAGTGATCGCTTTGGATCATTACAGCATTTAGTCAAGCTATTGGCTATCGTGTTGTAATGAACATGGGCTCGACTCAGGCTTTTTTTATATTAAGTTTATAGAACCAACGTCATCATGTTTAAAGGAAAATCAATGAAAATTTTTTTGTGTAGCAGCAAAAAATAAAAGCCTTGGTGCACACCTGGGTTTCATGTGATAGGACATCTCCCCTCATGAATTAAGATCATGCTCACACAGTATATCTCTCAAACCTTGGGATTAACTCTCTAATCTTTATTTTAATTCTACTTCAAACAACCCAAGACAGACCCATACACATACACATTCATGCGATCCCTCCCAAACTCTCATCTACACCCCGTCTCCCAGTAGGCAGTGACCAGAATCCTGAATCCCCTCTTAGCTGTGTGCGAAATGTAGAGTGGCCCTCCTCTCCCCTGTGCTAATCCAGGCCCGTCCATCCCCACAGCACTGGCCTGTGACAGACACAAAGATACAAAGCTGCTAATCTCAGCATCCCTGTAGCCTCGGGGTCAGTGGGGAGCTCCTCTGCCTAGACAGGGCCGTCCTGGGAGGCCAAGACGGCAGATAGCTGGGCCTCAGCCCTCAGCGCCAAGCCTTGCCTGTCGGATTAATGCACCTAGAGGGACACAGTGTTTCTGATGGGCTGCAGGCTCACAGGATCACAGGCTCACAACACACAGGACTCTAGTAGTTATTACAGGAGCGAGCTGGAGACGTATGCTATCCCTGTGCTAGCATCCAATCCGTTGATACATTTTGCAGGGAGATAAAGACAAATGAGAAGAGAGAAAACAACACAGGCTGCCACTCTGAGACATAAACATACAATGAGTATGTAATGTTTACATGTCGAACTAAGTGTGAATTCAGCTTCAGGGCAATATGTAGATAAAGTAGATGGGAAATCAGATTGTACATTAGCAGAGAGAAGCATGTTCCTGTCCCTTCCCGAAGGATGCAGCACTGCACTTATATGATAATGGAGAACTAATTCAATAATTAATGGTGATAACCATCAGCAGGAGCCCATATTGATTCTTATCTTTGCCTGTGTTGAGCAATGCTACATTTTTAATGTTCTTGTCATTTTGATTAAGATCATGTCATTGCCTTTGTCCTCACTTATGATGTGAGTCAGAGCTCTGGAAGCTTGTGTTAATTAGGATTACCCAACACATAACATCCTTTGTTTAAGACAGTTACAGATTCTTGCCATACAGAACATGTGTGCTTTATGGAATTTAAAATTAGATATATATTAAATATGTCTGTGTGAAACTGTGGCAGTGATTAGAGTTGTAAAAGTAAGGGATGGGTAATCCCTACCTCTGTTTTTCTGACAGCATATTACAAGTTGAATGGTGTTTATCGGCCCTGTTTGTGGAGATATGTAGTCAGTTATGAGCTATGGAGCTTCACATTAAAGGTTTACTATGAGATATGAGCAGAATTCTAATAACAGAGAGAAGAGGTCACAGTGTTGAGTTTATGTTAAAGATGTTAAAGATGTAAAGTGCAAGACACTATTACTCTTCTCATTTGAGTCTGGAGTTGTCTGTAACTTGAGAAAATTCTGTAAAAATAAAAAAATATGTAAACAGACTCTACTTCCTGTGTATCATAGGACCCCTAAGTACCCTTAATGCCCACCTATGTGGCCTTCACAGAGCCTGAACGAAAACAATGTATGCGTATGTGACAACATCAAAAATAAGTATTTTAGTTCGGGCACTGTGAAGGACACAGGGGTCCTTAGTAAACTATAATGGAGTAGAGTCTGGTTACAGATTGAATTTTCTCAAGTTACTGACACCTCTGGACTCAAATGAGAATAGTAATAGTGTAGCCCATCTTATTAAACATCTGTTATTTGAGAAATGGTCAAGTTTGTGTCATTTACTGGCTGCATTTCAGTGCCCGCTTCACTCCTGTTAAATGGATATCATCAAATCTAAAATCGTCGGAAATACTCAAAATGACTCTGAAGTGAAATGGGTGAGTAAATGACAGTATTTTATCCCAGAAATAAGGTCCAATTTGTAAAAAACAGCACTTCCCCTTTAAGTGATGACTAAATTTATATTGTATGAATCAAGTAGCAGAGGTGAAATGCTGACCGCTATTTGTTTGCAACATGTAGCCAGGAATTATGCATTGCACCTTTAAAGCAGCAGAAGATACACTGGATGTTCCAAAACAAATCTAAAATAACTTCAGCCTCACTTAAGCGCTAATAACTAGCGGTAATATTTGCCGTCTTCTAGACAACCAATTAATATTTGATGCAGTCCATTTTAACTGTGAATCATTGATTCATTTCTGCATTAGTGCTATATCAGAATTTACATGCATCTACCCTCAACTACAGCCCTGCTTGTGTTCAGAAACCACTGAATCGCTGACAACTATTAAAAATCAACAAATTGTCGGAGGAATTATTTCCATATGTTTGATCATTAGGAATAGGTTGCAGATGAGAACTCTGAAGGTTAGTACAGTGTTTAGCTGGTGTCAGATCATTCAATTGTATTCTCAAGTGACACACTAACACACCTGCACCTTAGCAGGCAACACAGCAGTATCAGTATCCTGTGGTGGATTCGCACCAAATGACTGGAAACCTTGAGGGTTCAGGCAGCCATGATGAGGAGGGATTAAGAGTGATGGGTCGTCAGCAGGATGCATTCGTGAGTAAGCTTGTGTCTGTGTGTGTGTGTTTGAGTGAGAGAGACAGTGAAATTGTGCTGTTTCTATGGCATGCTTGCTGAAACTGTGGGTGGAGGCTTTTAGGACCTAAACATGTCCTTACGCTTGAAATCCTGAAATCTGCTCTGGAAGTGATGAGGTATTAAAGGGGGGATGCACAGGTCTCAGTTAGTCTGGTAAATGTCAAAGAATGAAACAATTTAATGTCATAATCTTGGCAAAAAGTAGAAACCATTATTTCCATTTTCATATGCAGCTTCTAGGATATTCACAGCATTACAGCGCTGCTTTCATACCACATCCATATTCAAGCATACAACCAGCGAGTTAAATGATAGAATGTCAGCTACAGAGAATGCTTTCCTGTGTCTCAATCGTAACCCTGTTTCATATTCATAAACTCTCCACATGACATTTTCCCACTCCTGTGTGATATCCTGTGTCCACACGGCACTCCTGTTTAGAGTGCCTCCTCATCCAAGCTCTAATTCAAAGCCTAAAATTATGGTGGAGTTAAATGTTCTGTTCTTAATGCACTGAAATAATGCTAAATTACAGATGGCTCGATATATTTGTGTGAATAAATTTGTGAGCTTAATGGTTTGTAAAACATGTTTTTTTGTGTGTGGTTTACAAGCAGAGAAGGATACTCAAATCCATGTTATTCCATGAAATAAAATTACTGTTAATTTAAGCAACTGACAATATTTACGTGAAAAATAATTTTAAAAAAAATCTGTTCCAGCTGAGTTGGTGAAAATAATTCCATAAAATGGTTATGACTTGATTTCTGTGCTAATCAGAAACCACTGAAGTGTAGTGTTTTTTTGGAAACAGAACGTACTGTGGCTCTCATCCAAATAAAGTAGAAGTACACACTGTGCCTAACCTATGAACGACGACACAGCTATAAATAAATACACATTGTCCATTTAGGACGAGGATGGTAAATGTGTACCATATCTGATCACTCTGTCTGAAAATGATATCTACTCCTAACAGATGGGAAAACACTGCCCACAATTAGGCAGCACATGGCCAAGATCTGTCCATTTCTGGAAAGTAAAGCTGACATATTTTCCAGTTATCTGCCAATATCTGACATTAATCTGGCAATAGAAAAAAGCACTTGGCGCAGCATCCAGTGCCCGTAGTGGTGTGCGCTTCCTGTCTGCATTTTCAGACAATACTCTACATATCTTTTTGCTTATTTTGGATTCAGAGAGACATCCAGGACTGATTTTTGATGTGAATGTGAAGACAACCTGTTGTCATAACAATTTCCAAAAGCATCTGAAGAACAGCTGTCGGCTGACTGAAGGAAAGTTCTGCACTCTTAGTTTGAGCACACCCATGAGCCCCATTTTGGAATTGTCAATTATTTACATAAAGAATGATATGAGAATTATCTGTCAATTTATCAACATTATGGTTTCTGACATGGTAAATGTGCAACGTTGTCGACAGCGACAGCACAGAATGCGTGGGGCGCCTGGTAAGCGGGCTTGAACAAGATTGAGCATAGCAATAATCAAACACCATTGGACACAACACCTGCTAACGCTGCAGAGGTCTCAGTTGCTCCCCCACGTGAGAAAGATGGGTGCTATCTAATCAACAGAGCAGTTGTTCTCAACGCGACGTCCACAAAACTCATCCGACACTACAGAACACAGAGAAAAGGGGGAGTTTCAGGCAACCGCAAGGAGTCTTTTATTTTTAGTTAATGATTGAACAAACAATCAATGCCTCAGAGCGGTGCCCTCTGGTGGGTGTGGCTACCCCTGAGGCCGGGAGCTGCTCTCTAATAAGCGTCCTTTCACAAAAAAAAAGCCCAATATTTGCTCAGCAAGTGGAGGAGGAGACGGAAGAGCCGTTGGGGAGCAGGATATTGGTTGGCTATGACAACGCATATGAAGAAGCAGGACAGCACAAGGAGGGGGGGGGGCAGATTGAGAGATGGATGGAGCGACAAAGGGGGAGAAAAGGGCATGGTGCACTAAAGGAGGAGGAGGAAGGGGATGAAGTAGTGGTGAGTGCTGATGGTTGGGCAGGGGGCCTTTTCTGCCACATATAGCACTACAAGGAACAGATGGGGCCTGATAAACCCTGAAAGGGAGGCATTACCTGCCCAAGTCACCAAGCAGCCACAATTATCACAGGGCTCTGGGTTCATTGTCAATTAGAGTGGCAGTTAAAGCCAGGCAGCAGCTGTGGCAGATGGCTCGGATCCAGAGAGGCAGGGGGAGCCGGGACAGAGGCCAGCCCCCAGGCTCTCTCCATCTCTCCTCCTACTTTTCTCTCCATCTTTTCTGTCTTTTCTCTAATAATGGCATGGTCTGCTTTAGAGCAGAGTCTACTTTTTTATTAGGTGTGTGTGTGTGTGTGTTTATTTGTTTGTTTGTGTGTGTGTGAGACAGATTGAGAAAATGAGGCAGAGTGAGGAGGAAGTGTGTAGTGAGGAGCAGACACCAGTCATTAGAGGGACTGCAAGAAAACAGTGTTGTTTGACATTTCTTTTTCATGTACAGTGCCTGGGAGAAAAAACACACCTAATATCAAATATAACAGCATCTTTTGTGATGTAGTCAGCAAATAAGAGCATTCATTATTTGAGTGAGCAATTAGTATTTTCCATTTTTTTTGTGGTTAGAGTAAACATCTCGCCCGGCATTCCTGACCACAATAAGTAATATGTGAAGGTGTGATCATGATCAGTAGAAAAGATGAGTTTAGATATAGTATTAGAAGAATGTGCAGGCTTTGCCGACTGAGGATTGATTTACTACACACAGTCATATGGTAAAAGTTGCTATTTAGTGTTGTGCTTTTTTACTGCCAGGATTCCTCTCTCAAACAGTGTTGGAGGATGAACAAAAAACAAATGTGCCTTAGTGGATTTGATTATGCTTATGAATCCCTTTATGATGAAAAGCAACAGACTCGCTTTGGACATGAGTATAATCTGCAGCTCGTCTTTTTGTTTGTTTTTTTTTTTCCTTTTTTTGGTGCTGTTACCCTCTCTGTGGTTGTGTGCCAACAGTGAGCTCGCCATCTTGGTGAAGTATATGGGCGACTGAAGGGCAGCCTTTTGCTGAGTTCGTCCCCGTGATCTTCCAGGCAGCCCCCCCCCCCTCAGAAACTCCCAGCCTGAGCCAAGGCTCGCCAGCAGGCTTCACTTTCAGCAAGTACCACCATTCATCACCAGGCAGGGGTGCTGGAGGAGAAGGAGGAGGGGGTTAGGGGGGGTACAGCAGGGGGCCAGTAACGGGGCAGTGTGTGCCCCTCACCACTCCTCTTTTCTTCTCCACAGGCTGCTGAGAATACAGGCCTCTGCCACAGACAGCAGACACACTTCTTCTTACACCCTTTACAATGAAGCTCCAAATTTATTCAGGGGAGGAGAGACCTGCTCCCTTCTATTGCTCCCTTGCTCCTTCACCCTTGTCTCTTGCTCCCTCCTATCCTCTCTCTCTCTCTCTCTGTCACCCTCTTCTCCTGGCTCTCCTCCCTCATCTCCTTTCCTCTCTCCCCCCCTCTACCTTCCTGGTCCCTCTCACCCTTTTCTCCCCACTGGGGCATCATTTCTCCTACTTTGTTCCGCCAGTCCCAGACCCAGCGTCTGGGCTGTCCTGATAGCAGAGAAGGAGTAGCAGCCTATCCATCTGCGTGCCCGGGGCCTGCCGATGAAGAGAGAGGAGCAGAGGTCCTCATTCATAACAATAGCCATTAACAATGCTAACAGCACTGCTGTTGCTGCTGCGGAGGCTGGGGAGCAAGAGGTTGTAGGGACTGGGACATGGGGCTGCGAGGCCTGGGACTGCAGGGGCCAGACAGTGAAGTATGAGCGGGGGCCCGGGAGGGCCTGTCGCCGGGCAGAGTTGGAGATTGCAGAGATCCGATAGGTTTACGGGGACAGACAGCGTTCTAAAGCATGTTGTTAGGGCGTTAAGCGAGCCCTCAGAGTCTCCCAGGCCTGTAAAGAAATATTGATTTGCCTGTGGTCAGACAGCATGTGAAGTCCTGTTCATGTCAAACTAGCCGCTCTCTCATATTGCCTTGTGGCTTCATGCCCAGTTATTTAGGGAGCGTGCAATTCAGCAGTGGTTATTTCACATGTTGTGGTATGCTTTATTTATTTATTTTTATTTAAAAATGATGTTAAAACCAATACCTAAAAGTGGATTTCGAGTGCAGACTGCATAGCAACACAGCAACACCACAGAAAATGTAATTTAATAAGCAGGTACCGCATCAGCAAAAATATAGCACAATGTGGGTGAACTTACTGACAGTCACACAATAGCTGTAATGATGCCCAAGTAGGCCAAATTTACCTCTGGTACTTTCCCGGCTTCCCCCCTGAGTTTTGACACATTTTCACATTTATCAGGAATGCCTATCTGTCTCCAGTAACAACAAAAGGCGCCCCCTCCAAAGAACAACACGGCATGGAGCCTCCTGTGAAATGGTTACAGTAGGCCCTCCCTCACTGTGCCTCTCATCCCTCCAATCAAACTGTCAAAAAAGCACCGTCCTTTGTATGGAGTGTTTTAATTAGATTTGGATGGATTTCAAATCTGCTCTCGTTTCCTGGAATGATTCTAAGCGAAAGAAGAAACCCTACAACAAGATTAACCACTAATCTATCCTTTAGTAACAGCTACTAAAATCTGTCCATCTGTCCATCCATTCAAACAGCTTTTGTAGATATTTAAATTTGCTCAATATCTGTTTTCTTTTGCTCAGATGCAGAATTAATTCCTCATCTTGAAAACCGGTATACAATACATGAAGGGGACATACAGTAGATTTACATCCAATTGATGTGATTCTGCTAAGCCACCACTTGTGTGCAGGCCGTCTAGACCGGGTGGGTGTAACTTAACTTGATTAATCGGACGTATAGCACTCGTCCATTTCTCCTACATGCAGTATGTTATAGGTATACACTTGATCCCCTCAACGTGCTTTCATCAATAGAATTGAATTTGTCCACAGGGCAGTGAAACATACAGTACACCATCAATGATTCTGATCAATATGATCCCGTTATGGCAACTTATTCTAGGTGGCACAATCAATACCGCACAACGTCAACATCACTGTCTTCCAGACTAATGGTCTTCAGTATCAAACAAGGCTTCAGCAACCTTTTTCCAAGACCTTTAGCATGAATACAATTCAGGCGAAAAGTTTAAATCAATGTAAAGGTATGGACATGCAGTTCTCTGTAATGCATCAACCAAAGCATAGAGATTTTTGTTCCCTCACAGTGTGTTTTAGCAGCTTTTTTGGGAGCAAACATAGCCAGTAAACAATTTGATTGCTCATAAGGAAATTGCCTGGAAACCTGACAACACATAATTTGCTGACAAAATTGTCAATGAGTTAATGATCGTGGAGAATTGGCAGAGCATTGCTGCTTTTCAATCCATCTCAGATGCTTTTGTTTCCACTGGCAGGCGTTGATCTCTCTGGTCTCTCTTGGTGACAACAAAGAGCAAAACGCAGAAGTGTGTGAAATCACTTCACTTACTGTGAGGCCCATGTTCGAATCTGCCTCCAGCATCAAATTGAGTGGACTTTTCAACTGATTCATGTGCATTGGTTCTGATCGACAACCATCTGGTTGACCATGCCTGCTATTAGTAGTGATGTAGACTGCCCTGTATTAACACAGCTGTGTTGCTGGAGCTGAGTCATTTAAGATGAGACAATGAAACGCAGTTCAGCAACAGATTCATCGATTTAAAGTTAAAGCAACGTAGGGTTATGCACTGGCAAGAATCTGGCAATATTTATCATGATACAGAATTTATGATTAAATACACACTTTTTTGGAAAACTGTCTGGAAAACCACCATATGCATCAAATCTAAAGGTTCCTTTTTCATGCAGCGAGCTCGTCATTTGCATTTATCTCAGTCCCTGTAACATCCAACATCATAGCTTTTTCTTTTTGGGTAGTCTGAACCACAGTCTGCCAAAAAATTCTGCATGTAAACTATTAATTAAAATTGATAATGTTTTTGAGAATCAATACAGCAAAAGGCAACAAAACACAACAATCCCACACAACTTTGGAAAGTCATCACAGTAGCAACTACTTGAGCTTTCATCACTTTGTTGATCACTAGGCTTATGCACAGATGATGGAAATGTTGAAGGATGATTGCTAATGAGCATACGGAGGGTGACGTTTACCCTGTTTATCTCTGTTCTCTGCCAGGTGATCAGCTGTCTGTAGGCTGAGTTTCAGAACTGGTCCAGGCTAACTGAAAGAAAAATGCTCTTCTCTGAGAGGCCATCTGTGTTGTCTGATTGACTGGCGGATGCTACGTGGACACTCTCTGCTCCATTTACAGCCCTGTTTTATGAAAGAAAGAACCACTGTCTCAGTACACTGAACTCTGTTTACAATATGAATCTGAAACATGTGGTGTAACTGTGACGTCTGCAGTTCTGTTCAGGCCTGGGACCTTTCACTCCTCTCTCTCAGTCCATGCATCCTGTTAATCTCTGCTGTCAACTATCTGAAATGCTCTTTGGCTGAACCCTTAATGGTGAGTGGCACATTCTGGAAAATCCCAAAACACTGAATACTAACTCTCCCCTAACTATATCCACCACTCCTCTGATACTCTCTTCAAACACTGTGTAATTAATACACATCATTTTATATGTGTATACTATTAAAAGACTTTAAACTTTCTCCTACCTTAACTCACATGGCTGTCTAGGCATCCTGGAGAAAATTAAAAGTTTCCATCTGCTCGATGCTGAGAGTCAATATGCATTTGCTTTGTGTGGTGTGTAATGCTCCGCTGGCTGGTTGGCTTATTCAGAGCCCAACATTCTCAAAAGGTAACTTGTGAGAGTCATTATTCAAATGCTTAGAAACAAATTATTTTCTTATAGCTAAAGGCTGTATTTTTTTTCCTCGCTGGACTTGCCAATAAAATCTGATTCAGACCCCTGAGATATACAAGAGCTTAGATTTTCTATCAGAAGTGGAACTATCTTTTAGGACAGGCTGCACCCTGTAACCCCGACTGTCTCCTACCAGCACAGGTCAAGGATAATCTCCACAGAAATTCTGGCTCCTACATATATATATATATATACGTATATATATATATATATATATATATCTACACAATAACATATATATATATATATATTGATATATATATATATATATATATATATATATATATACACACATATGCATTACATATTGATATATATATATACATACATACATATATATGTATATATATATGTATATATATGTATATATATATACATATATATACATATATATACGGAACGTTGGCAGGAGAAATGTTATTGCTTTTAGATTGTTATGGCAGCTGATATTTGTGGAACATCAGGGTCTTTAGGAAAAAAAAAATCAATACATATATATCACTCCTACGAGCCTGTTTCTTCACACACACACACACACACACACACACACACACACACACACCGTACCCCCCACCATGACCCCTGCCATTTCTGTCTAACCCTTTTTCATATGGAGAAACCAGCACATGTTAATGAAAGCCAACAACACATACACACAAAACACATGGCTCCATCGATGCACTAAATAACTTACATTATAGAACAAATGATATAAAACAAGCTCAAAGAACAATCCACATCATTTGAATAAACAAGAGCAACTGAATTGCATCAGTACATCGAATTATATTGATATATTGACATATACCAATTTATGCCAGTCCTCTGCAGGTCCCCGTAAACTGGTGTTAAGCCAGCTTTTTTTAGGTCAGAGTGTGACTTATTGCTGGTATCAAACCCACAGGGCTGACCCTTTCACACAGAACATGAATACAGACACATTGTCCAAATGGGTCTTGAATTTCTGCCTGTTTGTCCTTCCACTCTTCGCCCTCCTCTAATGTGTTCATCTCCTCAGCATGCCTAATTTAATTCACTGTCACATTTAAATAGAGGCAAATAAAATACATGTAAAAACAGTGACCCTTCTCGCAAAAAGAGCAACATTACCTATTTTAAAATGCAGGAGTTCTGTATTGTCTTTTTTTTTTTGTTGCCCCTGGTGCACAGAAATGTCTCCTCAAAACAAGCGAGAAATCTGCTCCGAGATTACATTTTGTGAAAATGAGAGTGTATGTCATTTTTTTCCTCCCTGAATCAACTCCTGCATTGGATTTTGTGCACCGGCTGACACTACTCAATAACTGTAAGCTCTTGATACATGTCATAAAGCATGAACTCTGTCTGCTGATAATGAAGCAGGTGACTGCTGTATGGCTTCAGAATGGTCTCAAATGCACAGTTTAATGACTGTGGGTGTGTGTGTGTGCGTGTCATCCTTGTGTGGCTCTTTCACAAGGCTCCTGTCAGGGCCGTAATTGACAGTCTAAGTGGGGCAGCCGAGAGGCCAGGCCCTGTTAATTTATTTTCTCAGACTCTCCATCCATATTTATGAGCCCCTGCTGTTTTGTCTATCACCGCCGATCAAACTTACTGTGTAATTGTACTCGCTAAAGCAAGAGAGCCACGTGTGAGTGGTCACTCGGCCCGCGACGTTCGCATTAGTCTTTATTATTTCATTAATTCATATCCCCAGACCAGGAGGGAGAGGCAGGGAGAAACAGAGAGAGAGAGAGAGACAAGAGAAAGATGCCATTGGCAGCCATGATTAGAGATCAGGAATAGAATAAGCTGCCAGAATCAGGTCATTATGCCAGCACCCTCTGATCTGGCTCAAACTAATTGCTGTGGCTCCTGTGGGCGTAGGTCCCATCACCCTTTAGCCCTAATAACCGTGTCTATCACGGTGTGGCACAAACCCATTCATCATAAACCATCATTAACGCAATGATATTTTAAACACAATAAACTCCAAGCTTAGGGGAAAAAAACATCCTCATTTAAACCAATAATAATCAGCACTGCACATTAATGTGAGATCACCTGCTATGCTTCAAGTCCAAAGATGTTGTGTTGAATGGCATTATATTTACCTCAGCAGGGGAAATTCATTGCCTGTGCGGACTACAAGCTACACGCAAGGCTTGTTGGTGTTTACCTCCAGTCATCCCCCTTTAATGAATTTAATTTGTTTACAAGCTTAACCTCAAGGAAATATTTGCTGGGGAGCCCTTGATGTTTGTGGTGTTAGATGGGAGCATACCTGTATCGTCAGGGGTAATAGTGTAATTATGTGCTATTTTGATCCCACAAACATACATTCATTTCCATTCATTATGACTTGTTATGTTTTCATCAAAACAACACTGCAGCCTGATGTAAGAATACATAATAGGGATTACTGTAAAAAGCATGTCTGGTGTCGGCCAAGTAAAAATACAGCTCAGACTTCCAGTAAAGTTTAGGATTGTGGTACGTCGTGACATTTATGATGTTCTCCTGAATTATATTGCTCTACGGTTGCTTTGGAAGAAGTAATTAATATAAGTATTATAAATTTGGTTTTGTATTAGGTCCAGAGACTCAACAGTACGTACATGAAAGCAGCACTTAATGTGCTCTGGATAAATCATTTAAGTCGCTCATTTACTTGAGCTCGAAAGCTTTAATTTGCATGTTGTTTTCACATTTTCATTCTCGTCTTTTTTTCTTCTCTCTCTCTATTCAAAATCTCTGATTGAGTGCTGTTGCTTAATGGCTGCATTGTGAGTTATAAACTACAAAACAAATTCTCTTCAGTCCAAATGAAACTTAGTCTGATATGGGCTCCCAGCATGCATTGATGATTATAGAATCCCTCCCCGTGAAATTGTCTTTGTAATTGTCTCACTGCTCATGGTAAGCCAGATACTTCCCTAATAAACTAAACTGAGGAGACGTTGAAGGCATTTAGATAACCTTGCTGAGTGAAATTGCTCTCTTAAATGTTTTCATTTCTAAATTTTACAAACAATTTGGTTGTTTTTACCAATGTATAGAGCCCATCACTTGTATTTTCATTTGATTATTATACTCTGTGCACTTGAATTACACACAAAAGACAAGTTCCAAAGTAAAATGTCTTTCCTGAAGCCAAATCTTTAGGCTGTAAAGCAACAGAGAAACTATTCTTGTGTGCAACAACAATGTGAAGCATTTTAGTGGTTAGCATCTGACAGTAAAAGTCAACCAGGCCTGTAATTTCCACATCTATAGCAAAACATATTGTGTTTACAGTCTGTTTTACCACATATTACACCGCTCTGCCATCCTCTCAGGGCATCACTTCCAGACTGCATTGAACCATCATCTGTCCTGCAGTTCTGGAGCCAGTCTCAAATCTCTTTTCCTCTGTCTTCTGCTGCTGAAACTGTGTGCACTGCCTCTCCCAGAACAAGCACAACGAATACACTGCTTAACAAATGTATTTGACCACCACCACCAACAGTGTAAGGTGTTTGCCACTCAAATTAACAGTATTGCTTGTTTTTATACATTAAACATACACTGTGTAATGTTGTCTCCCATCCAGTGGTTAAATTTGATTTTGCATTCGCTGTCTAGCGTCACGCGTTTTCAACTGTGCATTGCAACATGGCTGGAACTACGGTAGGCGGAATGGGTCGACTCCCGGGTGACCACTATCACCGCAGATTCCCGGCCCCCAGCCCGGAGCTCCGGTCATTTTATGGCCCGTTTACGCTTTTTTTCCTTTGGCGCGGATTAAGTATGGTCTTGCATTATAACTAAAAGTGCAAAGCAGGTATTAGTTCAGTGCCAGGTAAGTAAGACCATCGTCTCCACGCTGCTTCTCCGTGAAACCTGAATCCCGAAACGCGAAAATGCATTTTGTCCCATGGGTACTAGCAGGTAGTGCTTTATGTCCCTCTCAGCAGTTCATAGTTTTTTATAGACCGGAAAGACATGGAAGCCTCAGAATGTGCGACCCTTTCTATGTAAAGACAGATAACTGATTCTTCGCCCAGGAGGATAAGTCAGATTGTTGGCATAGATTATTTTATGAACGAAGATATTGATTTAAGGTAATAAAATACTTAAAATCTTACACAGTGTACCTTTAATAGCAAAGCATATTACTGATTTTTGGAAGGCAGTCGGCTGACATCATGTTTTAGTATTGCTTTGGCTCGCTTGGAACCAGGGCTGAGGAGGTATGACAAAAGTACCTAGTACCAGGTACTAGTGGAAAAGCACCACAGAGCCATGCTTTGCTGTGCTGTGCTGTACTGTACTGTGCCTGCGGAAAAGCGCAAATAGTTAGTCGCTTCAAGGAACGAGGAGAAGAGAGAAAGAGAGATGAAGAAAAGATATAGGGAAATTAATTAAGGACAGGAAGCAACTTCAGACTTGTGGAATGTGCCCCAGGTGAAAACATGTCATTGAATTGACTTCTCTGAGAACAGAGGTTGAACCTGCATGCCTTGATTAATCAATGCACTGTGTTTTCTCCCCTACTTGAACCCAAGGCCAGCCATATTTCACAGAAACAAATTGAGCGGGGGACTGACACAGGTCTGACCGTAAAACCAAAGGTAATTAGGAAGCACTGGAAGACGTTCCATAAATGACGACGGGTCAGACGCCCTCAATAGACCTGATGGAAGCTGCAACAAGACAAACAGAACTAGTGGCTGTCTGCAAACTAAGCAGGGAGACCACATGAATCCAGCGGATGAAAGGCGATACGAGTCAGTCTTCACCAGATCTATTATGAATTCACTGTGTTGCAAGTGTGCAAATTTTGATAAATAATACCTTCACATCAGGGCGGTAATTTGATTTCCTATGAGGTAATCTGAACTAATTGACACGAGAATTGAGTGAGCGACGCACTGACGATAAAGCTTCCCGGCATTCAGCAGCATTCACAGCGAGGTGTTTTCAGCATGTCAGGATGCAGCGAATACGTCACCACTTGTCTCATGTGATGCCTGTCGGTTTAAGTGAGGCAGACTCCTTCTCCCAGCTGATGACATGCACAACATCTCACTATGAAGACCTCTACTGTCTCCAGATATAGCTGTCCTTTCTCCCACCTATTTGGAAACATGAGCATTCATCACCTGGCAATATAGATGAGCAGCAAAATAACACCGTAGGGTTGCCAGAAAATCAAGCATTAGTTTTAGCAGAGAAGCCAAGAAAAGCAAGGCCCATCAGTTAGTCATTTTGCCTAAATGCCTTTGCTGCAGTACACTACTGGTTAGAGGTCCCTCTTTTATTACACCACTGTTACGAAATCTGCCAAGGAGCATCTCTTCTTGGCTCTGTGGTTAATGTAGCTCGAAAAGCAAATGGTCAGACATTCATTCTTTGGGGCTCTCCTCATTACAGAGAGAGACACAGAGAGAAAGAGCTACAGGACTTATTTTCCTTCTCAGACAAGTGTTTTGATGTTTATATGCACAGCGAGAGAAGGAGAGGGAGCACCAGATTGCACTGTAAGCATTTCAGGCCTCTGTTATTAAATCTATATTTAGATGTATGGGGCATAGCGGCCCAGGCCTGTTGCATGGGACTCACTTGCCATATTAAAGGCTGTAATTTAATCACCTCCAGATCGTGGAAATTGGGAAGTGTCAACATGAGAGAATAAAAAATAATAAAAGGGGACCGAGAAAAAAAAGGAGAGAGGCCACAAAAGAGCATGAAAAATTAGACCGGCTTTAATAGGATACACATGTCTTCAACTTCAAACCACAACTGTCACTGTCATACATGTCACTGTACATGCTGATGTTAACTCAACGTATCCTCACATTAAGCCTCACTTTCTTTTGTTTTCCTGTAAATGTCAAGAAACACGTGATGCATGCATCAATTTCTGCTTGTTGCATGCATTTTTCCAAAATAAACAACTTGGGCTTGGTTTATGCAATAAACTACATATTAGGTTTAGGAAAAGATTGTGAGTTAGGGTCAAAATAACAGTGTAGAAGTTATGTGATCCACCCTGCCCTCCTCCATATAAAGACATTGTTGCTCTTTATACTTCCTGGTTCACAAATTGATTTTTATAGATATTTACTTTTCTTTGGGTGCTCTGGCTGTACTTTGTCTATTTATATTGGATCAAACATTGAGGTATGCATGTAAACAATTAAAAAAATTGTTTTCCAAAAATATGTAATTTGGTCAGTCGGTTCTAACACCAGTCCAGCATGCGAGGCTGCTGTGGCAGTCAAGCAGACCTTCCAGATGGCATCCACAGCATATGTGGCATGACCTTCTGCAGCACGGGTACACAGGGGCACAGAGTCACCGTGCAAACAGCAGGCAGGGTCCTCAGATGTGTGTGGCCCCCCTGGGACACGGCAGCAGAATGAGATGCCCATCACTCTGTGGCTCTGCAGATGCTCCTCACAACTGCCAGGCTTTCAGCTTCATTAGGCCTGGATCAGATACATACAGAGGAGTGCAGCCTGAGGCTATCACTGCACCCTCCCTGCGATGCAGACACACACACACACATTTGGATTCGTTTCTAAAAGGAGCCAATTTCATCAGTGGAGGGATGTGATGGCGAGGGATTTCTTTTTTCAGTTTTGTGTTTTCAATATGTGCAAGGGAGGGAAGATAAAAACCCTTGTGACATGAAGGAGTGAGTGAATGTGTATGGATACAGAAATCTTTTAATGAACACAGGGAGGGAATTTGTTTCAAGTTTGACCAAATTATGATGGAAACCAGTGATATAGGAATGTCATTCACACTGGTATATCTTAGTTCCCTTAGGGGTGTTTTTTTTCCTCAATAAAGTGACTAACAAGAAGCTTGTGGAGATAGTGACAAATAAGCTGGAATGACTGGAATCAAGAGGTCTTCCTCCGATTCATTATCCTCCTCACTGTGAAACCATCTTTATTGACAAAGAGTAAAATAGGAAGACTTCCCCGTGAACAGTTGGACTAGTATCCATCACCGGTAGAGACTTTCCCCACTATGCAATGTGTAATTAGTGTGTAATCCCCTGCCTTTTTAAAATGAGACCAAAAAATGATGATGTGGAACCATAATGAGATATTAATTCAGAGACACTGCAGATAGGCATTTATTTTCTTTTTTCGTCCTCACCTCAATAAAGCAATGTGGTATGAGGTATTATGAAGCTTTAATGTAGATATGGTTATTACAGCAATTTGTATGGCAACCAGTGTTTCATTTCCACTTCCGTCTGTCTTTTTCTCATAACAACTTCAATCCCTATCCGCCAGTTGTCTGTTTGTCTGGAATATTATTTTTGTAAAAGACAAAGAAGATAAGAGAGATACAAATATTTCATGTTCTTGCCAAATCATGCACAGTTTTATCCAGCCTGGCTCCCTGAATGTTGTCATGTGTGTCCAATCTCAAGCATTTGGCTCAATCATGTAAAATACGTCCCAGGTGACAGAAGCAGGTGGTCCACAATTTAATCCCCCCCAGCTACCAATGCAGCCCCACCCCTGTATGTATGTATGCATGTGTGCGTCCGCTTCAGTGTGTGCACATTTCAGATTGAATATGTGAATTAGGCAGAAATTATTCCATTGGGTTCCCACTGTAGAATGAAGGGGCTCGAGCAGTTACAAATGAAAAATGAGAGAATAGAAGAGTGTTGTCCAAATGTGATTAATATGAAGAATTGTATTTGAATAATTGTATTTGAATATTTGGCCAATCTATCAAAAAGCCAGCAACAATTTATCTTAGCTGGAGTTCTTGTCAGGAATTTGGCTTGACAGTCATTGCTTTTAATGTGAACACAATATTTAATGGCCTCAAGTGCAGCATTCATGCTATTAAATTATTAGATAAATATAGATTGCAGAATACACCGTCTAACTGAAAAGCACACATTATATTCAATATTCAAGTCGCTACCTCCCTTTTACAATCACAATTAGGACATGGTGCATATTTGGGTTTTACAACTGAACTCTTAAGTAGATGTTATTACCAAAGTTTTTCTCTTGCTTAATTTCCCTTTTAACAAACATCTGAAGAAAATGGTCTTCATATAAGAAATTTCAAACAATCTTATCCTCCTAACACAGATTTGGTGTTGAAACATAATTTGTCACCAACCGTGTTTCATATCGCACATTAGAAGGGGGACATATAGTCTCCCGTTGCATTTTTGGCAGTGTGTCAAGAGTGTAATTGAGCATGTGTGTGTGTGTGTGTGTGTGTGTTTTTAGGGGTGTGCAGGGGGGTCATTCTGTTGCCTGGTAACAAGCCTCAGATTGACAAAGGAAGAGCAATTTAGGACTACTTTCCCCAGAAATCAATACAACAGGCCTGATTATTAGGCCTGAGATTAGCCAAGGGAGAAAAGCCAATGTGTTTGGCAGGGGTTACTTCATAACCAAGGGGAGAGGGTGTGCAGGAGATTGCATCTGAAACATTGAATATAAAGATATAAAGTCTTGGTACCTCGCTTCTGAAATCTCGCTAAAATGAGACTTCTCTAGCCCTTGTCTCCCTCAGGTAATGAGAACTTTAGCAAAGTGAACACTCATGGGAAGGAAAGAATCTGATTTTAGCTTTCTTGTTTAATACCGTCTGTCAGACTGTCGCTAATATTGCCCCGGGCGAGGAGATACGGTGCAAGGCTGTAATATTGGAAAGGATTGGAGTAAGAAAGAAATGGAACTTGAATAAAACTTTAGGACAGCTAGAGACGTGTGGACTGTATGCATAAAACATGTTCACTGCCTCCTACTGAAGCTACGAGGTTCAAAATCACTGAATGGGAAAAATGCTGTTATCCTGGAAACACAACACTGTCCCATTGGATATATTGTAACTACACATACAATATACAGTAGGCTATATGATGCAAAGTACATTGTTTTCCTAACACTAACACTAGATTTTTAGAGTATGAAAAGTTAGTGTTGGAGGGTGATTTTTTGCATGTAAGAAGAAACCCAAAAGAAGAAGAAGAAGAGGAAGTAGTACCACTCAGTTCTACCAGAGACACTGTGCTAATGTGCTTTCTCCCTTCTGATTTGTGATTATACTGGGAAAAAAAAATATTTCAGAGACTGAAAATGGAATACAAAAGGTGGATTCTTGAGGAAGACATCCTCGATTTTGAGTCTGATGGTCAAGGATACCGTTTTGAACCGGAGCACACAGAGGAGCGACGAGCTACAAAGCGGAGGTTTATACACAGTTGTGAGGTATCTGAAAAAGTAGTTTGAGCCCAGTGAAATATGACAGAAGCTGTATTTCTCTTCAATATTTGCTATAGAACATCAGTGAACACCAGTAACCACTCGGTGAGTTGCACATTTTTTTTGAACAAATGATTAAGGGTTGTTTTGAACAGGTTTGCATTGGCCCATCGCTAACTGGCACAAGCAATTTCTGAACGAGCCAAATACCTGAGACAGGACCAATCTTCAAAAGTTTGATGTCAACTACTCTTCTGCATCCTAGGCAACCTAGAAAGAGGGCTTAAAGTGTAAAATACCAGAATATGCCTTTAACGGTTTGTCGTTTACTTACACTGAATATTTTTTTTGCAATATTTATAAAGACAAGCCACTCAACGGCAATTTAGAGAATTTATCAAACAGAGAGTAAAGTAATCCATAGGTAGTGTCATTTTGTTGACCAGCCCAGAAGTCATCTCCATGCAGGGTTTCACAGTAGAAGCTGTGCAAACAGCTTGTCCAAAGACATCCAGGTTAGGTGAACTGGAAACTCTAAACTGCCCATAGGTGTGAATATAAGTGTGAATGTGATTCTCTGTCTATATATCTGAGCCCTGTGAAAGACTGACAACTACTACAGTACATGTCCTCCAATGCATGCAGGGATAGGCTCAATGAAGCAGCCGTGACCCTGAACAGAATATGCAGTCATAGATAGATGGATGACTTAATGGACACTCTCTGTTCTTGTACAGCACTCAGCTGTCAATGCACGCACACACATTTTCTTGCTGAAATATTGTTTAAGCTCATACAAAATGTAATCTATATTATACTGTATATACAGTGCTTTAATTACCTGCCCCTTGTCTCAAAGAGCCTCCAGCATCATGAAGAGCTTTAATTCAGACTCATTCTTTCTCACTGAGTTCACTACGCTTCATCGTTTTGAACAGGAGTGAGGAATTTAAACTGAATTCGCCTTTTTAGACCCAAACTTGAGCCAGAACTTTTGATTAATTTCTCAGTTCTCTGAGAAATTAATCAAAAGTAACAAACGACTAAAACATTTTTTTCTGTGCAGGAATGCAAATAAATAAATGTAATTTGACATTTCAAAAAAATAATAATAATGTGCTTTATTATTTTTTGTAAAAAACTAAATTTGATAATTCGTAGATAACAACAATAATTTTAGCATTAAATACTGTATATCACATTGACGAAAAAACTTGTATATACTGGTAGATTAACCATTACAGAAACAACACACAACACAAATATTTTGGCAATCAGCAATACTGTTAATTTAGGGCAGTGGTGGCAAACACCTGACACTGGGTGGGGTCTAATAAATTTGCTAAGCACTGCACTTATAAAACCATGTGTGAACAAACTACAGACTGTAATGCAGCAATATGTACAGGAGGTCAGCAGTAATAAGTTACAAAGGATTAAGTGACCCTTATTGATTTGTCCTCAGTAGACAAATATTATTGCCATTTTGACTCTGGCAGACGGTAATTGTGAAGTCTGACTACACTACACCAAAGAGTGTACAGTATGTGGAGTATTTATACCTAGGTAAAGAGGTAAAGAGACTGAGAAGAAGGGCATGAAACAGACACACACACACACACAGGCCAGAAAGGGAGAAGAGATAGGTGGATAGAGGGAAAGGAAAAGAGAGACAGTTACACATAAAATGACTAATCTGGATGACTGGAAGTATAGATGAAGGATTAGAGAAGGAAACATTCACACAGGCTTCTCTCTGACTATAGTCCAGTGTAATCAGACTCCTGTAAGGCTGGACAGTGGAAGCTCTTGATGGGCAGGAATGTGAATCCTGAGAACACAGAGAGCAGATTGATGGCGGACCGAGACCAGGGAGGAATGTATCGACTCCTGAGCCAGTGGGAACAGAACGGCAGGAGAGGATCACCGTGACCTGTGCTGACACCTCTGTCATCACGCGTCCTCCGTCTCAGGCCAGGGGAAGGAGGGGGGTGAGGAGAGAAGGAGGAAAGAGGAGAGGAATGAGGAGGAGAGGGGGATAGAGGTGAAGGGATGTGGGTCTCCTCATCCTGACAGCAGGAGGCAGAATGTGTCCAAACTCGAGAGGAAAAGCATGTTACCCTGCAGGGAATCTATATCATCTTGTGATTGGGGAGAACACATAGGGGCCTGTGCAGCCAATAAACACACACAAACACACATGAGAGTGTGATTCCTTTCAAATGAAAAACAGGACCAGACGTGTTAAATCTGACCTTCAAAGACCTTTCTCTGGCAATGTTTTGTCTGTGCAGCTCAAACAAAATGAGAATAATGGACAAGGTGACACATCACTTCAAAGTGCAACATCAGCTATTCGGTAGCGGTATTCGGTATCTGCCAGATTCGCAATCAGCTCTCATATCAAGTCCATAATCAATACATTGATCAGTGTCTGGGATGAAGTCGAGCAGAAACGGAGTAGCTCTGGAGAAATGAACTCCAAAGTATTTCTGCTTGTTTTCCCTACACAATGATGAGGCAATCAGCCTCTAATAAGCTCCCTCTCTCTTCCTGTCTGTTTCTGTCTCTCTCTAACATCGCTGGTCATTTACCAATGTCTGGATCATTAGTCTGCCTGGGCTGGCCCTTCTGGACTGATGTCTCCGTGTCAGGACCCGCCGCATTAGGCCGCCGCTCAGGTGCCATAATTCACCTCGGTATGGGCAAGGGGTCAATAGAGAGATGAGGCCTGCTGGCCATTAGCTTCTCAGAGAGAGACAGTGAGGTTGTGTTAGGGTCAGCGAGGGTCATCGTTGTTAAGCAGAGTAGTGCGGGAGGGAAGTGGTGTTGGTATTAAGAAGAAATAAAAGTGAATTGGTTCATCACGAGGCTTCCACTGGTCTGTCTGAATGCATGAGAGTGGGTTGGGCCATTTTGGTGCTACGAGCTGTAGAAATAGTGAAGTATTGCTACTATATCGAGCAGGCATAATGTTTATCATATTAACCACTTTAGGCGAGTGAATTAGCATGTTAACATTTGATAATAATTAGCACCAAACTTGAAGGATAGCTGAGGCTGATGGGGGATATTTTTAGTTTCCAAATATTGGACAAATTGACATTTTGACCCAATGATTGAAGGAAAGGTTCACATGAGCACAGCTCATTCTCAGATGTGGGCAATTGTACTAGATTTAATATCCATCTAATGGTTGTAAAAAAAATATATATATATCTTTTCTCGTAATGGTATTTTTCTGGTAACAAGTTGCAGCAGCTCTGCTGGTTTCTCATTGAGTCATGACACACACAGTATCACCCCATCACTGACATATATGACATACCGCATGCAGTTTTACTGGGCTCTGTTTATTGTCAATTCAATTCTCAAAAACAAATCGCATCATTCATTAGTGACTTGAAATAGTGTCTGTTTTCATACTGTAGATCTTGCATGTAAAGAGGAAAAAAAGCCCATTGAAGAATTGAGTGACTCAGTCTTGGCAGGCTCTTGCTGCGACTCCAATATCTGTTAACAGACTGCTTCCTGGCAGAGTTACATCAGCTCTGGCACCAGCCAGGCACACAGAGAGAGACATTCGTCAGCACTATTCTCTCTCGCTGGCTGCAGCTACTGCGGTGCATCCGGTGGGGGGGTTCACAGATCAGCTGATAACTCATAGTTAGTGCCATTTATTGTAATCTGGGTCACTGATAGAATCATATTGGAGGCTAAGGCAGCGCTGTTATCTACTGCCAGTTTTGGATATAGAGCCTCGAGTCCTCTGCTTCTTCCTCAAGAAAGTGGTTATTAAAGCAAGGCTGTGTGTGGATGCATGTTCGGTGTGACACGCTTTGTTTTATCAGCCCTAGTGTGTCCATTTCTGTTTATAAACCCTGTGCATGTGCACAACATTCAATGTTATTCCTGTAACATGACGGCCGCACAGACGCCCCGTCTTTTACAGGCAGGGCCTCTTCCTTGATAGAGACCATTATTCTACAGCAAATTGCTTAATGCCAGCATTGAAGCCGAGGTGGCAAGGAGAATGCAAGGAATGAATCCTCTCCTTGTAATCTGAGGTGCGATGTGTCACGCTCGGGAGTGTTATCACCGACACAGTGTGGGATGAATCCCGCCATTTTCTCTCCACAGGGCCATGACAAAGCTTTCCTTTCTAGCAGGCCCTGAGGGGGAGGAAGAAGGAAAGGGACCCCGGAGAAGAACACAAAGACTGAGGAACGGATTGACTAGGAGCTGTTGATAAACTTTCAGAATAGTTCTCTGTTGGAAATGGCTCAGCGGCCCCATCATGAAAGAAAGAAGAGGAAAAAGAAAGAAGGAGGGGAAAAAAGAGCGGACTGAGAGAGAGGGATTGAAGGGTTTGCTTTGCTTAATCAGAAACAGCTGAGTGAAGGGCGACAGTTTGGGAACAAGTGCTGTTTCACTCAGCGGGGCCGTGTTTCAAATTATTTTTTTAATCTATACAACCAAATGAAAAGCCCTCACAAACGACAGGGCTCAATGCTGTTTGTCGACATAAACATAACGTTGAGGCATTCTTGCCTGCGACAGCATTATGGATTTTGCTTGCAGTAACACAGGCAATAATTTTTTACAAGGTTCAGTCAAACATTCAGAAACCTGTCAGGACTGTGTTTCCTCAACACGAGTCTTCGAAAGTGTTGCCTTCAATCAAGCACAATTTGGTGCTCTGATCCTTCAGAAGAACCTGACAGGCCCCAATAACTCAACTTCACAAAGTCAAGCTTAAATAATTACTTATCCTAATTATGATGGCTCAGGAGTGCTCTGCGTTCTTTTTCGATAGCAATTCTCTAATTAGCATATTTTCATTATCTTGACCAATTAATAATTTAGAGGCTCTGTAATAGACATGAATTATTGGACTATGGTACAGTGATGGATTTAAAGGGGCACTACACTCAATTTGTGTCTCAATCCCTCCCAGGGTGTCATGAATAATTAGGAGCAAGGCGGTCCTCCTGTGAGTCTATTTGAGTGAGTGTTGCTATACTGAATGACCAACATCTTGATAAATAATTATCCCTTCACATTATAATCTCTTTATTTTCTTTAAGACGTGTTAGCCTTTTGCACTTGTATGTTTCCTTTCACCCAGAGCAAGCTCCAAGGTATATACAGGAAACCCAGAATAAGAAGTGGCTCATCTATACGTTGAATACTCCACTTGATGTCATCTGTATTCTTCTGTAAAAAAGGTTGCAGGTTGAATAAATATTTCCAAAATTGGTGGTTCATAGCTTTTAAGGGGTGCAGGGGATAAATATCTTCTTCCATCTCCTCTCTCCCCATGTCGCTCCAGGTGTCACTTTAGATCTCACTCTCCCTCTTTTTAAGATTGTCACTTTCCTTCTCCAACTCCCACTTTCTGCGCCATTTCTCCTCAGGTCCAGTTCTAAACAGACTCGGTCAGGGGTAAGATGAAAATAAAATGATTTATGTTGTCCCCCCTCCCCACTTGTTCAAAGTAATGAGATTCCATATTTCAACCGGCTTGACAGATGGATTGGAAATTAAAAGCCTTAGATAAGTAATGCCTTTTTGATGTTGGAATGTGAATAACTCACACGGGCTGATTGATTTCAAAACTCTTGTGACAAAGTGCACATGCTGTACAGGGGACAACATGCCCATACTACTATATGTCACACATTAGTTAATGTGAGGGGGTCCTTCTGAAAGAGCACACTTTCGAGGAAGCCTTATTCTCATTTATTGCAATGCAATGCATTAGAACAGTATAGGGTCGATATTTACAGGGGCGACTGTTGCCAAACGAAAAGGAGAGGCAATGCATTATGTAGGAGTGGGCGTTCCTCCTCAGGCATAAATTCAGACTGCGTACAATTGGATTTCAGATCTTTTGCTGTATTTTGACCGCTTTATATGGTGCAAAACACCAGCAAAATCATCCTGATGCCAATATCAGGAAAGTATTTTGAACAACTCAATTGTCCCAAAACTTGACCATTCCTCTGTAAGTGCATTTCCTCTCTTTACATCTGCTGCAGTGATCGGTGCAGATTCTGTAAAGGAAATCAATGAAGGGTAATGGCTTTAACTCACTTACTTTAAATTTACCTCAACGACATTCTTCATGAAAGCCATTAAAGCTCCCATTATTTCATGCATTTAGTGTGCAGTATTCATCTGAGCTATGCACATTATATCATTTCTGCATATGACCTTTGCTTGCGGCGACATTCTGTTCCTGTTCTCCACAGAAACACCAGAGCAGCTACACTGCACTTTCATTACATCAGCACCTGCATTCAATTTGTGAGAACAGACAGCTGTCTATTGGTTTGGAGGAGACAGAGTGAGAATATCGAACCGCTCTCATCCGCGTGAAGAGACAACACCGCCGACATAACAGTGATTCATCAAAAAAAGTGCTTGACGAGCAGAGTCTTCTCTCCAGTGCTCTCTATTTTTCCATCAAACATTTCAAAAAGTAATGCAGCCATATGAGGCAGAGGTGTGCAGGTATCTGAATGAATGGTGTCAATGGTAATCCATGCTGTCACCTGCTGCTGAAAGACAGAATTTTAAACATGGGACTGAGTGATTGATTATGTCAATATGTTTTCTAGAGGTCATATTGATTGGGGTTGGAAGAGGTAAACTTGTATTTTTTATTACACGACCAAACGGACAAAGCACGTGTAGAATATATAAACTGATGGAAAGTTTATGAATGAAGTGGTATTTAGCGCAGTATTTATACACAACTTTTTGGCATGTTAGACGACAGGTTGGAGGGTAATCTCACAGTTATTAATTTAATTTCAGCCACTGATTTTTTTTCTTCCTTGCTTCGTTTCCCTATTTGAAAGAAATGGGAAGCTGAAAAACCAGTTAGTCGATATGACTGATGTTAGAGCAGTCATCCTCATTAGATCCACAGGTGTGTAATGCCGTCACCCTCCATGTTTCCTGGCTTTTTTCTGTTTTGAGTGAAGAAACTATAGCTCGCCTGCTTACAGTTGAAAACAATGCAAACCACAATACACCACTCTCAAAAAAAGATATATACAAGACTATAAGTCCTGTGCCCCACCCCCCAAAAAATGAGCACAAATAATCCATCACACAAACAAATATGAACAAATGAATAAATAAAGACTGATTCTGGGAGCTGCCTGCCACACTTAACTCTTCTTCGTGTCTCAGAGAAACAGTGGGCACTCTCATTAGGCACGGGGACGACATCTAGTTATTCATTATCCGCTCCATGCAAAGCCCTGCTATTAAAACTCTAAAAGCCATTAGAGAAATCCATAATGAACCCCACCAGCAGCAGGTGCGCATGGGGAGGCTGGCTCTCGGAGATGACACAAACAACACTGCTACATGACAGTTTGGGACTCTGTTGCCCATTAGCACCATCGGCACTACCATTCTTGTGTAGTTTAATGCCGGGTGGTTTTAAGTGGCTGCTGGCTGGTTTTCGACCAGCTCACTTCATTTGACATGCACTGCAAGTCAGCGACGCGCTGGTTGCTGGCCTGGCGCGGAGGTGTTAGTCAAATGCGGTGTGACAGTATTGACTGCGGCCTGTTTACTGAAAGGAGTTCTGAACAGGATCAGCTAAACATACATTATGGTGGATCAATACTGGCTGAAGAAGTGAGCAATGGGCTTAATATTAGTCTGGTTTCACTACCAGCCGCCACTTGGCCATTTAAGATTTCCCTTCCTGCAGAATGTTCCCCATCTCCGTCGCATGGTCCAATAACTGCTGGAGGGAGAGTTATTCTTCTGTGGTACCACAGATTGATCTGGTGTGAATCAGATCTGAGGCTAAATAAGCAAACATCCAGAGACCAGCCAGTAGAAAAATGGAAAGACAGCAAATGCAAAACAGAGAGCAGGAGGAAGAGAGAGAGAGAGAGAAATGCATATTTGGTCTCCTGGGTCTTGGCTCCCCATCATTATAACCTTAGTCATACTTCATACTTCCTTCCCTTTTATCTTTGACACACTCCATCTGTTTCTCATTGTGTGAAACCCCAATATAAATACAGCACCAGGCCTGTGTAGCGCACAGGGCACTTTGCGTTTAAGGTACAGCCCTAGTACATGATATTAAGTGCAATATATTCTCTGAGAAGCCACAGATTACAGTACAAGTCAAGAAAACCAAGAAAGTCAATGAATGAAAGTCAGCAGATATACATTTGGTTCATACAATATATACTGCCCCTTAAATCCACACACAAACTGAATGACAGACAGACACCACAGGTAACTCCCCAGTCTGCAAGCCTTCCATGTCAGAACACAATGGTCACATTGACCTCCAGGGAGAGCACGGTTCAACACCAGCTGACCCCTAAATTCCCCATCAAACACAAAAGCAAAACAAGTGTGCTCATGCAGGGGGTCACAGTTTATGACAAGAACCGCCCTGCCTTTAGCCCGCTCGACCTGCAAGGTGTGTGGGTGGATGGAGGACCGATCCGTGGGGAGAGGGCCCTAGAAATGAAGTATGTCCTGGGCGGCTGCGATTGCCCCACCGTGGTGTACCTTATCTGTACCTCATCCCTTCTTCCAGGGAATGCAACCGTGAAGTCAATCAGCACAACACCAGGGCATCAATCACCCAGGATCCCTTTGGGGTGACCTGCTTGCTCCTGGAAAGCATACAGAGTTAAAAAAAAAAATGCATTTTTTTCCCAAAAAGGGCAGTGAGTATGGGGTACGTTTGTTTCAGCCCATTTCTATCATAGAGCTACACAATGCAAGGTATCAATGCCTTACATTTATCAGTTTGGCATACTTTCTTTTAATCTCAGGGGTTTTCATATTATATTCTTTGATTAAAATGGTTTCGAGGAAAGAGTAACAACGATACATTCTGTCCAGATCCTCATATCTTCCTATTCACATTGTGCTAAAGGAGAGAAAACCAGTTTTTCCCCTCGCGATTATCTCACATGCAGTTTTGCATCCACCTCCAAACAAATCTCCTGCTCCAAAGGGCCCTGGCCCCATTAATAATTCCCTCTCTAATCTCCTCCTTCCATCTGATCAGGTCTTTTCTTCACAGCCGCTCTCCATTTCTCACCTGCCCAGAAACTCCATCAACACCTCCTCCTCTCCCTCTGTGCAGGGTTCACCGCTTTTGATGTCCCGTTGTTAGCTTAAAATGAGCTTTAACAACTGTATAATCTGAAATAACATTGCCTTAGCGAATTCCTGGAAGGAGAGGAAGAGAAGACGGAGGGGAAGAAAGAGTGTGTTCTGAGCTAATGGATGTTCCCTGGATGTGTAATGTAATAATTTTGGTGAAAAGGAGTGGGAGAGTATAGAGGGGAAGGGGGAAAGAGATGAAATGGATGGACGAGTAAGGGAATAGATGAATAGAGGTTAGGCCGAGAGGCGGCATGTGAAAGAGTGAGAAAGGAAAGAAGGGGAAAGCAGATGGAGCCAGAAAGAGGTTGGGCTGATTTAATCAACTTGCAGGGCTTGTGGTTGCTCCTCTCAGACCACTCTGACAGGCAGAGGGGATTTGGCACACTGATCAAAATTATAATCTCTTACCCTCCTTACATCACATTGGCAGATGGTGAGCGGTGTACATGCGGCTGCTCACTGGAGTTCTTCCTGCCAATGTCGGCATTTAATATGTGATAATAGTTGATGATCTGTTGAAGGAAAGTGCTCGACTTGGCCCCGACTTTGAGGCCATGGCGCAACTTTATTCGTGGTCTTTCACCCTGAATTTATTACCCGCACAGTATGAAAGAGACCACTTTAAAATATTCTATATCTGAATTGTTGATGTCTCTGTGAGCGCATACGCTTGGCTGGAACTTCGTCTGATGTTTAATTCATAATCATTATGCAACTCAGCACTGGACTAGCCTTTGCTCGACCTCAGTAATCTTTGAGGATTTCATTATTAGAGATAGCAATCTCCAATGCTGCGTAGGAAAGAAAGGACTGCTTCTAATTCACTCTACCATGACTCATCATTACACTCTAGTGCATCAGCAAGTAGCTGCACCACCTCCTTGCTGTCCTCATCACGACTAATTCCCCATTTCCTTCTTCCCTTTACCTTGCATTAAGTAGCTCAGCCCTCCTCTCTCTCCCCATTCAGACCTTTGGTGTTGGATGTCACTAACAGCACTTACTGGTCCTGCAATACAGCAAAGAAGCCTGCAGCTGCCTGGCCGCCAGTCCCTGGTGTGGTCAGAGTAGGAGGCCTATTGTGGCCAAGTCATTGATCGAGAGGAGTAATGGATCTGGCTTAGGCTGATAATGCATGATGTAATTGTCAGAGGAGTTTAATTATATGCTTATTACATGAGGCACTGAATGTTCACGCTCCCTCCCCATTTACTGCACACTCTCCGTGAAGGCCATATGGAAGAAAAAAACATGTGAGGGGAAGATTTAAGGTCTGAAGTGGTGCATGTACTTCCATTTAAGCCTGTGGATGGAGATTAAATTGTTAATCTATGATAACCACAACAACAATAATAATTACAAAAACAACAATAATCAAAGACTTTGTATTTGTTCATTAAAACCTAATGTATATGTGGTTTGAGATGCCATATACTGCAGCTTGACATTGAGAGGGGTTTGAGGGTCCCAGTTAATCTAAAATTTCTATCATGGCATGCAGCCCTTCCATCCCTCCATCCCCTCATCCCTCCAGGCCATGCTGAACCGTAATGGTGGCCTCATCGCATGTCTGAGTGCATACGCTACACTGAGCAATGCTTTTCAATTACCTGCGCTGGAGCCCCAGATGAAAATACATAGCACATATTTCTGAGGTAAAATGCTTAGGTCAGACGCACTGAGAAATAAAGTATACCTTATGTCATTTAATTTGACAGTTGTCCTTTCCTAGCTATTGCATAGAGGTCGTCACATGTGCAGTTGTGGCAGTGTGGTTGTGTACGGTTGCTTGTGCCATCAATGCAGATGTGTTTATGAAGTTATTCATGCTGGGATTTAGCTTTGAAGCAAAAAAAAAATATGAACAAAACAGTATGAATGTTTCCATATTCAATATCCCAACTACATTATTCACCCATCAGCAGGAAAAGCAAACAGCATAGCCCTTATCACTTCATCATCCCCTCTGTGAGAAAACCACAGGCTTTAGGTATCTATATCCTCAACAAGTAACACATGAAGCGCACAACCCAGTCATTAGCAGCAAAGATGTGAATGTTTACAACTTCCTGTGTGACTTTTGAGGCCAGCGAGATACTCAAGAGGAAGAAATTAATGTAGCATGCCAGACAGGAAGAAAACCCAAACAGACGGATTCAGGGAGGAGTACAAGACAAAGTGCAAGACAAACTTAATTAATTAGATATAAAATGAGAATTTTTCCACATACTGCACAGTCTATGAGTTATTGCAGTATGCCAGATCAACAGCAAATCCCCACAGGCCTCACTGGACCACAGCTTACTTCACCGTTTACAGTTTCATCCCAAATTACCCCCACTGATTCATAATAAGAGACACAGAAATGTGTCAGCTCTGCACTAAGTTGTGCCCGGCAACGCCAAGGCTGGTTTTACGTGGGGTTGAGACCGCAAAATAAATCCCATTAATCATGTTTTTTGGGGGGGCAGAAGGAAGAAAGAGAAGGGAGGGAGGAAGAGGAGGGGAGGGCTTGGAAATCTCCTGGTGTACGCCTATGTCGGAGGCTGCATTAATGAGCTTCAAGTAGGGAACAGAGGCTGAGGCCAGGTCTGTAATGGTGTCCGCCTGGAATAGGCAGGGTTTTGTGTGTGTGTGTGTGTGTGTGTGTGTGTGTGTACGCTGCAGAGAGAGAGTTAGAATACATGGGGTTGTTTGTTAAGGGGTGAAACAGGACACCTCTGATCTCTCACACACAAATCATAAAAGATCACTGGCTCCGACTGCCACAGCCCGCTCTATGCATGTGCCTCCCTACACACATCCAGCTGGGCTGACTTTGCTGTTTATGAAGTTGGCAGACACCCAGCTATGCAGATATGCATTTTCTGTTTCTGATATGGAATCACAGGGGCTCTTAAACACTTGAACACAGATTCGCCTGATTGCACATACGAAACTTTGGGACAAATACAGACAGGAAACATCTGAACTGAAACCTAACATCAAGTCGCCTTGTGAACATTAGTTTAGAGGTAACACTCTGGCCCTATTTGCAGCATTTAGCAATTAGGAAGAAATGCTCAGATCAAATATGGAACAACAAACACTAGCAGTTATCTTTTTATAATCTCATGTATGGAAATGAGTGTTTGATTTTCTCCTCATGCAAATGAGATTTTCAATTAACTAAAAAAAAAAAAAAATCTGGGGCTTGGCAGAGCATTGCGCACTTGTCTATTGTGTCCTCCCTACACCGAAATAAATTATGAATACCTAAATAGCATTTCACATTTGAGATAATTATGGTGCTGGGAGAGGGAGAGTGAGAGAGAGAGAGGGAGCATCCTTTAACATGCAAATAAAACACACCACTTTGTTTTCTCTTGCAAAGATCAATCATAATTGGGCAGGTACACACAATCACAGGGGTAATTTGATGACCCATTTCATTTTTGGATCACGCAGCTCTCCCATGTGTGCTGCTCTGTGTGTGCTCTGCATTCGCCGACTTCACTAAAAGTATAAAAAAAGTCTGATTATCAAAGTCTCTCAGTGCGCACAAGGCGCATTTGATTTTGCTTGCTTGTTCACTACTTCAATAGAAGATACCCCTAACTTTTTTTATTTCTCTCTCTCTCTGCTATTGATTCACACGCTGGGCTCTCTGGCTCCACTTGGAAGTCTGTCTCCTTTTCAAATGGCAGAGAAATAATTGAATGGAAATGCACTCTGATCTCTAGTCATTCTGAAATCCTTATCACAGTGTCTGAGTTCAAAAGATAAGAGGTTACGCTGCAGAGCAACTCCTTATACACTGCTAATGAATGCCCCGACAGCAAAATTGGTGAATGAGGCACCAGACAAGTCATTAACAATGAATAGTGTCCACATATAGAGAACCAGTGTACAGTGCATTGCATAAACACACAGAGAATACTCTATGTAAATATGAAGGCCCACTGACACACACACACACACAAACAGTTCATATTCCATGATTGCCAAGCCAATTAGGCTGCACAAGGGTTGACATAAACATTACAGAGCCTTGGCTTTGTCCTCCCTTAGGGCTGATGGGGTGTGAGTCGGGCCCAGTCTTGTGTAAGTTCCCTCCCTTGCCTCTTTCACACTCCCTGTGGGCTTTGTGAACAGAGTCGGTGTCTCTAATGTAATCTTGTGGACTCTGGGGGGAAGAGGCCGAGGCGCTTAAAAAGAGAAGAGATGAGAAGAGGTCATTCAAAGTCATGTCTGAGAGGGGATTTAAAGACTACAACGACCAAAGGATCACAAAGAGATGACTAGCTGAACCATACTGTATGTCACCTTAGAGCACAGCGTATGCCCGTCAACATCTTGTACTTTGGCAAAGAATCTCAGGGTGGCGTCTCTGTAGCTTTAAAAGAGCTCAAAGCCACACCAGCAGGTGAAAAGATGACAGAACAAGTGCTGAAGTCACAGTCAGAGTTTTTACTGTACAGCCGTTCTCTGTCCACCTCACCGAGTCAAACACTTAGAGCGATATGAGTGTTTGTGTGTACACAGCGTGCACTGCAAAACGAAGAGAGCTGAGATTGATGGGAACACCTCTGAGAGCTGCTGGGTGTGTTTACCAGTGGATTTTCACTGTACCAGAGGCTAATTCTGCAGGCCTCTATACACTCACAAGTATCAATCTTCTCTGACCTGGCCTAGAGCTGCATCCTCCCAGAGGAAGTAACTCTCTCCTTCCTTCTCCCTCTCTTTCCACATCACTTCCCCCTCCTTCCCTTAACCCTTTCCCTCGCAGCACCTCTTCTTTTTCTCCACTCTCCCGTTTCCTTTGACTCACTCTCCTTCATTTTGCCCTCACTCTTCCTCTCCCCTTTTGCCTCCCATCTCTCTTCCTCTATCTGACCTCATCCCTCCACTAAATCTCCCTCCTGTCAAGTGATGCACCAGGAACGCGGAAGTTGTGAACTTGTGAGGAGTGAGATCAATAAAGCAAGGACAGGCAGAGCGATCTACCCAGAGACAATGCATTTTGTGCCGAGGATGGGCACCGCGGGCCATAAATCCCACCATCTGGGCCTGTCTGCTGGGCAGAGAGCGACAGTCACCATCATCATCGGCGTCCTCATCGGGAGGGAGCAACCGAGTCACTGTAAACAGTTACGTCAGCCGTCCCATCACTGCCAGCCGAGCAGATAAATCCATATTAGCAGGAGTGATGAAAGAGACTTTGATGCATGTTCATGATGGAGTTGCGCCAATGAAATATGAGTGGGCTGTGTCATATATGTCATGACAACATACTGAAGATGGGTTTTCATATAAGGGAGATGCACAGGCAGGCTGGGATGAGCCTTCCATAAGCTGTTGATGATAAGTGTGATTGGCGATGGAGCGGAAGCATAATCTGCAACCTCTGAGAACTTGAGCGCATCTTTGACCTTTTATATGACTCTCTGTAATGATCCATGTTATTGTAGATGCATGCTGATCTACTGACAGATGACAGATATTTAAATCTAAATCACAATATACAGACACACACATACACAGTGTTGTAACAATTTGCAAAGAAAAATACATAAATGAAATGACACTAACTGGAGCAACTTTTTTTTTTTAGAGGGAGAGTGCATGTGTTTGGGTGCATGTGTGAGTTAAAAAGAACCCATACAAAATATTTTATTTATATTCCATACATAAATAGTAGGCTGTTTGGTCCCATCCCAGCAGTCTTCATATTTCCTGGTGACATTATCAGCTGTCGCCATCGTGCGCAGAGCGGGAAATAAATTGCATTTTTGCCGTTGGTTCTGTGGCTGCAGACGGCAGGAGGAGCATTATAATATAAAACATGAATAAACAAAATCACTCATGAGCAAATGTGCAGGAGCATGGGGAGGTAATCTCCTTTAGGCATGGTCCTTGAAATTAACTCAAAGAATCTGCACATGAAACGTGTTAAGAAGATTAATCAAATATTTCTCCTCCCCTCCATCGCTCCCCCCCCAACCAACCAACTCCTGCTTCCATTCAAAGTTTTTTTCCCCTCTCTTTTTTTATTCAAACATTATGGTAATTACTTATTATTGTGCTTACTTGAGGAAGATTGCTTGGCCACAGGTGAATTGGAGTGAAGCAAAGGATAACGCTGTATGTGTGAAATTGTCATATCTGTTTTCTAATGTGGCTTAGGGCAGGCATGAGTGTGCCAAATATGAAAGATGTGCATGGCAGAGAAGGCGCTGTAAGGTGTGCACAGGGGCAGTGAAGAGAGCAAGTAAACTATTGGCAGATAATATTTTCAAAATAAAGTGTCTTGAATCCCCACACGGTCATACATCAATTACAGGACGTGATGCGTGCGGCGTTCAGGAGCTGCAGTTAGAGAATACAGGATCAGATGCCACTCATGTAGAATGGCTGTCAGACATGAGCTCAGGTAAATCACTCATCTGTCCGTGTAATCATGCAAATTTGCATTATCCCTCACGCCCCGCAGCTCTTGATGCTCATTTATGCATGTTTTCTTTGTACCTCATCGCTCGCATCATGTTGGACAAACGCTGTTTAAAACATAACACTCTTTTTTGCGACACTATCAGGGGGATATCAGTCTGCTGGTCTGAGATCTCAACAACCGGATGGATTGCCCTGAAAGTTGGTGCAGACATTCATCCCCAGAGGACGACCCCTAGACAGATTTTGTGACTTTTCATGTAGCGCCACCAACTGGTCGAAATTGCCACCCTTTCCAATAATGCAGTTGATGACGTACTACTTATGATAATTACAGAATTCCATATATCATTTGCAGTACTTTGACATTAAGACTGTTTGCCATATGAGCAGGTTTTTCATTCATCGGGTGTGTAATAGAATAGAATAGAATAGAATAGAATTACTTTATTGATCCCAACTTGGGAAATTACTGTGTAGCAGCAGCAAGAAATACAATCACAATACAAATAAGAAGATATATAAAAAAAAAATAACAGAAAAATAGAAAATATTGCTATTTACAATTAAATTAAATTATAATACAGAAGAGCAGTATTGAAAATCTAAAATAAAAATGTATAACCTGATAAATAATTATGGTTCGTGATGATAGTCAATGTGCAAATAGACAGTCGGGTGTAGTCGGTGTGTAGTCGGGTGTAATGAGTGGGGTCTTGTATATATACAGAGTAGCTTACAATACTTCATTACAATTACACATTACAATAATATCATACTTCTTCTCCACAGTTCTTTGTTATTTATACTTATATTTCTACCTCATCCGTTGCACTCACAAGTGTGCACTCTGCACTTTACATACTAGCAGTCACACCCTGCCACAGATTGCCTAGACTGAATAGTTTTGTAATAGTTGCCTTAGTAGTAGTCCATTTTCTACCACTTATCCTCATAGAGTCGTGAGGGGCTGGAGCCTATCCCAGCTGTCTTAGGGTGAAAGGCAGGGTACTCCCTGGACAAGTCTCCAGTTCATCACAGGACTCAGAGACAGACAACCACTCACACTGACATTCACACCTACGGTCAATTTAAATTAGCCAGTTAACCTAATCCCCATGCATGTTTTTGGATGGTGGGAGGAAGCCGGAGTACCCAGAGAGAACCCACGCAGACACGGGGAGAACATGCAAACTCCACACAGAAAGGCCCCAGGCCGGGAATCGAACCCGGTACCTTCTTGCTGTGAGTCGACAGTGCTAACCACTACAGCACCGTGCCGCCTATTTTAACATTAGTTTTATTAGTTAATTTTTTTTTTAATATAATTTTAAGTAAGCATGCACTCACCTGTGAATCAATCTATGTCAAAATTAAATAAATACAATGAACACCAAAAATAAAAACACCACAAATATGCAATGTTAGCGAGAGCTATGACTAAAAGTGGGGAAATCCATCTAAAAGGAGCAGCCAGTGTGACAAAACAAGCGTCTGTGGCCTTCAGTTTCATACACAATCTAGGCACAGTGACAGGATTTTGAGAGGGAAAGTCACACTCAGACCTTGGAATATGTTATGTGACGGTTTCAGCAGAGAGTATGGATATTGGTATGGATATAGGGGAGATGGAAGGAGTTTGTGAGCATCCCCAGTGACCAGAATGGGTGCATGGCTGATCAGTCTGTGGCCTGGCCTGGCCCATGATGACTGATGAGTTGGCGGTGGACCTTGGAGGTTTGGGTGATAGCCTTTCAGTGAGTGATTCACGGGGAGCGCCCTGTGCACTGACATCCTCTTGCACTGTGATTGAGTTCACAATCCTGTGCTATTCCTCCCAAGTATATATGGCTCCCAAATAAAAAAAATGGCAGAATCATGAGATCCCAGCTGTAATACAGTAGCTGCAACAGTGTGGGATACATTGCAGATAAGATTATCTATAAATGTGTTTCTTTATCTATTTTATATTACTTTGTCTGATCGTACTTCTGCATACGTATAAATGTGGCAGGGTTAGTTAGTGATAGTATCAACAGTGAGGTGGATGAGCTTTAGATCTTGTAGATTTTTAGCTTAGCGAAGCAAAAAGACTAAGAACAGGGAAATATCAGCCTTCCAATAGCTCTACAGCTCACAAATTATTTTTTTTAAATCTCATTATTTTACCTGTTAAAAAAACAAAAAAAACATAACAAGTTATGGTGTTGTGGAGTTATGTACCTAGAAGATGTGCACAAATCAAACAGCCTGTAAAACCACAAATTGTACTTTTTTGTACAAATTAATCAAAGACATACCACAGTGTAAACTAGTCTGTAATAATACATTATAATGTATTAGTTGGTTTATATTTTGTATTTATTAATTTAGCTGCATCTCCAAAGTAAATCATGCTGTCAAACAAACACAGTGGAGTAAAAAAATATGTTTGCTAACAAAATTTAGTGAAGCAGAAAGATAAAGTAGCATAAAATGGAAGTGCAAGTACCTCAAAAATGTGATTATAAAAGTACAGTACTTAACCTCTGCTTCCACTCTAGGCTAAGAGGATCTAAACTAACCATCTCCAGGCTGTGGCTTAATATTAAATGCACAGTGTTATTGTTCTTTTCATATAATTCTAATTGAGAAAACAAATAATAATTTGCACTGAATGTAAAAGACAGATAAAGCCTTGCTTATCCTTTGAACAGTTGGTGCTTGATTGTCCTCTGACTCCTTCACTGTTGACCTAAGCCCGGCTGATATCACCTTGTTATCACTCTCATCGTCACCCTCTCCTTCCACCACCTACTTCTCCCTGTGTTATATTAATAATGGGTGAACTCATTGAATTGCTCTGGTTCACAGACAGGCTCTCCATCTTTTCTCGCACACAGACCTCTGCAGAGCATTTGATATCATGTAAAAAGAGGATTTGCAAATAACTCCATAATCTCCAACAGCCAGTAAAAAGGTGACGTAATTGTTGCTGTTAGTGAGGCAATATGGAGGTGAGTCATTCCTCAGTGAGAATGGGGTCTTAGCCAAAGTCTTTAAGAAGATAAGCCTGTTTGGGCTAATGAATGGGCAGATTTGAAGATGTCATCTGAGATTTCTCTTCCTCATGTAAATGGCAACAGGACATACTGAGGTAGGGCACACAAGTGTACCTGCATAAAACCATTAGAGTCAATAAAGGAATTAGAGAATATACTGTTTTCCAATTCAGATTACATAGAATCTCATTACAATCCACAAGCAATATTATTATGAACACACCAGGCACATAAAACTGTCTTTGATGTGGGCAATAAAGACTTCCGGCGTGCATGACTATCCAGTCGCGGTTGTACTAAAATCAAAGCATCGCTATCAGCACAGCAACATTTGTTTTTCACTGTTGGTCCATTATTAAGGGTGAAATTAGTTGTGCTTGAAATGAGTGAGAGCTGCATACTGAACTCCTCATAATGCTGGATCTGTGGACACAGATAGGGATCGGGGGAGAGGAGAACGCACCGTCTGTCCAGGCCTCAGATGTTCAATGTGAGAGCTGCTCGTCTTATCAGTCCCCTGAAATGGCCTTCTAATTGGGGACATGTTTCTATGAAATGTGTATAAATTGATGGTAATTGCTTTTGTATGCATGGAAATGCTAATTTTCCTTCCATAATGGCTATCAAGAGAAACATACAAACTAGTTCAGTGGGTTCCTGTATCATGGACGAGAGAACAATAAATAAATGCAGGCCATGTGCACAGTCCTAATGTAAAGCAAATGCAAATTTGAAATGGTACTAGTATATCTCATCCTTTCGAGTGCTCCTATGGTAATTACGGACTAAAACGTACACGACTGCAGCCTCCCCAGCTTGTGTGTTTTCTCCAGGGAATAGAACGTGGACATGAAATGCGGCATCAGGACACTTTTTCTGAGGCAATGCACCCACTTGAGATGCTGACTGCCTGTGATAACTCCTGGGTTCAACGTCCCATAGGCAGAGCTTTGGAATAATCCATTCTCCATACAGATTTCTCCCACGGAAGCTGCTTTATCCCATTATCACAGGCATTATACAAATGTACACCGCTGTAATCCACACACTTAGAGCCCAATGCTTTCGGAAGCAGCCATGTTGTTGGTGACAAACAGCTTCTGATGTGCTATATGGCACATATAGAGTCAGCACATGCACTGGAGATACTGTAGGCTGTGCTCACAACAATGTTCAAATCAAAGTTTGTTTGTGTGTGTACACGTGTTGGTGCAAATGAGTGTACAGAGCAGACTATTTTCTGAGGGAGTTGTTGCGTGTAGAAAACTTGGTCTCAGCCGTATGGGGGTGTTTAACATATCCAAGGTCTCCAGCAGAGACATACAGAGACACAAGCGGGTCACGGGGGATGCTGATAGCTCTGTGAACTCAGCAGGTGGTTGAGCGCAATACGTGATAACTAGATGTTCTCGATGACAACAGTGGTGGAGCTGGTCTGTCCCTAATGTACTGTATTTGCCTAATAACACAGCAGGCAGCAGAGGTCTGGGTGTGATGAGAAACCCCCATCACAAACACAAGACATACAGACATGCCCCATATACCCTCTAGGCCATGCGACCCATGAAGGACAAAAGATAAGAAAAAAAAAATCCATGAGTGTCTTTACATCAAAGAAGAAAAAAAGGTCCAGCTAATTATATTTTTCTCAGCTGCTCTTAATTGGGGAAATTGGTGCATACCAGATAGGCTTTGGCAGTGCCTTGCAAACGTTATTGCTGGTGATGCTTGCCAACTGATGGTTGAGATTTATGCTTCATTGGCTTGTGCAGCGCTGGGAGAGACATCATCCACCGGCAGATGTGTACCGCTCACCAGTCTGCCACCTCCGTAAATTGACATCTGCATGTAAGAGAATGGCAGTGGCACCAGTCTGTGCCATGTTTCTGGGAAATAAGGCAGAGAATAAGCAGAGCACATCCTGAGAGGACTGCATCAGCCGTCTCTCTAATGCCTGTCAGTGCTCTGGCATTAATGGAACATATTATGCCTCAAATTATGGAATCATATACAGCAGCTGTTGATCCAATTTGGATGTGGTGCTACAGCTAAAACAAGTCCCTCCAGGGAAGAACGTCTAGTTTTGGCTTATATGGCAGGATTCTGATCTCTTCGGCTGGCGGCCGCGGTGCATTTCATGACTCCATGCAAAAATCCTCCATTACTTTAGAAAAGATAAAGACATGCCTCTGAGGATGGAAGAGCAGAACTAACTACAATGGGATGATCAATAGAACAATGCAATCCACAAAGGCCTCTGAACAAGCCACTACATCCCAGTGATTAAATCCATACAAGTGCATCCTGTTATTGGTTCAAATCTTGGGCTATTGGATTCATTCAGTCGTAAAACAAACTGTCACAGAGTTGGCTGATGACTTAATATTTCTTTTCCTTTTTGCAATAAATTGTATTTTTCCCTGGGTTTTAAGTCTCCTGTAAATACATTTACCACATATGCACATTATTACACAATATAGACTTTAAAAGCAGTTGCAGAAAACATGTTTTTTTTTACTTCCCATATCTTGAATTATTGCATACACACTGGACAAAATTAACTTCCACGTTCAACTGGGATTAAGCACAGCCACCGTAACTAATCAGATTTCTATGAGAGAGAGAATTCATCGAGATTTACTATGGACTCCCCTCCATTTGGGGTTAATGAGTGTCTTTCCGCAGCCTCCTCATAGCTATTTCATACCTCGGGGATTTGAATAATTCCCATTGATAGTTTCAAAATCTCAAATGAGACAGGATTAATCAAAAGCAGAGAAAGTAAAGCTGATGAGGATGAAGCAGCGCGTGAGGATGAGGATGTCAAAATCAGGAGGAAGGTGACTAGTTAAACACAGTGGGCAACATATTCGTGTCATTTTAATGGGCAGTGGGGGGGTGTGACTAAAGCAGTGTGAGTAGCTTCATAATGATATTTAGGGCTCAATGTGTGCTTCCTTTTAATCAAAAGGACATTTCTACGTACTGTAGCTGTCATTTTTAATAAAAAGTGAATATAGCCCATAGTATCACACCTTCTTTTATTTCTGACGATTTGGTAAGGTTCAAATATGGGCTATTCATAATAATGGTACTTAACTGCAGATAGGCTGTTCTACAAGTCCTTTGTCCAAGTAGTAATGTTCAGTATGTTAAAGAGCTTCAAGTTTTAGCAGCATGTGGTATGAAAGTTACATTTTCTATTAAACAAAATGACAAAAAAAGTTTATCAATGGAATAACATATACAAACAAAAAACATCAAGTGAAATAAGTTGTACCTGCGAGCACTTTGTTTGCACTTTGTTCTTGGTAAGGATATGTTTTCAATTGTCTCCCCATAACCATTCATTCACCTTAGGCAAGTCAGTTTCATTATTCACAGCAGGGCCGTCGACAAGCATGTAGAACTTGAGCGCTTGCAGGGTGGTAGCCCTATGTGGTATATGGGCATTGGTATTTAAGTTCTCTGGGATAAATCATTTACGTCAATTCAGTTACTGATGAGGCATGAATACATATGGCGAATTCTGTTCAGACGTGATTTATTTTAATTGTCACACTGGGACCTGCTATTACACCGCTGCAGAATGGGTCACTGCATTAGAAAATTAAAGCAGAGGCTCTAATTTGAAATCTATTTGTAAATTCTGGCCTGTGGGATAAAGATGTGCTGAGCGCATATAAATGCCCTCCCAGAGTGGCGTGAACTTCCTCTAAACTGGCGAACGGTCACCTGGGTGCGTCGCCGCCTCGCCACTATGCTCAGTCTGGGAGAACTCAAATTAAGCTGCAGCAAAGGCACACGTCTTACATGAATGAGCATACGTGTGCGGCAGCTGGAGGTGCGGTGTGGGGTCAACAAGTGTGTTGCATGCCGGAGGCTGCTTATGTTCTGGATTTCGTGGGCTCCATTTCCACGGCTCATTTAATACTTTGCCTAATCCACTTTTGGGGAAGTATGAGTGGAAGTTGTGACTAGCAGTTGCAGTTATAGTGATCCTTACACAACTTGGGATTTACACTATTAAAGTTGTCAAACTACTTTGTAATCATATTATGATCTGCTTACTGTTTGTCCATTTATAGGTAGACAGAGCAGAGAAAAATGTGTCTGACCTTCTGACTGTGTATTTTGAGAGTGTTCCCAAAAGGTGTGACATGGCATATCAACTGGCAGACAGGCCAGGACCCCAAAAACCCTGTCTGACAGGTTAGAGAGCACAGAGTTGTTTGGAAAACTGCTCTTCCACATGGCCTTTAGTCTTTTGTTGTCATCAGTGTCTTCCCTGCTTTGATGTTTTCTACAGTTTGGGAACACATTGTTCCAGACTCACTGTGCTTGCTTTAAGGGAGAAACAGAGGTCATGGTTCTGTTCAAGCTGTCTGGAAAATATGACATTTCTTCTTCACAGCCAACTTGCACCCTCACCATGTCTCGCATCTTTTGGCAGCATTGCTGCAAGAGCTAATGATGAAAGAGCAGATTTTAATCTGTATGCAACTCAGATTGGCAATAATACACCGAGAACCAACAGACCTTTCAGGTTTGGTATGCAGAGGTGTGTACGATCACATTGTAATTACAGAACAAATCACAACACTGTTAATATCCTGTTACAACATGATGATTAAAGCTCCATTTAGTGAACTTTTGACATTTTAAAAAACAGTCTCTAATAAGACTCAACTCAGTCTGCAGCTCTTTGGCTTGTCTGCTGCCAGAGTAGAATACTGATATTTGACAATGATAAAAAAAAAATACTGATTACATTCAGGAAGGTGACTCTGAACCAAATTCCTGAGGCTCTTGGACTGTTGGCCAGTGTTAACACAAAATAACCCAAATTAAATCTATAGTTAGTAATCCTGTTCAGAAACACTTTTTGTTATTCTGGGTGAAATGGTCCTTCCATCCTGAGAGCAGTCAATACATGATGTGTTCAGAAAAAGGAATGAAAAGAATCAGACCTCTGTGGCTGCAGGACTGTAAAAACTCTGACCAATGGCAGAGAAAATGCAAAAATACCACTTGCAGCTTTACTTTTGACGACTCACCCTGTTAAACAGACAAAGAAAAGAAAGTCAAGGCTGAAAAAGTTGCAAAGAAACTCTGGAAAAAGGTAGCAGACAAACCAGAGTCAACATCGGTGCAGCTTTTGAGCGATGGAAACAACTGGGGAGAAGGTGTGGAGCTTAGGAGGGTTATACCGCTTTCACACACAAATTAGTGGGATTTTCTAACCCGGGTCGACACGGCTCAGATTGGCATTTGGGCTCTTTCACAGTGCCATCTGACACGGGTCTGACCTCCAGCTGTGAGAGCTGCTACCTGTTTTTCCTCCCTCGAATACGTCATCGTGTTGACAACATCATCATTCCAGATTTAAGTGCGCAGGAACACTGCGAGGTAAACAATGGACGGCACGGACATTAGTGAGTCACACATTAACGTTACTGTTTAGTGCATTGCATTTTGTCCCTTTTGCAAAGTGTACAAACCCAGCACAGTACTAATACTAATAACAGTACTAATGCATACTGCCATGATCAATAAAAAAGGTGTGTCAGATCGGTATATAAGCTGAATATAAACACGGTTGTGTAGTTCACATTGGGATTTCCTGATCGGTGGGATTTCCCGAGAATGATGTAGGGTTAAATCACATATGCGCTCCTATTAAAGATGATGTCACAACGCTTTTGATTTGTTTGACTAAATAAAATCTCTGTCCTTCAGAGATCAGTTTCTGGAGATCAACAGATAGACTGATCTTATAAGTGATCAGCTCTGCAGCTCTGGATCTTCACACTGACAGACTGACAGGCTGCTCAGTGACTAAAGCAGAACGCGACCCGGGTCGACATGGGTTTCGTTCATCTTGCTAGCTCTCCAGTATTACCGACTATACATTTAAGTGGTGTATTGTCCTATGATTTTCTTTTGGTTTGTAACAACACTGTGTCTTCATGATCTTTTTCCCCAGTAGATTTAAACAAATAATTAATAATATTAATTGGCCTTAGTCTCTGACAGCAAAGTACTGATTTACAAGAATTCCCTTTCCATAATATGAAAGAATCAAAGAAATTACCATTATCCTCTATATACAGTAATATTATATGCAAAGTGAGCAGTGTATACTATCCTCAGTTGCAGCCTGTTTGACTTCAAATTTAGTGTTCTTCTCTCAATCATAATTTCTCAATATCATCTGCCTAAACACACACCTAAGGCCCCTACTACAGTATTTTTTTAACATTCATAAAAACAATAACAGCCTTATTCAAAATCATGTTTTATGTGCATAGTGAAAGATCATTTCTATCACAGAGAAAAAGTACAGTTCCCTTCATTCTGTGAGGACCTTGAATGTCATATTTTTTTAAATAGGCTGTTCTATTCTTTCGCTTCTAAAGCAGAAATCACTTGCTTCCAAATGGGCTTTTTTTTTGATAATGATCAATCATGAGCAGACTGAGCGGTGGGTCTGAAATAATGAGATCCTATTTCCCTTTCATTCTACCTTTGCCTTCCAATAGTAAAGTCAAGTTTAAGTAGAGCGAGAGGATGATAGATTAGTTGAGAGGGCTTCTGACAAGGAGATAAAGAGAAAAAGAAACCAAGGAACAGCAGCTGCTCCATCAAGCTTGCATGAAAGTGCTGCGTAATGTGCCCCCCTTTTGAAATGCTGTAGTACCTCCAGATCCCCCATCGACATCTTGGCAATAAGGGAAGAAGTACGAATGAGATCATGACAATTGTAAAAATTCCCTGGAATGTCATTCAAATCTAAAAATAAGATGCGAGGCAAATCAATTATCCAGTGTGTGGCCTACAAAACAGACTGTATGAAAGCGCGTGGCGCTTGAGAAACAGCGCTGAAGTAGGCATGTCAGGGCTTCAGAGGAATAGTAGGAGTGATGGGCATGTGAATGAGCGTGAATCTTTCAATTGACATTTCCTCATGCGTGCCTCGTCCCCTCATAAACTCATAAAGCAGCCAACAGAATGCCATCATTTACATACACAAACACATCTGATGCTTGGTTTGCTTGATGTCAAACACAGTATCAGCCAATCAAACCTCTCCCATGCCTGATGACATTAGTCGGTAAAGAGACTATCTGTGGAGACAGCCTTTCTAAATAATGCAAGTGTTATTTTCTGTAATTACTAACTTTTATTAAGTATAAATACAGTGATGAGTTTCAGTTTCCAGCTGTGCCATGCTGACAGACTCCGTGTTTGGCGTTGTGTTGGTGAGCGTTACGCTGACGCTAATGTTCTGCGACGGGTGGCTCACAGTAGCGCTAGTGTGATGGTGTGGGCAAGCATTTGCTATGGAAAGCACACGTTCGCCATATTCACCAGACATGTCACCTATCGAACACCTGGATAGGCGTGTCCATCAACGCATTCCAGCTCCTCAGAATGTCCACCAACTTCGAGTGGCTCTGCAGGAGGAATGGGACAACATCCCACAGGCCACAATCACCAACCTGGTGATATCCATGGTTGCCGGTGTACCACTCTAATGGTGGACACGAATTATTGAGGTTTGTGAACTTCGACCACCGACCCCCACTGTGTTCTTCCTATTCCGTCTTATTGCTTTAAAATTGATGCTAACACTTGCAAATTAAAGCCCCTTTGTGTATTTACACTTCTTTGTGACATAAAAATAACTATTTTTCTTCATGCAGTTATATTTTTGTTGAGGAAATATAATAATATAGAAAATTCATGCAGTAACTTTCTGTTTTACTGCACTGACTAGTCTGTCCATTAATCAGCTTACTGGTTTTTGTTTCAACAAATGGCCACAGTAAAAGTTTAAAATGTGGTACTGATTTGCAGTGCTAATAGTGATCTGCTTTAATGCAGCCCATCATCACTGTTCAACAGTTTCGCACATTACCACAACTGTAGTTGATGGCATTGAATATGTTCTAGAAAGTATTGTATAATATTAAATATGAGCTTTCTTTCTGGTGTCACAGACAATGGCATGGTGTGTGAATATGTGGTGACTTCTCTGGAAGTAACAGCCACGGTCCTAGAAAACTCTTATTGCATAATATTTGATAACATTTATTAAAACACATTTTGTTTTGAGCATTGTCTCCAAATGAAAAAAAAACAAAATCATGGCCATTCTTGAAACAAGAATTGAGAATTCATACCTATACCTTCTACTCCTTATTGGAATGAAAAACATTACTCCAACACCCATTTCTTGGGCTGAAAATAAGGTCTGAATCATGTGAATGAATGTGTTTTGGTTTTCAATGCTACAGTGGCTGCCACTTCTTTTCCACATTTCAAACCTTGTGATTACTTCTCAGACAGTGCATAACACAGACGTGTTATCTAGGTCGCGGATATCCCAAAATGGAAGCCATGTTGCCTGCATGATAATCAGTAATCCACTTTGCTCTGGCTCTGGCCTGGCCGCTGACCCCTGCTGACCTCTTTGGAATTGATTTTGCACTTGAACCCAAAGCAGATGATATCAGCGGAAAGTGAGAGACAGTGAGAGAAGGAGTGACAGAGGAGCAGAGGAGAAAACAAAAGACAAATGTATTGAAAGGAGGTATTTAGCCATAGGAAAGATAAATGGTCACAATGACTTACTTTGATAGAACATCTGTAGGAAAGCAGGCAAAATGACGAGGGCCTTGTGAAAAGCTTAATAGCCTAATTTCTCGCCCAGCCCAGCAGTAATATCTGTCCGACACTGACAGCTGATGAAAATGCACCAGGATTTGATTTTCTCCCAAGTGGAGAACAAGTTAAGGCCCATCTTGCGCTCTGGAAAGTCCCGGAGGCGATACGCTTTGTGTGTCTGTATGAGGAAAGACAGAAATTCTGGCCGTGACTGCTTCCTCCTCAGGGCTAATGACAAATTTAGTGATAATCGTCATGTTTTAATTGATGTTTCCGCACCACTGACTCAAACCACCGGTGGATTGCATCAGGGGGATGACAGATACGAGTAGTTTTGTATCTGCATGGCCCACAGTTCCCTTTATCGCATCGGCTCGTATCCGATCTGTCCAACGCTCAAGGCTTTAATGCACAGCGCAGGAAGCCTGCCTCTGGGACAGCTCAACCTGCTCACAGTCACTGCATGAGGTAGATGGAACATGCTGTCCCATCTCCATGCTGCCACTGTTGGACTGGATAAAAAGCAGAATTATACGTACAGCAAGCTGCTTGATTGCCCGGCAGCCCCCCCAGCGTGCTGCGCTATGGAGAGGACTAATGTATTTATAACCCTTCTCATATGTGCACTGGGAACAAATTAGAGACAAATGAGGCAGGATTCCTCCACTCGCCCCGGAAACCCATGAAATTAGGGCAGCATCGTTTACAACTAGTACCAGATCACAGCAGAAAACTAATGCAAAGTTAAATATGCTTGGAAAAGTGTCTATACAGTATATTGTGAAGTATTTTAAGTGTTGTACCATCACAAGCTGAACGTTTTGTATATGCTTTAAACTCAAGTGGTTAATGAGGACTTAACATGCGAAACATTTTTTGTTTCCATGCCTTTTTCTTATGAAGGCATTCCTTTGATGATCAAGCCATTGACTACACAAGAATATTTAAACTACACAAACAGGGTGTATTTTAATCTTGCCATCTTCCTGGCTTTTTAGCAACACATAAGGGATGCAACACAGAATGTTGCTTTGGTGTCTGCAGACTAAAAAAAGAAAAGGCAGCATAATTAAAAAAAAAAAAAGATTAAAAGAGGAGAAAACTTGCATATTCTGTCAGCTCAAATGGTCTTGTCACCTTTTCCTGTAACTCTTGGTTTCACTATCTTTGGTCTTTCTGAAATATACAAACATGTTCAATTCAATTCTGCAGATATCAGGACTGTCTGTTTTCCACTCAAATATCTCGCACAACAGGTGCACACTCATTTTTATTTATTTATTTGTTTGACCTTTATTTTACCAAGTAAGATCAGTTGAGAACAGCTTCTCATTTACAATGATGACCTGGCAAGAGGCCCCAGCAGTTAAAGCAAGAACAGATAAAAAGAAACACACACATGAATCAAGACACATGACAATGAGGACAGGACAAAGAGCTAGAAACAACACAGGTAACTGCTAGAAAACTATCATTTCAATCTATGCAACTGGAAGAGATCTCTATTTTTAAGACAATGCACATGTATACACAAGGTTGTTACCCAATTACAAGCGCAGAATACCTCTGGCTCTGAGTGTGTTGTCATAGTTCTGTTAGCTGTCTGCCAAAAGCACACAAAATTGTATGGAGTTTGGTGCAGCAATAAGCGAGATTAGCCATGGACAGACACAAAGATGAACACACACCACAGATCTCTGGTCTTGTCTCCTGGTGGAGGTAATTTATGATTTATGAGCATCCCATGATGTTATATGTTGAACATTTATATAGAATATAATAGAATATTTATTCTATTCTCCACTGAAAATGGGTCCATATCGAGACATCTAGGCTACTGTGAAAACACTTTTTTTCTACAATATACTGTGGTGGCTTCTGTGATAAATCTTTTGTCACTGGTTGTATTAAAAAGAACCCTCTTCAAAGTGACAGAGAATGTCAGATTTTCAATAGTTCACTTCCAGACACACGGTGTCTGCTCAGCAACAAACAACAAACTCTCTATATATGTAAATCAGATCAATAGGATATCCATACAAACGGCCTGCAGCTGTGTGTTGCCATCAAGCAGCTCACCTAATGTAATAAGGAACATCAATAGTTGATTTTCAAACCTAGTGGTGCAGAGAAAGAAAACGAGGATGATGAGATTAGCGCAGCGTGGCTCCAACGTCAAGCTCCATTTTATAAACAGTCACAATTAACGCAGACTGTCATTATACAGGGGACAATGAGATGAGTTGGAGAGAACAGATTAATAACTTCACTGCGTGAGTCAAACTCTGCTGCACCACCAAGACATGCTCATGTTTGTTTCTCAGAGTAAACACTGACATTTGGACGTTTGGATATGATAATTAATCATGATAAGTGTGCGGCAGCTTACACATCTACTGCACATTGCTCTTCAGACAGGTGTAATAATGCAGTTTGACAATCGCTCCGCACTATATGATGACACAGAATTAGCAGGTGAGCTCTGCAGCAAAAATGCCTCCATTAAAGGTACATCCTGGGCTTTGTTCCCTGAGGTGGATTAAGCCCAGACTCAGCTAATTATGTTTTTACTGGGAACAGACATGTTGTTGTTTTTTATAGAATTAGAAGCTAGGATGACATTCACATTCAGACACAATGTATTGAAACTGGAAAGCCTTTTACAACTCATTACATTTCTTGTGGTTGCAAGAAATTTATGGTATTTGCTTCATTTCATGTAATTAACTGCTGTTTACTTAAAATAGCATTGATGTTGGCACCTGATCATCTCAGTCCTTTGCCATATGCATATTACTTTTAGTCACATTTTAGAAACCTAGAGACATTTTATTATTAAATATTATGTCTTATAAACTACATGCTACAGCTGTCGTCAAAAGCTTGGAAAACCTTAGAGTGCGACTTTGTGGCATGTGAGGCAAATGGCTGGCAGAGGCTCTGCCAGGGATTTCACTAGCTTATAAACTATGGTCAAAGTTAGGAATAGCCAAGAGGATAATGTTCCACAACTTCCCATCACACGAACCACTACACACCCATGAAAGAAGTGGGTGACAAACTGTCGACCCTTCGCTTATTTCTCCTGTCTGAGTTTTCTTTTGTTGTTGTTGTTTTTAGTCCCTGACTTTTGAGGCATCCTGCTGTTTTCTCCTCCATTCTGTCTGTGAAAAGGTAGCTCTCTGCAGGCTGTCTGATGGAGCAGGTGGACTGAACCATTTTATGTAAATAGAGAGGGGGAGGGTGTTGAGAAATGTTTCATAAACAAATGTTACCAATAGTGTTACCAATGCATTGCAAATAAAATATGCTCTATGTGTGATTTTAAGTTTTTTACTGAGTGTCATATTGTTTCATAAGTACAGTATTACAATTGTATTAGGGGCCTCTCTGGGCCCCTAGAACCCTTCTCCTTGGCCCAGATTTAACATTTTTCCATCAAAAAAGAAGAAGCACATTGTAGTAATGCTGGTTTCAGTTGATTGTAACATGGTTTAAACGTCCCTGCAGCTTCCTCTTCATCCTCTTGAACTAGTTGACTTGCGCAACTTTGAATTTCTAAAAATGCAATTTGGACCAATGTAACAAAAATACTCTAATTTGCTACACCTAAAATTATTAGTTTTCCTCAAATTATATTGCTGATTTAAGCACGGTGGTGTAGCGGTTAGCACTGTCGCCTCACATCGAGAAGGTACCGGGTTTGAGTTTGCATGTTCTCCCCTTGTCTGCTTGGGTTCTCTCTGGGTACTCCGGTACCCTCCCACCATCCAAAAACATGCATGGGGATTAGGTTAATTGGCTAATTTAATTGACCGTAGGTGTGAATGTGAGTATGAGTGGTTGTCCTGTGATGAACTGGAGACTTGTCCAGGGTGTAGGCCTAGCTGGGATAGGCTCCAGCCCCCCTACGACCCTATGTGGGGATAAGCGTTAGAAAATGGATGGATGGATGTTGCTGGTTTAGAACACTGAGATTTGACTTAATATCCATCAAACTAATAGTTTTGTCAAAACTATTCGCACAAAGTGAAAAGATGATTCATTTTCCGTCTTTTTTTTTTTTTTACTTTGTTTCAACTTCATTTTTAACTTTGGACGAACCTAATATTTTGATAACGTCTAAGTTGACTTTTTACTTTTGAGTAAAATAAACACTAATTTTGTTCTAAGCAATATGATTAACTGTTTTCAGGTTCCATTTTTGAGTTAGTACAAAGCATTTTTAATTAACCCTGAATCACTATGCTGTCCTAGTTTTTGTCAAATAAAAACAAGCATTTGTTTTGTCTGCTCACAAAGTTGAACCTTTCTTTTCACATAGAGTCTCTGTTGAAAGACTTGAAAACACATTAGTGACATAAACCCAAGAGTGAACAGCGAAATCCCCAAACTCTGATGCGAGAAATGTATTTCTCTCCTTATTACATCGCTCCTTATTAGTGATGATATTTCAACTTGACATCTCTGTGTCAGAAATAACAAAAAGCCCACATATTTAACATGTGTAATTGCTCTACCGCTCCTTTCATGATCATGTCTCACTTGCACTCCTTGCTTTGGCTTGCTTCTCCCACACTTGCTGACAAAGTGAGCAGAGTATCAGAGTGTATACTCATAATCCTCACTTCCTGCACAGCCCGGGGCTGCGTTTGGAGTGTTTTTTACAAGAGAAGGGTGTCTGAAGGAGATGAAGCTCTCAGGCCTTCTCTTTCTCAGTTGTATTGGTTAAGTCAGTGCATGGTGAATCAGCCGTTTGTCACTGACACAGTAACAGCCTACCAGTGGCTTTTATAGGTACCAGGTGAACCAATAAAAACTCAGCTTTGGTATCCTCAGGCCAACAGAATGGCAGTTCATCTGCCAACAGTAAGTGTATGAAAAAGCTCTGTTAAACATCCGACCAGAGGCGATTTAGCAGGTATTTTTTTTCTATCTTACTTCATACACCCTCCATCCCCTAACACTCCAGCTAATAACATGCATTAAAAATTACTCTTAAGAGGAAAACACATGCATTTTATGATATAAGAACCCTGTCAGTGGAGACATAGAGTGAACTTAATTTAAAAGTAAATATGTGTTTACGGTGCTGTGAGTTAGTGGCCTTGCAGGTTATAGAAGCATTGTCTGCCCTAATTGTGTTTGGTAATGCATTTTTGAAGCGCTGTTTTTGCCATTCACAGTATTCAAGCAGGAGCAAATGGTTCTTCCTGTCCATGAACACATAATTACTGTGGCAGAGAAAAGAAACAGGGCTGGAAGAAAAAGACGTTTTTTTTGGTAAGAGGATGAAGCAACCGCCAGGAAAAAAAAAAAAAACTCAGGGAGAAGCGAGCGCAGCAGCAAGAGACAAAATATGTTTGGAAAGTGTTCAACCACATGTCTCCAATTCATAATTAACTTTTTAGAACCTTCACAAAGCAACAGGAGTGGGGTTTGTGCCAGCGGAGCTATTCCTTTTCACTGGCAGATGTGACTCTGGTGCGTTTTATTATGTTTATTTACATGTTTTCTCGGTGCCAACCGTGAGGTAGTCTGAAGAAACACATGTTGCCAGAGGGCCAACAAGCACTCACTTTGTCTGCAGGAGAAACTCAGCAGTCCTTAACACACGAGGCACTTCTACGACTGAATGATGCTTGGTGAGTTTCTGCTTTCTTGGACAAGAAAATCCTGCAGCTTTTTTCTGAAACAATGCCTGGATTTCTTTTCACTGTCAATCTAAAAAAAAAAGCAGAACGTTATGAAGCAATCTATTTCCATATTAATTGCTGCACCTTCGGCAGCTGTCAGGTAAGTCAGGTATACGTGACTAATAAAACACTAATTGTGCAAATTAGATGTTGTGGGTCTCTCACTGAGTCAGGTAATCATCACCCACTACTGTATCTGGTTAGAAAATCACTGTTTAGGGTTGCTGGCTAATGATGTTGACTCATTAAGGGCTTGAACACATGCCTCGCTGCTTTGTGAAAGAGCAAGTGGTGTGTCAGTAGCTCTGAGACACTCTGTGCTTTGATATTAATGCTGTATCTTATTTTTGACTACAAAAGGAGGAAGATATTAAGTCTTTCTTTGAAAGCTGTCGAGGTCTCTCCTGTCCTTAGGCCTCTGTTCTAATCACTGACCGGTGGATGTTGAGTGGCGGGCACGTGGCCCTCCTTAATCCTTTCCCTTTCTTCACAAATAAATTATGCATCAGAAAAAGCTTTTTCCACCTCAATGGATGTGTCCCTTAATCCCTGGCTCCTAAAACCTGTTTAATCTGAACTAAGTCATTAAAACAGTAAAGGGATATCACAAAGGACTTTCAAGCCAATTGGCTTAACGGTAACGTGATTAGATCATTGATCTCTCGGCAAAGCCTTGGGCTTCCAGGTGCGAAATGACTATTTAATGAAATCAGAGAAATCTCGTTACTAGAAAATTACTGATCAAAGTTAAGACTAGGTGACTGGGGTGGCATTGGTATCCATGTATCTGGGCAAAGGTATTTATTCTCCAGATCCCCTCTTGACATTACCAAGAATGTATGGGGCCAGAATGAAAGCCTGTGTTCTTAATCCCTTACCAGCCACTATCCATACCTCTATGCCTCTTTAAAAGGGATTGCTGCTTTAAGCTTTGATAGTGATCACCATTGAGCAACATTTTTTTTCTCCAACCCAGATGCACAAAAAAGGAAGTGGTGTAATATCATTATAGCCTGATTAATGTGAGTGTCATCTTATAGATCACCTTCAATTGTGTTTTGTCCTGTAGTCTATTGAATCAGGACCACAGCTTTGACGTTATCAGCTTGACGTTAGTTAATGCCTGAAATACACCTAGTTGGCCTCGAGCTCTGAAAATCTCTGGAATCTCACTTAACGAAAGAAAACAAGGAACTAGCAAACCTCTATGAATATATCTCAAAAAAATCCATCTCACCTGATGCGTAATAACACCTGACGTGAGAGGATTACGACTGTCCCCTCCTATTGCAGGAAGTATATAATTATATATATATATATATATATATATATATATATATATATATCGCAGAAGAGCTCTTTTCTAATTAATGAGAAGAGATGAAATATCACTTAATTTCAAATTTAATTACGAGCCATAATATTTCCTTCGTTGGACCGCCTGCTAATACCGTGCAGTTTCCTGCCGCTGATGAATGCTCTGTGTATTAAAAACATGAACATTTACAGTTCCCTGGGCCGCACATGAAATTCCCCACAATCAGGACATTCTGTAGGCGGAGAAAAATACCAGGAGACGCACAAACACACAGCCGTGATATACGCACAGTGGACTGCCATCAGGGCTTCACAAGATAAAAAGGTTAATCAACACTTGGTAATGAAAATTAATGACACAAATCATACACAGAGCCTGACACACTTTTCCCTGTTTAATTGCAATGGCCGAGATGCACTCATTTTAATTACCTATATTGCAGCATTGACGTCCTTCAGTGTCAAGCTCCAAAGTTTTCCCTGTGCTTATCACTACAGATGAGCATTTAAGGCTATTATCATAACCATGACAAAGGTATTGACTTCCACCCTCAGATGAGTTTTGCTTATGCAATAGGAATTGCCATTAATTGGTGTAATGAGGCTTGAATACTGACTTTCACCACCACCACTTTTGGTCTCAATCATATAGTGATGATTATGCATAAACGGGATTGGCTGGAGTCCCAGCTGAGGTCATTCGTATTGTATGGTGGTCATTCCACAGATCGCCAGGTCCTTTAAGAGTATTTATTGACCCATTTAAACGTCATGACTGTGTTTAGTAATGCCACAGCATTTGTTCTGAATGATCAGAAGTCTTGGAATTTAGTATGGGTATACTTTAGACAAGTGTCTAACAGGGTAACCTTGACATTTTTGTATTATATGAAAAATCATACTTTTATTAATAGTCAGGTGCTCATGATTCATGGTGTTTAAATAAGGGGCTTCATCTCTCTGTTGTTACCCTACATGTTGCGAGAGTTGTGATGAGGAAAAACTAGGTGATGACACTGTGAAATTAAATAATATGGCACCTTGTGCCCAAGTCCTCTGACACACACACACACACACACACATATATACACGTATATATATATATATATATATATATATATATATATATATATATATATATATACACGTATATATATACGTGTGTATATATATATATATATATATATATATATGTATATATATATATATATATATATATATTTGGGGACATGGGAATACCCCTTTTTTTTAAATTATTAAAAAAAACAGTTGTGGGCACAAATGGGTTAAACAGTACAAACAGACGTAATGGACCTTATTCAGCAAGGTTATAAGATGTCAATCACTGATCAATACAACTGACGGATGTGCTTTAAAATGAATTAGAAACTGCCAACACATGCATCAAAAAGAGATTCATTCGGTGCAAGTTGGAAATCCACAAAGGCTGAAACTAAATTGTTTACCAAGGACTGTCATCTCTGGGGAACGAGTGAAAATGCACAAATTGCAACTTGCTGATTTTGCACTTTGTTGTAAAGTAATAATAACATAAAAAGGCTTGCTGCTGGCTACATTTTGATGATGGATTTTGAATAATGCAAATATGATAAATTAGCCAACGAGTAGCATTTCACTAATTAATTATAATTAATCATGTTGAAGTTTTCAGAGGTGTAGTCAGTGATAATGTTGTCTGTTTGATGTATTGCCCATATGAAGCCCAGCGTGTGGATCAACCCCCGTCTCTCTGGGCAGAAGCTTAGACTGGTCCCCACAACTGTGCAGTGTGTTTGTGTGTGTGTTTCATTCAATGTGCCCTCCTCATTCTGCTCCACAGATGGGATTTCATTTTAATTGACAGTTACCCAGATCCATTCGTCAAAATGACAAGCTTCAGGAAAGGGAGCTGTTGAGGAGCACCCTGAATGCATCCAGCAAGGTATGGAGGTGGAAGTGTGTCATTTGTGTGTGTTTCTGTCCGTCTGTTCGTATGCTTTCTGTATGTCTTTCTCAAGTTTTTCTGACGGGCTTCAAATGGGTCAATTTCAGCATCAAACCGCAGCATTGTGTGTTTGTTAAGAGTGTGTGTGTATGTGTGTGTGTGTGCCTGAGCACAGGGTGCACAGCCTTCCGATCCATTGATCTCAAGCTTTCTCTGTGAAGTCTGGCCTTTGTCTGCCAGATCTACCTCTCCTGCCGTCTTTCTTTTCGCTGTCATTCCCTGACACATGGCTCTGACACATCCTGAGAGTTGCACCGGTGGGAAAATAACACATATCTCTGACCTCTTGAACTCTTTCTTCTCCGAAAGCCCTGGAGAAAGAATGCTTTAGCTGCCCACGCCTCTTTAAATGTCTACCAAGGGACATGGCTATTGAGACAAGGAAGGGGGGGGTAGAGAGACATTTCAAGACAGGTATAGATCTTCAGCCGGTGTCAGGTATGGGTATCGAGCAAAACAGCCAAGGATTTATAGCATGCACACTTCATGTAGTGTGCATGGACAGCAGAGAGGCAGAGTAATAGACAGTGTTGTCAGCAGTTCTCTGCCAGGCTTTTCCTATGAGCTCTGTTCAGTGTTAAATCACAGACTGTATACAAAGCTGGTCAATTCTTTTCCAGGCCGCTGCACTCAATGTTTACTGTATCATGCGTAAGATCCCCAAACAAATTGACATGCGGAACACCTTTATTATATGTACAAGTCCAGGCCAAGAGATTGAGTTTAATGGAAATTGCTAAGTTAACATAAACACCCTCAGATGATGGGAGCTGTCAAATGTCATATCAGAGCCTGGTGAGGCCCACTCAGTATTCTACTCACACAGCACGCGACAAATAGCACTAAACACCTCGCATCAGGTGATCCGAAAGCTGAAAAAAGAAGGGGTTGTTTAGCTGGGAGGGGGCGTGGTTTCCGGACGACTGCATAATGTTGTCTTTGGATCGGCCCAAGGAAGCGATGTCACAGATCATTCACGGAGCTGGTGTTGTATACATTAAGGAGGATGGGGAAGGGATTGGTGCAGGCCTCTCCACAGCAACAAAGGACAGCCTATGGAAAATGCCCCAGCTACCTAGCCAAGACGGTGATGTCATCAGAGTGGAACATGAATTTCCACACGCTGTCTGCTGTGCTGCGTGTGCGTGTTTCTAGTGGGAGGTATCATGAACACACACACAGACACACATATCCTACATGCTGCATCACCTTCAGGCCGTCCTCAGCTGTACCACAGGGTTACTCTCTTCAATGATTCTCTCATGTATATTGAATGAACTGAACAACAAGCTCATGTTCATGGGTGATTTATCTTGCGCAGGTGTGATAGTGTCAATATATTGATTAATCAAGCAGTGATTGAGGACCATATGCTCTGCTGATGATTAATATCAATAACTATGTGCCACCCTGCACTTGACAAAACAGATTTAAATCACACACAGCTGCACTACAAAACGTGAGGTTGAGTGTGTGTTTAAGAATGTCTTACCATGTGTAACTGGTGACCTGAGGGATTACATCTCCCCCCCACCAAAGCTCCCTCTCACATTGTGTACTGGCAATAGTGTATTGTATCACTGTGGGCAGCTTCTTAAAGGAGTTTAAAAATGTGTGCAGCTTGCTCTTTATTCCCTGCTTTCTAATCCTTTTTGGGCTCACAATAGCGCTTTACTCAACAATAGTAAAAGCAGTGAAAAGGGACAACTGCAAGCGTGGCCACAGTGTCTGAGCACTGATTTCATGTGCATGATGAAAAAAATGTGTGTGTGTGTGTGTGTGTGTGGTACATCAACAGCATTGAGCACAGTGTGGACATGCCAGTCTGCATGAGGTCATCATAATGTCCCTCTGTTCCCTTTGCTCATAACAGAAAAAGTATGCAAGTTGTACTCGTCAGAGAGCTGGCAAACATGTTAATCTAGTTAGGGGTAGTGTTTGAATGGCAGCATCCGTGACGGGGTTGTGTCTTTTTAAGTCTCTGGTCCCTGTGTTGTCGCAGCTGCTGAAAGTTGGCATGGCACAGGCGACAAAAGGGAAAAGTAGGCATCAGTGTATGGACAACTGGGGCGTTTAAAAAAAAACCAAAAAAACATTTGGTTATCCGCAAGCTGTCAGGCTGCATTTTTAAATGTATAGACTTTGTGAAGAGGTTTAAAGATCAACAGGTCTAAGGCAACGGCTTATCAGGATACAATGGCTTGTGTTTGTTTTAAAGAATATTTTTGGGATATTTGCCTTGACACTGTGACAAGGACTCCTTGGTACATAGGGTACTTTACCAGATGAGATAACAGGGTGCTCTGTAAAGGCCAGAATCTTTCAATAACACAAATTTATTCACATTACTTTGAAATACTTTTGACTTAATAAAGTATTAATATGGTCGTTTGATGTGGAAAACTTCAAACTATAAATGTGACACCACGTTAAAGCAGAGTCAGTCCCTCATTAATAAGACTGAGTCACACTAAAAGGTGACCGACTATGGTCTTATCTCCCGGCAGCCGTGACACAGTTCTCCTTTCCCCCAGCACTCGGCCACGGACAGACACTGATGGCAGAGCTAATTTGTTGTGCTGCATTTACGTTGACAGATAGACTGATTGTTGACAAACAGCTTGACTCAACGCCAGCGCCGCCGCGGCCATCTCCACTCCGCTGTCTGAGTGTTGCGCTGTGATTTGCTGCTGCTTCACCTGGATGACAACTATGCTTCATCCCCTCACTTTCATTGTGCCATAAAGGGGTCCTCTGTGGTGCTGGATGCTGCCGTTTACTGGTTAGTCTTTGTCATCATTACCATGTCACAGACAGGATAACCAGAATGAGAGGACAGTCAGAGAGTGTGTAACCGTAGCCGGGGCAGGAGTCACCTAGGTCCACGAGAATCAGATCATCGGTCCATTCATCTTCATATGCCTGAATCCCAAATGGCAGCTGAGCACTTGGTGACCCAAAGGGGAAGGACACAGACCAGTGCCCAGACTAACATCCATCTGATGTAGCTAAATCTTCATTAGGAACCAGCTCTGTGAGGTTAAAATCTGTTTTTGTCATATTACAAAGTGAATCTCAGCAATAAATGAAAGTGTTCTGTTTGGATTTGTGTTTGCAGTAAAACTGGGAGTACTTCGGTGAGATATAAAAAGATTTAAACTGAATAAGCTCTCGAAGTTACAAGCACTCTTTGATGTAGAAGATGATTTGTATGCTTTGTGATAGCACAGCAAACACCACGGGGTGTTTTTTTCTGAGATTTGGAAGTTTCTCAGCAGTCTGTGTATATTTGAGTCTGTTTGTTTGTATGTGCATGTGTTTAAAGCCGTCTACAGCAGATTTTCTCCACTCTGCACCTGAAATAGAGGCTTCACCTGTGGATGAACCTAAGCTGAGCTCTGTTTTCATTTTATTTTAGGCTACAGACAAACAGGATCTCAGGTATTTCCCACACTGTGGGGAGAGGATCCTTTAGGTCCTGCAGCAATATGCTCTGCTACTGGGATAACAAGGAGGCTCTGATCTCATCGTGCCATGGCTCACTTTGCCGGGAAGGAGCAGGATGATGTAATGCAGTTTGCGCGGCACCAGCATGCACTTATCAGATGGAAGCGATGCTGAGGAGCCAACACAATAATAACACCTCCACTATGATTTTATGAGGCATCATCATTTTTATCATAAGCATGATTACTGTTACAGTCATCATCTTACTCTGTATACATATACATATTGTATATTAATACACAGTTATAGTTCTAAATTGGAGCCAAATTGGTCATTTTATTTTCAAATCTGCAGTTAAAATTAAAGAGTGCGTTTCTGCAGCATTCTTTCATTTCACATCGGAAGCCTTCATTATTTACCACAAAGACAGACTACAGATAATGTGTTGTGAAAATGCGGAGCACATTCAGAGCATGCAAAGCCATGCCATGAACTTAAGAATGATGTGTCGGACAGTTTAATGGCAACTCACATATTCCATCCAGTTCCTCTTCTACTGAAATGTATAAATTACCAAATTAATTGATTGCCTTTTACAGCAACCTACAAAAGAGCCCATCCATTTACATTACCTTCGTCTTTCTCCTTGCCACAGTACGAGACAGTCACCTCCAGAGAATCATATGACTCCAGTCCTGTATAATACTGGGGTGAGAATATTACACTGTGGATTTTATGCTCGGTAATTAAAGAGATCACTGTTTTATGTCCTAGGCAGGGATGGACCTTCCCTGATTCACAACCCTACACACTAAAGTGGAATAGCCTTGTTCCTCCTCTAGTTTAATTGCCCTTTGTGTCCGGCTTATTTCTTTCCTAACTGCCCTAATATATGATACGTTGAGTGCAGTGTTCTTCTTTGAGGTATTAAAGGGCTATTGGTGCACTGAAGCAAAGCATCGCACCTGTCAAAGTGTGATGATGAGTGAGACTGCATCACCTGCCTCTGCCCTCTTACCTCACCTCCTTTCTTACATGTTCTTGGCATAGAATAGCAGCATGACTGAACTTAGCGCCTTGTCCTGTCCAGCCCCCTCCTTCCTGTTCGAGTGCCTCTGAGGTGAAGCATGTGTCAGGGGCCTGAGATGAAGCCAGAGAGCGAGAGAGAGAGAGATGAGTCAGATGAACACTTGTCAGGTGATGTCATCCCCAGTGAGCGCTGATCACCGGCCCCAGCTGTTTCAGTGCACTGAGGCACACACTGCAGCACCTGTCTGAAGGCGTTTTAGCTCACACAACTGCAGCGGCGAACGGGCCTGCTGCTCACAGAGCTTTCATGCACTCCCTGGTGATGGAGTCAACAGAGGTCAAACGGGGCAGACAGTGCCTCTCCACTGCGTGGTTCCATACTGCTGCTGTAGAGAGCAGAATATAGCCCATAGAGATGGATGACGAGATTTTGAAGTCATTATGAGTCAGAGTCTGAATAGAAGGGGCTGGATCCATGACATCAAAGTCCATCAAAGATAAACACATGAAATTCTAACTTCCTGATTGGCTCACAAAAATGTCATCCCTGCACCACAAGCAAGTCACCAAAGCATCACAGGTGGTAGGACGCGATCATGAGAACTTCTGATGACATCATCTCTGACACATGCTCAGCAGTCAACTGCATTACGCATAGATGTAGTCATATAGTGCAACATCTGCCTCATGTGGTCCTTCAAACAAACAAACAAAAAGAAAACATAGAGCAAAGTAGACAGAGTTGATTCCTTGACAGAGTTACTTTGTCATAAAGCTCCAGGTGATGAATGGAAATGCAGACTCATGACAATGTATTTCCAAATACTGCATAAAGATGGAATCAGCTGGCTTAAACTCCACACACTTCATCACACCCTCACACACACCCCAGTACAATACACTACAACATGGCAGCTGATCCTCGCTCATAGTAAATCAAGAACTATTTCACTGTAATAGCTGTACTTTGTAATAGCCATCGCAGTGGAATAACTCTGATTTAATCTAGCCAGCAATCAATATTTTCTGACCGCTATGATTGATGAGTATTAAGTAGGACTATTAACCGAGTGAAAAAAAGTGTCCAAGTCTGAATTCCACTGCCTGCCGCTCAGTCAAAGCTCTAATGTGAAAGGGAATCATTTGTCAGCTAATTCACGAATAGGTTTAGAACTGTGGACATATTTTCTTAATGAATATGTGAATTACTCGTGCATTGATTTCTATTGTGTGGGAAAATGGGAAATGTATAAAGAACCGTCTGCACAGGCGCCTGCAGACACAGTTCATTGACGTTTCACTTGGAGACTACAAGAAATATTGCATGTGCTGAAACCAGCAGATTGTGTATTTAAAGCCTCTGGTGGATCAAGGTCACGGCGTTGACCCTTTTAGTAGTAACCTGTCATACATTTAGCAGAGCAGGGGATCATTTCAAACTGTCCTCCATCACATTATGACAGATCTTAATTGACTACCGATACAGCTTTGCTGAGTTGACGGAAAAATCGGATTTTAATCTAATCACTGCAATATACCTGATTGGCTCCTAGCAACACTCCAGCATATTAAAACATTTGCATTGCTGAAATGGGTCAGAGAGCTTGTGAACAACTAAATTCTACACACTGTAGATCAGGTTTCCCAAATGAATTCATTAGGGCTTTCATATAACATTATAGACACATTCTGAGTAAAATGTGTCTTCATATCCACATTTATTATTTATTATTTAAATATATTTTCTAATGCTCTTGTAGCTAGCCTACACTTCTTTGTTAAAATGATCTCTCTGCTGTGGGGAAGCCATCTTTCATGCACTTTATAATGCAAACATTTGGAGGATGAGACAAGTTTGAAAGTTTTAAGCAGTTTAAAGCACAGTTCTGCCCCTCACTATGTTTTCCTCCAGCAGTCTCTCTATAATGTGCATCTTTTTCGCTTTCACTACCACACCGAGACAATTTTCAGTCAGTCAGTCTTCTTCCCAGGTTTATCACTGAACCACATCATTAAGCAGTGCCCCATGGATCCCTGTCTAAACTGCACGTTGACTGGTTGCCGCCACCTCCCCGGATAAAAAGCCCAAGGCTGAGCAGGCTGACATTCCTCTGCTCAAAGGTAAATGATGGCACAGAGGATGGTGGTCCAGAGTCCCCTCAGTGGTCTTGGGGGAGAAGACAGAGAGGAAGAATGATGATAGATTGCATGGAGAGGGGACCGAGCAGACGGATCAGGCCTCACGTATACCCAAAGAGCACCATCTGCTGTCAGTTCGGGTGACTCATTCAACTGCGCTGACATGTGCATGTAAAGGAGCACACTGAGAACACATCAGACTGCCGTCAGGCGCACCGAGGAGGGGCTGAATATAAAAGAAAGAAACAAGAGAGAGGGGGTTGTGGAGGGACATCATTGCTGAAAGACACAGGTGGATACTCAAAGCACCATTTCTTTTATCCTCACAGGATTTTGCATTAATCCACACAAACAGTTCTCATTCAAAAAAAAAAAAAAAAAAAAAAAAAAATAATAAATTTTTTTCTATTTATTTTTGCATGGTCATATTTTTACCTTGTGCTTCTTTATGTTTGTTTTACCAGGAGAATTTCAAAGGGAAATGCAAATAGAGAAAGACACTGTAGAAAAATCTTTGACACAGACATTCGTACACATGAAAGCAAAATGAAGCTGTTATGATGCGCTGTAGCATTAATATCCACAATGAGTTTTGAGTCTGAGCTCTTAACATTTCCCCCAGTGTAAAAGAATACTCATCCTTCCCATGCAGTGTGTGCTCGCCTTATACTGGCAATATTTCATCTGGAGAACCCCATGTGTACTACTAGAGTGAAATAACAGGATAGCTGAGGAGCGAGAAGCCAGTCTAGTGCCGGTATCAAATGACCGTGTCTCTGGCCCTCTTAAAACAATGAGCTGTTTATGGTCAATTTTAACAAGCTAAAGCACTTCTGACTGCTGTCTTCTCTTGAAAACCCATTCTGCTTAGAGCACCAGAGAGGAAAGATGAGCACAGGATAGCCTAGTGTCGCTAGAAAGGGCCAAAAGCACATAAAACCCATAATGCTTGTTAGACCTCTCTTTTTAAATATATGGGAGTGACTATTGAGTGACACTATAGTACCACTCTTCTCATTTCTCATAACCCTCCTTTAAAAAAAAAAAATGCATAGTCCACCCGAGCATTGCCTTTTTTATTTGTTAATAAAAAAACTGAATTCCCCTGGAGGAGCCACAATTACATATTTCTAGACTGAGGTGTAGGACCAGGATCAAAGCGGGGGTCTTGTCATCTCCCATTTCATTTCAGGGGTCCGGGATAGTCTAATTGTCAATAAGGAGCAGCTGCATTGACACCTGTGACACAGCTTCGCCTCAGACTCTCACGCTCTGCCCAGTGGAGAGACTCAAGCACGCTGTCGTCTCCGGGAGTGACGGAGCATGCCAATACTGAAAAGGTCGCAATTTATGAAAGGCCACAACATCAAAACACTGATCAATGGCTTGCATGGGCCTCAGACACAGGGCTAAGATTGATTCTATAGGTGATATTGTTACTGTAGATCTGTAGACGTGCTGGAAGTGTCAAGAGGGGACGCATGCTCAAGTTCAAACCAGGCAATTCTATAGGATTTGCGTCAGTCAGACTAGGTGGTTGGACAGTGATGGGAGACCCGACTGACCCCACAGGGTGATGCACGCTTGTCAGTGCGAGACAGGTTTAAAGCGTGGACTACAGGGGGAATATTATATTATGGTGAATAGCCGCCTTGCCGGCCAGGAGCAATCAAACTGCCTCTCTCTGCTAAGACCATTTTATTACTCCCGTGCAGCCTTATACCGTCGCAAGGCAGGGATGGATGTATGTATGTATGTACGGGAGTGTGATGAGATGATCCAGACAGGTCTACCCAAGGGGAGGTGGAGTACATTAGTGTACATCAATGCCAGAGGAGGAGAGCTTACTGTGTGGAGCCCCACACACACTGTGTTATGCACATAATGCACATAAGAACACTCTCCCGAGCTCGAGAGTGACTTAAAATGTCTGGGATCACTTCCAGCAACAAAGACATAACCATAATATATTGAGAACGGAAATGATATCAAAAAATAAGTAGCTGTTTGTCTTATGCATTATGGATATTTTCAGAGCTTGACCTGGATAACAAATGCACAAAAGCATTTTTTTTTCTTTTGCCTTGAATGATAATCATATGGAGTTCTGTTGGGGGAATTCATTACCAAAACAAACTAATGCAGACAGACATTACAATAAAATATGTCATTCACACACACACACACACATATAGGTGCTAGCACACACCATACAACACACCAACAACCACCACTGCCTCCCTTTAGTGATTTGGAGATGTACTGTAGTTAGACCAGTGTCACTGTCTGTACAGAAACAGTGCGAGAAACAGTGACAGGAACACTAAAACAATGTCTGCAATGGACAGAAAGACTCCAGGGCGTCATGAATAAATAATGATACTCCAAAAGCAAGCATTCCTTTGTATTTGTCGATGCTGGCAGAAGCACAAGACTGTGGGTGCAGGGCTGGCTAGCAAGCCAATAAATAAATAAGTAACATGTTCAAAAAGTGCAAGCTGTTGTTAAGTCTGTGTGACATACAAGCACTGTCCAGTGTTGCATTCCCACAGCACTACACATTTAGGTCTGTTATTCTTCCTCTTAGAACTCACTTTGTTTTGCTTTTTTTTTGTTTTGGTTTACCATTTCCTCAGATTTACTTTATTGTTTAGACACATTGGGTGCATAAATCAAAAAAACAGTGTCATACTTCAAAATGAAACATTTGATTACCTTGACAGCCAACAGTCTCACCCATCAGCAAGATAGGAAATCTTTCATTTTTGATAAATTACAGTGTGATTATAAATAAATAAACAAGACTGATGATGTGGAATAAATCCAATTTACCATGCATAAGATAATCAATACATTAACCTGGAATCCCCATGCTAAAGCACCTTTAGCCGACAGTACAGTATGTGCTTGTTGACTTTAATTGCAACAGTGTTGGATGCAGGAGCCGTAGGCAGACAATTGATAGTAGCCATTAGCAAATGATTAGGTGGACAGAGATGAACTCCCCCACATTGATCGGGCCGGCTTACATTTCCGATTTTTGCAGGAGAATAAATAAATTCACCTGCAAGCCCATAATGCATGACTTTATATTCATAATTTCCACCAGAGAGGCTCCTTGGCTCCCTGCTTTCCATCGTGTACACAGCAAGGCTGGCAGCTCGCTGAAGTCAGGCGTCCACAGCGTCTATGTTGTGCCAAATCACAACTGTTTATTCAGCCAAACACAGCATTAGAAAATGTATTGCTGTGAAGGTTTATAATGAGACAGAGATTGTGAAGCGAAACCGCGGGCTTCCATTCGCGCTGCTTTCTAGACATGGTGAAGCCTCCGACATATCAAAGACGTTCTTTATCGTCTCCAATTATTGAGAAATATTGTCATTTGAGCCATCTGAACCACCAAGTCTAATTTGTTTACTTCAAGTGCCTTGGAAGCTTTAATGTTTGAAATGAGATCCATTCCCTGTGGCTTGTCTACTTGCCCTGAAAACAAATGACAGAGGAGAAGTCCTATAACTTTTCAACAATAACAGACACAGAACTCTTTTCTTTCCATTGAGATGCTGCCAAGTCCTTTACCTCACCATCTAAACATGGCTGCTTTGCCTCAATCAAAACAGGACAGTTCTGCTGGAAAGGTCGGTGTTAGGTGCTGAAGGTGACTGAATATGTGTGTGCGTTCACCTTCATATTTCCAACATGAAACTCACCAGTGAGCTGTGCTTAGGTTGTTTGTCCACGTTCTAGGGCACATGGGTAGGCAGTAATCAAATAGAGGGGAACTGAGCGTATGGTGTCCTCAAACCTAATTTGTCTGCTTGCAGCTCTGACCCCATGACCTTTGACATTCCACCCCGACTGGTGAGGGTACCGAATCATTTATTTACTTTGTCAAGACATAAGCCAGGCGAGGGGGATTTCAGCCTCATGGCAGGAATCTTTGGAACTCAAAACACAAATAAAAGCCAGATTAAAATGTAAACAACTCTGGTCATCTAAGAGGTGACCTCGTAATAACAGCATGGCCCCTTTTGGGTAATAATCAGTATTGATTCCTGAGAAACGTCTTCACCTATTAAACCGGTTGTTTGGTTGATTTCCATTGAGTCTGATCAACTCGATCAATTATTTTGGATAATAATGTGCCTTGGCAACAAATACTCGTCGATAAGAATTGTTCAACTGTGGAGATGACAAGAGCCCAAAGAGGCTAATATACATATCAATACCTCAGCCATTTCTTATGCACGTTCACAAAGAGTCCGTTGTGCTCAAATAAATGGCGTTAATCTGGGATCATTCTGGGGTCAAAGGTGGAGGAAGGAACCTGAGAGAGCACTTATGATGGACCTTAATGACACAAAAGCAGCAGGCTACGCTCTCTCTCTTCCCCTCTTTCTCTTTACAGCTTCTTTGCTAGTTTCCAACCATGTCTCTAGAGGATTATGCAACGGTGGCTCGCCACATATCTTTTTCCAGGGCTGTACTTGTGCAGCTCCACTTACCCTTTACACAAACTCTCAAGGCACACCCAACATTAAAAAACAGTTTTTGGAGTTAACAGTGCCTCCGAACAAGCAATTCATCTCCAAGCTCTCTTGTTCTCCTGCTGAGCTCGCTCTGCTTCTTCAACAGTCAGCCAGCAGCATAACCACATGTGCTGCTGCTCAATGCTCTGCTGGATCTCCCCCCTCCTCCCCTCGTCTCCCCCTCATCTGCCTCCAGCCCTCTCCTAAAATAGACCCATCGCTGGGCCTCTGAACATTTGTCTGTTTCCTTCCTCCCATCTTGTCCACGCCTGTTAGAGGGTTACAGCTGCTCTCTTGCTGACCACAGTTTCCATTGCTCATCACTGTTTAACTCCCAGACCCCTTCTGGAGTCCATTACCAAGGCTAACTTCCCCAGATGTAACACAGCTATGACCTGCAGCAGCCACAACAACGCTGAATGCTGATTGTGCTGTCCCAGACTCGACGGAAGTCCTAAGCTACAGAGAAATGGGGCCTTTGCTTATTAAAAGTATATTTCAAGGACCCCATCTGCACAAAGTGTCTGAGTCTAGACACTATAGTCTGTGTTATGACACAGATGTTTCTACTCAAGTGACTGCAATGTTGGAGAGCTGCAGGAAAAGATGCCTTTTGCTAAGATAAATAAGTGGAGGATAGAATCGCTGCCATTTATTTCCTCTTCATCCATATTTTCCACAAGTTACTGATGGTTCATCCAATTTACTCCCATCGTCTTTTATGAGCTACACTGTTTGAAGCTCACACCAATCATAAACAAATGAAAAAAAGAAGAAAAAGAAAGAGAGCCTTGTGTTCGTTAGTCACATCCCTCTCATGTCATTGAAATTACAAGAATTCAAACCATACTGGCAAAATGCAAAAGAGCTTATCAACACTTTGAGTATCAAGTGTTGGCTCGAGTTTTAGTATTCACAGCACAAAAACGAATCTATCCTCTATAAGTAATGCATACTGGATGAGGTGCTGCTGATGGTCAATAGATTTGCCACCACGACCTACACCACTGTCTCTGTTTGTTTCCATTACAAAGCAATTCTAGTCCTGCATAATGCATTTCTAAAATCACTCTGTCATTAATTCATCAAACAGTGACAGAGAGAGGGACAGTGAGAGGAGCAAAAGAGACAGAAGCAGGAACAGATGCATGCTGCTAGATTATACATCCCCAAAAAAGCTTACAAGAGAGACAATGCATCTTGAGATGCAACGCTACAGTATTTTTGTTTCACATGATAGGCTTATTAATCACAGTAATGAATCATGAGATGGTTTGCAGAACAGTGGAATCAGGGGTAAACAAATGCAGATGATAAGCCGAGGATAAGGCCGTCTCAGGCTAAGAGAGGAGGAGAAGAAGGGTAACAATGCTGGAGGAACTGGGGTGACTTGTCGTCACATGCCTTTCAAGTTAAATCTCTTCGTTTGCTCCATCTTTATCGCCTTGTTTGTTTGTTTGTTTGCTCACTTATTCATTTGATGACTTGCTTCATAATATGGTAAAAAGCTAGTCGTGCATCTAAGTAATTACACTGTAATTGATGAGCTAATAGACATGTAAATTATGCAGTAGTGCGTCGGCAGCAGAGGAGAAAAAGTGGAGTGTGTTGTATAATTACAAACTCCAGCTGCCGCGGTACTGTACAGGAGTCATAAATTAAGCACACCAAATTTGAATAACTAAGATTGGGAGTAATTTTGCACCGTGCCGTATGGCGATGATATTCCATGTGGTTTCTATATGCCAAACTGCTGCTCACCTTTACAAGGTGCAGAACCATGTGGTCCAGCGTGGTCTCGTTGATGAAGCATGCGGCTGTCATGGGTTAGGAGTTCAACTCCCGGTGGGGTCACAAAAATCCACTCCCATTACTGTAAGGTCCTTTGGGTAAAGCCATCTGCAAACAGCATGTAGGCCGTAGCATCTCTGTTTGAAGTATTTGAACTGTATCTCTGTGGTGACACTAGTTTAAACACTACTGACTGTTGCTCCAATTAGACACTTCTTATTCACTTTTGCTATATAATTCAGGATTCTTTAACCTTTATGTTTCTTTTTACAGTGTGATGCACATTCTCAACTGTGCTCCCAAAGAAGAAGGGCAATATTGCAATATTAAAAGCCCAGACCTGTCTGTGGTGAGAGGAGAGGAGATACGTGATTATAACCTCATGGCATCGGAGGAGTCATCGGTACAGGCTGACAGCTTGTCAAGCTCTGGTGCTATCTGTTACTGGTACTGTCCCAGTCCTCCTCCTGCGCTCCTGTACGTAATTACAGCGGTTAATCTTGTGCTTCCCCCCCCCATCTCCTGCCCACTCTCTGCCTTCCTTATTAGCCCTCTTTGCCCACCTGAGATTTTGTCTTCTTCCTCTCCAATTTTTTCCTCTGGTGGTAGCAGAGTAGTCCAATCAGAGTTGCCATTGTTTATTGTGATAAGTTGGGATAATGAACAAATGACCTGCCACCTTGAGCACTTAGAGCCTGGTGTTAAACTCGGGTTATAAAAACCTCTTCCAGCTCTATTGATTTACTGGCAACATTTGATTGTACCCACGGGGCAGAGGGCCTGCAAGGCTGCACAGAGCTCTTACTGTTTTACAGTCCTTATTACACCAAACAAATAAATCTCCTGACCATTAATTCACTGCCTGTACCCTCACTCTCCAGACTGATAGGCCAAAAATCAGAACAGATTCAGGCTGCTTGGCAGACTTGGCCAGATAACTAGGTAGTTAGAGGCAATGTTTCTTTTCTATGTGCCCCATTCCATATTGGATTAGCAGACCGCAGACAACTTTGAGTGTTCTCGGAAGATTTTATGATCGCTCAGAACAAATACATGAGGAAATGATTTGAGTTGGGCTGTCCTGTTTTTGCAAACAGCGGCCATTATTTCAATATCCTGTGAGGCTCTTTTACGATGCCCCCACAGTGCTTTTTTGGCTGCTTCTCCCTTATATACAGAACAGGGACATGGTACCTCATAGTTAACAAAAGTCAACCGCAGAGAGAGTCAGACTACTTTTACAACGGAAGGCAATTGTAAACACTCAGGGGGCCCCGACAAAATGGAACTGAGAAGAGTGTTGCACTGGTCACAAACCAAAGGCCAAATCAGCAATTCATTCAGCCCGGATGGTAATTTGAGAATGAGGCAATCCTCTTGTAAAAAATTAATAAAGGGCCGCCCAATGAAATCTGCTCCACAAATGAATGATTCTAACCTCAGCGTTTGTTGGAATAAGCAGTTTGATGAGGATCTGGTCTCATCTGCTCTAAAAAAAACTGTGAACTGTAAAATGGCTGATGTTAATTATTTATGGGAATAGACACATTTGTGCTCCTTCAAACTCTTTTGCCCTCCCTCCCAGTTTCTCTCACACACTCTAAGTCATCACAGCCCGTCTAGATCTCAACATACACACTGTGCCAGAATGATGAATAAACTCCAACACCAGAAGATGAAAGATTCCCTGATTAGTTCATGCCAGCATGTTTACCATAGTTTGAATCACTACCATACCCAGTGATTGTAGACTTATGTAATGTAGGTTCAAACACACTTTCCATCCTGCCCTTCGGTTTCCCTGTGGAAACTGACACATAATTGTCAGCATATGCACAACACACACACATGTTGAAGTGGAGAATCCTCAGAGTGATGTCACCTTCAAACGAAAAGCTGCCAAAACCATGCTAACCTCAAGGACTGGTTCGAATTAAATAGTTTGGTTAGGACGCACAAACACACTTGAATTAATGCATTCACAAATACACACGTGTTTACCCAAACTCATACACGGCCATGTGCGTTTCCAGGAAGCAGCCCTATTCGGTTCTGATGTCTTCATCATCCAAACAGCTCAGTCCTGCAGGAGGAAGATGCCTGCTTATCATGCAGGACTCATCGGTCGCTGCGTGAAGGTGGCTTTGAACACTTAAGCTCTACAGAGCCTCTGGCCCCTGGAAGGTAAAGGAGATGCTGGCTCACAGATGCTTCCCGTCTCCCAACTGAAAGATAAATCCTTTTTTCCCTTGTGGCCAAACATGACATGTAAATATTCATACACATACACAAATGTAGTTATGATCAGTCAATGTTCAACGCAAACATTTAGAGACAGGGTAATCCATCCAAACCTCTCAGAAACTCGAGACCAGATCAAATGTGGGCCTCCTCCTGCACTGCACGCCACCTGGGATTGCTGCCATTATGATGTTCTTAGTCGGGGCACTCTAGTCCCTGGATGAAAGACAAGACCAGCAGACAGCTAACCAGCTAATCTGGCGAATATTCTGTTAATCTGACAGGCCGTGCTGAATAATGAATATGTACATTATCACAGAGGAAGGTATCACAGGGGACGCATGGATCACTATCCATGTGGTTGGTGAACATGGCAGGTCTGTTATCAGTGTGATTTCTAATGAGTTAATTCATAGGTGAGTGTACATTTAGCAGACCGTGTGTGTGTAATTACAACAAAGATGAAGCTATCTTGATCAAGAGCATACAGTGCCTTTAAATGTATAGTGATAACACTTTCAAATACAGTAACTGTGCAAGTACAGGTCTCATGCAGTGTATTTTTTTTTTTTTTTTTTTAAGAGTAACCTCTAATCGATGTATATGCTTGTGTACGTGCATATGTTCAGGCCATTACTGTAGCTCTGAATCTGCCAACGATCTAATCACCAATCTGCAATATGACCCATGAATGATAAATGAAAAACACGCACGCTGCCGTTACAAAAGACCCCGTCTTGTCAGCTGTAACAGCAGCAAATGACTTTCTGCATTGTCTCAGTGATTTACTCCAGCTGTTTCTAGGACCACGATTTAAATTAAATACACAGTTTATTGTTTATTTATTGATTATCGGGGATCTATTTCTGAGTTTATAAGCTGTGACATTTTACAGTCCCAGTTTCAGCCCTTTGTAAAGTTCACACCCAATACCAGACAACAAGGTGTGTACACCCAGGAACTATTTTCATATATTTCTTTTTATCCCGGTGTCCCCGCCCCCTCCCTTATTGGCCCCCATTTTGTTCCATTTCCTTCAGGGAGTATGGTCCTGCTTTACCTTTCAACCACGACACACTACCTGTCACAGCACAGAACACACACACACACACATCCCTGAGTGTGGTGCAAGAGGCATGTGACATCTGTTCTCTCTCCGGTGGGCTCCACATGTCCTCGACCTCATCCACATTGTTTCTGAGTACCTGGGAGGGAGGAGGGGAGGCTGTATGACAAGGGGACATAGTAAAGAAAAAGGGGATGAAAGAGGTCTTGAATGTGTGTGTGTGTGTGTGCGTGTGTGTGAGTGTGTGTGTGTTTTGTCAGGGTAAGGTTGTGAAGAGCGAGAGAGAGCAGTCAACCACAACATCAGTCAGGACTGCCACCACCCTTCCTCCCTACATCACTAACTTTTCCCTCCACGACCTTGACCTGAGTCTGGTGTCTTTTTGACAGCGTAGGTCCTTGTTGACACCAGCTGTGCCTACACACTGTGCCAGATGCACAGAATGTAGGCTAGAGTGAGGTTGAAAAAAAAATCAAAAGGGTGGAGTGACATAATGTGCTCTGCCATACACCCACATTGAAGGATAGTACTGCAGTCCAGTGACCTCAACACTTCAGATAGTGTGGTAAAATGGATAGCTTTGCACACTTTCAGTGGCTGCCATAGTGGTTTGAGAAGTGGGGGCATAAAATGCTGGAAACATCAGAGCAGGGAAGCAAATGCACACTCCCAAATAGCTACTACGGTATTGCCCTTGAGCAACTGCTTGAGTCATACTGCCAAGCAGTGAGCAGTAGCCATTATGGCTCACCACTGAAGCCAATATACAATTGCCTTAAGCTGTAGTTCCAGTAATGGCGGGTAGGTTCTGTCTCCAAGAAAACTACACTACTTAGTCTATACTGATGGACTATACACTGCTATAAGGCTCTGGAAGCTGAAGGGAACTGCAGAGTTGGTGAGAGTTTGTAACAATACCAGCAACCCCTTTCATTTAACACAACCTCATTTCATCCATCATCATGAAATCAAATATAGCTGCTTTAGGTCAGGAGATTTACTTGTTTGTGTTTTTTCCACAGGTGACATTTAATTATTATGTTTTAATATAGTCTAATTTGTCCTCCTTTCCCCTGCATACTCATAATGTCATATTTCCATGGTGGGAGAAGTGTAGCAGAGCCTGCGTCTGTTTAGCACATTGACTCAGCAGGGTCATGGGTTCGTTGGCTCAGACTCAGCTCCCTAACAGCCTTTTCAAATCATTAAGAAATGAAGTGGGTGCCATTCAAATATAAATGCATCCACAAGCCAGGCTCCTTTCATGTTTCAAACCATAAATACTCTCGGATTTTCCTCAGAGTCAATATACCTATTAAAGCCATTTCCAACATCTGTTATGCCCCCCTACAAAAAGTGCAGGACACTGGGCCAAGCATTGTAGCTGTGCACCAAAGTGTTTTATAATGCACAGGATACAAGGCAGTTATGCTTACTTATTCTTAATTTGTTAATTGATTATTGCCTAATCTGTCAATGATCCTGGCTCAGAGCCCTCGTGACTGTTGTTGTTTTTGAAGTAGCGAAAAGCACACAAACGCGTGCATGCAGAAACACACAGTGAGATAAGCAAACCCCCAGATGCAAGTCTCTTGATAGTTGCAGATTAGTGTGAGTGCAACCACCAGTGACCTTGGCACACATATCCATAGCAAGCCCCTTCCCTCTCCATCCATCTCTCTCTCTGGAGTGGCCCCTGGCCTGCAGCTTATTGGGGGGCCTGGAGCCAGTTTCCCATCTCAGACAGGCCCTAATCTGGGAGGCAAATGATAAGGCTGAGGTTTACAGGAGGGGCTTTGCACACTCACCAAAATTTGCATTTAAAGGCCCTCAAGTAATCTTTAGGCTTATTTAAATCTCAGCAAGACACTAGCAGGAGAGATGGAGAGGGGGATTCTGCAGATCCACCTCCAGTGCTTCTTTCCCATGGCAGACCAAATCCCCACTATAAATGAGCGAGGATGTGGATTGCTTCGCCTGTTTTCACAGCAGCCAGTCTCTGTATCATCAATGGCATTTAATTGACTGAAATTTTTTTTTCCCCTCTCCCCATCCAAATAAAACTGTCATATTGGACAAACGCTTCAACCATCACTGTAAAGAGCTTTTCGGGTTGAAAAAAGGCCATATTGCCAGAGAAAAGTACAGTTAGCTGGGCAAGAATGGATTTTACTTTGCTCATTTGTTTATCTGCTTGCTTTACATGAGTAGGTTTGACTATGTATTTTCTCTACACACTCTTTGTTCATGTGATTATATATTTTTTAAGCTTCCATAAAAGGATTGCTGCTGTATGACCAGCTAAGCAAGACATTATTGTCATGCAGATTCTTTTTTTTATTATTTTAAAGCCTCCCTCAAACTTAGTATGGCTCCTCTGTTGTGTTTGTCTCTCTGCCTTTCCCCATCAGTCAGAATTATTCATTCGATGAAAAGCCCAGAAATGGAAAACACAATCATGAAAACACCAAACACTCGCTGGCACACACCGCTAGAATATATTCTGTCCCAGTTTTTGTTTTAAGTGTGTGCATATTTACCAGCTGCTGCAGCTATAGAAGTTACTGTATTGCTGTCAGCATATTCACAGTTTACTGGCGTCGCGCCCTGCAGTATGTACTGTATACCGTAACAGCACAATGCTTCTGCTCAGCCAATTCGCGTCAGCGTCTGGGGGGTTATTTTCAGTGTGCATCCTACACATCCAGAAGGGATTTGAAAGATTAATCCTCACCTTTCCAACTGAATGTATGTAATTTGGTTTGACAAACACCAGCCCTACAGGGACGTTTTCTTCATTAATACTTGACAATGTGCCTTGCGTCTCAGGCCTGAGGAGATGTAGCGGTGTGACGGACGAGAGCATTAAAGTGACCCAGATTCAATCTTTCTTTCTTCACTTTTCTTCACTCAAGCTTTTAACACTTAGTATAGCACCTGTGATACAAAATTCAGTTGAGAAAGCAACAAAGACGGGGTGTTAACAGTCACTACAACAGGCCACACAGACGAGACACAATCTGATGAACCTTTCAGACCGTAATACGCACTGAAATATTCAAGAGGGCTGAGGGGTGTCCAGAGGTAGTTCCTGAACATCTTAAAAACATCAGTGTGACCTTGTGCACTGGCATTAGATGACAGTGTGTGCGATGATTGTCTAGTTCAAGTTCATTACCTCCACCGGGGTTTGTTTATTTGTTTGTATGTTGGTTTGCCGGTTTGCAAAATAACTCAAAAGTTGTGGACGGATTTTGACGAAAATTCCAGGGTCGGTCCGAAGTGGCCTAACTTAAAACCGATTACTTTTTTGGTGGTGAGCAGATCTGATTCAATGGCACCACCAAAAATTAATTGGTTTTAAGTTAAGCCACTTACGGCCAATCCTGAAAATTTCATCAAAAACTGTCCATAACTTTTTGAATTACTTTGCAAACAGACAAACCAACATACAAACAAATAAACAAGCCCCAGTGAAAACATAACCTCCTTGGCGGCGGGGTTAACTTTAAATAAAAAAAGTCACCGCTGCGCTCTCTGAGTGCTTTTCTAGTTCTACAATGTTTCCGGTACTCAAATCAGGGATATTAATTCTTCACTGAATTTAATTTGGTAGTGATTCAAAGAAGTAGTTCCACATTACATTCTTACTGACTTGCTAAGCGCTACCAGCCAAGAAACAGGCCGGCATGTACAGTATATGTTAAAAATGTAAAATGACCTTTTCCATGTAGGTGGTGGTAGATGTTGTACATACAGTATTAAACATACTATAGATCAGTGAGTATTTGACATATTGGTCGGTTGGCTGAAATTTTATTTTTAAATTTTGAGTAATGCTAGTTGTTTCCCCCTAAACAAAACTTGACCTTAACTAAAACAGCTGCAGCCTTACATTTACTGAGTGCCATCCATCTTCCAACTATTATCTAATGTTCTACAAAAAAGCATATTTCCAAAAATATGAGACTGTTGATTTTACTATTGTTCTGAGCTTGTCATAAATCAGGTCTAAGATTATGCCCAGTCGAGTCCGGGTCCAGAGCAAATCCAGTTCAGCTCATGAACTTAATAGGCAATGGATATTCCAATGCTAATATAGGGATTAAGGAGTTGGGATGGCCTGGTTTTAGGATCAGTTGTACAGAATGTTGCCTGTTCTATTAGTTTGATGTTTGATTTGATAGATCAATATTGTCAATATTCGAGTCTGAGAGTCCAAGAATGTATGAATGTAAGACAAGTGGGCTGCAGTACAACTAGTTTAAGAAAACTTATTCTATCAGGCAACTTCTTCCCTCTGTGTGTTGCCTTTCCTCAATCACAGGGCAAACCACAAAGGCAAATGTACAAATTCCAAAACCAACAAAAAGCCTGACAATATTAAAGCGTGTGATAAGGCTGGACCTGATATCATATTTAATATTCTGCCTGATTTCCTCTTTTGCATAACCCTATTCACTGCCCGAAGACAGGTCAAATCAAGCTCATGCATATAAAAGCCATTGCCTTGGGCAAAGATTTAACCAGCCCGGATGAGTCTTGAGGCTCGGTGTAGCGAACAAAAAGCACCCTTGCTGCCATTCCAGCTCTGAGAAATATGAGGAGACGTGAGAAAAGAGATCTGGACAGAAGCTCCGCACCCCCTTCCTCCATCTCCGAAACTAACCGTTAGCTTGGCTTCCCAGTCACACTATGGAGATCCTGCTCACTCTTCCATGCCACAGTCACTTCCTGCTGGCTCTAAACAATGCAGACTCCATTTGGGCCGCCGTAATGGCTGACTGCTTGACATAACCCTTGTCAGTAAGAGCTGAGATAGGTGACACTTGACAGATGTGTAATTGCTGGAAGAGCTCACTGACAGGTGGATGAGCTTAAAGACACCTGATATGCCTCTGAGGCTGTTGACACAGGGGATTACACCTTTAAGCAGCACCGGCTTCCCTGGGTGTTGTTGCATGTTTTTTCTTGCGTACTTCAAGAAGAGGAAAAAAAACAAAACAAAACAAAAAAAAACAGGTTTGGGTAATTTATTCAAAGTGGAATTAGTCTGATTTGTTTGAGCCAAGATATGAACCAAGCATGACAGCGAGATAGGTTAAGTCTCCTGCAATCACCCTCATTTAATACATCAGATGTATATTCTCTGCGAGGTAGTGTGTAGCACTGACATCATCTGAGTGGGCTTGTAAAGCCTGAGCTGAGGCGTGATAGCTTTCCCTCTCAGGTCAGCCCAGGTGAGGTGCTACCAGAAGCTGGAGATAACACACTGCCCCTATAAAAGACAGGAAGTGAGATAAACATTCGCTCCTTGATTAGGAGCCTGGGTGTGGGCCGCCATGTGGGAGGTGGTGCAGTCATGAGGGTGGAACAGTAAGATGTGGATGGGTGTGTGTGTGTGTGCATGGAGGGTTGTGTTTTATGTGTGGGACTGTAATGCAAATCAATGATCTCCTTCAGTGCAGAGCAGAACAGCACAATGCCTGCACACCTGTCCATCATTCAACATCTCCTGTTCCACCTCTTGAAACTGGGTGAAAAAAAAAATCATTTTAGCTCACAGTCAAGGGGTGAAAGCAGGGGAGGGGAGTGAAGGAGGTGCGCTTAAAGACCCAGACATTCACTTTTCTTCTTCCTCACCGACAAGACCATGTTATTAGAACTGCAGTTACTAAACTGGGAGGAGGGAGACCGATGCTTTTGGATGTGACCTCAATTGCACTGGCACACTATCTCAACCAAAGTCTCATTTCACCGAGAAAGACACAGCAAGAGAAAAGAGAAATTGACAATATCTTTTGTACCATCATGCATAGACAGGCGAATAGAGATTTAGCGATGATATCGTAGGGGGGGCAGAAGCTCAGCACAGTTCATTGGGGGTATTTTCACTTATAATTGGGGTAGCTTTCATCTTGTCTGCCAAAAGGCGTAGCAGTGAAGAAGAGAACCAAGAGGGAGCTATCGCTTCCCCTATTTCCTGGCCCCAGACAAAGGCATCCAGGCAGGCAGCCTGCAGAAGATGATGTATTTCTGATCAAAGAGCCTGGAGTTGTCAGCAGCCCAGGCTAGCACAGCAACCTGATTGCTCCTGGATAGATTTGTCCCTTTGATCAGAGCAGACTCTGACTGCAGGCACTGTTTATGCAAAGAAAAGATGGCAGAGCAAAACCTATCCAGTGTTATGTGGAAACAGGCGCTGGGCTGGGGGAAGGACTTGAGCTTAGGGGTATTATGGTTCACACAATAATACAGGATGATATGTGTTATAATTACCGCTAATGAGATAACATTGCAAAAAGCCCTTTTTTTCTGCAACTTGTTGCTGCGCTGCTTTTTCGCGCTGACAGCAAAAAAAAAGCAAGAAAAATACTTTTATGTTAGTCTTGATTAGCTGATAAAATCCTATGTGTAATTACAACTATATACATCAGATAGAAGAGTGAGATAACGCAACATGCTTGAGCAACTGGTATTTTTACAAAATGATCAGTTAGTTACACTATGCAAACATCTCACACATAATGCAAATAACCGCCGGCAATGAATTCATGTGGACTCGAAAAGGCACATAATTTTGTCATAATATATTGATGTAAATTCTCATGGCTAGAGTTAAGATTAGTTCTATGGATGTGTAACAAAGAAATATTAATGGCATCAGGCTGTGGGATTGTACCTACAAATCCCACGGTGACCTCGGCCATGTTTCGTCTGGCGAGAGTAGTCCTCTTGTACCCAGCTACACGGGTTCAAACACTAAAATGTCAAACACGCTTGACTTTAAAACACTCGAGTGAGGTTATGGTGGGCCAACATGAGACATCAGGAGACTAGAAGCACTGGAAATCCTTCAGTAAGGCTAAAAGACTCAAGTCCGCCCTGCATGCTGACAGAAATCTTTGTGCCAAAAACAGTTTTTAGAAAAGCTTGAACAGAAGAGCCAGACACATTGAAAACAGAGTTGTTTACATCCTTTTAATACCACCTCGACAATATCTACAGTACATAAATACATATTTAATTACCACTGTCAAAATATTTCTTGACAGACAAAAAAAAGTAAAAAAAAAAAAGAGTTGTCAACATAACATTTATCTTGTTTTCTTCCTCTTCACTCTGCATATTGGATACGCTCAGGTCATAGCTTTCAGGGACATCAGCCTTTACTGTTTTTCTGTCTTTACTGTCATGTTAAACATTAAAAAGGTACAGCTCAGCACGCCTCCCGCCGAGACGCGTCAAAGTCAAGGTTAATTTATGGATGCAAAATACCTCATCTGGAGTTGTAAATCTCTTTTAGTAAGTTTCTTTATTTTGCTCTGTTGGTGACAGGTGCTATTTAAAGGGGTTTCAGGCGCACACGTGTACACAGAGTTGAAGTCGCTGAAAACGAAGGGCTGAGCGGTTATGTAAGCTGTGATTAACATATCTGACGGCTGCATTTGGGTCAAACAGTGATGGGTAATTCAGGTCATTCCTGACAGCTGATGAAAACAGAAATCATCATGGCGGGCGGTGGGCGTAATTATGTATTTATGAGTAGAAGAGGACCTTGGGGGTAGCGAGCAGAAGAGATGAGCACATACAGAGGAGTGCCTGAGTGCTGCCTTGCTACTGTAATGACAGCTCATTTCCCTGTGTGGATGTTTTTCTCAGCTCACCACCATGCTTTTGTTAGACCCACCAGTTTACTGTACCTGCCTGGACAATACAGGAGGGTTAAGTGTTGTATTATTAAGGAATGAATGCTCTGCTGAGACCCTGGCTAAGGAAAAGGAAGGCATGCAGGTCTTAAACAAGCTGCCATGGTGGGGCCCTCCATTTTGACCAAAACTGCTGGGGTTCATGAACATACATTTGCTGCTGAATTACTACAGGATTATGCTTACACACACACACACACACACACACACTCATATATATATAAACCTACTGCCCTGAATGGATCTGTGTGTTATTGATGTATGTATGATATACCTGGTAAAATGTGTATTTATATCTAATAATCTTCAGTAAATCTTGCATATTTGTTCATAAAATTTGTATCTATATCCTAGTATCCTTAACGTCTGTGTAGAGCTGAAATACAAGAGGCAGTGAGCTGAAAAGGGAGGACGGCTAAAGCCGGATGCAAATAACCTTGGCGTCAAATCAAAGCCATCTTCAAATCAAACCCCCAGCAACGCTCTCCCCTTTCTCTGTCAATCCACTGTGACATTTGTGATATGGGCAACACTTTCAATCTATGGCTGCTGCCTACTCCATTGGCCATGTAAAGTTTAATGAGCACCTTTTGTGGAGTGATATGAATAATGTATACATTACAGAGCCTTTAAAGTGCCTATGGTGCATCTGTCTCCAGGATGGACGGAGGGACCAGTGAAAATTAAAAAGCCTGAGGGTAAAGAAGAGAGGGAGAGAGATAGAAAAAAGTGAAAAGTTGAAGGCAGTCACATTAATTTGAATGCGTCAATGTGCCACTTCGATGCAAAATAGAAGTCATCAGCGCACCCTCCATCTCCGCCTCACTCCACACAATCTATCTCTCGTCTGTTGCTCATCTGTGTCAACCTGCACTTCACATCAGGAAGTGAACGCGCTGCGACATGGAGAGGAGGGAGAATGACTTCTTGGAAATTCTGGAGAGCGCAGCAGGTGACAAGAGGAAGACACAAGTCAGTAGAAAGCAGACAATCCTGCAGATAGCACTGATCTGTGATGTAAAAGGAGAGGGTGATGCACTGTTCGACTGAATGACAAGCTCACCCAGAAAAATGTTTAAATCGCACTTTAAATAGAAAAAAATAAAACACAAAAAGCTTGAAAGTGTGGAGTTCAAAGTTTACTGTGACAGAGGCAGAACAAAAATAAATAAATTCAAAACCAGCATTTTAGGAGATTCATGCACTTGGTGCTTCTTTTTTCCTCAGAACATACTCTGACTGCTCTTAAAGAGCATTACAGCAATAGCTGAGGCAACAGCCACTCTGCTCATCCAGGCCGCTCTGTCACAAACACCTCAGCCAAGAGCTAACTGACAAAATTAGAAATCCCCCCCAAACGCCCCATTCAAAAACACTGTTGGCCTTCTATTTTCTTAGAGATCTGCTCTCTGTTGAATAAGCAATGGAGCGTTCCCACTTCACTTGTCCACGCCAGGCTGGCCTGAGCGACCCTTCCCTTTCTCCCCTCGTCATCCCCTCCCCTAAACCCTGCTTCCATCTCCACAGATCGACCCCCCCCAACACCACCACCCCACTCCCCATCCCATCCTACTCCTCCTCCCCATCAGCCCTCGCTCTCAGCCGACATGGACACACAAAAGAAGGCTCCGGCTTAGTGGCCTTGTGATGGATGCATTTTCATAGGCCAATCTCTGTTATCTTGGAGAAACAGGTCTCAGCCTCCATTCTCTCAGGGCTTTACAGTTTTCTCTCTGCCACTCACCCCGCCCACCCTTTCCTCTGTGTTTTTTTCCACTTCCTCCCTCCCTCCATCCCTCCGTCCTCCTTCACCATTTTCCGAAGGTCACTCATTAATACTCCTGAGCATTGACGCTGACCTCATGACCCTGAGCTTGAAAGCCCAGCTCTCCCATATTGAGCCTCCAAGCCCATGTCCCAGCATTCTCACCCAGGCCTGAGTGCAGAGGCCTGGACCCCCCCCCAAGGTCAAGGACTGGCTGACATCGGGCCCCAAAACAATAGGGGGCCCTTCCTCTGCGCATCCCCATGGACGCCCCCTGCGTTGTCCCTCTTTAGATTGATTGGCTATGCAGCAACATCTCCAAGTCAATCAATTCCATTCATTTAATGCAGATGCGTCAAACTTGAGAATTTATCCATGGACTTCAATTTCTCCCAGACAATAGAAAATCTTACATGTAATGGTTTTGTCAATCTCAATTTAGCTGCAAACAAGTATTCTCTTTTTTGTGGCTCTCATCAAATGTTGCACTTCATTATCTTTAAATTTACACTTAAAGAAAACTGGACGCCACTCAGTTCCCCAGTGAGATTAATTTACCTCATTTCTGTTTCAGTGTTATCTATTTATTTATTTGTAAATGATTGGAAGTAGGGGAGGTGCAAATTATATGCAAAGCCTGTGACAGACCTCACTTTTCTCTCAGGTTATTTACAGAGCCGACATACTTCAACAACATGGTGTGTAGCTGTAAAATAACTATCAAAAGCAAAACTTCTGGGCTTCAATCTGACAATGTAGCAACCTTGATTCACCCCCAAAGAGGAATTGTGGTGTTAAAAATCCCCCTACAATAAGCTCCTTCATTTTCTGCTCACTCTGCAGTTTGCAGCTTCCTCATTTCCCAGCCGTGGAGTTTCACTAGGCCTTGATGTATCGTATATCTCTCTGTTTTTCCTGCGTGGCTCTTTTTGGGCCTGAGGTCAGAGGGTGAAATAAAGCAGACCCCATTTTGAAACTGACAGGGTCTCCAAAGCCTGAACCCGAGGGCAGTCCCCCCAGCCCCGGCCTGACAGGGGCCGCATCCGACAAAGGTGCAGTTTGTTACGAGCTTCTGAGGGGAAAAAAAAGAAACACAACAGGGAGGGTTATTTGGTGTTCCTTTGACCCCTTAAGCCCTCTGAGATGAAAAGGCTTTCAATTTTTACCAGACGAGGAAGACCACTTCAGCACACAACACCAGCATGGGCTTCAAAGCTCAGCAGAAATTTTAATCAGAGACAAATTACTGTATATTGTGTGGTGTACTCTGCTCCATCGCCTCAGTGTGAGGGGGCAAAGGGGCAAAAATAGTGCAGCATTACATGGACGAGAAATGGCATCGTGTCCTCACATGCAGTTAGTGGCGTTGGCATGGTCACCGTATTTTTAAAATGGTGAAAATTCACTGCTAGATTACATCACGGTAGCTCATTGTGAAAAGTAGAGGAGGTAAAAGCCTCACATGTATCTGCTATCTTAAATCATGCAAGCATCAAGGCAAATATCAATACCACCGATGCTGCTTAAAACAGCATTCTGTTGAATAAAAGCATATCCATCATTAACAACACAAGGGTAAGAGGGAAAAAAAAAACATGAGTGCACCATGCCTTATGCCATTTACTAAACATTTTATCAAATTTTACAAAGCCTGCTTAATATTTAAAGCCTCGGTCATGCAGCCTAATGGTCCAGGGCAGTTATAAGCTATTCAGGGGTCAATTGTTTTATTAAGATTAATGAGTGGGAGCAAGAGGGTACGTCATATCTGTACTGCTTTCTCTCTTTCTCAGAGCACCAGTGAAGCATATTAAAAAGAGTGAGTACGGTTTGCCACTTAGCTTATCTACGTAAGTGGCTTATGGATGTATTTGTCCAGGACACTCAAGGTAGATTTTTTTCATCAATTCATTTTTCATCAAGTGATGAACCTGCTCCCCCCAACAGAATATATCATGGAACATTCAAGTGTTTTAGATTAGCATAAAGGGGGAACAGGCATATTCTGCAATTTCTGATAGCATTATATAATATAGATCCATACAAGCGTTCGCCTCTGATGGATATGCCCTACATGGTTACGTTTGTAACGGCTTTTCTTCCCTTGAGAATTACTTATGAAAAGCAACAAAGCCATTTTTCATCACTTCCTGTTTGGCTGTTTTATTACCTTTAGGCTATACCATAAATACTGCAGCTATAACTTATTTAATGTAAGCATCTATTTGTCTCCTGTATCAGATAAGAGAACTGCTCACACCTGAAAAATGCATTTGCAATTCTGGAAATGAAGCACTGAATAGGGGTTGATGATTACCAACGGCTGTCTTTGAATCAACACAGCAAGCAGCTCGAACTCCTATGACTCTGCTGCACCGGTGCATCTATTGTCAATAAAATAGTCCAATCTGACGCATCAGAAAAAAGGAGCAGATGGAAGTGGGGAGTGGGCGTTGACAACTGAGAGCCAGTAGGCGTTCATGTCCGCTGACATTTACACTCTATCAGCCATAACCCCCCAAACCGCACTGATGTCATTGTTGTAATTGCTTTGACACTTGGAAGCTGCCACTAATCCTGTTTGGACAGTGACTTAAACTGTATGGAAATAGGGGACACACTGGTTACGTCCACCAGTGCATCTGTCCCTGCTGGCCAGGAGAACATCTGTTAGTGCTGTGTGTGACTGTGGTGTAAATGAGAGGCCAAAGCTGATTATAGCACAAGTTTAAACAGACCTGTGCAAAAACACTGATTTGTTTCCCCTCTGGTGAAAATCCAACTGAAATGTGTTGTGATTCAAAAACCAAAACAAGAAGAGTAGTGTTTAAAAAAGTAATGTTTTTCATGTGGCTCTTTTGCTCGCTGATTTAATGTGATGCTGAAAATGTTTCTGGCTGAAGAAGAATGATGGGACTTGTTGTAAGAATAGATTTAATGTGTCTGCGGAGACGTGTGGAGATAATTCACGGGTTGCATTGCTGCTGTGGAAGCATCTACATGATGATCCATAGATGTCAAGTATGTATAGTGCTGTAATTAATTCATTTCAAAACCAAAGCAATTTGAGAGGAAATTTGACTCGCGCTGCTGGAATAGGTTTGAGCTCTGTATTGGTTGGCTTGCAAGCTTGGCAAAACAAAGATGTCACATGACAGCAGGTCCAGAGGGGTCAGTTCATTTCCACTGGACTGCCTTTTTTCTTTAGGCAGAGCATAATGTGAACAGTGTTTTAGAGGGCCATCTTCAACCACCATCTTCACGACATGCAAGCCTTTCATGTGTCTGTCTCTCTCTTCGCCTCAGCCCTTCCATCCTCCTCCAGCACGCCTTCATGCACCCTGACACGTTGACAAGCTGCGAGCGAGTCAATGTTGTGGTTGACCTGGGAGGCCATGCCGGAGCACTTTGGTTCACAATGTGAGAGGTAGACAACAAAGTGCAGTGAACTAAAATGCCCCGAGCAAACCTTTAGCTTCAGTCAACATCTGCGAGCGGTTGGGGTTGGGAGACAGAAATGGTGGAAGTGGACAAACTCGACCCTCGGCTGTCCAGACCACAATGATACTTAACAGGACAGTAAATATTAGACCAGGTCACCTCACATTGACCTGTGTTCCATATAAAGATCACTATCATTCCACTTTAACATGGACTAGAAGCACATACCTCTGCACTATTTGCATTTCTTATAGTTTATGAATGAACTGTGACAAATATATTAGTATTTGAAGAAGACTTACATATAATTTGAATGGTATGATAAAAAAAAAAAATCACACACATTTCTGTTTTTTTCTCTCAACTTTAGCTGTAGTGAACTCATCGTAAACAAATTAAAAATCCCTACAAATACACTCTGTGACCTGACAGCACAACATCTGCTGCTGATGCGTACAGTATTGAGTAAAACAGCCATCTCCGGAACAAAGTTACCTGGAGTTCTATTTGATCACTCGCTGATCTTTACTCTGTTGAACTGGAAGTTTGGCTGGAAATCAAATGAATCTCCACTGTGTGTTATATCATACAGCATATAAACTACAAAGATTCACTGCGGATGCGGTGCAGGAGACCTGATGTAATTTAAGCAATGCTACGACCACTAAGAGCTGTTGATTGTGATGCTATGGAAACTGTATTTTTCCCCAGCTATGAACATTAATACTGTATATTAATGTTCAAAACTGGTTAAATATTTGCTAAAAAAAAAAAAAGTAATGCAACACATTACCACTTCTAACACAGACAGGAAGTTAAAAGAGTAAATATTGCAGTGGTATGCCTGCTGGGGAAGATAAGGGAAATAGATGTAAAATTTCAAATCAAAATTTTGAAGCGGATTTATCAACTGAGGACCATCAAAAACTGCTCATGAAGATATAATTAAAGTGCCAGCTCACACATGCAATAATGAAGATACTGTTTTGGTCGTACATTATCTATCCTTGTAGATAGATTTGGTTTTATGTGCTGTAGTGAAATTCAGATATCCATCTCTCACACCCCAACACAATTAAGATAAATGGAATTTAGTTTGTTCAAACTGAAAAACAGAGCAAGAACATGTTGATGTGGACAGTTTTTATTTGGACTTTTAGGAAGAAGACAGCTCTAAAATATATTTTCAGAGGCAGTAAAATAAATGTAGCTCATTGATCTTCCTTTTTTATGTTTATCTTTTCAATCTAAGTCTAAGTCGACCACACCAGTCCTGTCTGCTACAGATGTTTGGCTTTAGAAACCCGAGTGAGAAAAACAATATACACTCAACCATGGCTTGGTATAATATGTAAATGATCAATATTTCTAATTGCAGATAGGAATGATTGCCATGATTACGTTGACTCTAATGAGTCCACCTGTTGGCATCACGCAGAAAACAATTTTCCACTTGAAGAAACATAGCGTATGTAAACTCTCATAAAACCAATGGAAGGTCTGCTGCTGTGCTCTGGCAGCTGCAGACTGCAATTATGCAGCATCCAGTGATAACCTGAATACCAATCTAACAAAACAGGGCCTTTCTTCCAGAGAAACAGGACACTTTTTATTCACAAAAAAGTTATGGAGAGCATCCATTTCTGTAATCATGAATAGACTGAAATTTGAAATGGAGGAATCTAACCTAAAGTAACTGATGTTGCATTTATTAGATATGTTTGGAGGACTGCAGGGAATATGAAAACCTGTGAAGTTCGATATTTGGTTTATGGAGGAGCCTATACTGTAACCCTGCTGCTCACTTCAAAGGCTTGTCCTGAAATTCAGGAGGACAGTTATTGATCCAATCCCTCAATGAATCGGGAATTGATAAGTGGACACTTCAGAATGCACTTTTATGTCTTCTCACTTTGAAGCTCTCCTCTCCCATCTTTCTCGGAGATGTTATTCCACGCAAGCGCCTCCTTTAATGTTTGAAGCCCACGCTGCTCCTTGGTTTCGCCAGCATTTGTCTGTTTTCATTCTCAAGAGGCATATTGGGAGAATCCTTGTTCCGAATGCAAATGCAAATTAGTTGAAAGGGCACCTTTCTCTTTCATTTCAGATGAAGTTGAACAGGTCCCAGGTCAGGTGCAGTGAAAGGAGAACCTCTGGCCTTTCCTTCTCCTTGCTTTATTGTCCCGCACTCCCTGCCAAACCATCATTCTCACTATCCCACTAGGGCCTCTCTAACCCTCAACATCTGTCCCACTTTACCACTCTGACGGCAGAGAGACGACTAGTATGACGGGCGCACGGCTGCAGGGTTTAGAAACTGCTTCCAGACGTCTCAAAGTGCTGTCATCTGTAATTTGGCGCATTTACTCGTTCAATTTATTTGTCCGCGCTCTGCTACAACTAATCACAGGTGTGTTTGCACCATCTCTGTGAGAACACTTATACGGGTGAAACACACTTGAAAGTAAAGGGGACACTGTTTACAGGTGAAATATTTCTAATTACAAGAGTTGTTTTCAATCCATCTCTCCATGGGAAAGTATTTATTCTGACTGTCATCGTGAAACACTGCTTCTTGTCTTAAAACTTTTCACAGCTGGTGGGGGAAAAAAAAAAAAAAAACGGAGGTCAATTTAAATAGCCGCAGCGCTTTGCCCGGATCAGCCATAAGGAGACATAAAGGGAAACACCCGCAGTTGGTGTGCAACACTGTGGTGTCATGTAAGAGATCATAAACTCATGTAAGTCAAAAACAGGATGCTATATATTTTCTGAAGGATGTTTGGGGCAGCTAGACCATTATAATTGCACAGCAGGTTTCCCTTTGGGAGAAAATACCTTTCCCCATATGTGGCAGTGATAAAGTGTAGGTTTCTCCCGTCTGGCAAGAAAGGTATATCTGCCCTCTAACTAGACAAGAGGGAGCAGAGTGGGGAGAGAGAGAGAGAGAAAGAGAGAGAGAGGGGGGGGGATCCAAACCACTGTCTGTACAGTTAGTGGGTCTGGGGTGATTGCATGAGGGACAGGAGGGAGCTCCATTTACATTGTAGCTGCAGAATAAAAAGCAGCTTTGGTTTGTCAGTTTTCTGACTAGCGTCATGAACCGGGAGATGCCCATGGCTGCTTGTTCTACTTCAACGCAATTCAATACCTGCCATCCTCACCCTTCTCCTCCTCCTCAAAGAAAGGAAAACACACACACACACACACACACACACACACACGCACACGCACACGAGGGGTCCCTCTGGTGTGTTTGTGTTTCTGTTTGTGAGCATTTGTTCCGAATCAGGCACCTGGCATCTTTTGGGAGAGCAGGCTTCACCGACGAGGCCCCCCAGACTGTCACATGTCTGGATGCAGACCAACACCCATCACTGCAAACTGATCAAAAGCAAAAGAAAGTGCAAACCTTGAACTTCACAGTCCAATATGCATCCCTGATACTTATTATAAACACACGCACACGCACACACACACACACACACATGCAGGTACAGCAGCATGTAACCATATGAAGACTTCTCCACTGATCAAATATTCCAGAAAGCCTTTTTCCTCTTGTTTTCAGTTACAATTGAAATTCACTGCAGGTTAAATTGGACCCTCGCTCCAGACTGCTGTAACACCCCATATAGTAGGTATAATCAAAGTAATTACAACAACACGCAGGTGTTCTACGCCGCACGCCACTGAGCACACGTCAGTGACAGTAGGATGGAGTAAACATCTCTGAAAAAAAAATAAATAATCCAAATCAAGTGTCATTATAGCTACTTTATCGACAGACAGCAAGCACACACATAAATGTTTTTTTTTTTTTGTCAGCTGGTGCTTAACATGGACATTTTATGCTCTGTCTGTTCATGTTACTTTGCTTCCAATTTTCAATTATGATAATCTGAGTCTGGTAGAGTGAACTATAGCGGAAAGACATGATTTTTTTTTTTTTCTAAAGCTCTACGGCAGATAAAAAACAGGAGATTGAGTACAGAGTGTGAACAGTATAAAAAACGCTGATAAGCTTTCTCACCTTGCGATTGTATTCATTACTAAGATGTTTTCACAACTAAAACTGCGAAGGAAACACCTCGGAGCATTTAGAAATACTGTATGCATTTTACTTTTTGCTGTTTTACTTGGTTCGGATCAGAGCGGAGACGTGAAGCGGCATACAATCATATATAAAGCTCTCTATCTGCATCCTCCAAATCTCATACTGGTGAGACAGAAAATCAGGAGGAAAACAAGGGAAAAAGAGAAGGGAGGGGGGTCAAAGGGGGGGGGGGGAGAGAGAGAGAGAGAGAGAGAGAGAGAAGGTGCAATTACCAAGAGCGTAGTCTGAGGGATCAACTTCACTTCAAAGAGGCCGGGCCTCGCGTCCCAGGCTTCCACACAGCCCCGAGTACCAGTGCTGTGAGAGTAGGTAAACATGAGCAGATCACAAGGCTGTTAATAGCAGCCAGATCTGAAGAGGTCTCCACCTTGTGCCTTCCTGCCTGCCTCGAAGATTCTCAGACAAGCCCTTCCCTGGAAGAAAAAGACTCACCCCGCACACTCAGCTACTTAGCATGTGTGTATGTGTGTGTATGAGCTCATGAGCATTATGCCAACAGGCCTTTTTTTTCATGGTAATTGAACAGCATCAGCACACAGCACTATGCTGGAACCTTTTAAAGCCCTCGCAGCATGCAAAACCAACACCTGCCATGCAACCCCAAAAAACGTGTGGATAGACAGGATATATTTCTGCATCTAAAAAGAGGTGACGCTGCAAACTGTAGTGGTTTCACATGCAACAGTCACAAATGCATCACACCTGTGTTTGCTGGGAAATTATTACAGCGTTCATTTTATTGCCAAAAATTATATTGTTCCAGTATGCAGCCAGAGTGGATTTTCATTCATCTTTTTTTGACAACAACAAAAAGATCCTCTCTGCATCTGAGCTCCTCCCTCCCTGCAACTCGCTGTACCAATCCGGGGCGGTGTACTACTGTATGTGAAGTGCATTTAACGCCCACTAATCTGTCATCACTGGATAAATACGATAAGGACAGCAGCAATTCCCCCAGAAGTTATCACAGGCCTGACGGCGAAACAGGATTAAACGCTTGTCTTTATGCTCTGCACAGAGTGAATAGCAATGTTTTTTTTTAAAGACAGTGTTGACACCCCCTTTTTTAATTCGTCTGCAATGGTGATGGAAAGGTGGCATAATCCATAGGCTATTTTCAGTCACATGACCATTGAAGAAGACACTGGGTCCCTACCAGCTCCTGGTGTGTGAGGACCTCCCCAGAGGGGAAACGCAAAAAAGGACTTTCCCTTGAGGGGATCAATGAAGCATACATTAACATACATGATGTATATGAAAGTAAATCTTTGCATTGATAATTTTCAGTGTCTGATGCTGTGGATTTGAACGCACTGTTTCTTCCCCCCTCCAAACAAACACTTCAACATAAATCAACTGGAAAGGCTGACATCTGTTGGCAAGGACTCGTAACTGCAGCTGAGTGGCTCTTGGTGGACCAGCAAGGGGGAAACTGATGCCGTGTTACTGCACCGTGGTATGAAACAGTTCACAACCGGTGCTGTAGAAGTACAGGGCAGAAGAAAACACTTACAGAGACACAAGGGGCAAAACTCCCCAAGTCGTGAACCGAGATGAAAAGACGCCTCCAGGCTAACCTCACAGCTGAAGCGGAATCACCCTGAGTGCTTTTAGTGTGCCTTTCTCCTCGGATGTCATTTGTTAAGAGAGAAAACCTCTTCATGCTTGTGTGAAACTTAATTCCCTGGTCTGTCCTTGAGCAGTAAACTCTCTCCCTCAACCCAGTAGCTTAGAGTGACCCCTTCACCACACACACACACACACACACACACACACACACACACACACACACACACACACCTCTTCAACTCCAACCACGCCAGATGTTACTTTTCGTTTGTGATTTATCGCACAGTTTAGATAAGGGTAAACAAATAGTCATCAGAGTCATAACTGCAAACTCTGCTTTTCCGTCTGGCTTATCACAGGTCACAGCACACAAAGTTAGTAGACGATGTAGAGACTGAAGGTGACAAGTGGAGGGGGGGGAGTGGATGAATAAATATTGGACAAAATCATAGCTTTTTCTCTTGAATCACCAAATCAGAGCACAAACATACCAAAAAGTGGTGCTGTACACATACACAACCCTGAGCCCTGACCTGTAGGAATGTGTGCTCTCTGTGGAGGACGATTAGCCAGCCAGCCTCTTAGCTCCTCCAACACAGAAACCTCATTGTGATAAAGCCCAGTCAATGTTTGCTGACACACGTTATCTCCAGTCCCCCTCTCTCCCCGGGCCTCCGGTCGGATCGAGCTGCCGCGGCTCTTTACAACGATTTAGGGAGCCATTTGTTTTTCAAGGAGCTGTTTACACAATGGCCACCTACCACACAGGGGACAGAGGCAGAGGGACAGGAGAGGGAGTCGTTTGAAATATAAATCACGGCAGTTGCCAGCTTTTTATCGGCAGCGGCTCTGCCTTTTTGTTTTCGACTTCCCGCTCTCTTTTTTTGTGGCGTTCTTTATCACGGGATGGGACGATAAGAGCAAACACGATGAGGTTTTTGTCAGCATGCTGCCAATGTTCGTAACTACGAGAAAAGAGGGAAAAGAAACACTTATCTTATGTATGTTTGTGTGTGTTTGTGTGGATGTGTAGAGGAGGGGAGGTGATAAAAGAGAATATTCCTCAAGGAGGATCAATAGTTGTTATTCAGACCTGCATGGTTCCCTCCATAGGAAGCACTGACACTGTCCTAAGAGTCTGCCGGCTGTATTGATTTTAATTTATTTTTAACTTAGTGATGGATATGGGACATGTCATGAGAGAGAGGCATTGGTCAAATAATTACCAACATCTATTCATTAATTGGAAGGCAAAAGAGATAGAACACTCAATATTCATTACGGCCTGCAAAGACTTTGCAAATGTGCTGCCTGACACAAGGATGTCAGAGAAATATGTTGATCACCTAATCACACAATGCAAATAAGCCCCTGAGAAGCAAAGTAGACACAGCACACTGTTCTCCTCATATTTAGAGAGAGAGAGAAAAAAAACATAAAAGTTCAGAAAGATGACATATCTTATTATCCTCCTGTGTTATCTTTTCTGCAAAAGGGTTTTTACACCCTGGCTATTGATGACAATCATACATTGAGTAAGACATGTTTAAAAATATTGCAGAAACTAGTTCAATATCAACACAGTTGAAATATATCACTATTAAAACTGTATTTTTTCAAATATCGACACATCTTGTGTGTTGGGAAGCCGTTTGGTCAAAGTAGCTTCAGACAGAGACAGCATGCTCAAATGAGCACATGAGGTGATTTTTTTTTCTAAAATGCAAACAAAATTGCATCAACAATCCAGTTTATGAAATCCAATCCCAAATAATGAGCTGCAATTAAACCAAAACACTGTACAAGAGAGGTAAATCCAATTAACTGAACGTAAGAAAGCAATCAGATGACAACGCTTTGTACTTACAACGTCTGAAGTTTCGGGCCTCCGCCGAATATGAATCACACTATTCAGCAGATGGAAGGTGCGGCTGTTGGCTGCTGCAACAGAATCAGCAATCTTGTCATACACATGCTGCATAAATATATCATCAAAACCCTTGTAACCTGCAATAATTCGCTTGATTGGCTCAGAGTGTGAGTTCCTTTGGTGTGCATCAAGTTAAACTGACCAAAGTGGCCTATGGGTTCTTGCAGACAGGCGCCTGTGGTTATTGAGCACAATCACAACACTAATTATCCCACATGTGAGCTAGTGCAGGGCTTTGCCCTTTGAGGGAGGCAATCAAACAGCTGACGAAAGGCTGAATAATCACACTGCACTGAATGTGCTGGGCATAGCGTGTGTGTGTGTATGGGGGAGCTGCTCAACACAGTAAGGGCATCAACTTCAGTAAATCTCACATTATTTGTCAGATGCTGTTTAGATGGGAGTGCAGTAACACTGAGTTAAACAGGGCAACATGGTTTAAAAGGATGGAACTGAGCAAGTTGAAAGTCTTCAGGCTTCATGTTTGTTTTGGGATTTAGAAGAGAGAAAAGCAAAGAGGCTGCGTCGGTGTGAGAAACTGAATCAATGACCTCGGTGAGCTCTCATCCCATCTCGTGTTGCGTCATGAGCGATGCTGTTGCCTCCTTTTCCCACCCAAGCTGCAGGGCAAGGTCGTGGTTAAGTTATGATTACTGTGTGATGCACTCAACGAAAGCGCGCAATAAAGAGGCCTCTGCCGAGCCATAAAACTGTCAATGATGCATCACAAAGTGTCAGATGCACCATGTGCAACATCACAACAACCACAACACAAAAAGAAGAAGTCTCTCACTCTCCTCTCTGAGCAGTCATCATTTCTTCAACTTGACACAGGCTGAATATTGCATTAAATGTGTATGTTAGGAGGACAGAAAAATGACATCGCTATAGTGCCACAGTAATGATCTGTTATTTGGCCTGACATTTCTTAGAAGTTTCTCTCCTCCAGCAGCAATACGGCGTGAAGCTGATACTGTACTGTACTATAAATATAAGCAGTGCTATTAAGCTGTGAAAATAAGCCCACACCTTTGAAAAGTGAAACCTAAATGTTTGCGAAGCCTCGACGGCTGTCACAAAGAGTGAGAATAAGACAGCGAGAAAGTGAGAGGAAAATGTGATGTAATACGATCTGCTGAAGTTCTTATTAAAATGTGTCTTTTTTCCCTGCTATCAATTGTAGCATGGCAAATGTGCCATTACACTTCACTGGCACCTGCCATGGTCTCATTTCAAGGTGATCAAGATACTTATCAAATTTATATTGCTGGAAAAACATCAGCAAGAGGAATGGCTTTTTTTCCCCTGAGATCCCTACAGAGACCAAATTTTGACACATTTCCACACTCGCAGTTTGAAAGCAGGACTGTAAATCACACTGCATCACAGGGGCCATGAAGCAAACTGCACTTCAGTCCAATTTTTAAGCCTGGTTACAAACCTCCACCCCCTTTTGCACCTCAATCCACTAGCCCGATAGAGGGAGGCAGTCTAAATGCACCATCAGCACTGAGGTTTGGCTGAGCTGCTACAAGGGTATTATGTTCCAAATTCTCTCCAGCTGGAAGGAGGAGAGGCTCCAACCATTTCCTTTTTAACCCATTCCCAAATCTAACAGTAAAAAATAGCCCACGCTTCATTATTTTACATGCTCAATCCATTCCCATCCCATTCTCCATCTCCGTCTCTGCAATTCAGTGTTAAAACAATCAAGCAGCTGAGAAGTAGTGGTTGAGGTTTTTTTTTTTTTCAAGGGATGGGTGGTGTGGTGCGAGGGGGGGGGGGGGTCTGTAGAGTGAGGGAAAGAAAAACCACACAGAAAGAGGAAAAGAAAAGGAGAGAGCTGCTGGGGCAGGTGAAAGCTGTCCGCATACAAGGTGGCGATTAGGGGAAAGTGGCCCTGCGTGAGGCAAGAGGAACATCTGTGCCTATTACCGCAGCACACAAAAGACCAGGATGGGGGAAGTGGAGGGGGGGCAATGGTCTCCAACATGAGCGGGGCCTCACCAAACACCACAGGCTGAATTGCATGGCCCAATTTGGGGCTTTCAGCGCTGTTCGTCATTAGCATTTGAAAAAGCGAGGCAGGAGCTAGCTCAGTGAGTAACTCCTGGGTCGAAGCAGGAGTGTGACTTAAGAGCTTAGAGGAGGTGGAAGTCTCCACCACCACCACCCCCTGTCCACAGCCCCATGCCTTAAGCACCTTTCAGGGAGAGCTCTGCTCAATGTTGTCGAGTCACATCTATAGCAGCGCTGCTTTAGATTTGGAATGTAAAAAAATAAAAATAAATCACGGGATGTTGATATAACCAGTCCAGAAATAACATTCTCAGAGAAAGCATTGCATTCAGTGAAGCTTTTCAGACTTGCGTAACGTTATCATAAGCTTTTCCAAGAAGTTGCCACAACTACGCTCGCCCAGTGCCTAACCATGAACCGACGTGCTCCGTGGAGAGAAACGCCGCTGCCTCTGTCCGTACGCATCGTTGCGTTCCATATCTCGGCATGGCAAATGAATGTTCAATTTGACTCCAACATTTTTGAATAACTGTATTTCAAAAGTGTGTCAACCTGGTTCAAAAACACGGCTAATGGATGGCAAAAGCATGAAAAATAAAACACTCATTCTGGTGAGCGGTGCATCAAACTTGTATACTGGATTGCACTCTTTTTTTCCCACAGAATTGAGAACACTTGGGAGGGAGATGTATTACTTATTTAAATGCCACAAGGCATATATCTGTTTGCTTAAATATTCCGATTTATTCCAAGACAGTAAGTGCCTTGCTGGAGTGAATTATGGATGTTAAATCAAGACGCTGAGTTATTAGTTATGACACCATAAGGTTCTGTCTTATGTCTAATGTCAATATCGCTCTGTTTGAGATTGGTATCATTTAAATGAGGATTGTTGAGCTGGTGAGATGGTGAGCTGCCCGGCTTTGAGGAATTCAACATGTAAGCCACAGGCGACATGATCAACAGTGCAATACGATAAAACTGGCATCTGTTGTCAGCTTGAGTTGATATAACACTGATATCACAGCACAGCAAAAAAGAGACACTCATCATAACAAAATTTAGCGTTACTTAAGGCCACAGTGGTTCCATTTGTCACGAGGAAGGTCATATCAGAAGTGCACATACATGTACAGATGGACCTCAGGCTTCCTCATACCTTCCGCATCTTTTGAAAAACTGCCTTTGTTTTTTTTGTTTTTTTTTGCCACAAGGCCTGTGCCCAGTAGCTCTCTCTGTGGCACTCATCTGTGAGAACAAACATGGAGCCTCTTACAGCCCGGAGCTAAGCAGCCACTGTTTTAAAAAGAGTTCAATAATTTGAACTAAAAAAAGTGTTAAATTAATTTAGCCAGAGGTTTCAATTTAAACACCTAAAGATGAACATGAACATTTGTGTTCTAGATCATTATGCACAAACTATATGCTTTAATTGACTAATTGTCATAGCTGTGATTGTATGTACTATTCAATGAAGTAAAATCTGGAAACCCCATCTATGATGTCTTGTTATTCTGTTCACTTGTAATGGTTATGAATGTGAATCACAATCCAGTACATTGTACCTGTAACAAGTTAGAATACAAAACACTGCATAATTACAGGGTATTGTACTATTTTAAGTCTTTAAATGCCTTTACTCTCACAAACTGCACTGCCTTACGGATGGGAACACAATAGGTTACAGTCAGTGGGAAATCAGCAGGAAGAGCTGACCCTTTTTCTTTCATACAAGTACATTCTTCTTGATCTTGAGCTAGATGTGTAAAGACATAACAATACATTATGTATGTCAGAGAAGTAATTTGGTCCTATCTGATGAAATTCCGCATTAGCGAACATTAAAGCAGGCAGGTTCAAAGGCAGGTCTTCACGCAACTATGACCACGCATGCTGAAACAGAAAAGATCAACAAGGAAGTGCCCCGTCACTTCAGATGGCATTACAGTGTGCGGTTCTCCGAATCATTAGACTGTTTGTGTTATCAGGCCGTGAGGTGACTATGGTGAAACATTAAAGCAGGTTTAGAACTGCATATTTAAATCCCTGCCATCATTTGAGTCGCCGCTTTGAAAAAGGGTTTCAGGATTTCAGGGCACATAAATGTTTGATATGGAGTGATGCATGTGTGCTGCATTGTGCTTGAGAAGCACGCAGTCTGAAGGTCATCGGATCTAATTGTCAGATGGGCTGAGTCTTGATTGCTGCAACAAATCCCCACAAGGTTCATAGGAAGCCCGGTAGAAGGAAACAGCAGTGTGTTGTCAGCACATTTTGTTGTTTACTGAAAATAAAGCAAAAAGGAAGGGCATTTAGGTCAAGTATTCTAAAGGAAAGCCGATAGAATCCAAACATGGCAACATGTAAATTGACAGAACAGTCACATTGACCCACAAGTGCATCCACATGCAGTGTATGCACATGTGTGTCCACTCATGTCGAAGGATAATAGTTATTTGCATCCGTGCTAATAGTGATCAATGCTACTATACTAGCAGTCCTCTAACCTCAGCAGCAGTGCAGCAAAGCAGGCGCCGGCTCAATTCTTCGCCAGCATATGATGTAAATGCTCTGTGGTGCACATTTAATGTGATGTCATTGTACTATTGACATCCAGCGATGGACCGGCGGCCCAGGCTGATTTGTTTAATATCCAGTTGAGAGAATTCTATTGACTTTCCTTTTTTCCTCATCTGCTTGCAAGATGAAAACATATCTTCCTACCCACAAGCTCTGACCTAATATGCCTTTCTAATGTTTTTCAGAAGGACATGCTATATTGCGTGTGTGTGTTTGTGTGCACTGTGTGTGTGTTTAGCTCCTTTCAGGACTTATATCGATATAAGCCAGGCTTAATCCTTTCACTCTGATGGCTTCAATGACAGCGGCACACCATCAGATAAGAGGTCATTGAACTGCAGCAGCCACCTCTTCATTCAGAATAAATGGGGTGCACCAAGAGTGCACCTTACTATGTGCCGCATTGCTCTGGTCATAATGAAAATGTAATGCATTTTGGGTTCTGTCTGCCATCACCACCCCACTAGACTGAGCTGATACTGTTGATATTACTTGTGCAACTTGCCCAATTTGTCCCCTGAAATGATGCACATACAAAACAGATATTTGGAATGTATGAACTTACTCTCCAGGTGTCTTAAAAAAATCAATTCAACCTATTTGTGAGTTTCTTGGCTCAATCTTAGCTGCATCATGAGTGCACATTTTTGTTGCATGTACATCTTTGGTTGGTCCGATTTGTTTCAGCCTGAAATTGAGAGGAAAAAAAAAAACAAAAAACTTAGCTTTTAAATTCCAAATGTCCATGAACCTTGAGGCCAATATGAGGCATGCATCAATCAAAGTCCATGTCACACTAATGCTATTTCCTGTATCTTGGCACAGCATGACCATATGGAACTAGATGTTTCCTTATGCTTGGCTAGCCAGTAGGCTTGAAAGAAGCTCATAACATGGGGAGAGAATTCTTTCTTTCAAGAAAAAAAAAGCATTTTAATATCCACACCAGTGTATAGCTTTTTTGCTCTGTCTGTAATCCCACTGAGGGACATGAAAACCAGAGACCACAGACAACCTTGATTGAGGCACAGCTGAAACATGCTAATGCCCTGATTTCGTTTTCATTGGGAGGGCTCCCTGGCTGTGGCATATCATTTGATTTTTGCATGCATCGAATCACTCCGTGTGAGCTGTCACAACATGTGTTTCTGTCTGCTGACGCCTCAACGAGCGCCTCTCTTTGAGCAATCATCTGGGGGACCACACTGGATGTTTATTTTGGCAGAAATCCCATCATGCATTCATGCTCATTTCCTTCGGTCCGAGTGGTGGCACTGCATGTCACCGTAAACTAGACTGAAAATAGAAGAAACGCACACGTGGAGGCCTGAGTTGCGCACAAACAGGACAATTTGAAGATCCCCATGAGCCATGAAGTGCTGCAGAACCTGAGCAATTTGCAGTAAACTAATTATAATCCAATTTTCTAATCTCTCCGTCATTGTTGCTGCTATTTTCCAGCTCTCTCCCCGGTTCTCTACAGTCTTGATAGTTTAAGACCCAGCCCATTAAAACAACCAGCACTTTCAATGACAGCATGTTAACGCAGCACAAAAAGAACATTCTCCTTTGCCTTTTCTTCATTTAAATTCAATTATCAGCAAGAACAGTTAGACAGCAAGGGAATAATAATAATAATAATAATGAGGGATGAAGGTGTGCAATGGCCGTGCTGTGACATCTTTTGTTCCATTTTTTCGGATTGGCAAGATAATGGCGAGGGGCTGCTGTGAGGGGGGCCGGGGAAAGTGCAGCTCACCGCGCAGGTTATCTTTCATGGTGTACAGGATAATCACGGAGTGGTGAAAGCCGGGAGCAGCAGAGACGTATCTTCTTGGAGATCAAGGTCAAAACAACTCAAAGGAAGGTGGAAATTCAGTTTCAAAAACACTCACCGCTGCCTGAAACATATTGATCTAGCTCCTCTTCCCTCTACCTCCAAAGTCATTTCTGTGATAGACTCTGGTAGAAATACATTATTTTCTTGTCATAGGCACCACAATGGATCACTGTTAAGAATATACTGCACTTACAGAGAGAGAGAGGAGAGGAACGTTAAGAGCATGGCATGCTGTATTTGAAATAACAATTCACAGTGAGTGACCTCTGCTTCCCATCAGTCCTGTAACACTTTCCCAGTCCACAGGCTGACATTTCTATCAGTCACAAACACATGACTACAAATTAAGGGCATCATGAAGTGGACAGCTGAGCATGCCTTGAAGCTAGGTGAGCTCAGAGAACGACAATTTGCCAAGTATGGAATTGCTATAATTAGGGTTTAGGGTATAGATAAATGTTACGTGTCCAGCCTGGACTCGTGCGTGACTTTAAAAATGCATAGCTGCTTTATACACAGAATCACTGTGCAGAAACTTTACACAGACTGATCAATAACAACTCAGAGTCCTTGCAGTGAGCTCAGCCATTGACGCATCTGAGCCAAGTGGCCTTTGCAACAAAGGGATAGCAACTCTCTCTCATTCCTTTGATTTTGCCCTTGGAGGTTGGCACATATTCCCACCAAAGAGTGGTTAACTATCTGATTGAAGTGCTTGATGTTAAGCAAAATTGTTATCCTTAATTCACAAAGAGATGCAGATCAAAGTATATGAAACAGGCTTCAGTGAATAGTTCATTTTTGCGTTTGATTTTAATTCCTTCGAACTGATAAGAAATCATTTTTGACGCTTAGCAGGCAGCGATGGGTAGTGACCATGCTTATACAAGGCTAAGTCTGTGCTGCTGGATGTAGTATCAAAAGTAAGGAATTTAACTCTATCATATCACTGATCGCCACATATTGTATTTCAGTCATCTTGGACTGACTGACTGCTGGATGTTGTTCAGACGTCGTCACTTCCAAGCCCTCCTTTGTTCCGAGCACAAATCCTTCTTTTATTATCCAGGCAGCAGCATAAGGTCCTGACCCCACTTCCCTGTTGCAGTTTCCTCCATGTTTGATGCCTGCCTCCCCCTCTCTCTTGGATTATTGCAATACTCCATGCGCTGAGCTTTGATGTAATAACTATGCGCAACTTGTAGTCACTGTGGAAATTGATGGAGCGATAACCTGACAGATGAGAAACAGACAGCTTGTGTCAAATGTATCAGTGTTTTGGATTTGTCATACAAGCATTCGTTCAGGGATTTGAGGATTTTTTTTTTTTTTTGTCTTATATTTATCGCAGTACAAACCTCTTTTTTTATTGTGGTATTTTTGTTACTTCTACTTACAACATGCCAAGTCACTTTGCTTTCATGGTAATCACATTGCGTTGAGGGTTGTAAGTATCACAAATTATCTTTTGCTGCTGTTAATAACCTTGAATATATTGAATGAGGAACAACTTAGAGACAATACAAATAAACATACTGTTTAAAAGTATGGATTTAATCATTCAATCCATTTGTCAAAGTCAAATTCAAGAGTAGGTGGTGCCACTACTGTATATAGAGTCCCTCTTATTATCTTCTGCCAGTTTAATTTATTGACTGAGGACTTAATTGATTTACTGACAGTATTCTCAAAGTCACCTCATCTGAAATGTTCCAGGAGAACAACACCGGTGCTGCGGATGAGTAGCTTATCCGGCTAATTAACTGTTGCTAATCAGATGAAGAGGAATCTAATCATCTATTTACGACGTAATCCCAAAATAAAACGGAAATGGCTATCAAGCAAAACACAATGCAAACTCTTAAATGTGTATATAATTACACTAGCGTGATGTCACCGTATAACCATTCACACCTGCTAAATTTATTTATTTCGCCTTTATTTTACCAGGTAAATTAATTGAGAAATAATTCTCATTTCCAATGACGAACTGAGCGTCGACATGGATACAGTGAGCCCATCATTCTCCTCAAGGCTGGGTTATTTCTTTCAAAATAGCATGGAGAAAAGGAAAAAAAAAATAGTAAATTGCTTATGACCAAAGCCCTGACTTCAAACAGCACAGCTGTCAATGAAGTCAATAAATGGGTCACGTCAGGCGATCCGGGGATCAGACAAGGCCAGGCTATTTTGAGATCGGAACCACTAGCTGAACACAAGGCTTTCCAGGTGACTGAGTTCACGCTGCTGAAACTCACCTGTGTTGGGATCTGACAGGGCAGTTCTGCTGAGATTTGGACACATCAATCATTAATGAGAACAATGCGGCTTTACTGACTACACGGGGACCTGCAGGAGATGGTGACACAAGCGTGCACTCTTTTCATGCTCCCTGGAACGCCACAACGCATCACCTACACGCACACAAACACACACACACACACACACACACACACACACACACAGAGTTTTCTTCGGTAGAATAATTGCGTGACACCCCTGGCTGTCAAGCTATGTCACTGTCTCGTTAGCAGCTGTATTGGCTCACCGTCGTACCTGGTAGCATCAGGAAAGGTCAGAGTGGCAGTGTCTGCACTGTCACACTGAGCGCCGCCTGGACGGACACAGCAGGCTCTACCCTGTCCGTCTCAGCAGGCCTGATTCACTGAGGTTTTTTTTTGTTTTTTTTTTTAATCGCAGACACCTCCGAGAGGAGCGACTCTGTGTGGTTAACTAAACGTGTCAGCTGTAAACATAATACAGTATTAAAAAATATATATATATATACACAATCACAAACTTAAATTTTCCCATATTTTATGCGAGCCCTTAAATTTATTGTGCTTGGTCAAAATGAGGGATGGAAAATGTGGCGTGCATGTTAATTAAAGCCACAGTCAGAAGGAGAGTCCCTCTCATGTTTTACATACAGTACAGGGCTGCCATATTGTCGACGGCAGCTCACAGCACGTTTCACACCGCTATGCCCCCACTGTCTTGTTTCTCTGCCTCACAGATCTGAGTTTGACTCGCATAAGGAGCCCCGAATGCGTTTTGAGCTTTTGAAACAGCAGTAATAACAGTATTCAGATTGGGGAGTGGATGAAGGCTGACAGGTGGAGAGACACAAACAGGAAACCTTGCTGATGCCCTGTCTGCCAAAGCCCTCTGATACACGTCCAAACTCTTGACGGGAGTGAGACAAAAAAAAAAAAAAGCTAGACCCAATTTATTTCCCTCTGTTGCGAGCCTTTCATTTTTGTGACTGGCGCCAGTGTGCTTATCAACGGCAGAACTATTAGCCGCATCAAATCAATGTGTTCATTGCTCTCCTCTTTTTCTCCCTCCCTCCCTCCCTCTCTCTCTTTCTGCCAGACAGGTCAGATATTAGAAACCTGTATTATCAGGTCTTCCCAGGATGCTGGTGGAAAAGTTGATTTGCAACGCCCGATTGAATCTACTTATCCTTCATCCCTTTCCAACCCCCAGCCAGCTGCCCCAGCAGACAGGAGCCCAATGGCCTATCTACACTGAGGTGCCAAGGAATAAAAATATCTATCTACCCGAAAGAGGGGGAGGGAAGGAGGGAGAAAGGAGACAGAGGGAGGGAGACGATGAGAGGGACAGAGTGTCGGCCCACATGTCACAGCTTTGGACAGCTTGGGGGAAGCAGTGGTGGGGAAATGTGCTCCTCGCCTCTTCCCATCCTAATCCAAGCCCTCTTCCTCTTTGCAAACCTTTATCTACTTGGATTATACATCCATTTATCAGTCAGCAAACAAAACATGTCACGCCCCCCTGTATTGAATCCCACCAGCTCCCTCTCTCTCTCTCTCTCACACACATACACACACGCACACACACACAAACCTTTCACACAAATTAGTCAAATCCCTGAAAGAAGGTGAGCAGAGCAAAGGTCACAGAGGAAATTCAAGAATAACTCTAACTTGTGCTAACCAAGGCTAACTCAAGTTGAAGGAAAAACAGAGGGAAGAAATATTTATCTGTTGACTAAGGCTGCCACGGCCGAGTAGCCGTCAGTAGCACAAAGGGAACGATTATGGCTTTATCTTTGTAAATAGCGGGGAAAGTGAGTCTCGGCTGCAGACGGAGGGATGACGGAGGAGTTGGAGAGAAGGGGAGGAAGTGGTCGAGGTGACTGATGAGGATTGTGTGGAGCTGTGGCTGGTTGGGGAAAAAGGGGAAGAATACACAAAGTGGCAGCCGAGGGGGAAAAGCTCCAGAAATGGTGCCTTCATCAGGAGGCGATGGCAGGATGTGAGGGAGGGGGGCTCAATTTGTGAATGCAATTACTGTAGACCTCCCAAGTCTGACTAGTGAATCGAATCAACACTGTGGCGGCAACTCGAGTGCTTAATTTCATTCGGTGTGTCCTTCATTCACGAGACAAAACAGACAATTAGAGTAATGACTATGGCAGGTGTCCTCACATAAAGAGGTGTCACAAAAAAAAAGAAAACTTCTCTGTGACGACTATGATGAATAAAAACAGTGATTCGCAGAGAGGGGACTCAGCCACAGACCTAAGAGGACAGCTGTCAATGGGGATGCAGATGTCACCAGGCCAGGAATCTGTGGTTTGGGCAGGGCTGAGTGAAGTTCAGTCCTTTGACTTTAATCTCACACACAGTTGCTCCCTTTAACAAATCCTCCTGGTGCAGCTCTCTTTGAGTTATTGGCACGGGTGCACCTGCAATTAAAGCCCCCAAAACAAACTCCATTACTGTCAGGCTGTCTTTTGGTTTTCCTGTGGACGCTTTCTGACGTCTGAGCCAAATCATGTTTGACTTTTGGGCCTTGGAAACTTTTAATGGAGTTCATTCTGCAATCAACCTGGCAGGGGGAACCGGGTGAACTCTGACTTTGTCGTATTGATCCCCTCCAATGTGTTTACCGGCTGAGGTCACCAGAATCCCTTCCCTGGCCTGTGAAGGGGTCAATAATGTCAATACAGTAAATTAGGTAATTCTGCTGTAAAACATCCCTGGATGGTCAATTTCCATTTTAGTAAACTTTATATGCGTGACACACAATTACGTCCACGCGTCAACATGTCAAGATGTCACATACTTTCTCCGGACAGAGGGAGATTGAATCTGGTGCAGGCGGCAGGATGTATATCTAAAGGGGCGGATCTATGAGTAAACAAATCACCTTTTGTCAAGTCCAATGACAAATCGCTCGTCTATAGAAGATGGAGGATTAGTGGCATTTAACCCTTTACTTGCCTTGTCTCAAAAGAGATATGGGTCAATGGGACAACACGTGTTGCTCTGCGGAAAGTGAATTTCTGCTCTTTAGTCAAATGAACTTAGTCTATCCAAAGTAATAGTGGAGATGAGCTTATTATTGATTTTGTTTTGTTTTACACAGACCCTTATCAGGTCGATGCATAATATATTATATCTGTTTGCCAAAAATCATTATGGAAATAAAAAAAAAACAATCACAGACAAAGAGATATTCTGTGTTAACCCTCATAATTTAAGGTAGGGTCTCCAACCTTCATCATTAACTCATTGTGCCAGTGTTTTTGGCCATTTTGAGTCATCTTTCACGATCCATAGTATATTTTCTATTATGACTCTGAAAACACAGAACAGTTCAAATGAAATAAGAGACTCTCTATTTCATCATGACAAAAATGTTTGTTTTTACCTTGTTCCATTCTTGTGTATTCCAGAGGAGAGTAGAGGCCACTTTCACCAAAATCACCACTTTTTTGTTCAGATTCCGTTTGTTTTGCTCTCTGATCGTCTCCACTTCCTGCTTCAATAACAAAAACTGATTATATTTTACTTCCTTTTTCAAACAACTTATGAAGAGAAGAAAAATGTCATGTGCATGTGTAGGTCTAAATTAAATACAGAACTATGCAGGCCTGTTTGAGTGCTCCTCATATTTGTGGAAAATTAATAACATAAAATGTGGGCTACAATTTGTCGCAACTTATCAAGCACACAGATGGTAGCATTGTTGGCAGTGAAGGTAAAACAATCTGTCAGACTACAATGAAACTTTCCTCAGACCCTACTTTTTTTTTTTGGAGGGCAGGTTTGGAAACTCAAGATTAGCCACCTGCAGGTAAAGTTGTTGGCAATAGACGTAGAAAGTGGTGCAAATCTTGAATATTTAAAAAAAAATATATTATTATATTACAACATAATTGTGCAACGAAATATAAACATAGCATTAATATAAAATATTCCATGTATTTTTTTTCAAAGGCAGAAGGAGCCACTGCAGAGGGGTTGCAGAGAAAATATGCTTTGTACTGTGTAACTGAGAACTTACAATATATTCCATGCAGCAAAGTCAACCAAACAATACACATCACTGCAATCAGCGATTTCTTTTCAAGCCCTCTAAAAGTCCCCTTTTCACTTTTAGAGAAAGACAATTCATTGAACCATCAATCATGTGCTCTGACTTCATTTTCAAGACACTGTTTGTGCTCAACAGCAATGTATAGAGTCAAGTATAAAGAGAAGCATCAATGGCAAATAGCCTATACACTCCAGGAGCACATAGGCAGTAGAGGAACAACAACAGTAACTGCAATAAATATGAAAACACACAAAAGAGTACACTTATTATAATGGTAATACAGATCAGGAAATAACTTGTGTTCACTTTTTTGAAATATAACAATACTAATAGGGATTTTTTTTGTGTGTGTGTGAATGAATCATGGTGCTATTATGGTGATAGAGAGACTACATTCATGTAATTTCTCTCTCAAGATAGGTCGACCACTCAGGACAGTGAGATTAGTGAAAGCCCTGCCCATTTATTTCTGCCCAGGGTGGGCAGAGGTTGAGTCGGTGGTAAATATACGGTGGGATCTGTATAATCATCGGGAATAGTTGGGAGTGGGAGTGGGAGTGGGGGGGGGGGGGTTGCAGACAGAAGCATCAAGCGGCTGTAAAGCAATCCAGACAGACACACATCACATCGGGCCTTCTGAGATGCGAGTCCTTTGTAGGGCCTATTGCTTGATACCACAGGGGAAATAAACTGCCTAAAATAGGCACGAGGGCAGGAAATGGATTTTATTGGAGAACTAATCAAGGGGGCCGTTTTAGTGGGGCACAATTTAGATTTTGATTGGATTCCTACTGACATCGAGGTTATCAATGTGTCTCATACTGGGAGGTGTAATTTGATCTTTGATGTCCACACGGTGGTCTTGATGTATGTCCTGTTGCATGGGCAATGACTGCTGTGCACGTTGCTGTTACAGCAGCATGTGTGGGAGGATGCCAGTGTGTGTTGGGTTTTTGTACGGGTAGATGTCAGGCAGGGAGGTGCCGACAATAGCCACCTTCTTCGACTGGAGAGCCCCTCTCAGCCAGAATATGTGAATAGTTAATATTACCAATTATAGTTTTTGTTATTATTATTATTTAGTGTAAGTTAAAGGAGAGTTCAGCAAGCAAAAAGGAAAGCCACAAGGCAACAACGTCCTCTTTGTGCCTGCATTTATGGATTTATTAGTTTCTCTATACTGCACTGACTATGCCTGTGACTTTAAAACTCACATCAAGTACAGACTTAACCATAATGTAACTCTCATTGTCAAGTTGATGATATTTTTTTCATGTAATAAACTACGACTTGGAGTATCATGAACTAAGATTACTGGTTTTAAACAGGAGTGACAAGAACAGGCACGCCGACCAGAAAAAACATACTCAACTAAAGGTACTGTTAAGAACATGTTTTACTAAATTTGCCTAACAGTAAAACTAGAACTGTAAAATTGCAATTGTAAGCCTATTAACTCTTTGAGTGTCACTGATATGTATATACATCATTGAAAATCTGAAGTTTGTGTGCCATCGATGTAATAATACGTCAGTGGTTTTTCAGCAGCGGGTCGCCCATCGCAGTCTCCAGCAGCCTGTGAGTAATAATGGGGCTTCTGGGAGATTTAGTCAGAGCATAAAGACACAGTATACACCACGGAGATCAAAGCAGGAAGTGGATATGATCGAGATTAGAGAATCTGGACAAAGTGGCGTTTTTGGTCAAAGTGGCCCCTACCTATAAAACAAAAACCGAACAAGGTAAAAATAAACATTTTCTTTCATGATGAAATAGACAGTGTCTTCTTTAATTTGAGCTATTCAGTATTTTCAGAGTCATCGTACAAAATATTCTGTGGGTCTTGAAATATGACTCAAAATGGGCAAAAACGCTGGCACAAGGCACTGTGTTTTATAAAACGGCTGGCACTCAATGAGATAATGTCTGTCAAAACATGGTTAAGTAGGCTACATTTTACAGGGGAAAAGAGATTCATGTTTATGCTGTTATAAAGACAAAAAAAGAACATATTAAGGCTAAAAAAATGACATCAACAGCCACACATCATCATGCCACAGAAGCCTCATGTGCTTTGCAGCCGACTCAAACAACTGCTCATCAATGACAGTGTAGTCTAGAATGTACAAGAAAAATAGGACAATAAAACCAAGTATAAATAAAAGCAGCTGACACCACAGCGGGTGGAACAAGCAATACAGACCTTATTAAAGTTGACAACATTAAAAATTGTACAGTAAATGGGCCCTTTTGGATTTCCTGGTGGAATATTTTGTGAATGCAGTAGCTGACAGGAAGTTAAGCTGGACCAAAGCTGTTGTCCTAGAGTGTCAATGTAAAGGTCTATACTGAAAACAAACAGCTCGACTCAGCAAAAACAACACACTGCAAAAGCAAACAGCATAAACATTAATAAACTCCAGAAGCCGCCAAGACACACATTATGAGCAACAAACAAAACAAAAGCGTAGCACACAAGCACATGAGGTGGTATGCTGCAGTACATTGCATTATTAATAACTCAAAATATTTCAGACAGCTAAATACGTCCCACTCCATCTGCTCAGAGAAAATGAAGTTATGTTTGTATGTGTGAAAGTCTGGGCTTCACAAGCATCCACAGAGTATATACGGTACATCGACTAGCTCAGTGCCATTATCAACAGGAAACATTTCAGTAACCATCTTTAAATTGACAACTCTATGGGTAAATATTTCTGACAGTCTGCTTCAGAACAATGCTAAAAAATGTCAGGAGGAGACTAGCAGGCTACCACATGCTATTCTGTTACTCACTGTGACCTCACAATAGACTGCAGCATCACAACCACTCAGTTTTTCCTCTTACCTGTGTGAGGGTATTCATGCTCAGCGATGTCCTCCTCAGTCTGTCCATCCTAATCATCATAACTGTGACAGAATATTGTCACAAAGAGCAAAAAGGCCTCATACGGACACTAAAGCCACCTGGAGGATGCACATTTTAGCATTTAGCATGTTCACCAGGCCTAGCTTCACCTGTTGATCACCTAACATTCTGGCCAACCAGGTGGTGGCATGTCCCGCCTCAATCTGTCTCTGATTGGCTCAAAATTATATTTACCCTAACCTCAACCAATCACACGCCTCCTTCCAAAATCTAACCAATCAAATCAATGAAGTCAGTGATTACTGGCCAATTAGAGGCAAAATGAGGCGGGTCCAAATTACAAATCTTGCAAGAATTACATTTCATGGTATATTGCATAAATAAATACATACATGTATATTCCGATGTGCTAAACCTGAAATAAATTCAAACATAACTATACAAAATATTTATGAAAAAAACAGGCATTATTTCAGGAGGCTATCATATATACTCTGTGTATAAAAAGATCATTTAAAAAAAAACCATAATTTTAAAAACATTTGGCATATCCACTGTAGCTTAAAACAGAACTTCTCAAAGACAGCAGGAAGCCAGTTGATCTGAGTTATCAACAATGAATCACATTAATTGTCCATCTGACACCTCTCCTCTACTGCATGTGTGTTTCATAACATGTGTGGGATGTGCAACTGAAAAATACTAACAGAGGATTATTATTTTTTTTATTATAAGATACAAGACACAAGTGTACAAGACAAATTCTTTTGCTGAAGTCCTTTTATTTGTGCAGCAGAAACATCAATACTGGTGTATATAATATAGAAAACTTGAATAATAATTAAGTTCCTTTTGTTTGAAAAAAAGTAGTAATAATAATAAACTCTCTGACAGCATGCTCATGTTGATCTCTTGGCTGTTTGCTCATGTCCCAGCCCTGTAGGGGATCAATATGAAGCCATGAGTTGATGAACATGGGACATTTCTGAGAGTTTGTTCTTGTGAACAGAAATGAATGCTGATTTCATGGATCAGCATTAAAGCCAAAAGTCATAATTAAGAACAGAATAAGTCAGGAATTTGCAGTTAGCCAACAATGTAAATAAACATCTATGAACAGGTTCTGTCCAAACAGAGAGCACTTGACTGGACACTGGTCTGTTAAAGGGTGTGTTCAGTCTAGTGCAGCACATGTGTCTTTAATATAGATATAGTAGAATAGCTGAGGAACAAGGAACTGGTGATAACACGCTGAATATGTCCATATCTTTCTGTTTCGCAGTTTCCTTCAATTTGTCAATTTTTTCCTATCACTTTTGACATTGAAAACTACTTATAATATCCTGTTCTGCTGAGATGAAGAGCAGCAGCCTTTTTTAATCAAGCTACACTCTAATCCCATTTAAGTTGCAGCCAACACTGAGCAGTGCCAAAATATCATCAAAACCAGGCGGCTTTGATGCCCGGGCCAAGACTTTAAAGACACAGGAATGTGGTAGTGAGGGCTAGTGCCAGGTGTATACCGCACTGTAATTAGGCCTGAATCGAATTATGAGCAGCGTGTAAAATATAATGTCACTTATTAGCAACATATTTTAAGTGTGTTACTGTTACTGCGATCGCAGACTCTTGAGGAATGATACAAAAGAGGCCACGCCGGCTGGCAATAAAGTACAAAGGTTCAAACAGCTCCTCTGAATATAAAAAGCACGGCACTTGAGCGACCCGTATAAGCAAGAAAGGCGTGTTTCCAAAGAGGGTGTCAACAATTCAGGCCCAACTCAAGCAAGACTGGCAGAGAAGTCTTCAAAAAGCACAGACTGACCCAAACTGCTTTTCATGGCTTGACAGCTCATTCAGCGTCCACACACTTTCATGCGTGGGGTGTTTGCGAGATTAAAAGCACTTCAACGCAACATGCGACGTTTGCATGTGAATAGAAGCCATACAGGGAATGTCACATCGCTTATCTTTTGTATAAAACTGTGGCGCTCCTCTTGTCAGCCACAAATAAGCCCATTGTACCCTGCTGATAAAAGGCAATCAAACAAAGTATATAATTGTGAAGTCAAGCATTAATTGCCTGTATAACTACCGCCTAATGCTGAAATAATTAAAAATGTCTCTTAGTGGGGACTGGCAATGCAATTATCACCTTGATGATAGCGCCATACAAAGACATTCAGAGGAGGGAGACAGAAAACGAGAGAGAAGCAAATAACTAAAATGACGGGATAATACAATTAGAACATGGCTGAGAGGGGAAGGAAACAAAGAGGAGACAGCCTCAAGGCTTTTTTCCAACAGGGTTGCCATGTCTACACACTTCATTTGCATCCTTATAATGTCACACAATTACACTAGATAAGCATCCAAAGCTGAGCAGGGAGCCCTTACATAACTAGCTTAGTATACAGTACCTGCAGTATCTGCAAAGAATCTGCTGCTTGTCACTTCGTCTTCCTGTCTCTAGCCGCTCAGCCAATACAAAGTTCGATCACAGTGAGCAGGTGTCAAGCAACGCTCCACTTTAGACATCGACTTAAACTTTCATCATTCTGATTCACTGTGCTTCAGTGACAGGCGAAATGTCCTAAGCTGTGGAGTAATATCCACTGCAGAATTTTTGATCTATTAAAGACACTACAGCTTTAATATGTGATATATACAACAGTGGACAAAGTCATCATCTATAGGAAAAAGGGCGAATGTTCTATTCCTCATTTTGTGTTATTAAAGGTGGAGATCAAATGAAATATTCAACAGATGATATGCTGCTTTAATATTCATAGAAATGAACTTTATATTAGAGAACACATTTTTATGGGAAGGAGGCTGGAGGCCACTGATTAAATTTCATTGTTTGATCACCATGCAGGGACATTAAGGGGGTATTACGAGGGGCAGCTGTTGCCCCCCTTTAGCAAACATTTAGGGGCCATGCCACCTTGACAGGGCGCATCACTACTTTACAATACTTAGACGTGTTTCAAAAATGCGGCGCCTGAAAGGGTTTTTTTTTATTACATGAATAAATGTGTAAGTCGTAGCATGTCTCAAAAAACAGCGATACATATTCATGTATTTACTGGCAAAGAGATCACCTGAGGCAATCCCAGTTCTGTAAATATGAATAAATCAGATAGGTCCCCATAGTGCAGCTTCTGCACTTGTATATGCAGGAGTTGTGTTGTTTAGTTTTATTTTATTTTGTTTTGTTTACATAGGAGTATTAAAGAGTTAATTAAGTTTAAACCGAAAACAAACAGAGGCAGCCATTAACACAACTATCAGGAGAGCCCCTTCAGATACTGATTCATTTCAGACTAGGATGAGATGTCGACTAGTCAGGACACACACACACACACACACACACACACACACACACACACACACAGCCTCTGGTCAGAGAGATCAAGAGAGGAGGGTTTGGGGGAGAGGGGTCCCTGCTGTGGCTCTTAACAACATGGCATTCTGCAGGGTCACAGAGGCTGCCAGAGTTCGTGTCTACTTTTAAGGGACGTGAAAGTCCACTCACGGTTTTCTAACAGTTATCTAATTGGATTAGGTCTCAAAGAGAGGCCTCTCCTTTTCATCCCTGGCTTTTGTCCATTCTCCTCAGAGCCCAATGGAGCTTAGAGGGTTCCAGACACTGAGGAGGACAGGCGATGGATTAGACGAGGTATCCTGACCAATTAAGACGAGGCCAGGTGTCATGCTGATTGCGAGAAAATTGAGACCTTGACCCGACATGTGTCTAATTCCTCGCTCGCTGCTTCGCAACCACTCATTTGCCTGTCTGCCACACTGCTTTCCCCTTCTCCCTCCCCTTCTCTCGCTTCCCTTCCACCTCAGCGAGGGTAACCTGAGCTGCCTTCCCTTGACCCTTCTCTTCCGTGGAGAGCTAATCAGACCCACCTGGAGCTCCCTGGGGCTCTGTTAGCCGCTGGCTCAGCTAGCAACAGCTGATCCACGAAGGAATCCCTGGGGCAAACGCTGCAGGCCTGGCACCCAACACACACTGACTCAGGATCAGCCAGGGAGATTTTCCAACTGATGGTTCATTGAACCGCGAGCAGAATCACCGCCACAATGACGAAGTGTGCGTGTGTGTGTGTGTGTGTGTGTGTGTGTGTGTGACTGCACCTGGAGTGCTTCTACTAAAGTTAGTTATGTCTAACACGTGATTACAAAAGCTCGCTGCATGTCAAACAGCAATAATAAAGCATCTAGACCGCTTTTGGTGACATGTACTGTACATTTATGCACATACACAATGTTAGGTGAGACTTTTTTATGTTCAGCATTTTAAATAAATAACTAGGGCTGTCAGCGTCAACGTGTTAGTTGTAATTAGATTAAAGTAAAACCGTAACGCATTCATTTTAATTGTAGCAGCATGGAGAAGTACGACAGCAGTATGCTTCTAAACGATTCATTTTATTATTAAACAAACTCCAAGGTGGCTCAGTCAAGAGCATATACACACCAAGTACTTTGGTGTTTGAGCTACCACCTCTGCTAATCAGATGGACGATGAGGGACAAAGCATTTTTTGGAAGTGTAAGTCTCCATAGACCCGTGGAAGGAAAAAAAAGGAAGTTAACTACAAATGGTGTCAGCTGACTGCAGATCAGTCAGCATCATTGAAGACTCTGGTCTGAGAGATGAACGCTGGTTGGCTTGTTGCAAATTATTAATCACTGTAATCATTAAACATATGATATGAATTGTGGAGAAATGCAAAATAATAGAATCATACATATAGAAGTTTGCAATAAACAAATGTGATTAATTATGACTAACTATTGAAATCCTGCCATTAATTAAAAAAAATCTATTATGATAAAGCTATAAATTACCCACCAAAAAGGCAATGAAGAAAGAAAGGACCCACTTTTGATACAACCTTAATAATAAGTGTGGTGACGTGGTGTTTTATTTTTTGGTCAGCCCCTAGACTCCTCAGTTGACTGACTAACTTAAATAAACTATGTTCAACACTTCCAACTTACTGCCCTCTAGTGACCAAGGTTATTGCAGTATTTCATTTTTCACACTGTAAATAATGACGCTGACATTTTGTCGGACCAGATAGGTTTCTATTCAATCTATTCATGTTCCAATTTCCACTGAACGCCGAATGGCACAACGTGCTGACACCTGCCGACACCTCTATTTAGTCGATAACAGAGCACAGCGACAGAGCAGATTGTGCGGGACATCCGGTTTACTGTCAAAATTAAATAATCTGTGTTCGGATTGTATAATCGGCAGAATGAGACTGGGTTAAAAATTTTTATACTGTATTTAACCGTTTTAACACCATGGACAAGGAGATGCAGATTGTAAAGGTCCAGAATAATATTATAATGAATGACGATATTATCTATGGCGGCACGGTGGTGTAGTGGTTAGCACTGTCGCCTCACAGCAAGAAGGTACCGGGTTCGAATCCCGGGCCCTTTCTGTGTGGAGTTTGCATGTTCTTCCCGTGTCTGCGTGGGTTCTCTTCGGCTTCCTCCCACCATCCAAAAACATGCATGATTACGTTAGTTGGCTAATATAAATTGATCGTAGGTGTGAATGTGAGTGTGAGTGGTTGTCTGTCTCTATGTGCCCTGCAATGAGGTGGAGACTTGTCCAGGGTGTACCCTGCCTTCCGCCCTAAGTCAGCTGGGATAGGCTCCAGCCCCCCCGCGACCCTATGTGGATAAGCGGTAGATAATGGATGGATGGATGGATATTATCTATGATCTCGTCTGTCCTCACAATTCTAGCTGTTTGGCGGAGCTGCGACAGACGGATCTGGTGGGTACTGATGGACAGCGGATGATGGACTGTGACAGATGTCGGTGTCGTTCCGCATTCAGTGGAAATTAGATTTAAGATACCATGTCACGTTTAGGCGAAAAAGCTACGGTAACGGCAGCAGTTACGTTTAGGGAAGACACATCTGGTCCTATATTATGTACATAAAACATGTAACATAATGTAGCTTCAATAATACTGAAGTCCTGTGATGATGGACCCTTCCACCTCCCACCCCACCAACCCGTCATAAGTACAGCCTTCATAGTGTACACATGACACACACAAGGGCAACAAAGACTATGCTGTTGCATACCAAATGATTCACAAATGTGTGTGTCACTGATGCACCATTTGGTGAGACAGAAACAGTATACCTCCAACACCGTATTGTTTCATTTTATATATGCAGCACCGTACACTGGCATATACACATCAAAGGGAATGATTCATATGTGGTTTATATATGTGCTTTTGCTTTATGCAGCTTTTGTTACTGTTCCTACAAAGCCGCAGACTCACTAACATCACAGTCAAAGAACTGTCACATGCAAACAACCTCATATTCTATAATACATGTAACACTGATTCTCAACTATTTATCAAAAAAAGCAATAATAACAACAGCTTTTTTTCATATTATTTGAAGCATTAAATTATTCTAATATAGCCCAAGGCCAACTGAAATGGAAACGGAAACATGCAGATCCAGTACATTATGCATTGTTAAACGTTGATCTATGGTTTAATATTTGCTTCCCAACAGCACTGACAATGTGTTATTACCTTGACGGAGGGCCATAATGTGCGCTGACATGCCGGTGATTATTTAAATAAGCTGCGACAATAAATACGGCTCCACATGATCTGGAATATGAGCCTCGCGGAGAAAAATGTGCAGACGGAGGAGTAAATCCTAAGTTTGGAGCCGAGGTTATCAAATGTTGGGAGCGAAAAATATCAATGAGGTGAATTAGGAAACAGGCTCATTGTTATACTGAGTTTAGACTCCAGGAGCGTAACAATAACAGGAAATTACATGAATGATTTCACGACACCTGCACTACTAAGGAGCAAAAAAGTTGATTATCTTTGTCGTCCGCATGGAAATAACTAGCCCTATATGCTTAAGAGCTAAGGAGTTAGTGAAACCAGTAGGGCTGTTCACACACTGTGTGATCCCCACAGCTGTGCTACACTGCCTCCGTCTCCTTCTTCATGTGCTAAAGTTTCTTGTAAATAGTTACGGAAAAATACTAAATCAACATCAGATTGTTGCTAGAAGTTTCAAATGTGGCTGTGTTACTGTAATGTGTCTCAGAGCAGTTGGCATCCACGTCCATAAGGGACGTTTCAAATCAACTAAGGTTGCAAAAGCATTCCTCTGACAGAAAGACACAGTAAGCAGCAAAGCATCGGCTGAAACAAACATAAAGAAAGCCTTTTGCCAAACACCAACTGTTATGAAAGGCAGAAGAGAGCATACTGGCATCCAATTAGAGGAGAAGGGTTAGCAAGGACTCCTGCCCAAGACTCGCACACCCAAACCCACACCTGTTTCTGCTCCAAACCAGAGAGAGAGAGAGAGAGAGAGACCTTAGCCCAGCATTGTCTAATGAGATTAGATGGCTCACTAATGAGCTCTTCAGTAAGGAGAGTCAACTGTGAAGTGAAGGTCAGAAATTTCATCATCCAAATGCGCTGTTGGACTTCAGGAATCATTAACTAATAACAAACAAATGATTTAAAGGAACCAGCTATGGTACTTTCGTTGGCCCCCTGATACTTTCTCTCTCCACTCTATGTTTTAATGAGCAGCTAAAGTATGAAAGTGAAAGCCAAACACATGAATGGGATCGATTTCGCCCCGTAATTTTTACATTTTCAAGAAGCCGCACATATAAAAGAATCTGATAATATGACTGCAGATGTGTTAAATGATGACTGGAAATAAACAATGCAGCTAAGTAAATTATGTGTTTTTGGCAGATCCAGTCATAAATGGAAGCATTCATTTGGCCTATTTAGAAAACACACTATCCACTGCAACATTTTCCAGTAACTTTTCTTGTTTTTCTGACCGTGATCTATTGTGGACGGCCCAGTTGTGAGTTAAGCATCGCGGCAGCCGCAGAGCCTTTTCGCTGGCACCTTTAATAATGTGCTGACATCAAGTCATACATGTTTAACCAGGTAATAGAAGGCTGTAAAATAATGATCCATATTGGCTTTCAAGGCAAGGTATTAATCTCTGGCATCCTTTTGCCCCTTCTCTCTGCCACTTCATTCAGTAGGAGGTTAAAACAGAGTGACCTCTCTTCAAATAAAATTAATTGTTTTTGGTATTCATTTTATTTGTCACAGAGAAAAGCTGCACTGCTGGTGAAATGTTTGCCCATACGTCAGCATTTCCCATTATTGGCACACGACTAAATGTTTGCTTTTTTTTATTTTGTTATTATTATTATTTTTTTTTTTATCCCTGAAGGCATTCACATTACCTGTAATATCTTGTTAACCGATGATAAAATACATTTCATTTTAGCAATATCAGGAAGATGTAATCAACATGCAATTTGCTTAAGTGCACAAAACTATCATTTTTGTTAGCACTGCATATTTGCCCAAGAAATATTGCATGCCAGAGTGTATTAACACAAGGATGGTGCCATGCATCTTCACATCAGACCCGAGAGATCTTGTCACCACTATCTCCTGTAATCTGTTTAATACTGTTTATGTCCGTCCAAATTGAACATGTGGTACGGAATGACTAATGTCAGTCTCATAATTTAGTCATAATACTCGGCACCCTATAGGGCCCATCTATGGATGCTCAGTCCATGAGTGCACTGCATGAATAGTGATCCATTCACCTCTCACCTTTAAAAGCCCTTATGGCAAGCCCCATTCAGCTGCAACCACTCTGTCAAGCCCAAACCATCCTTCAGATAAAACAATAAAGATCCAACGTGTGTGTGTGTGTGTGTGTGTGTGTGTGTGTGTGTGTGTGTGTGTGTGTTTAGAGCTAGTTCCTGTGTGAGGATGATCTCACTGACCCACATGCTGAAGGAGAAAGAAAAAGAGAGCGCTCGAGGTGATGACTTCTCCACTCACTTAGGGAACTTTGACTTATGAGGTGCACTGCATTTAGCCAAGCTAATGCAAGTGAGGGCTGTGCCATTAACCTCGGGAAGAGAGGCAGGCCTCGGCAGTATGATGCATTCAGATTGGCAGAGGACAATATTTCACCATGACAGGCATTACCAATGAATAATTAAGTGTTTAATATAATGATCTTGAGAGAGAGAGAGTGAGGAAGAAAGGAAGGAAAGAGAGAGAGACAGAGACAGAGAGAGGAGAAAATGGTAATTCCACAATTCATTGCCCTTAAAACCTATCTGGCATTATTACCCAGCAGCATTGCATGGGGGAGAGGGCTTTTGTTGAAACAAATAGGTTTTTGATGGCTCCGCCAGAGTAGTAACGGTTATTAGGTTTGAGAACTCTTTCATGATGGAAGTGGTATCCTGCCGAGCGGAGATCATGAAATTTTAAGTGGGGAATTTACAGCAGAAAGACTGCGGGACAGTGAGGCCGTCTGGGCTATGCCTGGGGACACGTGTGTTATTGTGAAGCATAATGCTGGTCTAATGTCACCTCAAATAAATAGTTAACAGGCTGGAGATAGTTGTGCTTGTTGGTACGGTGGCCTGGCCCACAAAAAATATCTTCTATATGTATTTTTTATAAGAAGAATTTGGGTTTAGACGCATCTACAAGCAAGGCCAATCTTACTCTAACAAATGTCAAGAGAGCAGAGAAGTTATTCAATCAAATGGAAACCCCAAAAAGATGCTGGGATAACGCAAAACTGCTTGACAAACAAAACCACTGAGAAATAAATATCATGGTTTGGCTTAAAATGAAAGTGTTTGGAAAGTGAAAGTTCATGTAATGATCACATAAACAAACAGCACATGGACAGCGGCCTTCTGGATGAAAGCTCTGTGTTTGCTGGACCCATGTGTGTCTTTTCACTCCTTAATTTTGACATGGGTGGCTTTACATAGTAGTTACTTGAAAGCCTGGTGTGTCTCATACAGTCACTAAGGCCATGTCCACACGGAAACAGGAAATGTTTGTGTCCCCTCAGGACTGCCGAAATGCTGTAGAACTGGCCTGTTTGTGGCGCTGTAACACAGCCACACAAAACAGAGAAGAAGAAATAGAACACAAGTCTAAGGGTAAGAGTGCTTCGTTCCATTTGTACTCAGAAGTCGGAATTTCAGAGTTCCGAGTCGTAAGTTTCAACAGGAACGCCCCCCGAAGTCAGATTTGGCATGTACTGGTGTGTATTTGATGCCCTGGGAATCAGAAAAGGTTGGAAACTTAGGAATAAAAAAAGCAGAAAATAAGAAATAAAGAAATGGATCAGTATAGAGCTGTGCAATATTACGATATATATCATAGTGCGGTATAAAAATGTCCACTGTAGGATATATGCCTCTATTGTTTATGTCATAATTTTAATGTGTAGGCTACTTGGTTAGCTCTGTTGCTACACAAATGTTAAAATTACTCCCGTTGTGGTTTAGATACGTTGTGTTAAGTACAACTCAACGTCTGAATTACAGCTGTATAATCCAAATATCATGCAAAACATGTTCACTGTATGAAGCATACAGTAGAAATGATGGTATGAAGGCTAATGTAACTGCAGCAACTCTACTGCCGAGGTAAAGCAGCATGGAGGAGACAGAGGAGAGTGCAGTGGAAAGTGAAAATATGTTACATCAGGGAAAAAAACACTAAATTGTATATATATATATATATCTATATATATATATATATATATATATCATTATATGGATAAAAAATAGCTATATCAAGATATACATTTTTGTCCCCATCACACAGTTCTAGATTAGTATGCTTGTTTAATGACAAAAACGTAACTTTAGCATCTCTGATAAGGATCCCTCAAATCTGGACATGCTCCAGTATGCTGTATTCAGAGACCTCAATACAGCATTACAATCAAACAGACACCATTACAAATTCACCTGTGGCCTTGGGACTTCTGGTGTAGTTCACCATAAAATTACAAATATTCATCTGCCTTTGTAGCTTTCATGCATACATACTTTCCCAGTTTAACCTCCCATTTAAATTTAACATGAGTATTCTACATACAGCACCACCTTGGCTTTTAAAAATGCAAATAAGGCCATTGTGCCTTGGAGACAACAAAAAAAAAAACATGGCCTTGGTGTTTTTGCAACACACACCAATAGACTTTAACTTTTTTCTTTCCTTAAAAACACATAATAGGAAGTGGCCAAACTTCTCAACCAATGTTGTCCTCTAAAAGTGAGCCAAGGACTACGTTCACACATTAGCATGATTCACAGTCCGCCCACTGCTTCCAAACACAGTCTTACATGTCTCCAAATGCCCAACAGAGAGCTAATTTCACTCCTCACACTGGCGACCTTTGGCATCATATATATGTAGCGCTTGTTGCCTGTATGACAGATTCCCATGCATATTCATAGCTACATATGGCCTGCCAGAATGAAGCCTGTCTACTTCCTGCAGACTCTGTAGAGCGCATGAGGCGGTTCATTACTGAGCGTTCTCAATCGGGTCCAGTCGAACCCCGAGGATTTGACTGTGCTCATCTGCGAGGGGGGTGACGATCGTTTTTTGTTGTGTGTGTGTTTCCTTGTGAGCTATGGGGGAGAGCGGGATTGTGTTGACAAATGGGGGGTTAGAGTGTGTTTATGTGTGGCGGACGTGATGGAGGCGGTGGGAAGTGTGCATGTAAATGATGGGGGTGGAGTTAGCGCATGGACTCGTGTCTTTGAGCGGTGTGTGTGGGAGTGTGTTTGTGTGTGCTGTGGCACACGCTCACAGGCTTCTCTTGTTTGTGAGGTGAGAAGAGAGAAAAGTGGAGTCCCTCAGCATGCCTCCACCTCCTCTTGCTCCATCTGCCCATTTCGCTCAGTTCTCCATAAATTAAAAACGCTCTACATCTGCTTTGGGGTACATTGTTAGTTGTGTGCATTCGGTGGTTCCTCTGTTTATGAAAAATTAAACACTTTTCTGCATTCGATTATTCCCCCACTCCCGAAAGGCCCTCTGCAGAGAACATGGCAGAGGCCAATGCTTCACCCCACCATGCAGAGAAGAAGACCAGAGCCTCCATCTATGGGAGTGGGGAACATCTCAAGTAAAGTGGGGGGAAAAAAAGAAGCAATTAACATCTGTTCACGGTAATAGTGAGCCCATGTGTGAAGGCTGGAAATGCCATGCAGCACCGACAATGATGATCTCCTTTCACCACAGTAATGTACCACAACAAGAACGATTTGATAAACACTGACAACAAAATAAATGTGCTGCATGTGTTGGTATATTTCTCTGAGCTGCAGTTTCAAGTGTTTGAGAACAAGATGGCAAAAGAGCCAACATATACACATATTAACTCCATACAGAATGAGTTTAACAACTGTTAAAATGAAAGAACCGCCACCACTATTTCACTTTAACTGTCAATTATACAGTCCCAGTGTGCTGCCAACCTCCCAATTGTACCCTTGTTGCCTTCCCTAAATGGATTTCCTGACTGGTCTGACGAAATATGCTTTTTCAAATAAGTCAGCACATCTGCATGCAAGAAGATGCGTAGCTGGAGATGAATGGACATTTCAAGAGACAATGTAGATAACTGGGACAAAAGGGACCGCAGGATGGCCCCAGCCTTGAGTGGAATAATGAGTGTAATCAGAGGTTGTGGTCACAACGTTGGCCTATACAGAACATCCAGGCCACTGGGGAGGACCTGTGTTTGTCTTTGACATCAACATGCGTGGCTCCAGGGCAGTCATATTTGGCCATGGTTTGGTAACTGTGAGCCTCGTGGCAGAACAGGTGTAGCAGGCCGACGAGGCCATCAATCTCTCACCGGCCCGTCTCTGTAGGATTCAGGGTTAATTATCGTCAAATAAGCCATTAAGGAGAGGGATGGAAGCGCAGAGGATGAGGGGATGCTAACCTTGGCAAGAGGGGAACAGCTGGGTGGCAGAGTTAGGTTAAGTTGGCGTTGATTGTGTTGCTAAGGTGATTTTAACTTGGTCATGTGTAAAAGTCCAGCATCTGGAAAGATAGGAAACTAAAAGGACCACTTTTACAAGACAGAACAGAAGAATTATTATTTGCAGTATTTGACATTATACTGCACCAAAATTGTAAATGCTTGTAAAAGCAGAACTTTGTTGTATTGATATATACTACAGATACATGAAGAAATGTTTGTTTCAGAGTAAGCAACATTCAGAAAGTTTAGAGAGAATGGGGAGGGGACATCTAATATCTGATATCTAACCTAACTAATGCTCAGTCACGTTCCCCAGTTCATGCTGCTTTTAAAAAACATTTTGTCAGTCAATGTCAACTGTATCATGTTTTTAGGGTCAAATATTATTATAATAACTATCTTAAGATGCATCCATCCATTTTCTATCGGTTACCCTCACATAGGGTCGCGGGGGGGCTGGAGCCTATCCCAGCTGTCTTAGGGTGAAAGGCAGGGTACACCCTGGACAAGTCTCCAGTTCATCACAGGACACATAGAGACAGACAACCACTCACACTCACATTCATACCGACAGGCAATTTAAATTAGCCAATTAACCTAATCCTCATGCATGTTTTTGGATGGTGTTCTTGCTGTGAGGCAACAGTGCTAACCACTGCACCACCGTGCCGTCAACTATCATAAGATAAGATACAATAAAACTTCATCCCAAAGGAAATTCTTTCACAACAGTTGCCATGCACAGTAGGAAAACTAAGGAGATTTACAAGGTTTTAAAAAAATGTATATATTATGCAGAACAGTGCAAAAATTCATGTAGTGCAAAATCATCAATATAAACAATATAACAATATACAAAAACTAATAATAAGCTAATGCTTTGTAATTTAGCCATTACACTTGGCAGTTACTGGGTCTAAATAAGTAAAAAAATATCTCTGTTTACGACGTATGTGTGGTGCAACTGGTTTAAATATGGTGATTAGGCTAACTAGGCTAAGTGTTAACTTATAAAGAGCAGGAACTACTGGATCTCTGGTGAGTCTGCAGCACAGATGCTTTGATCACCTTTGTTCAGAGTACGATGATAAACTGTAAAATAATTTGACCACTGTGCTCAGGTTATCAAGAACGAACACATGCTCAGGTAAAAAGTAATGACTGAAAGAATCAAAGGTTTGAGTCTATGTTAGAATTATATAGATTCATACGTATATAAAACACCCTCATAAAGGGCTCCTTTTTAATGCGCACCTTTAGTCTTAACGGTATCCATCTCATTGTGGATTACTTCATAATGCATAAATGGAAAATGCCATTACGGTTTCTTTTCATGCTCTTAACATATTAATTGGCACTGCAGCGAAAGTCGGCTCACATAGTAAATTGTATCCGGTGAAGTCAGCGACACCTGACCTATTGAAAATTTTACAGTGCGCTTATACCTTCATTTATCTACTCAATGTGCCCATGAATATTTAAGGTTGACAATTAAACCCCAGCTGACCTGCAGGATGGAGCCGGACCGGCGCTGCCAAAGTGAGGCAGCATAAATGCACCCACGCAACCACACTCATCACAAACACGAAAATGCAACCCACCCCCATTGCTTCAACCTCACCAATGTACATAAAATAAGCGCATCGGTCACAGTGTCACACGGTCACAGTGACATGGCCCGTGTGTGACAGGCACATCACACGTGTCATGTTTATGAGGGCATCAACAGATGCGGTTTGTGTTTTGTGTATGTAAATGTTTGGGCAGGGTCAAACTTAATACATGTCAGTATCCTGCTTCACCTTGGTTTGGGGATACAGAGCAGAGTGTGTATGGGGGTAGTGGCACTAAATATGTACGCTGAACACTGCAATAGCATGTTGCATCAAAATAATGCCATGCTGTGGTTTACAGCTAAATTGCTTTGCACTAACACCACCTGAAATATGAATTCTAATATATTATTTCCACCACCGAGGAAAGTTCAATTAATATTAGTGAACATGAGCGACTCTCTCAATGCCAGAAACCAGACCAAAAATAGGTCTCAAACTTGATGTCATCAGGCATTAATCTGGAGCTGCCCCACAGACAATGGGACACACAATGTTTGTTTTCTTTTTTTTTTTTTATACCCAAGAGCTTTATTTTATAGTAGTATTTTCATTTATGAAACAGATTTTCCCATATACTCAGAATATTCCCATGGATGCACTCTGTGTCATTTATAACATTTTCCCAATTCATTGTCTATGGAGCAATTCCACATTTTACACCTTATGACATCATAATTCTTTAAAGCATACTATTTTTGGAATTTTTTAGATAAAGTTTTTTATATTTACCAAAATTCTTGTATCACCTTAGACCATAAGAATAATACGTCTGAATTCTGAAAATGGGTGTATTTCCATACATGCCATAAAGGAGCTATAATCAAAATTCTCATATTAATGGATCACATGACTCACATCACATGGTGGAGACCAAAAAGAACACAAAGGTGACAGTATTTCAGCTTGCTTCTTCTTCCCTCAAATAGCCATTCATAACAATGAAGGGTTAAAAATGAAAAAAATAACACTGCCAAATCTTTGATGACACAATAGCTGTGGGGCCCAGATACAGACACTCTCACAATTGAATGAAAAAAGTATGCAAAACATCTAAAGTATCAACCAAGGGCAATGTGGTGAAAATTGAAACTGACACATCCCAACACAAATAATGCATGGAGTTCAACCAGTATCTCTCTGATCTCCAACTCTCAAGTTATATGTCATGTGATCTCACACTAACAGCATGCCATATTCCCTGACAGATATCTATATATACAGCTTAAATGTAATAACCGTCATATTCCGCTAGACTGATCAGGCTGATTTAAGATATATCTCTGCAAAGTGCCCATGCTGTCACCTTATTTTCATCTCCAACCTGCATTTGTCCTCTGAATATGGCTTATACAGTAAGCTTGATTTTTAATGATCTAAATAATGTAGTCATTCCACTGAAATTAAACAGTCTTATACAGATGTTCTTACTTCCACATCTGGTATGAGCCACAGCATCAATAGGTCAGATTACTTTTTAAAATGGTATGAAATATAAATGAACCAAAGCTTTTTCTTCTCCCCTAATCACATCCTTATATTTTTATCACAGTGGCCATGAGGATGGAGGGGGAATGACTTCCCATTCTAATCATACTGTCATACCCTCAGGTTAGACCTTCCATTTTGCATGGCAGAAGAAAATGGCACTGAAAGAGAGCCTTGACATACCCTAAGTGTTAAATATATGTAGAAAGTACTCCATTTATTCATGTGCTAGCGGTGCATTATGTCAGCTGTAAACCCATCAATCAAAAAGACCATTTAAGACAAACCAGGTGAAAAACTTGCTCAAACTAGGCTGTCAACAAGAGTCATTTCAAACTTTCATGGATTGATTGATTCTACTCTGAAATGAACTCTGTTACCTTAAAACATCCTGAGCATCCATGATGCAGCAATTTAGTAGAAAAACATTTTCTCTAAATTGTCTCACACTTTGACATACCCATTCTTGATTCCTTTCAGGCCCAAACCCAAGTTTCCATTTATGAAAAATGTCTGGGTAGGGATCTATCATTACGGCAATCACTGCCTCACTGTTGTATCATTTTTTCTCAAACACACATCTCGTCTGAAGGCCTGCAGACTATCCCTGGGTCAGGTTTTCCACATACACTATTATTTTGCACAAATGGTGATCTCCACAGGCAATCTGCATCTAGCTGCGCATGTGGGAATAGAAATCAGACACCTGTCAGTGCAGGGAGAGCTTTTTTTTCTTAACAGCTACCAAGCAGCTAGTCATATCAAAGCTGCACAGTGAAAATGTCTTCTTGTGGAGAAAGTTAGGTTGTAAAATAGGAAAGATATTATGGCTGTCAGGCATTGGGGACTAATATAACACTGCCTCCATCATCAATGACATCTGGGACAGTAATCATGCCCTACATGTAATCACCATGACAATGACAGCTTTTTAGGATTCATCATTTTCTCTAAATGCCTCTACAGTGTCTGTCAATTGTAATTTTCTTCCAGGTGCTGCTGATGTGTTGAACAGTGACAAAGGAATATGCATCTCAGTATCAATAAAAACACACTTGTTTCTGATACTCCTAAGTTGTGAACATACACAAACATTGTATCAGGTCTAAACTGTTTAATTTTTGTGCATATTTTTTTCATGTAAAAAATGTGTATTGACCTATTTCTGTTTATCTTTTTAAAGCGTGTTAAAGGCAGAGGTGTGACAGCGAGGTTTGAGTTACCGGCAGTTTGGATCGGTTTGTTGTCTAAATATCCCCCTGGAGGACTGTTTAAAATGTGTGATCCCATGTCCTCAGGGAAATAACAGCGGTTGTGAATGCCATATTGACGAAGTTCTTTGCCCTGATGTTTTCACTGCGAGATCTGGATCCACTGTAAAGCACAAGGAAAAAAAAAATTGATGTCGTCGGGTCACAGAATTGAATCCATGGAAAGTGAGCACATGGATCATGTGAAGGCCATGTGAAGAAAAGCAGCTCTGTGGCTTAAACAGCAAGAATACTCATAAATTTCTAGGCCTAATTCTGTGTCCCTGCATTCAATTATTCACTCATACCTTTTCACATGCTAAATCAAATTTGTTCTTCCTTTTTATCTTCCTGTAAAACATACCTTTGATGACTCATCATGTTCATTTACAGTTCGCACCATTATATAGTATTATAAGTGTCTCATGTTGGTGCCACATTGACGAACTTCAGGTTTCAGGGGATCTATTAGCACTCATGTTTCACCTTTTATTAGAAGTCTGAGCACTGTTGTCTGCTGAGGTATTTAGTTGGTTGCAAACTGCAACCACACCATTAGATGCTGCCAAATCTGTACCTTTAATTACATTTAGCTGTTAAGTCTGTACATCTTACAAACCTTTATTTACTTATTGGTTTTATTACTTCAACTTTTACTTAAGTAAAGGATCCAGTAGAGTAGTCCTTCCACCGTTGGTTGTCGTATTGCATCTCACTGAGTCCACAGGTTAAAACTCTTTTTATTCTGCAGCCCTTACACTACCAATATTACAGACGTAATTTATTAATTGTTGTTGAGGGTCTTATGTAAATTAAATTTGCTCTCTTCTCCGCGACTTCATTAATCTGCAGTTGCATCCGTTGTGCCCTACTTCTTCATCAGACTGTGGCTCAATACTCTTCATTAACTGAACCTTTTTTCAGGGAATATTCCATCTTAACGTGACTCAGGTCAAGAAGGACCACACAGCCACAGAGTCGGATTCTAATCATGTGGAGGAGGACAACATACACCCAGCCTTGTTTAATTGGCTCATATACCCATGTTGAGCAGGTGCTGATAACATCCCACATGTGTGTTTTTCATAAGTGCACGGCTCCTCCACCATCGCCTTTTCTCGTGCCCAAGAGAAACGAAGAGAATGAGCAAATGGATAGTCTTCTTGAGACATCCTTGGAGTAATTTCACCCTGTACATTTGAGGCTTTTCAGTTGCTCCCCCTCCCTACTCTACACATACCCCATTATATAAAAAACATTATTAATATTCACCAGAAATTAAGGAGTGGGGGAGAGGGTTTCCATATCCAGATGCCCCTTAAATCTGTCTTCAATTAGTCTCCACTAACTTACATCTTCCAGTTGAATTCTGATTAGCTGATCTGGCAATTTACTCAGCCTGGCTAGAGAGCACTTGGTCCTCCTCCTGAGTGCAACCTAGCTCCTTTTGAGTATTGTGAACCTTTGATCAGTGCCCCCTTATTACATATAAAAGCCAATACCATTAAATCCCACATTGCCTCATATCTTTGTCCATAGTACTCTCCCCTCTTCTATATCAAAGATCATAGGCTCATGTAATGAAAAAGAAAACCCAGCGATCTGTAAAAGTAAAGCAGATGATAATGCCTTTTAGTTAATATATCTCACATCTCTCTGGTGCGAATATGAACCCATGGCCTGTGTGCCGTCTCAGTAGCTAGCTACTTCCCTCTGGTGGCCAACCAGGACACAGAGACGCCTGAGACACTTAACAGAGGTCAGCATGTTCACTTTCCTTCTTGGATTTTTTAAAGCAAGAAGAAGGAGATTAGAAATGTGTATAACACAACAACTACTGACATTCATCTTCAGTGCTGGCTTCATGCTTCCCTCCCCCGTCACTGTAGAAAGTGGATCACCAGGGGAGCTAAACCCTGGCCATTAACATATAGAGTCTTTATTTAAATCTCATTCACTTTTCCATCCATTTAGAAGAGTAATGCCAGCGGGTTACAGCGATGGCATTGCATGAGGCCCTGATTGAGCTTCAATTTGATCATTTTATCTGATTGTGAGGTAAACAGTATCATGATGGATACCATCTCATTACAATGGGGAAGTGAGAGTTTAATTTCCTGTACATGTTCCATCTTTATTAATGTCAGAGGCAGCAGGTCGTCAATTGCATTACGAGCCTTGATACTCTGGCTGGGCATCCTGCTTGACACAAACGAGGCGAGCGAGCCACTTTAGAAGGAATTACATTTGGCACAATCCTGCAGCTAGTTTCTATTCACTTTGGTGTTAATACTGCATCTCATGGTGTTAAATTCCTTACAACTTTGAGCATAAAAATAGATGGCGACGCATTAAGTGTTTAATTAATCTACACGATTGTTGCGGTGAGACGGCTGCCAGAGTGGCGAGAGACCAGCTGGTGTAAAACGGCATACTTGTTGTCTGTCAAGAAAGAAACTAGAGAAGACTATCACACCCTGACACCACCCGTCCAGTGATAGAAAGAATGGAAAGGGGGGAACAAACTTCAATAATAAACCTGTCAACACTCCAATCTGAATAGCCAGGAGCCACAACTGTCTCAACTCTCCTCCCCTGGCGATAGTCATCATCGCGGACACTTCTGAGACACAACATCTCAGTCAGTGACACATACACACCCAGCCCCCTCATCACATCATCTCTATTTGTCCCATTATGTCCTTAACACACTCTAAAATACCTCTGCTGCTCCAGGAAGGGAACTGCGGAGGGTTGAGGTCTGTTGAGGTTTGTGTGTGTGTGTGTGTGTGTGTGTGTGTGTGTCTGTGCCATCATTGGCTTCATTACTAGCGCCGGCTATTGCCTGTGCCTGTCGCTAAGACTCTGAGACAGCCTTGTTTGTTTGTTTCCCCTCGCTGTAATCCTCAGTTGAGGTTTGACGTGCAGCGTGGATCCTTAGCAGCGTTACCCACAGGCCTCTGGGAGCTGGAGCACCGCGGCGTGTACCAGGAAAAGAGAGAGAGAGCAGACAGGAGACTTACACCCAGTGCACCTGATCATTACCATGCTAAATTTATATTGATTGCTGTAGCTTAAGAGCTAAATGTGAGTTATTCCCCCGACGCAGCCCCCTGTGTAGGATCTGTGGCAGTGGGCTGCTGGTAATCCAGAGAAACCACAACATGTGCACTGTGTTTGGCCATTGATATGGCAGCACACACAAATACACAGCACTAGGGAGCATTTATGTAAACCTGACTAGCCCTTCCAGCAGTGCTTTTTAAATGATGGGTTGCTCTTGGATTCCACATTACATCCAACCTTGCGTGGCAGACTTACATGGGGAAAAGAGCTGTCCTGAAGGGCTGGGCAGCGGGCGGGATGTTGGCTCTTCGAGACATTCCCAGCTTTTTCTCCGCCCTTACGCTGCTGGATAAAGTTGTATGTTTGTGATGTCTCTCCTCCTGCAGGCAGCTCTCATCACACATGCATATGTGCTTGCCCTTGACATTATCATCAGCAGATTTGTGTTAGGGGCCCCGAGGTAAGGTTGAAATACTGCTGAGGCTTCTGAGAGAGTGGCCTGCTTTAGAAAGAGTGTCCAAGGGCTAAATACGCTCCCAGAGACGGAGGCAGAGGAAGGGAAAAAGCTCAGTAACTGAACCTAACGGAGCGCCCCTCAGGGGACAGCAGTAATTAAACAGTGATTAAATTAAGGGGCAATGCGGGCAAAACACAGACTGATTGACACTCTGCTGGCTCTTCTCTCTCTCTCCTCCTCTCCCTTGCTCCCTAACTCTCCCTCTCTCTGCGGGTTCAGCTCTGTCGTGGAGCACTGCTTCCTATTGACCTCCAATTACTCACCCACTCTGAATTCTTCAAGGTCCAATTTTCTAAAAACTATTTTCTTAACTGTGTTAAGAGCACGGATCACTGCACATTTGTTTCTGAAAAGGCTGAGCCGCAGGACTGAAACACAGAAGTTGAGTAATAGGGGGGAGAATAAGAAGCTTTTAAATGCAAAGCGTCTTCCAATACTATCAATGTTTACATCAGATAAACTCACAAACTACAATCACTCCAGCATTGCGCCCAGAGTACTATCAGTCTTTACTACAGATAGACTCACAAAAGTATAATCACAAGAAGCTGCCAGTGATTTCAAACCATGCTCATGTGGAATCCAAAGTAAGTCTCCTCCTTTTTTCGTTAGGCAGCTTTAAAAGTGCCTTGTCAAATACTCTCCTATGGGGGGAAATACTATAAATTACCTTTGGCGACTCCTTAAACCCAGAGCAAATAGACAGACAGAAGAGCTGAGCAACAGCAATAAAATCAGCTTTAACAAAACAATCAGAAAAACCAAGACACTGAAATTGCCTTCTTCCGAATCTGAAATTCTGCACACGTTCCCAGCTCACCCTGCTCGCCACCGTGCCCCGGGTCCTCAGGCCCTTGTATAGATTTTTATAAAGCAGGTCTTGTGCTTATGAAAATGCCTACTGAGGGCCCTTAAACAATCTGTTAAGTCTTCTGATAGTGAAGACGCTCCTCTTAGAGAGCAATACAAATTCAAATAGCTGTATGGAGATGGATTACGGGGCAGACAGAGAACAGCGGCCTACTTTAGAGGATGAGTTCGAGATGACAGGTATTGATTAAGTGCTCAATGAGAGCACACCTATGAAAGGCCAGCCACCACACAGCTCATGAAAGAATCATATAGCTCATACACAAGGCGCTCAGCAAACACACAGGCGTGGCGTGTAGGCGTGAGCACACTCAAGCTTGTCATACCGAGCGCCAAACAGTTGACAACCTGCTTGGTTTTCTGTGGCCAAAAGTCATTAAAAAATGATATCAAACTTTTCTTATGTATTTTGAAAGCCCATAAGTACCTATACATCTGGTTAACTATTAAAGGAAGCAGACATCAGCCGTGAGCAGATGAGTGTGCTTTCGTGGATGTGGCTTTCGCGCAGAAAGACAGAAATGATTCCTTATGCCAGAATCCATTATTCTTCGGTTTGAGCGGCGCAGTTTGACACCACACATTCCTTTACTCCTGACACCGGTATTGGGGGGTAAAAAGAGGAAGGGTGTTCTCAAAGATAACATGTGAATTTAATTTCTTGGCGAAACAGCGGAACTGCAAGACTTAGCCCTCCCGAGCATAAATTGTGCAGTCGATGCGCGGTTGTCAGGGTTTGTGATGATGCCGTGTGAAGACAGCCGTAATCGCAACAACACTGCCAGCCTGACCCACCTCATCATCCCTGACATTTAGCACAGCGCTGTTTCTCTCTCGCTCTCTGCTTTCCTCACAGTAAAGCAATGTTTTAACCCTGATTTGTATCAGCGTAACCAGAGGACAAGGAGCGGCGACAAAAAAGTGTGGAAAACTTCTGAGAGATGGTTGGAAGAAGCAGGAAGGGAAAGGAGAGGGAAAGAGAGCAGGGAAGTGAGTGAGGATAAAGAGATAAAGATGGAGGGAAAGAGAAAAAGAGAGAGCAAGGAAGAGAGCAGAGCAGTATGGATAGAGATCTGGCCAGACTGCCGCCTACCACGGGGGGATCTGAGACTAATCTCTAAGGAAAGCTGTCAGGGCTCTGCAGACAATGTTCTGATAGAAACTAGGTGATAAATGCTTCTTAAAGCCATCATAAATATGCAGCTTCCTGCCTAACAGCCACCGCTCAGACCCAGGTCCAAGCTCATTATCCTTCGTCTGTACTGGCAGGTGTGCATGCCAAGTTACAGGCAGGATCACTAAAAGCCCCTTAGCGTTAGCCTCAGTGGGATACGTGGTTCGCTTCTGGGACTAGAAAGCAGGCTCATCATATCTAGACATTTTTTCCTTTTTCAAAAACATTAGCAGTGTTGGTGAGGTTCAGTTTATTTTCAAATGCACTCTCTCACACAAACCATACTTGTTCAATGAGCAGTAAGACTTTCAGAGTGAAAACCCAAACATTAAGTATGTATGGTTTCTATTTTTTTCCCCCATTACTGTATGGAACTATATGTGGTTTAAAAGGTGGAATGAATAATCTAACAGTACGGAAACATCTCCATTTCAATCAAATTATGTCAGAAAGGAGCATTTTACAGTCCCATCACTCGAAGGCTTTCAATATACAGTTTGAGATCCATGAATAGCATTGACAAAAAAAGCACATTTGACTTGATTACCTCTTGACATTTCTATGTATGAATGAAGGCAGCAGTAGATAAGGCAATCACAGCACTGACAGAGTGTAAATAAATAAATATGGTCATTTATCCTGGTCTCCAGATAAAAACATAAGGGCACATATATGCATGAATGGACAATGTCTCCCAGCAGCCAGCGAGTCCATGCCTGCCTGCCTGCCTGCTTGCACAGACTGACAGTACAGCGGCGTGCCCTTCATTATCACTGGGTAATGCTCATCACAACGGCCGTGGCTTTTCTCCATAAAAACCCCAAGTCTCACTCACAATGAGAAATAGGGGAGATAAGGTGCAGGAGACCATTTCTCTTGACATTCACGACGGCAAACTCATCAGTCATGCTGTCAAAGGCACTGGTCTTGGCTAGTTTGGGATTTATGAGAAATAATGATGGGTTGAAAATAGCCGGTAAGGGCTTTGCTTTTACCTTTGGTTTGGGAGTGTTGTGTATTGAGGCACGCTATGCATAAAACCCAATTTCTTTTGTCAGTGACCCTTGCACTGATATCACATCCAATCTCACCATGTTTGGGAGCTATGGCTGGGCGTGTTTGAGCTGGCGCTGACATTTCCGCCTCACATGATAAAAGAGTATGGCGGCAATAAGTTTATTTAAAAGAGAGTGCATCACCACGGGCATTAAGAATGGGTGCTGCACGCTTTGAGTCACAGAAGTGAGGGCCAAGGCTTCTGCCCTGTTAATCACACTTTAATTCATCTTAGGAAACCAAACAGCTCCGACGAAAGAACATCAACATGGACCTGTCCTCTCCTAGAGCGTATCTGAAAATGGGACGACAACAATAATAGCATGTGTCAAACACTCCTATTTTCTCTTCAAACTAGTGACAGGCAGTGACAGACGCTCCCTGTGCAATTCTCTTTGTAAACATTGTGGGACACACTGCTATTCACGTAAGAGCAGCTATTGTGATGTACCACAAGGTCCATAAATTTAATGTAAATTATTAATTCCAAAGTCATTTCAAAGTGGATTTCAATACTGTTGCAAGGGCAGCATAGCTGAATCATATAGCACAACTGCACAACTATAGATCATACTCGACTTTTAATGGGATCCCTATGGGATCATACTGCGGGGATATCCTCAAGCACCAAATTATTAGTCAATTTCAGATTATCAAGTTTATTAATTACTATTCTTAATATATCTTATGAGCCTGCCAGGAGATATTATAGCCTAACTACCTAAAAGCCGCAAATGAAATGCTCGACATACATTTACATTACATGAATTAATGAAATGCCAGATTGGCTGGGTGAGAAGCTCGCCATCTACTGCAAAGTTCATGAACTAAATGAAGGCACACCTGCAAAAATTGAAAGTGCAACATTGCTTATAACCAAAGTGTCGACAAATTACTGGACAAGAGAGTTTGGGGGGGCAATTTTGATTCAAGCATGTGAATGAGACCTCTTGAAGCTCAAGGGTACTTGGATCTGTGTTGAAATTAAGCCATGAGATTGCATCTGAGGGGATGGTGGATTGACAGCGACATTAGCCCCTCAGCACCTCGGCTGTATCGCACTATGGCTCTGTAAGATAGATGGACAGGAATAGCAAATTAAATCTTCTTAATAGTAGCAAAGGATGTACAGTCAGGTTGGTGTGAACCTGCAGGACTGTACAAGTGCAGGACATGAAGGGTGGTGTTTTTAGTGGGATAAAATGAAGTGGCTATGAAGTGTTTTGGTTAATGGGTCTACTCCAACTAAATTTATACAAAAGTCATGGCCATATTTGTATCAATTTGAAATAAGCCCCTTCACAATGGCCTTATTCTCCAAGTTCTTAGGTCATGTTGCTGTCTTTACTGTTAATTTGGGAGGATTCATTGAATTCTGGTTAAAGCAAAAGGTCTTTTGAGCTGATCACACCACCGAAAAATGTGTCATTAATCATAATAATTATATAAAATACACCCTCACCTACTCATCATAGGTGAGGGTTGATTTTACATGTATATTATAAACGACAGTGATCTCACTGTTGATGAACTACTTTTTGCAATAGAGAGATGGCTAACTTTGTGATTATACTGTAGACCGATAAGCTAAGCTAAACTGAGATAAGATAAGATAACCCTATATTTGTCACAAGTAGTGACTAGTAGTAGCAAGTGGATAGGGCAACAGCATAAGGTCCTGTACAAAAAATAAGCAAGAAATCAAAAAGACTAAATAGAAATTTAAATGCTTAAAAAATAAGTAATTAACAGTGGAAATGGTAATAGTAAGCACACAGCAATAGCAACATGTTGAAACTGATCAGTTATATATGTAAGTAACAGTGCATAAATGTTAACTCATACAGGAGACCAGATGGACAACTATAAGTCAGTTCTATACAGTATAAATGAACAAGATGGACAGATTATTGTACACTTTCAGACTGAAAAATAGTGATCTTGGACAGTAAATTACTGAATTAAGTTATTGCACAATTAAAAGACAAACCAGTCTACCTCCACAGTTCAATATGATATCCTGTTGCTGACATTTTTTTTTTAAATCTTTTCTACAGCATGTTTAAAAACACATCCCTGGTTTTACATCACCAAGGCTTTAAAAGAATTACAATGCAGACTTACACAGTTACAACAGAGTGGAAAAAAAACACTATGCCTCTGATCTGATCAGCTGCTTCCATTGTGGCTTCGTTGATGGTTTTCCCACTGGCTGTTTTTTTTTTCCTCTCCAGGTTCAGTGACACCACACTGCTTTGCCACAAAGACTAACCTTAATGTAGACCAAGCCAAGTCTGCAAATCTTTGCACAAGCAACATGCATGCACGCACACAGTTTTAAAGTGAGGAGGTGCACAGAGGGAGCAAGGCGTTTTTCAATGCATTTAGATGAGACCTTTAACAAAGGTCCCTAATGCAGATATCAATGAACCAAGGGACTGGGCTATCGGAGCGAAATTGGCTGACGGAGGGATGTCACCCCGGTGCATGAAAAATGATGGATCCCATTTGTAAACTTCTCCTCAACCCTGCTGCACCTCCTCTCCTCTTCTACCCCCACACATGGACACATGCATCCCCCCTTCATCACCTTCTCCTGCACTGGTTATTAAACAAGGAAGCCAACCTATGACTTTGCTGACAAATAACAAGTGGTCTGGTAAAATTGGCACTTTACTGGCCATTTCATCTGACTGTCAGGAAGCCCACAGAGGACCTGTGAGATTTCAGTGATGACAGAATAGATTAACATCATGGACTTTGTTTTTCATCTTCCTTTCATTTTCCATACTATTCTCCAGGGACATCAACAAAATGAAACCAATATCTATGAACCCGCAAACAAACAACTGGAGTTTTCAAAATATTAGATTTAGTGTGTTGGATTGGACAATCTACTGATTCTTTCCACCATAGCACCACGGTTGTGCTTGATTTGAGAGGTCACATCTAAATCCATCTAATTCAGACACATTGCTGCGTTACAACACCCTGGAATAAAACAGATTTATGTTTCATATATATAAAACCTCTCACTTCTTGAAAGCGTGGGGCTAAAGGTCTGAATGCAAACATCAACATGGGCCATGCATAATACAACAATTTACAGAGCTTGCAGAAATCATGTGTGATAAGCAGCACAATCTGCATACTGGGCATTTCTAAGGAAACAATGATATATCGCTAATCATCCCAGAATGAATTACTGCCGTTTTAAAAGTGGTGTGTTGAGTCAAAGGTGCTGAGGTTAATACAGGCAAACAGGCATCTCTGCTGGAAAATGAAAACTTCCCAGTGGAACGTGATGGCCGGTCTAAACGCTGACATTGTGCTTTCAGTGATGGAGTGACTTTGGGAGGGTTTGTGGTCTGCCAGTGTTCAAAGCTGTGCCTTGAGGGTAAGGGGTAAATTTGCTAAGTTAATCACATAATGAGGCCAATTAAACACGGGAGAACCCAGGTGAAATGGGAGCTGCCAGAGAGCCTCTAACAAACGAGACCCTGCTGATTTCCTCTCTGGACAGAAGCTGGACAACCCAGTATCAGCTCTGATAGTCCTCGACTAAGTGCTCGCTTCAACACAGACACACTGTCTCTTATTAATGTATGTGTGCAGTATCCCGGATTATGTGTCTGTACTAATGAACTAATTTACAGGAATGTGTACATTAACCGTGTACATTAGTGCTGTAGACTAATGGTTATACATTCGTGTGTACATTATTTTTTAACTGAGTGTACATTTACTATAAAAAAGAAATGTCCAAAAATAAGAAATCGTAAATAAAAAAATGGTAGATCCTCTAAATTGAGAGGTGAAAAAGGTATATATATATACAGGTATATATACGTGTATATATATATATATATATATATATATATATATATATATATATATATATATATATATATATATATATATATATATATATATATATATACGCGTATATATACATATTGGTGGAGGGGGGATTATGGTGTGGGGTTGTTTTTCAGGAGCTGGGCTTGACCCCTTAGTTCCAGTGAAAGGAACTCTGAACGCTTCAGCATACTAAGCTATTTTGGACAATTCCATGCTCCAAACTTTGTGGGAACAGTTTGGAGCTGGCCCCTTCCTCTTCCAACATGACTGTGCACCAGTGCACAAAACAAGGTCCATAAAGACATGGATGACAGAGTCTGGTGTGGATGAACTTGACTGGCCTGCACAGAATCCTGACCTCAACCTGATAGAACACCTTTGGGATGAATTAGAGCAGAGAGTGAGAGCCAGGCCTTGTCATCCAACATCAGTGTATGACCTCAGAACTACTCCTCTGAAAGGGTGGTCAAAATTCCCATAAACATAAGGGTGAGAGGAGCGTTTTTTAAATAAATAAATAAATAATTGTTTTAATACTAGTCTGGATTTTGAGTATTTCTGCAACCAGACACTCAAACCTTGAACAACACTAGACCCATTTCACCTGAACTTCTACTAGATCTGATCAAATATTTCCTGACATTGCACCTCTCCATCACAAACAAGCATTTTGCAAGCTAGCCTGCCCTCGATTCCCTTGATTACAACAGCTGGGAAGTGTTGTTGACGGGAGTGTTCAAGTGCTCTCGGAGGCTCTATGGGAGGATAAATCACTCTGCCTGCAATTAGACCTCCCTGAGTGCTTCCTACATACCTGTAACTTCACAGGCACAGCAGGCCTGAGGTCAAAGATTCGAAGGGTTATGCACTGAACAAGATGAATGGTAGTGAAACAGTATATTCATGTGCCATCCTCTTACACCTAAGAGCGCTAAGAGCTCTATAATCTTGGAGTGTCACCCTGCTTTACCTGTTCATCGACTGAGAGCTGAAGCCTGTGGGTGTTAAATGCAGAACAGAACTAGCCAAGGATACAATATCTGGCTTACAAGCTGTAGGGCTGCTATAAATGAAAAGCTGTATCACTGTCACGGACACAACACAAAGCAATAAGGAACTGCAGAGAGGGCAGTGCATTAGAACACAAATACATGGGGAGAAATATGGACACTAATGAAAGAATATTTCATTGCCATCAAGGGCTTATAAAAAGGCCCACCACGATCCAATAATCTGGATGTAGAGGATTTGCCCAGAGTAAGATGGACAAGGGAAATTAAAGCTGGCACAGTTTTTTTACCACATCATATTGCAATGATTTGTTAATAAAATGCAAAGCGACAGGCTAGATGTGAGACAGCGACTAAAACGCGCCCATGATTTAGACTTAATCCGTCATTATCCCGCCTTTGAAGTGACCTCGCTGTGAATGTTCCCACTATGACCCAGAAGCACACTCACACAGCGTCTTCATTAGCCGGGATGAAACAGAGCCACAGCACACACAACTTTGATGTCCCATCCCTTCCTGTCCACACACACATACAGTACACCTACTCACACATCGCACGTAGTCCTTATCACTGACTACACTGAGGCATGGAAAAACATTATGGTTTTTAATCAATTATGGCGCTCACCTTTGGGGCAGCACATTCATTACATATGATAGGAGCAGCTAAGGGACAATATTCCAAATGCGTGCTGAGATTGAAATGAAAGAAATTGTATGGTTAGAGGGTAGACAAAGACTGCAATTTCACACAGCCGAACATCTCTGGCTGGATTTACATATGTCCACACAAAAGGCCTATATACGCCATGTGATTTCACTGATATAATTTATGTGTGCCCAGTGATTTATCATCTTTAGATCACGGTGTAGAAATCAGGCCCAGATCTCCTAAAGAGGTCCATGCATGCTGCCAGTAAATGATAGCTGTTATAAAAGTTTATCATAGCAATGAAATGGAACGAATCCATCAGAAAGGCACAGGTTGCCATCATGCAAAATGTCTAATTATATTCTGCCCAATAAGAGGTAGTTATATGGCAGGAGGTTGAACGCATGTAGCACGTGCAACAACTGCTTTTGTTTGAAAAAAAAAAAAAAATCACAATGCTTACACGCTGTAATTGAAAAAGGCAAGTTCTATTCAGTTCATGTGACTGATCAAAGAAGTGATTATAATTTACCTGCACTGGCATCAAAAGAGGTCTTTACACAGCTGTACAGTCAGACGAAACAACCACAGAGATCAGTTGTTACATACGCATACATACGCACATTAATTATGTGGGACTTACTCTTTTAATTGCATTAATTTTTTTTACCATGAAGTGTTTAAGTATGGTTGTTTCAGGGTAAGCAAAATCTAGCTACAGCTGGGAATAAAACATATCAACAGGTCACATCAGTATAAGGGTATTAAAATGAATAATCACTATTTAGTAAAGGAAGACAAACATTAAAAGCTTCTGGCAAGTAAAATATATATGTATTTTTTAAGAAGTGATATTTTTACCAGTGAGTGAAGGAAAGTGAATACCTGCTTAGTATGACCTTTCTTGACCTTGAGTTTTCAGGTTGACCCTGAATTGATTACATGAAGCAATTGACACTGTCAAAGTTGCATTTCTCGCTCAAAATTGGAAGAATTTTTGAAATCTGACAAAACTTGAATTTAATTCATTGGGGTAAAAATCGTCAGAGGATCAAATACAAATACAAATATTGAAATACAAATTTTAATTACATACATTGAAAACAGCAATGTATCCACAAATAAATGACTCTCTATGTCAATTAATATATGTAGATTAAAGCATTCCGACAACAAAATGTGTGATCGTTAAAGAAAGAGCCCATCTGTGTATTTGGCACTCAGTCTGCTGGAGTCTACTCCCTTACAAAAAAGGTGTGAGCACCCATGCGGTTAGCTGCACAACACACGTTTTCTGCACGGCGAAGAAGTAGATTCCTTTCCCCAGGCAATGGCCCCGTCAGGCCAGACAAGCAGGCCGGGTGTTAAAGTGTGAGCCGGGTACACAGAGTAACAACAGGGCCATCTGCCCTGGGAATGCACACATCCATCTTACTGAGGACAAGCCAGTCTGGGAGCAGATACAGGAGAGCAAGGGGTACAGAGAGAAGAGAGACAAGGAGAGATGATGTAAGGAGGGGAGGAAAGGAAGCAGTAGGGAGGAAACAAAAAAAGCACAATGTAGGTGGTGAAAAGGAGCAAATGAATGAAGACAAGGTGAGAGTAGACAGAAGGTAGTGGTTGGTATAACAGTAATCTAGACTGGGAGCACCATCTGCAGTGAAGGCTGAACAAATTACATAAGCGCAACACTGAAGTTGTTTCTCCCATGATGCTGTGTGAGCATTAGCGAGCGTACAAAAGCCTGGAGTAGACATTAACACCCACACCCTCATATCCAATGAGTCAAATTTACTAATTTATTAAACCTTATTCAAATTTAAAACCTTATTCATTTCACTTTATTTGTTCATAATGCATTATAAATTTAGAAAAACAGATTGCAACTCTCTTTTATTTTGGCGAGCACAAGGTCAGTCGAGAGGACAGCAGTAAGTCCCAGCTCACACCATCATGCCCTCTTCATAACCATCTGGATATGACCGCAAACACCGCAGTCAGCAATCTGGATGAAGCAATATCATGTAGCATTCTCCATTTGTTTTTATTTTTAGACCATTTCCTCATCACTGTAGAATCAGTATATATGACTTCACTGATATAGCACCCTTCACCTCTCCCTCTCTCTCTCTCTCTCTCTCTCTCTCTCTCTCTCTCTCTCTCTCTCTGACTCCACATTACCTTATCACACTGAGAGCTTTTAGCTGAGCTTCCAGCCATTAGCTTCAGACACTGGGCAGCTACCAGGCTGGAACAGAGGGGGGGGGGCTCCTGGTGGCTCAGGATGATGTCAGTGGTAAAAAGGTCTTTTTATAACACCACCTGTCCATCTTGCCTGAGAGGAGGCTCAATGCAGGTCTCAAGGCATGTGGCGCTCCCTGTATAAAATGACCTTCAACAATTTTCATTTCACTTACACTACATGCAAAGTTCATGGGCACTTGTCCCATGCAGGCGGTGACTGCAAGTGCCCTATAAAAGGTTCCATAACAGCCACTGTGTGACCTTGAGTGAGGAAGTGAGCTTGAAAATGCTGCAGAACAGATTGTATAGACATAAACATTTGCTGTAAAGAGTTGCTTCTGGTTAATTAATTTAACTGGATAAAGATTAAAAACAAGTTACTATGCATCCACTGGTATTTTGAGAGCCATAAAGTAAACTGCACACTATAATCCATCATTTGTAATCACTGCAATCATATAAGGGCACAGAATTAGTGCATGCCCATCATTTGCTAACCCGACTGCAACAGACCTGAAAAACTTAAAGCTCCAAGCCTCCTCTCAGAGGAGAGCAGCTGATTTGACACCACATTGAGAACTATTGTTCGGCTGCTTACTGAAGCTTGAGCTGGTCAGAGTCCCGCCGAGTGAGGCGGCTGACGTGTTATCGACAGATGGCCAAGCTCCTGCCCTCCACAGGAGACCTCAAAACCAAACAACTCCTGGATACACCAAGGTGATCCTCCTCACATCGATCTCAATCAATTATTCACATATTTGCGCCGGGCTCGCGAAAAGCAGCTCGATGTGCATTTCATAAGCGCTAGACCGACATGCATTTTGTAGGAGGGAGGCAAGCTATTACCCTGCGTTTGATCCTACAGTTGTGGTTGAACTAACTTCCACGCTGTCACAGCGTAACACAGAACTGCGATGAAATGGGTCAATGATTCTTATTGTCTGCATTACAGCCATTAGCTTTTATAGAAGAATACATCACTTGCACCAGTTCTATATTTGAAGTAACACGCAGAGAGGCTTGTTTTATTCATCTGCAAATTTCTTTTGACACAGAACCGAGGTCAAGTCTTAAACTTTTCTGCATACTAAGTGCACTTGAACTGAATACATAACTAGAGAGGAATATTATTGTGTGGGTGCCTCAGTGATGGTACATGCTGGAGAGGAAGAAGCGGCAGTAGCAGTTGTAGTGCAGTTGCACAAGCAGCTGTGTCTTTGGCAGTACTTGAGGGAGATCTAGTTTATTATTCCTTGTTTGGTTAGCCTCTATGGACTTTTTTTTCCTTCAAGAGCTTCATATGAAGTATAAAGTAAAGCACCACTACACTGTGTTTAACATGAGGTGCATTGGTTTGCTTTAGTACATACCATCACAGGCTCGCTTTCTCTCCCTCATGCTACACAGAAATATTAAAGCTGTGCCCCGAGGTCAATGGCAACAGCCCTCGTTCTACCATCACTGTGCCCTTGTGTTCCTCATAGCCGCCACTACAAGAGGCGATGATACATTCTTTTGATCCACTCCAATATCATTAAGTTATTAGTTGATTTCAGTGGATTTAATCAGCATAGTAATTCCTCTCCATGGAAAGATAAGTCTCTCTCAAGAGCAGTTACGCTGTTCACTATGCCTGCTGATTAGACACAAGCCCCCAAAATAATTCATCAGAAAACTGCAAAAAATTATTTATCAAAAGTGCTTCTCACAAAACCCGCTCAGGACCTTTGCTTCTTAATAATTAAACTCCGCAATTAGGCATCTTACCATGCACTCAGTGTGAGGCTCCATGTAATATTCATAACCATACATAATTATGCAATATATTCACAGAAATAAGGGGCCATATATTCACGGTGGGGCTGTCAAGAGGCAAGACATTTTTATTTGGTTTATAACACTGTTTCATCTTAAACATGAGCAGCTGGCTTCTGGAGACAGAAGAGAACGAGGACGACTGGTCCTAGCTGTCTGACGCTGTGTTCTGGCTTGTAGAGGGAAAAGAAAGACAGGGAGGATAGGAAGGGTGAGAGAGAGAGATAAACAGAGTGGTGATGCTCTCCTCTCACCATGGGAACCACTAATATCAAAGTCTATCTGCTGGACACAACAAAGACAAACCTTAGCACTGTAACACACTGACCACAGTCAACACAAGATGCAGAAAGAAAGAGGAGGCATTAAATTAAAATGGAGTTGAGACGGGATGCTGTCTCGGGATGTATTGTATGATAAATTATACATAATGCTCACCCCAGCATAGTGAAGAACTATGGAAAAAAAATAGTCCCAAAGCCCTTGATGGTGCCTGAAGCAAATAAGCAACAGCAGAGGTCTACAGTGGACATACTGTGGACAAGGTTGGCTTTCATCTTGAGATGCAGTTCAAAGCTACTGGCTGCGCTCAGAACAAACTGGCAATCAAAGCTAATGTGTAATTGGGCAGTGGTGCACTTCACAGAGCACGTCGTGTCGAGTACAGCGGAGATCACACGCAGGCGCCTCTCTCATCACAATGCCTGATTTGCAATGCACGGCCACTGGAACTTATTTTCTTTTTTCACAGTGTAAATGCAAAACTTATTGCTGTTGGGAGCTGCTGTCTTTCGAAGGCCTTTCATGACATGTGCACTATATGATGAATGAGAAGAAAAGCATACATTTTCCTCCATCTTCACTGTACTTAACAAAGGCTCTTATTTTCCCTCAGCGAAGACATCCCCAAGGATACCAATTGCTTTAAAAGGATGGGTGAATGAAGGATAAATAGTCTGTATCATAACATGTATTATAGAAGTCTAACCTCCATAGAAGATGTGTCGTAAATACCATGAAGCCCTTTATGAAGGGATTTCAAGCACTTATTATCCACACCAAGCATCTGTAACGCTTACAAGTTGTTCTACCAATAATATGAAACATGCTGTATATGGTTGATTTATATGGAGCTCTACTACACTCTACATTGTGCTCTATGTATCAATGAGATATCAAATTATATTATTTGTATCATACATACCTTCTTAGTGAATGCCATGCAGATCAAAGATCAAAGCAATGACTAGTAATGGCTCACTTTTCCTGTAAGAAAAGACAAGATAAAAAGAAAATTGTGTATAAACTGAATATTTATATAAACGCTGAGGAGTCAAACACAAGACTCCTCAAACAGAACCAGTGTTTTTCTGTCATACGCTGTACTGCAAAACAATGACCTTTTAGGATATGACACAGTTTTACTGTCGGTATAATACAGATGTGATTAACATAAATAAGACTTAAAGTCAAATAGGCGTAAAGGTCGTCACTCAGGACTAGTCTCGGGTCTGCACGGTGATTTACAAGAACTTAATTTGACTGTGTGGAGTAATTTATCTGTGACAGAGCAAGCCACGCAACTCTCTGCATGTCTCGCATACGTGTAGGCGACAATACGCCATGGCTACACACATCTCATATCTACCCAATCAGTCAAGATGCTTTACAACTTCTGTCAGAGGCCCTAACAGTTCTCGTAAATTATAGGGCCATTGTACGTGATGCCAATAACTTCTGAAGGAGAATCTCAGCCAAACTGAAACCAGTAGTATCTCTCACTTTTATATGTGGAAGTCAAGATGGAATACCCCTGGTAAAGTATACGAAGGAGGCAAGGGAAGTGCTTTGATGGTAGATTTGCTTTTAGAAAAAGGCCTCCCATTTTCCTTTCAAGGATAAAAACTGGCCCAGATATTGACATTTTGATGCAAAGCAGGTGGCAGGCAGGTTTGATTCTGTTAGAGATCACTTGCATTTCCTTTCACATCCCACTTCCCTCCACTACCGCTCTGAGTCTTCTGTTAAGCTTTGCATCTGTGTCATCTGCAGATCCACTGTGACAGCTAGGGAATGTGAGGTATGAATGATGCAGAACCATTCATAAACAGCAACAACAATATCATGAGATAGGGACAGCTGAAAAACGAGTATGTGTGCCCGCAGTCTGCGAGCAATAATGTGCTGTGATTTATTTCAAATACCCCCCGCAGTGTCCATTGCTATTCTGCAGGGAAATCATAGCCAGAAGTACTAGATTGTCTAAGGCTGCATCTCAACCTCGAGTGCTATCAATATGAGGATAATTGAAAGAGAATACATGTGTATACGTAAAACACATGTGCATGAGGGAAGTGCTGTCTGTTAGGTAACTCTGTGCATATGTGACTGTATAGTACATGTGTGTACTGTGTGCATGGATGACAACGTGAGGGAGCTAGGCGTCCTGCTGTTAGTGCAGGATGCAGTGATTTTCCTCCTGTCACACACACAGGGCGAAGCTCAGACTGAAGGGCAGACAGTGATAACCACGTGCAGGGATTCACATCCCATTCCATTTAGTCACCTTTGGAATTTTCAAGGAACAATTTAGGATGTCTCACAACCAAAGCCTATGTTTTGTAAGCAATTACAATGAAATTGTCTGAACCAGCAGAAAGGCATATTCCCACAACAAAGGAGAATGTCAAGTTCACATCATGGCTTTGGTTTGTACTTTAACACTATGTTATCATTCCACCCCTCCCAATAATCAAATGTGTATAGCACTTATTTTGTCAGATGTGTTCTTCTCTAGATCAATCAAATAAAAGTCAGACCATGCAATTCTACTTAGAATAAGAAGTCATACAGGGCAGGAAAAAATGGATTTTCATAGTAACAAGGTACATATTCCTCTCATTCTGTCTGAGTGGTTCCAAATTACAAACGACACGGGAAATATAAAGAGTGGTGAATAATCCCAGGCTCTCAGCGTGGTACACCTTGATGTGCAGGTGCCTTTAATACAAGAATAAGTCATCTGAGATTGGGGAGGCAAACGAACCCACTCAACCAGATGGTCTCCATAAACTATGGCGTAAAGCTCTCCCAGATGTTGAGAGGTGGTTGTGGATCCGGTGACATGCAATGTGAGGGAGGAACTGGTAATGCAGAGTGTATTAGTGGTCTCTTTATGGGTGCATTAGGTGCTGCGGAGGGGAACGTGGGGGCCGCCGCCACTGCTGCCAGTGAGCTACTACCAGGCTTTATGCTTTGATGAACCTACCCTTGAAAAAACGGGACACCCGTGACCGTATTCTGCCGGGCCTGGAAGACACCTCCCTCTCTTTAGCCTCCTGGAAAACATAAATCAGTTTCTCATATCATCATCTAGTCATATTCAATGCATATGCAGCTCTAATCGGTAAATCTGTCAGCTTTCTCCCCTTTTAGTGATATATCAGATTCGTAATACTCTCCCACATTTGCAGTAAATCTCTGACAAAGCCTCTGTGTTTCTTAAAATTCAAAGACGTGCTGCATGAAGCAGAGAACTTCACTTGGAAACAGATACAGACAGCGGAGTAGCAGCTCAGCAGTTTAGGATGTCACTGTACTGAAAGCTTCAGAGCATTTCAAAGTGTCATTTCTCTCCTCACCACTAAACAGTGGCCCAGACAGGAAACCAGAATAAATTTCTCCAGTTCATTGTCCCCACTGAGGACTAGCAGAACATCTCAGTCTGATTAATGGCTGTACACTGTCTAATGAACAGTAATTGAATGGTATAATGCAGTAGGTCCTTAAAAGCCCAGAGGAGTCGTCTTCCTCTGCCTCGCTCTCTGGAAAGGCAAGGCGGTGACATTGTCTCGAGTTGATTATAGTTGACCTTGCATGGGTGGAATAAGGCCTTTGAAATGGCTAACCCAAGCTTCGGGGAATAGGAGCACGGAAAAACAGCTGAAAGACAAATGAAATGGACTTGCATTGGAAAAGGAAAGGAATGGATCAATGCCGCGCTCGACAATGATTCGATTTTTTATCACAAAATTCTTAAGAAGAGGAAGACAATTGATCAAACTTCCCCCGTCGTATTGGCATTTCTAACAATATTAATTAAGAAAAAATGCTTAGCTCACTGGTTGATAAATCAGCCAATATTGTTAAATCAAAACAAATGATAGTTGTAAACACAATGCCGCACCAGTGAGTGCAAATCTACCCTTGTCCACGTTTCCTCAAAGTGTATGACATCCACAACATAGCCAGAGTTCCCCCCCTCACAAAATCAATCAACTCCTTAACAGAGTGCACTCTAAAAGGAAAAGACAACCTTCAGAATGCCCAACAAAAGTCAGTCGAGTGATATAAGAAAAGCTTTGATAAATGTGCATCAGGCTCCAGCTCGCCATCCTTCGCTCTCTTCCACTGAGATAGCCTACCTTCACTCCCAGCGGACATCTCCACTTGGCAGAGATGCTGAATCTCGTTATTCTTTATTTGGCCTGGACCACACGGGTCAATATCACGCACACACAACTGCCTCACCAGTGTACTGTCTGTAAATGTATTCACTATTTAAATTCAATGCAATAAATCATTTAAAGCTTGGGCTGAAAATGTAATCATGTAATTGAATTTGGTCATCAATATCTACTATATACATGCACATATGCGCAGTGTACGCCGGGCATTTCGCAAGCACATTTGAGCGCTGGAGTGGGAGGAAATCTGCCCAGACTCAGCTCAAAGTATGAGTCATAGCAGTGCGGTTATCCTTCATTATTATTCATAGCCCTCTAAATGATGAGGTTCCCAACAACAAGACAGTCTGTTTGGCTTCAAAAGAGAGCATGCTACACTTTTAGTTTGGGTCTCACCTGCAGCATCATTATTTATTTATTTCATTACTTAACATGTTGGTAAAGTAGGTGTTAGATTTAAAATTGTTTACTTTATAATGTCTTGTACAACTTTCCATAGTTGAGAGTGAAATGGTGCCCTTGTATTGATACATTTTGAATGAGAAATGAAAGATATGTCCTGACATTATTTTCAGCATGAGAGCTTACAACAAAAATCCCACCGACTGTTAGCTGACAAATCAAAATCTGATGATTATTGAAAAAACAGCTGAGTCTGTACTAGGGATTATTATTATTATTTTCCATTATCTAATGTTCTTTCCTTGCAATCCATAGCAAATCTGAATCAGCAACATTCCTGTATGACTAAAGTGATAAGTAATGAATTAAGCTATTGATGAGGTCTTTAGCCAGGGTCATAACTGGCCCCCAGAAGTCAATAATTACCCCAATAAGAATATCTTTATTGCAAAAGTGCATACGGCAGCAAAACCATCACCACACCAAAACATTCCCCTATGGTGTAATTGCCACTGCTTGAAATTATAGTTTTCATTAAAACAAAATGTTCAAGGTTATTGATTGCTTAAATAAGACTCAATATCTTCTCATTTCAAAGCCTAACGAAATTGCTTGGAATAGTAATATCACCCAACTATTGTGAGCATTCATCACGGTTATGCCGCCTCATACTGCTGTCCCTCGAGGATTATTAGAGCAAAATAAGTGTATTTAAATGAGTGTAATTTCTAGGAAGCACAGATCCATGCAGAAACATCTGTATACACAGCTCGGCTCCACTTCATCACTGTGAAAGTACACAACCACCAGAGTAGAAGGCGGACATCAGATACAACCACACACTGTTATGGGGCTCTGCTCTAATCACAAATGTGCATATCTATGTATTTTTAAAGGTCCAGATAAACTCTGTACACTCTATAATACGACATATAGTTGTAGGATTGTGACTGCAGTCGCGCTGTGGCTGTATTTCTGTACCTTGAAAAAAGGCCATGCTGGTAAATGCACCACACACAGTACACAGAGAAGAGAGAACCATGGAGACAGAAATACAGGTTAAATACAAATTAGATTAAAGTACAGTCGCTGGAAGCAGGTCGATGTGAAAAACTTGCAATTATGGAAATGGTGATCACTATAATTGCTGGTTAGACCATTTCATGTAACCTAATCCAACAGCAAATGAAACAACTGGGCATAATAATAAAGTGAAAATGAAAAAGTAACTGCATGAAACTCGTAATAAAGGGTACTTACAGCCTTCCTGGAACCTGCAGACAAAGACCTCAGCAGACACAAGCTGTCTGAATCATGGAGGGAGGCCTTGCAGGGACTCGCAGAACAACTCCCATCCTCGTACTCCTCGTCAACTATCTTGGCCTCAACCTGCAGGGGAAAGAGAAAACAAGATCCCCCTTGGCTTACAATGTACTGTGCTGCTGTATTGATTTTGCTAAATATTTATATATTTATGCAACTTGTTCTACTGAGCATCCGTGAGTCTTATTCTGAGCACAAAATGAAGTTATGCTGCACGAGGAGTGTATTCTTTAGGCTGAAAACAATGAAAGATGAAGCTGTCTCTGAAATTATGATGAGCACAATTAGGAGCATACATTTAACTTGGCCTCAGCACATGGCCAGGTGGCCTATGTTTATCCATGGTGATGCTGATGATAGAGTTTTTGGACTGGAATCAATTCTTACTTCCTGTCAGATAAATAGCACCAAGCTGTTCAAAAATTGTATGCTAAAGCCCTCATCAGGCTGCAGTGCTGTATGGCGTTGAGCTTTACCTGATCAATAGGCAGGTCCACCTTCAGCTGGCGGTCGTCCTGCACCTCCTCTGCTCCTGCCATCTCACTTCTTTTGTTTTGTGCATTGAACATGCTGCCCTCTGAGAAAAGTGATTAATCACAATTACCTCATTGGCTGGCAGTCACCGTCTCATTCTTCTGCGCCCTCATTCTCTCCCCCTCTGTGCGCCTCCATCCCTCACTGCCCCTCTCCCTTTACCTTTCCTGTTCAACTTCACAAGAGATCAATGTTGCTGTCAAGCCATTTATTTATTCAGAGTGGTCCCACAGACGAAGGGGCCACAGAAAGTCACAGCTGCCCTGCCACAAATATGGCCAGCCGGCGTGAACTTTCAGTCCAGGGTTAGCTCCTGACACTGACAGGTTTGCTCTTGATGCATGTGGGGAATATACGGCGACATCACACTGTTGTCCCTTGTAAACAAACTCCTTTTTGTCTGTGGCTGCTGGACAGGGTGGAATGTGAATAATTAAACACACTATTGAGCTTGAATCTATTTCAATAGCCTTAAGTAATTTCATTTGAATAATAAATAACAAACCATGGTAGATCAATCAGTGATAAGACAGAGGAATGCATAGAAAAATGTATGTGGTTAATAGCTATGTAAAGAGGCAATTACTGTCTTTCAGTGAGTTCAGGGACTTTCTAAACTTACTCTAGCTAGGCAAATGCAAAATGATGGGAGGAAATCTGGTAGATGAAAACTTATTAATTCAATCTTGTTATTAACACTTGAGCCTTTATTTATATGTTCTGTGGGAGAAAACCTTTACTATAGGTGGGATCAAGTGTCCAAAAAGTGACCAGGGAACTGCACACTGACCTAGCATCAACATGAGGTGAAATATATGAAATATTAGGCAGGTTTCAAAATATGACAATTAACCCATCACTGCTACCATAGCATGGTACAGTACAGGATGAGTGACTGTATTTCTGTGTGCACAGATGGTAAAATAAACATCCATGAACATATCAACGACTGAATAATTGGACAGAGGAAGCAAACGCACAATTATTGTGCATTAATGATAAACACAGTATTGCATTTATGTTCAAACCCATCAATCCAAAGCAGTGTTTTGTCACTTTTATGATCTTTCATCAGTGTCATGTTGATTAATAACTTATTACCATGTTGATCCCCCCGCATTAGGAGTAAATTAGAGCATTTTGTTTTCCCCCCCCACATAGTTAACAGGACTTTCTGGATATATATTCAGCAAAATGGCCTGATTGAATTCATCTATGATTTAAGCCCCCTTGAAGTCTTGTTCTGTTTAATATTCACAGGAAAGACTGGTGTTTCTTTCAAAGAGCAGGGAGCTGGGTTTTGTTTGGGCTAGGTTGAGAATCCTAAGAAAGCTCCTTCATCTGCCAAACGTGCCCAACACACACATAGAGAAAGCCATGTGTATAATAATGGTGCGGTACACCTACATGTATGCCCACATGTATATTATTTGGCTTTAAAAGTCAACAGGATTCTTCATTCCGTTCATGTGAGGAGAAAAGTGTTGGAGGGAAAAAACACTATGAGGAAGATGGGGCTGCAGAGAGATATTTCTATAGAATTGCTCTGCTTACCCCCTGCCGAGAAGAGAACTGGGTTTCTGGACACCTGCCTCTGTTGTTTGGTTCTCTCCGGTTTGGCTTGCTTCTTCATCTGGCCCCTGGCTGTGTGCTCAAGGTCCTCTCTAAAGCCTGTGTGAGCAAACTACATGAAGAGACAAAAGAGAGAAGAAAACAGGGGCACAGATTAAAGCATATTCCCTCAGATTTCCCTGTGATTCATCATCGACTTTTTGCTGTTGTTTTGTAAAGAGGGATGAGAAGAAGGAAAAAAAAAAGACAAAACACATCGGGGGCAAAACTTGTTCCTCCTCTCTTTTCAACGCTTTTTTACATTTTCCATTGACCTCAATTTTTCATGAGCTGATATGCTTTGTAGCTCCCTCGTGACTCCTACTGTATTGAATTCATCTGGTTCCAATACATCCTGTGCACAACCTATCAATCACTAGGGAGCGTGGCAAACTAATCATTTATTGATGAAATGGGGCAGCCATGAATTTCTAACTGCATTTGTCTTATTTATCAAGCCAGATCAAACAATGAAAATCCAAACAAGCTTAAAGGGAAAGGGAGAGAGTCGCAGGGAATAACTTATTCTTCGGCAGCAGACAGCAGAAGGTTATTGATGGAGAGGGGAGGAAAGAAAAGAGGCTTGGGACTTAGTTGCATGGTGGGAGAGTGAAGGAGTGAGAGAGGGAGAGAGAGAAAAAGATAGAGAGCGAAAGAAAGAGAGAGAGCAGTGGGGAGAGTTCAGAGTGATGTTCAGACAGCGGGGTACACATCTGAATTAATGCTTCCACAAAAGGCAATTTTCTCCTCACAGGCTCCTCATCCCCTCTGTAGGTAGTGAGGTGAGGTATGTCTCCCTTACAGAGGCTCAGACACAGAGCAGGATAGAGCAGACTTAATGTTTCTTTTCAGCTACAGTGCTCTTTACTGTAGCTGGCTGGCTGGATCCCTGGGCTGGCTCGGGGGATAATGTAGTGATCTCAGGCTTCCACCAGAATACACTTCTGGCAATGGTGTTTGCAAGCTCACTAACATGGCCTCTGGGGAATAGCAGCGTTGTTTCTTCACTTGTTTGCTTTCTTTAATGCAGACAGAGGCAAACTCTGTTGATATTCTTTTGAATTTCTACAGCCGTCGGTGGGCCGAGGGAGCAAAATAAAACAACAAAAGAGAAAGTGAAGTTTGCCTGGCATATTCAGCGAAGGAGAGTTGAAACAGAGTTCACACTCCATCGCTGCAGTGTCCACATAACCACACGAGATCAAAGACAGAAGAGCAGCGGCGCTGTCGCAGTGGTAAGCTGCTAATTCAGTCTCTCGTAACCTTGATTCATCTGCCTGTGATGCGAGACAACTTCCAGCCCCAAAATCAAAATTCATCTGGGCAATCAAAAATTGAACGGCTTGTTTTCCATGTTTTCAGCCTGGCGGTGAGATGTAAATAGATCTTAGTTAAATCAACAAAGTTAAATCAAGGCTGTCTCACTCAGGGAGGGGAAAGCAGAGGACGAGGGGTGCCGCAGAGCCAGGAGAGTACAGTAGAAGTAGCAGCGCAACTGGAAACACGCCGGTGGAAAAGCTGAGGTCATCTCGCCACTCGTTCTACATTACATATCTACAGTACCAGATCCTGTGGGAGCAGACAACTCTGTGTATCAGGAGGCCCCAGAAAGAGAGAGAGAGAGAGAGAGAGAGAGAGTTAGTGTGTGAAGGGGCCTCAGGGGGGCCGAGCAGCAAATATAATCTGTGGCCCTCTCAAGTGGCAGAGAACAGGAGTCAACGCGAGGACACCGTGATATGATAGCCAGGGGAAAACTGGGGTCCCAACCAATTGGACCAGCCAGCCTCCAGCCATACTGGCTGTGGTATCAGTAGGAACCACTCCCAGGGTCGGGTCCTCACTGAGCAGACATGCTGGCAGCAGTGAGGGGGTATAGTTTTCCACGGGGCATTGCTACTTCCCCTCAACGATGACATCATCCAGAAACAGCAGAGAAATGGAGAGCAGCAGCAAGTCATTGCTGATGTCAGGGAGTGCAGCTACTAAAAGGTTTAGTCAGCCTTTCTGCATCGTTTTCACAGGATGCTCTGTGTGAAGTACATGTGAAGCTCATTATTATCACTATAATATGAATGTACTTTGCTTTGATGCACATCATTATTCGCTTTTTCCTCTTTGTATTCCCCCCCTCCATTAATCTTCTCTTTATGCGACGTCTACCTCAAAAGTTTCTACCTCATCATGTCCGGGAACACCTAACTCAGCATATATGCTCGCTCCCGATGGGAACACGGTGTGCTGGAGAGTTTCAATATTACTCTGCAGAGCCGTCAGTTAAGACTCCACACCAGATGTCCCATTCAGCAGCAGAGAAACGCTCCGCCACCGGTGCAGACAGGACAGGACAGACTCCATTTCCACACAGTGAGGTTGCGACAGCAAGGTTACATTTTACACAGCTTCAGTGGACATGTTTAAAGGATCCCTTTACAGGCATTTCAAACAAGACTGCTATTGTTTTGTGAGGTCAAACTGAAATTAATGACAGACATGACCCTATAAATGTATGTGTAATCATCAGTAAGCTAAACAGTCGACAGATCAAGACAGAGCGGGCAATTTTTGTCACATGCATCTTTCCACTGTGAAAGGTCCTTATTAACTGGTCAGAGCATGTTTACAAATTCATGAGGGTTCAGAGCAGAGGGAGTAAAATGCGGCAGTGCCATGTCTATTGAATGACTAATACTACAATGAGCTGGTGGATGCAAAACAGCCATAACTCTGTCTCTGTCTCCACCTCTTGGTGCTGTGTGAAATGGCAAAAAGCATCTGTCTCAGCAGTGTTGATTCAGATTTTCCTACCTAAAAACTGAACCTCAGTTAAGCAGAGTTTAATAACTGTGGTTTCCATATATTGTTTTAGGAGTTGGATAGATGTTTAAGAAGATGAAACTTCTTAACTTATTCTAATATATTACTAATAAATATTCATCATATTTCTGAATATAACGGTGGGCAACCACAGAGACAGCTGGAGATATGGCATGGGGCATTTTTCTCCATCTGAAAAAAAATTGGCATCTGCCACAGCGTTGTCATCTTTCATGGTTAGAAAAATCAGACAATAGACACGTCTCTCACATGGGGCCCTTACCTCAGCTTGCTGAGTAGGCATGTTCTCGTCTTCACCGTGTGATTTGGTGTTCGTCTCGGGCCCACAGCAGTGCAACCCTCATATGGATTCAAAGCACTTCACTGTCTACTTAATCACAATACAAATTGTCCCGGTTCTGGTTTGAATAAGAGATTTTTTTTTGTTTTCAGTCAGTGAAGTCCCCCTGGTGCATATGATCTGTCTATGAGGCTCACTGCACTTGATCAAGTGGGCCAGTCTTTCTCTGTGGGGATTACCCATCAAAGTGGAAAGCAAAGGTAACTCAATGCCTCCTGCAGACAGTGATTGATGATAGCGCTGTTTCATAAGGAATTGCACCCCCACAACAAGTCTCACACGTGGGAAATGTTAATTGAAATGCTGTGCGTACAAAGATACGCTTTTCAACTGTGATACAAGCAAGGTGTTGCAGCAACAAACCAGAGGGAATTTAGAAGAAAAAATGTAACAATTGAGCATGTCACGAGACAGTGAACGAGCAGATGGCGAACTACATCCAACTCTGACGCAACAGTACTCACCATATCCTTTGGATGTCTTGTCTTTCCAATAGCAGACAGGATGTCTTGGCTGCTGGGGAAAAGAGGGATACCAACATTGATATAGATAATTACTTTTTCCTTTTCATATCAAAAGAGGGATCCAGTGTTTATCAGAAATACACAGAAAAAACTCACACATCACAGGTGTCATATCCTTCGATCACATTGTTGTCCTCGATTTCATCCTTGCAGGGATCGCAATGATCATATGGAAGAGCTTTAAACTTTCCTGCACCTACTGCAACATAATACTGGTTGTTCTCCAGCTCAGTGGGACCGCAGACAGAACGTCCATCTAATGTGCAAAGCCTGTGAAGTCACATAAAGAAATACCACATACTGAAGCAATGTTTTGCAATCGTTTCATGCACATAAATATCAGTGTTTGGGTTATTTAAAGAGACACAGATGTCTCTTTAAATGTCGAAATAATGATATTTGAATGTAAATATATTGCATGAGAGGTTAAACTTAAGAATACTTTTAACAACCCATCAAAGCAGTATTTGCACAGCAAGCAGTTTTGGATAACACATCACAACCAGACATTGTTCCAGTTACTAATTAAATAGAAAAATCCTTCCACTCTACTAAATTTTGCTGGATTTAAACTAACTGGAAATTTTCTATTAATTCTATTTCCTAAAGCTTTTCTTTCATGGAAATAGTTTGATTTCATTGTAAAACATGATGAATGACATAATTTGGGTCATAATTCATATATCTGAAACAAGAAAAAAAACACAAAAACATAAAATGATGTATTTTTTTTTTTACAAACTACAGGTTGTACATTTGCTTGCTGTTACTGGTACACAACTAATTTAATACTATAATTAAATTAATTAAATTAAATTAATTTTGGACATCACCTGTACACAGCACCAGTGCGAAGACGCACTTTCTCTGTGACCATAGCTAAAACATTTTCCCAGCTTCTAAGAGTGTACTTTGGGATCCGTATTCGAGCTGGAGCAGCCAAGACTTCTCCATTGGTAAAGACACTATGAAACACAACAACAGTAAGAAGACACAAAGAAATAATTATTTAAACCACTTCACACTGTTTTACATTCAGAATATTTTGCATCCAGCTTTGAATCAATACTCACTTGATTGTGCAAGACTCATCAGTGGTTCTCCCCCAGCGAGCAGAAACTACTATTCTGCTGTGGACAACAGGTCGGATATTCTGAGAGAGGTCAGAAAGTAATATGGATCAACGATGAATAAGGAATGAGGGTTTTTAAGAGTCTGACATAAAACGCTGATGATAACAGAGCTTTTAATATCACTACCACAAAACTCCATATCATATCATACCGAATTTGGTCACATAAATGATATAGCACCTAAAAGTTAGACTGATTCAACACAACAAGGTGTTCTTACCTGCTCTTTTTTCTTTTTCTGTGGCTTCTTGGTTGTTATCCCACAATAGCTGGAAAAATTATAATAAATCGTGTAACTAACCCAGGCTTTAGGTGCAACATGTGGAACCTATAAAAACAGATGGATGTCTTTCCAAATGATGCCATATAAAATAAAATACTGGTTTTGCATCAGAAGGTGGGGTACAAAGCGTTCTGTACAGTACTTTATACTAACTAGACCAACATTATAAGAATGCTGAAGCTAGCACATTCAACCGCAACAGCAGCAGAATGTAGCTTACCCTAAATGTAGACTTTATGGAAGATATTTATGTTTAAATGCAAGCACGGGGATGATGATATGGATATGTGTTATAAGAAATATGGTGTACCAAATTCTCTTAAGAAGCAAATATTACTCGGGACTCGGGTCCCAGAATGGAGCTTATCCCCGGGTACAGCGAACCGGACCTCCCTGCTACTATTTAAGCTACACACACCCACACACACTTTATACACGGTACCTACTCCAGCTTTTTGAAGTGCTCATTTCCGGCTGCTACATAGACACTCCCATGCTTCAGGTCGTCCAAATGGTTGACTTTGTGTCCCTCTCTGGCAGTGAACAGCTTCCTCACTGCGCCAAACGGAGCCTCGGTCCCTCTGGTCAAAGAGGTCAAGAAACTGTCGAAGGTTGACAAATGCCGGGGATTCACAACTACTTTTCTTCCGGGAAAGAAAGCGTCTCCATTTCTGTAGACAATTATTGTTTTGGTCGGTGGCAGATCGCCTCCTCTCCATGCTGCTGTTCCCGGCATAGTTAGCTAGTTTCAGCGGTTTAAACAAACAAACAGACAAACAATAATGGCTGCTTGGTGTCTAAAGTAAATGTGTCACTGACAGCCGTGTTGAGCCTCCGGAGATGTAACAAGAGGCAGCATCTGATATGGAAACCAATTCTGCCACATGAGAGGTGTAGCATCAAGAAACCTGTCCACTCTGTGTTGTTGTTTGCTGTAGTTTGTTCCTGTAGGTGTTGCTAACAGTAATTTAGTGGTTGATTACCTCCACCAAGGAGGCTATGTTTTCACCAGGGTTTGTTTATTTGTATGTTGGTTTGTTGGGTTGCAAAATAACTCAAACAGTTATGGACTGAAATTTTCCGGATTGGTCAGAAGTGGCCTAACTTAAACTGATTAATTTCTGGTGGTGATCGGATTCGATTCAAGGTGATTAAGGTTGAATGAAAGGTTGCGCCATAGCAATGTATGATTTCGCATATTTCTCAACGCTCCAGTGTGTACAATTTTCAGCCAATCATCACCTAATTTGGAATCCAGATGTCACAGATTCAGTTTGGTCAAGATCAGTAAAAGGTCAAAGGTCACCAAAGTCAACTATGCATTTTTAATTATAACTTCAAACTTCTGCAAAGTTTTACTGGTATTTTGGTCTTTTTTTAAAATTCAAATTCAAATGTGACAAAATATGAAATAGAGAATAAATTCACAAAAAGTACATAATATTAATGTGAATACAATGTTAAATGTGGGTTCCAACGTGCGTCAAAATCAACACATTCACTGTTAGGCGCTGTGAGCTTACAGGAGTATACGCTAGTTACCGTGGCTTCACCTTTCATTTGACCTTGATGACCTTGAATCGAATCCGATCACCACCAAAAATTAATCAGTTTTAAGTTAGGTCATTTCTGACCAATCCTGAAAATTTCATCAAAATCCATCCATACACCCTAAAAACACTTGGGTTATTTCATCAACCCAATTCCTGGGTTAAACGTGTTGAGTTAAATTTCTGGGTTATTTTTCAGTTCCATACCTATTTCTTGGGTTATATGGATTGTATTGTAACCCAATTTGAGGGTCATTTTAATGGGTTAATTTGTATGGGTTATTTTTCTAAGAGTAACCCAATAATTGGGTCAAAACTTTGGCTTCGATTGACTCGTGGTTTCTAGGCAGGTCTAGGCAGTTTAAGTGACCTGACGACCTTGTGAAATTTTACCTTGGTTTTAGGGCACTTCTGGGAGGCCTACATACATAAAATTTGTATCAGTTGTACCTGATGACTCAAAGTTTCAGAATCTGTTATAAATTTGTTTCTAAGTAGTTTCTAGACCTAAAGGCTCCCAAAAACGAAGTTTAAGTGACCTGACGACCTTGTTAACTTCGACCTTGATTTTAAGGCCTTTCTGGGAGGGCTACAGACATAAAATTTGCATCACTTTTAGAGGTGAGTGTATTTAATATCAATACATCCAAATGTTTTCATGCCTAAACAGGGCTGTTTATGTGATTCCCTGTAGCCTTTGTGGTTTGGGGTTTGTATCTGTTTCCCAAAATACTTCAAGAAGTCCAACCGACCAAACCCACTAACATCTTAATAGGAGAGAGACCAGACTGACACCGCTCAAAAACCCAAACGACAAAACCCCATAAAACCAAAGACCAACTCAAATCGTCAAAGTACGGTTTAATTTTTTTTCTGTAGGCTTTACTTTTTGAGACGTGCCTCATTCTATTACATTAAGGAAGGGCGACAATCACCTTTGATCCATTTTGAAATATTTATTGTTAGAAGTAGGACAAACAAACAGTGATGTAATTGTATGAAATATTGTTAGTGTGTCACATTTACATGTTCTAGGCTACTTCCTGAATTACAGGTGATTATTTATTGTTGAAATTGGCTGCCAATGAATGTAAATGGAATTATTGTGAAAATTTAAGATCTTGTTTTCTGTCTTTTTCTTTCAGATCAAGAAATTGATGAGGAGGCTTTTCAGCTTAATTTGGCTTAGCTCAGCTTAATTAATTTGGGTTAATTTGAATAACCCAAATTTTTGGGTCAAAATAACCCAATAAGTAGTCTGTCCCTTTCAACCCCGGTGTTGGGTTAAAAACAACTCAAGTTGGGTTGTTTTTAACCCAGGAGTTTTTAGTGTGTAACTTTTTGAGTTCTTTTGCAACCCAACTAACCAACATACAAATCAACAACTCCTGGTGAAAACATGTTACTACCTCCATGGCGGAGGTAATAACACAATGATCACATCACTTCAGGATGATGGGGAAAAATATGTAATAACTGTATATGTGCAATAATCTTTAACTCAAGCAAACTTAAATAACAGTGCAATGATTTTTCTGTGCAATAGCTGTGGATCTTCACTGTAATAATTGTAAATATCAGACAATATATTTTTTTTATTTTTGTATTTTTAACTATTTATGTTTTATAATACAGTTTTTTTTCGTTGTAATTGCAGAGCACCGAGTTGACGCAATGGTCCTAATTTCATTGTATTCACTTGAATACAATGATAAAAATAATATATCTGTAAAGAATTCATATACATACTTTTAAAGACAATGTTGTTTGCTTATTTTTTTATCCCATTTATTACTTATTTTGACACATTTTTTCTACTCATCCTACTTTCTTACATATCACTGGCAAATAAAAGTTCATTTGAATTGATTTTATTTTCTCAAATGAAACTGCAACACACAAACACACACATAACAGACACGGGGAGAATCACTCTGACACTACAAGAACCTGCAACGAGTGTTTGGCCCTGCAGCCTTCCAGAGGTTTCTTTATCACAAAGAAAACCAGCTGGTTCTTTCTGTCAGGCTACAGGGCAACTGTGGAAGGAAACTGCAGTGTCCAGAGGAAACCCATGCAGACATGAGGAGAATCACTCTTCACCATGTTGCACGGGGGGGTTGGAGGGGGGTGGGGGGTAAAAAAGGAGATGTGATGAAGGAGAGAGTTACTTCTCTCTCCTCCTCCTCTCCTTCTCTTCCTTCTCCCTTGCTTGCTTTTCCTTTTTCTGCCTCTTCAGTTCCTCCTGTTCTCTTTTCTTATTTTCTTTCTTCTCTTTCTCCTCCCTCTCCTTCTCTTCTTTCTTCTTTCTTTTCATTTCCTCCTTTTCTTGCTTCTCCCTTTTTGCCCTCTCTTTCTTCTCTCTCTTTTCCTTCTCCTTCCTTTCCTTTTCCAGCTTCTTCTCTGCCTCCTTCTTTGCCTTAATGTCGGCCTTTGTTAGCTTCACTGGTTCTGTAGCAGCTGGCTGGTGGAGCTCCTGGAGGCTGAGGTCACAAACCTGGAGGTCAGTGTCGTTTTGTGTGAGGAGACTGGAGCTCCCCTCCTCAGCAGACAGCTGATCCTCCAGAGCGGTGAGTTTTGATTGCCACTCTGCCTCACTCTGGGTGATCTTTCTCTCCATCTCCTCCAGCCTGACTTTATACTCCACATTTTCTGCCTCTAGAGCCTTCTTTTCTCTCAATGTTTTTGCCATGTGGTCATCCTTTTCCCGGATGACCTGGCTCCACTCCCTGTCACAGTCTTGACGCAGAGTCTGAAGCTTAACAACCATCTTCTCCTGAACTTCTAGCTGCTCCCTGGTTTCTCTGAGCCTACTGTCCAACTCTTCACAGAGGGCAGCACTCTGGTTAAGCTCTTGTTTGACGGCTGCGGTCTTCTCCTGCTCATCAATCAGAGAGCTTATCAGTTCCTCTCTCTCCTTCTTCAGGGTCTCTAGTTCAGCCTGGACCCTGACCCTGAAGGCTGTCTCTTCATCTGCAGCTTTCTCAAACCTGTCTTTTTCCTTCTGCCAGCTGGACTCACTGATGATCATCTGCTCTTTCAGGGCAGCGATTTCTGAGGCCAGCCTGACGTTGGTTTTTTGGGACTCCAGAAGATTGTTTTGCAGGTCCTGCAGTTGTTTCTTCTGGAGTATGAAGCACTCTTTCTCAGGCTTGGTGGTTACCTGCTCCTTCGACTCCCTCAGCTTTGCCTTCAGGTCCGCCTGAGCCTGTTTCCTGATGGCTCTCTCTGATTTTAGAGCCTTCAGGATTTTGTTTTTTTCCGTCTCGAAGTTGAACTCCTTGCTGGCCAGCTGCTCCTTAAGAGAAGCATTTTCTGCAGCCAGCTCAACGTTTCGTTGGTGGGAGTCCAACAGGGGATTAGTCAGGTCCTGATGTTTTTGACCCTGAACTTCTTCAGTTGGTCCGTCCTGCTTTGATTGGAGCATTGTCGCAATGATAGTCGAACAAAGATAAAGATTTGTTTCGGTACCAAGTACTTAACAGTGTTTCTGTAATGATGTTTGTGATAGTTTTGCTCTTCAATAGTGTCACTCTACTTTCACAATGTGTCTCTCAAAACTCTCTGACCTATCAGAGCATTCTATTCTCAACACAATGGAAGTAGATTGAAGACAGTGATGTTCCACAATCTGATGATTCCACACTGTAGAGTTCACACCAGTGTTGCCAGGGCAACCGCTTAGGTCTCTGTTAACTACCTGTTGCTTAATGTTTTGATGTGTATTGAACCAGCAAATTCAAATGAGGCCCATTTGTATTGTTTTTTTTTGTTGTATTATACAGTAGTATTGCTGTACTGAAGTTTGTGCTAGTTGTGTTCTTCGATAACTAGTCATGTTGGCAAGTTTGAAAAGGTCTTTAGCCCAACATGGGCTTCACAACAATGTTAACAATATGAAACATTTACCTATCTCTATTAAAAACCAACCATTTAACAGAACAATGACAAATATTACAGTTAAGGCTTGGTCCTGTAGCACAGTGATTCCCAACCTGGGGTTCGTGCCCCCCAAGGGGAGCCACCAGAGATCATAAGGGATGTACGGGGCTCTGTCTGCTCTGACGTTGTAAAAATTATATTTGTGATGTTAAATAAAACAAAAAAAAATCAAACTCAAATGTCGGTAAAGACTAATCCAAAACATATATATTCCACATTTAAATTCAGTATTTAGTAGCCTCACCTTGAAGATTATTCCAAAATGCAACTCTTAGGTAGAGCTAGGAAATCCATTCATTATTCACCCCTTTCGTGCAATATGAATGAGTATTTGCGCAGTAATTTATATTATTATAAAGAAATTTAGGAGTCTGAGTGTTAATTATTCTATGAAAGTATATTAGCACATAGCAGATGCCCCTTGACACCACTTTTTTCATGTTACTCCCATCAGGGAGTCAGAACCAGCTCTGGACATTAAAATGGGAGAAGGTGCAGTTTAATATTTCAGAAAATAATCATCCATGAGGATGGCTGGCGTTATTGTAAGGTGCTTTAAAGATGACCTTCATTTTCACCACAGAGGAAGCTTGACTGTGAGCTATTTAATTCATAGTATTGGCCAAAACTAGCGACAACATTTCTCAAAATGCTATAATATAAATGTATTTATGAAAAACCTTTTTCATTCTTTTTTTTTTGAAATACTGCTGTTTTTTTTGTTTTTTTTTTACTTTTTTCAACATGCTCTGCTATCACTTTATTTGACAAACTGTACTATTACAATTTTACATGCTGTCACCACTGATGGCCATCATCAGACCCCCTGCAGGAGAAACTGGAAAAGTTGGTTCACCTGCAGTGAGCTAGTCCCCGGGTACAGCGAACCGGACCTCCCTGCTACTATTTAAGCCACACACACCCACACACACCTTATACACGGTACTTACTCCAGCTTTTTGAAGTGCTCATTTCCGGCTGCTACATAGACACTGCCATGCTTCAGGTCGTCCAAATGGTTGACTTTGTGTCCCTCTCTGGCAGTGAACAGCTTCCTCACTGCGCCAAACGGAGCCTCGGTCCCTCTGGTCAAAGAGGTCAAGAAACTGTCGAAGGTTGACAAATGCCGGGGATTCACAACTACTTTTCTTCCGGGAAAGAAAGCATCTCCATTTCTATAGACAATTATTGTTTTGGTCGGTGGCAGATCGCCTCCTCTCCATGCTGCTGTTCCCGGCATAGTTAGCTAGTTTCGGCAGTTTAAACAAACAAACAGACAAACAATAATGGCTGCTCGGTGTCTAAAGTAAATGTGTTACTGGCAGCCGTGTTGAGCCTCCGGAGACGTAACAAGAGACAGCATCTGATATGGAAACCAATTCTGCCACATGAGAGGTGTAGCATCAAGAAACCTGTCCACTCTGTGTTGTTGTTTGCTGTAGTTTGTTCCTGTAGGTGTTGCTAACAGTAATTTAGTGGTTGATTACCTCCACCAAGGAGGCTATGTTTTCACCAGGGTTTGTTTATTTGTATGTTGGTTTGTTGGGTTGCAAAATAACACAAACAGTTATGGACTGAAATTTTCCGGATTGGTCAGAAGTGGCCTAACTTAAACTGATTAATTTCTGGTGGTGATCGGATTCGATTCAAGGTGATTAAGGTTGAATGAAAGGTTGCACCATAGCAATGTATGATTTCGCATATTTCTCAACGCTCCAGTGTGTACAATTTTCAGCCAATCATCACCTAATTTGGAATCCAGATGTCACAGATTCAGTTTGGTCAAGATCAGTAAAAGGTCAAGGTCACCAAAGTCAACTATGCATTTTTAATTATAACTTCAAACTTCTGCAAAGTTTTACTGGTATTTTGGTCTTTTTTTTTAATTCAAATTCAAATGTGACAAAATATGAAATAGAGAATAAATTCACAAAAAGTACATAATATTAATGTGAATACAATGTTAAATGTGGGTTCCAACGTGCGTCAAAATCAACACATTCACTGTTAGGCGCTGTGAGCTTACAGGAGTATGCGCTAGTTACCGTGGCTTCACCTTTCATTTGACCTTGATGACCTTGAATCGAATCCGATCACCACCAAAAATTAATCAGTTTTCAGTTAGGTCATTTCTGACCAATCCTGAAAATTTCATCAAAATCCATCCATACACCCTAAAAACACTTGGGTTATTTCATCAACCCAATTCCTGGGTTAAACGTGTTGAGTTAAATTTCTGGGTTATTTTTCAGTTCCATACCTATTTCTTGGGTTATATGGATTGTATCGTAACCCAATTTGAGGGTCATTTTAATGGGTTAATTTGTATGGGTTATTTTTCTAAGAGTAACCCAATAATTGGGTCAAAACTTTGGCTTCGATTGACTCGTGGTTTCTAGGCAGGTCTAGGCAGTTTAAGTGACCTGACGACCTTGTGAAATTTTACCTTGGTTTTAGGGCACTTCTGGGAGGCCTACATACATAAAATTTGTATCAGTTGTACCTGATGACTCAAAGTTTCAGAATCTGTTATAAATTTGTTTCTAAGTAGTTTCTAGACCCAAAGGCTCCCAAAAACTAAGTTTTATTGACCTGACGACCTTGTTAACTTCGACCTTGATTTTAAGGCCTTTCTGGGAGGGCTACAGACATAAAATTTGCATCACTTTTAGAGGTGAGTGTATTTAATATCAATACATCCAAATGTTTTCATGCCTAAACAGGGCTGTTTATGTGATTCCCTGTAGCCTTTGTGGTTTGGGGTTTGTATCTGTTTCCCAAAATACTTCAAGAAGTCCAACCGACCAAACCCACTAACATCTTAATAGGAGAGAGACCAGACTGACACCCCTCAAAAACCCAAACGACAAAACCCCATAAAACCAAAGACCAACTCAAATCGTCAAAGTACGGTTTAATTTTTTTTCTGTAGGCTTTACTTTATGAGATGTGCCTCATTCTATTACATTAAGGAAGGGCGACAATCACCTTTGATCCATTTTGAAATATTTATTGTTAGAAGTAGGACAAACAAACAGTGATGTAATTGTATGAAATATTGTTAGTGTGTCACATTTACATGTTCTAGGCTACTTCCTGAATTACAGGTGATTATTTATTGTTGAAATTGGCTGCCAATGAATGTAAATGGAATTATTGTGAAAATTTAAGATCTTGTTTTCTGTCTTTTTCTTTCAGATCAAGAAATTGATGAGGAGGCTTTTCAGCTTAATTTGGCTTAGCTCAGCTTAATTAATTTGGGTTAATTTGAATAACCCAAATTTTTGGGTCAAAATAACCCAATAAGTAGTCTGTCCCTTTCAACCCCGGTGTTGGGTTAAAAACAACTCAAGCTGGGTTGTTTTTAACCCAGGAGTTTTTAGTGTGTAACTTTTTGAGTGCTTTTGCAACCCAACAAACCAACATACAAATCAACAACTCCTGGTGAAAACATGTTACTACCTCCATGGCGGAGGTAATAACACAATGATCACATCACTTCAGGATGATGGGGAAAAATATGTAATAACTGTATAAAATCTTTAACTCAAGCAAACTTAAATAACTGTGCAATGATTTTTCTGTGCAATAGCTGTGGATCTTCACTGTAATAATTGTAAATATCAGACAATATATTTTTTTTATTTTTGTATTTTTAACTATTTATGTTTTATAATACAGCTTTTTTTCGTTGTAATTGCAGAGCACCGAGTTGGCGTTAATGGTCCTAATTTCATTGTATTCACTTGAATACAATGATAAAAATAATATATCTGTAAAGAATTCATATACATACTTTTAAAGACAATGTTGTTTGCTTATTTTTTTATCCCATTTATTACTTATTTTTGACACATTTTTTCTACTCATCCTACTTTTTTACATATCACTGGCAAATAAAAGTTCATTTGAATTGATTTTATTTTATCAAATGAAACTGCAACACACAAACACACACATAACAGACACGGGGAGAATCACTCTGACACTACAAGAACCTGCAACAAGTATTAGGCCCTGCAGCCTTCCAGAGGTTTCTTTATCAAAAAGAAAACCAGCTGGTTCTTTCTGTCAGGCTACAGGGCAACTGTGGAAGGAAACTGCAGTGTCCAGAGGAAACCCATGCAGACATGAGGAGAATCACTCTTCACCATGTTGCATGGGGGGGTTGGAGGGGGGTGGGGGGTAAAAAAGGAGATGTGATGAAGGAGAGAGTTACTTCTCTCTCCTCCTCCTCTCCTTCTCTTCCTTCTCCCTTGCTTGCTTTTCCTTTTTCTGCCTCTTCAGTTCCTCCTGTTCTCTTTTCTTATTTTCTTTCTTCTCTTTCTCCTCCCTCTCCTTCTCTTCTTTCTTCTTTCTTTTCATTTCCTCCTTTTCTTGCTTCTCCCTTTTGCCCTCTCTTTCTTCTCTCTCTTTTCCTTCTCCTTCCTTTCCTTTTCCAGCTTCTTCTCTGCCTCCTTCTTTGCCTTAATGTCGGCCTTTGTTAGCTTCACTGGTTCTGTAGCAGCTGGCTGGTGGAGCTCCTGGAGGCTGAGGTCACAAACCTGGAGGTCAGTGTCGTTTTGTGTGAGGAGACTGGAGCTCCCCTCCTCAGCAGACAGCTGATCCTCCATAGCGGTGAGTTTTGATTGCCACTCTGCCTCACTCTGGGTGATCTTTCTCTCCATCTCCTCCAGCCTGACTTTATACTCCACATTTTCTGCCTCTAGAGCCTTCTTTTCTCTCAATGTTTTTGCCATGTGGTCATCCTTTTCCCGGATGACCTGGCTCCACTCCCTGTCACAGTCTTGACGCAGAGTCTGAAGCTTAACAACCATCTTCTCCTGAACTTCTAGCTGCTCCCTGGTTTCTCTGAGCCTACTGTCCAACTCTTCACAGAGGGCAGCACTCTGGTTAAGCTCTTGTTTGATGGCTGCAGTCTTCTCCTGCTCATCAATCAGAGAGCTTATCAGTTCCTCTCTCTCCTCCTTCAGGGTCTCCAGTTCAGCCTGGACCCTGACCCTGAAGGCTGTCTCTTCATCTGCAGCTTTCTCAAACCTGTCTTTTTCCTTCTGCCAGCTGGACTCACTGATGATCATCTGCTCTTTCAGGGCAGCGATTTCTGAGGCCAGCCTGACGTTGTTTTTTTGGGACTCCAGAAGATTGTTTTGCAGGTCCTGCAGTTGTTTCTTCTGGAGTATGAAGCACTCTTTCTCAGGCTTGGCGGTTACCTGCTCCTTCGACTCCCTCAGCTTTGCCTTCAGGTCCGCCTGAGCCTGTTTCCTGATGGCTCTCTCTGATTTTAGAGCCTTCAGGATTTTATTTTTTTCCATTTCGAAGTTGAACTCCTTGCTGGCCAGCTGCTCCTTAAGACAAGCATTTTCTGCAGCCAGCTCAACGTTTCGTTGGTGGGAGTCCAACAGGGGATTAGTCAGGTCCTGATGTTTTTGACCCTGAACTTCTTCAGTTGGTCCGTCCTGCTTTGATTGGAGCATTGTCGCAATGATAGTCGAACAAAGATAAAGATTTGTTTCGGTACCAAGTACTTAACAGTATTTCTGTAATGACGTTTGTGATAGTTTTGCTCTTCAGTAGTGTCACTCTACTTTCACAATGTGTCTCTCAAAACTCTCTGACCTATCAGAGCATTCTATTCTCAACACAATGGAAGTAGATTGAAGACAGTGATGTTCCACAATCTGATGATTCCACACTGTAGAATTCACACCAGTGTTGCCAGGGCAACCGCCTAGGTCTCTGTTAACTACCTGTTGCTTAATGTTTTGATGTGTATTGAACCAGGTAATTCAAATGAGGCCTATTTATATTGTTTTTGTTTGTATTATACAGTAGTATTGCTGTACTGAAGTTTGCGCTAGTTGTGTTCTTCGATAACTAGTCATGTTGGCAAGTTTGAAAAGGTCTTTGGCCCAACATGGGCTTCACAACAATGTTAACAATATGAAGCATTTACCTATCTCTATTAAAAACCAACCATTTTAATTTAACAGAACAATGACAAATATTACAGTTAAGGCTTGGTCCCGTAGCACAGTGATTCCCAACCTGGGGTCCGTGCCCCCCACGGGGAGCAGCCACACGGGGCTCTGTCTGCTCTGACTTTGTAAAAATTATATTTGTGATGTGAAATTTAAAAACAAAAAAAAAACAAAAAAAAAACATCAAACTCAAATGTCGGTAAAGACTAATCCAAAACTAAAAAATATCTATATTCCACATTTAAATTTAGTATTTAGTAGCCTCACCTTGAAGATTATTCCAAAATGCAACTGACCTAGAGAATACTGTCCTCTTCATAGAATCTGTCTCTAGTGACAACATTTCTCAACATGCTATAATATAAATGTATTTATGAAAAACCTTTTTCAAACTTTTTTTTTTTGGAAATACTGCTGTTTTTTTTTTGTTTTTTTTTTTACTTTTTTCAACATGCTCTGTCATCACTTTATTTGACAAACTGTACTATTACAATTTTACATGCTGTCACCTCTGATGGCCATCATCAGACCCCCTGCAGGAGAAACTGGAAAGGTTGGTCCACCTGTGGTGAGGTAGAGGTATACCGGAGGTCTATTTTTTTAAAAAAAACAAAATATTTGATAATGAATAATATGAATAATATGACATCATTATCAACTTATCACTCCACCACTGAGACCGTTTCAATATGCATCTCGATATGCTGCCACTGATAGGATGCATTAATGATGCACAGAACCGCCTAATCGATAGAATGCAATTCACTCCTGTTCGTGATACAATGTGATTCAAAAATGATTTGATAATGATATGATTTATTTACCAAGAGCTTCGGTTTGACGTGATGTGATCCAATTCAATACACAGGGCCCACAGCGCCTAAGAGTCAATGTGTTGATTTTGGCCCACCTTAAAGCCCACATTTAACATTGTATTCGCATTAATATCATGTATAATATTCAATATCATGAAGTATTTTATCTCTATTTCATATTTTGTCACATTTGAATTTGAATTTTAAAAAACACCAAAATATCAGTAAAACTTTACAAATACAATTTGAGAATTCCAGATATTTTGAGACCAGTTGCATTGCTCTAGCTCCTTCTTACATGAAGTTATAGTTAAAAATGCATATTTGACTTTGGTGACCTTGACCTTTTACTGAGCTTGACCAAATTGAATCTGTGACTTCTGGATTCCTATAGTAGTTCATATACCAAATTAGGTGACGATTGGCTGAAAATTGTACACACTGGATCATTGAAAAACATGCAAAATCTCCCATACATTACTATGGCGTGACCTTTCATTTGACCTTGATGACCTTGAATCGGATCCGATCACCACCACAAAAATTAATCAGTTTTAAGTTAGGCCACTTCTGACCAATCCTGAAAATTTTGTCAAAATCCGTCCACAGCTTTTTGAGTTACTTTACAAACCAACAAACAAATAAACGAACCCATGAGCCACCCATGTGAACCTTCTTTGTTTGTTTTATTTGTCTCCAAGCATCTTTGTGCTCAGTGGTTCACTCACTAATATGTGGCTGTTGATGAGATCCATAAATAGGCTACACACCTATAATGGCTGACAAAGTTTCACCCCTTTACTACATCACTTGAAAATGCACATGTAACAGGTGATTTGGCAACAACAGTCCTGTTGTTTGATTTTTTAAAATGTTTACTTTTTTCCTGTATATGAGCACAAATCACTATAGTACAAAAAAATGAGGATAATATAGCAGTGGATAAACAGATACAAGGTGTGTGTATATAGTTTTCTCAGTTCCATACACTACACCCATATCTCCCATTCACAGGCCATTTTTTTCACCTCATATGATCTGCCAGTCCAGTGTTAGACAGAGCTGTCCAAAGTGTTTACCACATAGGTAACCAGACATTGCACCAATAACAGTGGCACCTAATTGGTTTATGCCAGACAACTCCTGGTCAATTAAATGCATAATTCATCTCAGCATTAATTATTCATTTCATAAGGGACTGGTCCTGTGCTTTATTAGGAGAACTGCATCATGCATATTCAAATTCCTCTTCTTAGAGGGACTCAATAGGATATCATCTCAGCTGGGATGCTCTGCCGAAAAAACAATAGCAGCCGGGACAACGTCTATTAATCACACAACTAAACCGTAGAGGATTTTCTAAAATGAAAATGTCATATTAATCTGACGTATAATGTCTTGTTTTTTTTTTCTTTCTGCAAAACAATGTGCTGTCAAATTCTGTAATTTATTATTATTTTAAACTCTTGTGTGAGGAGAATACATCTTTTTTTATGTAACACACATATCACAGCTAACCTGTCAGTGTTTTTTTTTTTTAACAGAGTATAACATCTTTCATCAGATATAATGCATTGTTTAAGATGAATTTCAGCATTTTTCCAAAGAAATTCTCAACAATTGGTCTAAATAAACATACTTTAACAAAGTAAAATCAAAAACCAATGTGTATTTTAAACAGGATTATAGTATGTTGTATGTTTTACAGTTTAAAAATATATGTGAAAATATTAATATTAATGATTGCAACTTCAGTTCCATGCCTCTGATATTGTGCATGCTGGTGCATACTAAAGTTAATGTTACAGCTCAGTTTTAGAAATAGTTTCAGTGCAGTACAGTGTTGATCCACTGTGTAGAGGACGTCTTACACTGCTGAATTAGTCTCAGTTTCTGCACCAGATAAATGTAGGCAGCTCAGGGGCACCAAATAATGCACAGACACAGCCTTTCAACTACATAACAACCCCCACATAACTTATAGTATGAATACAGAATGCATATTGTATTCCATTTTTATGATTAAATGCACACAACTGGGAACTAAATATTTCTTTAATTTCATATTTTATGCACAAACTACAGCCTTCTACATTTGCTTATTTGTCTTGTTTGTTGATGGCCCTGTTGTAAATATTGCTCGGTGGATAGTTTGCATAACTGAAGAACTCAGTACTACATTGCCGTTTGAAACACGTATGAATCACAGAATATGAGATTAAGGATCTACTTAAAGTTAGGGGAAAAAAATCTCACAAATGAACAGACTCTTTGTGAGTAAAGAAAATAAATAGCTTACAAGGAAAAGCAAAAAAAAGAAAGAAAATACACTAGTTTGCATAACTTCATTTTGTCAATCTATATACACTTTTCTATCTAACTTTATCTCCATCATCCATCATTTAAGCAGCCTCTTCAACATAGACTGAACTCAGGCACTGTCTTTGTCAAATTCACAAACAAAATACATGGTAGGATGGCACGCCACATCAGTCCACTCCCCAGAGGCCACCATCTCAGTGCAGTCCTCATCATCGTAGGCATTGTTGGGCTCTCCCTTTCTCCATTTGCTGAAGGTAGTCATGGCAGAAAGATCCACGTAGGTGAAAACCCCCTCACGATGCAGGTCGTTAATGCCAATGTAGACTCTGTTCAGGCCAGCTTCAGTTATGTAGCCTGCGATGGCCGCGTTGGCTCCTTCATCCTTGGGCATGGCCAGGTGCCCTCCCCTCGTCTGACAGTAGACCTCAGCATCAGAGTAGCGTTTCTCCTCCTTCACCAACAGATAGACCTTACTGTCTGTCTCTTTTATGCCAGCAACAGCTGCAGGGGAGGGCAGTGCTGAAAAATGAGCACTTGTATTTCTATAAATTTCACATTGACATGTCCAACATTTAGAAATTCTATGAGGACTACAGGTAAAGTATTATGGCTACAGTAACTGAAATTTACTTGCAGTAATTAAAAAAAGAAAGTTAAGCATACCATTTTTAATGAATTTCAGCTCGGAAGAGAGCTGTGACACAAGAATGTCCATTTCTCCAATCATCTTCCTCATTGGCGTGCACTCACATGGAACACCTGATAAGGCAAAAACAGGGGATTACCACACGGTTGTTTTGATTAGTTCTCAAATTTAATCTGATCCGGAAATAATCTGTTTGTCAAACTGAGTAACATGGAGTAATATCTCACCTGGATCTCCATTAGGGCCCATTGGACCTGGATCCCCCATGTCTCCCTTTGCCCCTGAGATATAAAATGTAGTTATTATTCATGACAAATGAAATTCAACCTTAATCAACGACATGTGACATACTGTACATGTCTGCATTTTCTGACCTTTCATTCCACCTGGGCCCACTTTTCCATAACGGCCCATCATGCCTTTCTGACCTTTAGGTCCACTTTGACCTGAAATGGGTGACAGGAAGATTTAGTTACAATGCCATCTGTTAAAAAAGCCACACAGCATGCCTCTCATTCCTTCACCATAAAGCACCAAAAATGGGAATTAATATAATAACTGATTTCTCAAACTACTGTTTACTTCTACTATAGGTACATTCATTAAATACAGAGTCTGTGTAATCTCTTTACAAGTATGTGAACATCCTCCACTGCTCATTAAGGTCTTCAAGTAAACACTTGTCCACAGCAAATCATGTCTCCTCCAACCTCTCACCCAAATGTAAACACTCGACCATCTCTGGATGGCCTGGTGGTGATGTAACAGCACATTATCAGCACAACTATGTGATCTTTACTCCAGTTTTTGGGGGTTACAGTTTAGTGATGGAAGTGTTGAAAAAATAAGAGATGCATGAGTTTTTTAATGCATGGTGTTGTTTTTACCGATCTCTCCAGGTGGACCAACTCTTCCCGGTCTGCCCGGTGCCCCTTTTTGTCCTTTCTCTCCTGGTTCTCCTTTTGCAGAATAAGAAAGTGCAATTGAAAATATGAAGACAGCAAATTTCTTTCTTTCTGTGTGTATGTGTGTAAATGTACAATGCCATGCCTTTGAGTCCAGGGACAAGGATCTGAACAGTGCAGGACTCTTCTGTCAAGTGTTCTCCATATGATGTCTGAAGTGTCAGTAAATTCAGCACAGATATAAGCATTATGGGCAATAACAGCTTCTCTCCTATCATCCTTTACATGGGCTGGATGGTGGGATATACTGAAGAAACAGGAGAGATTAATAAAAGTTTGTTACAGCAAAATAGTAGAGCCACAATTTAACTGTGTAACATATCACTGTAAATCCATCATCTTCAATCACAGTTACAACAGAACACACCTTATACTGCAATATTTGGTCATCCCATTTTAATACTTTTAATAAGTCACAAATACATACATAAAAATTTGTGGTTCTAAAACCATCACATATTTGAAGCTGGACATAAAAGTACAGTATAAGAGAGAAAATAGTTCATCCAGTTCATAAATATCTTTTAGATGAATTAATGCTAGATAGAAATAGCTAAGGATGTAAGCAACATCCAGTATCAGATCCTAAATCAAAAGACGTACGCACTTTCTAAAAAGTCTGTATCAACTTAACCCTGGAGAAAAAACAATTAGCATGGGTTTAACAGTATACTGTGTTTCAAAAGCAGCTTGGCCTACCTTCAGAGGTGTTTCCAGACAGAAGTAGAGACCTATAGCCAGCTTGCAAAGACTTGCAGGAGCTTTGAATGCTGGTGGTCCTACAGAAACATTTCATGTTCCTCCACAGGCACCACAGAATGTGTGTGATAGGACATTCGTAAACAGTTCACAGATAAAGTCCAAAACAGCTGCAGGGCCCCACAGATAATTGGCTGGGAAAGAAGCCGTGTGATTGACGGTGGAGAGGTCTGATAAGTACAGTCGCTCAACTTTATCGGTTATTTTAGAAAAACATAAGTGACTATGATTTCCACCACTGTATGTAACTTATTCAAAAAATACAAATTAACAATAATGTTTTATTTCTACGAATGGCCCTGAACTTGAATCTATTGTTTTTATAGTTTTCATGGCATGACCACAGCTTTTGTGTAATTCTGTGTCCAAGAGTCAATCCAAGTTAAGCACTTGAGATGGCATGAATATGATGCTTTGCTTGTATCATTTCCCAAAAGTGCTGCTGCTTCCTTGTGATGATTAACTCTCAAGTGCATCTCCTCTCCTTTTTTCTCTTGCCTGCCTTGCTACAGTATATGTAAATTAATTGGTTTGGGATTTGGTTTCAGACACTGAGACACTGAGCTGCTTGTTATCTTTGTAGCCACCTGAGGGAGCCATTGTCCATGCAAGTGGACCTCCATTGGCCTGGATCGACAGTGTCACATCCTGTGTCTCATCAAACTCTTGTGTTTAATCAGTTAGAATTACAGTGGCCAAAATGACAAAATATATTTATTTTTTCTGGCGTCTCACTGTTGCTTATGTGAGTGAATGGGTAAAAGAATGACTACAATAAACAAAACAGTGGATACGGTCAAGTGGTGCTTGGCTTTGTTGTGCATTATTTAGAATGTCATGCAAATAGTAACCTGGGACTTTTAACTTGCTACAAAAAAGAAAATGTCATGTTAGTGTTTACATGCTGCCATCAGTAATCTGATATGGCCCAATGCAGGAGTATCAGATATCCTAATTAGATTTACAAACCCAGTGGTGGCTTTCAATGGCGTATTGGATGTCTCCTTCAAAAATCCCCCCAAAAGTTTTAGATTACCTAACTTTCAAATATTCATGACTCTCAGGCAACATTTGCTGTTTTTTTTTTTTGTTTTTTTTTGCAGCCAGTGAATTGGGCAACTTGACTTAATCCATGGCTACTAGGACACATTTTATTTCTATTAGAGCTGGGGTTTTTTTTTTACATATGGATGTTACAACAGTCATGTTCATTTTCATAAAAGTGACATTGTTATGTTTTAGTTTGCTGTGAGAGGGTAAAGATAAGTCAGTGTTATAAATATATTGGTAATAAATGGTTAGATGATGACCAAATAGTCTACCTTCAAGTGCTTATCCTCCCCCGTCACACAACGACTGTTGGTTTTTACGCTATAACACAACCAGCCAGTCAAAAAACAACCTGACCCAGGGTGTTCCGAGCAGCACTTAAACGCACCTTCAGTGGTGGACAGTCGGAGTGACGTCACCTGTGCTCAGTGGAGCCCAGCCTGTCATCGTGACGGACCTGTCCTGAGAGGAGAGACTGAGAGCTGGACTACTGCTGCTTCACATGAGGGACTGAAGACACATCCCTGCACATTTTAACTCCTGAACGTAAGTGTTTGTCTCACTTTGACACTTTTTATTAAGCGAGCAGCAGAAACAGGTAGGTGGAGGTATTTTATATTGCCTTTACAGGGACGTGGATGGAGTGAGTAGAGTACTGTTGCTACCTGACTACCTACGAAATTTGTTATAACATTAGTATTATTAATAATATGAATGATCAACATAGTGTCATACAGCGTCATGGTGGTTTATTTATAGAATAAAATACATTTTATTGATCTCCCATTGAGGGAATGTACCTGTTAGAGCAGCAAAACAAGTTGTAAGTAAGAAAAACAATAACAACAACCATGAAATAGTATAATCTGTAATTGGGTTAGGTATACTAACCCTAATATGTATACTATTATAAATATTTGTGAATCAGTCTCTTTCATTGTGAGGTCATTCATTTGTGTGTAATCTCCTCTGTGAGCTTATTTCTTTAATTTATTTTACATTGTCAGGGAATTTAATCTCCCCAAAGTATATCTTGCCCATGTGTTTCTTTAAAGATACACCTCTGACAGTTTGATCTGTCCGTACGTCTCTCCTCATCCTGTTGGCCTGTTGTATTTCCCATGCTCCATTTTGCCTGCTGGTGGAGAACAGGAAACAAGAAGCAGGAAACCAGAGGCGTGCTGGTCTCTATATTTACAGCCTCTGGTGTGTCCTGCTGTCTATGAGCCAGTGTCCATTCATTTCTATGTTTCCTTCTCTTTGGATCGCATGTGTCTATCCATGTTTCATGGGATACCTTTGCATTTGATTTGCATTGTATTGTGATCACCGCACACCTCACTGTCTGGATTAGGGTCAAAGACTAAGAGGATTTAGGGCTGCAGAGTTGCTCCTGAGGGACTGGTCTGTGTTTTGTTGACAGGAGTCTGTGTGATGTTGACTTTCAGGATGAAGGCTGTCTCCCTTTAAGTGATATGCCAGATCATTTTGAGGTTTGCTTTGAAAGTAGCACCAGAATCCCAAAGATTTTGCTACTGTTTCGAGGTAAACACATAGACTGCTCTGTGAATTTTGTCTTCGTTGTACAGTATATGGAATATTTCAATCGTAGCGATGTGTGTCAGTATGTAGGCCTTGGTGGTCATGTTGTTTTGAACAGAGCATTATTTCCTGTGTGGATATAGTGTAATTGGACTTGTGGGAAAGCTGTGTGGTTATCAGTTATCTCAACAGAGACAGTCTTGAAAACCCCAGTATAGCCTTGATCTCACACTTGAAGGTTGGAGATAACAGACTGGGGAAAGTAATCTTTATCTGTCCTACTTCTGCTGCACATTTTGTCCAAACTCCTGCTCCTGTTTGATTGTGGTTTTACTGGTTTGATAATCAAATGATCACCACTGCAAATGTGGTTATGGCATCCATGCAAATCAGATTTCTGTATTGACTTTAAGTGACTGTATTTTGCATCTTGTCACGTGTTAAGATAATTTATTGACTCTGCTTTCTTCATCCGAGGCTCAGGAAGCTTCAAGTATCTCATGAATATAATGTTGCTATTTATGGATACATCAGATTTCAGTTTACTTCTCAGTGAATTGTTGGAGTTTTATTGTTCTAGTTTAGACTGTGACAGTGGGTCGGCCCTATTAATGTGTGAAATCATCCTCTTACTCAGCAGCTGGTCCGCCCTGGACAAAGGCATCTATTGAGAGCAAAGTTTACTGCTACAATAATCATACCCAGGCCATATAATGGTGGGTTGAGATGAGAGCATTCTTACCTGCCTTCACTTTCAGTGGAAGCATTGATAACATTCATCCCTGCCTTGCTCCATTAAAGATCATTTACTTTAGGTTAACTTATTTGTACTGACATATACTGACATAAATAACTTGTTAAATATTAAATACAGTCTTAATTTGGTTCTTTTGCAACTGCATTTTTACAAATCACCCTATTTTTGTTGAAACGTGTAACATACAGTCCAGAAATAAGACATGAGAATGAAATGATATTTAGAACATATCATCTCATGGTTTGCCTGGGGCAACAGCTTTCCTACTAGTGCAGCTCATTTTTACCATATGAGTGTCATGTTACAAAGTCCTTAAAGTGAGTGAGTGACTGGAATCTGTGTAGCATATAGAAAAGCCAGACGATGCTTGATAATGAAGCACTAAAAGTCTGATTGTGCTCACCTTATTATTGAATGGGCGATCTGATCTGATCTGATTGATCTTGCAAGGAAAATATGATGTAATATACTGTATATTGTCTTTCAGTTTCTTGTCAACTAAGTTGTAGAAGTAGTACCACAAATATAATAACAAAAATGTTGAAGAACACAAGATCAATGTTGTTCAGCCTCATCCAGGTCTACAAGAAGGACAGAAAAGCTGTGGAGGTGGTTTCTACAGGTCTCCATCTCCAGTCTCTCCCTTGGTCCCAACCATTATGCTGAGTTGATGTACCTGTTGAACTCTGAGTCCTTGCATCAGCACGTTCCACCACCTATCCTCGCTGACATTTAACCTCAATCTCCCCCGAAGCTAATGGGATACTCAAGCACAACGTCAGCACTTTTTGCTCCGAGGAACTCAGTGTTTGTAGGATTAACTGTCAAGAACCGACAATGACACTCATGTGGAAATCCAGCTTTCGCATTTGACCGAAGATGCTCTGATATTCTCACAGAAATGATCCACTTGGATATTCTCTACATCCAGAATGAAACTGTGTTATGTTAATATACATTTGAATGTAGAAAGCAATAGTGCTGAGAAAAGTCAGTCGGCTCTTGTCTTTGAATTCCTAATTAAACCCAGATGGTTGATGACTACATATACAGACACATTTGGCTTTAAAACTGACGAATAAGGATTTAGTTGTTAGTCAACACTGTACAAATGTCATCCAGTACTTTGACAGCCTTGTCTCAGGACTACTTGCTTTAGCATAGACAGTACACCATGACAGACCTGAGATGCTTCAAACTGGTTTGTTTTTTTGGACACTTGAAGTCAGTTTGGGCAATGTTTTCCTCAGGACTTATGTCCCAGCTCTAAATCCTCTCTTACAAGATCAGAGGAATAGCAGGTTAATGGAAAGCAACGCAGACGGCATCAGTGGATTAGATCAAGGAAAAGATAAATGGTAGAAAAATATTATGGTGCTAAAGGGATTTTCATTGCTTTCTTTTGTTGCTGTAGTTCAGAGTCTGTGGGGCATAAAGGGACATGAATTGTATGTAGGGAAAATTAAAAAATTCAAATCAGGATCAGGCAGAATTACCCTCACAGGAGACTGGTTATTTCTCTGTTGTTAAATTAGCATTGCTGACATCAACTTTTGTTTGTCAGCTGTGTATAAAAGATGAACTACATATATAGAAGCCATTTTAAACCACACATTTACGCTGCCTCTCTTCCCCTTTTCTCCATCTGCTGTCTCTCCTCCTGTCCCAGTCAGTGGTGCGGTTGTGCTGGACTGGAGGTGAGCCATGGAGGATGGGAAGCCAGTGTGGGCGCCCCACCCCGCCGACGGGTTCCAGCTGGGAATGATCGCTGACATAGGAGCCGACACGCTCTCCATAGAGCCACTGAACCAGAGGGGCAAGGTGAAACACAACACAAACATCTTCCCAGGCTTCCCATTTACACGTCCCCTCATGTGGCTCAGTTGATGTTAGAGTTGCTCCTTTGTTAAGTGGTTCACATAATGATTATTGTTTGCCTTAATCCCAGGAGGGTGATCATAACACACATACTGTACACAGCCATAATCCATCATGCGAGAACTATTTTTTTTCTTTAGTTGTTTCGCAGTCTGTCTGAAGTGTGATTTTCAGGCAGAAAGGCGTTAGCCAAACAATGAGTAAAATTTGAGAAACACGAGAGACCACACATACAGAAGCATGAATAAATAAAGAGAGCAGCAGGTGCGCTGATACTGTTGCCTAGAGGGAGAGCTGCTCATTAGGAGGTGAAGGCCACCTGTTACACCTGAGCCGTCACGTGTCGCCAGCAAGCAGGCCTCAGATGTTTACAACACCTGCCTCTGCAGTAGTTCAGTCTGAAGTGGGCTCATTACAGCTTTCTTTCTTTTTTGGCTTGTTAAATTAATTGATGCCAGTGAGCCGTTATGCACAATATCAGGACTGAAACAGCTACAGGGAATGAAATCATCAATAAAATTCAGAGGTAAAATGTCCACTAGAAAACTGGGCTTTATCAGTACAGACCCATTTTCCCCGTTTTTTGAGAATTATTTAGAAAATTTTACAAAATGTACACTTCATTCCAATGTCACGATGTCGCCCTTTACCAGAGACCTGCTGAATGAAAAACGCATCGGAAAAGAGCATCTGTTTCACCCCAGCTGCTCGAAGGCGTGCATATGTACTCCAGAGCTGGAGAAACTGTGAATGAGTTTGAAGTGAATCTCATTTGGAATAGCGGTGAACTTTGAATGATCACAATCAGTTTATTACGAGGCATAAACTGTGTGAGCGAATGAAAGGCCCATTGAGTCTTTTTACTGCGGTAGTGTGGAGCTCATTAGTGCCTCGGTCTGGCTGCCTCATCTTCTTTGTCAGTACTATCGGTTTGACATTTCTCACATGGTTATTATTGTGGACGCCCGGGCATGTCCAGATTGAGCCAAGGCACTGTAGCAGGAACACAAAGCAGATTCTGTTTATGCTCACAGCCTGTTTGTGGTAATAAAACCATGCACCACAGCACAGACTGGGGCTCACACACACTCACAGAAACAGTCATACAGATACAGGGAGTGTAACGAACATGTAAAGGGAGCAAAAGAGACCCTGCCTTGTTTTAGCGGGCTCACTCTTTGTTGTGCCCATTTAAATTGATGAGGTTGAGTTTGGATGCTTTTTTAATAAAAACAAGTCTTGATTGGTTCCTGCAAGATCAGCACAGACAGAGTGCCACCGTCATCTCTTCACACACACACACACACACACACACACACACACACACACCACATGCTCACACACTCACTTACTCAGTCAGGTGTTCAGATCCGGTTGCTCTCCCACCAAATTATTCATTATCCTGCCATGTCGCCCCTTGTTTCTCTCACAGCTGGCTTGTTCCATTGAGTTTATTTCCATTAACTCAGACAGTTAAACAATAGGATAAGAAGATCAGTAACTAATTTAGCCCAGGAACATGTTGCACCAAATATCATTATTGTGATCTTTAACCACGATGAATGATTCATGTTTATGCTAAGCTTTATTTTATTATGATGTTCGGTATATCTCCTCCTTTTTCAAAGAACAATGAATACTAGTTTACATAGTTTACAGATAGCTGTCTATCTGTCGTGGAAGTGATCAGGAAAACTGGTTGTGTTGCAGACCTTTCTTGCTCCGATGAGCCAAGTCTTTCCAGCAGAGGACGATGTCAACAAGCATGTGGACGACAACTGTGAGTTAACCCATTATTAGCTGTCAATTCAGTTCTTATAGTCATGTCATTAGTCTTTTTTCCAACAAGAAAAAATAATTGTATCCATCTTACATGCTCTGTTTTCAGGTTCCCTTATGTACTTGAATGAAGCCACTCTTCTCAACAACGTCAGAGTGCGATACAATAAAGACCACATCTACGTATGTTTCCTTTTCTTTCTGAACTGCTATATATTCTTTATATACTAAATGTTATCTTGCAAAGTCCCTGCTATCCAGCTGGGAGGATCCCTATCCCTGTTTTCCTGGGGGAGGGAGGAGCAGGTGGTAAAGAGGGAAGGCTGACGCTGGAGAAGGGTCACAAAGTTCCGCTGGCAAACCCAATCCTGATCCCAGTCACTCACTTAGGAAATGAGGGACAGTTGGTAGATGGGGAAACCAAGGCAGGGATACAAGTTAAGGCGTGTCTCAGCAGCCTTCACCAGGATCATTTCTGCCTTTATTGTCTCATTATTTAATAATTCATTTGTGCTTTTGCTATTCATGAACTTTCTCTAAATGCAGCATCTAATTATACCCATATTCATTTCTCTTACAGACTTATGTGGCCAATATCTTGATAGCTGTGAATCCTTACTATGACATCCCCAAACTTTATGGCCCTGATGCCATCAAGTCGTATCGAGGGAAGTCACTGGGAACGCTGCCACCTCATGTCTATGCGATAGGTGAGAGCTCACACCTGTGAATCACTGAAAGGTGATGGTTATATTAGTGATGTATTTGAGTTTTTATTCATATTGTTTTTGTGTTGTTTCAGCCGACAAAGCCTACAGGGACATGAAGGTTCTCAAGCTGAGCCAGTCCATCATAGTTTCTGGTGAATCTGGTGCTGGAAAGACTGAAAACACCAAGTTTGTTCTCAAGTACGAACTTTTAGTCCTCTTCCTTCTCATTTTATATACATACATATATATATATATGTATATATATATACATATATATATATGTATGTATATATACATCAGGATTAAGGTAGGCTAAAGGTAGATACCTCATAGTTCATTTACGGCCAGTAGAGGTGGTAAAACAACACTGAAGTGGATACAAATGACAAATGAAACAATGATTCATCATTATTGAGTTTCATCCTGAATTTCATCCCTGTCCTGCAGATATCTCACCACAACATATGGAAGTGGTCAAGATATTGACGAGAGAATTGTGGAAGGTAATACAGCAACAAATCGCCTGCTGGTGATTATTAGTGCTGAATGTATTATGTGGATGCAGTCAGTGTGATCCTGATGCTGTTTTCCCCCATTTCAAATCTCAGCAAATCCCCTTCTCGAGGCCTTTGGAAATGCAAAGACAGTCCGGAATAATAACAGCAGTCGCTTTGGGAAGTTTGTGGAAATCCACTTCAATGAGAAGGTGAGAGAGTATCGCTCATTTCCTTCAAAGTTGATCTATAACACTGTGGATTTTAAAATCTGATTTTTATGGCCCAATTCCTCTCTTGTGGTACCAGAATGCAGTCGTTGGTGGATTTGTCTCCCATTATTTGCTGGAGAAGTCGAGGATTTGCATGCAAAGTAATGACGAGAGGAATTACCACATCTTCTACAGGCTGTGTGCCGGAGCTTCAGAGGACATAAAGAAGAAACTACACCTGGACTCTCCAGACAACTTCAGGGTCAGTGTGTTTATGTATGAATATTATACTTAGGCCAGTCCATAATAAAATGAAACTGTGTAAGTCTTTTACATTACATTAGATTTATTTTAAACACATATAGTATAACAAACAATAAGAAAACATTAACCAATAAAATGAATAGTAAAATTAGCAAGTGGCAAATTTCTTGACCTTCTGATTCCCAGATCCCACCAGCGGGATCAAATCCACACTTTTTTTTAATGACTGGCATTTACAAACAAACGTAAATAGAGAAATTCAGTTTCCATTTTTCAATGATCAATGAAAAAAGCTATAAAAGCTATAAAGCTATAAATCAATGATTTATAGCTTTAGAGGTGCAGCGAAAAATAAGACCACATTGAGCAAAAATGTGACATAGGCAAAAAATGACCAGAAACTGTGTAGCATTCAGAGGGTTAATATAAAAAAGAGAGACAACACCTCTTCCTCATCCCTTTACAGCTTCATTTTTTTAATCTATACATTTTCTTCTCACTGTACTTTGCTTAATTTCTTATTGTGTCTTGCTTTTGAAAGAGACAAAAATCATTTTCAAAGCTATTTTTGTATAATTATATTGACCTTACTATTATTTTTGGAGGAGACGGTGGATAGCAGTTCTGTGGAAGCCCACTAGGTGTCACAGAAGCTGATTTTTAGTGGGATCCTGAAGTGAAGTGAAGTGAAATCAAGAACCCCTCAGTGACAAAATCCTCCCCAATTGAATTCTTTCCTTTTGAATGCAATTATCAGCTCAGCGTAAGAGCCAGAGAGCATGAAGGTGTTTGCCCCAGCCTTTGTTTTCCTCTACATGCTCGACAAAGCAATACTTAATGGAACAACAAGCAGCTCAAGCTGTTCCTTTAGGTGTTTATCATAGTGTCGTTATATCAGGTCCCTGAGGTGACACCCACATCAACAGAGGCAATTACTTCAGCGATTCACTACTAGTCAGCTGTGGAGCAATATAAAGTAAATCTCTGAAATGATGGAAATCAATACAAATATCCCCACTGGGTTTACCATCATTAGTGAAATGTGTCTGAATTTAATTTCCCAAAATTCTGATTATGTCTGAATGATTTTTTAAGCTGTTTTTTCTCCACTGCAGTACCTGAACCGAGGATGCACCAGATACTTTGCCAGCAAGGACTCTGATAAACAAATCATGCAGAGCCGCAAGAGTCCTGAGGTAATGTCACGACCCGTTCTGACCAAATCACTCTATTTTTGTTACCTTTGCCTTCTTTATGTGAAGTAGCAAAGGCAAATAATGTATTGTAATGCAACATTTTTTTTTATTATATCCTGTGGAATCAGTCCTTTTCATACATTTACATTATCCTTTTCCCAATAATGATGAGTAAGCACTGACTGAAAGCAAATCCCAGGCACATATTCAAGGAAAAATGTGAAACAATATGCAATAAGAATATTTCATGCCAAGAAATGAGTTCAGGTCTGCATATTTGATGAATTATGTATGACATGACATCTCCTGCAAAGCCTGCAGGAGATGTGTAATTAATATCATGAAACAATTAGAAGACGGAGTGTGACACGTTGCTCTCTCAGGGACTAATTATGCATGTTCATTTCACTTCTTGTTTTCCAAGATGGAATAATATCTTCTTTTATGCCAATCAAAGTTTTAGGAAAATAGGGCGAGATAGTGTTAAACAAAGGAGTTGCTTCATAGATCTACTCATGGGTTTACTTACTCTTCTAGTACATTGAGAGAAGTGCAAAGATTGAAACTTTTTTACCTTAAAGGCCAGTCATAACCTCTGCTGTTTGATCCATATATAATCTACTCTCACTTTTTATTTGTAATAGACATTATTTTAAACTATAATTTGAGTGAAAGCTTTTATTGTAGAAGTGAACAAGTCTTCACTAAACATGCTTACTCCCTGCTTACACAATATAGAATAGAATCACTTTATTGATCCCATCCTATGAAATTACGCTGTAGTAGCAAGAGATACATACAACAATAATGTCATAATTAAGCTGTGTGGTTGTCAATACATTGTGTGTTATTGATATATTGCTAACTCTACATCTTTCTATCCTTCCACGTTTCTGTGTTATATAGGACCATAAGGTGACTTTTCCTTTCTTACCAGTTGTTCTTAAGTTAACCATGAGACCCTCAGGTTTTACACGCTGATGTTTGAAGTGCAAACAGGAAGTGAGGGTGCATGCTTCCTCGTCGTCTGCATGTGTCTGTTGCCAGGTTTGGGTGGGGTCGGGGGTTTTGGATGGTGCTTATTCTGCTTTTTCTGTCAAACACGGGGCTGCAAAATTATTTTGTAGAAGACTGTCCCACTTAATTGAAAAACTTTGAATATTACCTTATAATCAGGAGTATACATTCAGTAATAATTGTGCAGCCCTTGTTAATTATCACTGTATTAAAGTCCTAATGAATCCAGTGATATTTCACACTGCATGCCTGTTTGTTTTATCATCCCTGAGACATGGTATTATCTATGATGTTATTTGGGCTCTTTTCTTCAAGTGTTAGCTGTGGTACTTAAGATATTTGTAGTTTATATTGTACTTGCTGTGTGCTGTCGTTGGGTGCTTTCTTCGAATCTCTATTAGTTTTCTGACTCACTTGTGTTTTATAGCATCTAAAGGTCGGCGCTCTGAAGGATCCTCTTCTTGACGACCAGAGCGATTTCAACAGGATGTGCGTGGCCATGAAGAAGATCGGTCTAGACGACACTGAGAAGCTGGACCTGTTCAGGGTGGTCGCTGGCGTTCTGCATCTGGGCAACATTGACTTTGAAGAAACAGGGAGCTCCTCAGGTTAGGCCGTGATATACTGGATCCCAATAATCATCACAGGGACTTATATTTACTTTAGAATAATCTGAAATAACATTAAGATTCTCTGTTTAATGTTTGTTGTGTATTTTTAGTCTTATGTTTGTTTATTTTATGAAAAAGGAAAAAAATACATCCCCTGATAAGGCTTATAAACATTAAGTAATTCTTTTTTTTTTTTTTTTAAGTTGGCTTCAACTATTTTTTCCAATAAATGTGAGCACATATAATCTCACAGATCAGTGTAAAAATATTGAACAATAGCTGCTGTCCTTGGATGTCAACACTATTTAGTCTCAAATGGCAACAAAGAAATCCTCTGTTACCCTGGTAACCATGAGCAGCCTCTCATTCCTTCTCTTTGTGATTCTAAAATCAAAGTCTCTTTGGATTCAATTAAAGTTTTGAAACTTTTCTTGAGGGCAGTTTTCAGAAGGCACTTATCATTCTCATAAATGAAATCAGATGAAAACACTTCACCTTTCATTCTCCCACCTATGACTATAAGACGTGTTTTTGCTTATACTTTGATAGTAGGCCTACCAATAATCTTTTTGGAGCTGTGTCCTGATTTTTGGGGAACTTCGATGCAAAGGAAAATAAATTATCCTGCACATTTTTACAACAACAAACTACAGTAGGATATTGTTGTAATTGTATCTCACTATGTGTTTCAGGTGGTTGCATCCTGAAGAATCAGTCCAGCCAGACCGTGCAGTGCTGTGCTGATCTGCTGGGCCTGGACCAGGATGACTTACGCGTCAGCCTCACAACCAGAGTCATGCTCACTACAGCAGGGGGCACCAAAGGAACAGTTATCAAGTAGGTATCAGTAACACAATGCTCATCAATGATCTGAGAGGCTTTGCAACTCCTGAAATGTTCCCTCAGGAGTCACTTTCACAGTAAAGGACAACCAGACTATCTGTGTGAAGGCAGTAAATCCATGATAGGTCTGTAAAAAAGCTAATAATTGCAGGTTAACTAGAGTTTAACAGCACGGGCAGTGGTGAGGTAGATGCAGTGTTAAGGCGATCTTTACACAGACAATGACTTTAAATCCTGACACTGAGTCACATATTTTAGTTTATTACAGGAGTTTATAATAGGTCTTATTATTCCTGTCTGTCTTAATCGCTCCATGGTGCAGAGGGATTAAACTGTACATCTACTCGATCACTTTTTTGCCGTTTAACAAGAGAATGTGGTGCAGTATTATTGGCACTGCCCCTGTGTACTTTAGTGATGTGGTGTTTGAGTGATGGGGCCAGGTTTGGTCGATTAATATTTCAGGAGGGCCAGATGCTGGCCTGGCCTGAAAGTGTTTTCTCCACATAAATAATGCAGGCTGTATCTGAGGAGGCAGGCGAGCATGGCTGCAGTACAGTAAAGGCCTGGTGTCTGGGGAGCAGGTGGAGCGCAGGGGGCCTGGCTTTGTCATTAAGCCCCAGACAGATCCACCCTACCCCCAGGAGGGTGAGGGTTACAGAGGGGGGTGACTGTGACGTATCAGGGATGACTTAGTCTCCAACTAATGTGTGTGTATGAAACATTGCAGTGGATGAAAATGCCCGTCAGTGAGATGACTCATAAGCATCTCATGTGCGTGTAAGACTTAATGTCATAGAGAAATGGAGGAGAGATGGCCCATCATGTGCCTGAAGAGGCTACCTTATCCTTTGTGTAGGCGGACCAGTCCTGTTTGTAATGGATAAAGGGGTTTTTCTTTTTTTTCTCATGAGGACTGGGCTAATGGAATATCAAAAGAAAAAGTGGGTAATGATCTATCATAGCAACATTTTCATTTTAAATTCATCTTCTTCCCAGTTGGGACAGGTGAGCTGAACTCTGAGTCACTGTGGAGCTGCACTTTGACCATACAGTCAACCCCCTCTAAATAATTTAAAAATAAATTGCGTTAAAGTGCCATTAGAGAGTCTAGTCGAGTTCAAGGTTCACATTTTAGATTCAGTACCTCATCTTCAGCTCAGAAACCTCATTTTAAAAACAGGCGGCGAGCTTGATGACAGAGCTCAGAAGGGGAACTATGCGGCAAAAACGTGTCACATCAACACAGCTGAACTTTTGACTCCACGTGTAAATTGGGTTGATAAAGAAAAAAATAAAAGGAGAGGTTTAATAAGAGGCTACCATGTCCTAGTTTCGGACAGTCTCTCCACTGCTCCACTTTGTCTGTCCCTGCAGGGTGCCTCTAAAGGTGGAACAAGCAAACAATGCCCGCGATGCTCTGGCCAAGGCTGTGTACAGCCGCCTCTTCGATCACGTGGTCAAACGAGTCAACCAGTGTTTCCCCTTCCAGACTTCCTCCAACTTCATCGGCGTGTTGGACATCGCTGGGTTTGGTAATAAGATGCAGTTAGTGCTCGATGAAGTGCAGAAGTTTCATTTAAATGCAGCACAGCAGAACTTAACACATATAACTTCCCAGATGTACTGCACATGTTTTCATTGCATTCAGTTTGTTCAGAATTCAGTCCTCTGCAGAGACACTTGTCTGTGCATCATGTTTCTTAATATAAGTACCCTAATCCACACACACATACTTCATTACCAGGGCTCTTGCTTGAGAATTCATTTCCCCCAACTGCATAATTAACACATGCTTCGCAAATATTAATTGAAATACATGATTTCTTTCTGTTTTTTTCCTCCTCTCAGAGTATTTTGAACACAACAGCTTTGAGCAGTTCTGTATCAATTACTGCAATGAGAAGCTGCAGCAGTTCTTCAACGAGCGTATTCTGAAAGAGGTAGGTGAGCAGCGTGAGCAGGGATTAGCGCGACTTGGTGTGGTTTACTTTCTTTATCCTGGGAAACCTGCCGTGTTATGTCACCTACAAGCCGAACTTCACTGACCCTTGTGAGCCAGGAGGAAGTGGCTGGCGCTCTAAGCCTCTCCGTCTTTCTTTCTCCTGTTTTCCCTCCGTCTCTCCTGTGCTCTCTCTCATTAGAATGCTAATTTCTCAAGGGACGCGATGAGGCGTGTTTTTCTCCTGTGATCTCTAAACGTTGCTCTCTTCCAAGGTCTCCAATTAACGTGCCACAATTCTGGTTTAAGCCTCTTTCTCATTATCTCAAGTCATGTATTGTTGGTTTTTGTGTTTTTCTGTTTGTTTTTGAGGTGGATGATGTTCTGAAGCAACTCAGAAAAAACAATAAATTTTACATCAGAACATTTTCAGAATCTGTTTTTTTAATATATGATGTTTGACCATGTCTGTGCAGGAGCAAGAGCTGTATCAAAAGGAAGGCCTCGGAGTGAATGAGGTGCATTATGTTGACAACCAGGACTGCATAGGTAAGCTCTGTGTCAGCTTCCCTCCTACAGTAAGACGCCTGTTGACTCACCTCCTCCCACCCAGTGTGCACAGTCACAAAAAGTTCCCTGAAAAATGCTGCTGAAAATAAAAAAAAATAGCTCAGCCTTGCATACTAGAAAATAAAAGTAATAATAATGTCAGACATGGTTTCAAATGAACAAAATCAAAGGTGTGCATGTGTACTCGGAGTATGTGTATTGACATGTATTTGTACCTCAGATGATCTTCGGAAGACATCTTAATGATATGTCAAGTGACACATCATTAAAATGTGGCCTTTGAGGGCTTGTGCTGCAAAACACAAAGCGTGGCTTTCGCTGTCTGTTCAGCCCACACACCACATGTGTATGAGGTTGGTTCAAGTGTAACATCAGCTCACCCACATGGCATTCATTTGGGTCATTCCCTGTGCTCTGGGCTGCACGTCAGAGCAGCGAAAATACACCTGTCAGGGGGACAAAAATACAGACTTCTCATTATCCAAGGAGATGGCATATCCATGTGTCTGAAGGAAGCAAGCACGATGAGTGTTTGTGGGTTTTATGGCCTCTTTTGTGCAGTGGGAAGCCAGAGAAATAACACCCACTTGTTTTGCTGTGTCCTTTCTCGAGTGAATCCTCGAATTAATGGGACGATTAATGGGATCCAGTGTATCAAGGTGAAGCACTTTGATTTGTATTTCAAAGGCTGTGATTATTCAGGTGTGAGGTTAACTGACAGCCGTGAATAACATTTATGACTTGCAAATGACCGTTTGGGTTGGCCATTAATTCACTCATCAATCTTCAGGATTTATGCACAGGTGCTTGTTCATGCAAATTTTTATTATTTAGTTTTTTCCAGAGGTCCTTGGCTGTTGGATTATATTCCGAACACACTGCATGAATAATTCACGCATATGGCTAAATGAGCATCCTGATCAACATGTTTTGTGCCTTGAATATTCACACCCAAAACACTGTAAATGTCCAACAAAAGTCACGTTCACAAGCTGAATGTTTCGTGCTTTTATAAAGTATTACCTTCTGTATAATAATGACTACTGTGGTACATGCAGTAGTAGAAATAATGTGTTTTTTTTATTGTCCCAAATAGTGTCTGTAAGTCTGGACATGTGAAGAACAACGTTGATTATTACCTTTCATACATTCTTCTCTGTACATCCTTAATAATGATGCTGATACATATTATTGCTGTTTCCAGACCTAGTGGAGGCAAAGCTGGTGGGGATCCTGGACATTTTGGATGAGGAGAACCGTCTCCCTCAGCCCAGCGACCAACACTTTGCACTGGCCGTTCACAGCAAACACAAAGAGCACTTCAGACTGACGGTCAGAGCTGTTAACTCACACCAGCTCTCCCTCCCTCTCTCCTCTTTCACTGTTTCTTATTCTCTCCCTCTCACTCCTTCTGTCACTTCACCTCTCAGTATTCTGCTATTATTCTCTGTCTTTGTACACAAACTTCTTTTGTGAGACCGCACACTCGCGTTTGTCATTGTGATCATTTCTGTTTTGAACAGCAGCTTCGTGAATGACGCACAGTCCCAATCAACCCCTCCCTCCCTCTCGTCTGTCACTGTTGTCACTATTGTTCGTCACTGTGTCTATATCTCTGTGAGCATGAAATCCTTTTAGAAATGTAGCCTTGACACCAATTCAAGCTTAAGATTAGAGTTGCAGCGGCCACTCTGCTACAGGGAGAGTTATTACCCTATTCTATACATTTAATAGGGTGAGAGACATTAATCTTTATCTAAAGTGTTTGAATATGCTGTGAGCTATACAGCTTTCACACTTTATTTTAGTGTGATTCCCCTCACTGATGAAGCTAATAGAGTTTAAAAATGCTGGCTGCTACTTTTTTAGTGTTTTTGGGTAATTGATTTTTGGGGTTCTTTTTGATACTTAGATGAATGCGGCATTTTAAAAATCTTGTATCATCTGCATACAGTTATTATTTCTTCTCATGAATACATGTTAAATAGCTACACATTATCCTGCATGTATAATCTGTGAAAATATTTATTTCATAATTTGGCCAAATGGATTCAAAGCAGCCCTCCTCATTCAGCAGTGATGTGGATAAACAGATTGTGCTGTGGAGCGGTGATGGGTCAGAGAAAAATCAGTTTATATGCGTTTTAGCTCTGTCATTAAATAGGATTTGCTTTCTCTCTCTACCACTTAGGTTCCCAGGAAGTCGAAATTGACCATTCACAGGAATCTCCGTGATGACGAGGGCTTTATCATCAGGCACTTTGCTGGAGCAGTCTGCTATGAAACGGTGCTTCTTAACACAGATTTTATTATAGAGAGGTGTAGGGACTGAGTGGGATTCACAAACACAGTTTTAGAATATGTTTCACCAAATATCCTTATTTATGATGTGACCTAGTTAGTACATAAGACAGTGGAGTTAAGACGTAGTTAAAGCTAACTAACAGTCACCATTTGATGTTATGTTGCAAACATCTTTTGCTGTATAAAGTTGTTTTGGTTATTTGTGTTGCATGCTGATGGAATTCTCCCTCTATATGAGGGTATGCCTTTGTGTGTGTCCGCAGACTCGTTTTGTGGAGAAGAATAATGACGCCCTGCACATGTCCCTGGAGAGCTTATTGTCTGAATCGAAAGACAGATTTGTTCGAGAGCTGTTTGAGAACTCAATTACTGACAAGGACCCCAAACAGAAGGCTGGCAAACTCGGCTTCATCAGCGTCGGCAACAAGTTCAAGGTCAGAGTTCCTGTCAGTATGTCATTTTCAAGTCCCTGAACTTAAATACAGCTGAATAAAACCTAGTTTAGAATAATACTATTCACTGTCATAAATAATAAGAGGAATGTTATTTTATTTGTTCATACCAATGGTTAATCCCCTGAATTCAAATAATTACTGTAGAATATTGTGTAGAATGCCTTTTATTTTCTAGTATCTTTTCTAAATTAAACACAAAACAATTTAATTTGCAAAATGTTGTAGAAATACTCATTGCTGCCTTGTGGTAGTTCATAATGCTCCTTTTATCTTTTTTAGCTTCTTTTCACACTTTTCTAGCTGTTAATCTCTGGACCTGTTCTGTGACTTTTCACCTCTCCGCTCTTCTTCCCATCCCTCTTTTTCCTCCCTGCTCAGGGTTCCTCTGCCTTAGATTTCCTCCAGTCTCCCACCTCTTTCTTCTGAGAAAACCTTCCTTGGTGGATAAAGCTGGATAAAGTCAGCTTGAGGTATAATAGAGAGGAGTTAGAAAACAGAGGGAGTGAGAAAAAAGAAAAAGACAGAATAAAACACTCACACACAAAAAGCCACTTCCAGTCTCAGACTTGAGGTTTCTTTACTAATGTAGCTTTCTTGCTTTCATCACTAATGCACCAGAGATGGACTCAAGCACAAAGATGTTTTGTGCATTTCAACAAGCCTTGAATAGCTAAAATGTATGACATGGAGAGGAAATGTAGGACTAGTTGTCTTTATTTTACACAGTTGGAAAACATGTTTAAAACAAGTTAAGATAAATATAATTTGTCAAAATAATCAGCACATAAGATGTGAATCATGTAAAGACATCAACATATATCACTAGACAGACTAGGAAACTGGGTCGGACTTATTGGTACAGTGCTAAACTTTGTTTGAATCCTGATTGAAGGGCAGAGACTATTTTGTTTCAGTCAGTAATGACATAAATTTGCAGGGCAGCTTTGTACAAAAATGGCATAGAGTCCCCTAAGGCTTTATTCTCAGCCTCTTCTGATGCTCCCACAAGAGCAGGTCAAGGAAAAACAACATTTCTTAACATAATAATGTAAACACACAGATTATCACTTGGTTAATGTGGCACCATACTAGCAGATCAGTAAGTGACTGTGCCAAATATCTGGTTTTTGTCTTCTAGTTTAAATCTTTTGAAATCCCATGCATGTCTCTTAAAGTTCTTTTCTCACATTGCCTCGTGTTTCTTTTTCATGCTGTCTTTCTGCCTTTTATGACATATTTTAAGGCGCTTCCTGTCGAAAGGTAGAGAAATAAACATGCCTCACCATTATCCTTGCATGACTGTTAATGCTGGTTGCTTCCTTTCTTGTGACGAGGACACTGCCATTTCAATCATCTGTCTAAGCTCCCTTCATCACAAATATTATAGCAAATCACTAAACATTCCCGTTGGTCTGCCTGCACACACAGACCCAGCTGAACCTGCTGCTGGAAAAGCTCCGCAGTACTGTGAGTAATATCAGTCAAATGCCAGAAAACTTTATTCCTCACTCTCCTTCCAGCTCAGAATCAATAAGCACTTATTAATTTTTGTGTGCATAGGGCTCAAGTTTCATCCGCTGTGTGAAACCTAACCTGAAGATGGTCAGCCACAAGTTTGAAGGAGCTCTGATTCTCTCACAGCTGCAGTGCTCAGGTAGGACCAAAACAATATATAATACTTATACAGTATTAACAAATTATTTTTTAGGAACGAGTAAATATGCTGAGGATATCTTTACCCAGTGTAGCTCTACTGTTAATAGAGCAAGTTACAGTGTATTCTTTGAATAAAAGAGACGGACAACCAAACTGAAACATATCATGATATAGTTTTCTATTATATTAATATGATATACCCACACTGCAAAAAGTGAAGTGTCTAAAACCAAGATAAAAATTCTAAATCTGAGGAAAAAGGTACTCACAACAAGTGAAATTATTTGTCCATGCAGCAAGATAATTGTATGTCAAACCATAGTAAACTTCTAGTACTGTATATTTCAGTGTAGTTTGTGCTTGTTTGGTTGTCACACATGGATGTTTTTGTAAATGTTGCACCCACACTTCGGGCATGGGCTGTGATGGAAGTAGTGTCTGTTATTAGGTTCGTGTTGCTTTAAAAAAAACAACCTAAAATTATTCTTAGTGATGTATTGTGACGTCTGTAATTGATGCAGAACTTAGAAGATCCTGATCAAATTAATGTTCTTTTAAGCAGATACTATTCTCACTTGCACACACACATTTTAGACACATTTAGACATGCCAGGGATGAATATGGTTGTATATTTAAGCTACCAGATTTCGACTTGCTTGCGTTCAAGCTCATAATGTCCTTTTCATATAGATGTGTTCTGTAATTTCTCATCAATAGACCTTTTTGTCTTTATGTGTTTTTCTTAAATAGGAATGGTGTCAGTGTTGGACCTGATGCAGGGAGGCTTCCCCTCCAGAGCTCCTTTCCATGAGCTCTACAACATGTATAAACAGTATATGCCTGACAAGCTCACACGCCTGAATCCACGACTCTTCTGCAAGGTGGGAAGGATACTGTACTTTTCTCCTTCACTGCAGTCTACTGTTGGTTTATGATACTTATTATGATTATCATGTTTCAAATAAAACCTAATTAGCTGCGTAAAAAAAGCCTATAGCCACAAAACTGACCCAAAACATTTACTAACATAAACAGTTTAATTCCCTACACTCCCACTGGAGTCCTGCCGCTGAATGTCTCTGTGCTCCTCTGTAGGCTTTGTTTAAAGCTCTGGGACTAAATGACAACGACTTCAATTTTGGATTGACCAGAGTGTTCTTCCGCCCCGGAAAGGTACAGAGAAGTCAACAGAATTGATGACACGTTAAGGCATGAGCTTAAACTACAAGGATCACAGCTTTTTTGTGTGTTCGCGTGCGACAGTTTGCAGAGTTTGACCAGATCATGAAGTCTGATCCGGATCACCTGGCAGAACTGCTGAAGAAAGTCAACCAGTGGCTGGTGTGCAGTCGCTGGAAGAAGGTCCAGTGGTGCAGCCTGTCTGTCATCAAACGTGGGTTTGAATCATCGAACAACAGAGCTTATGATTGATACTTGTTTTTTCTCTTATGGTCAAACTTTATTTTAGTTTTAGGATTGAAATCGTTAAACTAAAAGAGGTGATACCAGTCTCCAATACGCCCCCATAACCTCATCACATGAGATGTCTACACAAAAACAACCATGGCCAGTCGCACAAGTTGTTTTTGCTAGTGAAGCTATTTCACTTCCCAGTGGATGCTGTGTAAGATGCTTTGTCATTTCCTCACAGTTTATTTTATAGCTCTGATAGCTATACTAAATCATATCTCACGCTCTTCCACTCATTCTGAAATATTGAAAGCAGCTGCCTCCAGCAGTATGGAATAGCACTCTAAAAGCAGTTCCTTGAACCATTACACAGTACACACTATTGATTCCCACCATTTAACAAAGTGCAGGCTGCCTTCTGCTTATTTGTGTAAAAAGCATCAAATGAAATTACATTCGAGTTATAACAGAGCACTGCCTCTGCTTGACCACACATTTCTTTGCATAAATGACCAGAGGAAATTTATGTCCCCAGTTCTGGTCATTTATTTCCTTCAACACCTCTTCCTATTATCGCAGTGTGAGAGAAAGAGAGAGCATGTATAGTGTACGATATGGTATTCTGCACTATTTGTTTTCATGCCCAATCAATATTACCTAGCAGTTTATTGTACATAGCTGTAACATTAGCTGTGGAACAATCTGAGCTTTGAATTTTTTAGGTACTTTTCTCTCATGCCTTGAAAAATAAAGTTCTTACTGTTCTGATTGACATTCAATTTAAGTGTCCAATGTGTTCAATTATAATAAGTTGTAGTTGAGATATGGGAGTCTAAGTATAAGTATTTCTATACATCTTTGTCTGAATTCTCTTTTTTCTCCCTGTCTTGAGCAGTTCGTAACAAGATGCACTACAGAGCTCTGGCCTGCATTAAGATTCAGAAGACTGTCCGCATGTGGTTGTGTAAGAGGAAGCATAAGCCACGGTGAGACTCCTCCGGCTTCTTGTGCTCAAACACACTGAGACAGCCTCACGCTCGTTCATCATTCATCACCTCTCTGTTTGTCTGTGCCCTTTGCTCTCTTTATTTCCCCCCCTCTCACCCTTTACTCCCTTGTGCTTTTTATTTAAACCGTTTCATGCTTGGTAGGTTTTGATGGCTCTCCCCATATTGTGCATTTAGGAGTTCAAATCAATCTGGAAAGTCATCTGTGGAGAAATGATGTCTCACTGTGCTGCTTTTGGGACAAACTACATGTCCTTCTGTATTGGGTTGCATGTATTTGGAAAAATGGAAACAGCCATCCAGACGATGGGTTTTGATTGGAACTGGCAGTACTTGTATAGACGCATAGGGAGATGTTTTACACCAGAATATGTGTGTTTCCATGTGGACAGTGTTATTCTGAACACTAATATTTCTATTTATGGTAAAAAGGTTTTTAAGGTCTAACAGTTTTTCTGACCCATGATATTGCTCTGCTACCTGTTTTGACCCACAGGCTAACAGTCAAGTGTGATTTAATTCTCTATGATGGTCGTGGTTAGCTTGTCGTCCCAAATCAAATTTGCGAGGAAAAGTTCATGTTTATGCTCCTGTTTTCAAGATAAGTCCCCAAAAGGTTTTAATGTCTTACCGGCAGATGGAAGAAAAACATACCTTTTGGACATACATATACTGTATGTTCATTACATATACTGTAAAGGGACACAGGATTGGAACTTGGAAAATGTATTTTGATTTCACTGTGTCAAAAGAAATTCCTCAGTCAATTCAAAGGTTTGCCTCTTGTTAGCAGTGGCCATTTAAATTGAACCCTCTGCATGCTCTAGTTTTTTCATGATATATATTCACGTTTGCCTTTTTCACTTCTCTTAGCATTGACGGTATGGTGAAGGTCCGAAACCTGAAGAAGCACATGGAGCGGTTCAACGAGGTGGTGAGCGGGCTGAAGGAGGGCAAGCAGGAGATGGCCAAACAGGTTCAGGAGCTGGCTGCCTCGATAGATGCTCTGTTGGCACAGATAAAGGTGAGTCGGGTTCATATAACTCGAGGAGGGTTATCGCTCTTTGCTGTTCATTAGGTGTTTATCTGGGGAAGATAACATACCTTGCTCTGAGCATGACTGCCTCCTGTTTCTATGGTTCTCTACATTCACACCTGTAGCTCCACAGTACATCCAGCCTGTTCTACACTTTCCCCTTTCCATCAGTGTGCTGTGCCCTTTTCTCACTCCTTCTCTCAGAATCAATATTTTCAATCACCTCAGGATAAAAAGGAGAGCTAGGTGAAGAAGAAATCCTCTTGTCTCCAATAATATAATTTAGAAAGGCTGTTTTGCTAAATTATCAAACTTGGTTAGTGAAATCCCAGCTCTCCCTCTGCAATAAGAGTCTTATTGGACCCTTTAGGTATGCCAAATCATCACTAGTACATCCACATGCTATCCAGACATCTAGGCGGCTGATTTGTTGCGCTCTGCAGTCAGTCGCTTGTATGCAGTCGACAGATGTGATTAGAGTTCTCTGAGGTTCATCAGGGTAAAACACCTTACTCTCCCCTCTACCCCAACCAGTCTCTCCTGTTCCCCCTGTCCACCTCTGTTAGCATATTAGCAGCCCCCACAGTCAACACTCACGGCGTCCTGAGTGCTTCGAAATTGTTCCAGCATCAGAATGAATAATGCATGAGATGCCAATGGCTGTCATTCAGGCCTCCATACATTGGGGACAAGTCCTTGTCATCTTCCCTCCCTGTGTCGGCGTTAGAGACTCACTCTAATGACTCCTCACAATACTGTGACCTCTCCCCTCCCACCCACTGATTGTCTGACAAGTATAGTGGGGAATTGAGCTCCGTGGCTGTGGTGTGCGAGTGACAGTCCCAGTGTCAGTCAGTGTCTTTCCATTTTGCCACAAGGGTGAAGTTGTGCCATGGCAACGGTGAAGTGTGTGCCGAGTCAGGATATAAGTGCACTAAGAGAGTTGCTTCTCGAAAACGTCTCCACCCCACGACTGAAAAGAAACAAAACTTTCTCTCTCTCTTTCTCTCTCTCTCTCTCTCTCTCTAGATATATATATATATATATATATATATATATATATATATATATATATATATATGATCATCCTGAGGGAATCCTATCACTTTTTTTCCTTAATAAACACCCACTGAGGCTTGATTAAATGGTTGCCACCATTGCCTACTCTTGATTTGTCTCTCGACCCCTAGGCCTCTGCGATGACCTGGAAGGAGATCGACACAGAGTACCAGGGGCTGGTGAAACGCTCCGAGCAGCTGCTCACCTCAATGCAAAAGAAGAAGCAGGAGGAGGAGGAGATCGAGAGGCTGAAACGCATCGAGGAGGAGATGATCAAAGAGAGGAAGAGGAGGGAGAAGGAGGAGCAGCGACGCAAGCAGGAGGAGGAAGACAGGAGACTGTAAATAATGGCGGGAGGGAAAGTTAAGTTAATTTAGTAGATATAAGTTGTCAGTCAGTCTTAGTGATGATTTCTTTTTTTTTTCCAACACTTTAGGAAATCAGAGATGGAGCTGAAGAGGAAGCAGGAGGAGGAGGACAGAAAAAAGAGAGAGGGGGAAGAGAAAGTAATGCAGGTTTGGATCATGTCCCATAATTTTATATATGACATAGAATAACAGGTTGCATATCCCGCTTTCTGCTGTCAGTAATCTGTTTTAGGGGCACATGTTTAGCAACTTATTCCTCCCTGTGGTCTAATGTGAGCTTCACTTCCTCCAGTTCCTCTGAGGTAACTGACCCTTACACCCTCGCAGCGACTGAGCGCTCATACCCTGTCATTATAATCTCATTCATGTAAGATTTCCTGGACTTAATCCTAATCCCAGACTGAGCTGGATGGGGCCTTCTATTGTGTTTCTACAGCATAATGCTATAATTGTTTGTGGAGAAATTAATCCAGCCACTAAACTATTGTGTTTTCCCCCCATTTCCAGGTTAGGAATGAAAAAAATAGTTGAGCAATAAACTGAGATTCAATCAGTCCATTAATGAAATTATGAAATATGTATATATTTTCTATATATTGAGCTAAATCAGTGAGTCAATGGATGAATAAATCAAGAGAAACATTTCTGATGGATTAAAATGCCAAAAATTTACTCAGCTTCTGGAATTTGCTGGTTTGCTCCAAATCTCTTTCATGTATACTACATGACATCACCTTGAATTTAGTAATTTAGTAGAGTATTTCCACTTCTTCTGACCTTTCAATAGATAAAAATGTTAATTAATTAATCCAGAAAATGCTATTTTATTAGTTGCAGTTAGAATGTGACATCAAAGGATGAACAACAAGAACAGTCCCTGCTTATAACAGCATATTAATATCCCAGACTGCGAAGCAAATTTCAAATCAGCCACCGCTCACCTCATGTATTTAGTATAACGTCTATGTGTTTTGTTGTTAAAGGGCAGCAGAAAATACACCGCTATGGTGCTGATGTTTCCTCTCAGACTCCTGCCTGCTGAGTGAAACATTCATTTGGTCTCCCACGGCAACAGCCGGGTCATGACATTGGTCCAATTCCCAGCGGGTTGCCCACAGGGTCTTGATTGATGATTCCACTTCCTGCCCAGTTTCCTCCCAGCTAAGCTGCTTTACCGCCATGCTGTGCTTTATTATCACACCTTTTACTCTCATCTACACTTTGTCACCGTTATCCATCTCTGGCTCTTTCGCTCCCCCTCATCTGATTCTTTCATTTCATTCCTTTCTTATTCATTTATCACGACACACATACCTGTTCCTCCACATCTTTCCTAACCATCCATTTATCCACCTATCATACCTTCTGTATATCTGAAGCCCTTTTTATTCACCCAGGGGCCAGTTGGACATTTGCATGCTGTCATTTTTTCCCCCTTTCTAGTCGTGAGACAGTTGACATCGGGCTGTCATGAGCCACATGTCTCAGGAGACGCTCTGTAAAGTTTGTTTATCCACCGCTCTGAGGCTCAAAGCTGCACCAGTGAACTTTCTAAGGGTGTCTGCTGTGACTTTGATGGGATTTTGCTCTGTTCTTTGCTATTTTCTGCTGTGTCAAAGGTTAGTCTGTCTTGCTCCATGATGCTTTTCAACCTAACCTTATTTATTGCACACCATCCAGTCTTCCACTCTGCAGTATTTTCTTTTGTCTTAAAGGGGAACCTCGCTCAGTTTAAAACTTAGACTGTATCATCAGGTTCAACGAAATGTAATGAATAATAGTGAACATGAATAAGTTCACTATTAAATAAATTCTGCAACTCCTGAAGATATATGGAGATAATTTATTTAATTTCACTTTTTTGGGGAGAAATAATGGTGAAATTCACTGGGAGAGTGTTAAAGTTTACCATAAATATGTGCAATGAAGCAATTTTGAGCTGAATGCAAGGGTGTCTATAAAACCTGCTTGCACTATGAATCAGCTTCCACACTGAGACCATCACAATTTGAAGTTTTGGTTCTCATGCTTCACCCGGGCCATGTCTCACAGCTGCTGATTGGACCATCCTGCAGTATGAATAATATATCATTAACTGGTGGAGAGGCATTCATATTTAAAAGCTCCTCAGGGAACAGTATCCATGGTGGACTTCATTAGTGGCTTTGTATAAGGTGATAGGAAATGAATATATTGTAGATACACTTAGATAAATATAATATTTGTATACAGCTCTGGAAAACATTAAGAGAACACTGCAAAATGATTAGTTTTGCTGGGTTTACTAGTTATAGGTATGTGTTTGAGTAAAATGAACATTTTTATTTCATTTTATAAAGTGTTGACAACATTCCTCTCAAATTTGAAATTAAAATACTGCAATGTAGAGCATTTATTGGTAGAAAATGACAACTGATCAAAATAAAAAAAAAAAGATTCCGTGTTTTCAGACCTCAAATAATGCAAACATGTTCATATTCATTTTTAAACAACGCAACACTATTTTAATTTAAGAAGAGTTTAGAAATCATTATTGGTGGGATATCCTCAATCTTTAATCACAGCAGTGATTTTTATAATCTTCCTTATAAAATAAGCTTTCATTCAGATGATCACCTGATCAGTGTCTCATTAAGTAGAATGAGAAGGCTTATGTTGGAATTGAACAAACACTGGAATAGACTGGCTGCCATAGATGTAGAGATGTTTACATTTGTGAGAGTGGTCTCTTGATTTTTTCCAGAGCTGTATGTTTTATTTACAGGATATATTTATGGCCTCTATAAACAATATTCTGTTCTTTAAAATGAAAAATGAAAAGCTAAACCTTCGACTCAGGTCAGGTCTACTGATTGTTGTTATATGTTTGTCTTGTGTATGCCTTCTTGCCAAGTGAAGCTTCATTAGCATCTCTACAACCTGGATAAATAAGTTTAATCAGGCTCGGGAACACAGCGCAGCTCTAATTGTTATGAACGGTCTGGCACGCAGAGCACAGTCCTAGTTAGACTGGATATAGGTTTATGTAAATTTTAATAAAGTCGCATTAACAGGTGTCGTGTTTGTGTTTGCAGGCGGAGCTGGAGGTTCAGCTGGCTCTGGAGCGAGAGGAGCAGGTCCAGCGCACCACCATACTGGAGCAGGAGAGAAGAGACCGAGAGTTAGCCATGAGAATCGCTCAGAGCGAGGCAGAGCTCATCACCGAGGAGGGCCAGATGGATGCAAGCCTGCGCAGGTATATCATGTGTGAACAGCCGTAATATATATACTGTACGCTGTGTTTGTGCTGTACGCTCAGTAAACAAGCAGTGTGAACAATAACCTCCTGTGTTTCCCCTCCAGTGACGAGTCTGTTTTAGGTCTTCCTATCTCTTCATCGTCTGCCAGAGCCATGTAAGATATCAACACAGGTTTCTAGAACCTCCCCTGTCCAAGTGAATCTAACACCACCAATAATCACTCACTGCCTCACTGTCCGTCTCTGTCGTCACCTTAAAGAGGACATATCGAACCTGTATTTTGGGTTTCCACGGGAACATGTTCACCTGCTTTAATGATCAGAAAACAAAAGTAAAAAGCCCAGTCTGCTCTGATTGGCTTGCACAAAAAATAGGGTGCACCTTTGCAAATGTAGTTCTCAAGATGTTGGTGATATATTATTTCACTATATATACTGTATGTGACAGTTTTTCCTGATAAATTGTTTTTCCTGATATGTCCCCTTTAAAATAGACGCAGGATTATACCAGCAATGCAAAGATGACAAACCAATCCTGTGATTTGAAGAAACCATCAGTAAAATTTGATGTTTTTACATGGCACAAATCATAAGAATTGCTATTCAGAGGAAGATTATTTGTGACAATTGCTCACTCACAAATGAAGAAGACACACCAAATCATAAATGTGGAGTATGTGATCTTGTTTCTCTCATCTTAATTGTCTTACAGTTCATTCTTTGCAGAGCTGGTGCTCAGAACAAGCTAATAAGCCTGAGTGGTTAGAAATCTGTTAGGTGTCATCTGGAAACACGTGTAGTTTGCAACTGTTTGATGATTACATAAGGACTCTGAGAACAGCTCCTAACCACATAACACACACTTATGTACTTAGAGAAACAAATCCCTTTTGTTTGTAGGCTGTGGATTGTTAGGGGTTATCACCAGGCAAGCACAAAGTCTAGCAAGAGCAGCAGTAAGATCTGCCCCGGCAAGGAAAGGTGTTATTTAATATTCACACCAGCAAAGTTTCAGAATGTCCAAAATCTGTTCACCCCAATCAGAAAAGTTAAGACAGCAAAAAAAGCCTCTGGCTGAAACTGGGATCAGAGTGCCCTGAGCGTCCCCTCCAACACCTCTCTTAAGCCCTAAAGGAAGGGCGTCGTCACCCCCTGATTGGCTAAGAGGGGAAAAGCACCGAGCTGCTCTCAGGTCTTAATTAGGAGTCAGTGCCCACACAACAGGTGATCTGAATAACCCTCCAATCAACTCAGGGGAATCGTGACATCCATCCATTTTCTACTGCTTATCCTCACATAGAGTCGTGGGGGGGGTTGGAGCCTATCCCAGCTGTCTTAGGGTGAAAGGCAGGGTACACCCTGGACAAGTCTCCAGTTCATCACAGGACACATAGAGACAGAAAACCACTCACACTCACATTCACACCTACGGTCAATTTAAATTAAGCAGTTAACCTAATGGAATTGTGACATTCAGCTAACATTAATAGAGAAAGGGGAAATAATAGTGAGCATCAGAGACTTAAGGACACTACTAAAAACCTGACTAAAGTCTAAATACTGACAATGTTATTTTTTCTGCTCTAAAATAAATGATGTATTGTATTTACAACGGTACAAAATAAAACAATATGTATTCACTAGTTGAAAGTGAGCACACCACTAGAGTTGACATGTGTATTAAAGATGGGGTTGGTAAAATTGAAAGTACGCTCGATTTTAAAAATAATCCAACCGAAGAACGGAGTCCATTGTTGCCCATGAAATGAAAGTAGCAGTATTAGCTCCAAAAGTCCCTAAATCCAGTCAGAGAGTTTTCACCACTGACTAGGTTTCCATGCACATGCTCATATTTCACTATTACTCTGAATATGACAATATCCGAGTTCGATCAGGGTCGTGTAAACCAGAATTTTTCAGGATATGTTAGGAACATTGTCACAGACTATCTGCTGTTTACAGCCTTCCCTGTACTTTGTACCCAAAGCAACTAGATAACAGAGTTACATGTCACCCATCTGATAGTAAGAAAAGCACAGGTGGAAAAAATTAATTTATGATGGCTGCAGTGGTTTCATGGTCCTGTTATCGTGTTCGCTGGCTGTCACTCTCACTCTGTCAGTGTCTGCCGTGAGAAAGGAACGGAACAAAGGGATGAGTCAAAAGTTTCTGATTTACCTCGACCTTCACAGACAGCTGGATGAACTTAATACTGACCTGCAACACTCACACATACCATATTTCATCTTTTTATTGATTTCTCTCAGGATTTAAAGAGAATTTCAACACATAACAAAAACAGGTTTTGGAAGGTCATTAGCAACCCTCGTCCTCTGACGGGAACTTGGACTTAGTTATAAGGATATTACTTATTTAATTGCAAGTAGTCATTTGTATTCATTTTCAGATTGACATTTAAAACGTAGTCAGCTCCATGTGCACAGGTGGACGTGCCTACAGTTTCTCTGGAGTACCGCGTAACAAGTTACGTAGAGGAACACGATGCATTGTGCTGTTGTCATGGTTACTTTTTACCAACGTTTTAATGTACTTTGACACTATCTGTGTTCAAAATCACTCCCTTGTTCGCTCCTTCATTTTTCCCTGCATACAGTCAAAGACACTCACTGATTCCCTAACCCCACTCTGTGTGTGAAGCCAGACGTCATCAGCAGGTCTGCTGATCACAGAATTACATTTGATCCAGCAGCCTGTGATCTTGTCAGCACTGGCACCCATGCTGTATATCTCCTGGAATCCATAATGAGATCCACCTCCATCTATCTACAACCGTTCATTTCCTGTTTGCGTCCTGCCAGTAGCACAGCCCTGGCCATCTAACTGGCTAGCTTCACTTCCGCTCCTTCGCTCCTGGCCCTGGTTCATCTTCACCACTCAGTGGCACAGCCAGACTGGCGATGATCCTGAATCATCTTTCCAGTCAGTCACTATGGTAATTGTAATCTGTCTGATCAGTAATCCTCTTCTCTGAGACATTAGCCGCGATGCTGACTGTAAATAGAGGAGGTAAATCCTTTGCATTATTGAATTAGGAGCCTGAACTCGACAGGGAAGCTGGAAACGAGGCTGACCTGAGATCACACACTGAAACTCACATTCATGTATCACAGCACTGCTTCGTTTCACCTTCATTTGGCAGCAGATGCGAGCTGTCATCAGGCAAGTTGTGACACTGGAAGATGTCTGCATCATTTTAAGTGGAGTTGAAGCAGTTGACTTCAGTGATACGGAGCCTCTGCTCATCAGCTTTACCGCTGACCAGCTTATAATGTGAATTTAATCATCCGAGACAATGAGGAGGGTTTGAAAGACGTGAGACATTCACTGAAGGCAGTGAATTTAATCAATCCTGTTTTCTTTAATATTCATGTGCATTGTCTGCAGTTGGAATTTGGTATCACACACTTTGCTTGAAGAGGATTAGATCCAGTATAATAACTCATCAGACTGGCTCTTAGTACTGTGCTTCTGAGGAGCTGTTAGAAATCAACACCTCCCTGATTGTAAAACTTTAATGATATTCATCTTACCTGTCTTCACACTCCTTTTTTTTCTCCTTGTAACACGCCTCGTTCATCTGTTCCTTGCTTGCAGGGGTCCTCAGGTGCAGGCAAACAAAGCTGCTGCCGGCGTGAAAAAGTACGACCTCAGCAAGTGGAAGTATGCTGAGCTGCGAGATGTCATCAATACCTCCTGTGGTGAGAAATCCCATGCATGATGCCGCCTTTATCAACCGAGCAGTGTTTGTGTGTGTGTTCTTTTACAAACAGATCAAAGCTCTGTGTGAAATGCATGATATGTCTATTTTTCCCTCCTTCATTTTAAATGTATTTACCCCATGTTTCATCCACACACTGTCATTGCTTTCTTTGATTTTTTTTTTTTTTTGTGAACAGCTCTGCAGCTGTGCAGAGTGTGGACACGAGATGACTTGCCTGCAAAAAAAATCAAAAAGTCTAATCTGAGGATGATCCCACAGCTGCTGCGACTCATCCGTATGCATTTAGAGAGAGGAAATTATCACCATTACTGCTGCCCCTTCCTCGTCACTCCCAGCCAACCCCTCTCCTCAGTCTGCATGAAAAGCAGATGCCTTTGTGTCGTCACACTTGTCGATGCCTCAATGAGTGCCACTGTATACAGCGCTCTGATCTTGTTAGGGTCTCTCACATCCCCTTGTGGGATTCCAAGGACATCTGGCTAATTTGTGGAACCCATTTGCTTTGGTGGTGATAACCAAAAGGCTGTGTTTGAATTCAAACTGATCATAACATTATGTTCATTGTAGGGAAGAAAAGAGCCCCTAAACATAAATTAAACATGTTGCACAACTCATTATTCCCTAAAATGTATCAGTATTTGTGACTGTTGGATCTTTTTCAAATAATTTACAGTACAGTGTATAATATTATATCATAATATCAACAAGATAAATATTTGAAAATATAACAGACTATTTAAATATTTTTAGAAAATATTTGCTGTATTCCTGAATTAGATGACTTGTGTTCATTCATTATAAAGATTTGCTTAGGGTTAAAGACAGCATACTGACACTGTAAAGTAATAAAATCTGCCCACCAGCACCTAAAGTATGTCTGTAATTGATCTCAGCTCATCATTTTTAAAATTGATAATCAACTCCTGGTGTTAAACATGCATTAAATACGTATCTGTTGAAAAGGTCAAATTAAATTTGACACATTATATGTGACACTCAGATCTCTAGAAAGACCCAAATATCAAGTTGTGATATTTCAGTCTTTTTCACTTTTCCAGCATTGGAGTTTTTCTTTAAAAACAAGTGAAAACAAGTGGAAGTAATAGTTGTATGTTCCAAGTGTTTTCCATAAATTTTTGCTTTTCTTGGAGTACCCAGTGTTGTCATGTTGTGTTCACAGACATCGAGTTGCTGGCGGCCTGCAGAGAGGAGTTCCACCGCCGTCTGAAGGTCTATCACGCATGGAAGTCCAAGAACAAGAAGCGCACCGATGACGGCAGCGATCAGAGGGCTCCGAAATCTGTCACTGACTACGGTTAGCAGAGGGAATGCAGTGACTTTCATTCAGTGTGCTACAGAGCTGTATATTCACAAACACAGCACATAAACATACATCTGGCGCATGCACAGCTCACCTTAGACACATGGGGGTGCAGGTGACAGGTGTTTTCCTTCCCGCTGTCATTGGCAGGAAGTAATGACCTGCACATAAATAACCTGCTTGTGTTTCCTAACATTCAATTAGCCGTCGAGACACCGAGGCCTGAAAATGCAGCCGCCTTCTGTCTGGTTCTGTCAGAAATATTTGTTCTAATTAGCCAGTAAGTGCCAGCCATGCCTCGCCAGGCTCAGTAGCTGCTGGTGTGACAGCTCACTGCTTTGCTCCTTTCATTCTCAACTCAACCAAGCATGGTCTGCGTCACAAACACACACACATTTAGCTGCTCTACCAGTGCTCTGCATTTCCCTTCATCTTAACAACAAATATTAAGTTTGATAGGGGAATGGGAGCTTCAGATTCACTGTTGCTTTGAGTTTCACTGTATTTACTCGGCTTTCTCTTTTGACATGATAGCTCCTGAAAGCCACACTGGCTGTTCTTTGTTTGCTTTATTTTGGATCCTGTTCTTGGCCTCTGCTGATGCAGCAAGGGTCTCGCCAAAGCCATTTCATAAGAGCATAAAAGCTGCTTTACCATGTGATATTTACAGTACATGGACAATTTCCTGGGTCTTTTTTAAAGCTTTGTATTTTGTTTTGTGCCCTTTTCAGCAGGTTCTGTGCAAAGCAAATTAGCAAAACATGAGTATTTTATGGTTATTTCAGACTGAATTATTTTGTTGTGTATGCTTCTCTTGAGATAAACAGTAATCTAATGTGATATTTAAATGTTCACACTGCAGCTGAACAGAATCCGGCCCCTCCAATGACGGCCCAGCATCAGGAAGTGGCCATGAACCGCCAGCAGCGATATTTCCGCATTCCTTTCATCCGGCCCGCAGACCAGTACAAGGACCCGCAGAACAAAAAGAAGGGCTGGTGGTACGCCCATTTCGATGGGCCCTGGATAGCCAGACAGATGGAGCTGCACCCTGACAAACGACCCATTGTGTTGGTGGCAGGTGGGTCACATTAAAACAGAGAGAGCACCTTGAGTTATTCAGTCAATCATGTGTTCCTTTGGTTTATGACTCTTCTGGCTTGAAAAAATTTGGATTTTGGAGTCTTGACTCACAAAAGTATCTAGGGTTTCACAGGAAAATCAAAGAAAATGAATATACACATATATATATTTGTGTACCAGAAATATTTTTCTCCCATATCTCTTAAATGATCTTCTCAGGGATCCAAATGCTCAGACACTGCTGGTTTACTCTATAAAATGTCAGAAAAAGTACGGTATCTAAGAAGATATTAATTCATTTAGAACTAAATACAAATCAGAAAAATCCATAAAAACTGAGATTTGAGATTGGTGCTATTTTATATGCTTTATATACAGGAGTTTGGTGAGTAAATGTACAGTAAATGAATGACTGGCTGAAGATACCTCTGTTCTTACTGGTCCACCACTCAGGGAAAGACGACATGGAGATGTGTGAGTTGAGTCTGGAGGAGACGGGTCTGACCAGGAAGAGGGGGGCAGAGATCCTGCCCAGGCAGTTTGAAGAGATCTGGGAACGCTGCGATGGAATTCAGTACCTCAAGAAAGCCATTGAGAACAAGCAGGCCCGCCCCACATACGCTACGGCCATGCTTCAGAGTCTCCTCAAGTGAACCACAGCAGCAGATCAGCTTCCTGAAACACTGATACAGACTCTGATAGAGGCGGTGTGTCTGCGGTTTGTGGAATAAAGAGAAGTAACCAGAGAGAGAGATTCTCCCCTTACCCTTTACTGTAGACACTCAGCGTTTCATATCCTTCATAAACACCCGGATGTTCTTTATTTTCACTTTTTATAGCTTTAATTTTGCAGTGTGACACCTTATTAGCATTTCAGTCTATTTTATGAATCTATGCTTGAATGGAAGATCCCACTGTGAGGCCTTAAACTGCAATATCACTGCACAACACCCAGGATGTCTTAATTGGTTTGGATATTATCCTCAGTGGTCTAGAATGGGGACAATGAATTAGATGTTTAGAGAAAATATGTAGATTTGATAGTGTCCAAAGAAAAAAAATATAATTATGTTATACAAGTAATTATGTTTCTCTGTCCATTACAAGTTTGATAACAAACAAAAATGGGACTATTATGGGATGGCTAAACTCTAGATAATAATTCCATATAGTCGTGTATTTTTTAAGAAATATTAAATAACTTTAAGATGTGTTAGGTTTAATAATATCATAGGAGTTTCATCTTTTTATCCATCTACTATTTTCCCGCAGCAAAAACTCTTAATTGTTAAAACCCTTGATGTGGGAATCTTTGTTTTTTTATTGTTCATTTGTTATGTAAGAGGAAAATCTAGAGGTTTGTTTTCATGTTTGCAGTTTTGTGGGTCTGGGGTTGTTTTACTGACAATAATGTAACATGTGTGTGTGTGTGTGTGTGTGTGTTGTGTGTGTTTATTCATGTACTATTTCATTAAGCTGATTACTTGACTCCTAGATCAGGATCTCACTGGACAGACATGCAATAGTTTTATTTAGGTTCACAGTCATTTACTGAAAGACACAGTAGCTGACTGGAATGATTCAACATGAGATGTGTTGGCCTTTGCACTGGAATACTGCAGTGAATAAACGAATGACCCCATGCTCCTGGTTGTTTTTACCATCAATAACTGACGAGGGAACGAGTTCAGTCAGCAGTCGTTGCTCTGTAAGTGGATGTGACGCCTGCTGGTAACAGCAGCTAACAAGATTAGCATGTAGATTAATTAAACAAAGGCTAATGTGTTGCTGATGTCGTCACTGAGCAGAGGCTCACTCCTGTTGTTAAGTGATCAAGTGGATTAAAACAGACTTAAGGTTTTTTGATAATTTAACAAACAACGATAGACAAGTATAAAAACTGATGAACCATAAGAAGACCTTGATTTGATGGCAAATGTTTTGTATATTCAGTGCATATTTCCTACATATTCTTTTAGCTATTCCAGTGGAATTAGTCTGGAAGTAGATGCTTACACCCCCAAATGTGGTCTACTTTAGCAACAATTAATTTAATTTAAGCCTTTAAATTTGTCCTCAGACATCTTTGAGTAGTCAAAAACAGCAACAAAATGAAACATCAAACAAAGAAAATGCAAAAAAACATTTTATTCTCCGCCTTTAAATGCAAAATGTGTAAAAAAAAAAAAAAAAAAAAAATTAAATCCCAGAATGAACTGATTAGTTGGAGGAGTTATTTTGAACAGGACAGACTAATAAATACAGCTCAGGAGACAATATTCCTATAACAGCTTATACATTCATTCTCTTTTTGGGACACAAAATTATTTACATTTACAGTCTAAACTGAAGATACCATCACGTGTATCAGTTTGTCAATAATAAATACCTCATTGTGAGGAAAGAACCTTTGCCACACAGGAAATGTTCCTACCATTCAACATACATACAGAATAAATATTAGGTTCCGCTTTAACATCCATAGCTCTCTGTCTAACGACACTTTGATCACTATGAACATTTTATCTCAACATTAACACCATGTGACTGGTCTAGCGTACCTGCATGTGAACCATAGCATCCCATTTACAGTGAAACAGTGACTTCAGTCTTTGTTGCCTCTCGCTGTGTTGCTGTTGCCCAGGCAAACCAGGTGCCATCAAAGAACTGTTTCTTCAAAATATTCGCTATCTGATGCCCTTAAAAGACAGCATGTTCTGAATTCATTTGGTCGCCATGTCTACAAGAGAGAAGAGGCAAAATGAAAACCAGCTTATTTCAGGGGTGTCATACAATAAAGGTCTGAATCTTTACTATATCTACAAGATATTCGCTTTGTATGAATCAATCAGACTGATTTTCACTGCAGGAGCTCAGATGAATACTAAGACTTTACTAAATGGTATTCATCTCATGGTTAAATATTTGATTATTTTCCCATAATTTATTTTTACATCATGTTAAAGCTATTGTTTACATGCTCATTAGATCAACAATGATTTCGTTTGTGAGTGGAATATCTGCAAGGACTGCATCATACACAGGTTTTTTACCTTTTGTAAGCATCATAGAGCTGTAAAAAATGTGATGCAAAGGTTAACAGAGATGCTAAACGCATATCGAATGCCTAAAGTACACTATATTGCCAAAAGTATTCGCTCACCCATCCAAATAATCAGAATCAGGTGTGCCAATCACTTCCATGGCCACAGGAGTATAAAATCAAGCACCTAGGCATGCAGACTGCTTTTACAAACATTTGTGAAAGAATGGGTCGCTCTCAGGAGCTCAGTGAATTCCAGCGTGGAACTGTGATAGGATGCCACCTGTGCAACAAATCCAGTCATGAAATTTCCTCACTTGTAAATATTCCACAGTCAACTGTCAGCTGTATTATAAGAACATGGAAGTGTTTGGGAACGACAGCAACTCAGCCACAAAGTGTTAGGCCACGTAAACTGATGGAGCGGGGTCAGCGGATGCTGAGGCACATAGTGTGAAGAGGTCGCCAACTTTCTGCAGAGTTAATGGCTACAGACCTCCAAACTTCATGTGGCCTTCAGATTAGCTCAAGAACAGTGCACAGAGAGCTTCATAGAATGGGTTTCCATGGCCGAGCAGCTGCATCTAAGCCATACATCACCAAGTGCAATGCAAAGCGTTGGATGCAGTCGTGTAAAGCACGCAACCACTGGACTCTAGAGCAGTGGAGACGCGTTCTCTGGAGTGACGAATCACACTTCCCATCTGGCAATCTGATGGACGAGTCTGGGTTTGGCGGTTGCCAGGAGAACGATACTTGTCAGACTGCATTGTGCCAAGTGTAAAGTTTGGTGGAGGGGGGATTATGGTGTGGGGTTGTTTTTCAGGAGCTGGGCTTGGCCCCTTAGTTCCAGTGAAAGGAACTCTGAATGCTTCAGCATATCAAGACATTTTGGACAATTCCATTCTCCCAACTTTGTGGGAACAGTTTGGAGCTGGCCCCTACCTCTTCCAACATGACTGTGCACCAGTGCACAAAGCAAGGTCCATAAAGACATGGATGACAGAGTCTGGTGTGGATGAACTTGACTGGCCTGCACAGAGTCCTGACCTCAACCCGATAGAACACCTTTGGGATGAATTAGAGCAGAGACTGAGAGCCAGGCCTTCTCATCCAACATCAGTGTGTGACCTCACAAATACACTTCTGGAAGAATGGTCAAAAATTCCCATAAACACACTCCTAAACCTTGTGGACAGCCTTCCCAGAAGAGTTGAAGCTGTTATAGCTGCAAAGGCTGGACCAACGTCATATTGAACCCTATGGATTAGGAATGGGATGTCACTTAAGTTCATATGTGAGTCAAGTCAAGTGAGCGAATACTTTTGGCAATATAGTGTATCTCTGAAGACACTTTATTGTCCCATTTTCTGAATGTTTGAGTGTTTCTGCATCTACAGATCAGATTCCACTCGTCGGTACTCACCTCATTGTGTGGTATACAATGATGGAAGTCCACCATTTCTGAGACTAACTTTTCTGATCGTGTTGTGTAGAGCTGTCTGGGGATCTGTGGAGACAGAGGTGGAAACCTTGTTTACAGTGCGCTTCATTAATATGTCATAGAAGCGGAGGCAGCATGAACAAAAGTAGACAACAGAGCCGAAACCCGGATCTATCAGGAGATTAGACCTACAGCTGCTACAGCACATTTCAGTGTTAAAACTACACACAACATGTCCTCAAAGTTATGGATAGTGTGTACATTAAAAGTTATGAAAATGTGTTTTTATTCTGAAGGTACCAGAGGACACTGATGTACATTTATCATGAAAACCCACCTGAGCAGTGTTACAATACTAAAAAATGCTTCAGAGAGTCAACTTTGAATTGAATTTAAAGATCGAGATGAACAAGATGAAACGTATGAAGGATGAGTTTATGAGAGCGGATTAGTTCACATTAAAGTCGCTACGGTTTGAGGTTAGTAGTTTAGTCATCTGTGCACATCCAGCACGGTGTACCTCAATACTCAGATGTATGTTTTCAATTGAGGCAAACTGTTGTTGTGCAGACTGTTGGGATTGGGAAGAAGCAGAACTTGAAGGACATGGCAATGTGGACACTTGAGTTAAGACACCATCATCATTCTCAAATATGGGGTTCACCCTCAAAGCATTGTCAAAGGCATAGGGAGCATGGGTGTGCCTACAATGTAAAGGAGACAAAATCACTGCAAGAGCAACAGCCTGGAACAAGAAACGGCTCAACATAGGGAGGACAAAAGATGCTCGTACTTACACCAAGGTCACAGCCTTTCTGGTCGTTATACATTTCTTGTTAATGAATATCAAAATGCCGATGATGGCACAAACAAAGCAGAGGCTACCCACGAGGCAGGTTATAATTAGCGGAGGGTCAACTGGCATGGACACCAGCTCATTGCAGCGTTCTCCGTGGTAGTGCCAGTATTTACCTACAGGGCATCTGAAAGACATGAGAGCACACCTATTGGTTAGAGAGAAACACTTTGACTACCAGACACAGACGAAATGCCAAGATGTGTACATAATTGTTACTTCTACCTTCTGGAAAATAATGTAACTTTAATAAATACACCATGATGTGGTCATAAATATCCATCAAATTGTTAGCCAATTAAATAAAAACTGATTTATTCTTCATAACTCCAAGCTTCCCAATTCAAATGAAACCAGTGAATATTTCAAAACTAGGAAAGTAAAATGATCTCTGGATGATTTTTTACTGTGAAACATTTCTGTTCTCACAATTTAGTTCTTACTGATGTATCCAAGGAAAGTCAGACATCAAAAAATTGAATGTTACACAGCAATAATTGTTAGAAACTTATAGATACACATAATCCTCTCAGCGACATACCATGAAAAGTCACTTTTCAGTGCTTGGGCACATACAATTTAAGTATTTGGTGTTCCTATCAACCCACAAACTGTGAACTAAGGCAATCCAGTCAGTTCTTTGTGGGCTGCCCAGATCAGAAAATGTGATTCAAGCAGTTCACACTTTGCTACTCTTCCTGTGCCACAGGCTTGTCGGCCATGTCTTGAAAACTACCTTTGCAAAGCATTATATTTTTCTCACCAGCCAATCAGAGCAGACTGGGCTTTTTGGGCTGTGGCTCTTAAAGTGACAGGTACTAAACCCAGCGTTTCAGAAAGAGGTATGATAAATATCATGTGTAACACATTTGAACATTAAAGCATATAAACATGTTCTTGAAAAAAAGTATGAAACTGAAAATTATATGATGATAGGTCCCCTTTAACATCCATCCTTTAACAAAAAAAGTCAGTTTTTCAGCAGTCAGTTCTCAAATCTTGAATGTCATTGAATGCATCGTCAAGCAAGAGTTTCATCACAGTCCCTGCTTGTGCGCTCAGTGACACCCTAACAAAAGTTGTCAGTTATAACAGTGAAATTAATGCAAAGTAACGACTTCCGTGATGACATAATGTATGCTTCTCAAATGGTGAGCAGTAATGGTGACTCATTTTCTAGTTAAAATGCTAAATGTTTGGACAAGCTGAGGTCATGCCGTTGTGTTTTCTTTCATTCGTCAGCCTCTGGTACCTGCAGGTGGCTCCATGCCCTGGGATTATCTCACACAGACCTCCGTTCAGGCAGTAGTCCGGCTGCAAAGTGCAGGTGCTCTGACATGGCAGACCGTCCACGATGCTGTAGCCCGGATCGCACAGACACTCGGCCTCTTCGGTCCAACTGTTCACAACGCAGCGTGAAAACTCGTTGCAGGCCAGGAACTTACAGGGGTCTGCTTGGTCAGCTGGAAGCCACACACAGGAGAGAGGAAACAGAGACCAGAGTGAGGTAATAACTCATTAACATCAACGCTCATCTCTCAGTGACCCAGAGGGGAAGCGAAAGGGCATTTTGACTGATTTAAATGACGCTGTCTGTTTCGGGAAGGTGTGTTTAACGAGCTCCTGTACGTGAACATAATGGGCTCTTCGAAGCAAAACAATGTGTTGCATTTTTGCAGCACAAGACAGCTGAGTGAAGATGTGTGTTATGGACCCTGAACTTGTAGCATGAATGAACCCTGTAAGAGTTTTTTTATTATTATTTCTGCGTGAGATGTCTGAAAGGCTATTTCACCTGGTTCCACTTCCAAGGAGCGACTGTCAATCTCAATGTCGAGCCGCTTCGACGCGGCGCTGCAGAAGTCTTCTAGCACGCAGTGAACAGCTTCTGTGACATTGTAAGGGACCGGTTTGTCCAGTTTCATCTTACTGTTCACCACAATGCTGCCATTCCTGAAGTTGAGAATTTCCAGCTGCTTGAATCCAGTCAAATTGGACTGAAGGTACGGCAGAAGCTGTGTGGAAGGAAGAGGACAGCCAGTTATTTTTAGTATTTAATCTCTTTATTTGACTATTCTCAGTACATTTTTCAGAGGATGTACTGAATTCCCTCATTTTAAAAAGATTAGTTTTCTGCGCAGTTAGTGATTGTTGAGTGAATATGGTGTTCCTGCAAAGCAAGATGGATTTCATCTTACAGGGTAAAGAGGGAATCATTCTCAATCCTAGAAGGACAAAGGGTCCCTCTTGGATATTTAAGTTAATGAAATGATGTCAGACTCATGCTGGTGTCAAGTGTCAGTAAAGATCTGTGGGATTACGTTTAACTGTGGTTTTACTTCCACAACGACAGGACTGAAGTTGTCGTAGCACGCCGCATTTTGAATTATTCAGGTCACATTTTATAGTGTGAATGCTATGAATAGTTTGTAATTAAATTTTGATGCAAGCATGAAATCCTGCCATTACTGCACTGACTGTGTAATTAGATACAAAATTAGGGTTAGGTTTATGAGCATTAGTATAAGAATGTGCTATTTCTAGTCGATGGTGAGCCAGGGAACACATGATGAGATCAGACACTTGCATGACATCGACGCTCGTCCAAAATACATAAATAATATATTGTGTTTAAAGAAAGCTTTTATCTCAAGTGCCTCACAGTGTATCTCTGCATGATCTCTGCTGCCCTATACAATAACTACACTGAATGTACCTTTTTACTGATGTGTTATCAGACAGTCCTTGATGACATAAACATAAAGGAGATCATTGTATTTCCTATTGCAATGTTTCTTCAAGCCGTGGATGACAATAAGTAAACTAAAGCTGTTGCCCTAGCGACAAAAAGCTGTGTCCATTATTATGCGACAGAAAAGTAGAAGCGTAGTGAAACTCCAGCAGCTACAAGAAAGCTGAAACCACACCAGAGCGACCTGCAGCAACATTTATGGAAGCATGTGATTCAAACTAGCAGCGGCCACCTACATGTTGACCTACAGTGCTCACCAAATTTAATAGACCTCCTGCTCTGTTTGTTTCAAAGATCATCCAGCAGCACAAAGTGCTTTAATTATGCCTCTTTCTTTCTCAGCAGTGAGAAACATTTCATGTTTTCAGTTTTTCTACCCAAATTTGAGCCAGAACACTGGAATTTATAAATTAATCTAGAATAATTTGAACCACTAACACACATTTTTCTGTTCAGGAATGACAGTAAATAACTGTAATTTAGCATCTCAATCAAAAAAATAATAATTTTTTTTCTGTAAATTAGAAAATTCATGGATAACAACAATACTTATATTTTAGCATTATATTTATCATTTTGATTAAAGAGTTTGCACATACTGGTGGATTAACCATTACAGAAACATTGGTAATCAGCAATACTGTTACTTTAGTGCAGTGGTGGCAAACACCTTACACTGGGTGGTGGTCTAATAAATTTGTTAAACACTGTATATCATACAGAATAGCTTCCCATCTGAAAGACATGAACTGCAGCCGCTGACTGTAATTAACATGATTTGATGTGATTAAGCAAACTCTTAAATCACATATTAAATTATAAATGAATGGCAGAGAATTAAGGTACAGCTTATAGTTATCTATATCGGTTTCTGTTGCCCTAGCTCTTGCACAGCAAGTTTAAAAAAATATATATAAACAGCCATTAAGACCCATATCTTACTACAGTATTTTGCACACTGTTGCAGTGAAAAATATTCCCACAGACTGGCGGACTAGCAGCTCAGATAAATGAAAAAGCAATCTTATAAGACTATGGACTGATGACGGTGGTGATATTTAAGCGAGGAGGAAGTCAACCAGCTGAAGTAATGGACCTGCATCAGTGTTCATCAATCTGAAGCGCTCTGCTTCCAGCCGCTCTATGTTCACTACGGACGAGGCAAACATCAAACAGCCGCAGTGTGAGAGGGAGAGATTACGATGCTCGAGCTGGCCTGGCTGTCGAACTGGAGATAAGAGGCCTTAAGGAGCTCTGCTCTGATCGGGTTACTTCACTTATCACTGGCAGACAGTTTACTAGGAGCTAGTTTCCTACAGCTAATAGTCTCAGAGAGTGTACGAGGGTCCAACGTCTCCAACTAATGGGCAACAACTGCTTGCTGTTTGGTCACCTATTTGTCTCAATGCAAAATGTCAAGCACATGTGCGCTGTAGATTAGATAGCAGTCTGCAGCTCTGTTGCCTTCCACACAAGGTCAAAGCACAGTCTGTGTTGTGGACTGAGGAACAGCAGACATCCTGTGAACAGCATGGCACGAACACAACCAGGATTTCACATATGCCTCTCTGAGGTTACACATGTATCTACTGGTTCATCCCTTCTCTCATGTCAGAAAAATAAGTCACGTGTCCATGAAAATGACTTTTTTTTATGGTTCATCAAGTAATTTCAACCTCCATGTCCAATTCTATTGGTTGCTTCACAAACCAGTAGGTACAGGAGTAATGGTGGCGAAGGCAGGCGGGGAATTGCAGGCTAATGGTTCAGGTATATGTGTACATATATATGAGAGACAGCGAATGTACAGTATCACAAATGAAGTCCAATATCCAGCAAAACATTACACTGTGTCCATTTAAATGGGCTGCAGAATACATATTATTTGACGCTGGTTCATTGCTGTCTTTTTTTTCAGTGATTTATATGCCACTCAGACCAGTGTGAAATGTTTCATGGTTTCCCTTCTCTGCCTAAATAGCCCATTTAAAGGAAGAGATGTTGACTATTCCTAAGGGATGATGAGAATAGATGGTATACGGTAAATACTTACCAGCTCACACGTCTGACCACAATAGTTTTGCCAGGAAGCTAAATACACTGATTAATGAGAAAAACTGCAGTAACCATGGTTTGGGCAACAATGAAATGATTGGAGATGGGGTTTTATTTTCATTGTTGTTTTGTTTTTTTTGCCTGTAATTACTGTCTATTGGCACTTTTCCATGACACAGTAATGGCACGGCATGGTACGGTACGGCATGGCTCAGTTTTGGTGCTTTTCCATTACAACTGATTACCTCTTAGTATCTCCTTGGTGTGGGTGGGGTCATCATACGGCAGCGCAAAACTGCATTTACATACGACAGAAAACCGGGAAGAAGAAGAACAACATACTACTATCACAAACAATGGAGGGCACCGAAGCGATCATGTAAGCAATGAAAAGCGATCCCAGTTTCTCGTGTAACAATAGCGAAACAGTTGCCGTTTTTAAAAATGGCAGGGTTGACTTGTGTTTGGCTTTTACAGTCTAGTCGGCTATTGGAAGGCAGTCGGCTGACGTCACATTTTAGTATTGCTTCGGATCGTTTGGAACCAGGGCTGAGGAGGTACAAAAAAAACACCTACTACCAGGTACCATAGCCTGGTCTTACCAAACCCTCGCAAATATCATACAGAGATTGCTAACATTTGGTTGTTACGTATGTAATTTGCTACTAGCCACTCCTTAGCCACTAACAGAGCTAACTGAAAAATAAGACTTTTCCCGATCCCTGTGGGGAGTAAAGCCACAATATCTTTGCCAGCAATAAAACTGCTTAAACATTCCTCTTGCTCCGACTTCAATCGCTGAATATTTGAGAGCCTAGCCAAAATTGGATTGAATGGCTTCCTTCAACAACAAACTACAACCAGCTAGACTGCAACACAAATGCTACGCATTCAGCGTCATTGAGTACACCCTCCTCTTCTCGTCCCCCCACCATTCACTGATTGGCCAGTATGAGAAAACAAGTCCAAAGGGATCAAACCCAGACATAATCCGCAGGGAAATGATAAATGAGCGGAAGATTACGCGGGGCTACAGCCAGGCTACAGGTACCAGGTACTAGTGGAAAAGCACCAACCATGTAGAGCCATGCCGTACTGTACCGTACCGTACCGTGCCTGTGGAAAAGCGCTATATGTGTCTCCACTACTTCATACAACATGCTCTGATCTAATGCATATTTAATTAGTATATTTCTATATGAAACTAACTGGAAACAGATCAAATTCATGACATGAATCACGACTCATCATCATGACTTTTCAGTCTTGTGTATTACTATGACAAATAAGTTGAGACAGTCTCAAATTATGAGACAGAATTAACTATTTATCGTAACCCAGGAGGTTAAATCAAAGAAACTCTAAGCCCACCTGTATTAGCTCACATCCCGTCTGCTGCTTGGCTTTCCAGCAAACACTCAATCCAATTTGTATCAATGCGCCTCCTAAGTTTGAGTCCGAGGTCTTTACGTAACACAGAGCACAGCTAGGACACAAGCCTAAAAATATGTCCTCTCCGTCAACCTCGGGGCAAGTCTTGAAACTAAATGGGCATGTCAAGTGACGTTTCTTGCTTTGATCAACGCTAATAAGGCACGGGTGTGGAGTGCCCTGAAAGGCACCTTAAATCCTTAAATAAAACGTATCATTATTATTACTATTATTACTATTATTACAAGAGCAATTTAGCCTATTTGCCAAAACAAAGGGCACATCTCAACATTGATTAAAATGACCTGGACCAATCTGTGATCTATTTTATTTCATTGTTTTGTTGCCTACAGTAGTACATACAAACAATATGTGCATGACACCATATAACGAACACAGTACTACCACTGCAACATGCATACAGATGTAACCTGACTGATGTCGCACTAAGCAGATTGGAGCCATTAATAGCACAATGTGTGGAGCTGGAATTGACCGGAATTACTTAAAGCTTCTTACTGCAAGTCACAAACCTCTGAGTCCTACAATGACTAAGGCAGACTGGCGTCTCATGATTCAGACTACCCTGGGCTAGTTTGCACTATTCTGTGTACAAAGCAATTCCCTTGTAGCAACACAAAATGCATGAAAGCTGCATGACTTTCCTATTAGTTTTGCTAAGCCTATTATCAGAACATTCATCTGCACATCGATTCACTCAATCACTCTGCAAAAATAACTTTTAAGGCTTCAAAACATGCATGGACACGCTGGTCATGACACGTATGAGCAACAGACGTACAAAAATAAATTCAGGGCATTCTTGTTGAGAAGCAGACTAGTTTAAATTACACTGTACACATAAAAACAACTGACAGTTAACATTAATGTGTGTACATTTCTACAGTGTATCACACTGGAGAGATCATCTGTACAGAGAAATGACAAGAGATGTTTTGCTTACAACAATGATCTTTAAAGGAACACACCCTTCTTTCTCATTTTCACTTTATGTCCACGTAATATAAGGCTACAGCCAGCAGCCAGTTAGCTTAGCTTAGCATAAAGACTGGAAATGGAGGGAAACATATAGCCTGTCTCTGTCCAAAGGCAAACTGTGGGTATATGATTTATTTCATGCTGTGCTGTCCTCCCATGTTTGTTTTCCCCATAGAATTATATCCTAAAAGGACTTCTGGAAACCAGAGGATACCTTTTCCCCACCCGAATAGCCTTTATTTAAAATCATTAGATTGTAAAGGCTGTAAAATGCACTAACAGTCAAATCCAGCGGTGTTTTCATGCTGCCTTTCATGCAGAACATAGTTGGACGACCCGGGTGCTTTTATCACTAGGAAGTCGAGCCATTTCTGCTTCATGCGTCACCGAGCAAATTTCATCGGGATGAAGGGAAGCCCTCCTTCATCCAGTTCTCTTTCTATATCCATAATTTTACAAGGGCACTGTCACTGCATCCTACACTGCTCAAGACCACTGTGACTGGTTCAAAGAAATACAAATATGCCAGAGAGTTTGCCCTGTGTACCAGAATGATAATGGATGCAGACCTCCTAACACAGTGCAGTGGAGCTGCAGAGAGATGGCTGTGCAAGACTAGTCCAAAGGTAACAAGACTGACTGCCTCTGACACTATCTTTATGCTTAGAGAAGCTCACAACTGCTGGCCCCAGCTACATATTGAATGGACAGATGTGTTAGTGATATGTGCTATTCATTCAGACCACTTGCATGTTTACGTCAAATTTTTGCACAAATTCCTTGCAGACACAAATTGGAAAAAAATAACATGCTGAAATATGAGACCCTGAATAAGCCAAAGGTTTAGCGCAATTTAAAAAAAAATAAGGCAAAACACAAAACAACAAGCTCTCCAACATTAGAGCCAGACTCACAGATAAAACCAATGGACATGAGCGGCTGCAGCAGGAAGGTCTAATATCTAAAGTAAGGACAAAAGCCAAGCTGAAACCTAAAGCCGTGTACTTCAGAAATGTTAGGTGCTTTCAGATTGTTAGATACTGCATTTTGAAAAGGTTAGTTAAGAATTAGAAAGGTCATGCTCTCTCTGAGGCATTGGAGATGTAGTTCCAATATGGAAAAAAAATACCGGTATGGAGGCTAAAGTCTTCTGTCTCCCAGGCCCAGATTTACTGGAAGCTCCAGGGTTTGGCGAGTGTCTGGACCCAGAGTGCTGTGTCTAAGTGAAACACAATCATTTCTTTATACTGCTGACACAATGGCTCCTCTGAAATTAAATCATTAGCACAGTGCAGATTTGATCAAGAATTTGGCGAAAGCCAAACACTTTCCACTGCAACTTGTTGAAGAAATGTCAATGTATGATTATTTACTGTCCATTTTAGAATTTAAATAAATGAGGATAAGGCTTGCTGCAAAGTGCATCCTCACTTGAACAAAATTTCAATTAAGCACCAACTTGAGGCTGCAGGAAAATATTTTACTAAAATATCACCTAAAACCAAGTTTAACAGTATGTATAGCACATAAATGTACTTTTATGAAACATTTCAGCTCGAGTTATGAAAGCAAATATGAGAATGAAGCATGCAAAAGCATGATATCCAGCACAAAAGCTTGTGTACCTACCAGCTCCAGAAAGGTATTCTCCAGTGATTTATACTCAGGGGAACTCTTGTTGAACAGGCCATCAGAAAACATCATGTTAGTGACCCTCAAGCTAAAGAAAACCACCAACTCTTTGCCCTTATCCACTGCGGTCATCAGAGGGGTGCTGGCTTGTCTCATGGCCGGGGCGGCCGTGGATTCATACGGACGTTCATCTGACTCTGAGGGGAATCCACTGCTGCTGTCTTCTTCCAGATGTTTGGTCACTTCGGCCTCTATCCCGTTGTGACTTGACCCTACGTGGTCATCAGTGTTTGAGTTCTCAGGAGGCATGTCTGTTGAGACCGGGCTCGCTCCACTCTGCCCTCCGCTGGACTTATATCCTTCCTCAGGGAATTTGCCGCTCTCTGCAGGGGCTGGTAAAGACTCCACTTCTGGTTCAATGCCTGGAAAGACCTCATGAGTTGACCTGGTAGAGACTGGAACTGCTGCTTCTGTGATGGATAGCTCAGTCGTAGTGGGATCTGTAAACTCTGACAGGTCCTGGTTGACATCAACTGCTGATATCCCAGCAGCAGTGGGATCTGTAAACTCTGACAGGTCCTGGTTGACATCAACTACTGATATCCCAGCAGCAGTGGGATCTGTAGACTCTGACAGGTCCTGGTTGACGTCAACTACTGATATCCCAGCAACAGTGGGATCTGTAGAGTCTGACAGGTCCCGGTTGACGTCAACTGCTGATATCCCAGCAGCAGTGGGATCTGTAAACTCTGACAGGTCCTGGTTGACATCAACTACTGATATCCCAGCAGCAGTGGGATCTGTAGACTCTGACAGGTCCTGGTTGACGCCAACTATTGATATCCCAGCAGCAGTGGGATCTGTCGACTCTGACAGGTCCTGGTTGACGTCAACTACTGATATCCCAGCAGCAGTGGGATCTGTAGACTCTGACAGGTCCCGGTTGACGTAAACTACTGATATCCCAGCAACAGTGGGATCTGTAGAGTCTGACAGGTCCCAGTTGACGTCAACTACTGATATCCCAGAAGCAGTGGGATCTGTAGAGTCTGGCAGGTCCCGGTTGATATTAACTACTGATATCCCAGCAACAGTGGGATCTGTAGACTCTGACAGGTCCCGGTTGACATCAACTACTGATATCCCAACAACAGTGGGATCTGTTGAGTCTGGCAGGTCCCGGTTGACATCAACTACTGATATCCAAGCAGCAGTGGGATCTGTAGAGTCTGACAGGTCCTGGTTGACATCAACTACTGATATCCAAGCAGCAGTGGGATCTGTAGAGTCTGACAGGTCCTGGTTGATATCAACTACTGATATCCAAGCAGCAGTGGGATCTGTAGAGTCTGACAGGTCCTGGTTGACATCAACTACTGATATCCCAGAAGCAGTGGGATATGTCGAGTCTGACAGGTCCTGGTTGACATCAACTACTGATATCCCAGAAGCAGTGGGATCTGTAGACTCTGACAGGTCCCGGTTGACATCAACTACTGATATGCCAGCAACAGTGGGATCTGTAGAGTCTGACAGGTCCCGGTTGACGTCAACTACTGATATCCCAGAAGCAGTGGGATCTGTCGAGTCTGACAGGTCCCGGTTGACATCAACTACTGATATCCCAGAAGCAGTGGGATCTGTAGACTCTGACAGGTCCCGGTTGACATCAACTACTGATATGCCAGCAACAGTGGGATCTGTAGAGTCTGGCAGGTCCAGGTTGACATCAACTACTGATATCCAAGCAGCAGTGGGATCTGTAGAGTCTGACAGGTCCTGGTTGACATCAACTACTGATATCCAAGCAGCAGTGGGATCTGTAGAGTCTGACAGGTCCTGGTTGATATCAACTACTGATATCCAAGCAGCAGTGGGATCTGTAGAGTCTGACAGGTCCTGGTTGACATCAACTACTGATATCCCAGAAGCAGTGGGATCTGTCGAGTCTGACAGGTCCTGGTTGACATCAACTACTGATATCCCAGAAGCAGTGGGATATGTCGAGTCTGACAGGTCCTGGTTGACATCAACTACTGATATCCCAGAAGCAGTGGGATCTGTAGACTCTGACAGGTCCTGGTTGATATCAACTACTGATATGCCAGCAACAGTGGGATCTGTAGAGTCTGGCAGGTCCAGGTTGACATCAACTACTGATATCCAAGCAGCAGTGGGATCTGTAGAGTCTGACAGGTCCTGGTTGACATCAACTACTGATATCCCAGAAGCAGTGGGATCTGTAGAGCCTGGCAGGTCCAGGTTGATATCAACAGATCTATCAGTGAATACATCTTCTGGTTGAGGGTCTGGAGTTGCTAAAGGAAGGTCCTCATGCTGTTGTTCTGGAAATTCCTCCACAACGCCATCAGCTGGCTCAGGTCCTTGTAAAATAAAACACATTAGATCACATCAGTTTTTTGTATGAGAGAAATACACAGGCACACTTATTATACACAGGTATTATTGCAAACCAAAAAGCTTTGAGGAGTTAAATTCTAGATCAACATTTGAGTACAGAGCAGCTTTTTTGATAAACACACAGTTGCAGATAAACAGGCTTCCCTATAATCACCACTCATTAATATCCTCTAAGGTAAGACAGATGAAGTGAAGATAACGGTGCTGGTTACAAAGAGACTCAGTGGAGAACAGCATTATATTATGAGTAGAATCAGATTCCACTGGTGGAGGCATGCTCTAGAATATATGTATATTTTTTAGGGTGGTGACCTAAAATACAACCACTGATATTCAAAGCTTCATTTGAAAAGCACAACAGACACTTTCAATGTAAAAGACAGCTCCATGTCCTTTGATGTTTGACTACAAGTTCAGGAGTTTTTACACTTTTTCCAGAAACCAGATATGAACATTCATGTTTGTGAGTATAAAGTTTGAGGGTTATTAGTTTAACGAAGTATAAAGCAGAGGGGGAACATATAACCTGTCATCACATTGGGGTTGCCAGGCAACCAGCATCTCTGCTACTTACGCATTCACTCCAAACTCAGCTTGATAAACCTGACAGCTTTGGTATCTTTGGAAACACAGCTAGAGAGTAAGATGAAGTTCTGCAGGTCTGCACAAAGTTCAGCTGCACAGCGTGAGTTTGTAATGACTCCACCACCAGCTGGCCGCTGCTTGTTAATGGGTTTTATTGTGACGTAGCTCCTCAGCGGGAAGCATCTCCATGTGCAAAACCAAACCATGCAGTCTAATTGTACTTTCCATTTCCTATGAGAAGGTGGGTGTTCGTTCTGTGTACATACTGTATGTGCTTATAGTAAAATAGAGGTCATTCAAGTCCTGATATTCACCATCAAGTGACTTTAACGTGTCACCAGACACTCCCAATAGTGTAAAATTCAGTTGAACAGACATTACCCTCAGAGAAGAACTATGGTGTTACATAACATGCAAATGTACAGAAAAAAAAAAAACTTTTTCACCACCCAGTAAGCATGGATCAATACTAAACTAATCAAATAAAGAGATGCTAATGCTACTTTTAGATTCATTTAATTCTTACTTGTTTTTCATACACTTCCAAAAAACTACTTTCTGTCTCTTTCCTATTTTACTTTAAGATATTGAATTTAAGATATTTTACTATATCATACAACTATTCTATATACTACACTATACTATGTTTTCATTATAATCACTATATTATTATATTACAGTGTACTACATAGTTTCTTTTTAAACACTGATCAGCTGTTCCTGTATCTTGTGTCTCTTCTAGACCATAAAAGGATCCTCCCACTGCTTTCCCACCATCAGCAGAATCAAGACTCGAAAGTAAAGTGTGGGTTGAGTTCGATCCTGAGGTTCATCCTGTTTGCTGTCAATAGCTCTAAATGGAGTCCAAACCTCAATCTAATGGTTTGCTGTGCAATACAGCTTTGAATTCTTAATTCTCCTCATTGAACTTCAGCATCCTGTTCTATGAAGCAGACTTACCGTCTGTCGCCTCTTCTTTGGGCTCGGCCTCACCTCCGTCACCATGCTCAGTTGGTAGTTTCCCTCCCTCCTCTGGCTCGGCTTCCTCTTGCTGCTCTGTGGTGGTTTCCAGTGTTATAATGTCGCTGGGCTCCTCGGCAGAATCTTCTGTGGATTCCTCCTCTACTGCTGACGATACAGGAGTCTCATCACTGACGGCAGATGTGCTTTCTGGGAGGATGTTTGGGATGAAAGGCACAAAGGTGTGTGTTTCTGGTTTGACTGTAGAAGCTTCCAAAGAGTTTTCTATCACTGCCACAGTGGGGAAGAAGCTCTGGGTAGGAGTACCGTCCGCTGTCTGAGACTGCGTGGTGTCGTCTCCAGACACAACGCCTTCATCAGGGTTCATGCTGAGCTCCGCAACTGGATACACTGTGGTTACTGAAAAGAGTTTAAACATTTATACTATGCTATTTGTAGCACTTACCTATTATTTTATTCAGTTAAATGTTATATTGTGCCTACCAGCCTCAAAGCTGAGCATCTCTATGTCCAGTGGTTTTAAGGCCTTGGCGATGATGTGCTTCAGTTTAGGAGCATTCACATCTTCATTCATCTCAAGCTCTTCAAGACCTTCAGGGTCATTGTTGAGTTCTGTTTCTCCATTAAAGACCACAGCGTAATGCACAGAAACATCCTCTGAGCTGATCAACACAACAAATCATGTCAGGAACCCTCATTACAGACTGACCCCATCACTCCGCTAATGGATGTCTGCTAAGGCAGAAATTTCTGAGTCATATCCCAAAAGAGGTTATTTTTGGGGATGTGAACAGTTTCTCTTGAGACTTGAGTGCTTAAGTAGAAGTTGAGTGCTTAAGTAAAAGCTATAAGAAATTTATGGTTTGAGTCTCTTGTCTAAATTAACTGTGTTGTTTTGTCAAAATCAATCATAATTACAAAGCACAATCACAGAGCCAAGGCTTTAAGAAAAAACTTCAACGAAACGAAACCCACCGAAATCCCAGAAGACGAATCTCTTTGAATCCTGGAATTTTTTCGAACACACGAAGCATCTAAGAAAAACAAGTGTGTGAACATAACATGAGCATTTATTTCATTCTTTGTCATCCAGTAAATAAAACAACATGGTACTACAGATTGTAATGCAGTTTGCTGCAGTTTGCCTAAGCAAAAATGACTCCCTGGTATGTTCATGCTTTTCTTTGTCATACATGTGTAAATATCTTTCAATTCTGGATGATTTGGTTGGAAAAAAAAACAAAGAATTTAGAGGTGTTTTTCAATATTTTCAAAAAATTTAGAGAAATAAACCCAAAGAAATTATTAATTGGTAAACAACTGATGTAAATAATAATAAGTTATTTAATAAGTAATAAGTTCTTCGCTGCACACATGCTACTGTAAAACCTCAATATTGCAAGTAACGCATCACTTAACACCTCAGTTTGACATGGTCTTTTAATTCTAGCAAAGACACATGCAGATACATGATGTTCATTAACTCAGTAGCCTGAGGATCATTACAAACTTATTGTTAAATTGAGCAGTCATGTTTGCAGACAATGAACCTGATTAGTAGTAGAGCACACTGTTCAGTTCTTCAAGAAAGGAAATGAGACACTAATGGCTTCACGCCAGTAGAAGTCATTGTTCACAATTGTGTTTAGAGCTTCAGTCAATGCCTTCTTAGCCAGAGATAATCTATATGATTAGATCTAACTATTTCAGGCTTGTGGTCATTTAGAAGTCTTACAGAAAGTCCCTTGGTTGTGAACCTTAAAGCTCTTAAATCAATCAGGGTGAGATTTACACTTAACAGAACAATGTTGTAGAAGCTGGCATTCAATTGATAGAATTGTAAGACAGTTCAATGCTGTGGTGAAGGAAAGGAGGATTTCGAGTAATGTGGGATTTTTTTTTCAGCAGCACATACATTCATCCCCAGTAAGATGTTAAAAAGCTTTTAAAACAGCTCTGCTATCAAGAAGCTTCCTGTGTTTGTAGAAGGGCAACGAAGCAGACAGCTAACATTTGCTGTGGGTCTGTAAACTCACACTTGGCTCTCACCTTGTCTGTGAGCTCTCGTGCAATGTCATCGTATTTCGCTCCTGGGTCACTGAGCAGCCTGTCATACACCGGGTCCACGATGGTGACTCTGAACTCCACAATGTACTCCTCATAGTTCTCTTTGATCATGTTGGGGTCTTCTTGGATCTGACAAAATGTGTTGTTGTGAGACTGGTGCCATTTTTAAACTAACTGCAAATCTTAAATCATGAGTCCTGAACATTGTGGCTCAACTCACCACGGCAGCATCAGTTGGTAGCAGAATCACTGGCGGTGTCCAGGTGCCTGAGACAAAACAGCAACAGCACTTGTTCATTTATGATGTTGTTCATAAAGTCACTGAATTGCTCTCATTGATCAGTATTGGTGTGTTAGTATTCAACTCACAGTCTCTTCCTGACTCTGTGGTTTCAGCGATAACTCTGGACACAAAACAGTATTTTTGTTACAAATTTAGTTAAATGACAATAAACATTTGCTGTACTGAAATAAAGAGTTTGTGACCAATTGTTGCACATGAAGCCATTCTTTTTTGCCTAATATCCCCAATATTTATTTTTCTGGTGGGGGTGGCAAAAATTTGTGGGTCTGAACAATTTTAAGCAGAAGCGTTATAATAATAATAGTCCCTGTGATGCTTTCAATGTCTCAGGAAATAAAAACAAAACACCATTAAATATATACCAATTATTTACCACATTGCACTGTTAAAAACAGACGAGACATTTTCCTATGAGCATATTTTGGATTGATGTTAATTCAACACAAAAATGAAGAAGGAAGTTTGCACGTACCCTTCACTTTCAGCATGCTCCGCTACTCTCTGGAAATGACACAGGATATTTACTGAAACGGATTAATACTGATCACTGACCACCTTGCAATGTGAACATATTGCCATGAAAAGTGGCCTTGATGGAGCCGGCTGGACTCACTCTGGCAACCATGTCCAGATGCTCCTGAGAGCTGCTGAAGTTCTGGGCCAGGTCATCCATGCAGAGGTTTTCATGCTGGCAGGTGTAAAGCCAGGCTGTGTACTCCTCTGAGTTTGGGACTCTGTCCAGGAAGATCCGAAACGCCTCCCAAATCGCTTCCTGGCAAACTGAAGAGATTCAACATCATTTTGTGGATGTTTTCTCTCTTTTCTCTCAGAAAATATGAGAGGAAAATATATCAAACTCTTAAATAAGAACATGGTGTTACATATATTTGCAACAAGGGTAGACAGAATGGAAATTACAGCATGGAAAAATCAAATAACTAAGGATCAAGAGGTTTGCTGGTATTGATCTTGGCATCTCTCTATGAGGGAAGATTGCTTTGATTTAGAGATTTATCTTTCAGATTATCGTTCCCCTCGGAAACATTTCAGCGCAGCTTCACATAAGAATACAGAGCACTGCAATAAATGCTACAATAAATCACAAAATATATTTAGCAGGATATAATTGGGGCGGGACAAAAGGTAGCAATGCCTGTTTCAGTAAATGTCAAATTGTACATTTAAGTCTCTGCATGTCCGTGGCATTTTCGTGAATATTAAAATCACGAGCACAAAGCGACCCTGAAGCTGCAATATGTTTTATCTGTCTCTGCGGGGGAAACACGCTCCACAATGCCCAACATCCTGATGCCTGTGGGAAATTTATTCTTTGACAAACTCATTTCTGAAGCGAAGCGATTACCTCCAATACACTAAATTAATCTGCTTCATTTTAAAATCATCCGCCACAGCAGCTGCTGTGAAATAATGTATTACTTTGCTATTGTAAAAGCCAAGATGGCAATCTTTGCCTCTTAAATCATCCACAAGTCATCTCTCTTAGACAAAGTGCATTTGCATATAACTTCATTACATCGAGTGCTTCAGTTTGTGCATTCCTAAAACAGCTTCATGAGTCATTCAGCGACATCATGTAAATGTCACCAGACTCTAAACAAGACAAAAAAAACATCTGTATAAAGCTCCATGTATGTGTATGCACATCAATTGATAGCTTCAGATCAACTGCACAAAACATCAAAGCAGACATTTATTTGCCCAGCTGTTTGACTGAAAGCTTTACTGACATTTGACATTGAAAGGCTTACTCATTCCACTCTCAAATTTCTTAATGATGCACTTTAAGAAAGTTCATTTAGACTTTAATGTGAGTTCAAACAGTAACACTTTACCTCTGAGCTTGTAATAGGCCCGATGGCTACTGATGACTGCTTTCATCGTCTCCTGGGGACACACTTTGACCCCCGTGGTGAGGAGTGTCGACCTCTTCGTCCGGTGACCCTCCTGCTTTGCTCTGACATTTGTGGTGTGTCTGATCGGTCTGGAGGCTTCCAGAAAGTGTCTGTACTTCACATCCCTGAGTCCAGAAAAACCATGGTGATGTACGTCTGCAAGAGGAAGTCAAGAGGAACTTTAGGAATGAAAAGTGTTCATCATTTCAAGTTTGACTGAACAAAACATGTGAGCACATGTGATTGTTATAATTAACAGCCAAAGCTCCTTGTAGTGATGACTTTGTAGGTAGTGACAATGTGCTATGCTTAAATTAAGATGTTTCCATAAGTTTCCATAGGAACTGTGATATTGACAGCTTCCCAATCCAATTGCAATGCACACATAAATCTTGTTTAGATGCTTTTTGATGAAGAAGTAGAGACAGGATGTAGCCGTAGTCGCTGTGACATCACCCATCGGTTTGTGGACAACCAAACACTAAACAAAACATTTATAATGCAACCAAAATGTCACAATTAACTTTTAGGAAAAATAAAATACTCTGAAGGGGTTTAAGTTGTAAGATGAAAACCTGACGATGTTGTGGTAGTAACCTGTCAACCACAGGGTGATGATGTTTTTTAATGTCTGGTGCTTGTCCTGTAGATTTACGTGCAATGCTAAATCCTTTTAAATATCCACCTCTGTTAGTCACTGTAGTGTGTCCACGAGCCACCATTCAGGCAGTTAGTTCAGATTACCACTGAAGAAAATTCAATTTGACTGACACTTAATCCAACAAGTTGGCTGATGACATTTGCCCGGCCCTCTTACTGTAAATTAACTACTTGCTGCTTGTACATAGCAGCATCTAGTTTAACGGTAAAAGTGTATTATACTCAGAGTGTCTATGGGACAATTTAGCAGAATCCAATCCTCTGTATGTGTGATGATGTATTCCTTTAAGCTGCAATGAATTGCTGGAGCTTTTTGAATTCACTGTAGTGTAAAAATGTGGCCTTAAGCCTTGAGGAGCTGGTTTATGACTGGAAGGTTGTCATTTTGAATGCCTGGAAAGTGCACAGATGTGTAGCGAAAGCGAATGAGTAACACTCTCTCCCCCCTAAGGAGCAGTTGCTCAGATGCCTCTGGGCGACACGACCCAGGTTGGATCACTAAAGCTGCTCAATGGCCAACAGTGTAAGGATGAAGTTGTGCTGGGCTGCACCCAGGTGTGGATGTGCACAAAGGCACACATGAGGGTTACAATGAGATTAAAATGAGGTACAGGTGATATTAATAGTTAACAAAACCATCTCGCCACACGACAGCGATGGAACAAAAACAGCCAAAGATATTTCAAAAACTTTATATAACCGAGAGGCAACACGCATTGTGAGGAAAACTGCTCTAATTCTCTGATCACCTGAGTACAGAAAACAAGCTCAGCCACCCTGATGAGGTATTAAAGCAAGGTAAATCCACACCACAACCAGTGTGCCAGTCAACACCCCTTTACACAGTAATGCCATTGAATAACAACGGGCTAGAAGAAAGGGACTCATTGTGATGCCAAGTGGCAAACCTCAGAGGACTTCCTAAGACAATAAGCCAGGATTTATGAGCCCCAAAAGACAGACTGAAGGTCATCAGACAGAAATAATACACTGTACCTCCTCTGGATTGGAAAACAGAAAAAAGTGACAAAAATAAAAGGAGCAAGTGAGTGGAAATAATACAATAACTCAAGATCAACCAGAGGGAAATCTTGTGTATTAATAGGGCATCTCCTTGACAGTCATTACGTCACACTAAACATAGTCATGTCTGCCTTGCTGAAGACTGGACCACAAGCAGGAGAAGAACAATACAGGAGGAATCCAGAGAGTGTCAAGAGAGAGCTTGCTGCAAGATCCAGCTGTGTGTTTGTATTTTCCATGAGTGGACTCAAAAGCTAATGCAATGCAACACATGCACCCTGCTGCTAATAAATATTGCACAAGATATCAATAGTGTTTTTGAAGTAAAATATGAACATAAATACAACATTCAAGATGTAATAATAATAGAAGATACAAGATATTATGAATATGTCAGAATTTTAATGATTACTGCAGTTCAGTAGAGATTTATATTAGTTGTATATGTTTAGTTAAACATCTGACATTATATCCATTGCACTATGTTATGTTAATATAACTCAATGCTAAAAACATTGTTGGACCTTTCACACACATTGTATTGCCGGAATGCCACTTGAATATGTGTTAGCTAACAAACAATCTTTGAAGTTTAAGAGACTGACAAAGTGTGTTTTCAACCCTACAGCATTATAGGTCACAGTTTGTAGAGGTTGTTGCATTGTATTATTATTATATATGTACATAGGTATGTATTGTTGACATTGTGTCCACCTCCTATATGCTGCCCGGAGTAAGAGTATGCATTCCTGCTATTCTGCTAGTCCTTATTCAGGAATTAGAATGAAACTTAAGAAAGGTTCAAAAATAAAGCAGTCATTGATATTTTGTGTGAAAAATGTTAATCACTGTATTACAATCACTGTATATAATAACCTCAACAATGAACAATATTGTTTTCATCAAATCCAAACTTGGCCTGACACCAAGAACATGCAAACAATGCTGGGCATCAGCCTGTGTCTTTGTGGGCAAATAACCCCCAGTGCAGTGTCTGTAAGGCAGACCCATTCACATGAAAAACCCTCCGTTTCCAAACATTCCAGCGAGTCAGAGGGTGGCCTGTAATTTTGCCAAATCATGTGTGCTTCCATTAACAGTCACACTAGCGAGACAACATTAAAACGGGTTTTTGGAAATCACTATAGGCGTGATGCCTGACTTGCACATGCAGAGACACGAGGGCCTGAGCAAAAAAAAGGAGTGTTTGAGCGGGTTTTAATGCCCGGTGCAGCCGCAAAAAGGCCTCACAGCAAAATTACAAGCCAGAAAAGATTAGCGTCCTGCGACACTGGGAACAGAATGGCTTTTGTTTCCTTCAGGATAATGAGCTCACCCGGGCACATCACACTGAACAAGACAACCAGTGCGGATGCAGACGCAAATGCTATCCCTGGTGAAATGATGCTATCTTCCTCAGTGAGCATCTATTATATGTGTGTGCCTGTTTAATTCACACTGAATATTCATGTCCTTAATAGTGGCTCACTGGCTGCTTGACATTTTTTCAAAAAATCAAGACCTGTCTGGGGTTGAGTGAACATTTTGTAATTCTGAGAGAGACATGTTTAAATATCAGACTTACACACAGCTATAATTGCCCTTGAAGTGGATCACCACCTCTATAAATATCCTGTCATGCAGCAGAACCTCAGTGCAAGGTAGGAAAGAGGAAGGTATTTACAGTAATAAAAACAACATAAACATAAAGTAATGCAGACAGTGACCTTAATAATGTCCCAGGTTTCCAAATCCAGCCTGACTTGAGGCTTACTGCTTTGACAGAATTACATGTTGCACTTGCTCAAAGTGCAGCTTTAAAGACTTAAGATTGTTGAAAACACGCAGCGACTGACTGGAACCTTCTGTGTGAAGACAAATAGCAGGTCTTTCTCCATCTCAAAGGCGATAAGTGGAAGAGTGGACAGAAATACCTGCATGCCTTTCTACAGGATTCTTACCTTTAATTTCACTTGCTTGGAGGGTAAACAGACACAAAATGAAGAGTAGTCCCGACTTCAAAAGCATGATGGGCTAATTTATGTGGTTTTCATACCCAGAGTTGTCATTTGCAAAGAGACTGTTGCAAGCAACAATAAAATCCTGGATCTCTTTAGCTTGAGCCCATTAGCAGAGTGTGCAACGATCCCCGCATCTGTGCTAACACGTTCTTCAGCTTGTTAGCACGAACCAAAGGAGGAATTTCCAGTCCACTCCTGTCTGTGCCCTGGCTCAGTTCTTTAGCAGCACTTAGTTCCTGGATGCTGGTGGATCCCTGTAGATCACTGAGGTGGCTGCATGGGTGGATGAGCACAGGGAGGTGAGGTGGAGGAAGGAGAAACTGGATGGAAATTTTGGCTCAGGAGTGTCCTTCTATGCTGTCAGTGTGACAACAGTGACGAGGTTAAAAAAGCAGGCTCTGTTTTGAGTCTAATCCCTTTACCTTCTTCTTGCTGCTTGTAATCCCCACGGGGCCACGTGGCCGCCTGGCCTCATCCTGTTAGCCACCTTCTGGACCCTCATCTGTCAGCTGAGCAAATGTGAGGACCTGCCAACCAGCCTAAACCAGATAGCTGCTCCGCACAATCGCCTCAAGTTGATCACTGACACCCAGACTGTCTGTGTGTCGTTATCCTCCTCTGCATGCCACTGTCCCACCGCCTGGCTCGTCCTCTTTTCCCTCTCTGTATAGATTCCTTCCTCCTGGGTGCCCACAGCAAATCCCTGCCTCTCAGGCCAGCAATTTTGGGTGCCAAGTGAGGTCAGGATTGTAGTTTTATTCTGTACTGTTCACCCAGCTATCAGTCAATGTGCCTCATTCCTACTCTAGCAATACAGCCAAGTTCAGGCCTCTCTTCTCACTGTGTCAACGTCTAACCCTGCCTCCTCTTTTCTCCTTTTTTGTGGGAGATGCACCTGTTTGATGGTCCTTCTCCTCCGTTATTTGCCCTTATTCCATATTTGTCCCATCCATAAATGCAAGGTCAGGACAGTCCTCTACTCTCTCTGCAGTGGGTGCTGAGGGTGAAGGCTGTGCTGAAAGTACAGACAGTAGAGGCATGTGTGGCCTCTCCTGTTATGGTGTATCAGGGTGGGAAGTCTCCATGTTGTTAGTCTCCACCCTCGCCTCCTCCTGTGAAGAGGATTAGCTGCCCCTTGTTGGATGTTAACAATTTGCTGCAGTAAATAAGCCTCTTCAAGAGCAACATAATCCATCCAGGCCGTTTCTGACATGTTAATCTGAACATTTAACTAATGTGGATCCACGAAGAGTGACGCATTTTGAAGTGGTGGAGGCAAGAATCATGTACAGGCCGACCTTTTAGGGAAACTTATTTATTATAGTATATAAATATTACAGTTAATTTATTCTTGTAAAAAAGAAGCTCAGTTCCCTGCAATTTAGAAAATCAAACAAGCCAACATATGTACTGAACTCAAGATGCTCAATATTTATTTGTAGATGACCAAACTGACACTCCTCACTTAACTATATAGTTTAAATATGTTTTCTTGCACACCTTGTATATGTTGTGTAATCAAACCTGGTCATGCCAGCATGTGACCCTGACCCAAATCCTTCAGCATTAGGGTCACGGTCACAAATCAGTTCCCGGTCAAGCTTAAGTCAGGGATTTGTGGTTCAGGGTGAGGATTAAGTAAACATTTGAGATTCAGCCCAAAGGGTTATTACCAAGTCAAAAAAAGCTGACACTAATGCAACATTGTTGAATTTTAGCATCATTTATAGATGAAAGCACTAATCTTGTAACTGAGTCTTGTAGATTAATAATGTATTCTTTGATTCACTGCATATTCATGAGTCACTTTGATATTTTTTCCCAAGATAAACAAATCTTTGTCAGTCTTAACCAGGATTTTACTCCGACAAGCTTGACCTTCTCCCACTGGCTGATGACTTCAATCATTGTCCAATTAGAGAGGTCAGTTTAAATTATGCAACAGAGGGTGAGTGGTACTTGCCATCTGTCAGAAGAGGTTATTTCATTAGGGATGGAGCCTAGGTGTCTCTGGCTGGCACAGTCCGCCACAGAAAAGACACTTCTGCTGCTACATCCATGAGTTTATCTACTTAGTTTTCATAACATATACTGCATGTGTGCAGTGGCGTCAACATACTGGTGAAACACATCCTCATCCCAACTTTTCCCCTTAACATTTTAAAAATGTACTTTACTGGATATATACCTGAAATAATTTTAAAATAAAAACCTCCAGTGAGTTCCCAGCTTCCCCTTGAAGAGCTGAGAAAGGTGAGTGCCTCAGAGCTACAGTCAAACATTAGTCATGAACATTAGAGTTATGATTATGGTGAATTTCCCCCAGTGGGGGATAAATAAAAAAAAGTATTCTATTCTATAGCATTGTTCTTTTGGAAAATCCACTATAGTTGATTGTCGGTGAGATCTACTCTACTAGACCTGCAGTGGTGAAACTGTCGATGTGAAGTGTGAATTATGCCAACATCAACTCTGTGATCTTGTACTGGAGTTCAAACGTGAGCATGTTCTTAAGTCGTCCATAATCTGTGCCAAAGATACTGTGTGGCCATGTGAAAGGTCAGTTCATATATCACAGTGCTCCTCCAGAGTTTAAATTTTAAAATGAAATTCTTACACATGTGCAACTGATTCCAGCAGGTTTGTGTTCAGATTACAGACTACAGTACCTACTGACTGCTGCTTCACGAACAAAAGAAAAAAAATAAAACAGACCAGTAATATTTGTGCCTATACAATACTTTGAGGAACAGAAAGTGTTTTGACACTTTTTGTTCCATAAAAAAATCAAAAACATACTTACTGAGAGTTAATTGCGTAAATGTAATATGAAATAATTGACTATAGGGGGGTGACTATAGGAATCATGACAGGTGTGTTTCTTAAATCCTGGCTCATGCTAACAGAAAGGTGTAGGACTCTGCAGACAGTATGTCCTGTATTATCATAGGGTTTAAGTGTTCCCATTCATGACTTTGTGCACCAGTGTGTCCCCAAATACCAACAGAGGGCAGCACATTGAACTGTCCAGGCAAAAGGTAAAACTGTTTGAAGTCAGTGAGGAGGAAAAGTATGTTTAGGCTCTGCAGATACACAAATAACTCATTCAGAAATAAACCTCTTATTTCCCAAGCTACTTTTGACTGAAACTCATGACCCACTCTCTTTTCTAAACACTCGATAAAGGACATATTTTTGGAAAATGTGGGAATCAATTATTCCTGTTGAATGAATGAATTTCAGTGGAAGGATTATGTAAAGGGAATATCCGAAAGTGCTTGCTGAAAGGATGGAGTTGTCAGGAACCCGAAGCAATTTCCCCTTCAGTATTTCCCCTCTTGCTGATGGAAGTCTGGTGGTTAATGATGCACATATGAGTGTGTGTAGAATATGCAATGCACCAGGCCACCCTGTGTGCAATTAGTTTTCGTCTGTCTTAGAGTTGATAATGGAGAGTTGACAGAAAACGAGGGAATAAAGAGAGTGGGGAAATAGCATGTAAAGAAAGGCAGACAGCACAACTATGAATGAAATGCTGACATGAAGGTGATTGTGATGGATTACCATGTTTGCACCTATGAAGTCTAATAGCTGATTTTCATACCATGCATATATTAATCGAAACCAAATGCTCTCTGGAATGTGTAATACACACCTGTTTTTATTTGTAAAATGATCCACACTAATGTAATAGTAATAACATTAATATGTGCCTGATGAGATAACAAAGCACGAATCACAGGCCGAGCCATTTTCACAGATAAAACATACACTTAAAGGTGTATTATCTTTTGGTGACAAATTCTGATACCCAAGTGTCTGTGAACCATGCTCCCAGATAGCACCAGGGACGGGGGGACATGTCCCCTTCAGAGTCATGGTGACAGAGATCTGCGCCCCTCCACTTTCCCAGCATAAGGAGACACACATCACCAGTAAAACAGAGCATTAATGTCACTATAGCAGCATTGTTTGTGAGTTTAGCCTAATGGTGCATTCTAGTTGTACACGAATGTGAGAAATTCCAAGCTTAAGTCAGAATTTAAATCAGAGCCCCCAGTGAAGTCAGTTCTGAACCTCAGAAAGTCGGATTAGTCTCACCAACCTAACATAGAATTCATGCTATCTGCTACTGAAGAAAACAGTAGCTGCATGTTTTGTTGTACGTCTGTAAGGCTCGAAGCACTGGGAACACTAAACTTTGAGGTTATGTTGATCTGAGCACCAAGTTCCTGCTTCCAGTGACTCATTCCCCAGTGTCCTAAAGAGGAACTGGTAGCAGCCTGTACCTGTTGATCGTCATCAGACCATTGTCTTGTTTGTCTACCATGATAAAGCCCAAATTATATAAAAAAAAAAAAATATTGAGTTGATATCATAAAATAATAATAAGAAGAAGAAGAAGAAGAAGAGAAGAAGAATACTGACAATGACCATGATTAAAGCCTAAAGCCTAAATTACACAAAAATAACATATTGAGGTAATCTATGTGTCATTTTCCACTAAACGCGGAATGCCACCAACGTGCCGATGCATACCGAAACAGATCAGCACAGAACAGATCGTGCAGGAAAGGAAGTCATGTACAGACACAAGAGAAAACATCCAGTTTATTTTTAAAATAAAATAATCCGCGTTCGCGGTGGATCGTATAATTGATTTTTCTCTACTCAGTGAACACAGGGTGGTTCTCTTTTCGCTGATGTTCTGCTACAACCTGCTTTATCACGCGATTATACATGAATTCGTGAGATCTAGTTAGTCAGCAAGATCTCATTCTTGCAATTCCAGCTGCCCGATGGAGCCGCAGCAGACGGATGTGGTAAGTTGATGGACGTCCAAAGATAGCAGAAGAGGCTTTGTTCTTGTGTTTGGAAGACAATATGTCCATATATTTACTAATATTTTCACTCTTATTTACAGTGAAATACAGAAAAAAAAATGCCAGGGACATTTTCTTTATCCCACAAGTTTAATAAATGATGTTCTTCAATAACCTTTGTGGAAAAAGAAAAGCTCCTGTCAGCAAACTACAGGGAGAAGAAAACAGTTCAACTAAATATTGACCAAATGCCATGTCAGGTTGGATTTGTCTCACTGATTGCTAATTTCATCCAAATATATCCATGTGCATCTTACATGACATGTGACAGGCTGACCCCAAAACTCACTTACAGGCCATGAAATTGCATCACACTTTTATGAAGAGATGAATATTATCAGCCAGGGAGCACCAAACCTCCAAACACTGGAGTGCCAAGATAAATGTTCACATGATCATGTTGCACAAGGACAAATCATATAGGGAGACACTTGCAGGTAGAGAGTAGCATTCATTACAGTTCTGAAAAGACAAGTCGTACATCAGGGACCTCTCTCTCCAGTATAGATCTGTATATGATACACGCAATGAAGTATCAGATTGAGGCAGCTTTAAGATCAGTTTTAAATTATAGATGTCACATGCAATCAAGAGCTTAAAAAGGCCCATGGTCTATAAGCTCCCAGTAGATGACAGGTGGAAGTATAAAGATTAATCACTCATGTCTTTGTTCTGCATAAGATGGAGAGGTGAAGTTGCCCAGGAGGATTTCCTCCAGCTGTTTGAGCCAAAGACAAGTTAAAAGGCTGCATTCCCATGTTGGCTGAGGCAAGATGGAGCTGTAACTCCTGGTATCCAGTGAAATGGAGCCTGTTTATCATGTTCCCCATGGGCAGGCTTCATTTTATCTGGTAGCAACGGAGTAAAGCAGCAGGAGAGACGGTTGGTGGTGGAGGACGGGAGAGGGAGGAAGGCTGACGAGGAAAGGGCATGATGATGGAAAGCTGGTGGAGTGAGACGCAGACATGAAGGGAGGAGAAGATGGAAAATTAGGGTGATGAACCTGGGAGAAACAGCGCTGCATGGCAGGGGAACAAAGAGGGTGAAAAGCAGAGAAGGAGGTCAGGTCAATTGACAGCCCATCAGGGATGCTTTTGTGTCCCAGTATATTAATCCACACCTGTTTACAGCCCACAGCAGCATGACGGAGGCACCACGGAAACCATGACTAAACTCACTGCAGAATATAAACCTGTCAGAACTACATGGAACGACCACAGGCCGACACATGTATTACTGCAGTGTGATGCCCTCATATTTTTACACCAGTCAAAGCAGACAATGTGGAAGCATATACCAGATTTAAGAACGCCATGGAGGCTGTCTGCCTGTTTGTGTGTTTACTTTGAGATTAAGTGGATCAGACATCTTTAATCATGTCGGCGCAGCTTTACTGAGAGTGGAGAGCTCTGGCTTTGTCTGAAGATGCTCAGCCTTCTCACTGCATTTAAATTCTCAATGGAGAAATGGCCAATGTGGTATTCCTTATTTATGGACATGTTCAGATACAAAACACAGTCAGAAAACAGAAATAAAGGCTAACCTCTCACTTGAACAGTCACTCCGCATCGAAGCATGCAGATTATCCACGGAGAGCCTCAAGCTTTGTGACAAATTTAAATTGAGCTTTGGATGAAGAACATCATATGTTAACATAACAGGATATGCAGCAAGGACTGCCTCGACATACATACTCTTATTTCACTCTTATTCTAAAGAGGACTACATGTAAACAGACCACACATATTCCATTTGGATAATCTATATATATAGGTTGTATTGGAATATGGCGTTATCATTTGTGTAGGAATTTTAGGAATATGCACCTCAAAAGGGCTTTAACAATTTGCAACACACAGCCTATTGACTATAAAGGTCCATTTCTTGTTGTACACCAACCAACTAGATTCATGCCAATAAGGAAACCCAACATTTCTGGTGAGAACAAGAAACACACATTTTTAAATATAATAAAAAACTTGGAGATCAACAAGTGTTTTTTTTTTGTTGTTTTTTTTGCGGATATGCGCCAATCTCCATCACTTTTGAAAGCTTGCATATTGAGGATAAAGAGTGGTTCATTTGAAATGGACAACATTTGAAGAAACAGGGCAATTTAGGTTGTGTATAGCCGTTACAGCGACTACATTTGGCAGTATTCATGATATGCACCACTGCATGTAAATTCATGTTCATTTTTCAGAATAAGGGAATATTTGGTGCGTGTAAAGGTATTACCTCTATTCAAACCACCAGGAAGAGCGACAGGCTTTGTGAAGCAATTTTTGTAGAAGCCAAACTGTGGAGACTTACATAGAGAGACAGATTTACACTGGGAAAGAGATGCCTGATTTGTTTTAGGTAAATATGCCCCAATAGCTGGTGTTCATGTGAATGAGCCTGAGACAGAGGGCAGGGAGGCAGGGTTAAACAAACCACTAGTGCACTTTTTCTTTGGCCAAATAGATCTGTAAGACCACTGGAAGATCTGGGTTTTTGTTTTTTCTCAGCAGTAAAGACATTTTGGCTTAATGTGCAACTTCCATAGGGCACAGGACCCTCCTCTCTTCTGCTCTATTTTAGGTCATTTCTCACTGGCCAACCTTCATTATGACAAACTGATTACCTATTTACCAGTCATCATCAGAAAATGTGTTATGTAGGAGCACCAGTGAAGATTGCAGTGTGGCTTTTAACACCTGACCCCCCAGGACACCACCCCTACAGGTAAATTGGTCTGAAATGAGTTTTCTCGCAAGCTGAGTTCATCTAGTTCTAATATGGGGTGACCTGCACCTCCTAAGTGAGACACATACTGTAAGACGGTGTGGCATCTGGTAGGAATGAACCTCAGGAATGAGAGGAAGTTGACCTGGATACACAGCTGCAGACGGATGGAAAATAAGCCAGACTGGGTTTATGCACACAATGGGATTTTTTCTATGAAGAAAACTTGGAGGTGGTGTTTCAGTCACAGTCACCAGTCTGACCTCCAGATTTAATGGAGCTGAGAGTCCATGCAGCTGCTTGCCTCAAGAGATGCACAATTTCCATATGATCTCACAGTGGGAAATATAATTCACACTTCATTTAATTATCTCCCAAGAGTCTGCTCAGGTTTTATGTCATAGCTGCAGAAAAATCGTTAAACTTGATTGACTTGACAGTGATTTCATTCGGGGTGAAATAAATGTACTAATGACTCATGAAAAGTGCTGTTTTTAGATTATATTAAGTGTCAATATTTAATAGTGCATTTTAAATATAAACATAAAAAGGGGAAATAAAATCAAAAATAACTTCATCAGCTACCATAAAATTTTTTTTTTAGATTTATCAAGGCACAATTATTGCCACAGAGCAATTTATTTAAATAAAAATAGAATTATTACATTAAGTGTGCATTTGAATCCACAAGTTTATGGTAAAAGATGGTATGCTAAGCTATGGCTAATAGCATTTTTATCAGAACTGGTTTGGTTGTACTATTATTATTCTAACTGAATTTATCATCTGCTTTGTTTATATTAATTTAAAAAAAGAAATTAACAAGATGTTGGTGTTTGCTTCATTTGCTTTTTCAAATGTTGTCCGTTTCAAATGACCACCTCTTAATCTTCAATATACAAGCTCTCTAAAAATATATATATATATATATATATATATAAATATATTTAAATTTCAGGAACCAGTTTGAGGGAAAAAGTGTGCAAATACATCTAGTTCCTGGTGAATATGGGTGGGAATTTCTTGGCACCTCATGATACCATTCGATTTGCATGATTTTTAAAAATGCAAATAGAAATCTGAGTTTGTGACTCAATTTGCTCATCACTTACTACTTTTGTGATGTTCATTAAAGAAAATCAACAGATGAATAACCTTCTGTAGTATTTCATGAGAGAAAAGGCTTTTCTTTTCACAAGCATGACTTTCTGTGAACATCCATCCATCCATTTTCTACTGCTTATCCTCATAGGGTCGGAGCCTATCCCAGCTGTCTTAGGGTGAAAGGCAGGGTACACCCTGGACAAGTCTCCAGTTCATCACAGGACACATAGAGACAGACAACCACTCACACTCACATTCATACCGACAGGCAATTTAAATTAGCCAGTTAACCTAATCCCCATGCATGTTTTTGGATGGCGGGAGGAAGCCGGAGTACTCGGAGAGAACCCACGCAGACACGGGGAGAACATGCAAACTCCACACAGAAAGGCCCAGGGCCAGGAATCGAACCCGGTACCTTCTTGCTGTGAGGCGACAGTGCTAACCACTGTCACAATCTGCCACAATTAATAACAAATGCAGCTTGCATTCAAACACAATATGGAAGTGTGTGAAAAAAAATCTTTTCTTCCTAATCTTTCTTTTTTTCAAATTTTAGCAATGGATTTAGTAATCTGTTTGGCCCTGTCTGAGTTTGGTGGCAGCTGTGCCTCTGCCTGCGCAGTAGTACTCTGTGTAAGAACGTGGCAAAACAAAAAGAAACAAGTAACCAAGAATTTATCAACAAAATAGACACTCTGGCTGCCATTAGGAATGGGTCACTTTTCTCCCAACTCCGAGTGGTATCACATAAAATGTGGATTTGCAGATTTGTATTTTCCAGTATTTAATTTGTCTTCACACACCTGACACAGAGCATAGGCCTTGTTCACCTTCCCTTCAACCTCATAAAATCCAAAATGCTGCCACCCGGCAGCTCTTAGCTCATTGAGCCCTTTTTTAAAAACAATAGTGCCTTGTGCCATATTTCAAGACCCACACAATATTTTGTCTCTGAAAACACAGAGTAGCTCAAATGAAAGAAGAGACTCTCTATTTCATCATGAAAAAAAATGTTTGTTTTTACCTTGTTCCATTCTCGTTTGAGTAGAGGCCACTTTCACCAAAATCACCACTTTTTCTCCAGAATCCTTCAGTTTTGCTCTCTAATCTCGATCATCTCCACTTCCTACTTTGATCTCTGTTGTGTATACCGTCTATTTATGTCCGGACTACAAATCCCAGAAGCCCCAAAATTACTCACAGGTCAGAGCCGTGTATTGAGAGAGTACCGACAACTAATGTTTCTGTTACGTCTTATGGCGTACACCAAACACGTGTCTACCTTTGAACCAATCCCACGACAGAATTGTCCTGAACATTCAAAAATTCTGAAACACTAGTTGTCGGTACACTCTCTATGTGGCTCTGTCATAGGCTGTGTGAGAGCGCCCTCTTGTGTCTGCCGCTGAAAAAAGGAAAGACGTATAAATCTAGGGCACTGAAGCGTTGTATTTTAAAAGATATACACATACATCTTTGGCACTCAAAGAGTTAAAGAAGCTGGTGCAGGTCCTAAACGTTTGTTGCTCGCCATCGCAGCGGAAAAATTCTGTTTGGTGCACATGAATGAAGAATTTTCTGTAGCGCTCTGCAGAAGGCCAACTAATATAAATGGCTGCCTCCAAAGCAACTGACTTACAATTTTGCTGTTATTTCTCTTCCAGTCTGTAGTTGAAAACCTTAGGGAACATAATATCCAAAAATCATGCGTGTAGCTTAAAGGGCGTGGCAGTAGCAGGCCTCCAAACTGTGACTTTCTCAGAGCTGATGACTTGTCGCTGTGACGAGCCTTACATGGTCTCCCTCAGTTAAGATTGATTCAGGACACTCGTTAATCCTTGCCAATGCTGCAAAAACCTCATTAGCATGTTTTATATTTCTGCCCAAAGTAGCACTATGGAGTTTGTCATAAATAAGGAACACAGAACATGCAAAGTGAGTCCAGGGGCCTGCGATCAGAGGTCAGCGACTGCAGGAGATGGCAGTGTGCCAGGTAGTGGTGCGACACTGTGAGGGCCCGTCAGTACCCTGTTAAATTATTAACTTATCTGCATAGAGACAGAATCATTCTAGAGAGAATTTGCGATGCATCAAAGAATTGATGTTTTTGTTTTAGCAGTGATTAGTCTGTTTTTTCACTATCTTTCACTATGATGCATCAACACATTACAAATGAATGCCACTGTTACACTTCAATACAAGGAACTGTGTGACAGCTTTTGAGTCTCTATGTCCCATTAGGAAAGCTAGTGAAGAAGCAAAAAGATTGGTGGTGAATGCTTAAGGTTAACATTAGCATATTCAAAGTAAATTACTGTTGATCCTGAACTTAAAACCGAACCTGTATTAACGTTGTGCCATGAGCAGGAAGCTCGTTTGAAAGTGGGGTCAAGGCAGCAGGAGGGTGAACGTGAAGAGAAAGTTCCTTATTAGAGTGACAAGTAGCTCGGGGGTTTGTAGATGAGGAAAAAAGGCTGAATTAGGTGATGTCAGGCAAATTTCATGCTAATAGCTCCGGTGACATTTTGTGTCGTTATTGCTTGTGAAAATGGGAAATTACAAACACGCTAGTTGTGTTTCCATCTCAATGCACCTTCTCATGCTTAATATCAAAAGGTTAATGGACAATATGTAAATTATCCCCGGGGTGAGAGAAAACCCTCATTTATATTCTTCAACCCTCTTGATGAAACAGAAATCCATCTATGTGTGATGTTTTTATTCATTAATATGTTGCTTTATTACGGCAGGAACTGTACATCTGACAAATCAGTTCATTGGTGCAATCAAATAGCTACAACACAAAAAAATGATTTGAATGCACAACGATCACAACGAAAATGTCTCCTTTCATACAAACTAATGTAAATATATATCTACAGTATGATACATAGTGCTGGAGGAGAAGGTGAGCTATACTGAGAAATAAAATGACCTCTTCTTTTGAAATGCCATCTTCTCTGTTGTAGCAGTCTGCACTCTGCCTTTTAACGAGGACTGAATAAAGTTTAGTGTGCCTGACCTCTGTGCAGGGGCATCTCCAGTTCAGCACAAATGTCAGCCAAGAACAAGACAACCACCTCCCACCAGCTCCCTATTAGACAACAGTTTAGTTCTCAACCTTACTTCAAAATTAGTGTGCTTTAGAAGACTGAGTATTGGAAACTACAAGGAGAGGCAGGGGATCTGTCAAAAGGTAGCAAATTAAGCTCAATAAAGATTTGCAACAGTTCTAATTTCTGGATGCTTTGTTTGTCTTTTAGAGGAAAATTCCACTATTTTAAAGGGTTGCCAGGGTAGTTAGCATTACTGGTTTTAAACTGCATCCCAAATGCGATTGACAGTGCCTGACCATGATAAACTACTGGTGTAAATACACCTAAAATGCATAAAAGACTATCAGCACTGCTTCGGTATCTGGACCGCCGTGACCAGAACAATCTCCTCTCCTCATCCCTCTGTGCGTTCAAGTGTAGCCTGACTCTGTTAAAAGGTAACAAAACCCATCTACCAGAACCTCTAATGCTCTCATGTAAATTGTATCGTACACTAATTGTTACCTCCTCTTTCCAGTCCTTATGCCAAGCTAAGGTAATCTCCTTCAAACTCCAGCTAAATGCAAAACCATAAGTATACAGTATATAGATGTAGCTATATGTCTGCTGCCCTTCTCAACAGACATATAGTTATATTGATTTCTGTCAAGACGGGAAAATCACAGCTGAAAATAATCCCATAACATAAAAACTGACACCATAGTATACTGTTGGTCATTTCACATCTTGATAACAATATACAGTACATCACAACGGGTCATATTTTCTGGTAATTAATTCTGCACTGTATGTACATTTTGAATGGGTTTATTTTTCCCACTTTGTATTGTATCTACTCCGGCTTCCTCCCACCATCCAAAAACATGCATGGAGATTAGGTTAATTTATAATTGACCGTAGGTGTGAATGTGAGTGTGAGTGGCTGTCTGTCTCTATGTGTCCAGTGATGAACTGGAGACTTGTCCAGGGTGTACCCTGCCTTTCACCCTAAGACAGCTGGGATAGGCTCCAGCCCCCCCGTGACCCTATGTGAGGATAAACAGTAGATAATGGATGGATGGATGTATTTTATCTGCTGCACAAGAATTTCCTTCGGGATCAATAAAGTTTTATATTATTTTAAATAGATAGACTAATCCCATGGTAAAACCTGAATTAAATACCATATAAATGAGAAGTGGTGATTAATTCCCTAAACGTCAAACACATATTTGCAGCACCCCAACATTCAATATAATGCCCAAATTAACTACTTTTAGTAAACAGCTTTTTAAACAGCTGAGCCCATAATATTTCCTTTTTGAGATGTACAAATAGGCCTAATATTTACCATTTAGGTTGAAAGACAACAACAACGCAATTTAGAGTCCCTTACAATAACAACAGGAACTGAAAGTTACCACCACTGAAATTAACTGATTAATTATTTACCAGAAAACAATATGCAAACGTGGAATTGGCAGATACCATAAATATAACAACATATATTACAAAATAACTCTATTTAGCTGGACTCTTAACAGCCACGGTGAGCTAACACACCTTTAAATCTTTATCCTCAACAGAGCAAAACACAGGAAGCTAAACTCACAGTCTGGTGTCAGTCCTGGACGAATAAGGACCTTGAATTCATCCTCAGGTTTCAAGCTCACAGTCCGCTCTTCACATAAGCTAACTCGTGACTGCTGCTAACCGATGCTAACCAATGCTAGCTAGCACTAGCTGCCTACAGCTGAGCTGTTAGCATCTTTACTTGTGCTAGCTTAGCAGCTAACTGCTACACAACTTCAGGCTTGTTCAAACACATAACTAATTAACTCTCAGGCTAATTAGTTGAGACTAATAAGTATGTAAGATAAGTAAGTGGGAAAAACTAATGAGAGAAAAGTCCATGATGGTGTCTTTACCTTTTCACCCACACCCGGCAACTAATTATCACAGGTGTTTTATATTTCCCCTCCTCAGTGTTAAATAACAAAAAAAAACATTTTCGATATTAAATAAAAAAAAAATATTTAAATTAGTTTAATTTTCTTACTGAATTACTTTACTTTTACAGTAGGGCTTTACATTTATCCTTCACTTGTAGGGCTCATATAGAAATACAGAATGTGAGTTTACACAGTGATCTGACCTAACATTATGACCACCTTTCTGTTATTGTGACGGTCCCCCTTTGGCTCCCCAAACAGCCCCAAACACAATAAACAGTGGTGCCCTGTGTATTCTGACACCTTTCTGTGAGACAAGGACCACTTTTGATAGATCCTGACCACTGCAGACCAGGAACACCCCACCAGAGCTGCAGTCCTGGAGATGATCTGACCCCGTCCTCTAGACATCACTGTTTGGTTCTTGTTGTCAAACTCAAATCCATTCCCATTTTTTCCTGCTTCCAACATCAACTTTGAGGACAAAATTTTCATTTGTTGCCTTATTTATCCCAGATACGATCAGTGTTATTCACTTCACCTGTCAGTGCTTGGTGTGATTTGTCATATCTTGGGCACTAAATGTCTCTACCATCAGAACAATATTTCCTGCAGTGGATCAACGATTTCTGATTCTAAACCACCTTTCAGCAGTACCACCATATCTCCAAAATGTCCACTGTGAAGTACCGTCGAGCGCATTCATTTTAATGGCGTTTGTGATCCAATTCATTCTGTTGATTCACGGTTAAGCACAAAAAAGTGATGAACATGCGGAGTGGATGGATGGATCATATGGCAACCTAATCTACAGCAGCATGCACACCTCCTCTATCACCACTGCTTAAAACCACCTAATTTGGTGATATATTGCTTGTCAGGCCAGACTGGACGGTAAGTGTGATAGATTCACTAAGCTCCACTAGTGACTTTCCCACAGGTGTATACACAGTCAGTCAGTCGGATCACCAGTGCTGAGATTATTTCACTCAATGATGAGGCTTTTCAAGCTTCTATTTTGGACTGCAGGGTAATCCCATTTTATGATTCAGAGAAGCATGTTATTGGGCATATAGGTGAGCTGAACAAGGTGCTAATGCAAAGCGCTGTGAGCCTATAAACTAACCCACTTTGTTGAAACTGCTCGTGGCAATGGATCTGCTGTGAAACACAGAAAGAGCACGCATGACTGAAGGCTGTGATTTAATACACACATTCACAATAACATATGCCGTGCACTTCTCAGTGAAAAGCCTTGTCCAAACATGAGCTGAGGTGTATTTAGTGTTTGTGGGCATAACTAAAAGCAGGTCAGAGCTTCAGCTTTGACTCCACAGTTTTTAGCTGCATATCATCTAGTTATCACCGGGTATTGACGAAAGTGGAACACAGATTTATAGTTCTGCCAAGAGTTATTGATTCTAATTGTTTGACATTATGAATGTCTACCCTGTAGTTATGTCTTTGCAATTAAGCCCCCTATGATGCAGTTGAATGGGTTTAAACATATAGGACTATTCTTGAGAGATCATATCTGTAATTCAGGGGCCAATATTTGGAAAAACACACAAAACTATAACTGATTCACTCACAAAAGATACATTTTTGTGAATCACACTGGCTTATTTTTTTCAACCTCATACTTGTAAATGATTAAAAAAAGCCACATATATTGCATTAGTCGAAAGCTACAATAGGATTTGTTAGAAAATGGTAACTATTGGTGTCAGAATGAAGATTGCTGAAAACTGATATTGGATTGTTATTCACTCTCAATCTCCTATCCTCCTGTGTAGCCTAATAGATGGCTTGTTGTCTCGTTTTTCTCCCTGTCAAAGGCCAATTGTTATCACCTTGGTAAGGTAATTTATTAACTGCAGATGGGCCATCGTGCCTCCATTTTTCAGGTGATGAATGCTGCAGACCTTCTTCGACCAGAAAGGGTGAAACAATAAAGCTGCTAACCAAAACTACACTCAGCGAAGGAATATTTTATAGGTCCATTATCCACGTGTTCTGCCTCACTAGATGTGACATCAGCAACGTCCTTCACTCCATAGCAGATCTGTGGCAAACCTGTAACACAGCACATTCAGCTAGTAGAAAAATAGGTTGTATAATTAACGTATTTGCTTGCACAATGCAATCACCCTGTGTCAATAACAAGATAATGCATGCCGTTCTACAGCTGGGGGTAAAGCAGTGTTACCATACATGAGCCAAAATCATAAACCCTGTTTGCTAAACATCAACAAACTCAAGCATGAATATTTATCTTGTCTATAATGGATCAGCTCTACTGTGTATCTGCGTATATCTGCATGCAGTCAGAGGGACTGTGTTACATCAACAGTATATAATATATACAGTAAAATATTCAACATTTTTCAGTTGGAACACTGAAAATCAAAGTCAGTTTTTAAGTCTTTTGTGGCCCCAGAGTGATGTCATTAGAGTCACCATTGATTGGGTCTGAAGGTTTCAAGTTTGAAAACCTGGAGGCATGGAGCTACTCATCTCTGCTTGAAGCTACATTAGCTGCAGCACCTGAACTTGCTTTCTGTTTTTTAGACAAAAAAGAATGATAAGACAATTAATAATCTCTGTTTCTGCCGCATCTGATGCAGTATTTTGACCTCTTTGTCCAGCAACCATCCATGTGAAGAGAAATAAAACATCGTATGATACAATTATTCCAAAATATTCACCATGAAACACAAATGAAACGAGGCATCCATGTTCATTTAGTAATTATGGGCAGTATATACACTTGAGATAGATATGTGATATGTGTTTAACTCCTCCAAGAGACAATAATTTGTCTCTTCTTTGATACGGCCTATACGGGCAACAGTTTGTTGAGCCTGTCAGTGCGTGCTTTTTGGATGGATATTTTCTGGATGAAGACACTGTGGGTCAAAAATATTGTATTAAATTTTTGGGAGCTTGAAAGATTCAGTGTGCAGACAACATTTATTTTTCTTTTGTGTGCTACTTTTTTGTCCTGCAAAAAAATACGCCCATCTATCTGCTTTCTTCACACAAAAAACAATATAGTAAATAATTATCTAATGTGTTGTTCAGAGACCCAGCTGGATTACATTTATTTATTATTATGTAGTATGTTTGAGGAACAAAACATTTTCTCATGACTTTTTAGACATATTTTCCCATAATAAAGCTTTTATTTAGGCTGACAATTATACTTTAATTAGTTCTTGTTTGCATATATATACTTACATACGTGGACGATCTACTTTAATTAGTTCCTGTTTTATGTTTATACTTACATACGTGGATGATCTACTTTAATTAGTTCCTGTTTTATGTTTATACTTACATACGTTGATGATCTACTTTAATTAGTTCCTGTTTTATGTTTATACTTACATACGTTGATGATCTACTTTAATTAGTTCCTGTTTTATGTTTATACTTACATACGTTGATGATCTACTTTAATTAGTTCCTGTTTTATGTTTATACTTACATACGTTGATGATCTACTTTAATTAGTTCCTGTTTTATGTTTATACTTACATACGTTGATGATCTACTTTAATTAGTTCTTGTTTGTATTTTTATACTTACATACGTTCATGATCTATTTTAATTAGTTCCTGTTTTTATGTTTATACTTACATACGTAGATGATCTACAGTAGTTGAACCTGCAACCAACAAACAAACAGTAATGTATGGAACTTGTAAGCTCATTTTCAACAGAGGAAATCCTCCTAATATATGTACTATAAATCATAAGATGCACTTTGTCAGTCTGTCAACATACATACTGTTAACTGCCGCAGAGAATCCAGAAATTACCTTGAATGTTTGTCTGTTCAGGTGCACTCATCTTTCATGCATGGTGAGCCATATGAAAATTCATATATGGAAAGTGTGAGTGTGTTTGCATGTGTGCTGACAATGTGAGTGGCCCCTTCTGTGCATGTGAAGTACACCAGAAGAGCAAAGCCCACTGTCACGCTCATGACTTATTGAACTGTGACAGCCGTTCACCACAGACTGTGTCCTCCTCTGCCTGCAGGAAGGCAGCAAAAGAGACGGAAAGGGCAGAAAAGATGGTGGAGAGTTCAAACCTTAGTGAGAATCTCAGCCACAACAGCCTCTCGTCGTGACATTGGAGAGAAACGTCAAGAGGAACTTGTGCGAGATGACGCACGTCCACCCAAATTAATTGGTATCATGTAATGCTCTGCCACGTTCTGTGAGCGCCTCAAGACGTTGTTGGATTTCATTTTGACATTGTCGTGACCTCTCATTTCATTTCAAGGTAACACTTTACACACAGGTTGTTAGTCACAACTATCTGTGCTGCTTTCAATACGCCAACAATAATGAGAGGAATGTTTTGACTGCTGATTTGGTAGAAGTTTTAACCAGAGGCTTGGATTAAAAGTCACACTCATTGTGCCAAACTAGTACTTAAAAAGCTTTTATTGCACAGCATCTCTGTGGATAAATAAATTCTTTGAACACCTTTATTTCACATAATGCAGACCAATCCTCATCCATTATTTTCTGTAGTTCTGCAGGTCAGGCCTGAGATGGTAAACCATTTCACACATGAACATAATATATACTGTAGATACAGATTTAATGTAGCAGCAAACAGATCCACACACACAGTAAAACAAGGTGGTGTTTGTTCAGTAAAATTGAACTTATGATCGGCTCTCAGGTCTGCTAGGTAAATATCAGCTACAGTTTCTTTGTTTGACACTGATATGAATCTTTTCTCTTTTTTCCAACTGCATGAGTGTGCCTTTCTAAATAACAAAAGACATACAGGGAAGCAGCTAGCAGCCCATGACCATAGTAAAAATATAAATATATATATATATTTGACATGTCCATGTAGTCTTTAAAATAATGGTGTAATAACATGGTAGCTGTATGTAAAATACATATATATGTACACCAAATGCAAAAAGGGTTCATGGCTTTTTCATGGCCTTTTTATGAAATATATTTTTGACTCATTGTTTTAGATGTTCCTGATCTCTGCTCCTTACTCGCATTAATGGGTCAGTTATCATAAGGGAAAAAGACGCTGTGCATTATTTTAATATACCACCCATCACTGGATACAAACACAGCAAATATCACCGCCGACAGGAGCTTTTATGGCACGTTTTATTGTTTTTTGTTTTTTTGTTTTTTTGTTTTTTTTTTGAGTTGCGTTAAGTTGGATTTCTCTACTCTTTTAAAATAAAAGCCTGCTAATTAAAACACGCTTTTGACTTTTTGCCTTACCTTGGCTAGAGCTTCAAATACATGAAAATTATGTGGAGCAGTTTTATTTGTTTGTTTAATAAAACATGACTTTTTAAATGTGGACCACATTACTGAAAGATTGATGTTTTTCTTTTCTTTTGCATGCACCTATTATATGTCCATGTATGCCAGACATTATGGCATTTTAGTACTTTATTTCGAACAGTTACTATAATCCAAAAATAAAGACATACATCGATCTTATTTGACAGTGAATGGGGCATCCGCTCATGACCTGCAGCATCTGAAGCGCACAAGTTTGTGGAAAGCTTTCTTGAAGTCCTCATTGGACATCGTGTAAATGATGGGGTTGATGAGGGAGTTCAGATATCCCAACCAGGTGAAAAAGTCAAATAACTCGGGGTTAAAGCATGTGTCACACGTGGCCACCACCAACGTGTAAATGAAAAACGGCAGCCAGCAAACGATATAAGCGCCGAGGATTATCCCCAAAGTCTTGGTCGCTTTTCTCTCTCTGGCTGCTGAGATGCGCTTTTTCTCCAAAAGCGCGTCTGACACCGTCACTTTCACCTGGTTGTCGCTTGTTGAAGACCCGGTGTCGCTGGACGGGGTGTCGTGTCTCCCGCACTGCAGCGAGGTCGTGGACGCCACGGATCCAGGGGAGTTGGTGACCAGATGCGCAGAGGTGAGTCTCTTCCCCACCTTCTTTGGGGACTGCTTCAGGATCCGTTTCCGAGCCTCGACGTATATCCGTCCGTAGAGGACAATGAGCAGCAAGGTGGGGATGTAGAAAGCCCCAAAGGTGGAGTAGATGGTGTAGAAAATATGATCCGTGTTGACACTGCAGCTTGTCAGCTCCTCCGCCTTCACCTGCCTCCAGAAGAGGGGCGGCAGGGAGATGGAGATGGCGATGACCCAGGCTGTGGCCACCATCCCTGCTGCGCGCCCCGGAGTGCGCTTTTTGGAGTACTCCACCGCGTCCGTGATGGCCCAGTACCTATCCAAAGCGATTACGCACAGGTGCAGGATGGACGCCGTGCAGCACGTTATGTCCGAGGAGAGCCAGATGTCGCACACGACTTGCCCCAGCGTCCAGGTGTGGATGACCGTGTACAGGACGCAGATGGGCATTACCAGGATGGACACCAGCAGGTCTGTGATGGCCAGAGAGGCGATCAGAAAGTTCGCAGGTGTTTGCAGTTTCTTCGACTGGGAGATTGTTGCGATGACGAACGCGTTGGATAAAGTGGTGGCCAGTGTGATGAGAGAGAGAAGCGCCGCCAGACTGATCTGATAGGCGAGACTCTCTGCGCTGGCATCCACGGTGGATGGATCTGTAACAAAACTGTCATTTGTGGTGTTCACCGGCTGAGTTGGCTCGACTTGCCCGGGGCGCTCCATAACTTTTAGTCACTTTTTCTCATATTTTTCCGCCGCCCTCCGAGATATGTGACATTTAAGGTGCCCTTTGTCCTGATGGACGTCGCCTTATCCGTGCCATCCGGGTCAGATAAATGGCACAATCAGTCTGAACCATAAAAATGGATTCCGCATTTCAGGTTTTAATATGCAAATGCCAAATAGTGGAGGCAAATATCCATTCCCCACTATTCACACTTTTCCGTTTTGCAGCCATAAAAGAAAACTTCTCAACTGTTGAGCAAAACATGCAAGACAGAAAGAGACTTGTGTGCAAATAGAGATGATGAGCAGTGCGTCCTGATGTGCCAACATCTGGGAAAATGTCACAGATAATCCGCATGTAGGGCAGAAGCTCTCCAGAGCTGCGTCTCCTCAGGCCCCCGGTGGTTGAATGGTGAGCCAACCCAAAGTCTCAGTTTTATACAGACTCTGACATCAAACAAGCACCACTGATCACAGCCTTGGGTTTTCTCTCTCTGTGAAGAGGAGGCTATCTGCTGGGTCATAGTGCCCAGTGGGTCTCACTTGTGTGTCACATTTATAAACTATGTAAATTGTACCTAATGGCTTTATTAATAGTGCTTTATATGTTCATTATAAATCACTGGGGAGTCTGTACTGTGTATTTATATACAGCTTATGAATGGTTTTTTTTTTCAAACTGTTTATTGGGTTTTGCAGATGTATACAATTGTTTTAAACTTTTATAAAGATTTAAGTAACTGCAGCATAAAACAGAAAAAAATATTACAACTTACAATATAAAGTTTAAGAAAGAAGAGCAATAAAAATGATAAAATGTACAGTATAATTAATTAACAATTACGACCAATGGTGAAATATTTATAGTGCAAATAAACAGTAAGATATGTAACATGTTATAACATCAGGACGAAGTTTTATTGTTTGGTGTGATGTAAACAGCTTGTTAGATAAGCTGCTCCACTGTCTGCCCAGTAGGAGGTGGAGAGGATGCTCCTCACTGTCTATGATGGATAGCAGTATTTTGAGCGTCCTCCTCTCCACCACAGTTTGAAATGCGTCCAGCCTGAATCCCATTACAGAGCCAGCCTTCTGGATGGTCTTATCAAGTCTGCTGGTGTTGCTGGATCTGATGCTGCTGCCCAAACATGCAGCAGCAAAGAAGATGGTGCTGGAAACAACAGACTGGTAAAAGATTTCCAACATCTTGCTGCATATGTTGAAGGATCTCAGCTTCCTCAGGAAATAGTGTTTGCTGCTCCCCTTCTTGCAGCCTCTTTGTTGGATTTCCAGTCCATTGCCGATCACCACTCCCAGGTACTTGTAGTCCGCCAAACCCCCTCCCCCAATCCGTAGTAGCTATGAAGGTGTCCTTGTCTTCATGAATGAATGAATGAATGTTAAACGTGTAAAAGTGTTGACACAGTTTTTATTGACATCACACAGTTGCTTCAGTTTAGAACCTGATGAAACAAAGCCATACACATTATTAACCCTCTATAAAGCGTGCCACCACTCTCCATTTATTACATCTGTTACGATAATGGTGCTTCTTTTGACATTTTATGGATAGACGTTTCAGTATGAGGCGTTCACACGCATCGAGTCCTTTCATTTTTTCACTTCTGATGTGTGAAAACGTCCCTTGTAGATATTGACATTGGGTTGCAGCATGAAGCTGTGAAGCTCTCACTCTCATTCAGTGTTTGATGCCAGTTCACTCATTGCTTTCACTGAGGTTGCAACGGGCCACTCATCTATTCGAGAGCAAACGTGCACTCACACACACACACACACACACACACATGCACACACACTCCTGTTGTGTATTGTGGGGACTTTACATTGACTTACATTCATTTCCGAGACACTTCCCTTGACCCTAACCATATCCACTACCCATGTAATCCTAATCCTTACCCTAACCATATTGTAACCTTACACTAACATTAAATGTTCTCCAAGTTTTCAGCCTAAAATGTAACAGTTCACATTATGGGGACCTGCATTTTGTCCCCATAAGGACGGTGAGTCCCCACAATGATTTATGAACAGATTTATGTCCCCATAACATAAGTAATGCCCACACACAGACAGGACAATATCCATTTTCCAAACTGAGGAACAGAAATGACTCATCTGCTGTAGCATATTCTTTTCTCATCTCAAGCGGCTATAGCAATCTTCATTTCTACTTTTATTCTTTTCCTCATCAGAGGCAATTTTTAGGAATTGAAATTGACTTGTCACTTACACTGCGCCCAATATTCTTCGGCATCACACTTAAACTGTCTACATCTGTGGAGCTCAGCTGGTCTGATTTTACAACTTTTAAAGCAATGTTTTCAAAAACACCATATTTACACCCTTTTCTCAGCTTTAACCTTTCCGTTGTAAAACTTAAAGGAGCAGTGTGTAACATTTTTGGGGATCCACTAGCAATATTCATAACTCATTTTCAGCTTGTTTTCATGAGTGTATAATTAACTGAAACTAGGACTTGTTGTGTTTTTGTTTGAGAATGAGCCCCTCTTATCTGTGTAGGGACCAGGTCCTCTTCACAAAGAAGCTAAGAATGGAAAAAACCAAACACTAACCAGAGCCTTTCTCATTGTTATTTTACCTGAAGGTCACCATAGTCATAGTCTTTATCATTTTTGTGAAACTGCGGTAATGTAACGCAAAATTAATGTATGTGGCACTTAGTTGGCTGCAATCTACAAACCCTTTAAAACAATTCAGTGTCAGGATTCAGACACATTTTTAGCCATAAACATGATTGCCATGATTGAATTAGTGTAATTAGGAGACAACTACTTGTGCTTCAGATATCAACATACTAACATTTCATATCTGAATTGAAGATAATATGGGAAACTGAAAACATGAACATTCTATTCAGCAGCCCTCATTAACTGTTTATAATAATAGCTTATTTATCTATATATCACAGCCCATCACAAGTGAGAGCTGTATGGGTCATGTGGATGTCTGTAGGTCATCAGGTTATGCTCCTGAGGGCTTCCACTTAACCTCATGTCCAGACTACAGATAAAATCTGAAGCACTTTCTGTCATGTCTTGTCATTTTGTTAATTCACAGTTTTTCAATAGGTTCAGTCATGTTGTCTTGTCATGTTTTATTTTGTATTATTTTGCTCTTATTCTCCAGTCTGGTGATTGTCTGCCCCTGATTGTTTCCAGCTCACCTTATGTATTATAGTCTTTATCCATCCCTGTTCTGTGCCAGTTCATCTTATTCCACATGTTGAGTCAACCAGCCTTTCCATGTCAGCATCTGTACATCCGAAGTCAAAATGAGTCTATGTCAATATGAGCCTTTTCTCTATTTTGTAGTAGTTTAGTCAAGATTTGTTTTAGTTATTAACCTTTTTCCTCAGTAGAGTGATTTTCAATCCAGTTCATCGTTGTTCATTTTTCCAGTGTCAGCTTAGATAGATTAGGTTTGTTTGTCATCACCAGCCAAGTGGTCCTTTGTATGGTAATTGTTGCATATTGGTGAGATATTATATATATATATATATATATATATATATATATATATATATATATATATATATATATATATATATATATATATATATATATATATATATATAGAGTTGTGCGTTTGGGTTCAGTCTTTGTTTGAGACTGAGTTCTACTTTTTGTTCTTTTACAAAAGACCACTGTTAGACTCCTGTATAACTCTAAAAACTGTCAGTTACGAAGTTATCATGACACATTTTGTACACAGTGCAAGGAAATTGCATGCACTTGTTTCAATGAAATCTTATTTTCACTTTGAGGTTGGGATGAAGTGGTGCAACACTGAGCAGTGATAATCCTGATACAATCAGTATGTTTACATGCACATCTAAGCCGAGCTATTTGCAATAACCGAGCTAAGGATTTAGCTGGAGTTTCCGAGAAATCCGAATGTACATGAGCGGCAAGAGAATCAAATTATTAAGTGAGGTACATTTGCCTCCGAGACACTAGGTGGAGCTGCCCTTTCGCGTTGGCATTCTTCCGGTTGGTGTCATGGATAAAGAACAAGACCGCTTCCATGGTCTCCTTAGTTCCAGAAAGGGGAGTGCCACCAGTCAATCGTCCGCCTAACCCTGGTTTGCATATACAAGCTGGAAAAGTTTTGTTCGGCTACAGTCCGACTAACATGTATATATGGCTTTTAAAATTTTGATATTAGCTGGACTAAGGCAAGTTCTCCAAATGCATGTAAACACACTGAGAGTCTGAATAGTCACCTGTACACACAAGTTGAAAACATGTGAGCCAATATGCTTCCAGTGATGACCTCTTTCTCGCTGGCATGGCCATACTGAAGTCATGAGTTGTATGTCACCACCACACCCCAGGAAAAGTCTGGCCAGACATCAAAGATAACACTGTTGATTCATTGACCAAGGCTTTAATGCCAAGAATACAATTCTGTGGGAGGAAAAGTAATCAAATATCTAAGAATACTGATTCTGATTATGTCTCTGCTTGCAGTTACATAGACCTTCAAGACTTCAGAAAAGCCCATTAAAAAATAAATAAACAGTTTGTCAACCAGTTGAGTGTCATTTAGAGTTTGATGGAGCATGAAGGTATCTCACTGAAGTACAAATTAACATCACAATATTCATCTGAACTCAATGGGAGTTTTATTGAATTATGTATGGCAGGAAAAAGTCTCAAAACAACATGTGCTCTAGGCAGATGTGGCTAAAGTTAGCCTGGAATAACAGAGTTGAAGTTTTTTTCATCATTTTTCATTCAGATGTATGTATTGACTAATGTCTCTATTAAAAAGCCTTTCGCCTCTTAATGAGCATGAGATGTCAGGTTGCTGACGCTTGAACATTACATTACGAGTGGCCATACATCTCTTTTATTGACTCAAACACTACAGTAATCCATAAGGCATACACACATCCTTTGACACCTTTGAAAATCACATTAGCAATGAGCTCAACTCAGATAATTGCATCTGGTGTTACTGAATCTTCTCTGCATCTGTTGCAGAAAATGTTCATTAACTTTGTTGCAAAACTCGATTACATTTCACTCATAAATTGTTTACTTTTCGGTGAAGTCATCATATATGTTGTTGAAGTCATTCCACGTCCTCAGTGATTTCTATGACTGTCGTTTTGCACTTGAATTCTCCTGCAGGCAGTGGTAAATTATCCCTCTGTATCCGAGCTCAGCAGAGAACATGGTGAGGCAGCGCTCGGTGAAACAGACCCTCCTGTGAGTTCATGATTGTACCCCTTGACTGACCATGACCGCCTGGGCGCTGCTAATGCACAGAACTGGGCCGCGACACAACCACCATTACCACCATTTACACACAAAAAAACACATGCTCTTTTCTGTCATTCCAATGTGACACTTTGTTTTGTTTCCTAGTTGCAGTTTCCTGTGTGAAAATGCTGCGGTGTGACCCAGTTCAGCGGCAGCACAGGGCAATCTCTGTGACTCTGTTTCTGTTATCTCCCCTCATCTCACAACACATTGCAGCATAGCACAGTAGCTGGCTTCAGCTAATCTCACACCGGCCCTGAAAGTCCTATTTTTAGTCAGGGAATAAGGTATCCAGCAAGCCTGAGAGTCGATGCATTACACCACACACAAGCCCAGGACAATGTGGATGTTTTTAAAGGGACAGAAGAACTTGGTGGCATCTAGCAGTGTGGTTGCAGATTACAAACAACTCCTCCCTTTCCAAGACTTCAGGAGTAACACAGTTTGCTTCACTCACAGGCCATCCATACCTTAATACCACCATTTTAGGAGCAACAGAAGTCAGATGTTGGCTGACAATTTTGCACTCAGCATGTTGGAGAATTCGGTTTGTCTCCTCTGGACCATCGTAGCTCATTCTAGTTCTTATTTTCAGGTGATTATACACTAATGAAAACTGAGCTAATTGTTCCCCATAAATGTTACATACTGGTCCTTTAAAACCCTTTTCTTTGTATATGTACATTTAAACAAATCGGTACCCAAGAGAAAAATCATGTGGTAAAATCTTCTTTTCATAATTTGATGTAAGTTAAAAATTATAATTAGGGCTTTTATCAACTTGATTGTAATTTAAATTATCCTTGTAAGACAATTTAAATTGTAAGTATACATAGTTGTCTCTGTACAGTTTTTATCTTAAATAAAGATACTGTATGTATTTGGTAGGGAAAAGGCCTTGATGAGTTTGTCACTGTTCAAAAAATGTAATAAATGGTTAACAAATGGATGAATATCAAGGCAATGGTTGGATTAGTTTTACTAATACATATGAAAACTGATTAAGGCAGCTTTAAAGTGACAGGATAGAAATCACAAAGGTAGACTGTATTTCTACAAACACTGACTTACATATTTACACCATCACACTTTATCCAGCTGAAGTTTAATCAGGAGCACTTTTGACTCTTTTTTTGTTGGGGGGGGGGGGGTGACCTTTTAGTTATTGTGGTCATCTATTTCTATCCTTAACTGACAGCTGTACAGACTGAGACCAAATAGGGCAAACCCAAATCAGGACAGATCCCTTGTTGTTATGAGATTCAACCCTCCCTCTCCACCCACCCGAAACCATCGCTGTCAGGAATGGCTCCTTCTTATCCAAGTGTTTATGAGATGAGAGACACGGGAGAAATGACCAAGCTGAGAAGCTAGGTCAGCCATGTTTGGAATCTGGATCCTAAAAATCTCATGTGTGCGCCTCTGTCGCAGTAAGAAGTCTGTGTAGAAGGCTGTATATTAAAGCACTTCACTGACATCATGTCCATTTTGTTTGAGGTAATTTACATTTTTACAAAAAAACTGAACACTTCTCCACTCATTTATAATATACTTCATATAATATTTTATTTCAGACTACAATGAATGCATCTTAAGCATGCTCGAGATTCAGCCAACAAAGTTAAAATACAATGATTGTGGAAGAATAATGGCATAAAAAGCTACATTTCTGTTACTGCTGCATCCATATTGGTCCCTTTTTAAAAAAAAAAAAAAAAAAAAATCAGTCTATCCATCTTGAGTCGAAGCTTTACAAGTGCAATGTTAAATCACTGGAGTACTCTTTTAAAATGATCAATTCGTCGAGCAAAGAAGATGTTTTACCTCTCATCCAAAAGGTTTCTTCAGGTCAGAATGACAGCTGACCGAAACATGATGGGATGGTTATCTGCACCTCGGTGTGAACGGCTGTTAAAGTGTCTGGGGATGGAGCTCAATACTGTGTTACAAGTGTCTGATAGATGGCATCGCAGCCCTCCTCCTCGGTTCAGAGATGGTGTCTCCAGTTTGACAAAAAATGGCTTTTTTAACTCCGCTCTCAAACCATCTGTCTTCCCTGGTTAAAACCTGAACATAAGTGTCCTCACAAGGAGCAGTCCATGACCTTTAAGTGCAGGTGAGAATCCTGAGAAACTCAGTTTCTTTGATACTCCTCCAATGAAGGAGCTGACTTTTTTTTCCATTTGTCTCTCCCTTTAGATAAAAGCCCACCTTGTGTATCCACATGTCTTCAGAGCATCCCTGATGTGTTTCTGTTCCTTCACCTTTCCCTCTCTTCTGGCAGGTTTTGGACCCGGTGGTTCAGGGTTCTGATCATCCCTAACTTGTGCTGCAGTGAGTCAGTCAATGTGAGTCAGAGAAGATGTTGATCTGTGTGAGAGGGTTTTCTCCAGGCTATATGTTCAGTGTCTGTCTCCCTCATTCACCTCACCTGTCCAGCCTGCACAGCTGCCTTCCATCTACTTATCAACTCCAGAGTACTCGAGATTTTTCAACTCCAATAATAAATCTTCAGACTGTGTCCTCACCATGCTTTTGTTCCTTCATGTGTCTAGAATCATTACATCACTGCACTACTTTTATTTTTTTATACTTAAATATGATTTGCTGTTCATCTTCAGTGAAATTTCCATACTTTATACTTTACCTTCTGTACAGAATCTGAATACTTCCTCCACCACTGTACATAATCTGAAGGTTGAGTACAATGAGAGAATCAAATATAGGACACATGTTGAGTTTCAGAGCCCGTCCCACTGCAGTGGTGTCCCAGCCTGGTTGGATGGCATATGGTGCCTTCTGCTCCGCCAGTCAGCCCTCAAAGGCCCCCTGCTAAAAATGTTTCAGGGAGATATGAACTTTTATTTACAACTGGAGACTTTTTGGGGTTCTTACTTTCCACAATTTGATGATCATACAGGGAGGGGACTGTGCCACTTTGCAAAGGGGTTGTGTCCCATTTTTTTGTGAGACAATTGCTGTCAATCTAGTGTGGGTCACTCAAGTGAAGAAGTGCTTGCTTGTAGCTTGAGCTTCCAGGAAGAAGAGGGGAGGAAGTGTATACTTAAATGCACCATATAGGGCACAATTAAAATCCCTGGAGGAAACATGTGACAGGAAATGAGATAAGTGGTGATGACTGACTGATAACAGCCATGTTTTACTGCGGTCAGACTCATTTTGGCTTGAGTGGAAAAGTGGAGTGGAGCCTGCATGGTCAGACAGGAGACTGACTGCAGGATGTTATGAGTTCTATCAGCACTTTTAAGAGCTGGAACTGATGGAGGAAAAAAAGGAAGCGTAAAATTGATTTATTAAGCCTTGGCAATGATGCTGCCGTGATACCATTGTGTCAGTCACTGAGGTTTTGTTGCATAATGCATATTATCCCCCCTCTAAACATTCACAGCATGCAGCTACATTATCACAGATGGCCTCATTTCAACAATTACAGGAGGAATACCCGACGGTATAGACTGCAAACAATGTAATTGAAATGCTGCTCTGTGATATGAGAAGAATGGGACTTGATTATGTGAGCATGCGATTGATTTACTGCGTCCTGGAGGTATAAACTGTCAAACTGTGTGTGTGTATATTTACTTATATACTGTATGTGTGAGGGTTGTGTGCAGACAGACACAGAGGGTGATGGTGAGAGGAGGCGACCAGCCAGACAAGCGCTAACAGCACACATCAGTGCTGGTGTGGGTGATGGCCCATGGAGTGTGAAAAGGAGAGGTTACTGAGCAGGACGGCCACGGGGTAGAAGTTAGGAACAAGCACCACTGAAATTCATCACCCTGTCAGTAATAAAGCATCAGTCAAGGTTGTGGATAATCCTGTATAAACATTATATATTGTTATGTATGTGATGCACATGCATCACAGAAATGCAGGGTTCTGGTTGCAGCTGCTGATTCATTTGAAGGACAGTGTGCTGGAGAGTGCAGGAACAAAGGATTTATTGGGTAAACACTTCTCGCCTCACTGCCCACAAAGACTCTTCCATCAAGAATATAAGAAGGTTCATGCACTTTATCGCAGCCGCATTCACAGTACAAAACAGGAGAAAGAGGAGGATTCAGCCTTCCTCAAAGGCTGGAGAAACCCAATATCACTCTATGTGTGACTGTGTGTGTGTGTGTGTGTGTGTGTGTGTGTGTGTGTGTGTGTGTGTGTGTGTGTGTGTGTGTTTACACTTTGGCTTCTCAAGCTCGATGACACACTCGTGTGTCAAACTGCACCGGATGCAACCTTTAGCAGTTTGATGTAAGGAATAAATAAGAATGGTTGTGATTGTCAAAAAGAAACCCCACAAAACTGAAAATACAGTTGCCATCCAGGTGATACACAAAACACTGTGAGCTGTTGCACGTCAAGGCACTTTGTGAGCTGCAGGCCTCCTGATGGTGGTACAAGCCAAACTGCTCTCTGGTCCGTGGAGACTCCTGTCTGTGTTAACATGAAAGACTGTAAAGGTGATTGAGGTGTGAGGTGATTCTTACACCTGACCTGCATGTGGTGATGGGATGCTCCTAAAGGACGTTCACTCTATATGTTATCTATTGCTTTTAAGTCTCTGGCTGTAGATTAATGCTTTTTCTTTTTGTGTATTCCAATGATTCATGCATTTAATGCATAATAATAAAGATATTTATGAAAAGGAACTACAAACAAAACAACATGTATATGTATGCATGAATTTAAACACAGCTAAGTTCATTTATAAGAGCTGCTGCTGTTCACTTTCAACATGTAAACTCAATAATATTCCTGATGTGAACACTGGAGTGTCAGTGAATTAAAGCTCAAAACCTTTTGAAATCTTTCATATTGTCGTGACATGTTTTATGAAGTTGATTATATTCCACGATCACTGACTACTGTTTCTTTTTGTTTTGTTTCCAGCTGCATCTCTTCCACCAGAAGTTTGTGTGGATAGATGCTTGTGGGCTCAAATTGTCTGTTCAGCAGCTCAAGGGAAACTGAGACAGAAAAAGAGGGGAAACTGTGATTCAGTCACTTTGTTAGTTTTCTAAAGGCTGCAAATTCTCAAATATACAATATTAAATCAAAACAATCATTGCATTCTTAATGTTTATGAGGCATCCATGTCATTTGTGATGGTGCTGAGCTCACAGAGGAGATATTGATGAGGATATTTCAACCATGAGACTGGTTAAATTAGTGCCCTATATTCTCTGTAGCGTTTTAGTCCCTCAGTTTCTCCACTAAGGGGCGCTGATGTGTGAGGAGCCCTTCAGATCAGAGCAGCTTCTTCTACTAAATACAGACTCTGTGATTAATTCACGCATTCATGAAAAGAGGCAACAGTGTTGTGTGTGTTGCATTTTTACATGACTTATGATTGTGTTTTTGTGGGAAATTTACTTTTTCTCTGGAGAGGAGTGGTCTTCCACATAAGAAACCATATTCCAGAAATATAAGCTAATTTATAATTATTGAAAGCCAAGTAAAACTGGTGACTTTACCTTTATTTGTCTTTTATTTATTTTAAATCAGAGTTGAGTTGAGACCCTGCAGGGAGTCTATTACATTCAAGGGACGGTCCAAATATTAATAACCTGAAGATGGGTTGTTCTTTTAATTATTTTAACAGAATTTTAACAGATTTGAGGGAAGAAGGTTGTAATTTGTGTATGTTTGTAATCATTCGTAAAAACATATTACAACCTGCTAAATGTCGTTGTTATTAACTGCTTAAAGCTGTATGGAAACATTTAGGAAACTTATTTTTTATACATATTGTAACAAAGTCTTTACAGCAGTTGTTCTCACACTTTCCTCTTTTTTTTCCTAAGCCACAACCCATCCTACTTCAGGAGAGAAGCCCCCGCCTTTTATTCATGTGCTATACATTCTAGGTCACTGGTGCGTTTTTACGCACAAAGACAAGATGCGCGTCTGGGTGTCTCACTGTGCGCTCCTGGCTTCGCTCTGCCTCTTTCTGAACTGTTTGGGCACCTCGTCGACTTTTGAGTTAACACTGCTTCATACTAATGACAACCATGCACGGATCGAGGAGACCAGCGAGGACTCGGGGAAGTGTCCAGCCGGCCAGCCGTGCTTCGCCGGAGTGGCCAGGAGGTTCACCAAAGTGACGGAGATCCGCCAAAAGGAGAAGAACGTGTTGTTTCTGGATGCTGGAGACCAGTTTCAGGGTTCTGTCTGGTTCAATTACTACAAAGGCGCCGAAGCAGCGCACTTCATGAACAAACTCGGTTATGATGCCATGGTAAATATTTTTGTATTATCATTATTATTATTATTTTTTTGAATGTGGTTGTTTGAGGTGTTTTCCTGAGATAAACTCATTTATGCCTAATAGTAAAACTGACGATTTTGACTTTTAATAGATAAAATCAGTTTATTAGTTAATAAAATTCACGTTTTATCCATTTAAGGCTTTTGGAAACCATGAGTTTGACAATGGAGTGGAGGGTCTGATCCAGCCCTTCCTCCAGAAGGTTAACTGCTCTGTGGTGAGTGCCAATATAAAACCTGACCACACTCTGGCTGCAAAACTCAGCGGCTACTTCCAGCCCTACACAATCTTACCTGTGGGCTCAGAGAAAGTGGCTGTGGTCGGCTACACCACTGCAGAGACCCCCTACTTATCCATGCCAGGTAAAAAAAAAAAACTTAAATTGCATGCAGCAGTGTAGAGTTAAACCTCTGTTAGTCCAGTACAGTGTGTTTTATAGTGTACCTATTATTTTTCCATTTTCTAATGGACTGCGGATGTTTTCATTCATAACCCTAGCTCCGATTCTTCTCCCCTGTGTGTTAGGACAACACCTGAAGTTTGAGGATGAGGTGGAGGCCCTTCAGATTCAGGTGGATAAGCTGAAAACCCTGGGCTATAATAAGATCATTGCTCTGGGTCACTCTGGCTTTGATGTGGATCAAGACATCGCCAAGCGCGTGAGAGGGGTTGACGTCGTTATTGGAGGACACACCAACACGTTCCTCTATACTGGTATTTCATTCAGTTCCATTAAGGTGTATTTTAGTGTCTGAGAGATCAGTTGTATTCGTCTAACCTGTTTATATTTTTGCTTTTATTCAGTTCACCTACAGACGTCTCTGTCCACTACCTGCAGATACTCTTTTAGTCTTTAGATTTCTCAGGTCTGTCCTCTGGCCCCTGTGATCCTACACCAACACCTGTTTCACAGACACAACAAAACTGAAAGAGCAATTTCACCAACAGTGTAACTGGAAGTGAGAAACTATGCTCTCTGGGCAGGAAACCCCCCATCCACCGAAGTGCCGGCAGGTCCATACCCTTTCATGGTGAGGTCTGACGACGGGAGGAACGTACCAGTGGTCCAGGCCTTTGCCTTCGGGAAGTACCTTGGATACTTGAAAGTTACCTTTGACGAGGCTGGCAATGTGGTCAAAGCTGTGGGAAACCCCATCCTAATGGACAGCAGCATACCTCAAGGTAAACTGTGCTCCCAGTAATTACACATAGCCCGTGTTTGACGATTGAAAGAATGTGATTTTATCCTGTTAAAATGACTTGATGACGATTAATAACTCAAGCAATGTGTATATCTTGGAATAGCTAGTACTTGAACAACTACTCCCACCAATACATTATCCAAATCCATCTGTATTTCCTCTACCTCATATGTTTTCTGAAATAGCTTCTCTTATGCAAGCTTTACTTTGTTCCGTAACTCTCTCAGACCCAGATGTCCTGGCTGATGTTGAGATGTGGAAGAAAGACTTGGCACAGTATTCCTCGCAGTATGTAGGACAGACCCTGGTCTACCTCAATGGGACGTTTGAAGAATGTCGATTTCGGGAGTGTAACATAGGAAACCTGATCTGTGATGCTATGGTAATAATTAAATTTCAGAGTTCATATGTTCCTTCATTTTTTTACAGGATATATTCAGAAAAGTGTTTCAAAAATGTTTCTTAAGCACTGAGACAAAGATGAAACAACTGATTTTTGTCACCCGTAAATACATTTGTCTCAGCTGTAAACCACAACTTTCACTTCACCTTGGTTAAGATCTCACATCCTGCCTCTGCACTTTTAGCACTGGGTGGGAAATTGTGGCTGACTGCACAGTGGCAAAAGGTCAGTCTCTTTCAAAGAACTTCAGTTTGACTTGTAACGTGTTCTCCCTTATGCCAGATTTATCATAATATAAAGTATTCCAGTGACCTGAAGTGGAACCATGTGGGCATATGTATGCTGAACAGTGGCTCCATCCGGACATCTATAGACGAGCGCTACAAAAATGGTAATTTTTTTAGCGCTTCATTACAAATGCTACCTTGCACTGATTTATGTTCATTTTTATGATGTAGCAGTGTTTGCCCTTATGATTAGGTTCCATAACTATGGAGGACATCCTCACCGTCTTACCATTTGGAGGAACCATTGACTTGGTCCAGATAAAGGGGTCCACAGTGAAAAAGGCATTTGAACACTCCATTCACAGATATGGAGTCATGTCTGGAGAATTTCTTCAAGTTTCAGGTCTGTACAAGCCTCTATCACTGAGTCACCTAAAATAATATTAACCGGTAACTTCTCTGGTTAGATTTATACCAGACACTGGCAAGCCAATATTGTTCGCTCTGGACAGAGAACAGCTGGCTGATTTCAGATTAGGTTTTCAACTAAAACACACAAGAAGTCAGTCAAGTGTTTACTTGTTACTGGGGGGACAAACACTAACGCAGCATTTCCTAATTTTCTCTCGGACATTTCCAGGGATTCACGTTGAGTATGACCTCTCCAAACCGGTGAACCAGCGAGCGGTGGCTGTGTCCGTGCTCTGCACTGAGTGCCGCGTGCCCAAGTATGAACCGCTAGACCTGGAGAAGACGTACACCGTGGTCATGCCGTCGTACATGGTGGGCGGAGGTGATAGCTTCAGCATGATCAAGGAGGAGTTAGTGAAGCATAATACAGGTGGGTGGAGCAGGCGGCACAGTTAATTGTGTGAGAGATAAATGAGCATTTACTTTAAATTAAATGTTAATATGGGAATATTTGGGAGGAGACAGAAATTAAGATCCAATATCCATCCATCCATTTTCTACCGCTTATCCTCATAGGGTCGTGGGTTAAGATCCAATATTTCTAAAATAATTCCTTAAAGTTGACAAGAGCGCTCAAGGTCAGTCACTCCAGGTCTCTAATGTCTCAAAGATTTTCTCACCCTACTTTTCCTTCCTGTTGGTTTCCAGATGGATGGATTGGATGAAAAACAAGAGTCTAGCAACAGTAGAATAAGACTTGACAGTCCTATTTAATCTCTGGTGTTTCACTGCAATAAAAGTCAGGTCCCAAAACAAATCAGCACGAGGAAATCACTCAGTACAGCAAGTTATGAAAGGCAGGTTTTGTCTTGGGAGGAGCACCAAGCCTGTGTCAGGAAGGGGCCAGGAAGGGGTGTTGCTGATAGCAGCAGAACAACTAGGATCCAAATGCAACTAGAAAAGCACTCAGGGGAGCACAGACCTCCGCCAAGACAGCATTCTGAGAGAGCGTATACTCCTGCAAGCCCACAACACCTAAGAGTGAATGTGTTGATTTTGACAAAAGGTCACTATTTGACTGATTTCCAAGCCGCGATTTTGTCCTCTATGCAGATTTTTTCACGATTATCATGGAAAATATTAATATTTGACTATAAGAATGTCCAAGATCATAAACTGAGAATTCTTTTCTGGATATTTTGAGATCAGTTGCATTGCTCTAGCTCCTTCCTACATGAAGTTATGGTTAAAAAAACGCATATTTGACCTTGGTGACCGTGACCTTTTACTGATCTTGACCAAACTGGATTGGTGACTTCTGGATTCCTATATTAGTTTATATACCAAATTAGGTGATGATTGGCTGTAAATTGTACACCCTGGAGCATTCAGAAATATGCAAAATCTCCCATACATTATTATGACATGACCTTTCATTTGACCTTGATGACCTTGAATCGGATCCGATCACCGCCAAAAATTAAGCAGTTTTAAGTTAGGCCACTTCTGACTAATCCTGAAAATTTTGTCAAAATCCATCTATAACTTTTTGAGTTATTTTGCAAACTAACAAAACCCGATGAAAACATAACCTCCTTGGCGGAGGTCATAAGCTGTGGACCAAGGCTCAAAGTAAAAATCTTTGCATAAAATTAACTCAGTTAACAAAAGGCACTCTCAAAGAGAAAATGCTACCTAACAAACAAGGCAACAAGAAGCAAAAGACAACAAAAAACATAACCTCCTTGGTGGAGGTAACTAGAAAGGGGAAAAACACAAGGAATCTTAAGTCATAAGGAAAATGGTGTCTATAAAGTAACAAAATAACTAAACAAAAAGGCAAGGGAAATAACAAAGAAAACCTAACCTGGGTGATGAGGGAAACTCGGCATGGGCACGAACATAGAGAAAAACGATCCGACAAAGGACAAGGGAAGACAGGAGGGCAGGAAGCAACATGAAAAGACATGAGAGGGAGACAGTGCTACTACAAAATAAAACTACAAATGCACAACACAAAAGTAGTTAACTCGCTCAAAATATGGCCATGTCAGTTATTATAATAATAAATATTAAAAACAAATGACATTTCCATCAACTGTGACAACACAATGGTGTGTAAGGCTTCTTTTCAAATGTATGCTAATGTTAGCGTCAACTCAAAGCTCGACGCTATGCCTAAATAAAGCGTCACAGAGCCATTAGCATGGTTTCCCCTCACATTTCAGTGCCTTTCAGTATTTCACTTACCTGTCATGAATCCAAAGACTTCAGAAGTACAGCTGTCCTATAAGACGCCCCAGGGTGCGGTTTATCCATCAGTGATCTCATGCCTGAGGAAAGAGTCCCTGTCCACTCATTTTAGAGGCCACCTATTAGTGAACATGGTGGGAACGTTTTATCAAAAGCAGATGCATGTTTTTAAAATCGCTCTGCAGCTGTCTCTCACTGTCAAAACACAGAGCAGGTGTTTTTGAGCATGGGCAGCGAGGAGATGGGAGTTTTATCAGGAAAATGTCATCAAATACGAACCGTCTAAGTCGTCATTGTCTCTTGCAGGTGACATGGACATTTCTGTTCTTTCCAAATACATCTCGGACATGAAGCGCGTGTACCCTGCAGTGGAAGGACGGATCACGTTCAGGAACTCTGCTGTCTTTGCAGCCCACAGCCTTGGTTTATTGCTGCTGGGTTTATGTCTGTCCCTTACCCTCTGATTGCCTTTGTACACTCTCAGAAAATGTGATAAACTGTGGCAGCTTGTAAACTCCTCTGGGACGCAGTTGACTGCCTTTCCACCTCGTTGCCTTCAAGGATAATTAGAAGACAACAGGATGAGAGGTTGAGGCTCAGGATTCAGATTTAAACAGCAGATTATAGGAACTGGACACAACAGTTCATTTAAAAAAGCACATAAGTCGTTAAAGTATGAACATATTTTTTTTGTGTGAATCTAAAAGAACTGAAGTGTTATGAATGCGATCTTTCGCATTCATACCAGTGCTTAAAACATGAAAGAGCCCAAAGCCTACAAGGCAGCGACCAGCGTCTTAGTGAGACAATGAGAGAAGCTGTCTGCTGCTTCTCTGCTTTGACTCACAGAACAAAAATGGATGGAAAGAAGCCAGAGATTACATTCATGGACCTGAACGTACCTTAAAGCACAGTTTGATCTACTCCACTTTTGTAGACTGTCTTATCTTTAACTTGGGTCCATTTAACTCCTTATTAAATCAGTCTTTGTATAATAATAGTAAAGTTTGTTTGTTCAAATAGTTTTCTTCAAAATATATTGAAAACTTGTTTTTTAATTGCATCTTATTACATCCTTTACTTAGGCTCCGTCCACACGACAATGGCATCATAACGCTTGTTGCAACGTTGCCAGAAGTATTTCCGTCTACATGGCAGCACGATCTGATGTCACCATATAATTAACAGTCCTGGACCACTAACCCTCATCCTTACCCTAACTGTAAAAACTTTGACATTTGTCCAGGACTGTTAAGTAGTTGGTGATATCAGATCATCCTACATGGCAATGCGATAACAAGTGACAATACATATGTCACGCCAATAGGTGGCACTGCAAAGAAACACAAAAAGAATACAATGAGCATGCGCATGAAGTCCTTGTTTACTACTACTTCTGGTCACGTGATGATGCGACGTCATCGCTAGCAACAACACCGGGTACACACTGCAACTCCGAAATGGCATTGTCAGATCTTCTCACTCTGGAACCCGTTGTCAGAAAATACCCTTTTGGGTCAGTGCCGGAGTCGTCTGTACGCAAGGAAGAATCAGTATTAAAGTTTGTCAGATTCACAGAATTCTGTTGTCGTGTGGACGGCACAAAAAACTTTTATAAGCTTGTTAGAATAAATTTAAAATGTAAATGTGAAGCAATTTATAGGTATTCTATTTTCACATGAGTAAAAATTTATAGCCCTGTGTTTTTCTACCATTCATTTAATCATTGTTGATAAATAGCCATGCTTTTTAATTATTAATTTGAATTAATATTGCAGTACTTAGTACTAGTTTAAAAAAACTTACTTAAGCTTGAGCTTAAGCTACTTAAGCTAAACAGCTGCAAGGAAGAAGGGCCATGTTTCATCCATCACTTTCAAAGTACAGATACATAGTTTTTTTCTTCCTTCACTTGGCTACATTTAAAGTGAGTTTGCCCATTTTGATTCTGTAAAAGTGATTTCACAGTGTTCACTTTTGTGAATGTGAGGTGATATTTCACATCTGTGTGCACAACAGTGTGAAGCTTTTACTGCAATCAGCAGCTGTTGTAGAGATGTGCACTTGTACACCGTTGGCATTCATAGTTAAAACTGTGATATGATTTATTTTTTAGAGTAAATGATGACATACAGCAGTGGAAGTCTTTCCTGTCTCCTCTTCTTGCCGTTGCATGTATCCAGGCCAGATACTGTTCATGTAATCTACATGTTGGTTTCAGTCTCTGCAGGTTTTGGCTTCGTTCAATAGCCAGAAAGGATGTGAACTCATGTCCATTTAAGTGTTCAGTTTACATCCATGGAGCCATCACAGAGGTCTCCTTCTGCACCTGCTGAGGAAACAAAAACACCACATGGAAAACAAATGATTCAGCATACTTCTTAACTATTATTATATTCTCTAGAGAAAATAAATAGATTTAAGTTTCATGGAGTGATATGGTATCTTGGCATAAATTATTTTCTTTTGTCCATAACCCTGTAAAGTATGATCCAGTATAGGTAATGTAGAACAGGTGGATGTTCAGACTCTTCTGTTTACCTTGTTTAGCTCAGGGAAAAGTTCCTGAATGGCGATGTCCAGCAGCACGTATGTCAGCTGAGGAAGGACAAAAGGAGCAAGAGGGTGAAAAGCATTAAGCCCAGTGAAACGCTGAACTTTGTGGTCTGATTCATACATGTATTCTTTGATTTTGAAACAATCGCTTCATGTTCTTATTTAGCCTTCCTGAAGCTGATGGATCCTGTGCAACTTAGTAAATCGTGGCTATTTATGCACAGCAAGGACACTGATTGAAAGCACATGAGTTATTATTGATATTATTACAGTATTGTAGATATATCATGATTTACTGGGAGAAACCAAGCAATTCTGTCTAATATCAGACCCCTATAAACCCCTAGGTCCTTTGTTTTATCGCCACATTTTTCCGGTACTCCTGCAATTCCACTGTGTGAATCAGCTCAAACAGACTAGTTGACTGCACATTTTAAAACAATATGCTGAACTAGGTAACTTTGACATTGCAATTAAATTACACACCGTGGGATTGTGGTTTACTCAAGTAATATTTTCGACACATATTGTGTGTGTGTGTGTGTACCTGTTTGTTCAGAACTGGCTGTTGCAGCCCATCAAAGAGGAGACGCACTCCTTCATACTTGGCCTCTTCTCCAATACACTTCCCCAAGAAGTCTAGATAAGAAAAGGGGCTTATGAATTTCTTGTAAATTGTTACATTCTCACATCTGCACATCTGTAAGTGGAAATGTTGGCTGTAAGCTGGTCTACAAATTGGAAAACACTACTGGGAAAAGCCAAATGAATACCTGGAATGTAGTTCATCATCTCCTCGAATGTCTTCTTTGCCCTCTTCTGCTTGTCTTGAGCTGACCGAGGCAGACTGCTCTCACAGAAAACAGTGTCTAGAAAGGCAGCCATCATCATTTGCATCATTTCACCTCATTATTTATAATTTGAACATACATTTATCCCTCCCACTCAACTTACTGTACCTCTAAGCAGGGTGATGAGCGAGACTAGCCGGTGCTCCTGAACCACCTGGTCCAGCTTGTACTGAAGGTAGTAGTCTGTGTAAGTTTCCAGTGTGTTCTTGAACAGGATCCTGCCAGCCATCAACAGGTGGTGCAGCCAGTCAGGGATGTGGAAGACGACTCGGCCTGACAGCCATGAGGACGAAGAAAAGACAAAGTGTGTGAGTGCATCATGGGATTTCTGTCAGAGGTGCAGTAGTGAACTTGTCACACTGGTGATTCATGACGGAACATCACCCCTCTACTTTGGGTAGAATCCTGTAGTAATGCACTGTTACTGTTTTTTAAAAAAATACCTGTATTTTTTCTATGTATTTTATTTTTTGTTTTTGCAGTGCTGTATAAATAAATGTATTATCATTACTATGTTTAATGGGCCCATCCCAATAAAAATTACAATACAACAGCACTTTTTAAAACAAATTAATTATCATAATCACAATGTAGATGCAACATAAAGTGAAAGCTAAGTAAAGCTGTGCATGTAATGGTCATGTTGCTGTGTTAATGTTCAAGCTGCTTAAAAAAAATTCCAGGAGAAGTCACTCACCCACATACATTAAGTAGTCATACAGCCCCTCGACAGTGATCATCTCCATGAAGTAATTCTGATTGTGTCTCTTCTCGGTCATCTCTGATCGGTTGGCGTTGTTTTTGAAGAGCTCGTTGAAGAGCTAGGAGGATTTAGGATTTAAGGATCAGACTGATCTGTGTAACTGACAATACTCTGATGAGGTAATTATGAAATTTCTACAGTTTTTTTAAACCAAATGTGAACAATGAAAATATTGTAACACAAGTCATTCTTCACTTCTTACTGTAAAGCAGGAGGTTGATTATGTTCATCCCCGTGTTTCAAGGCAATGACATTTTGTTCTGGAGCTTTAGTTATGTAGATGTTTGAATCAAATCAGTCAGAAAGGGATTAATCGTCAGCCTCTGGCAAATTTTCACATTAAATTCTCACAGTGTTTTTTGGCCAAAAATGGTGTGAATAACACTGCATGTCAGAGCAGGTATGTTTTTTGTCAGCTATCGTAAATTGAAACTAAAAGCTTTGACAAGATTTGCTCCACATAGTGTAAATATGATAAATGCCCTGCCAGAAGTCAAAAACTGAAACAACCACTGGCTGTGAAGTTAAAGATTTAGTTTTTAAGATCCTACAGTGACGTACAGTGGCAGATCCTCTATATATCTCTACCTCTACAAACAATAAACTCAAAGCTTGATTCTGTTTTTTTGGACCAGAAAGTGGTATCTGGTATCACTTCAGTATAAACAACTATTAAAAGGTCAGGGTCGGGAAGGACTCCAGCTGTCCTCATAGTTGTACAGATAGTCATTCCTTGGCTTACAGAAAGTGAGAGAATGAACAATAAAATTGTACAATTTGAATCCCGACCTTCTTATCATTTTCCGAGGTGGGGCTCAGGATAGTGAGCTCAGGGCGGCTGGGTTTGGGTTTTGGAGATTCACAGGAGTTGAAGAAGGACTGGATGAAAGGCTCCAGATGCTGCCCTTTCTGACAGAGAAAACACAGGATTTAATCTGTGTAAGTAACAGTGACATTTCTCTTACAGGCGTATGTGTCACATGTTAAATGGATTGTTAAGGATTGGGCAAATACACAAGTGATGGCTTCAATTTGCTGTGATGTTAATCATTTGTACTGTGGAAAGACAAAATAGAGAAAAATAAACGAGAGCCACACACACACACAGCAGGAATGTATTTCTTACCTCTTTTATCAGTTTGCTGGGGACTGACTTAATGATTTTCCCTGTGAAACATAAATAGTTTATCTCAGTGATGTACAGTTCTGTCACACATATCTTTTTACTGCGACCCAAGGTCAGGCTGTTCAAACATTTCCACAGTGTGTTTGACATGTTCTGCTGTTCAAACATAATCCATCTTGCTGGTCTTTGTCACAGTTATACTGTACCCAGGTTCACGTCAGGTAACATCTTGTCCAAGAACTGAGACTCCATACTGTGAGGGGACAGGAAGTCAGCGAGAAGCTGACTGTTACTCAGCTCAGGGTGCTGCAGAAGTTTCTGTTAAAAAAAAAAAAAAAAACTGATATAAGTTGTGTTCTTCCATATTGGAACAACAGAGAACCTTGTTTTTTTTGCTGTGGCTTATACAACAGTACTTGTGTTGCCATGGGAACACAATCAATCAAAGATGTTTTACGCAGATTTATACATGTATATACATATACATATAGTATTTCAAGGACCATACACGTGGTGTTGTATGTTTAAAGCCTATCCTGTACAGATTGTAAAGCCCTCTGAGGCAAATTTATAATTTGTAATATTGGGCTATATAAATAACAGTGACTTGACTTCATTTAATTTAAATTATTGCTGTTTTCCACAGAATATTACAGGTTTTTAAATTAGTTTCCAGCCTGTCCATTGATTGCAGCATGCTGGAAAAATTAACACAAAAAAAATCATTATTTTAGATAAGGTAATCAGCCACAGTGATTTTTTCACTGCTCTTTAGCATATTAGTGGAATTGAGAAAAATTACAGAAGTGAATCTGCACCTAACCTTCACTGTTACTGTGATATTTCACCAGGCGTACTCACTGGGATATACTTTTCTATTGATTAATGTTTCATATTTCAATGGACCAAGATTTAATGACACATAGGCACATGTTCAAGTGTGACTCATGCCTTTCCTTGATAACAGTTTGAGCCCACTTTCATCGCACAGATTGCAGTCACAGCTGTGTGTTTAAATGATCTTCAGTCACTCCTCTTATTCAAATTAGAGTTGAAAACATATCTTTTAAAACAAGCATTTAATGTGCAATAACTTTTGTTTCTTCTGTCTGTCTTTTGTGTCTTTCTTTGTAAAGCCTCTTTGAGTCTTAATGAAAAGCACTATATAAAACTGATGAATTATTATTATTATTATTATTATTATTATTATCTCTCTGCACAGGGATATTACATGAATGGAGCTTTGTTGTTACATTCTGGCTCATCTCCAGACCCTGTATTTTGCATTGAGTATGCATGTCTAATACAATTAAAGCCCTATCTTCTCAGACATGTACCTGAAGGTACTCCTGGAACTCCTCCCGCTTTGATGTCAGGAACTCGTAATTCTTGGGGCCGATGATTCTCTTCGAAGGCAATTGCGCATCTGGGAATGAGCCTACAAAAATATATAAATATCAAATAAACAAAAGAACAAGAATCACAAAAGAAAGTCTCGTAGGTTCAAGGCACTCTTCTAGGAAAAAGATGACAGAGTTAAATTCATGAGGATGTAGTAAGTAATGTTCTGTGAATCCTGTGGGACGGCAAATGTAAATGGCAGATTAATGATATTTTATCAGTGTTCTCTTTCTGTACCTTTATTCTGTCATTCTGTCAAATATGTGTCAGCCTGGGTGCTATGCTAACAAAGAAGATTTACCTCACATTTAAGCTAGTGCCCTTGGAAGGTAAAATGAGGTATGTGTGTCTCAGACGTATATGTGTGTTAAAAGTATGATAATCCATGACTGTGTTACTGTTAAACTGTTTATGATTGAAGTTGTATATGAACATGCATTTTAAGTTATGTGATTTATATGAATGTGAATTGTAATGTGAATTAGTTGTGAAACTACAGCAGAATTTTACATATTTCTATTGTTGTTTATTCTGTAGCTTTCACAGTGCTCATGGCTGTTTTTGAGAGAGCTGAACAAGAATAAAATGCACCCGCTTGACTTATAAATTCCAAGGGGCCGCTATAGGAAATTCTTACCAGATGAGAATAAATGAAATCAAGGAGAGTGCACAGACCCATAATGCTGAAAACAAAAACCATACCATGAAACTCAGTGAGCTTTGATTCAAGGACATAGAACTCCAGATATCTTCTGTACACGGACCAGTGTTCAGTTTCATGTCCCACTGCAGACAAACACAACCAGAAATAATAATAAATCACTTATATTTGAATTTTGCATTTGGATTTTTGACAGAGAGCAACATGTGACTGCATTCAGCACCACAACGTCAAATCTAGGAGGAGGTGTCAGTTACTGGCAATAAGAAGCTCTAATCTGTCATAACCATATGTTTTCCATTTAAGGAAAACAGTACCTAGATATTTTGGGAAGCATGCTTTTTCCCTTTCTTGCTAAGTGTTAGATAAGAGCATTTATACTATTCCCATGTCTGTAGAGTAAATATGAACCCCTAGCCAGCAGCCAGTTAGCATAGCTTAGCATGATTGGCTTGCCTGGTTCTATCCAAAGAAAACAAAATGTTACCCAAACAGCACATCTAAAGCTCACTGATTGTAATGCAAACAATGTAAAAACAACTGAAAATGCTGTATTTTTCCATTTTAATCAAACTGGACTTTAATTACATATAAACACCTGAGGAGCTGTAAACATTTCAGTGAACATACAGTATTAAATTCCTCCAGAAAAGGACGCCATAGCTCATTCTGAAACACAATGAAGCAAAGTAGAAGAGAGACAGGGGGACGGGTGTGCTGAGCCTCACCTGCCTTGCGGTCATTGCGCTCTACATCAATGCAGAACACAGGAATCCTCTCCCTCTTCACGTCATCGTCATAGAAATCAATGTACGGGATGGTGATGTTCCAGGCTGAAAGGTTTCGGGGGGTGCTGGGGGTGGAGGCCGCCTCCATGGGGGAGTCATCCTCCAGCACCATCATGGCCTCCTCCACCTTGAACGGAAGAAAATGAGAGAGGTTGAGGTCAAGCAGAGTATGCTTCTTCAGAAAAAATAGGTCATGTGGAAAACTGCTTCTACTGAGGTGCAAAATACTGTGTACAAACTTGACTTGTCTTTTGCTCTTTGAGTATATTTTGTGTTCATCACTCACACCTTTGCAGCTCATTTAACATACAGAGTAAAGCTATCAAATTTACTGTGAAGGAAATGTCTAAAAATAGATGTCAGTTGAGACTGAGCCGCAAATAAGGGAAATGCAAAAGTAAACACAGCATTTCCCCCCATACTGCAGGAAGGCAATTTGAAGAAACATTTACGGACATACACACATACTTGTGAACTGTGATACTAAAATACACCAGTTACATTTCTCTTAACTGAAACAGTAGTTTAGTCAGTTTGTGTTTAGTGTTTTCATGGGGAAACACTTTTCTCCTTGAACTATACACAATCTTCTCTCAATTGATGTTCTCACATTGTGCAGACAGGCATGTCCAAAACAGAACAAAACCTTTTTGAAAAACTGTTTTCTGAAGTGAGCAAAGGACTTTCATAAAGACTGAGGCTAATAAAAGGGCATATGTGACTGTGCAGAGAGTGGCCTGTCATACTTGAAACCAAAGACAAAGTAATTCTGGGAAGTACTGGGAACATGACAGTCCAACTGGCACATACACATCTTGGAACTTCCGGAGAATCAAGAGAGCAGTGATCTAAGACTAAAACCTCTGACACCACCAGAACGGAAAGCAGTGAGGAGTCAACACATGGGAGTTGGTGGTGGCTTTCCTTTCTTTCTCACCAACACCACCAAGTGGTGACTACAGTGAAGGTGTAGAGGAGCACTTTAGTTGGATTTTACTCTTTCTTTTTGTTTTTTGAAGCATTGCTTGAAAGTTTACATGACTCAGATAATATATGATAACTGTAAGAATGAGGAACACACACAGGACAGTTGTATTTGTATTTGAGTCTAGACTCTAAAAGAAAACTATTGTTCTGTTAACACTTGAATCAGCCTCACCATATCATCCTCTCCCTCCACCAGACCATAGGATGGCAGCATGGCTCCCTCCATGGTCGTGCTCTTGAACACTCCTTTGATCTTACTGCCAATGCGGCTGATCCCAAAGGACTCGCCTCTCTTTGACGTGTTCCTGCAGGGCAGACAGGGAGAGTATTTAACAATAAATAATGGCGGAGATGTGCATGGCTTCAACACAGCGCATGCAGCATGACAGAAGAAACACGTAAGGAACCGTAGAGCAGAGGAGGTGAAGCAGGGAACAACGTACTGCGCCGGTACCAAGACTGTGCAATGGAGAGAAAAAGCCAAAGGTAGCCAGACCCAAAGCCAACATGTCACTACACAGTCATCCCACAATGAAATGTCTGGTTTGTTGTACCGCAGGGCCAAAAGCAAACATAGCACACAGCAGTGATTTCATGAACAGATGTATAGTTTGAAGGGGATCACAAATTCGAATGATCGCAAAATATATGAAATGATTAGTCACCAATCAACAGCAAAAAGTACACAACATCACAGAAGCTCTGTGTGAGTGTGTGTAATAAAAATCCCCATATGACACATGATGATATATACCCATACAAGAAGAGCTGAATATTAAAAAGTCACTGCATTGCGAAAAACAGCAGGCGAGTCTTCAGCCTAAACAACATAATAATGTTGGAGGAGGGACACATGACAAGTAAAAGCAGGATCCCATGCATCAGTCCCACCATGCAGGCGTCTGGCTGGGACTGGCGGGGTCATGTAGGGGAAGGTGGACAGCATGACATCACACTGAGCGACCTGTGACACACAGATGGACCCTGACTTACTTGGGTGATGAGTGGCGGTGGGATAGCGAGCCGTATGGGAAAGTTGTGAACGTGGACTGGGCATGGAGGGAGTTAAAAGATGCAGGTGAAGAGCTGCCAGAGGTGGTGAACAGTGACGACGGGGACTCAGGGCTCCAGTCCCAGGAACTATAAGCAGAACACGGTCATGTCCCCACGGGCAAGAGGAGGGAGAGGGCCGTGGTTCATACCATGGCAGGCAGTATGGTGGTTACAGAATCAGAGTGGACATACGGTCACAGACACAGCATGGTGATGGCGATACATATGTGGAGTAACAGGCGGACAGACGGGCAGAGTGGAAGGGCAATTACTGAATTGCAGACATGAAGGGATTCGAGGCTTGAAGTTGATCTGTGTTTTGTGAATGGAGTGCTAGTGAGGGCCTTTATCTCATCGGCCTCCTTTGAGTAGCATGACTCATGCTGCTTCAAAAGCTGCCTTCATAACAAGATTGCTTTCTTGAGTCAGTGAAAAAACTGAAACATAAAATCAACTAAATTCTCCAATAGTTTTCTCTAGGAGAAGGTCAACCATAACTTAAAAAATATAATAAGAAAAACCTTCAAATAAAGCCTAAACCTTCTAAAACTAATCATCAGCATCACTCTTGATTAGCTTGCTCAACATATGGTTAATGAGGACTCATGCTAGGATTAACATGATTAGCTGATTAAAGTCACTTTTCTCAGTCTAAATTTTTTTTTAGTCTTATAATTTGAATTTACGGCACATGCACCAAATAAAACACACTTTTGTGGGTGAAATTAGATTAGCGATGAAATTATATCTCATTATCATATTACCGACGAGTGCTCATTGAACTGAAGCCCTGATTGCAGCGGGCTTAGGGGACGGTGAATTTGTTAAAAAGGCAGCGCGTTTCTCTGTAGACCAGTCAGGCAAGAATGAAGTGTCGTATATACGTCTTGCGTGCAGCAGCACTGCTCAGCCAGCCACTGTTTTGATCAGCACATTGATGCCTTATACTCACCGAATGTCATCCAAACTGAGGCTATTTCTGGAACAATATGCACAAGGAGTTAGTGGCAGGGCCCCATGGCCACATACACACCACACCCCGAGATAGAAACATGACACTCAGGTCACTTCACTTATTATTTAAGTTTTATATTCTACTGTTTAATTTTTAAAAAAAATATATTGCTAATTTACAGCTTATTTTATCTGTATTAGAATAAAACTCCAGGTGACGTTTTATGTGAAGTGGCACATGCTCTATTCTGCCTTCACACTGCTGGGATACAGAAAGTTGTGAACATTTTTATTAAATATCTGTGAAATTCAGACAGATTACAGGAACTTGGGCTGCATGCAAGAGCACATAAAGCTATAACTTTCCTGCCTAAAAAACAACTACCAGCGAGTGAAGTACTTTCTGTCAAATAATAACTGAAGAAACAACATAATGGTAAATATTATGGTCAAGCTTATATTGCTACATAAAACCACAAAAGCAGTTAAGTGAATCCTACCTGCTCATCCTGGAATTCCTGGCAGGGGACTCTGCACCTCTGAGAAGTTGGCGAAAGTACTGGAGAATGACATGGAAAGATAATAAAGTGTGGAAATTTCAGGCCAATTCAACATGATGAATAAGCAACGGGACAGAAAAAACTGCTGTATGAATCAAGCGGAATCAAGGAGTGGTAACAACATATCAAATAATATTGTTATTTTCCAGACACATGCAGAGCAGTAGCCTGCTGTGGACAATGGCTGAGCATTGGTTCACCCAGCTGCATTCAATGAAACAGACTTTGAGGGGTGAAATTCAGCTTGGCAGCTTGGCACAATGCCAGTGTAGGCTCATTGGCCAGCTGTGCATCTAGTATGGATGACATGGCCGATAGTGGTTGGTGGCTGAGAGATCAGAAGAGGATAGCACAGCAGAACAAAATTAAAATGGTAGAGGACATTTAGTCTGATAAAACAACCATATGTTAAAAATACTGTATTTAGAAATCACAGACAGATGCAATACAGATGTGAAAGAGGGGATTCACTAACTGAGTTGAGCCTCAGGCATGAGTTGTCAAGCTGGGTGACAGCAAGTTGAGTGATTTATTTTGTGCTGTAGACGCTGACCTCATCACTGTGACAGAACATTGGGGTGAAAACATTCTCCAGGAGAGACAGGACGTGTTCATAGGCTTCGAACAAGCACCTCATGGTCTGCAGTTTCACCACCTCTGCATACGGGCCCTCTGCAACTAACACATACAGTGCATGTTAAAAACAGATACACTTATTACTGAAATTGCAATTTCGGTGTTTGACATACTGTTGCGTATTTCTTCCACTATGAAGGGGTCAAAGCGGATCTTGTCAACACTCTCATCCAAACAGTACGTCTCATAGATCTTCTTCACCTCCTCATGGAGCATCATCTTCTCTGTGTCGGGCAGCTCTGGGCAGAGTATCCTGTCGTTGAATTCCTCTGAGGAGTGAAAAGAGTAAAACATGTCAGTCTCAATGTGTAAGGAAATTTAAGGGTGCGTCACTGTTGTATCTATGAGTGTCAAGTTTATGGACAGTGCTTAGTGAGTTTTTGTGATGCTTTCAGGCCGACTGTGTGTGGCTAAGAGAAAGGCTATAGCAGGGTCGCTTCTATTAAGTTTGTCTGCTGTACAGCCAATGGTTGACATAAAAACTACTACAAAATCAAAACAGGAGACTTACTGTACTTAAGCAGGTTTGCTAATTTTGAATAGCATATTGAGTTTAAAATTAAACCTGAATTTCAGGTGATGTTTGTCCAGTTGGTGGTGGCTCGACTGAAATGTTTAGGACATGCTTACCGACTGCAAGGCAGAACTGGAGAACATGAACAGCCCCCTCTTGCTTCAGGAAGTTCATAAACCGAAAGAGAAGGTCTTGCTGTTCTCTGATTTCCTTCAACTCCAGCTTCAGCACCTGATGAGAGAAAAAAGTAGTGAAACACTACTCCCTCGGAAAAGAAATTTTTATCTCAAGGGACTTCCTGGAAAAAAAAATATCAAGGAAATAAATAAATAAATAAGAACAGAAATCACAATTAACAAAAGGAGTGCACATACACTATAACAGCCCTTCCAACTGCTTGTTAAGCTCAGTGACACCTGATGGACATGGGACATGGGCATTGTGCCAAGTTGCTACAACACACTGCATATTGTGGTGTAGTAGCTTGTTGGGATGTGGCATTTTGAGGAAAACACTCACAGAAGACTTTTTGTTGCGAATATCCGCATACTTTTGCAGGAAAGGTACCAATGTTGAAGTGGGTTCTGTGGCTTCTTCAGGCTAGAAAGACAAAAGTTAGATCAAGAACAAATTTATTTTATTCACTTTACAACAATCGGTTTAAATACACAAAATGTAAATGAACCCATCTGTGTGCATAAGGTCACAGTACAAAATATACTTACAGGGGAGTTGTCGATGAATATCAAAAGTAAATGATTCACGGTGTCCTAAAATAAAAAAAAACAGCATCCAGTCACAAAACTGACGTAGAACACATTCTGAAAAAGACACAGCTTTGTCCTTGAGTCTTTGCGTGCCCCTCATAAATAAGGTGTACTGCCATGCTCACTGAATACAAATCAATATATACTATCTTAGACTGAAAAAGTGACAAGTGACAGATTTAAATTCACAGAATCGGCCCTTAATATGTCTACACTCACAGGATCAGCCAAGTAGTCCATTGAGGGAAGGAAGACAGAACCAGCCAAGACTTCTCTTATCAGGAGAGTAAGAGATCTAAGAGGAGCGAAAAGATAAGGCAGCAGGAAATAAAGAAAGTGAGAGAGTGAAGAATGATCCTTATCTACTTTTGTACAGTTAATGTCAGACTTTCTCCTTGGGGGACCACTGAGCACACGCTGTTATGTTTTGTGCCGCACCTTGACAAATATATGAAGACACTGCCTTTATTGTGACAGCACTGAGTTACCTGCAGTCCATAGCCTTGGGTGGCAGGATGTAGGGGAAGAGCATCTCAGTCAGCTTCCTGAGGTAGAGGAGCTCATCTCTGCGACTGCGAAGGGCAACATGGAGGTCAGGACCGTATTCCTCCAGGGCAGCTTGTTGAAGATACTCTGCGTTTTTTACTACAGAGGAGAGAGAGTTTATTTGCTTTTTACGCTGAACACAAAGAAAAGACTGAGTGGATGATGCATACATGCAGTACCTTTCTGTCTTGCTTTGCTTATTATTTCAATGTGCTTCATGGAAACTTTTAGAAGCTTTTGTGTGATGAGGGATGCCACGTCCACCTGACGCGAGAAAAAAAAAAAAACATTAAAAACCCTTCAGTCAATCAGTGTCCCATGATTTCAGCTCCACACGGTCTACTTTGTCACCTTCTGGGTTCGGCGGACCAACACAGCCGCAAAGAAGCGCAAAGTCACCCTGAGCTCGTCAACAAATGCCTCATCATCTGTGATGTCCCTGAAAGTAAACACTGTACAGTTACATGTTTGTCACACCACATAAAACACACAGACCACCTTACAATGTATTACACGTAAAATAAGTACTGGAAAATGGCCTACCTATACCAAGGATACACAAAATTTTCCAGGACCAGCTCCAGAATCTTGAAAATAATAAAACAGACACTGGACAATGAGATTGTTTTGGTCTATTTATTTAATTATAAGTTGCTGTTTAATCCATGTATGCCTTACCTCAGAAAGAGAAGCATCCACCTTAGAAGGAATTTTCAGATCAAGCCATGGTTGATAGTTTTCCAGTAATAAAGTCGGTCTATGAGTAAATTTGAAAAACAAAAATATCACACAAACACAGAAAATCATAATGATAATTTCTGACCAGTAGAGAGCAGTGTACCATCTTCCATGACTTGCTGATAAACAACAGTGCAATATCTGGCACACTGAATGCATGCTGCCAAACCCAATAAAATAAAGGCAGAAATATATGAAGAATCTCTTCTCTGATTACTTGTTTCTCAAATTTACCTTACTTTTTGTTTTCAAATGAGTCACTGCTTCATTTTATCACAGCACAAGATATACAGAGAGTGAAATTGTAATGTACATACACAGGTAATATCCAGGTTTATGTACTGCTGTCTTGTTTACCTCTGTATTAAGAGTTTCCCTTATCAGCATAACTACTGTTGGCACAAATAACAAGGTCATAATACAACACAGTGCAGCCACTTTCTCGACGAACGCTGCACCACAACATAGCCAAGTATCTCACCTGTGCCTTTTGCATTTGATTTTTCCACACACGGCACAGCTGTGGCCCAGAGGAAACAGCTCTTGTTGGTATGACTGCAACAGAGACAGAATTATTAGCTTTTTACGAGGATATTTACCCATCATTCACTGCAGCCAGTTATGCTTTACATAAGTGGTTGTTTACAAAATTTCAGATGCTTAAATGTGAATTCATCTCCAAAATGTCTTCATCTTAGATGATTTACATGCATCAAAATACACAACAAAGATGTTGCCAAACTGTTAAATCAAGGCAAATACTGTGAAACTTTATTTTATCAGGATCATAGAACTCTATTGCTTTATGAGGTACCTTGATTTTTGGTTTGATGGAGACTAAGACATTGGGCAGAAGAGACTCAGGCCCCAAAGAGCAGTAGAAAGTGACAACACCGGCCAGGAAGGACCAAAACACCATCATAATATGAATGTATCTGTCAAAACAGAAAACAAACATACACAGATTAACAAAGTAAACACATTTACCATGTAAAGGGTCACACATTGGGTAAAACTGATGGGAGTAATACTGCTCAAGATACCTGTTTAGAAGCACAGTAGACAGCAGAAGCACCAGCAGCAGAAAACAGAAGACTGGATACTGTCGGCCCAGCTCTCTGAACCGCTCCAGCTTCACCCTGCGTCTTATTTTCTGCAGGCAAGCCCTGATGCATCCCATCTTCGTCGATTTAGGGAGAGACTACTGCATATTACTGTGAAATAAATCAGACACCATGGGCCGGCAGCGGCAGCGTCACAACTCAAAATCATGTAATTTTGTGCTTCTTCTTTACTAAACATAGCAAGCAGGTTGTATGCTGTCGACTCCAGCACTTACTGTAAGTGTACACTGGATGTTAAGGGCCATTTTTCATTGTAATCCAGCAGCGACACACGGGCAGAGTTGAGAGAAGCGATGTGTCGTCCACAGCAGTGAACCACAGCAGGATTAGAGGTAATTACACAGCAGCATCTGTGTATAGACTGTACCCAAACTCCGACGCTGTTCGGGTAATGGCTGCTCTGTTGTGGCTGTCATTTCGGTCCATAGAGGGGCAACGGTTACTGCTTGGCTGTCAGCGTTGGAGACGCGTGATGTCACCTCCGCTGCGCTCACACAGCAGCAGCGTGTAACGTACTGGCTCCGGTTACGTTACTTTACAGACAAATGTGTGAGCTAATTTAACAGATTATCTCGAATAAATAAGACCGAATACACGACAAAATGTCCCACTTTAAACGGTGACGAGGCCGACGTGGGAGTGGTGTTCCAATACAATTCTTACCATTTTGTCAATATCACTGTGTGGTTCATAACTTGGCCTATTAGCATACCCAAGGAAACTAAAAAAAAAAAAGAAAGAAAATAACAATAAAAACATTTGACGTTTTATTGTCAACCAGTTGTGAAAATTTCTTCGGTAACCGACAATTAGCTAGCTAACGTTAGCTGAATGATAATTTCAGCTGCAGCCACATCAGTTGCCATGGTTACCTGCAGATTACGTTACAGTACTGAACGGAGGTGTGTTTAAAGTGTTGCTACACCGACAAGCGCAGAAAGTAATTACAGCCCTAATTGTCGTATTTACTCAGTATACAAATCAGTTACAATTTAAATACGACTAAAGACCTGTTAAAAATACGCCAAATTTCAAATTCACGGTTGGACAGATAACCTCGGGTGCTGTGCTAACAGCCAATATTTTAGAAGTTAGCTTAGTGTTGATTAATGAAAGACTAAAGTCTGGAGGCCCAAGTTGTTCTCCAGTAATAAAATAACAAGTTATTTGTTTACGAAAGTGAAAAGACGATCCAACCCCTGGTGTAAAGGGCAACAATAACTTTAGGCACTTTCAGGGCACCTGTGTTGTTCACTTAAACTCGTCTATAACGTTAATTTATCATTTATATACTGGTCTGTTTATAAGCTAAACCTGATACAACGTGATAATTTGCCCCTTTATGTTAATTTCTCTGCAATATTCTCATGTAGGCCTGAGTTCATAATTTCAAAATAGCATGAAAACAGAAAAATAACTCACCCTAGTGTTTTCAAAGGTAGACCTGTTGTGAATCTCTATTAACAGTAGAACAGTTGCACTGCATGAACATTTTACCCAAAGACTAAGACACAGATAGAAATCAAAAACTTTATTACAAAAATAAGTTACACTCACCTCCATTTTACAGTATAAAACAATTTATTTGCAGGAATGCAAAAAACGTTGTTGGCCACCAACAATAGTTTAAAACTGCTAACATCTTTTTTTTCAAAAGGTGGTTGTTATGATTTTACTGAGGGAGTTAACTGTATAGAAAACTGGGATTGAAGAGCAGTTTCCTTTTTGCTATACCCGGGATATAGAAATCCTTCACTGCAGTATCCCTTCTACCACTATGTGACTATGATCCCTCACCAAATCATAGCAGCTATTGTTAGGCACACATGCTCACTGGCTGGGCAATATGGCAATTCAGTCATCCATCAAGATTAACTCAAAAAATCTTTGACAAAGTCGCTGTCTTGAGAGCTGGGAAGGGATCACTCAAGATTAACATGATCTCATATGAAGAAGGATTTGATTAGGTTGTTTTACATGATTCTGTTGAAAATGCATTGGTATCAATATAAAAACAAACCCACTGGAATAATACAGTGGCACAAAAGGGACACTGCAGGGCTTTATTTGTTTTTAATTTTTTTTTGTTTTTTTTAAATCGAAGGCAGTTGGATGCCTGTGATGTTGAAGCCTTTACAAAAGTAACATTTTATCCGAAAAACTATACAACCAGTAACTACATATTCTGAAGAAGCAAGGCAGCTAATTCAGTTCAAAATAGGATAAAAGCAGGGCTTGTTCAGACTCATCATATGAGATTGTTTTGCATGCCCAGTTTGACTGTTTGCAGTGTCAGAGCTGCAGCTAAAATGACTATATTACATTAAGTACATTATTTTTGCACTGCAGCTCTTGTGCATATTTTGTATGAAAACAAGCCCTGCTTTCATCAATATAGTTTCCCTATTTACAGTACAGGCCGGGTAGTTTAGTCCTCTGTACTGAGGTAGTCAACCAACCCTTTAAAGACAAGTTCTGAAAAGAACCACTTTCCTGGAATGCCTGACTTATCCATGCCAGGTGGGTACACCCTAAAAACCTGCAAATGTTCTCTGTCAAACATCCAGATCAAACGATTAAGAACATGGATATCCTGACAGTAAAAATTGCGATTAGCACAAAAATATACAATAGCATCAAGCTCCTTTGAGCCACTTCAAACCCAAGAACTTAAAAAAGTGCAATTTCTTCAATAATTATTTAAAAATGGCATGGGGACAGGGAAAGGGTAGATTGTAAGGGCAATACATAGAGTCCTGAAAATCAGGGCTGGGCACAGGGGCTCAGGGTAAAGAGGCTGTGGCGAGTATTTTGAATCCTCCGGTCATCTTTTTAAGGTGGCAGTTTCAGAAAGAAATAAAAACAAAAACATTGGGGGTGGGAGGGGAGATGCTTCTTCTGTAAGGCTGGAATATCATTGGACCTTTTTGTCGTGCTCTTTTTTTGTTTAAACATCCATTGCAGCTTACGGTGTAACCCCACACATCAAGTCAGTATCCACGATGACAGGTCAGGACCGTGCTCGTCCCCGTTTCCCAGCTGGACCAATGAGAGGAAAGATACAATTAGTACAGAATTTTCAAAAGACAAATCCAGACATGTCACACATTCTCCATCCATCAGCATACTGACAGAACAATTAAATTCCAAACAATTGTTTTGGCACTAGGTTGGGACTCTGCTGGTCTCCTTTAAAGGTGTGCATGTTGTGAATGACCTTTGTCTGCTGGTAAACAAACTGACTGGCTGGCTGCTCTGAAAGATGACACCTGTCAGGGATTAGTTATGAGGCTCCATAAGCAGGTGTAACTTTAAGCATAGCCACCAGTGCAGTAATTATCTGGAAAAGCACAAATCAAGCTTATCAGCATATAAATAGCATAGGCGTAGAACAGACATACAACTGTTTTCTGTGGTCAGACTAGTGTAAAAGAAAACTGTGATTGTTGTGATGACAACATGTCATTGAGGTAATAAAATGTGGCCTGCTGGAAACAGAGTGGCTCCAGTGGTGGATGGGTGGCTAGTTAGCTTGTCGTTCTCTGGAGCAGTGGGGAGTGTGACAGAGGGAATGTTTGACCCTCACAGGTCTCACACACTGATTTCAATGGGAAGGTGTGTTCCACTGACTCATCTGCCATTTCTAACCTGTTTGATTTTACCCACTTCGAAACAAACAGCATCACATTATTTTTACCTCTGCTTGTTCCAGGGCCTCCTCGTTGGGAGAAGCCCACTCGGCCCCTCGGTGTGACGCCACCGCGGCCCCTGGTCTGACTGGCACCACCACGGACTCCTCCCCTCGCTCCTCGTACTCTTCCAGACCCCTGGAAGTCATCATACCCGTAGTACGGGTCATCATAGCCACCCCGGTAGTTGTGGTAATCATATCCATAGTAATCATAATAGTCTTCATAGGCATAATAGTCAGGGGGGTAAGAATAACCTCCCCGCCCGCCCCGGCCTCTGCCTCTCGTGGGTGGTGGCATGTGGGGAGGCCCGTAATAATAGTATTCATCATACCTGAAAGATGACAGAGGATCAACATAAACATCCTCAAATATAAAATTGATAATTGCATGACTAAGAAGATCACAGGTTTGCGTTGCATTGTTCTCTCTTACATGTGTGTTTTAGCGGCTTGTCTCTGGGCTTTGCGATCTTTCCTCTTCTGGTCAGGAGGCTTCGCAAAGACGATTTCAATGTCCTCACCCTCCAGGTCTTTGCCGTTGAGGTCAGCCAAAGCCTGCAGAATTGACAGAGTTGACAACTGCTTTCACTACAACTTACACATAAATTTAATCTCATAATAAAAAAAAGTGTGTACCAGTCCAGTGACAACTTGTTTAGCCCATACCTTCACAGCACCGTCTCTTTCCTCGAAGTGGATGAAGGCATAGTCTTTCAATTTTTTCACCCGCTCCAGCTTTCCAAACTGACTGAAGGCCTTTTCAAGTATCTCCTCTGTGACAGTGCTTGCCAAGTTCCTCACAAACAGCACCTTGACCTGGCAATGGGAAAACAGGGTTCAGGAATTTTTGCAGAAACAATTATGGTCGCACATACACTTATGCTACCAGTGACTCACTGGCTTACCTTGGCCATGACCTCTGGGTCTGGGTCCTCGATGGGGTCAGCCCACTCCACGGTGACCACATTTCCCCACACTTTCACCTTACCACTCATCAGCCTTCGGCGGGCCTGAGCTGCGGTCTTGTGATCTTCATACTCCAGGAAGCAAAAGCCCCGATTCTTCTTCTTGTCGTCTGGCTGGTGGTACAATATGACATCATTTAGACCCTCTGTAGAGACAAGAAACACAGGGCACAGGTGGAGAAAAGGCAGCAGGAGATTAACTTGATTTATGAAGAGAAACCAAAGACCAACACACCACCAATAAACTACTTGTCTCTCTTTAGAAACTAAATAATCTCAGTGTCCAGTCAGATCTTAGCGGTAAACCATCAAGGGAACAAAGTCACTCTGGCATAGTAATGAGGTCATCATTTGGACACAAACAGGAAAAGCTTTTTCCCCCCTTTCGTTACACATCTTAAATGCAGAACAAATCTTATCAAAAAGTCAAACAGGCAGAAAGTGAATACAATTAAAATTAAGCGATGAAGGAGTACAGGACATTACAAAGAAACAGAGATCAGAATGGTACAGACTCACCTGTGACTTTTGCAAATTCTTCAACTATCTGCTCTTTTGTTTTACTCTTGGGGATGGAGCCAACAAAAAGTCTATTATTGGCCACTGAGATGCACACACCAATGTGTTTACCCGGTCGAATTTCATTGTTGTTGCACTGTGGAAATACAGAGGACGGCGTAAGGAAGAAACGTGCCATGAGACCCTCTCGCTTTCTGGTAATACTTGCAGTAGAGTAAACGTACCAATTTGACAGCCTGCTGAGCAGCTTCTTTAGTGCAGAAAGTGACAAAGGCGTAGCCTCGGTTCAGGCCACTGAGAGGATCCATCATCAGACGCAAGTCCCAGATGGGTCCAGCTTTCTCAAACAACGGAACAAGCTCATCCTCAAAGAGGTCTCGAGGGATTTTACCTACAAATATCTGCCAGGTTGAGAAGAAAGGACAGCTCTTTAACTGGACATGTAAGGGAAAGACACAGGATGGATGGCATTTACGAAAAAGGTATCCAGTCAGCTCTTAGCGGTAAACCATCAGCGTAACCATGGTTACTACAGAAGACAATAAAGTTTCATCATTTGGACACCATATTAAACCTGAATGCCCTTGGCCTACGACAGCCAACAGAATGTGCAAATAAAAGTGCATAAATTTTGCAGTTTAATGAACGGTATAACATGTTTTATACCTCTGTACCGATGGTGGGCTGTGCCCCTGAGTGAGCAGACTCTGGTGGGGGACCGCCATACTTCCTCTGGCCTGTTGTCACATCAAGTGTGTAGCCAGTCCTCTCCAGCAAAGCCTGATCATGAGAATACACAGAAAATAAAGGATACTTTAAAACTGACAACCAGAAGGGGAAAAAAACATTTAAAAATATGCCAAAAAAAAAAACAAAACATTCATCTAAATGTGTCTTATATTACACTCAAAAGCAATACACCAGCAATCACATATAGTGCCAAGCATGAAATTGGATCCAACTTTCTGAATTTAGAATTAGTTCTCACTTTGATTTTGGCTTCATCTGGTCCTTTATTGGTGTCTGACACTTTGGTCCCTTGTTTCTCTCTCTGTCTGTACGTCTTCATCACGCCACAAAGAAAGGCACTTTTGTTCTGAAAGAAAAAAGCAACAGCTACTAAGTGTGATCAAATGACAATTATATGAGTAAAACATGTTTACATCGCAAGAACAACTTCTGATTCCTCATTCTGCTGGACAAAAAATTGTCTTATAGGTCAGGGCTACTGTGCAGCAGAAATTCAATGTCACTTTACTTGACAGAGGACAATCATCCACTTTCTATGAAGGCATTTTGAAATGAAAGGTCCAAGTTATCTAAACAATACACCAACGGGGGCCACATGCATACCTGAACATGTGAGAGGTCGCTGTCCTTAAATTGCAAAAGGACTTGCAGAGCACCTTCCTCGTTGAATTCTTTCAGAGCCTCAATTGCCCGATCATCTAAGTCACTGTGTGACACCAAACCTGGAGGAGAGGGGACAAGACAAAGAGAAGTGATGAATTACTAACAAAAGACTGAGGTTCTCATTACTGCTTTGTCAATTATGCTCAGAAATTTAATTACACCTTAAAGGATCATTAAAAAAATATTTGCATGTGAGTCAATTTGCATAACTAACAGTGTAATGGATCAATAATGATCGATACAACTGGAAGGGGACCCCAATTTAAAAGCACTGTATTCAGTCGTCAGGCTGCACTTTACTCTCCAACCAGCAAGTTTCCGTAGAACTACTCACAACAGATGTGACAGTGCAACTCGATATGCCAGTACCCCTCTATACTGTGGCTGGGAGGTTGTAATAAGCCCGTCTGCATTCTCCTCTATGGAGGGGCCGTCACCTGTCCCAGACAGCACACCAGACAGCTGCTGCCATTGTTTCTGCCTTGGCCCCATCTGGCTGAAAAGGCCAGACCACTACTTTTCTCGATCCGACCGACCACACAAGTCCTAAATTGACCCTCAAACGTTGTCACTGCAGCTCGCCCCATACAGACGGGTAAAGATCTGACCATAACAACAGATACATAAGCTGGGACTGACATCATACTTACACCATCCCTCTGCAATATTTTTAAAAGATGCAGAGAAACTTCGCACGCTCACCGTGATGCTCCCAGGGAGAGGACTTTTAAATCGCCCTGACACCAGTGATCATGCAACCATGTTGGGAATGCAAATGCTGCAATCATTTACACATTTTCACATTAGTAATGTGTAATTTTACATTTTGTAGCACTGCAGTACCCATTTTGGTAGGAAACCACAAAAAGTTGCTTCATGATCCCAATTCCCCCATTCAAAAAAGGCGATAAAATGACAGTACATGCAAGAAATTGATACACATAAAAAATTGCATATTTGGATATGCAAGTATATCCATTGTGCCTTACCTGCTATGTAAATTTCATCTAGTTTTTCAGCAACTTTCTGTGGTAAACCAGCTTCTAATAAAGTCTGGAAGTGCTCAGAATGGGTAACTGCAGCAGAGGTGTCCATTGGTTCTTCTGGACCATTTCCATTAATATGTTCTGTGGCCATGTCTCCAGAAATCTGTGTAAATGCAATGAGCCAAATTAATCCTGGGTCAAGGGCAAGACTTGGGATGTGATCAGAAGAGTGCAAAGTCTCAGATCTGTCAGGAAAATGATATTTAAAAAAAAAAAAAAATTAAATTAAAAAAAATGTTTTGACCATTTAAGATCTTGGCACAATATGCACAATTAGCACACTTTTTTTTTTTCAATACACTGGGGGTGTCGCTGTGTGCAGAACAAGTTATCATGGTTGTGTGATCCTGCACAGCCTGGAGACTTTTCACTATCCTGACAGAACACTTGCAGCGTTCAGCTTGCATGAGGCAGATGCCCAGAAACCTGTATATAGGGAGGTGACACACATTTGAACAGTGCAGGCAAAACAGACAATGCATATAGCACATCCCCCACAGATGTAAATCGTAGGACATCTTGTAAAAACGGTGAAAATGCGGGGCTTGTGTCCATGTGGCAGTGCTTTCCATTCTGGTTTGCTCTGAGTTAAGTTTGTGCAAACGGTGCCAAGTTCACTTGCTGACGCCTGTATCACACCTCTTGGTCATTGCTGTTCAAGAGGCTGGTCTGCCTTGGTATCTAAATTATGTTAACTTACCTTCTCATTGCGGACTTCAACAGGCTAGATACACGTGTTCCATCTGAGAGAGAGAGCGCCCTGTTTTCCGGTAGCTGACCAACAAGCAAGTATCCAGCCTTTAGCATTGTGTTGCCTGACAGTTTGGCAAAGCATACTGTGACACTTAAACACGTATATTGTCACACTAATTACAAAGCAATCCAATATTTCGTATCGACAGATACTGAACTTCAATCTGACTGCCCTCTGGTCATATTACTGCATCAGTCAGCGTTAGCCTGAGCAAAACGTGGACAGCAATCTTCTGTTTTGGCCTAATGTTAACTTAGCTAACGTTACTTTTTAATGTTGGTTTAAAGACATTACGCAACTGATCTTGTAGGATCCAGTGTCCGCTAGTCATTCTGATTATATCTTTAAGCACGTGCTTTACTGGGGTTAAAAACATATATGCAACGTTGAAATCAACTCTAACGTTAAACCTTCTTGTGCAACTCAAATCAATCGTTTATTTATTATTTGTAACGCCAACAAATCTCTCAGAATTTGTTTTGACCGGTGTAATATATAACGTTTGACTTTGCGGGGAGGGACTCTCGCACACGTTGAGGCTAGCTAGCTAGCTAGCGGGCTAGGGTGCACAGCTAATGTTTCAGCAATCAAGCTAACCAGGGTCCTTCATATTCACAACAACATGACGTGCAAGTATGCTTTTTTTAATCAATGCATCTGCATTTAGTATTGTAAATTGGTGGGTAAGAAGCATACCACTTCAGTACAGAAGTAAGGCGGTAAAGTCTTGGGAAGACAACAGGCTTTTCCCAGCTAGCTGCTGTTAGCATACGATGACAATGAGCATGTCAATTTCATGATCTGTCAAAATAGGCTAGCGTAAGCTAGCATGCTAATTCGAACGTAATTTCAGTGAGGCCATTGTTACAACATCATTCATCGGCGAGGATTTCACCAATTCACAAAGTATGGCTTTTTAAAATAATTTGGTTCAACGAGGCCTACGGGTTTAGACTGCTAGATGCGTGGTTTGTCAACGTGCCGCCATGTAGGAAGAGTCCATTTTCAAAAAGCCGGTCTGGAGAACTCGTTCCCTACCACCACCAGTTTCCACATTGTTTGAAACAGCACCGCACGATTCAGACTTTTTAGCAATCAATTAAGCAATAATGACGTGACCAAACAGTAGCATTCGCCCTACCTGCCGCTGGATCACCAACGTGTATGGTGTTGATTATTTAGGAAGATAAATGTGATATTTAAAAGACAGAAAAAGTGTAAAACTCCCGGCACTGATCCGGCTTCAGTCATTCACTCTTGATGATGTAAAATGGCTGCCACGTTCACGCCTCGAGTTTTGTCTCGTCGATGGGGTTTCTTGGACAGCCCTGCACGGGCTTGCCTTGTATGCGTTTTTACAGAGGCGCAGCAGGTCATTGAACGCATCATCATAATTACTAACGACGACTAATTTGACAACAGCACAGTTCAGGTAACGGTAACAATCAACTTTTAAACAATTAAAGGAACAATATTTTTTGTTAATAATTTACCATAATTATATTCTACCACTAATAATAATAATACAATATTTTAAAGATGGTCAGTATTAAGATAAAATGTTATCAAACGCCAGCCTACATAAATTCCAGTCTAAAACTAGATACAGTATGTGGGAGCAGAGTGTGGTGTGGGTCCTTAACACACCAACACTTGTCCTACTGTACTTTTGCGAAATGATTGAGTGGAAGTAGTGAGTAACATCCCGCTTTCCACCACATGGTGTCACTCTTCACAGTGGTTTAACATTCATCTGCTTCATGAACAAAGGAATAGGTCACCAGATATTATGTGAGGGTCAAGGGTGCATGATTTGTGTAACAGGATCACATTAAACAACCATGTCTGTCTTTGTTGCGGAAAATGTACTTTGCAAAATAAAAGTTCTGTATCCAAGGTCACATGAATTACTATCAGTAACTATCATTTTAAAATGACTTGAGTCATTGTTGATCCTGGACAATACTTTTAAATAGAAATACAGTGACAATACAATGCACGTTATGGATTTGGGACTGAGCTATCTGCTGTTTTCATCACAGTGAATCATTGGTTTAATGTTGGACTCAGGGCTGAAATAAACCTGAGCAGGTAACTGACTCCAACAACCCCTACAGGTATAGAGCCTTAACAGCTGGATGAAGACAGCTGGAATGCTTTTATGAATATCTTAGCAGCTGTTGAGGACTCTAGCAACATTACAGGGTCCTGAATCAATAATGATGAAGGCAAAAAGTCAAAGAAGTATGAGGCAAGGATTATGAAAGAATAAAACAGAGGTAAATATTGTCAAAACTAATATACATGACAAGAAAACAAATGGTTTTGGTTTAGTAAAAGCTTTGTTATGTGTAGCCATCTGCAGATCCCATAAAACTCTACAAGTGGAGTTCATAATCATGTCTGTTTTGAATAAATGGGACAACAATAAGTTCATTCCTCATGTCTCTGAAGACTCTTAAGCTAACAAAGCTCAGACTTTTGCAGCATTCAGCTTTAAAACTAATGAGCAGCATGTACGAAGAATGAAGGTCTGTGAGTTTTCAGGTTTTCAGGTCAAAACTCCAAAGCTCCAGGATATTATCAAGGTTAAAGAATTCAGGTTTCAGTTGGTGACTTTTGACATACTACACTGACAATGCTCTGAATTTGAGAAGTGAAAAAGGTCATTATTTGCATCAATTTTGCCAATATTTAACCCACACTAAATATTGCATATCAAGCTGATATAGTAGTCATTTTGTTTTTTTATTTCATTAATATGTCCAGCTTGTGTGTATGCTAACGTTTATTTGTCTCTGACAATGAGTGCTGCTGGTGGTATAACTACTCTGGCCTCTGATGACCAGCAGAGCCACTATTTTATGACTCTCTTAATGCAATAAAGGGTTATAATTGACCTCCTACAGATCTCTCATGCCACCGTGTGGAGAGAGTGTCCCATGATGCAAAATGATCTGGCTCCTGAAGAACTCATCAAAGCTCAAAGTTCTGCACTGTCTAAGATAAGGGCTGTCACAAAATCAGATTTTCATAATACAATTATTCTGGCCCATAGAATACACGAGTCTGTTTTTGGCAAATGAATTATATTCAGAATGAGTGTAGGGAGGTAGAGCCAGTCTGTAACCATAACTGTGTATAAAATTATTTAAGAGGTGCTGGTTATCATAGCACTACTGTACATTTGGCACTGTCTGTATATTGTAAATATTAGATATTATATGTTATATATTATATAATATAAAATGTAGGGCGGCACGGTGGTGTAGTGGTTATCACTGTCACCTCACAGCAAGAAGGTACCGGGTTCGATTCCCGGCCCGGGGCCTTTCTGTGTTGTCACAGGCCAGCTCAAACCCTGTGGCAAATATGAGGAGACATGAAAAGTTGAGGCCAATTTCATGATTTTATTGCAACATATATTTTAAATTCAAACAATAATAACCAGTATGGGATGTGAGTATGTTAACCATGGATGGCGTATGCAAGGTGCATGTGTGGGTGAATCTGTATGTGTGATTATGAATGAAATGAAAGTAAAACAAAACAAAACTGCAACCAAACAAAACAAGTGTTACCTGTGGGCAGAGGGAGAGAGAACCAGATTAGTCAGGAGCCTGCTTTTATACTGAGCCCAGGTGGCTCCAATTAGCAAGATCCTCCTCTGTCTGCAGGAGGAAACACCCCTGCAAACAGAGGAGAGGCTGTGACACCCCCCTCCTTAAAATGAGGGTTCTAACCCTCAACCATAATTATATTACATAAATATTTACAGTAAAGCTCCCAAGACATATCAAAGAAAAAACAATCAACAGTCCCAACCCCAACCTGTAATCTCGCATCCCCCCCAAACAACCGTCCATCCCTCCACCTCCACAATCCTGATACCTAGGAAAGGCATTTAAGAGAAGGAGTAGACAGCAAGCAGAGAAGAGCAGAGGAACAGGAGATGTAGTTAATTCAATGGAGAACGGGAAAGAGCATCAGCAATAATATTATCATTACCCCTGATGTGTTTAATATCTAAGGTGTAGGGCTGTAAAAACAAGGCCCAACGCATGAGTCGCTGGTTAGGGTGCGAGAGGTCCCGGGTTCAAATCCTGGACGAGCCCCCACTTGTCACAGGCCAGCTCAAACCCTGTGGCAAATATGAGGAGACATGAAAAGTTGAGGCCAATTTCATGATTTTATTGCAACATATATTTTAAATTCAAACAATAATAACCAGTATGGGATGTGAGTATGTTAACCATGGATGGCGTATGCAAGGTGCATGTGTGGGTGAATCTGTATGTGTGATTATGAATGAAATGAAAGTAAAACAAAACAAAACTGCAACCAAACAAAACAAGTGTTACCTGTGAGCAGAGGGAGAGAGAACCAGATTAGTCAGGAGCCTGCTTTTATACTGAGCCCAGGTGGCTCCAATTAGCAAGATCCTCCTCTGTCTGCAGGAGGAAACACCCCTGCAAACAGAGGAGAGGCTGTGACAGTGTGGAGTTTGCATGTTCTCCCCGTGTCTGCGTGGGTTCTCTCTGGTACTCCGGCTTCCTCTCACCATCCAAAAACATGGATGGGGATTAGGTTAATTGGCTAATTTAAATTGACCGTAGGTGTGAATGTGAGTGGTTGTCTGTCTCTATGTGATGAACTGGAGACTTGTCCAGGGTGTACCCTGCCTTTCACCCTAAGACAGCTGGGATAGGCTCCAGCCCCCCACATGACTCTATGTGAGGATAAGCCGTAGAAAATGGATGGATGTACTCTGTATATACTGTAAATATTTACATACCATCCCATACTCCAGCATATGTATATTCCATCATGTACATTTTTGTTACATGTATATTATCATTTATTTATTACTGCTCTTTTGCACACCTGTATATGACAACACCTCTATCTATAAAGAACATATGAATGCATGATGTGCAGTTACTTAATTTTTTACAGTTGGTCTTTACTGCTGCACTTGATAAAGGTATTAACTTCATGGAGATGAAAACTGATCACAGCAAATTAATCAATTGCTGTTCTGGTGTTGCTGACTAATTGATGCCATCCAGAGCACCTTGTCTTTGAGCTGAGCTTGGCTTAGTCCAGGCATGACCTGCTGACCTCCCTGTGCCTTCTGTGCTCTCTCCTCTACAGCAACAGTGACGCCATCAACATTGGAGCCCCTGAGAATATATCTGACTGGTGTTTCACCGAGCGTGAATAAGCTGCGCGATTCACACCTGGGGGCTTTCCACATCCCCTTGGATCTCATCCTCATCCAGCCAGATCCATATAACCATACAATTAAGAGAGTTTGAGCTACCTGAAGAGCATGGGAAACTCAGCACAGCTCTGCTTGTATACATCACGAGGCCCTGAACAGCTCAATGAGAGAATTCAAATACAAAGAGATTTTGTTCTGTGCTTTTATACTCACTTGTTTGACTGTCATGTCAATTAACTGCCATTGGGCTTTAATATAAAACAAGCACTCCTTTCACACTTGTCTCCTTACATCTCATCTCTCAGATCTTAACATGCTAACCTGCTCAGCCCATTCATCATTTCATGCCATGATGATTTTGAACATTTATTTCAGACAAAAAGCTGTCAGATCTTCAGACATGTTGCTTATTTTATCAGTAGCCTAATGGAGAGGCCGATGAAATAATGAAATAATGTTACTTACAATAAAACTACATCTGCCATATAGCCATAGCAACAGCACCCAATACATCAGCTGTTGATATTGATTCTTATACAAGAATGACATTTATAGCGTTTGCAATACAATAATACAAATGTTGCCATAGAAGCCAAAATACAGCCTTTTATCATCACGGCGATTTACAAAATCTTGTCCTCCACACTTACTGAATTACAAGGCCACGGATTTATCACCAGCACAACCAAGGACGCAGCACATGGATACTTAAGTAAACATCCATCCATCCATCCATTATCTACCGCTTATCCTCATAGGGTCGTGGGGGGGCTGGAGCCTATCCCAGCTGTCTTAGGGTGAAAGGCAGGGTACACCCTGGACAAGTCACCACCTCATCACAGGACACAGGGACAGACAACCACTCACACTCACATTCACACCTACGGACAATTTAAATTAGCCAATTAACCTAATCCCCATGCATGTTTTTGGATGGTTCATATTCATCCTTGACATTTCAAATGTTGGAGGTGGACAGATGGATATTCCGTAACCCCTATCAGATATCTGTCCATTTAATCATGAGTTACGTCTTCCATCTAGTTCATCAATTCCCCCAGTTTGGAAGAAGCCCTGGCATGAATGATGAGTTTTGCTTCGATATATATTGTAAAATCATGGGTAAGAATAGTACACCCAGTATAAATGTTTGCTGTAATGTTTTGTCGTTTAGTTATTGACATTATTTTTAAAAAGTGAAATATATCTTTAAGATAAATGGTAGCATTCCAGAGTTAAAAAAAATTGTGGTCTGACACAGGGCACCACTATGCATTCATACAGCATATGTAAAGTATCTCATATCAAAACTGCATGTAGGACTGCAAATAACAATTTCTTTCATTATAATTAGCGTGCAGTTAACATTTTGCAATTCATTGATTCATTAATTGATTTCATGAAATTTGATTTCATCATCAAATGTCTTGTTTCACCTGAACAAAACTCAATTAAATTCAATTTACATTCACATATATGACAAAACATACAAAGCTGCACCACAGGATGATTTAAGACAATTGCAAAATTGCACCAATGTATGTTTGAAAATGGAAGGAAAACATATTCTAAGTCTGCAGGTTTAAGTGTTGATGAATGATATGCTAACATATAAAAACATGCTTGAAAACTGAAGATCTGTTTTCTGACACAGGTATAGACTAAGGACATTGCTTTAAAAGAGATATTTCAGCAACACTTTTTTCACAAAAGTACTAATAAAAACTAGACCTTTGGGCCACTTACAGCTTTCACATGTTCTTCCTAGTAAACAGAAATGTCAAAGAAAAGCTCAACCTAATGACCCTTCTGTTTGCTGTAGCATGACAAAAATAAACAGCCCCCAGTTACCAAGTAACAAAACCCAGGGATTAAATGCAGCATCCATAGTCAGGATGGAAGGATGATGGAAGAATGTTTTGACTTCCCATGATTTGCTCTTATCATTTTGTCCTTTTAAAGGGATTAGGAGAAAGGTAGCAAAAAGGCCAGTGAGTCACCAAGATCGTTGATAAGGTTGGTAGGTTTCACCTAATCCAGGAAGTGGCCACAGACTGAGGGACAGGGGTATAAAACAACATGAAGGGTAGGAGAAGTCCTCAATAAAAAGCCATCCTGTACAGTGACACAATGAAGAGGGGACTTTCTCTCAACATGGTAATGCTCTCTCATTTCTATCTCTGATTTACTCATGCAGTGATTCAACAGATCTTTTTCTCTCGTCCCTATTATCAGGTATCTGCTGCAGCCACGATGGGCTCAGTGAAATCAGCTGCACTGTTTTTTCTTCTGTTGTCTTTTCTTCTTCACAGAGCTGATTCTTACCCCAACTTTGACTTATCAAACAGTAAGCCTTCCTTCAGTAAATTGCCATAGACTGTTTCTATTTCTTCACAAAGCTTGCACTCTGAAATGTCTCTGGCGCTGCATCCCAAGCTGATCAACATGTCATCTTTCTCCAGTGGGCTGTGAGGAGTGCTCGCTGAGAAAGAACGACTTTTTCTCAAAGGACCGCCCGATCTACCAGTGCATGGGCTGCTGCTTCTCCAGAGCGTACCCAACACCTCTCAAGACCATGAAGACCATGACAATCCCAAAGAACATCACCTCGGAGGCAACATGCTGCGTCGCAAAGCACAGCTATGTGGTACAAATGCAGACAGAAGACATGTCTGAGAAACTTTTCTTTAAATATTGAGCCTATTTACTTTCCATAGGTTACTGAATGAGTGCTGGTAGGAAACTATAGACTGACTAAACACTATATAATAATCTACACACTCTGAAACAGCACTCTATAGCACCTGTAGTTGTACTTTAAATTCTATTTCACAGGTAAATAGTGTTTTTTAATTTAATTGTATTATCAGATTGGACAGTTTAGTGGATTTGGTCATATCAGCTCAGTCAGAGTGGAAAGAAACTAAGTAGGCTACATACAGTAACTCGATTTAAATAATTCAACTGTATGCTTTTTACTTCTACTCCACTCCAATTTTGAGGAAACCATTGCATAACATAACAGTCAAGATTAAACCAGAGTTTGCATTAGAGTAGTCTTTAACATGTTGCAGATAGTTGTTACAGTTCCTACAAACAAAAGTGTCATTTAAATGACTTCTCGAAGTCTAAGGAGGTAAAATTATTAATAATTCATAAAAAAAACAACAACAAAAAACATGTGAATACTGCTCCTCACTATTACAATGAACATTTATCTGGATAATACGTCTGTCTTTTATGGAAATGGGATTTTAAATGCAGTAATTTTCATTGTAGGACTGTTACTTTTACCTTTTACCTAAAAGTATTTTTCATATTTATTTGGCTGTCATTCATTTTGCAGTTTAATTCTGATTTACTTTGTTCATGGTGTTTAGAACAATTTGACTGCTCACACTGCTAAAAAGGGCATTTTGATCATACATATTTCCTGCTGTACATTGATGGGACTTTATTAATAATCACCCTTTTGTCTTCTTCTTCATCTGTGCCTCTTTCAGACAGTGGTGGCCGGCATAACGATGAAAAACCACACAGAGTGCCACTGCAGCACCTGCTATTTTCACAAAATATGAAGACAAAAACTGGAGAGAGACCATTCTGCTGTTTCTTTTCACATGCCCTTTTCTGTTTAAAAATGTGTGTTCATGTGTTGCCAGATAATATTTTTGTAGCAAATCTGTGTCTGTGTAATTAACAATGACCTGGATAGATGTATATGATTCACTATAGATCAAAAAGCAATTAAAATGTGCAACCCAGATGTTGCATTTTCATGAATGTGTCATACACTGAAATGCATGGGATTATAGTGTGTATGTTTTGTGTGTTGGAAGCAGTTTCTTGGGTGTGTTACAAATTTGCTAAATGCATGCAATTTAAGGAAGATTAACATAAGTAACTGTCTGAAATGGAAAACTGACATTGAGGTTGATAAAACATGTACTATAAAATAAAACTGATGTTCCGATCAGAAGTGGCAGGCAAAATGTAAGACAAGGAGCCAAACAGAACTGAAATTGAAGCCAACGTTGTGCAGAAGTCATTAAATTGCAAGAAAACTAGTCCACGATGACTGAGCAAACTTTATCTGCTTATGATGATCATGTGATATGATGAGAAGCTCCAGGATTTTAATGATTTCCTTTTGTGTGTGTAGACGGTGGTGGGTCACCTGTGGGACTGAATTTAGCAAGATTTTGAAGGGACCATGAAACTTCAAGATGTAATACAATATAATAACCATATAATAATATTTCAGCATCAGTCTTTTTAACATGATCCTCATAATTTACACATAATCATCAACACTTTATCCCCTGAGTAAAACAGCTGAGTGACCACATCCTGCTCATGTCCCCAGTCTAGTCACAGTGAATCAGGGATGCTGCTGTGTCTGGCTCTGGTGTAGTTGATTACAAAGATTGTAAAACTATAACAGGTTTTGCTTCATGTTGGGGTTTTTTTGTCTAATGATGCTGTGCCTGGAGGTCATAGCTGACATGCAGTATCTTTGCATGGGTGGTAACAGCATGGGCTCTGCAGGGTAATGCAGATCATACTGAGATTAGCTGATGAGGAAACCTTTCACGTCCAGTGTGAGTGCAGAGTGTGATCAGTGTGAGGCCATAGGATGCTTTGTTGACATCAGGGGCTGATGTGTGTGTGGAGCACACTGTGTGCTCTCCCTTCCCCCTCTGCGTGCGCGTGCGTGTGCGGGTCTGGCAGCGTAACATCTGTGCGTACGCGGTCGTGATTGTTGTGAAGATGGCGGAGGGGGAGACAGAGAAGGAATATGACACACGGAAAGCTATCGAGGAGCTCCGAGAGCGGTTCCAGGGTTTGACTACAGCTTTGAAAGAGAGCTCACATCCTCCGCTGGAGGCCTCGTTGCATTTCTGCCAGGAGTTTTGCCAGGTTAGCCCGTCCTCCTGCTGCTCATCCCGGGCAGCCTGCAGCCCCTCTGGCTTCCTGGCCGAGGATGCGCGTCTACGTTTGCTACAACAATGTAGCTAAGGAGCTAGCTGCCTAGCTAGCTGCCAGGCGTTTCAAGATGGGGAAAAAACTCCTCTGTGATTTTCAGCCGCTCTCTCAATGATGTTTGTATCCGGCATGAACTTATTTGCAAAGTCTGACCATCCTTGCGACAAGAAGTCACGTCAATGTGCGCGCACCCTGTGTGCATTACTCGTATTTTCCAGGCCAGATAGCTAATAGCAGATGAATGCTGCTAGCTGGTATGCAGGGTCCCCCTGTCCTGTGCAATGGTCATGCTGTGCAAAAATGGGTAGCTACGTTAGCGATCTTTTACAGTGCGATTGCATTTATATGCACATAATTATACGTTTGTTAACAATGTAATTCAGACGTTATAACGCTGCATCTCCATGTTGTTTTCTTAGCTAAGAGTTAAAATGGGTTACTTTTGTGAAGCTGCATTATTGTACGGAAAGATGAATGATTTTTTACCAAGGTGCTAGCCCAGGCCTTTTGCACTAATTAAGCCAGCTAACATCAGCGGAGATGTGTATTACAGTGAGCTTGGCAGCAGCAGCTAAAGATGACACACTGATGTCAGTGTTAATGCCACCGATGCGCCTGCAGCTGAGACACAGATTTAAAAGGAAAAGTGTGGCAGTGGTCACTGACTCCATTACACATCCTCCCCATTAATTTACCCTGACCACGAAAATATCATGCGAGATCTCCATTTAGATGATACCTCGCTGATGCTGCAAGGATTGCTGTCACAGCACCACGTTAGTTTGAATTATTTGTTTGTTTCATTAACCGACAGGGAGGAACTCATTCTACTTTGAAGTTATTTGATGAAAAGGGGGGATGAGCCTCGGGCCGCATGCATGCATGCATGAGTTGGTGATTTATCTGAATAGTACAACTGCAGGAATAAAGGAGTCATTCAGGATTACATTGATCTGGAGGGAGTTTTCATTGATGACGTTTAGGTGTTATTTCAGCTGGGTGATAGAGGAAGAAAGTTTAATTTTGCAGAGCCACAACTGGTGCTTTGTTGTCTTTGGTGTCTGCAGTGTGGCTTATTTATGTAATCAGTATGTAATAACAGTAGATGTTGATCCCAATATATTTGTTTCCATTTGATAGGTCATGAGGAGTTGACTTTTTTTCATTTTAAACTTTTTAAGATTCAAGTGTCCAGAGGTTTAAATAAAGCTATACAATATACACATATGAGTAAAAAGTATGTGGCAAATGACAGCAAGCCTGTAGTACAACTAGTAACATACTAGTTACTAGTATAATACATCATAATACATCTTTACATACTAGTAAAGATGAAGGACATCTGTGTTTTCTCACAAAACATTTTTGATCGTAAAGCTTACATTTTGTCTTTTATTATTAAGACCATTCAGCACTTTCCTATATATTAGTTTTACAGGGGCGTCACTAAGTGTAATATGACAACAAGTAATTAATTACACTCATAAAACAGGCCAGTTAAAACATACATACACCTTGGTTAATAAATAAGTAAAATAGGACTGAAACCCTAATTGTGTTCGTTCTTTTTTTTCAGCTTAATTGGCTGATTTTTATGAAGTGTTTTAAATTAAAATGAAAAAACGCAAGTCACAATTTCTAAATTTCTTTTTGTCCAGGGAATTGCTATCCTCACATTTGAGAAGCTAAAACCAGATGATCTTATGCATGTTTTACCTGATATAGGACTGATGGACCAACTAATTGTTTTAGCGTTAAATAAAAATGTTTGTAATTTAAATACACGTGTTGTTTTTTTTCCACAGACTTCTGTACTAGACTCTTAAAAACAAACAACAAAAATTAGTCTAACAGTGGTTTTAATCTCACTGTAATATTTTATTCTCTTCCAGGTCCTTGTGGAACATGCTGGCCGTTGGAAGACCGATGAGGATCCACTGCCTTTGCTGGAGGTCTACACTGTGGCCATCCTCAGTTTTGCTAAGGCCGCTTCCTATCTCTCCTCCGAATGTGAAAACGTGCCACTCCTACTTGAAAAGTTAGCACTGTGAGTAGAAACAGTTATCTTCCTCATGAACTTGATCTGTGATGTGTGTGACACATATTTACACATAATGCTCAAATTGTTATTGAAACCAAAATAACAGCAATGTGATGTACAAACAAGAAGATGAAGTATCATTATAAAAACAGTAAAAGTCATCAAAGCTTTTCGATTTCATGGATACATTTGGATTTTTAAGATGATGTATAGTATATACAGAAGTCATAGAACTTTACAATTAACATAAATTTACAGAATGAAATGTAAAGAAAAACACAGTTACTTAAAATATTTACAGTAGAAGTTGGGAGATTTCTAAAAAAAAAAAAAAATCTAAAAAGTATGAGTAAGTTGATTAAAAGGATTTGCAGAATTTTGTTTCAGGAGTCAGGTGCACTAAAATTCAAAGTAAAGATGATGTGGCAAAGAATGGGTGACAGGTTTTGGATGTGCACATGACAATTTTTTTCACCACCGCCCCAACTGTCCTGAAAAAACATGTTGATATTCCCATCAAGTAACCCTTCAAAAATTGTCATTTACTGTTATTATCATCAAATATGATTATTTGCATAAAATGACACAATTTGAATTATTATGAAATTGTAATATATATTGTATAAATTCGTCAAATGTGCTTTGCTGTTCGTTATTGGCTGGTTCCTCATTAGTGATTCAAAGACAGATGGTTATCTCACATGAAGGATTCACACTAGCTGATTGCAGGAATAAAACAAAACACACCTACATCCTAAAGTCAATTTGAATATGAATGAATGTTTTGAAATACAAACAGTCAACAGGAACTAATCCAATATTCACCCGATGTGCTCTTGAAGTAGCGATGAAGGCAAAGTCCTTGAGGCCGTAATCGGAATAGAAATGTAGGCTACCTCTTGGAGAGCTTTGACATATTTGGGATGAGATGCAGACTACACTTTGCACATGGAGATGCAGTGCATGCACGCAGTGAAGAGAATTATTATTATGGTATGAGGATGCAACTTTTTTTGTAAATCATTGATCACAATCATTTGCTTTTTCATCTGTACCATGTGAAAAACAACAGGGACTACTTAATAACACCTACACGTACACCTGTATTGATCTATGTTGCTGAAGTGTCTCACTACAGCAGATTTACACCCCCATTCTTCCTGTTTGTCATCTTTATTAGATTCCCAAAATGCCAAGCTGACTTTACAGGACCTTACTTTGTGAATAGTTATTCTGCCCTTAATTTGTTGAGTGCATGCACATCCTTGACCTAAATGTGGCTCTAACAAATGCCTGTGTTGGATTCACAGGAGCTGTGTGGAGCTGCTGCTCTTAATGCCCCAGCATGTCCCTGGTGCCTTATGGGAGGAGTTTCAGTCCTCCATGAAGGTCAGTATTCCCAGGGACTTTTTCTGAGGCTTATCTTTGCAGTGATAAGCAATGAAAAGTTGTTTAGCAATTAGGTCACATCTGGTTCAGCTCATCATTTGAGAGTTACAAAAACACATGAGCTAAATGTTCTGATGTGTCCAAATGTTCTGGTCACGAAGAAATAAAGTAAACTGGTGACACATTTACTGCAGTAACATTGTCATAACAGTTCTTTTAGTCTGTCTAACATTAGGTATGACTCACTGATGTTTTAGTAATTAGGCTACTACATCTTTATTTATCTTCTGTTGCAGTTGGCACACAGCCTTTTGAAAGAAAGAGGGAGCACACAGCTTTGCCTGCTCTCAGTTCTGGCGCAACAGGATGGCGTCTGGTCCAACGCCACGCTGAGCGGCATCCTGTCCAATCAAATCCCTCAAACTGAGCAAGGTTAGTTCTCACTGTGTTCGAAGATACACCATGCTGTGTGTATCTGTGTGTGACTATTATTGTTTGCATCTCTTCTGCAGTCTCTTAACTTTTGTTTCTGTCTATTTTTTTTTGAAGTACATGAGTATCTTGAGTTGGAAGGTGCCACACTTCTGAACTTGAGAATAAAGCACCTAATCAAAGTGGACAGCGTGGATAAAGCTGCTGTCCTCGCAAAGATGTGCTCAGAGTATCCGGGATATGAAGGAAAAGGAAACTTCAAGCAAACCTACTTACTTTGCATCTGTATGACAAAAAATCAGGAGCAGCTAATGGAGGAGGTAATAAATGACACACAGCGACACAGAGTGCTCAACAACTGATCAGGGATGCTGGTCTTTAAACCAGCAAGTCTCCCAATCAGCAAACATGTTGGATCATTAGAGTCGATTGATCATTAAAACGAATAAACCTGGCCTGAATATTCTCCAAACCCTGTAATCACAATTTAATTACAAATTGTCTCCAACAGTGTTGTCAAAGCAATGTGATGGATAGTTATTTGATTTCAGTTAAACTGACTGTTGCTTTGTTTGCTTCTCTTTCTTTCCTATAGATTGCATCAATAGACTGTAAAGATGCTCTTGAAATGATCTGCAACTTGGAGTCAGAGGGGGATGAGAAAGGAGCTCTCTGCTTATGTTCTGCCTTTCTCAAGCGACAGCTACTCCAAGGAGATGTTTATTGTGCCTGGTGAGTGTTGCTGTTTCAGATGAATATGATAAATACGAGTAATCGCAGTGACACGGCACAGCTAACGTTAACTGAAGTTTGACTGAGTTAAAGGTACAATATGTAAGAAATTTATTTTAATTAATCATAAAATGGCCCTGATATGTCACCAGACATTAAGAAATCATGTTCATTTCAAATACTTATATCACTGACAGTAGTCCAGCCAGGATATTCTCATTCAAAAAGCCAAGTTGCAGCCCTCAGCAGATGTTGATGTTGTCATGTTGTGTTTTGGTCTGATGCGCCACCCTCCACCTATCTCCCAATCACCGAGTCAGTAGTGTGTCAGCATCCGGGTTGCCAGCTCTGCTCTAGTTACCACAGCTGCAGCTACGAACGTGTCCAATGAATAATGTCTGACGTTCCGAAACCTAAAAGACCTTGTTACGAATCCGAAATACGTTATGACAAAGATGACAAAGTCTGAAATAAAACAAGGATTTGTATAGGAGATGCCTTTGAAAGATGGAGACGTCTGAAAGCGACCGGGCAACAGCACTCCCAAGCAGCCACTCTCACCCCATACCCCCGGCCACCGCCCGGGAGCTCCACTGTCTTTACCCGGTCCCTCGACAGCTCTCACATTTCACTCTTTCTAAGTGTCCATGATGATGCCCAATGTGGCTGCTTTTCATTCACTGTTACGCTCTGAAATTTTGGACCTCCAGGCGGACACCCGGTGCTACCCGCCGACCTTGACCGGGAAGTAGCACTCCCGATCGGTCACTATCACCGCGGATCCGCAGCCCCCGACCCAGAGCTCCACTCACTTTACCCCAGCCCTCCACAGCTCTCCCCCACCCTATTTTACTCCTTCTAAGTGCCCATGGTGATGCCCAAGGTGGCTGCTATTCATTCACTGTAACACTTTCTGTTCCTGTTGGATCTTGCAGCCGAGCTGGCAACCTCTAGTCAGGGGAGAGGGAGAGGGGAGACACCGCTCTACAGTAATTTGATTGCTGTACAAGTTTTGGCCACCATCCTACATACGGCTCCTTTAAATTATGATACAGTAAAAATTAGTATTATCTGGCAAGATAGTGACATATAATAACACTATCATGATGTGCTCAAATCTTTATGACAAGAAACATAAATATGGAGGAAAACTCAATATCCCTCTAATACTACTACTAACACCAAGATTATTTTAACATCAAATTCCATCCATTATCTACCGCTTATCCTCACATAGGGTCGTGGGGTTAACATCGAATTAAATATTAAAAAACATACAATAATACATCACAATTTCATAATCATTCAAATTGCTGTCAATCATTGTTTTATATATTCAATGAAATTAAAATATGTGCATCTGCAACCTGTAGCAATCTCTGTAATAATCATTCTTAAATATGCCCTCACTGTGGTGCATTTTTCAGAGGCTACACTCTGTTTGAGGTTCTGTGTTTCTTAATAGCTTAGAAGGGAAGATATGAACTGTGAACTGGGCAATACTCTTTTAGATTTGTGGTCATCTGCAATATAAACATATGTACTTTTTAAAATTCAAATGGAGTAATCATAGGTTGAATCCATATTGAAAGTAATCGTTAGTTGTTTTTAAGAGTGGTGTTTGTTATGTTTTGCAGGGAACTCACACTGTTCTGGAGTAAGCTACTCATGCGTTTAGAGTCATCAGCTGATGCATTTCTTGGACACAGCAAAGAGTTGGCTCTTCTCTGCAGAAGTGTCTGTCATATTCTGTTTCTCATCAAAGTGATTCAAAACGAGGTAAGAGAAGTAGTCGACAAATTGGTAGCTGTGTGAGATGCCTTAAAGTAGTACCAGTGGCATTTATGTTGCTTTTTTTGTTTCCATAGGTTGGAGAGGTGGGACTTCCAGTGTGCGTGGAAATGTGCATTCAAGCTCTGAAAATGACATCCGGTGACCATAAAGATAGCAAGTCCACCATCTGCAAGACTATTTCCTGCCTCTTGCCAACCGATCTAGAGGTTAAGCGTGCATGCCAGCTGACCGAGTTCCTCCTCCAGCCTACCGTTGACTCGTATTATGCTGTGGAGTCACTGTACAACGAACCGGACCAGAAGCCTGAGGAGGACGGGAGTCTACCAGTGCCCAATTCTTTACGCTGCGAGTTACTGCTGGCCTTCAAGACACAGTGGCCTTTTGATCCAGAGTTCTGGGACTGGAAAACACTGAAACGCAACTGCTTGGCACTGATGGGAGAGGAGGCAGCTATTGTGTCATCTATTGACACACTCAATGACACGGACGAACAGGAGGTGGAAAGTGCACTTGGTAAACTCCCTGAATACAAGGACCTGGAGGATTTTCTGCTAACCACTACAAATGAACTCAATGAAATCACAGATGAAAGAGAAAAAAACAGAGAGGCTAAAAAACTTCGGGAGCAGGGTTTTGTGTCCGCAAGGTTCAGAAACTGGCGAGCCTACATGCAGTATTGTGTCTTGTGCGACAAGGAGTTCTTGGGTCACAGAATTGTTCGTCACGCACAAAAGCACTTCAAAGATGGAGTGTATCTTTGTCCAATTTGTGCTGACAGTTTTGAAACTAGGGAGATTTTAGAGCCGCATGTAGCATCACATGTAAAGCAATCTTGCAAAGAGAGACTAGCTGCAATGAAAGCTGCTAGGAAGGTAACCAAACCACCTCAGTCCCCTAAAAGTCCATCAAAGAATTCAAAAGTTGCTACCAAGGTGAGCATCAGTCCTCCTAACGTTGAATCTCAAACTGGCAACCAGTTGCCGCCTCCTGTAAAGATAGAACAAACTACATCTGACATACATATAAGTCAAGACTGTTTCTGTCCTGTCAAAAACTGCTCCAAGGCTTTCAAGTTTTTCCGCAACCTCATGGCTCACGTCAGATCTCACAAGGACGACGAAGAGGCAATGAGGTTTTTAGAGATACAAAAACAGAAAGTGGTGTGCCAGTATTGCAGGCGACAGTTTGTTAATGTCCGACATCTTAACGATCATTTACAAATGCACTGCGGCAGCAAACCATACATCTGTATACAGTTGGATTGTAAGGCCAACTTTAACTCCAATTCTGAGCTGCTAATGCACAGAAAAACACATCCTGAGTTCAAGGCCCAGTGCATGTTCCCGAACTGTGGTCAAGTTTTCAGTGAAGCCTACCTGTTGTATGATCACGAGGCTCAGCATTACCTTACTTACACCTGCCCAATGGATAACTGTGGGAAAATATTCTACTCACAGTCTCAATTCATATCTCACCAAGATCATCATAGTTCAAGCGCTGCAGTAAACAGTTTGCCCATCACAAGTCCAATCCCTCCAGAAACTCAAAAAGTAGAACCACCACCTGAAAACACTCCCAGCAATGAAGACACCTGCCCTGCAGTTGCCTGCATTGAAAGGATTAATACAGGCGTACACATAAAGGAGGCATCAATCGCATCACCATGTGGATTACCAGAGCTAGCTAGAGAACCTGTTCCTGTGAGAGTGAAACATTCGATTGAAAGCATGCTGAATTCAGCAGCAGGTCCTGAAATGAAAGAACCAGAGAAATGCTACACTCCACTGACGAACCCTGCTCCAGCAGCAGCTGATGTGAAACCAGCACCAGAGGCTCCTCATGTGCACCTAAATGTGGCCATGCAAGGTGAGCTAACTCCACCAGTAAATCTTATACCAAGTGCAGCAAACCCTGTGGCATGTCAACAGGAACAGGGGCTTAATAATGTACAAGGCAATGAACTTCCAAAAGCAATTCCACCAATATTTTCTCCGAGTCAAATCAAGACAGAAATTCCTTGTTCGCTGCAAGGATATCCCTCCAGCATGTCCGCTGTAGCTGCTGGCAGTGAGGAGAACCTGCATTGCTGTCCATATAGTGACTGCACGAGGGCATACAGTACAAACAAAAGTCTGTCAAGGCATGTGAAGAAGCAACATCCTGAAATATTTGAAGATTGGAAATTGGCAAAGAAATATAACAAAGTTGCAAAAATAACATCTAAAAAGGCATCAAGTGGACCGGTTTCACCTATTCAGTCTCAGAACCAGGGGAACAGGCTGTCAAACCAGCCAGGAATACTATGCAACAAACCTGGGATGCAGCAAATGGACTACCCAGTGGGATCTTCAACCTCACCCGCTCAGTGTTATTCTGGATCAATGGAGCCTGTGCCTATCACTCCGATGGTGAACCCCACACTGTACCCGTCATGGGGAAACCCAAATAATCAATGTGGAATGATGCAGTCAGACGTGTCCCAGTCATGGTCCTCACCTCCGATGAATAACAACTATCCAGAGGGCTTCAACATGAATGAGTACCCCCCTCGGAGCTATCCTCACTGGCAGGCAGAGCCTTACCAAACCACAGCATCACTCCCGCCTGATAGAGATAATTCAACGGCAGCTATACACAGTCACTCTGCATCACTCGCTCCTTCAGTTTCAAGTTTGATGTCTCAGTATGTGTCCAGTTCTCTGATGCTTGACAACGGAGGGCAGATACATAACGGAGGACATCAGTACGGACTAATACATCCAGAGGGCAGTGGAGACAGCATAGATGCGGGAAAAAGCAGTGCGAGTATGACGAGCCAGTTGGATAATGGAAACAGTATCTCGACAATTGATAGCCTTCCTGAAGGAAGTTACCACACTCCATATGCTCAGAGTGAAAACTCTTGTCTCACTCAAGGCTCGTCAGTTGATATCCCCCTGAAATGTCTGAGCCCAGAGACTCAAGTTCCAGTGAAAGCTACGCATGAAATAATTAAAACAGAGAATGTGTCCATTTCTTGTTATGAACAGATGGACAACTCTGTGGATGGCATGCTCAGTCCAAACAGTGGCATTAATACAGACTTCTCTTATGAGGAGGAATGTCCCAATGCTGATTGTGATGCTGCCGCCTCAGATGACAAGGCCAGTGACTCTGACATGCAGAAAGGAAAACGCAGCAGGTTGAGCAAACGAACCAAATGGCCAGCCATCATTAAGGATGGAAAAGTCATCTGCAGGAGATGCTTCAGAGAGTTCACAAGCACCAAGTCTCTCGGAGGTCACTTATCTAAGCGCTCACAGTGCAGGCCTGTAGATGAAATCGACCTCACAGCTGATCTGCCGACGTCTTTTCTTGATTTTCTCAACGACCCACATGTCCCCGACACTAACGGAGGAATATTCAACATGTCAAATGGTGATTTCTCACAGGAGTCTTGTAGCTTGACCACTTTGAATTCACCCATGGTGTTGAAACAGGAGCCCCAAAATACAAATATAATGGACTTTTCAAACTCTGTATCTGTTTCCCAGGAAAACCAGCAAGAGAAGGCAGGAGACTTGTCTAATCCAACACTCCCTGTGCATTATCAAGAGGATCACTTGATGGAAATTTCACATGCATTTCAAAGATTGGATTTGATTGAGGCTGCCCAAGGGAAGATGCGCAGTGCGCTGTCATTGGAGCAAAATGTCAGTCATTGTGATGCTGCCCGTGACAGTGAAAAAAGTAAAATACTGAGCAAAAATGACGACAAGCCCCTTGAAAAGATCCCCAAACCTTTTAAGTGTGACCAGGACGAGTGTGAGTACTCCTTCATGACAAAGGAGGCTTTATTCAAACACCTGAGTAAAATGCACGATTACTCTAATGAGATGATAGAAGATCTAAAAAAAACACCATCCAAGCTAGCTCCTTATCCCTGTCAGATTTGCCCAAAAACATTCACGAGAACGACAGGTTTGAGAATTCACTATGAAAAAGTCCATCGTTTGTCAAAGGCAGAAATGCAGAAGCTGAAGATCAGCGCTCGAAACAGGCGTGCGTTTAGACTGAACAAAGATGATGCATTAATTAGCCGTGCGGCCGCTGATGCCAAATCCAGTTGCACGACACAATCGCACTCAGTCTTGTTACCTGCTATAAAACAAGAACCACTTGACATTGCAATTGCACCTCAAATAGACAATGACAACAATCCTCAAGCTCTTCAAGTCACTTCACCAGGAGATGCAGCTAAGCAGGGCTTCGTGTCTGAGGTGTCAATTGTTGCACAACTACCACCACCTCAAAACTATATGACTGATAGGCCGCTCCGTGAGGTGGAACCGCCGGCTCATGAGCAACCTGAAGTGGCTGTTGTAAACAGAAAAAAGAGTCCAGATGTGAAACAGAAATCCACATTTCAAGAGAAACACAGTCCATTTGGCAAAGCAAAAAAGCCCCCTGGACGATCAGATGCATCATTTAGCAAAGTTAAGGAGCCATTTTCCAGCCCTTCTACTGCATCTGCTTCATCCTCCCCAGAGAAACCCAGCAGCTCCAAAAGCACACCAACGAAGGATGAACCCCAGAGGAAAGAGAAACATCAGAAAAGGCTGAGCCTCAAAATGTGTGATGTAGACAATGCCTACAGTCCATATAGACCATATCGCTGTGTTCATGAAGGATGCACTGCGGCATTCACCATCCAGCAGAATCTGATTCTCCATTACAGGGCCATGCACCAGGCTTCCCTTCCCCCCAGCAAACCCGAACATGACGTTGATAAGGCAAGTGTTAAAAATGGACCAGAGAGCCATCAGAGCGTAGACAAAGATGGTGAAGTCAGGTGTCAAGTGAAAAACTGTTCAAGGGTGTTCATGGGAATCACACGGTTAGTGCAGCATTACCTCTTACTTCACAAGTTCACCCGCGACAAAGCCACCGCCATGATGGCCAGCATGACCATAGGAACTTTCAACTGTGATCGGCCGGAGTGCGCTCTCCCCTTCAGCTCTGTGGAAAAGTACATTGAGCACATTAAGAATTACCACAAGGAAATCGCCATCTCTGAGAGTGGCTCAGTTGACACAACTTTCAGGTGCGAGTTTGAGGGATGCGACCGCGTTTACACTACGAAATCAAACCTCCTCCGCCACCTGATAAAAAAGCATGAATATGTTTATGATCCTAAAACAAGTGACGGAAGACGGACCAAGTCAATAGGGCTCTTCCCGGGGGTTAACGGTAAAGAGAATGTTGAAAACAAATTCAAAGTGAAGAAGAAAAACACTAAGAAGAAAGATGGGAAGGCCATTGAACACTGGACTAGTTTTGGGAAGCCAACACTAAAATCACACGATGAGGCATCAGCTATGTGCACCAAGAAGTCCTCCCTGCAGTACCCATGCATGATCATAGGCTGTGATGCAGTGGAGCGGGCTGAGAGAAGTATATTCAAGCATTACACCACTCATGGCCTCACAGACAGATACATTGAAGACCACAGGAGCCAGTTCATTTTCTGCAAAAAGTACTCACGTGCCAGATTCAAAGATTCAAGCAAATCGGAGGGTGCGTCAAGCTCGTCTTCCGAGGAGACGGAGCTAGATGATGCAGAAAAGGCCAGTGACCAGAAAATGGATGAGCTGACGGATCAAATAGGCCAAGAAGACAGCAAGTTGTCCAACGATGATAGTGCAGAGTCTCAAGTTTCCACTGGGACAGAAGGAGGAACTAAAAGAGGCCGTCCCAAAAAGCCTGCACATCCTACACCAGCTTGCCCAGAGAGGATGCAGACCCTAAGGAATCGTTCGACTGTCAACAGTTCAAGAGAGAACTCAAATCCTGGTACCCCCACAGCCCAAGAACAACGTGACGAGGGGGTTATGCCAGGGTCTTTCAAGCCTTTAGGACTGGAAGACTCTTTCCTTAAATTCCTGGAAACTACAGAGTCAACCCACGCTTCCAAACGCAAATTAAACGACAGATCTAGTGCTGAACTGCCACCCAAAAGACAACAAACTCAGCGACAGAAATCTGCAATGAAAAGTAAAATAAGTAATGAATTCAGAGGCTGTGGAAATCTAGTAGACTTCAGAAATCCCCTTAATCTCAAATCAGTGAGTAATGTCAAGATCGTAGTGGATAAAACATTTTCGGACAGTGCTGATCTTTTGCTAAAGCAGTTACAAGACATGAGGCCCATAGTCAAAATAAAAAAGTGGCTTTACAGCGGATCATAGCCCGATATTTAGTTTTCAACTCGATCTCACTCAGGATTTGAGAAGTTATGCTGCAGAATGGTTTGTTTGATAACGCAGATTTCCACCTGTTAACAGTAATGGTCACAGTTAAGGATGAAATGGCCTATTTTGTACTTAATGAAAAAATGTCTTGGATGATTTTAAGTATGTATGTTAGTTATAATAACCAGGTAATCTATAGGGCATAGATTTTAGAAACACGTTTGTATTTATGCTTAGTACTGAAGATGTTTTTTTTCTTTTGCTAAATGGAGACTTTTAAAGTTAACTATGTTTTTATATATCCCTATGGGATTTCAAGTTCTGTTTGTATTTATTTCATCCTTTTTCAACACTAGTAGACCTATCTGTAATATTTACATGTCTTCCACAAAGTGTTCAATAAAATGTTACTGTTTCTTTTTATAAACTATTGTCTGCAGACGTTTGTGTATTTTAGTTTTTTTACTGTGTCACTTGTTTAGGGAGTTTGTATACAATTGAGTAAATCCCTCACTTACAGTGTTCCTTATGGAAAATAGATAAATAAGGATGTCATATCTCTGGCTCAACATTTGGGCAAGCTCACTCAAAATAATCCTCCAGTAAATTGTCACACGTTTATTGGACTGAATTTTCATGTGAATTAATTTATTTTTTGTTTAAATTAAGTTTATTAATATCAAATAAAATAAAGTAAAATAGAGTAAACATTATAAGGCAAAAAAGTCCTGGTCAGGTCACTGTTTTAATGAGACCAATATGCTATAAACACATGACAGCTATAATATATATATATATTTTAATGAATATTAATATTTAATATAAACTAAATATCCTGGTGTTATTGCTTTAAGTTTATATTGCTTTGTATGCTGCTACCACTGTATAAATAACTGTGTTAGTAGTGTGAAGGAGCATCAGCTTGTTGTCAAATGTCATCATGAATATTAAACACTGCAACATGAAACCATGGACGCTCTACGGGAAGGGGGTGTTCAAGATCAGCACTGTTAAAAAAAACACCGCAAATAAAACCAGGAAACTGAATAACACAGTTAAACTACACTAAGGCTGACAGGTTTAAAGTTGTATTTGTCATTTTTTATTTTGCCGTGACAGGTTCAATCGTGCTCTATAACGTAAAACTTCACTATGAACACTCATTGGACGGTTAGTACCTGAACGCAACTCCTTCCGCAAACGTCACAGTGGCGGGACGTGTGAGCACCAGCAGCATTTTAAACACGTTTTATCTGGACAGGACGAATCACTGAGTGAAGTATCCGAAATATACATCATCCGTTACGTCTAACTTTCTAAGATGTCTACTTCATCTGTGTCCAAGGTAATGTTACATTCTAACGTTATACTGCATAAACCGTTAGGCTTCATATACCTCTTGAAACTAGCTAGCTTGTGTTCATAGTTTAGTAACACTGTTTATAACTATGAACCTAGCTAGTTTATGTTCACAGATAAGTAACACTGTTTATAACTATGAAACTAGCTAGTTTATGTTCACAGATAAGTAACACTGTTTATAACTATGAAACTAGCTAGTTTATGTTCACAGATAAGTAACACTGTTTATAACTATGAAACTAGCTAGTTTATAGTTAAGTGGCACTCTTCATAACAATGATACTAGCTAGTTTATGTTCACAGATAAGTAACACTGTTTATAACTATGAAACTAGCTAGTTTATAGTTAAGTGGCACTCTTCATAACAATGATACTAGCTAGTTTATGTTCACAGATAAGTAACACTGTTTATAACTATGAAACTAGCTAGCTGGTGTTCATATTTAAGTAGCACTGTTTATAACTATGAAACTAGCTAGTTTATAGTTAAGTGGCACTGTTCATAACAATGATACTAGCTAGTTTTTGTTCATAGATAAGTAACACTGTTCATAACTATGAAACTAGCTAGCCGGTGTTCATATTTAAGTAGCACTGTTTATAACTTCTTACCGTTCATATTTCAGGGCTGCTTTGTTTTCAAGCCAAGCGCTAAAAAGAAGAAGAAGGAGCCACTTAGTTTGGGTGAGTTGTGCTCATGTTTACAGGAGGGTATCGTCTCTTGAGGTGAAGCTGAACTGACGTTGACATTTTCTCCTCAGAAGATCATTTCATCCGAGGATGTGAAGGTGATGAGAACAGAGAGATGCGATTTAAACTTTGTCAGGATCTGTGGGACAAAGTTAAGACAAGCACAGAGGTAAGAAGAGAAGTTCAGCATGCTGCTCATCCAACAGAGCTGTCAATGAAAAGCTGAATGAATGAAAAGAAGTCAAATCGATTCAGATCATTTATATGGTACTTCTTTATTCATTAGACACAGACATGAACATGTCTATAACAATAACAGGAGATCTTTACCTCAAAGGTGTATTAATTTCTCTACTGGATGTGGTAAAAATATGGCCTTGAAATATCAGCTCAAACTGGGTCTCATTAACCATTTGTGGATTTGATTTTATTAGAACAAAATGTGAATTGTTTTTGTGGGCTGTAAGGTTTTACAGGATGAGCTCAACAGGAACATCTTGGACAGCCTGCTGGATTTCACAAGGAAGTGCTCTTCTACTCGCCAACACAGCGACTGGGCATCACAGATGAGGGCCAGTGAGATCCCCACAGCGGCTCTGGTCCTTGGTACGTTGTTGATGAGGCAGTGACGTATGACAACTGATCCAAAAGCTGCCTGACACACTGTATCGCCCCCAACTCTATTTATCCTCACCAGATTTTTTGAGGGTTTTCCTGAAGCTTTATCTGAGAAATCATACATTTTGACTCAATATTTTTCATAGGTGTGAATGTTCCAGATCATGACATGACCTTCCAGAGTCTGTCTGACCTGCTCCAGCAGTCTGTCACTCCTCATGTGGTCTCTGTACAGGCCAAAGAGTGTGGAGGTAAGCGACTCAGAGGGCCACACTGCCTTTTGATTGTGAAGACATATCGTCTTTGTATCTTTGAATGTACCAGGTTGCGCTTTTTAAGTCAAAGTCATTTTATTCGGTTTTTCATTTCAGCTTTGAAGCATTTGATGAAGAGGGTCCTGGAGAGGTTAATGGACACTGTTGTGTCTGTGGATGATGATGATGAGGAAGAGGAGCAGGCCGAGCAGACTCAGCAGCATAAGAGCGTGCACTGTTCCCTTGGTACACTCTGTGCTTGGTACAATACAAACACTAAGGTGGGACCATAAAGCATGACAAGTGTACATGATTTGATATTTGCAATTAGGTGCATTAAAGCAGGTTGATCACACAAAAGCACTTTTCCCTGTTTTTCAGAAATTTGATACTCCTGGAAAAAAGCGTAGCTGTCCCGCCAGAGATGATCTGCAGCAGCCTCCCATTGTAATTATTTTCAAAGATTTGGAGGCTTTCAACCCAAGAGTTCTTCAGGAATTCATTCTCATCTGCAGGTAGCGAGAGACCTTGAGCTGATCAGTTTAATTCTTTCATTGTAATGTTATCATTTCATCAACCTCATCTTGCTGAGTCATGTGAAATATTGAATCAGTATCTCCTTGAACATGTTCTCCATTCCACAGCCGGTACATTGAACGTCTTCCCCTGATGTTCATCTTTGGTATCGCCACGTCTCCCAGCACCATCCAACACATGCTGCCCCACTCTGTGTCCTCCCTGCTGTGCATAGAGCTCTTCCAGTCCCTGTCCTGTACACAGCACTTGGCCACAGTCATAGACAAGGTAGCATCACTCTCTCACATAACAGAAAATATGGTGGACAGTTGCATTATTTTACAGTACTGAACTCTTTTCATTTATTATAAATCTGCCAGTCTCCCATGTATTTGGACTATTCATTTGTTAAATATGTCATATTTACATGTAAATACTACATTGTAAAATACTGGATATTGCACAACTTCTAATCATGAAGATGCTGAAACAGTTTTGCTGCATTTTGAAAATAAATCCCTTTACTTCATGAAGCACAAAATCTACTTCTTAGTTGCTTTTGTTCTGTATTATTGATATTTTATAAGAGGATTTAGGTTTGTGATAAGCAGCCAAATTAAAAACAATTAAGCCTTTTAACCCACACAGGTGTTTTCAGTTAATCTGGCTGCTCAGGACTGTGTGGGCATGGATAGATTTGTTGAGTGAGTCTCCTCTTAGCTTTATTGAACCTGTTATGGCAGGAGAGATTATCATTCTAACTGGGTGATGACAGTTTTTAAATTAATAGTATTCTCTCTGGCCCACCTTCAACCTGAGCAGAAGTCTAATCAGCCAGAATAACCAAAAACACCTGTTCAGATTTTATGGAATTATGTGTTGCAGTATGTCATCTGTAAACTTGTCAGGGACAGATTTGGCTCCTCAGGTAAAGAGGATAGACACAATAACATGATTACATGATGTATCCATAGCAATAGCTACGTTGCACAGCTTGTGTCCCCGTAAGTTAATTGTATTTTTTGTTTTGCTGATATTTGCAGTTGATCCTGACGGATCAGTTCCCTTTTAAGCTCAACGGTAAAGTGATGCAGGTGCTGATCAGCATCTTCCTCTACCACGATTTCTCAGTGAGAAACTTCATCAAGGGCGTTCAGGTACAGAATATCTGTGTCTTGTGGGTGCGTCCTCTGTTTGTACCAGTTGCTTCTTTGTCCATAGATCTAATTCATATTCACACATGTGCTAAACAAACTCTGTGCCTTGCTTTGGTGCAGCTGGCCCTGCTGGAGCACTTCCACTCTCAGCCTCTCAGCATGTTGTGCTGTAAGAAGAAGCAGGCTCTGCTCAATGTGATGCAGCTCAGTCGCAGCGACTTGGAGGGGATCAGGCAGCTGCCGTCGTTCAAAAGGTGCACACGCACAATTTGTTTTTCACTTGTGCAGTGGCTGCAAACTTTTATCTGCTTGTCACATGGTTTACTTTACCTTTTTTCAATCAGAAAGTTAAGCCTTTAGATCAAGTCGAACCTGTGTGTTTTCCCCAGGTATGCAGAGAAGCAGGAACCTCAGGAGCAAGCGAAACTGCTCACAGACGACACTCATTTAAAGGCACATTCTTTGTTATATCTCTACTTTACTTCAGCCAGTAATGAGTGTGCACATCCAGACAGAATTTAAGTCTTAAGTTGTTTTCTGTTTTAGGAGGTGTGTCAGCAGCTGATAACAGACCTTTGCAAATATCACAAGAACTATTATCCCATCCTGAGGTGTCTCCACATCCTGACCTCATCATTACCTCGATACCCCCTCGGAAAGCAGGCAAGAAAACGCTGCATCATAAGTGTAAAAAAACAAAATATTTAAAACTCTTTGTTGTGTTGAAGTCATGGTGGCTCTTTTTTTTGACTGGCTTCATGAATTATCTGTGTTACAGATCAGAGAGCTCCATTTAATATGTCTGGAGAAGAACATATGGGAGAATGAGGATTACCAGTCAGCCATGAAGCTTCTGAAGTTAGTCTGGATATTTAAGCAGCATGTCAACAACTCAGCTGTGGTTGTGGTCACTTTCATCCATGCCTACTCTTTGAAGATACCCTTAAAGTCCTCCTGATTGATCTGTCATAACCATGTCTCATTTCTAGTAATACACAACTTCATGTAGACATTTTACCACAACATATTCAAGGATATTGGATGATTATTGCCCCTCTTGGTGGCCAAATACCAATTAATATACAGCCGTTAACACCTTTTATTGTTTGACTCGCTGTACTGTTCGGTTCAGATATAAACCTGTGTTTTTTTGTTTTTTTTCCTTGCAGGATGCTGGCTAAAGATGTGCTGGTCACTTTGCTGCAGAGGTGTGTGGAGATTCTGCAGCCTGCCAAGTCAAAGAAGATGAAAAGCGCTTGTGTCCAGCTGGGGGACATGGTCACAAAATTTAAGCAGCTGGACAGTGAGTAATAGAAATGAAGGGCGGCCACTTGATTTTATTTTGTTTATCAATCGTTACTTCCACTCATTTTGCATTCACCCTGGGTATAAATTCTGCTCTTAGATGATTATCACTGCAGATAATAAATACTCACCTTGATTTTCTCATTTTGTCCTGAACTGCTGTAGCCGCTGAACCTCCCCCCAGTGTGCAGGAGAGCATCACCTCTCCAGTGAAAGATCTCCAAAAGAAAACTGATCTGTTCCAGTTGCAGAAGGTTCTTAATTTAATTTTAATCTTTATTTCTGTGAAGAGATTCTGCACCTCGCTGATGTATTTGATCCACAAAGTCTGGTTATTTTTTCAGACGCTGCTGGAGATGAACGAATCTCGGAGATCCAAAAAACTGAGTCCGTTCGAGGCCCTGCGAAATGAAGCTCTTGAGTTGATCGACAGCTTGGTGAAGTTAGAAAAATTCAACTATTTTTAACAATTGAAATACATAAATATGGAAAAAACTTTTCTTGAACTAATATCTCTTTCGTACCCAGGAGTCACCTGGGTCCCCCAGAGTCTCAGACACTGAATGAAGTTTGCTACTACACTTCTTCTGCCACTGTGAGACGCCACCTCAACGCAACGCCTCGCATCTCCCTTCAGGCTGCACTCAGCAAACCCTACTATTATCTTCAGGTGGATGTGCCTTTTCTTCATCATATCAAGAGTGTGACTATCTTAACAAGAGGAGAAACTGGAAGCAAGCAAAATACTCATAGAGCCTTTTCCGTCTTCTTCTAGAACGAGCGCCTGAAGGCTGAAGATGGGACCGTCTCCAATGCTGCTCCTGATATCTGTATTGTGTACAAACTCCATCTGGAGTGTGGCAGGCTGATAAACCTCTACGACTGGCTGGAAGTGAGTTCATAAACGGAATAATTTTATATTTGTTGATTTGTCATGTGCTCAAACGATAACTGAAACAGTTCGCAATGAGAGATGTTTACAGTGGAGAGAATGTGGTAATTCAAATCAGGAAGTAATGTGTAATTTAAGGTACAGTAGAGTAAATCAAATATGTATCAGAAACTGCATATAATAAAGTACTGGATTTGAACAGTGCACAGCCGTTTGCACAATCAACATCAAATGATCACTGTCAGGAAAAAGAAAACTAGCAACAATAACTGAACCTTTGCCCTGCAAACTTTGATGTTTGGAAGTTTGTTTTCATACTTTAGAGGAGGCCTTATTGATCCTGAGGATCAATGTTGATGTGGACACTGACGTGAAAGGAAACCTGTTTGTTTTCAGGCGTATGCCACTGTGGTTTCTGGTGCTGAGGGTAACAATCCAGATTCTGATGACTCCGGGAAAGTGGACGATGTTAAACAGTATCCTTCTATAACTTGATCTTTTCCAATCGTTTTAAGACTCGCTTCATGTTAATGTTTAAGTATTTTGTCAGGTAACTGATACATTTTGTTCCTTAGCTTGTTCTGTAGCGCTCGTTTCATCCGAGCTGTATCCGAGCTTGAATTTCTGGGCTTCATAAAGTCCACCAAACAGAAGACGGACCACGTGGCTCGACTCACATGGGGAGGCTGCTGACCGAACACCCGAAAAGAAACCACACACAACTAACTGCGGTCTCCCCTCATTTAAGCACTTATCAAAGCTGACTCAGATTTATATTCTGTACTTTATTTTTCCCTCTAATAAAATACATATGCAAATAGTATTTGATAACCGTGGTGCCATACATGTGCTTTTCTTCATAGCTGAGCAAAACACATCTCATGACAGAAGTGACAACCACATCAGGCACTGGATGTCCCAAAAATGTGTAGACCATTTTAACAGAACTGTATATGCTAGGTAACCATTTACTTCCTGTCAGTTTGTGTCCCATACACTGCAACAGGAAGTAAACAGGAACACATTTGGAATATTAGCGTCTGTGAAAAGGTCTGTAATAATACCTGCAATGATACAAATCCATCCATCCATTTTCTACCGCTTATCCTCATAGGGTCGCAGGGGGGCTGGAGCCTGTCCCAGCTGTCTTAGGGCAGAAGGCAGGGTACACCCTGGACAAGTCACCACCTCATCACAGGGCACATAGAGACAGACAACCACTCACATTCAAATTCACACCTACGGACAATTGAAATTAGCCAATTAACCTAATCCCCATGCATGTTTTTGGATGGTGGGAGGAAGCGGGAGTACCCAGAGAGAACCCACGCAGACACGGGGAGAACATGCAAACTCCACACAGAAAGGCCCCGGGCCCAGGATTCGAACCCGGTACCTTCTTGCTGTGAGGCGACAGTGCTAACCACTACACCACCATGCCGCTCATGATACAAATCTCTAGGGAAAATCTTATGGTTGAGCAAATTCACTGATGCGAAGTATAGTTAATAGAATTGATTTAATTTACTTCACTTGAACCAATATCTTATAATAGACGAGGATATCTGTTCATAAAAACATACAGATATCAAGGAACCTCTGACCTATACCAAACAAACTCTTAAAAGGTTTTTATTGTTTTTTCCAATAAGTACATTGGTTTCAAAATGATACCAGCAAAACAAAAAAATAAATAAAAACACTGGTAGGAGAACAAAAAAAAATTAAAATCAGCCCACTTTATGCTCAATTTAAAAAAAAAAAAAAAAAAAAAAAAACGAACAGAGGACAAACTGCAAATGTATTTGCTCTGTTCTGCTGTGTTTCTTCCACTTCCTCTCAGATTGACCAGCAAGCCCTAAGTACCTCTTGTACTGCTTCATCATATTTACATGTAACAAACAGAAAACAAGTGACAAAGCCTGGAATGCTGGGAATCATTACAAAAGTGAGATAACTGTAGAGACACATACAGCAGGAGGAACATAGGCCACTGGTAGAGATAGGGTCCATTCATTTACATAAGGAAGCACCTAGTTGCTAACAACAGAGTGGTAACAACTTCAACAACAGCTTCATATAAACCTTTGCCCAACGACAGAAATATGGCACAGTAAGAAAAGTTTCATTTAAACTAGCTAAACTGAATCTCTTACAACGATGAGCTTTTTTGTTTTCTTTCTTGACATATCACATGATAGCTTGCAGCGAGAGAAAGGCCGTCTTGCAAAAGATTTCTAGGCCACACTCAGGAAACATCTGGAGAGCAGGGAGATGAAACAAAATACAAAAACCAGACATGTTACTTTAAAACTTCAAAAGGCAGAGCACAAATCAAGAGCCAAGTCCCTCCTGCATGCAGTTTTGCCAGTGAGACAGGAATGTATGATGATGTGAAATAACTCACAGCTTGCAGGTTGCTCCCCGAATCGTCGCATTAACTGATCATGTGTGAACTTCACAAAGGTGTCATATTGTTCTGAAACGTAAAAGATGGGAAATAAGAAATGCTATTGTACAACTGCGAAGCCTTGCATGTGTTTACAGGGATTAATCATCTATGAAATAGCTTCGCCAGAGACTTGCCTAATAACTATAGTAGTGATCACACACACACCTCTTGCAAATATCACTATTAATATTTGTCAGGAATCAATATATTCCTTAAAAAAAAAACTATTTTGAGAATGTGTTTAATAACTTTTGGTTTTTGACAGCTGGTTAAAGTTGACCTTGGGCTCTGGTACCTTGTAATTTCAATGAAATGAATTAATTTTATGTGAATTATGATTATTTTTGACAATCCAATCAAACCATTTTAACTGTTTCCAAGCAGTTTTCAAATGTGATCATTTGACATGGGACACATTTAAGTCGTGGTCTTCTGAGTCACGACAGCTTGCTATATGTGGACCAACCTGCCAGTTTCGAAGTCATGGTCTCCTCGTACTCCTCCCGCACCTTATCTTCCTTTTCTTTCAGCAGCCGTTCACAGATCATTCCAACTTGTCTGAGGGTGAATAAAGGTTGTTCTTTTCTAGTAGGAGAAATGCCTCCAGAGGACGTCCCTGTACAAATTGAACAAACAAAAGAAAACAATCAAGAATCACAGACTGTGGTATTTCTGGTTGTCTCAGTACATGTTACAGTAGTTCTGGCCCTGTCTCTCCTGTGGGCACTGAGTTATTCAACCAACCTGGCATGCTGGAAACATTCATAGTAGACGACTGGGATGGGGACTCTGGAGAATAGCAGCACTCTGACTGTTGGTAGCCTCCATCTAGATGCTTCCTCTTTTGAATGCGTTTGTACTCCTGCTTGATGCTGTTGAGGATTTGTTCTAGTGGGACAAAAGAGAAAACACACAGAGAAGTCTATTAGTGAGCTGCCATGGCATGACTCCATAAGTCACATTTATTGAGAAGCATATTTGTTTTCTGGTTCATTACAGTGTGGCTCAACGTGTTGCTAATGCCTCTCGAGCCCCTGGCTGGTCACTGCGCAGGCCAACTTGGCCAACATGAGTAACATTACCTGCACTTAGCCTTGACGATGATTCCCCAAATGGCGAGGGCTCCATGCTAAGATACTTCCTAGGGGATGATGAGGACGATGGGGACACGGGGATACATCTTCGTCTTTTAGGGGACGTTGGACTCATCAGAGGATCGAAATCCATGGTCCTCTTCAGGGTGGCTCCACACGCCATGACTTCAATTTCTTAAAAGGGAGATGGGGGTGCAAAATACCAAGACAGGACATCAGTAAAACGATAACATAAGCTATTTCAGATAAGCGCTAACGACGGCTATTCTTTAACACGGCCTGTTAATTAAAGTGTGGATTGTTCTGCTAAACACAGTTTCATTCGCTGAGGACTACACGCTAAGCATACTGCGCAGCTGAGGCTTTAAATATTTGCTAGCAAGCTAACGCTAGCAGTGCTCGCTAGCAAATAATCCAAAAGAAAACAAAGCTAACGTTAGCTGTGGCTCCTAGTGACAGAACACTGCGCTCCGGTGTACATTTTCAATGAAACTGTTTTCTTACCTTTGGGTAGAAAATTGGCCTGTTCAACTGCGACCGCGTTACGCTAAAAAGTTGCTTTCCAAAAGTTGAGGAGACGATGAGCCGGCTGCGGGCCAACTGTCTGCTGATAGACTGAGAGCTAGCTCACTAGCTGACTTAGCTGCTTGTTTTTGATACGGTGCCTCTTCGGATCGTGACGTCACGTGCGAAACGTCCTGCAATGCATTGTGGCTCATGTAGTGAAATAGTAAGAGATGAGAAATGACAAGTTATCTCGCTATCTCCGACATCATACCAAATTCGCGTTTTGAATGAAATATTTTCACATTATAACTTGGTTGTTATGAACTTCAACGTCCATAGGAAGTACTACAGACTCCCTTTTACCTCCAGAGGAGGGCAGTGTCACACAAAAAACAGCTCACAAGATGATTAATGCAGTAAGACTTCAAATCTATACAAATCTATATTATGTTAATAATTGTATATATATTTCTCAATAGGTTTTTGCGTTTCTGTTGTGCAAAATATTTCAATCCTGTAGTTTATTATCTCTGGTCTATAACATCACGACCATAGCCTGTGACGAGGATCACACAGACGATGATTCGTGGGTCAAAATTATTTTGTCATGAATTGTGTTTGTATTATATTACCTTTTTTATTTTACCTACTGCAACTGCTGCACATAAAATATAATCTAATCAATCACATGATTCACTTCAGTTCATTACAATGGTTTTCATCGTTTTTATTGAGAAATAAGACACCAGGTATGTTGACAAAATTAGGATAAAAATAGACAAATTTCATATATTTATTACTTACGTCCTTGCTTTACACACTGTTATGAGACACCATGGAAATGAATGCTTCACAGAAATACCAAACTGTTTCATAAGCATGTGTCATAAGCAACTACAGTATGTGACATTGCCAAAACACTACAGACTTTTAAGTTTTGATTTGATCAAAAAGCTGTTCGTATTTCATAGTATGACTCACCATTTTGCTTTGCAAAGTACAAGTTAAAAAAATAAATGATAATAATAAATTATAATAATTTACGATAAATAAAGTAGATATATTAAAATGCCAAATTTCACGATATCATGGTCTTACAAAATCATCAGTAGCTTATTTCAAATCACTAATGGGATGCTAGATTCACTTACAAGCAGTGCGCTGTTGTTCACAACTGACATGTTGCATGAAGGTAGACACAGGTTCACCTTGATTTACCGTCACAATATGTCTATGATGTAATGTGAAAAATACAGAACAAATGGGAACGCCCTATTTGTCTACCTTAAAGCTGAAATCTGTAACTTTACGCATATTCATACTGCGACAAGGTGACACAGTGTTGTGTTTACAATGGTTGTTGCAGAAAAAAACAGTTTCTTACTATATTGTTTATCCATCCATCCATTATCCACCGCCCATCCTCACAGGGTCGCGGGGGGGCTGGAGCCCCTATATTGTTTACTGAATGATATTTTATCAGATTGGTATTATAAATAAGATACAGTATGAGCCACCAAATAAACCATCTCTGAGTTCATTTCACACAGTTCTTAGAGTGAACGCACTCCAGCGTACAGCTGGGTATAAATATCACAGATTTCAGCTTGAAAGCAAGTGATCTGGTTCTTCAGTTCTGTCATGTTTTGGCACATTTCATAGTAACAGAGCAGTGCACTAGGAGGGTTGGGGGCTATTCTACAATAACCTCACAGTTGTGCCAGAGCTGCTTGTCTCTTAGACCGGCTCTGCAGTAGAAGTCTCAGTAACTCCAGAAACGGTAACCTGGGCAACTTTGACTCGAGTCTTTCCACAGCCGACTCCATCTTTCCCCGCCCCGCCTGCTGTGCTTCTCACACTCCTGCTGTTCCAGTCACTCTCTGCGCTGTTGTCCAGAGGCAGCATCGTTCCCCGGCACATATGGCAGATGTTGAGGAAGGCCCTGCGCAGGTCCTTGCTCCTCATGGCATAGATCACAGGGTTCACGGTGGAGTTGAGCAGGGTGAGCATGCTGCAAAAGGCAAACACAGTCTTGATGAAGTCGTTCACCTTCCCAAAGAGATCATAAACCATGATGGCTAGAAGTGGGCCCCAGCAGATGATGAGGGCCACCAAGATCAGAACCAGGGTTTTAGCCAGGCGGAGGTCCATCCGGGCCTGTTCAGGCCTCACCGTCTGCACTTTAGTCCCCTCTGCGGTGTAGACTATCACACTCCTCTGGGAGCTGCGACTCAGCATACGGACAGCATGGTGGTGGGACTTCCACAGGATGAACATGTAGGCATAGATGATGAACAAGACCAAGATAGTTGTCATCCCAATCCAGAACATCAGGTACTTCTGGTCGATTAGAGGAAAAATGTCAGAGCAGACAGAGTTGAGACGCTTGCAGTTCCACCCTAGCAGCGGCAGCAGCGAGAAGACGATAGAGATGGTCCACATCACACTGAAGGCAATGACTGCTTTATTTTTTGTGACGATGCGTTTGTATGCCATTGGCCTGTGGATAGAGATGTAGCGGTCGATTGCAGTGAGAAACAGACTGCCTACAGATGCTGTGAAGGAGGCGATGACCCCCGCCAGCTTGAAGAGGAAAATGTTGGGACTGTCCTTCCTGTGGAGGACGTGGAAATCCAGGAAGCTGTAGACAAAAATTATGCTGCCTATGAGATCAGCCACAGCCAGGCTGCCTATGAAGTGATATGAAGGTCGAGATCGAAGCGTCTGGGAGTGTAGGATCACACACAGCACCATGAGGTTCTCCAGCACGGTGAATGTGCCCAGGGTGAGAGCCAAGATGGCGACGGCGAGCTGCTGACTGGGAGTCAGAATCATAAAACACTCCATGTTGTCCACAATGTCCTCCCCACACTGTGCTGCCCCTCCACTCTCCACAGATGTGTCATTACTTAGCAGAAAATCTGACACATTGGTGGGGAAAATGGGAGAGAGGCCGCCATAAATGACCTCCTTATTTCCAGACACGAGTCCGGGGTAAGAGTTACTGATTGAGTGAGGCTTCTCGAAGGAAAATCGGTTCTTGATCAGAGTCGAGTCAATGGAGGCGTCGTCGTAGCTGGCGTCATTGGATCCGAGATACTGGACACCTGTCGTTAATGTACTCATTGTGGTGCCTGCTATCCTGTGCAAAGCCAACTTCATGGCTGCTTTGTGGTTGTAGAGATGCTCAGTGGAGATGAGTGTGGTGCAGCGGCATCAGATCCATGCAAAAGGACATCTATGCAGGAAAAAGAAAGATTTTTTTTCAACGATGCAATAATTATTAAAACATATGAACATTAAATAAACTAAATATATCCCATTCTATTGAATTCATAAATCATTTTAAGAAATAAGAAACATTCATGTTTAATATAGTGGAAAATGAATTTGTTGCTGAGAGAATCAGTATATCAGCCAGCTGACTCCAGAGCAGATGCATCTCAGACAATAGTGGGAAACTGAACAGTTGATGACAAACCTGTGCAGCCTCAGGGGAAATCATTGCATTAAGTATGTAGGACAGACAGGCTTTCTTATTAATTAAAGCAGGTCATTAAGCATTAAGCTGCTTTTTTTCCTCAATAATCATCGGATTAATTAGGCATTGAGGGAGAAACAAGATAAAGACAAGAGTACACATCTGTCCAACGGTCCATTTACATTTTGATGCCAATAATGATGATTATGATTATTAACATTTAAGTTTGCATGAGGGTTTTGGAATAAGACATGTTTGTCAGATATTGTTAGATGATAATTAAACACGACATAAACACAATGAATAGAAATACGTTACAGGAAAATCATGGAAACAACCTGTTTAGACTAATATATGGGACAATAAACAACATCAGAACTGATTAAGCAAAGTAAAAAAAAAATATCACGATTAAAAGATATATGAAAGCAAAAAAAAAAAAAACGTACCTTGATTCTGTCAGCACAGGCATGTTACCCCGATCCATGACGAACAATAAGAAAAAAGAAAAAAAAGCTAAACCAGTCTGTTGTCTTCACTCTGTTCACCAACAGATGCAGCAACTCCACAAAGAGCCAGAGGCTTAATGTGAAATTACAACTGTTTTGATGTTTTTCATGATTTGTCGGTGAACTGTGGTGCGTTTTACTCCCCAGATACTGACAGTGTCAAATACAGTGAAGCCGGCCAGCAGCCGGTGGAGAGGGTGCGCCTGTTTGAGGGAGCGGGCGGTGTTAAGGCTGCTTTTTGTGCGCCCGCTGGTCACGTGCTCTGAGGTGTTTGAGCGCAGCAGAAAGTGCATCATCACACCTTTCTGCACCAGAGCAAAACAGCTGCTGTTCAGTGCCCCAGGAACAACAAGAACAGCAATATTTGTAATAGCAACCATTTTTTTCATCTCTAAATGCTATTAGTTAATTACCATAATTATCATAAATCATATAGCGTTTACAGTTATGTTACATGGGCTATGCATGGACACATTTTTTCACAGATTATTGGTTGGTGGTTATGAGACCGGCTGCTCTGTTTGTCTCAAAGAGCACCCAGCATCATGAAGAGTTTTAATTCAGACTCTTTCCTTCTCACTGAGTTCACTATGCTTCACTAGAGTCAGAATAACAGCTTTTCTGTTCAGGAATGACAATAAATGCTGTAACTGGATTTTTTTTTTGTAAAACTGTATTTGAAAATTCATGGATAACAAAATTAATTAAAAGCTTGCACAAACTGGTGGATTAACCATTACAGAATTATTTTTTTTTTTGGTAATCAGCAATACTGTTAATTTGGAGCAGCAGTGGCAAACACTGAGTGGCGGTGTAATAAATATGTTAAACACTGTATGTCAGTTAAAGAAAGAAACTGTATGTCATCCTACACAGTCACATTATTAATGTTTTGGGCCAATTAGATGCCAGTTTCATCTCATTTCTTTATTTATGAGGACATCACATGAATCCACATTTCTGTAAATGTGCCAGTGTTGGCCAGCTGGTTCATTCTCAACTGCAGTCCTTTGGTGAGATGTTCTAAAAAACACTGAAGTGACAGAGAAACAAGTTTAACCCCCTGTTAGGTCTCTTATGAACCAACTCCAATAACAGAAATATGCATGCATGTCCCTTTCCTAATATAATATTTTACTTTATGAATCAATGTTAAACATGTTTTTCAGCAATAAAATCAAAAATTACAATAATAATCAGTCAATTGGAATATCACTGTAAAAACACCGCCCCCTTTTGTACAAAGGTGAACACTTATAAAGTACATTTTCTAGTTCTGTACCGAGGTTCCATATTATACTATTTTGTTCTACATTATATTTTTGTGGCAGCTACATTTACTTCACTTCACACATTAATGATTTACATGCAAATGATATGAGGAGATGCACTGTTACACGTCCCAAAAACTATCCCCACCTCCAACTTGACCAGTTTCTGCATTAGTAATTATGAAACTTATGCAAACACAGTTTGTAGCTGATGCTTTGACATGCAGGACAGTCATTTTGCAGTATTTATAGTTTTAATTAGGTAAAAGATGGGAATATAGCTTCCATTGCTACTTTTGTAATATGAACATTACATTAATCTTATGCTGATGGTAAAATAGATAAATTATTTAATGTAATTTCAGTATAATTTTAAAGCTGCAGCTAAACTAATAATCCATTCTGAATGTCCTCCACTATTTAGCCATTTATTTACTGCAGTTGGGGGTCACATGCACACACTATTAAGAGTCCTTTTCCTGTTCTGCGCAGCTGTGCAATTATTTCCACTATGCACTTCCAGCAGAGCTATCTCCCAAATTACATGTATCTTGTTGTGGAAAATACATGACATTTGGCGATGCAACATCATGGGAAAACAATGAAAGACTGTGCACACGGTGCCAGTGCTTCCAGTTTTGGCAGAACAGAAGAGGCTGAGGAGTCATCCAACTAATTACTGAACACTTGTTATGCTGCGCTTGAAGCAGATTCAAGCAGCTATTGATCACTTGCGGCAGAACAGTATATCCAATATGAAGATAGTTTACACAGACAGACAGTGAAGGAGCTGCTTGTTAATGACCGTTGATTTGGAATTTAATTCAGATGTATGTCAAGCTACTTCTGGTCCATTTCTCATCAGTGTGCTCCTTTGGATCATGATAAACTTTTGATGTGCTTTTGGCTTGAAAGCAGCATTTATCATCTCACAGAGGGGGCTGCTAATCACAATCAGCATCCATCATAATAATTATCGTCAATATTTCACTGTCATTCTCACCAAAGCGTCGGTGAGTGAGGGAGAGATTTCAAAGCTGTCTCATTTTTTGTGAGTCCTCTTGCACTGTGTGGGCCGTGCAGTTATGGGAGGCTGCTGCCATTGTTTCACGTCCATCTGTCTTTGGTGGTGAATGATGCAAGTGATTTACAGTGATTGATTTTTTGCAGGATTCCTCGCGAAAAGCACCATAATGCATCTCATTTAATATTGATCCTCCTCCATTTACAGTCAGTTGTTATTTGAGTGGCTGTCGACATTATGAAACCATTATGCTCAGTCCATACATATCCTCCAAAATAATCACCTTCAAGCACCACACTCACATGCAAAGCCATGCAAATTTAAGCACATTCATCATTATTATTATTATTATTATGATTATGATTATTACTATTATTATTATTATTATTTCTGAGAGACAAGTTCCTTTTCCCATCCATCATCCATCCATCCATCTATCTATCTATCTATCTATCCATCTATCTATCTATCTATCTATCCATCCATCTATCTATCTATCTATCTATCCATCTATCTATCTATCTATCTATCTATCTATCCATCCATCTATCTATCTATCTATCTATCCATCTATCTATCTATCTATCTATCTATCTATCTATCTAGCTAATGAGACTCTGAAGCAAACTGCCTCTGATGTGTTTGTGTTGAGAGGTTAGAAGATGGAGGGAGGGATGGAGAGCTGGTGAGGAGGAAAAGATGCATAAATAGAGAAGGGGAGGAGGTTGTGGCTGAACACTGACAGTTTTCTAATCTGCCACTTCTATATTCTGTTCCCCCCCAGCTGGAGACACTTCACAGTGTAGCCAATCTTGATTCAAATCAATTCAGCAAAGACAAAATGACCCAAATACAATGTTTACAATGTGTATTCAGCATAGTTTTACATGTTTCTGCATCTCTTGCATCATCTCCTACATCATCAGCTGTCTGTACCCTCATTACTCACAAGCAAACTGGCTTCATTAGGCAAATCCAAGGTGTCTGTTTGATGCATTTTTCCAAAGACTTTTAATTGACCAAACGACTCCCCGCCCAGGAAACGACATCAGAGAAATAAAGAGGGAGCTGTAATGTGCGGAAGTTCCCCATTATGTTTCTTTCCTGCATCAGATTTACAGGACAGATCTTCCTCACAGGGAATAAGTGGACAGCTGAGAGGATCAAAAAGTTGATACTTTTTTGAGGAGATTGTATAAACAATTTAAGCAAGTTGGTTAGTTGAAACGCATGAAAAATGCAGGAGTGGTTGTCTTTCTCTCTGCAGAATAAAAAGACAACAGCATAATGGTCAGTGGGTAGAATCCCCTTCATGCACCATTTAGTCATATAAAGACCTTTTTAAGGCTATCTCAGTAGGACACAGTGGTAATCACAAAGATTTAGCAGGTGGTTCAGTGAGTGCTCACTTGTGCGAACACTATGCAAATGAACGCTATGGGCACAGATGAATCGGTCAGGCAGCAGAGCTTCAAATCACAGTTCAGATGATGTGTTATTTCACATGGTTTTCAGGATAAAGAGTGATTCAGTACCTACAGGCATAGCCTTGCAGCCACAGAGGGATCCGCAAACCAGAACAGCGAGAGCATGATCTGGAGTCACCTCGCAGTGAGGTTGGCTGATTCAGAGCCAGAGAATAATTCATTTGCCCTACACCCAGCTGCAGAGCTGACGAGACTGACAAGGACCCCGAATGGTCCTGACTGCCATGAGACCAACAGTCACCTGTAATCACATGGTCCCTTTCATCAGCAGATTTATTTTTAGCTCCTCATCCCTTTCCATGTCTTACTTTGAGCTAACATTTGGTGTTTGCTTTAACATCAGTAAATTATTTAAACCTGCAATAACTGATCATTAGCTTTCATTTGGAATCCCTTGGTCACTTTGTGAATTTTATAGCAATATTTACTCTTCTTTTAGCTCTGATTTGGCCTCCACCTCTGAAGAGAAATATGTACGTGCGTGAAGCTCACAGACTGAGCTTGATTCTTAGATTTCCAGTGAGTTACTTTGTTCATCAGCTTTAGTTTTATGACAGGATGAAGAGACTCCACCACAAAAGAGCTGGCATTTAAGAATAAATGTATAGGTATAGGTATAACATAAGTCAATACATTACATGTATTTTATTTCTGCTTTCTCTGCAGTGAGAGGAATATAAAGCAAAACAGAAAAATATGCCTTTGTTCTGCAAGCATGCAATCGCCTGCAGTGCAGGACTAGCAAAATATTTCAAGACAGCAACACACCCGTCAGTCTAAATGCATTTGTGGCGAGCAGTAAAGAGCAGTTTGACTTACTGGGTCTTTCTTGATGGATGTTAGCAAGTGTTTTGTGTTCAGTTGCACACAAGATATTACTGTAGTACTACTGACTCTCGGTCAGATGTGGGTTGTGTGTAAACTCATCAGTGTTAATAGAACAAACAGAATTGACTCATGAAAGGAAAAAAGGCTCCAACTGATGCTGATAAAAGATACTCTTCCCACTTTCATGCCTAAAAGTGTGTCTGACAAACAGATAAATTTACATGTATTATGCACTCAATTATGAGAAACCTCTTTGACTCAATATTTAGCAAACAGGATGGTCGAATAAACTCTCAAGGTTGTGATGGCAACATCACACGTAACCATGGTAACCCATCTTAACAATAGATATGGAGTTATCAAGTTAGAAATTTAATTCTTTTCTTTCATTAATTGGACATGGCAGATCTTTTGTTTAAACCATTATCACTCTTATTAAACTGAAACAGAAGTTGTGTAGAGGCGAAGTCTGAATTTGAATGTCTTAATTAATTTGTTTTGCTCCTGTATGTCTTTAGATAAGAAATGGTGAACTACAACTAGAATAGTTTTACTGTTTATAGGTTTAAAGGGTTAATAATTGTAACATAGAAGTGATGTGTTCTGTTGCTCCTGTGTTGTGTTACTATACAAAGCATAAGTCTTAGAACAACATATAATAATGTACAACGCTGATGAAGGAACAGATATCCTGTTTGTATTGCAGGTGAAAGATTTTATTGAGCGACAAGATCCAGTGAAGTAAATCCAGTGACTCCAGTAGACGGTGGACCTCCTCCAGGAAACTGGATCTACGTTGCTGCTGAAAGAGCTGGATAAACTGCTTGGAGGTAGGATCATGCCACTCACCTGGACTAGTACCACTGCAAACATACAACATACTTAGAGACCTCCAACTGATCTGAACTCAAACACATTTTACTTTGATTTTTTTCTATTGTCCTCAGACACAGAAGTTTCTTTAAACTGTTGAGAAATTCAGCATAAGGCAAATACTATTTGTAGCAGCACTACTATTAATACTACTTAATGTCTTAAGGCCTTATTTAAAGGACCATTTCCTTTGCCTTAAAGGACCCAGTTTTTATTCAAATATTACTTTCGTTTTGCTATTCATAGGCAAACTGTACAGTTACAGTTAACTGAATTCACTCGTTACTGAAATCAAAACTTCCTTCCAAAACCCAGAGCGAGAGGTACTTATCCAGGAGGGCGATGTCGTCTGTGCCAAGATCTTCTCAGTAAAGAGGCTGGGAACATTAGTGACCTTTCAACTCCCACCGACATTCACCCGCTGTGATAGCGGACACTGACGTCAAAAACATCTAAACCATATCAGCATCAAAGTATCTGAACACCATCACTGAACAACCACCACAGCAGGGAGTCTTAATGGTTATTTTTTCCTCTTTTTATAAGCCGTGTGTAAATTAAAACCAAATTAAATTCTGTAAATGCATTATGGATATAGGCAAGTACAACAGACAACTTGCTGCATTTAAACCCAAGACAGTTATTCATCAAAGCGATCATTTATTTATTACTAAAATTTCATCTGTGTGTGTATACTTATACTCCAGGAAACAATAAATTATTCCAAATCTCTGTATGTGCACATGTAACCGGTGGACAATCGTTCTGCGTTGTGTTGAATGTAGAGGCCCAGACAAATATCTTTGGAGGCGATCTCTGTTTATTTCTGACAGCAAAGTGAATAAAACAATCCTCCATCAGTAACAGGCACACAACTCGATCCCTACACAATACAACAACACAGCCGACATGTTACAAAGGTGAGTCTTTAAACAGAAAAGTATACAGTGCAATGTGGAAGCGGGAAATTGTGATCAACATGGTGTAACTTACCTCTCCCATGAAGTACAACAACAAAAGTGGAGAGGTAAGGCGGGAGAAGCCCCTTTATAGGAAGGGGGGGACCCCCGGAAGTGATCGTAGGGGTACGCAGTTGAGTGTTACACATTCCTCATGTTAAGTACGGAGGCTTTAGTGTGTCAGGTGACAATACACATATTTTGTGTAATTATAACCAATAAACCCAAATACATGTACAAATAATAATGATAAACATATCTCAGAAATTGATCTTGATACACACACATACAGTATGAGTGTTTTGCAGGGTCAACAGTTGGGCATGAGCTGATGATGACCAAAATATGATATCTGTGGCATCACTGAAATATCTGTGAAGAAGTCGATTATAAAAAGTAAAGGCACATAAAGACTTGATCATAAACCTTGTCAGGTAGCGCTCATATCTCCTACAGTAATCACAGCCATCTGGGCTGGAAAAAGATTGATGGCTATGGAGCATAAACAACCCAGCTGGCAGCCAGCCACCAGCCATCAAGCTGAACTTGGCGAGCGAGCAGAGATGATTCGTCCACTTCGTACCTATCACCCCCCACAGAGTATCACTTCACAGCTTGTGACCTATTTGACTTCAGACTTACTCGTATGATGTGGCTGAACTTCGAATCATCAGAGGATGTTACTCACTCAGGCAGCACCGAATCGCAGAACACATATCAGTATTTAACATGAAGTTGATGCTTTTCTACCCCAGTTCTAAGAAGTAATATGTCTGTGGTCACTTTTGCCAAATGGAAAAATATTTTTCAATTTTTCTTTTCAATTTTTACTTTCCTTTGTTTGTTGCTTGCATCAATATTTTTGTCGATTGCTCGTAATAGCAGAGAAGCCCTGCTGAACACGATTCTCCTGTGTCTAGTCAGGAACAATTATCAGTGTTATTTCTGATTTACAAGCTGAAAGGATTATAAACGCTGCACCGTGTCTTTTTAAGCATTTCACGTGCATCACCATGGAGACACTGCTGTGCCACAACTGCACAAGGTTGCCTGGCTTACACAAGTGTGTGTGAGTACATTTGTGTGTCTGCTCAGAGACTGTGAGACGACACAAAAGAAGTAATCCACAGTTGGTGTGATGATAGTGTGTTTGAAACGCAGGGGAGGATGAATATGTTGTGTTCAAGTTCTGTTGTCATTTGGGTCTGTCTGCACGCCAGGCTAGATTGCTTTTTCTCCGCTTATTGATGCCGTGTGCCAGTCGCAGTACTTCTGTGGTTTTTAGGGATACGTGAGAGTGACAGATAAAATTATTAAGCTCGCCATTGTGTCAGTCTGTGAGGTTTCATCAGCGGGTCGCTACTCAAGGTCATGGTGACTCGCTGCTTTAATAACTGGCTTGCAACAGCTTGGTGTGAACTTCTTAGAAAAATGGTATCAAATCAAGAGCAGTGGTTTGTATTCATGCTGTTGTCCATTTTAGAATGCACTTAGATTTAAAAGATTAGATTCGATTTTCGTTATTGTCAACAAATCCCACGAGAAAGATGAAATCAACAATGCTTTGCAGCTTCTCTCCTTCCTACTGAAATCTGCTATAATGCGTGTTTTCAAACACGTTGGCTCATTTAAGCGTAATGTGAACATTACAAACCTACAGAGGACTATCTGCAGTTTGCCTCAACACCTTTTAGTATCTTTCAGCTCAATGTTTTGATTGTTTAGTTTCATTTTGCTCTAAAAACCCATCGTACATTACAGCTCAGACACAGCAGACACAGTACGTTTCTAGCTTGGGAACACAGCAGACATTTTTTTCCTATAAAGACCAACGCAGAGCTGACTGGAGGGTGTGTATTAGACTTATATTCCCCAGGTGGACAAAATTCAAAATTTGCCTCCCAAGCAGTAAAAGAGTCCACTGGATTAATGAAACATTGAACATAGCACACATTATGAAGTATTTCTCAAGGACCACATGTATTTCCAGCCACATATTTGGTACTGAAGTGATTATTGAGGTGATTTGTGCAGAAAACAGTCTACATTCAATCTACATCTACATTCAATTCCATGCCACACTGTGGTATCTGCAGGTTGCTTCAGCCTCCTTTCAGGATATGACTAATCTAGGAGACAAGTCATATTAGTTTTGGCTCAGCGGTTCAACCCAGTTTGGGGTTCACACAGGTTCAACCCTCATCAGTCTCTCTCAAATACATGTTTGTGCATGAGGTCAAAGGTCATGACCGCCAGAGTCAGGAGTTCATTGTTGAGTTCTGATTGATTAATGACGTGTCACGCAGCAACACCTGTTCCTACAATGAAATCAGGGTTAGGGTTAGGGTTTTATTTCATCTAACGATTCCCAAATTCAAATTCCCTGAACGTGAGGCTTTATGTGCCTTTCATAAACACACGTGTGTGTGTGTGTGTGTGTGTGCATGTGTGTGTGTGTGTGTGTGTGTGTGTGTGTGTGTGTGTGTGGAGTTAGGAGGTCTGTGGTGTCGTAGAAGGTGTCTAAATTATTTGATGTACGAGCTCTGAGAGCTTGGGACAGACATCCCAATATTACATTATTAAAGCCGACAGGTTTGGGCTGTAATCATTAGAAGAAGTAAGTGTTTTAGCAGTGATTTGTTTTTCATCTTGTCTCTGAGGTGTTATTATCGTCTGAGCAGCCATTCACTTTTGTTCTAGAAAACTCACATTAATCAGAGGCTTAATAATCTACAAAAAGCTTGAAAAGTGTCCCATCCAAGCCATTTTATTTGTGCGTGTGTGTGCTACCTCTACTACCATCAACAATGTTGTATGAAAATCACTTTACATTCCTCTCCAGAGAATTTTTGTTCAGTAAAACACAAACTAACAGAGATGCCAACAGCATGACCTCCAATAGGTCTTAGAAAAATAGCCTCAGCGGTGCTGAAAAGAGATAAATACATGGGAGATGGAAGCAGAGTGGCAGGAGGTTGGATGTAATGGTTGAATGAAAGGACGTGTTTGAAAGCATCGCTGCTTTGTTCTGTGTGACTCTCCTTTATTTTGCAAGTTGTTTTACCTTGAAGATGAAAGCAAACAAGAAATACCTGACAGATTCCAAAAATGCAAAATGTAATTATCAGAAATAAAGGAGCCACACGCAAGGCCGCTCACTCTTCACCAGAATACAAAGGACATGATTTTTCTACAAGTAGTGACAGACTCAGATTGAAGGATTTATCCTGAGGGTGTGCGATCATTCCAGTGTGGCAACTAATTATCTGCAGATTATTTTCTTTATGAATCGATTATCTGTTCAATCTGTAAAATGACAGAAAATGGTGAGAAATATCTATCGGTGTTTCCCAAAACCAAAGATGACTCACCTTCTGAAGACTGTGACCATTCACACGGCATTTTATGCAAATAATTTGTAAATTATTAACCGCAGTTTTGGACAAAAATCTAAATTGCTCACTGGAAAAATTACAAGCCATTCTCAGATGTTCATGAATATTCACACCAGATTTCATGCAACCAGCAGTTGTGAATATATTTAGCTGTGAAACACCATGTCAGACAAATGGACCAGTAAATGTGACAATATTAACACATGATACTATTGTAGTTAATGTGCATTTAAGATAATGACACATAATTAAACTATTAATGGATAATGTCCACATACAACAACAAAACATATGCATCACCACCAAAAGAGGGAAAGGATGCAAGAATTATGTCAAAATACCACAATGACAGAGGAAACAACACAATACAACAGAACATAAAAAATAACAAGAAAGAAAAGAGATTAAAAGCTGAGGGTCCTCACTGGACACATTGTGTTTGTGTGTGTGTGTGTTTTGTATATTTTAAATCAAGCTGTTATTACGCTAGTCTTTGGAGGATAATCAGTGATTACCCAAAAGCAGGAAACATTTTTCACAATAGGCTCCATAACTGACACCGCTGCTTCCCATTTTAATCAGGCAGTGAACGGCGTCCTGCTGTGAATAACCTCGTCTTCACATCCTGTGTGATGACTGTCTGATTGTTTAAGGCTGAGCTTATGATGATAATCAAACGACTGTTGAGTGAGTCTTTGTGTAAATTACAGCTGCTGTAACTCTCTAAAGTAAATTCATCTTTATTAAACTGTTACAGTTAATTGCAAGTGAAAGCATCTAAAACCATTATAATACTGACACATTTTCAGTCCACTTATAATAAATTGTAATTCTAGCGGGGGTCAAAATCTAAACATTCAGTTTATAAATACTTGATTATTATGTGATCAGTGGTGTGGAATACACAAAAGTATGTCTTATGTGTTTGATAAATGTTATTGATTCATGTTTTTAGAATAAACAACACGCTGAGGAATAATAATTAGATTAACTGATGAAACACTATATCACTCAGACACCTCAGGCTGTGTTTAATCTCCATCAAACATAATATCAAAATGGAAAATTCCTATTAGAAGCGGGGTGGGGTTGCGCTGTGACGCTATCTTCCAAAGAAATCAAATTAGACAAAAGCAATTTCATGAGCACACATTATCAGACTTTAACTGTTTGGTGTAATTCATGTGTGCAAAGATTTCACTTCAGCTTCAGAAATGTGACCCTTGGGCCTGCAGGCGGCACGTTAGATGCAGCATATGTTCTAAATATAATGAACTCTTGAGTTCATCTACTTTTTGTTACACCTGAGCATAAATCACACCACAAGTGGAGGAGCTTGATCGATGAAGCTCAGGTCAAAACACCAACTGTGTGTACTGTCGCCTCACACTGACTTCAGTCCCAGATATATGTATGCCAGTATGATATTATAATAAGAAATAACCATAACTAAATGGACTCATTTAAAGGGATAGTTCAACATATTTACTGTGAGGACATGAGAGTGGCATCAATCTTTTATTTAACTGTCTGCAAGAAAGACAATAAGTAAATTTCCCAGGAGGTCAAACTATTCCTTTAGCCCATTATTTAATATGAAAAGGCATCCCAAAGGAACATTAACACACTACAAGTGTCAGAGCAGGCATACATCAAGCTGGCTTCATTTAACCTGGCAACGGAGCAACCATCAGAGAAACAACATGCCGCTGTGTCTGTTGAAGTACAATAAATCTGGTTGTGTCAGCTTGGGTTTAATCTTTTGAATGCTAAAGTATCATTCATGCACAATAGGTCACAAGGGTCTGAAAGGAATACTAAGCATGTTCATTATTCAGGAGTAGCTATGAATCTGAGAGAGCCGTGGCAATCACATTAGCCGATAAACACAGAGGACAAGGAAGACGCCTACGAGTTCCTGTGGGAGAGCTTCCAATTAACACTCAAGCTTCCTCCATGACATGATGGCTGGCTCGAGACGGAGGGACAGGCAGAGCGAGTGCTCAGGCGTACACACGAAGAGAGAAAGCATCCATTTCTAAAGGTGAAAGATATGTACTCTGTGAGAATTACAGTCTTTACATGCAGAGTGAATGCACACAGAGAGCTGTCTTTGAAATAAACATTTACATGGTTTGGTTAACCTTGAGAGTCCTTTCACTCTTTAGCCTTTCTAGCAGCTCTCGGGACGTCAACGCCTGTCGGTCTGTGCTTCACTTCAGAACTAAAATATCTCAACAATTATTAGGAATTATTATGGATAATCGTGCATTTTTTTTAGAGAGTTTCATGGCGCTCAGAGGATGAATCCTATATTTACTTGAATTTTTCCTCTAGAACCACCATAAGGTTAAAAACCCAAATGAATATAAGTGACAGCTATTGAAAGAATTTCCAACATGTCAAATTGAATGACTTCATAAGTTTGATGATTCCTCGACTTTGAGTCTATTGCTATCATCATGTCAAAATTTCAATTTGATTATCAATACCTGCAATACCTGCTTAACACAGGCGATCACTGTAACATTATTCCTGTGACAAATATTAGAAATTAACTCAGAGGGCTGTAATTTTCCTCATCGAGTGACATTTGATTGATTTATTTCACACAAAAAATAATGCCTTGTAGCTCGTCTTGTGTTTTGCTCTCACTTCCCCTCTTGTCCCTTTGAAAAGGTTAATATTCTCAGACCTTTTTGCTATTGGAGACAAAAACAGATTTCTAATTGATCCCTGTGTCCTCTCTGCAGACTTTTGACCCTCCCCAGTCATCCACCATCACCTCACATTATGTTTTATTTAAACAGTTTGTGTTTGTGGTAATTATCAGAGCCGGAGGGGATCTTCTGAAGAGAAGGTGTTTCTTCCCTCCTCTGGAGCAGAAAACTGAAATTAATCCTGCCCCCTCAGGAACTCAGCGAGTGAATTTTGAGGACAACAAATTAAGCTTACAGCGTAGTGAGAGGGTATCAACCTTTCAAATGCAATACATGTGGGCTGAATGAAAATGAGGTTAAGCTGTGGCCCTTTTGGCACAGTCAGTGTGTCAACTGTCTCTGGGCATAGCAATTATTTTAAATAGTCTCCTCATTTTCTGCTTACTTGCTAATGTAAAAAAGAGATAAGGACAAATGTTATATCTATATGTATTTATTGGTGGTGGTGGTTGGTGTATAGCAAGTTTAAGTCATGTGGGGAATAAAGCATTTCAGCTTTCTTACCAAAGCTATACCTTATCACACACTGGTTTATTTGTTGTGTATTAGGCCATCCAGCACAACAGCAACAACTCAGTAAGAGTTCAAATCTGCACTTAAGCTCTGCTCTGCACTCGTCCTGCTGGCTGAATGTGGCTCCTCTGTGTTTGGAGCTACTACTACTTCAACACACTGTGCACAAAGGTTGATGTTATGGGGGCATGCAGCAGCCTTTTCAGCGCTGTCAAACAAAGGAAGGGCACACCTATGGCTGCATCTGAAGCAACAAGGGCAGCTGTGTGGGCAGACTAGAAAATACAGGACTCGGACTGAAGACAGGATAAAAGTGTTCTATTCAAACAAACTGTTTTCACATTGCACTGTGATGTTTATGCATATATCTATTGACATCTCTTTTCCTAAATCTTCTGTTCTATTTGGTGTTCCATACTTTTTTCTGAACACAACACAATAATGTCTTTTCCTGCGTGTGCAGACTATCAAGTTCTTCCTCTAGCCATTACAAACAAATCACTTCCTGTCTGCTGCAACCCGAGATGAGAAAATGTGTCACTATCTGTGCGCCAGAGGATCTTTTTTTTCCTATGAGGGTGTTATGAACAGCAAATGTGAAAGCTTTTATTTACTGGAAATTATTTGAAGCAGTGATGAACTGTATCATTTCAGTCAGTGATACAAAGACACCAATGCATATGGAAATGTGGATTATGGCTTTCAATAAGCCACTTTAATAGCGTTTGCATGCATGATCCCTGACAGAGTAAAAAATAGTTGTTTTTGTGGGTTTACATTATTTAGAGACCAGTCTGAAGCTATGTGCCGTCATAAACCATCACAGAAACAGGAATAAATGTTGCACAGTGCCATCCCACCCCCACTCCACCGCCTGAAGATGCAGGCCGACTTGATAAACTGAGGTGTTAATGTATTCCAGCTCGAAGAACGCAGAAGCACACTGTGTGCACTGATGTGACATTAATGACAGAAACGGGACTGTCAAGTTACACATGCACCCACACACACATGCACACTCATTTCTGAGGCCCTTGGGTGATATTTTCCAACTGCCAAGCAGCTTGCTGTGCGATATTGAACATTGCAGACTGGATTTCCGGGGGACTCCTGCAAGGGTGCGTTTTGTTTGATAGTGATGCTGACAGGACAGAGCAAGCACAACTGACATGTTGTCAGTTTCCTTCAGTCAGCTGGAACCTCATGTTTAAAATCAGGCTCATCAGTGACTTGTCCGGGTTCATGTTTGTTTGTTGGAAAGAAAATAAGCTGAGACTTATATGGAAGCTAATGTAGGCCAAAAAAAAAAGAATAAAAGAGAGATAATAACAATATAGTCATTAAAATATAAAGCATGAATAACCAGGAGATATTTAACTAAAATATAACTAAAAGTTGATACCAGTCCAACCATATCATGGTGAAATGCATGCAACTGTAAATAAAACAAAATACAATTTTCTGAAACACTCCAACATGGTTTATAAAATAGTTTGCTCTGACGCAAAGTATTCCTGATTTGTGTTATATGTAGTAGTAAAGTAAACAGTTGTTCCCAACTGGACTAAATATCAGAAGAACAAATTTCTTATCTTGCATACAAAATTATGTTTATTTTTTCAGAGTGCCCTCAGGTATTTTGCTGTTTTTTGATTTTTTTTCAAATTATTGGACTTGAAATAAAATACAGAATGCAACCAATAGGTGTTGCAATGAAATACCGCTTTGTTCAATCTTTCACCTGCACTTTATCTTATCTTTATCTACTGTTTACCAGGCCAGGACTCAGATTCTGCTGCTTTGATGATCTTAATCTTAGTGTAAATATACTGGATTGGGGTTGTTATGTCTGATACATTATCACACTATCACAGTTTCAGCACATATGTATCATGTCTATAAAGAGTCATCACACCTCATACCATGCACATTTTTTAGTTTCACCATGACTAACTTTTTCTCTGGCTTTTGTTTTTTTTATGGAGGCTATAGCGCATGAACACATTAATATGTGGACCACGCTCGGTGCTGTGGCCACAGACACACAATCACACACCCAAGCAAAGTCTGTTGTTTGTTTCATCTCCCATTTCAGAGACACGCTGTCATCACGAGCACATCCATTCATTGTGGCTGTCAAACCAGCCTTCCTCTGGGGCGTCCTGCTGTTGTGACGCATATATCACAGCTCACGCATCACTCCGACTGGGTGTGATGACTAGTGGCTAAACCTAAAATATCTATGCTGCTTGAAATATTGAACATTTGTTAACATATGCATCATGTAGCCAGAGTGTCATGGGACTCTCGTCTTCCAGTATGGTCTCTAATGCAGTTGATTTTCTTTCCCTGACCTGGACTTGCTGCAGCACGGCCTATTTTATATCTCTAATAAGACACAACATCTCAATTTTGTGGGAGCACTGGCCAGAAACATGCATAATCATGTGAAATCAAACACATGCTTGTGGGGCAAATCTCTGAATAAGACAAAGGAGTGACACATGGATGCCTCCCTCCGATGTCACTTAATTGATACACAATGGAGAGTGTCGACATCACCGGCGGGGCGTAAAGCAAGCTGACAGACAGGCCATGTCACATGTCAGCTTGCTGTGCACTGTTCAACATGCCTCCTCCTGTGACTGACAACCGCCCCCAATTAACCTCCAACTCAAATGCAGACAGAAAACACATACAAGTACACCTGCTCTCTCCCTCTCTCTCAAACACTCTCTGGGTGTGTGACAGCTGTGGAGCTTCGTCTTTATTCATTCAGCGCTAATTGACCTTGTTTTACAGGGCTCTTAGTTCATCCTGCTTGCTGTGAGTGTGTGCAGTCATCTTAGCAGCTACAGGCAATAAATACATCAATAAAATGTTTCTATTCACTGCCAGTGCATTCAAATGTTCAAGGTTAAATACATGAAATATGGCAGAATACTGATATATTTTCACTGTTAATTCAATGCAGAGCAGCCTGGAAGAAAGAGCCTTGGACCAAAGTGTGTCACTCTGGGTCCCTCTAGTGTGGTAACGGACAGATTGGAGAAGGATTTTGGTCCCGGCCTCCGTTCAGTCGTCTGTCATTCAATACAGCACATAGGCCTGACAAGGCCTGTGATTTACCATGATACAGTGCAACATTATTTTCATGTTGGCTATGTATGTGACTGTGATGTTCCCTGTCCAGATTTCCAAATTTAAATTAAATAACGTTTAATATTTAAATGGAGTTTAGTTTTAGAAAACAAATGATAATAATGATACTCTTCCCTGCTCCTGGGTTATGTTTCTGCTCTTTGTTTTAAGCCATTCATACATGTATTTAGTGTTTCTTGTTTTATTAATTACCTGTCATCTTGTTTCTTGTCTTTGTAGGTTTTCCTGCCAGTTTTGATCGTCTGCTCCGTCTTCATTAGTTTCACCAGTCCTTCGCCACCTGGCAGCTGCCTGACCTCCAGCTCACCTGTTCCCACTTTCCTGTTTGTGGTTCAGTATTTATACCAGACCAGCAGCTTTGTTGCGGCATATCTGTCTTTTGCCCTCTCAGTCTGTAATTTTCTTGCTGCACTATTACAGTATCTTAGCTAAATTCTCCAGTCTTTGAGTTTTCCCTCAATTATAACAGGACAGAATGTGATTCTGGCCTTCTGTGTCAGAGACTCACAGAGTCTGATACTTATAAAAAAAAAGAGGGTTAACATCCTTTCCCCTTTTTCTGGTTTGCATACTCCATTCTCCATTAAAAAGAAAGGTGGCAGTGTTGTATTGAGTGAAGATTTAAAAAAAGCACAGCTCAGGGTATTTTCTTTAGACACAAAATGCTCATGCAGTTGAAAATATGTTATTTGAAGTCATTTTTAGATTAACTGAATTAGAGCCAGGAGCACCGTAGCAGATCTACTATCAACAGGTTGGAGGTTATTTGAGCAATATAAGGTCATTTAAGACGTCAGGGTTTATCTGTTGCCATATTTGAGACGAGGAAGAAAAACTCCTCTTTATTTTAACATTTTTTCTCAAAACCGCACAGAAAAAATGGGGTAAATTTGAACCCAACCGAGGTCAGTCTAACACACTGACCGAGGCTGAAGTTTAACTTCTATAGAAACCACTGGGTCACCAGTGTTATAATATTTCAATTTTCATTCAGTCAATGTGGTTTGAGGTTAAAAAGTCATTGTTGTGTCTGTTGGGTCACAAATTAAAACAAAAAATGTGGTTATTTACTTTTAAACAATGTTATATTTCTAATCTTTATATTTATTCAATTAACTAAACAATATTGTTACTTTTTCTTTCTGCTCTATTGTGCACTGTATGTACACTTTTTAATCTGTTGACATTTCCCACTCTGTTTTGCAACAACATTGTTGCGCAATGTCTTTCTTTGGGATAATCAAGTTTTATCTTATCTCCTCTTAAACTCACTGATATATTCAGACACAGCAAGTTTCTGACAAGATTTAAACTATTTATTCAATGATAATCAAACATGCAAACATCAAGTGAGGACACACATATGAATATGATAATAATGAAAGATTCATCATAGACTATGTTTCCAAAGACTTCACTTTATCTTGGGAAAATGTTGTTTTCTGATGCACTTTCTGAGATTGGACAATGATGATAAATTATGGTTTTCATTCAGAGATTTTATGTGGGCAATTTAAATAAATGTCACAACCACGTGTGTGTGTGTGTGTGTGTGTGAAAACAAGAAAAAAAAAAATATGAGAAGGCTCAAAATAAACTGATATTGTGAAACCAGACGTGTTTGTCATCAATAACATGTATGCATGTATAATGTATGATTTTATGTCAATAGAGTGAGAGTTGACTGTTACCACCAATGCTACTGAACAATCACAGATACATACAAAACATTACATATAAACACATTTAATAAAATCATATGTCAAATGCAGGCAGCTGTTATCATAAAAATATATTTAAAAAATAAAATTAAAAATTTAAAAATCGATCCCAATTCCTGACTAAAAAAACGTAATTACATTTGGGACATACATTTTTACATATAAAGGGGTCCCCTCGATATCAATAACACGTATTGCCATTAAACTGGTTGATATTTTATCATTTTACCTGGTGAGTGCTTGCCTTGTGGTCTAACTGAACGGCGTCCAACGTGACAGGCGGCCATGTTGGAACTATTGAGAGTTCCATAACCCGGAAGTGGGGTCCGCCGGGCTGTACAGCGTATGACTGGAGAAGCGCCACTCTGTTTAATCCACTGCTCTGTGCTCGGCTCTGGATGTCTTTGTGTAAAGTAAGGACTTATGGACATATGCCCTGGCAATTTTGTTTTATGTTCTGTGATTGTATACTGTTCTTGTATACTTGTTTGTATACTTTGTACATTTTTTTATCCATAAAATATTGTTTTTTAAAAAAAGTAAACAAGTCGGGAAACAAAAAAGTAGAGCTGCTTCAGGCTCCACCTACTCTCTGGTCAGTCCTCTTCACTGCAGGCCAAGGTAAGACCAGGACCAGGACCACACGGAGACATGGAGAAGCCTCAGCAGTTGAAAGTGGCCCTGCAGCGGCACATAGAGAGCCTGAAAGCGGAGCTGCACAGCCTGAGTCTGGACATCTGGAGCAAACCGGAACTGGCCTTAAAAGAGACGCATGCGCACGACAGGCTGGTCCGTTTCTTCTCCCAGGACCGGACCTGGACGGTAGAAACTCACTACAAGCTACCGACCGCCTTCAAAGCCAGCTGGGGTCCGGTCGGTGGAAGGGAAAAGGCTCCGGGGCTGAACGTAGGCTTCCTGTGCGAGTATGACGCACTTCCGGGTATCGGGCACGCCTGCGGGCACAACCTGATAGCAGAGGTGGGAGCTGCTGCTGCTGTGGGTCTGAAGGCTGCGGTGGAGCAGCATCCTGACCTGCCTCTATCTGTGAAGGTAACCAGGACAACACATCCTGTTCTCTGAATGCTGCTCACATCATGCCACAAAACGATGCTCAGTTTTTAATACTTATCAGGGGCCAAAAAGCCCTAATAGAAGAGAAATTTAAAAATGCATGTCAAACAAGAGCTTGGGTCAAAGGAGGACGAAGTGAATCCTCCATGAGCACTTCAGTAATGATTCACCTGTCCTCTAGTTTAATTGCACTCGGTTTTAGCTACTCTTCTACTCCTATAGTTTAATTGCAGTCATATTATTTTATGCACCAAGGTCCAGTCCTCCATATATCATGTACATGCTGCAGAAGTGGCAATAAAGCTGACTTTGACATTGACTTACCTGGTCAAAAAAATGTGGGTTCTTCAACCAAGAAAACCTGACAAATGATATTGTATAATTTATAAGACAGCAGAAAAAAATTATTTATTACTTCCACCAAGGAGGTTATGTTTTCAGCGGGGTTTGTTTATTTGTTTGTAGGTTTGTCGGTTTGCAAAATAACTCAAAAAGTTATGGACGGATTCTGACAACTTTTTGAGTTACTTTTTTAAACCGACAAACCAACAAACAAACAAGTCCCGGTGAAAACATAACCTTCTTAGTGGCGGGGGTAACTTAAATAAAAAGTCGCCTGCCGCCGCCTTTTCTAGTTGCTTTTCTAGTTGTATTTTATTACATAGGTGGCCTAATAATAGCAACTTTTGTTGATGCAAGACATTTTAAAAGTACTTTTCAACATCCCCAGTGACATAGTTTACCTATAAATACAATATATTTGCACTTTCAATAATAAAAAAAATAAATGCTGGCTAGTGACTATAAACTTGTGTGAGATACATAAGTATATTTATTATCAAATACTTAATGTTACCTACTGAAGTGTGTACATTGTGTGTTTAAAAGATAATAGAAATCAAATATACTGACAGTTTTAGAAAAACAATATGTGTTTTATTTATTATGAGTAACTCAAGGATGACATAAACTGAGCTCTCGGCTGCTCATTGACACAAATGATCTGATATGAATGAAAGCTTTTTATACCAGATAACAGTTCTGGGAACTCCTGCTGAGGAGGACACAGGAGGAAAGATCGACCTGATCAAGGCAGGAGCGTTCGCTGATGTCGACCTCGTCTTCATGGCTCATCCGGCTCAGCAAGATGCTTCATTTTTGCCCTGTGTCGCAGTCGATGAGTACGTTCCTGTTCACAACATTCACAACTTGTTCTGTGTCCCCCTGATTTCTACATCACTGAGCTAACCCTGAACCTGCGGTGTTGATGTTCCTCAGGGTGTCAGTGCAGTACCAAGGGAAGGCCTCGCATGCTTCAGCGTATCCTTGGGAGGGAGTGAATGCCCTGGACGCTGCGGTGCTGGCCTACAACAACCTCTCTGCACTCAGACAGCAACTCAAACCAGAGTGGAGACTCCATGGTGAGAAACAGTCAGAAGCTGTGATCGGTTGAGCTTCATTTAAAAAAAAAAACAAAACATTGAACTGTTCTCATCCTCTGTTGTGCCCGTCCGCTGTAGGCATCATCAAACATGGAGGGGAGAAGCCTAACATCATCTCTGCTTTTACTGAGCTGCAGTTTTATATGCGCACACCGCTGGTTCAGGATCTCTGTGACTTGAAGGCCAAGGCTGAAGCTTGCTTCAGGGCAGCTGCTGTTGCCACCGGCTGCCAAGTAAGCTTACCTGAAAATGCCATCTTCCCTCTGGCACAGATTAAAAGCAGTGTATGTCGATACAGCTGAGAAAAGCTATGTTAGAGTTGACTTTGCAGTTATATAACATTGTCCTTTATAACATATTCCTGTAATTATGTCCTCAGTGTTGTTCTACTGTTGCGTAACGCACCGTTCTCCCCAGGCTGCTTTTCTCCTTTGTTAGCGCTTGCTTCAGGCAGCTTTAACTCCCATTATGCATATTCTGTTGATATATGATAGTAATCGCTGTTGTTGTACCCTACAGTTTATGAAAGACTGCATACTTTTATTTTCTTCAGGTGAAGATAATCTACCCAAACCATGCCTATTATAACATTCTGCCTAACGCCACTCTGGCAAACCTCTATGAAGATAATGGAAAAGCTTTGGGGATCCAGTTTCCTGAGCAGCCAGCCAAATTCTGTGGTATGTGAAATTAAAAAAAAAACAATCAAACAGACTTCTTGATTTGTTTGTGCAGAAGAAATGTGTAAAAACAGCCGAACAGAGATGTGGTGTTTTTTGTTGTTTACTGAATCAACAAAGAGTCACAGTGTATTTATAATTATCTGGCAGGTTCTACAGACTTTGGCAACGTATCATTCATAATCCCTGGCATCCATCCTTTCTTCTACATCGGCACTGATGCGTTTAACCACACTGAGGAATACACCGAAGCAGCAGGTACGGCGGCACGTGTCTGACGGGAGCATATGTTGCGATGAAATTGGATTGTGCTGCGATCAGACGCTTTCAGCCATCAAACACATTTCCAGGTCACTCAGTTTGTCTGTTTTAGTTTTCTATTTGCTTAGATGCTTTATTTCCTCCCCTCTGCTCTTTGCCCTGTGCCAGGAGCTGAAAAGGCCCAGTTGTTCACCCTGAGGACAGCCAAAGCCCTGGCTATGACAGCTGTGGATGTGGTGTGCTGCCCTGATCTGCTGAGGCAAGTGAGAGAGGACTTCAGCCTGGCCAAACTCAAACAGGAGAAGTTACTAGAAGGCAGCGAGACGCCTTTGACAGCTCCATAAATATGATGACTTTAGAGTGATAAGACATTGTATATCTGACAAGTTAGTCTGGGTTCTCTTGGACTTTGCCCAGAAGCACATGGTGGCAAACAGCAGTACTAACAGTTCTTATTGTTTAAGGATTGAGCTGTAAAACCACAACTCAGTGCAGTACTGAGTTGTACGAGGGTGGATGAGCATATTTCTACGAGACTATAAAGATGGTACTTGTACTTTTAGGCTGTATGGTATCAGGAACTGGAAAAAGTTGTCACTGTTGTACAATGAAATGAGAAGTGATAATGATTAGTCAATATCTAACACCACGTTTTTAAATAGAAGGATAAATGATGATGAAACTAATAAGTGTTATCTAGTTATCACACTCTGTGGTTTTTAATAGTTTTTAGCCATGGCTCTGGAGATGACATCCGTTGGTTTGTTGGTCCATCACTTTGGTCCAGACTGAAATATTTCAGTAGCCATTGGATGTTTAAAGATGAAGTTTTATGCCAACATGTTTGTGCTCAGATCAGAATATAAAACGCGATTTTGGTGATCAATCTGACAGGCATTTTACTCCAAACACTACTGTGACATCTCAGAGTCGCTGGTGTGGCTGTACACTTGTTTCTGTTTTCAGATGTTTGATTTGATTTTATTAATAATGATTTAAGAACCACAATTTAAATAACACCACCAACACTGCCTCTACCGCTATCTCTACCGTCTCTCTTTAAACAGTGTTATTAGTCTCCTCACTCATTTAGATTCATGGACATGCCTGCAGCAGCTTACCTCCCCTCAAGTGGCCACAGACGTGGTGGCAAATCAGGTTTGGGGTTTCTTTTTGATGCTTTGTCCTTTTCATGTCTTTTAGCTACAGTGGTGCCTCTGTTCAAGTTATTTGAAGGATGCTGGAGCTTAAAGTTTGGATTATCAGTTTGTCATTTGGGATGTTATTTTACAAAAAGAAAACAAAAAAGAAGAAACACTCTTCAGCATAATCCATGTTTGGCTAGAAGAAATAAGAAATTTGGCTTAATATATCCTGTTACATCACATATGAGCAGTTAATGGTATTATAGAATATGCTGTTCATATGATTTGGTATGAAAGCTCATCAGTAATCAGACCTGTGCTATAGAGAGAAGAGAGGCCCTGCAGCTGGTGGCAATCCAGTGTCTTAATAACTGTGACAGCTTATCCTCCAGCACTGTTTAAATATACTGTATAAGAGAGCAGGAAATAGGATAAAACATTTTGGGACCAACACTGAGGTTGTACCAGAAAAATGTTTTAGCAGGTTTTAATTGATGTCTGCAGAAGAAATACTCAGAAAAAAATCAATATTCAGTCATGCGTCTCAATCCAGTTACATTTGTACACACTAAATGTATTACATGGAGATTTAAAATGTACAGTATTTTGATCGTGTTGTCCAGCACCTAGGTGCTCTGCTCAAAATAATCTCCACATTTTCAGAAGACAAAACATTTATTTGTCCCATATGTAACATTTTTTCCAGAGTTTGAATTAACGTCTGTCTTTTTGGTCGTCATAATATCGTAAAACACCAAAAGATATTTTAATGTATCTTTTGCCTAAGAAAGTATGAAGTTGATTCAAGCTTAAAACGACAATATAACTAGCAACTAACAGATCACAGTGAACCTCAACGCCTCACAACACCAAACAGAAGAGATGAGCTTCAGTTGTATATTAAAAAAAAGAAATAAGGACATTTAAAAAAAAAGTCAATATCATAATCAGTGTTTGGGATTTACTAAACATATATTTTTACATTTGTGATATTAAGACTGCATTATTTTTGCCTTTTCACTACACTTGATCAAATCACAAATGCAATGCAGTAAGTAGCTTCACAGCGAAATAATTGCAAAGATCACAAGAAAATGTAACATATACTGAATAATACTAACGTGCTGCTAACAAAAAATCTGATTAGCAGGTTTTGAAAGAAATAGGTCCACATTTTGGGTAATTATTCGTTTTCTCAGGCAAGAGTCAATCGAGAAAATCAATTGATCTTCTCATCTGACTTTCCACCACGAAGCAAATACGCAACACTATTCCTCAAAATAGTTTTCATTGCCACTGATTGTCAAGTCTAGTTCAAAGGAGAAGGAATGAGAAGCTGTTTTAACTGAACTGCTCCATGTCTGTGCGTCTCTGTGCAGTAGCTCAACAATATCCCAACGACTTCCCGTCAACAGCACTGATAGTTACAATATGAAACCACGAAGATTTGAGAGTGAAAAAAACGGCAACGACAGTCCTGTTCGTCAGCAGCTCATTTAGAAACTCTTCAGTTTTAAGTGGCTTGGTCGAGAAGGCAGTGGTCCCCAATCTGTCAATGACCTCCATGCATCTAAAGCGCAGTTCTGTCTGAAAAGCATCAGATGCATCCTGTTCTTTCATGAGCTCCAGTCTCATTATTGACGACTCTCACAGAGGATCTCCTTCTGCATCCGAGGTTATGAGTAGATGGACCAGTAGATGATGTTAAAGAGGATGTACGCCCCTGGAAACACAACCCTGGAGTACTTGTCTATGGCGTGGGTGTCTATCCAAATGTTCACGTAGCCTCTGGATGGCTTCACCTGGCTCGCCATCTGCGGGTCATTCAGTGACACCTGAGCCAACATTCGATCCTGGCGTCCGCCGTTCTCTGGTATCCCATAATTCCCTGTGGTGTTGACATCCATGGACCCGTAGCCAGTGATCTGGGGGTCGATCATCATCTCGTCTGGATTGCCAATGCCGCATGTACACGGCAGCTGGAAAGGTAAAAAAAAACAAAAAATAATCCATCATATTGACACACTGTTAAACACTACTGCTCAAACCTAAACAAGAATATAACTATATTAGCTTGTTTATTATTTTTTTCTGCACACTCAGGGTCTGTAAATAACTTTGGTATGAAATATTTATAGAAGGATGTTTGTGCCGGAAATGTTCCTCAGGGTATGTGGGCAATTTGGCTCCATATGCTGCAGCATTTGGCAGATGAAGAATAGCAATATAGTACACAAGCTGTAGTCCCAGAAATAATTTGCCATAGCCCCAAGAGCAGCTTAAAGAGAGCCAATTTAGAAAAATATTTATCTGTTTATTGGAAATGCACATAAAGTATTAATTCACGTTTGAAATATTTTAATGTGTAAAATAAATTTTAATATAAAATCAGGTCAGTGACTTAGAGAGAGCTGTAATATGTCGGTTTGATCTGTCGCCCGTCTTACTTTTAATGAAAAATCTTTTTATTACCTGCAGCTATTACAGGAAGCAACTAGAATTTTATCAGTAGACCATTTAACATTTGGAAATTCAAATCAGCCTGTGCAGCATTAAAGGCATATAATCTCTATGGTTCAATCTTTTACCACCCGTGGGACAACACTGATGTGTAGAACCTTGTGTGAATATGAACTTATTGTAGGAATATTCATCGACAGACTCCTTTATGTTTGGTCAGGGTGGACATGTTTAAAAAGAATGACCTGAAGGAAATGAAGAAGCTGTCTGCACCTTGAAATGTGTCAATCATCTGTAAATATTGACCATACCGCTTGTCCACACACATGCACTTACAGCTTACTGCTGGTTACTTCTGGTTAGATATTAAACTGCATTTCGTTGCTCTGTACCTGTACATGTGTACTGACAATAAAGTTGAAACTAATCTAATTTGCAAGCTCCTAAGAAAAACAAGGTACAATATGATGGGGTAGTTCAAATCAATGTGGCGAGGGGTAAATTCAAAGAAAAAAGAGTATTAAACAAGAAGAAAATGTTTGTTACACAGTGAAACTGTCTTAATAAATAATTTACTAAAACATCAGAGCATTTGCTTCCTTATCTTAAGTTGCAAAACAAAAAAAGGAAGAGAATGAGATGGTCACACATTCATTATTTATACCCTGAAAAGAGATGTGATTTCATCTCAGTAAGAGTGAAGTAACGTTTACTTATTTACATTGTCTTTGGCACATAGTGGCCAAAGATTAGTCTTGGCAATGTGAATAATTTACAGCTGAATAATGTGCAGCTCAACATCTCAAAGGTTAACTGTGTTCTGAACTGCAGGCGATGACAAGAGAAGAGGAAAGTCACATGAAATAACACTTACTCTCTCTCTCAGTTTCCTCTCTTTCCTCTCCTGTACAGTGGAGAGATAGTTGACCGCTGCGTACTCGATCACTGACAGGAAGACAAAGACAAAACTGACCCAGAGGTAAATGTCCACTGCCTTTATGTAGGAGACCCGCGGCATGGAGGCGTTGACCCCGGTGATGATGGTGGACATGGTCAGCACTGTGGTGATGCCTGGAGTAAAACAAGCAAAGAGTTTAGTCACATCAGAGCACTTGTTTAGCATATCACTGGGCCGGGAAGCTAAAAACAAACGCTAAATATCATAGAGAGAAGCGGACATCATAATGTAGTATTCTTTTAATTGTGTGCTGCTCTAATATTGTTTTATTTGTGTACTTTCTTAATGTAGGAGCATTCTGTAACTGCTCTCCCACCTCTTCAGGAAGGTCAGAGGTCGATCTGCAGAACAAAAATACTAATTATTGAATGGCTTCGTCCATGCTCTGCAGCAGGGCCAATGCTTCATGTGAGATGACACTGCTTTTATATTGCCTTTATTTTGACACAACTGTTGGGATTACACTCATTCACTTCCTTGAGGAGTTTGATGCCGATAGAGAAGATTGAATGCACCGTTTCATCTGTACATTAAGTCTGAATCTCCACCACTTAGCTTTGCCCTCCATAGCTCTTGATTATCATGTTATATATTGTTCATTTAATTCTTACAAAAAAAGTGTAAAAACAGTTTTACAGGGTTTGAGGTTAGGGTTAGTAAATTCCTGTAATCTCAGCTGGTTGCTTGGCAAGAAAAATGAAATTTTTTGATACCTTTGGACTGACCCAGACTAGTTGTTTTCTCGTGTTTCCTGTTTTTATGCTAAGCTTAAGCCAACAGCCTTCTGGCCAGCTACTGTACATATTTATGGTACAGGACTATGGTAATAATCTGTAACAAAAGAGCATATCTGAACTTATTATCTTCTGAAATGTGGGCTTCCTTCTCTAAAGCTTTGTTAAAGAAACTACCGAGTGGCACCCTGGCGGGGACGGCCCTGCGGTCGATCCAGAAGGACACCCAGGACAGCATGACCATCAGAGTAGCAGGGAAGTATGTCTGCAGCAGGAAGAAGAAGATGTGGCGCCGCAGGGTGAAGTGGATGTACAAACGATTGTACCAGCCTGTGAGGAGGAAATATCACCATTACGTTGTCATGCTTTAGCTGCCGATACACAGTACAAACACTGAAATCCTTTTTGTGCTTCATGTTGCTCTTGAGAGCTAGAAGGTGTCATGATGTTAAAGGAAGGTCGGTCACAGTGGTATTCCTGCAGTGTACAAGTGGTTTACAGTAGTTTGATTCATTTCATTTCACTGTGAGGATTTAATTTGAGCATTCTCCTTGGTGAGACATAAAACACTTGAGCCTTGAGCTGGAAAAGGCTTCTAAAGTGAAATTTTGTCTAGCTTTTACATGCATGATGCACACATTTGGGAAATTTACACAATCAGTTGAGTTTACTGTATGATTGTTGTGGATTACAGTACCTGTGCTGCTGTAGAAAGCCAGTTTGGTGGTTGTGTGAAATTTCTGAATGAGGAACTGGGACAGAGATATTCTGTCATCCGTGTTCAGGGATTCGTTGCCTTTCTTCCAGTACAGCATCAGGTCGTCATCTGTGTACGCATCTGGAGGGGAAAGAAGTAGAAGTGGGCACATCTGACACTGTTGTTTGCTTATTGCTTGTTTACCTTGTCACCTTCTTATTTTTATGTTTTTTTTCCTACTGTTTACTCATGTAAATGCTTCTTATTTTCACAGTGGTCCTTATTATGTTGTTGCTCTATCCAAATTGCTTCTCTTACAATGTAAATTTCACCATTAGTGGGGCAAATAAAGGATTATCTTAACTTAATGTCATCTTATCTTATCTGATCTGTCAAGTACCAAATCAGGACATAGTGTGTGGAGATTTAACAACACAACACAGAGATACTGTAATATTTAGTATATAAAATTAGTTTGAGTCGTAGAGCCGGCTGGTTAAGAAGCTAAGAGGGTGATGCCGCAGGAAAGGGTCCTGGAAAATCATTGAGGCATATTTCAGTGGTTTCACGGGGTATCTGGAGAGAAAACTTGATATTGACCCGAGGAGCAATGCTTAACTCACATAATGTCACACAATGAAAGTGAAATAGAGGTCATTATGTGTTCAGTAAAAGTTGATGTTTCTTGCTTATAAGCAAATGTTTTGCATGCTGATGGAGCGAGAAGAAAGGTGAGAGGGTGGTTTCCATACCTCAGGGAACATTCATGTGATTTTCACTGAAATTCAGACATTAGTTTCTGCAGATATTTTGACAAGAAGCCAAAATGTTTTAGAGGAAATTTTGACCTGATGGTAATGGATGAATCAGCATGTTGGCAGCTAAAAAAATCCATATTTTTTGATAAATCCACTCACAGCTCTCAATCTCTAGCGAGCAGGTTTGGGTGTCCAGAGGGAAGCGGCTGAGGTCCATGTTGCACATGGCAGTGACAGTGACTCTGCAGGGAAAAGACAAAGGAAAACATTCACTTTAATTCACCTTCCTGAAGCAACAGCGAGTGAGAAAGGTAAATTTACACATTTCTGTGTATCGGATGTTGTGTTAGTCGACCTAAAAAGTTTTCCTGTTTCATTCTCTACCTCTCCACCTCTTCTCCCCCAGTTTGCCATTAAGCAGTCTGGTTGCATTTCTAATGACCATGTGGAATTTGCTATTTTTATTCTGATGGTTTTCCTTCTTCTTTTTACAGTATCCAGGAACCTTTTCTTTGACCACAGTTTTTTCAGTCCTCCTTGGCTGAATCGAGGCTCCTCTCCATTCGTTCACCTGAGACTGTAGAGGACGTTGCCGTCAGGGTAAACCCTCAGCATGACGTTATCGGTTGTGGTGTCGTGGATAAAAGAGCGCTTGGAGTGAACAAAGAACATGTCAGGAACCCAAATCTTCTTCACCAGACGACTGTCAAAGGTCATGCTCTGGTTGTTGGTGCTCGGGAACGACAGCCGCTCATCCTTCCAGTAGTGACGCAGGTACAGCGTCATGGTAAAGTCCTACAGGAAGAGAAGAAAATAAAGTAAGTAAATACTCAAAGTCCTGATTTCACAATCATTACTTGAATAAAAGCACAGTATTTTCAGCTGCATGTACTTAAAGTATCAACGTAAAAGTAGTGATGGTTTTGTTTCTCTACTTTATATATACAGTTTTTAGGTTCCTGAAGGGTCTCAAGAAAAATATGGGGCTTGTGAGATGAGTAATGAGGGAGGAAAGAAGAAGAAGTTGTTTAGTTTTTTAGACTTTTCTTTAATCTTTTTTCTGTTTTGAACTATTAGATCATTTCAAATCATCTGAGATGTTTTGTGGACTTACTGACTCATAGATGTCTGAAACTAAGCCAAATAATAACGAAGTACTTGTTTTAATAATCATAGTTTTTCAAAATAAATCTTATACATTTTACTAACTGTCGCTGTCAGATGATTGAAGTTAAGTAAAGATTACAATATTTCCCTGTATGATGTTGAGGTGATGTAAAATTTGAAAGCAGAAAATGGAAATACTTAAATTAAGTTTGACAATTACCTTTCACAAAATGCACAGCACTGGTGTTTTAGTTTATACTCTGTAATACATCATTCTTAAATAAGAAATATACCAAAAGGTCATTTCATACTTACCATGTCTACCTCAGAGATGGTGTCCAGACTTTCAACCTGGACATCGACTCCAACAGGAATTGGAGGCCCTGAATTTCAGAAATACACAACAAATACATAAAAGTGATTTTTCTGCTCAGGAGCTTGTTTGGATGGAACAGTGGGTGAAACAGTAAAGGTGACCACACCAGAGGTTGTACCTTTTGTTCTGAAAATCACATGTCCAAAAGGAACAATGAATCACGCACATAGAGCAGCTGCTCGCACCGTAACTGTGTCGGCCTGGCTGGGATTCTACTTTTGACCTGATTTCAGCCTTTTTCCTCTGCATCATCCTCCTCCAATAGTACACAAATACAATTAGGTCACAATAATGGATCAAAGTTGATGCTGCGGGGGATGAAATCCAGCTCTCTTTTCCACTTCCAGCTGAGACGCACTTGATGTTTGACATCAAACGAACCAAAGGGATCTGCGAGGGTCACTTGGTGTGTTTTCAGCAGCAGATTGTCGAGCGATTAAAAGTAGTCGTGGTCTAATGAAAACATCACGTGTTTCGCCCTATAAAGCCTCACGGCTGATTATTTTCTGTTCTTAAACACAGCTCTCGTGTTTGTGGTCATTTGCCTTAAATGACGAATAAAAAGATAAAGACAGATAAAGGGATTATAGATATATATTTTGTTACTCTCTTCTCATAAAAACAAAAGCCCTTCTGACATGAAATCCCTCTAATATGCAGTGTATTAACACTCATGTACAGAACTGAGCTGCAGTTGGCTGATGGTGCCATTAAGATCTCAAAGAGCTTAATGCTTATAGGACTGTTTGGCCCAAACTAATGACCACTGCACAGATCAGCATTCACCCAAAAAATAAAACACTTTCATTTCAAAGCACTGAAGTAACATTTTCTGACCTCCAAATGCTGGCCTCATGGTGAAGTCATGGTCGTCTATTCTCAGGAGCTGCTCAGATTTTGTCATCAGAGATTTTGTCATGTCTGGACTTCGCTTGTAAATTGGACTGGAAAACAACAAGAAATTGGAAAATTCACATGTTGTGTCTCGTCTAACGTTCAAATGAATTAGCCAGAGAATCATCAGAGTTTTAATCAAATTTTGAAAACTCACCTTCCAGATTTGTGACCTCCACCCTCATCCATACTGGTCTCTCTTCTCGACCTGATGAGGAAACAACAGTCATAAATAACAGCACCTGTCATGCAGCACAGCATTACATAAAGTAGTTGCTGACATTTACATTCAAAATCATGTCTTTTTTTTTAACTTTCATTACAAGATTTTTCATTTTCAGTTGTGTTGTATGTAGAGCTGCAACATTTACTCACTCCACAGACATTTAACCCAGTTATTTTGCTCCTCAAATGATCATTTTAGTCAATACTTAAGAAAAAAACAAACATAATAAAAATGTGATGCTTTTCTTTGTGTTACACGATAGTGAACAGAATATCTTTAGGCTTTGAAAAGTAATTTTCACTATTTTCCAACATTTTTATTGGCAAAGAAATATTAAATGTGAAGCTGTGATGGTGATGGTTATATCATGTCATAAATGGCTTGATATAACTGAATATCTTTGGGTACTGGGCAGTTTAAATATATCACCACATTGCTCTTGAATCGTGCTAGTCATTCTTAACGTCTACTTTTACTGTAGATTTAACAGTCTGATGAAATGATGCAGATTAGTCACCAATTAAAACAATCATTATCTGCATTATCTTTAATTTTGAAAGACATGATGATGACTCACATGTCATTTTCAGGCCTAAACCTGCTTGGTTTCAGAGTAGGGACAATAATGTAGCCTTTTTTGTTTTGATGTTTCTCACTTAAGATGTAGTACATCCTGTTACATCATACACATTTTATCTAAAATGACACAAAGGGCATTTCCTCATCATCATCTGATTTAGAGGAAGCCAGCTCTTCTCTGGTGTCACTTTTCAAGAGGACTGACTCTGTAGACTTTACAGAGAAAGAAGAAGAAAAAAAATCCTTAAAATTGATTCTTAGAGTATAGCATGCTGTGACAGACAGGGACAAATCCCTATGACAACCATAGATATATGCATTAAGGAAATGCCACAGAGGAGAAGAGATGAATGGACTGCACAAACAAAAAAAAATGTAACACGACTCGGTAAGGTGAGGGTTTCTCTGGCTAGCTGCAGAGCTCTGATGGGCAATGGCTGCTACTCGTCTGCATCCATCCAGCAGCTGGTTCCTAATCCTCTTGGCAGAAATGCCTCTCCAATCCCCTTCTGCCTGCCTACGCCACACAGCAGACCGCCTGTCTGCACAGTTTCTGCTCTGCAGCCACGGACCTGCACTCATGCATGGCTGCAGGCGCTGCAGCAGGGTTAACAGGCCAGATTCCTGCAGAGGTCAGTCTGAAGAGAGCAGTAACTTCAGAAAAAAACATGAATGTTTACAGGCTGTCTGATAGGCTGTAACAGATGAGGAGGGTGTAATGACCTAATTTGATGTATTTTTAGATTTATTTTAAGAAAAACAATGGGCATATAGACAGCAGTGGAATGGAACATAGAGCATAATAATTCTTCCTTTTTAACTGCACATATTTCCTTCTGGGAATCAGTAAGTACTCTGAGTCAGATTTAAGTACTTTACTACTTGAAGAATATCCAGTTTTATACCTTTTACTCCTACATTAGTTACTTTCTTTTGTCGAAACGGTGAAGAAGCAAGACAAGATTTTTGCACTGGAAGTAGTATCAACTACTGAGTAGGCTTTGGTTGGACACATCTTACAGTTCGAAATGAAAAGTCAGAACACACCAGTGGCTGGTTTAGCATTTTATTGGATTTAAAAATAGCTTGTGAAACAATCTGGTCCTACAAGTTTTCACTCAACCTCAAACTCCAGTCTCACGTCTCAAGTTTCTAATCAGACTGCAATCAATGAGCAGCACAAAATGAAGTCTTGCCTTGAATATTCGCTGGCTACACTGGATCACCAGTCCATTTCCCCCAGAGTCTAATTCATCATCCGTGACCAATAGCTGATGAGTTCTGAGACTGATGTTGAAGTGAAATAGAAAAGTCATTATGGGGAGAAGAACACTTAAGTCGAGGAGAAAAGGAGGTTTCTGGAAAAATACTTAATCTGACCTCAGGGTCATCATCATAAAGTGACCTGCCTGGTTTGCAAACAGGTGAATTTGAGGCTTAAAGGATTTCAACACCATTATGAGACCAATTATTATGGATACAGCACAAATAAGTTTCAGTCAACCACACAAAGTGGTATCTCACAAAATTGCAAAGTGTAGTGTAGTAAGCTGCTAAAGGATAGAGAGAGAAGGAGACAGCCATCATCCTGGTCATACGCTAGTGAGCACCTTAAATTGACACTCAGTCATCAACCCCTGCTTCAGATACTTATTTTGAGGTACGAAAAAGCAAAAGTAAGACGGAAATCAAAATCTGTCCCAGTAATCATGCAGCAACTGCTCACACATTATCCCTTCAACCATATGAGGGTTTTACTCCTCACGTTTTCCTGTGTGGGATCCTGCTGTCCTGCACTCATCCCCCTCTCTGCTTCCCGCTTGATGCAGCGAGTGAAAAGAAAATACAGAGAAAACTCCCACAACTCTCGCCAGCAGCATCCAGCCGCTTTCGCAATTTCACACTCAAAGAGAGGAGGAGTGGAGTGATGAGAAACAGGGAGAAGAAAGGTTCGACTTCTGCATAAGTGTATGGGATTTTTTTTCCCCCGCCTGCTGGAAGAGGAGCGAGAGATTTGTATTCTCAGACTGTGTGTGTCAGCAGAGAGAGGACATGATGTGAGAGGACTTTTAACTAGTTGAGGGAGGAAAACAGATTTGATAACAAGGCGACACTGGTGTTTAGAGATTAGGCTACAGCGCAGCTTTGAGTCACTTGTGCTTTCTGCCTTTTGAAGATTTTCCACAGATGATTACGACTGGGCTCCTCTCATACTTAATGATCATCTCACTCACCTTCAGGCTGAGATGATCACTTTAAATGAATGTGAAGCTCATGGAGGATTGTTTCAATTAAAAAGACATCTTGAATTATTTAACACAGTAATATCAGATGTATTCTGAGAGTTTGTCATTATGTGCGTAAGGACCAGCAGGTATGTAACATCAGTCACAGTTATTTCACTCAAATGGATGACAATCTGAGCTGCAGATTGCTATTTGACATCTCTTCTGATCTATAAATAACAACAGTTAAGGCGTGAAAAGTGATACTGTATCTAAAGGCAGAGAGATTATATGATTTGGCAAGGTTTGCGTGAATATATTAAGTGGATGCAAATCACACGGATTGCATTATGGGACTTACAACACTGCACTTCGGGAAAATCTTATCATAATTTCTCACTTGAGGACCTCAGGATATAGTTGAGCTCTTTGCTGATATTTCTAAGTGAATTTGTAGCAGTGAATGCTGGAAAAGAGTCCAGTCTATGCTGTTTATTTGTGGGAATTTTGGACAGAATATGTATTTTTCCTCCATTTTTTGAGCTCTCAATAAGTGTTCAGTTACAGTCACTGTGTTACAGAATGCCAAATATTTGCTGCTTCCATCTTTGCAAATGTCAGGATTTGTTGCTTTTCTTTGTGTTTTGTGGCAGATAATTAAATACATTTGGATTTTGGGTGGTCGGTTAAAGCAAAGACGTGCTTTTGTGCTCTGGCAAAATGTGATGGACATTTTCCACAATTCTGACATTTTATCATGTGAATGGAAAATCAGTAGATTCTGAAATAAAAAACATAATTAGTTGCAGACCTAGTGAGTTATTTCTCTGCTCACAGCATTCGACAGGTGTTCAAAGCCATCTGAGGGTGTTATTTAAATTCATTCTGACATTTCTGCTGTTTCTAAACATCCATCTTTTTAAATACCTTACAGCTGTTTTTTATGCTATAAAATGTGCTCCAAATGCATCTGACTCACTGAAATAATGATGAAATTTGCATTTGTCATGTGTGTCACAAACAAAGTGTTTTCTAGAGTAAAAGTCACATTTCTTCCCATGGAAGCGGACAATGTGAGGCTGCACCTTCACATATGTTCACTACACTTCAAGGTTGTCAATACAGGACTAAGAGCCGACATAAAGCACCACTCAACATTTGCTATGTAAAGATATCGATGAGTAACGTCTCCTGAGCAGAGAATGAAGTCGCTCTCCCTTTGTGTGTGTTGTTTCCATGCTTCTCTGCTTTGTTAACAGTTAACACTGTTAACCCGGGCAGCACTGTGCCCACTTATGTTCAACAGCGTATTCACACCAGAAGGTCTGTTAGTTCATTTCCTTTGGTGCGGATCAAACTTTTTTTTTAGTGCGGTTCGCTTTCACACTGTGATTAATTGCAACAGGACCAGAATTAACACATGTGCTAAGGTCGTTCTACCACTGGACGGTAAACGTGTGGGCGGGGTAAAGCAGGAAGCCCGAAAGTGAAAGTAGACCGACATAAACCATGGAGACATTGTATGCTGTTATCCTGATAGCAATATGGTTTATACAGTTACCGTTTTTTACAGAAATGTTCGAGCGTCAAGACCATTTGATGCAACATGAGTTTTACAATATCACGCTCGTAATGTTGCAACAACGAAGACGTGCAGCAAAACAGCTGAGATGGAGAGCTCTCATGTGTGTCCAACATGCTACAGTAACAACAGAAGACGAAACAATGTTCGCTGCATGTGTTTCTCTCTCTCTCTCTGTGTTGTCACATGTGCGAAAAATACGGGAGCCTGTCAAATCCAAAAAGGTAGGGTTTTTTTTTTTTTTTTGCAACCGCGCGAGGGTTCGATAGCAACCGCTCCGAGACCAGCTCCTTAGCTGGTTCTGGGTCCGCTTGTTTGGTCCGCACCAGATTTCAAGTGATTATATTCACACCGGCCAAAAAGGTCCGAAAGAAGGGAGGAAACGAACTAAACAAGGCAGATGTGAATACACACTAAGTGACAATTGTTTAAACTGTTTGTGCTGTTAGCACCGTTAGCTTCTAGCTGGATCGCCATGTTGAGAGCCAAGCAGAGGCAACAGATAAGCTCTGAATTTAGCACCTTCAACAGCTAATAAACAATTATTCAGGTTGAAAGGATCAGTCAGTTCACAGAAAATGCGACTATTTTAATCATCAATTCATTTTCATTTCTTGCATGTAAATATTTGCTGTTTTTTATCATATATAAAAGTAAACTGAATATCTTTTGGTTGGACTCAACGAGACACTGTAAGCTGTAACCATTGGCTCTGGAAACTTATGAAAACCATAAGTTTGTTCTTTTATCTTATAAACCAAATGAGGAGTAAAGAAAGTATTACCAGATTAATCAGATGTGAAAACAATGGTTACTTGCCCTACTTTATACACACCAGTACTAAATATTAACAATTTGAACAATTTTGCTATGTATTCAAGAATTTACCTTTCCAAAAATAAATTTCATAGTATTTTCATTACATGCCCCAAATTTAAATGATTCATTAAAAATAATAATGAAGTTTGACTATCAGCAGCATTTCTAATGTGAAAAACAAAAAGAAAATAAGGTGCCACTAGCCTTTTTGTCGTGTAAATGTGACATTTCAGGTATGTCAGGCTGCTTCTCCACATTCTGCTCCCTGCACTCAACATATAAACCTTTCTGTTTAATCAATAAAGTGTAGAACTGAGGATGCTCTAACGATTCCCAGATCTAGTTCATACCCCGACGAAAATGTCTGATCCACTGGACACATTAACAAGGCAGCAATTAGCCTAAATAATCACCTGGAAATGACATCGGTCATTAACTGGCCTGCAGCAGTTGTGGGGCAAGAGAACACAGCATCCACTAGTAGTGCATAAATAGATGTAGGGATTTAGGTCTCCCTCTCTTCAATCTGCTGCCTGAATAAGTCTGTTTTCAGAGGGGAGGGAGCAGCACAGGTGACACAGGAAACATTGGTCAACATCGTGTAAACCTCAAAAAACACCTAGAAGACCATCATAATGCCCTTATGGAGATTTAACAGAAGAATGTTCACGTTAAAAGCTTCATCTAAAACTGCCCAGTTAAGATAATTAAAAAAAACAACATTGCAGTGCATTTACATTTGCCACTTCTTTGACATTACCTGCTCTGTTTGTAGGTCTCCAGCTTTTGACCCCTTGACTGGGTCATCCTCCCAGCTGCATTCGCGAGCCAAACACAGAAGAGCACAAGAACAGCATCCACCTGCATGGTTCACATTCCCCAGAGGACGGACCTCTCCTGTCAGTCAGAATCGACTCCCCTCAAGGGTTCGGAGCACTCTGCCTTGCTGAGACATACTCTTCTCCAGCACCAGAGCCGATAAGAGGGAGGAAAAGCAGCAACAGCAGCAGCAGCAGCCACACTGAGCTATTCTACGGCCTGAGTGGAAAACATCCTACGGTGCTTAATCTCCACGGTGGGAAAAGCAATTTTGACTAAACCCATAAATCCTTGAGCGTCAGATGGTACAGATTTGATCCCTCCAGCGGCGGATGTGCCTGCCTCTCTGTGCACTGCTGTGCTCAGATACCCTGCACTCTGTGCTCTACTCCACTTTGCACCGCCCAGAAACACCAATTCTCACAATGATGCGGCGCGCTCATTTATAAGGTCAACGGTTTAGAGATGCAGACTCACAGAGGCTGAGAGGGAGCTCTGTGTCTGATGTGAAAGGCTGCTCGGCTCCTTTCTGATGCAGGAGTCTCGTGTTTGGCATGTCAAAAAATCTCTGCCAACAAAATGACAAAGCTGCATCTCTGCTGCAGGATTCAGCTTTGTTTGAACCTGGGCTGTGAATGTAGGGTTTTATCATTGTGGAGGTATTTTCTTTGTCTGTTGAGTCTGCTGTTTTTTTCTCAAGGGAATCAGATTTGGGAATACTTTCAGATGCTCCAAAAAATGACTACACAGGGTGATGTGTTGGCGAATCCAGCAGAAATAATGCCAACAGTTTGAAACAAGAGAACTAGAAGTACATTTATTTTAACAAAAAAAATGCATTTTTAATATTTGCTTAGTTATGCAGTCCTGTGTTTTGTCACATGATGGATGAAAAACACAAGACTACATGCATTTATTCTGATCGTCATACACTCTGGAATCGCCTTCACAAAAAGTCAAGAGGGTAGACAATGGATGTGATTTTCAGTTTAACGCACTGGAGGCTGCACCACTATTTTGTCTGTCCGAATGAACCAATCAAAAAGCATCTCAGCACTGACGTCAGCCACCACGTTTCCCCTTTTCTCTTTTTTTTGAGACTGGATTATAAGATCACAAATTTGGGTTAGCGCTATGGATGAAAATTGGTGTAAGAAACGTTAGACATCGTTTGTGTTTCTCCTTTGTGGATCTTTTTTATATTACAGTAGTCCTGATAATCAGGCAAATACACAGTAACAGCTACTAAATACACAAACTAACCAACTAGTTATCATTTATTTAGCTATTTTATGGTGGTGTTATAATTTAATTTGCTTTAATTAATATATGATTCACATTAGAGTCATGCTAGAGATGTGGTTGTATTTGAAATAATAGGCATAAAAATAATAAAGTCTCTCTTTTTAACACAAGTGTAGTGTTTAGAATGAGTGACAACGCTTTTATTTTTAACATAAATGTACAAGTCAGTGATTAAGCAAACCTTTTGATAAGGATTCCTTAAATTTGGTTATTTAGCAATTGTGACTAAGACATACATTAAGCGAGTCGTTTATAAATGAACTTGTCAGCTCTCCCTGGAGGCTATTTATAGTTGGAACATACTGTATGTATGATGAAACCTACATATAAACACAAATAGACACAGATATTGTTTATCTGATGATATAAATGATAATTCAAATTCTTTAAGATTTTTTTTTTTTTCTGATTTTTTCCTAGGCAAGAATAACCCCATTACCATTACATATTAACTATCTATTAAATGCCTTTAAAACAAAATTTATGTGGGTTTACATGTAATCATTTCCCTCAAAACTGACTCCAGAACTTGAGGGACTCTTACCTGCTTTACCCTTTTGACCTGACTGACCTCAGACATGGAAACAAGCCACAGCTACATCAGCACGAGCTTGTTTCTTCTGTAATATTCTATTTAACAGTCCTCCTACTGCGATTTGAGGGCATAAATAGTCACTAGTTGATCAAACTGTACTTCAAAGAAACAACAGGATTTCTCCTGAACTATTTTCAGTCTCCTCCCATGTCTCTATGTAGAATACGTCACGCTCTGGCCTTAGCCAATGAACGACAGGCAAATATTTTATTATATTAGCCCTGAGTTTAGTCTGTCAGGCACACTATTCTCCTGCTGTACATCGTCCACACGAACGTGGCAGATGATACCTTTTATGTTTCAGTGCTTAGTCAAAGCAGTGGATCAGTGTTGAGGATTGTGTGGGGTCCACGACCTTTTAATCCCGTTAAACGAGACGAAATTTTTGCCTGACAGATTTGGCCCAGGGAAAGTCAACCCCTTTTTTTGTGAGGCCATCGGCTCCGGATTGGCTGTCACTGCTGGCGGGTAATGTAAAGTTTACAGAGCTCTGATCCACGGAAGTGCTAGTGAAATGCTCATCAGTTAGCGCCAATTGATGAAATATTAGACACTATCAGATACGCACATGGCAGCAGGGACATTTAATGGAAAAGCACAGTCGCGTGTCGGTGAAAATGAAGTGTTTTGCTAAATTCTGACTTGGCAGCAGGGTCTCTCCCAAGCTAGCGCTAAGCTAAAGCGAGGCGCGCTGTGTTGTCGTGAGCTAGCATAGCTGTTAGCAACCAGTGCTGAATCAAGATGAGCTCTGCACGGGAAATAAAACGTAAGTACTGATTTGGTTGCGAGTTGTAAGGTGTGTGTGTGTGTCAGCCACCTTTGTGTTGAGTGTTTCCTCTGTCGATATGTAAACACTTGATTTGGCATCACCCTGCAGAGCTGCAGAAAGCAAAGACCAAAGCGCAGAACAGCAACAACCTAAGAGAGGAAGCAAACATCTGCAATCAGCTCGGAGAACTGCTGTCCAGAAAAGGTAAGTGGTATTCACAAGGTTATTGTTGAATGAAGAAATATGCACGTATAGTAATGATGATTGGCAATGTAGATGACATTTATAATGTCCATTACAGAGATAACTTAAAAGGCAATTTAAAGTCAGCAATGAAAAAAAGAACAATATATGATAAAAGTTATGGGCTGTGCAAAAACAAAAAATCAGCAACTGCGACATCTGAATCATAAGTCTGAAGCTTCACCATGCTCCACACCACTGCCCTCTGTTTCTGCTGCCTCCTCATTGATTCAGGCCTCTCAGTGTGGAGTCACTAGTTGTTTAATCAATCCAATTGTCCTTCAAAACAACATGCAACAATCTTCTAACCTCACACCACCTCCAGTGTTTCTCTCAACTTATCAGCATTGTGTAAGTGCAGCTTCTAGATTACAGTGTCCTGTTCTCAGTCTACTCATCCATCCTCGTTCCTGTCTTTTATGTGTGTCAGGTGACTATGACGCTGCCATCAGAGAGCACCAGCAGGAGTTATCTCTCTCTGAGGCCCTAAACGATGTGATTGGACGAGCTGTGGCCAATCGGAAGATAGGAGAGTGCTACGCAGAGAAGGGAAACATTGAGGCTGCTTTGAAAGTGAGTGCATTGACCTGCTTTATTCAAAATTGCTGTGAAACAGACACCATGTGGGCTCATATTAAAACCCTACAGGGCTGTTGAGAAAGCATGTGACGGTGTATGTATTGTGTGTGTGTGTGTGTGTGTGTGTGTGTGTGTGTGTGTGTTCTATCTTCAGCATCAGCGATGTCACCTGGACTTGGCTCGCTCTGTCAGAGATCATGCTGAGGAGCAAAGGGCGCTGGCCACTATTGGTCGAACCTACCTCTTCCGTTACGAATCGGACCACTCGAGGAGCAGTTTGGAGCAAGCAGAGGAGGCCTTCAGGAAGAGCCTGGCCATTGTGGATGACCGTCTTCAAGGTCTGCAGTTTCTATGTTTTTGTTTGAATAAGTGTATTAAATCATCTGGTACTTTTAAGTTTTTGTATCACTTCTAACATTTAAAATTCTTCTTTCCCTCCCCAAGGGACTGTGCCAGAGCGAGAGATTAGTGAGATGAAAGCACGTCTCTTCCTCAATCTTGGTCTGGTGTGTGATCATCTGGGAGAGCCAAAACGTTGCAGCGAGTTTATCCGAAGAAGTGTCTTTATTGCAGAGTAAGAGCATCCTAATCTAAGCTTTTTAATAATATATACAGCATATTAATAAAAAATATCAGGTTGGATGAAGGGAAATTGCCAGAAATGTTTATTTTTTTTCTTGAGAAGAAGACTGCTATATTGATAATTGTTCTCCATTGTTGTCCTCTAAAGGAAGAGTCAGCTGCTGGAGGATCTCTACCGTGCAAACTTTAACCTCGGCAACATTTACTTCCGTCACGGTCAACACTCTAATTCTGTGCGCTGCCTTGAACAGGCCAAAGAGTGCGCAAGGAAGATCAAAGACAAGTTCAGTGAGAGCGAGTGCTTTCACTGCATTGGAAAGGTAGAAAAATCATTCTTATTTGTTGTGAAAATAGTCTTATTGTATTCAAGGAACTGACCCATTTTCTGTTACTGTGGCGGTACGTGTCATGACGTTCATCCTCAGGTGCAGCTGTCTCTGGCTGATTTCGTAGCAGCTAGACGTTCTCTGAAGAAAGCTGTCTCTCTGGGTTCCCAGCAGCCTCTGGACAGGCAGGCGGTGAAGAAAGCCTTCAGATATGGTGACAGAGCGACTTTATTCCCTCAGTCTTGTGGATTATTTGTTGTTTTTCACCACTAATATAGCCAATTTAATGTTTGACTCTTATAGCGGATCAGGGCTGTAAATTGGAAGAAGAGTTGGGGGATGACAAAAGACTTGGCTCCCATGAGGCCGTGGGGCTGGCAGAGCAGCTGGGGGACCTTTACTGTAAGGTCGGCTGCTACAACAAAGCTCTGGATGCATATAAAGCTCAGGTAAGGAATATTTTCAGGTTTAATTTAACACACGTACTCAGGCTTCCTCCCACCACCCAAAAACATGCATGGGGATTAGGTTAATTGGGCAATTTCAATTGCCCATAGGTGTGAATGTGAGTGTGAGTGGTTGTCTGTCTCTGTGTCCTGTGATGAACTGGAGACTTGTCTTACAGAACGAATCATCACATAGATTTCATACATTTATACCTTTTTGTGTTTGCAACCTTTTTTTTTTATGACAGTGGGGAATGGGAGTACAGTTTTGTGTGTGGTGAGGATTCTTATTCTTTTTTTCCTCTCTATCTTTTGTTGTATATTTTTGTGTGTTATTTAAACTTGAATAAACACAAATTTAGCACACAACATTCACTGCATTTAAACTCCACAGTTTATTCAAATAGTGCTATTTTAATATTTAATCATTTTGTTGTGCATTGTTGTGTCTGGTGCAGCTAAAGGGCGCTGAGGCGTTGGGAAAGCCTGCCAGGGAGCTGGCTGTCATCCATGTGTCCCTGGCTGCGACCTACACAGACCTGAGACAGCACAGCAAGGCAGTGGAGCACTACAGACAGGAGCTGGCTTTACGACAAGGCAGCCCTACTGAGGTATACACACACCACCCTCATGTTCCTTCAGCCAACTTTACTCTGTGATGTTTTATCTGGGTTTTAAGGATACAGGTTAATCACACTTCAATGTTGCACCCTCGCCCACGTGCTTAGTAATTTATGGGTAGACTGTCAAATTGTCCAGTGTAAATGCATGCAACAGAATCACTTGTCTCTGTCTATGTCAGGAGTGTAGCACTTGGCTGAACATCGCAGCAGCTCAGGAGGAGAGCAGCTGTGCCTTTGAGGATGTAGACGGCAGCTACAGCACAGCCTCACACTGCGCTGAGAAGTCTGGCCAGACCAGACTACAGGTGAGCTGAAACGAGCTGCTGGAAGTTGGGGAAAACAAAGGATGAGAAAATGCTTCTTTTCTCCTCGATTTTCATACATAATCAACGTTTTTATATAGCAAATCTGTATCCTGTGAACTACACCGTGTGAAGGACGCCATGTATGAACAGTCACTATTTCTGTAACAGAAACGTGTGTTGAGGCTTTGGCTGGTGTCCTGTAGACGACATGGCTCATCGAAGACTGACGACATTGAGGCGAAGCTGCAGGAGCTGTGTGCTGCTGAGGGCTGGAGTCCAGATGGGAGTGATGGTGAGGAGGATGAAGAGGAGGAGATGGACCACAGTGAACCTCTGGACGACAGTGACGTCGTTCTCTCAGATTCCGGTACGTCTGACACTCTGCAGCTCCAGACTAATGGATTCTAATATATAATAGTTATGTAATGTTTTTCTAATATGGCTCTTCCTACGATTTCTAGATGATGATTTTGATGGTTATGACAAGATGGTGTCAGGAAGGAGGAAGACAGGAAGGGTGAGTCAGATGTCAGTTATCACCTCGTCTTTATGGTCCATGCCTTCCCTCTTCAGTGTTTTACCCTCCACTCTGTTCATGCCTGTTCTCTTACTTTAGTGGAACAAGAGGAATGAGAAGGGCGAGACGTCCCTGCACAGAGCATGTATAGATGGAAACCTGAAGCAGACGCAGTACCTGGTAGAACAGGTGAGAAAATACTCATGTAGGATACTGAGAAGAAGTCCAATAACAAAATAACTTAACTGCCTGTCAAGTATTTATTACATATGTTTTACTTCATGTCAAGAATAGACTGCTTCAATCATTTATAAGGAGTGAAGATGGAAGAGTTAACATATTTCTCTTTCTTTATGTCAGGGTCACCCAGTGAACCCCAGGGACTATTGTGGCTGGACACCTCTTCATGAGGCCTGCAACCACGGTCACTATGGTAACTGATTTCATATTAACAGTGTTTAACCTACTTCGTTGTTATACCAATGGTGACAAAAAAACTTCAACGTCCCTTTCTTCCCCTCATGCAGACATTGTAGCCGTGCTGCTGGAGCGAGGAGCTAACATTAACGACCCTGGAGGTCCGTTATGTGAGGGAGTGACGCCTCTCCATGATGCCCTCGCTTGTGGCAATTTTAAAGTGGCAAGACTCCTGGTGGAACGAGGAGCTTCTGTCACCCAGCGCAACGCCAAGGTGTGTGCTTCACTTTAGCTGGATCTGTACTAGACAATAAATATGCTGTGGGAAAACCCATTTGAGCCTCATGTTAGTATTCATAGGAATTACTGAATTGTAATTCACAGACTGTATATCTCACAGGTTTTTTATAGGGAAACCATTTATTCAATCTAATTCCATCTTAGCTTTAATGTAATTTTTGCTCCATGGTTTGAATTATGCCTATGCCTTTTGGATGTAGCTATGAGTCAGATAGATTGATAATTTGTTAATCCTGTGTGAAATTCAGTAAATGTGTCATCCTTACACATATTTCCTGTTGGTAATAAAGTCTTTCTAAAACTTCAATTTCTGTAATTTTATTCAGAAAAATATGACATAATTGGGGTTGTTCTTATTACTGAAGTAAACTTGCATAGTTAATGATAATATTAATAAATTTATTATTACATGTATGTGTGCATCTTTCTCATGCTTCCACCATCCTTTGTCAGGGTGACAACGCCATGGATACGCTGCGTCAGTGGCAGAGGACGTACAGCAGAGAGTTGGACCAGGACACCAAGCAGGAGTGTTTTGCCACAGAGAGGCTGCTGAGGAAGGCGCTTGCAGGAGAAGGTAAGACCTTTACATCATCACAACAGTTGAGCCTCGGTTTGCCTTTCAAGTATCATTTCAGTCACTGTTTCCCCCTCATTTATCTCTGCCTAACACAGTGCCTGCTGCCCCAGCCCCAGCCAAGCCATTCGATGCCCTGCAGGACAGCCAGTTGTTTGATGCTGAGAACTCAGAGCCGCTGTCTTCCTCTGGAGGGGGCTGTTCCTCCAGCCAAGACTGGCCCTGGACCAGCAGGAACTCAGAGATGAAGGCGCTACCTGCCAGCCCCGAACGGTGGCGGAGCAGCAGCTCAACACAACGGCACAGAGGAACAGAGGCTGCTGTCTTGTATGGGGTAATGATTGCCATGGTGTACTACGTGGAAAAGTCTTGACTTTAATTTGGCTGCTCCTGTTGAAGCTGACTTATATATATCTACAATTGTAGTATGTGATTTGTTTTTATTCTCAGAATGACAGCAGCCCCTCAGACGACAGCGACTCTGACTGCCAAGTCAGTCCTCTCCGTCCCGTCCGCCCTAGATGCAGTTTCCCAGCCGCCCAGAGTCAAAAAGAAGTCTCCACAAACAGGGACGCCAATCCAATCCCCAGCTCGGGTCTCAGGGAGGCTCCCACGCCGTCTGTCTTTGAGCGAGAGGAGTACCAGAGCGCCATTCGAAGCTTAGGCAGCGCCAAAACTCTCCTCCAAGGTCTGACGCAGCCTCAGTTCTCCAGCACACCAGCTGTTTCATCCAGCAACAAATCAGCCCTTGTTCCTGAGGAGGAGTATCTGGCTGACGAGTGGCTGGAGGATGATTTTGGGGAAGTCCAGCCAAAGAAGAAAAGGAGGCTTCGGGCTGAACAGAATGGGACAAGAGGGGAGGACACCTCTTCGTTGTCAGCATCAAGAGGTCAAAACAGACTCTTAAATTCTGACTTGGCCTACAGAGGTGATGATTTGTCTCATTTTATTTGATTTCTGTCACCCTCATTAAATGGCTCTTCTCTATTTCAGCCTCTGCAGTTCCTTCGTCCTCCAGCAGGAGTCTCTCTCTGAAAAAGACCGGCTCGCTGAAGCCTCAGCAGGTCAAAATGACTCAGATGCCAGGGATGGTCAGGTTGGGCAGACGAGAGGTCAACAGGTCGCACAGCCCCACAGTTTCAGACGATGACAACATGAGACCCGAGACACCCCCGCCACCACAAATAAACATGCAGGTGAGAGACAATCTGCTCTTTATTAAGATCAAGACAAATCTAGAAGAAATGTGCAGCATTGTTTTATATAAAATGACTCCTTTCAAGTTCAGAAAGATTTCACATTACTTATTCAGTACAGCTTTGACTGCAGCCTGACAGTTATTAATGTTTCAGCATCACCAGGGGCCATAAGTGAAACATCATATGTCAGGAATCTGTCTTTGTCTCTTGATTAACTTCAGACAGTGATGAATGAGATGATGAATGTCGTGCACTGCTGCAGCTTCTGCCTGGATCCAAACTGACTTTGTGTGTTCGACATCACATCTTTGCAAGAAGCCAGCCTGTTTTTTAATCTTATATTTATGTTTCTTTTATTTATTTGTGAATATATCAGCCTCATGCTCAACGTTCAGCCGCTCCCATGCCTACATCACTGCCTCCACCAATCAGAATGCGGGTCAGAGTTCAGGAAGATGTTTTCCTCATCCCAGTTCTACAAAGGTTGGCGTATGTTTATAACTTTTTTTTATGAATGAATGACTGCAGCGATGTGATTTTTGGTTGACATTGGAGTATCATTTTTGACACTAAGGACCATACTTGTGTTTTTATCCACATGGTCATTCCTCTGTGTTGCAGTGAGGCAGACTCCTGCACTGTGTCGTGGCTCTGTGAACAGGCCGCTCAGCGTTACTATCAGAAGTGTGGACTCCTTCCTCGCCTCTCGCTGCAGAAGGAAGGCGCTCTGCTTTCCCCGCAGGACCTGCTGCTCACCGTTCTGCACACCAATGAGGAGGTGGAGCCAGTTTGAGGACTTTAAGAAAAGTGTTTTCTGGACTAATTCCCATCAGGACAGAATTATAACCGTATGTTGTTGTAGGTTCTGGCTGACGTTTGCTCCTGGGATCTTCCTCCACTCCCTGAACGCTACAAGAAGGCCTGTAACAGCCTGGCAGTGGGTGAGCAGCACACAGGAATGCACAAAAAAAGAGAGACATACACACACATTTTGATGACACATCCTGGAGCGTCTCTTTGTCTCCCTGCAGATGAGGACAAGCGTGTCACCAGGCTGTGTGAGGTGCAGGACGGCGTCTCCTCAGTGTCGGTGTGTGGCCTCAGCTTGGCGTCCTCCTCCCTCAACCCGCTCCTTCGTGCCTTAAAGCTGCAGGCCAGCCTCACCGAACTGCGTATTTCTGGCAACCGCCTCCCTGACAACCTTCTGCCCGAGCTGGTCGCCACAACAGTCACCATGCCTCGACTTCGGCTGCTGGACATTTCTGCCAATGGCATTACAGGGGAAGGGCTGGAGAAGGCAGTGAATGCTTTAAAGGGACAGAGTCATCCTGCGTTTCCGGTAAAGATTTCAGTCTGTTCTTATTCCCCCTGCTGTTATCCGAGTTTCTTTTCAAATATAATTTAGCTCCAGATAGTGGTGATTAGTTTAAATTTTATACTTTTTTATTAAAGTAACTTTTAGTAGTATAGTAAATGTTTTTACTCATATAAAACTGTTCACAGTGAGATTTGAGGATTACAGAAAGACATAGAGCTGTTGAATTCAGTAAAGTAAATGAAACACTAGGCTGCTTTATCACATTTTACTGAGTTGGTGAAAAAATTTCTCAGTCGTTCAGCTGGTACCAATCCTTTGTTTTTTTAAGTTGTGCTCATACATTTCTCTCAAGAATATTTTGTGAAAATTTTACAACTCCTCCCTGTGTTGCATTGTCACAACATGGAACAGTCTTTATGACACTGTGGTTTGTGTCCAACACCCCATCTTTCCATCACCTCTGAGATGACAGGTCACCAGTTTCATATACATTTAATGCGTTGTCTCCTCCCACAGTGCCTGGAGGAGCTTGACCTCAGTATGAATCACCTGGGTGACGGGGTGTCTGAGACGCTCTCCTGCCTGCTGTCCTGCTGTCCTCTGTTAGCCAAGCTGTCGCTGCAGGCCTGCGGCCTCACCGCTCGCTTCCTGCAGCAGCATCGTCTGCTGCTAGCCAGCGCTCTGACAGGTGGGTCTCGTTAACTACTACTGAAGTGTTCAGGAGCATTTCATGTAGAAATCTGTACCACCAATATCCCACCTTATGACCTTGAAGAAAAATCCTGGTTCAGCTGTGTTGTGAAAGAAGCAAAGCAGCAACACGGCAGAAAAGAATAATGTCCATCTGATGAAAGATGTGAGCGAACAATCACAATATTTCACTGATGACGCGTTTTCAATCCACAAGTTGTTTATGGTTTAGCATTTTTTTTTCTTCAGCTCAACTGAAATGCTACCAGATGTTTAGATACTCAGTCGGCGGTGTATAACATTTCTTTTTATTTGGTTCTGAAATTCAGTTTTAAATTAGAGCTTGTAGTGCATGGAAAGTAGAATCAGTCTAGAGGTGAGGTTGTAGATTGCAACCTGAAACTGCTCCCGTGTGCCAGGAGAACTGTGCTGGTCAACACAATAATGAAAATGTGAATGTGAAGCTTCATGTATGGCCCTACAGTAAATACAGTACTGTACAACTCTGTACATACAACTCTGTAAAGAGGGCCCACTCCATATGTCGATATAAACTGCTCATTATTTCCAGGCAATTATACACTAAAGAAAACATACTTATAGTATTATACTCCATTTCTACTAGGTGATAGCTCTAAACGCTACACACTGTTCCTTTAACTTATGAGATGTTTTTATTAACATTAGTATTGATGATAGCGTAATTCATGCTTAAGCCAATATTGTGTATCAGATCCAACATAAAACTATGTTAAAATCAGAAAAAAAAGACAATTTAAATCATTTGACCTTTCAGGAACGGGGCACCTTAAATCACTGTGTCTATCCCACAATGCACTGGGCTCCACTGGCTTTGAGCTGGTGCTGAAGACTCTGCCGCTCCACAGTCTCACACACCTGGACCTGTCCGCTGTCCGCAGGGGTCCGGCTGATTACCCAGCGCTGGAACACCTCATCAAAGTCCTGTCACAGGTACACACGCAAAAGTCATGTTCAGTACTTGAAACATGCGAGATTAAATATCATGTATATCATTCATTTGATTGAGCGCTTTCAGTGAACCAGAATGAACAGATCAAACTTTGTCTTTTCTCGCAGGATGAGTGTTCACTGACCCACCTGAGCCTGGCAGCGAACGGGCTGACGGACAGTAGTTTAGCCGCCTTGGCCAGGTCTGTCTGTCTGTCTGTCTGTGTGTGCGCGTGTGTGTGTGTGCGTGTGTGTGTGTGTGGGCGTGTTTTGCCGAACATATGGGGACATAAGTTTGATAACACACTCACATTGTGGGGACTCACGCTGACAATGTGGGGACTCACCGTACTTATGGGGACAAAGTGCAGGTCCCCATAATGTAAACTGTTAGATTTCAGGCTGAAGACTTGGAGAACATTTAATGTTACTGTAAGGTTAGACTTTGGTTAGGGTTAGGATTAGGATTACATGGGTAGTGGATATGGTTAGGGTCAAGGGAAGTGTCTAGGAAATGAATGCAAGTCAATGTAAAGTCCCCACAATACACAAATACACAGCTGTGTGTGTGTGTGTGTGTGTGTGTGTGTGTGTGTGTGTGTGTGTGTGTGTGTGTGCGCGTGTGTGTGTGTGCGCGCGCTGCATTTTTCTACAAGAACATGTATGGTTTTAATCACCAAATCATAATTAAGATGTAATGATGTCTTCCAAGCATGCCGCAAAAACCCTGTGTTCTTATTATTTTATGCCTCTAACTGGTTTAATCTGTCATCCCTTATTTTCCTTTGTCTGCAGTCATCAGTTTCTCTATTAAAACTTTTTGGTTTCTCCTTCTAGGTGCCTGCCTTCGTGTCCGACTCTGGTGAGTCTGAACCTATCTGGAAATCCGTCTGTTACATCAGCAGGACTTCACAGCATCCTGAACTGCCTCAGAGAGACGTGTCGACCTCTGACCCTTCTAAACCTTCAGGGTGTGTGTTATAAGTTACAGGTAGTTTGTGGTGTGAGCAGCCTGACTAAGCCATTTTTTTATTTATAGAGTACCTCCAGAATGAAGTTACTCTCCCTCTGTGTGTGTTGTAATCAAATGTGTCAGTAGTGAAACAGAAAATGTACTCATATACTCAAATTTGAGTTTTAGCATTGTAGTTTTGGGACTCACTAATATCTCACCACTGGAATAACATCTATGAATTTTAAAAAGAATGGCATAATTCACCTTAAACTGACGTGAACTGATCTATACATTTTATTAGGGCTGTTAAAATTAACACAATTAATCCATGTTAAAGTGCTAATTTGCACGACGAACCACCCAAAATGCATCGCTAGAGACATGCTAATTTTGACAGCCCTAATATAGAAGATACGTATATACATATATATTTATATAAGCTGCTAAAATCAGAGCGACACTTTGACAAGAATGTTGCTTTCGCTTTTCCTTCTCGTTCATTTCACATTTACAAATTAAAACTTTAATGATGCTCTTTGGTGGATTATTTGTTTGCCGAATTACAGGACAATCTTAGACAGATTAAAAAAAAATAGTGACTCTAATTTTATCAACACGTTTGATTGTTAGTTCCAACTGCATTGTTTTTCCTTGATTTTTTTGAATGGAGTTCTGCTTCATGACCTGCCAGCACGTCTCTGGCAGCCATTTCAGGCAGTTTGTTCAAGTAGAGTTACTGTTGCAGAAGTTAACGCTAATTTCGACAGCCCTACATTTTAGATTTTCTTATATATAATTATTGTTAGTGTGATCCCTAATAGAATGATGAGCTAAAATAATCTGCTTGTTGCTTTCCCCCACAGGCTGTGAGGTGTCTGGCCCCTGGGACACTGCAGGTCTGGATGGTTTGTTGGAGCTGGTCCAGGATCTCCGTCTTTGCTCTCAGGGACTCAACAAGCTGGACCGGCAGGCCTTGAAGCAGAGCTGGGACACCAGTCGGTCAAATGGACATTTCATTGACAGAAACAGTAGGTGTCTGCTCTCTGCTGCTGCCTCCTCATGAAAAGGGGAAATCAGAAATGTGCCACAGAGACGATAGCAGAGTGTTTATTCCTGAATTTTGAGCCTTGTGAAATCATTGACACGTCGAGGTTTATTTCAGTCAGCAGTGGTCACTGCCAGTGACGTGGCGTCCACACACAGTCTGTGTAAACAGCTGGTGTGTTTCCTGTGCTTGGTGCTACTTATTTATATGTATCTGTGAATAAAGTTTTTATGTAAGCAGTTAGTTGTGTCATGATGCATCTACTGGATGATTATGTGCATTCATATTTAAAAAAAAAAGAAATACAATTAAAAGTGAGTCATGATACTCTTGTCTTTCAGTGGCTCATTTTTCATGTCTGTGAAGGAATTCTCCCTGGTTCATGTGAATCCTCAACAACAAAATCATTTATTACTTTGTTAAACTTTTAGTTAAACAAGATTGAATATTAATTATCTCCACCAAGGAGGTTTTGTTTTCACCGGGGTTTGTTTGATGGTTCGCAAAATAACTCAAAAAGTTATGGGTGGATTTTGATGAAATTTTCAGGGTTGGTACAAAGTGGGCTAACTTAAAAGTGATTGATTTTTGGTGGTGATTCTACGGCACCGCCAAAAATTTATCTTTTTTTTTTTTATTTTCAGACGGTTTCTGATTTTATGACGAGTGTGTACTGGACACAGTGCTTAGAGGTTGAAAGAGTGACATCACAACAAATTGCTTCATACATGCCTGGTGTAACTGTAGGAAATCTGGTGCTGGTTGCAGTAATGTAACTGTAATCAATCAGACTAACACACTGACTCCAGGATCCCCAAAGAGAGAAGAGCTCAGTGTAAATTTAGTTTTCTAACCTGCTTTCATGCTCATATTTCTGACTCTACTCACCTAAAAACAACATCAACGCATTTATCAGCCTTGACGTTTCCAGCTTTTAATTTGTTATTTTACAACAATTTGATCTTAAGACATTTCTTTGCAACATTTTGAGAAGAAACTACCAACATATCCCAGTGACATCTGCTGCCACACCTGAGGAGCGTCTCCACTTTGCTGATTGTTCTCACAACAAAAGTTTAATGGCACGGTGAGTGTTAGACTGGGAGTAAATGTTGTGTCCACTTCACCCTCTGCTCCAGCTACAGGTGTCACATGTCGTGATGGCTTCTCAGTCGTCTTCCGCTCTGCCAGGTAGTCATTGGTCGGTGGCTCCGTTAAGCTCTTCTGAATATCAGGTGGAGACTCTCCTGGTGAATAGTGCTCAGGCAGGCAAGAGAAGAGAGGAGTCATCTGCTCTCAGTGTAGGCGTACGGGTAAGACTGTTCACTTTATACATGAGCGTCTTCATGTTCAGCCTCATGCAGCTCACAGAAAAACATTATCCTTCTAGAAACACAGTCCAAACACTACCTGTGACCATATACTTTTCCTCTGACCTCCCTGTGGACTTTAGACAGTCTGAACATTTCTCTTGTTCACTTTATGAAACATGTTTTCAGTGAGTCTGAGCAACAAAGTCAAGTTTATTTGCATAGCCCAATATCACAAATTAGGAATTTGCCTCATTGGGCTTTACAATCTGTACAGGATATGACACCCCCTGTCCTTTACAAATGACCCTCGCATCGACTAAGGAAAAACTCCCCCAAAAAAACCCTTTTAAAAGGGAAAAAGAAATGGAAGAAACCTCAGGAAGAGCAACAGAGGAGGGATCCCTCTTCCAGGATGGACAGACGTGCAATAGATGCCATGTGTACAGAATAACAACAATGAAAACACATTAACACTACACATGAAATTGTATGGAAATGTCCAACTCAATATAACAACAGCTAATATACAGTGTGTATATATGGAATTGTATGAGAGTGTCCAAGGGGATGAAGAGCATCATCAAGCTATCAGCAAAGGATGAGAAGCATGTCTTCCTCTCCACCACGCCAAACAGAAGAAGCCTCCGCAAGATGACCTCGTCACCACCACGTCGCTCAGAACCAGAAGATACTAGAAGACAAATTTCATAGCTTAGAGAAGTCACCAGCAGTGTGTTGTATGCTGCAGTGAGCTGCTCTCACATACAGTACACCGACCCATTTCACACCAAATTCAAGTGTTTTTTCTCCTTAACATTGCTTTGGTGAGAACCATTTGCTACATCCTGTCAGAGGAAGTTCAGTGTGTTGTTTTTTTTCCATTCGTCCATGACTGTAGGGTCTGTCTACTTAAAATGTTCAAATTTGAAAAAGTTGTCATTTATTGAGATTGTCATTACAGCCTGACAAAAAAAAAGGCTCTGTTTTTTGGTTGGATCATATTTTTTCTAGTTTCTAAGCCTTTCTGTCCAAACATTTACAAGCTGCACACAACAACTGCATACCAGTACTTTAATAAGATACTAATGCGGTGTGTTTCTGCTGAATGCATATTTCAGTTGTAAAAGTTGAGTTTGAGTGTTGTGTTTAAGAAGCTTCACTGCTAGAAGCTTGACATGCCAGCTTTACCGTGAAGCTCCAGTTTACCTCAAATGTTTTTCTGAGAGCTTCTTCTCAGAAGTCTACCCACAAAAGGCACACCGCATGTCAACACATTAATGCCCACAGATGAGTAACTTCTGTCACTTCACACAAGCAAACCCTCCCCTCAGCCCTTTGACCACTTTTTTCCCCCCCCATTTCTCAGAATAATTCAGTGGGTGGAAGTTTGTGAAACTTCAGTTTAGGGTGCAGGTCATTTCTAAACTGTCCAAATTGACACTGACAAGAATATTCATAGAGTGGAAAAGCAAACATTTATTGATCATATCTGTGCACGGATACTTTCTGTTGACATTACAGACAATGCAAAGTACATTGCAAAGTAAATGCATTAGCAGATAGACAGTTGAAGAAGATTACTGATCGCATCATTTATCAGTCATCCATTTCACGCCAGAGATATTCATTCATATCAATTGATGACTCCTCCTCGCTTGGATAAAAGAGCAGGTTTGACATCTCCTTAAATCTAAAGAGAACACATCAGAAAAATAAGGAAAGATCAAAATACTTCATATGTAATGGAGAGTCAGTGGAGTTAAATTATTTACTCACGTGAAAGTAACAATATCAGACTAAAAATACTGTCAGACTATTGTAGTGAAACAAAAACAACAACATAGATGCTTGAATTTAGTTATCATCATAACGGCAGGCTGCTAACTCACTCGCAGGCTCCAGTGTGGACACAGATCGTCCTCACATCATCAGTGGTACGGAGCTCCTTTATTATTTCTCTTATATGGGTCTTCACAAATTTGCGGCACACATACTTTAAGAGCCCAATCTTGTCACAGATGGACTTCAGCTTTGATGTCAGCTTCTGTAAAAAATGCAAAGTGATCTGATATAGTGCTCAGAAAACAATGCACAAAGATGATCCTGCTCATGTCAGTCTTTCCATTGATTTTACCTCTGCAGTGGCGTTAAGTCCAACAGCTTGCTTCAACTTGTTTAAAGACCATTTGCAAGCCCGGCACATGCCTGAAAACTGCAAGGTAAGAACGACACATACCGTCAACACTGAGTCCAAAAAAAATACTTTATCTGATGGAAATTGATTAATAAGCAGCAACTTATAAATGCTTTCATTAGGAGCACATTATAAATGTAGTTATAAGCACATATTAATGTATTTGCCACTATAAACTTGTCTTTAAATATGCATCGTATTATTTAAATAATAGGGGGTTAAAATAATTATCCCATATCTTAACAAAATAATTCCTGAACACCAGATAATTTATAGAAAAAAATATTAAAAAGAACACACATTTTTTATTATTTATCTTGTGATCTTCTAGTATACACCATACTTGTTTATGAAGTCATTTTAAAAAAAAAAACAAAAACAAAAAAACACTTGACCAGCTACAACACTGGAGCACCACTTTCACAATGATGCAACAATCCTCTAATGAAGTATAAAATAATGTGAGTCATGATCACAAGTAATTTTACTTCTGATACTTAAAGCACATTCAGCACCTTTTTTTTTAAAATCCCAGTCTAAACCTAACCGGAATTAAAAAAACAAAACAAAACAGGCAGTCTGTGTAAACAGACAACATACTTTACAGGCGTTAAGTATGTTGATTGTGCCTTTTTTTTTTTTTTTCTTTTTTTTTTTTTTAAATCTCTGGTTGCCAGGGTGAATCGAGGTATCGGGGCTCCAATGATGATGTTTTTTTTACTGTGGTAGGTGCACACACTTAATTCAAGGTGAACATACTCAGAGTTGATTGAACTAATTCATATCAGCTGTTTTGGAACCAGAAACTCAGAGTTTCCCTTCTCAGGGTAAGTCAACTCAGAAGAGGAAGAGTTCAGGAAGAGACTCAGAGTTTGTTGAATCTCCTACCTGGAATACCCCCCTGACCTCTCATCAGTGTGTTTTTATAGCAGCTACATTACCTTGCCAGCATTCACTGAGATTTCCACTTCCCCCTGCTCCTGATCATCAATGTTGACCTCAAAGCTTCCCCCATGGACTGTCCAGACTGTGAAGAGCCAAAACAAAACAAACGTTGAAGAATGGTTAACATGGTAAAGAGAAGCTTAAACTATCGAGAAACATCAACGCACCAGAAAATGTGAGCAGGATGCACACAAGGAAGACAGAAGCTGGCTGCATGGCTGGCAGTGAGCAGTGATCTCTGATGAGTGTCTGACAACACACACCTTTATACAGCGAGGTGAGGCTGCTCAATCAACACACCTGCTACGCCCTCAGATGGAAATTTAAACCACAATTAACACTTGGTCAGACTTTCAGGTGGTTTTGATTAGACCACTAAGCCAATGTTCCTCAACCCTGGTCCCACTGTCCTGCATGTTTTAGATGTAACCCTGATCCAACAAACCTGATTCAAATGATCAGCTCGTCATCAAGCTCAGCTGAAGCCTGGTAACAACCCACTGCTTTTAATCAGGTGTGCAGGAGCAGGCTGACATCTAAAACATGCAAGCCCAAGGACCAGGGTTGAGAAACACCACACTAAGCTACAGAAACTTTGTCACATCGCCCACTCATCAAGACATTCACCTTTTCCAGGCAACACACTCACTCTTAGAGGTGAAAGAAGTTTTGCAACAAATATGGGCATCTTATAAAATGGCTTTTTCTTACTTTTTTTCAACATATTATACCATGAAATAATTCAACATACTCTAATGATGCTTTCTGATGACTTATTCTGACATTTTACAACACATTTTTTGACCGTTTTCAACATATTATAGTATGACATCTTTAAAACATTTTGGGCTGAAATTATCCAACGTTTCTGGAGGGTTATTATTTACTTAAATTAGGCTCCAGCAAATATATGAACACCTGACCTGAGAGAGTTTATAATCAGTTTTTTTTTCAGGAACATGGTTAGACTACTTATTAGTTTGTAGTGGCTCTTATGAGTATATTTCATTGATTACTGTGAACTACATAATTCCAGCGTGGAACTGTGATAGGATGCCACCTGTGCAACAAATCCAGTCTTGAAATTTCCTCACTCCTAAATATTCCACAGTCAACTGTCAGCTGTATTATAAGAACATGGAAGTGTTTGTGAACGACAGCAACTCAGCCACGAAGTGGTAGACCACGTAAACTGACGGAGTGGGGTCAGCGGATGCTGAGGCGCATAGTGTGAAGAGGTCGGTAACTTTCTGCAGAGTTAATCGCTACAGACCTCCAAACTTCATGTGGCCTTCAGATTAGCTCAAGAACAGTGCACAGAGAGCTTCATGGAATGAGTTTCCATGGCCGAGTAGCTGCATCCAAGCCATACATCACCAAGTGCAATGCAAAGTGGTGTAAAACACGCCTCTACTGGACTCTAGAGCAGTGGAGACACGATCTCTGGAGTGATGAATCACGCTTCTTCATTTGGCAATCTGATGGACGAGTCTGGGTTTGGCGGTTGCCAGGAGAACGATACTTGTTGGACTGCATTGTGCCAAGTGTAAAGTTTGGTGGAGGGGGGATTATGGTGTGGGGTGGTTTTTCAGGAGCTGGGCTTGGCCCCTTAGTTCCAGTGAAAGGAACTCTGAATGCTTCAGCATACCAAGACATTTTGGACAATTCCATGCTCCCAACTTTGTGGGAACAGTTTGGAGCTGGCCCTTCCAGTGCACAAAGCAAGGTCCATAAAGACATGGATGACAGAGTCTGGTGTGGATGAACTTGACTGGCCTGCACAGAGTCCTGACCTCAACCCGATAGAACACCTTTGGGATGAATTAGAGCAGAGACTGAGAGCCAGGCCTTCTCGTCCAACATCAGTGTGTGACCTCACAAATACACTTCTGGATGAATGGTCAAATATTCCCATAAACACACTCCTAAACCTTGTGGACAGCCTTCCCAAAAGAGTTGAAGCTGTTATAGCTGCAAAGGGTGGACCGACGTCATATTGAACCCTATGGATTAGGAATGGGATGTCACTTAAGTTCATATGTGAGTCAAGGCAGGTGAGCAAATACTTTTGGCAATATAGTGTATGACTTCCCATCCAGCTTCTGCTTTATTTTGGAGAAAATGGACTTGCGGCACCACAGGAACATGGTCGTCATATTCATAATGCGTTATAATCACATTAACATGTTGACACAGCATGTCTAAACAGAAGAAGAGGGCTTTTAACCAGAAATGATCAGGGTGTGTGTGTGTGTGTGTGTGATGGTTTCTCACCTCCTCTGTATGGTGGTCTGCTCTCTCCCTCTCATTTTACTTTAACTGTGGTGGAAAATCCTCCTCCTCCTTCTCAAGCTGGTCCTTCAGAGACTTTGACCTCACAGCTGCTAAAGTCGCCTTGCACCACCTTGCATTATGATATTTGTGCATGTCCAAAAACCTAATGTATAAAAAAACATACCTCTGGGCTTTTCTTGGCCATACGTCTCCAGAAATTGTCAGCTAGTTGGTTATATCATGATTTGTGTGGCAGGAGCTGCAGTAAGGCTTTGAGACGCAAACTGGCCTTTAAATCCATGAATCCTCAGCAGGAGCGGGAAGTAATCTTGGTCCAAACCTGTTACTTATTAAATACAAAATGCTCCATTCATCCTCAGAATATCCACATGGAATATCCCTGTCAAACACTGTTTTTTTTAACATTGTACCAAGCTGACTGTTGAAGATGTTTCCCAGGTTGCAGCTGTGTGGGGAACTTGTCCAGTCCTTGTCTTTAGGCTGTTCGGTCTTGTGCTGAGAAGGTTATAATTGTTAGTGATGCCATGTGTTTCTTCCAGCATAGATAGATAGATATGTGCAGTGTGTCACTTTTTATACACACCTGTAGAGTCTGTACAGAATCAGTCTCAGTATGTTGCTGTTACTCTAAGGAACCAACAGGTGGTGCTAAAGGCCTGCTCTGTGTAGACACAGGGTGAAAAGTGTCTGTCATTAACTTAACTTCTATAGTTAGGATGCACCTTCAGAGGCTATTTCAGCAAGTGAGCTGAAGCTGCTAAAGCCTCTAAAGTCTGAACCAGGCTGCCATGGTGGACTGCAGGGATGCAGATTGTCTGGTCAGATGGTCCGGTAGATCAGCAAGGCTTACTGCACTGTGACATGGAGACAATAGTTCATATTACAGAAAAACATGTAAGTTAAATTATTGATGCAAAATGAGAAACCCGAACATAAAAATAAAACTAAAAACAGCTTAAAAAGCACCAAAGTAGTGGCACTGCCTTGTGACTGAATGATCACATCGCAACAACAGGTTTCAACAAAACAGCAACAGTAAAGTTGTTCTGTAATGTTGGACCACATCACACAGTCTTTGTTAGTTTTCATCACTGAAACACACACAAGATCAAACCTGGTTTGTATTTTTTGGAGTGGGCGTTACTGCACAATAAATAAAGACTTTCTGACCGCTTTTAGGACTTTTTTTCCGTCCACGTTGGCATGAAAGGTCAGCTTGATGAGGTCATGACACAAAGGTACAACCTACATGGAACACAGGAATATTAACATGTTATTTTTCTATTTATGATTGATTGTTTGTCTTGTTATCTGGATTATTTATGTGTGAGTTTAGTTATATGTGCTGTGTGTGTGTATTTATCTTGTTATGGATTAATATATTGAAGACTCTACAAAGGAATGTGCAGTAACCTGATGCCACACAGTATTTAGAAAAGATACTTGACCTCCTGTGGTTTAATGTTTTGCATGTAATCTTTTCCTTTTAGAGGTTTTCTTTGCTTTTGCAAACATTAAGAAATGATGATTGTATGCTATTATGATTACTTTTGTCAGCATTTTTTCACAATGGCTGGCTGCATGTTTGAGAATGAAACCTAAAACTCACTGCATGAATGCTTCAAATTAATTCATTGTTTTGTTGTTTTAGTCCATAATTACACCTAGAAAATGTAACAGTAAGAGTTTGGGACTAATGCGAAAACTGAAACAAAGGTATTTTTTGATGAAACTTTATTAGAGCATGTCTTGCTTTGAAAATGTATTTGCTCTCTGAATAACTGAGTCACAATCCCCTTGTTTTCATTGGCAACTAAATCAAATCGTAATATGCATGATTGCATGATGCATAATTTTTTGGGGGGCCCACTCCAGCTTATTGTTATTGACAGCTAATTAATGCGCATGAGGAGAAAGAGAAATATTTAAAATTTAGGAATCACTGTGACAGACGGAATAATCTGCTACATTTAGGAGGAGAGATGTGAAATATTAGTCATATGTTTATTTAATCTATAATAACTGTGTTGCAGAAAAAAGATGTAAGACACCACAAATCATGATAACACATTTTGTTTGTTGTGATAAAGAAGACATTTTAATCTTGTATGTACAGTATGTACATTGTGGAGTTCTGGGACATTCAATAAAGTTTCAGTGCAGAACAATCTTGAGGAGATATACTATATCTACTATGATGCAACACCTCTCCAGAAATGCACTGAATCTGAGCGAACAAAGAGGAAAACCACACAAATGAATCAAATTTAAAATTTATCAAACTGGAACATTTTCTGACACGTTTCATTGTCCTTCAGGTGCCATCATGTGTTCACAGAGAAGATCACATGACCGTTATACGGTCTGTCGTAGGTGTTTATTCTCATTCACTTTTGAAGCAATGAGGAAAAACAACTAAAAAGAGGAGAAATTCAATTAATGACAAACAAGATAAATCTAATAGGGCACAATGTAAAATGTTAAAGTTCTCTGTGCACTGGAACACATTTTTATTGATTTTAATTTAATTTTTGTTTCTTATTCAAATGATGGTTACAAAATATATTCAGTAAAATCGCAGTTTGCAAAGAGTCAGGCATTATAAACCTGGGGGATATGAGGGCGATATTTTGGGGTGATCACTGACAATTTCTGAAGTCTGATTATGTCGAACTCCTCTGAAAATACTCCCACACATCTCTTTGTTGCCTCTCATCTGAGACACATGGAAACCGTGCCATAGATGTTGTATGAGAAGTTTATTTTTGACCGACTTTAGGTGAGATTTGATGCTTCAGCAATATTAAATGTTTGAGCCAATATTTCTAGCAATCATCATCCAAAATAATTAGCTATTTGTATTAAAAGCTCAACTTTTGTTTGGAACATAATGTAAAAGCATGAGAAACTAAACTATAAGGACGAATGTCACTGCATGTGCTTGACAGATAATCATTGTAGGGAATGTGCAAAACTAAGGGGAAAAGAAACACATGGGCTGCATAAATTAAATCATATCCAGTGAACTCTCCTGTTTCCCTGCAGACGCTCTGTCGTCTCAGCATCTCTCTGTGCCGAGAGGGAGTGAAGAAGACACAGAAACTCTGACCTGAAACAAGGTGGAGTTTCTCGCTGACAAAACTGTCACTTTTACGTCCAAATTACAAATTTCTGTCGAGATGAACTCCCTCGCTGGAGTTCATTTCCCATCTCAGATGATTTCCAGAACGTCACAGGGCACAAAGCCTCTCTTCCTTCCACTCGCCACTCTGATGAAGCCGCTGTGTTCGCCCTCACTGCTCACACAGATCTGAGGGGGAAGAAATGTTATGTTACTTTAATTTGAAAACTATGAAGAATAAAAAGTACAGTCAAATATAAAACATAAATAAACATGAAACATTTGATTGAATATTTCAATATATGTAAGTAATGTAGATAAAGTCCATGTACAATATGTAAACCTTAAATAAATAATAGAGCATACTAAATATGCTCTATTATTTTTCATTAAAGATACACTAGCCTATATAAAAATATGTATAACTATCACGTGCAATAATGGTGCAATAAACTCATCTAAACTGAAATAACTGTGCAATACCTGTTCAATAGCTCTGATTCTTCCCTGTAATAATTATAAATATCACACAATATGTTTTCATCTTTTCATCTTAACTTTTTATGTTTATATACCACTGTTTTTTTTCTTTGTAATTGTGTCGCACTGAGTTGGAGCAGCACTCCAATACAATGACAACAAAGGCTTTTGATTTGATTGATTTATATGGCCAAAAGCATATGGAGAGACTTTTTGCTGTATGAATCAAGGTGATGACAGTGTCGATGTTTGATGCTTGATAGTACTGATATCCAAAATTGATGGGGGGGATGTTCTGAGCAACAGAAAAAATGAACTTCTTTCTTTCTGACTCGCTCATTAACCCTCATGATGGACCAGAACACAGCGTATTTGCATGGTCGCTTTAAGTGCTCTCCAAAATCTTCCCCTGGGTTTGTGAGACTGGAATAGAAAAGCAACAGGTCACAAGCTCTTCTAGTTTTTTGGTGGTTTCATTTCCACTGGGGGTTGCTTCCTTTAAATCCCAATATGCCCTGGAAAGAATTGTGGGAAAAGGGGTCTTGATCTTAGTACAACCATTAAACCAAAACATGCTAATCTAATGGTGATTCCTCCGAAGGATCCTCTGTCAGCCAACTCCAGTCCAGCTTCTCAGTGAATAAACATATGCGAGGGAAGAGTTGCTGGAGGTAAGAGGCAACGTGGGAGCTGCAGGAGGGTAATAAGACAGCTAAAGAGCTGCTGGATAATGTGAATCTGATGGGCTCTAATGGCTGAGGTGTCATCATGAATTAAACAGGTGTAATGTGGAAGTCCAAGGTCATTTCTTCTCCCACCCATGATGACGAGGACGCCCATGTGATCAACTCCGCTAATGTTTGTTCTGAATTAATAATGTATTTTGTTTTTGCAGCTCCAAAGGCAGGCAGTTAACCTTAAAAAGAATCTCTTTCTTACTGCCTGGAGAAAGATTTAAGCTGGAAAAAGAGGCAGTAGGTCAAACATTTCTGAGCCTCACTAGTGATGCTGTTCCATTCAATACTCCAGATTTGCAAACATCAAGGCTGTTTTTCAGTATATTTGTTAAAAAAAAACTTTTTTAAACAACTGGCATATGCACACTACACATGTTGTCTTAAATTCAAATGCTTACTAGGATTCTGCTGCTTGCATCTTGTATTGTGTCTCTGATCTGCTGCCTAAAGAGCAATACCAAGAAATGTCCTGAATAATACAACAATAAGAGGAAGAACAAATAGAAAAAGAAGGTAGGGTCCCAGAATGTGACACAGACAGCCCACGATAACAGGTCAGGATAAATTAGGATATAAAAAATATATTTTTAACTATTTTGCTCAGCCTGAATTTATGTGAAAATCATTAATCTACACAAATAGACATCATCTACCTGTAATCTTCATCCTCATGAGGGATGCTCACCTGTCCTTCCTTCAGAGTGATCTGGCCTTGTTCCTTACAGCCGATGAATGTCCTGTTACACCTGAATACTTGGTCGTCAACCCTCAGCTGATGAGCAAAGGCTGCTGGGAAGAAACCGATCCTGTCCTCAATTATCCCCTGAAAAATAAAAAAAATGTCGGACATGAAAACAGCTGGCGCATGGAGGAGCTGCACACTACATAAGAGGATTACAAAGGCAGTGATTAGAGAAAATCAACAGGGGTTCTGTGACACATGAAACCTGTAATAAGTTATACAGTATATATATATATATATATATATGTATATATATATATATATATATATATATATATATATATATATATATACATGTATATATATATATATATGTATGTATAGTATATATATATACTATTATATTGTGTTGTATGCAGGTGTTAAGTATCCACAGTTCAAAGACCATCCAGTTTATCTACACCCTGTAGAGAACAACAGAGTTAAAGTATGTGAAGAGTTTCTTCATGGTCTGGTGGCAGCCGGCTGCCTCAGTCACGTTTTAGCCCTTTTGTCTCCCTAATTTATCTGTCATGCAGTCGTGTCCTGAGGCGGCTGCTGCCTCCCGCCTATAATTTACACCTCCACTTAGTGTAATTTGTCAATCTGTTTCCTGTGCGGGTATCTTTCAGGCTTTGTGAAAAACACATTTTGTGTAAACTGGACAGCAAATATTTGTCTGTCTTTTGAATTTTGCATCTTGGAAGGATACTGTAATTAGTTTTGGATGAGCCATGTCACAAAAAAAGTGCCTACCTTCCACCAGTCATCATTGGAGTCATCAGCCAATAAGATTCTGTCTCCTGCTCTGGAACGTGGAGAAAAAAAAAAGAGAAATTACTGTTCTTGTCTGCATGCTGCTTATTGACGTCTCTAGATAAAAATCATGGTTCATGAATTGGTGAGGATGCTGACTTATCACCTGGGACCTGCTCAGTCTTTGAGCATGACAACAGACATGTCATGTACCAATTAAGTGCATATTTAAGAACTTAGTTTATTGTTGTAAAAATGGGTCAGCTGGAAAGATGAAGCAGTCATCTAGAAATAGTTTTCAACCAACACAGAGTTAGCATTCACTGGCTAGCTATGGCTGCTAAAAACAGCAACAGTCCACATTTTATGTGACAAAATCAACAGTTCAAAGGTGAATCCATCCCAGTTTATTTGTTTTGGATGCACCTTAATCCTGTTTTTTTGTGAGTAATTCTTCTTTGTCCAGGAAATACATGAATCATTTTACCCCATCACCACATGGACCATAATTACTTGCATCTGTTCAAAGCCTCTGGCTAATTTTGACCAATAAAAATCAAAAGGACCAGGCAGAACAGTTGATCCAAATGTTGGTTTACGTAATGTTCCTTTTTTTCTTCCCTTTTGGTTCAGTTACAACCCTGGCTGTCCTTTGCTTGGAAATGCTCACCATGACTCAGAAAACACTGTTTATTGTAGGTGAGCAATAGCACAACACCCGGTGTTGTAAAATCTTCTAAGGTGAAAACAAAGTAAACACATGTTGTCTCAATGAATAACAGGAAATGTACCATATGAGCACGGTACTCCTCACAGTACTATGCCTTAAAAAGGGCAGTGAACTCTTTGTCCATTAAATAACAAAATGGAGAGAACTCATCATCATTAAAATCACCACATAGTCAAGGTAATCATGTAATCAGAGCATGTGGCGGCAACTGAAACTAATCGCACCTGATTTCCTAAAATAAAATGAAAACCAAACCTTTTGATTAAATATTCCAGTCCACTGATGTAGTGCTTCATAAAAGAATACATTTGAAACAAAACCGGGTGAACTCTGTTTTGCATATGGACAGGGAGATGGGCAGGGAGTCCAAGAAAAGTAGTCAATGAATTTTAAATTACGTCTGAACATTGAGGTTTCTCTGGAGCAAAGAGAGGACATATCCATGTGTGTGCTGGAGAAAGAAGGAAAGAACAAGTGCACACTCATGTCCTGAAATCCTCACAGGATTTCTGAGAGAGCCAGGAGCAAATGGATACTTGAGCTGAAGGACTGCTCATGGTGAGTGCTCACTTCCTGAGGACCTCTTTCAAAGTGTGTTGCAGGTGATGCCCTGTCAATCACCATTAAGGAGTGGTCCTGAGTTTCAGATTGTATTGGAGATTCACTGCTTGTTGATCACTACTAGTATCATCACATCATACACTGGTATTGTATTGTGTTATATTAACTGAATTGATTGTATAAGTTATTTCATTTAGATGTGACTGCCTGTAATGAAAGGTTTGCAGCCATTCTGCCACCAGTATTTCTCAGTTTTTTCTTACCAAGTGGGAGACGTCATCACCAACTCTTGTTGTTTTCTGTCCATATTCTTAGTTGAATGTATATATATATATATATATATATATGTATTGGTCAGTACAAATCTCATGATCGTATCCAAATAAAATGGGTTTTTTTACCAGTATTCAAAAATATTACATCCTCTCTTTGGTACACTGTGTACGCCTCATGGAAGCTATAAATGGACTTTTCAAAGGATAGATCAAAGCAACCATGAGATTGACTGATATCAATAGTCCATCATTGCACACACACACACACACACACACACACACACACAGGTAGTATTAATGAGGCCTCCCCAGAGAAATGAATCTTTGAGGAACATTACAAGAGGAAGCTAATTAATTCCTGTTGTAAATCTATTCTTGTATACTTTGTCTTCTAGTGCTAGAACAGTGATTATGTAAGATAAAACAGAGACACACTCTTTAACTGAACAGCAGTGGTCCTAAGACAGATCCTTGAGGGACTCCACAGGTGACAGGAGCTGTTTGGGACCTGGCACAACCCAGGCTGATGTGCTCAGTCCTGCCAGCAACATAAGAGGTGAACCAGTCCAATGTGGAATGACAGAGTCCAGTATCAGTCTGGAGGCGGTTTAGGAGGATGTGGTGTTCGACAGTGTCAAATGCTGCTGTAAGGTCACGGAGGATGAGCAGGGAGGGGGATCCAGTGTGTGCAGACATGAGAAGATCGTTTGTGACCCTCACCAATGCTGGACATGGCCAGACTGAAGCGAATGGTTTATTATTTGTGTAATGAGAGGACTTATGACAGACAGGTTTGATTTGATGAGTGCTATAGGGAGGAGGTCCAGGGGGCAGGTGGAAGGCTTCATCTTTTTGATGAAAGGGTTGAGGAGATGATTAATAGTGAAGAAAAGCTGTTTGGAATTTCCTGGACTGTAGTTGGTTCAAGCTTCTGGTTTTCTTCTGGCTTTCTGGTGATCTTTGTAAGCTGACTTGTGGCCAGAAGATTTGACACGCCTCTTAATGGCATGGCTAGCAGCTTTCATCTTGTGTAGTTCCTCGGTGAACCAGGAGGCATTCTGAGAGAAGAACACAGTTCGTGTTTCGAAGGGAGCGTGTATATCCAAGAGATGGCGGAGAGAATTGTTGTAGTGATCGACAGATTTGTTGACTGATGGATAGTTGGCTGAGCCCAGGAACTACAGGTTGGAATAAAATATGGCAGTGTTGATGTTTTTTATTTTGCAAAAATAAATATCACGTTTAGGCTTGGGAAGAGGGGATGGACAGGAAAACATCCATTGAAATGACACTGTGAACAGAGACACCCAGGTCATACTGTATACCAGCAGATTTTTGATAGTGGCAGAATCAGAGATTACCAAGTCAAGAGTGTGCGGGTGCATCAACATGCTGAGTGAGGTTGAGACAGTACAGTATATGAAAGAAATCAGCTGATAGGGGGGAGGAGGGATTGTCAATGTCGAAAGTGAAAAAATAAGATTAATATTGACAAGGGGCAAACAGCTCCTCACTAGCACATCATCTTATTTCCAAATGTAAATTCAACCCCTTGCGTGCATGTACACATCATGTGTTCATGACTGAGTACATTGGTCTTCCATTGTACAGCTGTATACAAACATCACTAAAAATTGTAATTGCAATATTTAGAAGCAGGCACTGATTATTTGTTAAAGGGTGAAATGAGCAGCCTTGTGCTTTACATTTTGTATGGTATGCAGGTGAACTTTAGGGATATGTGTGTATGTTTGATCTTCAGAAGGTGTAAAATCAAAGTGAACTATCTGAATCATGTGTTCGTCAGTCGGCTATATTTCATTTGTGCTGAGTAATGACAGTGAGCATTATAGTGAGATTCCTTCATCAGAGAGCTTAATGTGTAAACTAACCTCACGTCCAGGTCATGGCTGTCTTGCGGGGTGAAGCTGAACAAGGCCACATAAGTGTTGAGTTTAAGCACATCTTTTTGTAGCTGGTTCTGCTCCAACTGGATAACACACACAAAATAAGCCTCAGAAAAAAGGAAATCATGGCTGACGAGTTTAAAAAAAGCTCATAGTCACACAGAAACACAAAACAACACCATACTCTCAATTGTCAATTTTCTCACAGTCATATCTTAAAATAGTCATTTGGCATTCACATAGGTAGGAGAAGCCCTTGTTTACAGAACACTGATGGACCACAGAGATGCTGAAGTTGTTCTGCAATCTGTTCCTTTTAATCCACCGTCAACATGAGTGGGAGAAGCAGGATCAGGTTTTCATGAGCGCTCAGGAAGTTAAAACAGGACGTGGTTGTGGGCGGAGAGGAAGTTGTCAGAGAGGTGTTAGCGCAATTAGCAGGGAGATGCACCACCATTCTGGCGCTCTTCACACCTGCTCAGAAAACTGGTGGGTGTTTTCTTTTCGCACCAACAATACCTTGAGTCTGAATCCTGCCTGCTGGGTCCCTGAAATCCTTCCAACTTATCCTGCATAAAGACATGGGAATGACTTTTTAAGATGCACAATGTCCATTTTTAACAGACAGCAGGATAATTTGGCATTTTGTGGCGCTGTATGGTTAATGAAGAGAAGTGTTTCTGCTCTTTTGTGGCTGTCTGAGATTCATCCATGTAGACCTGCGATGTAGCTGATGGATGAGTTGAGTTAACTGCAGCCACAAAGCAAACTGCCTCTGTGGCCTCTGAGTGAAAACAACAACATCAAGCAGTGGCAATCCATTACACCTAACGAAGGGCTGCTCACTGGCCTTGAGAGGGTCTGGACGCTGTGGAAGCCTGGAGCTCAGAAAAGTCACGATATCAGTCCCCTTTGTATTTGAAGTGAGAGGTGAAGGAAAAATACAAGAGCACTGTGCATCCCTTTAAATCTGCAGTAATTCATTTTTGGGCAACTTAGGAATAACAAATAAACCTGTGAACACAACTTTGATACATTATCACCTTATAGCCTAAATGTTTATGGCGAAGGTGCTGACCAACAGTTGTTTTTTTGCATATCTACAAATCACAGAGCACAGAGTAGCTTAAATTTGGAGTCATGTCTCTGGCCATTTGTGATTGTGAGATCAATATTCAATCTCCCTATTGCACTTTTTCTCCACCAACTGCATACTGTAGCGGCTAAATGCTCCATTATCTACCCTACCGAGTCATTACACATGCTCATTTGATGCATTGTTTCATTAAAAAAAATATTGATTAGTGTAGCGTCAAGAAATATATCAGAACAATTTGTTCCAGTAACAGTTGTTTGACTTCTGTAGGTGACTTATTTTAAACAGCAAACAGAAGCTGCCTCAAATGAACAGACAAACAAAGAGCACCACCTACAACAATTCAAAATTCCCAAAAAGAAAATCCAACCAAAAACACGAGCCAGACTCTTTCACTGTCAATTGATTTCGTGTAGTTTAATGCTAAACCTGAACAGTGTGAACAGATGGTGATCCTGTGTGCGACAGTGTGTGTTCCACTTGTGTGTGTGAGCCTCTCATCTCAAATTGGAGGCTCCTTCTCTGGCAAAACAGCAGTTTTTGAGCGTTTTTCTCTGCTCATTACCCTGCAGAGCCTCCATCTGTCTGTCCGCAAGCCTGAGCTAATGGACCCGTCAACTGACAGACAAACAACCTGCTGCCAGCTGTGCTCGGTCCAGCCTGATAACACAGCACAATGCACTTCACATCTCTTCCCCGAAATGGACGGCTGGACTGCTAGCTTCTATTGCAGAGGATAGGTGTGTGTGTGTGTGTGTGTGTGTGTGTGTGTGTGTGTTTTTTTTGCCTTGTATGGTTATTTGTCCAAGCGTCTGTGGTCTTTTTCCGTTGTTTACAACAGAGACAAACACGTTAAACTATAAAAGTAAACAAGAGATTGCATCACGTAGAAAATGGGTACAAAGAACATTGATACTGAAAGCACATCTCCCACAAACCCTGTCATGGAAGATAGAAGGGAATAGAGCGGTTCTGAAATCTGCCCATGAAATATTCATCGTTACTCTGCAGGGGGTGCCAAGATATTCACAGAGGTTTAACCTTTTTCTCCCACCAGCATGAATTTTGCTCCATCAGCACTGCATCTATGCTCTGTAGAGAATAACAGAAGCACAGACCCCAGAGCTGCAGATCCAAACATTACGTAAGGTTCAAAGCTTCTCTCTATCAGTGCAGGCCAGTGGTCGTCTTGGGTATGATTTGTTACAGCAGGAAGAGAAGTTTTCCCTCAGAGTCCTGGGAAATTCAGCAGCGACGATGGAGGCAAGGGGCAAAGAGCAGCATGCTTAATAGATGCAGAAAAGGCTGGCTGGGTATCAATTCTCAGAGTGACCATGAGTTCAGGCACTGGTCAGTGGACAAAGTCTGTTCTCAGAGGGCCTCAGACTGTACCAATAATACATGTTACCGAAAAACTGTGCTTAATAACAACCGCTGAGAAAAGTTGAAGCCCAGAGTTGCTGATGAGACAGTTTAAGCTTGCTTACCTTTTCTTATTCCTCCTTGTATATGCATCTGATTACTATTTTGCAGAAAAGTTGTTTTTTATTTCCAAAAGTAGCAGCAAATTGTCTTTTGTCTCTGAAAAATACTAAACTGAAAATTTGCCTAAAAAGAAATCTAATTTCAAAAGTTTTTATTTGCCGTAATAATTTACTGTCTGTCAAAAGAGCTAGACCAGTTAAGAATACCTTAACTAGCATGGATATACTGTAAACAGCCTGCTACTGTATTTGTTGTTAAACTGTTAAAATTTCAATAATTCCTGTAAATACGAGAAATATCATAAGAGTAAGATCTTATTTCCACTAAATTCAATCCAGCCTAATTTGTTGACATTAATAAAATGTAGATATATGCTGGGAGAACAGTACTGCTAAGGCATCTATAGTGAACGCTCTCTCTCTCACACACACACAGACACACACACACACACACACACACACATATGCACATACACCTGTCAGCATTGGTAATATAAAATAAGATGCATTCATTTCGTACCGCAAAATTGTCCATTTTTTTCTCTGGTTGGTGGTAATGCTCTGTTCCGTTCTCAAAAACTGTGAAAACTGCAATCAAAAAGAACAAATTACTAAATGAAATCAAGTAAAACATGATCATTATGTAAACATACAAAAAAGAGGTTATATAAAATGAGGTGACCACATGAGCCTTGTGTTGAAGCTGTGTAGATAAAATAACACATGGGGAGAAACACAGTACACAACAAATACATAGTGTATTTGTTGTGTACTGTGTTTACTGAAAGAACGAAATCAATAGACAATTTAAATTCTAAAGTCTTCTAAAAGCTATGATGTTTATTAGATTACACAGTATGTTGGGCAAATAAAACAAATAAGAACATATTAATATTTTTTTTTGTTGGTTAGCATGGCTACCTGAATGCTCCAGACTGTGAAGCGTCAGTGCCTTGCCTTCTACTACAGACACTATTGTGTGGCCACCACTAACTCAAGAGCTAAACACAAAGCAAAATGGAAAAGGAGAGGTTCAAATGCTTCTTTTCCTACACGATTTTCTAAAGAAGGGTCAGAGTGAGCAAACAGCAGAGAAAGTGAGTTCAGAGCAGTGAAGAACCTTATCTGATGGATCACAGGAGGAGAATTTGATGTTGCAACCCTCTCAGACTCTCTTGTGTGTTTTTTTCCTTGTGTCACTACATGGCTGTAATCCAGATGCACAGAGTGTACTGCAACAGATACTCACCATCATCACTGTGTTTTCTCGATAGCTCCTGTCTACTGCTGTGAGCAACCACTTCCTCTGGAACCTTATCCAAGTCACTGGTCTGCAGAGATAATTCAACAATTATTATGTGAGAGCAGAGAGACGAGATTAACAGATTAGATAGATTAATAAAGATATACAGACAGGTTGGATGAGAGAAATAGATTTAGTTCAGTTCCTGAGCAGAAAAGTAGTGAAAAATGCTTCCACTTTCCCAGTCTAACCAGCTATTTTAGAGAAAACCGTAGTGCAGCAAACATGTTGTTTCTAAGTCTGCATTTGGAAACTATTATCATAAACCCTGTTGAGATCACATTGTCTGCGTGAGCCTCCACTGACACACACACCCATTCACTAACAGCTGCACAGGGCAGGACAGGATGGCCTGAAACCAACAGCTTTCAGATGTCACCGTACAGAGGCTCATACCCAGACTGCATATACACTTTAGCTTACATTAAAAGTGATAATCTATGAAAAACAGATATGCCTGTGTACTACATAGAGAGGGACAGGCGGCTGGAGAGTGTAGCTGTATAGTACAATCGGTCCAGTCCATCTTCAGAGCTGTAATGTGAGCGTTTGTACTGACATCTCCCTTTATCACTGCCTGGAAGAAGACTGCCTTTATTGGTAGTGTTTACAGCCCTGTAAGCAGTATCTATTTAGACCATCAGCTACAGTAGGTCTGTTGCAGCGGGCGGGACATAATATAACAAGTATATTACATTAATTGAATTGTAGATTTCCAATAATGTGCCCAGTATTAATGTTGACAGGGTAGAAACGACTACAAACTGACATGATAAATGATGCTTTTATTACCGAGTTTCTATGCGGAGACTCTGAGCCGCTGGCCCTCTTGGCCTTCTGTGCCAACGACGTCCCAAACCTCAAGGCCTCATACACAGGGTCCACCTTGTTGCCGCAGGCTTTAGAAAACAATGACAACAAGATAAAAAGCAGATTAAGCTTTCAAGATAGCCACGTGGAGATTTATATTACTATAAAAAAAACAGATAAATCATATCAAACAGCTCAAGTGGAAAAGTGGTCCTGAGAGAGTGCAGTGAATGTTCAAGTAAATGAGCTTTAGATGCTTCAGATGCTAAATGCTTTAGAGTATGCCAACCCACACAGATGTGGTTTGTTCTGGAGACTGAAGCTGCTCACCAATGGGCATGACTTCTTTGATGCAGCCATACTGTTCCTGGATCAGTAATGGAGAGCTGTAGTACCGCCGAAAGCCTTTTGGCTGAAAAGACAAAGAGAAGCGACAAACATTAGAGACAAATATGCAGCACACAGGCAGTCTGACAGTGAAATACTGCATGCAACCATTCTGATGTTTCTGAGATAAAGTTCTGCCTCAATGGATGCTGGACATCACCATTTGGAACAACAACAGCTATAGTTCACGCTGCAGACTGAGTACACTGAGCAGTGTCTGACAAATACCTGAAAAATAATTAGATTAGAATTTAAATTCACACAGTTGTCGTTTAATGTGCCATATGGTGCTTGAATAGTCGCAAAAGTAAATTAAATTTGTGTTAAGTTTACCTAACACATATCATTAGTCCTCTCCTCCAATTTCTATGATTACGGCATATACTACATTATTAAAGTAAGTAAATACAAATTTAAAAAAAACATTTATAAGCAATTAATTAAATCTATGAAGTAATCAGTAACAAACCGTATAAATTATATACGATTATATACTTATATATTAATACCTCGTAAAACTGCTGTTGCTCAGTTATACGTAATAACTGATATAATAATGTACTTGCATGTATGAATATTATGCACATCTTTAAGTTTTGTTGGAATATTACTAATCTGCTGTAATAACTATTCAGGGTAAATATTGAAAGCATAATTTGGGAATGAAAATAATAAAATAACTAAATACTGGTTTGGTGAATGAAACATTTTACTGAATTAATGCAATTTTAAGTCGTGTTAGGTGGTCAACTGTCCTGCACCTGACTAGAAAGTCTTACAGTCATGTTCTTAATTCATCTGTATTTATTGCATCCTCTCCGCATCTCCAAAGGCCTTCAAACATTTATCATTTATATATCCATTACCTACCTGTGTCCTATCAATCAATACTCCCTGTTCTGAACCCTTCTTAAGAAGGTTGATTACCTTTTGCCTGTTTGTTTACGTTTTGCGTATTCAAGTGGCAGGTGGTGAAATCAATAAGCAACCCTGGAGCTCTTCGGGCAATTCTCAAGAAATGACATTAAGGAATCTGGTTGATTTGGCTACAAATAAGAGACAGTACTTGCTGTAAGTGACTTCATTTACTTCACTGATGTTGTGACAACAGCTGAGAAAAAGTCTCCAGTTAAGAATTCCATTATTAGTCCCTCAGAGAGGGAAATTTCTATAAAGTTAAATCATTTATTCATGCACGGATGTTTCAGGCAGCACAGAACAATGTTGAAACCAAGGACAGGAAAGTGCAACAAAACCCGCTGTTATCAGTCCGCGCACTAAGGAAGCTATCTGCCTGAAACATCTGTGCATGAATAAATAATTTAATTAGAGAGCTGGCCTCTTCATGATTTTGGATTTAGAGGATTCAGCACTTATCCACAGATTAAAGAGTTGGGGATGTGCATTTATTTATACATGTATTTATACATTCCTATTCATCTGCCATGGTTATGGATGCATATTTCCATTATATTGACTAACTATTGGTATTGGAAATTAATCAATACATTCAATCTTTGTAAAAGTCTAAAGGTGTGTTTCCACATCCTCCATCTTGAGAGGCACTGTTTGAGCTCACAGATTTTAAATATCTAGGAAGAACATGCAAATGGTAAATATTTTCAGTGTTTCAAACACTGAATCAACCTGTGTGGCACACAATGTGTACAGCTTAACTCCTTGAGTGCCAAGAACGTACACGTTTTCCTTTTTTCAGTAGCAGGTCACCGATCGCAGTCTCTCACAGCCTGTGAGTAATTTTGGGGCTTCTGGGATTTGTAGTCAGTACATAAAGAGATGGTATACCCCACAGAGATCAAAGCAAGAAGTGGAGATGAGCAAAACAAATGGATTCTGGTCAAAAAGTGGTGATTTTGGTGAAAGTGGCCTTTACCTCTGATAAAACAAGAACGGAACAAGGTAAAAACAAATGGCTTTTTTTTTTCATGATGAAATACAGTCTCTTCTTTCATTTGAGCCATTCAGTGTTTTCAGAGACATAGTACAAAATATTCTTTGGGTCTATAAATATAACTCAAAATGGGCAAAAAATGCTGGCACAAGACACTTTCAGTTTTAAAAATGGGCTGGCACTCTAAGAGTTAAACACCTCAAAACTCTGAATGAAGCGGTGGTTGTAAGCATGAAAAGCTGATAAGTAACTGGAGTTGTCGAGACTGAATCTAACAAAAACTGTGTCAGGACAAATCAGCTGTTTTTTGTTTTTTTTTTAGTGACTGGTCAGATTTGTTCCTTCCTGTGTCTGTATAGAAGCAGAACCATAAAAACAGGGAAACATTGTGTGTTTGGCTCACAGCAAATAACAACATGTGACTGAAAACATAAAAGCATTAATATTATTAGCTGATTGTTGCCAAAGCTGAAGGTGAAATAGTGTTAGGTAACCAGGTAAAGGCCTGAATGTTAAACACCACATTTTTTCAAACTACATTTGTTATGAATTCATTGTCACAGTTTCAGTAAGTACAGAAAATGAAGAAATGGAGATGGTTTCATGGTTTATAAAGATTCAGGGCACGAGGTAACTTGATTTCTTTGCGAAAGGTTTCTCAAGCCAAGAGAAACAAGCACGGCTCTGGAAGTGTCCAAGTTTAGATTAAGTTGAATTTAGAGCTGTATTCCACTGGGGAAACTTCCCTTTTTAAGCTTGACCTCTCAGCCTCATTTTCCACTCCTGAGAGCCGATCATATCTTCAAGCCTCATCCCTCAGGCATCTCGTGGAAAGACAGAAGGGCTGCCTGCACGGTTACATCTCCATATCATTTCAGTGTGACATCTATGAACTTCATTCTTGCTGATTAAGACAAACTCAACTTATTCCAAACTTCTTCATCTAATTGCAGTGAAATTTTCTCAAGGGCTGTGTGGCCAAATACTGTGGGGAACTAGGTAAGACAGGAAATCACACATAATATGACCTGACAGTGCTATAGTCTCTTTCTTGCCAGTGTGGGATGTGTGTGAATGACTAAAGAGTCCCAGTTCAGCCCTGACTGCCAGTTTGTTGGACTGCAATGGAAGTAAAGTGATGAATGTTCCTTGGTGCTGCCTCTCGCTGGTGTAACCCTCCCCGGGAAAAAAAATCAGCCCTCCCCACTGGACCAACTCCAAATCCATATGGTCTCATTATAATCCAGATTCAAATATTATTAAGGGCCGACAAAGATGGTGAATCACATCAAAGCTTACTTAGCTGCTGGAAGGGAAAACAATATCCAATAATGAGAACAAGGATCGATCTCTCAGTTTATGAATTTGAAGTTGTTGAAGTTGAAAAGCCGACTTCTCTGCCCTACTCAATAGGGCAGTTTTGCAAAAGGTCTTTAATATCACCATGTAAACATTTTCTCTCCATAACAACTAAGGAAATCAGCTTATATGAAGGTTGACCAAAGTTTTCCAGTCAGGTTTTAGAAAAGGTTAAAAGTCCTGAAGGGATGAAGGACTTCCTCAACTCAACAAAATAGTTGATTACTGATCAGTACTGTCAACTTTTCCGTGTTGTGATACTGACACCGTTTCACAATCTCATTGCCAGTGATATAAAAGCTGAAATTGAATAATATATGGTGTGATCGTTATCTTACTTCACACCTCCCTAATTTCACAAACAATCAAGGCTTGACATCAAAGGCATCAAAGCTGAGGCTTTGAAATGCCAGAACACATTGTAACATGGCTGTGTGACATCTTTAACGGTGCTTATGAAGTTGCTTCAGGGTGACTGTATTGATCCTTATTTAATGTTTTTTGCTGACAGCAGCTCGGCAGTGCTTTAGGGACGAGAGGAAGAGGTCAGCATTTTTGTAAATAGTGAGCTGCATCGCTGTTATCTAACACACTGACAGACAGAGTGATGATATAACGATGATAAGGATGATGACGAGGATGGATGCTGGTCACAGATGTACCGGCACACTCACACATTAAGTGTGATTTCTGAATAAGCACATTCTGGTGGGAACCGGTCAGAGAGCTAATTCTAATCTGTTTTGGTTTCTATCCTAATGACATCAGTAATTAGAAACTCAGAATCTCCCAAACTGTTGACAGCAAAGAGACAAATGTGCTGTGTACATGTATTGATGTGTTGTTGTACTCTGTGTCATGCATTTTACCAGTTTGCCCATGCAGCGCTGCTGTCCCACTCCATTCTCACATTTGTGGTGGAGGCTCATCTTGCAGGCTTTGCAGCGGAGACCGTGCTTTGCCGTGTTTCCTGCCAGGAACACCACATGCTTGGCTGTTGTACCTGATATACACAGAAAAAAGAGGCAACCGGTTCAGATTGGTCCTGTCAGGATCTGGATTTAAATAGTGTTCCTAAAAGAACAGCCTGTTGCACACAAAAAAGGCAGAGGATATGGAAAATACTGTTCAGAACGCGGTCTCATTCATGTATTCATCGTCTTTTACACACTTATTCCAAGCCCAGAGTTTCTGGAGTCCCTCCCAGCATGAACTGGGCAAAACCTGTGATGTGACATGTGGAACATTTTAACAGGGACAGAATTAAGCAAACGCAACACACGATGTGCTCTTCTGCGAAACTATTTCAACCAAACTGACTGTAACTGAGCCAGCGCCATCTCCACCATGAGAAAGAATTATCCACATTTGCTGGAATAAATAAAGATTAATCTGATTTATTTGTGAGCCAAAGTTTTGCGACATTGCAACAGCAAACATTCAGCACAAATAACAGTGCACATTTGTGTAGAGATGCCTGTATGAGTACCACGTGAATATGGACAGCGATGAGGAAAGAACAATTAGAAAGATAGTCTTGTTAAGGGTGGAGATGTGAGACTAAAGAAAAAGGTGCTGGCAGAGAGCAAAAGCTCACATGACAAAAACAACAGATTGCATCAATGCAGTCTTTAATGAGGATCGCTGGGCTTGGCTCTGGCATTATGTGTTTTTGTGAGACAGAGAGAAATAATAAAAGAGCGAGAGATGTGCAGTGACTGCGTATTAGTGCCATATCTGGAGAGTGAATGGGAAGTGTATTGTCACTGCAGAAGAAATGCAAATTTAACTGGTCATCATACAGATTAAAACAGGTAAATATCTCTCATCCATTCGTCATTTATCATCATTACTGTCTAGACCTTCAAACACCGTGGACCATATTTCTGCTCAGGACATGAAAAGATCCTGAAAATTCAGGTTGGCTGTAAAAAATTATTCTACGCAGCATTTTATAAGGCAAAGCATCCACCTGTAAGGTTTGATACCAATGTACCCCAGGGGAGGTGCTCTGCTGGGACATTTGGACAGAGTGATGTGGCTAGAGCTTTAACACCAATCAATAACTCAAATAATAATAAGTTTGGCTGACTGAGCTGACCGGCTGACTTTGACTTTGTCGTTAGGCTAAGAGCCAGCTGCAATATGGAATTAGGGTGAGACCAAATTTATGTGGAATTATTTTCTTTTAAAGTGGAGAATCTGTGAAATGAGACATCCTCGCTAATGATAAAATGAGAGAGGGGTTCCTGAGAAAACAAATGACCTCTAAAATGTTATTGTATTGTAGAAAAAAAACATCACTTGCAGCAAGCAGTGGTGCATCATTTGAGAATTGTTCCACATTAACAAGAGGACAGAGTCAACAAGTCCCAGTGCTGTTATTAGTTGTAGTCTGGCAGCTGTGCACCTCCAGCTCTTTATTGATCAATCAATGAGCACGAGCCCTGTTCTGACCTGTTCTCTGCCTGTCTGCGTGCGTTTCAGAAAATGGACATGCAAAGGACTCATCGATCTTTGTCAGTGGGCGTTAAGGGTGCAGGGAAAGTATAAGTTTCATCACTGAAAGACTGTCAACTTTGTTCACTCTGGTCAAGTTTTATATAGTATTGTATATATTTTTGTGCATGGTAAAATGGGCATTGTTGAAAGCAAATAATGCCAGCGTTTTTATCCAGATTGCATCACTGCAGTCAATGAGCAGAGATAACGCCATGAGCAAGAAACCAAGCAGAACATCTGATCCCTAGACAAGACAGCAAACACAAGATACTGTGTACTTAAGGTGCAAAGCCACTCGTGCAGTTAACTTAGCCAACAGGAAGGAAAAAAATCTCTGCTGGCTCTTCACGTGCTGTAATGTGAGCTGTGTATCTGGAGCAGGGCAGCAGTGACAGAAACTCAGTAATGGGTGGAAAACTGGATCTGGATTCTCCATTTAAAGCTCTTGTGTTGCTTGGCTGAGCCTCGCTGCCACAGAGCTGGTGAAGTTAGTCAACCTGAGATGGAAAATGAGAAATGTGATCCTAGCCTGAACCCCTCATCGGTCAGCAACAGATTGCCACAACAACAAGCAGCAGGAGCTGAGACAATGAGCACAACCTGCACCAATTTCCACTCTAAATCAGCTCAACTGGTGAAGACTTGGTGTAAACACAGCAAATATTTTATTAGTGGCGTCTTAAAGACACCCTGACCGAGTCCCGTTTCTGTGAATGCACAGAAGCAGGAAGCAAATGAAGGCTTTGTCAAGGGGTTGTTGATTGTTGAGCTGACTCACTCCGACATGGAGGAATAATGAGATGCCTCCATGTTAACTTGTAGCAAGCTAAGAAAGGAACAAACCAAATAGTTTCAGCAGGCTGATACAGGAAACTGACATTGTGGATTTTTTCCCTCCCGGCTCAGAAAAGAGTCCAGGGCCTTAAGACTGTGCAGCTGTGGGGAAAGTGATTGACAGTGCTGCTCTCTCTGGCATTTCAGCTTTCTTGGCTACTCTGCAATTAAAACCCATTCTTCATTTATACAGCAGTATAGGACAAGACTCCAACCAGCTTTTCAATGCCTCCTTAATCTTGCCTCAAGTTTTTTCCCACACAGTCTTTCTGAATTTCCTGAATTTCCCACTCTTCCTCCCTACAGTATTTCTCCCATGCTGCACTCTCTCCTTACAATAGCCACACATTGATCCATTAAGCCACTGTTCTTACTTCACGCCTCCTGATTTCCTGTGCAAATAACCTTCATCGTGACAATATCTCCTCCTCCTCCCGTTCTTCTTAAGCTCCTCTAAAACACTGACCTGAGCAGCATTCTTTGGTTTATTTGCAGCCTTTAATTAGTTTCACCCGCAGCCAGTTTTTTTTTTTTCAACCACTGAAAAACCCATTTCCTCTTCTGGTGAACAAAGAAATTAGAATGCTGAATACTTTGAACACTAACTCAATCTAGCATGCTGCTACCATGTAATGTGTTTTATGACCGGACACTCAGCTGACATTTCCCTTGCTGCATGTAGTTTTACATTCTACAACTCATTTCAGTGGTGCACTGGTGGGAGAGACATTTTCAAGACACGGTACATAATGCCAGTTGTCTATTGTAGCACTAAAATGAATCAATGCGGCAACAGTGGAAGTGCAAAGTCGTCACCGCACGTGGCTGTCGTATATTGTGTGACATAGAGAGTGAAAACATTACTGGCACCCGCTAGAATACACCTCTTTACACAGTATGTCTGTGCATCATGTGGATGTGTTAATACAGGGAAAATCAGCCGTATCTGTCTACGAGCCAACCTGGACCTCTAAACCACTATTAATTTCCCTCTGGGGTGAACCAAATTGATCACATGTTGCCGAGGGATTCAGAGAATCATAGCACATGTGACATCACCATTCGTTGTGAATACCAAGTTGTCTTATTAGCTAATCCACACATTTGGATGCTTTGGTTTGAGGCATTTAAGTCATCTTGCAGGAAATTACTCACTAAAAGTTTATGCAGGATATCAGTAATTACAGACTGACAGCAATGTTTTCTAAAAGCAGCTTATATTTCTGCATTTTCCTTCCACACATAAATCCTTCATACTGTATGTACTTTTACAGCACCAAGCATAATCCCACAGATTCTTTGTGTGGAATTTGATACATCAGATGTGTAAAGATGCTCTGTAAATTTCACCCTCTGTCCCATTCACTCATGTATAAGGCATTTGCTGTAAGGGCCTGCAATCAATAGCTCATCATCAGCCTGTATTCGATCAGAGCATTTCTAAGTACCACTGGAACTAATTAGCTAATGAGCTACCATGACATTTGCTTTTATGGACAAAAAGGTGCACACTGTCCATAACATGTAGCCCGTGTGTCAAACAGGAAAAAATCACTAAAGGAAACACAACAAGATCAAGAGTAACCTTGAAATAAATATAGGAAAATGAAGTTGAATGCTGAATACACTTCTTAGTCAAGCTGCTATGCTTCTCTTAACTTCTTCCTCTTCTCAAAGGCTCAGCCCGTCCATACATTTTCAATTACTGATGAGACTTCTACTCAGGTTAAAGTTGCACCATCTTAACAGGTACAACAAAACTAACAGGAGAGGGAGGGAGATGTTAATCAAACAGTCACGAGATGAGATGAAACCCTTGAATGGTCGACTGTGGCTGTGTACTAGCTTTATCTTTCTCATATCCAGCTGAAAGGCTAAAGGTGTCCATTATTTGCCTCTTGTGACAAAGAATCAGTCCATCAGATGTGTTGCCTTTGATCTGAGTTGTGTTGCAGCTTAAAATATACACTGTTTTCTGTTAAAGTGATCATGGTGTATGAGCTAGTCTCTTATATGCTGTACAAGTTTGAAGACGACAACGAACGCCTACAGAAAAATTCTAATGTGTTTATTGCTCTATTAAATATTAACTAATCTGCTCTACCTTCATCTTGTAATTCAGCCATTTCTATTATGGATGATGCATTTAATTTCTACAGGCTTTTGTATAATAAAAGACCCTCCCTTAAGAAGAGGGGTGGGTGTTCAATGTTTCTTGGGTGCCTTTTACAGTATTAGCATATTAATGTTCATGTTTTTACTAAAATTGACAATATGACATTGATCCCAGGAGTAAAATTTTTATGTTTATTCCATTTCAATATCACCACATAATTTCTGTATGCCATTACATAGTTTATTCTATTAGTTTCAAGTGGTGCGTCTCGATATTATGATGGGGTTTATAGCTACAGTATGAGACTGACGAATGCTCAAATAAAAATCTGTACTTAAAACAAGTATTTCATACTTGAAAGAACAGTGTAGTCTGGTGCCCACAGATGTATAAATTTGTATTTATGCACTAAAGTTCATTCTATTTCAAGTGTTTTCCACTTCACACAACTTTATCAACTTTATTAATATTAAAAAACATTAAAAAAAAAAACTTACTTACAATTATTGCCCTATATAATTCCATATAACTGTAACAATTTGTAATGAATTGCAGCCACTACAGTTTCTGTCCTCTCTCTCTCTCTCTCCTGTGTATTGCCCTTTGACTCTGGGATACAAAGTCAGATTTTGAGGGCATCATCGCAGCTCATTACACACAGACACACACACACACACACACACACACACACACACACACACATAGAAAACCAGCCTCCACCCTCTCTCTGCTGACAACACTGTGTTCTCATTAAAGCAGGACAAATAAAGAGGAGAGTAACATCTGTTTCCATGAGTGGACCAGAGGGCTCAGCACCTATCATAGGGCCTGACATCATACTCTCATTATCAACAGACCACCAGGGGCCCATTCAAGGCTTCGGCCACTGGATGCGCCTCACTGGCCACGCCACATAAAACAGAATGGTCGTGAACATGTGGGAATATGTTTTACAGGGGGATGAACTTTGCCTTTAATAGTTATAAAGCCAATATGTTTTTGTAACCAATATCAAAACAAGCAAATAGTTTTTTTGTGCCTTACTTTCTAAATTTCTGTTTCTTCCAGAAGTTTTAGCTTGAAATGCCTTATGCTTGGAAGGAAAAGCCTCTGAACAGCATATTACCATGGGTTTCTTGTCGTCAGGGGGGCAAGAAAGTCAAATGAAATGGTGAATGGTGAAAGTTTGTCTGTCTGATAAATTTGTTAGAAAACAGTTGCTTATTTACACATCTAGCCTCTTATCCATTCAAAACAATCTAAAAATTTAAACTACAAACTGTGACTGTGTGAAAGCCATTCAATGTAAACTGCACACAGGATGAAGTGAAATTCTTTCAGTCAGACTACAGTAGATGTGCATTTACTGTTTACCTGCATGTGTTTGAACCTGCGCACATTGCCATCACTCTGACATCTTTTATCTGCTACCAAACGTAATATTAGGGGCTTGTTGAGCAGATGGTGTGGGCAGCCCTTCTCATTATCATGCTGCAGAGGCCCTGAGATGTAAAGGCTAAGTGGTCCCTCAGTACTGATGGTTAACAAGGAGGGAAGCAGCCAGAGGAACCAGAACATCTGGCAAGGGGAGAACAGGTAGAGGAGCTGGCACTGTTTTTGGCTATCTGACACCCTGGAGGAGAGATGGAGGGACTGAGCTCAGTGTTTGAAAAAAAAAAAAAAAAAAGGAGGACGAGATACCTTGGTAACACATCAGCAGGTCAAGTTGGATGCTCAGTGTCAGGTGTTAATTTTTACTGGATAAAAACATGCTAGGATGTGAAAACAAAGGCTGGTACTTTAGGAGACTGTATTATTGCAAAGATCATGAGATGATATGCAGGATTTTGTTTCATCTTGTTTCTGCTTTGTTTTACCACACTGTAACCATACCTACGATCATGTGGTTGCAGACATCACAGAACGTGGGCTTCTTGAAGATGTGCTCCATGAAGCAGTGTCCCGCTGAGTCTACCTGCAGTGGGTTACGCGTCTGGGAGCGCGACGTGGGAGGAGGAGCACAGGGGATGGCTGGAGGGACCGGAGGGATGGGGAGGTGAGTGTTGTGCGGCGTGGCCATCCCGATGTTGCAGAGATGGCCCGTGCTGCTGCTGACGTCTGAGAGCAACTCCGTCTTGTTGTCGCTGCTGGTTCGGAAGAAGTTGTCGGCGCTCTTGCTGCGGATGCTTTTGGTCTTGAAGGACAAGGAGCGTTTGAGTCTCTGCAGCTGAAAAAAGAAAGAGTTGAAGAAAAATGCAGGCAGGTGGAGAAAAAGACAGGAGAGAGAAGAGTTTAGTACAGCTGAGTGGAGTAAATCAATTCCTTTAATAACCTATATAAATCACATTTTAGTCATTCAGTCCTTCAGGAAAATGTCTGTGCCCAAAGGACAACAGGAAATCATTGCCAGGGGCAACATATCATAGCTTAGCGGAAAACCTTCCAGGTTCCCTACCTGGAAGGCAATGTGATTTCCTGGTTAGAGCAATGAATTGCATCAACACTATTTATCACATGCTGCGCTGCCTTTTCTGGCCGCAGCCTCCATCCATCTCCTTATGTCCCTCTTTTACAGTAATGCTGTTCATAATACTTCATAACACTCCACACTGACAACTCCTCATTTAACCTCTGAGTGCGTATTTCCTCCTCTGGGAAATCCACTTAGTTCTGGGCTCAAACATGCAATAAAGAATCTTTAAGCTACTGTAATTGTGTGAGTTTATGGTTCTGTTTTCTGGCTGGTGTGTGGCTGCAGGTCTGTGATTGAAGGCAAAGTTTATGTTTCAAGTGACTAGTGAGAAAAGGAAGGAATCCTAGTTATCCATTAGATTCAACACACAACACAGGCCTGGAATTATAACTGTTGTTTTTCTGCTGGATGCAGAAAGGTTGATCCGTCCACTTCTCTTTTATTGTTCAAAACTATTACCAATGCACACAAACACAGGTGCAAGAACTGATTCTGTGATACAATGCAATTAAGTGAAAAAACATAGAAACATTAGCTGTTGATACTGCTGGTTACAACTGCTGAACAAATTGTTAAGAGAGTTCCTCACTGCAGCTTTGTTATGGTGAAGATCAATCAATTCCATGGGTCACTCTGGAAACAATCAATCTGGACCCTTTCTCTACCATTACCACCCACACACAGAACATAAAGCATATATATTACACTGCAACCTCTTGCACTTCTTTAACACAACCTGAAAAGACAACAATGATAAAACATAATAATGTTAGCACAGTTAATTCTAGATAATGAAATTAGGCTAGATAAGTGAGCAATATTTATTGGGGAAATGTTGAACTTTTTTTTATAAACTAGCAAACTAGCAAAGTGAGGTAATGTGTGCATGCATTAAGGAGCTCATGCTGTGTTTTAAGAGCTGTGCTCTATCATGAAGCAAGGAGGGTCAATGGCGCTGGGCTGAGTGACACAAAAATATTGCAGTTAAGTTATGTTATGTTAAGTTATGGAATAAAATTATATATCAAATCACTGTGAATAAATACATTTACTGATTCAGCCTCTTAACAAAGAGTACCCTCCAGAAATACGGTGGATGAAACCTTATGTGGCATTGATGTCACTAAATGATCTATCTTAAAAAGCAGTAAATGTCATCAAATCAATGTTTACCTTTATGTACATGCAGGTATGCTGTTATGTTATGATGGACTAAAATCAGCAATATGATCCAATTTACTCAAAAACGAAGGCTCACCTTGCGCTTGTGATGTTCAGGCCTCACAGTATTCTTAAAGGAGGAATAAAAACACAAACACAGCTTCACTTAATGGTAGAAAAAGTGTTCAGCCTGTTGTGGAACTCATTCTAATTGTACCGTCTGTTAGGGTGATTGACGAAAAATTTCTTGAATTACTTTTTTTGTGTTTCTGAGTTGCTCTACCACTAATAATATGAGCTATATGAAAGGAGTGTGGTTGTTTGCTAGAGGTTTTAGATGAAATATCAGCCAGAGCTCTTTTGAAATGCACTCAGATGAGAGCTGACATGCACAAGCATTAAAAGACACAAAACAAAGAGGAAAACATCTCTATGATCCCAGGCAAAGCTTGAACTGTTTCTCTGAAGTTCACAAATTGTCATTTAGAGAATAATAAAGAGTCCCATTTGTGACCCACATACCATAGATGGCCTAACGCCTGAGGCAGCTGTGGATCTCTATCACACAGTCGACTTTCCTACATCAGCCACAAGTGGAAAGTACAATCCCATCCTGCACTTTCTTTATATTTATACATTTATAATTTTAACTCCATAGCACTCTTTTACGACAGCAGTGAACCTGTTTTTAGGCTGATGAAGAGCACCGTTCCATCATCATTTATCTGGCAACAACTAACTTGTATACCATAAATTCATTTTAGCTATAAGTTACAGACTCTTTCCCAAAGAAAAATAACACCATATTTATATTAAAGTAATATAAAGAGAGTATGTGACTCCCAATGGTGAATTTAAACTGATCTCATCTTTATCTAAAGGCCGGTTTCTTATGTTACACCATAATGATGTTATACTGATGGTATTTTTACACAGTGAGGTCTGTTGTCCTCTTAATGGCACTTTAAATGTGTTTTTATGTCCTATTTGTACAGCGGATGATCATTTTGCAGTTCCCCTCTGACAGTGGTATGGTATCCTCCTCACATGTAATCAGTTTAGGCTGTTGAAGCTGTTTTAAAAGGTTGATTAGTCTGTGAGTCAGTGATGAAAAAAATAAGTGACAGTTTACATGCGTGTTGTTCTTTAAGGAGCTGGTCCCTGATGAGTCGATTTTATTGTGGTGTTGAAGGAAGTTTGTTTGCACTACTCTATTAATAAGAGCTCAGCTGATGCACAGTACGGATCCCACAGTTTATCTATCCCAGGGGAAGGTAAACAATAAATAATAACAGCACAGTCCTACCTTGGTTTCCTGCTGGCTGGCGTTCGCCGTCGGGGATTTGGGTGTCTCATTCTGGTCCAGTTCGCCCTCCTTGCCCCCACTTTCGTCCTGAATCACGTTGGCCGGTGGGATCATCCTCTCTTTTTGGTTTCTCTACAAAAAAACTGTGTTTTTTTTCTCCACACGCTGTCTACATCGTTCCCATTCCTCTGTAGTCACTGTGACCCGAGGATAAGAGGAGTGGGAGTCATCAAGACCAGTTTCTCTGCGAGGAGATCCGACTTTTATCCGCCGTCAGAAAAAAGATGAGAAAAACGTCTTGAGGAGGCTGTGGGAGAAGTGCTCCACTAATATTAAGTTGGAAGTCGGTCGGCTCGAAAGTTCAGTTTGCCTTGAAAGTGTCCCGTCCCTCTAAAGGCTTTGGCGTTTATCGCGTCGTTGTGCGTAATGCAGCCAAGGCATCTCCAAGTCCACGCTGCGCGCCGTGCGCCACACTGATACTCTGATGGGCGGAGAGCTGCGTGAGACCAAGGGAGGGGAAGGATGGCGAAGGAGTAGAAACATGACACAACGACTCTGTCCTGCCAAAATTAAGATGGAAGACACCCTGAGAGAAAAAAGACCCATATGGTCAAATTGAATCACTGCTAAGTAGAAGATGTTTTACAGGATGGCCACATACACATTTCACGTGTTTCGTATTTCCAGGGCAAACAGGTGTATTTTATAGATCAGTTATGTTAGTTATGTTCCATGTTTAGTCTAATTGACATGGACTGAGAGGATGTTCCTGAAACTAAATGGTACTGCACTATTTGGCAGCAAGTGTTTCTCACATCATCCATGTATGGGTTGAAGTTTAATAATTACATTAAAGAACAGAAATACATGTTTTTGACTGATGGTACTGGATTGTGAAAAGAATCGTTCAAAATGTGTGGAAATACTCTCACTCGCTTTCTTGATTAAGACCTAACAGTTTTGTGTTAACGTAGCTAACTAAGCTAGCGCTAGCTAGCTAAGCTAGCTAATCGCTGGCTTATTAATTTAATTTGCTTAATTAGCGTTTCACCCATACAAAACCCAAAGTGACAAAAATAAAAAGTCACATTTATACTCTATATGTTTTACTAATATGCCGGACTTTTGATGGATCAGTTGACAACCTGCCAGGCAACCAGAGACTACCGGAAGTTACTGCTGAGCCAAAAAAGCTAGTTGCTACATAACCATTGTACGAATTAAAAAAAATAGATATAGCATACATACGACGTATTCTTTTAAATTGACTTTGAAACATGTTTACCTTCTCACTAAACCTCACGGAACTTCCCAATGTCTGTCATTCATTCTTTTTCTTTTTTTCTGTCCTTTACAAAGTAGCTACAAGTAGCACTAAGCTAACATTAACCGGCTGCAGGTAGCCATGGTAACCACGACAGCTATCAACCCTGTCAGCTTAACCCACAGCAAGAAAATAAATAAGCAGGTATTCTCCAACATGCTGAACCACAGGAAAGTCTATCTATTGAAATTTACTTTTCTTTAAGAGAGTCAGCCAAGAAAACAATGACACACTGCTATAGTATATCAACATATCAATGAGCCATTCTCTAGGAAATAAACAACATTATGACAGTAAAGCTTTTGCAGAAAACCATGAGGCGTCTCACCTGCCTCAGATGGGATCGGTGTGATACCCTCTGTAGTGATACATCAGGCTGCCTCCCTCCAGGCTCCCCTGTGATGAGATGTCCTTGAAGTTGCGGGATGAAGGAGGCAGGCGCCAGACTGCAGCCTCCTCACTCTGACAGGAATGCAAACACCAACACAGTCCCAAGCAGTGAGTCTACATATTCAGTTTCTGCAAAGATCAGAAGGGAATCCAACCTCAAAAACACAGCTTCAAAAAATAAACTTTCAGCTGGTATAATGGGTTTTTTTTGTTCTTATTTTGTCAGATTATAGTTGACCAAAAAGCTGTTACTTTAACACTCCTCGGCCACTTGTGATAAACAAGCTCTCTGCAGTTTACAGCATCATCAAAAAGCATCATCTGAATGATGAGTATTCAGGGGCTGATGATGTGCTTGATGTCAAAGAGCCATACATCAGAGAAAGCATAGCAGAGTGAGTGGAGCGCCGAGATGTATGACTGATAATAACTGTCTGGGCAGTGGTACACGTATATATGTTTCTACAAGAAATCTGTGATGGAGTTTGTTTGCCCTGTGTTTATTTAGCTTGAAAGGTGTGAATGAAAGTGCCATTAATCCACAGTTGACAGGTTTTGGGTATCAGAGAAGCGAAAAACATGCAGTCTCTGTTTTTAGGTGTCTGAGATGAAGGACAGTCGAACGACAGTTGAACGTCTGGTCAAACAAACAACTATAACATTATTATCAAGTTGGTGAGTTTCTGATTAAAGAAAATAATATTCCCAATATCTATAGCCAAGAGGAGATTGATTAAACCATGTGTTACAATTATATTTAATTGTAACACTCAGGGTCATCTCATTCATTTCTTCTGCAGCTCTTACTGAAACCAACCCTACTAAAGAAACATTTCAGACCAGTTTAGACTTATTGATGGTTTTAGCTGGTTTAACAAGCTGGTCGATGGGTTTAGCTGGTCTTAGCTGGTAGAATAGGGTGGTGGGTGGTTTTAGCTGATTGATGGTTTAGATAGTCTTAGCTGGTTGATGGTCAGAGGTACCAAGCATCACGTTTTGAGTGTGACAGTCACACAATTTAACCCACTCTCACACCACACAACATTTCTCACACTTATATTCCACATTCAATATGCTATATTGATGTTTTTATGATAATAAACTTTGGTCCTCATGGCTTGCTGTAGTTGGCAGCCAAGCTAGGATCAGCTAGACCAGCCCGACCAGCTAAGACCAGCCCGACCGGCTAAGACCAGCCTGACCAGTTAAGACCAGCCTGACCAGTTAAAACCAGCTTGACCAGCTAAGACCAGCCCAACCAGTTAAGACCAGTCCAACCAGATTAGACCAGCCTGATCATTTAAGACCAGCCTGACCAGTTAAAACCAGCTTGACCAGCTAAGACCAGCCCAACCAGTTAAGACCAGTCCAACCAGTTAAGACTAGTTCAACCAGTTTAGACCAGTCTGACCAGTTTAGACCAGCCTGATCATTTAAGACCAGCCTGACCAGCTAAGACCAGCCTGACCAGCTAAGACCAGCCTGACCAGTTAAAACCAGCTTGACCAGCTAAGACCAGCCCAACCAGTTAAGATCAGCCTGACCAGCTAAGACCAGATTACCAAAACCTGGCTAAAACCATCAAATCAGCTAAAACCAGCTTAACCAGCCTGGTCTAGCTTGATATTCAAGCTCAGTAGATTCTGTGAATCATACGTCCGACTACTGTTTAAGTCAAGAATGACATTTGAAAACATTCATGCTTTACACAATAGCTTGACATTTTGGGAAAATAGGGTCATTAACACTCTCACATCCATATTGTGAAGGTGGAAACAGCCAGCCTGGCTCTGTCCACACGTCAAAATCCACCCAATGAGCGATCATGCTTAGCTGTTAGTCTAAATTAATGGACTCTTTAATTCGTCACAGACAGACCTTTGTTTTCTCAGTGTAGTAAGGATGTCGTGAAGATGAAGTTTCATCTCATTTGATATCACAAATGAGTTGAGGTTGGACATTTTCACACGATAGCCCACCACCAGGAGAGCACACAAGACAATCACCCGAGTTAGTCAGGGAGCCAGACAACCAGAACATGAGTCAATGTTGCATTTGTGCATTGCATGTCCATGTGGTGTGTGGTTACTGTGAATCATGTCCGCGGAAAAAGCCAAACGCGTGACCAGTTGTGCCAGGAGACCATCGGATAGAGCCAAGTGTGAAAGAGGCAGTGAGAGACAGAGAGAGAACATTGTAATTTCCTCTCTGGGACCATCAGAGTGGAAAGAGGGCGTGAATCTATAAGAGAGGATGGAGGAGGATGGGACACAGGATTGGAGCAAAAGGGGTTAACTATTGCAAATGACAGGTTTCAGCCAGGCGATGGGAAGTCGTGCAATTTCCTGGTTCACATTCGCTAGTTCTTTTTAAGGATTTCTCACAATTATTCTGTCTACCTATTAAAATTATAAGACCACTGGTTTTAATATAATCTGTTAAGTGGCTGTAAAATGTTCAAACTTTGAGGTTTTCCCTCTTGTTTACCTGCCACCAGATGAGACAGCCTGTAAAAATATACTTGAATTGTTTAGCAGATTATATCAGAAGGTGCATTCCATCCCAGCAGACATTTCCATTTGGAGGAGTGTGGTCAAACTTCCCAGAAGTTTTTACTGTTTTGTTTTTATAACCTGCTCTGGTCGTTTTCATGCGCTTCTTAGAAATGTATTAACTTTCTCAGGGATTATGATGATTCAGTGTGTAAATACCTGCTGGCCTGTTTCAAAATCTGAAATGACACACCAAATAGACTTAAATATGGGTGGACTGTAAATCTGTTGTGTCGATTTATCTGAAATATGCTTTTAATGTACAAATGTAACACTGTGCCAATACAATACAAAACCACAGTGTCTATTTTGTGCAATGAACCAAGACTTTGTCAGGATCACACTTGGATTTGCATGTGTGCGGCACACCCGTTGATGAGGACGTGTATTTTAAGATGTGCTGAAATGTGTGTGAATAATGTTCTGCAGTAACTGAGCTTCACAAGCTGTTTGCAGGTTGATTCCGGTTGTAAATTGTTGCTTGAGTTGAGCCTGTCTCACTGCATTTGTAATGATTTCACACGTAAATGTGTTGCATTGGTTAAAAAGAAATATGTCACTGCAGCTAATTTCTGCCTTTGGAAGCTCTAAAACATCTCCAGCTGTCTGAGTTGTTGCTGGTTGGATTTAATTTAACCATTTAACATTTTTGCACACTATGCAGAGTCTAAAAATTCATGCCATTAGCTTAATGTTTTAGCATTAGAACTTCAGCTGTCATTAGTCCTGAGTTAAAGTTGATGGGAATGTAGTTTTGATGGCATTTGATCAGAGGAAATGATAGAGGGTCGTTAGAGTTATGAAGATTCATCCTCTGGGAATCATGATAGAACATTTCATCACAATCCATCCAAAAGGTGTTGAGATATTTCAGTGTCACTACCACCAACCAACTGAACAGGAGGTCAGTTGGTCCCTTTCTTTAATCATTCGTTATCATTAACCTGGCAAATCTGGCAATATATTATGACACTAATACTAGTACATCACCCAAAAGGGTCAGTGTTTGCTACCTCCCTGACTATGAAGAAGAACGTTGTGACCACTGACAGATAAAGTGAATATCTCTGGGATATATAAATGAACGTTTTGTCCTCAAAGTTGATGTGTTCGAAGCAGGAAAAATGGTCAAGAGTCAGGATTTGAGTCAGTTTGACAACAAGAACCAAACAGTGATGTCTAGAGGACTGGATCAGAGCATCTCCTGTGGTGCAGCTCTGGTGGGGTGTTCCTGGTCTACAGTGGTCAGGATCTATCAAAAGTGGTCCAAAGAAGGACCAGTGATGAACCAGAGACAGGGTCATGAGAGGACAAGGATCACTGATGCAGGTGGGGAGTGAAGGCTGGTCCTGGTGGTCTGATCCAGCAGACCAGAGAAGTTAATGCTGGTTCTGATAGAGAGGAGTCAGATACCACAGCACACCTTCAGGGGTCAGAGGTCAGGGCTGGTTTGACAACAATAGGGGGACTAAAACTTCAGGCAGGTGGTCATAATGTTATGCCTGATGGTGTAACTTAGGGAAAACAAACCGGAGCGATGAAAGTGGTGGTAAGTGAAGACAGACGGTTTGTTGTTTTAATCAAGAAGGTTTCTATAAGTATAAACCTCTAAGTCATCATTTCATAATGTTGAACTATGAGTTGTGGTTAATTCCTGTGCTCTGAACTTATCTCTGTAAACAAATCACAGCCTGTGGGTTCGACTCTTTCTTGTGAACACTACACAGCCTCATCCATCGATGCCATTTCTGCTCACTATGTCTCATGAGATTATGAAATTCCCTCTCAAGCTTATTTGCATGTGCCAAATTCCACATTTTGCATTTTTGTGGTTGGTTCTCACTCAGCCACTCTGGGAGACTCAGCATGTCAACCAGCTACTGAGGTGAAATTTCCTGCTCTCACACATGGTGTTCCCTTCAGTTTCTGATGCCAGGAAGACATGATCGCTGATGAATCCTGTCATCAGGATCATCAGAGTCATAGCAGAAATAACACACTAGTATTATAAATTACATAAATTATTGCTCTAATCTAGATTTTTTTTTACACTGGCATTTTCACAACATCACAGAAATGATAGGAAGGTGACTTTCTAGTTTGGGAGGATATTATTATTATTAGTTTCACAATTGCCAGTGGAGCTTCCGTACCATGAATGCTTTCTAATTTAACACTGCTGCAGCTCCATGGTTTATATGGATCGTGGGGCATTACAAAGCAGTTCTGTCAGAGCAAACAGCAACTATGTGAATCATAATAATGAGAAGTCAAATTTGATCGTATTTACTGCAAATGAATGGAGGCATATAGAGAATTGCATGATATTAAGTGATAGAAAAGTGCATCATCAATTTATTCTCTGTGTCCTCAGCTCAAAGCAAAACTGAAAATGTTAGCAATTACCAATGACCCACCCTGACGTTATACACACACACACACACACACACACACACACACACACACACACACACACACACACGTCCCAGCATGTGTTACAGTAATGGGCAAATGGATTCCCTAAGAACCAAAGCTAATTAGCCCATCTTATTATGATACATCGTGGGAATAGTCTCTGCAGGGAACATATGTGTGTGAGGGAGAAATGTCATTTAAGAGACATGAAACTTTCTGAATTATCAAATGTGTAATGATGTTTTTAAAAATATAAATTAGGGTTAAAATGCCACATCATGAAATAATAAAGACTAAAGATAAAGACTTATAAAGCATAAAAACTGTGATTATATCCACTAATCTTGGAAGCATATTTCACTTTGATCTAATATTTCTATGGGAAAATTTTCACCTGTAAAATTCTCTTGGAAGGAATATGATTATGTGTATTGTTCATAAACCTGCAGAACTGAGATGTTCATTCATCACTGTCCATTTTCCTCACCGGACAACGATTGAAGTGAAAGTGCCGCCGTTCAGATTGGAGCATCGTTCTTTCATCACTATATTTGCTCCATATGACATCCTGCTGATCCCCATATAACTGGTCTCCAGCTGGTCACAGTGAATGAGACAGCAGTGGCTAAAAACAGCACAGCAGCTGATCTTCTGCCTCTGAGAGCATCACATCTCAGACTGACCTGGTGTCAGAGCTACAGAGGTTTTATTTTATTTTATTATTGAATAATGCTTTAAACTTGGCTTTTTTTTCAAAATAATTGTGCATTAGGTTTTGCAAAAAAACTTAAATTTTAAACTGAGTAACTTGGATAACACAGTAAGAATTTGCTTTAAAATAGCATTATCATAAGTAACTGGTTTGAAACTGCTCACTAGTTTCATTTCTAAAAATTATTACAAAGTGAATTAATTTACTAAAACAGCTTGAAACTGTAGCAAACAGGAGCAAATAGTAAGTTTGTGGAGGACTCGTGTCCTTCTTCAACTGCAATGTTGTGATGCTCCTCAATTTTCTGTTTTAATCTCCTCAATATTTCACTCATCTACTCTGTAAATGAGTTTAATATACAGTATGTAGTCTGTACATGATATTGACTTAAACCTACCTGCTGCCTGTGACATGGTGCAACATTGATTCCTTTTAATGTATCTGAGCAACAATAGAGGTCTATGGCAGAGACAAATAACATAATTAATTCTATGCTATGGGATTTGTTGACAGAGCAAAAAAAATCTATCATATAAACATTACATTTTGTGACATTTGCAAAGAGGAATGTATGAATTCAATTTTATTTATGTAACACCAAATCATCTCTATCACTTTTCATATACTGTATCTAGACTGTACTCTTTATAATATTACTTAAAATAATTCAAACCTGTATTATAACTATACTACCATAACTTACTATAATTAAGGTACAACAGAATAAATGATACTGGACCAAAAGCCGTCGTCCTGTTGTATCTGAACTCAGATGTGATCACTGGCTGCACACTTTATCAAATCAGTCTCATCAGTCTCGTTTTCACACGGTCTGCCTGAAGTGAGCTGTTTTATTTATACCACGGGTCGGTTCAGCCAAGCAATCTGATTCATTAAAGACAGGATCCAACCGTGCTGTTAATCCCCATAAAACATGGCTAGCTGCTATGCCAATTCCTGTGGTAACTAGGGAGCTAGTTAGCAGTCTCTGTTCCTCTGCAGCCTTAGATTCATAGATATTTACTCTATTCTGGAGACAATTATCATTCCTCCGAGGACATTCCTCAAGTGTTTGTAAGATTACTAGTTGGGTGCAATTGGCATGCCATAGCCATAACCACAGTCCTTAATGTGAAATGTGCAAACGATGACGTCTTTCCTGTTTCTGGTCTTGTTTGTCTTCATATCTGTTTTAATCATATTTTGCACCAGTTTCATCATCATCATCATGTTAGAAAGTGATGTATCTGATGTTAAACTACAACTATGAAGTAACTCATGTTTTAAAGTTGCTTTTTTCCAGACCTTCAAGGCAAAGCGGGCATCTGTCCTGAAGGTTTCATGTTGTGTTTATTTGATTAATTCGTTTTATTTGGTAACATTAACACCTAAAGCATAATGAACAAAATATTGTGTGGGTGTGGTGTGCAGCTTAAAAAGCACCCAAAACTGCATGTTAATCTGGCCCTGGTTGGTCATATTTGGGTAAATTGTAAACATGGAAATGATGTTTCTATAAACAGGAAGTTCATCATGTTAAAAGTCATCATCCAACAAACCATAATTTAATAACACGCATCCCGTAATTGTTTTTTGATCACCTCTGGCAGTGAAAAACAGTATTTTTGAAATCAACCACAATAAATGCATAAATATCACAAATACAGTGCTTGGAGAGCATGTTGGCTTCATAATTTTTTTTCCTGCAGAAACTGCATCATTAATGAATGGCTGCCACATACAGTAGGCCATCATACTGAGGTACCATCTGGGGCTCACAAACTGTCTCTTATCAATTTCTTATCAAGAGCTTTCTGTGTTTTTTCTGTGTCTCGGTCAGTTTCCTTTAAACAGTCACAAACTTGGGATATTTCCTTGATTTATCTCCTTTTCTAGAAGCTATTCAGGGTCTTATTTTACAAGATGAACATATCCTGATGACGCTTTGTGCGGTATGTTCCTACTAAGGTAGCTGATGAATGCCAGTTGTCACCCATGAGGAGCTGGCAGCCTGAAATAAGGCCATGATGATGACTTGTTCCAATTAGTGGAGTAAAATGATGGATATGAACACACCCCAGATATCTGGGAGCTGTGCTGCTCTAACACAGATCACATCAGCTTCATCTGTAATCCCTCGCCATTACTCTGTAACCATTTGCTTCCTTTTCTCCACTTTTTCTTTCCTACTTGGACATTTTGGAGGCCACACACTCGCATTTTCACCAATAGCTAGATGAGAAAATTGATACCGCTTTCATGTTTGTCTGTTAAATAGAAGGCTGTAGACTGCAGGGACACAGCTAGGAAGTCATTTCTCTTGGCCAAGAAATAGCTCCACATAAATCCACAAAATGACATTTATACATGTTGGTTTCGAAAAAAGACAACACAGTGGTGTGTTTTAGAGGTGCTGATAGATGGATGATGTTACTTCAGACAGAGCCAGGCCACCTTGTTCAGTCCTCATGCTAAACTAAGATAAACCAGCTGTATTCTCATTTTCCTATAATGAGTGTGGATCTTCTCATCAAACTCTCAGCACCAAAAAAAATGTGAAACTACGCAGTGTTAGGAAAGTGATTCAAGAGGAAATTTAAGACAAAATCAAAGGCTGATTAAGCAGAATTCAAGAGTTCACTTCATGTCTGATGTTTGATAGAATTACCGATAATTCAACAGGAAGCACGTTGATCTTATAAACATCACTAAAAACAGCATCAACAGGTTCACCCCACCGTGACAGAGAGAGGCAACGCAACCCCACAAGTGCCGTCAACAGCTCCACTTACGGACGCAATTTACTTTGCATCACAAAGCAATCATGTTTCGAGGGCAAGTCCACTAATAAGACAGAAACACTACAAAGGCCCAGAAATAGAAACAACAGGGTGAATTGAACGGAGCTGTTCCTGTTGTGAGTCATAAGTGTTAGTTGTGTATCTTGATGACGCAGGCGGTTGCGTGGGCGACACTGGGGGAGGGTTGGGTGGGCGGGTGGGAGCAGCAGATGCATCGCTTGTGTTCCCCTAGACCCTTGTCATCCACTCAGTCTCAGCTTCATTCAGCCGGTTGTTGCTACGATACAACACAAGAGATGACACTGAAACTCAACACACAGACAAATGTGCAAAAAAATAGCTATTTCTAAAACAATTGAAATGTCTACATCAAGTCAGTTGATCGGGTATATTACTATGGCCTTTGCTGTCAATGAAGAGGAAGATGGGTTCTGGGTGATCAGCGGAGCTCTTGGCTCTCAGGTTTACTTCCTCTCATGTGGATGACGAGGAGGACAGAGTTTGGGAGCTGATCATCATGAGGCTGAGAGCACTCTGCCTCTGTATTTCCAAAGTAGAAGGCCGTACAATCTAGAAAGCATCATTTATCATTTCTATCCAAACAAAAAGACCATAACTCTGTGACAACACTGAGAAGAGCATTTTCTACACTCTTAACGCTCTTGTACTTACACAGAAATAACATAAGATAATCATTTGTTTGTCCCACCAATGGGGAAATTTTTACAGAAGCAAAGTGGATAGAATAAATGTGCATTGAGATATGGTAATCATGAGGTTGGGGTAAAAAAAAAAATCAACAGATTGGAAAATAAAGCTACTATTGCGAAAATGTGTTTCCAACATTTAATCAATACTGCCTCAAGACACAATACTTCACTGTGATGCATGCAGCTTGTTTTATTCATTCATACTGAAGTCACATTTAAGGGGAAATGGCAAATAACATGTTCAAAGGTACAAATAAAATAAATATCAGGAAAAATGTCTGATAGTTCATTTGTGTAACGTTATTTAACACATCCATACGTCAATGAAAATTCAATACCTTTTCAATAATGGATGAATCAGTATGTATTGATTGTGTAAATTAATTAATTGTGTAAATTAAGATTTTAAGAGCACTTTCAATTTGTTTTCAATGTTCGTCATCAGTGTGGATTCTTCCTGACACTATTTCACTGGTGATTCATTTGTATTTTGCTATCTGGAAAGCTACAAGTGGAAAAATGTGTATTTATATTTATATTTGTAGGACATCACTTTATTCAGTTGCCAAACCCATTTCCCTGCACTTTCCACCATTACTTTGAATTGTTAATGCTAATGCAGCATTTTAAGATGAATGAAGGAATTTCCTGTCACTCCCAAAATGGTGCCAATAAATAATACCTGCTGTGCAACACCTGCTCTTTGTGAGTGATAGAGCGATCCAGCCTCCTCTGCTTCAGCTCAGCAGTAGCTCGCCATCACCCTCCTCGCCACAGTGGTGCTGGAAGCATTTGTCAGACAGATTAATCAAAAGCAAAAACCCTAACAATGTTTCTGTCCAAAATGAAACGTCAAGACACCAGACAGTTGTCCCTCGATGAAGGAAAACCACAGAGCAATTCCTTTGATCATATTGTTCCTGAAAGTAACAAATGGCTTTGAAACCTGGATGCCTCTGGGTGGCAAGTATCAAAATGACGAGTCTATTTATGAAGAGCTTCCAACAACATAAAGAGACACTGATAAAAAGCTCTGAGGCTCTGGGAGACCGAGGAGTTATTCTGACCAGTCAGTGTGACGGATACTTCACCTGTTGGTGTGTTTGCTGCTTCACTGCCGCTTATCACAGAGCAGGATGCTCAGTTCTTTATACGTCAAAAAGTTACAAATATCAGTGAGTCAAGTCTAATGTCAAGTTGAATTTATGGTGTGTTTTTGAGTCTTCAACAAGCTGAAAGCCAGAGGTGTGGTTCTGTGTCAGTCGGTCAGTCCATCACGTAGTCCAGACTGAAATGATAATATTTTCACCTTACTGTGAGATGCCTTTCAGCAGCTCCAGGGAACTTAATACACAGCCTGTCCATACACATGTGCATTAATTAACCTGCTTTCTTTTCATAAATCTCAGTGATGAAAGCATGGCAATGTCACTTTGAACTAAAGGCCTGTATTTATAGGTTTAACAGAGCCTCGTTTTGGCACTGAGCCCTATTAATTGAGCTCTCCACAGACATCTCCCTGTATCTAAAATAGGTAGGAAGTCCATCGTGGAAGGTACAGAGACATAAAGTAGGACAAGGACTCTCACAGAAAATAGACTGTGACTCACCAAGGGGCCGGAGCATCTTGGGAAAGAACAGGAAATAGGAAATAATGGGGGTTACCAATAATCCTGAAAGTTACAGGTGTAGAAGTGCAGGCCCCCCAAAGTGTGATCAACTGAAGAGGTACGAAAAGCTATGACCATCAGGTTTCACAAAACTAAAAAATGATGTGGTTTCATCTTCCAGGCACATAACTCTCATCTGTTAACACCTATACAAGGTGGTTGACCCTTAGAAACATCTGTGACATTTACATGTGTATTTTCTACTCTTGTTTTAACACTTAACATTAGTTACTTACTGAGGTTACATAGGAAAAATGTTCATTTTATACAGTAATACACATTAAACACCACACCAGCATATAACATTTGGTTGAATGAGGATCAGTTATGATATAGCAATATACACAACAATAACCACAATAAATATAAGTCTGGTGTCATTCTAAGTATTTCCAGTACTTTTTGTCCATTTTGCTGAAAACATGTAAAATTATTGTGATAAATTAAAAAAAAAAAAAAAAAAAAAAAATCAGGCTAAAAAGTTTCTAGTATAGCAAAAATAAACGCACCCAAATATTAACTTTGTTCACCTGTACTGGCCTCATGTGGTGATACTCGGCACTGCAGAAACAAACAATTCCAAAGACAAATCAGTCAGTCACAGAGAAAAGACATCAGCCAATCTTTATTTACAAGTTCTACTATGACCAAAAACCCATACATACGGGCGGGCTCAACCCTACAGAGGTACAATGGTGAGAAACCTTTAAACTGGACAAGAGAAAGAAAGTCAACACATTTTCTGCAGAAAATCCTCATCAACTAAATTCTCCTCCCAACTTATTATCATGACTGGTGACAGAGTACACTGTGTCAGGGTCAACAGCATAAGTAAACAAACGCACACACGTGCACACACACGTGCACACACACACTCACAGTTGTTATGAGCTGAAGATGATGAGGAGGATGGGAATGGAGGGCACATTCAGGCAACGGGGGTGGACTGGTTGACACACACAGTGGCACTTGAGCTAAAGTGGGGATAAAATCAGGCAACAGAACTGTGGTAAGGCGTCAACAAGACTTGATGGTTTCAGCTCAAACAAGTTACACAGGTCTAAAAAAGAAAAAAAAAGTGGAAAAAAAATCCTAAGAAAGGTTGTGGCCTTTACTGGACACACAAAGTTTTCACTCACACACTTTTTTTTTTTTTTTTTTACACCACACAGTTCACTCCAACAGTATCATCAACGTATTCTTGCTCTTCTCAGTTTGGGTTTCAAAATCAGTGTCCTGTGGTTCAGTCACAGTCAATGTGTGTTAATCACAAGAGGACAGGCATAAGAGGTGCAGTGCAGCGAAACAACACGGTGTACACGATGCTGCCCATCTTGGGTTTCTCCACACACACACTGTGATAAGATATAGCACGTATCTGCATCTACAATAGACGTTTCATTTGTAAATAAAATATTTTCAAGTATGTTAGAGGACTTCTTAACACAACTGAAAAAAATGCATCTCTGTGGAAAATCCAAAAGGAAAAAATAACTCTATTTATAGATAAGTGGATAAAAGTTTTATTTAAGGGGACATTCCTCAATTTAAAACTTCACCTCCTCCACAATGTGCTGTATCATAACCAAAAATATTTGCAGATAAAAACAAAACAGTCTGGACACAGAGCAACAGACAGCAGTATATTGAGTCCATATTCAAAATAAATTTCAACCTAAAAGCCTTTTTTCCAAAGCGAAATTAAATGGATGTAATGTGTGATGCACTGCTGAGACGGCTCATTGTTAACAAGAGTCATCTGTTCCCCCTCACAATGCTGCAGCACCAGGAGGCTCACATTTGGTTTTGAAAGTCTGGGACAAAATGTTTTTTTTGTTCTAGCTCTGGCACACAGCTATTGCCCCAGGTCTGAGGAGCAAAGTTGTGGATCCATGGGTACATATTCCACAAGCAAAGGCCTAAAATATTGAGGGAGAGAGAGAAAAAAAACACAACAACAACTGAGAACCCACAAAAAATTCTGCCACTGAATACATGACCAACAATCACCTACCAAACATGCCTTCAAGAGCTCATTATACAAAATATTAAAAATAACTACTTATTGACCACCCTGTCCTGACTTACATGGAGCAGCAGGATCGGGTATCGATGATTAAACACATGATCATGCTACTTTCGTTTCACAGCTTCAGTATCTTCTTCCTTCAGGACAAACTTTTTTCTCAGGGCTTCTGAAATCAAAGAGGCTGAGTCCTCCTCTCTAAGGGACGTACAGCCTCTGTTGTACCTGTAGTGACAAGAAAATACAAACAATGTATGAAAGTACAATATTAGTATATTGATAAGGCATTTTCTTTAAAAGGAATAGCTCAGCATTTTGGTAAGTATGCTTCGTTATTGCTGAGAGTGAGTAGACTGATACCACTCTGGTATGTTCAGCAAATGTCACTTTATAAGAAAAACACATAAGAAAGAAGCAGACTCATAATGAGTAGTGTTGTAGCATTACCTGTCCTTGCTCATCTTCATGCGGTTCATGTCCTTCAGGATGTCCATAACATCAGCAAAGCTGGTGGACTTTGATAGTGACACTGTGTCCTCTTCCGCCTCCCGGAAGTCCATGCTGGGTCTGTCCAAGTCAAAGGTCGCTGATGCCGTCATGGAAACAGGCGGCAGAGGGTCAGGGACAAGCTCAGACACCACAGAGACCACGTCCTCTTCCTCCTCCTCTTCTTCCTCCTCTGTGACATCGCTGATGACAAAGGAAGCGGCAGCCGTGGAGGCCGGCTGGTAGGGCGCCGTCTCGAAAGGCGCCATGGAGAAACTCATACTTGTGTCGTCGGGGGAGAGCAGGTCAGGGGTCAGGGGGTTAGAGCCTGAAAGAAAGAGGAGGAGCAGGGATGGGAGCTGTGTCTGTAGCTGCCATTTCTAATGTGAATCAGCAGCTTGTTGCTGTTTTCAGCAGCTCTCCTCCCAGAGAGCCCAGGGAGAGTCTACACTCCAATCACATTTTCACTTAGTAGTATATGATTTCTTTATGGGGCAAGCACTTATTGTTATATACCTACCCTGAAAGTCCAAATGCATTTAGGGACCACATTACCTACCTCACAGCTAAACTGTATCATTGCATAGAAAACACAGGGCACCATCACTGAGCTAAAAGACCTCCTCTATAGGAAGTCCTTCGTCTGTTCACAGATTCTGAATCACAAAAAAAATTAATAGAATTAAGTCTGTGAATTTTAATCTGATAGTTAAAGTTCTTTGCGTTGCTCTTATTGACATCAAATATTAGTTTTAAAATCAGTGGGAATACTAGTCTGGCCAAGCTGCCTCAGAGGGTGGGCTTAACCCATCAAATGCCTCAACCAAAAGCTTCAATCAATCAGACCACTCTTTCCTCTGACGTATGCGTAGCAACGTAAGTTTGCCGCTGCTCCATGTTTGTCATGTTGACAGGGAGGTAGGTAGGGTTCCAGTCGCAGAAGTAGTGCGTCATTGCCTTAATCATGCCTCAACCGAGCCGTGGAAATGCTAGATTTTCATTGGTCCCCATTCCTAGGGGAATCTGAAATTGAAGAGATAGGCAACTTGGCCAGACTGACTTAGTTGCAAAATTTTGTGCAGTGTCACAGGAAGTACGGGCGGGCCCAGGCTATGGTAGTATGGGAATATATGACACAGTGTCCTGACATTTGTTTTCATTGAGTGACATGTGACTTCAGCTGAATCACAGAGATTATCATTTGCCACTGACCTACAAAGTGAAGCCAATACATCTTAGCACCAAGATCTTTAGGAGAACCAGGGCAGCCAACAAAAGAAAATGATCACAGTCACATGAAGAAGACATGAATTTACTCGGTGGCTGGCACAATTTTAAAGCCGCACTGCTCCGAGCAGCTGCATGAATCAGCAGTCTCGAGTATCAATAAAGAGTGAGTAAAGGTAGGTGTGTAACTAGTCCTGAGTCCATCCATCCATTATCTACTGCTTATCCTCATAGGGTCGCGGGGGGGCTAGAGCCTATCCCAGCTGTCTTAGGGCGGAAGGCAGGGGACACCCTGGACAAGTCTCCACCTCATTGCAGGGCACATAGAGACAGACAACCACTCACACTCACATTCACAGTCAATTTAAATTAGCCAATTACCCTAATCCCCATCCATCTTTTTGGATGGTGGGAGGAAGCCGGAGAGAACCCACGCAGACACTGGGAGAACATGCAAACTCCACACTGAAAGACCCCAGGCTGGGAATCAAACCCGCTACCGTCTCACTGTGAGGCGACAGTGCTAACCACTACACCACCGTGCCACCCAGTCCCTGAGTCTTTAATCATTATTCAAATTCCAAGGTCAACATACACAGTGAACAATTTTATAGTTTGTGTACGCAAGTTGTGGATGCTTACCAGTATCACTTGCTACGATCTTGGCGATCTGTGCACGGAGTCTGCTGAGCTCGTCCTGCAGGGCGGTGGTACGGTTCAGCGCCGTCACCCCAGGCTTCCTAAGCCCCTCCACCCTTTTGCCTTCACGCCGGAAATTGGGAACAGAGGAGTTCCTGTGCAGCACCAGGAGAGGTGTGGGCCGCCATTCGTGTTTCAGCGGTCGAGTGTCACTCCTGAAAAGACAAGCGTGAGCTATCATTGTTAACAGTCATCTCGTTTCCCTTCATGTATAGAAAATGGCCGAGTACTAATCAGTACTTTACCATTTATTACAGGTGCAGTCAATCCAACAGCAATACAATAAATCCTATCTTTGGTTTTCACCACTATGTCTTAAAAAAAAATCAACGTAGAGTTGAACACCTCCTTCAGAATACAAAAAAGGATATTACAACAGTGTACTGTATTTCTTTTGGCTGCCTATGACCTAATACACTGTAGAACAATGCTCTCATAGCTCAGCAACTTGGCACTACCCCATAACCTTCAAGCTCGTCTCTTTGGACAGATAATTACCGCACTCTGGCATAGGTCTCTTCTTCATCTGCAACAATCCAGGCTATGTCTGCCAAGGTAGGAACCATAGGGCCATCTGTAGGCCGAAGAGCTGGCAGGCCCGGTAGTTCCTGATGCACAAGGACACAAGTTAATGTTGTATATACAAGCATTTAGATTGATAAGAACATTATGTGCAGGACTTGTAGATATTGATGCTTACCTGGAAACATGCCCTTTGTGGAGGTCTGAGTGGAAGAGTGGAACCTATTCTTCTCACAACACTACGGGTAGATCCATGAGGTTTATTCTGCCAGATAGGAATAACTTCCTGTAAAGCATATTAAGTATATGATTATAAAGTATACTGTTAAGTCCCTACACAATATATATCATCTAATGTCAGGTTTAGCGTGTAAATTGCATTCCTGCACAGTCATGTGACAGAAAGGCACAGTTATGTTAAACTCTGTTAAGAGAAAAAACAAACTTACTGTGTCTGTTTCCATAGTGACGGTGGGTCAGTCTCATTCGTTGAATTGCACGTTGATGCTTGGTGCTCGCAGTGGCTGAAGACAGAGCAGCTCAGTGGACAGATGCCATGTCAGTGCAACTGCCAAATATTGTGATGGAAAGAAGATATTTGTTAGAGCATGTAGAGGAGCACACTGCACTAATTCACTGATCAACATAAATGAAATCGTTTAAGAAGTATAACTAGGTGGCACACAGCTAATCACAATACTTTGTTAATCTAGTAACTTTATAGTCACGCCTCAAGTAAAATGCATTAAAAGTTGCTTCGTGGTTTCTACAGTGTCATTAGAAATGCTACAATGCTAATTTATATTATTAGGTGATTGGGGGAGTAACACTGATATTAACTTACAAAATAACCTTTCTTTGTAAGGTAATGTCCCTGAGAGCAGATTTTTTTTTATATAAAGAGAAGCCTGAGTAACTACATCAGTCATGTTAAGAGCCACACAACAAACCCTGTCACACGTCAGCCAACACGTACAAACACCACAGACATATCACAATGAAAAGATACAAACTTACAATAATTTGTTTGAGTATTCAGTCTTTTTACCTTCACATGGTAGCTTAAACGATTAATGATTGGATATTAACAGGTTTATCGAGCTAATGCTGATAACACTTGATCATCTCACCATGACTACATCAACATATAACGTAGCAATTACCAAAGCTAACATAGCTAGATAGCTAGCTAACCGCCGTCTTCTTGTTAAAATGGTTAGCTTAAGCAGTGATGACGAGCTGCACTCTAATGTTGCCGCTGATAGAGCACGATAAGCACCACAAAACAGACTGCACACTTGCATTAGTGCAGTGATTTGTGAAAAGTTTTGCTCAGTCCATCGTTGTAGTCGGCAGAAATCAAACCCACAGTGACCGACTGTTAGCTTTAGCAGCACCACAAACAGCTACCCGGTTGACCCCCAAAGGACTGTGACCACCTATTTTTTACAGGACTTCGCTTCCCCTCACAAAACGCAAACAACGCGGCAAGCGCGCAACTTACGGTAGATTATGACTGCATCTGTAAAAGCTGGGCAGTTGAACTATTTCAGGGAAGCAGCCAGCTTCTCCTCTCCGTCTTTCAGACTGTTTTCACCGGAAAGCCTGTGCCTCCTTGTCCTGTGATCTGATTGGCTGGAGCCCCCTGAGCTTCCGGTGGATCAGATCCTGTATAAGACCGCCCCCAGTGGTGGAAATGAGCACTGCACACTACATGACACGGCAAATACACAGAAACTGTGGGGCAAACTGTCCCTTTTCTTTGAAAAAATATATTAGAGCCAGCCACAGAACATGACAGGGATAATTACCGTCAGTATATTCAAGATTAAAGGATCAAAGTGTTTGTTGTTTATATGTGAACAGTAATGAAACATGTTCCCTGCACAATGAAATACTTCCTTTGCTATCCACAGCGAATGCCGAGCAATAAATCAAAGTGCAAAATAGATAAAAAGATACAAACAGATAAATAAAGACAGCTTAAAGAGAAAATAATGCAAGTATCACATTTAGCAATGTGAAAAATGCAATATATAATAAAATATGGGCTGTGCAAAGAGATAACGCAACATTGGTATGAGCAATATTGAGCAGAAGAGGTAGTCCATGATTGTAGAATCCTGTCAGCTGATTAGGAGTCTGATGGCAGCGGGAAAGAAAGAGTTTTTTGGCTAGAGGTCTAAATAGGCCTAAATCAACATGAACAAGCATGAAGCCATGCTTTTCTAAGCTCATCAATTATACCAGTCAACATATTTCAACTGGAGGCAAATGTACCAGCAAGAAAGATGATAAAAGATACAACACATGTAATCGTTACATGGTTTTCTTTATATATACATGCATTTTTGGAACAATATTTATCAATAGAAGGCATATGTGACAGAAAAACAGGGTGAGCAAAAGAGATTAGATGAGAAGTGCACAATAGGCTACTACTACTACTATTACTACTACTACTATAAATAATAATAATAACAATAATAATAATAAAATGAATGCAACAAATTTCAAGAGTAAATACAAGAGAAAAGGTCCTCAAATATGTCCAGTTTGTCTGAAAGAGCTGAAATCATCCACTTCCGGCTTCGTTTCTGTCAGCAGACTGGAGGGGGGAACTATCTTGATTGGGCGGGGCTTGGACATTGAATCGTCTGCAGTGATATCACGACAACACTGCAATATGAGGACATGCTCATATGACCGCCACCCGTCTCCATCCCTGGGCTAGGCACAGGTCAGTAAAGATGCTCCTCAGGTTACATGATGCTGTCATGAATTCTTCATCTCTGTCGGGCTGCTGATGCCATTTTTGTTCTGTCACAGCAGCAGTCCCGATCACTCTGAAATGTCGTCTAAAATGCTTACTTCCTTCGCGGTGATTGTTGCATGCACATCACACACAGGAAGCAGATTGTTATCATTCTGTTCATCACATGATCATTTGGACACTGAAGGATGCAGATAAATGCCATTGACCTATGATGTTGCTGTCCAGAGATGAGGCCGTCTAGAGGGGGGTGACCCTCCTAATGCCCAATGCCTCCCCAGAATCAGGCTTTTGCAGGAATGTAGTGAGATGCATTACTATGTAGAACAGACCTGCGCACTGCTACAGCTAAAATACAGTATGTGATCCATTTAAGAAGCACTTCATTAACATATAACAACATAACACAGTATTATAGGAATATTAAGTTATTTAGAAGTGCAAACTGCAGCTCATCAGCATCCATTGATCATAAGCTCAGACACATTGATCAGTCCACTACTCTTAAAAAATGTCTAGCTCACTTCCTTATGGGGTCATGTGGCCGCAGGTGGTAGTTTAACCATCCTCTCCCTCCCCTCTGGCTGGATGTGAGTAAAACCAGCCCACATCATATGACTTCCTGTCTTGTGTAGGTGTAATTGGGGCAAAAGGTAAGCATGGGGAATAAAAGGAGGAGGAAGAATGTCAGCTGAGCCCCTCATCACTCTGCAACCACTGCCAGCATCACACTAAAGAAAGACAGTAAATGGCTCAGTCGATGAGGAGGCCACAGACTCCGGGAGCCATGGACCACGAGCCCCAGAGGGACAAGACCAGGACCAGCTACTTTGGCAACGTCAAGGCCAGGTCAGGCTTCTGAATACTTGAATTACTGGAGAGAAAACAAAAGGGCGAAAGCTCCGAGCAGACATGTGACAAGTTTGGCTGACATTTGCCGATTTAAGCAGCTACAATTCAGTCTTTTCATTATTCACAGTAACATGTCCAGATTAACATCACATCAGGATCACGTCAGGCTGCAATACAAGTAGGAATGTTTTTTAGCACAGAATGCACATTTTCATCAGCTGGTTTCATTCACTGTCACTGAAGGACTCCTCGCTCCATCACAGAGCATCATGAGGCTGAGAGCTACAACAGGAACTAGCCATCACTCAGCACAACTCCCACTCCCCTATAAATAACTCTGATCAGACTGCCAACGCTGCTCTATACAGTTTGTCCCACCTCAAATCAACTCTAAATAATCCTTTGAATCCCTGCTGTTGAAGAGAAAAGCCACCTGAAATAGAATTTATATTTAAGTGTGGATGCTCACTATTGACCCCAGGAAGCAGTATAGATACAGAAAAATATAAGCTTAATGAATTAAATCTAAATGATGACAGTGGGTAAAAGCTGCAAGAAAACAAACTAGAGAGGGGCACATTTGAATTTAGATTATTTGGCTCTCAAAATGTGTGGATTTGCTGCATATTTGGGGTTTTCACTATTCGTTAGACACACTTTTGAAGACATTTGAAGACATCACTTTGGGTTTTCATGATATTATGATGGCCATTTTCACTACCTTGTGATTACATTATTTTATAGACAAACAAATAATCACTAAAGTAAGAAAATAAATATCCATTTGTGATTTGAACCTGCAGCAAGGCCTGTCGCCAATAAAGGAATCTAGTAGCTGCTTTATAGATGGTGAATAAAAGCATGAATCCTATGATAATATAACTATATGATTTCACTAAATTCATATAGTAATTATAACAGAATAAGAGCAGATGATATGCATCAAATTAAACCTATTTGGATGAAAGTTTATATATATATATGTATACGTGTATATATATATATACACGTATACATATATATATATATATATATATATATATATATATATAAACTTTCATCCAAATAGGTTTATATATATATATATATATATATATATATATATAGCACCCCTGTGAAAAAATAAAGGTTGGTGTCTCTTGTTATGATATGGGGATGTTTTTTTAATATGCAGAAAGCTGAGCAACTTTTCCCACTTCAGCTTGAACAAATCAAAGTGCTCACATGCTTTTCAACAGCTGGTGCCTGGCCAGATGTGACACTGTAAAGTGAAATCATTAAAGTAACAGAATCTTAATCACTGCTTCAATGATTAGCTCATCAATAGAGAATTCACATATAGATATTTAGTTAAGAAAATGTGACAAATATTTAGTGTTTTAATACAGCTTTTTTCTTATGTAGAAAAATAAACATTTTAGTTCAAGCTGATTACAAAGGGCACTTTTATTATTTAATGATGTTTTTTTAATTGATTAAAAATATATAATCAACAGACTAATCCATAATGACAATAATAGTTAGTTGCAACCCAAATGTAAAATCTGCTTGTGATTTTTTACCTTTAAGAAGCAGGAAGTTATGCCATGCTTTCAGTGTTTGTTAGAATCCATTCAGACTATGTGTGCAGTTGTGTAATCTACTTAAATATAACGTGATCTGTTTTTTTCTCTGCTCTCTCTCTCTCTTTCTCTCTTTCTCTTTCTTTAATTCTCTCTCTCAGACTGGATGCCAAGCTTCCTCCTGGCGTCTCTCAGCCTCCACAGTTCGCTAAGCGGCCCTGGGAGACTCAGCCTCAGGCCCGAGTGATGCAGGAGCCTGCAGCCAGCAGCCAATCTCTCAATCACACCCCACACATCAGAAACCCCAAACTGCGGCAGTACTACCTGCAAGGTGCGCCTGCAGTGTTTGACAGTGTGGGATGAACTCGAGCTTGAATTTACATTTTATCTCATCCTGAGCCTCTACATTTCCGTCTTTGCATAAGTTATTTTCATACAGAGAAGACTGGCAGCTGCATTAATAATCAGGAAGTTGTTGCTCAGGGTGTTTCGTCATGAGGTGTGTCATATAAATTTTTTTTTCCTCATAGGGACTTCATGGGACCTTAACAATACTGCAGTGAAGCAAGAGTGCATGAGTGGACCGTCAGATGACAGCACAAGCAGCAGGGTGAGTCACATGTTTTTGTATTCGACTTTTCAGACGTTATTGTCTTTCTCCAGTGTGTTGAGCAGCACAGCTCGTGGGAACAGGAGAATTTGGGAAGCTGGGACACGACAGACACATAGACAGATGGATTTACTGCTGCACAAATCATCTGATGAGGTATGACAGAGAAAGCCTTTAGGGGCTGGTACCTGGTTTCACAAATTTATGGTTTGTGAAAGGTTTGATAAAGAGCGTCCAAGGTTCAGAGGTGAGTGTGAGAGCTGTCAGAGTAGATCACGAACACCATGGGAAAACAAAGTGTGTTTCAGAGCCTCTACAACAAATACAGGCGCAGGAATGTAAATTCAAACGTGTATTCAAAGGTATTTGAAGCTGGGTTTTTGATTTTGCTGCTGAGCTGTTGAATATGGCAGCAAATGTTGATTTCTTTCTGCCAGCCCGTGATAGATTCTTAGCATGACTTTGTAAAGGGTGTTTGAGCTTATTACCACTTATTACCAGTGGGTTGGTTTTTACTGTTACTCTGCCTTTTTAGCTGCAAATCCTACTTTTTAACTATTGAGCAGCGTATTTTGTTTGTACTCAGTAGTGCATGCTTTTTATATTTATAGGATATGTACAAACACACATAATGTATCCCTGTAAAAGTGCACACACAGATCCAGACACATCCACATCCACATGCTCATTGCTCACACCCACACAAAAACACAGTTTTTCTGTGGTCACATAATCTGTCTAATCTAATTTAGGTCAATGGATCCATCTGTCAGTGGAGGATAGTTGCAGGAGTGATATGATGCTTCTCTCTCAGTTCGCCAACTATAATACATTCACAGTTTCACATTTGATCTGATTTGCAAATGTTTGAACAAAATGGCAGTGGGTATTTGATTCTTATTAGAGGCGGTTAGTGCGTTATGTCTTCCTTTGTCGCTTCCCTCTCCTGTCTATCTGTATCTAATAAAGGCAATAAAATCCTTTTAAATAAAGTTGTGGCTAAAGGAGTTAGATCTTTTTCATTATTTTACTCCTGCACAGCTGAAAGATTTCCTCCATAGACTGATAGATGCATAAACTGTTTCGTGCATGGATAATGTAATTATAAGATAAATGTTTCAACCTCTACTAGACATTTTATTGCGTTTTTTTTTTCAGGGTCTCCCTGGGGACACGGTGTTCAGCGTCTCATCTCAGTTCCACAGTAACAGTGCATTCTCAGCAGAGGAGGACAAAACAGGTCATCGTCCCTCTATTTGCTCGTCAAACTTACCCTCGTCGTCTGCTACCCTCATCCCTAGAGAGGTAAATGTTACCTGTAAGCACATGTATGATGACTAAATGCATGTTTTTTTGCCCACTGCCAATAGATTTGCAAAACAAAACATTTCTATGTCTTCCGCTGCACCTATGTAGCTTTAGACAGGAAGTGCACTTCTCCATCTTCAACTCATTCAGGTAATAAATACAGTACAGCAATGACTATATTGTAAATATATGCCTCCAGTCCCATCGACCATAACCCTCATGTGCGAGATGCAGCTAAGATGTGACAACAAACACAGAAGTAAGGAAATGCTGGCCTGTAGAAAGAGGAAGCAGTCACTCCCGTCTTCAGGTTGTATCTATTTCAATGTCAGAGCTATTCTTATCATGGCCTCCATTCTGAAGCAGCTGGTCGTCCCGAAGGGAAAAACCTCTTCCACCAGTCAAGGATTATCTCGACCAGACCTGGACTCGAAGCGAGAACGGGAGGCTGATCCGGACTCTTCTGAAACACTTACTGCTCAACCTCATCCGCCCTCACCAGAGGCAGAATATGACAAACTACTGGTGAGAAAAAAAACAACTTCCTTCGCTGCACGTTGTGCAATTTACAAAGCTCTTATTTTGCATTGTTTTTTAAAAAAAAAAACATTCTTGTGTAATTGAAGTAAAAACTATATAACAAATTGAGCTGTTAGCAGATTACTGAAGGGATTTTCCCTCTAAACTTGTCAGATGAAAGAGGTCAAATGAATTCACTTTTTCACAGCAAAATGGAAGATTAGAGAACAAAAAATTAAAGCAGTGTCGCAGGACATTGTTCTTTCTTCTTTTTCAACCCATTAATTATTTGATGACCCCTCATATTTTTTTTTAAACTCTAAGGAGGGACTTGACCTGTAAAACCTCCATGTAAATGAAATACTTACACATTAGTGCATCAGTATTAAAATATATATATATATATATATATATATATATATATATATATATATATATATATATATATATATATACAGTATATATATATATATATATCTGTTTACTGCATAATAACATAATAATACTTTTTACTTTTTGCTGACAATTCCTTTTACACACAAACAGAATTTCGAATGCAGGACCTTCTATTGGAGTATTTAGAAACTGTGGTATTGGTATTTTTACAAAAGTAAAATATTTGAGTACTTCCTCCATCACTGATGAAGACTAGGATGAAGGGGCATTTCTGTGGTTGTGGGTTAAATATTATGTTGACTTACATTTAAACATAGCCTGTGGATGGAAGGAAATTAAGCCTGAAGGAAACTGTTTCTATGGTTTGTGGGTTACCAAGGTTACATGACAAAAGTAATCCGTATGTTGAGTCAAACTGAAGTAGTAACATGATACAGCGTTATACTGACAGGGTTTCTAATTTATATAAAGAAAGGAATCAACAGCAAGAAAACAGAGACACCTTCATAGTTAAACAGTGCCTGTTCATCATATTAGTTATTAGCTGTGGTGAAAAAAAAGAGAATGGTTTTATAGTGATCAGAACTTGTTACCGTGGAAACGCAGTCATCAAGACATCGCTGTGTGAATTTAGGGACACAGAAAGCTTTTTGTTTCCAAAATGATGTGGACAGCGAACAAGTGTCGTGAAAATTTTACTAAATAAATAAAAGAGAAATATATGAAGTTTACTTTAGCTTTAGTCTTTTCTGCACATACCCATGGAATTTCATATAATAATAATAATTTTGTCTAGGGCTGCATTCAGCAATTGTTTTAATTTTGTCATACTTTTATTGCAACAACCAGAAATCATCCAAACATTCAAAATATCAACATATATTTGCTATCTTTTTCTATTTAAATGTACACTTTTTGTATTTTTATACACCCAGTGGTACAAACAGAACAAGAGAACAAACAATAAAATAGTCTTGTCTTAATTAATTGAATAATCCCTTGGTCTATAAAATCATAAATGTTAGAAAATAGGAAAAATTGCTCATTATAATTTCCATTTTTCAAATTTCTTGTTTTGTCCACAACCAATACATTTTTGTTTTGTTTAAAATAAACTCACAATTTTTTTTACATTTTGCGAACCAGTAAATATTTAGAATTTTTGCTTAAAAATTATTTAAAAGATTCATTGTTGTTCATTGTTGTGGACTCGTCATTTCAGCTCTTAATTTATCATCAGGCTCATTTTGTCGTTAACGCTGACGAAATATATTAAAAATCCAATCTGCTGACAGGATGTGGAGGCGGTGCCGATGCCTGATGGACAGCTCTGCTTATTGGCTCTGCCGCCAGAGTGCTGTCAGGGGGAAGGGCCAGGGGCCATGCGGTACCTCAAACTCTTCTGCCGCCACATCACGGATCGTAAGGTGGGTGTGAAGAGCACTTAGTGTAATGCAGCAGCATTCATGGATCAACTCTTTGTGTCTGTGTTAGGGTGTGGTGTCAGGAATCCTGCTGGTGACATCCAACAAGATCTTCTTTGACCCGTGTAAGACGCACGCTCTGGTGAAGGAACATGGCTGTGAGGAATACCTGCTGTCATGCTCTGTGGACAATCTGGCATCTGTTTCCTTCTTCTCTGACATCTCCCACGTTCACTTCAACACGTCCCAGCAGAGGTCAGCAACGACTCCTCGTTCCCAAACTGCACTCACTCACATTACATGAAAAGCTCATTTTTATTCTTTTCTTATTAGGAGAAAAGGAAAGAAAATTTTCCAGAAGTTGAAAATTGCTAAAAGCCAAGTAGGCAGCTTCCCAAACCCAAAGAGGGAATCGGTCCCAGCTCTGGTGTCTGTGGCTCCATCGGATTTGTCCAGTCTGGCTCTGAGCTTTACCAGAGAGGTTTGTGGGGAGGTGGAGGAGGAGGAGGAGACGCAGAGCAGAGACATGGCGGAGGCTGAGGTGGAGCTGGACAGCAGCCCTCTGGAGGTGCTGAGCAGCGCCGCCACCTTCTGCTGCGGAGGTCAACAGGAGGCGATCAAGGGGAGGACGGAGCTGCTGCACTCTGGCGAAACAGGGACAACCTCTGTGAAGAGCCAGACTACAGGTAAGCATGGGAATTAAAAACAGTCGGTTACATTCATTTTCGTTCACCATAATTCAATAAACCCTGTTCTCTGTTTACTCTCAGTGCTTCAGAAGACGCCAGCAGGAAGTCCTGGGAGTCTGATGTTTGTGCGGCTGCGGGTTCAGCTGTCTGCAGGAAAGAAGAAGGGTGTAGGAGGCCTTCAGCTGGGGTCGGCCAAAAGCTTCCCTAGGAGGGATGCCTGGCTCGCCCTTTCACAGGAGAGGTACAGAAATGTACAGGGACTAGAGACTTAGATGTATTATTCTGATATACATACTCAATACTTGAATATTGAATATTTTGATTTTATGCCACTAATACTAGTAGTTAATCAGTGGGACACATTTTACTTTAAATAGTTGCTTTTAGGTTAAGATAGCCAAAAAATATGATCAATTTATCAAAAAAAATCATTAAATCTAATTTTGTTTTAAAAATAAACTCTGAGACAGTTTGGAACCTTGACCAGCTACAACATAAAGTTACCGCTTACATGTTGACGCATTAACAATAATAGTAATATAAGACTGGCAGGGTCCTCATTGAGAAGCTCCTCTGCTAATGGCTTTTCCAGCCATGTTGACGCAGCTGTTTTTGTTGTTTGTCTTGTTAGCGTGCCTGCTTTGTTTTCCTCTGCAGCTCTGATGAGCTGTTCGCCTACCTTACACACTGTCGACCAGACTTGTGTATACTTAAGGGAGGAGAGGAGGAAGGGGAGGTGGACCGCGACGAAGAGGAGTTTGTGCTTATCGAGGACAAGGAGGAAGTGGATGAGGAGGAGGAGGAGGTGTTCCAGAGACACCGCAGCACAGGGGACGACTGGGAGGTGAGTTCTGCTCACTCAGATTTTTGTGCAAATAGTGGAAATGAGGTGTGTTTGTTTGTTGACACACTGGCTTCAAGGTGAGACTTGAAGTCAGAATTGGCTTGTTTTTAGCGTGTCACTGATGTATTTGTGCAGATGGTGTTGATGGAAGAGAGTGGGGACAAGCCGACCCTGGTCATCGACAGAGACCCGGACGGACTCAGTGACATCGTAGAGAGCAGCCACATTTTAGAACCTTCACATGTCAGAGAGGTGAGTGAATCCACCACTAAGTTTGTTTTTTAATAAGAGAGAAAGAACTTACAATCATCACATATATACGAGCACATAGCGAATTTGGATTACTGCATTATTTACTTTTATCTCTTAACTATTCCTGAAATACCTGAAATTTCTCCTTGTATGCATCCATAAATAAAACAACGCTATGCCCATGTTGACACAAAGTTTGCAGTTCTGCTTTTATCAATGATAGTTTCACATTGGTGCTACAGCCGATGATGTCGTGGTGACTCCCTTTTCACAGTTGTTTGCTTCCAATAGAAAGACTGCAGAAGTTTCCTAGCAACCGCTTTATAAATTATTAAAGACTCAATGAAGTCACAATTAGTCATCCCGTATGCAGTCATAAATTCCTGTCAATGTAGTTTTTAGCGTTAATAGTAAGAATATTGTCAGAAATATTCCTTTATTTTATTTATTCCACATGTGTTAAAGGTGCAGCATGACTGTTATACTGTGTTGTTTCTTACATTTTTTTTATCAACTTTATAATGGTGGATGTTCATATTGAACATTTCCATGATGATGTTTATTAATTCTTTTTCATAGTATTTTTACATCTGTGGCTGTTCAATCGTCATTAAACGGCATTTTAATGAAGAGTTAATCCGTTATGTTGACCATATTTTTATATTTTTTTTCCTATTACAGTTTTTTGGGGGAGTCACTCTACACAGCTTATAAATTAACAAGCTAGTTTTGTCAGTTTGTTCAGTCAAGTGTTTGCTTCACCCAAAGAGGTGTGAATATTTAACAGATAATCTCTTTGTAGACGTAGTTTGTGTGCTGCAACCTGTTTTAATGTCAGTATATGCCCATTCTTGAGAAATCTGTGTTTCTGACCACACTATGTTAAATTCAAATCTGTTCCTATCTGTGCTCCTTCCTCCTTTAATCTTCTCTCAGCTCTGTAAGGAGCTTCCCCCGAGGACAGTGGGCCACAGCTGGCAGCTGGCTTACAGTACGTCCCGTCACGGCTCCAGCCTCAAATCTCTCTACAGGAAAGTCAGCACCACAGACTCTCCTGCACTTATTGTCATCAAGGATGCACTCGATGAGGTAAAACACACATAGTCATGTCTAATTTCAATCAGAGATAATATGTTTAACTTTCCCGGGTTCGAATCCCGGGCCCTGGGCCTTTCTGTGTGGAGTTTGCATGTTCTCCCCGTGTCTGCGTGGGTTCTCTCCGGGTACTCCAGCTTCCTCCCACCATCCAAAAACATGTATGGGGATTAGGTTAATTGACTAATTTAAATTGACCGTAGGTGTGAATGTGAGTGTGAGTGGTTGTCTGTCTCTATGTGCCCTGCGATGAGGTGGCGACTTGTCAAGGGTGTACCCTGCCTTCTGCCCTAAGACAGCTGGGATAGGCTCCAGCCCCCCCGCGACCCTATGAAGATAAGCAGTAGATAATGGATGGATGGATGGATGTTTAACTGTATTTTGTTGCTGTGTCTTGTTACTTTTCATCATCAGACATTCGGGGCCTTCCTCTCTCACCCTCTGAGGCTCAGCGAGACATTTTACGGCACTGGAGAAACTTTCCTCTTCATGTTGCATCCTCGCTTCAAGGTGAGCCACCTGATAATCATCCCTATGCTGAAACTGTAGTCATGTTAGTCCAGCAAATTGATGAAAAATATCTAAATATCACAAATCCAGGAATCCCCTTGGTGGAATCACTTCTAATTAATCACACAGAAAAGGACAGGGATGGCTGCATGAGATAAGATTACCAAAATAGATGGTGTTAAAAGGCAGCCTTGTGACTGATTCTGCCTTTTCTCTGCAGTGCTTCAGATGGACTGGAGAGAACTCCTTCTTTATTAAAGGAGACTTGGACTCCTTTGCCATTGGTGGAGGCAGGTAATGAGTTTTACCACTTCCTTTCTATTTTGTCTGGAATCTATTCAGTGTATGTGAAAAATCACTCAGTCATTTGTCTTCCTCTTTTTGTCTGCAGTGGTCACTTTGGTCTGTGGGTGGATGAGAATCTGTACCTGGGTCGCAGCAGCCCCTGCTACACTTTCAACAACTGCTGCCTCTCAGAAACCGACGACTTTAGAGTCATGGAGCTGGAGGTGTGGACGTTCACCTGAAGAGACCGCTGATCAGCCTTTTTCTCTGAGCAAAAACAAGAAAAACAGACTCTCATTCATTTCGTGGTTACATCCATGTCAAAACAATAACTACCACAAGCTGCTGGATTTATGCGTGTGATTACGTGCTGTGGATTCTGCTGAACTGGATGAGGCTGATATTGAACGGCTCCATGTCCCAGAGTGAGGGTTTACTGGTCGACTGTTTCATGGTTGAGTCATTCCTGTGGGTTTGGCAGAAAAACTGTGAACTGAGTAGAGCTGAACTGGATCCTTTGAGTCCATGTTTTGCAATGAAGTGGGTTACAAGTCTCAAAGACTTTGCTCCTAATGTGAATCAGTAACTTCATGATATCTCATGTGAGCACGATGGTGCGTTTGTCTTAAAAAAGCAATGCATGTCCCCACTTTTCATACTGAACTGTGTTCAGTTTTTGCTGAAAAATTCAACATATGAAAACCCAAAAACTGCTCCCACACAACCCAAAGCCTCACAAATACAAGCTCCCATTATCAGACACCAGTCATTTTTACAAGTTACTATAAAAAATAGTACGGGAAATAATCATGTGTGAACACTTGGAGAGAAGCTTCTCATTCAAAGAACATCTGCACTTGCAGTGGATCTGAAGAGTCTCATTCCCGACGATTATGAACTCTTCAGTGCTGACTCATACGCCGCTGTGGTCTCTGAACATGACAGAAAAAGCTTTGAATTCATGCAAATACGTCTCATTTCAACTGTGTCCTTAACACTCTCTCACCCAGAAACCCTACTTTGCTTACCGTGTGCGGTATTGTAGAATAGTTAATAAAAATCAGCACAAACATTTAACCTCTAAAAATTTTTTTTGTGTAATGACTGATTGTGAAACTGCAGTGTGGTGCATAGATAACACAAAGCACACAATTCACTTTGTACAAAATCATTTTTTATTATTTCATCATTGTGGAAAAAAATGGCACTGGTAGGTTAGAGAATAACAGTGATTTCACCCTAATGGCTCCAACCAGCTTCACATGGAGTTGACCTTGTTGGACCTTGAACATGTCACATTTCGCACAACATGTCCAATATAATGTTACTCTCATATATCTAATTTCACTGTTAGTTTCCTTGATTCCTCTGTTCATTTCACAGCTGAAAACAGACTGGGACCTGAAGTAGAAACTTTTTTCTGACTGAAAAAGGTGAAAATGAGACACACTGTCGTTGTTTTTTCTTAAAACATTGAGGATTTCCTCTTAACACAAGCTCATATGTTGTTTTGATCCTAAAAGAGGAAAACAACAGTGTGGTATCATGTGCCTCTCAGATCAAAACTCAAACATCATGACCATTTGGTTCCATGGAGTTACATAAATATGAGCCTGCTCTCTGCATATCAAAAACAATGTTCTTTGGTGTGGTCTTCCTCAAAAACAAAAAAATCTGCAAAATATCAAACATTTGGTTTCAAAGTCAAAAACAACTGAATTAATAATTGTATGTGCCACAGCCCTGTTTAGTTTTCCTGCAGCTCTTGTCCCACGAGGCAGAGAGGTGGAGTTCCCTCAGCAGCCTCAGCAACAACATCAGGCGTCACCCGGCCCGGATCGAGCTTTAAAGCAACGCCTTCACACACTGCTGAAACACAACTAGAGGCAACAGCTGCACCGGCCCCGTCTCTGGGTACACTCAGCAGCAGGAAAACACACTCGGCCACTAAATATTGCACAAGCGACACTGGAATATAAAACAAGAAATATAGGATGTTTCTGTTTCTGTCTACGCTATATCACCTTTAATCAGCAGCTGGTAAGTGAAGAGAGCACATCGACACGTGATTACATATCTGTTACTGCTTTGTATGTCATTCACATACACTGTATTGGCAGTAACGTTAAGTTTAAGTGGCAATATGACCCTGTAGTCTTTGTCACAAATCTGTGTATGAAACTTTCTGACCAGGAGAGACGCCCAAATAAATAGCAACAAAGAGGACAGAAGGTTAAAAGTTTTCAGCTGCCAACACTGATGAGAAAGCCTCTCTATATAATTGTTGGAGGGATTTCCTTATCTTGGATCATTGCCCAGAGGAATGATGATCATTTCCTCCAGTTGAGTTTGTCAAACTCCATCGCACACACACCAATTACTGTGCCAGGAACTCCTTGGCTTTCTCCAGCCCCTCCTTCAGGAAGCTGATGTAAGTGGATGTGGAGGGGTCTTCAAACCCACCAGAGAAGCTGAAAGGTGCTTCTTCCTCCTCTGGTTTCATGGCCGTCTGGTCCAGGAAGAAGTTGGCATTGATGTGGTGGACCTAAAGTCGTACACAGGAGGTAGAGGAAAGCCTTTAGTCTGACTTTTATCCATACCAAGAATGTGACAACCATCAGAAAGGCATCCCTTCTTTTTAAATCAAAGATTATGATTATTAAGAGCTAAAACCGAGGGGTGATTTTAACACCATTTGTAAGCTTACTAAATTAACTGACTTTACAATGATATCAGCACATAGGGTAACAGCGGGGCTGGAGCCTATCCCAGCTGTCTTAGGGTGAAATCACACATAGAGAGAGACAACCACTCTCACTCACACTCACATTCACACCTACGGTCAATTTAAATTAGCCAATTAACTTAATCCCCATGCATGTTTTTGGATGGTGGAAGGAAGCTGGAGTACCCAGAGAGAACCCACCAGACATGGGGAGAACATGCAAACTCCACACAGAAAGACTCCGGGCCTGGAATCGAACCCGGTACCTTCTTGCTGTGAGGCGACAGTGCTAACCACTACAACATCATGCCGCCATACCGCCATGATTTGTATATAGTCCTGGATATTTCATCAATTGCAGGCTGATAAAAGAGTAAAGTATTTACAATAGTTCCATTGGGCAGCGCCACCATCATCTCCACAGGGAAGTTGTACTTTTCCAGGTGTAATTTGGCCTTTTCACTCAAAACAGGGTTCTGTTCATCAGCCTGTTAAAGAGAAGAAGATTTAAAAAATAAATGTGGAGTATAAAACATTATTTGGGAGTTTGTTGGGGTGCTGCACCGCCCTCACTGCTCACCTGCATGTTCTCCAGCTCTCTGACCAGAGACCAGCTGCTGATGAAGCTCTGGTTGAGCAGGGCCAGGACGGGCGAACTTTCCAGGACGGTCTCCCGGAGAGTTCGCCCCGAACCTACAGAGGGGGAGACAGAGGTGTTGAGATGGTTTAAAAAACACTAATTAACAGACCATATTTTTTCTTGCGAATAAAGAAACTCCTCTCAGATTTCATCTGGAACAACAGGAGCCCCAGACTCAGACTGTCCCTTCTATTGTTTGCCATGTGTTAGAGGAGGTCTGCATCTGCCAAATTTCCACTGGTACTACTGGGCGGCTCAACTTAGGACAGCAATGTTTTGGTTTTCCAGAGTTACACCAGCCTGGATGCAGGTAGAACTGCTCTCCTCACCAAATGTATCATTAGACAGCTTCCTGTGTTCAGCCCACTTAAAAAAAAAACTCAAGAAAAATGTAACCAAGCCTTTTGTAAGAAATACTATTATTGTCTGGTATAAAACACCAGTTCTCTCCTGTTTTTATCCACTTTGGGGTAATGAGCTCTTTAGGCCAGCTATAAAGGATCAAGGATTTAGGAAATGGTTTGAGAACGGTATTAAAAAACTAGGTGACCTGTATGATGATGGCATCTTGCTGTCCTTTGGGGAGTTGGAGGGAAGATACGGCATACTACAAAATAATTTTTAAATATCTACAGGTGAGAAGATGTGTTGGATCATGTCTGAGACATCCAGTAAGGCAGCCCTCTCTTATTACAAAATTATATAATATGCTGTGTGGGTTCTCTCTGGGTACTCCGGCTTCCTCCCACCATCCAAAAACATGCATGGGGATTAGGTTAATTGGCTAATTTAAATTGTCCGTAGGTGTGAATGTGAGTGTGAGTGGTTGTCTGTCTCTATGTGCCCTGCGATGAGGTGGCGACTTGTCCAGGGTGTACCCTGCCTTCCGCCCTAAGACAGCTGGGATAGACTCCAGCCCCCCCACGACCCTATGAGGATAAGCGGTAGATAGTGGATGGATATAATATAATCATAAAGAGGATACTAACAGTAAAGGAGAAAAATGGATTCGAGATTTACAAAAGGATTTAACAGAAGAAGAATGGAGTTCAATGTGCTCTCCTTTGGAATTCAACTTTTTTGTAAAGGAAGAATGTGTCTTCATTTTAAGTTTAAAAAGTAAAATAACTATGCTCCAACGCAACACCAGTGACTGGAAACATCACCATAAAACCAGAATATATTAAAAATTTTAGCTTCAGATCACTGATAATAATTTGTTATAGAAGTGACTTGAGATGCTTCTAAGTTCTAACAGGGAGATGTTTCCAGCCTGTGTTGTTTGGATGTAGCCCATTTTTCATTTGAATCTCTTCTCAGCTCTCAATAACTGAGTCTACATGTTAATCATCTCACCTCAGCAGGACTGGTCGTCTAACGCTCCCCAAAGCAGAATGGAATGCACCAGTTTATTCTCTGCTTCTGCTCGATCAAAGGCCTCTGAGAAAGGCAGGTAGGACACCTGGGCAGGAGTATGATGAGGACAAACAGTGTGAAACCGCTGCATTTCAAACAAAACGATGCTTTTTGGGTTGTTACCTTCTTGAAGGGGTAGAGGGTGACCTCCAGGCGCCGGATGGCTTCTTGCTGACTGATCTCTGAGATCCAGTCAATGTCCTCAAAGACGAACTGGACCGGCTCGCTGCCACCATCTCGACTGTCGATGATGTTGCCCTCCTCGTCCATGATGATAGACGGTGTGGACGGTCCCATGGACTGCAGTTCTAACTGTGGACACATTCATAACCTTTCGCTTACATAAGCTGTGATGCTTTCTTCTGAGGAAAGACAGGTTTGAAAGGTTAATGCTGCCTGACAGGTTTAAAAAAAGAATAATCCGAGCAATACTCCAACATCAGGACTGTAATGAGAACAGTGAGTCAAAACAGCAACATGTTGAAAATTACTGAAATCCTAGGCTATTGAACTGTAAGGGTTTTAAAACTGCCTTCATGACCTAAAACTAAACCAGGAAGTGATGGAATATCACATAAATAAAGAAATGAGAGGCACTCATTCTTTCTGAAGTGTCAGTGTATCACTGCACGTACCTGTGGCAGGTATCCGATGTCCACCTCCATGTTGCTGCTCTCACTGGCCCCGTACAGCCACTCCATGTCCACATTCAGAGACCTGATGCACAACAGGACATGTCACACTAGAATGACAACACACTGAGTGGGGACTGGTTGCACAAAGGTGACAGTGTGTATATGAAAGGTTTACCTGTCGTTAGGAACGTGGAGGTGAAAGTGGCGGACATGCGATGCGTCTTTAGACAGAACAATGTTGCCGATGAACTGGCCAGGGGTGAACCAGAAGGGAAAGTCTGGAACGTCGTTGAGCTGGAACTCTGCATGAATCCTGCGGAGGTGAACAGAATGAGCAAGACGTGTTAAAACATGCATTCAATTATTAAGTAACAGGAAAACTTTGGTTTTGTGTTTATGTTATAAAAGACTGCTGACCTTTTAACAAACAATCATTAGCAGATTGATTCCAAACTTTCCAGGCAGTTATAGGCTGCTTTCTATTTGCTAATGTTACATTACACACGTACAGTTTTATACATTTCTTATAACAGTTTCAAAACAGGCAGTTAAGTACTGCAATTTTAATAATGACAAAGTAAAGCGGACTCTCTGCATGCTGATTTCAAACTGAAGCGGCTGCCTGTCAGCGAGGACATTAAAATGTAAAGCAAGTTCTGCATATCAAGCAGCACTAATGTAAAGTATACATAATGTTGTAGTTAATGGGCTTAAAGAAGACAAAGCACCACTATGGCCTTTTGTGTCTGCTCCTGAATTGCTCCTCACCTGAACACAATGTCATAATAGAAGTCGTTGCTGGCACGGATGCAGGCGACTGCGCCCTGAGGAGCGAAGCGTGATTTGACGAAGGGCCGCGGGTGGAACATACTCAGCAAGGAGTGGATGAGAACCTGCCGCAGGAGAAGCACTGCTGTCAGTACAACGTCTGACTATCACAAGCCCTGACACACTGATGAGGCTTCAGGTGTTATACCTCTTTGCCCTTTGGTGAGGGAGGGTGGTAGCGGTTGTTAGGCAGGTACCCAGTGAAGATGTTGAGCTCGCTGGGAATCATCCACCAGGTGTCTCCCACCTCCACCTTGTTCTTTGGAGGCAAGAAGGCTCTGAACTGGATGGCAGAGAAAGAAGATGAAGGCACCGCTGGGCTCTTCCATGAGCGAAGTCCACTTAGAGAGCTGTGAGACACCTGCAAGAGGAAAAGGAAGAAAAGCAGACACATACTGGTATGACAATATTCAACAAATGTGAAGCTATGCTTCTTTAAATATGCATGTTACGAATGAATCAGTCTGAGACGACCACAAGTAAATTCTCCATTATTTCACTGTGCTTGCTTACACATTTTGAATGAAATGACTCAGACAGTTCTCTCCAGGTACTCCGGCTTCCTCCCACCATCCAAAAACATGCATGGGGATTAGGTTAATTGGCTAATTTAAATTGACCGTAGGTGTGAATGTGAGTGTGAGTGGTTGTCTGTCTCTATGTGCCCTGCGATGAGGTGGCGACTTGTCCAGGGTGTACCCTGCCTTCCACCCTAAGACAGCTGGGATAGGCTCCAGCCCCCCCAAGACCCTATGAGGATAAGCAGTAGATAATGGATGGATGGATGACTCAGAGCACGTCCTGCAAAGTGTATGAACAATAACTGTATTATTTCCATTAAATTTGAATATAAGAGTAAAAAATTTGAAAGAACTGGTCATCTTTTATGAATCTGTGACTATATTTTAAAGCCTTCTGTGATCACGATCCAGAGAAAGAGAGAGAGAGTGATGGTCTTACCCCGAGGAAGCCATCCTTGCTTTTTGTCATGGAGTCGAGCAGCAGAGGCTGCATTTTGGCCTCCAAAGTCAAAGTCTCTCCATTGGGGTCATGGGTCACCTCCTCCTCAAAATCCACCGGGGGTGTAGATCCTGTGAGGAAGCCACAGAGATCACACAGTCAGTACTGTCTAATAAAGCCAGGTACTGACTAAACCAAACGCTTGGTGAGACAGATCACCATACCTGTGAGTTTTTCTGCAATAGGTTTAAACTCCTCTGGACTGAGATAAAGGTCATGGTCTGTGTCCAAGGAGGAGAAGAGAAAAAGCCCCTCTGCACCCAGGGTTCGGACACTCTCTTCCTGTTGGAGAGACACATGCGTTAGACTGATCCTTATAGTCATTTCACATGCTTCAGGGATCTTCAATGCAGCCTAAAAACTAGGACAGTAGGCCGTTTCATCACATAAAGCACAGCTAGTTTGGAAAAAGGCATAGCACACTGCCTGTGGATGTCTGATCTTCCATTATAGAGAGTGTATATTCGTGGTGCTGTGGTATTTTCAGAGCATTCATTCAGCCTCAGCAGTCCTGTCTGGATACAGATCAGCCCAAAGGCCACAGATTCCTAGCATGTGTGTCTCAGACTGATTCGTGCCTACCAGCTGCTGCACAATGGAGGGAGAGGGGGAGGGAAGTACAAGAACAACCCAGAGACCCTCTGTAGCCAAAAAAGTGAGATTTACACAAACACTTGAGTTTTGCCAGCTGTGACTCAGCTCCACCTCCCCTAATAAAACCACATGGGGTGGAAAAAAACTGCAGATGTGGTGTTTTTGTGTGACGTCTGACAAATAATTGCTCTGAACACACCTTTTAGAGAGAAAAGCATTTAAATATAACAAAAGGATGTGACTAGAGTAATGTGACAGTATTTACAGAACCTAACAGAAGGTCAATGAGAACTTGCATGCATCATGATGTGATTTGATAAATGTTTATTTATTTAAGTTGTTTCAAGGTAAAACAGACTATAACTTAAGATCACTGGTAAATTATAAGAGTGTAAAGTTATTACAGATGTGGATCTCACATGACGTCTGAGGAGCTGGGCATCTTGGTGGTACTTTATCCCAAATGCGAGAAGAGGGACGGCACAGACTAAAACCAGAGACCAGATCCTCCTGGAGATCCAGGATCCAGAGCTCTGATGCTCGATCTGCGGCGAATCGCTGCTCTCATCGTCGGGGATTGTTTTATCCACGTCTGCGGCCATCCTCACCCTCCGCCACAGCTATTTAGACGATGACATGGTCGTCGGATAACATCCAAAAAGAGCAACCTGCAGGAAGCGTTCAGGAGAAACTTTCTCCTTAAAATGTTCAGAATCTAGCGGCAGTTCTGTTGTCCTGTTAGCCGGGGACAGCGCGCCTGTTCGGGCCGTTACAGTCGCTGGCAGTAGCTGTGAACTGTTAGCCGCTCATATTTCTGATTTCCCACATCTCATCTGGTGCCATACGTCTGCGGCTAGAAATGCGTCAAGTGAGCAGGTAACAGGCCGGATGAAACCGGAAGCCCAACGTTTGTCAGGTCAAAATAAAAGCACTCTTATTATCAAATCTAGCTAGCCGTATGTTCCCAGCATCACCTATCACAGGGAACTGTGACGCATTTATTTTGGGATGACAGTCACAATTTGATAAAACAACAGGTCCCAGAATTTAATCTCAGCAAATGATATAATATTTGATATGTTCCTCCATGACAAAAACAACGAGTTATGCTGCAATGTTATTTTATGTCTTGCCAAATTTTTTTATCCTTAAAAATAAAATTATGAAGTCATCCTCCAAAATTATTGTTTTTCTTAATGTATTCAAAATATACTTAAAGATTCTGAAATTAATTAAAATCCCAAAAGCCATAAAATTAGCCTATACGAAATGTTAAACAAATTCTCCATAGAGGTAAATAATGAATTTCCCCCTTTTTTCTTTCTTTTCTGTTTTCTGTGTTTATTCTTATTGGTACTTTGTTCCCAATTCCAAGTTAATACATTGAATGTATGTTTGCCAAACTTTTTAGGAAAAAATCCAATGTTGTTAAATAAAGTTTAAAAAAAAAAAAAACATCATAGGAAAAAGCTCAAAACGTGGGCCTATTTCTTTCCCCCAATTTTCCACCGACTGGTTGTTTTGACTTGGGATAAAAAAAACCATGTTTAACCACCGTGAATGGTATTCTGATTTACCGCTTAATGTTTACTTCACCATCGATGACTTTATTTTGGAGGTAGTGACCGGAAGTGTGTTTACTCTCCTCTATCTAAGCGGAAGTTAAACTCTGGAACAGCAGACAATTAAAGGGCCAGTGCTGCCTTGTTCTTCCAGGAATGTCTGCTGACAAGCTTCAATGATATGTTTCTCTGCCAATACACACTGTTATTAAATGTTCAGCTTCCTGTCTACCAGTGGAGGTGAAGGCTTTGATTCTGCTGGACTACCCTTGAGGATGTCAACATGTCCACAACATGTCTACAAAGACAGAAAAATGGGCTGAAAGAAATGTTGTCTGCCATGGCTTAAATTTAAGTGTTATCCCTCCTAATCCTCAGGTTGGGAAATAATGCTTTAACCACACTTTGTAGTCCCTTATGAATTCATGCTGCAATCTAAATCCATTCTATGTTACAATTTATTAGCTTTCCACACAGCTCTACACATCGATATTAACATAGGTACATGATGCATTTCATTTACCCGTAACAGGTACAGCTTTCCTGATTCTGATGAAAGTCTAACACCTGTAAAGAATCAGACAGATGAAGTGTGTCACAAAAACATTTAACAATGTATTTTGTGACAGCAGGGGTAAATGCTCCTGTTATCGAGACAATCGGTCCAGGGGTTAAAGTGAGTAGCTCTCAGTCCATGTCCTCTTCCACACTCTGTGTCTTCACTTCAACTACTTTTGGGGGGATGTAGGATCCCATCCCTGCTGCTCTCTCTGCCTCTGCCTGTGTGTAAGGCTCCTCTCTCAGCTGTTTCAACCTGGATGGAGAAAGAATAAGAGGTGAAACTGCAGTCATAGCAGACAGTAAATAATATGTATGTAGTATGTATAATATTAGAATACATGGGTGAAATATGGCGCCTTACCGTCTTTTGTGCACTTTAGTTTTGAAGTGCTCTTTCAAGGATCTCATATCCACAAAATACCTCCTGCAAGACACGAGGAGTCATAATGTTCAGTTTCTTTTGCAAGAGAGACTTGAGCAAAGAACAACAAATCTCAATATCAATATAAGTTTTCAATATCTGCATAAGATTCTGTAAATTCCAGTGTGTTACCCATATCAATGCTGTGTGTTGTTACACAGAAAGTTTTTACCAAAACAAGGAGATGTACATATTATTACAGATTAAGCTACCCAGCAGTATATTAAATAACTAAAATCAGATGTACCATTAGTAACGCTCCCACACCAATGCCTCACACATTCCATACCAATAATATAATAGACATTACTTAAGGAAGAATGCAATGCTTTTTCTTGTCATATGGTATATTTACACTATGATAATGCTACTTTTACTGCAGTAAAATATCTGAGTGGTCAGTTCAGCTCATCTACAGTATATAATGATGATCAGTGGTGCCCATTTGCCACATTCATGTTAGCAGGGACTAACAGGGTGAACTTACGCGCAGTGTAAACAGTAGTGTTGTGCACATCCTGTCACATCGTAGTCCACCTCCTGATGCAGCAGCTTGGACGCTGTCTCTGGCTTCATGTCTGAGTGGATCTGGTCCAGGTCTTTAGTCCTGCGCTTTGTCTTCCATGTCTTTGCAATATGCTTCTTCTTATCACTCTTGTGGTTTCCTGTTTGTTTGGACTTCCCCATAGTAGATCCTGGTGAGCAGAAAACAGTAAATCCAGCTATCAACCAACGTAGACTTTTAAAATCTATTTTCTCGCCACCAAATCAGGCCTTGTGGTGTACAGAGTGTCCATCCAACATTATCGATCGAGGAAAACCAGCACCATGACAGATTTACGTCCCAAACCCCTCCTGTATTAAACTTAGCTTTGCTTACCTTTCACACGTGTGGCTGAGAAGGACCAATTTTACTTCCGGGTCAAGAAAAGAAATCCCTAATCACCACAGACCACTGGAGGGCGCCAAATACCATTCTTTGTTTATTAAAGTATGAAAATACCACATTGTAACATTTACAAAAGCACAATCCCTATGCTTTTCTATTGAACTTCGTTCATTCATATATAAATAAGTACATATTATAACATTTATAAACACGGTTTCACAGTTGAATCACGTTTGCTCAAGTTTGCTAGTTTGTTATTATTTCTGCTCCTTGATAAGTGGAGCTACCAGTGTAGTTGTTAAAGCTATGTGTTACCTTCCAGCGTCCCAAGCTACTTTCCAGTGTCAATGAAGTTTGATTAGAAACAACTGTATTTAAACAACTATCAGTGTCGTATCGACTGCATATATGAACTCCAAGGTAGAAAAACTAAATAAATGTATAAAAACGTATATGATATATTGACATTCTGAAGACTATCTAAAACAAATGATGCTCGCACTAATTTACAGCCCAAGGATTACATTATATGAAAATCAGAAATCAACCAAATAACAACAACCGACGCATAACAAATAATAACCACGACGATGTATTTAACGTCACATTTCAGCCGGACGCCGACTTCTCCTATTGGGTTTTCGTGTCACTCAGGTGAAGTTGAACTGACACAACCACATTTTTCCGACGGCACTTGAAGGCAGCGTCAGACTGCACTGCATACGCGCCGTGGCGGAGAGGGAAGATGGCGGAGAGTAATGTCGAGCCAGTGCACGAATGGAGCGACCGGGCCCTGGACACGGCCGAAGACACCCTGGTTGCAATGGAAACGCTGTTGGCTACACTAAGAGCCTTTGAAGACGTACTCAGGCAACAAGATATATCCGTAGCATCTTCCACGGAGTACTGCGACAACTTCTGTCAGGTAATGTGTACGAAGCTAACGTTAGCTAAAGGTTAGCTCACCCAGGGTTGTTTTTCTTGCAGCCTGTAAGCTAATCTGCGACGGCTGCTGGGCCACTAGCTGCCTGGTCAAGTTAGGGCTGGTCTGTCACCATGTAGCTTTTGTACAAAGTGTTTTGATTCATATTTCCTCATGCACATAAACTCAAGCAACACATTACGATGCATTTGGAGTAACGATAATCTGCATTGGCAAATGAGTGATATGTTGCCAGTTTGGTGGTCCAAGTTGTAACAGTAAACTAATTGGTACAACTAGTTTAGCTTTGTCTTATTTAAAAACATTGTGTCAAAACGGAAAAAATGGTTTTATTCACACGACATTGCCATAGTTTGTTCATCCCGTTTGGTAGCATGTGTGCGGGGCGGGGCGGCATCGCGGTGTGTTTATCCAAAATTACGAGCTAGTTGCGGCGCAACATTATAGCGACTGCTAGCTGACATTTTTTGGGTCATTTTCAGAAGTTATACCGAACAAAATGAATTTGTTGTATCTATGATGTTGGCATATTTGTTACTAAAAATTAGAATTAGAAGCGTTATCTGAGTTAACGTTATTTCCAAAATCATAGAACTGTGAGTCCTATTGGAAAAACAGTGATATCAGCAATACCAGTTTCTATTGCTTTCCAGACTGTAGCACTGGATAGATAAACACTTTCATTTTACTCCTGTAAGTGTCCTCCAATAAAGCTTGGCTCCATTTATTGTTTAGCAACTCACTGGCTTGGTTGTGAAACTAACTTTTTTTTGTCCACCGTCAATGTTAATGTAATATTTTTTGGTATTGGTACTGGAAGTAAAAGTTTGCTTTGTATTTATGTTTGACTGCTGAAGTCGGAAGTAGTGTGGATGTAATTAGTGCACTGATAAGAGTCTCCAGGGGTGAGACCTTATTCTGTGCTCCCTTTTGAGAGGGCACCATATATTTAGACTGATGGGAATTAATTTAATGCCTCTGCAGACAGGAGCAGCAAGCAGCTATGGGTCTGCTGTCTGCCAAATGGGACTCCTGGGATGCTGATAGTGATGATGATTTAATGTGTGATGCAGCAGGTGACACCGGTTTAGACACTCAGATGTAGACTCCTCGGTGCCTAGGGACAGTTAAGACAGCATTTACTACAAACAACATTGTTCTCTCTGTTGAAGGAAAAGATCCAAATAATACTGATCAGATTTCTTTACTGTACTTCTTTTTTAGGAGGAAACTAAGCTCACTTTCATTACAAAATCACATTTTGAGGAAATGTGAAAAAAGTGAATGTATATTTTTAGGTCATGTATGTTGGTTCACTGTTGAGGGTTCAGGTTGGCCATATGCTGTACAGTGAAGTCCCCTCAGGACCAATCAGGAGCATCTCACACCAGATGGTGTCAGCTGGGATCAATCAGGAGTAAACTGGGCTCTCCCCCTGGTGGAAAACCCCTGTTTGTCTAGACACCTCTCGCTCATCTGATCCTTTCTGATCACTGTGTTTTTAACATTATTTTACTTTTGTATAACTGTTGTTTACATTGTGAGATGTTTTTGTGTGTGTTCACAGGCACTGATGCACTATGCTGGGAGCAGGAACTCCATAGAGCATGGTCTGCCTCTTCTGGAGGTCTACTGTTTGTCCATAAACTGTTTTGCTGCGGCCCGATCGCACCTCACCGCAGAGTCCGACAGAGTGGCCCTTGTTTTGAAGAGACTAGCTTTGTGAGTACTGAAAAGTAATTCTAAGGATAATGTGTTTATAAAAAAAATATATCCAACATGCACACTCAGCGGTTTGTATGATGGAGCACTTTAATTTTTTTCTAAATGGACTAAAGTTCAATTTCTTGGATTATTTATAAAGTCTTTTAATTGCCCAGCCAAGAAAACCTGCAAGTATCAGTTGGTGTTTAATGTAGTCTAAATTAGGGGTGCAACAATTAGTCCGCAGTCAACAAAAATCGCTAATGAAATTCGTTGCTGACAAATTCATTTGTCGATAAGTCGTAGACGTCACCATTCATGTTTTTCCAGCTGGAAACTAACATGCATGAGTCGGTGACTGGCAAGCAAGAGAAAAATTGCTACAAACACTGCAACAACACGGCGAGCTAAAAGATCTTAAGACTGGGAACATTTCTATCAAAACACATCAGAGAGACAGCTAGCTTGCTCTACATGCAGCAGTTCTGTGATGAGGCAGCATATAAAGTGGAGGCATGCAGCGTTGGGCAGTAACGCATCGTTAATAGAAATGTGTCACTGTAACACCGTCACTTTTGCCAGTAATAATACTCTAACACATTACTTATTATTTCCAAGCTCCAAGTCAGAATCTAAATCCTTACTTTTAAGAGTAACACATTACTTTTTGTATAAGTAGTCAACAAAGTAGTTGAGTTACTTTTTGAAAAATAGCAACACTAACTACTAGGGATGGGAACGACACAGGATTTTGCGAGTCGATTGTCGAGGCCCATCTGTTGAATTTTGTCGAATTGTCTGCCTTTTTTTTTTTTTTTTTTTTTAAAGGCAGCAAAAACGCAGAGGGTGGAAAGTATTCTATGCTGTACTACTTCATTTTAGGCTTAAAGACATGACTGTAATGTCCATATTGACAATCAAAGCAGTGATAACAAAAATGACAGACTTTTGCAAACTTAAATTGTTTATTCAACATCCACCTGCTGACGCCCCCAGGATTTCACAGATCTATTCTGATGACCGTAACTCCTGAGGTTTGTGTGTGCTATCGAAGTCATTCAGTTGATTGTGAAGCAGAGAAATTTGGGTTTATTTTCGACAATATTACTTTACTTTATTACAGTAAAGTGCAAACTCCGCGAGGTATCGCTTGTTGAATCACAGACGAGGTTTCATCTCTATACCTGAAAAAAGAGAGCGCTTCTCATCACCATCACTCCCGAATCCAGTGCCTTGTTATTTACCTTTGACGTATTTTATTATTTCTTTACCTTGTGTGCTGCTGTCTGTCACTTTGTATTTTTATTCTGTGTTGGGACAAAGAGAGTGCTGTAAACTGGAGTCAAATTCTTTATATATGAAAACATACCTGGCCAATAAAGCTGAATCTGATTCTTCCTATTTCATATTTGATCAATAACAGTTACACCGTCCATGCCCTGTCTGAACAGATGAGCCACCTGTTAAACGGCCGATCACAGCTCAAATTTCAGTTGACACGTGAACATGAACTAGTTCACGTTTTTACATTTTTAAATAAATGTTACTCAGCCTCTTCTGAACCATTCCTCACCAGCTGTAAATCACTGCCACACCTAAACTAAACAAATTATCGTATCAATAAAGAATCACAGATGCCGGCACTGGCCGGGGTCTGCCACGGCAGCATGCTCCGCCGCGGCAACGGGTTAAGCCCGTAGACTGTTAAGCCATGGTATTGGCCGTGCTCCGTCGCAGCAACAGGTAAAGCCACGGTACCGGCTGTGCTCTGCTGTGGCACCGGCCGAATCGATTCAGGATGTAGGCTACTCTCTTCTCTTCCGATGGAAAAATTATGGTGACCCCGTAGCACAGCAGGTGATAGATGGCGCAGGTGCCGCTATTCAGCCTCATCGCGATGCAGCCTTATTTTAGCCAACTGTCTGTGCATGCTGGGATGCAGAGTTTATTATTTTTTTTTCAGAGGGACGTAGTCAAGGCAGGGAACATTTGTTGTCAAAGCAGCCGCCTTAACTATAAAGCGCTGCGGGAAACCTTGAGATATGGAGTCACAGACGAGACTTTTTCTGCGCTTACATCGATGTAAAGACTTTTTAACACACTTGTTTGCGTGTGAGAACAATGAATTGTTTTTTTTTTTTCCATTTAAACATATATTTCTTACTCAGAATGACACCCCTCAAGCCCTGCCCACACAATTCTACACTTTTTTTTTTTTTTTTTGGTTGAGGTGAGCGCGTGTCAATTGTCGGTCGTTTTGACGGAAAAAAGTCCCTTCCCTCGTAACTACACTGCTTGGCCAGAAAAAGTCGCCACCTGGATTTAACTAAGCAAATAGGTACAAGCCTCCTATTGGATAATTACTGCAGGTTCAACAACAGTATGTGCTCAAAGAATGAGGTCAGCTGACTACCTGAATACACTGAATGACCAGGTTATTCCATCAATGTTTTTTTTTCTTCCCTGATGGCACGGGCATATTCCAAGATGACAATGCCAGGATTCATGGGGCTCAAATAGTGAAAGAGTGGTTCAGGGAGCATGACGCATTATTTTCACCACAGAGTCCAGACCTTAACCCCACTGAGAATCTCTGGGATGTGCTGAAGAAGACTCTACCATCATCAATGCAAGATCACAGTGGAAAATTAATGTAACACTGGATGGAAATAAATCTTGTGACACTGCAGAAGCTTATCAAAACAATGCCGTAATCAAAGCTAAAAGCGGTCCAACGAAAAATTAGAGTGTGTGACCTTTTTTTTGGTGGTGACTTTTTTTTTTTTGGGCCAGGCAGTGTAGTTACTATTTTTCAGGAACTAGCTCAACACTGGAGGCATGGCGGACACCTGAAAGATGCAACTTCTGTTCACTACAGAGTACCGTACACTTTACTTTTTGAGGAAGCGCCATAGCTTTGGTGTTGTTTTTATTGCTACTATTTTGAATGTCCTTTGTTTACAGAAAAAAAAAGATCCTTTATTTTTATCAGCACTTTGACTGTCCTTAATTTTAAATGGACAAATTGTAAGCAGCAGCACAGTTCATAAATATTTCTGAATGATAGTGGTCTTTATTGTTTGTTAAAACAACCTCAAGCTGAATTTAAAAGCCGATGCCTAAATAAGAGCCATTGAACAGGTACACTTGATAAATCTATTAGTCAAGTAATCACTAATATAGTCGTTAGTTGATTAATCGTTAAGATAGTCGATAGATTAGTCCACAATCAAAATAATCGTCAGTTACAATGCTAATCTAAATTCAGGCACAGTATGCACCCTTCATATATACAAAAATTTGAGCTTTGCACACACCTTGCAAATGTCCAATTTGAGTGTCCGCGGACCTCCGGAGTCCGTTCTGCGTCCATTCCGCCCGAGTATGAATTGGCCAGCCGATGCAGTTTAGACTGACAGTGATGGACTGTTGCTGCGAGTTAGATGTGATTCTTGTTGACTTAAATTAGGTCTGTTAGAGGTTTATTATATATTTTGGTGAATTGCTGAGCCCACAAACTGCGGCTTCAATCACACTTATGCAAATGCTCTTAGGTGAAGAGTGGAGGTTGTTTCAGTGTTTCCAGCAGAAGTCTAACATGAAGGATCTTACCTTGAAAGTTACTTTGAAAGATTTAAATTGAACTACTGGTAATAGATGTGAAAAATATATGCAATGCAACCTCCAAAACATGCCACTGTTGTCTCCAAACAAGCCTTTTTGACATGTTTGGTGTCTGACTGTAACGCTGACTTGTCTGAAACACCAGTACAGAGCTGGAGAACACAGACAGACTGCAGTTGAGATTAATACATCCAGACTTGTTACTTGTAGTTTTTCTTTTTCCTGGCCAGGATTATCACACTTAACAGAAATCATTGTACACATGTTTTTTTTTTTTATTTCTTGCAGGAGTTGTTTTGAACTGCTGCTGTCAGTGCCTGAGAATGAAATCCCATATGAAGCCTGGGTTCAGTTCCACCAGTCTGTTCAGGTAGGGCACCTTATTTCAAACCATTACTCGCTGGTGGGTCGCACACTTAAATCCTCCAGCAAAAGTGAAGAGGTGAAAAGGAAAAAGGCAGTGTGGTTTGCGCTTGCCTCAGCAGGTATTATCAAAAGCCTGCAGATAAGAGGCCAGTGAAGCACGAGAAAAATGTCCCAAGCTATTGCAGATGGCAGTGTTTTGTTTCTGTTTGCACGTTGTTGAGTCTAGTCACTGTTTATGACCTCTAACCAGCACGAGTAGACAGCTCCGAACAACACTGATATACTATAAAGAGTCACGTGAACTAATTACCACACTAACATTCAGCGATAGGTGTTAAATAATACAGTTATTTTCTTTGCTGTTAGATATAGCTTAGTCACTGTAACCAAAATCAGCATGTAATATTGGCCTGGATTAATCAGAAGAATTGTGTGATTTAATGTCATTTCAATAAGATTTTTTCAGTGGAGTTGACAATAAAGCAAAAGTGAAAATGCTCGAGCTGAGCTGTATCAGTATCATTTTCAGATCTGAACAATGCTTTTTGTTGTTGTTTAGAGTAAATATATAGAGCTATTTTAAGTAGTTAAGGAAGATGTGACTTAATTTAATTGAGATTGGTTTGGTTATTATTTCAAGAAGGAGCTGAACAAATTGATCTTTAAAACTGAATTTTGATATCAGACGTGTTGTTTGTCTGTTGCAGATTGCCCATGATAACTTGTTACAGTATGGAAGCACAGACCTCCAAGCTTTACTCCAGATCACAGGAGAGGGAGGAGCGTGGAGCAACAGCGTCCTCACGTCACTCCTCACCGGCCAGCACACCAACCCAGAGGAAGGTAGCATAACTCTTCAGTTAACTTACTTAGGGTATTACTTTTGGACATGACGGCATAGCTGTTGTCACATTGGCCGTGCTAATCTTCTTTCCTTTTTGTTACTAGTTGATGCATACATCAGCTTGGAGGGCGAGGGCTTCATGGAGATGCGGGTGAAGCACTTGGAGAAGATGGGTGAAGTGGCCAAGGCAGTGGTGCTGGCCAAAGCATGTACTGAATGCAGCTTCATCGCCAACCAGGCTACCTTTCGTCAAACTTACGTGTCCCTGCTTTGTCACCTGTTGCCCAATGAAGAGGCCATCATGGAGGTATTACAACAGGGAGATGAATGCAGACGCAAGACATTAGGTTGTTGCCATGGTGTTCTTTCAGCACAGTCATACATTTGTGCCTCCATTTTTCAGTTGTCCTCTGTGATGGTGAAATTGCGCAACAGCAATGGTTCTCACAGGTACTAGTGTTGATACGGTTGAAAAGTTGGTGGCAATAACAGTGTGACAATTTAGATAAGTGACAAGTTGCCAAACCAACCTGTAGGATTTTCTTTAAAAAAAAAAAAAAAACAACTAAATTTTGTGTATCTAAAGACTGATTTAAAAAGAGATATATATATATATATATTTAAATATATATTTCTGCTCAACATCTATTGCTGTATGAGCAGTCTCACACACAGGAAGAGCAGTGCTCTCTTTCCTTGTAATACATACTGTTATTATTAAAATGGTGAGTAAAATGTGGGCATGTTCTCAAGTCAAATCTTTTCTTAATAAATATGGCAAAAGTGTTTTATTTATAAAGTATGTGGACCTCTCCAAAATTACAGCCCCAAATTCACATGCAAATGCAGCTCTCTGTCATTCAGTTGGAAGATCTAAAGTTTGAATAGGCTCTAGAGGACTTTCCACTGCCGCTTTTTCTGAATGTAAGGACACTTAGTAGTCAGTGACTCATTCAATGATTTGTTCATTTATTTTATATAATTTGACTTAGATACTTGTGTACTCTTAATTCTCACTTGTTTCATTGACTTGTTTGGTCATGGTTTGGTCCCGTTTGTCTCTTCTCCAGCTATTCATAGTATGCAATCGGTTGGTTTATACTCCCTGCTATATGTCAGTGCCATATTCAAAATTAGTTAAACATTTTATCTTAAATATGACATTTATGTTTTAGCTGCAGTAATGCTTGATTACATTTATGCTTGTTTGTGCTGACTTTGGGGAATGTTTAAAAAAATAATAATTGAGCTGTATATTACCTGTGATATATGATGTGCATTTTTGATTTGTGTTTGTACACATTGCATACTCAACATGTACACATTATATCAGAGGCTTTGGGTGGCTGGTTTTGAAAATTCTGGCAATGTTGTCTATGAGAGACTTGACAGCGGAGTATGATATGTGGCCGGGGACATCACAGTTAAAGGAGATGTGGCACAAATTGCTGGGTCTCTCACTGGTTTGTCATGGGTCTATGGAACAACTTGAAACAGAATTTATTTACTATCATTTTAAAATACCTCACTGTGTTTAACTAAATGAATCATGTTAATTTAAGGTTCGATGAGGCCAGTGTTTGCTGTGACACCTAATAGTATGCTTAAAAGTAACTGATTTAAAAACAAAAAAACACTGGATCAATACCTGATCCATGTAAATAAGGGTAACAATATCCACGCTGGTGCTTGACGGTAACACTATAGGTCACTGTGTATGGATGAGTTAAATATGACTAGTCCATAATACCTGGAGGTTGTTTTTGTTTGTCATGGTGTTTTCTAAGCAGTGAACATTGTGTTTCCAGATATCCAGACTGGACTGTAAGGATGTGCTGGAGATCACATGTAATTTAGAGACAGAGGGGGAGGAGAACACCGCCTTCATCTTGTGCACAACTTTCCTGACACAGCAGCTTCAGCAGCAGAGCCTTTACTGCTCCTGGTGAGTACTTGCTGTCTTGGGTCAGGAGGTTTGGTGGACTGCATGTATTGTACATCATGTATTCATGTCAAATGGAAGATTTCATTGTTACTACTGTGTTCATCAGGGATCCTTTTGAGAAAGTGAAAATGAGGATGTTTTCTTAATTTTCTTGTTTTTTTTTTGTTTTGTTTTTTTAAATCTAAAGGGAGCTGACTCTGTTGTGGAGTAAGCTTCAGAGGAGGATCGACCCCTCGTTGACGTCTCTTCTGGAACGATGCCTTCAGCTAGGTGCCATTGCCAAAACAGTCCACCATTTGCTTTGCCTGGTCCGCATCATTCAGACAGAAGTGAGTCCAACAGCCATGCTGTTCATTTTTATTCTGGTTATATAAAGGTCCTTTTCAACCAGTTAGTTAAGGAGCCGCAGGAACTTTAGCAAATTTGTGTTTGCATTTCCAACACATCTGAAGAACTGAAACTTGAAAATTAAAAAGAATTTCCTTCTTCAAAATGTACCTCATTTTTGGGCTAGCATGAAATATGACAAACTCTGCATTGATAGTTTCTGGACCATCAGAAAGTACTGCCCCAAAAGCTGGAACTTTTCTGGGGGCAGGAGGAATGATAGAGGAACTCAATTTAGACCCTGGTTCCACTTGTAGCTACACAGGAAAAAAGAAGAGGTTACAGAGACCTTTCAGCCCATTACCAGCTACTTTTTTCCTTCCATTTTACTGACAGAGTTTCAGAATATGACTTAAAACTGTGTTTATTTGTAAACAAAATGACACATGATCATCTGATGGATACAATGCTAATAACATATCACTTATTTGCAGACGGAGGAAATTGGGATCCCTGCCTCAGTAGAACTTTGCGTCAAAGCCCTCCAACTTCCGAAGCAAGATGACTCAGAAATGAGGGTTTCTGTTTGCAAGACGATGTCCTGCCTTCTTCCAGGGGACCTTGAAGTGTTGCGTGCCTGTCTACTCACAGAGTTCCTGCTTTGCCCCACCCAGGAGGTCTTCGGGTCCCTCGAGGAGCTTTACTTACGCCCAGATCAAAAATATGATCAGGAAAACGAAGTTATTCCCAACTCACTACGCTGTGAGTTGCTACTAGCTCTGAAAGCGTACTGGCCTTTTGACCCTGAGTTCTGGGACTGGAAAACTCTCAAGTATCATTGCGCCTCCCTTCTAGGGTTGAAGCCAGAGTCCGAGGAGGAGGAGGAGGAGGAGGAGGCAGTAGGCACACAAGAAAAGGGTAAACAGCATGATCCACAGGGAATCACAGTGAAGGAAGAATCTGATCATCAGAAGTGGATGAATGGAAGTGTTGATGGTCATCTGCAGCAGGCTCAAAAGCAGTTTTCTAATTTACCAGAAATCCTGGGAGCATCTGAGACAAAGACACATAAGTTCTGTTGTCAGATTTGTAAGAGGACAGTTATTGACACCCAAGTCATTCACCACTCCAAAAGACATGGAGAGGACAACAGCCACCCATGCCCTGTGTGCTTGCAGAAGTTCGAGAGCAGAAAGGAACTCGTTCCTCACCTAAAAGAACACGTGCTGAGTCAAACACCTTTCTTCCAAAACAATGTAAAGACAGAGGACTGCCAGAAACAAGTGGATGATGATGATGATATTGAACCAGGTGAGATCACCATCGACCCATCCTTAATGCAGTATTACAAATCCACACATGATCCAGATGTGCTGCACCACATCGTGCAACAAGCCAAAACAGTGAAGGACAAGAATGCAGAAGACGACGAGCACATAACATTCGAATACATCGACCAACACTTCAGTGTGCAGAACCGAGACGATTACCCGTGTCCAGGAACGGGTTGCACTCGGACTTTTAAACATTCCAAGTACTTATATGTCCATTTAAAGTCGGAGCATAAAGGTGACGACAATGTGAAACATTTTCATCAGTTGAGAGACAAGCGGGAGAAGTGTGTTTTTTGTAGACGCCATTTTGTCTCCGCGTACCATCACCGCATACATCGAAGGACCCACTATGGTGATCGGCCTTATACGTGTGTGGTTATGGGATGTGGCGCTCAGTTTAGAAATTCCAATGAACTTGTCACGCACAAACAGACGCATGGCTTTCACTTAAGCTACCAGTGCGAGCTCAAGGGCTGCTACGTCACTTATTCCGACTTGGGACAAATCTATCACCATGAAGCACAGCATTTCAGAGATGCAGCCTTTACTTGCTCAACCGCTGAATGTAAAAAATACTATTTGTCCAAAAAAGAATTCATAAAACATTTATCCACACACAACATCACCTTCACTCAAGAAGACTTTGAGGCTCAGAGGAAGGCAAAGCAGAAACTTCTTCAGACTGTCACTGAAGCAACTTCCCGCCTTAATGTGTCAGTTGATACCGAACGGACTGTGAACGGAGAGGTTCTTTGCTCTTCCTCAATAAATTGTGCCTCCTCTTTGCAGGCGTCTGACAGCAAGGAGCCCAAAGCAACGATGACCTTGGTGGCTGTGTGTTTTGATGGGAGTAAGTTCACATGTGGTTTTGAGAAGTGTGGCATGACTTTCTCCAGAGCCAGAGATGTCCAGAGGCATCTTAAATGTGCCCACCCAGAGCACCTTAAACTGGAGAACAAAGAGCACAGGCATGACAAAGAGCGGGGCTCAAAGACCAAAGGGATAAAGCCTGAAACTGAGCCAGGAGATCAGGCACAAGAGGAGCTCTCGACACCATTTCAGCACGAGGAAGGCAAAGAAAGAAAAGAAGCCACTCTGCCCAGCAACACTGAATCAATCTCACAAACAAGCCTTCAATCAAAAAATGATGCTCTGATTGAAATTCTTATTGGTCTCAGTAAACTGGACCTGAATTCGTCATCACCTCACAGTGTGCCCAGTGAGCCCCCTGAGTCCAACCAAGAGTCTAATACATCACAAATATCTCTTCATCGGGCAATCATGGCAAAGCCTCCTGTTGTGTTGCTTCAGAAGAGACCCTCTTCTGAGGAAAAGACAACAGTCAAGACTGAACAAGAACCTGAAGAAGGTGTTGAACTGTTAGCCAATGCTAAACCATATATCTGTCAGATGAAAGGTTGCAGCTTTAGGACCGCTCAGAGTTACAGCTTACTGAGACACTATAACAACAAACATGGTCGCACTGTTGAACAGGCCAGGAGGCTGACTTCTCTCAAAACTACATCCTTTAAGCCTTACGTGTGCCAGCTTTGCTCCAAGAGTCACAGAGAAAAGCATGTGTTGAAGGCCCACTATATTCAGATACACAACCTGAGTGGGACTTTAGTGGACAAGATAAGCTGTGCGACTATACGGTACGAGGGAAATAAAACCCCTCCTACGCCTCAACCCTTGACTGACCATAGTGTTAAAGTATGGAAAAAAGAGATCCCCAAGTTGCAATTCCAACAGGAGAAAAAACCTTCGACTGTGGTGAGCGAAAATGGACAAAACTTAGGCAACGATCCTCCGTCTGAAGAGGAAGGAGAGGATGAAGCAGAGGCTAAGGAGGAAGATGGCAAGCAGAAAGGAGAAGGTGAGGATAGGACCTCGCAACAGGTCAGAACTACAAGACGTTTGGTAGCCAAAAGTAATCTCTGCTATATATTGGATAAATTCAGTAAACCCTTTCATTGTGTTGCAAAAAATTGTGATGCTGCTTTTTCCACCCAGGGAGGCCTTGTGCGCCACCTGCAGTTGATACATCATTACAATCGCTCTCAGCTCTTGTTGGAAAAAGACTTTGATGCGCAGCACAGTCCAGAAGTCCGAAAAGAGCCAGTCAAGAAAAGGCCTCTCCCAAACTTGGATGAACCTCAACCTCAATACAAGTGTCACTTCGCCAACTGCAACGCTTCCTACCACCTTAAGAGCAGCCTAGTGCGTCACACTCGGGATTGCCACTCTCAGCCACCAGAGCTAATACGGTGCAAGTTTGAGGGGTGCACAAGAGTGTTCAGCCATGATGAAGCACTGAAGAAACATACGCTTTACAGTCACTGTGAGTACTACGATTCACTCGTGGTGCGTCTGCAAAGCACTCACAAAAAGTCAATTACTGGATGCCAAAAGAAGCTTATCGTCACACCACAGAGTCCCCAGAGGGAAGAAACTGGTTCAACTACCACACAGGCGGAGGTGCCGAGACCCAAGCCTGAGGAGACGGACCAGTCAAAGGAAGCAGCTGAGCAAGCTGCTGCGCAGAAAAAAGTGTTGGCAGAACAAAAGAAAGGGAGAAGAAACTGTTACAGCCGATTTGTTTTCAGATCCCATGAAGAGGCATTGCAGATGTGCCAAGACCGCTGCACGCCTGTGGCCTACCCATGCATGGTTCAGAACTGCGATTCTGTCGTCACGTACATGAAGAGCTTGCACCGTCACTACCTGAGGGTTCACCGCATGCGTCGTGACGATCTCTCTAAGAATGAAGACAAGCTGGTGTATACTGCTGAGCAGCTGGAGGAGCTGATTCAGAGGAAGTCAGCCAGGCCAACAGTTACAGGAGCATGTTCCCCTAATGGGGTTCGCAAAATGGAGTACCAGGCAGAGCCAGAAACCCCAGAGGGGCCGTCTGCACCCATGAGCTTACACTCCATCAAGACGGAGACACAGGACGAAGATACTGATCCACTGGGATTTCCAGAGGATGAAGAGGCACCGTCTGTGGAGAGAAATGGCGTCCTTGTTGGTGCAGATGAGGTGCTTTACGGTGAGCCGAGCACTGGTGGGCACAAGGAAGATGCGGCTGCACCGACACAGAATGGTCTGAAACAGGAGGAGAGATTAAGCCTGGATCAAATCAAACCTCTTCTTCGTCCCCTCACTATTGACCTCTCGCCACCGTGCTCGCTGCGCATTACTGCCGAGGAGGGCTTCCAACAAGACGTGTCCAGCACCAAGGATGGTGGTAAAATGTTGAACGGGTCCGTCTCTTTACCCACTCCTCCTATTCGCCAGCCACTAAAACGTAAAAATGAATTGTCTGAACCGCCTTCAAACCTGAAAGACGCTCAATCTTGTAGCCCTCCGCCACGCTCTTTTGACATCGCAGCCTATAAGCCTATGGGCTTTGAGTCCTCATTCCTGAGGTTCATACAAGAGACATCTACGAAAGAAAATGAAAATGAGGTTTTGGCAAAACGGCGAGACTCCTTCAAATGCAGTTGTTCAGTGAAGGAGAACAACCAGCTGGGAGTCTCTCACACCCGCAGCAAACGCACTCGTTCTCCACTTTTGAAGCCACACGCTATGACTGGAGACTTCACATCTGTCCAAAACTTGAAGTCCATCTTGGACAAAGCCCTGGCTGGGTGTGGGGATCTGGCCATTAAGCAGCTTCAGTACCTCAGACCGGTGGTGGTCCTGGGGAGACCGGTGTGCACCACCACCCTGCCTGACCTCTTCCCACCAGACACCAACAGCAAACTGCTTCTGGGAAGTTAGTTTAACTGAGCACCTTTTTAACATAGCTATGACAATTTACTTTTCACAAGCTGTACCAGTATTTTTCTTTCTCCCAAAATGATAGTGTTATGTGTTTATTTTAAGTTGCCAAACTGATTAATTATAGAAAGGAAATGAGAATTAAAATTAAAAACAAGCTTAAACAATACACATCAGATCCGAGTCAGCTGTTTTTTTAGACATCTGTTATGAAATAATTCAGATATGTTAGCTCATCTTGATCACAACTGTATATACTATAGCTCTTCAAGATATTGTACATATTTTCAGGTTGTTAGAAGTGGTCGGTAGCATATTGCGAGGCCATCTTGGTAAAAATGTGACTGAAGAACTACTTCCTTACTAAAAACTACCTGAGGAATATGTTTGGTTATTTTTCACCTCAGTTTCAGTGTTTGGGATGCAGTGGGCAGATATTGGCAGACATGTATGTAACACTTTCTAAAGAAATAAATGTGTAAACGAATATAAATCCCTTTACTTTTTGAGTTGTGCAAGTGACTTACTTTTTTTTATACAAAGTCACAGTGAAATGCCATTTTAGGAACTGTTTGCTAAATTAAAAATACACCTAATTAATTTAAAGTCATTTGTGTGTGGGTTTTGTCTATGTACAGTAATTCCTGTCTGTAATATAGTTTTTAAGATCACAATACAATGAGGTACTATTATTAAAAATGCAATGTATAAAATGTTTCTTTTTTCCATCACTTTTAAAAACATCCTTTCAATATGATTATATAATAATAAAAAAAAATATTCCCTTTGAAGAACACCAATTTATGTTAATGGCCTTCAGATAGGCCGCTGATTGAAAAATTAGGTTTAATTTTGATCAATGTGGAGAGTATTTTTTTATATATATATATATATATATATATATATATATATATATATATATACTTCCAAATGTGTTTTATGACTTAGGTGAGTTCGTCCTCAAAACGACAATAAATCAGCAGCGGAACTGAAGTCACAGTGGTGGTTGTTTCCACACGGGTACAATTTGTTGCCAAACCTCACTGTCAAATTGGCGTCTTGCATGAATGGAAAGATATTAGCTGTAAATGCCTTGATCTGGAAACGGGAACTAAGTGCGGAGGTTTCAAAGTTAAGATTTGTAGTCGGTGTATGTCGATTTAACGTGGGAACCTCGTTCCCTTGTTTCAACTTTTAAGAGCTGTGACTGTCAGTTTGTGAGAGGAAGCTAACTAGCTACTAGCCTAAAGCTACCAGTCAGGCTAGGCTACCTTTAGCCTGCTAGCTAGTCAGTCCTAGACCAATAACAGTGCAAAGATGATCGAAAGTATATTTGACCTGCCGGTGGAGAAGCAGATATTTTATGCTGTTTTGGGATTTTCATGGACGGTGTATCTATGGGAGGCATATCTTTCTTACAGACAGGTAAGTAAAAAGTTCGTGCTTTATAGCTGAATGTGTTTTACACCCGAACTGAAATTAATGTTTCACGGTAAGTGACTGAAACTGTATGATGTGTTTATGTTCTTCCAAACTATAGAATAATAAAGGGTAATTAAACACTTTTACACTCCTGGTGTGACAGTATTGAATTTACTTAACCAAAATGTTTACACATGGACCTATACACAAAAAAAAATTAAGCTGTGGCTAAGATAAATGTACTTTCTGGTGAAAGGTTTTTTTTTTATTTTTACCTATAACAGCTGAATACCGTGTTACAAAGGGAATATGCTTTTCTGTATTCACCTCAGTGATGCTGTCGGCAGATGTTTCTAATAAAAATAAGAAATTTAAAGACACAATGTGTCTGTGAGATGAATAAAGTATCTGTCTATCAATGAATTGGCGTCTTTGGAGCGGTTTGCTGAGCTGGGTGTATTTCCCCTAAACAGGATACTGTGGTGGAGCATAGTGCATGCAAAATCTAATGTGCTGACTTTGAACAGACGTGAAGTTTGATGAAATGAATATGAAAAGGCGTTATTGTGATTTGTTAAATTGGGTATACTTCCACTGTGTTGAGAAGTAAATTTAGAGTAAATAAATCAACAAATCAACCCATCAAAGAACCCAGCCAACCCAAAACATGTGATTGTATTTTTTTAATAAAATAGACTTGAAGCTAGATCTCAAAGACACATGATGATATTAAATGTTTGCTTCCTGAAGAAAACATCTTGAAAGATGAAAAAGAGAGATTGAGAATATAGTAGTTCTTGTGTTGTGTGGTCATTTTACATTTTTCCTCATGATGTCTGATTTCATGAGCTCTTTCTTTCCTTTTGCAGAGGAGGATATACAGGACAACCACACATGTACCACGGGAACTCGGGAAGATTATGGATTCTGAAACGTTCGAGAAATCCCGCCTTTATCAGCTTGATAAAAGCAACTTCAGCTTCTGGTCTGGACTCTATTCTGAGACTGAAGGAACAGTAAGAAAACCAATAAATTTCAAGCCTTTGCTTTCACAGTCATTCTAGTTAATGATGATGTTTTACATCACTTAAAATAGACATAAAATGGGACAAACCTGTGTTAGGTTAAGATTGTTTAAATGGTAGGGGTATTTTTTTATGTTATCGTGAAGATTCATCTATTTCATGATTAACCTGATGCCACATCAATAATAATCAATAATTTTACATCCTCAAAACCTTGTAGTTGATCCTCCTCCTGGGTGGAATCCCGTTTCTGTGGGGCGTCGCTGGATCTGTGACGGCTCGACTAGGATTTGGCTCAGAGTATGAGATCACCCAGTCGCTCGTGTTCCTGACCCTTGCCACCCTGTTCAGTGCCTTTACTGGGCTTCCCTGGAGTGTGTACAACACATTTGTCATTGAGGAGAAGCATGGATTTAACCAGCAGGTACACAGACTGTACTGAACACTGTAGGTTTGATATGGGGCTGTTAAATGTTCGTTGTTTACTTCCTCAGGAAGTGCAACAGCTTGATTTCACAATGGACCAATCAATGTTATATCACCATTAGAATCTAACTGATGTAAATTCGAGCAGTGGCATTATCTGTGAATTAAACATCAAAAGTCTGACATTATTATTTGATACGTACTGTAAAATCTCACCAGTTTAACTTTAATCTTTTTTTCTGTTATTCTCAGACAGTAGGTTTCTTCCTTAAGGATGCTGTGAAGAAGTTTATTGTGACCCAGTGTATCCTGCTCCCTGTCACCTCGCTGCTCCTATACATCATCAAGATTGGTGGAGACTACTTTTTCATCTATGCCTGGCTCTTCACCCTGGCTGTGTCTCTGGTTAGTGCTGCATTCACCCTGTCAGCTGTTGAGTGAACTTGTAGTAAAGGCATCTTTGTGTAATGTAGCAGTGTGTGTAGTTAACTCAAAAGTAATACACATTAATCATACATGATCACACTGTAGTTAAACTTTGAACAACAGCTCATCATAATGCTTCTCCTCTTTTTCTGCTTTCCCAGGTTCTTGTCACGATCTATGCTGACTACATTGCTCCCCTGTTTGACAAGTTCACTCCTTTGCCAGAAGGAGAGCTGAAGACAGACATTGAGGACATGGCCAAGAGTATAAGCTTCCCCCTCACTAAGGTTTATGTAGTTGAAGGTAAAGAAATACTGCTTCATCCAGCATGCTGTTAAATCATCAATCAAGTTTTTTTTAAGCTCTCAAGTATTCCTGTATATTGGCTGTAGATTAGGGTGGGCGATACAGCCTAAAACTTATATCGTGGTATAATTTGAACCAGATAGTATATATCACAGTATAGAGAATGTGAACGTGACGTCACGTCAGGGTGCATGGCTGATTTTATCAAGCCAGGTGAAACCTATCCAGGATAAGTGTGCACATGCGGCTTCCTCTAATAGACCCCGTCATCGATCACAGATTTACCGATTTTAACATGGCAACGAGAGCGGCGTTCTTTTCCCTGTCGGTGGCTGAAATCCTCATGGAGGCTTATGAGGTAGTAAGGGACCAAATCAAAAGGAAAGGAAACACCACCCTAGTTATTAAACAAGGAGAGAAAGTGAGGGAAAGTACTGCAGACCTCCTGAATATGTAACTAGTGCACAAATACACACTCAGTGCTCCCTGAAATATCACAATTACAATTCAAGTAGGTCATTAACATCTGAAAACCTATTTGTACTCTCATTATGAATCAGTGGAAATTGTAAGTGAAATCTCTACCATGGGCCAAATTTTCTACCGTCTACTGCAAATACCGCATATACTGCGCAGCCCGACTGTAGATGTAACATCCTTAAATTGCCTTGAATATTTTCCATATCTCCAGGTTCTAAGCGTTCGTCACACAGCAATGCGTACTTCTATGGGTTCTTCAAGAATAAACGCATTGTGCTGTTTGACACTCTGCTGGAAGACTACTCACCTCTCAACAAGTCTGGAGAGCCGCAGCCCGAACAGCCAGAGAGAGATGACACATCCAGTGAATCAGCAGCCAAGCCCAAGGTTACACAGCCTTTATTCAGAAAAGTTCCTATTGCACTCAAACAAACCAGGATTCCTTCCAAGTTTTTGTGGTTTTCCTCGACGGCATCCAAGAACCGTCATATGATTTCTTGACGTGATAACGTTTTAAGTGAAAGTGCCCTGTAATAACAGTGCTGACCATGTTTTCTCTGAAATATAACACAGACTCCTCGAATTTGACGTAAATGAGTGATAAGTCCTTGTATTTAAAGTAGGGTTGCCCAAAATCTGTTAACAGAGACTTGAAAAGAAGTCTTTTTTGCTTTTGCTTTTCCTTTTCGTCCATTTCATATTACAATTTAATACTTGACCGATGCTCTTTGGTGGATTATTTGTTTGCCGAATTAAAGGAGAAGCTTAGACAGATTCAGAAAAGATGGTTGATCTAATTATATCAGCATGTTTGATCGTTAGTTACGACTGCGTTGTTAGTTTCCTTGATTTTTTTGAATGGAGTTCTGCTTCATGACCTGCCAGCACATCTCTGGCAGCACATTTTGGGCAATTTGTCCAAGTAGAGTTACTGTTGCGCTAATTTCGACAGCCCTGTAATTTAGAGTAAAATGTTAAGTGGCAGGACCTGGAAATGTAATGCTTTTAAATAGCATAACTAGAATCAACATTATATATGTAAAATCTGTTCACCTTGAGGGTCAGAACAAATACCGTCTTGAGTAAGTGGGCAAGAAAGGTTTAGGTGTCAGTCATAACTGTTGGGAAGTCTGTGACCTGTGTGGTTGCATTTGTATTGTGTAATTCAACAATGTTGTTCCCTTCATTTACAGAACAAGAAACAAGGATGTAACAACCCAGAGATCCTTGCAGTCCTGGGTCATGAGCTGGGCCACTGGAAGCTTGGCCACACGGTCAAGAACATCGTTATCAGTCAGGTAATTCTTTTCCTCCATGGTTTTTCTATCAACGTCTGCACCAAAACAAAGCAACACATTCTCCTGATTACACATGATCAGATGCAGACATTAAGATATGTTCTTTCTGCAGATGAATTCCTTCCTGTGCTTCTCCCTGTTTGCTGTTCTGATTGGACGTAAGGAACTGTTCGTAGCTTTTGGCTTCAATGACAGCCAGCCCACGTTAATAGGTTTGATGATTATCTTCCAGTTCATCTTCTCCCCGTACAATGAGGTCAGTGTTGTTTCTGTTGGAGCTGTCAAGTTACTTATATTATTTCACTGCAGACATCCTTTTACAAATCAGATTTTTGTATGTTTTTGTCTTTGCAGCTGCTGTCCTTCTGTCTGACAGTCCTGAGTCGCAGGTTTGAGTTCCAGGCAGATGCCTTTGCACGCGGCATGGGCAAAGCCTCCGAGCTGTACTCTGCCCTCATCAAGCTCAATAAGGACAACCTGGGCTTCCCCGTGGCTGACTGGTTGTTCTCCATGTGGCACTACTCCCACCCACCCCTCCTGGAGCGCCTCAGAGCATTGGGCAGCGTCAAGCAAGACTGACGGGGCTGGGAGGGGAAGGTGGGACCGCTGCCTCCTCCAAAGGGCCTCCGCAGACCGCTCCTAGCCTTGTGATGTCCCCTGGTCTTTTTCAACCTGTCTGGGTCCCCCTTTCTCATCTTATTTTATCTTGTTTTAATCATTCCTCTACTTGCCTACCTTTCCATTTTGGTCCCTTTTTGAAACTTTGTTTTTCAAACAAAACCCAAACATATCAGCACAAGCTGGCCTAAAAAAAACACACCTGAAACAAAGTCTCCACTCTTTGTCTAGAGACACCAAATATGTATTTTCTGAGAGCAATACATGCAGGCAATGTGTGTTGAGCAAAAGCTATTGTCAGAGCACAGGTCACATTTTCCAGGTTGACCTGGAGGTTTTGATTTTTTTATTATTATTTTATTATTAGATTATTAATTTCCCTTTTTAGAGTGGCAGAGGAAGAAACGCTATGAAGACTGTGCTATTTCAGAACCTGACATTTTACTTACAGCATTATGAGTTTCTGTTGTGATGCGTACGTGACATCCAACTGCTAAAGTCATAAGAGTGTTTTTTGGGTGTATGAAGTGGTTAATCCTATATTAATCCTGAGTGTTACTTATTTGAAGGTTTAACTTAAACCAAACAACAGGATGGAGAACTTCTGAAATACTTGTGACAGTGCTTTTTGCATATACACAGGCCAAAGTTTGATTTGTCTCTCAAGTGCAGCTGAAACATCTCCAGGCAAGCTCAAGAGTAAAAACATTAATCTAGTCATCTACTGCAACTCTCTGTTTTGCAAGAGGAACTATGTAACTGCTTTGTCACAGTTGGGGAAAATTGTGCCTGTAATTATCTCTATTTTTTCTGATAATGGACACACGAACGGAGCGGTGCATGCAATTTCATTTAAATTTGGGTTAGATTTTTCCTTTTTTTATATGCACTGGGGGATCTTGTTTTATTTTTTTAAGCATTTGCTTGCTGATAAGGTTCCAACCATACCTGTATATATGTAACTTTAATAAGTAGAGTAATGCTGTATGATGTGAATTGTGAAAAATGTTGAATGTGGTTTGAAATTTTAAGTTGATGCCATGTTTCTTAGTTTCTTCTCTTGATTTTGGGCTGGAGTGAGCGCATCGTTGCCCGGCAAGCAAAGGATTTACAGGGGACTTGGCAGAAAGGGGTTTCTTTCACCACATAAGCCAGTGTTTGGTTTGTTCAGTGAGGGGACTGTGTACTTTCTTTGCTGCATTAAATAAAATCCTTCAAAGCATTGTTTATAGTTGATGGGTTTTATTTTTTAAATGCAGTTATGAAAAATAAAAAGTAAGTTTGTGTTTCTAAGCAAGCCAGCATGACCACAGCCTTCATTTAAATTGTTAAGAACTTTCAATTATAATTCTGTCACACAGTCTATTATGAATAATAAGGGTGTGAAAAATTTTGAGGACAACTGTACAAGTTGTCTCATCAGACCGCAGGATGGTTGACCAAACACTGGGATCCTGCGTCAGATGAAGTCCAGCAAAGGCCAGGCCTACATCCATGGAGACCTCTTCTGTGTAAGACTTGCTCAATGGTGGTCCGTGACACCTTTGTCCCTGCCTGGTTAAGCCTTTCCATTAGGACCATGGTTGTGGTCTGTGGGTTGTTGTTGACCTCTTGGCAGATTTTCCTGGCAGGTTTGGGGGACACCTTATGCTTCCTGCCATGTCTGCTGAGGTTTTTAACAGTGTTGAACCTCTTGTGCTTGTTGATCATGGGCACATCATACTGCTTTCAAATGGCCTTGCAACCTTTTCTTTCACTGTTGACAAACACAATGTTGTAGGTCCTCACTCAGCGCCGTCTTCTTGGCCATGATGACCAGAAATTGAGAATGACCAGAGGAGTTTTCCTGTATTTTTACTCCTCTGGAACAATGCTATTTTTTGTCATTGATAATTATTTCATGGCAATATCTTGAAATAGCTATAGGACAAAGACACATTTGGAACATTTTTGTTGAGATATTGTCAGGTTTAATAGCTTTTATAAATGAAGAATCTAAAGAAAAATGTTTTTTTGAATGTTGAAATTGTTTTCTTACTGTAATTATGAGCTGAAATTAACTTTTATCAATATATTGTAGCTTTCTAATATTTTGTTTTTTATTGCAGCATATGAAAGTATTTTCCCACAATTTCAAAATTCAGTGAGTATAAAAATGTCAAAAAAAAATACAACAAAAGTCTGACAGTTATTAGACAGTGATGTATTGAGAAAAAGAAAGGGCAGCTATCGTTGACAAGAAGAAAAAAAAATCACGTGATATAAATTACTAACAATACACGATTCAACAGATGTTTTAATCCTGTAAATGTGATAAATTTAAAAATATATTGTATTTTAATTAAAGTGACGTCAGCAGCTACGTAGAGAACGTGCAGTGTCACGCTGAGACCATACCATTTAAAATAGGGATGTTTTTCTTACACTATATTTGATTTCGTGTAGAAAAAAACTATTAAAAGAAATTTTCTCGAATATTATTAATTTTGCAAGTATATTAATATCTAAATGATTCCCCTCGGTTTCGCATTAGACCAACGTGATGCCGGTGTCGTCACCCCTGTCTGGCTAATAATGGCGCCGTCCTGTGGCGTATTTTGAGGACAAGGACAAACTCCTCTGTCTCCTGTCACTGTTGTTTTCTCATGTGAGAGCTGAAAATGGCTAGGATTTTGAGGCCTAACATCAGAAGTTTTGTCACCTCACAGCTGAGAATGTTCTCCGACCAGGTAAAATACGTCCTGGAAAGACGTCTGTGGATTAAAACACTGCTTTTTGTAAGCTAGTGCAGCTAACTGCTTAGTGTGACTCATTTTAAATTAGTCCAATAATTTTGGCTAACTGAAAAGTAGCTAAACAACTGTTTGCCTGAAGAATTTGTAGTATTGCAATTTTAAGGACAATTGGTTAATTTCAATCATACAAAATAAAATAAGTAACAAAATCAGTAGGTACCAGTTATACCACTTTATTTAGACTGACTACAGGTCTGTGAATTGGTTTTGTCCTCTGAGGCTTTGCATTGTTGTTAAACGCAAACAGTTTCTGGTCTGTTCCAACTATTTCTATTATCACCTTGTAAACAAAAAAATATTGTGACATTATTGCATTGCAACTTTTCTCATCTCACTAAAGGTGAAATATACTGATTCTTGACCTTCAGAATGGATTAAATTTTTATCATATGGTCCTATTGACTCAATCTTAATATCACAGGTCTTGATAGCAGAACCCAAGTACTTTGAAACTGTAACTAGAGGCCACTACAGGGGCTGTTATTTGTGTCTGAATGTATACACTAAACATTTCCCCACCCTGTCTCAGCTGGGAGAGCTGGGTAAAGGTGCAGGAAAAGGTGGTGGCGGTGGAGGCTCCATCAGAGAGGCAGGTGGAGCCATGGGGAAGAGGCAGGCTGCTGAGGAGGAGATGTATTTCAAGTATGTACTTTTTTCTTTTACAGCGAACAAATGTAAAGTTAACTTTGTTATGTCATTATTTATTGTGTACCCTTTATTATTATAAATATTATAATTTCTTACTGTTTATCCTTTGGCTCCTCTGTTGTCACCCACCACGCTATCTATCCATGTGCACATCAGGCGTAAAGAACAGGAGCAGCTGGCTGCATTGAAGCAGCATCACCAGGAGGAAATTGACCACCACAAAAAGGAGATTGAACGTCTACAACGCGAGATCGACCGTCACAAGGGAAAGATCAGGAAGCTGAAGCATGACGACTGAGTGGATCCCAGCCAGACACCATTACTAATTACTCAGATTTCTGCATGCACTGTGTCACCTGGCCAGTCATGAACGTACGGCTGATTGTTCTGTAAATGAGAGATATTAAAACTGTTCATAAAGTTATTGTTTTCATGGCATGCTGTGAACCCAGGTTGTACAACTTTTTCAACCCTTTTCACAGTTTTGTAGTTGGTGATGTATAGTATGTTGCAGACAAAAGGCCAAAGTGGGAAAACCTAAATATATTTAATGCATGGCAACATCAGCATATCTTCTTGTGTGATGTATAAATAAATTTGTAAGGTAAATGGATTTGGTAACTCTAAGTGCTGTCACGATTAGTTGATCAACAGAAAATTCACTGATGTTCATAATCATTGAATTGTAAGTAATTTATGGCAACTTCAACTTTTTTTATGTCAATGCACATTTACTGTCTTCATGGTTTTGGACTGAAGTAAACAGTCTGAAGACACAATTTCATGCGCATTTCATACATAAGATTATTTGTAGGAATATGACATGGTAAAATATGTTATGTATATTATGTGATCATTATTGTTGTTATTATTGTTATTATTACAAATAACCACAAACTTATTAACAATGAGGGCCCTGACTTTGCTCACATGCACTGAATTTCCAAACTGAATATATTGTTCAAACTTTCTCTAAACAATCTCTGAAAAATAAGGTAATAATGTGACACGATACACAGAAACACACTTAGAACGACATTAAAAGCAACATACAGCACAGTAATGCACTTAATTTGTGAGTACTGGTATATATAGAGTGTATAGCCCTTTGGTGGTATGTCCCATTGGGATTTGGGTAGTTCTAGTCCATACTGGGTACAGATGTTCCTGTACACTATCCCAGCCTCTTGGTTGTGCCTCTCCATATACGCTGATCCAGCTCGCAGCTTACATCCTGCTACTATGTGCTGGACTGTCTCAGGGGCCTCCTTACACAGTCTGCACCTTGGGTCTGGTCTACTGTTGCAGATCCTGGCCTCTATAGCCCTCGTGCTCAGGGCCTGTTCTTGTGCTGCCATGATCAGTGACTCTGCTGTCTGTCAGCCCAGCATCTTCCAGCCATTGGTAGGTCTTCTTGATATCAGCAACTTCCTCTATCTGACAGTGTTACATGCCATGTATGGGTTTGTCCCTCCATGTTGTCTGCTCCTCACCCTCCTCACACTCTTCAGGTTTCTACTGCCTGAGGCTTTCACTGGAGGCCCTGGTCTAACCTGACAACATAATTTAGGATAGTTGAAAATATAAATCCGCATTTGGGAAGTAATTTATCAGACGAAAACAACATCAGGTCGGTATTATCCATAGTACAAATAGTTAAATACATTTATTTATTTAACTTGTGTTAAATTAACATTTCATTTGTCATTGAAATATAGATTTCTTCCTTTTTATTTAGTACACACTGCAAATATTTATTACTATTATTATTACTTATTCTATTATTTCATTGCTGTTGTTTGTTGTTAAACTGTTCTATTCTGTTCTATAATGTTTATCGACAATTGACTACACTTCTCCCTCCACTCTCAGGAGGCGGCAGAGCATCTTGTTTTTACTTCCGTCGAGAAAGAAATAAATCGTCACTTCCGCCTGCCCCTGCCTTTTTACACGAGCAACCCCGTCTGTCTTTCTTTTCGCACATCATGGCGGACCGGTTCAATAAGGTGGAAAGCTGCTCAGATATAATAATCTCCTTTTTCGCTATTTAATGGGTGTATTAGCCGACATGTGTTAGTTAATTTACGGGTGGCAACTACGGGACGTATTGGAGCAATCCTAATTTTGTCCTGATGCTATTCATTAAACTTAGTTTAAAGATATGTTTGAGAGCTAGCCGTAGCTCAGTGGACATGCCTTCATCATGGCAGCTTCCCTCACATCGCTGTTAGCATGTTAGCTAACGTGTGTCATGGTTATTCTCATGTTTGGGTGACAAATACGTGGTTAATATATGCTTATACCTCTAAACTCAGGGTGACAATATCATATTCATATGCTAACGTTATCATAATTGTTATAATGGGATATGGTCAGACGGTATTGCTAAGCTAACGTCCTCATCGGCAACCCCATGTGGCACTTACTGCAAGGAGGCAGATAAGCGTTTTTTAAGTGCTCGGTTAAAGTTGAGTTGCTTTAGCTATTTTTTTTTAAAGTTTCTGCTTTACTACAGATTGATTGTGTTGGCTGGTATGGCATCAAATGTGAGCTCTGATTTTTGTTAGGGTTCTAATGCAAGATTCTTGGAAAGCTAACAGCAGTTAAATGTAAGAGGCAATTTTTTTAGTGTCCCATTCTAACCTGCAGGTACTACTTTTTCTTTCACCCTTTCTAACTTGAAGGTTCTGCTGCTTGATGGCAGGGGCCACCTACTCGGCCGGCTTGCTGCCCTTGTGGCTAAACAGGTTCTGCTGGGTAAGTTTTAAGTTTTTATTAGTGCATCCTAGTTTTTATGTCTACTGGCTGCAACACTACATTGTCATACAGAGCAGCACAATATTATCTAAAGTTGATAAGTTGTTTCACTCTTGTCAATGATGATGAATTATCTGCCTTGGTTGAGTTTAACGACCATGAGAAAACTCACATGCACTACCATCTGAGACTGGATGCAGATTATTGTAAATATGTCTGGATTTGGGGCAGCTCTGGCTCATCCTTTAATCGCTGGTCTGGCATTTCCATGATGGGGTTCTGAACCCCAAGTTGCTCTCCAGGCACTTGTTAAAATGTGTAGGATAGGATAAGTGCAGAGGTCAGATTTCGTAATGTCTAAATGCTTTACTTTGGTCATCTTTTAGGTCACAAAGTGGTGGTGGTGCGATGTGAAGGCATCAACATTTCTGGGAACTTCTACCGCAACAAGCGTAAGTAGGGTACATGTCGATTCAATTTAGCCTTGTCTTTTTTTGATATGCTTGTTGTCAGTGATGTTTTACCACTACTATTCGAGTTTCAATGACCATGAGACCAGCTTACATGCACTACCATCTGAGACACCAGCACTGTGTGCTACAGTAATGTCTCCTCTGAATAGTGACTTGGAAGAATATGTCTTAGAGGTCAATGTCTGTGCTATGGGCCCTCTTACAGTGAAGTACCTTGCTTTCCTGCGTAAGAGGATGAACACCAACCCCTCTCGTGGACCATACCACTTCAGAGCTCCCAGCAGGATCTTCTGGAGGACTGTCCGAGGTAATAACATGACACTAGACACTTAATTATTCAGTATTTTTTTTTTCAGATTAAAAAAATGTTACATTGGAGGTTGCTGCATTTATGTAAGAAAGTTGTAAATCCATTTTAAATGTAACTAATTATTTGCTGTTGTTGGATGCCCTCATTATCTAGTTATGATAATGCTGTGAATCATAAGAACCCAGCAAGGATCCAGTTAGTTATCTTTGCATAAATTTGATCCTGCACATGTTCCTTCTTGCTTGACAGTGATGAACTCTTTATCCCGAAACTGATCATTTATTGATGAGACAAACTGTTCGGATCTGATTTCTGATTGTTGAGTTGGGGTGTACGTTTGTGCTCGGTCAGACTTTTTAAACTGCTACAATGGTTACTATTTGATACTGTATGAACTCAGAAGTGTTCTTTGTGCTATCCAGGCATGCTGCCCCACAAAACCAAGAGAGGACAGGCTGCTCTGGAGAGGCTGAAGGTGTTTGATGGTATCCCCCCTCCTTATGACAAGGTGATGAATCTTAATTAACACAGGGCCACATATCCTGTTTGGCCCATACATGTTGAATTCTGCTGTCTGTGATGTTAAATATTACCCTTAACTACCTTGTTTGAAAATCAAGTGAAAAGAAATAATGTCTGAGACGTGCTGTATTGTCTGCTTTTTAGATATCATGTTTTCTTCTTTATCTGACTTTGGCTTTTGCTCCACAGAGGAAGCGCATGGTGGTTCCAGCTGCTCTTAAGATTGTGCGTCTGAAGCCCACTCGCAAGGTGAGCGTCAAAATTTTTCTTTGTTTTATTTGAGGATCACAATTTTGACTTGAATCGCTGAGCTTACTTGGCTGCGGCCGATGCTTCAAATTACCTGCCACTACGGTCCTTACTCAACTGTGATGAGAATTTTATCCCGAAGCTGATCATCTATTGATGAGACAAACTATTCGGATCTGATTGCTGAGTTGAGTCGGACAAGTTGTCTTAAATTGAAGCTCAAAGCATCAGTTTCTTAAATGAAATATCAGGCAACATGCGCTTTTCCCCCTTAGAATCAGGAATTACCACTCCCTACAGTTTCAGTCAAATATCTGCTATAGTGAACTTAGATTTGCCATGACACATGCTGACTTTGACATTTCTTTTTCCTCAGTTTGCCCTTCTTGGGCGCCTGGCTCATGAGGTTGGCTGGAAGTACCAGGCTATCACAGCCACCCTGGAGGAGAAGAGGAAGGAGAAGGCCAAGCTCCGCTACAGCAAGAAAAAGACTGTGGTCAAGCTGACCAAGCAGGCAGAAAAGAACGTTGAGAGCAAGATTGCAAAATACACAGATGTTCTGAAACAATATGGAGTCCTTGTCTGAGCTGGTTGTCTGTGGCCAATAAAGATAAATAACTGTTTATAGGAAGTGTACTGGCTTTTTGTGTGTGTGTGAATGGGTGAATATGATATATACTGTAAAGTGCTTTGGGAATTGTTTCAGGTATAGTAAAAAGGCTATATAAATACAGACCATTTACCATTTTCATCTGTCATGGCTAACAATTGCACTTCAGTGAATTAACATACAATTCAGATGTGATGTGTAAGCAGCTGCACTTAACATGCATCATGGGCCTAAGTTCTAGAATGTGGTTGCAGATGTGACTTAAATTTTAATAAACTTTTAACCATGGACTGAGGGAGTTTTCATACAGTCAATACACAGCATTTATGACAGAAACCACACAGCACATAATGGGTTTTTGAGTCATTGTCAGTGGACTACTACTTTTAAATCCCAGCAGCACTTTTGCTCACTATGCTTTTGTATCTACAACATATCTTACATGTAATTGGGAAAAAAAATCCTAAAGCAACATTTACATCACAGAAGCCCAAATTTAAATGTGCCCACGAAACCTGAACAGAATAAAATTATGCTCTCCTGGCAATTAAAAATGGCTTTAAATGTGTAAGCCAAAGGGGCTTTTCTCCCTCAGAAGCCTGAATTGTTATATCATGAGAAATGTGGAAGTACCAACTTACTGTGAAAATAATTGTTTCAGGCATGAGAAGCTTTAGATGTTTTTCTGATATTCAGTTGTTCACAGAGTGAAGTCAAGTCCATATATGATACAGTAATTTCCAACTGAGCCTACATTTTAGAGTTTAAATATTTTTAATAATATTTACATAAATAAATTTAATAAAAATTTAGTTAATAATAAAAAAATAAAACCAGCAAGTCCCTTAAGATTAAAATCTCTCTTTTGAGGGAAAAATCAAGATAGCAAACGGTCAACTCAAGGGACAAACAATTCATTAAAATAATAAAACTGAAATAAATACATACAGTAACATTGTTTCTGTTCCCTTTTTGTGCTTTTTTTAATATATAGTTTGCCTCTCCAGTGCTGTAGTAATGACAAGATTATTGGGCTATTTTATTTACTTAATTTATTTACAACAGTCGACACAACAGTATAGTATAGTATTTCCTTTTGTGACAATTCAGTCTTGTTCAAGGGAGCTCCCAGATAAAACCAGGTTTACAGTGTTAAAACTAAAGTCCTTTTCTACCAGCAGAGAGCAGTGTTACACTTCATGTTGTGAGATCATTGTGAAAATTGTCTTCAGTGTAATCATCAAATTAACTCTGAGTGAATCGAGTGTTTTAGAGTGTGATTACAAAAGAGGTAAATTAAAGAAAATAATACAGCTTACTGTTTTTTTTCTTCTGCACTGAGGAGCAAAAAGAAAAACAACCAAAGCCAAGAGAGGACAGGATGCTATGCTATGATCCGCCCTGAGAGCCATGTTTAACATGCCGTCACACTCCATATAGAGCTTTTCTTCACAACATAAACACTGTGAATAGGCTCCATTGTCTCTCCTGTTCCCGTGTTTGTAAATATGCCAGTGGTCAAGAAGTAAGCAGAGACTGAGGCTGTTGCCGTAGCAACATAATGACAATTCTGCTAGCTGAAGGGGAAATAGGGAAAAAAAAACGACCGCAGCTGAAAGTCACACTCTCGTATATTTAGTATTTTCACATTTTGTTACTTAATGAAGAAATAGTCTTCAGTTGAGCAAGGAAGCAAAAAGTGAGGAGGAAAAGAAAGAGCTCAACAGAGGTACGATGTTATCTTCATGCTGTTGTAGCGTCTGGCTAGCTAGCTAGCTAGCTAAGTAACGTTAAAGTTAAGCTAACTAGTTAATGAAGCCACCACAGCTGTTAAAATTAGATACAATGAGTATGAATTAATAACAGACCGGTGGCTAGGTAGCTGGATAACTGAGTGTGCTGTGAAATTTGCTGACCAATATGCTGAAAATGTTAATCAAAACACATTTATCCAACCCACTCTGCTGCTGCTAGTGCTAACCGCTGCACGTTTTACTTAGCACAGATGCTCATATCAACTGCGTCACGAACCAGGCTACATTTACTTAAGTCAGTGGTTCTGACCTCATCATATGCCTGTCAAGCCTTTATGCAGGAGCACATCTGTGACACAGGAGGGCTCATTCGTGCTAGAAATAGTTGTACTTGGGTTGAATGAATAACCAGAGTGAAACACAATTAGTTTTCCTCCCTGGTACCTGAGAAGGGTCAAATGGCACATAGTGTGCCAAAATGGCACAACTGGTGGTTCGTCTGGAAATACCTGTACTAATATATTTTTTTAAAAATCCAGCTTTACCTTTTTACCATTTACTTTTGCACAGTTACTTATCAGATGCTACATTACCAGTTCCGATTTGAATTGATTTGAATTGATTATACCATGACTCAGGGGTGGTGATTACTGTGTTCCAGATGAATTTTCTCTTAAACACTGACATGTGGATTCTGACACTTTTGTAGCAAACTCACAGGTGTTTGTGTCATAGCTGTTCGACTGCTGCAGCCGTCCGGAGCAGGGGCGCCTGCAGAAATATCCAAAACTAAAAAGCCATAATTTCAGGAATTTAATTTTCCTGTCATAGTATATAGACTGGGGGAAACTATGAGAAAGACTTCAGGAAACACCTTCTGACATATTTGGTTCATTGTGTTACAATGAACTATATTTTTTAAACTTTTTCTTCATATAATAAAAGATCAGAAAGCTGGATTTTGGTTGTTAAAGGGCTTGTCGTTACAGGTCGCCAGATGAATAGGACTTGCTGCAGTTTTTTATTAATCCTATTTCTGAATTGTGGGGACCTCTGAAAGGTCTAAGAGAAGTTTTGCCTGTTGATGTTCATGGTTACGATGTCTGTCTTTGACCAGTGGATCATAACAGAGGGAGACCTCTCCAAGGGATCAAAACTTGTTAAATGGGACAGGGAAGAAAAAAATGTACACCACTACACATATATTTTTGTCTTTTTTTTGTTCTTTTAGGGATAACAATGTTTGGTCCAGACTGACAAACACTGGATGGAGCAGCTTTGATGATCCTTTCTCAGCAGGTCAGAATTTTACCAAATTTTACCTGCAAGACTTTTGACATTCCCATCAGCCTAAGGCCATGTCCACAAGGAAAGGCAGCCATAATCACTTTGAAAAAGTTTTCCGTAAACACGTCAGTGCCGTCTTAGGAAATGTTTGTGTCCCCACAAAGCTGCTGAAACACAGTAATATAGACAACAATCCTGTGGGTGACGCTGTAACACAGCTACATAAAATAGAGAAGAAGAATAAAAAAGGGGTGGGCGATACTGGGAACTTTGGTATCGATCTGATACCAAGTAAATACTGGGCTAGTATCGCCGATGCCAATACCAATACCGATACTTTTTACTTGGAATGTCATCATAATTGAATAATTAATAATTTGCCTTTAGTTAGTTGATTATAATAAAATGATTATGAGAATTAAAGCATGCATATAAATGTTGTTGGTGATGGGGTTAGTGCATGTGCGATTCAAGAAACGTGTATAGGCAGTACACACAGAAACGGCAGGGTGGCGTTGAGGGATTTATCCACTGTTGGGGGGCGGATTCAAAACTTTGCATATATGAGCTCCTGAAACGCCAGTTACATGTAAATGAAACAACATTTCTCCTAAACCCATCTCCATGTAGAGATGGCCTAATGGTGCCTTCTCACAGCAGACATTTTGACTTACCATAGCAGGAAAAACACAGGTGAAAAACAGGTGTTTTACACCTGTGCTTTTCTTACTGTAACAAGTCAAAATGACCTATGAACAGGTCTATAAATTACGTTAGCTTGCTAACACGCTAAGATGGTGAACATGGTAAACATCATAAGCTACCTGGTAAACCTCAACATGCCAGCATCATGCTGATGCATTTAGCTCAAAACCTCTCTTAGAGGCTTGGTGTGTAAAAATCCTTGTTGAAATTGTTTGGTCGTTAATCTGCATACACTGAGTCACTGAGTATGTTGTCCCAATTCGCTCAGACTGCTTTCAAGTCTATAATCTATTTTCTGAGGTCGTTTCCCTTTTCATTCTTTCCTTTTAATTTAATTTTAGCATAATAGAACATGTGTGGAGACTTTTTTTAATACATCAGATCATGACAACAGAAACCTTGACTCTTCCTGCAAGTGATTAGTTGTGCCTATGTGGCCATTATGTTTCTCAATTTTAGTGACTCTAACTGAGATGAAACTGGTCATCTGTCCAATTAAAGTGTTGGTTATGTTATATGTTCTATTAAACTACCTAAAGCTGGCAAGATTGTCTCTTGTCTCATAGATGTACATACAGTTTAAACACACACCCTCCCTAAAATCGGGCCCACCGAGGATCAGACAGGAGGCCAATCTAGATGCCTGTCGAGCTGCATTAAGGAGGGACGTTGAGTCTCCGGCAAACAGATGGAGAAATTACTGTGTCGCTTCCAAAAATTAGATTTTTGGATGATGCTTGCGTTAGATCACTCTCTAATCACACAATCTGAGACAGCTTGAAAAGACCATGATTGTCTCAAACTGCTCCTGCGGGCCCAGCCTTTTATGGGCTCCCATCGATTATAGGCTAGAGATATTCTCCTCCTCTTCCTCCTCCTTCGACTGGCTGGTGTTTGGTGTTCGGCTTCAGAATGGGAGTACTTATCTATGTGGGAGCTATAATGTGGAGTTAATAGATGAGATTTAAAGCCAAAGTGAAACTTGAAGAAGTTTACAAACTGACTGACTGGATACTGACATATCTGTGGAGCCTATGAGCATCATGTTTTCCCTAGTTTTGTCGGCATACTCATATTGTATATAGGTCAGTAATTTAAGTCGACTGTGCCTCCAACATTTACCGTTTTGTTTAGACTGTGCTTGTGTAGTCTGCAATTCACTCAGAAAGTGGAAGCTAGTTAGCTTAGCTTGCTGACATTAGCACTGATTCCAACAAATTTTACCCATTGTTCATGTTATTTCAACATGTGCTGCATCATTTGCAGGACCCATGCTGTTTGCCCAGTAGATGGATACAAAAGAGGGGATTTAAGTTAGCATGAGCTGTCTTTCTTTCATTGGTCTGACAAATGACCAGCCTGTCAGAACTCCCAGTAGCAACTGTGTGATTCAAATCATGACATTAAGTGACTAAGGTGCAGAGTCAAACACTAATGTACAGAAGCTGTCATGGCAAACAAGTAAATAAAATTGAAATTTGTTCTTTTGGTTAATCAAGTATAAGTAAACGAAAATTTAACTTTTTAACTGCTTTCACACTGAAATTAGCATGTTGACGCAGGATTTTATATATAACCCGGGTCGACTGCCTTGGTTTGGCAGGGAGCTTTCAAACTGCCAGCACTCACAGCTCTGACCTCCCTCTGTGAGAGCTGCTGCCTGTTTTTTTCCTCCCTCTTTTTCTCCATGGATGCTGAGTAGGTCACCGACCTTGCAATCTTGCCAGTGCACTGCCATGTTCAATAAAAAAAGGTGAGATTCACTGATTCATATTGGTGTTCCGATACAAACTTGCGATGCGACTGCGTTATGTCGTTATCAAATCATTTTTGACTCGCATCGTATCGTGAACAGGAGGGAATCGTCTTGCATCGTATCGATAAGGGGGTTCAGTGTATCATTAATGCATCGTATCAGTGGGAGCGTATCAAGATGCGTATCGAATCAGCCACAGTGGTGGAGATATACATCCAGGCTGTAACACGATCGGGCATGTGCAATTCACATCAGGATTCCCTGATTGGTGGGATTTCCCAAGCATGACATAGAACTAAATCATGTATGCATCTGCCCTTCAGAGATCGATCGCTGGGAGATCAACTCAATCTCATGGGAGTGAACCAAAATTTTGTTCTGTTCTGAGGTCTGAGTGAGCAGATCTGCAGCCCTGGAGCTTCACAATGACAGCCTGACAGGCTACCCAGTGACAAGGTCAGAACATCATCGGGTAATTTAGCGGGACAACGCAGGACACCTTTCACACGGCAGCCGAGCCGAGCTGATAAGTTCCCGGGTCAGTGTGAAAGGGGCTCTTGTGGGAGTAGCACACCTGAAAGATTATACCACAGTAACCTGATGTAGCCCCTGTGTTAACAAGGTGTGCATTTAAAACACAAAGCATGAGAGTAATGAGGATGCTAAAAGGCTTTCTTACATGCCAGCATGAGCTAATTAGTTTTTTTTTAAGCTTTTATTTGATGTTTCAGTAATGTCTCATTTCTACTGAGTCTGTCTCAAGCTTATGCCGCTGAGTCATTGAACCAAAGATGGCTTTAAAATCAGATTAGCGAAGAGGAGCACATCAGGGTGCATCATTTGAATTATCTAATTTATTCCTGATGAAAATGTGCTAAATTCGGACGTGTGGGTCTCCACAGAAGTGCTACAGACAAGTTGATTCCCTCTTTGCACAGTCAAGGTGTTCCAGACTCTGCTGATGTAACATTTGCTATGGGAACATATTTATTAAGTCTCAAAGGGTGGCTTTGAGGAAGTATAAGAAAAAGATGAAGCAACACATAGATGCAGAGTTGGAGTTTTTATCAAATATAATAATACTAATGCAATATAAATCAAAATACAACAGTTAACAGACAAAGAACAAATAACAATTGAATTTAAGTCCTATTATTTGTTCAACAGCTATTATACTCACATTAATAGTTCTCATTCTTCAGAATCCTCAGATTTGTGTTATGAAAAGGTATATAATTTATTCATGCTATTGATGTACCATAATTGCTTGGACTATAAAATGGCAAAAGCTGAATGTTTCTTACCATGTATGTATTTTTATCCATTTATATCTTTTTGACATCTTAGACCACTGTGCTCACTTTCAAGCCAGTTTTCACACCGTCTCACTCCCATAGTGTAATGCATATCTGTCAGTTTTTTGAACCACTGAGTTCTACAGTCTGTGAATGTGTACATTTCAATAATATACAGTATGTATACATAAACATATGCAGCTACATATGCGAAAAATGACCGCAATGTAGACACAATTATCGGCCCAGATGGCAGGTCATAAGTACCTTTCAAAAAACCTTTTTACATGATGTATGCAGCACTGTAATGTGTTTTTATAAACACAAGATGGGGTAGGGTGTGACCCTGCCTTATTTATATTCACTGACCTCTGAGTGTAATTGAAATGATTTAGAATGACAGCAGTGCAACTCGATTCATTCAGTCATGCTGTAGTCATTATATCCATTTACAGACAAGAGCAGCTGTAAAATTCAGACAAGAGAGACTGTGGCGGGGAGAGATTGCTGTTGGTTACGCAGAGGCACAAATTGGATTGAGAAATTGAGATCCAGGAAGAGAGAACGACCAATCACAGAAACCTGTATCAAGTTCATTGCAATGAAGCACCTCTGACGCAGGCACACACACAAAACACATAAGCTCACAACACATGGAAGACAAGGAAGACTTATGAAACTTGTGAAAGGCGCTTCTCTGTTACAATCAAAGTACACACAAACACCAAACACCTTGAACACAGTGAAATCCTTAAGTAGCTGCAGATGGTCGACCAGCACTTCTTCTGGTTAAACAGACATGCATGTGTTTCGTAGGAAAGCGTGAAGAAAACAAATCCCTAATTACACTGAGTGCAAGACACAATCACTTTCTCCCTGCTTTCCGTAAATTAACTCAATGCTGTGTCGACCATGAAGCAGAGGGTCTTGTGTCAACAGCCTGACACTGCTGTGAGGGCACGAGGCTTCATTATTGTTTACTTTAATAATTTAAACATAGCTGTACATTCAGTGGATTAAGACTGTGCAGTTAATCATTTTGGCTTCTAAAGATTATGAAAACAAGATCATTAACATAAAACAAGTATTGCACCACATTCTGTTTCCCTATGACATGCTTGTTTTATCTAGGCTAATTATAAATCCAGAACAGTATATTCTATATTAAGTACTAATCAATGTGCATTAGAGGAGTCTGCAAACTAAAATAGTGTCCAACTCCTCCATGAAGGAAAACACTAATATTTCTGCTCATACTGCTCATGCATGTTTATATGTGGTGACTTTTAACTTCATGTGTGTCTTGTCCTGTAAAATAGCTTCATCTATTTGAAAATGATCGGACTGAATGACTCCTGAATGATTGTTTTCTCCAACTGCTTAAAGGCATCCTCTGGCTTTCTTTGATTGTGAAGCTATTGTGACTGGAAAAAGTTGGAAAATACAGTGAGTTATTACACAATATTATTTTTTTTCTCTCTCCACTGCTCAAGGCTGCAGCTTCTACTGAACTGGTCTAACTACCAACAATTGTTGGTTGTAGCTCTTGTTAATGGAGAGTTTATTTTTTAGCTACATCTTATTGAAACAGATGAACATTATTATAATAGGAGATATGCAGTCATTACACAGGTGAACCCAAGAGTTGACCTTTGAGGAACATAATTAATAACACATTATCCTCTTGAATTGATCTATTGCTGGACCTTACATTCAATGGGGATTATTTCCCACAAAAGAATATATGTCAAGCCTCGATGGCAGATTTACGTCTCTCTCACAAATTAATGAGCTGCAAAAGGCAGAAATGCAAAGCAATATGACATAACTTTATAAGGCCAAGAACATCATTCACAGAGGCATGAAACAATGTGTCTGGGCTCAAATGAGTTGCTCTGCAGCTCCAATGATTATGCAGCTGGATCAGGAGGGATAAAGATCGGTAACTAATTGTGCCGGATTATCATATATATTATCATTGATAGACAGAAACTGTTTTAATCGGTCTCTGTGGAGCGGTAAATAATGGCTGCGTATTGATTCTTTGTTGCACATTCACAAGATGCTATTAAAAAAACTGTAATATGGTGCAAATATATCTAAAAGAACTGAATTCAATGAGTTTCCTCAAATAAATATCCTGGTATATGCTGTAAAACAGCCCCTTAAATGATTGAGCTTCAAACGAGAAGGCATTTACCCCAGGAGCTACGTGAAACAAATGCATTTCACATGGAGTTAATGCTTTTTTCCAGAGGCATGCAGAAGTCTTCCCTGCTACCTATTTCAGTTACTACCAGTGTGAATGTGGTTTTAAAACTGACAATTGAATGAGTACCTAGATATGTGACTGTCCTATCACACAGCAGACCACTCAGCAGCACAGCACATAAGCCATTAAGGCTTGAGATGCAGCCATCCACCTATGAGCACACAAACATATGCACACCACGACTGATGGAGCTCATCCACAACATGTTACATCTCTAATTAATCAGCCTGAACTGTAAAATTTTAAGTGATATTCCTGTTGACGCTGCTTTGAGGAGGCTGTTTTTGCTTGTTTGATTGAGAGAGGCTGTTGATGTGAAATATTGTTGTTCAGACAAGAGCGAAGTCTGAAAACAAGTCAGATTTTCTGCACATACATACTGCTACATACTGTATATGTGCCATATATAAACAGGCTTGAGAGATTTGTGGGATAAACAACAAGCACAAATATGCATTCATACACTCAATGCTTCCCATCAAATCAACATACATGCACACACTTGGGAATATGAGCAAGGTATGGAATTGCTTTAAAGGAATCTGTCAAGAATCCCCTCGAGTGTACTGGTGATCCACTGCTGCGAATCCCTGCACCACCTCTTTTTATACTCCCTGTTCACTGAGGTCATAATAAGCCAGAGTGAATATAATCTTCATAACTTCTAGCCATCTGCTAGAAGCAACACTTGTCAGTCTCGGATGGATGGATGGATGGATGGTTGGATGGTGGATGGATGGTTGTATGGGTAGTTGGATGGATGGATGGATGGCTTCAATTGTTATTCTGTGTTGACACCCGTCTGTATTGGATATCTGTTGGAAGTTGGGAGTTGAAAGAAGTTCAAATCCTCAAAAGCACAACACCATTCAAAAGATGGTTGAAACATTTGGAATTTGCATGACATCCCAGGTATGGATTGTGCCAGCAGATTGTTATTAAAGTATGTGTATGTGGTTCATATATTATACAAAATGTTACAAGAGGAGTGATTGCTGAAGGGAGCCCTCAAACTATTTAAAGACAGTGAAATGGAAAATGTAATTTTCAAGTTAACCCTATGTCTCTGTGTTAATTTATTTCTTGTTACATACCAAATATGTGGAAAAAACAAGTATTTTTACATTAACCTCTCATTCACACTCTTCCTGTCAAACATACTTTTGTCAATTCGTCTTGAACTTGGGGGCAGTTCCACTAATACATCCAATTAAGTGTGATCAGGAGTGAAAGCCAACCCCTGCCAATCATAAAGTTTAAAAACACACTTGACTGATTTCAGTTGGAAAAAAAAAACTTCACAAAGAAAGTGGTTTAGGTCTAATTTATTCCTCTAACCTGTGACAGCCTTTTTATTTCCTTTTTGGGCTGTTTGTCCCTTTGAGGAGGGAGGCAGGAAGTGCATCAGAGATCAGCTACAGTAGATATAATAAATACACAGTATATCCAGTACAAGATACTGGTGGATTCACTCACTTTCTCTCTCTCTCTATGTATGTATGGTGTTATATTTAATATCTGGATACAGTCTGTGAATATATATTGATAATATATATATGAATATATATATATTTAATTATATTTAAAAAAAATGGGTCTGTCAAATGATGGTTGTTATTTAAAAAAAAAAAAAAAAAATAAATTATTTATATATATATATATATATATATGTATATATACATATATATATATATACACACATATGAATTGCACAATTTCAATAATTTGTAAGAGATATGTTTATGCAGGTCAGTCGCTGGTATGCTGCATAACCTAAACAGTTTCACCATATTTCCACGTGCAGCAATGAACGCAAAACATTCAAATATTTCCCATAAGCCCTCGAACTCCGTGGGCTAAACACAGGTCACAGGTTGACAAGTGACAAGTCCAAGAGCATTTTGAGGGATAGCGGTAAGGCAACTTTTGTTGTCTCAGAATCTTAGAACATGGAAAGTAAACTCCAGGAATATATTATAAGGTATGTAACTAAAAGAAAATAAATTGTTTGAGTTGGCAGTGGGAGGCCAGAGACTGTTGTTGTTCTCTCTTCTGTGTCACTCAGAAATATGCCACATTACTGAAGCTATGCCCTTATTGCTGTTGAACTTAAAGCATTCAAAATCTCAAACTGTATCTGTATTCAAAACCTGTATGGGCTTTTAATGAGATTAGATGCTGAGACACCATGAGGAGAGCAGGCACATTTCATTAACAAACCAAATATAGCAGCAAGAGCTTTCACAGGGCTTTTGCAGTTTAATGAGAGGAGTTTAACTGACTTCAAGCTGCAGTCAAACTGGGTTTTTATTTCTGTTCACTGGATAAAGCTTGTCAGGGAATCTTAGATGACACATACAGAGGCTGAGAGAGACGTTTGAATACAGAAACCCACACAGTGATGAACATCTCTAATGAGGCTGTGTTGGAGAACAGCGGTGTATCCTTGGACTCTGAGCAAGGCGTCAAACTCCTACATACCTGCAAACTGGCAAAAATCATATTGAAAGTATGTTTTCCAGTTTAATTTTTTTCTCATTTACAGGAACATGATATCCATAAGCACAGATAAGGAAGAGCGACGGTGTGCTCAAAGAATCGCAAATTGATCATGATGATAAGTAATGACGCTCACTGAGTAGTACATTCAGTATTGATTTTCTCTCCCGTAACACGGTGTACCGAATCAGCTCCAGCCATATTGAAGCCTCTCCTTGACAATCATTCCTGATTGTACAAGCAAATTGTGTCTCTATCTCTGTGTGCACAGCAGTACAGTCACAAGGGACCCTCTGCTTTTTCCATGTTCTGGCTATACTTCCATTAATCAATTCTCCAACAGGGAATTGTCTCGCAGTTGGCCTTCAAGGCTGTCTACTTTTTCCCGCAGTTCAGTTCTCTTTGTACCTTTTATCCTGGTGTCCTCTTTCCTGATGTTCTTTTCCCCACTTTTACATCTTTTTAATGATTAAACTTTGAGAAAAAAAGGTTATAGCTTTGTAATGTATGGCACATGGGATTGAAAAAGCATGAACAGAGCCCACGTAGTTTAACCCTTTAACACCTGCCTTGTCATTGGCGACACATTACACTTGCACATGTTAGAATATCATAATTACGTAACGGTTTGTGCTTTTGGAAAAAACAAGTTTCTGAAAGCTGAGACATTGCGCGTTACTGCCAATATGGGGTCATTACACCTGTATGTAGTTTCCATTTTATGGATAATTTTTGCACATTTTGAGACAAAAACTCACAACATCGTATCGTAAAACGTTTCATACTTTTCCAATTTGAACTTTAACATGCAATCTGTTACAAATGTTCAGTTGCTTTGTTTTTTTTCTAAAATTCTGTTTTTGTATTTTTCATTTTAAACTGTGATTACACTCATGCAGTAAATTGTAAATGATTGCCATTATTGTAATTTCCAAGTCTTTTACATAAGCAAAACAAGTCCAGACAGAAATTTTGAGGCTCAGGTGTTAAAGGGTGAAGTAATATTTTTAATATTCACTGTTAATGCAAGAGGGCGATCCACTATGAATGAATGTATGAATGAATACTGGCCAAATAAGTCCCTGTTTTCTGAAAATAGAAGTTGAATTACATCTTTTAAATGCAGGTATCTACAAAGAGGTGCTCCTTGTATCCCACGACATATCATGAGATCAAAAAAGAAAGGCTAGATTTATACTTAGCTTAGTGATCAATAAGCTGTGACTGAAAAAAGACACACTGTTTTGCAAAATATGAATGGGCTCAGTGCCTGTATGTGTTTCAGGGAATGTAAAAACAAGGGTCTGATCACACATAAACCATGGCTGGTGTCAGCTGCCAGGCAACTGCAATTAGGGTAGTGCTGGATAAGTAACATGGGTGCAGTCAATCAGGTCACTGTGCTCACAGTTAGGTCAGTTCTAACAAAACATCAATCAAATAAAATATATTTCTCAGTGAACCGGCAGTTGTTTCACGACTTGTGCCCTGTCGTTTGAAGTATTTTTGTTTTTCCAAGCATTTGGAAATGGATGTTTTGCCCAGATGTTGCAAACCCCACTGCATCAATCAATAAAATGATCAGTACACAATATCCATTCAGCTGAATTATCTGTATGAAAAACGCAGAATAAAACATGCACATATCTGTGAACAGTAACACTCCTCCCCTCTCTTTTACCACAGGGACAAGATGAAACAATCAGAGAGACATGTATGAATGCTTACCGAGCTCTGAATTTATTCATGATGTTCTCCTGGAAATAAATCACTTCTTTCCCAGAAACCTTTCTCCTCTGGCCTCTGTCCCCCTTCATGTCTCTGGAGTTTTCCTGCGGAGCAGGAGGAGCTCACAGAGAAAGAGAGAAAATGAGAGACCTCATTGGCCTCGTAGGTGGAATTAGTTATCAAACTCAAAAGTACAGTGCTTTTTCTCAGAGATCCATTAGCAGGTAGATGCTGGGCAACTTTTCTTTGATTTATGGACATCAGGATTCTTTGTTCTGTCTGTTTATATTGTGTGTCTTTCAGCTGTGTCTTTTGACACACACAGTGCAGTTACACATTAAAAAGTTCAGCCAAGAAACATAAATATAAAACGATGGCAAATACAGATATTGGCCACGTTTCCCAGATTCAGTTAAGAGGCTCTTAGTGCTAAGAGCGTCTGAAGAACGCTCTTTGGGGTCCCGTGAAAGAAAAATGCATTTCCCAGAGCTCACTTATGAGGCTCTTTCACTAAGAAGGAACTCTAATATTGAGCTTGCCCATGACAGGCAAATTAATATTACACTAAGAAGTTATTAAGATTCTTCAGGGAAACATGTCTTCACTGTGCATATGATGATGATATGATATGATGATATGTTTTATGAAGGCTCTGTGGGCTCAAAACTGTGGCACAAGTGACGCACCGAAATCTGGCAGAAGAAAAATAACAATAATAACAAAAATAAGTAACGTTAGGAATAACAAGTGTGAATAATCAGGACTATCCTTTTATCATAATTTGTCCGCATATTCCACATCTGCATGTCCAACTTTTATGATTTCCTAATCTAAATAGGGGTGAATCTAGTATTTCTACTGGGAAGTTGATTTACCCCCCAAAAATTCTACTGATCTCTTTTCCAATGTTCAAAGTCTATGAGAAAATATTTTTCTTCCCAGTGGCGTCACATGACAGAAATTTTTATTCCACAGACAGACAGAAAGATGTGTGCTGGTTTTCAAGGTAATGGTAACAGCAGATAATCACGTGTGCCAATGTGGGACTTGGTACCTATCTGATACTTGAAATTCACAGTGTCTTTTCCATTTCCTCTCCAAGAGTCCACTTTGTTCTCTGTCACTGTGGGAGTAGAATCTGAGTGGAATCCGTGAGAGTCTAATGACATGAAACATAGATCTTTAAAATCTGGGATCACCCATGGGATGGTGAAAGCCCCCAGTGAGATAGAGGCAGAGGATGTGCTCTGTGAGCCCTCCAGACTGCATATTTATTAGATATGGTGAGAATATACAATACATTCCCATGCTCACACCTCCCTTCAAGGTCTGTCACACACTCACAGACATCAGAAAAGCACAATTAAATGTTTTTTTTCTCACTCACTCTGAAATCTCACTATTTGGATTTACATGTTTTGTCCATCCCTCTTTTCTCATGCATTATGTCATTATTTCTGTGCTGCCAGTCTTCCTCGATATGGATTTCCTCTGAGACTCCAACAAGCTTTAAGACTTTAACAAGCATAAAGGCACAAGCAGTGTGCCAGCCTGAGGCTCCCCATAGGCCAATGGCAGCTGAGTTTATAAACAAAGAAAATGCTATACTTTGTGCAGCCTTGAAAAAGAAACAGGAGCACAATACAAGCAAGTCAGTATCACTGAGTCAGCGGCTAATACAGCAACCCATATATTAACATATTATATAGTATATATTATCTATTATATAGTTAGTAAGTCATAGTTAATTCAGTCTTGTGTTCATGTTTCAGACTGCTTGTATCTCACCTGTGTGATTGTTGTGTATAAATGTCTCCCTTGTCTCCCTCTTGTGCCCCTTTTCCATGATTTCCATGACACTCGTATCCTGGGGTCCAGAGTGACAGTAGTGACGCTGTCTCATAAATTAGCAACTGTATCTGGTCTAAGCTTCCTAAGATTCCTCTGTATGATAAGATAATACATATCGCTGTAGTAAGAGAGATATTTAGTAAAAAAAAAAGCTCAGAGGGCGGTATCAATTTTTATTGCTTTTCTAAAAAGTAAACTTACAACCACAAAAACGTGAAGACTATTACGTTTTTACGTTGCTTTCATGCATGCATCATGACATACTGGAAGCCTTCAGCATGGCAGTGACCAGTATGGGTCACTGAGCAGTGCTGGTGCTGTTGTGTTTACTGGTGCAGAAGGAAAGCAGCAGGATTTCCTCCTGCTGAAGTCTCTGCTTGCCTGCAGGATCAGGAATCCAACATTCAGAGCGTTTTCTAGTTCCAGTCTCCTGTGTAGCTGCCGGGTCAACCTTGAAACCAAATAAAATCTAGAAAAGCGCTCAGAGTGCAGACCTCTGCCTGAAACCCTGAAAATTTAATCAAAATCCATCCACAACTTTTTGAGTTATTTTGCAAACCAACAAACAAATAAACAAACCCCAGTGAAAACATAACCTCCTTGGCGGAGGTAATTATCATAAGATGTCGTCTGACTGAGGCAAAAAACATCTTCTGCTTTGTGTATGTTGACACGAAAAGTCATCAGTGTTGTGTTTGTTCATCTCTTCTCTCCATGACCCTTATTTGCATTTACTGTAGCATGTTCTGTACATTAATTATCAAAATAAAAACATTCATTCAGTCAGCAGGAGAGTTTTGGCGTAGCCTAGTTCTGCCGTCTGTCAACTTGTCAACATTCAAGGGGGTCCACATATCAGAATTGTTGCGCAATACAGATGGCTCCGCTTGTGAATATTTAATTCTGAATATTGGACATTGTGAGCTTAGAAAACATTTTAGTGGTCATTACGTCAGAGATCTGTTAAGAGGCTACCATTCAAACAGTTTTCCCCTGTAATATTATTGTGATTGCAAAGGATGACATTAAGATTTCCAATTCAAGTTGGGTGAAAAACGCAGCCCTCCCCTTCCCTGTTGCCATGGTGACTCGTCCAATCGGGGCTTCATTGATGCTGGCTTTTTATAGTTGTGGCACACGCGCTTAACTCCAGGTGAAACTACTCCAAGTTGATGAAAACCAACTCAAATCAGCTGTTCTGGAACCAGAAACTCAGAATTTCTTATCTCAGAGTAGATCAACTCAGAGTTCAGGGTTACACTCACAGTTTGTTGAACCTGCTTTGTGAAACGGACCCCTGGACTCTTGGTGTGAGGACGTTTTGACCAGTCCTCGTTTTGCTAGTTTTGCTAGACTAGGTTTATTGATTCAGTTTAGAATTGGGTTCAGATTAGGGGTAAGGTAAAAATGAATGTTTGATAATGTTAGTTAAATTATTGGAATGCTTTAAACTAAATTATATCTTAAATGTTCCACCTTTTACAAGAGGGAAAATCCATTATTTTTAGATAAATAACAAATGGTCTTTTATTGTGTCTGACTAAAAAGAAAACTGGAAACTATAGTGAGGGAAGAGGAAGAGAAAAACCGATGTAGTGTTTCCATGTATGGCTTTGTTGAATTTGTTTTCCTGGCCTGAAGAGACAGACGTATGATAGAAGTGAAAGTAACTTTGGTTCAGACAGCCATTTCATTGTTTTCAGGCTGTTGGTGAAGGTGATACATTGGTGGTTATTTCAGAAAAGTTTCAGTTTCAGTACATCTTTTCTGGCCTTCATAAATTAAAGCTACTAAAGTGTTACATTACTGTAAAGTCATGGTTTATTTAGTTGTTTATGTCCTATTATTTCACCCAAGAATGCAGAAGAAAATTATGTTTACAAGATTTCAACAGTTTATAACTTTGATTCAGCCCAAAGTTCCTCTCATTTCATCAAGATATGAGTTTCCTAAATTGGAAAGTAGCAATTAATTAGCATATGACATGGGGAATATAAGTGATTCTCAAAAATACCTTTACTGAAATCAAAGTTCAAAGTTTGACAATTCATGGCAATTCTGTGTGTCAAGACATTCTGGTGTTGTGTGTACGCCATGCAACAATAGTACAGTAGCATCCGCACTTAAGTTCAGGCAACAAAACCACTCATTTTGTTCAGATAAAACATGGTTTGGCTTAAATACAATATAGAAACAATGTAATACTGACAACACATCAGTCACAGATGTAACTAAAAAACAAACTCGCTACAGAAGAAAGGTGATATCGTTGAACGTAAATGCCTTGTGCATATGCCTTTTGGTGTGAATGGACTGTAACTATAGGCCTAAAAGAACTGATGGAACATATTGTATTCAGTATTATAGAATGAATCGGAGTTACAATCTCACTCTGTTTTGTCAAGTTGTCAAGTTTTTGCTGTTGTTACAGTGAGTTTATTGGTTGGATGGACAAGCTAATATGTTGCAGTGCTTTTGTGATGAAACTTTATTTTAAGCTTTTGTTTAAGCTGCAGACAAGACGAGAGAGAAAGAGAGAAAGCGAGAGAGAGATTAGGTGAGAATAAAACAAATTCCGACCATTAATCATGACAGCTGATTGTGGTCTGCTCTGCCAACATCTCCTGCTTGCTTTCCTGTCTCTGTCATCCTCATTAGCGATGCTCTCTCTTCTCTGTCTTTCTCTTTCCTCTTTGAATTGGAAAACTATTTGCCCCATGATCAATGTTAATATCATTGATGAAAAAATTTCGTTATGATTGTAATTTTTTTTCTGACGATAACTAAATACAAAACTATGATGACAACAACTATTCCAGAAATAACTGACACATTTGTCAACAAATAAAAATGAGACAAAAGGTTAAGCAGAGACAAATCGGTCAGTGATCCAACAAAAACTAACCCGGGGTGCACGTTTGAATAAAAATCCAATCAAAACAGCAGAAGCTCTGCTTACTACTTATCTATATACTATATATGCTATCTATTAGGAACACAGTGTCGCTGCGGGGTGGCCTGGGGACGGCCAAACAGCCCTGGCCCTGAAGAAGGTCTTTGAAACTCTCGGGTAAAGTGTCCAGACCTCCATACCGGGGGGGCGAACATCACCGAGGGTGCCCTTTGCCGTGGTGGGCTTCAGGGGTACTGCGGGGCGGCGCAGACAACACAGGCGCCCCACCATGGGGTATTATTTTAATATTAAAATATCAATAAAAAAAACTCCCCACTTTGGTCTTCAGTGGAAAGAACATCTTTTTTCAATTTTAAAATTAAAAACAAATCACAACAGATAAATCTGTGTCTGTATATTGCGTATTCAAACCTTAGTATATTCTGTAATAACATGTTCATAAATGTTTCCTTCATGAGTATGCGAGTTTGGAATTTCTAGTAAGTTATGTGTTACAATATTGTAACTAAACCAGATTTTCATTGACTAAATCTACAGTAGATTTAAACGTATTTCGTTGACTAAAACTGGACTAAAACTAAATAAAAGTCATATGAACCAAGAAACCAAAGATCCTGCTGAGCTGAACAACTTCAGGCCGGTCGCCCTGACGTCACATGTGATGAAGACCATGGAACGCCTGCTGCTTCATCATCTTCATCACCACAGACCCACCACGCACTCGATCCTCTGCAGTTTGCCTACCAGGAGAAGGTAGGAGTGGATGATGCCATCACCTTCCTGCTCCACCGATCTCTCTCTCACCTGGACAGAGGCAGTGGTGCTGTGAGGATTACATTTTTGGATTTCTCCAGCACCTTTAACACCATCCAGCCTCTGCTCCTTAGACAAAACTGACAGAGAAGGGAGTGGAATCACATCTGGTGGCATGGGTCACCTACCTGACCAGCAGACTGCTGTACGTGCGACTGGGGGATTGCAGGTCTGACACTGTGGTCAGCAGCACAGGAGCGCCGCAGGGGACTGTCCTCTCTCCGGTCCTGTTCACCCTGTACATGTCCGACTTCCAGTACAACTCAGAGCTCTGCCATGTACAGAAGTTTGCGGATGACACAGTCATCGTGGGATGTATCACGAGTGGACAGAAGGGGGAGTACAGAGATCTGATCCAGGACTTTGTCACATGGTGCGAATCCAACCACCTGTTCCTCAACACCACCAAGACCAGGGAGATGGTGGTGGATTTCAGGAGACCGCAGCCAGTGCCAGTTATCATCAAAGGGTACTGTTTGGAGGTGGTACCCACTAGCTTCTGTCCATCATAGACAATCCTCACTATCCACTGCACATGCAGCACCATCTGCAGACAGAGGAGCAGCTCCAGACAGACAGACTCAGAAGATAGTTCCTCCCCTATCTATCTATCTATCTATCTATCTAAACTTCAAAATAACATATCTCATGATTTTTTGGAAAAAAGATTTCCTCTGAAGGCAGATTTCCTTAAACTGGGTGCAAACCCATCTGTCATTTAAATGTGACGAGCATGTATTTAGTGTCCAGAAGCGAGATGTCAGTCTGGACGTAACACAGCGCAAAATGTAAAAGAAGCTGAAGCAGAGTGAATGGATTGTTAGCTGGAGGAGTAGAGTATCTACATGTGGGTGACCTTGAATGATAACAAATCACATTAGCACCTCTCATCACAAGCCTGAGACAGTTTAATTATCCATGACACAACTCCAGGAGTGATTAGTACATGCTATAGAAACAACTGTTCTACACAAGGTGCAGTTTTTTATTTGGGAAGGAATGAGAGGAAAGAGACACTCAAAAACTACAACAGTGATTTTCTCTACATAGTTAAGCATTAACTTCATCACCTACAACTTCTTTGTTTTCTTATTTTTCTTCACACTTTTTTAACAAATCACAGCAGAGCTTCTGGGTTATTCTAACCCCATTTATACTGTTGTATTTGCAGTTATATTTTAGAATATCATGATACCTGTGTAATGAAAATAAGTTAAAAAAAAAAGATGAAGCTGGTGTTCAATTAGTCATGTACAAGCTGACACTGCTTTAAATTTTGTGGGGTGGAAGCTTGAGTGCTAATGTTTAAGCTACAACACTGAGAGCTCACTGTATTAATCATACAGACATGACACAAAATGTTTCTTAAATGATCTTGAGGAAATTAGTTTGGAGCCACCACTAAAGCAGTTAAGCAAAAAAAAAAAAAAGAATTGAAATTGAGATTCAATTGTCTGGAACTGAGAAACAAGCTGTGAATGGACTATCATTTCTCACATATACACAGGTTTGGTGAATGATATAGAATAGAATAGAATAGAATTAATTTACTGATCCCAACCAGGAGGGCGTGGACTTTACATTAGAGTGTGCCAAGAATACATGGACAGCCACCACACAGCAACTTGTCTTACCGGGAACATGTTTCCACATTTCCTATCTTACAATGCAGATGATGAAATCAGTGACACAGAGCCTAGAGAGAAGAAAAAAATAATGCAGCTTTCTGTATGACTGCTGCCTCAGGAAAATGCTTGCAGGGATTGAATACATACATTGAATCTATACATCCCATCCCTATATTGCCCACACATTCTTTTCTTGAAGAAAATGTAACCATATGTAAATGAAATAACAAAGTAATATGATTATTTAATGTTTTGTTACATAATTGTAAGGAGCAGGGGCAATAAAATTTAAAAGGGCATCAGTGTGCAGTTGTGATTTTTGTTGAAACCCTCATGTAGGGCAGCCTAGATTGCACTGAATCATTTATCTGAAGTACAAGAGCACCCATTAGTACATTATATTGTGTTTCCTCCAGTGGAACACCCTAGATAGCACTTCATCATGTTTTCTCCACTGGAAGGACACCCTAGAGGTCACTATATGACATTTTCTCCACTGAAAAGACCCTCTAAATGGCAGGGTTGACTTACTGTCTGTTACATTTGTTAGCATGCCAATCAGTTGCAACTTTTTTCTTAACAAAAAAGAGAAATCATACGAAATTGATATATATATATATATATATATATATATATTTTAAAATACTTGGCTCTCTGCCCAATTAGCTCACATGGCTGGGAGTCTTCCTCATTGCTAAGCTCCTGACAGCCTGCAGGCTCATGAAATATCATGAAATGAGCATGTCTTAAAATGCAAATCATGTTCTCTGCATATGAAAGGAAGAGAAATGTGTTTCAGCTCCATGAAAGAGGAGGAAGGACTGGAAACAGACAGCAGACTGACATTGCAATAGAGCGGGAAGACGTGTTTCTACGTCTGCCAGTGACGAAGACTCTTTCTTCAACTTTACACTCTGAATGCAAGACTTCATTTTCAGTGAATACACTTCATAATCACCATGTATGAGGAATTAATGAATGGCCTTAATGACACATGGTAACGCCTGTCATGTCATGCAGGTTGAGCCTGCAGGTATCTTCACACCAGCAGTGACAGTGAAAGAAATTAAGAATGGAGGTGCCAGTCAGACATGCAGTGTGAAACTGGCAGAGTATCAGCTCAGAAACTGCAATAATCTAGAAATCAGTGCCATGTTGGCATACAGTATGTAAGATTTTTTGTGCTTCATTTTTCACTCTTTGTTATGCACTCACATTAAAATGGTAAGTTATATTTCAGTGCTGTTAATGCTTGTGAATGAAGTTAAAGTCATTGAACTGTAATGGGGCCTGGAAAACTGTCAATCCTGTCTGCTGCCAAAAGAGCCCAGTAAAGGTTTGTACTTGACTGCTGTGACACAGTGAATGTTTGACTTCCAAGTGGTGTTCGTTAAATGACCACTTAATGTTATGCAGTCAATGCTGATAGCACAGTGTAAAGGCTGTAAAAATAATTAAACATCAGTGTTTATGATTGGTTGCCTATGAGCCCTGCTTTCACTCTTTAGCCCCTTGATTCAAGATTCAAGATTCTTTAATGTCATTATGCACGCATAAAAAAAATAGTTTTTGTAGAGTTTCTCAGCTTAAGGACACACATAAATTACGAATGAAAATAAAGATATAAAAGTCATAAATATAAAAATCTAAAATACAAAACACCCATATTTGCAGAGAAGTGATATATACAATATATACATATTACAGCAGAAATGTAATGCTAACAATGGGAATAAAATATTTACAGAAAAATGTAGTACTTAAAATGTAGTACTTGATAAAATATTTACAGAAAAATGTAGTACTTAAAATGTAGTACTTGATTCACAATACAAAGAAAGTCAACCAAAACAGAAAGAAGATATTACTTTTGTTTGCAGTAATGGCAGCGTAGCTGTCAGATTCATCTACAGTGTCACCTGAGGGAGCACAGAAGTCTACAGCTTCATTTTTGAGTTATTTGCTCCTTTTTTTCCCCAAAACATCTTGTTGATTTTCATTATTTTCTTTGTGCTGATACAAAAAAATACAGAGCAGACAAAACGGCTCTATCAGTCTCTACAGCCCTGTTCTTATTATGTTTTTTTAAACCCAATTTGAACCTTTTTTTGGAGCCTTATTTGTTTGATCCATAATGACAGCAGATTTATTGATTTTGCATGGTGTATTTTGTGTTTGTAATTCCCATTTCTGTCTTTGCGGGACAAATCAATCCGTGATTTTGTTTCTTTTCACGGCAGCATACACAATCTTTTATAGACAAGCCCTTAGTAACATGTTTGGATGCAAAATACATTTTCAGCAGTATCCGTGCACCACACACATTAGACCAAAGCCAGAAGAATTTCTTGTTGGTTTTTAGTTTCACTCTGTTCATGGTCTAGACCACCAAACAAACCAAGAGCTGTAAATATGAAGTCAGAGAGATGACTAATTAATTGGAAAGTGTCAGTGACCTGTTCTTCTGCGCTCCCCCAGGGGAAAATATAATTTGACTGACAACTTCTAATATACTTTATCAGTGGTGGGAGGACTTATCTTCTGCGGTGGTTCTGACCAGCAGAGAGCTAAAAGGGAATTACCAGGATAAGAGCATTAGTCTCAGCTGCACATAGACGGCATCCATCATAAATAACAAAGAGGACAGAACATGCAGAGCAGAGGAAAGACACTACAAGTTAACAATACTGCACTGTCCTGTTTTTAAAAAAACCTGTGTAGGAGAACCATTTAAATGTGTGTTTATCACTGACCTCTCCAGGATCCTCCCAGGGTCACAATCCTCCCATATATCTCCCAATTTATGACAATTCTTTTACACCTTAACTGTTTTCTGGCAATGTAGGTTGTGTAATAACTGCTGATCTTCAATGACAAAGACATGAATGTGCCATTTGATCTGATAAATTTGATTGATCAATGTGAAAGATTTAGAGTGTCATTTCTTTTCCTAATGCCACGAGCCTTGAGGGATAAGACTGCTATCATGATACTAACGAAACTTTAGAAGGCGTTTTGTACGTGCAAAGGAAGCAGAGCAGTGAACGCCTGTGTTTCACAGATTGCATCATGTTGGCCTTCAAAGTGTCGAGGTCTGGCTTGGAAATGCTCACTGCTGTTGGAGACAATCTGACAGAAACAAGGTGGACATGTTTCTAAATTCCCTCAGAGGTTTACGGTTTGATAATAGAAGACAAAGCTTTCATCTTGACGGCAGTGTGGGTGTGACAGTGTGCCAAATCGCCATACAACAAGATTTGAGTCATCATGATGGCCGAATAATCAAGTGGATAAGAAGTGTGGGAAGCAGCCTACATTGACCTTTGTGGTGACCATGAGCAGCTGTTGCATAACTGTCTCCTTCACCCACTGAAATCTTTCCAGTGTAGGAACTGATTGGCAGGACTTTGAGGTTAAACCAACAACCAGGTGAATAAAGTGGGCATTAAGCCTTATTAACAGCTTCTTTATGTTTGATTTCTGTGAAAAGAAATGCACTTTATGTTTTATAGAAATGTATATGATTCATAGTCAACACACAGTTCAAGTCACTGCCTCAAAACTCCTCTGGGCATTCATAATTCTTCTTCTTATGCAGAAGCTGCTCCTCTGGTTTGTTTATTAAGTAATTAATTAGAGTGCTGCAGGAACTGAGGTTATCATTGTTTTTCATGTTTGAGGCTTTACATGCTCACACAACAAAATAAATATGTGTCTGCAGTGAAAAAGCCAAAGGAAAGCGATAAAAGAGAAGTGCAACATTGTGCATTTGTCACATTTCCATACTCCTAAAACTTAACATTTCAAAGAATAGTATTAATCTTTATGTTTTGTGTTTTTGGGGGTCATATTTTATGCAATGAGAGGAATTTTTCTATACATGTCCAGGGGGTGAACATTAAAAACCTCCAACCTTTCTGTTTTCTCTGTACACTCTCTTTCTGTAGTGCACAAGGTTAACTACAGCGAGTATTATCCAGCTATCAAAGGTTCAGGCCAGGGCCAGCTTTGAGGTTTGGGAAGGGGGGAAGTGTAAATGTGCAGACACATAATATAAATATTCTATCGTTGTAAGTGTTTTAGAGGTACTCACTAAGTCTTTCTCTGCAGTTAAAAGACTTTTATCTCTCCCAGCAGAAATGGTACAAATAGTGAAGGGTTTGAATTTTTAAGACTACTTAGCGAAATTCTTAAAAAAAGCACAAAAGAAATGCAAGGATTTCGGGTGTTTGTATTCACCACAGTTAATGTCATTTTCACTGTCATTTTCACATCATTACTCACCTTTTTTAACCCTTTTTTAACATTTGTTTTGCCAAGTGGGCTGGATTTGTCTGCATGTGTCAATCATTGTGTCATTTTTAAGGCTGTCACCATGATGTATGAAACACACCGGACATACTTTTTACTGTTTCGGTTACATGAAACTGTGCACTTTGTAATTTTATTTTGTACTTTACATATTGCTATGACATGATATTTTTTTTGTTTAAGTTTTAACCAAAACAGTAGTAAATGTTTTACTGTCTTGTTCACTGTTTAATATTTGGTTTTGTGTTTGTTTTTTAAAGACAAATCAAAGTAAATAATAATGGCATGGCATGTTGAGTTTCTTCTGTATGTAATAATTACCAGTGGTGCAGATGAACACATGAATAATATATCAGGCTAGTTTCTGTCACTATTACACCCATCCCTTTTCTGCCACTTATCCAGGTTGAAGGTAAACCCAATGTCCTTCACTCCAGTCACGTCCTCCAACTCCTCCTGGGCGGATCGTACGGCGTTCCTAAGAAGATGGGATATCTAATCCCTCCAGTGTGTGCTCGGTGCCCTGGGGTCTTCTCTCCGCTGGGCATGTCTGGAATATCTGAACAGGTACTCATCAGGCGCCCAGACTATTTCAACTGGCTCCGTTCAACATGCAGTAAGTGGAGAGAGTTCCCTCTGAGCTCTTCCTGTTCCTAAAGGTGAGCTAATTGTCTTTGTGAGAAGAAAACTCATTTCAGCCTCTTGTGATCTCATTATTTCAATCACTACCCAGGCTGTAAGTGGGTTGTAACCTTAGAGAAACAGGTAATTGAGCGTTTCATCTTCACCCAGCTTCACTATGAGTGTTTGGTACAGAGCAACCTTCACTGCTAATTTGCCTGTCACCATCCACCGCCCTCACTGTTAAGTAGCATTTTTTTTCAAAGGGTAGGCACAATAAGCTGGAGCTTCAGCCTTTTGTGTCTTTTCTGTTGTCTTGCCTTGTTCGCCTCTGTTTTGTCAGTATTTTTCTTTCTCACGTTTATCTGTTTTTATGTAATTATTTAGACTTTAAAATTTTCAAAAAAAAAAATCATGTAAAATTTGTTATATGCTAAATAGGGGTGCAACGATTAAACGCCATAGTCATCAAAATCAGTAATAAAATTTGTTGCTGACAAATTCATTTGTCAATAATAGTTGGAGACATCATCGCTTGTGTTTTTCTGGCCGGAAACAAACATGAGCGAGTCAGCACTACCGATGACTGGCAAGCAAGAGAGAAATTGCTGTGGCCATGTACCAACACTACAAGCTAAAAGATTGAACACATCCATCCATCCATCCATTTTCTACCGCTTATCTATGGACAATTTAAATTAGCTAATTAACCTAATCCCCATGCATGTTTGTGGATGGTGGGAGGAAGCCGGAGTACCCAGAGAGAACCCACGCAGACACGGGGAGAACATGCAAACTCCACACAGAAAGGTCCCGGGTCGGGAATCGAACCTGGTACCTTCTTGCTGTGAAGCGACAGTGCTAACCACTACACCACCGTGCACCACCAGATGGAATACAATACTTTTTAAATAAACAAATGCAGTTACCGTTACAGTGTGGTGCATTTGCCCATTATGTGGTAAATGAATTCCTGATTGATGAATTCAGATTGCTTTCATTCATGCTCTCAGATGGCACGTGAGACAGGGGGGGACATGTCCCTTTCAGATTCACAGTGACACTGATCTGTCCCCTCACTTCCCAGCATAAGGAGACAAACATCACCAGTAAAACAGAGCATTAATGTTACTACAGCAGCATTGTGATTCGACTCATGTATATTGTATTGAAGGTGTGTATTGAAGTTGTACAGGAATGTTGGAATTTCCATTCTCCAAGTTGGTATTGAAAATAGTTTTAACAGTAACGCATTACTTTTTGTTAGTAATCAAGAAAGTAATTGAATTACTTTTTGAAGTAACTAGTAACTGTAACTAGTTAATAAAATGTACTTTTCCTTTTTAGCAAGCTCAATAGCTTTGGGGTTGTTTTGTTGTACAACCTGTAACCTATGAAGAGGGAGAATAGACTAGAAACAAAATGCGAAACTCGACCTATGAAAAGGGAGAATAAACTAGAAACAGACAGACGGAGCATGACACACTGCAACAAAGAAGGAGAAATACACCAGGCCAACCCAAAAATGTTGGTGCATGTGAAGAACAAATGGTGCATGTAAATATAAATGTTGCTCGCACCACTGCATGCACACATTTGCAAATGTATGTTGGGGTAACATTCCCTACCTTAACTAAACTGCAGTGGACGGCCACTTCCCTCAGCTTTTTGACTGAAGGATCCGACACATCTCCCCCAACATGTTGTGTCAAAGGAATCAACTTTCTGTAATAGAGATAGATAAAAAAGCAATGTAGGATTAGTGTTTGACTCAGATCATAGTTGAGCTGTAGGTGCTGCTGAGCTACTTTCATTGACCTTGAAAGTAACAGAGTTTGCATCAACTTCTGCTGTATGTTTCCAGAGAAGAGCACTGAAGTGATGCTGCATTTCTCTCTGGATAGCTGAGATCATTCCTGCTCTGGCAGGTAATCAGATCACAGGCGATCACATTAGTTTGATACACAAACATGTGCACATACAAAAAGGGAAAGAAGTGTTTCTTTTATTTCAAATGCTTGAAACCATGATGGCAAAAACATAAACTGTCTTGTCTGTGAAATTCAGTCTGGCATGTTTCCGAAGTCGCCACCTGCAGCGTCTGACACATTTTTTAATAAGACAGTCATCTCTTCCTTTCCTGGATGTCCGCTGATCAGCAGTCAGTTAATTTCCTGTCGGGCGTGGAGTAAACAGAGCACACACTAATCCACACACATCCATGTACGCAACTGCACACAAACACACACTGGAAATGAATCCAGAAAAAGACGCTCATCGACAGCATCAAAACAGTGATTACAAAGCAGAGATGATTTTAGGAAAAGGTCACGTCATGTTCACGTGCAACGCTGGATTCTGCTGCAAATCTACTAAAATAAAGGCTGTTGAGTAATGGCGAAACACCTATCTTTTAGACTGAAGGATTACTCGTACAGTAGGTGTGTTAAACTGAAACTAAAATGTTTTTCCCTCTTCATTAGTGTTTTCAGGGGACGTAATTCTTTTGGTTCGAACTGATGATGTAGGGAGGCAACTAAAAATTGAACAAAATGTTCACTGGGGGCAAAGGTTATCAGGAGCAATGTTAACTTTGTTAGCCATTGCTTACTGAAGAATTTTCCTCAGAGGAAACTTCTTAATATCTGTGATGGAAAGTATTAAAGATTAGTTTTAAGCCCAAACAGTCACTATCACATCATGTTGCTCCTCACAGCCACTAATCTGTGTCATAGTTAAAAATCTGGAGCTTTTTAAATGAGAATATCTTGGCTGGACTACTGTTGTCAGTGATATAAATATTTGAAATGAACATGATTTCTTAATGTCTGGTGACATATCAGGGCCATTTATGATTAATTTAAACACATTTAAATTGACCGTAGGTGTGAATGTGAGTGTGAATGGTTCTCTGTCTCTGTGTCCTGTGATGAACTGGAGATTTGTCCAGGGTGTACCCTGCCTTCCGCCCTAAGACAGCTGGGATAGGCTCCAGCCCCCCCGCGACCCTATGAGGATAAGCGGTAGAAAATGGATGGATGGATGGATGAAATTGATGAAAATGAAAAGAGAAAGAGACATGCTTTTCATAAACACAGTGCTTATTAGAGCTAATGTGGTGTCGCTCTGTTTTTTTTACATATACACACACACACACACACACACACACACACACACATTGTGGTCCACGCGTCAAATAGTTCGCCCACCCTGCCCTGGGGTAAAACCTTGTGTAAAAATTCATCGGCTCCAGTTTGTAGCACCCTGCTATCATCTCCTTGCCTCCTCTGGCAAGGAGATGATAGCAGGGTGCCCCAAGGCTCAAAGCTTGTTTTCAATGATATGCCCAGTGTCAAAAGGTCAAAAGCATAGTAGACCACATGTGCCAACCAGCTATACTGATATTCATGAATCAAGTAGGAGACAGGAAAGAAAGACTGTAAGCTGAACTGTTGTTGATTCTCAGCCCTAGGCAGTAGCTCGTAACGATCGAGTCGAACTTCACATCCACAGCAGTAAGCATCAAGCAAACGGATGGGGCTTCAGTGTTCAGGGTACGTGTCTGTTGGTGGGGCTTTGTCTTAGTCAGCGGTGTCAGCACAATGAAGGTAGAACCATAATGAGTTTTTTAAAAATGTGCCCCAGAGAACTGAGTGCTCTGCAAATACCTGATGAGGCTGCTTTAGCAAGGTGGGTGTGCTGAAAGAAACGTTGCGATAAAGCTCTTTTCAAGAAGTTTGGGGATGTAGTTCTGACACTTCATTTACATGTTTCTGCTAAAATGAATTTGTATATATATTATATACCAGTGATTCCCAGCAGCATGATTATTCTACTAGAAATCATTATTTTCAAGTTTATTTACTGCTAAAAAGGATGTGTTAATCAACATATGAGGAAACATTTTACTGAACGCAGACATGATACGTTTACAGACATTTAACTGAAACCACAGTAACAAGAAGTTTTACTGACTGTGTGTGTGTTCCACTTGTGGATTTGTGTCTGTTCTGTGCCACAGTCATTGGCAGCACAGTATATACAGTATACATGTAGTTTAGAACACAGGGTGACCCAGAGTACCACTGCATTAGCCTGGGTTAAAGGTTGTGAGTAGCTCCTCTAGTAAAAACGTTCACAAATAGGATCAAAAATTGTGTGAGAAAAAAAGTTAAAAGTAATGAATAAATGGTTAAAACATCCTGGTTTGTCACTGCAAGTGAAAATAGCATAAAGTCACACAACAAGACCATTTCTTTCGAGTTGAACCTGATTCCAGTGGTAGTTTTTAGTTGCCTGAGGGTGCGCTTGTTTTCATCTACACAGTAGGGGCTTTACTGTATGCTTTTGGTCGTTAAATAAAATATAACTCAGACAGGAAATGGACCGGTAAGAGTTTTATTCTTGGCTTTAGATGTTATTGTCTGTGTCCTTCCCTGGTGCAGTCTGTCCATTACTGCACATGGCAGAGACCTGAGATCAGCTTTTTATATATGACTTCTTAATCAATACAGCTGTAATGCATTGTAGTCACACAGAGGAATTAGTGATACATTTCCAACTTTAACTTTGGCTACGTCAATGATTTTTCAACGCAAGGCAACTGTGCTAAATGTTGTATGCAGACATCCTGTGGGTATAGTTGGTGAAGTGGGTACAGTGGGTACAGCGCTTGTTCTCTTCCCTTAACTTTGCCGTCTGGAATTTATTCATATCAAGTTAATAAATATTTCATGCAGGGAAGTGGAAAAAAATCTTTGAAAGTACAGCTGTTATTGCAGCTGCATCCTATTCATTTTATATTGCCATTTATTTTACCATTACAGTCTAGAGAGAAGTTTTTAAAAAAAGTCACTTATACACTGTATTGATGCTTCATCTGCCTTTGTCTTTATTGTTGGGAGAAGTATTTGAATCATTGACTTATGTCAATGATGTTAAAGGGATGAATCCATACTATAGAAAGCTAGGTCTTATTTTTTTAGTTCAGTTAGAGTTTATTGTCACGTTTGTGCTATGATTTGAGTCACTGAAATGCCTGAAAAATCTGAGAATTTATATTTGTCAGTTCATCGGTGAGGAATTGTGGAGACCTTCGTTTCTTCTCCTTCTCTCAAGTGTCATAAATTTCGAGCCAGTGCTGATTGCTCTGCTCACAGCCCACAAAACTTGGTGACACATTGAGACACACTCATTCAGTGAATCAGTCACGCTGTCTAACAAGCAGCTGATCTTCTGTCTTGTACGACAGACCTGCCACAGAAAATAACTGATGCCCACTGAAGGCCTGGACTTCATTCCTCAGACTCAACTTAAGATGACTCCTCTCAGATTTTCTCATTTATTACCTAATGTGACATTTCTGGACTTCAGCATTAATGATGTCTTATGGTACTCGATTGAAAGCTTTACATCTTCAGATTTCACCAGGGAAATGCAAGATTAAGCGGCACCATTACAATTTTATATGTAGATATATATATATATATATATATATATATATATATATATATTATTGATGCACATTAAGATGGTATCCATATTTCAACAAGGATTGAACTGTTTGATGAGAGTTCAACTAGTGACCTTCCTCTCATTAAAGACATAACTGCTAACATGCAGTCATGAATAAGATGTTGAGTGCTTATCATATGCTACATACAGTATATATAACAAGTAGTGCTGTCGAAAGAGCTCATTAATGCGATTAGTCAGCATTAGCATGTTAACTTGTAGCTCTATTTGGACAAACTGTCTGAGATACATTGCCAGAGATGCCCTGGCAGGTCATGAAGCAGAAGTCCATTCAAAAAAATCAAGGAAACTAACAACACAGTCGTAGCTAACGATCAAAAATGCTGATAAAATTAGATCAACCATCTGCACTGAATCTGTCCAAAGTTCTCTTGTAATTCGGCAAACAAATAATCCATCAAAGAGCATTGTTAAAGTATTAGTTTGAAAAGTCAAATGGATGAAAAGGAAAAGAAAAAGAGACTTTCTTTTCATAAACACAGCACTCATTAGAGCTGATGTGGTGTCGCTCTGATTTTGGCTAATACCCCTAATATACCCCTAATATAGCACGTTTCTGGTAGCGCATGTCAGGCAGTTTGTCCAAGTAGAGTTACTGTCGTGCAAATAAGCGTGTTAATACATTAACTTCACAGCCCTAATAATAAGACTACATAACTAAATAATCGTATGTGTTCAACTGTTATTATTGACCCCATTTCCTTATATTTTTACATCATTAAACATGTTGCTTACAAATGCACACACATGCAGCGCAGGCATGTATTTCTCTGAATTAATGCACAATTGTGTAGACTCTTGAAAGTAGAAACTATTAATACATCGACTAACTGTGTTAGTAGTTTATCAAGAAACAAGAACAATGTAGTTTTTTAGTAGCAGCTGCTGATCTGACTTGACTTTGAAAATACCTTTTTTTTTTATTTTGATGGTGACACCAGAGGAGAGCTTTCAGTCTGGCTTCAAATTCCAAACTTTCACTGGTTTTATTTTAAGCATTTGTTGTTTTACTGTTTTATGTCATTGCAAATTTAATACCTTTTGGGTGATGATGATGATGAAGCAGTTTTCACTGCTTTGTGACTGTTCATAGACTAGACACAATAGTAATGTACAAAACTTGCTACTTCACTGCAGCCAAGTCCAAATTAACAGTGCTATATCAACAGACTGTGTGCTGTAAATGATTAAGCAAGTCTATTTAGACCATGATGGTGTTTGTCTATCAAGCAGAGTTTCCCTATTTTTGTCCCTGTGCTCATTTTTCAGTGGCCTATCCTGTTTGTGTTCGAACAGAGCTCATTTGTCAGCGGGCAGATCACTCTGTTGCGGATGCGTACCGTTAGCCGGGGACGTCAGGGCCTTGTTTCACAGCTGGATAAGCTTCTCAGCATGGGATCCAACCCTTGATTAAAAAGTGAAAAGAAAACACCCTGTGGAAATCTTACAAATGATGAATAGCTGCACTCAGAGGGAGTATAGCATTATAAATTATAAATGCAATAGCATTTGAGGTGAAGTGCTGCCAAGAAAAGAAGGGCTGTATAAATATGTTGAATGGCCAATGGAAAAAAACAAAGGCCTAAACACATATGCTTACAAATACCTGATTATGTGCATTAATGCATGTAAGCACAAGCACACATGTACCTGAAGTAGACAAACATGGTTTTGGTGATAAATCTAAAGCTCATAGCCTTTTCTCCTCCCATCATTTGTCCTGGCAGGAATCGAGCAGTAATCTATTCCATGCCTGTTGTTGATGCACATATTTCCTTCTACAATATGATTTGGAGTCCGCTGCTCTTTGAAAACATTCCTACTGGAACAGAGGGATGTAAAAGCGTCTTCTTACAGGGATCGGGGGAAAATCCAACATCAACATTGCCACTTGTTAGAATGAATGCTGAACGTCTGCCTCAATGTTACCTGAAATGGAAATGTGAGGAATTTAGTCTTCAGCTTTGGTGTCACTCCTCATACACAAGAAAGCAAATGTCTTCTGACCTGACAGACATGAAAATCGGTGTTAGGCAAGATATTTGCTTGTTTCATCCCGTGTAGTGTGTCATAGAGGAAGACAGTTTGTGGGATGTCTCACAAGTTGAGTATGTCAGAGTTTCTTTGTCTTCTCTTACTTTTTTGTCAGTGATGCATTCATTGACTCACAGGAGAACAAAGTGCTCATCTGTGCTCAAGAACCATCCTCATGTCGGATGCATTATGTCAAACATGTCAATGGACTGTTCACACATGCTCTATGTTTGTTGAGCACTTCAGAATGTTTTCTCAGCTCTTATTATTTCTGAAATGGATCTGTACATCCATATTAATGATACCTGCTCTAGCATTGTCATCAGTAGCCAAGTGTGGTTATCTCTCATCACCCCAAATACTTTCATCAATAAAAATTGAATGAAAATATGGATGTGGGTGAATGAGCTGATTTGCAGTGTGTAGATGCTGAGCAGGTAAGAGATGATCCGTCCATTCATCACATTTCTGAAGTGCTAATATTGCTCAAGGACACGGGGGACTGGAGCTTCTTCCATCAAGGCAGGCAGGAATTAAAGCTGTAACTGAATAAAAACATACTTAGATTACACTAAAATAGTAAATTTAAAAGACCGATGTATCCAGTGTCATGGATGGAAAAAGAAGAAAAAGCATTTCTATTCAAATATTTCACCATCATCAGAAAAGAAATTGTCCTTCTCCTCACCTTCTGCGCTCTTACCGCACCCTTGAAAACACATTTGCACGGCGTATTTCTCCACATGGCACCTCTGTTTCTGTTGTCGGTGGCAGGTCTTTACCTCAAAGCAGTTTTATCGTGCTGACACAGCCCCGCGCCTTGCTCCACTTGTCTGTATAATAGGGGTGCCACCCTGCCAGCAGCATACAACTAAAATCTATTATGGAGTATTGTTCCAATACAGTTTTCTTAATCTGCAAGTGCCTGTTAGCATTTAGCTGCAATAAGACGACACACATGAACAGGCTCACAAGCACAGACACACAGATGGATGGACGGGGAGCAGGTAAACTGCCTGATGCAAATTATTGTATCTATTTATAGAGAAGAAAACATTATAGCAAGATGAAAATCCAATATGACCTGCTGCTGTCAGAGAAAGGCACCAAACCATATGCCTACTGTACTTGTCATGTGCTTACAGTCTGACTGGAGAACAGAAGCAAAAGATAATGAGAATACGTGCATTCATCATCCTGAGTAGATCTGCTTCTTCATCCATTCTTTTTCATTATTTCAGGGATGCTGCTTTGTTCCAGACAATGATTTTCTCTCTTCCTGTCTCCACTCCTTTCTCTGAATTAAAGGCTCCCTGACACTCCCTGTCAGCTGAGCTGTTCTTTACCCAATGTACCTGCCACGAGAAGTGTTTTCCTATCAACAAGTCATTCAGGAACATAAAGCCACCTCCTGTTCTCCACCTCTTTCTCTGTCCTCCTGTGATGTGCAGGTGTTGTGGGGGTGGAATGACAGAAAAGATCTTGATTCAGAATAAAAGCCACGTCCCTGGGCTGTCCTGGAAGTAGCACTCCATTAGTGGGACAAGGCCGCCAACAAAAGGGGGTCAGCCCTGCAGAGGCATTAATATTCTGACTCTGTGCAAAGCCAGTGAATATGGAAATAAAGGAAGTCAAATGGAAAGTCCCTCCAGCTCCACCTGTCAAGCCCATTTGCCATTGAAGTCTCGATACAGACCTATGATGAAAAGGTTGAGCAACAGTATAAAAAGTCTACTAAACTAAACTTCTGACACTTTTAATGTTCCCTTCAGTTTGGTCTGTGGGGGTTCTGTTTCTGCATGGATGCATAAGAGATGATGGGCCCCTGGACACAGTCATGTAAAACACCCCCACCCTCCTACAGAAGCAAAACCCAGACTAAAAGAGACACAACGTGATTGCAAGCTCTTTGGTCATTTTGTATATCTGTGTGATTGCGCCTTCTGTTTATGGTTGTATGGTTGATTTACTCAATAATACCAAAAATGAAGTCAAACAGACACACCTGACCCCCTTGGGTGTTATTGGACTGTGACTTGTAGGCCCTTCCATTAATCCACCGTCTGTAAGGTGGGCGCCTAATTTTTCATTTCTTGTTGTAAAATATATAGGCAGACCTGACATTCACCTAGCAGCCAGATTTAATTGTCTGTCACTACATTCCGCCTGAGAAACATCAGGCACATTTCTCTTCCTGCCGTGAGGGACAGGCCAACACAAGGGACAGCTTAGTAATAACGCATCACATTATCCTTCAGGCTTTTTTACCCTCCGTTTTCCATTTGGAAGGGAATGTAGCAATTTGGATACAGATATTACACATTCTTCCCCATCAGGCCAATAACTGCATTTACACAGACGTACAAATAAATATCTGTTTATCAACCACAGTGTTCCTCTGTCCTTAACCAGGAGGTTTTACATGTCAAAACTACTTTTTGATTTATGGCGCTGCTGCGTCTTAAATCTCTCTGCTGGCTTTGACCTCTTCACCTTATTTTCAGAAATCAAAGACAAGAGCGACAAGTGATAATGAGTCTGTCCTTCTCATCTGTGTCATACTCTTTCATGTCACATCAATTTGTAAACAGTGGTTTGTTGTAGTTTTTCATCAAATTGTCAAAAAGTTGAATCAATGCAGTCTGTTGCTGTGAACCAGCAGGACATGGTCTGACCCGAATTCCTCTGATGTGTCTCTATGCTATTTTGTTTCAGAGGATGGTGAAGTCATGACTCATTCTACTCTGTCTCTGATTAGTTAGTACTCTAGTTAAGTAAGTGAATATGAATCTTAGAGTGTGTTAAAGTACTTCTGGAGAGCCTGTGGGTGGAACATGCAGAGCTTATGTACAGTCAGGAAGTGGATTATGTTGCATGAGTGGTTTCATTTCAAGCTGACCGCAGTTGCTGCTCCCCGTAAAGGAGGAATCCACCAACTTTTATATCATGAAGCGTTAATCACTCTGCTGAGACGTGTCAGCACAGCTGTTTTATAAAAGAGCCTTTCAGGGAAATCTATTCAAGAATCTTTTACTGCTTCTCTAGAGTCGGTCCGACAGAGAAGGTCGGGCCGACTCTTCTCATTGTGGCGATGGTAAAGGATGACGTTGACATAATGTTGCCCTTGACACAGCATGTGTCCTCGGCTGCAGAGAAAGCTCCTTCACTGCCATTACTGTGTCATTTACACCACCAGATGATGATGACACAGTGAGCATTCGGTCCACAGCTTCAGTGGTTTTAGTAATGTGGTCATCAGGACTCAAGAATAAATTCCTCCTGAAAATCTTTCTAAATAACTACCATGCTTACATGCCAACAGCCTGCATATTTAAACTCTTTCATATTACAGAGGGGCAACTCTGTCCCCTTCATTTTTACCCATTTTTCATATCTTATTATGCTACTATATTCACTGTATGTGTGCAAGCTTAGCTTTAGACTACCAAAACACTTAGTCAGAGCTGCACTAATCAATGATAACATATTAGCCGTGGGACAAATGACGAATTGGCTTCGTTGTAGTCACAACCCTACAGAAAGTGACTGTATCGACCTTCAGCTTGGCTGAAATTGTTCCATGGCAAGTGTCTGTTTGCATGTTTGCCATAGCAACTTAGTAAATGATAATTGTGTTTACAGCTAGTTCAGCTGCCCCAAGTAGCCATAAATAAATAAATAAATAAATAAATAATAGAAATCCCTGGAAGCACATGGCTGTGTGAACCAGAGTTATATAAACAATAACAATAAGCAAAAGACTCTTCTCTGCTTCTTTCTATTACAGTCTCTCTCATGTTCACTTTTTCTCTCTCTTCTGCCCTCCTTCCTTATCTCAGACTCCAGTCAGCAAATTTACAACCCTCCATATATCTGTATTTCAGGACATCCTCAGTTGCCAAGCAGTTGAGTGAGGTGTCCCAGAGGAGCGTCTCCTCCTGATCAGCTGCTCCCTGTATTTGCCATGCTTTGCTGCTGGCTGCAGATTGCCGGTCCTCCACCTGCTCCGATGTTTCATTTCTCCAACTATTTGTTATCTGACCTCCCTGAAACTACCTGAACACTGAGTCCACAAGACCTCTGATCTCTGCCCACTCCTTACCTCAAACCACCCCATATACACTAATAAACTTTATCTGCTGGAGGGGGTTATGTTTATTTTATTGGACCCACTTCACTGTTTCTGCCACCACCCACATGGATGTATGAGGCAGAATTATTAGCTTTGTGCCACACATAGATGCTCATTTGTAAAACTATCAACAGCAAGTGACCTTTGCGTCTAACCACCTCAGAACAACAGAGGCAGAGTTGAAATATTACCTATAGAGAGAATTATAACTCCTATTGATTCAACACACAGTTGTATACTCCAAGTAAATGAATAGAGAAGCAGTGTAGGGCGCTGGATGTATTATAATGTGTTATCAGCTCGATTCACATAGGAATTAGTAAAACATTCATTTTCAAACAGCTTATTTGTTAATTTCTCAGATCAACCTGAGAGCAAAAACATGCTGAGTAGGTGGATGATATGCATGAACTCAATTTTCCTCTGCATTAAAATGTGATAAATATGTGAATTGATTTTACCACTGTGGAGTCCGGACAGTAGAAGAGTGTCCATGAGTTCCTGGCTGGTAATTCTCTGCTATGTATTCATGGTATGAACACTGTGGCTCATGGGATGATTATGTCAGTTCACCCAGATAAAACTGAAAAATAAACTCTCTCTCTCTCTCTCTCTCTCTCTCTCTCTATATATATATATATATATATATATATATATATATATATATATATATATATATATATATATATATATACATATAGTGGTTCAATTACCAATTTTGTAGAAACACTCATGGTTAAAATGAAACCAAATTAAACCAATAATCCCCAAGCAATGCTAACACACTCAATTGTGATTGTGATTATTATCTGCTAAACATCAGAATGTCATTGTCATTGCATGTTACAAGCATTTAAATGTGTTTAAGGCATGCCTCACACAGCTGCTGCTGTCTGTTTGGCTTGTCTGTATCAGACTGAGATTGACTCTATTGGTTTGTCCTCTATTTAGTCTGGTTAGCCTCACAGCAAGAAGGTACCTGGTTTGATTCCCGGCCCGGGGCCTTTCTGTGTGGAGTTTGCATGTTCTCCCCGTGTCTGTGTGGCTTCTCTCTGGGTACTCCAGCTTCCCACCATCCAAAAACATGCATAGGAATTAGGTTAATTTGCAAATCTAAATTACCTGTAGGTGTGAATGTGAGTGGTTGTTTGTCTCTATGTGTCCTGTGATGAACTGGAGACTTGTCCAGGGTGTACCCTGCCTTTCACCCTAAGACAGCTGGGATAAGCTCCCGCGACACTATGTAAGGATGAGCAGTAGAAAATGGATGGATGGTTTCAAAGTGCACAAATTAAAGCCAAAATAATATAAAACGTTGCTGGGAGGTGTGCATGAAGGATCAGAGCCAAAGTAACTGATCTACTAGATGCACAAATCCCTTCTCCTCTAGTTCATCTCAAATAACTTTATAAAGGTCACTATTTTTGGACTTTATTTATCACATTCTGTGTTCTCCTCAGCCCAGATGTTAAGCAAACATCAAACCTTTTGAAGTCCAAATCATCCCTCTCCCACTCATGTTTACCTGTGTCCATCTCCAAAATATGCCTGTGCAGGCAGTCTGTAATCCTCTCCTGCAATTGGCTTGGATTATGTTCTCACCGCAATCAAAATGCACCTGAATTCACTTGGAAACAGTCCAAGATGTTATGCTTTCAACGTCTAGAGTCTTTTTCACTACAGCATGATGTCTATTTAGTTATTTATGGTCCTATTTTGAGTCAAGTAAAGCAGGGAATGATTAAGGAGCATGGCTACCTTGTCCAGACAGGAAATTGTCTGTGTTTTTAATAGCATTTGCTTGTATTTTTTACCCCCTCTCGTGTCATTCATGTTTACAAAAAAACCCAAGATGTCCAAAATGCCAAACTTGAGCTTCAAAAACGTAGTCCACAAACCAATGGGTGACATACAGTGATGACGTCCACTTCTTCTGTCCAGTTTATGATGACACTTGGACTAAAACAGAATAAACGTTGGCACTGTCTTGTTTGCACATAAATCTGAATAACATGATGTTGTAGTAATCAATGTTTTCTTAAGATGCTCACAACTGGGAGGCTGCATGGCTCCAACAATAAAGCCACTGTGGACCATATTGGAAACTGTTTACATCCTGGCAGATCCAAGCTAGCTTTTTGTGTGAGGATTGTCATATTTGGCACACGGCTCATCCTGGTTGTAGTGAACAGAAAACACTGTTTTCCTGTGCCAGCTAACAGACAGAATGCTCTGCTGTACAATTTGCATATAAATGCACTGAATGTTTCACTGTTGCGTGCAAATTAGCTGTGAGGCAGCAGCGCAGCCATTTATTATACATTAGTGGGCATGGTTAGTCAAAAGGTTTTTTTTGGGGGTCTGTGACGATTTTGAGATATTTGGAGCTTCATGGCAATAATGAAAATATACAGTAAAATATAGTATGATCTTTATGCAAATGCAATCTTATGTGTTAAGAGTTTTCAACTTCATAAAATATATGTTTTAATATATTATGTACAGTATATTGTATTAAGCATACACTTATTAGTTGTTGCTTTAAGGTTTAAAAGTATTCTGACAGGACAGCAAATAATTGAGTGTAATTTAAATGCTGAGTGAAGTAAAATGTTTCCAGAACTATTACATTTGAGCCTAAGAATCACAGTAGAATGATTTTTTTCCCCATTGGCTGATTCATTTGCCTTCATTTAGCTGCACTAGTTTAATCAATCAGACAGAAGCATTTGGAGGGTGGCAAGCCAACACACTGACACCAAACTAATGGGACATACCCAGGGATGACAATGATGTCTACTCAATCTGTGATCAATTTAACGGTGCTACTTGACTGTGACCTATCTGTTTAGTTATGCATGAAATTACTTCCATCATAAGATCCACAAAAGTAAGCAATGTGCAGAAGTAGAAGGAAAATGTTCCTGGTGATAAAAGGTGAAAGTCATTATTGTTTGGGTTTGCATTCATAGAGTTTCATTCACCTACAGCAGAAAGATTCCACTTTATAGAAAGGTTTCGATTTATAACACAAAGGTTGCATTTCAGGGTAAACTTCTAGTTTCAACTTTTAATCCAAGCAGATTTCATATTTTAATCATCAACAGCTGAAAAGAGTGATAGAAAAGTGCCACAATAGTCAAAATCCAATTTCAGCAGCGATTTAAATATTAGTTTGAAGAAGCAGAGTTGAGGAAAAGAAGATATTGGTGAAAATTTGTGATGCTCTATGTCATGGTCACAACTCTTTCCTCTGCTTTGCTAAGTTTTAGAAGTTTGTTGTCCACACAAACAGATATCCACACTCAATCATGTGTGACTGCTGAGTTTAGCCCAAATACAAGCTCCTTGATCTGCAGGCCCCTGTGAGATAAATCCCTCTGAATTAAAGGAGAGGAGCAGCAGTGGACTGAGAAAGCTCAGACTCTTTTACTTGTGGCACTGTTAATAGGTCAAGGTAGACAAGATGTTGCCACTGGGAGCAACAAACCAACCCAGAGGAATACCAGGCATGCAGCATTACGTTATGTGTAACAGAGGTGTGAAATGAGAACTCAGGGGCGATTAACCTTTTCTTTTTTTGTCCCATTTCACAACACTGGAAGATGTCTGCCCTCAAAAACATAAAGAGAACATGAAAGAGCACCTGCAGCAAAATAACAGCAGCATGCACACAGAGTTAAATATCAGCAACAAGAAGTGACATTTCAGGCTCAAACTTGTTTTGCACAGGAGCTCACAGGGCTCTAAATGACGCACCAGCTACTTGTACAGTAGTCTCATGTCCTCAGCTGGTTAAGCCAATCAGTCAGCTCAACTCTTTACTGTTACTGTGTCATTCACATAGTTCAGGGTGCCTTAAGTAAGTACAAAAACTATGAGAAATGATACTCACAAGAAACAGTAGGTAAATCCACCCACACCTATGAAGCTAACCAATGTTTGAATATTTCAAAATATGCAACATTTCAAAATATGTTTTAATGTTACACTGACACAATATAATAAAGACATAAATAAGTAATATCCTCTAGTAATAAGTAATAACTAAGTCCAAGGTCAAAATAATCCAGAACTAACTTCTGTGAGTCTTTTGCTGTCTAGAGATACCAGGTGAGTTAAACCATGAGTAAGTATAATCATTCATCATTCAACAAGTATTGAACTAAAACATACATATTTTCTAACAAAGTTTCCACACTTTAACCTCCAGTTAGAAAGACAGGAACACAAGTCTTGGTGGGAAGGTCACAGTCACTCTTCTAGATCTCTTGACCTACACACACACACACACACACACACGCACACACACACACGCACACACTAGCGCACACACCAGCCAAGCATTACACAGATCCTTCCTGCTGTAAGCTGTAGTTTAGCTGACATGTTTGACACATGTTGAAAGGCACTTCATTCGATTCACTGAGACACAGTATGTCGATTCCCAGATCAATAAAATTTGTAGCTGGTATGACCTCATATATATTATGTTTGACTTATTGATCAGGGTGTGATTACAGTGTTGCCTCATCATCCCTTACAAATCCATCTGCAAATACAGCTCACAAAGTCAAGTGACAGAAAGGATGTGTTCAGAATATATTTTTTTCACCTGCAAAAATTCAATCTTGTGTATTTTAAATCACATGACAGATCAAAAATATGAATCAGAAATGATGATGAAAAATGAAACAGTGAACGTGACAGATTAAATATGGTGTGGACAGTGTGTGATTGGGGATCTGGGGATTTATTAGCAGAAATGGAATATAGGGTTTGCTTTGTTTATCCAGTTATCTCTTTGACCTTGTTAGTTTACCTGACACATTTTTGCTCTGCTGCAATATGAATTTTTGATTAATAAAAAGGCTTAATTTTTGTGTGTCTACTTCCTGAGCCATTTTTACCACCTTATTGCCTAAGTCCAGTGCCAGGCGGATGAGCACAAGCTTAAGTCACTGTCGCATTCTCTGTACCTCCCCTCAGACATATTCCCACACAAACCTGTTCACTGCTGTCCTCTGCCTGCCCATCATGCCCTCTGACTTTTTCTCCTCTCCCAGTCAAATCACTCTCACATGAAGCCACCCCCTTTCCATCAGTCCCCTGACCTTCCCTGCCCACCTGCTCACCTGTTTCCACTTTCCCCTATCAGCCCTGCATAACTTAAACTCTGTACCAGCTCATCATAGTTGCTTTGTTGCTTCATGTCTTACTGTCTGAGCCCTGCAACCTGAACCCTGTTTTCTCAACCTGGAACTGAGCCCTTTATCTGTACCTGCCTGCATGACAGAATTTTTTCTTGCTGAAAAGCCATGTATCATTCCTTAAAGTCCCTAGATGGTTCCTGTCTGCTAAATTGTCTGCAGACACACCTCTGGTTTTCTGAATATATGAAATACCTTTAAAGAAAATGTATCTGTTCACCATCTGAACCTGAAGCACAACTGTAAGATGGGCTTAAAAGAGGTTTCACCTGGGAAGTAAAACTGGAAATATGTTGTGTTTGTTTTCAGTAATAACATTGTCACAAAGTGATTGGAGGTGAGTGTGTCAAACATGAACATTGAGTTTTGCGTGAGCAATTATTTGCATTGATTTCCTTGTAAATCTGTGAATGTTATGCCGGCATTGAGCCGTCATTCATACTTACAAGCCACAAGTTACAGCTTTCACCAGAGTCAAGCCTTACAACTATAAATCCCGTGTGTGACAGCTTAATACATCTGCGCTCGCAGACACACACAGATTTACACAAAGGGCAATAATTCCTGAAGAGGAGTTAAGGAGATTCCTGAAACTCTGTCATGTATAAGTGTGTTAGAAGTCGAAGAAAAATGACTGAGTCTGTAATAAAAAATACTAGCCAGAGTTTTGCATCTTAAAGCTGTTATACAATAAAAAGATACAGTGTGTGATTAGACACATTCCTGGTGGTGGAGTAGGGTGGGTGGTGGAGAAGCTGCTTGCTTTCATGTGACAGATTGATGTGAACGGATGCAGAACAGTATTTATGAATTCAACCTGGAGTGTATTCACCATGAGGGCTTAAAGGAGAATGACTGTGCTGCTGAACATGTAATTCACATGTATTGATGGGCATCATGGTGCATGAGACAATTTAAGTTACACTATATAAGCATCATTTTAGATTCTGAAAGGGACAAAAGCTCAGTAACAAGGTATTACTGTGAAATGTGAGTTATTTGATGAGCATGTTGTCATCAAATGTCAACAGTGCACGGCAGCTTTCAGTATAGACCTGAAAATATACCAGTGAAATGAAGGTGATTACTGTGACGATTAAAGACAGCTTCATTTCCCACCTAATGGAAAAATACCTCGGGATGTTTGATGCTAATCTCTGTTTTAGAGCATCTGTAGCTGTTTAATTAACTCTCTGCTGAGTGTTTTCCAATGCACACATCACATCTTAAAGAAAAGTGCTCTCTGATGCGTGAAGCAAAGCCGTCGCCTGGTAACCTGACCTTGGAGACGAACTTCTAGGGTTGCGACGGACAAAATTATATGAATTATTGATTTATTTATTTGTTTAATGTTTTAATCTATATTTTTTTAAACAAAATAATGCAAACACCCACAGTGGCATCCTTACTTTCCTTAATGTTTTCAACGTGCTCTAAAAGGAACAACGTATATGTTGTATGTAACACGTCATGTTCATACTTATATTACTTAGTATACGTATTTTAAGACCAACTGTGCTGTATTTCCTAAAAGGAAAGGATTTTGGTATCGGATCAATATCAATATCGGCCAATACTCAAGGAGCAATATCAGTATTGTACCTGAAGTGAAAAAGTTGTGTCGGGACACCCCTAACTATAAGTAGCTTTATGACCTAACCCCAACTGCGTCTGCTTCTCTGTAACACCCTGGTGTTACACATAAGCCGTTACACAACATTAACCTTGTGGCGTTAAAATTATATGCGACAACCCTAAAATGTGTTGTCATGAAAAATAAAAATGATATCCTATTTATACACCTTCCCATTAGATCAGGTTGGTCCACCTGATGAGTTTAAGCCTAATATTATTTCACTACTTTCACTACTGCCTGTCCAGTGCTCAGAAACACCACATCACTTCACACATCTCTGTGAATCAACAGCTTCACTTTCATGGTTCAACACTTCAGGAGGTGATTTAAGCAGGGCTTAACATCCTGACAAGAACACAGCTTTTTTATTTTTTATATTTTTTTTTAACTTTAAGTTTTTGCTGGGATTTCATTAATGCCGTGCTTCCATGTCATCCCTCTCTGTAGAGTTGTGTAATGATCCTCCACAGTACCAACGCTGGTCTGTCAGCCACTGTTAATAGCAGCTGTAACCTTGTGTAGTAATTCTTATCACTGGTACCCCACTGATGATGCAGGACGCTAAGCAGCCACACAGGCACAGAAACCCACAGGGGCGTGAAAAGAGATGGAGACCACCACGGGTGGCCTCACACACCTCAACTGTGACAGGCATCATGAGTAGGAGAGCACACACACACACACACACACACACAGAGGTTGGTGGGGATTGAGTTGACAGATTGCCTCCAGAGTCTTAGACAGTAAGCAAGAAAATACACTTTCCACGTCTTCCATCTCATCGCTGGGAGATTAAAGAAGGACCGGGGAAACACAATCAACTGCTTCCTGACAGGGATAAGAGGTGGAAAAGAACAGAGAGAAGACAAAAACCACTGATCCTTTTCATATACTGTAGAAAATCCAAAACACATGGCGATCAATCAGGAGACAGCTCTGTGGCTGTTCACAGTGAGGGTTTTAAGAGAGAAAAATGGGGAAACGGCAACAAAAACATCAGTGTTGGTTATTGGCAGAAAAAGCGATGAGGGGAGCAGACTGGGTTGGAGTTTATGTGACCTTGTTCACCTCTGAAACTCTGAATTTATTCTATATTTCGACCAAATGAACTTTACAAATTGACCCAAGTGTAGAGATGTCACATTGTGTTCAGACTTTTGGTCAACTCTTTCTCAGACCAGCCAGAACAATTCAACCTAAGTGCAATGGTGTACAAGGAATCACAGCCGAGGAACAGACCTCTATTGATTTGGCATCAGGAGAGCACGCTTTTTCTACATTTTCGTCAGTCATAACTGCTTTTTTTATTTCCAGCTCCAAGTCCATCTTCTTCCATCTTCTGTCTGATACATCTGCACAGTGGAGTTTATTATTAGTCCTGTAATATCAGCCTGAAAATGATCTCACACTGTACCTTTCATAAACTAAATAGACTATGGATATTATTTATGTTTATATAGTAGCCTCCGGTAGTCTCCTCTGAATGAAGCTGGAGCCAGCGAGGGCGCTCAGATTGATGAATTAAATTACTCCGCCATTGCATCCCCACAGGGAGGAGGATGCTAGAATAGTCTGACTATTAAATTAGCCAATCAGATTTGCAGAGATTAAAACCATTAGCTTTCATCTAGATGTCATTGTGTGGATGGCACCCTGAATGGCAAAAATACCTCTTTCTTGGCTTTTGCACAAGTAAAACAAGTATTTATAAGCTAGAGGGATCAGCTGTGCTTTTCCAAGTCATGTCATTCATCATCTAAAACAAGAAACATGGAGAGAAAGTCCCTGATGCAGAGCCTCTGAGGGAGGCTTTTCAGAGGGAACTATGAGTACAGTGCGAGCTTCTGGTCAGCGACGGGTGGCACAACAGCTGGAGTTATGGACTCATGTGGGGTTAGATGCAAGGGCTTTGCAGTCCTTTCCATCCCTGAAGCATCGAGCTATCTTCAGTACTGTGGAGGGAGAGGAAAATAAATGCCAACTGAGGCTTTAAGAGACGCACAGCCAGAAGAGCAGTTCGCCACCACGACACGAGCTGAGGGCAAAAACCTCAGATGGTTTACCTGGGGGAGGATTCCCTTAAGAAACAGGAGCACCACTGATGAAATGTTGAGGGCAGACAGAAACAGTACATTTAGTTCCCTCTGGAAACACGTGGAGCAATGCATGTGCTGTATGTGGAGGAGTGGACATGAAGTGGGTGAACATACACCATACAAACACATCTGCAGCTTCTGATTCATTATACTCTACGAATGAGAAAATTAGAAATATGTGGAGGAGTTAGCCCTTTGCTCACTACTCGTCTCCTCACCCCACTTGCTGTGGAATATAAACTGGGATGAAGCTACATTAAAGTGAAGGTGGAAATTTCAGGAGCCCTTTAGGGCCATTTGTTCCCTTCCTCTCTGACTTTCCAGACATGATGTTCTGAAATAAAGTGGAAATGAGGCAGCTCCCCCTCCTCACCCCACACCTCCCAGCCCCAGGCCTGTCAGTGGAAAGACACTCCAAGTCCACCTCCCTCACCTCTTTCACAGCACCTCTGAATACGACACAATTTCTGATGCGATATGACAGTTTCACTGGTTACACTGAAAGCACGCTGATGTTTTTCTAGCATAATGATTGGCCCCAACAGCTTGTGAAGGACCTCACCTTACACTCCGGAGCAGGAATGACATATCACCATGGCCAATGTTGTTATTAATATTACCATATATGACGGTCAAATAGTAACCAGAAATATCTGTGGAGTATTGTCAAAAATATATTTGAAATGTTTCTAGTTGCTTACCATTTAAAGCAAGTATGTATGATTTAATGTAGTAGGCCATCTTCATGAAATTGAAAAGCGATAGTACCTGATTCAGTTTTATTCAGCTTTAAATGAAATGTAAAGAGACAGTGCCCTTACAATAATGAAGACAACTGGCAGTATTCATATCTGCCACTGACCATGAATAGTAGTTTGAAGATAAACCAGATTAGCAGAATCTCACATCCTTCAGTCCACACAAACCGTTCAACGTCAAACCCAAAATGACGTCTGCACAAGGCAGCGACGTGTCGAGCCTTTAGCAGTAGCATTGTGGAGCGGGGGAAGACTGCAGCTCAAATAACATGTTGTATAATTCATGTAGTGTCTGTGCCCTCTCACCCTGCGCAGCTTAATAATGCATTATGCTTTTCCCACCACGGCTCCTCCATAAAAAAACCTTATTTCTCCACCATCATCAGGTTAAAACATGTCTCACTCACAATGCAAAACGAATGATGTTCCCATCAGCCTCAGGTGTGCGTTGAGCTAATTAGCACGCTAACACTGTAAAGATGGGAGAATTCCTATTGGGAAGCAGGATGTGAAGCTGCACATCTAATCTTTACAGGCATCTAAAGTGGAGTAGAGTGTGACCTGATGACAGTTATTCATCACACCGATTCAAGCACAAGATAAATTATAATACCACCATGTTATCTGTGATATTACGTAATATAGAAACTGAGGAATGACCTTTATCTCCCACACACTGCCATCATCTACGAGGTCATCCCACCAGGTTGTGCATGTATGGATGGTGGGTGATCTGTTAGTCACACCTGACTTCCATTTAATTAGGATGTAAGAGAAGTATCTCTTTGATATACTGCAGCACTGAATAATTTAGTCTGTTTGGCAATCATCCGTTGTAGGTGGCAGTGTTGCAGTACGAGATACTCGTCAGTATAATAATTCATTTGACTCAGGACAGTCCAATCAACATTCACATAACACAGACATTGCTTGGTTAATGGACGTGCTGATGTGCATATTTATACTGGAAGTTAAATGTATGTTATGACGCCATTCGTGAATCTGAGGAGTTTCTTCAAAGCACCTCAAAGTCTTTCATTGTTCACTGTGTTCATTGCTTCTCTCTGATGTTAAAGGTACTATTGATACCATTAAGCCATGAGATGTCTCACTATGTCCTTGTTAGAAGCGGGAACCAAACCTGAGACATTTTCCACAGAGATAAATGATTTTTTTTTTCAAGAAAAACAGTCCTTTTATTCAGCACCTTTCTAAAAGCTCTGTGGGTGTATTATTTTGTAATATTTGCCATACTAAAAACCTAAAAACACTAAAAAGTCTCGAAAACATTATTGTCTCTTTCTTCAAGAGCTGTGGGCTGTTTACTGCACATAAAAGCTGCCATCCATACTGACACTGTAAAATTTTGTAAAGTATATGTTGCACGTAACATTAGATGTACTGAGCATCCTCTTCAGCTCCATGGAAATGTGACGTTAAGATTCTCTGACCCACTCTTAACTTCTAAGATGGATCATTATCTGGAAATGTCCTGGTTTGTTTCTACTTCTGGATACTACTGGATGTCTCCATTTTTTTCTGATCAATACGGATTACAGATTTGAAAAGCTGCCATCTACGTTAAATTCCCAAATGTGTTGTTACGTCGTCTCAAACTGATTTATTACTTTAATGACTCTGCAACAGATATGTGATGGTCGACCATGACTGTGACAGGATTTTCACATTTCATCTTTCCTTCTGAGGGGAAGCAGTGTTCACAAAACATTATTAAGTATTTATAGATGATTTAGAGCTTCAAAGTCAAAGAAATCATTCAATATAGAGCTAACATAAAACAGTAAATGCGTTTTGTAGTACTGATTTGTTACCCTCTTCTCCTTCTACACAATGTTGTGCCTTGAATCTGAGGACTGTTTTTGTTATCTCATGTAAATAGCCTTTAATAATGACTTGTCTCCTCTGTGAGTGATAGTAATGTGGTATTCTAGGAGCACAGAGGGGTTTGGGTTACTGAGCTCTTGAGGCTTAATCTCCTTACACTCCCATACTGGCTGATTTATAACCACTGTGTAATCTCTGCAGATAGTCGAGGAAGAAGCAAACCTATAGAAGCATGTGAACTCCTCTGGATTGTCCTACCCATGAGTCCACTGATCCAGTGGGATGACGACCGAGATTTTCTGCTGGAAGAGGAAAGAAAAGGCAGAATTGGACATTGTGTCCTTCTGCTTTATGAGAGATGTTGAGGAAAGGGAGACCTTTGGTTGGTAAGGTAAGTTCAAAACTGCTCTAATCAACATTTTCTATATTAACGATAATTAAAGAAAAGAATAATCATCCAGCTCCCTTCCCTTCTTCAGCTCTATGGAGAGTTTTGGCATCTTCCTGGACTCATTATGGCTCAACTTTATGGTTTTGGTTTGTTGCATATCAAGCAGTGTTTGAATCTGGGCACAGTTTCAATTATTAAAGACAAACTCAGATTCTGCACAAACTCTCCCTCCAACATATTTTGGAAATGCAAACGACCAGCTATATGAGCAGATACGGCCAGGCTCTGTCAGTATGTCCCTTTGAGAGAGTGAGGGTACCTGTGCATGGCCGGTGCTTAACATATGTTTTCGCTACATGGTGGAGCTCAACCTGGAGATCAGCATTGATTAACAGTCCTAAAGTCATTCAGAATTACGATATACAAAGTCCCTCTGCTAATGATGGCCATGTAATATGGTGAAAAGCTCCATAACAAGGGAGCAAGTAGACCTTGGGTTGAGACTCAGTCAACTGCTGTTTCAAAGGTCAATGTTGTGATTTGTTTCTCCAAGATATTTCCGAGCAGCATCTGAAGAAGTGGGTCATTTGTTCCACTCTTCTCACACCAATGCATATTACTAACATGCTGAATTAAAGTATCTATTCATAAACCCCTCTGTGTGGGTTTTAAAGGTCATATAAGTCTTCTCACAAAATATTTATTCATAGGTGAAGGCGAGCACATTTAGACTGCATCCAAATCAAAACCACTCTCACCAATTCCCCCCCAAATTACTGTGGTTCTTTCTGAAAGCCACCACTAAGGCTGCTGTCATTGCTGTAATGGAGGAATTGTTATCTGCGAGTCAGGCGAGCGGGCAGAAGAGATGGTTTTTCGATCCTGGAATCTTAAATCACATCAGAGGACACTCTAATTAAAAAAAGACTCTTCAGGGTGTGAGGTTTCCAGCTTTGGTGGATTAGCTTCACACATGAATCACGCAAAATTAATGTAGTGCACCTGAACCTGGTGATGAAATAGGCTATTTGCTCGTACAAAGCTATTTTAAAGGGTTTGTGTGCATAACAACTTTGATATGCATTAATTTCAAGTGAACGAGATGACAACACATGTAGTTTGAATCTCTGAACACGTGTAAGTTGTCCCTGCAGCACAAATGTACAGTAAGGGGTTAATGAGATAAAAGGAGGTGAGTGGACACATAATTTGTAGGAGGCCCCCTAAATAAACGGCTTGTGCAGTCTAATCAGAAGTTACCTAATAGCTTCTGGCCGACCCACTGTATGCACCCCTCAAATATTTTTCCAGATCACCCTTTGATCATTATTACTGTAATTGCTGCTCAGTCAACTGTTAACATTCAATTACTGCTAATGATTTCTGCAGTTTCTCTCTCACTGCTGAAAGAGCCCCATGTGCCAATCGGGTTGTTTGTAAAACCATCAAACTAAGAAAGTGCACGTGGGCGGTTGTTCTCAGCTAAATACAGTGAAGAATGCACAAAAGCCCAAATGATCTGTATTCATTGAATCACACAGCTCAAGTCCCAGAGAGCCGTCAAGTGGACAGGCTCTCATACGGTTCAGGGTCAGTCTTTTGATCTTGAAGTGACTCTCCAACGTAGCTTACGATTGACATTTCTCAGTGCCTCCCAATGGGTACTCAGACAGCAGAGAACACATTGACCTCTTTATAAGACGGATTGAGAAGGAGCAAGGTCGCAGGGTTACTGTACATGTGTGCAAATTTTGTTGAAAGCGGGACAACTTTCACAAAGATAACTTAAGAGGATTGAGAGTCTTTATTTTGAGCATATTTTGAGCATATTTCAGAATAAATATGAAGCTGTAAAATTAGTTTTCATGGCAATGTGATTTCTTAAAAACCTTCCTAATCTGACACATTTTTGTTGATCTGAAAATCATCTTGGATGGTTTGTCAAAGACACTAAGAATAGGGGCTGTAGTTTAATTCAACTATTTTTATAAAGTTTGCACTTGAATTTAAGATTATTAAAGTATGTATGAATCTATCTACCTAAAAACAAGAGCTGTCAAACTATTGATTTAATGACTATAAATCACTTTTTATTGTACATTTAAAAGTCTATTATTTTAAATTTCACATCAGTTTTTAGCAGCATATTAACATTGAAACATTTGAAAAAAGGGGCATCTGTCTACACTAGCATATTTAGCTCATAGCTGGAAGCTCAGACTAGTGACACTTTAATTCCATTTTACACAAGGTGAATACTGTATTACGTTTGATGTCTTGACTAAGCAGTTCACTTTTTCAAAATAAAGTGAACCGATGAGCAGCATATCATGGCCATTTTTATCCTGCATGCCTGCAGGAGGCGGCATGAAACTGCAAGTAAGTGTGTGCCAAAGCGTCAACAATAACGTGTTACTTTATGCCTTTCATCTAATCACGATTAATGCGTTTCACACCGAGCCACTCTGATGAATTTGCCTGTTTGATGTAGCTTGTGGTGTGAAAGCTGTCAATCGAGCTCTGATGCACAGCATGCATGATGTTTATAACATGAAGCATACTGTAGCATCATACCCTCCGGTCTTGCGCTGTTCACACACGAGCCGTTGCCAAGGCAGCGTGTCAAAATGAACAGCTGTGAGCACAACATCAAGGACTGTGTTTTCTATTGTGAGGTTGGTGCAGGAGAGTAAGACAGCTTGTTTCTCCTCCGGAGAGAAAGAGACAAAACAATCTGCACAAGTGAAAAGACACTAACTTTATTTTATCTGAATGGACTGGAGCAGTTTTCTGCTCAAAGCTTTTTCTAATCGTTTGTTGCAGCTCCTGGTTTAACTCGCTCCTCTGTGTTTTACTCTCCTCCTTCCTTTCCTCACTCTTCTGACATTGAGAGAAAATTCTCTAAATATTTTATTCCCACTCAGTGTGTTTAACAATGTGCTGAAAGCCAGCGTTCAGTTACAGGAGCAGCATCCTTGAGCTACAGTAGAGGTCATAATTACGCTCCACCTTTCAAAAGGTGCCAATCAAAACCCATTCATATGCTGCACTGTGGACAATTAGGCTGCCTCCGAGGCTGAAAAGACGTTGAATCTGGAGTGACAATATTTCAAACTTTGATGAGCAGGAACAAAATTGTGCAGGTTGACTCAGTAGTTTGCTGAAGTTTATCTTTTCTGAGACATTTAAGGTGCTCTGTAACATATCCGGAGTATTACAGCAAACAACTATTTGCTATGTAAAGATAAGGTGGAGTCATGGCTTCCTGTGCAGAGAAGGAAGTCACTCTCTTTCTGTGTGTCTTGTAATCTGATCTTCGGCAAGCTTTTTTTTAAAATTAAATCGCCAGATTGGATGTGTGTCCTTTTGTGCAGCCATCTAGAGACCCGTGTGGAGTCAGGATGTATATCTCCACTACTGGAGTAATAATTTAATTTACCGATGCAGTCACATTGCAAACACTTGTATTGGACCACCGATATGAAATGGTGAATCTCACTGTCCGTAGTGCGAAGGCATTAGACATGTTTTTGCTATTTGGTCCTTTAACATGTTTAATGTTGTATTGTGTATATTTATTATCAGCGTTTTGTTTGTGACTCTGGTTTTCTGGTCTCGGATGACTTGAAAAGTTGACACCTTGCTTGTACAGCAGGTGAGGACTGCACTAAAGGCAAGTGAAATATCAGGGTTGACTTCATTCAACTGTACACCACGCATCATCCATTATTGAAGGGATACACTGCGCTGTACTGCTGTAATGGATATACTCTACTGCTTTCTCACAGTCATCTGCGGTGTCAGCTGTTTTGCACTGCTCTGCGAATTGAGGCTCAGCTTTCCGTAAGTCCCATTCGTTTTAGTGTACGCTAGAGAAATTAAACTATTTTTTTTTTTTGCAAGACCTGATAAATTTCTGCCTTTGTGTGGTTTGAAACAAAGCGTGAATATCAATGACTGACTCGCTGAATAAACTGATTCAGATATGTGAAATCCCCTCGAAGTCTTCTATCTAATATCACTGTCATAGCTTCAGTCACACAACACTGAGGACATGACTTGCGAGCTGTAATGGCTTCTCCTGTGGTGTGCCAGCAGTAACTTCAAGCTTTGTCACATCCCCTGTCACTGCAGGAGACGGCCGCCCTCAGCTCCAGGCCTACTAGTGAAGATGTTGGGAGTCTGCCACTGCAACCTGCCAGCAGTAACACTAACCTCTGTATTCCTTGTCTCTGGAGGAAACCTTGAGACTGACTTCACTACCCTCAGCCACAAGTGGGGAGCTTTGTCACACTCTAGCTCTGTCCGGGGGGAGAGAGGTGTTCAAGAGGAAGGGAAAGGGAGACAAAAGGGAAGAGGATGAGGAAGGACTCTCACCTTGAGAAAAAGAAACTTGGAAGGCTGATCGGAAAAAAGAGCTGGAGGATAATTTCTTTCCCCAAGACAGTCACTTTAACGCCTGACATTTTTGTTTTAAAGAAATGTGTAAAACATTAACATAAAGTCAAATTTACTTTGAAACTCATTATTGCCCCCAGCTTGCCCTCTAAAAAGGCACATACACTCACCGGCCACTTTATTAGGTACACCTTTTCAATTGCTTGTTAACACAAATAGCTAATCAGTCAATCACATGGCCACAACTCAGTGCATTTAGGCATGGAGACGTGGTCAAGACAACTTGCTGAAGTTAAGGAAGAAATGGGATTTAAGTGACACTGAACGTGTCATGGTTGTTGGTGCCAGACAGGCTGGTCTGAGTATTTCAGAAACTGCTGATCTACTGGGATTTTCACTACAACCATCTCTAGGGTTTACAGAGAATGATCTATCTGTGAACCACAACCTTGAAGAAGATGGGCCACAGCAGCAGGAGACCACACATGATGTCACTCCTGTCAACTAAGAGCAGGAAACTGAGGCTACAATTCACACAGGATCACAAGAACTGCACAATAGAAGATGGAAAAACGCTGCCTGGTCTGACAAGTCTTGATTTCAGCTGAACATTCAGATGGTAGGGTCAGAATTTGAAGTAAACACCATGACAGCATGGATCCATCCTGCTTTATATCAACAGTTCAGGCTGGTGGTGGTGGTGTAATGGTGTGGGGAATATTTTCTTGGCACACTTTGGGCCCCTTAGTACCGCATCATTTAAATGCTGCAGCCTCCCTGAGTATTGTTACTGACCATGTCCATCCCTCTATGACCACGGTGGACCATCTCCTGATGGCTACTTCCTGCAGGATAATGCTCCATGTAACGAAGCTCAAATCATCTCAAACCGGTTTCTTGAACATGACAAAGAGTTCACTGGACTCCAATGGCCTCCACAGTCACAGTAGATGAGAGGGTAGAGTGATGCTAACATGTCAATATGAATCAAATTCTCAGAGGAATGGTTGCAACACCTTGTTGAAAGTATGCCATGAAGAACGAAGGCAGTTCTGAAGGCAAAAGGATGTGCTGAAGAAGTCATCATCATCTTGCTTCAACGACTACCGCCTCGTCACCGTGAAGTGCTTTGAGAGGTTAGTCATGAAGCGGACCAAGTCCTCTCCCACCCTCCCTGGATCCATTCCAGTTCGCATACAGAGCAAACTGGTCCACAGAGGATGCTGTTGCCTTTGCTCTCCATCCAGCCCTCACCCACCTTGACACAAAAGACTCCTATGTCAGAATGCTGATCCTAGACTTCAGCTGAGCATTCAACAGCATCATCCCACAGCAGCTTGTGGGGAAACTGGCTGATATGGGCATCAGTCAGTCTCTCTGCAACTGGCTGTTGGACTTCCTCACAGCAAGACCGCAGGCCGTCTGGGTTGGTGGTCGGACATCAGACACCATCTTGCTGAGCACAGGGGCCCCCCAAGGATGTGTGCTCAGTCCACTGCTGTTTACTCTACTAACCCATGACTGCACCCCTGCATACAAGTCAACTTTGCAGACGACACACGCTGTGGTTGGTCTCATCAGCAACAACGATGAGACCAACTACAGGAAGGAGGTGAACCAGCTGGCCATGTGGTGCAAGGACAACAATCTCATCTCAGTGTGGAGAAAATAAAGATCACTGGCTCAACACTACCATCACTCATGGATATCTTCCATCCCTCCAACTGCCTCTTCAGTCTCCTGCCACAGGGAAGAAGATTTCACAGCTTGCAATCCATCGCCACCAGACTGAAAAACAGCTTCTACCACCGAGCTGTTAGGCTGCTGAACTCACTCCCCTGACAATAAAGTTGACTTTGACTTGATTTGAAAAGGGGGTCCAAACTAGCTGCAAGGTGTGCCTAATAAAGTGGCCAGTGAGTGTATGTGTATGCCAGAAACTATTCATATAACTTTTATCTGCTTGCAGACAACTTGGTACAATGGTTAGGGAGAGATTGCAGTCATGGTTGAAACAAACACTGACTGGTAGAAAAACAACAACGTCCCTCTGCTCCCACCTCTGGGATTATTATGTGGAAATAATTCTGTAAAAAATACACAGTTTGCTGTGTGCCAGTCATACTGATTTCTATCTGTAGAACCTGAATATTTGGCTTAGAAATTAGATCTAGGGTAGTAGTAGCTAATGATTTTTGAAAATGAAAACATAAATTCACCATTAATTAGAGGTTCTGAAACTGTGTGATAATCTGAATTTCTGATTGGATCTCCTACTGTTGATTTGCACCAGCTTTTTAATGATTTGAATCACACCACCTTTAACATTTTTTCTTACAGGATTCTGCAGTGACACACAGATTCAGTGCTCATCTGCTTCATCATATTATCTGTCATTATATTGATTACCTTCGGCACAAACTGAACATAATAACCTTCATGAAGGTTGACTGTAGGAGGTGCTGTATTAAACAACGATCATCATAGCTAAACTGCTAAAGATGGCAATTAGTTTGTGTTGTGAGGAACTTCTGCTGCGATTATGATTCACAAGCTGCTGTATCAACACACCTGCAGTCACTGTGAGTATTTACTGTGTGCCCACAGAGCTGCTAAACTGATGGTGACTCAAACTGTGAGCAGCTTCTAAATATCATTATCTGCAGAGTGAATACATAGTGTGAGTGATAGCTGCAGGAAAGTGTGATGGGTTGAAACAGCTTGACAGTGACAGGCATCAGACGCTGAGTGGATGCTCTTTGATCTCACTGAATTGGTGATCAGGCTCGCCTACCTGTGTCGGAGGACTCTGCCTCCCACGATCTCTCGCTGATAACTGGAAACATGGAGGAGCGCTGGGCGAGAACAGAAGGTGATAAATGTGTTGGGGGAAACGAACGGAGGGGAGGTGTTGAGTCACATATACTGAGACGTCAGTGCATCACAATGTGCTCTGTTTTGAGTCGGTGATTAAAATGTCATCGGTTCTGTGATTTTTAGAAACAGTGTGTTTATCCAGGACACTCATCTATGCCAAGTTTCCCTCTCATATTTTGATCAGCTGTTCGTTCGCGTACCATGTTCACTACAATTGATCGAGTACCATTTCACTGTACGAACGTAATATTTGTAATTTATTTTTTCCTAAACTTGAGTGGTTTTGTTGCCTAAACCTGTTAAATTCTTAACATATTCATTATTCAAGCAAAACATTTCATCCATTTTACTTAAACCGTTAAACTTCCCTGGCCCTCCCCAGGCTGTTAGGACTGTTATGGGTTAAATAGTTGGCACCTTAAAGGGTTAAGTTACATTGATAGTAGTATATGTCCATCTGTACTGTGTACAAGACCACTTTATACACACTATTTTATTAATTTTTTAACTTTATTTCATCTTATTTTTATTATATAATATTTTGTCCTGTGAATTCCCCTGCTGTGATATTAAAATGTAAAAATGTAAAAAGTTGATGCTACAGTGAGATCATATCATGAAAGTAGAGCATGAAAGTAGAAGCATGCAATGGTAATTTCTTCATCTTAAATAATTTACTGGAATAAAAAACTAGCAACAGTAATGGGTACACCACAACAAAAATGTCAATTGCCAGCTTATTCTCTGCTGAGTCATGATATTCCACTCTTCTTGAAGGGCTGACAGGTCATTGAGGTTCTGGGGTGCAGGGTTATGACCCTCAACACGATGATTCAGCAGATCCCATAGGTTTTCTATGGGCTTCAGGTCTGGATAAAGTGCAGGTCACTCCATTTTGAGGTACCCCAGCCTCCAGCAGACGTTCTCTGATGATGTGACCTCAGTGAGCTGGGACACTGTCTTCCATGAAGATGAAATCAGACCTGTGTTGCTCATGGAGAGGCACAATGACTGGATTAATGATGTTATTCGGGCAGTGTCGGCTTGTCACAGGACCGTTCACAAGATGTAGATCAGTTCTGCATTGACTCGACACACCTGCCCAGACTGTAACACCACCACCTCCAAAGGCTGATGCATAACGTCCTCCTTGATGTCTCCAACAGTATTGGCGGCCATCATTTCTGCTCAGTGTGAATTGACTGAGTCTGGTGGTGTGGTCAGGTACCCATGCAGGTCATCTACCACGCAGACCATGCTGATGTAAGCGGTTTTGAATGGTCTGATGTGACACTTGGTGCCTCTCACCTCCAACCAGACATCCACAATCTGGTTCCACAGGGCACAGTTCATAATGAGGTGATCATCAGCATGGGATGTAAGCAAAGGACGTCCACTTCTGTGCCTTTCTGTGACTCTTCCAGTGTCTCTGTGTCTCTGTTACAACCTGCTGATGACACTCAGTGACACTCTAAACTCAGTGGAAATTTCCCCCTGAAAACATCCTGTTTGAAGCCTCACAATGACCACGTACTGATGACCAATTCTTATGTGTTGTCTTGGTCTCAATGATGTCAAAATGTGAACAAAATGATGAGAGGACTGTTTAAATACAAATTGTCAAAGAACCAGAACATTTGGTGGATGATTCATGGATCAGACACTTGTTGTGATTTCTGCAGTTAATCACCTTGTTAGAGAACAGCATGTTATGCAATAAATACTGAAACATTGAACAGCTGCACATGTGAATTCAAATGTTTAAAGAAGGTCAACTTAAGTTCACCTGTAAAGGTTTTAGTGCATTTTAGGTGCATTCTGAAATTTCATTCAAAAGCCACTTATCAATATCCCGATCTTTTTGTGAGTAGTGTATGAAGTCATGGCTTCTGTCAGACTGCAATGCAGGTAGTGAGAGGAGGAGAAAAGGAGAAAACTAATACAAATACAAAAAGACAATATAGAGATACAATGAGAGGGGAAGAAAAAAGAAAATTGAGATATTAAAGAACTGTAAGTACGAAAGAATGAATCAAGAAATAAGCTTTCCAATGAAACAGAAGCATGGCGTTTTCAGTTTCCCTCAGTCTGTTAGTCAAATGTCAATTGTGACATGACAGAGTGAAGCTCCACAATAACGACACTGAGAAACTGCTCTGAACATCTGATTCTACTAATTCAAAGGTATTGAATCAGAAACAATGTCGAGAAACTCATGTCACAACTCATGTCTCACTTACATGTTAGTAAGAGAAATATTATTATTATTATTGTTATTTCATGTCCACAGAGTCAAATCTTACTCTGATCGAGTTGAGATATAGACAGAGATATATCCTCCTCAGTAGGAGAGGATAAAACAATTGTTCTGTTTTGCCCTGAATCCTTTGGTGGCTCATTTCTTCTTCAGAAAGCATGTGGACCAGGACCAGTATTTAATTTGTGCTGAATTGTGCCAGAACATGATTTGGACCCTTCCTGAATCTGGCACTTCCTCTGTTACTAATAAACAAGTGAAATGATTTGATCTAAAAATATAACTCTGCATTTCCAAAGTAAGCCCTGACTGGGACTAATGTTTTGTTTTACCAACTGTGGTTAGAAGTATTTTTAAAGCTTAAAAAATTGAGTTTTATGACCACTTGTTTTCTACTGGAACAACGAAATGTGAAACATTGTCAGTGGAAATGAATATTTATGTAAAAGTAATGTCCCTCTCCAGTCACAAATTATTTACTATTAAGTGCTAATGACAATGGTTCCTAATTTGGCTGAGGTCAGTAAATGAAATCTTGTAGCAGGTGTTGGATATTTGATTTAAAACAAATTATTTGTAATCATAACTGCAGTAGTAGTACATAATGTGTACTATGACTCAGCATACTATTGTCTGAATAATTATTAGCATGTATGTTTTCGTTGTCACATCCTGAGAGCCTCCTTACCTGTTGGTGATATGTAACCATGGTAACCATTACCAACCTCATGTGACCAAACGACAACTTGTCATAATTACTTCGAGTATTTTTTTTTTGAATTGAAGTGCTATTGATGTTACAGAGTAGTCACGCTGTTGTGATCACTACCACATTGCATTATTTGATATTTATGCCACCAAAAAAATAGAATAGAAAAAAACGTGTCAAGACTTGTCATATTTAAGGTTTTCATATAGATTGGTCAAATGAGATGTAACACGTTCATTAGTGAGGTTTACAGTCTTGATGCTAAGCTATGCTAACCATTTAGTGGCTGTGTCTTCAGATTTATTTGAAGCGTCAAGCTATTTCCTTAAATATAGAACACATCTTTTCACACATCTCTGGCTTTCAACTGTTTTATGCTAAATATCTGATGTACAGGGCTCTTTAATGAAAAATACTGTTTGCTATTTCCTTACTTCATCCATCAATATATCTATCTGATGCTATTTATCTCTCTCTCTCTCTCTCTCTCTCTCTCTCATCCTCTTGTGATTGTAAGATCAGACAGAATAAACTCGGGAAGCATATGCTGATTTATTCTCCCACCCCTGCTGTTAGCTGTGTGCTGTGCCAACAGCACATTATCAGGAAATTACAATATACAGTAATTATTCTTTCACATTCATAAAATTTGAAATTCCTGTGTTTGAGTCTGTGACCATGTGAGTACGGAGGCGGGTACAGTCGAGGTCGTGCTGATAAATGATGTGTTGCACACAGATTTTTAGTCCACAACAGAATCTATTTTGGTGTTAAAAAGTGAGACAAATTTGACACCAATCACATGTTATTATCAACTAATAAATGTCTGTAGCCATGCTCGGCTGCTTTGACACAGCGGTGCTTTTAGCTGTAACGACAATAAGGTTCAGGTTCTCAGTTTAGCGTGTCAACATTTAGTGTAAAGGAAAATTAGAGAGTCAGGGGATTACAGAAGTGACAGTTTAAGGAGTGAACATCTGCACCAGATTTTGTGCCAATTTGTCCAGTAGATGGTGAGCATTTTTTCAAGATAGAAAATGGAAAAAAAATCTGCTCTGTTAAATCTGTTATGAAAAAAACGCAATTAGCTGCATCTGTAAAACCATGAACACTATGGCCAACCCTTTATTCAACCTAGTCCTGAACCAATAAAACAGGAAGCTCTTAACTGCTCTTTGAATATTGAATAGGACACAAAAATAGTGTATGGGTGAGGGTCAGTGCGTTTATAACCACGCCATCCATCAGATCCAGCTGACACCAGTAAATGTGCACATTACACCTGTCCTCATTCATCTATCGAGCTGCAGCGTCTCCCCTTGAACTTCACGTCACATACAGCCAAGTATATAAAACTGTCATGTATTTACACACAACATGCACAGTGGCATGACAGCTGTCCTGTTGGTGGAGACACTAAATCTCTAAAGTATTCCTCCTTTTTCCCCGTATCCTAAAACATGAAGCATGTCCCATGCAGACGCCTTCATACCAAGACAAATCTGCATCCAGCGCTGGATATAAGAATAGATAACCTTTATGATTTAAACATAATTACTTGAGCACATAAATGCACAGTGTGGCAGTATTTATATCAACGTAGCTTGAATTCATCAAGCTCTGGGTTCACTTTGGCTCTGTAATGGTAGCTGGATGAAGCTAACCGGATTAGCTCACCAGCTTCTCCTGTTAAGTACAGACAACTTTCTGTTAAATTTCATTTGGACTGAAAAACAACAAGCAATCCATTATTTACTCAACTTTGCATTCATTTGGAAAGCATTCCCCCAATATTTATTTACAACTGCCTTATTTTATCTTTGTGAAATTTCCCTTTAAATTAATGAATTATGAGCAAAAAGTGCAAAAAAAATTATTGGATGCTTTTATGAATTTACAAACTGTAAAGAAGCCTCCATTGGCAGCACTGCTATCCCTTATGCCCTGAGAATATGGTACTAACAGTAAAGCAGCCGTGTAATGAAGCGCACACACAGCTTATCTAATAATACTTGTGATTTGTTTTATTTGCCCCCTGAGTCGAGTTTGGCTCTTATTGAAGCCTCCTCTTAAAGTGTAACAGCACTGAAATGAAGCGAGTCTGATGAGCGGGGGAAAAAAGAAAGGTGTTCCAGACCAGTAACATCAAGACGGATCTTTGATTGCATCTTGACGAGATTTAACGGCGAACACAGGAAAACGACTGATCATCACAAAGGTGGATCCACAGCTCTGATCCAAACTGGCCATGACAGGAGGTAACATACCACGAGCCGAGGTAGTGAAGTGTGTACGTCACACTGTGTGTGTGTGTGTTTTCATCTATCGTTGTTTGAGGGGTAGATGGTGGGCGTGAGGATGTTGTTGCTGGTCTTTACCTTTTCCAAAGACTGTTTGAGGGTTAATATTTGGATAGTATTAAAGGATTGAGCTGGGGATATTTAATATTTTTCTTATTGTCACTAAATGCCATGAAAAAACAACACTGATATTGTCTGTTTAGCCAAAGACTGATGTAGGCTATAGCGCATCCTTCTGTGCCACTGTTGTCCAAAAACTAATAAAAACACATCAGTGAGCGTCGCAGTTACACTGGGTGACATATTATTTCTCTGTAAGGAACATGGACACTGTTTAATTTGATCAACAAACAGTCTGTAATGCACCACCGAAGGTTTTTCTCATTGGAGGAGATGTTTTTACAAAGAGAAGATATAATCTACTGTACCTATGCATCATATTCCTAAATCCACAGCTTTCTCGACCCACCATACTGTGATTGTTATTAATTGTGTTTTATGTTAAGTCTTTTTTTTTATCTCATGTGATCATTGGAGTGAAGTGAAGGTTAAAGGTCCCATATTGTTCTCATTTTCAGAGTCATATTTTTTATTTTGTGTTTCTACTAGAACATGTTGTAACATTTAAAACTAAACTAAAATACTGTCATCTAAATATGCAGTATGCAATTTTATCATCTGTCAAAAAACATTCTTTTTTCTCATAATACAACTAAATTGTATTTGAAATTGTGCATTTTGTGACATCACAAATGGACAGAAATCCTGGCGGCTTGTTTCAGTGGAACACTGTATGTTTTTCTGTGGCTTGAACATTATTATAATTTCAGTTTTCATGTAGCACTTAAACCTGCTTTGTGACGTAAAACAAACACATGAAAATCTCACTTTTTACAACAAGGGACTTTTAGGTTAGGGGTTAGGGAACTGCATTATGTCATTAAGGGTCCTCACATGTATACAAATGTGCATGCATGCTTGTCAGCTTGAAGTATTTGAAAATGTATGCCTGAGCATGACGGTTGGTTTACCTCTATATACTGTATGATCCAGGCAACACATATGGACTCACGCTCTCACACACACATACACACACACACACACACACACACACACACACATTGGTTTAAGTCACCTTTGGGGTATTTAGGCATTTTTACCTGCCCTTTGGGGACAAATTTTGATTTCCTAAAAACTTACCCTGCAAAAACTAACCCCCTAAATCTAACCTCATCCTAACCCTAACCACTGACCCAAAATCAAGGTTTGAACAACTGGAGACATGGATTTTGTCCCAGTTGCACATGCCGTCCCCAGTCAACTAATATTAAGTCAAGTGTGTGACCCCAATGTGGACATAAGGCAGACCACACACACACACACACACACACACACACACACACACTTTGACTCATCTCTACCAGTCTGCAGTGAATTATAATATTAATAATTACAGCACCTCAGTGAGAATATGTGGTGTGGCATTAAAACATTTTTCTATCTCACAGGGACGAGGTGACGTGAAAATTAAGAGACGCCATGAATCGCTTTAATTTGAGTCATTCGTTGCGAGGCGGATCTGCTCATGAAAACAGAAGGGGAAACCCTATTAATTTAACTAATCACATTTTGCTAACATGAACATTGCGTACAGGCTGTTAACACATTGTTATCTACAGTGAAACACGAGGATAAAACATAAAAAAAACTACAAATACTATACAGTATTAAAATCAACTTTGTTTGACATTGTGCAGCTTTTCTTCACTCGGTGTGGAGTTTTTCTTTGTGACATCATCTTATCTTGACTGTAAAGGATAACCACCCCTCAAGTTAATCAGACATTTTGGCGGCAGGAACATCTCCGGGGGAGATTATAGACTTTTCCAACTCCACTAAGTGGTGAAACACTTAAAGTGCACTGAACTCTGAACACTGGATGATTTATAAAGATAAACTTATCCATGTGGCCAGTCTCTGCGTCCGTCATCTTCTCATTAAAACAAAGTGTTAATAAGGAAAGCTGGGATTTAATTTCAAGGTGTTAAGTGGAAGTTTGAAGTGAACAAGGTTAAAATGAAGCTGGATATCAGCTGTAGTGAATCACCACATATGTTCATCTAACAGTAAAATGAATATTGTATGAGGAGTGGAGAGGCTTTTTTTATCGCTTCCCTATATAACCTGTATGTAAAACAGCATTGACCCAGTAAAATCAATGCCTTTGTGCTTCTACATACTGTACATCAGGTTCTGCTATTTTCAGCCATGTTCAATACTGGTTAGCATAATAAACACATGATGTTTACAGTGACAGAAAAAGTGTTGAGATGTACACAAGTTCAGCTGCTTATGTTGTTATCTAGCCCCCTGAAGACGTCACCATAGTCTCACAAATTCAGATGGTGCTCCTTCATCCACATGGTGATTTATTCAAGCACATGACAGAGTTTCACACATTTTTATTAAAGCCATTATTAACGGGCTGCTATTTATACCAAAAGAGACATGATGTTGTTATTTATTAGGAGAGACTAAGCAGCTCAAATCAGACATTTAGTCTGAATGGAATGATCCGTTGTTCATGGAAACCTTTTCACCACTTCAGGGATTCAACTATGGGCCTGGGAGTTGAATCAGGCTCCTTAGATCAGATCATGCTTTCTATTTTTTATGATAGTTCAGCTTAACAAGCAGAAAACAGCTGCACTGTTTTAATGATGTTTTGGTGAGCATGAGATACTATTTGGTGCACACCAGATGTTTCAGAAGTGCATGTGATACCACACAGAAACTCCAGAGGAGCTCATCTTGTAATCTTGTGGTCTGGACCAGTGTAAGGGATACACCCACACTAATCAGGTAATTACTTTCATTTAGCTATTACAGACCTCTGGTCAGGTGCTTAGGTACAGGTCAATGAACCCACAGAAGTTAGTTGAATTAATCTACTTCTATTCATTCTTAATTTTATACATTTTAAATTGCTCATTTTAAACCCTGTTGCACACAGCTTTCATAGAGAGCTGCAGGAGTGAGTTCTGAAATTAGTTTTGCACTTCTGCTTCCCTCGTCTCAAAGTCAGTGGGTTGTTTCAATGGGTTTTTAGTTTAAATTATTTTAAAGTTTTTTTCTATGACATAAACTGCATCAGTAACTATCCCACTTGTGGAATTTTAAGCTTTTTCAGGTCTTAAAATAGGCTATTGCTAATAAGTAGCTACAGTAAATGGCTGCTATGCCTCAAGCACTAGTGGGCCTTTAGTTAGTACAACCATGCGTTAGCGTTTTATTCCTGCTGATTGACATTAATTGTTATTTTTTTTCTGAACAACTCATGTAAATATCATAAATGTCTGTTTGCCGCAGATTATTTTCTGTAATAATCCAAAATCCAATGGATAAATCCTGGGTTGGCCTAAAAAACACGTCATCCCTGCAGTAGCTCGATTATCAGCTCAAAATTTCAAAGTGCTTTTTCCTGTTAGTTAACGTGCACGCTAATGTTAGCTCACTCCCCTCATGACACATTTTATGTATTTATGTGTTCTGTCTGCTTGTATTATGCTAAAAGTTTGTTTCTATTCTTATTCTTGTGAATTCCATTAAATTCCTGTTGAATATTCACAGTTTTGCCATCCAGTCACAGTTGAGTTCTTCATGTTCGGTCTCCTTGATGGCGATGTGCTGTAATGGTTATTTCGTCTGTTTTCCTCACTGTGTGTGTGTGTGTGTGTGTGTGTGTGTGTGTGTGTCAGCTGAGGCCTTTGTCAGCAGCTGTTCATTATGTCAGCGAGTGGCACTGGGCTGAGCTGTGGTTGCAGGACATTTACAGAAACAATCTGCTCTCAGTAAACACTCTGCTGTTGGGTTTTTTTAGGCCTCTCCAAACACACAAGTAGCTGTTTACTTCATATTTCCATCTGTCCTGTCGAGGTTTTCAATCAGCTGGTTTGGATGGATATTTGAGAACTTGTGTCTTGTTACTGTTTGACGATATCATCAGTGTGTTGTTCTGAGTCCAAGAGTACAAGAATCTCAGCAGCAAATGTCACGACATTTAATTCTGACAGCATACCAGTGATTTTGTTTTTCATTTCAGATCATTATGAGGCTACTACTGTACAAATTAAATGGAGTTAGTGCTGACTACTGTATAATAATTTTGCAATAATAATAAATATTAAATATATTAGATTTAAATATTAATAAAATTGCAAATAATTTACCACCAATCAAATGAGATACTAAAAATTCAAGTCAAACTGAAATATTTTTTGAAAATAATTATATCCTCGGTGTTTGTTAACCTATGGTTCTTCATTTGAACAGGGACAAGGAGAGATGCAATGTACAGTGTTTTAGCACTTTGCTTTTTTCTGCCTGTATAAAAAAATAGAAATTATACAATTACACACAAGACTTGATATTGATGAAATCCAGTCGTTAATAAAAGTATACACAGTTTTGTTGATAAGATATCAGTTGTTTTTTGTTCCTTGGTTTCATGACCATAAAAGAGAAGGACAATTTGCCAGGTGAGGTTTTGTGTTTTGTAATCTTGCGCTCCCACAGAGTGATCGACCTCGTAGCTCCTGTTGTTATTCTGAGCTGAGTGTAACAAAGATCCTCAGGGGAGGAGGAGAACTGTTATGAATTATCTTGAAGATTAAGCAGACATTGCATGAAAGGACATTATAACATTTTCAAAAGCACTGCAGCACCAATATTTTAACACAAATTTTGAAAGCATCTTTTCTTTTTTTTTTTCAAGTGTTTTTTTTTGGCCACAAATTTATTTTGCAATTCACAATAAGCCAGAGTACGTTGAGTCTTCCATGATGTTGACTGATCTGCAGTCAGCTGAGACCAATTTAACAAGCGCTGTAGTTAACTTTTAGCCTGGGCCTGCCCATACTTCCTGTGACGCTGCACAAAGTTTTGCAACCAAGTCAGTCTGGCCAAGTTGCAGTTCTCTTCAATTTCAGATTCCCCCAGGAATGGAGGACCAACTGAAAATCTAGCATTTAAACAGCTCGATTAAGGTGTGTTTAAGGCGATGACACACTATAGTGCTTTGGATCAACCAGTTTCTGTTGCTATGCATACGTCAGAGGAAAGAGTGATCTGATTGGTTGAAGATTCGTCCAATAGCACACAGAGGCATTTGATAGACGCGGGTTAAGCCCGCCCTCGGTTTACAAGGCAGCTTGGCCAGACTACGCTGGCAGAGCGATAGCCAGGCTAGTAAAGTTTCATCCACAGGTCTGTGGAGACGTGATCACTCCTGTTAGCATCTGTGTGATTAGCTGCACTAGCATGCTTAGTTGATGGCTGGTAGCTCAACCGTGAAGTACTTCAGGAGATGTTTTAATTCTGTTTTACAAGGAGAACATTACATTATGTTTAATTACATTAACATTATTAAAAAATAACATATTGTGTTTTTAATCTAATCATACTTCAGTAAATCAAGAGTTGGATCGAGAATGTCAGTGAAAAGTATCTTCAGCTATCCACAGGACATTGACAGGAGAACTGTACAGGATGATGTTGGAGCTGAGGTGTTTTTGATGACAAAGATGAGCTCAAGAAGCAGCTCTGGGATAACAACAGCGTTAAAAAGACAAAGCCTGTAGCTCTTTGACTCACAATTCCTCACACGTTTCTGCAACACATTCCCCATTAACAGGAAGTTAACAGGAACTCTTGGCCGTGCTAACTTCCAACCCCATGTCGAGTCAGCATTTAAAGGTCGGCTTGCTTGGTGGGATTTGAACTGACAGACCTCGAGTGAGGAGCCAAGATCCTGGAGCTTTCAGTGGCAGCTGGCATAAGGATTAATGAGCTGATCCTGATTCCATCATTTCCACTAGACAACACAGCTGTAAGGAGCAGGAGCTTGACTTGACTTAATGTCTAAGTGTGGTGTGTGTGAGCGCAGGTGGGCATATGTATGGGTATGTGACTGAGTGGGCTCTCCAGCGTTAACTGCATCGGACAGGTGAGTCATGTGGAAACAATGTTATCCTGGGGCAAACTGAGGCCCGAAGACTCCCACTGGGGATTCAGACTCATACATAACTCAGAGAGGAAAGTTTCTCGCACACACAGGTGTCCGTCTGACTCCCCAGAATACAACCTAGGTGCTACTGTGCTGTTTGAATTTCCATAATAGATCCACGAGGGACTTTTCAAATCTAAGCAATTAGACCAAATCTTAAAATAGCGCACTGGCTCTCACCCAGGTCTATAAAAAACATTCAAAAACGTTCATTACGCCAGATGGTTTAGTTAGTGGGACACTCTTACAGTTATCTAGCGCCTGTTTTCTGAAGGAACACTCATCACAACATGCATGCCTGTGGTCACAGAGGAGCCAGCCCCACTTACTGCTGATAAATTTCACTGCTTGGTTTCTTCAGGGTATCTGGGACCAAACAGGCTAATTTTTTTAATTTTGAAAAACGATTATTGATCTTTGGTCTACCACTGAACTACTGAATGGATGTTCCTGTGACAGAGGCCCTAAAGCTGATTAAAGTGTTCGTATTATTATACCAAAACAAAGGACTGATTAGATTGTCCTTAATGTTTTACAACAGGAGACATAACTGAGCTGGACTCAAGTCATTAGTTGGTCTGCTCCTGCATCACTTCTTTCCTGTCATTTTAAACCTCTCTCCCCCCGAACTACAGTTCCCATCATCCCCCATCACCTGACAGCCCCACCCACCTGCTCACCTGTTCTCACTTCCCTCATCAGCCCGGCAGCATTTACAGTACATCCACCTGTTTGCTGTCAGATTGTCTTTTATGTTCGTCACTGCTGCATGACTCTCAGCTTGAAACTGGTTTGCTTTTATTTTCATCTGCCTGGTCTCCAGGTTGCATTTCTCAGTCAAAACTTACCTTCAAATGATTGAATGGGGAAGTTCATTAATGCCCACCACCTACTCTGAACATTTCTACACACCAAACTGCTTGTTCACAAATTCAACATACTCTCCATACTCCAAGAAATCATGTTTAACTAACAGTGTTTTGATGGTGCAATCATTTCTAGTGAAGGAAGTGATGCAGCACAGCAGTGATGTGGCTGAGTGGCTCATGGTTTAGTCAAATCAAATGACATGTTGTCATGTGAACATTTTGCTGATCTGGATTTTCACATTTTTCACATGTTGAGACATAAAGCAGGTGGATTTATGTTCCTTGCTGTTGCAAATCAACTTTGAAAATACACTCATCTACCATGATGAGCCAATCATAATATATTTTATACTTCTATGTCTCATGTTAATGCACAGACGTGTTTACAATGAGTCACTTCATTAGATTATATTATATTAAATCAAACTTTATGTGCAAATGGCACACAGCATTATTGCCTAGCTATTCCAAACCACAATATTTTCCTAAACCTAAGCAAGGTGCTTCCTACGAAGACAGACGTTTATTAAAAAAAAAAACCTGGATGCATGTAACTGGTGGAAATTTACACACATTGCGGGACATTTGTGGGGAAAAGCATAAAACATGAGGAATAACTTCCTGTTAGATATTATACAAGCTGTTATGTGAGGACGTGTTGATCAAGGAAAGTTCAAATATATCTGTGGTCAGTTCTGTTTATGACGTTTAGAAACTGTCATGAGTGCAGGTTCCCTTGTTTTCCCTTGATGAGATCGTTTAAATATCTTAAACAAGACAGATTGAAACAAAATCATGCAACAAAAGGTTTTTAGATTGTAAAGGACAGAGGGTGTTGTGTCCTGTACAGACTGTAAAGCCCTCTGAGGTGATTTGTGATACTGGGCTACACAAATAAAACTGACTTGACTTGATCGGATATACAGACGTGTACAACTTTATATTGATGTTAAACCAGCTCTGATACAGTTTGGAGCCTCTTGCACGTCTCATATATGGACCCTGATGATGTGCTGTATAGTTTGACTGCTGCGTGTGAATATTTAATGTCCATACAGGCATGTATTAAAGGAATCATTACTGCTAACATCACAACAACCCCGAGGCTCCACTGCAGCTGAAGTGAAACTACAGGGTATGAATAACTAAGACACTGTGAAAATACAAGACTTTAACTGTTTGTTGGTTTGAAATAGTTTAATGTATCTTTATATAAGTGTAAGGTGGATCAGGTACTGTAAATACAACACAGAGTCATAGCAAATAACTGTGGTTCAAGCAGCTAAATTCAAATACTTTCTGTCATTGAAATGTTCCATCCATGGTTAAATATTTTAAATACAAGTCAGGTCTCCTAAATTGAATTAAATCACAGTCTAGTTTTATTTTTGGCATCATGATTGGAGGTAAACAGCTGTAAAATGTTTATTTTCCCTGAAGGACATGCCTGAAAACGACCACAAAATTAGTCTAAACTGAGCATTTTCAGGTTATTTTCAGACAAATTTACATGAATCAATAGTTTATTATAATCATGTCATTGTTATCTAACTATTGTGAGTTCAGCTTTGCCGGCATTGTGTTCCTATCTCTTTCTTTTTTTAGAGCAGGCATTTTGTTTCTCATCACTTTGCCCTTTGTACCTTACAAATGCAGCATCTTTTGTTTTTTCATGGTGAACGATCAGGATATAAAACACAGCTCTGCTGCCAAATTGCCTTTGGGTTGTCTTTAAACAAAAAGCAACTTTTTTTTTACTGAGAAAAACAAACAAAATCACTTTTGTGCTGTGATGTAGTGAGCAGGAAACGTAAATTAGCAACTACAAAGATTTTAATTTTCTATCTTTAAACTGTTAAAATTCATAATTGATAAAAGTTTCTCTACAGAAACATGGTGACATTTTCACTTCTTTCTGCTCCAGAGGGACAAACAACAACAGAGTCATGACTACTTTATGCCTATAAGACACAGCTGCACTTATTCTATAGTTTCTTATTGACAAGAAATCCTATAAAAAGACAAAAACAATGTCTCTCACTTGTACTTACTTATTTCTGTCTTTCTATCTGATGTCAAACCTGTCGGATTAACACACCGGCAGCAGAATATAACCACTTTAAAGCATGAAGCAGATTTTACCTTGTTGAGGAGATTCATCCAGACAGCTGGTGAGTTAATAAGAATTCAGTCTGTAATAACCGTAATGATGAATGACGATGGATTAGTGAGCATCCATCACACTAACTGTGGTCATTAATTAAGGCTTCATCAGTGATGTGATGCAGCCTGAATGAATTAAATTCTTCACATCTTTACTGTCCACCTTATTTACTCCTGCTGAAGACATAAAGACATAAATCTGAAAAACAAATAAACACAAACACATTACAAATATACAGAAATGTCACATTTTGGAAATGATAATCAACCTGTTTAAATACGATATGTTGTATAAGTGACATTTTAACCTGGAGGTAGATTAGTGAAAAACTAAAGGGATCATCATCTGGAGTCAGGACTTAAATCATTCTTCCATAATATATTTAGTAAATTTTATGGTGAATCTAAATAATCTAACTTGATTGAAAGTAGAGACATCCCATCATCTATTAAAAGTAGAGATCCCAAATATTAATGACCCCATGTAATTTTATCTGATGAGCGACTAATAACTAAAAAAATACTTCTGAAATTAGTTCAGTGCTGAAGGAAAGTAGCAGCTCCTCATTGTTTTTTACGTCCATTTAAAGTGCATATTTTTGACACTCAGCCACAGATTGCGATTATAAGTGTCTGACAACAACATGGAAATGATCCTACAGAGAAAAAAAATCTCCATTTTTTTCTTCATCTTTTGCTTGAAGCACATCAAAGTCTCTCTCTGAAAGCAGGTGTTGTGTCCAAATATTCATCCGTAACACTGAAAATCTTTTTGATAAACACTAAGCTTTGCTTTCTGTGCTCACGGCACAACAAACTGACACCATCTGTACGGGAAGGTGAATAAAAAGGTTTTATTTCTCTGTTGAATAATATTGTCTGACATTTACCGTAACAGTCAGAGCCTGTCAGAGACAAAAATGCTTTTAGTGGACATAAACTGGCAGAGGAGTTGTCTCAAGCAACCTGGTCTCATGAAATATTCGTACTAATAAAAATATTGCACTATAATTTGTATATAACCCACGTAATTCAGACATCATGTGACGTTTACTGCAGGCTCCTCTGTCTATGAAAACATGTCGGACATTCTTTACATGGTGGACTTTCTTACGTTTTCATTGGAGTAGTTTATGAGTTTGGGTGCGTTTTAATCACATTTCTAGCGAGAAATATGCATTTTATTTCCATAAACCGCACCCTGTAATCCTATCCCTAAACCTAACCATCGCTGGAAGTGTTGTCAGGGCGTATTTCAATGTGTATTGTAAAGTTACGAAAATCTGTGCCTCTTCGTATGATATTATACAAACCACTTCATGAGAATACGTTGCTTCAAGTGATTACATTTAGCGGCTGCTGTTTGCAGCGCTCTCACTCAATACTGGACAAATTTAAAAATGTGTTGCCCCCATTAGCAACATGTTGAAAAATACCAAAGTTACCCTTTAAATCAGATATTAAAAATCAATATTAATGTCTAGCACTGCTGTTCTTTTACTGATCGCTGTGAGCGACGGGTTTCAGACGCAGTCAACATTTGGAAAGTTATGGATTTCAGCTTAAAGTTGAAGAAAAAAAAAATGTTTTGGGGTTATAACAAACCACTGATAATAAACCGATCATGCCTTAGTTCTGTGCTTAGGGAGGGGCTGTGAGTTTGATCCTTTAAGTGTTGATATTGGAGAGGCTATAAAGATATCTGGTTCTTTCTTGGTGAATCTCCAGGAGGCTACAATGTGCACTCTCATCCCGCTTCACATCTCACTGAGTCGTATATAAAACTCTGTCAAATAAAGATGTGACAGGAGTTATTGGAGTCTTGCTGTTACCACATGGTGCTGCTGTGATGGCCCACGAGAGGCAAATTAGCATCCGTTGATTTGGAAGAGAGCAACAACCTGTGACTGCAGAGTCCAGTGAGGTGTTATCAGGAGGAGTTCACTGTTTATGATAGTTGAGTATGTTTAGTTTTTTGTTCCACAAGCTTTGAACACATTAAAAATTACAAAAATAAGTTCATTAAGCTTTACCTGAATCAGTGGCGGTCTGGTAAAACTATTTTTCTAGTGGAAAAAATACATTTGAAGATGTAGTGTGTAGTGCCCTGGTTACCTAGGTTACCTATGGGATGTAGGAGCCAACAATAAACTGTCATCTCCTCTCATCTCTATACAGTCAACTTGATATTAAAGGTATAAAATACAATTTAAGATGTGGTGAAACATCTCCAACTATATAAAAAATACATATCAATGAATGGGATGTAAATATGTTTTATTTAAATGTTAAATATTAAAATACCCTGTACAGTTTTGTATATTGTGTATACCCATACAGGAAATAAACAGAAAAAAAATATTAAAAAATGTACTGAAATTCATGAATAGTGTATGATTTACTCTTGAAAGTGGCCACTTGTGCATTCTTTTCATACAAGATAATAAAAAGAAGTATAAGGATATTGTATGTATCATTCACTGTTGTATGCTTTACATACAAGTTTCATACAAAGGAAATCTCCTTTGTATGAAACTTGTATGTACTTGTATTTGAAACTTATATGTACTTGTGTAACATCCTTAGTAAATTTAAACAAAATGAAACTTGTATGATTTGGGTATTTATCAGAATAGTATATGACAGTAATGATACATACAATATCCCTATACTTCTTTTTATTATCTTGTATGAAAAGAATGCAAAAGTGGCCACTTTCAAGAGAAAATCATATATTATTCATGAATTTCAGTACATTTTTTTCATTTTTTTCTGTTTCTTTTCCATATGGGTACATTTACCATGTTACCACAGCTTTATTCATTTTTCAGTCATTTTTACAATGATGTTGTGACATTATTTCAGCTCCACCATTTTGTTCACTTACATCATATTTGTTTTTCATCTGGTCTGCAGCTTATTTACAAATTTAAAGCTACTTTACTTTCCTCTGTTACCTACCTCTTTTTAAATATTTTTCTGCTTATTGTACGTGATATTCTTGTTTACTCATTGTATTTTTTTTTTTTTTTTTTTTTAGTGTTATGTTGCACCATGCACTTTGCTGTTGTAACAATCTAAATGTTCAAATTTGTTGGACGAATAAAGGATATACTCTCTTACCTTATTTTATTTTTGCATTCTCAACATGTTATTTCCAACATCTTGCAGTCCATAACACTGTTATTAATATTAGTATTATCATATATTATTATTATCTGGAAGAAGAAGGACTTGCCATGAATGATTCTTCTGTTGAGAGGTATAGTTAGCAGACCAGGGACGCATGTATTTTGTCTCTTTGATCTGCCCAGTGTCTGCTGGGCAGAGAAATTGTTTCTGCAAGAATAACACTAAGAATAACTCAAGAATTGAACCTGTAACTGAAATATCAGATCATCCCACCACTGCCAGAAAAACACGTTTTGACCCTCCATTCAGAGAGAAAAAAGTATTTCAAAAGAGTGAAACTGCAAAACAATGCTGCACTGTATTTTAATTCCCACATGGACGCTCCATTTCCCCAGGATGGAGATGATGGGATCAAAGACAAATCTGTCAATTTTAAGACCAGTAGTTTTTATTTCCACTTGAAACAGCCCGTAAAGTGTGTGTGTGTGTGTGTGTGTGTATGTGTGTGTGTGTGTGTCTACATGTGTGCAAGTGATGTGCTCCATTTCTTCATTAACATTTTCTATACTTGAAGAGCCTGTTAATTAGCTTTCAATGAGCTGCTATTGATTCAATTAAAGATAAAATATACAGAAGATAGGCGAGGAAAAAAAAGCACATTTAATCAAAGCATTTAATGAAGTAACAAGAGCGCTCTTTCTGTGAATTAGCACTGAGCATGTAAAATAATGTGAGGGCACTTTATTTGTGCTGGAAAAGTGGAGCTTTTCAGAAAACTCTCTTGAGATTAATTCCCTGATATCTAAAGGAAACGGAGCGGTGTGATGATGTAGCGAACAGAGAATATCACTTTAAAGGAGCTTGATTGCTGACAGACATGCACATGTTTAACCATGATATAAGTAACACTCATGTGCAAGCTAATGATGTTGATGTGTGATCCCTAATCCTCAGTCATGTTTTCAAGTCGTCCCCAGGGGTCAAAATAGTTTTCTTATGGCAGCTGCTATTATTGCTCATTATTGCCACCGTTTGCTGAAATCTCAGTGAATAACTCTCAGCAGTGGTGCAGTTAATATACGAATGGCTGAAATATTTTTTATCATCAGTGGTATTTTCATGGCTCCTCTCTGCAAGTAGTTCCCCCAGCATTTAGAAATAAGCGTCAAACTGGCAAATAGCTGTCAGCAACCAGGCCTCTGCAGTTTCATAAACAACCCCCACCTCAGGAGAGGCAGGAAGACACATTAGCTGGAATAACTTTTCTTCATTACTCTGCTTCAATCTCTGACATCATTTTGTCACGAAACTCAGTTTAGTTCATATTTCTGATTCCCCAGAAAGTCTATTGAACTGATTTAATGTATCTTGATATACGTCAGTTTGTACTTTTGTCTTTAGACACATTATGTTAAATCTTTATTTTTACATCAAAATTAGTTTAGAAATGTTAACCGCAAGAAACAAAACATAGTGTGTCTTGGTTTCAGAATAACTACTCTGTGGTTTTATCTGTTTACAGAGGTTGCTGCTAATTTGTAGTCATGCTGGGATCCACAGTGAATATGTGTGTTATACTGACACATGCACTTTCAATGTAAAACTATGCACACCCAGTGCATGCTGCTTCAGCATTACGGTGGATATCACACGGAGACTGCATCGACATAAGAGTAATGTGTTCGGACGAGGCTTTAGAAATCATGAAATGTGAATGAAAACATTGAATGCAGCTGCTCTTACACGCAACAGTGTTTGGCTATAGAAGGGTGTTTGGTATTCTCCAGAGAATAGTGTGTGGAGTCTTTGCTTGTGTTTATTTATCTTCCCCCTCTGTAAAAAAAGATGATAATTTGCTGTGAGAAACCACAAACATTTGACAGTCACGCTTAGTGGACTCAAAGACTAGATGAGAGGGCTGTATTCTTTTAAAGACGGGACCATAATTGAAATCTCAGAGGGATTTAGTCAGAATTTATTTTCTCGACTTCTCATTTGGAAATTAGTTGATCGTTTTGTTTTGGGACCATGTTAAATTGCCAGATGACCTCTGGGAGGTCCGTGTACCAGATCTTGATAACATTTTCCCTGTATAGAGAAACAAGAAATGGACTGTCAAATAAATCCACGGAATTGCTTGGAAACATGCCTTCGGTTGCAGTCGGTTAAATTCACTGGCTGTGTGTGTGTGTGTGTGTGTGTGTGTGTGTGTGTGTGGTGGGGACGCACAGAGCTCCTCCGTGCAGTCAGTCCCATCAAAACCTCCCAGAAACGCAGATTTGAATGCACCTTGCTGACGTCTCTGATCTCTGCCGGAGCAGAGCGGATCGCATCAGCACCGGGAAGCCCCCGTGTCTCTCCCCGGGGGGCTTAATTGTTGCAGGAGACATCCCACAATGAGCTGCGCTCTGGTGCACCAGATGGAGCTCCGCCGGCAAAACACTTTTTGCACTTTTTACGCATTGTGACGATTCACCTCTGGAAACAAGACTTCTTTGAAGCCAATTTGATTTTTTCGAGACAACTGAAATGACTTAATAGTGTTTATTACACAGGCAGACGCGCTCTTCCTTTCAGATAGGGTATGAAGGAACCAGCACTGACAGCAGTGTCACCCACTGTACCCAGCCTGATTGTACTGGACGCGCGTAAAATGAAGGACGCTGCTGCAGGGATTCCCTGATCGCCTCTATGCTCTGCTTTTATCAAAGAGAAAAAAATGGGAGACACTTACCAAATGAAGACAAAACATGGTAAGTTTTCTAATATTTTCTTTAAAAAATATGGAAACAGCAGCAGTCCGTGTGTGTTACCATTACGCACGGATCTGAGAGCGCAGAGCAGATTGCATTTTATTCCATGGGTGTACTCTTTTTACTTGTGAAGCTTGTTAGAGCTGAAGCAACGCAAATATCTCATGTTCAAATACATTAGAAAGGTCAAACATCTCTGCTGAGAATCAGGGATAACCCCAGGTCACTGGGAGTCCCGATAGGACTAATTTATTCACTCCACGAGAGCTGAAGGTGTCACAACGTAAGCTATGAGAAAGTGCCTGTAGACTCAATCTGCCAGTCCCTGTGGGGAAATAAGAGCTTAAAGGCTTTAAACGTGTCGTGAAGTACAAGGAATGAGGAAAACATGAAGGCCACATGGATGCATGAACTGCAGGGTGAGTAAGCAGCTGGAGGAAGCACGTTAATACTGTTTAAAAGTTAAGCAGCTCAGTAAAACTTAACAGAGCTGTCCAGTCCAGATTTATAGAAAAATAATGATAATAAAGTGACTTTTGTCAGACTGATTGTTTTGTTGTTAGGCTGCTGGCAGGGAGGAGCTGAATGCTTGTTTAACTTCACTATAAGGCTTAAATTCCTGCGTGATAGCAGAGTGATATATTTTAGAGAGAAGTCACTGGTGGACTGGCCACGATGCTGCCTGCATTACACTGAAGGTGTTTGCCTCCAACCCAGCACAGCTGTGGCACATGCAGCTGAATTCATTAAGCAGATGTAGGGCAGGAGAGCAGAGCTGCATGGTGATAGTGGTGAGGGCTTTTTGTGGGAGGCATTAAAAACATGTATGTTTTGGTAATAATGCTGAATGAGGCATTATTCAAATAATGTGATAATATTCATATTCTTGCTTGTGGACAAGAGCTTGAAGAATGTTTTTGCAGCTTTCTGTCCAATCATCTTCACTTTGAAGAAGGAATTATAATATCTGAATAACATGAGAAGACACTTCGTTTGCCATTAGTTGCTGGCGAGGAGCCCAAACATTAAGTCCGTTTCAAGTTAGGAAAAAAACGGACTTGTCCTCTTTGCTCTCGAGCTTTTCAGAAACACACCTCAGGCTCTTCTTCGTACATGAAGAGTGGTGCATTTCCTTTTTTTACTTTGAGTAGCTGCCTGATGTGAGAGATCCTCATCAAAATGAAAGGGAATCACCAGGTGCTCTGATGAAAAGTGTTCAGCACACTATGTACCTCCATTTCATCCACACATGGAGTCCCCCCCACCCCACCCTCACACACACACACACACACACACACACACACACACACACACACACACACATGCACCTACTTTAACAATCACAGTGACTGAAGACAGAAAATGTAATTGACAAGCCATTAAAATGAACTCCTTCATAATGACACTGCATTAAAAAAATGAAAACAGTTATGATACTGGAACCCTGTCATGACACTGCTGAATATGTAATTTCCTTATACAATAATGGAGGATTTTTCTCCCCTCGTCTGGGGGAATGAGAGAGCGTATCACAACGAGGAACTCATTAGACAATGTATAAGATGCTGGTTCAATAATTAATGTAGGAGGATGCAATTAATGGCCAGTAGATTCAAGAGTACAGCACATGAGCAGAGAAGAACACTTCTTTCTAATAATCTTTTTACATTAAGACGATATAATAGTATCCCCACTGATTCACTCACTCTCGCTCTCTTGCCTGGAGTCATATTGTTTCTGCTCCTATAGGGAAACGCCCACTATAGCTCGGCATGTGGCCCATAAGAGGAGAACTGTCACTTTTAAACTGACCTGAACAGAAAACCTCAGACTGACTTACTGACACATGAGACCTATTCACACTGGACTAAAATGACCAATTCATAAAAAAAAATACAGAGAAGTTTGGGTGGTAAATCTGCCTCCATTATGGGAACGGAAAGTTACTGGGTGTCAGTTATAAATCATAATTTCCATCATAGGATGGTCATCATAGAGGCTCCCAGTGAGAGCATCAGTGTTGTAATTCACAGATGTGCGGCACACACTAATGTACTGCATGTTGAGCTTGGCAATGCATCATGGTGTTTTTGGCTGTATTTCACTCGCAGGACTGTGTTGAAACTGGAACAAGAGGCAAATGAACGCAGTTGAGTTACAGCTTCATACCACTGTACTGCTTGTACCAAAATGACAGGATTGGCTACAAGACAACACAGCAAACACACAGAAGCACTTGAGTTAATTTAACGGTGCCGTCACTACTTTGTTTGTCCTGCAGACTACTGTTTACTGTGCTGCACAGCAGCACATGAGCTGGCTGAGCAGCAGCTGAGCAGCTCAGCAGATGGCGGGGCAGCGTCTGTGAAGACAACTTTACCGTTCAGCTGTAAAACACTCTGCCTGGCTACATTTCTTTGTGATCACGTGCCAAGGAAACATCAATATGAGATTAATGACCAGGAGATAGAGGAAGAGCAGTGAGGAAGATGAGATGAACACTGACACCGAAAGGATTAATTGGCCCAACTGCTGACATGACAGAGTTAACTACTGTCAGGCTAACTAGACTCCCTAAACTCTGTCAGAAGCAGTCAGCCAGTGTGACAGCAAGTTTCAGTGCAGCGTTACTTACAATTCCCACCACTACTGTAACTGAAACCGATACGCCAGAGACGCAATAATACGTACAATAAATACAATAAATGAGGAACATGGCAAGCTACAGACAACATCCTCTGATGAGAGTAAGATAAACATGTGAAAGAGGCTGGGAAAAAGTGGCATCAAAAGCTGAAACTGAACAGTCGAATAAGTGGAGGAAACAATCATCACTTAAACACCAATCTTCAGTGGCATCCAGAACAGGAACCACACACCATCATCTGATGTTCAGCTACGATTCATAGAAACAAAAATAGATCAGGGATACTAGAGAATTACAAAGAGTGTAAATCTGACCAGGAAGGATTCCTAATGTGTAGCAGAAAATAACATTGAGCAGACTCTAATAAACAGTCAATAAAATAAGTTTTTAGAAATTTTAGGGGGAGGTCACTGAGAATACAGTCATCATTGGTATGCAGGATTCACCGTGAACAGACAGACATCAGATCAAAGATTTTGAATTGACGGAGCTCAGAGTGTTAATTTATTTCACTCCAGTACCGCGGCACCAGGAGTCTGTATGTAGCTGTATATATTCATGTGATCCAAACATTTCTAATAACCCCAGAGCATCATAATATCCAAAAGTCAACATTTATTGAAAAATATAGATGTAATCTTTTCCAAAATTCACAACATTTTTTTAGCCAACAAAATACCCTTCTTCAGTGGTTTGTAACCTGTAAGAAAATCATTATTTGAAGTCAGGCTAAATACTGGCTAACATGAGCAATAATAATCCCTGACAGAGAAAATTAAGAGACAGGCATATAGATGTGAATGTATGTGATAGCGAGATGCTGTATGTGTCTCTTTGATGATTAAAACCCCATTGGGACCTCACCATTTTCCACCATGCCATACATCCATAGAGGGAGATGATGAGCTGGAGCTCTAACTGGAGATGATCTGCAGGGGTTCCTGAGCTCACTAGAGGGACCAATTAAGACTGCTGGGTGGAGGCATCGGACACTGAAAGGACAGGGAAAGCGAGAGAAAGGATTAATCTTTAGAGTTGAATGGCTCACAAAGGACGTGGCAACCCCACTGCTGCTCTGTAAGGCTACGTTTATATGATGACGGTTTGAATAGAAGACGCAAAAGTGCCGTCGCCTCTTCACTTTTTATTCCGCTTTTGGACGAGCGTTTTCGGGAGGAAATCTGCGTGCACACGGTGACGCAAAAGTGTATGGAATTGGATTGGGTATGCTTGTTAGGCGGCTATTTGGTGATGTGATTTACTATCACACAACACCGCCATGTCCGCACATAATTATAGCTCCTTCTCTGTTCAGTAATACTATCTGTGCAGATTCTGTACATTTGTTAGAAAGACTCCCGTATGTTTATTGGAGCTGCCAGAGCGGCTTGAAGATCCAATGCGTGGAAATAATCTGACATGTTTGTTTATTTCCCTGTACTGGCGCATGTATGTAACGTGAGCAGATCTGAGCTTTGCATCTTGGGCAGTGTAGACGGAAACACTACGGCGGAGCGTATTCACTCTGAACGGTGTTTTCATTTCTTTGCGTTTTCAAACCCCAAAAACGCTGTCACCGTCTAAACGAAAGGCACTTCCGATAAAGTATTTTGTCGTTTTTACCCGCAAGCGTTCTCGTGTAAAAAGGGCCTCAGTCTCCACCTCCATGTGGTCATCTTAATACTGTGAGAAATCAACTCAATAATCCACCTCAGCAGGATCTACCAGCATAATATCAAGATGTCATTCAGACTGGACGTACACAACAGATGTGTAGGAAAGAATAAAAAATATATACTATAGATACATTCATTTTATTTCTATAGTACCATGTCCTACAAGCACAGTTCAGAGTGCTTTATATATAGGTAACAAAACACAACAGAGACATAAATGTCTACATAAATACACATAAAAATATCAGAAGTTTCAGAAGTTTCAAAAAGTCGGGCATACTCCTAATATTTATATTTATCAGGCCCAAAAATCCAGCCTTTGCCTTGTTTCATGCAGACTTTAATGTGCACTTTGACAGTTTCACAAACACAGCTTTCAAAACATGATAATAGTCAAAATGGAAGTGACTGGATCCATACAGCAGAAACCACATCTCTAATATGGCTTCATGCCTTTCATTAAATCCTCTTGTCACACTTGATGCAGCTGCGTTTCCTCTTTACACTGGAATTAGGACTGTATCAGTGGTAATCCCATTGGATTTACAGGCAGGATTATTCACATGGGATTGGACTCAGTGTGAGAAAGAAGTCTTTCACTCTCAAAATAAAACCCTCCTGTCTCTTTTTCAGCAGAGGGGACAATCCACTTCATTGTCTCAGGGAAAGGTTGACTTTTTGTCTTATTTTTCCTTTTTTGCATTACTCAATTCTTCAGTTCTGTCTGTCTTCCCTGTTGTTTTTTTTTATTTTTTGCCTTACCCTCAGTCTCTGATTAATTTACAGTCAGGCTACCCATATAATTATAGCTGAATCCTAAGATTGGGCCCTCCAGATGAAAGTCGTAATTATAGATCATGACAATTTGTCACTCACCATGAAAAAGACAGCAGGGGTCATATCAGCATCCATACTAGCCTGTAGTATGCAGCAGCAGCTCAGCCCATTAGTGCTCAGTGTCTCAAGACTGACTACTCGTTGAAGGATGCCAATGTCCATTACTTGAATCCAGCTCTTATGCAGCAGTCTGCAATTTGTTGACTGGAAGTGGAAAACCACAAGGAGAGATACAGTGTCTGTAGCACTGGCCTGGATCAACACAGTCTGATGGATAAAACACTGCATGCTGCGTAGATTCATGTTGTAAATACATATGTTTTCTGGCTGCCACAGATAATGAAGAACGTTATGTTTGTGTGGTGTATATTATTTTGTAAAATATATTTAAAGTAGGCAGATTTAACATCAAGGGTCATAAGAGAATTTGTGGCATTCACAGATTTCCTATCCTCTGATGCACCGTCAGTGCAACATTACCTGCTGGAGGCGATAATATCATCTAATGTCTCTGTGACTGTGATATGGCCGCCTCTCTTATTAGTCACGGACTAATCATGTTAATGCATTCTCTGTGATGTGATGTGGTGTACTGCACACAATGAATATTATTCTTTAGCCCGCCCCTTCTCTCAGTGCTCGTGTCCTTCTACAGGGCCGACATTCACGATATGGAGAGATGGCATCCGCAAATATAACTTCTACCAGGATTCTCTCAGATGATTAGGTCAGTGTTGTGACAATGTTATTACTACCACCTAGTATTTTAGTCTGCCAAATACTTTGCGCTCTCAGGTAAAAAGTAAAAAAACATAAAAGTCTTTTTTACCTGATTGTCCCCTCCCGGGGCCTGTAATCTGTCAGAACACTGCAGTTTTTTTTTGGTTTTTTTTGTGGAGGTAATTACTCATGAATGAGGTAATACTTTGAAATGATAAAAACTAAAACTGATAATAGACAACTTGAAAGCTCACACAGGGGGGCTTTGAGGTCCTCTGATATGACTGGATTTCAGGTGCATCATGTAAAATGAAGCTGTACTTGTGTTTTAAGACTTAAAATGCAGAATTACGATGAGCCCATTTGAGGGTCGTTTTTAATTAGTTTGGTCTTTGGTCGTGTCTTTTTGGTTAAACATATTACCATATAACACAGAAGTTTCAGAGTCCAGGGTTAGTTTGCAGACAGTCCTCTGAACACAGTTGTCATGTCAGTAGTTCATCATGTTAATTGACAAGTTCTCTTTTCTGTCAGAAACTTGACTCTAATTTTGTCCAACATTCCTTCCAAAGTCAAAGATGTCAGAGTTTCTGTTCCCTTTACTCACAAATGGACGTCCACTCAGTTTCTCAGGGCATCTGCAATGCTGTATGGACCCATTCTGTTTAATTGACAATAAAAAAATCAATGCCAACGTTACAGCTGTCTGCACAGCACTGACCCACTAGACTTTGCTGCCCAATTTGCAAAACCGGTTACACACACAAAACTCTTGTTTGACAAATCTCTTAATAAGCACTAATGTGATTAAAACATTAACTCTTTTCCTTGAAAAATATCTCTGGTTTTAATTTCTTCTGAATTGAGCCAAACAGCTTTAAATGAAGCATAGAAACACATGGAAATCACAAAGAAGATGGAAATTATATGAAACAACTGTTATGGTCTCACGATCCTCATAAATGGTCTCATTCACCTTCATCCAAGGATGCACGATAACTTTTTTTAAAACCGATATGATAACCACTAACTTTCTGCTCCAGAGGCCCATATCGATAACCGACAACATACCTGGAGAAAAGAAAGACTAATGAGCAAAAGTAGACCGAAGGTATCATGACATCATAACAAAACCAAAAACAGTGTTGACTCTTTAAACTATTAGCAAGCCTTTCGAACTCACAAACAGGACCTGACATTGTTCTGTATTCTCAACATTTAAACTTCTGGTCCCTTTACATCAGTCCTGGGCCGGTAAATATCTGACCCATAATTATCGTGCACCCTACCTTCAGCAGCCATTGATTGCGCCTGTGTTGACCTGCCTCCGCTGATGGTGATCCACCAGACTGAGACGACTGTAAGAAGTTTGTGTTTTCCCAGCTCAGTGTTTTTTTAGACAGCAGAGGGTCGACACCTTCAGTTGATGCTGATTCTGTGGTATTTTAGGATTGTATGTTTGTGTTTCCTTTAGTTTCCTTTAGTTTTGCACCAGTCGTTCTGTTATTCTCAGTTGGGGCTGTGTGTGAGCTCTGCTCCTGCCGTCTCCTTGTAGAAACCAAATGAGGCCCTACTTAATGCCTTTCACTTTGCCTTTGTTAGTTTTCCAATTAGCAACCCTGTTTTCCAGTTTTGTGTTTGGAGAAATGTAACACAACAAATGCACTTTCAGTTACATTTACACCCACCTGCACGCTTTTTATAAAATAATCTGTAAACCATCAAGCTGATTTTGCTTTAGAATAACATTTCTAAATTGTAAAAGTTTAGTGAACACTGCCTTACTGATACACGTTCATAACTGCCATGGTTATGACACACACCAGACCAGATCACGCCCTCTTCCTGTGAACGTCTCTGCTAAGATCACCATTCACTGGATCATCCGTAACCACCGCAGCTCATCTTCAACACAACACTGACTGATGACACAATATTTCTCCTGTCAAGCCTCTGTGTTACTGGTGAAGCTATTACATAATCTCGTGGCCCTGTCTCATAAAGATACTCTGCGTTAAAACTATACTGATGTGTCTATTATTTCACTTTCTTTTGTGCTCACTTTGGAGAGTCGGTTGGTTTCTGGGTCCCACAATATAATCAAGCTGTTCTTCCAGAAAAAAAACTCTCTTTACCTTTTTCATTTTCTTTTTCATGAATCAGTACGTCAGCAATTGATCCACTAGTCATTATTCAAACTTACAACATAGCCAGTATTTAACTGGTTGTTTATACTTTGTCCCTGTTTTCAACATTTCTTCCTTGATATTTTCACTTGGCACAGTTTCACATTTTCTGTATGTAATTTTGTTGTGCTTTTGGTCATGTGATATCTTTATTATTCTTCTCCACAGTTTTTCATATACTGTCATATACTTTTCTGATAAATACCCAAATCACACAAGTTTCATACATTTTATTATTTTTGTGCATCATTTCAAGCAACATGCCTCTGAGCAAGAAGATTGCAGGTTCAAAACTGACCAGTGGCTTTGTTTATGAGTGAGTTTATGTTTTCTTCATGGCAGCTTGGGTTTTTCTCTGGTTCTCTCTTACCTAGAGTGATCAGGTGTCCCACTTTGTGTGACTGAACGGAATTTTCATCACTTTTTATGTCCCACAAATTGAGACATTTTCCCACATTTGATTAGCAGCTACAACGAAGTTGAGAAAGTATTTATTCATGGACAAAGTCACCGGAAAACATTTTCCAGAAAGTTTTCTGTGAGTTCAATAACATACAGCAGCTGAACTAATGAGTGCACTGCATTAGCAACTAAACGTGACTTTTGCTTCCACTGACTAATTAATTCAAGCCAAATACATCTGTCAGGTCCTTTATATTCAAAATAAAGGTTCAGTGCACAATTTGCATCATATTTCATATTTCACATTATTGGTTACAATTGATATGTTTATATCTTTTAGGGTTAGACGGACATCAAAATCTAAACTACCACCTAGCATTGTGCTAACATGTCCCACATTGTCCCACACAAACGTGCTCTCTGACCCACTTGTGTCTTGTTTTCCACCAGAGTGGTTCCAGGGCTGCTTCAGATCCAGAGCCTGACTTGACACCAGTACTTTGTGTTTCCACAGCCTAAGCGCCGGTCCCTGGTACCTAAAACAAACACTAAGTTTGCTGGTCTAGAGCGAAGCACTGATTAAATCAGGCACGGGGTTTGAGGCGGGGTTATTGTGACCAACAAGACTGGAGTAAATACTGCCTGGTTTGATCATAAATGTATTGAAAGGACTGCCAGGACACTCTGACGGTTTGCACAAACTGTTGCACACTGAAATCCACTCAAAGCGATTATGACAAAGATGAGTAGTCAGTAACAGTTTGGGGTTTTTTTGCTCTGGATTTCTTGCAAAGCCAGGAACAGCCATGGGAAAAGCATCAGCATCAAGTCTTGTTTTGATTTCGCACCGCACAAGCTTTGCCAGCTGAAAACCAAAACTCAATGACATACTGATGTTTTGCAGCGACCGGTGCTAAGGAGGAACATAAGTTTTAAGAGTGTGAATAGTTGTCTGTCTCTTTGTTTCAGCTCTGTGATGAGCTGGTGATCTGTCAGAGTGCTCCCTGCCTTCCCTAATGTCCGCCTGATGACTCCACGACTCTCAATCATAAAAGTAGTGCTTACCAGAGGATGAATGAATGAATGAGTTCATGCTAGTATTTTGAAATGGCTTTTTTCTTGTCATTTAACCCACCATGTCATAACCATGACACCACATCGTGTTTGGGCTTAAAAATGTTGGTAAACAATGTAAAATAAGTATGGAAACATGTCTTAATTGTCTCCATCATGACTCCAAAAGCAGCACTGGTATGCTGGTGGAGGTAATGTTGTGTTTTCATTAACCTCACTAATGGATCCTTATTTCCAAACCTCTGTTGTACCGCTGCCCCTAAACTCTCATCAATCCACATCAACATAAAAGATGAAGATAAAAGCCTTCCTCCTCATCATCATCCATTTCACATGCAGAACTTCTTCACTGACTGTCAAATTTCAGATCAAATTTAGATGTACTTAATATTGATATTGCTGGTCAGACATCACTCCTGTCATTGTTGCCATCATGAACAGCATATACTTTTGGGGATGGTAACTGTTTAATGCAGTTTACACCATATTTTGGCTTTGGGAGAGATTGACTGTATCATTTAAAAAAAAAACAATAGGACAAAAAATAAAAGACAGAGTGAGTGGTCAAGTTTGAATATGTGAATATGTGTAATTATGTGGCTCAGCAGCGATCCTCACAAACTGCAATGTTACCCTTGAGTCATTAGCACTTTAGCTTACAAGTCATATAGTGAAGTAATTCATGACTCTGGCTGATTTTACCCAGGATGTGTCATGAATTTCTCACCATTAACAGATGATCAACTCACTGTGACTTGATGTGATTAGTTCAGAATCAGTAATAGATGATAATTTGTGTTAATGTTAATTCACACAATAATTGATATGCGACCAAATTAGCAGGAGTTCAGTTCATTCAGCTCATCTGAGAGCTACAGTACATCTCTCTGGTTCTCTCTCTCCGGTCTTCAAATATAAATATTTAGTATTTAGTAATGGCAAACATATCTATGGTTGGGACATACAGTGATTTAGTTTTGGACAAATTCCCCTGATTTCAGCAGTTTTTTACGGATAATTACCTCAATCATGATTACAGGATTAATATGAGGAGCTCTGACAAAGAAAACAACAGAGTCTGCGACAACTTTTATGAAACTTTGCAATGCAGTTCACATCCATTTTGTGTTATTTTGCAGTAACAAGCGCTGTTTAATATGCAGTCAGAGGGGAAAACTGTGACATTATTATCATTCACCAGGAAGATCACAAATGATGACGCTTTTGTGCATAGTTTTACTTTGTGGGGTAAACTATACAGCAGCTTTTGTTTCCAATGAAATGGTTCATTTTAAGGTAAATATTAGATTAGTTTTGGGTATAAGGTTAGATGATTCATTATAGGCACAGGAACAGAAATGGTTTGCTGAGACGGGACTTAGTGGAACTTTTTGGAGGCGATTCAACGCCTGTGAGTAAGCATTGTCTTTGAAGTCGACACCAGGGGACAGAAAGTTAATGTGTCTGCAAGGAATTTGTTTAGACAAAGGTGAGATTTAATTTTGTGTTGCTGGCAACAGAAGTTGGATTTTTTTGAACTGATTTGTTTTACTTCATGTGTCAAATGACAGGAATAGTATTGTACTGGAGGAATGTTAAGAAATTTAACAAAAGAGTGAGGATTTTAAAAAGCTCTTACAAATCACTCTGCTTGTTTCTGTGTTAACTGTCATCCTGCACAAGATCACCTGTTCCAGGAGGGACTACCCAAAATGTATCTTTTGTTATGTTAACACATAGCAATAAAAAATGTCCTGATCGCAGGCTCTTTCATCATCAAAAGCCATTCGAACCAGATCCTCATTTGTACTGTGTGCTTCTCTCTCTGCTCACACACAGCCGGCTGTGACAGATAACCTCTGCATCAGCTCATCTCGCCTCTCATGAAGGGACTCTCAGGTGTCCTGGATTTACACTGGACCTGTTCCACTCTCTCGGGTTCATGAACACACAGTGAGGAGTGTGTTACTGTGGAGTGGTGTGGAAAAAAAACAAGCTTGTCTCCATGGAAGGAGGCTTGGATGTGACTTTGATAAAGTTTATTCAAGGCAGAAAAGATGAGGAGAGGTTCATTTGAAGTAGTATGAACATGCCGCTGTGTAAGCTGTTAATAAAATGGGGGGCTTTTTACTAAACAGAAAATCATAATTTCCATGCTAAGAGGCTAAATTGTCCAGTTTTTGAAAATCTGTTCCCTTTCTATCGGCTTACAGAGGAACTCAGATTATCCCTCCCAGCCTCCATAATGAGTCCTGAGGTTTGTACCCAGAGGTCTGAGCACACTGAACAGCTCCCTCACCCTCTCTGCAGTTTGTCAGCACAGACTCAGTCCCTATAAATCATCATGAACTTGTGAAGCCCCTCTAATATGGAGATGATTGTATTTCATGTTTGTCCATGCATATATTCATGTGTGTGTAGGTGGACTGCACATGTGCATGCTTGTGTGTGTGGCAGCCCACGCAGCTTCAACAAAAACCTACTCTCTGCAAACAACAGAGATGAGATAAAGCCCTGAGGCCTCCAGAAATAATGTGATTTCATTTGCTACTTCCTGGATTGCAGTGTGACATGCCAGCATGTAGCAATTCATGCATAGTGACCATTCATGAAATGTGAGCCTATTCTTCTGCATAGTATCATATTTTAATGGAAGCATATTCTGTTTTGATTGTATGCACTTTAATCTTCAAGCAGCATGTTGACAGCTATCACTCCTGAAGTCTTGCTACTGACTAATCTATATTTTATACTTTAATTTTTCCCCACACATGAAGCTGCCCTGCTATCAATAATTCAGTTCCTGCATGATGCTAAACAAACTGCATTGTAAATGTGTATTTCTGCTAATTCAAACAGCAGCATCCTGGACTGCACACTGACTGTGCTGGTGAGCAAAATGAGCCAAACACTTTGGCAGCGCATGCTTACTGTAGCTATGGGATCGTTTGAAGGCAGTTCACCTACTTGCACCAAGTAAACAATCAGAGGAGTGTGTGTGGGAGGGAAGGACACAATGAAGGGTTCTTTTTTGCATTTGAATAAAATTAGTTAAAATGTTGTTATTTTCGATGGCTGAATGAGTTGCTTCAAATGTTGGTGCTGCAAGGAAGGTTTTATCTTCTCACCTTTGGTTGTGTTTAGAAGGTAACCAACAAAAACTTTACTCTATCTTTACAAACAAAAAAATCTGGATTGTAACTATTCAAGGTCATACCTTCCACATAACGTAAGGTCCAGTGTACCCACACCCCAGCAGATAAGAGAGGAAGCACTGAGGCACCTTTCCTTGGTATTTAGAGGACTCAACCAGCCCATTTCGAAGCTGCCACCTCTGGTTTATTGCACTTATTTAGGAACCTTACTAAGCAAAAAGTTAGGCAGCCTGAATGTGGCCTGAGAGGTGAAAATATGTCTGCAAAGCACTCACACCAATGGCAGAGATACTTTCCTGCTGATCTAATTACAAAATGTTTCACAACATGATTCTTTGTGAAGCTGCGGTAGTCTGGTCCCATGACTCCTTCCATCCAAGCATTTACCCCATCATTAATCCTCAGCCTCCCTCTCCATTGATGTAAACTTCACACACACACACACACACACACACACACACACACACACACACACACACACACAGTACATCCTTGCTCACCTACCGTTTAGTGCACGCTTGAGTAAACACCAGACGTCAACTGACAGAGGAGGTAGCGGTGGCTCTACCTCCTCTGAGCTAAATCAATTAGCCTTTCTCCAGTGTGTGCAGTGTGTTTGCAGGCCTGCTGGGTTCAGAGGGCATCACTGCTTCACCCAGACCCACAAACAGGCTGCCGCTCACACTGCAACATCTGCTTGGATTTGGCCCAAGTCTGAAAGGACTGAATTGGATTTGTGGTGAATGGGTGTGTGATACAATGAGGCCAACTGGTCAGGGCTGCATTATTCTGCTCCTTGTCAGACCCACTGAACAAACTTGCATATTTTCTGTTCTCATTTTTACCCTTACGTTATTTTGCATATTTTCCCCCTCGTTTAAAAGATGATAAAAGCACGTCCCACCTCATTGGGCTGTGAGATGCCTCCTGGAATTAGATCTTCAATTTAAAAGCCAGATGTAGAGGTTAATATATTTCACATAAACTGTATACAGCCCAATTTAGGCAAGGCCTGTTCATGATTGAAAATCTTTTTCCTCTCATCCATTCATTATGAACCTCATTACCTCATTGCGCTGAAAACCAGACCCTTAGGAGATAAGCCTTGTGTGATGTGTAAACAGATAAGATGTTCATCCATCTATCACACTTGATACTGTACATGTGTGCACACCAGAACCATACGACAGAAACAACCGAATGAATAAGTTGATGTTGTCTGTGACAGTACTCTTACTTAGCTCACTATGCTGTGTGTTCAATATGACAACACTGAGCATTTTCTGTCAATCTATTCTCCACTGATGCAATAGCCTACAACCGTATGGTCATCATCCTGTGCAGCAATCAATCCATCAGTACAGTGCTGCTCCTCTTCAGGATGTAATGACAGAAACCTGTCAATCACATAATAGCCACGCCCCAAAGCTTTATGTGTTATTTCCACCATATATTTGACAATAATTAGTAAATGGACACTCTGATGTATTAAAATATTATTTAAACTAACCACTGAGACCAAAAACTTGTATTTAATACTGTACACCAGGAAAGAAAATGGTTAATTTCCCATAGACATCAATGCAAACAGACTCTTTTTGAAACTACCGGTATCGCCCCCTGCTGGCTGGTGGAGAGAAAGCAAGTTCAGCTGCTTGTGTATTGGCTTCATTGCCGTTGTTCACAAACCAACGGGTAATGTTACGATAGCTCTGCCCACTCTTTATATACAGTCTATACTGGGAAATTAATACTGGGAACTTCAGTTCAGGACATTGTAGCCTCTTCTGTCGCTGTCGTTTTCTTTCCAGCTCCCATGTCTTCATTTAAGTGCAACACCACCCTGCTACTTTATTTTATACTTCAACACCTTCACTATGTCATTTATATGGATTCATGCAATTATCTTACAGTTCTGATTGACTTATTTGAATATGATATATGCACAGACCAGGAGGTGTCAAGAAGAAACAAAAAACTATTTTGAGCCCTCACATTAATAACTTTCAACACTGACTGCACAAATCACCATTTCAAGGAGCTACAGGGGAAATAATTCAGTAATAATTTCAATGCAAATAGCAAACAAAGTAAGTGCAACCCCATCACTTCAACTTGCAGAGCTTGAAGGAACGTGATGACGAATTCCTCTGCTTTTTAATTGTTGTGCTTGATGCGACCATTTGACCTGTTTTATGGGGCACATTTACTGAGCAGAGCAGGACTGACGGTTTAGGAAACGGCAGGGGATATTCACTGAAACTGCTCTCTATGACAGTTACCATTACAGCACAACGATAAAGAGCTATTACTGTTTGGTAACATCGTTAAAATTCATAAATGCTGCACCGCAGATCAGCAGTTGGACTATTGTTTGTGTGGCTGTTGAGCAGATGTTACCATACCATCAGCTCTTTCTCTGCTTTAGTGGCCAACCACCCTCGCAGCCATTTGAATGCAAAACATATGCTTATATATGCAGTAGACGGTACAGTATACAGCTACTAGAATGACTGTAGACTCTTAGTCCTGTCAACTTTTGAAATTTTAAAACAATTCATATCCCTTGCCGTCATCTATTTCTTATTTTAGTGAGGACTCACTCATTTCTGCCCTAAAAATTTGTTTGTTTCAAGTCATTCAAATCTACGAATGAATGTTTTTTTCATTTGTGACCCATAAAGGGAGCAACATTTTAATGACTCTAGAAAGCTCCACTGAGAGCAAACATTGCACATATAAATGAAGTTGGTTGATAAAAATATTCACGCTCGCCTGGGAGTCTGTAAATGAGTGTGCTAAAGAGACAAAGGTGTTCTCATCTACTATTCAATAAGCACATTTATCGTCACAGCCGAAGCACAGTAATCCCACTCAAGAGCCCAGCTGCCAATCAACACGCTTCGTTAATGGAGGTGATTTTCAGGGTTGTATCAGGAACAAACATGCGCTCAGAAATCACTCTCGACACTTTTGTGCTGCCAGAAGGAAGCAAACATTTGTAATTATTGTGACAAAAAACTCGCTCAAAGCTTTTTGATGTGTGAAATACAAAATAATCCTGACAAAATAATTAAAAACTATCCAAAACATTGTTCCAGTCAGCACATCTTTTATAGTTCCCTATAATCTGCTTCTATTTTAATTGTACACCTAAGTCACACCTCAAGGTTTTTACAGAGAATAACATCTGGGAACATTTTAGTAAAGCATTGCATATACTGTCACATGGTCTATATTTCTGTTAAGTGTTCAGCACTGTTTGTGTGGGTTGAGATACACTGACAGGAGGTTTCAGCATTCATAACTTCCATTAAATGTGTCACTTTTTTACCGTTTCCTCTGAATTATAAGTGGTCTGTGCTGCTGCTGTTAAATAATAAATGAAAGCAAATCTAACGTATAGATGGAAAGCTGGAGGGAGGAAATGCCTTCTGTGGTGATTAACAGCCCTCATCCCCACTGGAACATAATACCACATTTCCATACATGTCTTTGATTGTAGTTGAAGGAAAGTGAGCTCTCTGACCCTTGATCATTTTCTGTAACCTGGAGGCAACATGGTCAGTGTCTCTTTGTGTTTCTGAGCAACAGTAAATGTGAGGCGATTGATATTCGTGTTGTGAATCCAGCATGGTCGTTTACATGAGAGAAAAGTGTTTAGTGAGATTTGTGTGCTTTAGACAAACAATGCATTTAGAGAAAGCCTTAGAGAAAGCAGTTACTGTGACAAAACATTTATACCACAATAACCTGAAATAATATTATTAGTACTGATTGATTTCATGTTGAGAATTCACACACATTGCATACCTTCGTAAAGTGGAGCTGTTTAGTGTGAAGAGCAAAGCAAACTGATCATAACTTTGGTGAAATGTTTTGTGTTTACCTCGCTTGAAGATTTTAATGTCAGTCTTTACAACAAATAAGCACAACAGCTGGATGTGTGTGGGTGTCTGTGTATCAGGTCATCGTGCTCCATTTACAGGTCGAGTTTACAGATAGTTCATGTGCATTTATTTCCCTTTGTGCGTGGGATTTGTCATGTAGGAGGTTTGTTTGTGTGTATACATGTTCAGTCAAGTTGAATATAACTAATCTTGTTTTTCCCTCTCATGTCTCACTTAGGATGAACATGCAGCAGCGGAAGCTTAATGACGAAACCTGCTATATGGACGCGAAAACTGGTTTTCTGGCAGTGAAGAGGAAAAGCTAACAGACAGGCATTTACCACCAGGAACCTGAACAAAAGCTCAGCAAACCTCTATAGAAGGATGGAGCACAGAATAACTTGATTTTTTTCTCTCGTCTGCATCATCTAACTGTAACGTTCTAGCTTTCCATTATCATCAACGCCACAAGTTTCAGTACACACCTCTATTTAGAAGACTTCCCGTGATTTGAGAAGAGATAAGAGAGAGACAACAAGTGAATCTTGTGTATCTGTCGTCATCGTCTTCCTACATGCAGTTCCCCGCTCAGCTTCATTGAAAAGGAGGAGCCCATTAAAGCATTTGACAGATAGGAAGGTTTGGTCTGAAGGTGTTTTTGCCAACTCGCTGCTGGTTGGAAATGAGATAAGAGTGTTGGGAAGAGAGGAACGAAGCACCCGCTCTGCCTGAATAGGATAATAATTAGGATTAGGAGCTTTAGTTGTGGATGGAATTAGATGTTTGCTGGAGGTTGGGATGAAATCACATTGGGATTTTGCAATGTGAAATAAGGAGGATAAAAGACACCTTGTGCATTTTCCACAGCCAAAACCAACAGTGCCTCTCAACTGTACAGGCTTCATCAGCGCCATGGCTGAAATGATGTGATGAGGCCATTTTAAACCTCACAGAAAGGTTTAAAAGGAGGTGAGATGGAGCTGGATAACAGCTCCGTGGACTACTTTACCAGCAACTTCACAGAGATTCCCAACACCGTCACAACTCCACCATGGAGCGAGGCCACGCTTCTCGGCCTTCAGATCTCCCTGTCTGCAATATTAGCTCTTGTCACCCTGGCTACCGTGCTTTCAAACGCCTTTGTCATCGCCACCATCTTTCTCACCAGGAAGCTCCACACGCCCGCCAACTTCCTGATCGGCTCCCTCGCCGTCACAGACCTGCTGGTGTCGATTCTAGTCATGCCAATCAGTATCGTCTACACCGTCAGCAAGACGTGGTCGCTGGGGCAGATTGTCTGCGACATCTGGCTGTCGTCTGACATCACGTTCTGCACGGCGTCCATTTTGCACCTGTGTGTAATCGCGCTGGACCGCTACTGGGCCATCACGGACGCACTGGAGTACTCGAAGCGACGCACCATGCGCCGGGCGGCGATCATGGTCGGGGTGGTGTGGGTGATCTCCATATCGATTTCCATGCCTCCACTTTTCTGGCGGCAGGCCAAAGCCCACGAGGAGCTGACGGAGTGCATGGTGAATACAGATCAGATCTCATACACCCTATACTCCACTTTCGGCGCCTTCTACGTCCCCACAGTGCTTCTCATCATCCTCTATGGTCGGATCTATGTTGCTGCCCGCTCACGCATCTTCAAAACGCCGTCGTCCTCGGGGAAACGTTTCACCACCGCTCAGCTCATCCAGACCTCAGCAGGCTCCTCTCTCTGTTCTCTTAATTCATCGTCCAACCAGGAAGCACACCTACACTCTGTGAATGCGGGAGGCGGGGGAGGAGGGTCGCCTCTATTCATGAATAGCGTGAAAGTGAAGCTGGCAGACAGCGTGCTGGAGAGGAAACGTCTGTGTGCGGCTCGGGAGAGGAAGGCGACCAAAACTCTGGGCATCATCCTGGGCGCTTTCATCGTCTGTTGGCTCCCGTTCTTTGTGGGCACGCTCGTCATGGCCATATGTAAAGAGTGCTGGTTTGATCCAGTGCTTTTTGATATATTTACCTGGCTGGGGTACCTGAACTCCCTCATCAATCCTGTTATCTACACCGCATTCAACGATGAGTTTAAACAGGCTTTCCAAAAACTCATGAAATTCAGACGGTGCTCCTGAGAAACCCAAATAAAACCCAAAGACAAAGTGCAAACAAGATAATAATAATGATAACAGAAGTACTGTCCACCTATATGTCCCATCTTGTAGACACATGCTGAATGCGATATGTTTTTATTATCAAACAGCTCTGTGCCATTGCTCTTTAGATAGCCTTCATATAGACGTATGCATGCATGCTACAAAAAGAGAAATCGTGGAATAGTGGAACTCATCTTAAAAAGATAAAGAAAGAAGATTTATAGTCTATGTCATGCCGCAGGGACACTGCTTTTATTTACTGGACAAAAGCAGAGATCAAAGACATGGATTGGTGTAACTGTAAGAGAGACTGGTTTTAGTCCAGTGGAAAATGAAAAGCCATGAAATATATGTTGTCTTAATCTCTGTGTCTTTCTGTATGCTGCTGCTCCCATACAGTGTTTCTGTGGTACAGTAAAGTACTTAGAAAAGACTGGAAAACTCTAGAGAGTCAGTGTGTGTCACCGTATACACAATTATATTTGAAAGTGGTGTGCCTGTGTGTGTGTGTGTGTGTGTGTGTGTGTGTGTGTGTAAGTGTGTGTGAAGTTGCTTTACTGTAATATATGCATGTTTGAGGAGGGGAGGATTGTGAAGTGTTTGACATTTATACATGTTATTCTGCGGCGAGGCTCGTCTCGTCGTTACAGAGACAGAAATGGAAACAGCATTTTCACTCTGCCTCTGAATTTTAAGTAAGAGCCAGTGCCATAGCAACAAATAAACCATTTCAAAAATGTTATGAAATGATGTGGAAAAAAAGACAAGGTAAGAGCAAATGACCAGCTGCCGAGGGCAAACTGAGATTTACTGTGTTTGTTTTCTTCATGTAAATGCTTATTTAACAGTAATGTGAAATAGAGATTCACTGGCTTTAAAAATGACCATGACAAAGATGACATTTCACTTTTTGTAACAGGGATTTCATGAAGCTGCTTTTGGGCTTTCAGGATGCAAAAAGATGAGATGTAACTCAGAGTTGACAGAAAATGAGAGCACAGTTTACAGTTTCTGTAAAACTAAAATCAGCAATACTATTCGTTATTTGAGTTTAGAATCATCAAAATCACTGTGTTTATTTTCTCAGGTGCCACTTTTTTCCACTTTCGCAGAAGAAACAGTGTGAATAATTTAGCACCTCGATGTGAGCTTCTACATTACATATAAACAGCAACTTTTAACTCAAGAGACATTCAATGTCAAACTTATTACTTATTTTACATTGGTTGTCAGATAAAACACAAGGTGCAACTTCAAAGTGATCACTTCAATGTCAGACAAGATGAGAAACCACATGGTGGGTCATCCGCACCACTGAAGGTATTATTACAACCTGAAAGCCACTGCTATCTTTTCATTTATGTCAGTCAAAGAGAGGGTCCATCAAATAAAGCAACACAAAGCTCCTCATATTAGAGAATTGATGATTTTTGCTTCACAGAGGAGAGAGAGACCTCGTCCATGGTGGGTGGGACATATGTGACTGGTTTGCTACTACATTTACTGCAGGTCAGTGTTGGAAAATAAATCATTTACGTCCTTCATCAGTAAAATACATAAAATGAGTGAAACAGTGGAACTTGGATAATGTTTTGTTGATTATGGATTTTTTTTTTCAGGAAGGACTGATCACTGTACAGTGTGTTCAAAAGGCTGGTGGTGGGCAACCCATAATTTGACAGCTCTTTTTAGGATAACAAAATTATGAAGATGTGCAATCATTTCAGTTTGAAGAAAAGAATCAGTCAAGACTTGATGTCTTTGCAAGTGACTGAGTCCACAGATGCACATCAGACCAGAGTCGACCATCTCCACCTCTGGAGCGAGAACACAGATTGATCTCCACTTGTTTCTGCCATCAATTCTTCATGTCCGTCTCTCATAGTGCCTGCATTGGTTTATTTTAGAGCCATGCTTCTAGCATGGCTCTATGTTGGTCAGTCAATCTAAAATATGTCAGCAATTATTGGAGGGACTGTGAAATTGACTGTGAAAAGAGTATATATACAGACTATGGTGATTCCTCTAGCGCCAGCATAACGTTGAATGTCTTAACATTCATGTACCCCTCAGGATGCATCGCTGGAACGCTGGTTCACATCTAGTGCCATTGTCATATAAATGTAATGTTTTATGGATTTCGGACTCAACCCTACTGTTATTTTTATTAGTTTAGCTCATAAACCTGAGCTTTAGTCACTCAGCAATGCAGTAGTACAGAGGTAAAATGGGCGACAAAATCCATTCGTGCTGTCATGGGAGCTAATGGCTAATGTGACCATATTAATTACACTGTGACTATACCAAGCTCTGTGAAGAGAGGCCATGTTACCCTGTTTTAGACAAATAAAATCTAATTATTCAAGTTAAGATACCACAATTAGCCCATCAGCTATTGATCCATGCCTTTGGGAATCACTGAGGCGTACAAATGTGTCTTAACTATTTAGCATGCAGAGAAGAAATTGAAGCAAATTACGATGAAGAAAGATCTGCATAAGTCCAGAGATAAGACAAAAGAAGCATCCTACCAGCTGAGCTGGTAAGCAAATGACACACAATCACTGCATCAGGGGTTTAATCACACTGCTTGCGGCCCTCTATCCATAGTGAACTAAAGGCTAAAAGGCTAAAAATATGCAAGAAAGGGAGCCACAACTGGCTCTGTCACTCTGGATCAGCATGGATAAGAGACGGCTTCAGTCAGACAGTATGCTGTATCGAGCAGTGAAACCAAAAGGTCAGGATGCACTTAACCTCATAGGATTAGGACTGTCACACCTGAACCCAGTCTACACTAAACAAAATTAGTCCAGAGTCCATCAGGCACTGTTAGAAGAGTCGGGCCGGAGGGTAACGAGGTGTCCTTTCAACACATTACTTATAGCTAAAAACATAAGGCCCAACAGCTGATTCAATATCAGATGCTTTTTAAAACAAACCCAGAGGAATTTGTTTCTCTGTGGCTATTTATGAATGAATTGTGCACTTCAATCACATCTGTTGTGTTGCTTAGTTGAAGAAATACAGATCACTAATTATCTTAACTTTTTTACTTTCACTTTCTGAGAAAAGAGCTGCGACAGGATGGAAAGAGATGATACAATGTATAAAAAATGCAGCTGAGAACGCTGACCACGATGGGTTCACATTTTGATTAACAAGCTATATGCAATCTGACAAGCCTCTCTCCACCTGCACAGACTGCACTCCAGCCATGCATCTAAAACACATGCATATTCAGTGCAATCTATGTACACACACTCAGAAAAACTCCCACATACAGTACGTTATCGCAAACATGAGAAATAAATGATTCAAGAGGCCACATGAATAGTTTACATTTCATGTTTTGTGCAAGGCCTTGAATTCAAATCCTGTCATAGTTTATTGTTAATGCGCAAAGTATGGAAAAAAATATGGAATAAAATTAAAACTACAACAACAATGCTCCTGCAAAGAATAAAACATCTTCTCTTATCCAGAAATATTTTACTCCATGGAGACCATGATGGTAATGAAAATAAATGAAACCGCCCTCACAACATAAACTGAAGTAATCAATCCTGTTAATTAAATTCATATCCCAAACTCACAGAGAAGCTGTATACTTGTATTGTAGCCAAGATTCAAAACAAATAAGCTAAGCCAATACCGAGATCAGTCTCACCTGTGTACACCTTTTTTACAGTATTCAATATACAAATAAATAAGTGATGTTGATAGATTGCTCCAAAGATTACTTTGTTCTTTTCCCTTCACCGGTGTTTCTACAGCCATCAGTCTGTCTACACAAACTGAGAATTCATATTTTATGTATGGAGCCAGAGCAGGGCTCCATAAAAACATTTGTTTAAAACATGCATGAGCTTCACACACACTAGAGTAGACCGCTGTCATATGTCATCTCAACATTTACAACACCGGGGGGTGATGTGTAGTATAGTGCAAGGTCATCACTGCTGGAAGTTTACAGCAACCTTTATGCCAGCTGTGCAGCTCACATCCCAGACTGAGGCTTGGCTTTTGACAGGATGGTGAGGCAGGATACTGTAAGAAAGAGAAGAAATCAGGGCGTACGGGGGGAAAGCACTGAGTATGTGCTGATTCCACAAGAAGCTGGACTGAGGGTTAACCAAGCAGGAAGAGCTTGTCAGGTCGAAGGACTAAAAACACGATAAATGGCTGCAGGGCCAGAATTTTAGAAGTGAGTCCATCAGTGAACAAAATGAGCGAACAACACAAACCACCTCTCTATCTCTAAGCAATGCAGAAGTCACTCTCCACAGATTTCACTGTGAGATAGTATTGTTTGTTTGGAAGTCAGAAAAACATCCACATAAACCCAGAAGCTGGAGTCTGTGAAGAATGTAAGGTGTGTTAGATATTTGAGACACCCAACAGCCACACATTTTCATTTCAATTCAGCGTTTTACTTGCTTTGAGGTTCTGGGTAGTTACAGGTTGATTCAAATGCCTACGCAAGATTTTGGTCAACACGATTCCCCAAACCCAAGCGACAACTTTACTGAAATCTGTTGGTTTATTTTGCAGAGCCAGTACTCATCCCTAATGTTTTCTTCTCTCTTTGGGAGGATGTCAGCACAGACACAGAGCTGTAGCTCTCATTAATGCTCCTTACCTCAGTATTATAGTCGTAGTAGTAGTAGTAGTAGTATAGTAACTACCATTGCTTTGTCTGCTCTGGGAGTTCTCTGTGTCTTAGTCCGATAACTTTAACCCTTTCATGGTGAGTTTTCAGTCCATGAAGGTTAATTTAACATCTCTGGTTCTAAAACCAAGATGGCAGGGGCCAAAATGCAGAACTCTTAAAAATGGCAATCGAAAAACCAATGGGTGTCATCATGCTAACTACATCCACTTCAAGGTGGAGGCCAGACTTAAGAACTGGAAACATGAATAGATTGTTATGGAAATGGAGACACCATCCATGTTCAGGGTGACGACACGTTTTCTTTCATTAAAATATAGTTTGATTTTCTCAGTTGTGAGATGTGTTCAAATATGTTGGTGCTTTCAGTTTCATAATTTCATATTTACGTTGTTCTATTTTCAAAATGAAACCAAAAACAACAACGTGATTGTTAACATAACAGTACTGTTATCCTAAATCTTTATTTTGAAGTGTCCTAAATCAGACTTACAAAATACTCTTAACTGGACAAACACAAATGTTACACAGTGCCCTGCAAATCATGTATTCTCTAAAACATTTCTATTTGCAGAGCACTGTTACACAGCGCTATGTGTGTTGCTAAGGGGCTTCACATCCCTTCTATCCAATTTCCAATCTCTTTGCAGCACTTTCAACACACTTTCAAAGCATAAATTTTCCAGGCCCATTTACAATCAATTCGGGCCCGTTATCCTTTGACAGTGGTTCCATAAAAGCTCCAAATCTTCCAGTGAATATTCAGCAAGCACTCCCTCACAGAGCTCTTTGTCTACAGTCAGGGAGAAAGTCTCACGATGATGTTTAGAAATCTTTAAAGCAAAATGTGAGAAGTGACAGGAGATAAATACATGAGATCAGCATGTGGGCTAGCAAATAGGGATTTTGGTGATAGATTGAAGAGTCAATCAATCTACAAATCTCATTTAGAAATAAAAGTTATTTCAGGAAACCTTAAGATATTATGACCTCAAAGTTTATCTTCTGTGATTTAGATATTATATTGTTAGATTTTAACGGAGGCTGCATTCAAGTTTCACTGCATAATGTCAGCCTTGACACAATAAGCCTTTGATATTCTCTTCTTTGAGTGACTGTGAGGTGCTGGACAGGAAAAGGTCAGGCTATTAAAGGTGACTAAAGGTCCCCATCACATGTTGGTCACTGTGGCTTCAGCAATTAACAAATATGTGCAGGTAAAGTCTTTCATAAAGGAAATGGGCAGTCACTATGGAGAAACAGATTGACCTTATAAAGCCTTGTGGTAAATATACCTGTTTACTCGGTAAGGACTGGTGCGAGATTGTTTTGGAAAAAGAGTAATGCCAGTTACCATAACGACAGAGAAACACTGAGTATACCTTTATCCAGACACGCAAAGAGTGATGCACAAACATGACTGCCATAACAACTGCTGCAGCTCACAACAATGTTAATCAGGAGCTCTTGGCAGAGACGGTGCAAGATTTTAAGGTGAGGTGAGAGGAGAGAAAAAAGGAGGAGGGTGAAGAAAAGATATGTAGCCCAGATGTTGTCTGTTCCAGTCACAGATTCGTCTGGTTTAGAGCCAATGAACCAAAGCTGAACTTAAATAAAATGAGACACTTCAATCATCTAATCTATTTAATTCTTAAATAATTTATTGTTCAAAGCAGAAATAGAAATTATCAGTGTGTGCATCCAGAGTTGGAAGCTAATTAAATAATCTTCCATTTCTTATTCTAACATTTTTTTTTTATATTTCTGGAGAGGACTGGGAACTGTGAACCCGCTGGAAGACCTGTCATTTTAATTACGACCTCCAGGCAGGCTCCATATGTGAATAATAATAATAACTCAAGGCTTCCACACTGACACTGTGAACTGCAACAAAACAAATACACGGCTGCCTTCATTTTTTCCTGTAATTATTGAATGGAAATTGTGAAAATGAGTCATCAACCCTGTGATCTGTATCTCACAGAAACAAGAAAAGACCCTGTAATAAGGAGAACAGATTTCATTAGTTCTCCAGAGGGAATTCAATTACAGAAAGATCTCAGTATAATGACAACATGATGTTAATGAAAAATATTTAAATCTCATTTTAAACCTCAGCATTGTTACAAACCCCCCTTTAAAAGGAACAATGCATTATAATATATCGTAGGATAATATGTATGTCTGTGTGACATGTTTTCCCTTATTTGTCTGCTTTTTATGGACACTGACAAAAGCTGCCTCAGTTACAAGAGGACTTAAGCCATCAGTGGGCTGCAGTGGACTGCTGATCGGACAAACCGACCAGAGTGAGCCTCCCACACTGTCCAGTGACAGCGCCAACAAATACTTAAGACCTGCTGCTGCTCCACGATAAAAAATGTCTGCTTTTCAGACTTACACTGCAGCAGGTTTGTCAAGCACAAATGACACCTATTCCTGTAAAAGTTGCTCACCTGGTGCACACAACGAACAAAACCAAAGGAGATATACACAAGTTACACTGCACATGATTGCAGTCAATAAGTTATCAGTTAGACAAGTCGGTCTTCCTTCTCCTTCTTCCTACCCACAGTCAACTGCATTTAGGACAGAAATAACAACAAATACTGAAAATCTGGTGTTCTTTTCCTCCTAATTTGTGCACACACTCTCACCACACACATCAGGACGTTGCTCTATCCAAAGGACACCAGGAATCCTCCAAGAATTTCCTTGCCAGAAAAATAATTTCATCCCAATTTGCTATTTTTGTAAAGCGCTGCCACACAACCATGGGGCGAGACATAATGGTTCTGAATCTTTGCCTTGAGCTGAAGAAGCAGAGCCCAAAAATGTTCATTGCAATGATAAAAGGTTTTAAGCATGAATTAACAAACCCCTAATTAGTAATTTACAACTCCCACACGTACAGCAATATGCAATTATGCAATTAACCATTCAAAAGGCTGTTTATTGCAGGCAGATGATTGATGTGAAAATGCTATTATTCCCCCGTTGATGGTTTCTATTTTCTGTCTTCAAAGCTGTCAATGCGCCGCATCGTCTTTCCCATCTCTTCGAGGTGCTGATGTCAAATTCACATTCCTCTTTCTGCAGGGCGATTTTGAACTTCATGTCTGGCGATGGAGCCTCTTGAGACGTGAAGCTGCGTCTCTTTTTCAGTGGCGTTTGAGTACATTTATAGGTCAAGTTGGATGGTATCTGATTTGAGGCGTAAGCACAGCCTTTTATCGATGTGGAAAGCTGGCCTTTCTGTCAACCTCTGTCTCGGTCTCCTGCCGCCTGTATTCCCCAGATTAGCCCGTACAGCTGGCTCATTTTCTGACCTGAGTAACTCACCAGCAGAGAGGAGCTGAGCTCAGGCTGAGAGAAAATGCAGAGGGTGAGGAGGAGATAGGGTGAGGGAATGTGAATAGGACACGGAGAGAAAAGCTGTCCTGAGATAGAAAAGAGAGGGGTTAGTGCGACCACTGACTGGCAGAGGGACGCAGTATTATTTCATCTCTGAGGCTTTATCTCTAATGAAATATGATGTATGAAAGCAAGGTGAAAACACCAGAGAGCACATACTTTTAAAAGCTACTGTCATGATCCGCCAGTTTCCCAGTTTCATGCTGCTGTGGACTTTTAGTTAAAAGAAATAGAGTAAAAAAAGATTAGCATCCAACACATCCACCTTATAGTCAAAAGTCTTACAGGCCCCTCAACAAAGTCTTGATGTGCACTTCTACTGGCCAGTGATGTGAGGAAAACTGCAACATATACTGTACTGTTAGGAAATATATTTATTTATATTTTATAATAAAATAATTTGTGATGAACAATTTTCATTCAGTGGGAGCTTCAATTGACATCATGATCACAACATTCATATGATGCAGAGATTGGAGAATTGCTTGAGTTTACAATCAGTGTGAATGATCTGCTGGTAATGTCATTCTTAAATGTTAATTTGCTGTCAGTATGCAGTACATTCAGTATGTAATTAATACATGATTTCAAACACAGCTCTCATCTTTGCTTGAGGCTAACGGCTCAGGGCTGCATTAGCCACAACGAGCCCAACACACCTGGATCTCAAGTGAAAGGTCCGGTTGCATTGTGGGTAATGGAAATGCCAGGATTTGACAAGAAAATGTGTTAAAGGAAAGAAAAAGATAATATACCTACTGTTCTGCTGATCCTTCTTTGTTTAACGGACATTGCAAGTCTGACGGTAAAATGCTGAGTTTGCTTTAAAGAACATGGTTTTGTCTTCACACCTGAATAGACACAAAAGTCCACTTAAGAGGTTTGATTAAATGTCTCTCAGATAAAGCGGTAAAACGTAAACCGACCGCTGCTTCTCAAGGTTTACAGTTTTTTCCTCCCATTCACAACAAAATTCCAGTCAGTAAACAAGCAACAGCAAATATGTGTGGGAATTAAACTCTTATCTGCCTGTGGGTTGTCAAGCAATCAATCACAGCAACTGTTAAACAAAGCAAAGAGGCTTGATTATTTCATCATGGCTATTCTTCTGTAATCTGAGTTTATAACTAGATAGATAGATAGATAGATGGATAGATAGATAGATAGATAGAGCTACCTTACACAAGTAAGGATATTTTGTACAATTTTGACCCCATTTGTCAACATGAAGAGGTGAGGTCATAAAGCTGTTGAATTCAAGGCTTATAATAATGCTAATTTGCTTTTTTGCCAAGAGTTAGATGACAAAAAGGCGGCTCTCTTATCTATCTTGGCATAAAGCCTGGAAGCAAGGAGTTAACAGCTGGCCAGAAAATCTGCCAAGCATCACCTCTAGGCTCACTAATCAACCACTATATATTGTTTGGTAAGTCCAGATCAAAGTGTGTATTTGATGCTTTGTGTGGACCCCCAGAGCCAGTCTTTGTGCTAAGCTAAGCTAACCCGCTGCTGGCTTCAATTTTCCATTAAACAGAAAGACAGAATGAAATGATTTTCTCATTTAACTGTTGGCAAGAAAACAAACACAAAGGTCCTGAAATGTTCCTATAAAACATGCAGTCTTTTAAATTGCAAACCAAACAATAACAGCTGTCATACTGCTGTTATGATGCTGCCATGATTGAAGCGTGTGTTTAAGTGGTGTTTTTTTTCTTCTTTGTAGTCTATCCCATATATGTTTAATATTTAATGCTGGTGCATGTTTTGTGCATGCATACGTATGTGCAGGCAGGTGGAGAATACACGTGTGTGATGACAGTTCCTTTTAATGTTTCATAACCACCTGACAGATATGAGCCACAGGCTTTTCCTCATTCCTGTGATCTTTGGCATGCCTTTGACTCGAGCCCTTACAGACAAAAGGCAAGAAATATCTGTGGTAACGCTATATTACCACCTCAGCTGAGCAGGGCTCAGGGAAAAGATGAAATCTCAGATTTCCCCACAAAGGCTGAGTTGGGCAGCAATGATTCATCCAGAAAATACTATTTCATTCAGGATGGGTCTGATTCACAACTTGAATTTGAAACAAGTAATGTGCACTTCTGCCTTATATCAACGCTGCTCCCTATCCTGTATGTTCATACAGTGTCAGCATTAACTGTACCAGCTGTATTCACATTTGTATGCATGTGTGTGTTTTCTGAGAAACAGATGAAAAAACCTGAGGGCTTTTCTTAAAAGGCAGGCACTCCTGACCTGCCGCAATCCAGGCTAGACTCTCTGAGAGATGCTGTTTGTGCTCGCAGGGTGATGAGAGAATTAAAGTTGAAGCCTGGAGATCTGAGTCTTTGTGCTTTCCGCAGAAACCTTTTCACAAACTAAAGTACTTTCTATTCCCTACCGACACATAGAGTTTTATGCAAGAATTAAAATCAACACACATTTCTGTTGCCGTGAACCTTGATTTGCTTGTTTCGATGACTGAAGTTCCACATAATGCTTTAAAATGAAACATCCAATGCCGTTTTGAGTGAATCAAATTTACATTACATTGACAGAAGGTTTTGATAAAGTGAAAGTTTAATTTCACAGACTTCACAAGCATAACCAACCTTTCAAAGTACATTTAGGACCTAATAGCCTTGGCTGTGTGAACGGAGGCCAGCGAGTCTCAAAACTTTTCTGGTCCTGAAATAAATGAGGAGGTCAGATACTGGAGTCAAAGGGAATGTGCTGATTCTGAAAAGCCCTTTAATTGCCTCAGCGAGCCAGAGGATGGTGGTATGATTCTACTGAAACAAAGTGTAACAAGTCAGCCAATCAATGGCCATTACATCTGTGTCAGAGCTGAACGGTTGTCCTAATTGTTCTTAATGAAGCTCTGGATTAGAAGTGACTTGTCTGGCATCAACCCTAATGACTTGTAATGGAGAGAAGATAAAAAAAAAGACTGACGATCTTTCCTTCATATTCTGCCTGTTAACTTCTTGCTATACAAGAATCTATCTAAAATGAACAAAGACATGAATAACACACTCGTCAAATTGACATTATATTGAGTGCAATATAGATTTAAGATGTAGGTTGAGGATACAAACTTATGTTGCCATACTATATCACCATTCCTTAAAGGCTGAATCAGACAAAATAAATCTGTGTTATATTAACATGCATAAGTCCACATTTTGAGTGTTTCATAAACGCTCCTAATTCAAAAAATTGGTCTTATTGGTTTTATTAAAAGGAGAGATAACTGAGTGTTTTCTCAAAATGAGTGTTCAGCTTTTGAAAAAACAAGACTTAGCCTACTTCTGAGAGCTAAGTGTGCTTGGTTGTGCAATCGACCGTGAATATTTTCAGGTTGGATGATAAAATGTGTCTGAAAGCACAACCTCTCTGTAAAAGGCAGAAATCAGGTTGCCACATGAATGCAAAGGGTAAAGCCCACGCAGGGAAGAGCTATCTGGGGAGCACTCCAGCACCCCGGGGAAAGGAAAAAAGGCTGAAGTTGGTGCAGCATCATGAGCTGCAGGTTGCAGAGCACGAGGTGAGTTCCAGTGGAGTTGGCTTGAAACGGCAAGGAGACTGCAGAAAGGAGCTACAGGCCAAAAGACTATGAGGTCACCTTGGAGGAACTGGAAAGTTGAGTCCCAGAGGATGATGTTCCTGAGGCAGGCGGTACATAACGTTCCTCTAAGCCCATCAAACGAGCCATCTGCCGGGGCAAGGTGAGGGCACCCGGATGCTATCTCTGTACGCAGACAGAGAGCGCTCCATCATGCCAAACATTAGCACGCCTACATCTAGTAATGTGCATGTTTACATAACGTGCTAACGGTAGCACGCCAATGACAGGAATGGCTTTTTTCTTCTTTCCTAGGAAATACTTTAGAAATGATCAAGCATTTTAAATGTTAAAATAATTCAAATCGTGATTGAAATTTCATCTGCTGATAAAGATCATGATTTATGATCGAAATCTCCAGACCAGCTAATGAAATGACCTTGAGATGAGATTACATTTTAGCCACGTGGTTTTGATAAGAGCAGAGCACATGACTGCTACTACTATCAATCCAGTCTACCAAGCTCTGATTGGTCAGCTGTTTCTACCACAAACCAGTAAAAACATCTAATTACTGGACAGGTCATCAAAACTATTTGTCTTGCAGAAAAAAAGATATTGCGTTCAGAAGTGTGGATTGTTTTTTTAATGGTATGTTAGGATTAAATCAGGAAACTTCTTACCAAAAATCTGCAATGTCACTAATTACATTCACTCATTTTTACCCCATGAACATAAATATATTCATTACTTTGACATTTCAGTCAAATTCGTCTTGTTGAAAAAATGTGAATTACCCTCTAAATCAACGTGCTAAGCTGTGACAGCTCCTTTCACAACAGAAGCAGGCACGCAGACACCATGAGAGCTTGTGTGTGACAAATTGTGTAATACAATCAATACACATTTATGTGTTATCATTGGAGATCGTGCACCTGCGATACAGCTCTGTGATTACAGTCAACTGAGCCATCTTTCCCCTGTTGTACCGGCTCGTTCTCTTTTGTTTTGTCCAGCAATCTTCTTCCATTACAACAAGCTGTCTATTTCAACCCCCTTTCTCTGTCTCTCCCCTGGAAAAATAAACAAGCTCTTGTTGAGCAGCCCATCTCATTAGCCCCATTGGCTGGACAGCTTTCTCATAAAGCAAGCTGGTGTTATGGCAACTCACTCTTCACCGACTGTGCTGCACAGCGCTGGTGTAACATAGGTCCAGTGTTACAGCAAAGGTTAAAGAGTTTAAACCAGGGGATTCTCGAAGAAAGCTAAAACCCTCAAGATAATGAATCAGGAAGAGAGAAAATAAATATTTGACAGGGAAAATTGTTCTCAGTCTGAAGCTAATAAATAAAAAAAAGACCACTGCGCAAATTTATGTGGTAAAGAAGATTTATTTATTGAAGGATAGCAGAAATAAAAATCTGCCCTCACATCACTCATGTCTGTGAAACACTATCATTTATTGCATTTCTTTGTGAGGAAAGGACATGTTGTGCTGTCTGACACACACTCCTCCGCCCAACCACGTCCACACACACACACACATACACACACATGCACGCACATACAGAAAAAAACTTTTCCCTCTATGCTTGCTGAGACAGGAAATGAAGGGAGCCATATCACCAAGTAATAACGGCATGTTGATGATGAAGCTCTGGCTATGGATAGAGGCAGAGATGGAAACACAATGATTCAGAGAACAGAGCACTCTCACAACCTGATCGATACACACCAGTGTGCTGCATCAACAACCAGAATAGAAAGCAGTCCAACTCTGTTTGTAGCCCACACATGCATTCATCGCTCATGTCAATCTGTTCTTTCGTCTCCAATCAGTCATGATAAAACACATGTGCGTACTGTAGATAAGCAGTGTTGAAAGGACAGGTAAACTATAGCTTAAAGTGGGAGCTCATTAATCTTCAGCCTACAGGCAGAAGTGAAGACACCCAGGCAAGGGTAATCTTATTGAGGTTGCTTTAATGCAAATGAGTGTCAAAGTATCATGTGGGCCGTTTCACTCAGTTTTACGGTTAAGAAAATCAGATTTTGGGACAGAGTTACACTGTGTGGCAACCCTAATATGATAGGATTCCCTCCGAACTCCTTGGCCCCAAATGTAACATTGATTGATATCCTCATGTACACCTGCATTAAGGTAAATTCAAATTATTAGGCATTGATCTTAAACCAAAATGTTCAAAATCATACAACACTGCCACCACATGGACTGATCTGCATAACACAATAAGATGAAGACGAGCACATACTGTACCGTACTGAATAAATAAAAGAAACATCTGTGTGTTCTCCTGGAATAGACAGCCTATCTAAGCCAGCCAGATAAATGACATCACATCACATGTTTCCATACACTGTAGGCCTACGGGATTTGTGCTTTATTGGTTAGGCTACTGTATAACTTGAGTGGTATTTATATTATGACATATATTCCAGGTTATATATATGTATCTTGAAAATTGCATCAGGACAGAATAAATATATGAGTCAGTTTGTCTTTCATTTCACCCTGCTTCAGTTGTTTTTTGGCTCTGGAACAATGCCAGTTAATTAGTACCACCAAGGTCCAGCTTATACACTTTAAATCTGTGTGACATCATACAAAGATAGACATCAATTTGAAGGTGAGGCCATGACAAATTTTGTAGGCCTAATTTGTATATGTATTAAGTATTGAATGCATGAACAATAGGAAGAAGGACAGGTTTAATATATCAGGAGAGGAAAAGTCAATTAAAGTTGCCGCTCACACTGCGGACATCCTCCGGTCAACATCGTAAATACTGAGTACATGCGCACAACTTTACTCATGTGCAGTGAGGATCAGGCAGCTGGAACAGACTGCTAGCTTGTTTTACAAAGCTGCCTGTCCTGTTATTGTATACACACCCATCAAACCTACATAGCCTATATACATCACAGCACACGTTCAGGGGTCAGAGATCAGTGATCTGCTCCAAACGGTGCACAGAAACATGCACCATTTTGGATTTTGAATTGGTGTTATGAATAAGCTGTTATTTTACATGCCTGCAGAGTGTGGTGAAGATCATAAAGACTCCACTGGCCTCTCTGCAGAGCATGTTCTACACCACAGAGTCCACAGGAGAGCTGCCTCCATCGTCAAAGACCCCACCCACCCCCAGCATGGACCGTTAACGCTTCTCCCCTCAGGTCAGAACCACTAGACTGAAAGCTTCTTTCTTTCTCTCCACCATCAGACTAAACAGCTGACATATCGTTAGCCTCATGGCATAATTGCCTTGGTCATATTTTGGCAAAATTGTGATAGTATCTGTCTAACTCTACAACTTTTATTGTTAACTTTTATTTGTTATGCAATTGCAACTTGTTGGTGTGTCTTTTTATGCAAACCAGCTGCTCTGAACTTTCTATTACAGTATAAATAAAAGGTGTGTTTATGTGCGTTTAAAAAGTATGTGTTTTTTCTTCTTTTCCAAAAACCCTGAACCTTTTAACACTTTGATTTATTGCTCAGCATTCATTGTGGATAGTGTGGAAAGCATTTCATTGTGCAGGGAAACATGTTTCCTTATTGTTCACAAGACAATAAACACTGAATTTTTAATCTCAGTGGGCCACCAGGAACCCTGTGACCCTGAGTCTGAGCCAGAGACCTCAGCAGGTCCATACACCACCACACCACCACCACCTTGTCTTTCTGGGACACAACACTTCCCTCCTGTGGTAGTTACTACCTATTACAACTGCTGAAGGACGCAGCTCCCTGTGAGGCTGGAGGACGCGGCAGGAAAACCAGAAAGTACAGCAGTAAGCTGGATGCAGCGAAAACAAAAGGTATTTTCTTTGCAATATGAAGTGCATGAGTTGTGGCATGCAGCCACCGCGGAAATAGGGTGACATGTTGTTGTGGCTCGGTCACATGGTGTTTGATGGTCAGTGAAAGCCTCAGCAGGGAGTGTGCAGCCTGCTGGTCACTACAGTTTCACCTGCTGACACCTGGGACTGCCACCTCAGCATGCCTCACAAGAGCAAGAAAGAAAAGGTAAAGTGGCAGTGCTATTACATGTTAGCAGAGTATATATCTATATTATTTGTGTCCTTAATTTAGTTGTGGTTTACCCACTCTTTAGGAAACTAAATCTGGAAGATCTAAAAAATCCGGGAGTAAAAATGGGCTCGCAGATGACCAAGATGTAAGTATTTTATAACTTTTCACTGTGTCATGAGCTACTTTATATTATATATTTGTTACCTCATTTGTTCATATAAGGCTATGATAGAGATTTGAAAAGAGACACAACATTTTCACTGTTTTGCTTTTCAGTAACTATGTTTAGTTAGTTATTAGTGTCATACTGACAGCCTTAATAGCCAGAGTTATTTTTAGCCTTTTGGTAGAAAATATTTAGAATGAAGACAAAGTTGCTCATGTGACATCTCATCACTATCTTATGACTTAATGCTCTCTTGCATTCAATCCCTAGTTCTCCTCACCATGATTTGTTCAGCCTCTGAATATAATATGAGCTATTGTAGTGTTTATTTTTGTCCTCATCATTTGTGGTGTGTGTCAGTCATTAGGTTCGGTTAGATTATCTTTATTGTTCCACTGTGAACATTTGTTCTGTGGCCAGGGGTCACATAAAACAGAAGGCAAAAAAATTAAAAAAAAAATAAATCACTGACAGATACAAACAATGGAGTGATATATGTTAATCCTGAGCTGTAAAGCTTGAATTTCTTCAGGAGCGTATGGTGCTGGCAGTCCAGTAGCATTAGGCCTTCTAAGGACATGACCTGATTGATTGACTGCTGGCTTGCTGTTTGTTCCCATTGACAGTTTTATCAGCTCCATCTGTGCTCAATTATTCTGTCCACTGATGTCCATCACAAACGCTGTCAACAGATGCAGTACAGTACACCACTGACTGTGATCAGGTTGCTCCGCTGAGAATCATCTGATCTGATTCGGAAAGGAACTTGACCCTTACCCACAACACCCTCACACTCTCTCCTCTCCTTTTGCCTCCTCTCCTCTCTTCTCCACGTCTCTCCTCTTGCCTCCTTTCGTCTACTCTCATTTCCTCTTCTCTACCTACTCTCCTCCTTTGAACTCCGCAGTGACACTTGAGTAAAGTAGTCCCTGTGTCATTTCCTCTGGCCACAGGAAGTACCTCGCCCTATACCCTGCCCCAGTAACAGGAGCTCATCCTCTGTGACTCTTGTTTCCACAGGGCTCCAATAAGAAAGGGCCTCCTGCAACTCAGGTGATGAGGGTGAAGCAGCCGGGGTCACACGGGGCCATGAAGAGGGAGAAGAGGTTCAGCACTTCCTCTTTCCCTCTCAGTGCTAACAGAGAGCTACAGAAACTACCTGCACTGGCAGGTATGCCGCCCTCAGAATACAGTATCTCTATGAGAAGCCGTCGCTCCTTTCCAACTCAACTACATTTTCCTCCTCTGTAGTAGCTCATATACCAGTGTTGTACTCAAAACCAATGTCAGAACCACTTATTGTGTCTTTTCTGTCTCAGTCTCACACAAATTGAGGATTATTTCAAGACTGATCAAAACCACAACTACAATGATACCACTAAATTGCATTATCTGATATATTGTTTACATCATTACTGTGACTGGACTGGACTGTGAAAACTTGACTCATTTCTACTGTTAACGACTTGTAGCCCCTCCCCACACATACTCCAAGAAAGTCAGGAGTCAGGAGTCAGGAGAAGGAGCTGTGGCTCTGTGGGAGGAGATTACAGCCAAATCTTAAATAAATAAAGACAACTTGGATACCTAAACCAAACCACAAAGGGTTAATGTCCCCAATAGAACACACACACATACAGCACTATGTCAATCTGAAATTGTAACACTGACTGGGACAGCTGGTACTACGTCAAAACTTCATGTGCACTTAGAAAGGAAGCATGATACAGAAAAGGAGAGTTGAATGAAGACATTCAACAATATTCATTTGTTTTCTGGGGGTGTTTTTATGTGAATTTGGATCCATGGTTGCACATTTTATCCACACTGTGTCATGCAGTGTGGAACTGGTCTGGATCAAGACTTGGGTCAGGTGGTCTTGACTACAATGTCGCATACATGTACGTACAGAGATGCTGTTGCTCTACTTCTGGAAACTGCTCCATGACCTTTATCTGAGATTGCATGGCCCATTTGGATAAAGAGGCATTGAAGGATCCTCACAACCACCTTTTTAACCTCGAGGCCTTCGCTCACTACATAATTTATAGCAATGCAGACTGCCCATCAGCTTTATCTGTAATGCAAATGATGTGCAATCAGCTGCATCTCCCCCTGTAGCTGAAGGAAACAGATATTACAGTGTAAGATAACTCTCTCCATATCAAACATAAAACTCTTGACATGTATTGAACCATGAGGCACCTGAGAGACCTGCAGACACCATGTAGCCTGACCAAGCAGTAAGAAAAGATGTGACGTTTCTGTGAGGACGTCACCGATCGGCCAAGTAACCACAGTAACTATAACAAGCCAGCTGGTCCATCAGCAGTGTTTACAATTATTGATTAGTACGTATCACGTTGATGCAGATTCTGAGACAAGACAGTGAGGTTGAGGTCTGAACATTTACATCAATCTTTCATGGCTTCTTTGTTTACACGCAGCATTACAGGCAGGATCTGGCCTAAGTGGGTTCCTGTAAACTATACCCAGCTCTGCTTTGTTCTCATACCCAGGTGACACGACAGAGAAACAACAGAGGCGTACAGGTCAGAGGATTTGCAAGTTTGAGGGAGACGGGGGTCAACGTGTGACATTTAATTAAAAAAAAACATACACTACTCACAGAAAGTTAGGGATATTGGACTTTCGGGTAAAATTTATGGAAAATGTAAAAAGTTGATGCTACAGTGATATTAGATCATGAAAGTAGGGCTATAAGTAGAAGCATGCATTGGTAATTTTTTCATCTCAAATAATTTATTGAAACAAAAAATGTCAGTGTCTCAATAACTTGTCTTGTGTCCTTGACCATCAAACAGTTTGCCAACGACGTCTCATGCTGTTCACAAGTCGACTTATTGTCTGCTGAGTCATGATATTCCACTCTTCTTGAAGGGCTACCCTCAGGTCATTGAGGTACTGGGGTGTGGGCTTACTCTCAACACGATGATTCAGCAGATCCCATAGGTTTTCTATGGGCTTCAGGTCTGGAGAAAATGCAGGTCACTCCATTTGAGGTATCCCAGCCTCCAGCAGACATTCTCTGATGATGTGACCTCAGTGAGCTGGGACGCTGTCATCCATGAAGAGGAAATTAGGCCTGTGTTGTTCATGAAGAGGCACAATTCAGGTGGTGCTGGCTTGTCACAGTACCGTTAACGAAGTGTAGGGCAGTTCTGTATTGACTAGACTGTAACACCAGCACCTCCAAAGGCTGATGCATAACGTCCTTCTTGACGACCATCATTTCTGCTCAGTGTGAATCAACTTTCATCAGAGAACAGCACTGAGGCCTACTGGTTCCTTGTCCAGTGCAAACACTCCCTGCCCATGCCAGACGATGACGCTTGAGTCTGAAGGTGAGGTCAGGTACCCTTGCAGGTCGTCTACCATGCAGACCATGTGGTTTTGAATGGTCTGGCGTGACACTTGGTGCCTCTCACCTCCCTTAAACGTGCCTGGAGTTGAGTGGCTTTCACCATCTGGTTCCACAGGGCACTGTTTACAATGCAGTGATCATCAGCATGGGATGTGAGCAAAGGACGTCCACTTCTATGCCTTTCTGTGGCATCTTCCCTCTGAAAACATCCTATTTGTAGCCTCTTAATGACTAATGATCAATTGTTAGGCATCGTCTTGGTCTCAATGATGTCAAAATGTAATCAAAATGATGAAAAGGACTGTTTAAATACAAATTGTCATAGAACCAGAACATTTGGTGGATGATTCATGGATCAGACACTTGTTGTGATTTTTGCAGTTAATCATCTTGTTAGGTGATAACAGCATGTTATGCAATAAATACTGAAACAATGAACAGCTGCACATTCAAAAGGTTAGAAAAGGTCAGATTAAGTTCACCTGTAAAGGTCATCGTGCATTTTAGGTGCATTCTGAAATTTCATTCAAAAGCCCAATATCCCAAACTTTTTTTGTGAGTAGTGTATATTTATACGCAGTGCATAGCCTGGTGTTTCATGTAAAGAAACAGTATTTCTATGATTTTGGAGTTTTTTTCTTGGAGAGCTGAACAAGAATACCAGAAGGTGGACTTTGTTTGTAGCTGAAAGAGGTATCTGTTTGTACACAGGCAGCTCAAAATGGCCATCCAGTGCTGCAGGCTTTAAGATTCTCATATGTGCCTTCTGTATCTGTATGTAAGTGAGAGAGAGACAGAGACAGGGTGGGTCTATAAACGTCTGCCTGATAGCATCAAATGGAATATCACAAATACAGTATCTCGACTGTGGATCAAATATGAGACATTTTATCTCTCTTAATATGAAGAGACTAGAATCTGCCGTGTGCAAAATGTTGTCAGTACGGCAACGATGCATGATTGATGACGAAGAGTGAACCGTATGTTACACCAAGTGTCAGTAAAACATTTAGTGGTTGGTTTGTGTTACAGACAATCTTGGGCAAATGATCCAGCCTGTGCTGCCATCTTCTGGCTGAAGATGAGACGTTTGTTGTTTGTTCTTTGGCTGAACTTTTGAGGATTTTCATGGTATTTTAACATAATGTCGAACCTTATGTTTATATGTTGTTGCCAGTGTAGGCCTATGTGTTATTCTGTATTGTTCTCACTGACAACATATCCATTCAAAAGACCAAAGCCGCTATTAGTCACTCTCTCTCAATACTGTCTCCACACTCAGCTGCAAGACTATTTGTCCCTGGTGAAGACACAAATCTTTATTTCTAAAAAAAAGAGCTTAGTAATTTCCTAAAACAGCTGATCAAACAATAGTAAATGCTGCTTTTGTTGTGTTTTAACTGCATATTATTACACTATTTGATGCATTAGTGAGCATTTTCATGATCAGGGAGGTGTGTGTGGGCCTGACTCAAAATTCATGACATGTGTGTGTTTTTATGGCGTTGAAGGAACATTTGCAACAGTTTTGATGGAGAAAAATGGAACAAGGAATAACACATAACATGTTGAGCTTCTGCTGTGAAAAATATAGAATATTGCCAACCACAGTATTTATTTGTCTAATAAAAGTACAGAAGTAGTCCTGAGGTATTTCTGAAGCGCCACACACTCTGACTTAGCCTGTCCAACCAGTAGGAAGTAAGCGTCCAAAAAATACCGGCGCCCGTTGTCATGGCTGCGGAATGTAATGGCACCTCTTAGTGAGGCTTTGGCCCCTCAGTGAGAAAATGCCAAGTGAGAACCACTCAGCGATGCACTTCACCCTCTCCTCCAAAACATAAATAAAGTAAGAATAAACACAGTCCACAATGAAGTTATTACGACGCCTGAAGTTTTATTTTTACTCACGAAAATAATCCAGAGATGTTTTTCGGTCATATATATATCTTTGAAATGAGTGCATATGATTTTAAACAACATGTTCAGACCTTGAAATGTTACCAGCTGGGATGACTGTTACATGACATAATGCAAATCATGTTCTCCTCATCAAATACTTGTCTGACATGGCTCATTATTGGCACAGCACAGTGCCTTTGTTGTGAAATGACCGTGAAAACGGTATCCACTGTTGTGAAAACTCTGGTCGTCCTTGTGATGTGAATGTGGTTTCACTTGTGTCCTCTGATGAATCACATGAGAGGGAAAGCTACTTCTAAGATGAAATGAACATTATATGCATTTGTCTCCCTGGAGTTGGACTTATTTTAGTGTACAGATTCTTGAAATAAGGGCTTACAATGGAAAGGCTTATATTCAATGTGTGTGTGTGTGTGTGTGTGTGTGTGTGTGTGTGTGTAGTATTATATCTTTTTAAAGAGACAAAATGCTCAGCAATTTCCTATGTTGTATTCCCGTGTTTCTGTAAACGCTTTCCTTTCCTGTTAAAGGCTAATTTTGTCAAGCGCTTGCACATCACTCAGAATACATAATGCAGACAAAATTCTGCATTTGCCTCGAATATTGTGTGAGTCATAAAATGCTTTCACAAAATACATTGTGTGAATCCAGAGAAAATGGTTGATTGAACCATCATTTTGTTCTTATTTTGGAAAGACTATTTGTGCCTCCTTATTTGTTTTTCTATTATTTTTCTCCATTCAGGATTACGCTGACGCTCACACTTTTACGCTGCCTTTTATCTTGTGTGTTGAATAATCATGCCAAAGCTTTCTACTGAATGTGTTCTTTGCTGCAGAGCTCTGGACTTCTGAGTCTCCTGTCTGTCCCATCCTCATGTGGTTTCTTCTTGTCTCCTTCTGTTCCTCATTGAACCAAAGACTCGGGGCCCCCTCTGACCCCCTCCTTATCCCCCTTTGATGAAGAACCAAACAGAGATGACAGGAAGAAACAATGAGACACTTTGAAGACTCAGCCAGGGCCTCTCTCTCTCTCTTCTCTAAGCACACTCAGAGTAAGTTATTTCCAGCTGCTTAACCTAAGTCAGATTATGCTGAAAACCCTGCTAATGGTTCAACTGTGGAAAGGATTTAAGTCAATCTGATCCAAGATCTGTGGCAAGGCCTGCCTTACCATAGAGCACTGAGCAGAGGAGGAGCCAGACCAAAAAATTCCTAAGCATGTCCCGCCCTCTGAGCTTCCTCTCAGCCAATCACCTCCCCCTCTCTCCCAGCAGCCTTTGCTTTCATTGCTCCAGAGCTGCCTGCCTCCAGCCAATCAGCTGGCTCCTTCACTGCTTACATCACTAACTAGCCAGTTCCCTCCAGCAGCAGAGAGCTTCATTTTCTGATCTGCTTTTGTGCTAAAATGGAGGCTGGCCTCTCGCCCTGAGTGGATCGCCTTCCTGGTTGAGGTTTAGATGTTGACATGCAATAAATCTGGAGACAGGATGGTTGTGGATGCACCTAATTCCAATGGGCCTTTTCAGCCGGTGGCTCTTATGCACTTCAGAGGTATGTAAGGACGCATTATTCTACCTGTATTGTCCAAGGGAATTAAGGAGAGAGGGAGCTGTGTGTTGCTGTTCCCCTCCACTGGTTACTGCTTGGTTAGTCAGCATTCAGACATCTGAGAAGTGATCATTGATCCTGTGCTTTGGAGAGCAGCTCTGTTGTGTTTGAACACAGAAGGGATGAATGGTGGTTTGTGAGGCTTGTGTGCATTACTGAGAGACACAGCAGCTACATAAAAATCTGGTTTTACTAGCTAGCTGCTCCCTGCCCATCCCCCCGCTGAGCCAGTGATGTCAAAGGAAGTGAGGTCATAGCCTAGGGAAGGGTCTTCTTAGTTTTTCATGTGTTTGATTGTGATCGTGTGCTCCTGCGTCTGTGTGTGCAGTTTATAATTGCAGACCGTGAGGGAAGAGATGAAGAGGAGGAGGCAAATGTTGTCATTCAGAGCTGCTCTGCTCAGCCCAGCGTTTTTTGTCACACTCCAGTTCATCTGGGCACAAATCGGTCATAGTGTGGAGGCTGAAGACAGACACTGCTCTGCAGCAAGCAGCCCCCTACTCCATCTCCCCACCCTTTTCCCTGATGAGCGACATCCATATAGGACCTCTTTTCCTCCAGCAGGGCACAAGAAGAAACTAAATCTGAATGCACCTCTTAAGTGCATCTCTGTCAGTACGAGCCAGCCATAATGTTTTAGGATTATCACACCAGGCTCTGCCTTTTTAATGTACAATGTACTCAGTCATGTTTGAAAGGCCCAGCCTGTTACCACTGTACTCGGGTGCAGCCCAGCGGTAGATGAAGCCTCGGGCAATTATTGATTACACTCTATTGAGCCACAGAGGCCACTGCCTTGAATGACAACTCAGTGTTGGGGAACAGACTCCTTTCTTTGTGTCTCATCCTCCTGACCCTGTTCACACCAAATGTCTTGTATCCAGGTCTTTTCCAGACTGAGTCCAGATTGAAACCCATCGAGTGACCACTTAAAGAGGGTTTCACTTTCATTTCTCGCATTTGAGTCTGCATACAAGGAACCAAAACTACTACTAAAGCCAACAGATGTATTTTTAGTGATGCTTGTGGGCAAACATTTGAAACCCAGCGTCTACAAAAATATTCAGGTGGCCCTCCAGCATTGTTAGGAGTAGAGCTGTGTGACATGAGCAAAATTATGTCTTGATACAGCTAATTTTATATCCCGATAAAGATATATATATACTATACCACTGGTAACATTATTTTTACTTTCCACTCCTCCGTGCTGCTTTACCTGTTTGCCTCCTAGCAACCAGTACCGTAAATGAGTCCTTGCGGGTGATGTTAGCATAACATTAGCATAGCAACAGAGCTAACCAAGTAGCCTACATGTCAAAATTACAATATAAACAAGCCACACAATCTGATGTCACCAAGTAATTAACAGTCCTGGACCACTAACTCTCATCCTTACCCTAACTCTAAAAACTTTGACATTTGTCCAGGACTGTTAAGTACTTGGGGATCTCAGATCATCCTTAAACAATAGAGGGTTATATCCTACAGTAGACATTTTTGTATCACACCGTACAGCTCTAGTTAGGAGCTGTGTTACCTATTATGACACGAACCTTCCCCTGCTAACATTTCCTATGTTTTGCATGCCTTCATGCATGCCACCATTGAAACCTATGTTCATGTTATCAGCAAATTTTGGGAGACAAAACGTGTCACTAAAGATCTATTTTGCAGTACAAGTACGAGTAAACGGGCCCCATGAATCTTTTTGCTCCCTGTCTGCTTCTTTGAGTTGCCAAAAATCATTTTAATAACGAGCAAGCATTCTTGCTATGAGTGTGTCTCAAGTGTGGTGATGATGCTAACTTTTTAACAATGTCCAAACAACACATGAGCCGAAGTTAACTGTCTGTATATCCTGGATGCATTCTCAGGTTTTGAGATGACTTTAATGAATGAAATGTGGACAACCCAGTTGCTAATATGACCTCAAAACTGCAACACACTGTCCCTCCACATGGCTATAAATAGTAATCAGTCAGTGTTTACATTGATCATACCATATTGTCAATAAACCAGTCCTAACTCCAGACTGGACTAGCAGTTGTTCATTTGACCCATTTACAGAGGAAAAGTAGTGACTATGGTTCCAGTGTCAGTTATTTATTATCTTTGTTTGGAGGTGGGGGGCATTAAGATAAATCGCTCTCTGTTCTCCACAAGACACGATACTCGTATGAGTGCACGCTGATGCTTGTTCTCCTCCTAAGGCTCCTGCTAGCTACATTAATAAATGCCACATTGTGGTTAAAGTCAATTTTTGGGGATCACAACACTGGGCCTTTATTTGTTACACAACAACCCGCTGGATATTTTAGGAGTGTACAGAAACTTTATCACACAGGCAGACAGACTTACGCAACAGGAGCAACACCAGTCTGACAGGGGTCAGGGGGGCAAGGCATGGCAACACATTCCAGTGCAGCTTCATGTTCCAGTGCAACCAGCAAAAAGACAAAATACCTTCCATCACTAACCTTGTGCTGAGGAGAGAGAGGGTTGACTAGCAGAGTTAAGTGACTACACTCACCGGCCACTTTATTAGGCACACCTGCACAATTGTTTGTTAACACAAATCACTAATCAGCCAATTACATGGCCGCAACTCAGTGCATTTAGGCATGTAAACTAGGGTTGGGTATTGATTTAGGTTTTCCAGATGGATTTGATATTTCAAGGTCCCGATTCAATTCACGATCCAATTCGATTCAGTCAGGGATATTTCAGTTAAAATAAATGCTCCGTTATTTTCTGTGCACGTTGACAGTTTGCTGGTAATTTAGGTGCCAGTACCTGCTTCAGGATGGTTTGTTTGAGCCGTGCCGAGTCTGTCGACTGTGTTTCCGGGTGATGTCTCGTCAAATGGTTGCGGAGATTTGTTGTATTTTATCTTCCCGTTGCATATTTTGCATACTAATTTTTTTGTTTTTTTGTCCAAGTCGTCATTTTCTTCCAACTTCTTAAATGCGAAATGCATCCAAACATCAGCTTTTAAACTCGTCGGCAGTGCCTGGAGAGGTGGACTCACTTCCGCCATGTTTGTTTGACTGCTGGCAGTAACATCTCACGAGATCTTGTTCCTTGGAAAGCAGTGGAAAGCAATACTAAACGCTGATCACGCGAGACTTCTTCTTCTTTGGTTTTGGCAGACTAGACGTATGTATGGCGATTGATGCCTGCAGACGGGTTCATACTTCAGGCTTCTTCTCCGCATGTCCAGTGAAGAAAAATAATACCCAAGTTAAAAGATCGATCTTTGGATTTTATGAATCGATTATGAACCATTTAAATGGAGATCCATTAAAAGCGATCGAATCAATTTTTTTTTAACCCAGCCCTACCCTGTATCTTCTCTTGAGGTAGTCCAGACAGGCTTTAATTTTGGTCCAATCTTCAAAATCCTCTACGGTGGGACACCGGTGTTGTGCCACAGTCAGCATCCCTGCCGTGAAATGCACCCCCTCATGGGAAAGTGAAGCAATTTGTCATAATATCGCAGACAAACAGGGGAAAATACTGTTTTACGATTTAATTATTTGTGAGGGAGATAGAAGTTGCTTACAGTCTTTAAAGCTCCTCTAAAGAGAGCAAATGGCGGATGTTCTTCTCAACACAAAATCAGATAATAGTGAACGCAAACCAACACCTTTCGGTATGTTCTGTGGAAATATACCCCAGCCATCATTACTAAATTAATTAAATTTATTTTTTTTGAGCAAGTTGAATGTATTTGACTTGCATTTCACGGCAGGGGTGCTTACCGTGGCACAACACCCGTCATAATGTCAGTAAAATAGAGGAATTTACGGACTTTGCTTATCCCTGCAAGTAACACAGAGGTGGGGCGGTAATTTGCAAACTATCCTGTGCGAATAAGGCTACAGATGAGCAGCTGACAAATGTCCAGCAACTGAGTGATGCTGTCATTATGTCATGTCATTATGGACCAAAATCTGTGAGGACTGTCCAACACCTTGTTGAAAGTATGACACAAAGAATGAAGACAGTTCTGAAGGCAAAAATGGGGTCCAACCTTTTACTAGCAAAGTATATCTAATAAAGTGTGTATATTAATGGTAATCTAATCATTCTGTTGTCTTTTCCAGTCTTTTGGTTTGAAACATGCACCTAATTTGACCTAACAGGCCTCATTGTGAAACAACAATAATAATAATAATAGTCTGGTTTATGTGATTTTAGTAAGGTTTACTGACTGTTTTCTTTCCTTGTTGTGACTGAGCTCTTGACCGTCAAATCTTTATGAAAATGACCGTTAATGGCAGCTCACACACTTGCCCTCTCTCCTCTGGAATTCCCAACCTCTCACTGTCATCAAGATAAATTGGCCGACTTGAAACTGACACTGTGTGTGTGTGTGTGTGTGTGTGTGTGCCAAGTCTCCATTATGTCTGAATAGGATATCTCTCTCTCTTCTTACCTAGAATCTGCCTGTTTGCAAGAATGTGTGTGTGTGTGTCCTTCTTTGGCCCTTGTGTTTTTTTTTTTGTGTGTGTGTGTGTGTACTCTCATTGAAATTAGGATGAATGGGCAGCTGGTTATTTCCCTCAAAGTGTCTGCGATAAGTTTTTCCTGCAGTGTTTTCATTATTACACACCTGCATAAATGAATCGGCAGACAAATTCCATGCCGGTTTGTTTATTTGCTTGTTACCTCAAGTCTAATTAAAACAAGATGAATGGCATCAACACAACATAGAGTCTCCACATTAATGAATCTCTGCACTCATACAGCAGTTTCGCAGGGTCCTATTCCTTCAGTGCCTTCCTCAGTCGGTAATTATTTACCCCTTTTCCTTGTTTGAATCCCGTTCCTGATTCATAAATCATATTTTGTCTCAACCTAATTTTCGGTCTTGTTGCTCTCGCTAATTGGAAGTGTTCTGCCTGCAGGTTACAGTCATGGAGGAGGAATGGGATCCTTCTATCTTGTTTCCCTTTGACCTAAAAGCCATGTACACATCAGATCTTATTCAGTTCACCATGGCGCCAGCATCCCATTCATGCGCAGACACAGCCTCCGAGCCTCAGCGCCTGCCTATTGTCAATGGCGCACCCTTTACTGATTAGTAATTATGGGCTATAGAAAAGTGGAGCTTTTGGTGCGTTGGTGTGAGTTATTGAGCTTTAACACAGCAGAAGGTGGATAGACTGTATTTGTTCTTCATATCTTCATGCTAGATGATGTGAGTTTGCTCACCTCACTCTCTCACATCCTTCTACTGCATTTAGACGAGAGAGTTAAACTCCTAAGAGGCCTTTTCCAGTTACAGATTGAGAACTTATTTTAATGTAAAGCTACTGTAGGAGCCATGTTTGTGAGGTAGTAAAAGAGGGCTGGCTCAGCTATGGGTGAGACAATAATCAGGATGGTGCATCGGTCCTTAGGCTACACTGTGTGCTGGCCGTATTTATTCAATACTCAGTATTGTCAGCAGTCTGCAAAAACAGATAAATACTGTGTTAAATAAATGTTGCCATATTAATAACAGAACAAAAATAGCAAGAAATCAGATAGGTAGAGCAAAAATAGAAGCAACTGTCCATATACAGAAAGGTGTTATGGGGTATGAACTTATATTATCTTATAGAAACAGTAACCTGAGTTACATAAAATAACAAAATTAACAGAAATAATAATAAAAAAAAAAACATGATAATGATTTATTTTCTCCGCCGGTGTTGTTGAAGGAATGCCGAGTGCAGCAAGCCAAAGATTTTATTGTTCCGCTACTTTTGTAATACTGTCAAACATTGTGTTTCTGTATTTCCTCTGCTTGTTTTTGCAGCCCTTTGCTACACAGCTAATAACAACAACTCCATGCATGTCACTCTATTTCTTCTTCTTCTTCTTTAGTGTTCGGCAGACTAGGCACAGTGCCTGCCCAGTGCTTTCCTGGTGCTTTGCCGGAATATAGTCCCAAGTCAAAATCGGCCTGGTAGTCAATACATTAGTGTTAATTTGCATTGTCATTTGTACTTGTTGTAAATGTAGGTCACAAGAACTAATTAGGAAAAAATATGAGGTATTTGGAATCACTTTTGCAGTGACGTGCAGTGCTAGCTGGCAACAATAGATTACAGCACCTATGCAAAGCTAAGCTAACGGCAGCGTTAGGGCAATGGCTGAGCCGGCTAAAAAAAACGCTTTTGCTCACTTATTTAACTCTGGGGACTGCGAGGAATGACTAAATTTCACATAGGGGTGGAATATCCCTTTAAACAGGCATACAGCGGGGTGGATGTGCTGCACGCATCATCTACACTAGGTGATCGTCTCACTCCTCATCTTCTATCCACTAACAGAACATACGGTAGATTACCAGCAGATACATTAATGAAAGCATAAATATGAGTAAACACATGTTTTGTTTTGTTGGTCACCACTAACCTCTTGATCTGACAGACTTCTTATGGACATTACTGCAGCTGCTTCTGCTAGTCAAATTAAACCACAGTCAAATTTTAAATCGGTCAGGGAACATTCACACTTTTTTAGAAATGTGATTTGAACTATGCTTTATTTGTATCGCACTATGTAACGCCACAAACTTGATTGTGTTCACATTTCAAGCTCATTATTATTATTATTAGCTCGCCATGCATAAAGTCTCGTCACGTGACCAGACAATGAACAACATGTATTACTTTTAACAATAACTAATACTCTGACACATTACTTTTTAAAATAATTTACTGTTACTGTATGGTGCGTTTGTGCGTTCTCCCAGATTTCAGTGTTTTTTGACTGAGAAGAAGAATTTATTTATATTTTTTTTAAAGAATAACTAAAATGTTATTTTTAACAGTGGAACATTACTCCTTGGCGTGGTTGAATGAAATAACTACTAGTAACTGTAACTAGTAACTATTTTTCAGTAACTAGCACAACACTGTTTAGGACACTTTTCCCACCTACAGTATGTCCAGTCTTTATGCTCAGCTATTTGAAGCAACCTTCTCCTCCAACTCTCAGCAAGACGGACAGTAACTCAAATGAAATCAACTGTCAGTATGTTAGATATCCAGATCTTGAGTCTGTTTTTTTAATTAAATGAATCTTCAATTTAACGAATAAGGTAAAACATCAACAGCTCAAGAGATAAACCAAAACAAGCTACATCAAAGTAGTGTCACGTAGAACTACATGATTATGGGGTCGCTGCGTGTTATTACTGCACCACTTGAGCAGGTAGGAATTTACAGAAAGCAAAATGGATGTTGGATGTTTGTGTCGTCATGTGTGAAGTGTTTGTTTACCAGCCGGTGCTCTTGAGTGCTCCAGTGGAAATGAAGTGAAAAGAGGAAGTCCTCAAACCACTGTGGACAAATATAAAGACAGACCTAAATAGATAAGTTTCCTCTTATAAAAATGCCTTTTTTCATTCACAGCCTGTGTGTCGAATGGCGAGACTGTGACCATTCACCTAGTTCCCAAATCCCTCACCCTGCTCTCCATCCCGTCTTCTCTCCTCCACTCTGCTGCTGTTTTCCTCCCCTTGGGCTCTAACCATCTCCGCCTTTCTCTCAGTACGCTTTAGTCTTCATGACTCATTTGCCACTCTTCATCACTCTCTAGCTGCCTCATATTTATTTTTTAACTGTCATCCCTGACAGTTAAAGCACCCCCTCCTTTCTCCTGTGACCCTTCACTGTGGCGCCACACTCCCATATCCTCAACCAACTCATTTCATCAGCGCTGTATAACCTCGTTACGCCTCTCTTTCGGTCCCTGGACTCTTCCCCCCCCCTGTCTTTTCAAACCTCACTTCCCCCCTCCTCTTTGTCTCCTCAGATGTGGCTCCAGCAGAGCAGGAGAAGCTCTTCATCCAGAAGCTGCGACAATGCTGCGTTCTTTTTGACTTCCTGTCCGACCCGTTGAGCGACCTGAAATGGAAGGAAGTGAAGCGGGCAGCACTGAGCGAAATGGTGGAGTACATCACCCACAACAGGAATGTCATCACAGAGCCCATCTACCCGGAGGTGGTGCACATGGTCAGTGAGAGCAGAGGGGGTTAAGTTTGGCTGTAGCTGCAGGACAGAGCTGGTAGGAGCACAGCTGATGTCTGTGATCAGGTTTTGATGTGGCTTCTTGCTTTGAGCAGAAGAACTGGCTCCATTGAGGCGTTCATCCATCCATCCATCCATTATCTATTGCTTATCCTCATAGGGTCGTGGGGGGGCTGGAGCCTATCCCAGCTGTCTTAGGGTGAAAGGAAGGGTACACCCTGGACAAGTCTCCAGTTCATCACAGGGCTCACTCAGTCATACTTTTTTATAATGATTTTTTTTTCATTAAGTTGGCTGTTGCTTTTTGAAGAATAAAGTGAGTTAAAGCCACAGGAGAAAGGAGAAGACATACGATTGTTCTTCCATCAACTCTTGCAAGATTTCATGTATATGAACTAGGGCTGTCAAATTAATATTTTTTAATTGGAATTAATCACATTTTTTTCCTCTCAATAATTGCGATACAATTTGCGGATTGCAAGTCAACAAAAAAATGTGAGTTTTAAAAAAACAAGTTACTACTGTAAAAAGAGTTGTGTGTATATATATATATATATATATATATATATATATATATATATATATATCTATATATGATAATAAGCTTACTACACATCACAGAAAGATGGAAATGTTTATTTCTCATTTTTTTAATTTTTTCAATTATGAGAACCAAGGGCTCAAAGTTACAAAAATATTCCTGTCTGACTTCAAGACTACACAGGCAACATCTTAAAAACATTAAAGTGCTTTAAACGGTTGTTAAATAGTATTAATTCAACACACTCTATAAAGCTATGATCTGCAGTCAGCTGATACCATGTAACAAGCGTTGCAGTTAACTTCTTCCAGTTTCACCCACACGTCTGTTAGCATCTGTCTGATTAGCTGCACTAGCATGCTTAGCTGACAGCTGGTAGCTCAAACTTGACTACAGAGGTATTTTAATTCAGTTGTTATCTTTCATGTCTCGACTGAGCTGTCTGGCAGATTTTGAAATGAAATGAATTCTCCATGACTTCTGCAGCAGGCAGCTGCTAGTAAGGGCGACAAAATAGCAGCACAAGTTTAAAAAATAAAATAAAAATGAAGGCTTTGACTTTACCCTAATCATTATTAATGTGTTAATGCTGACAGCTCTACTACAAATATTAGTTTAGTAATACCTGCAAAACTAATCCAGTCAGTCTCATCAGGCCCAGCTTCTCTTTATTTATTAAAATAACTGCTAACATGCTAAACTAAGATGTGAGCATGGTATTCACACATCAGCATGTTATCATAGTCACTGGGGGTGTTTAGGGGTAAAGCATATTTTGCATATAAGGGTCACACAAACAGTCTGACATTAACATCAATTAATCCAAACACTACCAATGAGCAACCAGTATGTTAACGTTGCTCACAACAACAAGGTACAGGGTTCGATTCCCGGCCCGGGGCCTTTCTGTGTGGAGTTTGCATGTTCTCCCCGTGTCTGCGTGGGTTCTCTCCGGGTACTCTGGCTTCCTCCCACCATCCAAAAACATGCATGGGGATTAGGTTAATTGGCTAATTTAAATTGTCCGTAGGTGTGAATGTGAGTGTGAGTGGTTGTCTGTCTCTATGTGTCCTGTGATGAACTGGAGACTTGTCCAGGGTGTACCCTGCCTTTCACCCTAAGACAGCTGGGATAGGCTCCAGCCCCCCACGACCCTATGTGAGGATAAGTGGTAGAAAAATGAGGGAGTAATTCGAGTCAGTGCTCCATCTACTGGATAAATAAGGCTAGGACCCCATTTAATGCCCACTCTGTTTTATGTAAATAACATTTAATCTGTAGAATTCTGGACAATGTTGATTATTTTTAAAGGGCTATAATCGACTGATAAAATTGACTGTCCAATTAATTGTTGAGGCACTAGTTTGTGCACCCCATATTTACTCTTAGTCGCGTTATTTTCTTTTGGTTCTTATCTCTGCTCTACATTTATATTTGTATGACATGCACCAAGATACCAAGTTAAACTCCTTGTTTGTGCAAACTTATTTGCCAATAAACTTTATTTTCTGATTATAATAATATTTAGCTCAAAGTGCAGCCACACATACCTGACTGTTCAACCTTTAATGTCAGTAATAGCCTCAGCTTTTTAACGTCCACCAATCACACCACAGCCTCCCTCAGAATTTCTAGTAGAAATTAGTCTTTCCCTGGTACAAGCAGTATGATGGAAGCCATTGTGATTTATATGGAATTAGTGTAAAATGTTATTCATATTTGAATTCTAACTTCAGCAAACTAAAATGGTAATGCTGATCAGTGTTCTGCTTATCGCCTCATCACAGCCTTTGGTATGCAGAGCTGCTGTAATCACAGTTATGACATTTACTGTTTCCATTGTGCAGTTAATGCACAGCGTGTTCTGGGTTGAAGTGCAGCACCGTCCACATAGTCTATCTACCTTGTAGCCCGTCTTTTCAAACAAGGGTCCCAGTGTTTTAGTAGGCCACCTGCACTGTCCCATGATCAGCCTGCCAGGGAGCAGCAGCCCACAGGGGAGTCAGCTGACACTGTGAGAGACCAGAAACACAACACACTTGGATTATTGTGGGCCAAGCCCTTGGGGGCCAGTTGGAAGGACAAAGTTTAAGAAGAAACATATTTAAAATGGCTAAGATAGGACACTCCATAGACATGTGCAGACACAGCAAAAAAAACGCTTTGATGTTTGTTTTCTCACTGACTTTTTGAGCAGTGACAAACGTGGCACTGTCCTGTTCCTAATCACTTAACACAGGTGCTAGGAACTGACTAAATGAGCTGTACTCACCTTTAAACAAGCTTTTTGTGCTTCAGACTGTGTGGAGACATTCATATTTCCTCATTATGTAGTGAAATGCTTTAAATTAATGTGTTGGAAAGTTACCATGTGTGATGAGCTGAAACAAACAGGAAGTCTGGTGTTGTGTTTTCAAAACGTTTGTGACCATCTCTTAATCTGGCTTATTAACACTGATGTGGCCACATTATGAACTATAAACTGGGTGGTTATCAAAACAACAAAAAAGGAAGTTTACTTTAATAGTTTGCTGTCCTGTGGAATAAACTTTCACCGTATCATCCTCTCCTTGCAGTTTGCGGTGAATATGTTCAGAACATTGCCTCCATCGTCCAACCCCACCGGAGCGGAGTTTGATCCAGAGGAAGACGAGCCGACACTTGAAGCAGCGTGGCCACACCTCCAGGTTGACATTTAAATAGTCTCATCATCAGGCTCAGGAACGAGCCCAGTCTGGCTGCAATTCTGTCATTTCTAAACTTTACAAGCACTCATTCCTTTTCGTTTTGCTCTTCTTGTGTCTGTTGCAGCTCGTCTATGAATTTTTTCTTAGGTTTTTAGAATCGCCTGACTTTCAGCCTAACATAGCGAAGAAATACATCGACCAGAAATTTGTTATGCAGGTAAGAAAATCACAGCTTAACCAAACTTTCAGACTTTTTCATAGACAAACTAGAAAAGCACAGAGTGCAGACCTCCGCCGAGGCGGCAGCGGCGACTTTTTATTTAAAGTTACCCCCGCCGCCAAGGAGATTATGTTTTCACCGCCATTTGTTTATTTTTGTGTTTGGTTTGCAAAGTAACTCAAAAAGTTATGGACGGATTTTGACGGAATTGTCAGGATTGGCCGGAAGTGGTCTGACTTATAACTGATTAATTTTTGGTGTTGCTGTTGAAATGGATCCGATCACCACCAAAAATTAAGCAGTTCAACTTCTGACCAACCCTGAATATTTCATCAAAATCCGTCCACAACTTTTTGAGTTATTTTGCAAACAATTATAAGAAGCAGTTTGCATGTTGGCTATCATTATGGTAACATTTCACTTCTTACACTGCAGCTCCTAGAACTATTTGACAGTGAGGATCCCAGAGAGCGAGACTTCCTCAAAACTACCCTCCACAGGATCTATGGAAAGTTCCTGGGCCTGAGAGCGTACATCAGAAAACAGATCAATAACATTTTCTATAGGTCAGTGTAGGTCTCCTACTGCTCTGCCCATTTTAAAACATATATCCCAAGATAGACCGTCAACATATGAAGCACTTTCTGTCATATTTATGCATTTGTGTGTTTGTTCGTTCTTACAGGTTTATCTATGAGACAGAGCACCATAATGGGATAGCTGAACTACTGGAAATACTTGGAAGGTATGACTCTTACATAAGTTTTCAAGCTCTGGTGAATGCAGCTGTAATGTTTTTGACTTTCTAATATGACAGTCAGTTAATTGCATTTCATGTATGTTGTAAATGTCTAGCTACTTTTCAGCTATTCTCTTTATACTTTTGTGTCTATTTTGCAGCATAATCAATGGATTTGCCTTACCACTAAAAGAAGAGCACAAGATTTTCCTGTTGAAGGTTTTATTGCCTCTGCACAAAGTCAAATCACTCAGTGTCTACCATCCACAGGTCAGTTGGAAACAAAGCGACGCACAAGAAGCTTTGTTGGATGCACCATATCATTTATTTAAGTCACATTTTTTGAAAATCTATTTAATTATTCTTGTCCAAACCTGCTCAGAGAGCACGCCTCCTCTTGACATAAGAGCAGCAGGTCGTCCAGTCTGTCCCTCAGGCACCAGCGTGTCCCCTGTCGTGTTACCTCTTGTTTGCTTGTGCTGAAATTCAAATAATTTGACAGTTTAATGATTATTTGTTTATGTGTTTTGCAGCTGGCCTACTGCGTGGTGCAGTTTTTGGAAAAGGACAGCACTCTAACTGAGCCGGTATGTCAAATAAAAACTTGGTCAAATCATTCTCTCTCGATATAAAACTTATTATTTGATGCTAAAAGTATTGGTCTCTTTTGGTTTCTTGTGCAAGAAAATTAATTGCTAATCTTTTATTTATTTTGTCAAAAATGTTTTTCCTCTCCATGCTCCATGTATCATCCCTGATTGGTTATTCAACACTGTCTTTTTGTGTTTAGATATCAGTCAAAGCAGAAAGTATTATTTTATGTCAATTGTGTTAATCGTGTGCTCCCAGTTTGTCGCTGCGACAACAACGTGCTTCTGAATCAGTTCAATTTATTAAAAAAAAAATCTTCCAGACTGCTCACTCAAGACATGAAATGTAATGTAAATGTAAAACAGCATTAAAATATCACAGAAATACCTCAAGTTTGCTCGGTGATGTGCTGTACATTTGTACTTAAGTGCAATCCTTCCAAAAAAAGCTCTCTGAAGTTGTCTCCTACCTCCAGACCAGACAGTTGTTGTCACATTTCTTTTCTGTTTAAGGCAATTTTTGAGGCATACATACTCATACACATTAGGCTCATTGCACTTCGTTGGATTTAAAATAAATCGAAAAGTCAAGTTCAAAAGTGACTTTCTTTGTATTAATTTGATTCCCATTGAAGATGGTAAGAATGGATTAACATTGTTAAAATGATCTTAAAATCTGTCGTGCAACTTAATAGAATTTTAAATGTACAATAAAAATTGTGATTGACCATAATTAAAAATGAATAAGTAAAAAGAATAATTTGACAGCCCTAACTTTGTCTCTACGTCATCCCAACAGGTGGTAATGGCTCTACTAAAGTACTGGCCAAAGACTCACAGTCCCAAGGAGGTGATGTTCCTCAACGAGCTGGAGGAGATCCTGGATGTCATCGAGCCCTCTGAGTTTGTTAAAGTACAGGAGCCTCTCTTCAGGCAGCTGGCCAAGTGTGTCTCCAGCCCACACTTCCAGGTAACTCAAGGATGATCACAATCTTACCTTCATTACTCAGGGAATAAGCTGTAAGCTCTGGTGGCTGTCACCATCTCCCTGACTGGGGTGTTTTTTTTTTTTTGTTTTTTTTTTTCTCTGTAGGTGGCAGAGCGAGCTCTGTATTACTGGAACAACGAGTACATCATGAGTCTGATCAGCGACAACGCAGCAAAGATTCTGCCGATTATGTTCCCTGCTCTGTACCGCAACTCCAAGACCCACTGGAACAAGTAAGATAGTCCACACACTGATGTCTTTAAAAGCTCCGTGCTTCTCACTGCATGTAACACCAGTCTGACACAGCAGCTCAAGTGTGAGCAGATACAGGAGCTCAGTCACTGAATATACTCTGCTGCACATCAGTTAAACACTTCACTAGAGTTATTCATCAGAATGAATCTCTGGAAGACTGTTTATTATATTCATCAAAGGGGACATTTTACATACATTTTGGTATTTGTCAGTCCCTACCAAACCATAAAGGACGACCCAGTCAGTTTTTTATGGGCTGCTTGGCTCAGAACACATGATATTCAACAAACCATTCACACTATAAGGTGAATCTCTTTTAGGTTGTAGACTATTGGATAGACAACACCTTTATAAATGTTTGCTTTACTTAAAGCCCCACTGTGTGATGTTTCTAGTTGTCTATTAACAGTTTTAGTTAGTGTTCTGACAGTCTTTATATTTGCCTTTTATAAATACATTGCGTTGGCGTAGCCAATGCAGGTCGCCATGTTGCGTTGCCATCTTGAAACTACAGGCCCTGTGAGGGGACAACCAGGTAAAAACAGCTCCGCCTTTTGCGTTTTTTTACCTTTTACCCCAGAGCATGAGGTATCTCTCATTTTTTATCTGGCGAAAGCTAGGCACAAACTCAGCGGGAGATCATGGCTTGGGAGAAAATTTCAAGAGATTTGTAAACTGTCAGGATGGATTATTCCTATAGTCGAATGTATTATTGCGGCTTTCCAGTTTCCTTAAATTCGCTTGGGTCCAAGCACGCTGACTCCAGGATACATTTCAGGATATTTAATGAAAACAAAGCGGCCACAGCGGCTTACTGATTACACTCGCAGATTGAAAACATGTACACTGTTGGTGAACATAATACAAGCGATCAAACAAGATGAAAACGGTCAACAAAAACTACGCTACCCAACTCGCCTCTCTCCTTCCAACACTGACCTCATCATCTGAGAGAATGCTGGTAGAAGTTGTATTTGCAGATGACATCTCGATGACATCTCTCCATATTGCGAACATTGGCCCTCGGCAACCGTAGAAGGAAACGAGCGCTGAGACAAGGGTCGGGCTAAAGAATAATATTCATTATGTGCAATACACAACATCACTACTAGATGAGAGTAATTTCCACACAGAAGGGCTTTAATAAAAATAAAATAGCATTAACTGTCACAACCAACACTTTATAGCGTTTTGTAGTAAGTTTCTCAGTTAAAGTAACTGTTGAGGTGCACTAGCTATTATAAGTGTCAAGTCCACTTTTTTACCTTTATTGTTAATCCATGATATTAATTTATTTTTTGTTTTTGTGTGTTCACAGGACCATCCATGGCCTGATCTACAATGCTCTGAAGCTTTTCATGGAGATGAATCAGAAGCTCTTTGATGATTGCACACAGCAGTTCAGGGCTGAGAAAAACAAGTAGGCACCACAGACTCTTCTCCCACTCACTTCATCTTTTTTTTTTTTTTTTAGAAATGATGTCTGATTGACACATAATTGTAATCAGCTTTAACACTGCAGCTCAGAGAGTTTCACATTTATCAGTGGAGTAGAACAGATTAATGATGGGATGATTGGTGCTTTGTCCGACAGAGAGAAGGCAAAGTCAAAAGAACGTGAAGAGGCTTGGGTCAAGATTGAAAACCTCGCCAAGTCAAACCCACAGGTGAGCAGAGTGCAGTCACTTCACCTCACCCTTTACGGTGTGTGCATGCGTGTGTGCCACTAATCTTTAAGAAATACATGTTTTTGTGTTGTTGTTGTTGAATTGTAGCTCCTTTTCCACCTTACATCCCATTAGATGTAATGTGTATTGAGTAGCCATGTGCTCTAAAGAAATAAGGGCAGCAGTTTATCTCTGCTACTGGTCTCATAAAATCTAAATACACATAGAGCTACAGATTGATTATTGGATTAAATCCAAAGTGTCAGAAGTTTGTGTGCTCCAATACAGTTTTAATTTTCAGTAGTGTCCCCAGCAACTGACGATCATCTTTCGACACTGTCTAAACTACAAACTGTAGAAGCTATACATCCCAATCTATCAGTAATGAAATAAAATGAAGTCATCACAGTCTGTAATCATTTTTTGACTCTACATCTCCACAAAAAGCCTGTAACACTGATGAGGGCAGGAGATGAGAGCCGCTTCTTTTAATCAGTTCAGAGCATCTTGATTCATTCTTCTTTGCATGCGACTGAAAGTCTTTTCTCCATCCTTTTGTGTTTTTGTTTTTGTTTCTCTTTCTTTTCAACATAGTTCTTTATGTATGTTGATTCCTCTGACCTCAATAGTCCTGTAGCAATGGAGACGGATGTCGCTTTGATAGAAGATGTTCAGAGGTTAAAAAAGACAGTTGAGGCGGGCGCAATTCAGGTAAACCTGACTTTCTCTCTGTCTCTGTATTCACCTTCCCTCCTATAATCACTCTAGATATTCTATATGATCACCTTGTGTTACCAAAGTGTGCAAAGACTTTTCATATTAACTACTTGCACTGTAGTAATTATCATTCTAAGTGTTCTATATAAATCATAATATTTGTGTTTTTTTTTAGTATTTCTTTAAAATCAACCTACTTGATTTTTTTTTTTTTTTTTTACCATGAAAAATAAAACATGGAAACAAATCTAGTTATGGACTAAACACTGGAATCAAGGGTTTTCGTTTTTGTGTGCCTGCTTCTGTTGCATGTTGTCTAAAACTTAGCCTCAAAGTATTCAATATTATCTAAATAAATAACACCACATGAATAGATTTAGTAAAATATGAACTTCATGAGAGTGTAACCCACTCACTTGAGAATTAACAGACTTCTTATTTCAGAATTCAGATAAATTTCTGCCCTATTATTCTGAATTAACAAGATTCCTCAAAACCCCAAGAGAAGCTCTCACTTAGTGGAGAAGCTGTTTAATTTAATCCAGAGTTGAGAAATGTGTGAGTGATGTGAGTTGAGTGAGAGCTTCTCTTGGGGGGTTTTTGAGGCATCTCATCAATTCGGTGAAATCATCAAAAGTTCATCTCAGAATTACAGAGATATCACGTCAGTTCTCAAGTGAATGCCTTGCACTTCTGTATGAATGAACCAGTAATGTGTGAAAATTCTATCAACAGTTATTAAAACCATTACTGTGAGATATTGGTGAAAACATCAGTCTGTAATAATAAAAGTGACTTGAAATAGTAGATACTTCAGGGAAAATGCTATTATAAGACTTAAAAAAGGGACCTTTTGAATATATAACTGCTATAGTAAATATAAATGTATTCATTCATTATTATTCAATTATTCAATATTTTGTATGTTATTTATTTTATATTGAACACTTGGAGGCTCTGTAAACGTCTTAAGTTTTGTGTTTATTTTAAAGTTGTTATAATAGTTTTATCCGGGTATGGCTGCTTCCATGCTGTAACTCAGTCAGTCTCTCTTAATGACATTTTGTCGTATGTAACTGGATTGTGCTCGAGCTGTCCTGCTTCATCTCAGAGATATGATCAGTACAGGGACGATGTTGACATGTTGCCGGGAGACGACAATGTGAAACGTTATAATGAACTCCTTTTGTCTCCGCTCACTCTGACAGTTGCAGCATGACCAGAGGAAAGAGCGGCCTATGGTGCGACGTAAATCTGAGTTGCCTCAGGATATCTACACCACAAAAGCCTTGGAGTCCCACCGCAGAGCTGAAGACATGTTGACCACCCATGATGGACTCTAGGTCCCGCCACCTGCCGGCTCTTTGTTCAACTGCCCCCTTTTACCCTCGACAGCCATGGACATCCTCCTCGCCCATGCGCCTGAATTACACCGGTGCCCCCACGCCGGGCTCTCCATCCTACCGTCCTCAGTTCTCCTTCATTCCTGCTGCCCCGGTGCAGAAGCTCCGTATCCTCCTCCCTCAGATTTCTGCTTTCTCAGGTTTTTTTTTCTTTATTTGGAGAGGAGTGTGTTTGGGTGTCTTTTAGCCCTCGCCACATTCATTGTGTTCTCGGTTCCTCTTCTCTTCCTCCCTCCTTCCACCCCCCTGTGCGCTCACTGTAAATGTGGAACCTGGGAGAAGGGATGCCACAGCGCTGGTTCCTTCATTCCTTCTCACAAACACAATGGATCGGACGTGGAAACATAGAAACCGACTGGCTCACTGTCTAAGGATCATCTCTTGGTCTCAGCTTGGTTTTCTTTTCTATCAAAGGGAACAAAAACAGAACCTGTTGGTCAGATGAAAGACAAGACTTCCTGTCATCCGTCGTCTTTTTTTTTTTTTTTTTTGGCTCAATCTAACAGACATTTTGTCAGTGCCAAGACTGTTGTGTTCTTTGTTTGTTCAGTTCATGTTTTTAATCTGTGACTTCTACAGGGACTCTTGCCTTTGTTTTTGGTCACTGGTGTTTGAAAGTTGTTGTTCTTTTTCTGTTTTTCAGTTTAGCACACCAGACCAAACTGAGGCTCGTCCTTAGCCTTGCAATGTCCAGGAAAGGTGGCGAGGAAAGAGGAAGCTGTCCTGTGGACATCTGACACTTTCTGTTTTATTGTTTTGTGCCATATAAAGCTCTTTGATATGCTTGCTCTCCTTATGTTCGTTGGCAATATTTGAAAATCAGACCATAGTGATGACTCGACAGTTCAAACAGTGGTACTTACTGTTTTTGAGTTTAGTGGATGAAGATGAACCTGACTGAAAGATGAGTGGAAATATCCAGGGATGCATTTAGCAGCTGCACATAGGAAAAAAAAGAGCAGAGCAATGCTGTGGGGTGTCCAGGTGAGTGATTTATATACTGTTAAATAAATAGGAATGATTAGCTTGTTCAAGGAACTATAATTACAGATGTGTTGAACAGGGAAGGGAGGCGTAGCTCTGTACTGTCTCAACACCTAAACTCTCACCTCACTGATGGTTTTTAGCAGCCGTTACTAAGTTCGGACCTTTGGGTTTCTTTTTTCACAGCACATAGGAGTGTATTTGTACTGTAAAATATACCGATTTTAATATCCTCTAATTCCAAATAGAAATTAATTTATTATCAAACATGGGCATTAACATACTGACATGAACGATTAATGCACCAAAAGCTACCAAAAATATGACTTAACATTTAAAAGGTGGCATGTTTGTGTTGCTACCATTCGTTTTTTTTTTTTCTTCAGGAAGCTGGTAAATGTTGAAAAATAACTTCCAGTCAGTACCATTGTTTAAACTAAGGAGGTCTGCTAGATTTCTTCATATTTGATGTGTTGTATTTCTTTGTCTTGTCTCTGGAGGTTAAGTAGCGTGGATGTCAGGTTTTTGATCCTTTTATCTTGTTTTGTTCTGGCCATTCAGGATGCCCAATGCTGAAACAGACTGGTATCAAATGGCCACAAAAATGCCAGATGCTGAAAATAAACTGACATTGTGACTTGGCTTGTTAACTGTATTAATACTGTATTTGCTTGAATGCAAAAAGATGTAAATTAAAAACTACCATGTTAAACATGTACCTTTTACCCTGGAGGAATGCCATTCACCAAACAAGATTTAAGTTGTCGAGGTCATTGCATTTATAAAACAAAAGTCCTGCTTGCTGGGAGAGATGTTTTATGGATTTTATGAGTTTGAGTCAAGAGATATTTGGGGTGTATTTTAGTGCTGAAAAACAAGTCGGCCGTGATGACGAGAGATGATTTAAAAATGATTTGGTGGCTTGTTCTATTTCTGCAGGATCTTAGCAGATCTTTTAATTTCACATATTATTTTCAAAACATAACTTAAAGTGTCCTTTTGTATGTGACCTGTACTATATGATTCATTTAATATTGTATATATGATTTACCTTGTTTCATGTAGTGTTATATATCTAGATTAATTTTGTACAAATTGTCCCTCTGTACAGAATAAAACATCAATAGCAAGTGAAAGAAGTCAATCTGGCACATACCGTCTTATTTCTCCTGGTTTTGGATGTATTTTCAGCAACACAACAACTTAGAAAATGTTCTTATTTTTATTATGAAAAACTGCAAACTTTCCTCCCTCCCCTATATAACTGAGAAATGTTCATGCCCGTTGTGTGCTCCTATCACTGTCTTTAGTGGTGTACAACTATATAGGATGAATAAAGAGATTATTTGAATATATATTTTCAACCATGCATCCATTTTGACTTTACTTGACTGGAAGGGCACATCGTAATTGACTATTAAGAAACATACTTGTATGTGAATTATTTTTCATTTGCTGCAATTAATTACCAAGCAGTAATAGTGTGCAGTAGGCTGCTTAGAACACAAGAGGGAGCCAGATACGAGAAAAAGAAAGTTTACTAGCAGTATAGTTTATAATTAAACTGCAGAAGAATAAAAACAATAATCTACATTCGGCAACACACATATCCACATCCCAACCAGAGCTAAAATACACACATCAATCAGTCCGTCATAGAAATGAACAAGTCTCAGTGGCTAACCTAAATCTTACAGTGACCTTTTTTATGACGTGTATGTCCTGAGGTTTAAGGACAGATGTTTACCATCAGGGAGCAACTCTTTCTCTATAACCTATTGAAAAAAAAATCTCCCAATATGTCACCACACTTCTATTCTACTGACAAATATGTATTAATTATAATCTAATGAGGTTAACACATGGTTCAATGTTTTTACATCGTTTCATCTTCTATTTGGGTTGTAGTATCAAACACTGAAGAAGAGCCGAAATGAAATACGGCAAAAAAACTGACAATTGATAGTTTCAGTCACTTTTCAAGCAAAAAATGCCAAGAAATCTCTGATTTCAGATTCATGGTTATGGTGATTTGCTGCTTTGCTTTATCAGAAACTTTGAATGTCTTGAACTGTTGAACAAAGCAATAAATTCAAACATGGTACATCCATCTATGCAATTTCAATATGATTAAGATATTTCACAATTTCATTTAGTAACTTCATGTACAAAACCACGAATCAAGTAAATAATCAGCAGGTTAAACAGAAGAGAATGCAATGTTTATTGGAATTAATTGGCTGAATATAATATGAGTAATCATTTGTTGTATATTAATTATATATATATATATATATATATGTACACACACACACACACACACACACATGTGTATAGGAGGAGCACCCTGGGGGTGCTCCTACCACCACAGGGGCCACGTTGGCCTTGACCTTCCACATCTGTTCCAGCTGTTCTTTCAACCCTTGATTCTTCTTCTCGCCCTTCTCATGTTCCTACTTCCTGATGTTGGCGTCAGCTGGTACCACCACATCTATGACCACTGCTGAAGTCCGACAGGACCTTAGCTCTGTTGTTCTCAACCACCTTCTGTGGTATGTCCCATTGGGATTTGGGTACTTCTAGTCCATACTGGGTACAGATGTTCCTGTACACTATCCCAGCCTCTTGGTTGTGCCTCTCCATATATGCTGATCCAGCTAGCAGCTTACATCCTGCTACTATGTGCTGGACTGTCTCAGGGGCCTCCTTAAGCCTGGTTTATGCTTCTGCGTCGCGGCTACGTCGCGGCTACGGCGTAGCTACGGCGTACACCCGACGCCGTCGTTGAGCATTCGAAGCTCTGCGTCGAGGGAACGCGTTGCTCTGCAATTCACCGCCAAGCTGCTAGGGGGGTGTGTCTGTCTTTGTGTGGCTTCTGGGGGTTCATATCGGATTCCTTGGTTTTCTTCCGACAGTAAACAATGACAACTGAGATGGAGCGGGTGTTTCTGGAGATGGAACTCATAAAATTTAAAAAGAAATGCTGTTGCTACAAATGTTGAAGCACAGAAGACTATTCCGACTATTCCGTACCGCTCGTGCCGCTCCTTAAATAGCGGTGTTGTTGAGCTGTTGACCGGAAAAGCAACCGCCCGAAATTACGTTCTGAGCGGCCCAATCACAGTCCTTGCCGTTCGCGTCTCAACGCGTATCAGCAACTTCCTCTATCTGAGGTGGTACATGCCATGTAGGGGCTTGTCCCTCCATGTTGTCTGCTCCTCACCCTCCTCACACTCTTCAGGTTTCTGCTGCCTGAGGCTTTCACAGAGCAGTTCATCCTTTGGGGCCATTTTCCTAATGTATTTATGGATTTTCGATGTTTCATCCTGGACAGTGGCTCTGACGCTCACTAGTCCTCGGCCTCCCTCTTGAAACTTAGTGTACAGCGTCAGGGTGCTGGACGGGGTGAAACCCTCCGTGGCTTCTGTCTCCTCCTTTGGCCAGCTTATGATCCCAGCAGGGTATCTGATGACTGGCAATGCATACATGTTGATGGCTCAGACTTTGTTCTTACTATTCAGCCGACACAGGTTGGTCTGTTGATTCTTTAGTCTCTGTGGACTGCTCTGTCCACCAGTAGCTGGTGTTTGGCTCTTCTGGTGTTACTGCTAATTTCTTTCTGTGCCCAACTCATGTATTGATCCATGTGCTTACTCATTTTAGGCACCATGATACCTGACAGGAGCTTCCATGTTGTACAGAATCAGATTATTGGCTGGTAGTTGGATGGGATGGGTCCCTTCTGGGGGTCCTTCATGATGAGGACTGTCCTACCTTCAGTTAGTCATCCTGGGTGGGTCCCAGCCCTTTGCAGCTGGTTCATCTGCACATCGGGCCCAGTGCTGTTCAGTTCTTCATCCTTGACACTCTTTCTTGGACATCTGCCATTGAGTTGGTTACTGGTTTTTGGGAGGTTGCTGTGGTCAGTTCTCAGGTTCTCAGTTTCACTAGCCATTGGGTAAATTGGTGTTCTGTGATACCTCTCTTTCCCAGATGTTCTTCCAGTATTTTTCCATCTCAGCTCTTGGTGGGTCTGAGCTGCTGTTACTTCCCTGCCACTGAGGGTACACCTTGGCCGGTTGAGTGGAGAACATGTTGTTTATTCTCCTGGCCTCTACCTCTTAAGTGTCTCTTCAGCCGAGAGGCCAGAGCTGTTAGTCTCTGTTTGGCATTTTCGAGTGCTTCAGGTATGGGCAGCTTGTTGTATTTCCTGGGTAGCTGCTCTGTTATCTGGCTGACTTCTCTCTGTGTTGCCTTTGTCTTGGCCTCTAACCATCTCTTCCATGGAGGGTACTGCCTCTTACCAAGGGTACCGATCTTATACTATAGCATCTTAAGGAGTACTGTTGCTGTACTATGTATCAGCTTATTGGTCTCGGTGATGGTCTCAGTTGGGATTGTTCTTATAGCTGATATCCTGGCTCCCCCTTGCCGTAGCATCTTTGTAGTATTTCATTGATCTCTAGTTGTGATAGCAGTTTTCGGTTACGGATGTAGGAACAGCTGTTTCTTTGTTAACCTCAATTTTTGGTTTTGAAGAATCCCCTCTCTCTGGGATTGCCTGTATAATAGCTTATGTATTCTACACCCTTGTCCATGTATGTAGCCCATTTCTCATCAGATTGTCCTGGTTCCCTAGCACCTGATGCAGACCTTGTTTCCCCAGTTGACGTCTGAGCTCACTCTATCAGTATTGTATTCACCCATATTGAGGTAGGCTGGTATAGCATTAGGGGTCTTGCCTAAGGACCCTTACTGGATATGGGGAGAAAAGTGAGCGAGTTTATAAGCTAGCTATGGTCAAAGTTAGGAATAGCCAGCAGGGTAATGTTCCACAACTCCCCATCACATGAACTACTAACAGGCCCACCTTGCCTATGAAAGAACTACGAGACATACTGTCGACCCTTCGCTTATTTCTCCTGAGTTTTCTTTTGTTGTTGTTGTTGTTTTTAGTCCCTGACTTTTGAGGCATCCTGCTGTTTTCTCCTCCACTCTGTCTGTGAAAGGTTAGCTCCTTGCAGGCTGTCTGATGGAGCAGGTGGACCGAACCATTTTATGTATTTTATGTATTTTTATATTTTGTCAGTACTATAATTGTTGAAATATTATAATTAACTACACCACTGTAGCAGGACTTCTTCATCAAGCCTGCCACCATGATTCTACAGTAACCCAAAATGGACCAACCAAATGCTGACTCGAACCGTTCACATTTTCACTTTTTTCACCGTAGTTCTCCTCAATGCTTGGCACACGGGAGAGATTTCCGACGGCTGCAATCTGCAACCCCACCACTCAATGCTGCCAGACAATAAGCAGGATGGATGCACAAACTACTACACTAGACGCTGTCTTTGTTTTTTGCAATGAGCAGATTACATTTTGGGAAGTGATGTCAGTGTGTAAAGCCCCTTCATAGGTAGGGATAAAGAATCAGGGTTTTTTGTTCTTAAAAGTAGCAAACAAAAGGATCAACATCTTTTTTTATCACAACACGTGCTTTATGGATTACTTCCTGTTTCTGTAATGGGAGTGATTTTGTTTTAATGTTGTTGGCCTTGTATTTCTGTAACAGTTGGCTGTGGTAGCTTATCTCCCAGTTTGGGGAGAGTATTAAATCTTGATGTTACACAAGGTGAAGGTGAAGCCTGAAGGATTGGAGGGCCAATTGTAAACCAGCGTGTTTGTTTTTGGAAAGGGGTGATTTCAGGGAAAGCTGACATTTTCCCAAAAGTCATTTCCACAAGATCAGTTGGTTTGTCCTGAGCCGACTCTGTCGACCTGAAGTACCGAAAGGAAGGTAAGCAAGGAAAAGGGATGACTACTCTGATATTTGCACATCTATAGTCCTTTCAGCCAGTGTAAGTATCAAGCATGATATATGTGGTTAAGACACATACTGTTAAAATGTTATGAAACATATTTCTACCAACCATTTAGTGAATGATGAACTCCACCAGGCGGCACGGTGGTGTAGTAGTTACCACTGTCGCCTCACAGCAAGAAGGTCCCGGGTATGAATCCCGGCCCGGGGCCTTTCTGTGTGGAGTTTGCATGTTCTCCCCATGTCTGTGTGGGTTCTCTCCGGGTACTCCGGCTTCCTCCCACCATCCAAAAACATGCATGGGGATTAGCTTAACTGGCTAATTTAAATTGACCGTAGGCATGAATGTGAGTGTGAGTGGTTGTCTGTCTCTATGTGTCCTGTGATGAGGTGGCGATTTGTCCAGGGTGTACCCTGCCTTCCACCCTAAGACAGCTGGGATAGGCTCCAGCCCCCCCCGTGACCCTATGAGAGGATAAGCGGTAGAAAATGGATGGATGGATGAACTCCACCATCCTCTTCAAATTCATTTACTCTCCTGACTGGTTATGACGATTTCATGGTTATTTCATAGTGAAAGTTGATCAATTTAACGGTTGTCTGATATGTTTACCATTATGCTGTGTTGCATCTTCTCATGTCTGAGTGAATTCAATGCCATGTATCTCTCCATACCACACTTTCCTTTTACAGCTTAACTGCAGGCCCTGATGAGAAGTCAGTGTGCTCCTTTCTTAGTGAATTTAGACTGGAGACCTTTGCTGTTAATACTCACACTTCCCTCTATATGATGCTTCATCATTTATGTCCTACTAGCTGCTAATTTGACATTCGTCTAATATAAAAACATGATGCTGGATATGTCTTTACAGCAGCTGCCAATCTGCTCTGAGTAGAACGTTGTTCAGCGATCTCAGAAATAATGCAACATTATCAAAGCAGTTTCTGCTTCTCAGTCTTTCCACACAGTAACCATGGCCCAGAATGAACCTGCAGCCGGGGTGTCACACTGTTTACTTTATCATCTAAGCATTTCCGTTTGGGATTTCATCCTCACTGACAGCTTGCTGACAGACAGAGAGAGAGGCTGTATCACTGCATTCATACTGTCATGCCATAGGAGCATCTGCCTGCCTTGTGTCTCAATTGATAACTGTTTATTTTGCTATGGACTTGCTGTTATGAGTTATGCAGTGTACTTTTATATCTGCCTGTGTGACGTCAAACTGTTTGTCATGATTTTGACACCTGTTCTGGTGAAACAGAGACTGACAAAAGAATGATTATGCTGCACGTGTGACATGCTTGAGAAATACAATTTTGAATTCTTACTTATCCAGGGCAGAGCTGCTCCTCTCTCTCTCAAATCCTGAAGCATCTCCTGGGCTTGTGTATCACAGTGTATTGTTGCCAAGCTGTCCTCACTTGCCCGACCTGACTCACAGGTGGCTCAGAGCCAAGCCTGACAGACTGCTGGAAGGGAAACCTGCCTCCATCTGGAACATCACAGACTGCCAATAAAAGCCAGCTCATAGACAAAAATGTTACATCGTCTGTCTGTCTGTCTGATATATTTTCAAACAGGCGCAACAGACTAGAAACGCTGTTTGCAGAGTGACATCCCTTAGGATGCAGCTTTTTCTTAATTAGTTAACACATATTTGAGAGGATTGTGCAAATAACAGGAGGAGGCACAGTACGAGCTAAAATCAAGTGGATGTATTACACAGGTATAATGTAAAATATTGTTATATTACTTTATGGCTCATTTACCTGACATTTTGCGTTTTCTTCAAAGGTCGCAGCAGAAAATGAACTTCGGCATTACATGCCTACGTGGATCTGACCCTGAGACTACATGAAACGTGTCCCTGATTGCTGATGTCCTCAAAAACTGTCTCTCAGTTTAATCACACACACACACACACACACACACACACACACACACACACACACACACACATATATTTAGAATCACATTCTAAGTTTACAAATGTCAACTGAAGCAGGGGCTTTATTATTTCTGCTACTGTGTGCTCTTTAATTCAAATGTCTGTGGACCATCAAGTAAATGCGTGGCAAGGCCAGCAGAGCTTTAAAATAATTACATGTTATGATGGATGATAGTGTGGAGTTGACAAAGATCTTTGTCGTTTGAACTGCAGCCTCTGCAGCTTGTCTCTCTTCTAATCTTGCTCCTTCAGATAGCAGGCTATAAAATATGTGGCATTGAAAAACAAACTGACATCATCAAGCTATGTCTATGTGTCTTTAGATAGAGTAATGAATAAACTACTATCAATCATCTCTCTGTGGGCTGTCATTTCATGAGTGTGAATGACATTTTCAAGTTGGACAAGTTCATATGCACCTAACTTTGTGTATCCTCTTGTGTTAGGCAGCCATAACATGTAACACCTGACTGTTCAGGGTCATTAGAGTGTAGTGTGGGACACTTCTGTTTCTCAAAATGTGATTTCCTTCACTGACATGTCATGCATGCATTCATTAGAAAATATAAACATATATACTACAACTGACACTGGACATGCTCCAGCTTCTCCAGTCTTCGTGAGGAGCAGCCAGGTGTTTGAGGTTTCTACATTGAAGTCCTGCCTTGGTCCTACAGGGGGAGGTGTTACTCTGCAAGGACTGGACCACCAGCCTGCGATGGAGGGAAGATGAGAGATGGAGGAGAGGGCAGCTGAGGTGAGTGGCGGGGTGGCAGCCGCAGCCTAAAGTCTCACCACAGCCCATTAGATTACCCTGCTGGCTCTTTCTGCATGTCTCTTTCTCTCACTTTCTGGGGATGGAGTAGAGCTGTAATGTGCCTCATCTCATTATCTTCAATCAGGTATGTAGAAGTTTGAAAATAACTGATAGACACAGACATTTGTTTCTCTGCAGAAGGACATGCATTAATGTGTTTTGTTTATGGGTTGATTTTAATCTTTACTTGTCTTGTGGGTGAGATTGCACTTCATGTGAGGGACTCGATCAACTGATGATATTATCCTGCTGTTTTACAATGAAACAGTCCCCACCAGGCTTATAAATCACTTTAATGCCAAATAAATGCTGTTAGCATACTGGTGCAGTTTGTTACTTAACCACATTCATTATTACTGATTCCCATGCATGTTTTCATGTTTATCAGGCAATATAGCTGATAACTGACAGGCTTCTGTCATGAATAGTGTTTCAATCACAAAGACAAAATTACAACAAATTCAAGGTTCAGCCAACCTTAACACTAGACAGGACAAACCAGGTCAGGACATCTAGTGAGATCCTAACAAAGAGACAAGGATGCTGTCTGCTACAACCATATAGGTCACCACCTGTTATCAGGCCACTGAACTACAACACCTCTGGTGACAACAATAATCTCAGTGACCTAATGATGCTGCTACTCTGCACTCAGCTTTTCAAAGTATATTGATATTGGTGTAACAAAATCTGTATTGGTGAAAATTTGAAAACTCCATAAAGGCCAAATAGACAGTGATGTTTGATGTTGATTTGAAGCAGGCCTAGTATTAGGCCTGTGAGATGCATTGTAGGTAGGCTAGATCTGGCATCAGTTTGTAGGTCTACTGTAATCAGCCTTTCACAGTAGATAATTAGACTTGTCATAGTAGGAAATACAGTGTCACTAATCTGTTTCTGATTAGCCTAGCGCTAATAATACATCTGGGGAATGAGGACTGGGGCAAATGGTTCAAACTGCTGGGTTGCTAGACGCATTGTCATACTGTACTCTCGGTAACCTTCATCAATATTATGTTCTGCTGAAAGTATTTAGAGGGGTTTGGAGGTGTGTTGATAAACTTCATGGTCATTGGTGTGCAAACCATTTACACCAAGAAGGGAGGTTAATTAACAGAAACGCCACAAACTACATGACAGTTGTAATTTCAGACTGCTGGGGTTATTTTGCGCCCAATGAATAACCAACGCGCACTTTTCAACGTGGCGGAATGTTTAAAGAACGTTGCGTTGCTAGGTTACAGCTGCGCCGCTGCTGTCGGCCCAGCTGTGGAACCGCGTAGGTGCAGGAAGAGTTTTTGCGGACAACACAATTTCGCGTTGGCTTGCTGTTGATATTCTTTTACTCAGTTCATCGGTTCTTCGTCACGTGAGCTTTCCACCAACGTCACTTTTAGCCGAGTGTCGGGCTTTCTTTACGGCAGCCTGGAACCATTGAGGAGACCCCTGCTAGCTTCACTTCAACAAGGTGACGTATAGCGCTTGCTGCTCATGCTAACCTGCCCTTTTGTGTTTTTGTGTCACTAGTTGTTGTGCTGGCCCTAGAGTTTTTGCGCCTTACTGACAATATAAATAGTTAGCTGCTGCTTGTTTTGTTTGCTTGTTTTGTTATTGTGGTTTACGCTAGCTAATTCCTTGCAGTGGCTGATGTTGATGGTTGTTGTTTAGCACTCATGATGCGTTCAATGCTGTCTTTATAGTGGGAACAGTTCAATATACTTTTCTTTCATCTTGACTTGGGAATGCTTTTTCCTCTATAACAATTGGTTACATTAAAGTGTGCAAATATGACTGTTGGTTGGTTTGCTGTAGCACTGGTTGCATGCTATGCATGTGTTTTGTACAGGAAAAGTAGACATGTTTGCATTTTGTTTATACACGCTTCACCAGTGGGTTTATGGTCAGCTTGCTGGAAATGCTTTACCCCTTTTCTGTGGTTTGTGCTGCTGCTGCACTCTAATCTACAATCAATCTATACTTTATTGCCATGTCAACACAGTTGATTGGAAATTGCCTCAGTACGTCTCCTAAAAACTAACCCAAAACACATGCACAAGTAAATAAAAGACTTCATTCAAAGTGATAAAATGATAAAAAGTGATTTTGTGCTGCTAACTAAATGTATAGAGCATATTGGTAACTAAAAGTGCTTCTACTTTGGAGTTGAAGTAGCTATCGAACAGCCTGGGGATGTGTGCTATTCCTGAAGCGATCTCCTACACTTGAAACTCAGGAAACTCCTTCCACAGGGGAGGGATTTGAAGAGGGGGCAAGCCGGGTGAGAGGAGAAGCATATATGGAGGAGAGTGTTAGCCACTTCAGTGTGGCATATGGTGGTGCCAGGGGATTAAACAGTATAAACCAAGACAGTAAACGAAACCCTTACATAGGTGACTTTTTGGGTACAAGGGTAAGATGCCAGATTTAACACCTGTAGAGACTTAGCTTAGTCTTACTTAGCTTGACTCTTTTTGTATAGGCTCAAATAACTAACTAGAAAAGCATTCAGAGAGGACAGACCTCCGCCGAGGCGGCGGCCGCTAAGGTTATGTTTTCAGCGGGGCGTCTTTGTTTGTTGGTTTGTCAGTTGGCAAAGTAACTCAAAAAGTTATGGATGGTTTTTGATGAAATTTTCAGGATTGGCTGGAAGTGGCCTAACTTAAAACTGATTAGTTTTTGGTGGTGATTGAGTCCGATTCAACGGCACCACCAAAAATGAATCAGTTTTAAGTTAGACAGCTTCTGACCAACCCTGAAAATTTCATCAAAAACCGTCCATAAGGGGTTGTTTTGCAAACCAACAAACAAATAAACAAACCCTGGTGAAAACAAAACCTCTTTGGCAGAGGTAATTATTGTCCCTTGGGGTAAAAATGTATCAGATTTACTTTTACGCTTTAATTCAGTCAATGCCCATCCACTACAGAGGCTGGATTTATGATCTATACTGTAGCCAGCAACCAATCTTCTTATCCTCACTCCCAAATATTTGTGCTGAACTTGCCACAAAGATGCCAAACATCAACTTTGTTCAGTATGGATAATTTGTATTCACAATGATCAGTCTGTAATTTGCTAACAATATAAGAGAAAGATACTTTTATTCAGTGAAACAGTTGGAAAAAAGAGCATACAGACTATTTTGCACAGCAAATGTCTTGAAGCTGTGTGGCTGTTTAAGCCGACTTCTATACTGACTAAATTGATCAGCAGGTGTGATATGTCATGGTGAGTGTCACCTCAATTTACCAGTGTCCTAGGAGGAAAACCCGTTGTTTATTGACAGCTGTTAATGAAGTCTCTGTAGATATTTGAACTGTCATATCCAAGGACTATCTGTGGAAGCAGTGCACATTAACAGATGCCATCACATTTACAGGCAATGAAAGTCCAATGAAATGATGTTTAACTCTTTGAGTGCCAGCCGCTTTATAAAACAGAAAGTGCATTGTGCCAGTGTTTCTGGCCATTTTGAGTCATATTTCAAGGCCCACAGAATATTTTGTACTATGTCTCTGAAAACACAGGATAGCTCAAATGAGAGAAGAGACTCTCTATTTCATCCATCCATCCATTATCGACCGCTTATCCTCATAGGGTCGCAGGGGGGGCTGGAGCCTATCCCATCTGTCTTAGGGAGGAAGGCAGGGTACACCCTGGACAAGTTGCCACCTCATTGCAGGGCACATAGAGACAGACAACCATTCACACTCACATTCACACCTACGGTCAATTTAAATTAGCCAATGCATGTTTTTTGGATGGTGGGAGGAAAGAGAGAACCCATGCAGACACGGGGAGAACATGCAAACTCCACACAGAAAGGGCCCGGGATTCGAACCCAGTACCTTCTTGCTGTGAGGCGTCAGTGCTAACCACTACACCACAGTGCCGCCCTCTCTATTTCATCATGAAAGAGAAAATGTTTGTTTATTGTTCCGTTCTTGTTTTATCACAGGTAGAGGCCACTTTCACCAAAATCACCATTTTTTTGTCCAGAATCCATTTTGATCTTTAAATGCAATCATTTCCACTTCCTGCTTTGATTTCTGTGGCGTATGTTAACTCTTTATGTCCTGACTACTTGCCTAATCACAGAAGCCCCAAAATTACTCACAGGCTGCGGGAGACCGCGATTACCGACCCGCTGCAGAAAAAACATGTCTTTTTACGTCAATGGCACTCAAGCGTTGGATTTTGAATGACGCTGTATTACGTCAATGGCACTCAAAGAGTTAAATTAGAAGCTTGTGTTTAACTTGAAATATGTGTTTTTAATCAAACGAATAGTTAGGATTGGTTTTATTGTAGTGACTTAATGAACTTCAGCAGAGCCCCATGAAATTTACTGTGTAATGACCTCTCCAAGCATGAAACAAGCAAGGCTTAGTATCGCTTAATACTCAATGAACTTTTGTTTTTTTACGTTTTTCTCAGTGGGTTCATGTTGTAGCAGCAACAAGGACATGGAGTCTCTGAATCAGAGCAGAAGGAATTAGAAACACATTTTTAGATGTCTTTTGTATGGTTCTTGTAAACACAATACAAATTTAATACAATACAACACAACACAACACAATACAAATCATTTTTAATTCCTGTCATTTTGTGCACAAGAGGCACTGAGTAGACTGCAACGAGCTAAACCTGGACAAAGTAGAAAAATGGAGTGGGTGGTGTTGAGTGTAATTTGGAGTGCTTAACGGAGCTTGCTTATTGGTTTTGGGTTGGTTCACCTGCTGTCAAAATGCTATCATTCATATGATACCAGTATCTTCACTCTAGCTTTAAGACTCATCCCTCTACACCCTTTGAAAGACAGAATACTGGCTGTTGGATTATTAGGAGGTCAGAAGTTTATATAATAAATGCTACTTGACATCCATGTATAGATCGTGTTACTAAGCTGTGTCGATTTTCCCCTCCACTTTATCAGATGACATTTTTACAGATGAATTTTGCAGTGATGGACAAAATGTTCAACATACTGACTAATGGTTATCTGGCATGCACTCATGCAAGGAGTTTTTCCTCTTTTATTGCGTTCATGTATCCTGCAGATCTTGCCATATGGTTTACGTGTTTGAGTTACTGCTGTAGGAGGCCCCTCACTTATCGCGTTCACCCTCTGAACGTGTGCAGTGTTTATGAATATTGCTTGAATATGGCTTCAGCTTTAATCATCCCCTTCATGAGAAGGCAAGGTGTTCATACTGGCATCCTCAGTAACGACTATGTTTGTTGAATTATATACATCCACACCCTTCATGACGTGGCATACTGCCGATTTAAGTTGAGGTGTGAGTGTTGAGCTGAATGCCAGTCGTTCCAAGTGTTTAGATGCCCTTTCATAACCCACAGCGGCTCCTGAAATATGAGGATGTGGCTTCATTTTTCTTTTATGTGCAAAAGGGTACCATTTTCTTTTATGAGCCAAATGTCCTGGAGATTTGAATCAGAGTTGAGGAAGCTAAAGATGTGAAGGATGGCAAGCTCACTCATCACCAACTTTCTTTTTTTTAGTCTTCCGTATAGTTATTAAATGTTTTATATATCTCTCTGAACTAAACCCTCTTTACTGTAATTGGTCAAACGTTGGCAATAAACAGAAAGTGTAATTCCAGTGTTTACATATTGATGTGTTGCCCTAATGAAAGAACATATAGAAAGTTGTTAGGACTAGGTAAGTGTGACTGAAGGTTTAAATGTGGAACAAACCATTAAGACTCTGTGGGCAGTTCAGAGACTCAAATAATTCATGGCAGTATTTCCAACAGTGTAACATGTGTAGTCATCATTGTTTAACATGCTGATAAGTAATGAGCACAACTGGAGGTAAATCCCTATTAAAATTCAGCACATTTATAGACAGCTCTATATAATGTTGCAAGCATATGCCCAAATATGCTCGCAGCATTTATAGACAGCTCTATATAATGCTGAGAGCATCATAGAGCTCATAGATGCTCTATCACTGTCTCCAGGTGTGTTAGTTTAATTTCCACACACCGTCATCTAGTATTCAGTTAGGCTAGTTGCTGATTTAGTCTTTTAGAAGAGTTTCCAGTTCTTTGTACATATTTTAATATCTAAAATTGTTTCACTTTAAACGCTGCTGATAGAAAACACTGTTGGCTCACCAAACTGTGTTTTAACACAATTCTAAGACTGCCAAATAACATTTTCATTATGGCAGCAATCGCTGCAACCAATAAAAATCAATTCATGCTCTCTGTTCTGTTCTGTACTTTGCATCTAAATCTTTTTTGTGTTGTGTTTGTGTCAAAACTTCATTTTAACAGATTTATCACAGCATGTAAACAATAATTTCCACACATGGTTCGCTATGTGTTTTATGCTTTCAAGTTTTTTTTTTTTTTTTATTCCTATTGAAATAAAGAAAGGTCTAGCGGTGGTATAGGATTATTAGAACTCAAAGATGATGGAGTATCAAGTGTTGCATTGCAATTACTTTGTTCTTCCTTGTTTTTCTTACTTGGAAATGTCTTCCTCCAAGCAGGTAGCATAATGTCAGATGTATTGGTAAGATCCTATTTAAACATTTAAGACATGGATAAAATTTAAAAAAACAAAACTGTATTGACTAAAATACAAAACAGATTTTATCATCTCTAACTTGATCTGTCCGTTTAAATAACGAGCCACCTATCTCCAGTTTTTGTTTAACCTATTTTAAATCTCACTGTCACGATTGCAGCCATCGGGCTTGTGGATTAGCTCATATCGAGCAAGGAAGGAACTGGAAGCCGTGTGGCGAATCACATTAGTGACCCACCAAATTCTAAAAATCTTTTAACTGTGGACGATCGGAACCACACCAGCTTTTACAATGTTAACAGTGTGTGAGTCCTGCCTCCCCACCCTCTCAAAACTGAAGGAGAGCATAACAGAACTACAAACTGACCTCAGGGAGAGAGACAAGATCCTGATCAATTACTCCACAGTGACCACAACCCAGGCAAAACTTATCGCCCACCTGAAGGCATCCAACGTAGGTGATCCCAGCATGACGAACAACACCACCCTTCTGACCAGCTCCATCACCACCGGGACTCCGATGCTTACACGACCCAAACTGAATACACTGGCAGCCTCCACCTCCCACCGCCGCTCCGCTGGAGCACAGCCTTCCATCTTGCAGGCTGGAACGGAGGCTGAAGCGACCTCAACTCCGAAGGAATCCTGGTTGGTGGTGCCCAGGGGCGCTGGGGCTCGTCCATCTCTGCCTCCATCACCACCTCCAGATCTGCCGCTTGATAACAGGTTTGACATCCTGAGCCTGCAGGATTTCCCTCCCGCAGGTGCCTGCAGGTCCCACCGACTGTCCAAACATCCAACTGATCGTGGCTCTCGCCAGTCTAGGAGCCAGTGCCGTCTGCCACCCCGACTCAGCTCAAGGAGGTTGAATCCACTGCCCTGCAGCTAAGTGTACAGCACAGCTCAGCCACAACGCTGGTCCTTTAGGCCGGCATGAACTTCACCTCACTAACTGATCACTTTCTGGACACTGGGAAATGACTAATTATTTCCGGCCCGCTCCCCCCCACCTCGCTACGGTGACATCATCAGCAGCCAAATCCATCAGCTGCACCTGTGGCTGAAGGGACACCGCCTAAACAAAGGTATCCCATTTGTTGACAACTTTGCAGCATTTTTAAATAGACCATATCTTTTTAAGAGGGATGGTCTTCACCCAAATCAGAAGGGATCATGGCTGATCTGATCTGATCTGGGATCTGTCAACATTGAACTGACCCTCCAGTCCTGCACTACAGCCACCTCCTGGCTCACGGTTAACACAAATGCACACAAACCCTCCACCCACCACTCACCCCCACCCCCTCACAACACACACACCTCACAGCTTTGCAGCATTTTTAAATAGACCATATTTTTTTAAGAGGGATGGTCTTCACCCAAATCAGAAGGGATCATGGCTGATCTGATCTGATCTGGGATCTGTCGACATTGAACTGACCCTCTAGTCTTGCACTACAGCCACCTCCTGGCTCACGGTTAACACAAATGCACACAAACCCTCCACCCACCACTCACCCCCACCCCCTCACAACACACACACCTCACCATCAGCACCCCCACGCCTGTCATTAGAACCACAGGTCACTCACACCATCAGTACCATCATTTCACACAGACAGTGGAAACCCAGGTGTGTTTCAACACACTTCTCTGTGCGGTGTCTGCCCAAAGCAATTGAATCTATGCTAAACAGGAGGGGAGTTGAACACAATAATTTAATAAAAATAAATACCACCTCTGAAATAGTTAAGCACAACAGGAGAGTTAAATGTGGACTCTTAAATATCAGGTCTTTATCTTCTAAAGCTGTACTAGTAAATGAATTAATATCAGATAACCAGATTAATCTGTTTTTGTCTTACTGAAACTTGGCTATGTCAAGATGAGTATATCAGCTTAAATGAATCTACTCTTCCTAGTTATATTAATACTCATATTCCTAGAGTCACAGGCCGTGGAGGAGGGGTTGCAGCCATTTTTAATTCTAGTCTATTGATCATTCCTAAACCTAAATTAAATTAGAAGTCTTTTGAAAGTCTGGTTCTTAGTCTTTCCCATCTTACCTGGAAAACAGAGAAACCTATTTTATTTGTTATAGTGTACCATGCTCCAGGACCATATTCTGAATTTCTGTCTGAGTTCTCTGAGTTTTTATCAAGTTTAATCCTGAGAACCGATGAAATAATTATTGCAAGTGACTTTAATATTCATGTGGACGTTGATAGTGACAGCCTTGGTTCTGCTTTTACCTCGCTGTTAGATTCAATTGGCTTCTGTCAGAATGTTCAGGAACCAACTCACTGTTTTAACCAAACCCTTGACCTGGTCCTTACCTATGGCATTGAAGTGAAACATTTATCAGTCCACCAACAGAACTCTTTCCTATCGGACCATTATTTGTTAACCTTTGAATTTTTACTTCTGGACAACACTCCATCAGGTAAAACCGTGCATACTAGATCTTTATCTTGTGCTGTAGCCCAATTTAAGGATATAGTATCATTAGCTTTTAATTCAATGCCTAATCTCAATATAATTGAGGGCTCAGACTTCAGTCCTACCCAAATTGATAATTTGGTAGATAGTGCTGCAGACTGTCTGCGAGCATCACTAGACTCTGTTGCTCCTCTAAAAAAGAAGCTAGTAAAGCGCAGAAAGTTGGCTCCAAGGTATAACCCTCACACCCGGAGTTTAAAGCAAGCAGCAAGAAGATTTGTGGCATTTAACTGGTCTGCAAGAGATGGACTGGCATGATAGTCAGTTATGGAGTTCCTCAAGGTTCTGTGCTTGGGCCAATTCTATTCACTCTATATATGCTTCCATTAGGTAATTAGGTTATTAGAAAACTTCCGTAAACTTTCAATGTTATGCAGATGATACTCAGTTATATTTGTCATTCAAGCCAGATGAAACCAGCCAGTTAGCCAGTTAGCTAAAATACAAACATGCCTTCAGGAGATAAAAATGACAATTTCCTGTTGTTAAACTCAGACAAAACTGAAGTTATTCTAATTGGCCCGAAAATCTCAGAAATAAATTATCTAATGACTCTAGATGGCTTTGCGCCAGCCTCGAGCACCACTGTAAGGAATCTAGGGGTAATTTTTGACCAGGATATGTCCTTCAGCGTCCACCTGAAACAAACAGCTAGAACTGCTTTTTTTTTTACATCTGCGTAACATGCAAAAACCAGGCATATTCATTGTCAAACCCATCCGTCCATCCATCCATTATTTACCGCTTATCCTCACTTAGGGTCGCAGGGTCTCTCTCGTTACTTCTAGGCTGGACTATTGCAATTCAATATTATCAGGCTGCCTCAATAAGTCTATCAAGACTCTCCAGCTGGTCCAGAACGCTGCAGCACATGTTCTGACAAGGACCAGGAAAAGAGAACATATTTCTCCTGTGTTAGTCGCTCTCTCCACTGGCTCCCTTTGTAATCTAGAATAAAATTTAAAATCCTCCTCCTCACCTATAAGGCACTGAATGGTCAGGCACCGTCGTATCTTAAAGAGCTGATAGTGCCTTATAATCCTGCTAGAACTCTGCGCTCTCAGAATGCAGGACTACTAGAGGTTCCTAGGGTTTATAAAAGTAGAATGGGAGCTAGAGCTTTCAGTTATCAAGCTCCTCTTCCGTGGAACCAATTCCCTCTTTTAGTCCGGGGGGCAGACACCATCCCCTCATTTAAAAGTAGGCTTAAGACTTTCCTTTTTGATCATGCTTATGGTAAGGACTGATTGAGGGCTGACTCAGGCTGCCTTGGATCAGTCCTTAGTTATGCTGCTATAGGTCTAGACTGCTGGGGGACTTCATCTGACACACTGAGCTTCTCTTCTTCTTCATTTCGATGCCTCCATTAAGTCATTTTACTAACTCGACTTCTTCCCTGCAGTCCTTGTGCTTTCCACCTCCCAGGTGTTTGTGAGCTGAGGCTACTTGGTGGGAAGGAGGTGGTGTCATCCAGGCTTCATCTGTTGTGATGGTGGTGAGATGGAGAAGAGGCGATGCTGCTCAGTCATATCTGTTAGAGTAGTGGAGAAGAGGATGTGTTTCCTCTCTCTCCCTTAATTACTTGTTGCAAATTAGTTTTATGCCTTGTAGTCCCTGTGTGTTCTCATCTCACAGGTATCCATGGATCCAGTTTACCTGGTGGAGTAGAGGTTGGGCAGACCAGGCTTCATCCTTTAGTACTGCGTGTGGTGGTGACGCAGACATCTTGCTTCTCCTGTTTGGTGTGGTGGAGAAGAGGACGTGCTGCCCTGCCCCATCTGTCGGCATGGTGAAAGGAATTACGTGGTGCCAGACATCTTCTGGTTGGCGTGTTGGAGAAGAGGACATGCTGCTATTTTCAGAATCCATTGCCGACAGCTTGATGATGCTCCTCATCCCCTTGGAGTTGGAGTTTTTCCTTAGTCAATGTGAGGGTTGTTTGTAAAGGACAGAGGGTGTCATATCCTGTACAGATTGTAAAGCCCTCTGAGGCAAATTGGTAATTTGTGGTATTGGGCTATACAAATAAAATTGACTTGACTTGATATTTTTGCTGGTGTAATTCGTAATTATGTTTTAAGTTTTTATATCTATGCTTATAAATCTGTCTGATAACCATTTTCAAATCTTCCAGACAAGTTGTCGCTCATATCTGATAACTGTTGTCTGTCGCAACCAAGATGTGGTCGTACATTCAAAAATGAAAATCTCACAGTCCTCATGCAAGGCTATCTGTAAATGCTGAAAGATGTGTGGTGCCTCTGAATTCAAATTAAGTTCACAGCAGCAAAGCTGCCTCTCTATGCAATGGAGCCATCACCAGAACAGCAGGGGTATTGAACAGACATTCACTCTAATTATAAATCAACCTCTCGCTGCTTGGCCTGCTCAGATTGCGCTCTCTCTCTCTCTCTCTCTCTCTCTCTCTCTCTCTCTCTCTCGCCCACGTCTATCCGCAGCCAAATACTTTGGTTCATCTAAGGTAAATCTGCACTGGGTAAACAGTCACCTCCATAGGGGATGCAATTCAGACCAGGATTCAGTTCGTTGGAACAAACCATTGTGCTCCTGTCTTAAGATGCACTCTTTATCAAACGGTTCATTTAATAAATATGGTGGAAACAAGTTACAATGATCAACTGCTTGTATAGATCTAAAAGCCTGGGACAGAATCATCCCTTCCCAACTGCTGTGAAATCATTTGCAGTCACAGTAATAATATATCAAGTAGTCTGCTTACAGAGCATCTCATACATTCCAAAATATGGGAAAGATATTAAATTAACACTACATTTACTCCCACGATGCTGTGTTTTGTTTTGTTTTTTTGGTTTTTTTTTTTGGTCAAACTCTGCTACCAGTTCAGCATTGATGGTATACAGTTTTTCTCCAGGTCTGTTTAATACTTTGAAATGCACTGAACCACAGCCACTCTTACTGTACATGTAGACTGACACACCACACAGACTGTGGATATATGCTGCTACATTTGTATGCTGTGCATGATGATTGATAATTTTGATTAGTTTAAAGAAATGCAAACAACACCTCAACTGAAGATGGGTCTGGCTATGTGAGAGTATTCTGTTTGCAAATCGACCTAATTATAATTTAAACCATGGTAAGCTATATTTATCTTTAATGTACTTCATTTATACACAGTACACTGATTTATATATTTTTGTGCATTTAACTCATCCTTAGGAGCAGCGCTGGAGTGACTTGGGGTTCAGTATCTCGCTCAAGGACAGTTCGACATGCAGAGAATAGGAACCAGGTATCAACATTGTGACTAAAGAACCTGCTCAGCAACAGACACCTCATTTAAGGTAAACTGACTATATGCTCTGTCTCAGTCCATGTAGTATAAAAATGTAATAAGACCATGATCATAACACACTAGAAAGTACTAAGAGCTGCCAGTAATGTTTTTTGTTTTAACTTGACCTAGAATTAAAAAAAAAATATATATCAGCCCAGAAAAGTACACCTTATAATTGACAAAATGCACATGTTGTTTGTTGGCTTGCTGATGGAAGAATATAGAATAGAATAGATTAGAAAAGAATAGATTTTTTTTTTTTTATTCATCCCCCTTGGGGGAAATTCACTTGCCACAGCAGCATAGACAAAATCACAGACACATTGCAGTAGTTAGAAAAAACAGCAATGACATAATAATAATAATAATCATAACAATAATAGAATAGAATTAAAATATTTACAAAAGGTGCCACAGGAGTGGATGTCTCTAGTACATCAGCTAGTACTAAATTTTCAGAATTCAAATCTTTGTTAATGAGTCGTTGACATGATCGTGTGGCTATATTAAGGTATAGACTTCACTGGATGAAAACTCAGAGCATCACAAAATTAAGATTCATCCTTTGGGGATCATGAATGTCTGTATCAAACTGTTGAAGCAAAACCAAGCCAACAGGCAGCATTACCATGGATAAATCTGTGCTACTAGCGCTGCAAAAATATGCTCGATCATCCAGGGTCATAGAATAATCCTCGTTGTTCTGAACACTGGTCTATATAATCAAGTGTGCATGGCAAGTACTTATAGAGCTTTACCATTCATTTCATCTCCTGCAGTCGTGGCGGTATTAACAGGGCAGTATGTCGCTTCATTCCTACTAATGCACTGAGGCTCCTTGCAGATCCGTAACCAGGCCGCATCTTAGGGGCCTCAGAGATTGTCTTTGTCATGGCCGATGCCAGTGTTTAATGCGTCTCAAAATCTGTCCTTAATTACAGCACACAACAGCTGTGCAATGTAGCAGTCACGAGCAGTCTTATTTCAAATAACAAAGCAGTTCCTCAGATTAATTTCTGTGTGCTGCTGTGTGTGGCTGTCACTCATTGTGATTTTTTTTTTTTTTTAGATGAGGAGTTTTAATGTTTGTCTAGTGTGTATCTGCTGGCCAGACAACGAGAAAGACAAACTTTAAATTGGTTCAGAAAAGTTCATAGATGTTTCAAGACAAACAAGATTAGGAAGAATGAAGAAGTCCTTCAGGAATCAACAGTGACACCATTACTCTGTGGATAAAGAGTCAAGTGACATTAGCCAGTGATACAGTTAAGCCCCGACAGTGTGCATAACCCAAGATAACCCTTACTACTAGAGCTATAGTAAGGAAGCTTGGTGAAACAATAAAGTCAAAACCAAAAACATCAGCATCAAACCAACCACACCTATTAGTTATGGGATCTGTGTGATATTCGGTTCAGAATACCAGGAAATCCTATAAAGGAGTACTGGGTTGTGTCGTGCGTGCGTCTGCCGTAACCTTCCCCTTTGCATTTCCAGTTGTCCAAACCACACCCTGAGGTGAAATGGGTCCAGAGGAGTGTGGGGGGCCCTCATTGTGGTGGCTGAGCTTAGGAAGGATTTAAACACTACTACTTAGCAGCTCTTAACCTCACTGACCCTTTTGGGACAAATACAAATCCTGTTGTGCTTGAGAATTACATTAAGCCCTTGCTTTGAACCCAGGCTCCAGTGAGCACATGGACCGCAGCGTTTCCGCTAGATTTTTTAGCTTTTAGCCGTCTAACTTGGTAAGCCTTGGCCTTGAGTTTTGATATGATTACTAGGCCTCTCCCTGATTCTGCATGGCCTACGTGAGGGCTGTGTGAGGGCTTGTTTTCATGACATTAATGCAGCTTTTCAAATCAATATTTCCTGCAAGTCACTGCTCTGTAGGGAAGCCAAATTTGAGTGCAAAGACAATTTGTGCACATCAGTGGGTGTGCCTTATTGTCTGTCTGAATATTTCTCTCTTACGACTTGCATGCTATCCAAACAGTTTCATCATGTAAACATCCGGTTCATGTTCAGTTCAGTCTTTGCCGCACTTCACAACATACAGGTTTTAATTTCATTTTTGCACAGTTTACATCAGGCTCTCCAACAAATTGCCAAAACCACAGTTACAATGCATTTTACACATACAACCTATCAGTTTGTGATTCAACCCATGTATTACAGGTTTCTTAAGAAACTCTTAAAAAAAACGTGCTTTTTGACTCTAAGTTATATGTTGATTTAGCACTCAAGAGATTTAATGTAGTTTGAGTCTCGTGACACGATTTTCATGATCAGAGTATTTATGCCACGATAGCTTTTAGAGACCAGATGGAAGGTGTCTTTCTGTCATATTGTATTTGTTTTTAAATTAGAACAGTTACCATGGGTTTGCCCTTGCATTTTTCTCCTCTGTATTCTCAGTCTCCAGAGACAAAAGACACAAGGTGTGGCATTGGCTGGCTCACTGCAAAGTTTCCGTGCATCACAGCATAGACTAAACTAATTGATGATATAATTTGTTGCCAACTATTTTTATAATTAAATCAGTCAACCTATTGTTGAAGCCCAATAGCAGATGTAGTTAGTAGTAACTGCATATTTCATTAATGCATTCAGTCACGCACTGTGGTTTAGCTTGTCAGTCACCTGGTGTCTGCTGAATGGTATAAGGGTAAATGATACCACAGTGAACCAGAGCCCCTCACTGCTCAGAACCCTGACTTATAACATTAATTCCTACCCTGATGTGCACTGCTTTTTACACATACAGAATGGTAGATTGTCATTAAGCTGCATTCAACCTCTTTTTTTTTTAACCAGTCGTCCAACTTAACAAGCAACTCTGAAATCAAGGATATCTCATCAACAAATGATTATTGATAGAAAATATAACACAAATACTGTATTACTCAAGAAAGAACAAGACAAAATAACTGAACTGGAAATGTTTCCCTTCTCCTCCTTTTTACAGCTAGTGTAAAAGAATGATTTGCTTTTCAGAAAGAAACTTTCATGGCTAATGTGGCTAGCTGAGTTTTGGCAAGAAGAGAAGGCGGCTTGCAGCTTTCATGCCAGAGTTGCCAAGATTATGCTTTTAAAAGCTGTCAGCTGTTCATTGGTATGAGATGAATCAGTTCTCAGAGTCACATATAGAAGAATGAGTGGCATTTCTTTAACTCTGTGGAGAAGTAAGTAAATAATAAGTTGAACTGCAGCACAGATTAGCTGACTTGGTTGTGAAACAACCAGAACCAGTGTCATTTCAGCTGAACTTGAGTGAGTCACTGCACTCTCAACCGTGCTTTTATCCTTCCAGTAAAAATCTTGACTAGTCCCAAGCTTCGACTGGAAATGCATCACTTCTTCGACAATGTAAGTTGAGACTTGGCTGGTGCAACAGCAAATCACAAAAGCATGCCCCTCTTTCTTAACAAAAAAAAACCTCACTGCCTCCCAACAATTTTCTCCTAACAGTAAAAGCGATTAGTCATGACTTAGCTCTTTGTGAAAGTTACTGTAATTCACATGGTAGATAAAAAGGGTCCTATGGTCACACAAGTGAACTTCAGATATGAAAGAAAGATGTACATTCAGCTGTTTTTGTACCAGATGATTTGTTAAAGCGTCTGAAAACTTTTCTGTCAAGTAAGTCGGTGTATTCTTGGCTCATGCCGGCTGTTGAAAGTGAATTTGCATACTTCTTTATTTGTTCTTCCTCTCATCTGACAGCATCTAATTCTTATTAGAACAGTTTAATATCAGCCGCACACAACCTGCAGTGTCGTCATTTTCTAAACTCACCACACAAGTGAAAATCCTCTCTGGTGAAAGGGTAATGTGGAAATCAACCATGGGCTCTCATTCACTTGGGCTCTTTACTGGTTATTTCAAGGGGCGAGCTGTTGGGCTGACATTCAAAAGTTCTTTTTTTGGCAAGGGAAAGCTGTTTTAGGTTAATGGCCCCCAGATTCTTGGAGAGGTCCATACTGTAGGGCCTCACTGCATAGTTTATGGAAACCCTCAGGGAGTAGTTCACAGTAAATGCAAGAGACATAACGGCAAACATAGGCTGGAACACAGACAGGCACTTTTTCTTTCAAAGTGCATCAAGCTTCAACATTTGGGAGGACATCCATTGGAATGATTAGTGCTCGTTTAGCATCATCTGATAAACAAAATATAGTCAGTTAACAGTTATGCCGGCCCTCACACATGCAGAGCACGTAGGAGCCCTCCGCATATGTTCTGCTTCTCATTATGCTTACTTACATGCTTCTCATTATGTTCAGGCCATCCTTCCCCCAGGCCTATAGCCTTTTAGCCATTTATGTGTCAACAGAATTACCACGGAGAAGCCGCACTGTCACAGATGAACGTTTTCTCCTCCTTTAGCCCTTTGTACTGCTCTGATGTGTAACTCCATATGTGACCCGTCTCTAATTCTTGATGAGCTCTAAAGGTCCCCCTATGGTGCCCATTCATCGTTAAAAACCCTGAATATGTGACAGGAAAGAATAGTCTTTTTTCTAGGGAAAAGACTTCTTGGCTTGCATTTCACCACATAAAAACAGCTAAATTTGTTTCATATTAGAGGAGGGATGCATTTTGTATCGTTGAAATTCATTCCTTCTCTCCTGTCTGCTGCCTTCCAAAAAAACTGTGGCTAATCTCAAGGCAGTGAGTGTACGAGCCTGTCCTCATGTGAACTTTGGGTGGATGAAACTGCAAATACACAGCTGAGTCCTGCTGCTGCTTAGCCTCTCTCTTCCTCTCTCTCTCTCTGCTCAGCATTAGCTTGCTTTGCTCCATTGCCTCCTGCCTGCACACAGCATGTCAACAAGTAAGATCTGAGATGTGACTCTGTCAAGTTGGACTCATATCAGGTCTAAATATGTGAGAGGAATGTCATTTGGAATTCACAGCAGAGGATGGAGGGACGGAGACAGAGAGGGACACAGCTGATCAAGAGACACACATGCATGCAGAGGCATACGCATACACAATGACGCACACACAGGTTGTATAAACAGTAGACAAGGCTATCCAGTCATCTCGCTCCTAATGAAAAGTGCACCGATGACATGGACGAACCAAAAAAGGGGGCTTTATTTCCGTGGCAACCAGTCCAGCGGAAGGAGCAGGACAAACCCAAAATACTGCATTGCGTCACAGCTTTAAATCCCAGTGACTTTGTGTTTGCATGACCACAGCTACATTATATCTCCACAAATAAAGTCCAAAATGAGGAGGATGATGACGAGCATACTGGCAATCCACAAAGTGAAGTCAGCCTGCAGCTTCATGGAAATAATCTTTGCAACCCCCCCAAGTGCAAGAGGCTACATTACAGCACAGGATGTCCATGCTGTTCTTTGTAATTCTTGAGGAACAAACTGATTTAGGTCCCAGATGTTCTTTACATACGACATGCGAGGGCAAGGAGGGTATCTCACCATCTGTCCATAAAGAACAGTTTGATCAAAGAGATGCAATGTTTATCCACAGCATGCTCTACACACCATATCCCGATATCAAATAGCATGCCGTTTATTATGTTGTTTGGGTAGATGAATGATTATGCTAGGCAGGATACTAGAGGTCTGTTTAGATCTACTTGATGAAATTCTTGTATAACATACCAGGAAGCAAGGTAATGAGGAGAAGAGGAAATCCTGTCGTCACATCATTTAACCTAAATTAGCTAGTTTTGGTAGCTAGGTTCTTTACCAGATGAAACCAGATGCAATATCCAGCTCCTTTTTAAATTGAAATTTGGTCAACACTTTGTTGACACTTTTGTATTGAGATATTGTCAGAACAAAACACTTGACATAAATATGCATGTCAAATGTGTCACCATCATAAACATTGTCTGCAACCCCATAATGAGAAATATGGCAGCCAGACGATGGCCAGAGTAGGTTCACATTTGGTTGACATTACTTGGCAGAGTATGCTGACACACCTGCAGTCAATCTGATTCTACAGGCTACCTGGAAACCTGGGGGGTCTTTGACAATGTATCCCTTTGCTTTCTATGTGAGTCAGAAAGCCTCAGGAGGCAACTGAAACAATGAAAACAACAGTGTTTCCAGCTGTGGTGCTTTTGCCATGGGTAAAAACAACCTTGAGAATGAGTTATGGCCTATACTTTTGTTACAGATGTCAGAAACACATTGCATGGGCTGTAATAAATGACACCTTCAGACTCTGACTCAGATCTGATATCACTGTGAGCCAGACTGGAGGCAGGCCAGATCGCACTTAAGCTTTAGATTAAAATAACTATTTCATAGGTGTAAATGTGCTAAAGCCAGCTTTGGCTATTATTTTTTCCTCGACTACAGATTAACCCACCCTGTCAGGCTTTATTTTGACATAATGTACTCTCTCACCCCTTTAACACCTGGCATTAACATGTCTCTTGGGTGATCAGATTGCACTCAGATCGTGCTTCGTCACACCCAAAATACACATTTAGGACAGATTATGATCTGATTAGCCAAACCTCCTCTGGAGGTGGTTGGGGACGCATTGTGACCACATTGAATACGAGCGGAAATACGTTTTTCTTGCTCTGTCTCAAGGACCAGTTTCTTGAACCTGTAGCGTCAGAAGTAATCAACAGTATAAGCTTCAGCTGCTGTGACGAGAGATCGAGCCACTTTTGAGGCTCTCCGGCAGTGTTGTGCAGCCACTGAGGACTTCCTCTCAGCCCTTATCTCAATGTGGACACTGGAGACACATATAAATACCTGGTGTAGATGTACTGCAGTTAAATTACATCCAGCTACAAGCTGGATATATGAAACACATTTTAATGCCAAGTGTCAAGGGAGGTCTCTTTTTTCTTTTCAGAAGTACATCTGTTAAAATATAACCTCATGAAATAGCAGCAGGTGTTGAAGCTGTTCTTTGAGATGTCGCAAATTCTCTTATTTGCTAGATGTTAATATTCAGAATGATAACTGTAATTAATTGAGACTTTATGAAATGAAGTGCATTGCTCCATTTTTCAGGGATTTTAAAATGTCCTTTCCCCTAAAAACATTTTTTCAAAATGTCATCAAGTGCTATGATGTGATGAGTTTTGTGAAACCTGTGTTGGATTGTGCCTTAACATGCTCTCACTCAGCCTATATTGTTCAGTAGTCTAGCTTCTGCGTTTGCATCTTTCCGTGTGGATCTCTTATTTTCCTTCCAGACAGCTCTAACACATTGGCTGGTACGTAGGTAGGTGTTTACTCCTCAAAAAAACCTCTCACCTCCCCCACAAACACATTAAATATGGAAGCACAAATTGAAAGTGGTTGACTCCTTATGTAACCATACTGTCAGGACGTGATGACTTGAACAAAAAGTTTCTCAGTACAGTGTAGGAGGCAGAGGGCATCGACAACAGCTTTAGCCACACTGAATATCATCCTTGGAGAAGTTCTTTTTCCCCTCTTTTAAGATGTACTCTGGAGTGAAGTCTTGTTGGACAGATACTACATACTCTTGTCTTAGAACTCAAAAAGTATTGTTGGCCTTTGAGTCAGTCACCTGTCTGGGTTTATCTTTTGGAAAACACAAACTCAAAGAGGCAGACCTATGTCTATGTTTTTCTGACAAGCGCCCTCTCTCAGAAATAAAGGCAGAAGCCGTGTAATGATGCAATAAAGCAGCAAAGCCTCGTAAGGAGGAGGCGGGTGTTTATGGTGTCAGCATGCTTCAAACAGAGTTCTTATTGGATTAGCGTTAAACACCTCGTCCCTCACACTTTCTGTCATCAGACAAAACAAAGCATGCCAACTTCACAGTTAGTTTGGGGTGCTCTCTCACACTCTTACATGTGTGTATGTGTGCGTGCGTGCGTGCGTGGAGTAGTACATCCATGGTGGTCCAGTTTGTTGTGTTGTAGATCAGTGTTTATCAAAAATATTGTTTTTTTTTTTGTTGTTTTGTTTTTTTAAACGTGGATTTCTGTCTTGTGTGCATCATTACTTTGGCCTTTCATCAGAATCCACTGTGATGGGATTTGAATGTGTGGAACTTGATGGACTGTATCTGTATGTAGTAATGCATTTCCACCTTTCCTTTCCTTCTCCAGTCACATAGTAATTCATTGCTAGGCATCGTCCTAATTAAATGCACATAGTGCTACTTTCTTAAGAGCCCATGTACACTGTTGGCTTCCTTCCCTCTTGCCGATATAAGCATCTTTTTGTAGACCCTTAGCTTGTTTCTTTCCCAGTTATCTTTACCTCTGCTAAACATGGATCCTCTTAGCCTCCCTTTTATTGCTCCAAATCCCTTATCTAAAACACCTCTCCCGTTGCATTATTGGAGCTTTACAACACAACAAATACAGTGGTTCCATTGTTGCCCAGAGTCTTAAACCATTTTAGATGAATCTGGAACGGGTCTCATTCATTCTGGCTTTAGTTACATAGGGTATGTGTTTGTGGTTTCTTAAATGGTATGCATTTTTTTATTGCCTATGATATTGTTAGCGCATACATAATGTTTAGTAAAAAGGTGACTCCTGCCAGTAATAGTTATTTCTTCAAGCTTATATTTTCTATAAATCATGTTCAAATACAACTAATATGCAGTCGGAAATGGTTTGAAAGAATCCTTCCGTTTTCTACCGCTTATCCTCACATAGGGTAACAGGGAGCTGGAGCCTGTCCCAGCTGTCTTAGGGTGAAAGGCAGGGTACACCCTGGACAAGTCGCCACCTCATCACAGGGCACATAGAGACAGACAACCACTCACATTCACATCTAGGGCAATTTAAATTAGCCAATTAACCTAATCCCCATGCATGTTTTTAGATAGTGGGAGGAAGCCGGACTACCAGAGAGAACCCATGCAGACACGGGGAGAACATGCAAACTCCACACAGAAAGGCAAAATGGAACCCAGTACCTTCTTGCTGTGAGGCGACAGTGCTAACCACTACACCACCATACCTCCCTTAAACGAAAAAAAATGTCATCTATATCTATTACATGTTGTTTTCCTTTCTGGCTGCTCCCTTCCGGGGTCGCCACAGCAGCTGATCCGCTTGTACACTTGGCATTAGTTTTTTTTTACACCATGCCCTTCCGGATGCAATCCTCACCCATTTTGGTAGCCAGGACTGGGAGGGAGTCGAACCCAGGTTCCCCAGGCCGATGGCATGCACAATCATCCACTGCCAGCTGGGTCTATTATCTGTTACATAATGAGGAAATATTGTTAATTGACCTAGTAGTTTGGGAATGCATTGATCAAATTTCCACTGAGAATATATTTTATGTTTATTTTTTGATTTTTGCAGAACAATATCTGCTTGAGTCAGTGGTTATGTTTGGGCACTCATAGCTCTCTGTTAAGAGAAAGTCATGCTCTCGGTTTGATATAAAAAATTATGCAGTGGCTTGAAGCAACAGTCAAGACTATCAGCATTTAATGGAACATTGTGTAGCATTTATGGATCTATTGGCAGAAATGGAATATAACATTAATAAGTATGTTGCGGTGATATGTAATGTATAATGACTTGAAGAATAGACATGTTTTCATTACCTTAGAATAAACTGTTTATTTCTCCATTGTAGCGGAGCCTTTCTCCACCACTAGTGTTGCCTAAACCTAAGCAAACTAGATTGCACAGTCTGGAGTGTGATGAAGTCCTGCCCAATCTCCTCCCTACAACTTGGTGTAGGATACTGTATATAAATGTAGTAGGGCTGTCAGGCTGTCAGTGTTAATTGCAATTAGATTAAAGTCAATGTGTAAATTTTTATTTTTTATTTTTTTAGTCATGTTAATGGCTAGATCAACACAACCTGACATGCAGCAAAACGCTTCTGATGGTTTATTTTATTTTAAAAACCTCTCAGATGGCTCAGTCAAGACATCAAATATGCACCTTGCATAAAACAGAATTCAGTCACAGCACAGCACTGGTTAATGGGTGTCAGCTGACTACAGACCAGTCAACATCATGTAAAACACAGTCATTGTTGATATGATCTGAAAAACTGTTATGAAATGTGATCAATTGCAGTGTTGTCGATTAACTAAGCGATTAAAATAAATTAATTGAACAACAGCCCTAAAATGTAGCGCTCCATATAGTCGGTCATTCATTTAATAAAACTTCACAGTGAACACAATCTAATTTGGAACCACAATGTAATTAGCGAAAACAAATAGTCTCACCAGATCCGCCACTACCCAGCAGCAGCCCTGATGTCTGCACTCTATAAACTAAATTTTCTAGGAGACAGAGCCGCAGTATGTGTTTAATGTCATTCTCTGGGTTACCTTTGCTATATCGTACTGTATACTTTACTACCCACTGCTCCTTCTCTTGAGTGGTCAGTAGATCACAGATACCCAGTTATGACAGTGCCATTAGAAAACAAGAACACCAGGACAACAAATGCTATGTCCTCAAAAAAACAGGCTGCATGCTACCCCCCTCTCTCTCTGTGTCTCTCTGTCTCTCTCTCTCTCTCTCTCAGATGTCTCTTGGTCTCCTGCCCCTTGTACTTCCTCTCTCTCTCTCTCTGGCTCACTCTCCCCTGTCTGAAACAGGACCTGAAATGACCAGCACACGTTCCCACTGGGGGGCTCAGACTGATTCATGTGGGAGCTGCTGCAGAGCTTCACAATTCTCGTCTTAATATGTCCAGGCAGATGAAAGGGGGAACAGAGCAAACTGATAGCACAGACCAGTGCTGCATTTTCATTCCTTTGAAATGGAGTGTGATGCCAGGATTCACCAGGGGGTCTTACAAAGCCAAGGCAATAATGAAGAGGAGAGGAGGGTGATGGACAGGGAGGAGGTGTGTGGTTGCAGATTGGTGAGAGAGAGAGGGAGGGTAAAATGAGGAAAACGGGATGGATGGGAGAAAAAATAAAAGTCATCATATCGCAGGTGCGGATGGCAGTAAATGAAGTAGTGGGCAACCACAGACTTGAATGTGAAAGTCAGTTCTCATGCCTTTGTATTACAGCTCTTGTCTGTGTTCAGTCTTCTGAAATAATATAGAGTAACACATTCCTGTCATGTGACATAAATATGCATAAATAAATGTTGAATAAAATCCTGCAATTAGATCATTCAAAAGCAGCTGGACTCACAAAAAAAAAAAAAAGCTTCATTTTGGTTGAGTGATTGCAACACGCTATTTCTGTCTTCAACCCAAACGCTCCTTTTATCGTAAATCCCATTTCTGGTAAACGTGAAACAAGTCATTGTCTCCCTCTTGCTTATATTCAAATGAGCGCTTTGGACAGCATTAGAGGTTTATATTTATTGGGCTTTGATTCCACAGATGCTTTACACATGACACAAACCAACTATGAAATAGATAACAACAAACATTTCACATGTGTGTCACACATTTGGGCTGTTTTTCCTTTACTGGGCTTTTGTTTTACACTAATAAGACAAATTAGGAACACACATCGCCATTCTTTGTATTTACGTGTTCATGCTTCTGATTGAAGTAGTAAGCCATGAAGGGAAAACATGTAATTAAAACGACACATGCAGAGTATTGACCTTAATGTTTTTCACTCTGTAATCATCATCTGCATGGGGTCTATTATGACCACAAACTTAAACGAAAGTGTGTAAAAGAAGAATGCTTTCTTTTGAGTGGTATTGTATTACAATTAGAGCATGTTCAGTGATGAAAGTATAATGCATTTCCATCATCTTGGGCTGAGAATAATGTGCTCAAAGCGGTCTGTCTGCTGACTGAAACCCACGAAAAGGATCCACCAGCTTGTTAGTATTTTAAGTGTCCCCATGACATAATGTCCCTGCAGATTCTCAGAATTTCTTGTTCTTGGCTGGGATCAGCTACCATACAAACTCAGAAGATTCAGAAAATAAAGAAAATAAATATGTGTGGGTTTACATTTGTAAGTATGTCCACCAGTAACCAAAAACTGGTTGCTGCTATCCCTAACCCTCTGTTTAATATTTATGTGAAGAAACATAGCAACATAGTAAAAAAAAAAAGCACATCTGTCATATTTGTCAAATTAGAGCTGATAATTATTCAATTAGTCAGACAGTATTGACAGTTATTATGGTTATTAATCACTTGTTTCATTCATTCATTTTCAAGCCATGTTGCAGCTTCTCCGATGTGAGGCTGCTGTTTAATTCATCATAAATTCAATATCTTTGGGTTTTGGTCTGTCAGCCCAAAAGAAGATATTTTAAAGACATCATCTTGACACTGCAACATAATTAAAATGTATCACTACTTTCTGACATTTTCTGACAGATAAATTAATTAATGCATTAATCACGAAAGTAATCTGCAGTCCAACCAATAATGAAAATAAATTTTAATCCTACTAAGCACAGTGTAAGACATTAGTGGACCTCAGTTTACTCTCAGTTCTCCTTAACTTGATTAGTGACGTTCAGCTCTTTTTTGCTTCCAAAGTATTGCAAAATATTGAATACCAGTTTACCAATGTTGTAACTAGGTTTTGGTTTTCAGTTTTTCATTGATCAAAGAAAAACCAAACCTACACAACTAATCCTGTTTTACAGAGCATCTTAGTTAATGTCTCAGTTTGTTTACTACCTTCCCTGCCCTCGGCCGGCCTGAAGATCTCAGCCTTCAGTGTTTTGCTTCACCTTCCTGTCCAGCATCACAAATGCTGCCAGTTGATGTTTATCCCACTGCTTTAGCGGTATCCCGCAGAGACAACTCAGGGCAGAAAACACATCCTATTAAACACTGTTGAGTGCACAACGACCTTATGAGGACAGCAGTGCTTTGATTCTCCTCCTAGGGATTTGGTTTTTGGTAAACACATAAAAATCACTCAAAATGGACCGATTCTAGTCTCCGACCATGTCCACAGGAAGAAAAAGGAAACTGTTTGATAAAGATGCACGCTGCTGGCTGCTGTAATTCACTGTATTACTGGCAGACAAATCAGGAAAATGTATGTAGACTTCGCCGTTGCTGCAGTGTTCCTGCAAATATGTCTATATATAAACTATTTGCACTGCAGCAGAATGACTTAAATGAACACAGCTTTACATCCACGGTGAAATTTAACAAGTCACTACGAGCAAATTGACCACACAATAAGATCAAAAAATTGTTCACAGCAGCTGTATAGGCGATAGACATGGAGGCAGAGAGTGGTGTGTGTGTGTGTGGGTGTGTGTGTGTGTGTGTGGGTGTGTGTGGGTGGGGGGTGTCAGAGGTTTTTTTTATCACTCACCCCGTCTTGCTACCATCTGTCCTGAGGACTGGCATCAATGAGTGTACAGACGGGCACTCGCTAATAAGCTCAAACAGGCCACAGTGAAAGAAGCCACATGAGGACATCCTTCGACATGCTCACCATCATCATTACTCAGAGAGTGCAAATAAGGCCAGAGACAACTGGAGACGCTAACTTGTGTAAAGACTTGCCAGGACCCCCCCAAAACTACTGAGCGAGTCAGACAAGTTTCTGTGAACAGATCTGTAAATATTTCCGCATGAATAACCAAAGGAATTGCACTACAGGTTAACAGTGAGTCACAGATACGTTGCATGCATAGTGAAGGAATTTGGAAACATTGTTTAAAACATGAGAGCGAAACGAAAAATGCCTCGAGCAGCAAAGTGCTGTCAATGCACACTGCCATGATCTAGGCCAGTCCAAAATACCATATCCACTGGCTTCAGACCTGCACCTCTTATCCAACCTATGTCTCCAGCAGGACTTTTTCACTGCAGACTTTTTAACTAGACATTGCAGAAAAACCACAGGTGTTGCTAATAATCATAGGGGCAGCTCCGCTGTCTGAGAAGTAAAACCAATGTGGAAGTAGCTTAAATTTATGCATTCTCATGTGGTTGAAAAAAGTCAAATCATATTGTATTTTAAACATCTCAGTCATTAGTTTAAAGTCTTCTTCAATGCAGCATGAAGATCATTCAGTCAAATATAAGGCATTGGGACGTGGCTACTTTGTTATTGGCAGGTCATTACCACACTGTTAGTCATGTTTTCGTCTTACAACTTTAATCCTTTTATAGTATCTTTTAGTTCATGAAAGTTAACTCTTTGAGTGCCAGTGACGTAATACGACGTCATTCAAAATCCGAAGCTTGAGTGCCATTGACGTTATACTACGTCAAAACGCTTTTCGTTGCAGCTGGTCGCTGGTCTGCCAAGTAATGTTGGGGCTTGTAGCTGGGACATAAAGAGTTAATATGCGCCACAGCGATCAAAGCAGTGGAGTGGAGTCTATCGCATTTAGAGAGCAAAATGGATTCTGTGCAAAAAAATGGCGATTTTGGTGAAAGTGGCCTCTACTCTCCTCCAGACAAAACAAGAATGGAACAAGGTAAAAACAGATGTTTTTTTCATGATGAAATAGCGCATCTCTTCTTTTATTTGAGCTACTCTGTATTTTCAGAGACATAGTACAACTGGTGTTCCAGTTCAGGTGTTCCAATCACTTCCATGGCCACAAGTGTATAAAATCAAGCACCTAGGCATGCAGACTGCTTTTACAAACATTTGTGAAAGAATGGGTCGCTCTCAGGAGCTCAGTGAATTCCAGCGTGGAACTGTGATAGGATGCCACCTGTGCAACAAATCCAGTCGTGAAATTTCCTCGCTCCTAAATATTCCACAGTCAACTGTCAGCTGTATTATAAGAACGTGGAAGTGTTTGGGAACAACAGCAACTCAGCCACTAAGTGTTAGACCACGTAAACTGAGTGGGGTCAGCGGATGCTGAGGCGCATAGTGCAAAGAGGTGGCCAATTTTCTGCAGAGTTAATCGCTACAGACCTCCAAACTTCATGTGGCCTTCAGATTAGATCAAGAACAGTGCACAGAGAGCTTCATGGAATGGGTTTCCATGGCCGAGTAGCTGCATCCGAGCCATACATCACCAAGTGCAATGCAAAGCGTTGGATGCAGTCGTGTAAAGCACGCAACCACCGGACTCTAGAGCAGTGGAGACGTGTTCTCTGGAGTGATGAATCACGCTTCTCCATCTGGCAATCTGATGGACAAGTTTGGGTTTGGTGGTTGCCAGGAGAACGATACTTGTCGGACTGCATTGTGCCAAGTGTAAAGTTTGGTGGAGGGGGGATTATGGTGTGGGGTTGTTTTTCAGGAGCTGGGCTTGGCCCCTTAGTTCCAGTGAAAGGAACTCTGAATGCTTCAGCATACCAAGACATTTTGGACAATTCCATGCTCCCAACTTTGTGGGAACAGTTTGGAGCTGGCCCCTTCCTCTTCCAACATGATTGTGCACCAGTGCACAAAGAAAGGTCCATAAAGACATGGATGACAGAGTCTGGTGTGGATGAACTTGACTGTCCTGCAGAGTCCTGACCTCAACCCGATAGAACACCTTTGGGATGAATTAGAGCGGAGACTGAGAGCCAGGCCTTCTCATCCAACATCAGTGTGTGACCTCACAAATACACCTCTGGAAGAATGGTCAAAAAGTTGAAGCTGTTATAGCTGCAAACGGTGGACCGACGTCATATTGAACCCTATGGATTAGGAATGGGATGTCACTTTAGTTCATTTATGGGAGTCAAGACAGGTGAGTGAATACTTTTGGCAATATAATGTATGCTGTGGGTCTTGATATATGACTGAAAAATGGGCAAAAACGCTGGCACAAGGCACTTTCAATTTTGAAAAACAGCACTCAAAGAGTTAATTATGACCTAATGTCTTAAACGTGATTGTACTTTGCTCCACCCTCAAATGTCACTTCTGGTTGTTAAAGACAAGATGGTGGTGACCAAAAACTAAGATGGCGACGGCACATAATGCTAAACTCAAGGCTGCAAAACAGCGGTCCATGTTGGCATTGTGTGTGTGTTCACTCCAGATTCTGACCTGTATCAGAACTCTCCAGTAACTTTGTTCTTTCACTGAAAATTCTTCTTTTCTATTGTCTCAGTACTTATATTAAATATACTCCAGACAAGCACAAAACTGAAAATATTCTGCACTTACCGAAAGTCTATTATACCTATTTCCACTCAACGCAGGATTTTCTAACCCAGGTCGACACTCCCCGGCTCGACATTAGGGAGCTTTCACAGTGCTAGCTGACGTGGATCTGACCTCCAGCTGTGACTGCTGCCTGTTTTTTTTCCTCCCTCCCATACGTCATCGCGTTGACAATGTCATCATTACAGATTTAAGTGCGCCGGACAGCACGGACATGAACGAGTCACATTAACATTACTAATTTATACGTTGTCCCTTTTGCAAAGTCTAAAAACCCAGTGCAGTGCTAATGATAATACTAGTACTAATGCCATGATCAATAAAAAAGGTGTGTCAGATTGCGGTGGGATTCCCCCAAAATGATGTAAGACTAAATCACATATGCGCTCCTATTAAAAATGTATTCGCTACACTTTTGATTTGTTTGATCGAATAAAGTCTCTGTCCTTCAGAGATCGATCTCTGGAGATCAACAGGAAGACTGATCTTATAAGTGAGTAGCTCTGCGGCTCTGGAGCTTCATATTGACAGCCTGTCAGGTTGCTCAGTGACTAAAGCGGGGCACGACAGGCAGGTAAATCAACGTCATCGGGTAAATTAGCGGGTCACCTTTCACACTGATCTGATCCGAGCCGAGCTGATAGACTCCTGGATTCATTGGAGGGTCGTTCGACCCGCGTCAAAATGCTGCGTCAACCCTTTCACACTGCACGAAAAAACCATGTCGACCCAGGTTTTTCATGCAGTGTGAAAGGAGCTTTAGTGTTCGTCTTTCCCTTGATGCCACAACGACAGTTTATTTTTATATTGCCTCCATTTTCTATTTCACTTTTAAAATCTGCAAACGCTAGTGAATAAGCAGTCCTTTTGCTGCTCTAAAGTAACATTATTTAATTGAATTGTTTACGAGATCAGGATGGCCTCTGTCTTACCTCCAACACATCAGGTGTCCATGCCCTTGAGATTTGGCTCAGACAGGCGATGTTTTGTTTATCGCTAGACAGGCAGGTTTTATATTTGTAACGTCACCATGAAGCCTAAAGCTATGCTTCAGAGACATCCCAGTGCCATCAAATTCCCCGTTGGTGTAATGTTGCAAGATTAGCGACACTTTGGCAGTCACACAGATGGTGACACTTTTAAAAACATGGTGCTTTTTCCTCATTCTTTTAGACTACAATGGTTCTTATTATGACATTTCTACATCACAAAAGCCTTTGCTATGCTTCAGGATCCTGTTTCTTCAAATATCTCTGCATGCATGGTTATTCTACCAGCTCTACATACTGATGCTTGTCACTGGGCTCTTTATAGGCTCTGCTTGTCTGTCTGTCTGTGAAAGAAATGTCCAAACTGAGACTTTGAATCGACACACAAGTGATGTGACTAGCCAGATGAAACAGATTATTATAACATGTTAGTCCACTCCTCATTGGCTCACCAGTTGCTGAGATACAAACAACCCACAGGGCAGGCAACAGCAGTTCATTCAAGTTGAGCATGAACATTAGTGCGCTTTGATGTAGACGAGGTCGTGGAAGGTGAAGCGGAGGACGAGGAAGATTTTTATCCTCCATTCTATTCAGTGCAAGCAGAGAGATATCAGTGTCTTGGAAGGGAAGCAGCCAGCTTTGAAACGTATCGTAAATCCGTTTTGTGGGTTAGTCTTTATGATATCCCATCAGTTGTGGTTTATAGTGCCACGCCAGCTCAATAAGTAAGCAGCACCGAAAAAGGGGTGTTTTCCCAGATCTGCATTGTCCTCAGACGAACCTGCAGCTGCTGCCAAGAATCGAGCAAAGTTTTTATAGGAGGTAAAAGTAAGCAGGTTAGAAAACATCTCTGCTGTTTAGCCACAACAACAAAAGAGTAATTCGTCAAAGCAAATTTAGGCACAGCAGGTGAGGCTTTTTTTTTCTTAAATCAAAACACTCGCTTTGAGAAAATAAAGAGGGTCTAGATAATAGAGTTAATACAGTTTCAAGAAAAGGAAGGGTGAGGACCCGAGGGGGGAAAGCCTCAAAGTGAAAGAACTGAAGGACTGCAGATCCGTTAAAATGTCTCTGAAAAAGAGAGTGAGGGATCATGAGTCAGCTGTTGAACTCATTACGGCGTCACCGCTCATCTTTGTGCCTCCCGATCTAAATGAGCTGCTCATAGAGAAGTAGTCTGTCATAGTCTGGATGAAGGGTCCCTGTTTATCTCGCATGAAGTCAAGCAATATGTTCGTGGAGCCATTTGCACACACTTCAACCAACTTGAACAACATTTTATTTCCAAGTGCATGACAATGGAAATAATATACCAATTATAGTATTTTTATTGGGAAATAGGCAGTTTTGTTGAAAATTTGCCCTAAAAATAGAAATGTTTAAATAAACTTTAGCAATTTTAGACACTAAAACAAGTGAATGTTGTTGAATTAACAGGATGAGTGTTTCAGTAACTTTATTAACAACTGAAAATGTGCTTGAAAACAGGAGATGGGAAACTGATTACTTAGATAAAGTACTTCTACTTTAGTCCAAAAGTATAATCTAATCTGACAAAAGCACATTATGATGAAAACATGATATTATGCCAAATTCGTATGTTTGCAATATGCTGATCAAAGTTTACTGTAAAAACAGTGAGCTGCAGACAAATGTCATCCTCCCCCATGTCTGGTTTCAGGCCACCCTGCAGTCAAATATGACATGGATTTACTGTAACAGAGGATTAATTAATATACCATGTGCTCACTAGACCTGGAATGCTTTTGTTGAATAAGCACACCAGACCAGTGAATGGCCTGTAGCCAGTAATGGCTAATATGTGTCCAGATGTTAAATCCCTGTGGAGCGCACATCGCTCTCCAGTGCACAAGACCCGACGCTGACTCATTAACTTTAATCTCTGTGTGGACATGAGTGATGAGGAGATATATGATCCCTGTGTATCAGCAGTGTTATGGAGCAAACTGAGCGTTGCACTAAGTGTGAATATTCTCATTAAAAACACTGTACTGTATATTTATTAGATGAATGTATTCAAACTGTCATGATGAATGATGTTTTAACTTTCCCTAATCAGGGACCAAATACACTGCCTGGCCAAAAAAAGGTCACACACTCTAATATTTCGTTGGACCGCCTTTAGCTTTGACTATGCGCTGTGGCATTGTTTTGATAAGCTTCTGCAATGTCACAAGATTTATTTCCATCCAGTGCTGCATTCATTTTTCACCAAGATCTTGCATTGATGATGGTAGAGTCTTCTCCAGCACATCCCAGAGATTCTCAGTGGGGTTAAGGTCTGGACTCTGGGGTGAAAATGATGCATCATGCTCCCTGAACCACTCTTTCACTATTTGAGCCCGATGAATCCTGATATTGTCATCTTGGAATATGCCCGTGCCATCAGGAAAGAAAAAAATCCATTGATGGAATAACCTGGTCATTCAGTATATTCAGGTAGTCAGCTGACCTCATTCTTTGAGCACATATTGTTGCTGAACCTGCAGTAATTATCCAATAGGAGGCTTGTACCTATTTGCTTAGTTAAATCCAGGTGGCGATTTTTTTTTGGCCAGGCAGTGTATGATAAATCTTAATTGTGGTATAAAAATTTAAGTGTTACCAAACACTCAAATCCTACTGAGGTTCATCTGTAGTATAGACACAGGCAGCATAATTCCACACATTTCATCCTTCAGTAGTAGTAGTAGTAGTAGTAGTAGTAGTACTAGTGGTAGTAGCTGTAATGCTGTTACTCACAGTGGCAATAATAGAAGTACTGATAATCTCATTTTCAGATTTTCAATCCTGGAAGGAGTAGTTTTAATTCAGTGATTGCAATTGCTCATGTTTAATTTGAATTATTGCCGAAAACTGAAGTGATTTCACTTGGCATTTTAGCACTGATGTGAGTTTTTATTTTATTTTATTATAGTTGTACCCTTTGTGAAGACACAAATTCTTTAAAAAGTTTTTGCCTTGTAATAATAAACTTTGTCAACGGTGTATTTCAGACTAGAGCTGTGAAATTCCCTCTAAATAATAACTGTCAATAAAAAGGGGTTCTCTGGCAGTAATGAATAAATATACGTTTACTGTGAAAGCTGCAATTTTCCCTTGTTACACACCAAGCAATCGTTCAGGAAAATTATGAAATAGTTTTTTTAATACTTCTTTAAGTCAATGGGTACCCAGCATTTTGCAGGAAAACCAGCTTTAAGGATAACCAGAACACAGAAACATTGGAGTACAATGAAAGAAGAGCAGCCGACTGTGCCTGTTATTGCTACACTCTGAACTCCTGAAGCATTTTGAGCCAAATAGAATCAACTCCATGGGTCGGACCTGACCCTTCAGACAGAACTGGAACCCGGCCACCACACTTTCTAGTATACTCATATTTCATCTGTGCAACATTTTTATATGACCTTACGAGACCTGAGGGACGAAGGTAACATTAGCGGCCCATCTGTAATCTTTAGTCATGCTGTGTGTTCAGACTCCTTTGCACCAACATTGTACAGCGGACTTCAGGCAATAATGTGTGAATGATTTTCTTTGCTCTGAGAAGATGTTTTCTTAGGTTTTCCTCTGGAAATAAGTTAGTGACCCTGTTATACATGTAGCTTGTGAAGTTGTGTTTATATCCGTGGGCGGATTCTCACGGGTGTTTTGTGTTTTGTCCTTTGGTTCCCCTGTGAGAGCAGTGCTTTCTAAAGTGTTTTCAAAAGGATTTTTTTTTCTTTTGTTTATTCTAAAATTTTTCCTAAGTTTCATGGATCCTTAAAATGTTTATTTTCATGTGAACAGTAACAAAACATGTTTCCCTGCACAATGATATACTATACTATATACAATGAAACACTCTCTTTCCTCTCCACAGTGAATGCAGAGCAATAAATCCAAGCATGAAATGCATAAATAAAGGCAAAAATAATAGGCAAATAAGGCAAATTTAAAAGTCAGCATGTGAATAATTTTATAAGTACAATAAAAACATGGAATGTGCAACATCAGCTAGCACAGTATGTGCTGTACTGAGCAGTGAGTGTGTACTCACATGTGCAAAAGAGGCAACTCCTGTCAGCTGTTTCGCTGTTTGTTGTGATGGCTGTGGTTAAGAAAGAGTTTCCCAGTTAGTGTAAGTTTCATATAATGAAAAATGGAGAACCAGGGGTCTGACATTAACAGTTGCCTGAATGCCGGGAGCAAGTAAAAATGATCTAGACATGACCGATCAGACCAGCAGCACTGACTCAGATTTTTTTTTTCTAATTTCCTTTCCTTGTTGAGCCCGCTGCCGTTATTCTTTATTGGTAAGATAATTTGATTAGTGTTGGAGTGGCAGTGATTTACATCTGGTGATGAATGGTTAAGAAGATGTTCTGTTGAGTGCCATAGTGTCTGATTTATATAAAAAATGAACGTGAACTAGTTATTTTTAGGACAGTAAACTTCATTTTGAAGTTCCTTTTTTTTTTTTTTTTTAAAGTGAATTATGAACATGAACTAGTTCATGTTCATATGTGTGAACTGAACTTTGAGCTGGTTCTTTTTCAGTATGAACTGGAACAACATTGGTGATCAGGTTTTAAACAGGTGGCTCATGTGTTTGGATGGGGCACAGAGGGTGAAACCGCTATTGATCAAATGTGAAATAGTAATAAATACTGCTCTCTGAAGGAGGAAGTGTGTGTACTGTTGGATAAAGTCATCAGTAAATAAATCATGAGCAAGTATGTGTCACAAAGTGAGAAAAAGAACCTCTCAGGCGGGACAATTAGATCTGAGAAGTTCTTGCCCAGCAAGGCAAGTAGGAAAAAACTATGTCGGACCCCGCTGTCAACCCACAGACTGTGAAATGAATGACAAAACCCAGTCAGTTTTGTGGGTTGCTTTAATCACAGAATCAGAGATGTATGCAGCTGTTCACATTTAGCTCCTTCTTGTCGCACACAGGTTCATTAAAATATACTGACCATGTCTGGAAGACTACTTTTTCAAAGCTCCGTCATTTTCTGACAGGCCAATCAGAGCAGACTGGTCTTTTTCAGGTGCCCTTCTTAAAGAGACAGGTGTCAAAATGGAGCACTTTAGGTGTATTCAGACAAACAGGATGAGACAAATCAAGTGTTTTTTGAGCATTAAAACAAACATTTTCTAGTATGCATGAACAAGTATGAACTTGTATGAGCCCCTTTAAAGAGTGACAGTCTGTTCAATGACAGCATTGTGAGTCCATTAAACGTAATACAGTGCTTTTTTGTCAGGTGTTTAATTTGCTGGATTAGACAATTAAACACTCATTTGTCCACAACATTTTTCCAGAAAATATATCACCATATATCAATATTGTTATACAACATTACAGCCAGCTGAAACCTTTAGTAGTCAACGTTAAGTCATTCATTGGTAATCTTCAGTATGCTGCCTAATAATCCTGGAATCTGCTGTGAATTTTCCTGTGATAACTTAATAAGGTGAAAAGCTCCAGACCTCATAACTGTCTGTGTCGCCTGCCGAGGGATCTGAGTTGGCCAATGTATTGAGATTTCTTCCTGCATAACTTCTTTTGTGTTTTTAGTTGATGATTTTCTTCTGTTTTGTCTGCCATACAACTTAAATAGTCTTGAAATGCCAAGTCAGTGTGTTAACCCTGAAGTTGACCATAAGATAAGAGCAATCCAGCAACATACAGTTAAAAATATAATAGCTTAAGTGAGAATTGCTGCTCAAAGAAATATTTCAACCAACAGTGGCATTTGGCAAAGTGTCAGGTGGTGCTAAGATGTTGTTTTTGGACACTGATTAGTTCAGTATTTTAAGAAGAGTGGGGGTTAATTAATCACATCAGCTCCTCACAAACAGGAGAAGCTTAATGTGTCCTGTGTTGAGGCTCTGTTCTTATGCGATGTAATCTAAGTGGATAACGAAAATTATAGTTTGTGTCACAAAATCCACATTTCCCCATCTCCAAATTCTGACTTTAAATTCAGAAATCCTTTCCTTTCGCTAAGTGACTGAATTCTGACTTTTCTGTGAATTTACTTTTCCTCGAAATTGTAATCCAGTGTATCAGTTATTTGTGTCAGATATCTGAATCTCTTTTTAGTATCTACAGTACCCAGTTCAGTCCTTTAAATCAGCATCATGCTCCAGCGAACTGTTCCTGTCTTTGCAGTGGAAAAGTCTGCAGCAGCACCAACTTGAGGCTGTTGGCACACATGAGATGTGAGAAACATTTTGACTGCTCACACATCACTGGATGAAACTGATGATAAAATAATATGTCCATTCCCTCCAAAAAAAACGCACTGCTGTGTCGCACCCTTGACTTTTGGCTGTGACTCAAAGCTGTGGAGTTGACAGAAGGTAATCCCCACCATGTGAGGCCTCGGCCCCAGTTTGGAGGCGGGGTGTGATTCATTCAAATCTGCCGGTGCTATAAAAAGAGGGGAAGTTGCAAGTAACCCAACTTCAACCCACAAGATCGTGGCACAGCGCAAGACCATTCGTCTAGTAAATCCAATTGAAGATGAATACCATTAAAGCCATTAAAAACGCAATAGTGTGTCTCGTCTTGCTGCCCCGTTTTCTCATGGCAGCAGTCATGTTTTGGCTGCTTGACTTTTTATGCATAAGGAAAAGGGTTTTCTTTAGGATGAAGGAGCAGGAGGGCGATGCCATCGATCCTCCGCTGTGCGTTTCGGACTCCAATCGCCTCTTCAGCCTGGAGTCCCTCAAGGCAGTGTGGCACGGCCATAAACTGGACTTTCTGAAGGCAGCGCATCTCGGTCAGGGAGCACCTAACACCGAAGTTGTTCAGCTGGAGGATCAGAGGCGCAGCCGCATCCTCGATTACGCAAAAGACAAGAGACCGCTCATCCTCAACTTTGGCAGCTGCACCTGACCGCCCTTCATGGCGCGTCTGAAGGCTTTCCAGGGGGTCGTGCAGCAGAACGCAGATATAGCAGACTCGGTAGTTGTGTACATCGAGGAAGCGCACCCCTCCGACGGCTGGATGAGCACTGACGCGCCCTATCAGATCCCCAGACACCGGTGTCTGGAGGACCGGCTGAATGCTGCGCAGCTGATGCACCTGGAGGTGCCCGGCTGCCCGCTGGTGGTCGACAGCATGGAAAACTCCTCCAACGCTGCGTACGGAGCTTATTTCGACAGACTTTATATCCTGCAGGAGGGAAAGATAGTTTACCAGGGTGGCAGAGGACCAGAGGGGTATCGGATCACAGAGCTCAGAGACTGGCTGGATCAATACAGAGAAACGCTGCGAAAATCCAACAGCCTCGTCATTAATGTGTAGGTTCATTCTCATATGTGTAGAGCTGCTATGATGAAAACAAAAATACATGCTGCATATTTTTTCAGTATTATAACAACCATTAGATTTTCTCCGTCTGTAAGTGTATTTACTTTTGATATGGTTGGATCAAAGTCATTAGTTTTAGGCAGTTTTTAAGCTCCTTCATGTCATCCTGTCAGGATCCACCTACAGAAAAAGGTTTGTTTGGACCTTGTTTGTATGTGAACAATAGTATTTTGTGCGTCAAAAGTTTTTTTTTTTTTCTAATATTTGTTTCTTTCCCTTCAGTAAATGCGCCTCTTAATGAAGCAGTCAGGATGAGGGATGTGCGCATCACTGTGCTCCTCGGTATTTAGTGAAGTTTGGTTTTTAAACGGACTCAGTCCAGAGAACCGACACTGATGTTTTTTTTATACTGAGATCATGGTGACTGTGCTGCTCTCTGTCCTGCATGGCGCAACTGTTTTGTACATATTGTTCCGTTTTATGGATATATTTTCTTACAATAAAATGCTTTGATCTACTCTTTCATTGCAGGCCTATTTCTTATTTTACACTGAATGCTTTTAATTGTGCATCATTGTGGTTTGTATGCAAGGTGGGGGAGCTGCTCTTTCTTTTTCCTTTGCAATAACATCCTGCTGTGCATAGATTTTACAGCAATTTGGTCTCTTGTAGTAAGAAGACAAAAGGATGAATGTTCAATTTCCTGCACAATAAAGCACAAAGGGCCTCTTGTGGATTCCTCCAGAAATCTCCTTTTCTGAGGTGCACCCACTGAAATTGGTGTGGAGGAGCAGAAAATATGAAATCCCTTCAAAAGATAAGATCTTCCAAAAAGATACAAACATTAATATTGCATCATTTTAATGCAGATTCATGATAATTAACAATTAAAACTGAGTTGTTCTGAAAGTTAAGAGCAACAAGAAAGAAAAATCTTCAAACTTTTGGTAGGGCTACCTGATTTTACATAATGTTCTCTTACCTTTCATTGTTTTCTGAGTTGGCAGTCATTCACACAGACAATGCAAACGCATTTAGTGTCAGTAATCAGGGTGAAATATTGTATTTAGTGTCCTCTAAAACTGTGGACGACGATGGATCTTTGGTTAACACTCTGGTGTAAAGCTGTGCTTTGTTCTCCACAGCCCCTTCCTAAGCATTTGACCTCTTACAATTAAATGAGGATAATCACACTTGATCCTATTATACTGAGTGATATATCCACCTGTAAGGGTCTAAACGCACACATGTTTTCAGGGCTTAGTACACCGATCCCAGTGCAGAAAAACAGTGTTAGGAGTGAAGGCACTTAACTGTGGTAGCACACTCACATAGAGTATGCAGTCTACTGCAATGTCTCTCACTCTTTGTACTAACTTAATGCTGCAATATTTCTGCTAGCCTTCAGCACCTCTGAAAACACACTAAACTTCATGAAAATCACCAGATTTATCACCAGATGTGGTTTGTGTTTTTTTTTTAGTTTTCCTGGAAAAAAAAGGTTTCATTCAGCTGTGATGGTACACACCATCAGAAACTGAAGGAAAAGTCCCTCAGAGGTGTCAGATGCGAGTCACGACACACTGAAGACACAACAGGGAGGGTCATGCCTCAGACACAAATGACTCAGGAAACCTGATATATGGAACATGTAGTGAGTTTATTTTTTCTCCCTGTGTCCCCAGCTTTCAGTCATAAAGCAGTTACCTTGAGAGTTCACAACATGGGACGTAAATCACAGCAAGGTGTTAGAGACTTAACTGTGATGACAACACAAGGATGCTCCCAAACTGTGTTCATGAATCACAGCTTGGAATCAAATTTGAGTTGCAACGATTTCTCTTGATGTTTGAATTACGTGGTTGTGATAAAGTTGAGGGAATTGAGAGAGAGCTTTAGTAAAAAGTCAGGAAAACAGGATCTGTGTTTCTCTTCACGTCTGAGCCGTGGCAGTGAAACGCTGTAGATCACGTCCTCCTGGTCGTCAGGTCTTATGTGCTTGTGTGGTCCCACAATTATAGAAATCTCATCTTCTGCAGCCAATTCACGTTTCACTTCACATGATATTCTTGACACATTACATGTACACATGAGGAGGAGTGTACAGACATTTCCACTACCTGCATATCACTATTTCCTGTTTTTCTCTTTGTTACATCTTAATACACTAGTGTGAACATCTGCCGTGAGAACTGAAACAGATGATCAGTAGATTGATAGTTACAGTAGTGGCAGTCGTGCACTGTGGGGATAAGAAAGCAAAGAGGAATGATGCTTCTTTTTGTAAATGAATGTATAATTTAACTTTCTCCAGCTCCCAATTTTTTTAAAAAGTATTTTCTTTATTGAACCAATCACAGATGATAGATATGGTAGACATTACGAAGAACACATGCTGGTCTGGCTGCAGGGGCTTCAAAGTGACCTTACTTCCCTGCTCATCTGGAACACATTTAAAATGTAAACATACAGTATTTATGTGGAGATGACAGATGACCTACCTGCCTAAATAAAACATACTGTACCTCACAGTGTAGCCGAAAGAGAAATGGAAATTCTCTAAATCTGTGTGTGTGTAATTTTCCATGAATGTGGATTTTCCTCCAAGCAGACGGGAACAAAGGGTTAAGGGTCTCAGGTTCCGGGGGGATGGATAATTAACTTTTGCTGTTCTGTTTTTGCTTTATGGCTGGAGGAAGCAGGACAAACATTTTTTTGTAAGTCTCTGGTCAGTTTCGAAGGTGAGGGCCCCTCGCTCCCCCCAGGTCATAACTCTTCAAATGAATGTGTGGTGGTGGGGAGCCGGGGGCCTCTGCACACAAGAATGTTTCAGTCAAACTTGTGTGATTCAGCTCAAACATGAAAACACTGAACAATGCTCTAAACAACCTTCTATATGCTGGCATAAATAAACTTACATTTCAGGGCCCAGGAGGCCAGGTTTAGCTTCATTGGTGATATTTTTTCTCTAAGAATACAGACAGTATTTGAGAACTGAAAGTGTTGTTAATGAAAGTTCATTCAGGAACATTTAATGGTTACAGCATTGTCTGTGTTAGCCGTAAGATACTTAATGCTGGCCAAGTTCAAGGAGAGGTTGTGATATGAAATCTGTGCTGGTTAACATTCAGATTAACTCCTTTTACTTCTGTAACAGTTGACAGTTATTCAGACGTAAAGGACTTTTAAGGCTGGCTTCTTTATGTCATGGATGTGCAGGAACACAGCAGGAGTCTGCAAGACATTTTCCAGTAAAGTTCAGGCCAGAGTGAGAAACTGTTATATGTAGAGCAGAGAAAAGAAAAAGACAGGTTGTCACCCAAATGATCTATAGTGTGAGGCAGGCAGCACCTATCCATGACTCCTATAATGTCCTGCTTCTCAGAAGAATACCACTGAACCAACACACATTGCCTGTAACATACAATATATTCCTCTGTTCACACATGCTATGTGTGTATGTGTGTATGTGTATGCCTCTATTTATGTTTTAGAAATGGTTAATTACTCCACAGTTAACTTACAAATATTAAATTCCTTCAGCGTCTCCTTTTGGATTGATGACACCTTGTGGTCATAGTCTGAGACTGCAGGATATTTTAGACACCTCAAAATGTAAGCCTGAAACAAAACAAAATAATAGAAAAAGTTGAGGTTGAAAAGCATTAATGGGAAGGCAAAACTGCTGACATTCAGTTATGCTTAAATTCTGAATATGCTGGTTTCATTGAAGTTGGTCTTGTTTGGGAGAGTCACTTTGCTAGTACTGGGGTGGACCTTCTATTGCCTTCATCACTGTATTAATTCTTTGTGGCATAGATTCAACAAGGTGCTGGAAACATTGCAGGACATGGTCAACAACAACACTCAGGCAGGCTGTGGTGTTTAAACAATGATCAGTCGATTCTAAGGGGTTCAAAGTGTGCTAAGATAATATCCCCCCACACCAGTACACCACCAGCAGCAACCTGAACCACTGATGCTAGACTATTGTCCACGAGCCTCAGTTTGCTGTTCTTACCTGACAGGAGTGACAGCAGGTGTGCTCTTCTGCTGCTGTAGCTCATCTTCTTCAAGGTTCAATATGTTGTGCTTGCAGAGATGCTATTCTGCATTCCTTGGTTATAACCAGTGGTTATTTGTGTTCCTGTTGTTTTTCTATCATCTGCAATCGGTCCATTCTGCTCTGACCTCTGGCATCAACAAGGTATTGATATTGGTGTTGACAGTTTTTTTGGTGAGTTATTTGTGCTTCAGTATTCTGATTTGAAAGGGGTTTTCTTTTTATGTTTCCTGTATGAGACCTCTTTTCAGGACAACCAGCATGAGGTATAGAAACTTCTCCTTTGTCTTTCTTTTGGTTTTGTTGCACCTGCTGTTAAGGCAAGACAGTTTTAAGCGTTAAGGGGACAGCCACACCTGATTTTGACAGGTGGAATTCAACTGTGTGACAAAAAAACGCTGTCATAAGCTTCTGTTGCTGCTCTCGAACTCACCTCTGCTAAGTAGAACCCCACCTCCTCTGCTGCTGTTATTATCACACCATGTACAGTAGTTCTATAAGGTTGGTCTCGCTCTTCTCAAACTGGCTGGAAAGTGTTGCCATGTCCTGTTTTGCAGTTAAATCAGCTTAAATTCTGCTGGACTATGACCTGAAGCACATGCGTGTTGTGCTGTTTGACATACAAATTAGAGGGTACTGACACCGCTCTGACTGTGCCTTTATCACCCCCATCAGTACATAGTTTAATGACTAAGTAATTCCCAACAAATATCCACTTAAACCTAACTGGATACTGTGTGTGTGCGTGCGTGTGTGTGTGTGCGTGTGCGTGTGCGTGTGTGTGTGTGTGTGTGTGTGTGTGTGTGTGCGCAATACCCAGATATCTGGTATTAACTGATGATGTTGCAAAATCAAACTATAAATCAAACTATGGTGTCAAATCCATCAACAGTACAATACATAATATATATATACACACACATACACACACACATATATATGTATGTATATGTATATATGCATATACTGTATATACACACATTTACGCAGATATATACATATGTATGTGTGTTTGTGTATATGTGAAATATCCTATATATCATTTATATGTACTATATGTATATATATGATGTATATATACACACAGTATATATATATATATATATATATATATATATATATATATATATATATATATATATATATATATAATGATAAATATATTCTATATTGTTTATATCATAATATTTAATATTAATATTTCTAATTGATATATTTGTATTTTTTCTCTTCACTGAAACTAAAATTAACTCACACAGGAGTATGTAAAAATAGGCTTTAGCGTTTGGTTATTTTCCCTTTTTTCCCTATTTAGCTGTTACGGTATCAATTGTATTTCCATTGATTTTTGACTCATTGCTTCCAGGCGATATCATCGTTGTTTAGAATGAAACAGCAGGTCGTAGCTTGGAGCTATCTGACTTTACTTTTGAATTTCAGACCTCTATTGCAGAGCACTGCAGCCTCAGTCCTGGTGATGTAGATAAATTACACCACTGGGTGGAGACAGAGACTGCTATCTCAAACTGTGATACCATCAGAGGCGAATGGGAGTGCTGACAGTGTCACTGTTATCATTCAGTTGATAATCAGCAGGTTGGCTCAGGGGAGGAATTCATTAATCGTCATGGAGCAGGAGAGCAGATGTTTGATTTCAAGTGGTGCATAAAGTGTGTGCATCGGCCTGGATCTCATACTGTGAAACTTGCCCAGCATCTGATCTTGTCTTCACCTCCTTGTTGGGTCAAGAGCAGGTCAAAGAGATAGAGTCATTATCAGCGTAGTGATTTTTTTAAGACCTGAACGGGACAGAGCAGACAGAACGAGACAGTGATAATATTTGTTTTTTATTAAAAGCAATGAACAGACTACAAAACATTATCTGGCCAAAACACAACAGCAAATAAACCCAGACTGGAACAAATACTGATAAACACTGTTACAGTCACTGCTACTCCTGTAGAGATACCACTTATAAATCATTAGTCACGTCAAGTCAATTTTATTTGTATAGTCCAATATCACAAATTATGAATTTGCCTCAGAGGGCTTTACAGTCTGTACAGGATATGACACCTTTACAAATGCCCCTCACATCGACTAAGGAAAAACTACCCAAAAAAAATCATTTAAAGGGAAAAAGAAATGGTAGAAACCTCAGGAAGAGCAACAGAGGAGGGATCCCTCCTCCAGGATGGACAAACATGCAATAGATGCCATGTGTACAGAGTAACAACAATGAAAAACACATTAACACTCCATATAACAACAGTTAATACATATACAACTGTAGGAAAGGATTTTACTGCTGCAACATTTTAAACATAACCTGAAGTGTAAATCTGATATGATGTTAACACAAGATAAGTGTGGCAGACAAACCCCACCGCTCACAGGCTGGATGGGCTGAAGGGAATTTATCATTGTGACAGAGTGAAGAAAAAAGTCCTGCTCTATAATCCTCATATCAGCAGCAAATTAATTTGAATATTTAAATTAGCTACGCTCCACATCTTTAACTACATCTTCCTTGGGTTTTCAGACATGTTTTCTTTACATTCAGTATTAATGAAACCACTTCTCCACTCATCAGGGTCTCACGCATGATGAGACAAACCAATAACATTTGACAGATGTTACATGTTGATTTCTGGGCTCAGAGACTCATGGCGCATAGCCTGTGAAATCCCAACGCTGTCTGTATGAAGCGATGCTGAAAAATGTAACAACCTCTACGTCAGACAGTCACTGTGACTGAGTTGGAGACTGATCAATAGGTGTAGGCGTACAGATACCCATGCCATAGATACAAATGGAAAATAGAAAATGTCACTTCCTGAGGAACTATGAGACAACGACAGACAATTAGGCCTAGATGGTATTTGGAAAGTGAAACTTCCTCCAGGTATATACTGTACAATAATTTCATTTACATGGAAATAATCTCACTCTGTAGATTTATGACCTGCAGGATTTTGAACATTTGGGTCGCCTGTGGTCATATTTAATTACACATTTTAACTGCACATACTGTACAAACTCACAACATACATTTCTGTATTAATTATGAAATGGCAAATTCAGAAATTGCTTCATGGAGATGGTGAGGGCTTTTTACATTTAACTTCGTTGTTTGTAAATCAACTGATAATTTTTTTGTCAAAAAACTGAGAAAATTGCCTGTTATAATATCCCACAGCTTTAGATGACCTATTTTGATAGCTTGCTTTATTTAACCAAGAATCTGAACTCCAAAGATATTCAGTTTGCTATCAAATAAGAAAAACAAGTCATCACACTGGAGGACCTGAAACTAAAATACAACAATAAAACAATAAATACACTATCACCCATTCAGTTTCAGTTTTTCTCTGTAACTTGAGGCACGATTATAAAATCAGAGAACAATTTGTTAACAATTTTTTTCAAAAAAAAAAAGATGTGACAAAACTGTTGAATTATGATTATGAAGATAAAAATCTTAAGAAATACGTCACAATTACATGTTTTATAGTTTCATACATTTTTAATGGGTTCAGCTGTACGACATTTACAATCCAGTGTCATGGTGGTCCACTTAGTCTGTTAGACTATACGTTCAGATATATTCCAGTGTAGTCCCACTTTATTAACACAACTGTACAACAGTCATAGTATTTCCTTCAGCATGTAAACTCCTTCCAGAGGGAGGTGGTGAAGAGGCAGAAATGATTTAATCAGATGGAGGTGTAGTGCCTCCCAAAGCTGGTGAGTCTGATCTTCTCCGGCAGGATGATGTTCACTGAGTGCTCCGGCTCCTCTTGGCTCGAGTTGCCAGCTTCTCTCAACAGGTGTTCCCTTTGCTGACGAACAAGCTGCCTGTACTTGGCATTAGCCAGCCACGTCTCACAGCGGCCAAAAAACACAATGCCTGTAGTGCCCAGGATGACCACGCAGGTGAGCAGGGCCAGCATGCCGAAGCAGATGAGCTGACCATGGGTGACCAGGACGCCGGGGGAGTGGACTGTTTCCTTTAGGGTGATCTTGAGCAGGTCTCTCTCGGGCGGTCTGAGAAGCTTGTGGAAGGTGTGAGCAGGGAGGGAGTAGTGCTGCGGAGTCAGCCCAAACACTCTGCGGTCCATGGGTCTGGTGCTGACCGGCTTGGACCTGGCCTTCGGCCGGTGCGGCAGGGAACACGTGGGACCCGTAAACCATTTCTGGCAAATGCAGCGAAAGGTTCCGTCAGGTTGACCAACACATGTGCCCTTGTTGGCACAGGGCCTGCCGGCGCAGGGCGAGAGGCTGGCGGTGTCATTACAGGTGAAACCAGTGAAGCCGAGCGGACAGGTGCAGGTGAAGGCCAGGTCGTGGTTTGTACAGTTGCCACCATTGAGGCAGGGGTTAGGCTGACAGCTGTCGATGCCGATCTCACAGAAGTCTCCAGAAAGTCCAGAGGGACACAAACAGGAAGAGTAACCTGCTGAGCCATCGGCGTCCACACATGTGCCTCCATTCTGACAAGGAGAGCTGGAGGACAGAACAAAAGAGGATATAAAACTAGAGAGTTTATCCTGTGCTTATAAAGCAGCCATCCATTCCTGCTCCACTGGTAGATTCATTAAATCAATATTGAAGGGACACTTTCTAGTCCAAAATTCATAATTCACAGGGTCCCCCAGGGGAGTATCACAGGGTCATTTTAATGTTTTAAATATACCTACTGATGTGGCCTCTTTTTCATGCACAGCACTGCATTGATTATGTCAGATTAACATTAACAGAATCAGTTTCTGTCCAGTGTGATCCATGTCTCTCTAAACTTGCTCATTACATTTTTTTCTAAATGATCAAGTGAAATAAAAATGCTCCTCCCTCCAATTAAATCTAAATAACCCCATTGGAATATCTGACAAAGAGGCGTCACAAAGCTGAAAGAAAGGTTGATATTTTGGAGATATATGGTTTTCCAAGGACAAAGTGACAAAGACTCTCTGATAATAAATGTTCCTTCCATTCAGGGAAACCTGAGGCTAATGTTCTTGGATGTTAAAATCCAACTGAGAAAATATTTATTTAAGGTCAGTCAGGCAGCAGTAAAATGCACCAAAAAACACTGTTTAATCATTTAGGTTTGTTTTTAGATACCAGCTCTCAGGGGTTACCGTGGCACTGAAAGCACTTTGCTTGTCTAGACTAAACTCAGGAAAGCTTTAACTTTATTTGCTGGGTTGTGCCACTTTGATTATGGTGTCATCAAACTGATTTCCACCACCCCAGACGGAAAATAGTGGATGTTATTGTATCTAGACTTTTGCTGAAGTCATACTGTGATGCCAAAGAATGTGGATTAGCCATATAATGCCATGTTAATTATAATTAAGATTTCTGACATTTTTGCAAATATTTGCCAGATTGTGATATATCAATATCAGAATAACACAGGACAGCAATGTATTTTCATTACTGAATATTGATTATTTTGGTCTAGAAAATGTTATGTAATCCATCCATTTTCTACCCCTTATCCTCATAGGGTCGCAGGAAGGCTGGAGTCTATCCCAGCTGTCTTAGGGTGAAAGGCAGGGGACACCCTGGACAAGTCTCCAGTAAGTCTCCAGTTCATCACAGGACACATAGAGACAGACAACCACTCACACCTACAGTCAATTTAAATTAACCAATTAATGTTTTTGGATGGTGGGAGGAAGCCGGAGTACCCGGAGAGAACCCACGCAGACACGGGGAGAACATGACCGGGCCGGGATTCGAACCCGTTACTTTCTTGCTGTGAGGCGACAGTACTAACCACTACACCACCATGCCGCCCGTGTTATGTAATCAAATTGGTAATTTTGATCCCAAAATCATCATGAGGCAAAGAAAATAAGTCTTTACAACTGATTCACGTACAGCATGTTCTGCTTCAATGAATCAATGGGCTTTTCTCATTTCACCTTTGGAATAATATATATTGTGATATTGATTTCAGTCAGATCCCAGCTCTAATGAAAAACATTGTGTGAATCTTATTCTCTACAAATAAAAAATATGTACCAAGATACAAAAGGAGCCCCTCCAATAATGTTCCTGCAACGCACATGTGCTGCTATCTGATCAATGCTGCCATGCTTCACAGACTTAAGTGCACTGATGAAAAATCTGTGATAAAACCAATCAATATGTCTAATAGTATCTTGTGTAATTGCACAAGTCCTTTAACAATCTGTCTGTGTGAGTCAAAGGAGTGATGGCTCTGGCATACTTTTTAGACATCTCTCATGTTTCATAGAGGAGCTGATTAGTGAAACATGCACGCAGGTATTTTAATTGAGAGGAATGAAGCTCCACTCATCTCACTGTGAAGAATATAATAAGGCTCAAATTACAGTTTTAGGAGAGCTGTCAGTTCACTGACACTGAGCCTCAGGATATTGACTTTTATGCCTTTCAGTCAAGTCAACAAGGCAGCCTGACAGAGAGCAAAGGTGTCGGCAAGCTACGTCCCGAGAGAGTCTCTCATATGTGTCTGATGTGCAGAAGGAGAACGGCTCAAGTCTGCCTGTAATCCAGCAGTAGAAAGGCAGACGATGAGGCAATTTCTAGACCTTAAAGGAGCCAGCGTCTGTTTTCGTTGTGGGCGCTTTGCCAAAAAGCAAAAATTCAAGGCATGGCTTTTGTTTGGAGTCATGGTCAAGTGCTCTATACAAATGTTGTATTCAGATGTTCTGTGCCAGTTCCAGTTTAGTAATTGAAGATGGTTTGAAGGATACAACCCATGACGTGAAGGCTTGGCCTTGTTGATTCAAATGAGGACAGGACTGACTTTCATGTGTTCTTCACTGACTTGTAAAGTCAAACATTTCCAGGAATGTGCCTCCAAAGTCATGAACAAAGCAAGTGTAAAGTGAATAGCAACAATAAATGTGGCTCACTTGGTAGACTTGGAGCTTAAATAATTACATATTTTATAGTATGACCTGAAGACATGCCATGCAATGAATCCAGTCAATTGTAAATACTGTATATCCATATAACTTCTGTTTCTGTTTTTTAATCCTGAGGGAAATTCAGTGATTAAATTTAATTATGTTTATTGATGAAGTTTTACTATGACATACCCATCCTCTTAAATAAACCATGTAGTTTATACCTTGACACCATAGTGTGTGTTCTGCAGTGTCTTGCAGTAACTTCTTCGGTTCTTAATGTGATTTATTTATCGGCATATTTATCACCACCTGAAGGCAGATTCCTGGTAAATAGGGAATGTGCTGGTAATGTGAAGGATATGGAAGATGAGGACTGCTTGCATCATTTAAAAGTGGCATCATTTATGTCCTGCAAACCGCAAAAGAAGCCTGAATGTCTGGTAGCATACTGACCAGACGAGCTCTTGAAATGTGATGGCCACGGTGAGCAAATCGTTACAAAATTGAAATGATGAACTTCTAAGGATCCCAAAATTAGGATGCAGCCACTGTAAGCGCCGCCAGCTCTGCATAAAGGTGTCTGATGATCAGCAAGGGGTGAGCAACAATACAACATTGCTGCTGTACTTGTATTTATGGGACAGGAGGAAGCTGGAGAATGAATTCTCTGGTATCCTTTCTTTATACATCAGAGGACTCATGTGTTTGAAATTCATGCCTGCAGGAAAATTGTTTGTTTTGGCGAAGTGAGCAGTATAGTTCAGCTTCGCGTTTATTATTTACTAGTGCTGACTGGATTAAAGAGGCTGGTCAAAACATGCAGAAAGATAAATTTCTTCACTTCCAGTATCCCTACTCACCTTGATAATCTACTAAAACATATCTATAGTATTGTCTAGTATTATGTGGGCCCCCAAAAATACGTCCAATGACAATGTAATGAACTGACTAACATCACCTGTGGTCTGTGCAGCTCTCCTTGGCTTTAGCTGTTCAGTCCCAGCTTCACTGTTTTGGTTGACTCTCACAGTGTCGTTTTTGGCTATTTTTAGTGAAAATGCTCTAAAAACTGACTGTACACTAACTGATCAGCACCTAATGGCAGACGGACAGTATAGAGCATTTAGCAGATGAAAAACCAGAGGAGGAGGTAGTGACCAAAACAGAGCATTGAACTTATATCCTGATATGGTGATATGTCAACATGTTTCCCCACCAAATGCTTGGATCAGATATACATGCAGGTGTAGTTTTGGGTTGTCACTGTTCACTATGTTCTTTACATTTTATGCGATGTTGAGGCGCTACACTACACCAGAAAACTGGCCCCAGTTTGGGAGGAAACAAAAAAAAATATCCAGTATTTTTGCTGCTAACAGCCTGCTATTAGGGGCTATACAAGAGCCACAGTGTAGGGTGGTTTTGACTGGCTGGCTTGACGATACAAAGAGAGCTTATTGACATTGCCCCATTTATTGATTATACCTCCTAATAACAAACCAACAGAGACGTGCCTGTGAAGCATTGAAGTGTTCTTTTTCTTAAAATAGAACACTGAATACAAAAGTGTTGGTACCCGTTTGCGTGGCACAGTCCTCTCTTCAGGTGGCAGTTTTCACCATCGTAGCCATGGGGACAGACACACAGGTATCCCCCCTCTCCTGTCTCTATGCAGGTGGCATTACCAGCACAAGGCCTGGACGAGCACAGACGAGTATCTGTTGTTAACAAAGAAGAACAAAAAAACAAGCATGCTGTTTTTAGATCTTGTGTGCGCTCTCTCTCACTTCCTGTCTCTCTGCCTGTTTTTCTTCCCTCCTCTCCTTTGTTTCCACTCTCACACTCACAGCTCTCCCCACCGCAGCATCTTGTCACCAAGAACAAAAGTGAGAACACGGTCTGCCGTATCCCACAGGCAGGCAGCTCATATGCTCCGACAGAATAAGAGATTATTTTACTGTGCGTGCAGATAAGCAGGTCAAACTGAGCCGAAAGCCACAAACAAAACAAAAGTCTAATTTTAATCTCCTCCCTTTGTTTTATCTATTGCTTGAGGTGCAGCGAGTCATTTTCATGTGATAATGTTCAGTGTCGATATTATAGGAATTATTACTTAAATGTCTGAGGTGGGAATGTCACTTTTAAATTGATAGTTACATTTCTGCAGCATTAGTGCAGCACTTTTGAAGTTTTCCTGTCATCTTGCTGAATAGCACTAAAGCAGCACTTGATGATGCGTGTTTCTGCAGCTTCCATGATGCATTTTTGACTTAGATCTGTTGTACTCTTAACTTTGCCTCTTTGAAGATGCAGTATTGTACTGTATTTTCCAGAGTCATGTAATCATTCGATGGCAATGTGTGTCCCTCCAGGGGAGCTCTGTGACTCAGCCCTAACCTCTGGTATGTCAGGAAGTGTTACCAGTGTTATGGGAGCTTAATGAGACTCACTCTGGTCACACAGGCTGCCCACCCAGCCGTCCTCACAGACACACTGCCATGCCTTCTCACATGAGCCGTGCAGACAGCCGGGGAAGGGCACACACTGGTCACAGTTCTCTCCTTGCCACCCTGGTTTGCACCTGAAACATGGGAGAACAATCCTGAACTATAAATATACCACCCACAGAGCTTTGCAGTCCTGCTCTTGTCCCCATAACGTCCACATGCTTTTTTTTCTGTTAAAGTGAGATGGCAGTTAAAAGCCATGTTTCCATTATCTGCATTATGAAGCAAAATGTCACTGGAGATGGAACAGATATACAGTATTTGGCAGAAAAAATAAAAACATTTCAAACTGGGCATGCTTCTATAAGTGGAAGCTCCTGAGCTATCTGTTAGGATAACAGTGATTTTTACTGTTCAAATGAAGGACTGAATTGGCAGTTGATGTAACACAAGTGCCAAACAAATCTATAAAAGCGCAGAAGGATCCAGTTGGCTGGATTGTGAGTTTCCAGCACATTTCCAGCTCCAGTGATTCATGGAAATAAGGTTGCTGGAGCCCACAGGCTATGGGCTGCCATGTTCACAGGAATCTGGGGGTCGTTTCAGTACCTGCACTTCCCCGGCTTCTCACAAAACCCATTTTCTGTGCTGCACCCTGCGTTGCATTCCCAGCCTTTTGAGATGGGAGAGAAAGGGACATCAGCTGTTTGCATCAGAAAATCAAAACACACATAAAACATTTAGAGCAATAAAATATTTATCAGGCGCACTTTCATTTCAAACAGAGAATAAATCGGGTCAGAAAAGAGTTTGTTTTTCTCAAATGTGCGTCTCTTGGAACCTGGATCAGATTACCTTCAGCGATGCCTGCCACAATCAGGATTAAGACCACCACCGCGAAATGCATCACAATACCGAGCAAGAGTACCCCTTTTTGTCCTGCAAAAATAAAATAATAAACTATATAAGGGAAGCAGCAAAAAAAGACCTAGCGTTACTCAGAAGTTCATTTTTTGGGTGAAAAGCAAGAAACCTTAAATGAAAAATTGAGAGGCATGCTTCACAAATATTTTCTCTGCAGCGCTTGAGTGTTTATGTATGGAGTTAAAAACAACAACATCATCACAACGAAAAGCACACTACAAGTATAAATAAAAGCATTTTGTGTTAATCTTAGGACGATTGACGCACCTGAACCATATGCGTCTGCTCCCAGAGGCATCCATTACGCACGAGCAGAACAAAAGAGAAAAAAAACCCGTTTCATTTCCAAATTTATCACATTTTCCTCTCTAACTTAAAAGCTATTCTGGCATCCTTACCTATGTCGTACCGGCGCTCTGTTTCCAAGTGGCTTCGGTCATATTTGATTGGACTTTTATTATTATGATTTAATAATCCAAGCGTCGCGCTGCTGAAGAAGTGCCACTACAGGTGCTGGAGAGGTCCGGCTCGCTGGAGGAGGACCTGCAGGTTTTGACGGGACTGCTGCATCGTGAGGCGTCCCAGTGCAACACGCTCCTCCCACCTTATGAGGAAGAGTGAGAGCACCAGTCTGACCCCTGAGACACATTGGGTGCTTTTATTTTATAAATTCATTACTGTAAGACCTTTGCAAAAGTCTTTCAGGGAAGATAGAAAGTCCCTGCTGGTTAAAAACACTGCCATCTCACATTATTTCATGCATAGTTTCTCTTTAGTCTTTATTAAAACAATCCAATCTGCAACCCTGAGTAAAAGGTCCAATACAATGTAAAATACTCAACTATTAATACTTGATAGCATGTGTAATACATCATCATCATCATTATTATGTAGTATTAGAGTCTTATTGATGCAAAAATATAAAACATGATATGTAAATAGTTTTTTCTGCTGTAGCTGGGGGTGAGGTGGAGCTCACTTGACCTACTTAATCTGCAACAGTTCACAAGATGACTGCATGCTTATTATGAAACTCTAAGGTAAATAATTTCAGATAAATGCATTTAACATTCGCCCTTCAAATGAAGTAGAAGCTTACATATCACCACTGGCCACTGTACCATACTGGCAAAACTAGACAACACAGTGCACAATCAGAGACTACTTATTTATAAAAAAGTAAAGCTATGGTGGAGGAATTCAGACCCACTCACCAGCATCCCATTTTGAAATGTGAATGACTACCCTCTCTAGCGCCTACCTGTCATACATAATAATGCCCTTTTCTATTCTTAGTCCACTTATTGCTGTCCACAGTCTCCCCTCATCCTTCCCAAGGGCAGGGAACGCCATATTCCTCTCCACAAAGTACCGTAGATGATGTACTAGAACTAATTATGAGTTTTACTTCTTTCAGACATAGATCAGCAATAAAGACGTCGAACATGGTGGCCGAGCAACCGTCAGGGGAAATCTGCTGCTTAGTTTTTCCAGTCGTCCTCACCATTTATCTCTTTGAGCGCAACAGAGAAAGCACAGATAAACCTTCAATATTCCAGACATTACTAGTTTTACCAGATTTATTTCCTAAATATGTCATCCTGGCAGACCTTTCCAGATGAGACAGGTGTTTAAGTTTGGCGTCTAGACAGCAAGAGCACAAGGGATACATGCATGAATGTAAATGAGACAGCAAACGATTTTTTTTTTTTTTAGTTGAATGCGTGTAAAGAGAGTAAATATCGCTTTCGTTCTCAGACTGAATCAATCTGCATTTGGCAGAGAAGAACAGAAATAAGGACACATGTTACAAACAGATGGCCACGAGCCCATCTGAGATGAGGAGGAACAGATGAGTCTCCTCAGATTTGATATAATCTGTTGAGAGGTCTCCAGTCTCATATCCCCTGCTTCAATTTGGCTTGTGTGACTTTTTTATTCAACCTCCAGAGAAGGAGCTCGTGACATTACAGCAGTGATGTGATTCCCTGCCACAGCTAACCTGATCCACATCAGACAGTCCTTTTTAATGAAATGTCGGAGGATTGTATGCGCTTTTATTAAACTGAAGGAGTCCTCCATTGATTTATTGTTTTTTTTTCCCCAGCACTGATCTGATCTTTTATCTGATGTTTTGTCTGCTCCAGTCCAGGTTTAAATTGGACGTTATGGATCTGAGGATCTCAGTGTGGGAGTGTTGCTTTGTATTCGTTCTGAATGTGTGAGAGCTGGCGATTAATTCCTTGATGGACAGGAAATTGTAATTATAATTTAAAAAAAAAAAAATAGCCAGCTGGCAGCTCTTTGAGGCTTAAATCAAAGTGGTGCTTTTAGTTATTGCTATTCCTGAACATCAGAATGCTAACATGCTAACATGAATGAACATTTACTCTGTTCTCCATCTTAGTTTAGCGAGTTTTAGCTCTGAACCCATGGAGCACCTGAGGCTGTAGGGAAATCAAAGCAATGGACAAATCAATCAATTAATTAATCAGGAAAGTAATCAACAGATTAATCCATTATGTAAATAAGCATAAGTTTCAGCTCTGGTGACTGTGTGTGTATGTCTGTGACAGGTAAAGTTGAAATCACACGGCAGTCTGATCTCATTTCCAGTCATTATGGAGCTGCAGGGAGCAGGTCTTTCTCTCTGATCCCAGTAATACAGGAGTCTTATTTCTAATCTCTGTTAAGGTCAGTCCCACACTGAGCTCTCCACACCGGTGAGGAAACATACCATGCCACAGAGGCACAGTTAGGTCTGCAAATTACCACCAGTATAGATTCTTCTATTTTAAATCCACTAGAGTTCATCTGAATTCTCAACACGCAGAGGAAAAATGTGGGAAAGTCTGTCAGCACACTCCAAAATCTAATTAATGAAATCCCTGTTCAGTACATATACTGGCCGGGGTTTTGATTAAAATCATTTAGTTTTCTCAAAAGATGGCACAGGTTGGATTGCAGGAAATTAATGTTGAATATTGGTTTCTAAACACAATTAGCTGGATAATAACATGCAGTGTGGCTGCCCAGTTTATCCCTGTACACTGGCTATCAGACCAGGTGGAGCTCAGCAGGTTCACTCTGCCATTACACAATCTATATGTCTGTGCCAGTGTGTTTGTGTGTCCATCCATCCATCCATTTTCTACCGCTTATCCTCACATAGGGTTGCAGGGGGGGGCTGGAGTCTATCCCAGCTGTCTTAGGGTGAAAGGCAGGGTACACCCTGGACAAGTCTCCAGTTCATCACAGGACACATAGAGACAGACAACCACTCACACTCACATTCACACCTACGGTCAATTTAAATTAGCCAATTAACCTAATCCCATGCATGTTTTTGGATGGTGGGAGGAAGCCAGAGTACCAGAGAGAACCCACGCAGACACGGGGAGAACATGCAAACTCCACACAGAAAGGACCCCGGGCCGGGAAACAAATCTTGCTGTGAGGCGACAGTGCTAACCACTACACCACCGTGCCGCCCTGTGTGTGTGTGTGTGGATGTATCCATATATACATATACACATGTATATATTTATATACATGTGTATATGTGTGTGTATCTCCCTTTTCAGTGTACAAGAATAAAATATGTGTAAAAAAAAAAGAAACATAAGTATATAAATCTTAGAATGTAAATTGTTGTTTTATGTTGGGTAGAACATATGGTCACAATTTGGAGTCCAGCTACAAATTAAAAGTCTTTGCACATCCAGAGCACCAAAGGAATACTTAGTGGGCACATAGTGGGTACAAGGTTCGAAGCAGGGAATACGGTTGTAAATAAATGTGCAAAAGGGTTGCGGGGTTCAGCTAGAGGCAACATTATGATCACTATTTAAATTACCCATTAAAGTATGACTTCTGTATTTTTCAGCCTGGACACATGATTTTGTGTCTAACTGCTATTAGCGACAATAATTTCTGTAATTGGTCCAGTGTTGAGGGGGAGCGCTAGAGACGGCAGCTGCTCATGGGCTGTAATACGATGCTGTCGTGGCAAGCTGGCACCATCATTCCCCTCCACTTAAGGTGCTATCTGACATTATGGAAAGAGTTAATGAGAACTCTCTCTCAAGGTGACATGTTGCTAGGGTTGAATAGTGTGTTGGAGAATAGAGCTTATGGTTGAAGTTCAGTGTCATGGCTGAATATTGAGATGAATCTAACAATGTGGATGAGGTCTTGTCTATTTGTATTAATTTGATCCAATGTAAATAATTATTGGACTAGCTCCCCACACTACTGGTCATAATCTACCCCAAACAGCTGCTGTGTGTCACTAATAAAAGGATGATCTAAAGCTAAAGACCTGAGATCTACTGTATGTCTTTAATGCCTCAGACTCACACAGGAGAGTCTTCTGTCAATTTGGTCTCTTGATACCAATTTTCATTGGCATTACAGTTTTACAATGCACCATGATTGCAGGGTGTTACCAGCTTCAGTCCCCCCATCTCTGTGGGAAACAGAGAGAGGAGGTGTGTGATATGTCAACTAATTCTATTTTTTGCCTGCTACACTTCTAAATGCATGCAGTAATTAGTCACAAAGCAGAAACCTGTGTCTGCCTTTTGGAGATGACTGGCTAATTTAATTGCACAGCTAGGTGAAAGGTGAAAGATAAAATCTCTGTCACTTCCTCAGTGATTTGGCTCCTCATTTTTTCTCGTTTCTGTAGTGTGAGTCTTATTACATGAACTTCAACAGCCGGGGCACCTGTGATTACCAGACAGGACACAAGGGACAGTGTATCTTCTTCAATTAGGCCCGGAGGTTGACAAATCTAGAAAACACGACCCAGAAAGATGCTTTTGGTGCCAAATGATGATGGTGTACACACCACAGACCAGGTGCGCTTGGATAATGCATCACTCTCTTTACTGTCGGCATGCTGACAAAAAAGCACTTTCTCTTTTTAGCCAGAGCACCCCTGCAGAAAAGGAGTGCACATTTCTTTTTCAAATATACCAATTATATGGAACGTGGAGTGGAGATGATCTTTCTCCTGCTGACTGGTGGCACTATCCTGAGGGCTAACTGCTCTGTAGCCTCGGTCTCCAGGGTATCGGCAGAACTTCAAGCACCTTCAGTTTCGGCTTTCATGCTTGTGCAATAGCTACCCCAGAATATTCTCAAATAAGAAAAATGGATGAGGAGCAAACTATTCACCTCAATATTATTTCCATTTCCTACAGAAATTAGCAATTTAAGGCGCTCTATATATTTAGAGCATTAAAGGTCTCCTATTGTACACTTTTTCTGCAATTTTATATAGGTCTCAGATGTTCAACAATACTGTATTCAAAGTGTATTTCCCCAAACCCTGGTCCTGAATTCCAACCAGTTAAAAACCACTGTATTGAGCTCTGCAGAGAACAGGCTGTTTCTGTGTCTGTACCTTTAAATTTTCCTGAGCTGTGTCTGACCACGCCCCCTCTCTGGAGAGGAAGTGTCTCTCTCTCCCCTCACAGTACCCTTCTGTTTACTTCTAGATGCATACTGCAGTGGTGAAAGAGGCGAAGGCTGGATGTATACTCGCCATGTTACTCACGTTACTCCGCAGTGCACAGACAGTACCATTAACAGTAGTCAGAGTCACAGAGTTAGCACTATTGCTGCTAACCGGAGCTACCGCAGCAGTACTAACGGAGCTCCAGACCTCCGGTTAACTCGTTTCAACAGTAGCTTCGGTTAGCTCGGTTGGTACTGCAGGAGTAGCTTCGGAGCTCCATTTAGCTTCAAGCTAACCAGCGCTCTGGTTAGCAGCAATAGCTGCATTGCTAACTGGAGCTCTGGAGTTACTGCTGCAGTACTAACCAATCCCCGGACCTCCAGTTACCGACCTCCGGACATCCGGTAGCTGCAGTGCTAACGCTACAGGGTAAAAACAGAGTAAAAACAGCCTCCTGTACTTGTTGAAGCAGCCAACAACAGAGCAGCTGCCGTGCATTGCTCCTAACCCTCTCAGGTTTGTTTGCGAACGTTAGCGAGGAGAAACAATGACGGCCAGCGGCTCAGTAACCTTAGAGGAGGGCTCATACCCGGGGGCGGCTCAAAGGCAGTGTCCTTTACTGGAGGGAGGGGCATTCCCCATACCTAAGTAGATAAGGGGGAGATTTTCGACTCGCCTGTTTCAGCACACATTGGCTAAGAAGAGGAGCAAGCAGGGGAAGGAGGTGACAGACTTTTTTCATTCCTAGGGCCTCATTCACAGGCTATGAGGACACATACTACTGTTAGAACACCTTTATAAAGTGAATTTTGCATAATAGGTGACCTTTAATATTGTAATATTGTGATAACAATGAAGATGCTCTCCCTCTGTGTGTTGTAAACCAAGCTTCCCCATGCTTTGGTGCACTGCTTTAATACAGAGGTTACAGTTGATACACTGTTAAGGCCAGTTCATACTTAACAAGAAACTTCTTTGCAGCTGTACGCTCAACTATCAAAGCTCTGAGCGTTTTTCACATGCTGTGCCAGCACTGTCATCTCACAGCAAGAAGGTACCGGGTTCGAATTCCGGGCCCGGGGCCTTTCTGTGTGGAGTTTGCATGTTCTCCCCGTGTCTGCGTGGGTTCTCTCCGGGTACTCCGGCTTCCTCCCACCATCCAAAAACATGCATGGGGATTAAGTTAATTGGCTAATTTAAATTGTCCGTAGGTGTGAATGTGAGTGTGAGTGGTTGTCTGTCTCTGTGTGCCCTGCAATGAGGTGGAGACTTGTCCAGGGTGTACCCTGCCTTTCACCCTAAGACAGCTGGAATAGGCTCCAGCCCCCCCACGACCCTATGAGGATAAGCAGTAGATAACGGTTGGATGGATGGATGGACATGCTGTGCCTTTTATAGTAAATCAGTAACACCAATTTGTTAGTATGTCCAGATAGTCTCATGTGTCTGCATGAGTTGGTGACTGAGGGGAGAAAAACTGTTAAAAGGCAGTGAGTGATTTTATTGTTATATATCGATCTCAGGGTTCACACAGGGTCATTAATATCATATAACTGCAGTGTTGTTAATGGTTATAACCTCAAATCAATTATACGCACATGAACTGTAAAGTCACCCTTTTGTAGCATCTCTTGCACTGGTGTTACATCAATTTGGAACTTAACTCTGCAGAAAAAGGTGCGATCAATCTTTTTTTTTAATGAGGGTTTTTTTCATCATGTCCTGTTTAGCCTCTCTCAGAACAAACTGTTCCTCCAGCCCTAAAGTGAAAACTCACTTTGATTTTCTGCTGCAACACTTCTGATAATCTCCAGCCATTTGAACCCAAAGCATACTCATGCTTCAAATACTCTCTGGTTTCTGAGCATCCTAAAAAAAAAAAGCGCTGTATTGATCGGTGCTGTGTCACTTTGCAGACAATACTGCTGTGTTTGGTGATGAGTATTTAACCTCAAGCAACCTCAGCTAGTGACATACCATCTAATATTGCCGTAATGGTCTGTTATTAGAGAAGGAATATTGATAGCATAATTGTTTTCTGTTGTGTTAATCATTTTTAAAGCAAAATGGCCATTAAACACCCAGCATTCAATCACAATCACAACAGTGCAATAAATCAGTGCTGCACAAACAGCAGCCATGAGCGTTAGCTGTGATCTGCAGTAGACAGAAACTTAATGATGATATTTGTGGAATTTGCCATCTGTTCCGATACGAGCCTGTGTTTATGGATGTTAAACTAAATTTCATTAATGGAAATAGTGCCGTCGTTATCTCCATGGCAACTGTAGCCTCTCTTTGTCAGGAAAGCACTGAGGACGTGGAGGAAGCAGATGGACAAGACTGATGGTTTGTGAGAGAAAGGGAAGAGAAAGATTGAGGCAGGAAAGAGAGGGGGATGACTTCACCTGATGTCACGTTCACCTGATGCCAGCTATTTCATAGTCTTGTTACCATGGGAACAGGAGGCAGATGCGATCTGTTTGGGTGTGTTGCACCTTGCTAATGGTTTGCATCAGCAGGATATGATAAATATATCACCTTTTCACCCTAGAAGGAAAAAAGTGACCCAGACACAAAAGAAATAAAGCAGAAAATTGCTGCTGCTTTGTATAGGTTCTTTAAGTAAAAAGTAAATGAGTAAACTGAGTATTGGTCACGGCACAAATTGATGTCCTGTTAGCAGTGATTTCAGGCTTCGCTGACTCCAAGTTAAACGCACGACGATTGTGAGTCTGTTTGACCTTTTCCATCACATTCAGCTTTGCTCCATCTGTTTGAAATCCACCACTTCTGAAACTCTTATTACATGTTTACTGGAGAGCTGCCTTCTTCTTTTGCAAAAGCCAAATGGACGTGCTGAGCTCTGCGGAATACTTTGCTTTCCTTCTTATTGGTCATTTTCAGACAGTTTCGGCGAGTGCGTACAGTATGTGAGCATTTTATATATATTTGTGCTCGCAACCCTGTGTGTGGTCCATATGGAAGTGTCCATGCTAAGTTAAAGTGTGTTAAAGTGTTTAGCTGCTCTCCAAGGCCATTCACTGACCTATCTAGAAAGCCAAAGCACAGAGCAAAATTGCACAGGCGCTGCCGAGAGCAGATAGCTGGGCACAGAAGTAAACAAATACCAGAACTGACAGACAGAATAGGTAAATAGCCCACAACACACTTGCTGACTGAATCTGTCTGCTATATATTAGTTTTCCCCAGGCACAGATTAAACAAACTCTTGGCTGCAAGCAACCACTATTGCTACATTTTTGCGATTTATTTAACTGCTGGGTCGAGGTCTGTTAATTTGTTGGAAAATAAAACTTTTAAACCAATATTAGAATTTTTGCTCCCGCCCCGTTAGTCATGGTTTATTAATGTGATGCCTCAGAGGTGCTCCACTGCCATTTTTTCGTCCATATGTTTGGCTCTGAATATAATAGAGATTAATGGAGTTGCTCTAACCCTCTGTGTGTTCTCCCCCACACCTAGTCTTTAACTACTATCCATTATCAGCCTGCATCCTATTCTTCAACACACATAAAGACTATTAAGATATAGTGGGAGGAGAGCAGGAAGACAGAGAGGAAAGACTTGAACTAACACAACAATAACAGGGAGGTGGTACTTAAAATGAGGATCACTCATCCAAATTGTTCATCCTTATTCCTGTGTGACTCATCATGAATAATTTGACACTTTCTCTTGCACAGACTATAAAATAAATCATCCAGACAATAGCCATACTATTTTTTACACTGTCATTAGTAGCTGTGTTTAAAGCTACAAGGATGTATTTACTTCTCCCTGAAGAAAGAAATATGATGTGCATCCTGCCCTCCTCCCTTGTCGCCTCAAATCCACCGAGCATCTGTCACTCAACTGATCACCTCTAGAGCATCATCTTTGCTGAGTCTGAGATAATGGCATCCATAAAACCACCCGCAGGTGTTGAAGAAGCCGGTGGTAAATGCAAACAATCTGGAATAGACTGTGCAGTCTGGTTTAGTGTTAGCTTGTGAGAGCTTCAGGATGACCAGTTTAGGCTGTGAAGCTGATCAATAACAGCTGAATGTGTCAGACTGAATCACACATAAAATCCAGGAACACTACAAAAATATTAGAGGAAAATTATCTACTCTGATGACCAAATAGTACCCAAAAGAAGGAATGAAATAGTAGTGCTGTTATCAAAATGAAGACAAAAGCTCTCAGGATACTTCATACACACATTCACAGCTTGTCTTTAATGTCTCCTCACAAAGCTATTTAAACCCGAGCCGTCTGTGCCTGAAGGTGCAATCATTAATCAGTAAAGTATTTTGTTGGCTCTTTGCACAAATCAGCCATAATTTATCAGCAGGGGTTTACAAGTGTTGCTTATCAGTGTCACTCCACTGTTAAGTGTCCTGTGTTTTCCGGCTTCCTGAGCAGAAGGAGCTGTGCAGGCTCTGTGGTCTGAAACACAGCTGTCCTGTCTTTTGTCAGAGGCTGAAATACATTTCTGTTCAGATTATGCAAATGAGATACACCAGGATAATTGCTGAGCTTTATGAGTGTTGGTAGGCAGATTTTTTTTAATATTTTGGATAAAGCCAGACAAGTTTCCCTCTCCTTTTAAAGTGGTTTCACACCAAGCACAGATTTTAATCTGCAAAAATTTGAACAGAAAAATATCTGATTTTGTAGGTTCTTATGAATGCCTGCACATTCCTTAGGAAAATTAGTACGGGGGGGAAATATACAGACAGACCGGCAGCATATACTGTTTGACATTTTTTCTTTCAACTGATGTCATAAAAAATATCACCATTGTTCTGCAAAATAATTTGCCACATGCTGTTGTAAGTATATATTTTTGTAAATTTGTGTTGTACAACAAAACTCCCAAAAACAAATTAAGAATAATATATGGCTTGAAATCACTCAGAAGTTGTGATGCAAAGAAGATGGGAGCTTACATGCTTTATGCTAGGGCTAGTCACATCAGCTAACATTAGCGTCCTATAGTTTATCAAGGTGTCCCTTGTGTAGAGTGGAAACGACACTATTTAGGAGGAAACTCAACTGGTCTCATTTGTCATGCCCCATCTGTTTGGTTTCATTTAGTTACCCATTCTTATCCTGTGTGCATTGTTGTCTTGTCAGTTCCTGTTTTATTTGGAAGTCTTTTCCTCTTGCATTTCTTTCTTTGTTTTCTCTGCGTTGTGATTGTTGGTCCCTGTCCTGATTGTTTCCACCTTTGCCTGATCACCCTGTGTTCAAATAGACTCGTCTCCCGTCATCCCTGTCCTATGTGCCCGTTGAATTTTCCTCGTTCCACATTCCATGTGGCTAAGTACTTTGAGCTTTTTATTTTTCCCTCTAAAAAGAGTGTTTTTTGTTTGTTACGAGAGTCTTGTTACACAGTATGGTAACAATTGGCTGTTATCATTATACTCACACCGTGATCCCCTTTTTTCATTAGTTTAGACTTTTGGTTTTACCATTGCCCAGTCCGCCTCTGTGTGAGTGTGTTGTGTTTACAGTATAGGTTGTTAATTGGTTCATCACACTTACCGCCACTTGAACAACTTTTGCTGATTTATTGAGTCCCCGTTTTCCTTATAGTCAGGTTTTAGCTTTTCACTGTTGCTTTGTTATTTAGTTATGTATTAGTGTATTAGGTTTGAGTCTGTTTAATCATTTCCCTCCTGTTAAGTTCTTGGTTCTTATTTTTCTGTTTGAATAAAGATAGCCTGACAAGCCAGACTATAACATCAAATGTATAGTCTGGGGGCAGTCAGTAGGCAGAGTTGAAGCCTCTGCATGTAATAGGCCAGCGCTATGACCAATCAGAGCAACAGACAATGTGACGCTACCAGCGGAGCCAGCCGGTATGTTAGACTTTTGCCGTATACAATACATCCTTCTTTAAAACGGATGACTTGAGTGCTTCTTTCTGCTCAACTTTCAAAGAAAAGTCCAAGTCTAAGTCTTCCAAAATCAATGACAGAGCCGATTCAAACGACCGCTGTTAGCCACAGCCATCTTCCTTGTGCTATCTCCGGTGTTGCTCAGCCCTGTCGTCATCATGCTATGCCTGCCACAACGACTCGCTAAGTAGATGGAACGTTGTGATTGGTCTGACAGATTCTTTGCTGAAGCCAGGATTATCTCCTGTGGTGTTCCACTAGACTATCCTGCTAGGCATTTTTTTTTTTGCCGCTAGGGTGCATCTAGATTTCTAGGCTTGAATATAGACCTTCTTCACTTCAAATTTTGGTTTGCTGCTTTGCGTTTGGGTCTTCCCCTCCTTGTGCTGCTCTCAGCCACTTAACCTCGGAAACCATCCCTGACAGATCTTGACATCATTGACACAAATGGCAACGTGGATAACTTGGTGTGTGTAGTTGTCAGTGCTGAAAATTCAAATACAGACCATAAACTGTATATAAAGATGGACAACATTTCAGCTCCAAGTGAAGACCCCCAATCAATACCTTTGGATGGATGATGATGGATAGATAGATAGATAGATAGATAGATAGATGGATATCCAGGCTATTTGAAATATTACTATACAAAGTCCAGTTTTAACATCATAGGGTAAAATAGCACTAGGTTCATCATGATCTTCACCTCCCACTGTAACTCCTAGTTCATATTATCAGGACAAAAAGGTGTATTGTCATTTTCAGTTGTTTTTTGCGACCCTTGAATCAATCACACACTGAAATATTTATGCTGCTTGTGTACATTTAATGCTGCTGTATTTCTGAACACGCTCATTATTTATTATGGATTATCTGCCGCCTGTCACTGTGAACCTCTCTTACAAATGACTCTATTGGGCTGCAGGGGAGGAAGAATCAAGCAGAGGATAAGATATTCCTCTAATTGTATCTCACCTTTCAGCACCTGTGGCTGCCAGCCCAAGGTTAAGGCAGTGTTGATATTGTCAACTCTCGCTCACAACCATCCCTTGCTATGAATTATTCACATGCACAGTTACAGCCGAAAAAGAGGCCAATGCAGGAGGAGATAAACTCAACCTCCTAGATTAAGCTAATGTATATAAAACATTCTTTAGAAAAACTATTTCATTTGAAGCACACTAAATCCACAACATAATTATGAATGAGATGATGTTCGTTCCGACAGTTTCAGCTCCGCTTCACAGATTGTCTGACTTTCCTGAATATTCCCATCAGTTTCTCCCTCACTCAGACCGGAGCCAGATAATGAGACTGCCAGTGCTCCTCCAACTGTAACCAACATGATGGACCTAATTTACTTGCTCATTTTCCCATGATGCAATGGGACAACAACAATCTGTCAGCTACTAGCCAGGGTTAGCATTTTAAAGAAAATGATACAAACAGTGAGACTGTGGAACAACACGCACCCCTGGATTAAATTTTCAACATCAGCATCAGAAGATAGAAGTAAAATACTTAAACTGGAAATTGAAATTACAACATGTTGGAGAGAAATACAGCTTTATGGAGCAGATTTATTCAAGTTTAGAGAGTGTCTTTTTGGTTAAAAATACTAAATTTTAAAGAACCTACAAAGAAAATGAGAGACAGATTTGCATAATAGCAAAAGTAAAGTCTGACCTTGCTTCTCTCATTTTGCTTTTATCACTCGATTTCTCTCCCTCCCTCTTTCGTTTTCTTTCACTAATGAGTTCTTTCACCTCTGCCAAAGTGAGGAATAGACCTGATGAATAGACAGAAGCTGGAAAAGAGGTGAGAAGGTGCAGGAGAAAGCGCTTGTTCCCCAACATGGCAGAGGAAAGTGGTGTTGATGAAAAAATGATGAAAAGGAGGAGATGAATGGGGGAGTGGGATGGCGGAAAGGACACAGAAAGACTGCTCTCTCTAAAGACTGTTTGTTTCCTGATGAAGTGCAGGAACAAAACTTCAGGCTGAAAAAAATCAAAATGAAGAGAAGTAGTGCAGAAAGCACAGAATGGCCATGATGTGAAACATGAAGAAGGATGGATGTGAGCGGAATAAACAATCACAGCTCTGCTTGTAAACATGCTCTTTAATTTTTTTTTAAATTTTCCTGAACACTTAGTTATGAGATGAGGAAATTGCATTTCAGTCCCAAAGAGGACTGCTTAACAAATCTGTGTCTCGTCGGTATCGGATTTATTGAAAAATAACTTGGGCTCAGTCAAATAATGTTGTACAACCTGGCATTGGACTGAATGCAGTAAGCTGTAATAATAAAACTGTTCAAACTGGTTTTACATTGTGAGTTTCCCCCTCAACCACAGCTGCAAGTAACATAGTTTACAATATACAGCATACTGCTCAAATGTCAAAAAGGAAGGCGTATGTAGTAAAGTAGTGTAAAGGTTAGGTGATATAAACATCTGTCTCATGAAAAGAAATAATATCTACAATAGTGCTGCAACAGTTATTTTTAGGGGTGTCCACAACTTTTTCACTTCTGATTCGATGCCAATATTGCAGCCTTGAGAACTGGCCGGTACTGATATTGATCCAATACAATATCAGCACGAATCATACAGACTTATTAGTTATTTTGTAGTATGGAACGTTCGAAAATGCTTGATCGAGTGATATTACAAACAGAACAATAATCAGCAACAGTAGGTCTGAGAAAAACTGAGCCATTCATTATTAACAAATGGGTTATATCAATTTAACCTTAAACATATGAATATTCTACAATTAAATACTGATTTAACTAAAAATCCTGCCACACGGCCTCTACTTTGTTAGCACCTTAGCACAGCTGCTTTTGTGATCACTGGGCTCTGCTGCTGGATAGAAGAGCTGCAGTGGAGTGATTATATCAGAGATTTTACATGCAGGCTGATAATCCGATACTCATTTGTTTTGTTTTGTTGGGGTTTTTTTTCCGATATCTGATTACAATATCGGATCGGGACACCCCTTGTAATTTTCTTAATAATTGTGTAATCAATATTCTCAACAATCAAAAAACAATCAGAAAAGGTGAAAAAGTTTAAGGTCACATCTTCCAAGTGTCTTATTTTTTTCAATTGTCCAAAACCCAAAGAGATTCAATGAGAAGATCCTCCATAAATCCTCACAAATAAGAAACCTGAAAGTATCATAATTTCTGTAGCTCTAACTGACAAAATTAATAAATGTCAGTGAAATGCAGTTCAGGCACAAATTCATTCTATTGTTACATTATGATGCTAAACTGCTACATGTACTTCATGTAAGGCAGTCAAAGCTGTTTGTAAAGCAGGGCAATATCACAAAGGCACAATTAACATGAAGTACTGTGGAATTACAGTCATGTTCAGAGCAAAACGTGACTGTTCCTAGAAGACAAACTTGTGGAGTACTGCAGTTCAACAGGGTGGTCCAGACACTTACATCGTTGTACAGTTTAAAGGCCAACATGACTGTTTGTACAGTGTCATTTTCACTGATTTCAACAGAATTGGGCTGCCCCTGATCCCGATTCACAAAACAAAAACATCAAAATTGCATAAATTATAATGCTTTATCTTCAAATACTTTAGTTCCTGATAATATTCCTTGAACAGAAATAGACTGCTTTGTATCTGTACCAACAACAGCTGTTGATTTTCGGAGGAATTTCCTTTAAAGTAAAAACTATTTATCATTATTGGAAATTTCATTTTAACATTACATTAAAGGCATTTGTTTGATCTTGGAAACCTAATAGAGGGTGATCTTTGGTCACACTGATTGATATGATATTTAGGCTAACTTCACAATTGCCGGTTTTCAGAGATTGAAGCTTTCATCTCATTTTTCATTATTATTGCATCTTATTGTTTTATATTTTCTTTCCAAGATGGATATATATTCATACATAAATGAGTCCTGATGTTGATAGTGATTCATTCTGGGTTTTATGTTCATGTCACTCTGGCAGGGAAAAAGTCTGTTTTTTATGACAGTTGTGTCTCATTGTGTAAGGCATGCCTTCAGTTTTGCACACCCAAATGTTCTACTCGTTTCCCAGCCATTACATGCATCTGTTAAGGGCTCAATGTGAGCCTGCTGGTGTTTGCTCTGACTGTAATCATGTTTTCCTCACAGCATGCGGTGTGTCTTTGGCGGTGCGTCCCACTGAGTGGCCTTTGGATGTTTCCTCAGCACTGGTATGGCAATGTAGGAGAATCACACACTGTATACTGTTTTAACAAATTCATGGCGTCAGAAAAGGCATGGAAAACACAGATTTGATCGAAAATCAAATAAACCTAAACTCTTGTAGCAACAGAAGGTAATGCATGTTTTATATCTTTTCTAAACCCTTGACTCACCTTTAATTGTAGTTCTGCGTTCATCCTATAATCACATACTTTATTGTATGATTAATATGATGTGGTTTTCTTTACATGACACCAGGGAATAAAAGACTCCACGGTAGTGGAGTAGAAAATGATAATGATCTTTGTTTGAGTGTCATTTTCCTTTGTCTATCAATGACTAGAATGAAGAAGACAGGTTTGATTGACATGTAACTTAATTATAATCCCTGTATAGTTGAAATCAACCTGTTGCTTAGAAACAGCCAGCTTTACATCACCCTGTCAACTCCAATAACTGTATATAGGGAGGGAGATAGTTGTACAGGTTATGAATCACACCTATGGGTAAGGAGTGGGTCCCATCTGTGGGATGGTCTGCATCGCAACTGTAAAGGAACAATATTAATAATTATGACATTTTTAATGTATAATTACCTGATTTAATATTTTACATTCAAAGATTCATGGCAACTGCAGAACCCCATCTGATACATTTTGTTGTGTGTTCTTCATACTATCACACTTTCCATCAAAATCAACTCCATTAAATGAAAAAATTGCAGTATATCGCCCTGCTTACATTATCTATATTGCAATATGACATTTGTTGGATCCACTAAAGAACTGCAGAACATCCTTCAGGTGTATGATACCACTTACACCCGGTTTGGACTACAAATATCTTGGATACACCATTAGTAATTCCAACACGGGACCCTCCCATTTCCTCCACACCAGGATTGGCACTGCATTTATGACATGGAACGAAATAAAACATGTTCTTACCGACCATTGAATCCTGCTAGAAATCCGTGTCAAGTTCCTAGTGACATGTGTCCGATCCTGCTTTCTGTATAGCATGCAAGCTTGGCAGATGTCTACCAGCAATGTCAACAAAATAGAGGTAATCTGACATGGCTTTTTAAGGAAAAATGAAAGAACGTTCCGGACAGATGAAATCCAAGTGTCGAGGGAGAATTGGACTGGAGCTACAAGATATCCAATACAGAGCTACAAAAAAATACGAAAACTCAGCCAATAGCAGTAACTTGCTATGAGCAGCAACTAAAATACATTGCCCACATCTACACGATGGAAAACGATCAACTACAAAAGCAGCTTCTGTTTAACACCAAAGCCACCAAATGGACAAAGTACGAGAAGTTCCTGGACATAGATGCCCAGCAGTTAAGAAGGACCATGATGATCAAGTCGGACTTTATACAACTGTTAGCAAGAATAACAGCACCCTAAAAAGTTATTAAATTTAAAGGGGAAAAGATGATGATGAATATATTGGTATATACAGTCTATATTGAATGGTAACCCCTGTATTATGTAACATTCTCTAGTCTCAAAGCTAAACTCTGTTTTAGGCTTCTGCTTCCCACAAATACACTCTATGCACTACTCTTACAATTAGCTCTAGATAGGGGGAGTGAAGCTAACTCTAATGATAATAATCACACAATTTATTTAAGCCTGCTCATAAAAGAAAAAGAAAACAAACACATAGCCTCCAAAATGTCCCACCTCTGTGTAATTGCTACAGTGTCATGACATGTGTCTGCTGGCTGCTGAGGGGTTTTTCTCATTACTGCTTGCCTTTACACAAAATCTGTCACCCCAGGGTAGAAATGCCACCAACAAACTTTGGACCAGAGACTGTCTCCGCTGTCTCAAAACAACAAATTCAGCCATTAGCTCCAGCAGACAAAATATCACACAATGCATATATATTACTGCACATCCTGGCTGCTTTTCATTTACGAGACTACATGTTCATGCAATTAGTGGCTGATGCTTGGATTGTGTGTGTGGAGATGATAGAACAGAAATAGCAATAAAATATCTCATTAGGTGTAAGGCTCAGGAATATGAGTCATCTGATTAGCGTGTCCTCCTTTTGGTCATGGAGAAAAAAAATCCAGCGTGATTCATTCAAGAGTGGTCACAGATAATTTTGTACTGAACATTTCATGTCACAGGGAAAGAAATGTCTCCAATCAGTGGAATTATCAGTGAAAGTGTAGTCACAGTCAGTCATGGCATTAAGCTTCACACATTCGAAGCAGGTTTATTCAACACATTGCAAATATAGTAAGACTGTGTAAGTAATGCAAAATAAAGGGTGCTTAGAAATGCATGCATTGGATTATATCCAGATCATCTGCTCTCATATGCTTTAAGCTTCACTGCTGCTGTTTGTATTTGTGAGATTGAGTGTCATAACGTCACCGCTGTGCAGCTGCAGCTCTGCACAATTCATGAGAATGGTAATCCAGGGGGAGCGATGTGAAATAGATATCTTCACTGGAGTCCTTCGTGTTTCAGTGCTGTGATGTGGAAGTAGACTACAGTCATTGCTCTTTTTATTTCACACAGGCTTCAAGCCTCTTGTGGGGTTCTTTCGGTTTCCTCTTGTATCTGTGCATTGGAAATGTGCACGCATCCTTGAATAATTCCACTATTTAATCCCATGAGTGATCAGTAGCCAAATGTTCCACTAGCAATCAGAGTTTTAGAGACCAAAAGAGGCTGAGGAAGAGTAAGAATAAGGAAAGAAATAATGTCTGATGATATTCAGATCACTTTGCAGAGAGAGCAACCAAACTTAAGCAGGTTCACGGTAGGCTAAGTAAGAAATCTGCTCATTACAGTATTACACTGCATATCAAAAAGTCTAGTGCAGTATTACAGAAAAGTGGAAAATACCTCCAGAGAGAACATTGATTGTGATCTTGATGATGTCCTGTGGCCAAACTGAAATACTTCCTGTTAAACACATGTCCATTTTTCTAAGCTCAATGACACAATACAGATCTATCTATTGAGTAATAAATCCATCCATCGGTTTCCTTTCTTTGTGTTTTACATTGAGCACAGCAGTGTTAAATTGTTTCTTACAAATGTCTGTTCACATGATGGAAGGAGTGAATCCATTTTGAGAAGACATATCACTGTTTTAATGGCAAGTTTCATCTTGAATGATACATGATGTATCATTGAAAAAGTCTGTGCCCACACAATTCCTCATAAATGCTAAACACTGACCCTGAGCATACGAAGTACGGGATTGTCCATAGGCTGGTTACTCCTATTTCTGTACCAGCCTGATGACTGATAAAGTCACATCCTGGCTCTTTGTGAAGGACCAATTTCCTCTGCACAGGACCTTACAGCCCATTGCCCTCCGATCCATCAAAGTCTCAAAATGTGCACTGGTGATGTGCCCAAAGCTCTGAGGAAAAGTTCTCTCTTGCATCCTTGATTTCATCTGTGTTGAAGGGGAGGATTGATGAAATCCCACAGATTCATCAGTTCATTCCTGACTCTGCAAGCAGCTATAGTTTGGCCGAGCGGAAGACGATACTCTAACAGCTTAATCGAATATTTCTCTTAGCTCTGTTCAGTAGGTCCCAGTTGACACAAGGGACAACCTAGACCTCAGTCTCAGCAGAGGATTTGCACTCCTGCCATGAGCTGGGTCATGGCTCTGGCCCCAGTCTTTGTCTGGCTCAAGTGGCCCTCCAGATGCACTCCAGGATAACAGCAAGGAGGATTTTCTGGGTGTTCACTGCTTGGCCAGCGTGGTTTTCTTCTGTCTGAATCCTCTGCTTGAGCTCCTGCTGTCAAAAAGAAGGCAGGGAAGGAGGGATATGAAGAAGGATGGCAGCCCCCCATCTGGCTTCCAGCTGGTCTTGACCCTCCAATCCCCACTTCTCTAAAGCTCAACCATCAAAGCTCCCATTTCAGTGAGGAGTTTCCAGTGTCAGATGTGGCATTGGCCACCTTTCAATCGTCTGATGTTAATTGTTTACGTCTCAAATCTGTGCTGACAGTCTCATAGCAGGAGGTGCAGTTATCAGGCTTCACCTGCCCAGCCTGAGGATAAAGCCTGTGACTGCTTGCCTTCAATCATCACCCATAAAATATCATGTTGTCAAAATCAGGAGGGACTTCTAGAGGTCAGTGCAGTGCTTAACTACTGTGCAAGTTGACAAAATTTTTATCCTTTAGATATTTGTTATTGTTATTATACTTTGACATACCCATTTGGATTTTATGTTTAATTTGGTTATGCTGATCTATTTTGTGCTTTTTAGCCATTTTATATATAACATCCCAACAAATATTGGAACAACTATGAAATTTGGTACAAACATTCATTTTCCCTTCAGGATGAGTTGTAATAACTTTGGTGATCTCTGATCAGCGTGCAAAAACAGTAAACCAGATTGAAAACACGGTAAACATCATATCTACTAAACTTCAGCATGTAAAGCTGGGCAGATGCCATACAGCCCGATGGTCTGATGCAGCCTGACTGCTCACACTGTACATCCATACATGACATGTCGGACTCTGGTATCCGCAAATGCAACGTTAAATGAAGAATAAGAACCCAGAAATGGATAGAAATTCAAGAATACTAAATGTGTTGCCTTGTCAGTTTGTGCCATGCTCTGTGGATAAACAGGTCATGGCTCTTCAACAGTGCGATACCCTCACAAGGGGCGACTTCACGACCAGCTCTGCTGGGAGCTGGTTGTGAGGTGTTAATCGCGTCTTGTTACCCCATGTATACTACATGATGCATGACACATGATTAAGCTGAGACTCAGCTAAATCCATGAGTGAGAATTGGGCTAAAAATGGGCCAAAAATCGTACAGTGTATGCCCACCTTTAGTACATGCAGTGCAAGCTCTTAGTGTTGTTACAGTTGGATTATGTATGCTTTTGTCTTTCTTAGTTTTTACAGGCATGGTTACATAAATATGTGAATCAACCAGTTTAAGTTCAGAGTATTTCTTATCACCACACAGGGAGTGAAGGATGACAGCATAGACGTGAGTCCTCCATTTTAAAGCAGTGACTCAGCATTACCTAAAGCTGTTATTATACATATACAGTCCGGCAGATATTCCAGCAGAGCTTTGCCATTTTTAAGAGCTAAAAACATCCACAGTTCACAGCACAAGCAACTGCAAGGGAAATTTAAGCTACTCCTCTAAATTAGTTTCATGTTTCATTGGCTTTTTATAGTACAGCTGTCAAAATATGACATGTAATTTCCATAAAATACCCATTGAGATAATTAAACGGATCTCTGCCTGTGAATGTTTCCATTTGCCCTGTATCATGTTGCAGCCCACAGTGTTTAATGAGTGTTGATGAGAGTGTTTATTTAATAGGTATGATGTTTCAGTAGGATAAATAAGATCATCTTATCAGTGTACTGTTATGAATGTGTTTCTATGTTTTGTGTGATTCTGTCTATCTTTGAGCAGTGAACATTTGAGGAGATATTTGTTTGAGATCTAATTTTCACACCAAAAGCTCATCATGTATAGATGTGAGCCATTCCTTCCACTGCAGAGCTATTTCTGGTCTCTGTGAGGAACGCTATGATTTGAGCCCACTGGTTATTAAAGCTTTTAGAAGCATTTAGAATTTTCATAATGACACACTTGCAATTCATTGTAATTATTATGCTGAAGAGGAAGAGAAGCTACTTTTATACCTCTTTTTTTAATCAAATGTTCATAATATGTCCCTACCTAACAATAGTCAGGCTCATATAGTCATATATAGTACAGTGAATTAAACTGGAATGTCAGTAATTCTCATTTCAAGGTTTAGCTGGAAAAAAATATAGTTGAAAATACTACAATGGGAGACGAGCATATTTCAGTTGTATAGTTATTGTTATTATTACTATTATTCAATGACTGAACTGGTACTTCCTTGCATATGAAACCTCACTTTATGGATAATTCACACACTGTTCATTCAAGAAGCCTGAAACCTCAAAATATTATCCTCAGTGATGTTTTCTCCTCATGTTCTCATAATCTGCACAATTACAAGTCGTGGACTTCACTGAAGATATTTGGACAGAGAATAAAGCATTTACCTCCTTAGTCAGAAAGAAATAATTGGTCCCTCTGAGGCTGCACACCAGTCGTCACACTATGTATGCACTGAGAGGCTCTTCTGTAGCTATGGTAACTGAGAGTTGCATTGATATCCCAATCTTGAGCAAATATACATCAATAATGCCAAAAAGCTACTAGATGCCCCTCCTCTCCCTCTTTCTCTCTTTCTCTGTGTCTGCAACCTCCACTTGCCTTTCTCATTGTGTTGTCTACTGTCGTCTTCTTTTCATTTTATAAGCTTGGAAAAACAATCTCTTGTAGATGGTAGCATCAGCAGAGAAATCCCATATAATCTGACATTAAATCTGGATATTAACCCATCTCCTTAAAATATATTCTGTTAGAGGACAATTAAAAAAAAAAACACACAGCTAGAAAATTATTTATCATTATTTTCCATTTTCACAGAGTTAAATATTTTAACAAACTCCATCCTGCACAGAACCACCAAATATTCATTCAGAATTTTGACTCTTTCAGCGATAATGTGTTTACGTAATGCCACATATTCCTATGAAAAACGCACACAATCAATTCTTTTCGTAACAATCTTGGGGGATTATTTTTGTATTCACAGTCTGAGTCATGTCAGTGACTAAGCAATAAGAGTGATGCTGATATGTTGCATCAAACACTGCAGTATGTAACGCAGCATAAATAACAAATAAGTGGAAATCAGGAAAATAGCCCTAGACATACCTAGTATTTGCCCCAGACAAACGGTAAAAACAAATTTAAAGCCTTCTTTAATAGCTTGTGGATTAAAAAATGTTTTTAATTGGGACTTTTTTTTGTCCTTAAGGGCCTGATTGTATTTTGCAACCTTCTCGAAATGTATGCCATGCATCAACGGAGCCAAGATGATCCTGGATTAATGATTTGACTTGATCTATGCAGGAGGAGCTGAAGGTCACTGCTGAAGCAAGATGAGACTCGGTCACAGCCCCTCTCGCTCCAGCACTGAGGTGATTAAGTGTTTTTTTTTTTTTTAACAGAAAATATGAACTAAGAATACCAGCATACATGTTAAAGTTATGATCTGTAAATGATTGACACCTGTGAAATTAAAAGAGCAATCTAACAGTGGGGGATATATTTGCACTCATTCTCTATATATACAGCATGTGTGAAAACACTCATGATGCCACAATTATTTATACCCACACAGCGCAACACAACACCGTCAACACAGGTGTTAATTCATTCGTGGGCTGTCTGGAGAAACAGAGCGCTTCAGTTTGATCCACTGTCATGGTGAGTAATGCCAACATCATTTTAATCAATTACCAGGGGTATCAGATCAGTGGAAACATGGCATACCAATGAAATAACAATGTATACTGCTTACCCTGCATAAACTATTAATCATTATTAGTGGAATGTAAAACTTATTATTTGAAAATAGTAACGGAAATAAATACACAAAACAACACTAAAAGACCAACAATGTGTTTGTTTATCTTCCATCACTCTCCAGCTTGTCTGAATAGTACGCAACCCCAAGACCTACTGTAAATCTCCAGCTATTTGTCCCAAACATAAATATTAAAAAAGGCTAATTTCACAAAATGATAGTTTTTAGAAAACAAATCGTAATTTTCACCTGCAGATTAATTCATGTTTGATGATGATGATGATGCACTTATGAGTATTTACAGCACTGGGACAGTGTTGACTCAAACAAACTCATGTCCATAAGTGAGTTAATTGTACTGAGAGAACGGTGGCTAACTGATGTGTTGGTAATTGTATTTGGACAAGAATCTTAAAAACATCAAAGTTATCACTGTGTAGCAGAACAGCCTCTGACAGGGTTATATAAGGCAAATCCTGAAGAACAAATTCTTATTTACAGTGGCGCCAGTGAGAAGTCCAACACACTGCTTAATGAATATATACTGTCACAGCAAGCATTAAAGCCTGACCGACTGTGTTGTACACAAGCAAGAGGCAGTTAGATAGCAGGCAAAAAAACAGCAGGACAGGAATAAGCAGTGGTCAGTAAGTAGCAGACATATAAATGTGAGGGATTAATTGTTTAATTAATTGTCATATTATGTAAGATGATTATTGTTATTGATACATACAGTAAGTATTAAGCAGTAGTTATAGTAGAAGCAGCAATTACCTTATACGCTGTTACAGTTAAATCTATGCATATTTTTTTAATTATGTTTGCATATAAAATCTGAATCTGTAAAGTAACTAGTACAAAAAGAAATATAAAATAAAGAAAGAAAAATTGGCATACTGAAGAACAAGCACCTCAAATTGAACTCCAGCACAGTTCTGGAGTAAATTGATTTTCCACCATTTCCTCTATAGAATCAGTCAATCAATCTTTCAGCTTTATGCTTGAATCATAAACTTGTGTAAAAACTGATTATGAAACACTGCAAATCAAGAAAACTTGTATTCTGTAGGAACATTATTCGATTCACTGCCACTGAAAGCTCAAAGGACAGTTAATGACTTTAGCTCAGAATAGATCAATAGCAATCTGTAAAAACCTATACTACATATGTTGTGTGGGCTGTAAAGAACTCCTTCTCATTTATTGAGGAAATCGCTGTGAGAGTAAGTGCAGTTTCACATCAGCTGCTGCTGCTGCTGCTGTGCATTCATCCATTTTGTCTCTTTAGTGCAGATAATGATTATAGAACTGGGTCCCTTAGAGGTGGAGATTGTAATTAAATAGTTGATTAGCGATAAACACACTGTAACATCTCTTTTCCCCTGGTGTGTAGTTCACTCTTTGTTGTTGTGCCAGAAGAAAAAACAGATACCATCGGCCTCATTTACAAAATGGATTTTGCCGTCATGTTTAAAATCCACCAAACTGACATTTAAAACAACTCAAATCTACTTACTGAGTCACTGACTCAGACTTGTCATCTCTGAATACTGCCGCTTTTGACGTCTGTTTTGAATTTCAATACTGAAATATATTGGTTTTATAAATCACCCATTTCTTCATAAGCTCCCTTTATATGCCAGTCAGGATCACCTGGTCTCTAACTTTTTCTCTCAACTTTTACTTTGTGTTCATAATCGTGAGCCAAGATGGATCACAGAGGTGCAGCTCTGCATATCAGTGATGGATGACTACCTCTTGGCTTATATGTAGCTACTTGTAAAATTTTAAATTACTTCAAGACAAGTAGATCCCCTCAAAGGTAGTATTTTAACAGCATCACAGTTCTCATCAGCATGTATGTATTCCAACAATTCAAAACCCTAGAGGGTTTAAAACTGAAATTATAGGACAAACATCTCAAATCTATTCGTCAAGTTCGTAGTTGAGTCAATCTCATGATCTTTAAATACGAGGGCTTTTGACACATTTTGACCTCCAATACTGAAATATACCTGTTTTAAAAATCAATCAGCATTACATTCAGATATGGACATGGTATACTTAGTGTGGAATATTTCACCCAAAAACACAGGATTTCTCTCAACAGGCAGCTTGTCGCTGATAGCTGTGTAAAGGAGAAATGCTGTGACATTTTTTTCACAAATAAGTCTTTTCTTATGCAGAATTTGTGCCAGATGTTTTATGAGGCCCTGTTGCAGTCGATAGCTTGAGCAGGCCGATGAAAACAGTGTTAATCTCAAACCTCCCACATCACATTCAGCCTGAACGCCGCTGCTGTGCAAAGAAACAGTCTGTCTTCTTTAGATTCTCTTCACAGCGTTATCATTTCCATCTCTGCTTATTCCTCTCATGTGAATGTGTGGCATGTGATTTCCTCATTGACATTCATGATTCCTGTTCAGACATATAAATTAACCATTACCCAATGTACAAGACATCACTAAACACTGATGACAGCATTTTTTTTTTCATTTTCCACATCTACATTTCCATCTTCTGCACTTGCTTTACTTAGAAGTAGATCTCTGTTTCTTCCATGTGCACTTTATTACCAGAAAAATGTGTTTTTGTAGCAGCATGTGAAACCTACAGTACATTTATGAGACATTATCACGGCCATGCACCTTCAAGTGAAGAATGTATGTGTGAATTGTGCATGTTTTAAGCCTGATCTCTGCACCACAGATAAATCATACACATACACAGCTTTCACAGGTGAAAAAAAATGTAATTGCACCTCCTCCACGTCTTAGTATAGCAGTAACATTTTATAACCAATTAAATTTCACATCAACGCCCAGAAATTTTCTGCGGCTGTGTCAGACTGAGGCATGAGTGTGCCATCAAACAATAGTTTTATACCCATCTGACTGCTTCTGTGTCAACGAGCGCTGATACGCAAGTGAATGATAATACTCCATGAAGCACAGCAGCTGTGAAAAATGGATTTAATAATTATTGTTTTGCTCTAAGTGTCCACTGGAGAGCGCTGTTGCATGCATAAACAATACTCTGACAAATGAAGAGTGGTTTGCACATGTGCATGTATGTCAGTGTGCCTACATGCATGCAGTGAGCATGTGTGTTGGATATAGTTTAGTGAGTAGGTGTGTTTTAAATAATGTTCATCTGACCCATGCAAAGCTTTCAGGGTACAGTGGCGCAATTTGTTTCAATTGCTTCTACTTACTGTCTTTTTCTGCCTTAAATGAAAAAAGATGCACAACCACAGGGCACATCTTGACATGGAAAAGAAAAGTATTGCTTGTCATGGCTGTCAGACAGTGATGCCGACATTTCCTGTCAGTGTCTGTTTTATTGCCTTGGCATTTAGAGGCACAGCTATACGCATCTCTCTGGCACATAGTTGGACAGAAGAGGGGAAAAAAATGATGGATCCAGATCACAATCACTGTTTCCATGACTATGTCACTGTTGACACTGGGGGGGATCCACAATTTATTTGAGTGCTCATTAATAAGATAAAAAACAGCATGTGGCTGCTGAATGGAAGTGGCTAAAATTGCATTAGAGTTGAATGAGACAGCATCGCTTGCTGTTTTTTTTTTGTTTTTTTTTTTTTCAGGGGAAATCATCTCATGTTGAGTTGAGCCAGACTTGCAAGCATTAATGCACACAGACTAGCAGTAAGTGTTTGTAAAGGGAATGCTCACAGTGGGTCCTAACACAGATTAATGTAAGCCCATGTACACAGAAAAATCATAGCAAATACTTTTTTGATTTTAGCTGGAAAATAAACTTGTCTGTGATAAGAGCAAACAATTCATGTGGATAGAAAATACATATCATTAAGTCATCTGTAACAGAGGAGTTTGCTGTTCAACACCCAAAGGCAATTATATGTCAGTAGGTTTGAGTCATGGTGTTCTAATTAATAAGGCTTAATGCACAGCAAAAAACAAATACTAAGTTTCCCTGTTTGTGAATCTGTTAGCAAGATGCCAAAGCATATCTCTGAAGAGTTCATCAGGCAGATGCTTGAAGGGATGAAATGAGGCATCTGATCTTTGTGTTTCAGTTGTGGAGGCTTTGGGGGAATCAGAGCATGCTCAGAGGATATGATGAGTCGGCAGAGATGTTATTAGTGAAACCAGTGTGTATTATTCAAAGAGCTGGGGGTTCATGCGTTGCTGCATCTGATTAGATTATTGTTTCCTGTTGAAATTGTTTTTTAGTTTTAGCAGCAAGAGATTCACATTTGCGAGGGATAGTAAGAAATACTAAAACTTTGCGACTCAAAATTATCAGAATGAAGCCATGTTTACTTTGTATTCATAACTGCAGTGAAAGATCTGTATGGCGCTGTGTTGTCAAAGCATTTTATCATTGACATCCTCCTTCATCAGCATCTTCTCCTGTTGTCACCGGTGTCCTGATGTTGTTGAATCCAAAATGGTGGAAAAAGATACTGTAGCCATCTGTTGCCACCCAGAGCTACAATAATACATATGTGTACAGAGAGCTGTATAAATATTAGTGTATAAACATACACTGTCTGTGGTGTCAACAACAACATCACTGGCCTATTTATATGTGATGTCATGTTAAGCGTTGATGGGGCAGTGACGGTGTTGGTATAGTCTGGCTCTGATCAATCCAAACTCCATTCAGAAAACAAGCATTTTAAAAGTTTTTTTTCCACAACATCTAAAGCAGCAATACTTATTTTTTGGGCCATTTGTTGATCAAACTTTGTGGGAATCCACGGAGCTAAACTCCTCTGGCATGTCTGGCATAACTGATGCAAAGTTTGGTTCACATTTTAAATGAACGCAGCATAAGCGTCTACAGTCATACTAGCAGCACACTGAGGCTGCAGCTCAAGTCTAACTTCTGTATGCTGACATGCTGATATTGAGCAAGCTATGTTTGCTCCAGAATGTACATATTTTATTTCATTTTATTCACCTTGGTACCTCTGACACAAACAAGTTGGCAAATATTTCTCATAAATAGGAAAAAGGTTAAGTAACTGAATATGTTGGTTATTTGTAGGCAACCTGATCAAATCTACATTTACATGTAACTACAGGATTCTTCACAGGCTTCACATCACCCATTAAGTGCCACTCTAACAGGAGGAATATGTTTCCATTGCTTCTGGGAGTTTAAATTAATTTCAAGAGTCAGGGCATGTTTTTTTTACAAGGTACTTAGTAGTATTTTTAAAATACGAATTAAAAAAGACCCTGGTGTTTTCCTCTCTGGGTTTTTCCTCCAGGGAATTGCATCTCCCTGCATCATGTTACAAATGTCTTCAGAAGCTCCTTTTAATTGCTGAAAAATGTGTCCTGCCCAACTGGATCAAAGACTTCCTGTCAAGTGCTACCCTCTGGTGCAGAGGGGTTTTACATTATTTAGTATACATACAAAACAATGTCAACTAAGATCACCTGGTCTGTAACTTTTTCTCTCAACTTTTACTTTGTGTTCATAATCATGAGGCAAAATTAGTTTCTGTAAGGTGTGAAGTTTAATGTGAACAAGATGGATTACAGAGGAGCTGCTCTGCATATCAGTGATGGATGACTTGGTTTATAAGCAAAGTGTAATTAAAGCAGCTACTGGTATAGTTTTAAATTTTATTACTTGAAGACAAGTAGATCCCCTCAGAGATAGTATTTTAACAGCATCACAGTCAAAAAACAGATTTGGACTCATATCTATTCAGCAACTTAATTTTATACCACTCAGGATTTCCAATGAGGAAATCCTTCATATGTTCCAACAACTTAACACCCTATGGTTGAGAGTGAAAGAGTCTCTTAGGCAGATGTGGAAGGATGTTATAGGAAAAGCCTCTGTGTCTTCATCAGAGGCAAACAGGAAGAGTTTCGAACAGAACAGACAGATCTCCTCAATCTTTGGCTGTTCTGAGTCTTGATCAAAGTGATCACATGTAGTCTTTGGCAGTGGAACATCATTGGCATCCTAAGCAGTGCTCTAGTCTTGCGTAACCACAGTCGCTAATTGCATTGTTGCCGCAAAGGTGAAAGCTTGTCTCTATTAATAGTGTGCTAATGGAAAGATCAGCAGTAAAATCTAACAAATTAAATACATGATAAAGGTTGATAGAATAATGGAAATTGAAATTTGTTCAGCTATAAACTTATATTCAGAATTACGAATTACTGTTAGCCAATCTGCCGGAGAAGGATTTGTTTTTTGACTGACCTCTGGCTGTACTGCGCTACGTTTCACAAATCATAAAGCCCTTCATCTTCCCTCTTTCCACCTTCCTTTGGTTTTCCCAGCCATCTCCCCTCCTTCAAATGCTCATTTTTACGTTTTATTAAAGAGGGTACAGCTGTTAGAGGTTTTTTTTTTAATGGTCATGCAATCTGACATGTAGGGTAGCTTCACGCTGTTCACTCACAGTGAGGCAGTCCTCTTCCTGTTTGGTTGAGTACCCTCCTTTGTGCAGCAATCAGTCCTGCACAGTTTGTGGTGAATTGAACCCATGAAACGTGAAAAAACATAGAAAGCAGAACAAAGAATAAACCAATCTTTCTACTGATGTTTTTCCATCTGTACATTCCTTGATGCTCAGATAAAGATAAAAAAAAATAATAATCTGAGAATTATAGCTAGATGACATTTGTAGGAAGAGAACAAGGCAACAAATAATCAATGGAGTGATTAAAAAAAAATGGACATTGAGTCTGAATATATGAATGTTTCATTTATTTTTACAACTAAATGCACATATTTGAATTACAATTTGTATTATCTTTGTTGATTTTTTTCTAGAAATCAGACCAAACCATTAAGAGTCTATTAACTCTTTGAGTGTCATTGACGTATTTCGACGTCAAAGTGTTTTTTTGGCAGCGGGTCGCCGATCGCAGTCTCCTGCAGCCTGTGAGTAATGTTGGGGCTTCTGAGAGATGTAGGCGAAGCACAAAGAGATGGTGTACGCCACAGAGATTAAAGCAGGAAGTGGAGACGATTGTGATTAAAGAGCAAAAGGATGGATTCTGGAAAAAAAGTCTGGGAGGTAAAAACAAACATTTTTTCATGATGAAATAGAGAGTTTCTTCTTTCATTTGAGCTACTCTGTGTTTTCAGAGCCATAGTACAGAATATTCTGTGGGTCTTGAAATATGACTTAAAATGGGCAAAATGCTGGCACGAGGCACTTTTGATTTTAAAAAAGGGCTGGCACTCAATGACTTAATAGAGATCAGGTTTCACCTTTCACCAACAGTTCAGTTAGCTGCTGTGGTTACGTAAGACTGGAGCACTGCTTAGGTTGCTACTGAATTCCCACTTCCAAAACCTAAATGTGGTCACACTGTGGACATCATGCCTCAGAAAATCCACAGATTGTTGCTCTGTTTCCATATTGGCTTTGGTTTTTTCCAGACTTTTCATTCTTCAATCCTCCAAATTTTTTGGGGGGTTGACCTTTTAAGTTATGCACAAGATATATTTAATTATACTGCTACACTGTTTTTAGATAAGTATCTAATTTATAAATTTGTAGTACTTTGACGTACCTGTCTGTGTTAGTATAGTCCTTTTGGCTGGACAGTTTATGTCTCTGATAGGAGTTACATTTGTAAAGACCAGGTGTCTGGACAAGGAGATTTCTGGACAATCTGCTGGGAGACTCATTCTCATCTAAGCAAGAGGCAACATATGATGTTCTATGATGATAGATTGTAGGAGTGACAAATTAATGGTATAAAGTATGTCTTGAGGGATGAGTTTAAGTTAATGAACGCACTCGTCAGTTCATCTTTGCACTGCAGCATAATAAACTCAACAGCAAACCATTGAAAATACCACATGTGACCAATCAATCTGTTGCCACTTTGCTTGCCTGCTGCCCACAAAGCTGATTTCACGTGGTTACTGTGGTCAATATCTCTGACCTGGATATCCAGCTGCTTTCCAACACCATCCTTGTCGATACACAAATTCATTACAGATGATGCCCACAGACAAAGCGCCGCTGATACAGCTGTTGATCTATAATGTCATTTTAAAAAGGAAAAAATAGAATTGACAGTGTCAGCTTATGAATGGCGCTGAAAGTAGGTTGGTTTACATCCAAATGACTATCAGGCTCGAACCTCTTTGGGATCTCATTGTGCACTGAGCTGGAGCAGTGAAAGTGTGTCACGCTGCAACAGCTTGGGTGCCCTGTTGGTGGCCTAGACAACTAGGACACACAATTGAAATTGGGCAAAGCCAGAGGACAGAAAACCATTGGAAATCTGTTGTACTGAGCCTGACATGGTTCACTTGTGTGTGTCCATTTCAGACGATGGTCTCAGGCTTGAGTCTGTGCAGAAAGGATCACCAAAGACTGCACGAAGTAAGGGAAAGATTGATATGGCTACTCTGCGGCGGCAAACAAGAGCCAGAACAACTGCAACTCGGCAGGATCGTGGCTCCTGCTCTTCCACTGCGTCTTGCCCTGTCTTCTCTGGCCCATACAGTGACCATGAGGACGACCCACCTCTGCGACGCCAGTCCTCTCCTTTACTTCGAAAAGGTTCTCTTTCCAGTCTACCCAGCTCTACCAGTGCAAGCCCCAAAGGGTCCCTCTCTAGCTTCCAGGGGGCTGTCCCCTTCCTCCAAGGGTCATTGCCACGTCTCCAAGGATCTCTGCCCAGCTTCCGCAGCTCTTTCTCCAGTCTGAAGGGATCAATCTCTCGGCTGAAGAGGAGGTCACTGGGAAGCCTAGACAACTCAAGCCCCAGCCCCAGTGAGAGGAGTACCAGCCCCAGCCTACAGAGTGGCAATGGCAGCTCCAGTGATGATGATGGCAGTTGGGATACTAATAGCTGGAGCTCAGGGGCTACCTGCCTATTAAGGACTCCTGTAAAGCAGGATAGCAGTGAGGCATCAGGTGAAAAGACATCCAACAATGACCATGCGTCTTGTATTGCAATGGCTGAACCTGAAATCATTTACCAAAATCTTATTTTCCCTCATCCCGTTGTTAAAACGGAAAGTAAAGGAGATCCAGAGAGGACTTCCACAGCGCTAAGAAAAGATGCTGGAACCCAAAGTCTGTCCTCATCTACAGACTCTTCCCATCAGCGGTACAAGAAAACCGAGGATAGGCGCAAGTTCTCACAGTTTCTGAATGAGGTAACCTGCAGGGTTTTGAAATCTAATGGAGGCCCTGCTCAACAACAGTCCACTCTTCAACATTGCTACCCGTCTCCTCCACCAGCTCCGCAATCAACCCCATCTCACCCATCTCTAACAACCACACTACATTCAACACACCCGCAACCACCTTCTGCATCAGCAGCAACCTTGTGGTACAGTCCAACCAGCTTAAACCTCCACACCATCAAAGAGTTTGATTCAAAGGATATTACAAGCTCCATCCACCAGTGGAGCAAGACATTACCCAGCTGTAAGATCTTGGAGCCTGGGGATGTGTTGAGGAAGGTGAAAGGGGAAAGTCACTCATACCCAGAGCATGACCTGGAACTGTGTTCAAAGATCCAGGCACAGCCATCCACTGGGAGACTTTATCTGGAGACAGACATAGACAGTGTGAGGAGACTTGATGAACTGGTGGCTAACGGTACCCTGGGGAAAGAGAGGAAGGAGAATACGTCGGAGGAGGTTATTGAGAGAGGGAAGGAGAGGGAAAATAGGATTCAGTGGGAAATAAATGGGAGCTCAGGGATGGAGAAAGGGAAAGAGAGGGCGAAGAGAAAAGAAATCTCCTGGGAGAGAGACAGGGGAATAGAGAAACCCAAGGAAAAGGATAGAGGGAGAGAGAGACCTTGCTGGGAGAAAGACAAGAAAGAGAAGAAAATGGTATTCAGCAGTTATGAGCCCCCTCCTGCTCGATCAACTCCCAGTGGACGAAGTAACCCCTGCCCCGTCTTCAGCTGGCCAGGAGGCTTTCCCAGAATGTCCTACAGATCTACCTCATTGCCCAGACCTGTTAATATCACTGTGAGTAACCATACTTTTAAACAGTGGATTCAGCTATTTCACAAAAAATCTTTTTATTTCCAGCCTGAATGCCACACTTACTTTCTGCATTGCTAAATAAAAAAACACTACTCTGTGTGCTGGCAAAGAAATGCAGGCACTGGGTATAAATCTAATGTTTGTGGAGAAACTGGGTTCCAAAACACCTTGTCAACCATTTCTATATGTTTGGTAAGAAATATTTCCTGTGAATATGTGGTAGTGTTGGGTTTACCTAGTTGTTTTGCTTCCAAATGTCTTTCTCTTAACACCTATGCTGGCCAAAGAAGGCTGTAAACTACTGCTAGCATCTCTTAATCATATGCATTAAGCTGCCAGCTGCTGCTTTTAGCCTGATAGATTGAGTTTGTAGCCAAGAACATTAAGTTTAATACATGCCTCTTCAACCCTGTGAACCAACACCGAGGTTGCAAAAAACAAAAATCAATCATCATTTCTAGAGGTGTAATTAGTGGTATTTTTTAACTACCATACTGTAAACACGGAGGCCTCCAAAGCCACAACAAGCTTTTATTGTAAAAAGTAGTAAATTTGAAAGTGATAATTTGAATAAACATAATACAAGTTATAGTTCAGTTGTAATCATTAGGTCATTTTAATTACATTTTTACATGTTAAACCTTCATGGTCAACTACATGGTCAAGATGAGGCGTGCAGATACAATAATGCACTTAAAGATACACTATTTAATTTTTTAAGTATTTTATTACAAATCAATGTCTTGATTGGATGCTGAGAGGGCCATAAAGCACTACCTGCTAGTACCCATAGGACAAAATGCATTTCCGTGTTTTGCGATTCACTTTTCACAGAGAAGCAAGGTGGAGACGCTGGGTTTACTTACCCAGCACTAAACTAAAACCTGCACTGCACTTTTGGTCATAATACAAGACCATACTTATGCCGTGCCGAATCCTCATCACCAAAAAAGCGTAAAAGGGCCATAAAATGACCGGAGCTCCGGGCCGGGGATCCGCCGTGAGTGGCCTCCCGGGAGCACCCCATGCCGGGCTACGGCCGGCCAGGGCCCACCGGGAAGTCCTCCGGATTGGTGGAGGGCTGTGGAGGTCCTCAGCAAAATGGCTGGAGCTCCGGGCCGGGGGCCGGGGATCCACGGTTATAGTGGCTGTCCGGGACTTGACCCATTCCGCTAACCGTAGTTCCAACCATGTTGCAATGCATGAAAAGTCAAATTTAACCACTAGATGGGAGAAAAAATTACATAGTGTCCGTTTAGGGCCTTTGCTGTGATCATTTGAAGCATTATTTAAGTGAGGAACATGCACTCTTAGTATGATATATCCTCATCATGCAGTAAGAGTAGACTGGAAATGAGGAGCCAAATGAATAAGATTACACAAGCCTCTGAAGATTTCACTCAATCTTTATTCAAGGCTTTGATATACAGTGTTGCATCACATTCCTCCTTGTAAGCAGAATATTACTCATTGAGTCTTATTAGACGTGAATCATTTATGTTTAGTGTTTTGCTTAATTGCGTCTGACACATCACCCACTTGCTATACAAAACAAGATCTGCAAACATGATTATTCATTAACGTAACGTGAATGGGTAATGTGAATTATTTTGTGCTGTACATCCGCAGGAATGTAGTGAAGAGAACATATCTGCTCTCGCCCTATTCAAACACAGTCTGGAAATGAAAGCATGACCTGTCATTCATCTGAATCTTTTCTCACATGATGTGTCATTATGTTCTATATTTCTTCTCATTTAAATGCACTAGCATCTCTCTGCCTTCCAAACATCCACCAGGGAGATAGCACATGGAAAGTATTGGTCACTTTGGCATGCAATATTAAAAATACACCCAGTCTTATTTACTGCTTGTTTACTCAGAGCCCAGAGTAAACGAGAGAAAGATGGCTCGAACAAATTTCACTATCCTGCTTGGCTGTCTGTGTGAAGGTAGCTAATACATTAATATTTTAAACACTTTCCTCCATCTTTTTTTCGAGTGCTTTTGAGCCTTAGGCTTAGAAACACCACTCATACTATGTCATCTCACACCCTGCTGCACTGTTACTCTGCTGCTAAATGGATGGACCTCGACTAGTGTCCAGCAGTGAGGAAGCAGGGGGATGTTTGGAGACGTTGCTTCCTGATTAGAATTTATTCACTGAATGGCAGCTCCCTAGCAACTGTTCAGCCGCTGAGTGGGTGTACGCATTGAAAGGAATACATTTGGCATGAAGAGAGAAAACTGCTGTATGGCAGCTTTTCACACAGTTAGTGACTAAGACAGACAAGGAGGGAAATGGGCACAAGTGCACTCAGTGTGTGCACTTGTGTGCAAGCAAGGTTGAAAGACAAATTTCCTCTGCAATATACTGTATGTGATGAAGTATAGTGTGTCCATGCTATAATCATCCAGGTCAAGGTAAACCCAAAGTGCAAAAGAAAGACTCAGCTGGTCTTGCTTGAGGTTAGCTTGGACTTGAATGAATGCATTTGTTGACAATATAGAATTATGTATTCCTCCATATTTTATCAGGACAATATCATTTTGTCTCTTTCAGATTGTTTTAGGCATTTAATGCTTTTATTTGTTTGTAATAGTGGGGAAAGGACAGGAAGTGTGGGCAAAGAGAGTAGAACTCCAAAAGAAAAAGGCTTTCCCTCACAAAATAATTAAGTTGCTTACAGTTTAAGAAAAAACAAGAGTGAGAATTTAAGCTCAATCAAAAAGAATCATTTAAGCCCTTTATCACACCATGAAGCAAATGTGTTGTCCAGCATTGCTGAGATAAAGGCATGATTGTGACAAGATGATGTATCTATCCATCTATTTAACAGGGATTTTGCAGATATGTTTTAATTTTAATAAGAATATTCAGTGAAATCCTGACAGCAAAAAGTATGACCCACAGATTTAATAGCTGAATAGGGTTTATAAAAGGCAAGGAGGACAGGAAGACATATGGTTTTATTATAATTTTAAATCTCCAATTTTAACCAGAGGAGGGCAGAACTGAGTGATTCATGGGCTGCAGAACTCCATTACCAGAATGCCTCTTCCCCAACATTAGCTGCGCAGTAGTAATCTTAAATCCTGGAAGAGCCAGGCCTCCATCCAGGGTGGGTCTGAATCTGTTTTCTATAGCAAACAAACAGGCAAACAGATTCTAAACTGATTTCATGTTGCTTCTCTCAGCTGTTCTCAGCCAAAATCAATATCTGCAGATTTTGAGGGAGATAGAAAACATTTGGTGGCTGTAAAATATCATTTTAATGTAAACTATCACGTCAGTCACTGAATGTTGTAGCATTGAATGGCTAACCATGACAAGCACTTTATGGTTATGGTAGTGATATCAACTTTATCTTTTTTAACAGTTTGTAACTATTTAACATCAGCGTAAACAAAGGTTCATGTTTTACTTCTTTTTTTTCCTGAATGAATGTACATCCATCACCGCAGCTGCAGATTATCATTCAGTGATCTTCCAGGAATGCCGATCCACTCCTCCTCCCCCTCTCTAGGCTTGCCCTCCCCTCACAGAGGGATGCTGGGATGGAGAGATGGACCGAGGGGATTACTGAGCGTTGTCTCATTCAATAGCTGTATGAGTCATCCTGCTGTATCACTCACACTGTTTGTAACACCCACACAACACCACACCAGCGTGCACACGCTCACCAACACACACTGCACCCTGACAACCCGTATGGTGAAGCTGTGTACCTGTGACATTATATCATTATACTCCACTGAAGCTGCTGGAACAGCATGCATCTTGGCAAACACAAGCACCTGCACACTAACCTGCTGCAGCATTAACAACACACACAAATGGTACCTGACCTCGTGAGCTCCAGGAAGTGAAGCTACATTTTGGAGAGTTTTATTACATTAGTTTCACTGTAGATAAGTCAAATTATTCTAATTTTATTGGAGCTTGGATGCACGTATATGCTCTGCCATGTCAACTCTGGTACAGGCGATGCACTGAGTAATTGGTTCTGCACCAAGGAATTAAGCCCAAGTGAAAATGTAAATTACGAAATCCATGTCATACATAATTCATGTGTAACAAACAAATGTACGCAAACAAGGAGCTCTTCTCTTACTGTATGAAGACATGATGAAGCATAACTTAGTGGAGAGTGGGGTGTCGCCTTCATCTTGTGTGCTATTTCAAATATTTTATGTAATAAAGGAATAGTTTTTAGGATATACATATTGGGGATGTACACATGCTCTGGTTTTCTTTTAAGTAATTAACTGATGAGGTTAAGTGAAGGTGGCAGACTGAATTTTTTTTAGCTTATTGGCTGCTGATGATAACTTCATATTAAATGTGAAAAACATGAAAGTGATATCAATCGTCTTCACCAAAAATGTTGAACTACTGTTTTTGCTTTGGCTTCCATATATACAGTTATTCAGGTCTGTTTTCATTCCTACTTTTTCTCCTAGAACTTTCCATCTTCTATCATTCATCATTTGTGGTTTTTCTTTACATTATGTACGTCTGTCTCTCGCCCTCGGGCACTCTTTTCATTTCTGCAGTGCACAGCATTTTTCTTTTGCATCGTTAATCTGTCATTTCTTGCTCTTTCTCTCTGATATATGTGTGTGAGAGATGGAGTGAGACATAATATATATACATATATATATATATATATATATATATATATATATATATATATATATATATATATGTATTTGTGTTTGTGTGTGTGTATGTGTTTGCTGAGATATAGCCACTCTGAGAGCTTGTTAAACACCAGATAAGAGGTACTCCACAGCATGCAGTGGCAGCAGCGCACCAGATAAATCTGCTTGATAAATAAATCTAATCATTTACCCTCTCTTCTTTTCTTCCTACCAGGAATCTGATGGAGAGAGCCAGCATGACATGAGGTTAGCCACTTTTACTCCCAGCAGTGACACCACCACAACACCTCTCTCTCTCTCTCCTTCTTGTTCTCTCCATCACTCCAGTAACCCCTCCTCTTCCCATACACCTCCTCCTGCTCCATTCACTGCTCAGCTCCCTCTCTCGCTCCCTCTCTCTGCCTCTGCCTACCAGCCTGTCTCCAGTCAGAATTAGAGGAGGCTTTTTCTAAATGCATGCCGCTCTGATGGGATGCACAGGCACATGAATGTTGTGATCCTATCTGCTGAAAATGAGGCGAAAAGCATATAAACGGTAAGGCGAGAAAGAGGAGAAGTGCATGCCTGGTTTTGTTAGCTGCTCTTAGATAAGTGTGTGCAGTTGCTTTGTCACACTTGTGAAAATAATGATTGTTGTGCCATTCTATCCATGTGTTGCATAGACCTGAGTGCTTTCATAAAAGGCTTGGGTGGACTGCTGTGCATTCAACAGTGCAGTATGTTTGGAGAATATGAAAGCATGCTGTGCAGCTTATTGAGTAAACTGAATCTTTTTGTCACCGTAATCGCTGCAACAGAAGAAGTGAGGCTACTGTTGGGTATTTGAAGTAAATCTGCAGGTTTTTTTCAGTCGGTCAGCTGTCATTCAGATTTTATTGTGTGAGAATAATGAAGCAGTAAATGTTTTCACAGCCCTCAATTAACTCTCATATTCATTCAGTGGGCAAGATGATACCACAGAGAGGCAATTATGGATGAACAAGTGCATCATGAGAGAAAAAGTTGTTCTCATTAAACCAAATTCATCATCTTGTACAGATTAAGAGAGAGAGGGAAGGGTACATCCATAATGGTGTATTTTACTTGAGGAGTTGCTTTATATTTCAGGGAGCCTCTTTGTCCATATGTTGCCTTTAGCTGTTCTTAAAATCTGCATGTCAGCACAACATAATCATAACATCTAGAAGTTAATTGCTTTCACCTCCAGCAAGTGAGGAAACATTGATCCCTCCTTCCTGTTTCATAATTAAAGCAAACAGCACCTCAGATGAGGTGCTGTCCAGAGGAAAACTTGAGGTCTTTGAAATGAGTTTCAAACTTCCTGTGTGGTATTTTAAGAGCTTTAATAAATCTGGAAAACAATGAGTACTAATGCTTCTGGCGGTACAGTGTTGTGTTTTCTTTGCATTACGATAGCATGCAATTAATGTACTGCTTTAACGGCAGTAAAATGAAATCAAGTATTGCCAATTCTAGTTTATAAATATTACCTTTAATCAATTGAATGTTCATTCAATTAACATGTTTAAGCATAAATCATGACAGAGATAGGGCTTGTGGTGATAAAATCAAAACTCCACGTACATGTTTAGTCAATTTAACAGCCAAACTTCTAGACGGATCTGATGAACAAGTCTTGAAGGCTGTCCAAAAAAATCATCAGCTTCACCAGACCACAACAGCACACCATACACTGCTCGTCGTAGATAATAAGACAACGCCTATCATCAAAGGCTGTTTTTGTTCTAAGCTGAATTAGATCAATGCCAACTAAACTGAGATCATCGCACACTGAAAGAACAGCACAAACTCACTGTCCTCACATGCAGAATGAGCAGTATAAAGAGCACAGAGAAGAAACATAAAGAGGACATTAGCTTTAAAAAACACTGACATCGTCCCTGCACTTTCCATAAAAATATGAGACAATACAAATGCCACTGTCAAACTGAAATTGAAAGCTGAAATGGTAATGACCAAATGAGTGCATTACGCTCTTAAAAATGGACACTGTGGCCCTTAAGTCAAAAGGTAACTGCTTACTGACAGATGAAAATGTTACATCTGTTAAAGTTCAACTTTGTGTAAGCAAGGGAAAAAAAACTCCCTTTCCCAGTTTTGTCAAATAATTCATTGTGTTTCCATGAGTCCAAGGAGGTGAAAGTTTCTTTGTGTAACTTTTACTGTAGGAGCTCATACTGTTATTGTCATAGCTGCTGAGTTTAGCTTTAGTAAACCAAGGACAGAAAAGTGATTAAAAACAGCCAGGTAATTAAAAAGCATGGAGGGAAAAAGTTGTATTGGTTTCACCTCACTTGCTGTGACTTTTAATTAGGTCTCTACAAATGTTTCCACTCATTCACGTCAGCTGTATCTACCGGTGATCCACTTCCCTCTTGCTTCAGCCCCTGGGAATCATCACCAGCCCACTGGGCATCACTCAGACTTTGAGGAATATACCTAAACAGGCTTTGTTTGTTCATCCCTCTTGTATTTCCTGAGGCGAGGCACAAAGCATCCAAAAGCAGATGCCATACGAAGGCTCCCTTCAGGTTAGCCTGAAGCAGTTTACCATCTCCCCACTCTCTCATTCTTCTGCCTAATTATTTCTAAGACGATAAGATGAGAGATTTATGCGAGAGTCATTTGTGAGGGTGGACTACTGTAGCATCTGGAAGTGGTTGATGAGGGGCCTGCCTTGGAGAATACCCAGGGGGTTGCCTTTGTCTTTGAGCATGCACATGTATCTGTATTCTCTGATTCAGACCTCTGTGAGTCACATGTCTTAAGACTCTTTCTGTCTTTGACCTCACCACCCTCATCGCTCCCTGGACTACTGGAGATACGCCTGTCTGCCACACAGCATATATAAGGCTCTGTCAGAGCCATCAGGACGGGGTCAGCGGAGCAGCATAAGCCTCTGGAGCACCTTTACAGTAAACACAATGTCTATGTACTTTATGCCAGAAGAGTAGAATATGCAGCATGTTAATGTCACATTTAAAATAAAAAGGGTGGGGCTTTAACATAATCCCACCATCCCCACACAGCCTATTTTGGCTCTTATGAATTATTCTTTGTTCTTGCAGCTCATTAATGCATTAGCGTTAGTCCTGATCTCTCTTCTATTGAGGTCATGGTTCAGTGACTGCTCCTCAACAATAGTTTTTTTTTTCCTTTTGTCTCTGTTGTGTGTCGGGCTGCAGTAAAACATGCCCATCCACCAGACAACAGGCTTTTAGTCAAGCAAACAAACACACGGAGCTCTGTTACTGAGCTACATGTTGAACAAACTGTGCACCTTTTGCACCCATTACACCTCTATAAATACTCTGTTGCACCCTGGAGGGCTGTGCATGCTGCTGTATGTTCAGCCTTCATGCACACAAAGCTCACCAACCCCTGGTTGCCTCCTGTAGTGTAATGCATGGTGGATTTCCAGATGTCCAATCTGGGCTGTGATGATAAAGAGAAAAAAAGCCTCCAAGGTGAAAAGCACAGGATCCTTTCTTCAAAGGCAGAAATTTGCTCATCATGGCCCTTTGTAGCTCTTTGTGCTCTGCAGTGCTGAGCTGAGCTACTGTATGTTGTGGAGTGGCAAAATCCTAAAAACTATCGTCCCTGAATCCCAGATTCCTAAGTTTTGGTTTGTAGTTAACTGAATCCTCTGTAATGGTTGGTTTTACTGCAATATGAGTCTGACATCTATGTTATGCATTTACAGAAATTGTAAACATTTTTGTGGACACCAGCAATGTCAATAAGGACTTAAGAGAGTCTTAAAGAGACTACAATCAGTATTTTCATTCAGCTCATTGTTTTGGTTTTCCTGCCTGCAACTTCACTGTTTTCATTCAGAGTCACTGCTCGTCGTGACCTGCTTAGTGCCAAACAGACAGACATAGTGGAGAATTCATCAGCTGAAGAAGATAGATATTTCCCTCATTAGCTGGCAGAGACCAAATACAGAGCAAAAAAAAAAAAAGAATAATTTTTGGACTTGCATCAAATGGCCAGACATACAGCCCCAAATAAATGCCACTCTGTGTCTGCTGAATGTTTAAATAGAAGAGCTGAATATTTAATATGACAAATAAGATAAGTGAGGTGTAGGCTACTGTAGTACAAGTACAACTAATGCTGAAGAGGATGTCACGAGTTTTTATGACCTCATGATAGTGTTGGATGAAAAGTTAAGGGCTCACCAAATTTATTACAATTTATCCTGAGGGGGGCATGCATGTCATTACAAATGTTCATGGCACTTCATCCAGTAGTTGTTTACATGTTTCATTCTGGACTAAAGTGGTGGTGTGGCACACCATCCTTACCATCCCTAGCATGGCTAAAAACTAGACTGTTACTGTATGAGCATCTTTCTTCACAGTGTTGTAGCTCACCAGTCTATGAGGATTACCTCTGCCAGGCTGGGAGCACAGATATGTCACGACTGTGTTGTCGTGGCAACCTCAGTGAGGACTGAACTCATTGTCTTTGCCAGGAGTTTAACAATGGAGAAATCTTAACTGTGGTTTTAACACACAAAACACATAAATCATCACCTTTTCACTCTCTCTGTCTGACTGTTGTAGCTTGCAGCTTGTTTGAAAGGTTATGAAGAGGTGAAGAGCGCAATGACTGCCGGCCTGCGGCGCCGCGTAGCTCTGGAGCCTTAATATTTATGTCAGGAAACAATAATAGAAAAAAAGACAGACAACATGTCCTAAGGTTCAGCAAACATAATTTCTTTATCAAGTTTATTAATTTCACCTTTTAATAACCACAAGAGTCATGGCCCTGGGCTAAGAAATGAGCTGTTTTTCTTGATGAGAAAGGAAACTTCCTCAGAATTATAGGTGACTTCACTATTGTCTATGAAGTCTATTACTTGGCCCAAGTTTTTTTTTTCTTCAGTAAAGAGCAACTCTGAAATTCCCTTCAGGAGATATTGAATGTTTTTACCTTAACACATAAAGAAACTTTCAAAATGTCAAGAGATATCAGAATATGTCATACATAAATGACAGTAAAGTGGTTTGGCTGTTGCCTATCGTCTACATTCTTCAGATTTCTTAAAAAAAATAATAATTAGGCCTAATATTAATTGGAGGGGGAATGTTTAATATTATAACTTTATTTTTTACTTATCTATTTATTAATAATTCTATAATTTCTATAACAACTGTACATAGTACAAGCTTAGAAAATGCATGTTCTTACTTTTTAAAAAGTACTTATTGTTAACTATTGTAATTATTCTTCTTTTCTGGTCTATGTCCGTACCGTAACCTTTTGACACCAAGTGAAATTCCTTATGTGTGCAAGCTCACTTGGCACTAAAGCTCTTCTTGAGTCTGATTCTTAAATTGTCATTTAAAGCTCTCTCTCTCTCTGGGGGCATGCAGACTTTCCGGAAAAAATATGTATGACTCACTTTGACATGTGAAGTTAGCAGAAGCAAACTCACTTGTATGATTCTTTTAAAATAATGTCTGAATTTGACAATTAAGCCTATTGTTTTGCCTCTGCCACGATGAAGCAGGCACATCCAGTATCTTATGTTGTACCATGACAGATGGCGATCCAGTAATGCAAAGATATATTGCACTAAGCAGCATAATAAAGCAGGTTTAAACTGGACTGCGAGGAGCTGTGCGCTGCCAGTAGCACACTGTAGTAAGTGTGGTTTGGCAGCAGTAAGTTACAGATGGAGCTGCAATTTACTCCCCATTTAACAGGCAGTACGTCTCCTAAAGCTTCAGTCTACTACCATGCAAAGCTTTTCCACTGAGGCAAAATGGCTTTTATGTCACTTAGCTTAAAGACGCTCTGTGGTGAAAATGGTATTGACTCCCTTGACAGAAATGAATACACTAATCAGGGGGTTGTTTTATCTGTGAATTAACAACCATCCCTAAAGTCCTAAAGGAGGAACAGTAGATGCACAATTATTCACCTCTAAACAGTAGTCAGGTGCCCTTTATAATGAGCCCTGCTTCCTGTTCATACTGGACATTCATTCAAGTAACAGTGGACAAACTCTGCAATCCTCACTGTGTAAATGTATGTTTAAAAGCTCAGCTGGAGCCAATATGAGGCTTCCACTCTCTGAATTAGTCAAACAGAGAACATACCAGCCCTGAAATGCACAACAAACACACACCACGGTGAGATGTGGGAAAGCTCCCCTGTGGTGCCTCCTGCTGTGGCTCCCTGGTGCGATGTGATCTGATCAGGAGTAGTGTGAAATATGCCTACAAATTGTCAAAAGTGATTGAAAGTTCACCATTTCTCTGAAGCCTGTTACGCATATGTACGTACGACTCTACTTCACACTAATAAAACGTTATTGTTATGACTGACGTGCCATTTAAAGGGCCAAGGATACATGAAGGAGCTGGAAGGAGTTTGATGAGTCACAGCGCAGCAAGGGAAACAATTCATTATCATTTAATTTATCCCCAGGTGCTTTTTGTGGTGGACAATAAGACTAAAGCTCGACGGTGAATTAAAGCATCTTTTCTGAGTGCTCACCTGCTCTATTGCTGTGCAGTGTCTGTGTGTATTTTTCATTGTTGTGTTGCTCTTCCTGAGGTTTCTACAGTTTTCCCTGTTAAAAGGGTTTTTGGTGGAGTTTTTCTTTAGTTGGTGTGAGGGTTGTTTGTAAAGAACAGAGGGTGACGTATCCTTTACAGATTGTAAAGCTTTCTGAGGCAAATTTGTAGTTTGTGAAATTGGGCTATATAAATAAATTGACTTGACTAGACTGGCCCCGTCCAGTACTTCTGTCTGGTACTGCACATCAAGTTCCTGATTTATACCAACCAGCCACAGTTAACCAATAGAAATTATTTTTTTAGTAATTTTTTAATAATGATATGACACAACCTCAAATAAAAACTAATACTTCAAGCATTTATATAAAAGTGCTTTTAAAAGTTATATTAGTTTCAAGGTCAACAAGTTCTTCCTCCCACCCACTTCAGGTCTCTTTTGATATGTAGATAGAAACTACAGAAGAGATAAACAGTGTGGGGATTGCTCCGCAGTTGCAGTTCTTTTCTTCAGGCAGAAAACTGTGTTGACTAGTCATCATCATTGCTCTGGTGACTTAATCCACAGAGCTGTTTTTCTGGCTGCTGGTAGTGGAGCATGCACTAGAGACTGTTGTATTTCTGGAGTCTTGCATCAGAAGGCGTACACAATTCATGGCTCTCAAGTAAAGCGTCAACCACTGCAGTAGATCATACCAAGGAAAAAATAGTTAAATAATGTTGCTAATTATCACCTCTTCTGCTTTTGTTTGGTCTCTTTTGGCTTTCAGGCAGTTTGAGTCATGCTGCACAGCAGTAGAGATGCATTTTTTTTTATTCACATTACATTATAAGGTCTGGAAAGGCAGTGACATTACTCATAATAATACAAGCAGAGTGAGAAGCATGGCTATTCAGACAATCACACAATTGCCCAGAATACAAAGGTACCAGTAAAAAATACACATGACAGCTTACTAGACAGATGATGTGTTTCAGCTAAATTTACTGCAGGTGTTTTTTGCAATGAGGGAATATTACCAACATTTCCACATCTAACTTCTTTGCAGGAATGTCACCATGCTCCCAAAGCTCAGTGATCACTTTGGTTAATACAATGGCATCATAACCATTAGAGATGATGGCCAAATCAATAAAAAATACCACCTATGGAGTTCTGTTCTAAGCTGGAGCATGAAGGTTTACTGTTTACAGTAGGTAGTGTGATTGTGTCTCTGTGAGCTACTCACTTAATAGCAGACTTCAGGAGGGGTGGCACAGTGGCCATTAAAGTTTAATGTCCTCATTTAGTCATTGTTAATAGTATATCTGGCAGGCAGAGGCTTCCACGCTCACCTCCTGTACCTCATTTCTAGTAAATCAACCCGCAGGCTCCATCAGGGCTCCATGTTGTAGATCCAAGTTGGATGCTGGCTGGTTGTGACCTTTAGAGGTGTTTTTTCCTTAATTAAACTGGTGTCACTTGCTGTTGGAGCCATGAAAGAGAAGAAGTACACTGAGAGGTGGAAACTGCCTGAAGTAGGTTACAGTCTGCAGCATTACAACAACCATTTGTTGTACTCCCTGTAGTGTGCATTGTCTGATCATTATGACAAGTTGTAACACAAGGGGGAAGTTTTTCAGATAACAAGGTTTACTCCTGTTTGCATCCACACTATAGACTCCTTTTAACACTTGTGAGGTAGAGGAACGTGTGCTTGATTTGCATATCTTTTGCCGTTTTAAGTTTTTATGGCAGAGTAGAAACAGCAGTAAGCCAATCACAGGCTCCTCTAAGGACTTTTGCCTTCACATGGATCGTGTTTACCTTGCCAAACAACAGCTGAGGCACCTGAGATCTGTTGTTTATATCCCTCGGGGGAAGGTGTAAAGATACAGCGAGGGTATAGTACTTCATATGCACTGCAGGATGCTGTGTGTTTGTGTTTGTGCATGTGACGATGGGCTCTATAGACCATACCACACTTACTCACCAATTCAGCAACTATTTCTGTCGACTTTCTCTCTCTCTACCCCTCTGTGACTTGCAGATAAGGAAACAGCTACTGCAACCGTAGTAACAGTGTTTCCAGAAACTGCCATTGTTTCCTGAGCCAGTGTTGAAGGGAGATTAAAAATAATAAGTAGTGGTGCCATTAGAAATGGTGGCAGGCGACAGAACATTCATTCCAGTTTGTTATTGAACTGCTACCCTGGCACTCTACAGGGCCTGATAAATGTCATGCTGCTGGTCTCTATTTATGCATTTCTGCTTACTTGGCTCTGAAGGACAAGACATAATGGTATTTAACAGGCAAATATATGGACCTATGGACATGTTTGTGCACCACTTATTATTGTTATTGGTTACTGTTAGCACTATGTCAAGCTTCCCTTTCTTGTGCAGCATATAATGCAGTTTACAATCATGGCAGATTCACCACTTTTTTTTAATAATTTCAGAAACAATAAGTCTTCAACTTTAATATACAGAAGTGGACAAAAGCAGACTTCTCATTCCTAGCCGATGAAAAAAGAAAGGGTTAAAAAGAAAAGGTTTTATCAGGCTAGCGGATGAACAGTAAACTAACGCAGGTCTTGAAATGTGGCTAACTTTGTATAAAAAATTGTATCCACACTGGAAATAAAGAGACAGCACAAATACTACACAGTGGATGCTGTGATTGGGCATTTAACTGTGTAACCCTATGAAATGTAGTTAGCGAATCAAATGTTCCTTGGCCTTGGAAGTGATGCATGATTAGGTTACTGCAGTAAGCTAGTTAGCTGGACATGGACTCGTTTACTTTTACATTTGTGATTTTAGTTTTGGAAAGATTAAAAAAGAAAAAACACTCTTTAAAAGTGCCCTTTTAACAGCCCAATATAGAGCAGCGGGGATGAGTCCTACCCAGAAATGAGTTAGCATTCTTGCATTTCTAGTTCATTCATCTCAAAGTCAATGGGAGTTGGTTAACATGTTGTTGTCCTACAATCTAAAATTTGTCAGTAATTATCACACTCTTTTTGAAGCTTTTATGTGCATTAAAAAAGGCAGCTACTAATAAGATGCTAAACGAGACCAAACAGCTTACCTCTGGTTAATGCAGTCACACTTCAAAGTTCAGATAAGTGGTGTAGGTTTGTGAAGTTTATCTTCCTGAACAAAATGTGTAAGCATCATAATTGTTTACAGATCTTACTTTATGCAATAATCCCAATGGAAGCATCCTACTGACTGTGCATTTCTAACTTCCTGGTAGATCTACAAAAGTACATCATCCTTGCAGCGCTCTTTACTGGCTGCTTCAACATGTGGAGCAATCCAAAGATTAGCAACTAGTGGGCACTGATAGCAACAAGATCCATCAATAGCAGCTGCATAAAAAGGTATAATCAGATTGCATTTCATGCTTACTAGTGGCAGGTTATTAAGTTCTTACAATGCAGGAGACCTGAGTTCAAGCCCTCTCTCCATAGAGAAATGATGAAGGATGGAAACACAGAGATTCATCATAACACTGATTTATTGGGGAATAACCTCTGAGGTCAGCTGGTCAATAAGTCACTCTTTTTTAGGGTCTTATGGTTTGTGGTGGCCTGTTCCCAACAAGAGAGAGGTAAATGAAGAAAAAGGAGGCTGAAACGACAGAAATATCAATCAATATTTTTCTTTAATGGTATAACTAATACAGTTGGCAAAGTAGTTGGTTAGAAGTGTGATTATATTTTGGATTACACAATTACAGGAAACAGATCTTTAGATCTTTCAACAGGAAAAGCTAAGTTCAACTGTACGTGCAATAATTCAAAGTATTGCATGTATTGAAGTTTGTTTACTGAACTTATCTAATTGAGCCTCCAGCTGTGCTTCTTCATGCCAGACTTGCTCATTTTCTGAATGCAACCAAAATCTCAGTTTTTCTCTGGAGTCAACAGAACTAAATGTGCTGCTAAATCTGTGGGACTTCAAAGCTGTTTTTCTCTGCTCTCTTGCCAGGGTCATCACAGATAGCCAACTCCTATCTGCCTCCCCAGGCAAGACTTAGAGCTTTCACTGTTGGTTTGTGGTTAGAGTTCAAACTCAGCTTCAACATCCAGCCGACCGGCAGCAGCAAGTATACTGTACACATGAGAGCCGAGGCAGCAAGAAAAATATGAAAAAGATATATATTGGCAAAACTGCCCTCAAAACACAGAGAAATGGTTGCAAACATCAGAAAAGAAGGTAAGATGAGTCAGTCTGTAGTGTTTTACTAAACATCAGCCTCATTACTGGGGGATCCATTTCGTTCATTTTCACTAATGGAAATGGATTCGCATTGAGAGGTCATGACCATTAAAAATCCATTAAAACCATATTCATCCCCATCATTCATCTTCATATCTCATGTCATGTGTCAGCTGACATCTACATCAAAGTTAATGCTGCACTGCACTTTACCAACGATGGTTAGGACACAAAAATTCGCGAAAAACCCAGAGCATTTTTCTCATGGCCTTACACTAGCTCTCTGGCTCATGTTGCAGCCGGTACGTGTTGAGCTCTTTGATAGCAGAGAGGTTGTGCAGATTTTGTTTTGTTGTAGCATCAGGCAGTAAGCTGAAGAGGCATGTTGGAAATATAAACTCTTCAATAACTCATCTGTTTATCTGTCTGTCTGTCTAACATTTGTGAAGGAACACTTCAACAGTCTGGGAAATACAGGCCTTTGATTTCATTGCAAGCAAAGTGAGATTTGAAATCAAACAAACAGATGACGAGACTGTACTTTCACAAACATAATTTTCATTTATTTATTCCCTTAAAAATTTGGTGCATGTTTGTGTGAATGTTTATTGATGTCAGGGTCCATATTTCAAGGCTTATTTTGGCTTGTCAATTTGTACACTTACTTACGGCTTGAAAAAGACGTAATTAGTGGAGATCTTAAACTAAGTACTCAGTCATTAAAGGTAGTCCATCCCCCCATATTGACACAACACACTCTATAAGTCTTTATGTGGACACACTTTTCCTTTACTGCTAGCTTCCTAATTGAGGCTCAGGGCCGAGGTGGACTTGGAGGTGCTCTCATCACGCCTGCTGGTTGGCAGCGCTGAGCCATTGAACCTCCCTGTGAGCCAAGTATCCATCAGTCTGGCAAAATGCTAGATCCCCCAGAGCTCACACAGCTCCCCTTCTCTAGCCTTTCATTATCCCCATCCATTCCCAGAGTCAGTCCCAATCGGTATGTTTTCATGCCCCACACTCAAACCTGCCTCAAATGACCGAAGTATTGACTGAAATGGCCTCTCACTCATGCTCTCTGATGCCTTGTCTGTCTCTTTCATTTACTTTCAAAGCAATGCGCCTTAATATGATAACAAACTTACTCTTCAGTTATTGTAAGGTGGGGTGCAGGACCATGCAGATGCAAAGCATAGCGCATGTATGATTTATCATACACTGTTTTTAGGAATCATCGACATTATCACTGGTTGCACTTTGAAAGATCTGCTGCAACTGAGGTCGTAGTTTAAATAATGTAAATAGTGAGGTGTAGCGCTTCCACCCTGTCGAGCGGCACCGCTCTCCCCGTAGGAAACCAATGGCACAGCCAGCGCAGAGCCATTTTATCCCTGACCATGTGTGGTCAGCTTTATTCACACACCATTATATAGTTTCTTCTTGTATGAATCACTCATGGTTTGTGTCTGGGGGCCAAAAAAATAATTTGCTATTCTTTCAGAGGTCCAATAGAGGGGTTGTGTAATGGAATTCACCCTTACACCGATGGGAGCTCCTTTCCCAACTCTGCTCTCTCCCTGTGAATGGGAAATGATTAGTATTCCTCCTCCACCCCATCGGCCTCACTGCTTTACTCCAGCCTGGGACCTCACTCTGAACTGAATTACACTCCAACCACACTTCATCCCATTCCCTCCCTCTCACTCAAACACACATGCACTTTACTTTTTACTCTGTTTTCTCTCCTCCTCTCTACTTGATGAATCTGACAAACTTCAGCAGTGAAAGTACATCAGTGTTTTGACTGTGTCTGCCTGTTCTCTCAACTCTCTCTGCTGTAACTTCAGCTCTTTCCACGACCACAAGGATGACCTACGTAAGCGTCTGTCGTACACTACCCACAAACTAGAGATGGTGGAGACGGAGTTCGATTCCACTCGGCAGTACCTGGAGACGGAGCTGCGCCGGGCCCAGGAGGAACTGGAGAAATTTACAGAGAAACTACGCAGGTGTGTGCGTAACTCTGTGGGCAGCTTTTGTATGCATGATCTGTCATCCCGTGAAATTCATTTTCCTTAACTGTAACCATGATGTCGTCACTATAATTAATTTTCCACAGTCACCATATTTCCCTAATCTTAATGTAGTGCAGGCATTATCAATTTGCGATCACCCACAGATCTTATCAACTAATAGGATTGCAGTCTTTTGATTTTATTACCTAATTGTCTATTTCTCTTTCCACAAGATGTTGGAATTCACCTTATTTCTGTGGTCCTCTGGTTTGGATAATTAAATTATCATACATGTGCAATGTGGTGCTTCACTAAGTTATTAAGCAGATAGTAGTTACCTGGTCTTTTTTCCTAATAACTGGCACAACCTGATCCCAGCCTTCTTGTGATGACTAGAACCATCAGAATGATTGGTGGAGCTTGTTGAGGACACAGAGTGCTGTCTGACAGACTCAGGTCACTCTCCTCTTAAATGAGTAACTGCACTCTGTGTTGTTGCTCATTATGGCTGGTTTTGTTTGTTCTCCATCAATCAGTGACCCACTCTCTTCCAGTGCCACTCCTTCATTTTCATTTCTGTTCCCTCCATGCCGGCTCATATTTCTTTCAAGTCTTTGTTTCATGATTTTTCACTGCTCCCTGTCTCTACTGCACACTCTCCATATCTGTCTGGTTAATGGAGCCATAAATGCTGGTTTATCAACACTCTCTTAGACCTGAGAGCTAATTTGAAAATGCAATACTCAACTGAAAGGTAACATGATTTAAAAAAAAAAAAAAAAAACGGGAACAAGTTAACAAATAGAGAAGCGAGGTCCTGTTCCATTGAGCTCCCTAATGTGCTGATACTCCACCAAGTAGACCAAAAAGAGAAAAATAAACATGTTGGTAATCAGCTGTAGAGTCAGAATGACAGTTCTGCTTATGTATCTTTATTGATTTGCTATGATAAAATATTTATATTTACAGCTGTTGTTATTAACGTATCATCAGACCTTTACGCTGTACTTTTGCAGATGTTTATTCTGAGTGATCTCCAAATATGAGTCAGTACTTAAAATATCCTCCAAATCCTCTTATTCAGCTATACGAACAGTAAAACCGATCTTTAGTTATAATGTATTGTGGTTTGTACTTACTGATTCCTCTTCTTTTAGGATCCAGAGTAGCTATGCAGCTCTTCAGAGGATCAATCAGGATTTGGAGGAGAAGATGCACAGGACGGTAAGCGACTCCTGCTTTAAATGGAGGATTTTTCTAGTGTGGTATCAACTTCTCCAGTCAAGCCACCACACAGCAAGTTCTCATATTAAAGATGCATGAAGGTGATGTGTTTTTTGACCTCTATGGAGTTATGTTTGTGCTGAGCAAGCAATGGTAGATTTTGAATGCAGAAATAAATGTGCTCAATAAATGAAAGTTTGTACACGTGCAACAACAAGGGCTCAGGACAGTGCAGCATTACATTTGTGATGCCACAGCGTCAGGTGAGTTATCAGTTTTAGAATTTTGTGATGTCATGTTGTTGTTGTTTGCAATGCCCTTGATAACAGTTTTCTTCAGGGCATTGCAAACAATAAAATGTTACCACACAATTCTAAAATAGAGAGAGCATGTGAGCGGGCGTGCAGTGGTCTGAGCATGAGCAAGAGAAACACTGAGAGACTGAGCAGTTATTGTTGCACGTGCACAAATATATCTATTGTGCACAGAAGATATACAATACAATATCTGCCACACACACACACACATTAGGCATTTCTGAATGTTTGTAGGCCTCAATAATAGCTTTCTTCCCTTTAAGGCTTGTTCCTTCAGTCATTTGCGCATGGTCATTCAGCAGACTTTCTCATATTCTGATCTGGAAGGATTATTCTCTGCATGAAGTGGTCTTGCTTCTGTCTCCAGTACTTGAGGCTCCTGACAGCTGCTTCAGTTAGCTTTCATTGAATTATTTCAAGGAACAATAAGTTGAAAATAGTTGTAAAAAAGCCATTTTATGGCATGTTGAAATTGTTCGTCAAAAATTTTTTTTTAAAAAAGTTGGAAGAAAGACAATAGAATTATCTCATGTCACAATATGTTGAAAAAATTTAGAAATCCATGTTGAAAATTAAAAAAAAATTGAAACAAAAAATTGCCAAAGAAGTAAAAAAAAAAAGAAAAATGTAAAAAGGCCAAAAAAGGTCATTAAAAACACTGATTATAGTGTGCCGAATAATTTCATGGCACAATTTGTTGAAAGAAGGAGTAAAATGTAATTTTATACAATGTTCAAATTTGACAAAAAATGTAATACTATTGCATGTCAAAAAATTAAAATTTTGAAAAGGTCCTAAAAAGTCATCAGAAAGACTTGTTGATGTGTGTTGAATGACTTCATGACACAATATGTTGAAAAAGCAGTAAACAACCTATTTGATAGCATGACGATAATTGTCATGCCAAAAAATTCGAAAAATGAGAAATGTTAAAATGTCAAAAAAAGGTCATTCAAAAGACTGATTATGGTGTGCTGAATAATTTTATGCCAGAATATGTTGAAAAAAAGTTGTAAAAAGATCATTTTATTGCATGTTGACTATTGACAAAAAATGTCATGTCAAAAAAGGGGTGACCGTAGCCCCAGGGTCACAGGTTCGATCCCCGTCCTGCTGTCTGCTGTCTACATGTTCCTGAGAGAGACACTGAACAGAATTGTCCTGAATGTTCGACAATTCTGTCGTGGGATTGGTTCAAAGATAGTCACGTGTTTGGTGTACGCCATGTTTAATACATAACAGAAACACTTGTCGGTATTCTCTCTATACACCACGGCTCTGCCCTGGTTGCTCCCCAGGTGCCTCCTAGGGCAGCCCACTGCTCCCTACAAGGGATGGGTCAAATGTAGAGAAAAGAAATAAAGATCCAACAATTGGATCTTTACAACACAATTTCCCAGGTTGGGACCAATAAAGTAAAAGTATAAAAGTAAAAAAAAAAAAAAAAAAAAAAAAAGAATGTTAAGTCAAAAAGTCATCAGAAACACTGATTCCGGATAGCGCGATAGCAAAAAATGTCACGTCAGTAACGTTGAAAAATTAAAAATGCTAAAAGTTTAAAAAAAAAAAAAGTTATTCAAAAATTCATACAATAGCATGTCAAAAAAGTTTAAAAAAAAAAAAAAATTTAAAAGATCAAAAAAGTCATGAGAAAGACTTTTTATGGTGTGCTAAATGATTTTGTGACACAATATGTTAAAAAAAAGTTGTAGCATGAAAAAAACTGACAAAAAATGTCATACTATAGCGTGTCAAAAATTCCAAATAATACTTTTTTTTTGAAAGGTCAAAAAGTCATCAGAAACACTTATTATATAGTGTGCTGAACTATTTAATAAGCAATATAGCTGGAAAAAAAGTTGTAAAAAGACAATCTCTGAAAATTGTCAAAATAAAATTGTCATACTATAGCATGTCAAACAAGTCAAAAAAAGAAACATTAAGAGGTCAAAAAAGTCATTAGAAACACCAAAAAGTTCTAAAAATGTCATTTTATAGCATGTTGAGAATTGTCAAAAAATGTCATACTATAGCATGTCAAAAAAGTCAACAATGAAAATTGTTAAAAGGTCAAAAAAGTCATCATTAAGACTTATTGTAGTGTGCTGAATTATTTTATGGCACAATATGTTGACAAAAAGATGTAAAAAGCCATTTTTTAGCATGTTGAATATTGTAAAAAAAAATGTCAGTCACCAGAATGACTCATTATTGTAGCTTCGCTGATTTCATTGCACAATATTTTGAAAAAAAAAAAAAAATTATAGCATGTAAAAAAATGTTGTTGAAGAAGTAAAAAAGTCATGTTTAGTATGTTGAATATTGTCAAAAAATGTCATAGTATAGCATGTCCAAAAAAAAAAAACAATGTCACATGATATGTGATATGTTAAGAAAAGTTATTGAAATACCTTATTATGATATGTTGAATGAATTCATGGCAATTTATGTCAAACAAAAGTCTTTTACATATATTTTATATAAATTATTTTAGCATTTCCCAAAAAAAGTCATTGTATTGTATGTCAAAGTTGAAAAAAATAAATCGTAAAAAGTCACAAAAAGACATCAGGAAACCATAATATAACATGGTGAATGACTTCATAGAATCAATGTGTGTTTGGAATTACCAAACTAAAAAAAGCTTGAGCCCTTCAAACATGGTGGTCATGAGAATAGAACAGAATAGAATAGATTTTTATTTATTAAATTCACTCGTCACAGCAGCATAGACAAATTCCAGTAATGGAAAAAACAATATTCAGCAGCAAAAACAGAATAAGTAATAATATTAATAGAATATGACAAAATAAGTAATAATGTTGATAGAATAAATATTTACAATATGTATTAAATAACAAAGCAGGAAAATATATCTGTGATTGCAATGAAAATATTAATTAAACACAATGTTTAGATGACTAGAATATATTTTTTTATTTGTTATGTTGACATGACCTGTAGAGATAAAATAAAACAGTGCAAATAATTCTGAGCAAAAAAGGTAGTTCAATATTATAAAATATAGTCTAATATAGTCAATTAACAGAAAGATAAAAGGGTGATTATGACATTTACTCTCTTTGCTCTCTCTCTCTATTTCTGGTTGAAGAAATGAGAACTCTACTATAATCGATGTGAATACACCTGTTCAGCAGCAGAACCTCTCTCACAGAGCAATTACATGATCAAAGACAGGGAGCGCAATCAATGTCCGAAGTAATTGGTCTTACCTGCCATGCAGCCCCTGTTAGAAAACTATTATAGCGAACTGCTGTTGTGGTCACCTCAGCAGCAGCTGTCTAATCACATCAGGCTGATGGTTCCCTGAGCGTTTCTCCCCCAACAGCCTCTGCTTTGGTATTTATCAGCCAGAAGCAGAGTAGAAGATGAGTCGGCTCTACAACGTGGTCTGTCCTTATGATTTACAGTATTGCAGCCTTGCAAGCACACTAATGGAAGAAGACTGTGTGGCGCAAGCTGCTAGAATATTGATAAAGAGCTAAATAGTGAAATACAAAAACACCAGATGGTTGCATTCGACTTCCCTGTCTATTTAAAACAATGTGTTATAGGAAGCATTTGACATCTCAGAATAGACACACTCACAGGAGAGTGTTGTCACATTTTGTGTCATTGTATTTGAATTTGAATGTATGGACTTGGAGCCAGAAGTGGGTTAGCGGAGTTTAACATGAAGACTGGAAGCAGAAGGAAACAGCTTGGGAGTTATGAACTGGAACTATTTCTTGAGTAACTTAGTCTATCTCTGCTGGTTTCTACTTTGCAGCCTCGAAAAGAAACATCTGATGCTGTGAATAATGCGATTGTCTAGTCCTCAAATACAATGAGGATGTAATTACCAAAACAGAACTTTTTTTTTTTATATTCTGGCCTATATAGACGTTGTAGCAAAGAACGCACATCTGTGCGTCAACGTTTTGCTACACAATCCATAGACAATTCTTGGGGAAAAACAATCTATAGTATGTGTCTCATTTGTCATCGCTCATCAAGATACTATTAATTTGAAATTTGAGTGCATTTACCCTTTAAAGTAAGCAGACACTACTATGAATAGCTGTACTTTTGATTTGCAGTAGATAATGGAGATTTGCTGGATGAACTCATGCGTGGTGGTGGCCCAGTGAGGCATAAAAATGTAATAAATCACTGCAGATATAAAATACAGTATTTTATAAGAAGTCAGCCATTCACAACAGCATCTGTCTCTCAGTATTTGCAGCCCATTATTTGTGATGCCCCAATGTAATCCGTCTTGCTTTGTCATCCGGTGAATACCCTGAAAGCTTGAAGTGTCTCCCATCATGCATCATTTCTCTACAGTACACACCATCATAGTCTAGTCATGTAAAAATGATTTTGAAAACTGTTGGCTTTCAAAGGAATCGTCTCTCTAGTGGAGAGCCTTGGTGTAGCAAATCGGTCTTCATGGCAGAAGATAGTATGGGATTTTTTTTTTTTTTTGAGGCTAGGCTCATTGGGATTGCCATTTCGTTTGATGTCATGTCATGCAATGGCATTTCAAGGGGGAAATCTGTCCCTTTGTAGAAGACAGCCAGGCAGGAAGGCAGTGACAAAGGCAGCTCCAATCAAATCAGACATGTAATTAAAAGTTCTGAAAAGCCCGAAATGACAAGGTCAACTGAAAAACAGCGAAGAATGAAACTGTTTTATGAGGAGGAAAGCAAGCGATTAACACCTGGAAGAGCTGACTGATGCTCTTTGTGATGACATTGGAGTTGTTGTTGAACTGTTTTGATCTGTAGATAATCAGTGCTGCAGTAGGAGCTTTCTCTATAAATGAAATAATACAAAAAAAGGTTATTGTTGAAATCTGGCAATCCAAGCGACAAACTAGCTAATAGCTGGGCATCGGTGAGACTGTTTAGTAAGAGTTAATCTTTGAGCGTCTTCTGAGACAGTGCTGGAACAAGCAGAAAGGACATATTTACACTCCACTGTTAGTCAGGTAGTCTTTTTGTCTGTGGTGCCCACAGCTAGATGCTGTGTTAACGATTCAGACTATAATAAACTATGAATAATGAAACAAATAGTGAATGCTTCTCATTGTATTTTATATGCTGTGGGTTATTTATGTATTTATGTGTAGTATTTTATGTTTTTAGATGTCGGAGTGTAGTACTTCAGGAGCTATCCATGGTGCTGAAAGTCAATGTTCCTTTTCAGTCTCCATGAACAACAGTCCTGGAGCTCAGTGACTGCCCTCCTAATGACAGTAAAGTCCACTTAATCAGAAAGTGTTGACGCTAAACACAGACCAGCCGTGAATCACATATTGTTCACATTGTTATATATATTCAGTCAAAAATCAAAAGATGTAGTAATATAGACATATACATTAACAAAGTGTTAAAACTTCCAGGGATGGAAAGTAACCACTTTACTTCTATTCTACACTTCTGAAGTAAATATAGTCCTTTATACTCAGCTACTTTTATTTCTTACTGTGTTGTTCCAGGAGCGATAAACAGGATCTCTGATTACCATTTGTCATTATTTTTTTATAGCTTATAGAATAAATATCTCAAGTGAGAGTTTAATCAATAGAATAATCAATCATGGGAAATTAATTTTAGTTGCTATTCAAAGCATCTACCCAATCGTTCTTGGTATGCAATACATTTCTATCCAGATTGATCCATCAGAAGTATTGATGTGTTTATTTATGAAACACAGAGGCTCAGTCTAATCTCTGGGGTCTTGTATCGGTTCTTTCTTGGCCAAGCCTCTATGAAAAAGCATTAAGATGATCAATAATATTTGATTCAGGATCAATGCATTTTAGCTGCATAGTTTATCTCACATGAAAATATCAGACCAGTAATTGTTTGTGCTGCTGACATCTAAATCTAAAGCAGTGAAACATGGAATATATGCTAGTGAGAGAAAAATTATGAGAATAGAAGCAGAAGATAAAAGTGTTTGGTTCGACCAGGAGTGTGTGGTTGGTAGTCATAGAAACCTGAGACAGAGAATCATTTGTTGTAGTTTTGCTGCCACAGATTCCCATAAGAATGGCCAAATAGAAAGTCATGACTGAGAATAATGAAACATCTGTGTGTTTAGCAGATGTGTGAAAGGTGATGAATCACAGAGCCAGTGCTGAATGAGGGACATGTGTGAGGAAGCCTGCTGTGTCCGTGTGAATGTGTTGCTCTCTGCTCTTAAATGAGGCCTGCAGTGCACTAATTAATGCCATTAACACTACGCTCATCAATCATAACTCTTCAGTGAACAGTGCGACCAGCAGATGTGTTCCCATACACGACAGTACATCTGACCTCACGTTTGTTAGCGATAACATCTCAGTGACTGTATGGATGAGCTTACTTTTCATTTTTGCTCAGTCATGTTAACGTGTGATAACACAGCAGCATGCAATGGATATTTGCACACAAGAGAAGTCTATTTAGCTCAGATTTAGAGTTTTTTTTTCACTCCCTCCTCCATTGTGTCCGCTGAGGTTGTGACCCACTTTCTCACTTTTCTTACTCACAATATTTTGAATCTGTTGAATTTGTTCAAGAAGGTGGTTATCTTTGGTGTCTGCATTTAATGAGGTTAGAACATGCATTTAAAAAAAAATAAAACTGCATATAACTGGAATGGGGTTTTCTGCTTTCCTCCACGAACCACAGCCTTGAATAATTGCCTCTCGTGGGATTTAGGCTTCATTTGTTGTCCAGTGAAGAGGCAGAATCTCTACCAGAATACGTAAAACAAATTGGGGTGTCTAAGGAAAAATTGACAGTATAAAGTATATACACACTGCACCAAATGTAACAAATCCTTCTAATCAATAGTTGAAACAAACTCCACCAGAACTGGCCCATATTTTAGCAAGTAAGGATTTAAAAATGTTCAAATGTTACCGTTATCTAGTTGCTGTTTTTTTTAATACACAAAAAGAGAGGGAGGGACTTTCCAGAAACAATATGTCTCTTCCTCCAAGGGGTCAATCTCCTTAATATATGATAGGCAGAAGCTGCATATTAATTTTCCTTGCTGCTGTTCTCTCATATGTGTGGTATCAACTGATAAGAGCGTCTTGTGACAGCCTGTGTATCCAACACAGTGTGACTAGAGGAGATAGCAAAAAAAAAACAGTGTGCACAGCTGTGATTCTTCCACTGGCCATAACGCTGGAATTAAAATTGCACTTCCTCCCTTTCACAAGATCATGTTCATCACATCAAGCCTATTAAGATTGTTCTCTGTTTCATTTTTAATCTATAGGTTCAATTTTGCCTCTAATCATGTGCAAGCAGAGCATCAGTATGTTAGAAGATGCAAGAGATTACTGGATATGTGAACATTTTGTAGTGAGGGGAAAGGATTACTTCTGCCTTCAAAGTGGCAGATTATTTTTTGAAAAATTACAGCAGCAGTAAAGGTCACGTTAGTCAGTAGTACATTAAACATCACCCTAAGTTTCAAATACATTTTCTACTCCAGAGGTTTTAGAGATTAGAAGAGTCACATATTAAAGCTACAGTATGTCTGCCTGGTGGATTTGGAGATTAAAGTAAAATGTAGAATGATTTTTTTTTTCAATTATATTAATATGAAAGTTGCGTGATTCAGTATTTTCACATGAACTGAAATGATTCCCCATCATTAAAAATAACATTGTACTCCTATGAGTTACTGAGAGGGAGGGCGGGCTAAAAACCTCTCTTTCAAAGCTGCATTAATCAATATTTCTATATTAACAGACAATCAAATGTGTTCCTTGATGTGAGCATGATGATGAGTCGTCGGCTGGACGGCTGTTTGCAAACACCAACTTAATGAGGTGTTAATATGTGAATTTGTATTTACAACTTGCAAGTGCCCAAAAATACTTAATGGTCTTTTACCAGTTGCCTTTATGACATATAATACCTTAATATAAGTAGTTTTCTTATATGTCAGAGTGAGACAAACATATAACACTACCAAACTATAATTATATTTATTTTTGTACTGTACCCTTCCTCTCTCCAGCTGAACTTAGTTCTTACTAACTTGAGCATCCTTGGATTTGTGAAAGGCGCTATATAAATCAAAGTTATTATTATTATTATGTATATTAACATCTGTGTAAGGATTTGTTGAGCCAATAAAACATCATTTTAACAAAGGCGGTACAGGGAGCAATTACATATCTGAGCTTTAATGTGTCCTAATGCGGTCATCTGCACAGAAAGCATCAGAAAATATGAATAGAAATCCAGGGTAATGAGCTGGAGAAGGAGTGCCAGGAAGCTACATGTCTCGACAGCTGATTAATGAGATCCTAACAGAATTGGATTTGAATATCAATGCTGGCCTATTGCTTAAACTGACATTAATTGCCACATATTAGATTGGCTCTGCACCCCTGTATTTCAAAACAATCACCGCCACTGAGAGATTAGAAAAGAGAAGGGTGGGAGGCCAAGTGAGTGCTAAGAGCTGTATCATTTGTCAGCTGATGCAGTGTGGCAGCTTTCACAATTACTGTGAGTGTGACAGACGGAGTATGAGAAAACAAAATCAATTTTTTTCAGCCAACAAAACCCACTACTGGCCCCTAGAGGCTGCAACATTAACACTAAAAATAATAGATGAAACAATTAACAAACTGATCGATCGGCAACATCTCAATTTAAGGCACCGTTAACACCGGTGTAAAAGAAATGAGAAGGGTTCATCATCTTGTGTCACGTGTGCATCTGATGACGTTAAATCTGGGTCTAGGTCTGGGTCTAGGTCTAGTTCTGGGCCACCAGAATCGTTAGGCGTGATCCTCAGGGCATCATGAATCTGTGTACACGACAATGTGACCAACAATTAGAGATTAAAGTGGGCCGACACAAAGACGGACTGGCCGTCCAGAGGACATGGCCATCATTAGGCTCCACTGTTACTGGGGCCAGCAGAGTCACTGTGCATTTCTGTGACAGTAATCACTGAAAATGGAATGAGTGTTTCATTTGTCTTTCTCACTCTGTCCCTCTTTGTTTTCCTCTCTCCTTTTCTCTCCCCCTCTATTTTGCTATCTCCCAGAGTAATTGATATGATATGAGCACTGGCAAGTGTAATCTTCTTTTAATTAAGACCTGCTTCTGGCACTGGCTTCAGACTGATAGTGACTTACGGCTCTCCTCTCTCATTTTTCTTCCCCTCTTCCATCATCTTATTTTTTGTTGCTCCTCCAACTTTGACTCCCTCATCTTTCTCTTGTTATCTCAGTTCTTTCCTGTAACCTTTTACTTCCTGCCCATCTTCTTATGATCTACTGGGTCTAAAACATCCCTTGTTTTTGTTCCCTAACATTTTCTGTTCTCCTTTCTTTTACTCTGCAGTCCCAGCACCATGAAGAGGAAAAGAGAGCCCTCAGCCGGGAAATCATCCTCCTCAACAACCACCTCATGGAGGCAAAGATCACCATGAATAAACTTAAAGAGGACAATGTGAGTACCCTGCCACTGACATCTCTGTCTCACTTGTACAAAATCTGACCTCAATTGAGGATAAAATCCAAATTATATTCTGCCTTCAAGCCCTCAAATTAAGCAGCAGCCTGGGGCAGTTGCTGTCCTTGCCAGGTCAGTAATCCATCCTTAGGAGGTCTTCAACTCAATTCTTCAAAAAGCAGTTTTTTTAACACCTCCTGTCACATTGGCAGCCTTCTCTGTCAACCCGCTAAAAGTCTCAAAGCCACTGTATCGAGGATATTTGTGCTCGAAGGAGCCACAGCTGATAGAGGAATTAACTCATAGCCACCGGGTGTTTTATAATGATTATACTGAAATCAATGGGTATCCTCAGGGAAGCTGGAGCCAGGGCTTCGTGAATCTGAGCTCAGGGGCATGTGCCAGTCTGGTGCCTCACTCGCTTTTAAGTGATTTCACTAGTATTTCAACTGGGGCCTCTGGGTCAGGTTAGACTTCGTCTCTTTGGTCTATGGCAGTTTTTAGCACTTCTGAACTGTAGACTATTTTAACAATCCACCCAGATCAGACCAGATTCACTGAGAGAAGGAGGAGAATCTGTCCCCATCATATTTTAACAAATCTTTTAGTTTACTGCTTTAAACGAAAAGATTTTTTTCAAAAGGGACATGCCTCAGATGATGGGAAAAGGAAATGCATAATTTGGAGTAAAATATAATCTCTTTGAATTCTACTTGTAAGTGACAACATAACAATAGGTAATTACCACGGATGATGAAATGAAGTGACTGCTATTTGGAAAGAGATGCAAAACAACCAGAAAGAGACACCAGGGACCATAAAGAGAATAAAAACATCCAAGAAGAGAATAAAAATGACCACAAAGAGAATAAAATGACAACAAAGAGAATAAAAACATCCAAGAAGAGAATAAAAATGACCACAAAGAGAATAAAAACATCCAAGAAGAGAATAAAAATGACCACAAAGAGAATAAAATGACAACAAAGAGAATAAAAATGACCACAAAGAGAATAAAATGACAACAAAGAGAATAAAAATGACCACAAAGAGATGTAAAATGACAACAAAGAGAATAAAAATGACCACAAAGAGATGCAAAGTGACCACAAAGAGAATAAAATGAACACAAAGAGAATAAAATGACAAAAAAAGAGATGCAAAATGACAAAAAGAAAATAAAAATGAACAAAAAATAGAATAAAAACAACCCATAAGAGAATAAAATGACAAAAAAGAGATGCAAAGTGACCACAAAGAGAATAAAATGAACACAAAGAGAATAAAATGACAAAAAAGAGATGCAAAGTGACCACAAAGAGAATAAAATGAACACAAAGAGAATAAAATGACAAAAAAGAGATGCAAAGTGACCACAAAGAGAATAAAATGAACACAAAGAGAATAAAATGACAAAAAAAAGAGATGCAAAGTGACCACAAAGAGATGCAAAATGACAACAAAGAGAATAAAATGATTACAAAGAGAATAAAATGACCACAAAGAGAATAAAATGACAAAAAAAGAGATGCAAAGTGACCACAAAGAGATGCAAAATGACAACAAAGAGAATAAAATGACAACAAAGAGAATAAAATGACAAAAAAAGAGATGCAAAGTGACCACAAAGAGATGCAAAATGACAACAAAGAGAATAAAATGATTACAAAGATAATAAAATTACCACAAAGAGATGCAAAATGACAACAAAGAGAATAAAATGATTACAAAGATAATAAAATTACCACAAAGAGATGCAAAATGACAAAAAGTAGAAAAAATTATATAAATAAATAAAAAATGAACAAAAAATAGAATAAAAACAACCCATAAGAGAATAAAAATGACTACAAATAGAAACACTATTACCACCAATAGACACAAAAGGCTTATAGACATAAACCAAAGACACATAATGGCATAAAGGGCATGCAAAAGAGGAGCACAATAACTATGGAGAGACACAAACATCTGCTGGCTTGACATCTGTAGTTGTTTTGTGTCTCTTGCAGCCTGGTGTTTGCTCCTTCCATCACTTCGTCCATATTACTGGCTTTTAGACTGCATGAATCCCAGGTCTATACAAAGCCACAAGATACTGTCATTACTCTATTCATTTTGTCACCCAAATTCTATTCCACCAGTATGTTGAGACCAAGACATCACAAAAACTGTCTAACCAGCAGCTGTGGCTGACAATTCCAGCACACACACACACACACACACACACACACGCCCACACACAGCTGTGTATTTGTGTATTGTGGGGACTTTACATTGACTTGCATTCATTTCCTAGACACTTCCCTTGACCTTAACCATATCCACTACCCATGTAATCCTAATCCTAACCCTAACCAAAGTCTAACCTTACAGTAACATTAAATGTTCTCCAAGTCTTCAGCCTGAAATCTAACAGTTTACATTATGGGGACCTGCACTTTGTCCCCATAAGTACGGTGAGTCCCCACATTGTCAGCATGAGTCCCCACAATGTGAGTGTGTTATCAGACTTATGTCCCCATATGTTCGGCAAAACACACACACACACACACACACACACACACACATTAACTATGACATCACCAAGGACTCAAAGGTTTATTTGACATGAGCACAGAAGCTACAGGGAGCCCAAATATCCCCTGGCGACAAAAATAAAAGAAATGATTCACAGTGATTCAAGAAGCAGTCACTGTTAACTGTTGGGGGAGTTGAAAACTGTCAAAGTGAAGTCTTTGATGTTATAGGAAGTATTGTCAGGACTGTGGTGTGATAGAGGCAGGGGGAGGCTACAGTGCAGCTAGAACTGACCTTTATAAGAGGATGGATTTCACAGAGGAGGGAGAGTGACGCCAGCTAACCACCCACACAAACACATGCATCCAGAAACAAGGAAAACAATCCACCTGAACATTTGCTGCGTCAGTGGATCACTCTGCCCTGAAATTTAAGGAAAGGACTAAAAACACATCCATTATAGAAATAAAGTCCAGAAAAAGTGATGGTGCATGGCTTCCCCACGCTGGAATATATAATAACATTAGTGCAGACTGTACAGGGTACATGAATTACACATAAAAAAAAGGTTTAGTTCCATTATTAACATCCTGCTATTCCCTGATGTCTAGTGAGTGAAATAATATAGCCAAGGTGAAAAATACAAGCTAACTAATTAAACTCTACCAGTCTCAATGGATGAATTTGTTCTTTCAACTCAATTGCTTAATCCTGTTTTCCAGCTATTTATCCCAGTTTTCCAATGGAATATGGACGTGTGCTACATAATGTACACTATATTGTAATTTTCTCATTATTGAAAAAATCCAGACATGCCAGTCATCTTGTTTTGTTTCCACATGACCCATAATTCATGTATAAAAACCTCATAAATAGTAGCACAATAGCATCATATCACTGTATCTGTCTTCAATTATCTCCCCCAGAAGTTCCCATAATTACAAAATAATTAAACCTCAATTTGAGGGCTGTAATCCAAAGCGTTTATCCCAGGGGGTGTTCCCAACACAATCCCCCTCGGTCGAAAGCTTGAGGCACCCAGGCAAAGAATTTTAAAGCATGATTTTAGTGATTGAGGATAATGCTTGTGCCTCTTACAGGACCTGTACAGGAAAGACTGCAACCTGGCAGCCCAGCTGCTGCAGTGCTCCAAGTCTCACTACAGAGCGCACAAGATGTCCGAGGTGAGCTCTGCTGCAGCTGCATCACTGTGGAAAGTCATCTCTCATCTAATCTGTGCTGCATCTAAAGCGTTTGCTCACTGTGAGGTTTAAACCATTTAAGAAAAAACTAAGCTTCAAAAAATGCTACAATTAATTAAACGGCATGTTGAATAAAATGAGATGTAATTATTGGGCAGATTAAGCTGCTTGATTAGCGCCGTAGATTTAAGGACAATGAGGTCATGTCCTCTGTGGTTACTATGGAACCTAAGGGGTAGTTAAGGTCTTCAGGGGTTTCAGCCTGGGAGGAGTCAACAATCTTATTAACACATTTTCATGGTGGGTCATTTTAAATGCTCGTTCCAGGTTGGACTGGATCAACTCAAATTTGAATAATTTCAGGCCAACAAACCTAAATAAAAAAGCAGCACTGGATATAGATATTGGCGTGTATATGATACCTTACCTTAGGGAAGATAAACAAATTTGACCCACTTTTTTAAATTGAGAGTGATCAAAACTTGTCAATGCGTCAGTGTTAAATAAAAATAAATGAGAAATAGTCTATTTGGAAACGTTGCCTCATGTTGGGAAATAAAGTTCACAGAAAAAAATAATCTAATTTATCATATAATATCTAATATATAATCACCTGAAATTAATAATTGGTTTGGTTACCTTAGAATGTTTCTACAGACAAACCAAACACTGACTCTAGAGAGAGCCTGAAGACCACCGTAGTTTTCAACACACTGACACTGATCCTAAAGTTGTGTTATTATGGCATGGATGCTCTCTGAGTGTTACCACCTTTTTGGAAAGGAGGGAGCTGAGGAATGCTCAGTTAGATATCGCCGTACCCCAAAATATATGCAAATACAATTTTTGTGGAGTGTTTTTGGGAGAACTTGGACTGTGACCTCAGAATTACTGGCTGTAGCTCTGAGTTCAATGATTAAAACTACATCATCCATCACTGAACTTATGTTGCACATAATTAATGTGCATATGAACTACTCATGATGCATTATTTCTGTAATGGACAGAGGTTGTTTTAGTGTACCTTTAGAAGCCTGCATGAGTGGTTGTCACAATGAGGTGGAGGCACAGCGCTCATGGCCTCTTCAGCCCGACTGATGAAGGCCTGCTGTCTGTAGTGCCATCTGTCTGCATCCTGGCTCTGCATAATGAATGAATGAAAGCCCGGCTTGTGACGACACCTGATGCACAAAAGAATATAAGTTATACAACAACAGGGCACAAAACTGACAGGGACATATAGATTTAGCCTCAGGTCTATTATTATAGTCATCTGAAAAATGATTTATATTAAGAAATTAAATATTATTAATATTAATATATTAATATTTCATTTGCAAGAGGATTATTTTTCTTATTTCAGTGAAATTATTTATTCATAAAATGTTGAGTATGTTGAGGAAAATATTTTTACAGAGTGGCTTTGAATTGCTAGAATGATTAATATAATAAGTTTCGCTATTAAACCACTTCCTTCAATAAATGGAGACCTATAGACATGCATGCTGTCACGTGGATTAACACTGCGTGATTGTTAATTAAGATTTGCCTCAGATAGCAGCTAATGCTGAGCTAGCTCACTCGGAGCACATGCTGTATATCAGTTTGTGCTTCCCCCTACAGCCTCACCTACTTTCCATCTCCATTCCCTCTGGGAGAGGCAGTGGCTGCTAAAAATAGCTCAGACTTAAAGGATGCAGGTTATTTTATGCCGAGGCGAGCTTCTATTTCTTAACAAAGCCAAGTCAGTATTTTATCTTTTTTTTCTATTCCCAGCTGGAGACCCAGAGCACTGGTTTAATTTGAATCTAAGCCGTTCCCTGTGGAACTGATATGTGTTTGATGGTAGATGGAAGAAAGAAAGAGAGAGAGAAGGAAAGAGAGAGAGGCTGTGAAGGCAAGAGGAGAAAGATGAAAGGATGAAGAAAGAGATGAGAAAAGAGAGAACTCACTTCGGTGGAACAGTTCCTACTGACCCTGACCAGCTTTAATAGGCACAAAGAAACCAGTCTGCAATTGACAGGAACAGTTTTTTTCTCAAACATGAGTCAATCAAACAGATGATGTGTCTGTCTGTGTTACGGCAAGACAGGAATCAACACCAAGACAGAGAGACAGATGGGAAGGAGAAGGACAGAGAATTATTTGCAGACTGTGTCGGGCAAAAAGGAAAGCAAACATAAATGAATAAAGCTTGTGTTCAGCAATTTTCTGACAAGTTCATTAGAGGGGCCAAGGAGTGCAATGCCCCTGAGATACACAAACTGGTCTGACTGTGTGAGCTTAGCGACAATGAATTACTTTCTAAAGCAGAACTATAGATTAAAATCCTTGAGGAATGGCTCTAACAATACCTTTGGTACAGACGCACAAAGCATAGGATATGGCTGAAGAACAGATTCAAGTTCATTGTAAAAATAATTAAGGAAAGGCTGTTGATTGTGGAGTAGCTCAGCAGTGGTCATGAAAAACATCTGTGCAGATTTTGGTTTTAATTTCCCTCTTCTTTTTTGTCTCGTTTGTTTTAGCTGCCGCTGGATTTCCAGGAACGCTTAAGTTCCCACATGGAGAAACATAACCGGGGTAGCGGAGCCACCATAGCGATGTGCCACTCCAACTACTCTGACGCCGTGCCCACAGCCATAATTGCCAAGGTCCTGGCCAAGCCTGAACCAGGAAGCAGTTGCCCTGTGACACGCTCACCAAGTCCGCAGCCACAGGATGCAGACTTTCTGACCACAACAGGAAGCACTGATCACCTGAGCCGCCGCATTTCATATAAAACATCTGACTTGTACTGCAGCGATACGGCCCTCTACTGCCCCGAGCGATGGCAAGATACAGAGCGCAGGCAGAGCGTCGACCTCCATGGCACCGGCCTAATCCAGCTTCACGCCCAGAACTCCACTGACAGCAACCCGGATGAAGAGGCTTACCACTCTGGGAGTTTCTCCCACCACGAGCTTCCGTCTTCCTTCCACCACCATGACGACTTTGGCACTGGCAGCCTCCCTGCCTCCAGCTCCTACTCTAGCTTCAGCCTTGCGTCGGACGAGAAGGGTGGAGTTAGTGGTGGCTGTGGGCGCATGGCCAGCAGCACATTATCCTCATCTCACCAGGGTCTCTACATAGACTGGCGAGGCAGTGGAGACTATGAGCACAAAAGCATGTCCTCTTATGATAAAGATAGCCCAGGTTTCTCTAAGTCCCTCAGCATCCAGCACATGGTGACCCCCAGAAGCCCACAGAAAGGCTCCTCGCCAGCGTATACACGGACGGCTTCATGCTTCAGCGAACCATACCACTCCAGCACCCCTCGCCTGGCCTCCTCTCACAGCATGGGGTCCACAACCGGACTGGGTCCGGCTCATGGAGGAGGTCTGGAGAGCCGAGGTGACGTCCCTGAGGATGAACTGAGCAGTCGCTGGAGGCAGCTCAGCGTGGAAGACATCAACACATTCTCATCTTCCTACCGCAACATCACAGGACGTGTCTCTCCGTACAGTTTCTCCGAGCACCACTTCGCCATGGACCCCGCCAGTAAGGCCAAGGGGTCTCTCTACAGCAGCTTCCAAGAAGGAGATGATGTCTTCCACAGCCGTGTGCTGGACCAGTGTTTTGATGTGGTTCCTCCTTCACCCAGCCGCAGTCAGAAGCCCATGGAGCATCGTAAGCAGGAGAAAACCTCTGTGCTCTATAGAGCCAAGGAGGACAGTCAGGACTCCGAGTGCGGTTTGTTCCTCTCAGGAAGCTCTAAAGAGAAGGAGAGCGGCGGGGGAGCGGCGGCGGCTAGCAGCGCCAAGAACGACTACGTAAATCTGAGCGCAGACAGCTCGGCTGAGTCCTTACACCAAAGCTCCCTGGAAGCCTCAAGTCTCCAGCACTACCCCAGTCCCAGGCCAAGCATCCGGCCTCGCCCGAGCTCCAGCTCCGCTCTCAGCGTAGGACCCGCACTCCCAAAGAAGACCTCTCCAAGATACCAAAAATTTGGCAGCACGGGACTGACAAGGAAGGACAGTTTGACCAAGGCACAGCTGTACGGGACACTGCTGAACTGAGAGGAGACAGAGAGCTTTTCATTTTATGCATGATGATGATGATGATTCCTAACTCACAATACTGTTCTGTGTGTCAAAAGTTCCCTTCAACAAACACATACTTGGTGTGACGGGGTCTTAACAGGTTGTTGTTTTATGTATCTCTTAGCCACGGCACGTCTCATGCAGTCTGCAACACTTTTTTCTATTGTATGCCATGATGCAGTGTAACTACCTGATACCACCATTTGGTATGTTTTTATTTCCATGACGATGATAATAATTAGAGCCACTATGGAATTCTCCGAGACCAACATGAATGCATGCAATCTGCTCTTTTTTTTGGTGTTGAATACTGTTGGTAAAACCAGCAAAAGACCATTAATTCCTGCTCTAATTTATACAGTACAGATAATAGACTAAAGCCTGTACAATGGGGTGACTTAATTACACATCTGGGATTATGTACAGTGGACCCTGCTGACTGCAAGCTGTTGAAAAGAATTATTCACCATCTATTTTGTCTCAAATGAAATGCATGCTGTATAAAGCATATGAGTAAGATTGAAATAATCATTTCCAGCAAAATTGTTTCTCATAGAGACACAATCAATAATCACAACTAACTCAAAAGATGTTTTATTACCACTTCTAAATTGACTCAACAACGGATAATTAAAAAAAAAAATGTATTTTGTAAATGCTATTTAATAATTACAACAAGAAACTCAATTTAGATTGTGAGAGTTCCTTCCTGATGCAAGACATTTCACTTGTTTATTGGAAAATAGCCCTCAAATACGTAAATAAATGAACACACACACACACACACAGAATTTGGCTATTTTAGGGAAACACTGTGAACGCAGACAAAGCATGTACATACACCTTTTTTTTAAAATGATAATCGTGCCACCCATCTGCTGCTACTGGAGTAGAAGGGGACAAAACAACATTTTGGCATGATAGATCCTGGAAGGATTTCTTCCTGCCTGCGTCACTCTATAGATCTGAGAGGAATGAGGGATAAGCTAAATTATCAGAACTCAGCTTCGCCCTTGAGCAGTCACAGATAGATTTTTCTGGAAGGCCATGCCTCTACCTCTCCCATTCCTGCAGATCTGGAAACTGGCTTCAGGCTGTTGTTTAAAGATTTAAAAACTGCATCTCTTCTTTTTGACCTCTGCATGTTATGAAGCACCATAAAAAGTCTCCAGTCAAATTCTTGTTTGGTTCAGATATAAAGGTATCACAAGTTTGAAATTCAATGTAACCAATGTGCAGGGGGATTGAGAGGATATATGGTATTTTTTGTTGTGGATATGATGTATAAACAGGTACAGATACTACATACACAGTTGTTATTACACTATGACTATTTTTTATCCAGTTGAGGTTATATTTGTTGAATGTTTTGACCCTGAATGAAGAGGCTGAAGTGGTTCTGTGCTGTTCTACCTCCAGCCCTGTTCCAGGATCAGCAGACCAGCTGTCTAAATGTCAACATATGTGTCTGTCTGATGCATGGTTAGATAATTTTGCTGTGTGTTTATGTAGCTGACAAGACAGGTCAAAAACAAGTTGACAGAGCGTATACGGTCAGTTTGTGGCCAAATTGTTACACAAGTAGTCATTGGTAGTGTCTCTAATGTTAAACCCTGATATTAAACATACAAACATAAGTGGCTGCCAGGGTTCTTACACCTTTTTCAGCTACATGCAAGCACTTTCAAGGTGCATTTTCAAGTTTTTCCAGCACCTTAAGCTCTGGTAAATTATATATCCAGTTTTTTAAAAGTGTGACTGGAGGATTCAGATTTTCTTTCTTTCTAAGAACTACAATTGACAACATACACAAATATGTTTGTAACTTTTCTTTAATGGAAAAGTTAAATTGTATGTGAAAAGATAATAAATAATTTTTACATTTTCTCCAAAACTGCACCATATTAAAACCCCTCAAACATGAATAAACATAAAGGTATTACTCTTTTCTCTCCGGCTTTGTTCTTGAGTGTGATGTTAAAAATAAACATATTAAGCAGGACCAGCTGGTAAGTTCTGAAAACCTATTACTTGATCTGAGCGATGAATTGAACACGAACCAAGACTTTAGTTTTTCTTAGTTTATCTACCAAAATTATTTTAGTTTTAACAGGTGCTATTGCACCAGTAGTGATATAAAAAATATTAAAAAACTGAATCTATGATTTTTATGTTAGTTGTTTTCTAGGAAGTATACTTTTGGTTAGTTTTGTTGTTTCTGAAAGGATATAATTATACAATTTAGTTTCAGTTAATATATTTTAAAATATTTTTTCACTCCTTGCTTTGGTTTTGAGTTTTAGTTCATGATGAGAAATTGATGACCTGCAGGACAAATGCACTTTGGCAGAGGTTATTGTTAGATGGAATATACTGTTATTTGTTGGGCCTGCAGGACGAGCTAGCAGTGCAAACAGGAGGGGAGGAAGAACCTCAGTCAGAGCAGGTATGCTGCTGCTGCTGCTGAGAAAATGGCAGTGAGGAAAATATGTGCTGGAAGTGAACATGGAGGCTGTGGTGGCTGTGGTGGACACTGTCTCTGTTTGAGAAGAACACCTGGTGCTGGAAAGTTTAGATAAAATCAGGCCGCTGCTTGGTGCCATATTTATATTGCTCCTTGCTTGTCTTTGCCAGCAATCAATAGTGATCAGACAGGAGGTTAAACTGGGTCTGATGGATGGACAGGATGCTGCCATTAATCGAACATCTGGGAGGATGAGGTGGAAGAAAAATCGAGTTCTTCAAGGATGTTGGACCGGTTGGTGAGCTACATTGCTGATCCTACTAGGTAAGCCAACTATAGACCAGGGCTAGGCTATGAGAGTGGAGCTGTGGATTTTCAGATTTAGGGTAAATAAAGAAGTTTCTTAATTGTTTTAGTTACCTGCTGATAGCCAGAGGTCCTCAGTTGGCATAGTGGAGTCCAGCTTCAGCTGAGGCAACACCTGAAACCCAGGTCTTCATCTCAGTAGAGATCTGTGACACTCTGGGTCAAACTAACACAGTACTTGAGTACAGTTTTCTGGTTACTGCACTTTCAGTATTTCCATATTATGCTACTTTATACTTCTACACCATGACAGTTTGGAGGAAGTCTGGAGTTTTCTACTTTGTACTTTACGACATTTGTTTGGCAACTCTGCAGATACTTTTACTTGTAACAGAGTATTTCACACTGCAGTATTACTGCGTCCACCGTTACTGATCACTGTTAAGCTACTAAATGTCTTTAATTGACGCCGTTTGGATCAGTTAGGATCTTTTTCAGGTCCAACATCTTCAGTGTCACTTATTCACGACTGAAGGTCATTTCTTTGTCACCAGCATTGATGTTGGTGTTGAATCATTTTTAACCAGACCCAGAGAACATCCACCAGAAACAGCAAACCTAACATCACAGGAGTCCCTTTTCCTCCAGAGAGGCTGCTTCATTAAGCTTAAATACAGTGCCGGAAGAGAAAATGCATTTCTTTTTTCTCATCTCTCAGCTTTTGGAAGAAGACGCAGTGTTGATGTCCTCAGATGCAGAGGTACGTAATGTACTGAGTGTAACTTCTCTCCCATATCAACAGTGGCGCTTCGATCCACCGGTAAAGAGATAAGTTTCCTTGTGTTGAATACTAGAAGGGCAGTTTTATGTCTGTTGGTTGTATTTGTTGAACGAGCTGTGTCATCATGCCAACAGTCTGATTCTTGCTCAGCTATAAGGTGAAGAACTATTTTAATGGTCAGTTTGTAGAAGAGGTAATTAAAATAAATGCCAGAATCAGGACGCTGTTGCTTACACTGAGGGATTATTGTTGCTTGTGACTCGTTCTTATGTGACTGTATTGTCTGTCTCACCAGGGTGATGCTGACTTCCATCCTGAGTTAAGTGAGAAGATCTCCCACAGCAGCAATAGCTGGATGTGGGCTTCATGAACCATCTACGGGACTTCCTGCAGGAGCTGAAGGCAAGTAACTCATATAATTCATATACCTGTCATATTTGTCCGACTTAACACATCTCAAGAAGGTTTGAACAATATTACATACGTTGGTGTTGACTTGTATCAGAGATTAGAGTTTTCAGTGTCTACGTCTGTGCTAGTTCAGGCAAACAATGTCCTTTGCTTTCTGTCTCTGAAAAGGTGAAAATCCAGATGTGGGTCTCCTCTGGCTGTGAGTACATTTTGTGACTTCTTAATAGAGTTATGACAATATCAGTAATAGAGATTACACTGGGCATTTTACAAGAAAAGATGAGGCCTAATATCTGCAGAGTGCTTAGTTTAATCTTTAATGTCGGATGTCTGGCCTCTCCAAATCTTCCTCTGGGGTCAGGTCCTCCCCCCACCGTGCTGTGATCTCTCCTTCCTCATTAAGATTATGGTTCGTTTATAGCTTAGAGTTTAAGCACAGAGTGGCAGGAGTCAGATTTAACATTTGATTTGGTGCCAAAACACACGGCAATATTTTACTGATATATTTAAACCATTGATATTAGAAACCGTAACACATAGCCATCCAATATTAAAAATTAAAGATAACACTCTCCAGATATTCAGTGTCATGTCTTGTAAAATGTCTGGTATGAACAATTCTCTCCTTTGTTTACTGAAATCTTTTGGTTACATTTAAGACAATGCTGCGTTTCCATATGGTCATTATTGCTCAGATGTCCTTGACGGTTTTCTTTCTCTCCTCCATAAACCAAGAGAAGATAGTATTATCAGTATGTAGATTAAAAAAATCAAATTTAGAGGAGAACAGTATCATTATTACTCATCTGCCACGTGATGATGAGGTGCTGCAGAGCTCCCACAGCTGGTTCATCTGTCCTGATCATCCCAGCCTGAAGAAAAACAATCTCCAGAGGAAGGTGACCTGAGAACAGAGGAGTGAAGTACCGTCTCAATAAATGTGTGTCCAAACATCTCTGTTTCATACTATGGGTCATACAAACATTGTCTGTGGGTCAGTCAAACTATCTAGAGAAACAGCAGTTCAATTAGAGTAGATGTCACAATGAAGGGCGCACAAACAACAGCAAGACATGTTGGACCTTGAGGTAATTGAATAATTAGTGTTATTATCAGGGCTACTTTACCTCTGCTTCCACTTACAGGTCCTCTCACAGTGAACATCATCCCCTATCACCTCTAACTCTGTAACACATCAGATTTTTAAATTAGTATCCGCACAGAAAGAGGAGTTTTTTGTGTGGGGGGGGGGGTTTGGCTGACTCAGCATGTTGAATCAGCAGCGGAGCTCGTCAGAGAGAGAGAAATAACTCTGCATGAGGAAAGAAAGCGAACAACTAAAGTGAAGAGGGCAGCCACTGAAGGCTCTTCTCATTCTCATTATTCCAGCATTTTGGCATGTTCACAACAAAATGGCCATCTGGAATTAATCATTTTTTAATGCTGTTATCGTAAGAATTAACCCAATATTTGGGTCAAATCAGCTGATGGAAAATACATTCAAACAGGTCGAGTTAACACTGACAGACAGGCAAAGTTAGTGGAAGGAGACACCAGACTAAGCCCAGATTTCAAAATCCCACACAAGGATAAATGCAAAACACAAAAAATAAAAGCAATAGTAAATGGATTATATTCAGAAAAAGTATAAAAGATGTAGACACGTGTCCCAAAAAATAAAACACTACAAAACTGAAGCAACAATGAAATGAATGATTCCTGACAGTGACTGTCCTGTTCAACACAGCGTGAGAAAAGAGAAGATGTATTCTGGGTGTACACCTCTAACACCAAAACCTTAAAAAAAAAGGCTTGACAGACAATGAATCAACATTACAATGTTTTCATGTGTATGAATTCACCTTTTGGGAAAATCCATCAATGCAGCAAATATCACCATGGTGTATCTGGTGAAAGAAAGACACGGTTAAATACAAATTTATAAAAGCAGAAGATGATTCCCCACAATTACAATTTCCAAAAGTACATATTATTATTATGCTGCATTCAAACACACCTGATGAGTTTGCAGAAACAACCCATACAGGTCACTATCGATCAGTTGCCTTCTGTAGAGGATTATATAAACACCCAAACTGATCATTCAATTAAACTGGAATTCAAAGATGTAATGTTATTCTATGAAAACACAACTCAGCAAACTGTCACTTTATTCACAGCAATGGCCAAATTTCACATACTTGAAGCCTCCAGGTCTTGTCCATCATTTAATTCACTGAACTGAATTTAGAAAGTGCTATGGGTTTGTTCAAATTACATATATTGAATTTGCAGGATTTCTGAAGAAATATTGCTTGCCTCTATTGTTATTTCTATAATTTATGTTGCAGTCTTTCCTTTATTTCTATTTTAAAGAGTAACTTATTAAAATGACCAACATGTCCTGAATGGTGAATGGAGTCGTGCCTGCTTTGTTATCTTATATTGATCTGATATTGAATGTTCTTTGTTTTGTCATAATATCAAACAATATAATTGCTGATTTCTACATGAAAGACCTTTGAGGAAAGACATGTTTACGGACTAATTGACTTTCTCAACTGATTGTAGCCACTCCTTCACAAACCTGAAGAAGGTATGAGAAATGTAATTATTAAGCATTATGTTAAGCATAAATACAGTACCTATAAGAGTAAAGTCTTCAAGACAGCATCCATTTCCATCTCCTCCTCCCTCACTTGTAAAGGTTAGCATCAGCAGAGGTTAGCAGAAGTTTGTCTTTTTCTATTCATTGATGTGTAGCAGAAATCATCAGATCCTAGGAATAATCTTTGTGTTTGGCATGAAGATCCTTCGCTGTCTTAAACACCCAATAATAACAGTAACAGACACTGAACAGGTAATGGTCACCTTAACGGTTAACATGAAGATTTATATGACAGGTTAAAAGTTTGGTTACTTACCTGTTAAACATCAAAGTGATGACAACATCTTCAAAGATGTCTTTCCTAGTTTTCTGGCATTGCTGGTCTTGAACTTCAGAAAGTAAATAACACAGTGGGACTACAACAAACAGTGGCAGCATTTGATATTTAGCATATGACAATTATCATTTGGCTTTACAAACTGCATAGTTAAGACAATAAAAATGTCAGTTGAACTTTTATTATCTACAGTATGAACAACCACAGGGGCAAAAGAAAAGGTACTGAGCCATTAGAGTTTCCCTCAGCACCAAACAGCAAAGTGTATTTTAAGGACTGCTCTGCTCAATGCTGAATAAAGACCATAAGCGTCTGTCTGCACTTCACTGCTCTGATGTTGACTGGCAAGATTTTAAAAGAGCCTGGTAATGTTTTGACAGATGTCTGCATATTTTCTTTAGTTCTGTGGTTGCCTCTCTGTGATGCTTTAAGCTGCCAGTGTGAAAATAAAATGTCATATCAGAGCAGAGAGAACAAGAAGGCATAGAGGAAAGTGATGCGTATGCAGAATGTGGAAAGAAAAACACGACTGATTAGAAAAAAATAGATTTCTTTTTGTTTTGACAAAAACTTCAAGAACATGATGATGAAGTCGCTAGGAGCTTTTGGAGCGGAAAGCTGACTATAAAAGCATTAAGGCTGTGTGTGAGCACCCGTGAGAACAACAGTTCAACACAACTAATCTCACACATCTAAGATTGGAAAAGCATGCTTACAATAACATACAATGAAGATGTTGGCGTCAGAAGATCGCAGGTATGGTGGTTTAAGTTCCTTTTATCTTATATGCACATCCATCTTCAAGACTTTATCTCATAACCTCGTGACATGACGTTACTACAATCTTCACGTGAGCTTTCCTAAGTCCATATTTACAGCACTTGTTCATTCCCAGTCCTTAGTGCCAGACCTTGATCTCTCCGGCCCAGTCGCAGGTGGCTGCAGTCGCAGGGAGGACAGGATGTTGAGAAACACACAGGCAGGGCTGGCTGTGGGCGTGGAGAGTGCTCAGCAGACGAGCATGCTGGTAGTCGTAGAAGTGAGCAGAGCCGGTGGAGCTTCCAGAGGCCAGGATGGATCCATCCAGAGAAAACTCACACTGCACCGCATAGCCCTCCACCTAGAACGAAAATATACAGCATGTGTCAATAACAATGCATTAACCTTCCACTGAGAGCCATTTTAAAGTCAGTGTAACAGCTGGATTGCGCTCCACTTGATTACAAACTAGACCGGCCTAAATGTTAGACTAGCAATGTTCTTAAACATCTCTGGTTGTGCTATATTAAGAGTTTAATTCAATTCACTGGATGAACAAACTGGTTCTGATCTGGTTACATTAATCTATGAGCTGTTTCTCAACTGAAATATTCTATATCTCAAAACAATATGAATAAATGAAATAAAAAATAAATAGGCTGGGTCAGTTTGATTAATTAAATCAGCAGCAGTCTGCCCCACTGTTGAGCATCTTGCCTTTAATGCGTTTAAAGATCAACAGTATTATAACAGACAAGAGACAACGGGGGAAGAGTGAATACGACACTGACCATGAGGCTGAAGGGTTGTTTGGGATAAATTTATATTGATATAATACTCAAAATAGGTAATTTTACGCACTGACCTGTAAGACAACTACTTGGTTAGTCTAACTCAAAATGCAGACTCTCATACTTTGTTGCATTACATTTAGAAACTTTATTTGGAAGGATCTCTTCAGAATCCGTACAGACAGTTGAAATGTTTACAAAGACCAGTAACTCTAAATATACTGCAGATATGGACGCATCATTGTGTTAGGTTAGAACCTTGGTTGTGTCATACACTGATTGGTTGCCAACACATTTACTCTATTAGAAGGGTTTGCTTCAGAGTAAAAAGACTAAGGAAAACATGAAAACAGTTCAGAATGGAAATGTATTTTTGTCTTTGTTTTCTGTTTTGTTGATTTGAAATGTGTTTTGCACCTCAGGACCCAGAGTGTGAGAGACCAATTTGTTTCCTGTCCATCTCTGGACATTTCTTGAATCAACAAACCAGATGCAACGGTAGCAGCTCAGCATGTTTTCAGTAATATTGGCCCGTCATATTCTACTAAGTTTTGCCTCCCTCTGTGGAAATACTGTGTTTCACTTAGTGGAAGGTGTAGAGCAAACTGGCTATGGATCTATGGTACATGTCAGCTTTGAGCAGTGTGGGTTATCATTTTTCAGATGTGTGTGTAGGTTTACTCTACTGCCTTTGCACAGTTTTGTTGCCTGTGTGTGTGTGTGTGTGTGTGTGTGTTCGTTCTGTATTGATCAGGTCTTGTGTTGCCCCTCCCACCCTGAGGCCACAGTCGTTACTGACCTTGTGTCCTTCGTATCGCCGCCTCTTGTTCATTCTGTAGGGCTGCTGGGAGGAGAACAGCGCCATGTAGTCCCCATTAGTCTGGGCAACAAAGGACTCCTCCAGTGGGTGGAGAGCCATGCTAGGACACGTGTAGCGCTCCTGGAGGCCCAATGAGCAGAGGGAAAAATCCAGAGGGGATATTCATTCATTATTCACCCTTTCTTGATATTGCTAACCTTTCAATTGTTATTGAAAAAAGCTCTATGTCCAGATGTGCAGTAAGTGGAGGAAGTAACAGAAACGCTTCATAGCATATCAAGCCAATCAGTCTACAATGGTAACTACTGCAGCCTCAGTGTGCGTTGTACCGGACTGAATTATAAGGTACTGTACACTGTTACAATTATTTTGTCCATCCTAAAATATTAAGAGCAGTAGCAGCACTGAAGAACTGTCAAAATATGGCATCAATTCAGGGGCTATTTCTTCTCTTTCACACACTGATTTCCTGACCTGGTAGATCTGGTTGGAGACCTTGGCTGTGGTCTGGTAGTCCCAGGCAATGAGGGTGCGGTCAGCAGAGTCTCTGCTCACGCAGTCAGAGCTCGTTATAAAGTCCACACCACCTCTCAGAAACAGGATGTCCAGGGTCTGCTGGATGCCTGCTTTGTACACTTTCACCACCTGGAAACATGGAGAAATGCTCTTCAATCTATGATTAAGTGGGAAGTGTTAACGTCTATGTCTAGTAGTTATTTATACATTTGATAGAATTTACTTCAGTGACAATTAGTACCATTAATGATGCTTCATGGCACTCAGTTAAAAGAGTAATTAATGGGGAGGAGGAAAACAGCTGCAGTACAGTGTCAGTCAGTCACTCCTTTGCCTTGTGCTATGTTATCACTATATTAGACAGTGTTTCCACATGTTAGATTTATAAATATATACATTTATAAAGCAACCAAATCAGATCTTTATGTAGCCAAATGTTTAGAGGGGAACTCTGCCTGTCTGAGACAGTCGGAAATATCAGTAGACATGAACAACTCTTTCCCAAATCCAAAAACTAGAGTGCTAAAACACAAACTCATAGGGTATTAAGTGTAGATCTGCTTCACAGTTAATGAATTGAGAGGGATGTTAATGTTAATGTTAAGAGACGACACTAAGCGCATCCAGGGGAATGTTTTAGGTAGATGGGAACATTTTCTCTTTTTCTCTGGGAACAGTACAGTGGGATTAAGATATTTGGGTATAAAAAGCAAACAAATATTCTGTGGGTCCTATTAATTGTGTAAAAGCAGCTCCAAACTTTATACCCGCTGACATCACAAGTTTGAGACCTACTCCTCTGGTTTTGATGAAATGAAGGTACCACTGCCTAAATTACACACAACCCTTCTCTCAATTTGGTGCTGCATGTCTCAGTCTTAATGCTGTGTGGCAATTTGTTTCTTTTTTTATATATAATATATAAATTGGATTAAGTTTCACTCCAGAGCTGAAGAGCAGTTATCAGCGACACTCTACTGGGGACAATTTAACATGACATCGCCTTCTGTTTCGTAACATTGAACCAAACTTTTAAATCTTGCTCTTACCTATTTTAACACAACATGCTAGAGCACACTCATGCATCCTGTCCAACCTCATGAGTCTGACTTCAGGCTACTGGTTTCATTTTCTGCCTGTTACTCTTGGCTTTTGCATCTAGTGGAATAATTTCACCCCAAAGTAAGAAGAACACAGCCCAGGGTTAGGACTAGTAAGCAGCCAGGATGCAACAGCATTAACAGCCTGCCTGCTGAGGACTGAGCTGCACTCACTCTGTGACTCACATTGACATCTACCGACAGAAGCAATTCCTGCTGTATTAAATCCAAAACTCTGCAGGGATCAAATTGATTCAGTTACATGTGAGCATTTAGATTCTATAGAGGTGAATGGGATTATCATACAAAACAGACCATTAACCTTAATAGCAATACATGAACAATTCTTGCACAGGAACAATTTATGAGTCCCAAATGAAATTAAAATTGGCTTTGAACTACACGCAATAATATGTAGTGTTGCTACTATGCATTTTGACAATATTATAATGTTAGTGAAGTGAAGCATGAAGCAGGTACACGGACTACCTTGTTTGTACTAGAGAGCGCAGAGTGTGAGTGTGCAGGAGGGAGCAGTAAAGGAGATGCATGTGTTCAAAGACTATCTGCTTTAGATTTATTTTGAGGTCAAAAAACAGTCCGTGAACCAGAGTCAATAAAAATGATAAATGTACTGTAGGGAGGTTAATAAGTTTGACCTTGCAGCTGCGAGAGTCCCAAGCCTTGACCATTGAACTGTAACCACCACACAGGAATACCTGTGGGTTGCTGGGATGCAGGACCACACACATCACTTTGAACTGGTTGTCCAATTTCACTATCTGCTGCCCTGCAGACAAGAAGAAATAACAGAGAGGGAAAAGAACAAGATCAATCATCTTTTGTCAGTAGCAGACTTGTGGATGCACTACAAATCTACAGTGTAACAGAAAAACAGCCGTTAATAAATTATATTTTGTGCTAAATGTGAAGACTCTTATGATAAGGGCAATTTGCAACATCTTGCTTATTTTAAATATTGTCAAATAAACAACAATCTGATGTATTCACTTCCAGTATGAGGGATTGTATGTAATAGAGCTTCAACAATTAGTCAATTTACTGACAGTCAAATGATAATTTTAGTATTTTTTTAAGGAAAATGTCAAATTGCCACATATAGTGGTTCTCTTTGGGGTTGGTGTGTCCTGTTTTGTTAGTAGAACAAATCAGGACACACCAAAGCAAAGGGTAAAGGGCAGGACAACAAGTGATGTTGTAAACATATCTTGAAAACAGGCCTAATTAGCCAGATTTGTAACTAGTTTGAAGCACTGACTAACTTTTAGCTACATTTTGGAAGTGTCTACACATCATAATGACACATTTGCCTTGTTAATTAAGGCTTGAATATGTTACCATGATCAAGTGTTCAATTAGCACTCTTAGGCTGATAACCCAGCATAAAAGGAGAAGACAATATCTGCATACTGAAATAACTGAAACATTATCTCCCATCAATGGTTGCTGTTGCAAATTATATTAAATATTATGGATGTTCAGGATAAAGGTATAAGTAAGTAAAATAATGCATTCTATGAAACAAGTATGCCAAATTAGCTTCAAGGAAATTAGAACTTCACTATTTTATAACAATTAACAGAGAAAACATTTAATAGATTAAGCAAGAAAATCATTGGCAGATTAATCAACAGTAAAATGAGCTTTAGTCCAACATAGTGTTATATATTTGGAAATAATAACAAATCTTAAAAAAATATTTTAAAGACAAGATTCTTTAATTTCCCTTAATAGCATTTTTACATCAGATTCAAAATTCAAAAAACATTAACTTGTTCCAAGGAGGCAATTAAGGATGATGGTTATTGTTTGCACATCAATGTTAAAACTAAAGCAAAACTCACAGGAAACAGAACAATCGAGTTAAACTTAAAATGTCTTATCTTATATTGTACAAAATGGCAGATTGTTTACCTTTAATAATGTACACTAAGTAATCTTTTAGCATGGCAGAGTAGTAGACATGGACTGATACTGTAGATATTTTGATTATTTAAGCCTTTTCTGTGGAGTGAAAGCACTGCTTTCACAAGTGACAGTGTGGTTACATGAGAGAGCATGCAATGTATGACGCTTACTCAGCTCCAAGATACCCCTTTCCAGCTGAACTCTGACCCCTGGCCAGCTTCTGTCCACTCAACATTTCCCTGCGTTGCCAGGGCTGTCAGATCAGTCATGTTATTGCTGCTTAATACATCTAATATCTGCCTAATAACTCCAGCTGCTGCTACACACATCTGTCTGGACCAGCTAATGTACTCTGCATGAACGAGTTCTTCAAAATACTGTGATTTTCAAAGAGAGCACAGAGTACATCTGTGTTTTCTTCTAAACATTCAAACAGAACAAATATGCAATCTATTAAAATAATGAATTAAGGCACATTTTGAGACACTTTCTCAGCTGTCAAGAATAACTAACATAAATATGAACTACAATTCTGCTGAAACTTCAGTTTATTATTTACATAAGCTCTGTGTGAGGTGCCCATTAGATGTCTGTGCAGTAAACTTGTGTAATTCAATTGGGCTGTCAGCCTCACTTATGAAAAGAGTGATTTGAAAACAAGCTCTCTGATGAAAGATACAGCAAATCTTGCTGCAAGCAGCTACCAAAGATAGTGTCCCCAATTCAGTGTGCCTTCTCAAGTTCAGGAAGGAAAGATATTAAAGTAAAAGGATGAGACGCTTTCTGTGATCAGGCAGGGCATGAGTTTGATAACAGGCTACATCCATCTGTTTTGATCACATCTTTCCATCACAAAAGAAGACCACGGACAGTTTCTGTGATAAAATGTAACTATTTTTTTTTTTGCATTAGATGTCCCAGAACAGTTCAACAACCCAACTGTCTAAAAGGTTTTTGAATGATGTAATGGGGCTGACCAAAAACCTTTCAGATTTTAAAACGTGGGTATTTTCTAAGATTAAAGTGGTAAAATTCACAAATTTGTGAAGAAAAAAAAAAGAAAATATTCACAGAGATTCAATTCACAACTTTAGCTGCTATTATAAATGTGCCAAAATTATTTGTTTTAGCTTGCAATAGCCTTAAAATAAAGATGTAGTGAAGCGAAATCTGAATAAAAACTATTATGGCTAGAGGCAGGTATATCTAAAATTAATTTAAAAATGTCATACTAAAAAACAAAACAAAAACACTGAGGGTCTTAAAAACAATTAAGCATGACAGGATGCAACCAAAAATGAGTTTCCTAGGAAACAATGAAGAGGGCCAAGCCAGACAATGAGCAGCTCTGTCAAAGGCTATGCAAAGCAGAACACCTCAGGGTTCAACGGCTCCTCATTAATTCATCGAACAAACAATGAAAAAAGACCATCAAAAACAGTCTTGGTCCACAACAAAATGCACTTCATTACACGTGTTCCAGGACGCTCCTACCAAGTCTCTTTAGGAGGAGGAATGAGTCACAGCTGATAAACTGCAGCAAAGATGGACCTTCTTTCACTTAACGGCAGACTAGCACGCTCCCAAATACAATTGCATTGATCCAAAGTTTTAACAGGCACGTTGGTCAGACTAACTCTTCCTGCTTAATTGGCTTAGCCGTAGCGGTACGGAGATCTGTCATTGACATTTTAAACTTGTGTTTGGCGAGACGATGAGAAATCAACATTCTCTTCATAATAAATAAGGCCTTGTCATGCTTTAATTAAGCAAGATTAAGCAGCTTGCTGCTTGAGAGGGGAGATAAGGGAAGTCTGCAGTGATCTGTCCCTCCATTCACTCACCATGGTTTACTTTGTAGTCCTGAAATGACTGTGATCACACTGTAGAGCTGACACACACACACACACACACACACACACACACACACACACACACACACACACACACAGTGTAGACGACATTAGGGATGACTGGGACGAGCCCTTAGAGTAGAAGGAAGCTGGGATGAAATGGATATTCTGCCTCATTACCGCATCCACCAAAGCAGGGCGCTGTCACTGCAGCATAAGCAAAGGTTAGAAACACATTACTTGGATTTGATAAGCCACGTCCAAATACTATTTTGAGAATTGACTTAATAAGCCATACTAGTTTGAAACAGGGACTAACCTCCTATCTAGAGTGTGCTCATGCATTGTAATAACAATTTTACCTTGATGATTAAGGCTGTTTCAAAGATCATGTGTTCACTTTTACTAACAAGCTCAGTTGAGATACAGTTTCATGTTTTTATCTAAATTCTGGGTGGCGTCTTTCTTCTCCTTTTTCTTCTTTACTCACACACTCTACACCTATGGGCAGTTAGCAAAGCAATGAGCATTTACTTTTTCCACACACTAAGCAGGAGATAATTACTCAATGACAAAACAAGCAAAAATGTAAACCATGGGTAAAATGAATGATCCTACTTGATTGTAGAGACTTCAATTACATCATAATTCATTTTAAAAACATGATTTGGGACATCTGACATTAGATTATAGAACCAAAGGCATGATTATTAAATACTCAATCAGCTGGTCACATAACTGTTGTCATAGTTCAGAAACATATAAATATTATATAAAATATAATCACAGATCAGAAACAGTAAGCTTTATTTCACAAACACACCATCACCACCGTAGAGCGTCTCCCAAAGACAAATGGAGGATGTTTTACATCCCTTAGTTGCAACATAAAAAAAAAAGGCAATGATAAACATGTTATATGATTACATCAGAGCTACGCTACTTTCTAACATAATTTCAATGCACTGCAGCTTGTACATGGTCACGTAGTTTAGTAGATAATGTTATGATTCTGCTGTGATGTGATTCAATGATAAGATGCTACCTTTGCTAAAAGGAGTTGGAAAAAAAAAAGTCCTGGTATCAGATACCTCCTTCATAAAAACACTGAACATCTATATCAAACCAGTCTGACCGTATGTGTCTAGAGGTCTGTAGGGTTGTGCTACAGCAGCCTGGTGTCGTTTTCAGACAATTTAATCAAAGTGAACACAGTGAACTGTTGGGGTAACGACACTGTGCTGCAGATTTATCAACATATTATTTTGATCTGGCATTTCATGACTGGCTCAATCGACAAGGAAAGAATTTTTTTTTTAATTTGGTGCACTGCCCAGCATTCTCTAAAGGTAAAAACAATTAACTATTTGAGTGCCAGCCCTTTTATTAAACAGAAAGTGCCTTGTGCCAGCATTTTTGGTCAATTTGAGTCATATTTCAAGACAGAATATTTTGTACTACATCTCTGAAAACACTGAATAGCTCAAATGAAAGAAGATACTCTCTATTTCATCATGAAAAAATGTTTTACTTTGTTCCTTTGTTTTATCTGGAGGAGAGTAGAGGCCACTTTAACAAAATGCCACATTTTGTCCAGAACCAATTTGTTTTGCTCTCTAAAGGCGATTGTCTCCACCTCCTGCTTTAATCTCTGTGGCGTATACCATCACTTTATGTCCTGACTACAAATCCCAGAAGTCCCAACATTACTCACAGGCTATGTGAGAGCGCCCTCTTGTGCCAGCTGCCGAAAAAACATTTTGACATGTACTGTATATATTCGTCAATGGCAATCGAGCGTCATTTTAAATGACATACAAACACGTCAATGGCACTCAAAGAGTTAAAGTATGAAGCAGCTTCAAAACATTCACCACCATTTGAAAACCACAGAAAAGTTCCCTGTGTTTATACTGTACAGCCACGCTGTGCCCATTACCTCCCTGAAAGAAAAATATCAAAAGAAAGCCCGATAAATGCAGTAACCTAATTTATGATTACAATGTAAAGTGTCGGTTTTTAAGAAAAAATTACAAAACATGTTCCTCTATATAAAATGTTACACATAATAACTGAAACCCACTGTTGAACAATTATTTTTTGAGATAATTTTACAGCTCCTATAAGAAAAAAGAACAACTATATTATCTAGAATAAAAATATGAACGTAATTAAATATAGAAAAACAATCCTTTGTATAATCCTGCATGTGTTTTTAAACAAATGATTTCTCCCATGTCAAAGATTGAGCTGAAAGCCTTGGTGCACATGACAAAAGTCTGGTAAAAACAGGATGTGAATTCTCTTTTGAAAAAAAAATGGGCACATTGTCACATTAACTGCATGGCTAGCTCAGACATGCACTGGTATATTATGATCTTAAAGAAATGGTTTCCTGCAGGATGACTGGCAGTGCCAAGCCCTCAGTGTGACTCATTATTCTGCCCTTACATTTAAAGTAAATGCAGTCTGCAGCTCAGTTGAAATTCATTGCAATAATGTGAAACTCCATCTTACAGCTGAACTATTGTTAAGCCTTTAGCTACATTCAAAGAAATCTGACTCTGTAACGCCAAGGTGGGAGGTGGAAGGGCAGCACATAAGCCCACTCTAGTACTGGTGCTGTCTTTGTGGATTATTGGGTTTTCAGAAGGACGTTCGTTTTTGCTAGTGCCTGAAGGGATCTGAACAGAAGACTCAAGTTCTGCATACACATGAACTGAACCAACACTTCAACCTGTGACAGCCTGTGGGTATATGGGCATATTTTCCTCCACCTATCAGCTTTTCCAAGGACAGCAGCGAAGGCACTGGACAACAGCTGCCACTTCACACTAATGCCCTCCAGATGAAATTCATTTATTCCACTCCCCAACTGCTGCTCTCTCTGTTTCCCTTTCTCTGAATTTATTCTGCCTCTTTTGATTTCTTTCCCTTGCATTCTGCCTCTCCCCTCTCTTTGTCTCTTCACATTGTGCCTCTTTACCTCCTCTCCCTCTGCTTTTGCTATTCCTCTGTGACAGCTTGCCAGTGGCTGACAAAGAATGGAGTATCTTTCTATCCTACAAATTAAATTGGACACAGGAAAATGGAGCCACACACCATTCTGAATGCGAAGCCTCCTTTATAATTGCATTTCTCTTTAAACATACCAACTGGTGCATCATTTGGTTAGGTACGCTGTGGTAAAATAGTCAAGTTTATTTGTAGAATCCAATATCATAAATTACAAATTCACCTCAGAGGGCTTTACAATCTGTACAGATTACAACATCCTCTGTCCTTTATGAACAACCCTCATAGGAAAAAAAAACTTACAGAGGAAGGGTCCCTTTTCCAGGATTAACAGACGTGCAGTAGATGTCATGTGTACAGAGTAACATCAATGAAAACTCAACGTAGACTCCATACAACAAAAGTCGTAATGTGAAATAGGAAAGAACTAACACAGCGTTAGGTGTCCCATAAGACTCTCAGTGATCATTCAAATGGCCTGCAGACACCTCCAAAGAGAGCTCAATAGAAGAGAATAGGCCCAGCTGCCTTCCTTGTTAGAGTTGAGAGGCTTTGCATTACCATGAAGAGCGTAAAGATCACATTCATCCTGATTACAGTGTAGCGCAGCAAACACTCAGCGCCCTCAGTGTCTCATCACTCTCGGCAGATGTAGCGTTAACACATATGCTGCATGAATGTTTGGGAGCTTCATTCATTTTTCAAATATCGCTGTCACGATGATGCCAGCACCTTGGTATGGCCCTGTGGTGAGGTCTGTGGTTTAGAGTGTCAGTGCCATGGTCTTTGCTGAAACACAATAAATTGAACTACAATTGTGCAGAAACTGGGCAGAAATTCCCAACTCCCATATTAATATGCAACTAAATTAAATTTTCTTCATCTTGCGCTGCCACAGGAATGCTTATCAGCAGCACAAGTGTGCTGCAGACCTTCATCCTCAGAAACAAGGTGCTTTATTCAATGTTTACACAAATAAATAAGAAGAAAATAAAGAGTGATAAAATGTAATGACAGAGAGAGAAATTGGGGCAGGACTGAAGTGTGATGGCTCTTTAGATTTCTGACTTAACAGCTGTGGCATCCTTCAGTACTGAGCAAGGCACCTGAGGCCTGCAAAGTACAAGACCAAAATATTGGTCTATTCATGGTTGTGGTTTGTGACGTTCCTGGTGTAAGGTCATGGTGGCTGCTCCTGTGGTGATGTGTCTATTATTGATCTCCTTCCTGGAGCTGCCTGTGTGTTAAATGGGCTGGCCAAGCTATTATCCGTAGGCTTTATTGGCAGTATTGACAGACATGCTGAGAGGGGAAGTGCAAACGGCAGCAAGTCATCACAGCAATGGGTTGACCCTAGAGATGTAGATGCCACAGGGGCTTCAGAACAATTCCTATTGTATGTTGGCTCATACTCTTAAAGCCTCTTTGAGGTCTCTTACTACATATTTGACCAATACATCATTGTCATATGTTGTTGAGTGGAAAGAACGGACATATAGAAGGTATTTGAGATTGGACTTTTTACATTTCCATGTTTGTTAAAAGTATGATTGGCCAGACAGCAAAGCATTTTCAAAACAAACCAAATATATTGATCAGTTAAATGTCACCTTGAATGATCACCGCAAACACAATAACCTGGAGGATTTAGTTCCAAGTGGATTTTGTCAGTGGAAATTTAAAAAAAATAAAATAATGCTTGCTTTCTTTGTAAACATGGGCTATATATGTATGTTTGCGTGTGAGAGAAAGTGGTGACCCCATTTTTAGGGACCATCTCCATTGAAGCGGATGTGGAGCCTCCATAGAACTTAATTTAGAGAGGATCGACCTCCTCTCTAAATGAGACTATGGCATCATTGCAGCTTTTCAAGTCTTTCTGGCGAATAATGCGATGGAGGTCACTGCAAAGTGTAATTAACAAAAATGATAATTAAAAATGCACATATATTTATATACATTATGATAAAATTAAATGAGAAAATTACACATGAGAAAAATACTGTGTTACACTGTTAATAGTGCATTATGAGAGTTATATTTGTGATAGTCTGATATAATTACTACCTAGCTAAAGTGAAATAGTTTAAATTTTTTGAGAAGAGAAGGTAGGATTTCTTGGGTGAACTTGTAGGAATCGCAGACAGGTTATGATACATTTGCTCCAGAAATGTGGATTTCAAAGGTTGTTCCTGAGATGTATCACGACTACAGAGAGAGGGAGAAACAGCTTTGCAGCGCATACAATGAGTTTATACAAGTTTTTGAGGCCCAGAGCAATTTCCAAGTCACTCTACACATAAATTACCATGCCGACTTTAAATTCAAATTAGAACTCTAAATCAGAAAGAATTATAATAACCAAGATGTTTTGTTTTCCCTCAACACCAGCAACATCCTGAGAGAAAAAATGGTTGGTAAAAAGCAGTGAATTTCAGGGGGTATAAGTGACATAGTTTGACTGCCTTCGTGGATAACTTTAGAAAACCGTACACCACAGCCATTCTAGTATAGTGAACTTGGCTTGTCGACACAAAATTCGTGAATCTGTGACATTTTGTTTGTCAGACCTACAGAAAGAAGTGCTGCTTCTCACCTGTTTCTACGTCTGTGCTCATTGCTGTGTTGTCAAAGGAGCCGGTGACAAGGTGTCGCCCGCAGGGGGTCCAACAGGCGTCACGTACGGCTCCCAAATGGCAGGTGTAAACCCTCAGGCATCGCCCGCTCTCTGCTCCATCCCACACCTGCCAGACATGGGCAAACTGCATCAAGCCAAAGCCACAAACACACATAGACTGCAGCAACGTTAGCACCGACTGTGTACAAGCTCAACCCATTCTGAGAGAAAGATTTGCATAAAAACACAGAATGTGCTATAAAATAACTTGAGTTGGCAGGAAGTAATTCATGACTTCAAAGCAACTGTCGAATCCAGAACTGAAGTTTATATTGACATCCATGCATCTTTTAATCCAAATGAAATGACAGAGAGAAGAGGACATCATCCGGTGCTTTCCTTCAAACAAACAAGAGGAAAGGACCTGCATGCTTTGGATGGTGTTTCAAGGCAGTTCACTGACAGTCAAATAACACAGGCCTGGTTTGGCGGCCACTGCTCTCCCGAACAAACAGAAGAACATAAAGTGAAATTTCTCCACCGGGGCTTTGCAGATGATGCTTTTCGTGTGTCCTTCAGCACTGAAACTCTTTCCTGTGTAAATGAGAAATGGTGAACTTAGTGAATAAAATCTAAGCTGTTCTCCCCAAATTTTATTGTAATGACACAAAACTGAATTACTCAGCAGTGCCTCTGGATAAATTGCCATGATACGTATACAAATCAGGCTTATTTGCTGGATTCAAAAGTGAAGACAACCTTTATAATTAATTAATCAAACTAATTGCCTTTGAGTGTGCCTGTAAATCAATTCTCTGTGGGGTGTAATGGATTTGTATTGTGGTTTGAGGTTTCAGAATACAGAGCGAGTAGAAGAGAAAAGCACTGCAGACTTTCTAACACCTCCGTGGCTTGAAATGTTATATGATGGTGAAAATAAAGTGAAAAACAAGGTCTAATAAAAGCAGACAGTGATTTATGTAGGAGGAGTTAATTTGCCAGATTGTTCTGTTATTGATATTGGTGCCATCTTTAGGAGTTGTGGTGTTTTTTGCATTGTGCCTCAAACAGATTGGTCAGTTCTGTGACATGCTTCTCAACAGATTTACTGAAGAAAAAGAGAAGGATTTTCAGTTGGACATCCACTGAAGCTCGGCCTTAAATTCAGTCGGTGGCCTGACTGGGTGTCTACTGAATGAGGTATATTACACTAATGATGAAGCATTTTTTTGCTCCCCAGCATTGCCAGGGCCACAGAGGGTCTTTGAAGATCTGTGGGACACTGCAGATCCCTCTCTGTCTCTCCCTGTGTTTCATTATTAAGGCTGAATTCTCCATACAGCATAAGAAAGTAAAGAAACACACTGAGAAGTTCTGCACCACAGCCCCCATAGGAGGCGAACAGGGGTGAAGAAAGATGGAGGAGGCTGATGTGACATATCAATCCAGCAGGCAATGGTTTAAACAAACAGAATGCCAGAGATGCCTTCAGGGTGAAAAAATGTGTCAGACAGACAAGAGAGTCACACTTTTAATTGCAAAAAGCATCTATTAGAAATCTTTCCAATCACTGTGCAACAGGGTATGTCACTTCTCTGTATAATCTTAGGTTTAGGGAAACACTGCCATCTCAAGGTAGCATGAAAATCTACTAAACAGCAACTGATAATAGCATCTTCAGTCACAAAAGCTTCAAAAATATTCAGCTAAGCTCTCGACCTACCAAAACATTTAACATACCGGGACCACCAACTCCTGCAAGAAATACTAACCATCTTAGCAAAGTGTCCTCTCAAACTATTCTTAGTTAAGTAATAATGTTATATTAGGAAAATAAATGACTATTTTATGAAATTTACAGTTGCATATTGTGTAAAATTAAAATAGGCAGAATACATAAGGACTGACTGAGAGCGTCCCTATGTCCGTAACAGTGTGTGATAGTTTAAATTTGGACCCAAAGCAAACATTTATATATGAAATGTAAACCTCTGAGGTCTGAGGGAATGAGAGTGAAGCCCCATCTTCAATGAATCACAGCATTAATGATATTCACCGTAACGGCACCATTCAATGCACACACGATTGTAACAGTACTTTACAATGTGAGGCGTGGGTATGTGTGAAAATGAGCGCTTGTTTATTTGCATCCCTTTTAATTTCACCGGCCACTTTACAGACATGCAGTGTGGATCCTCGCAGATGACTCATCGAGTAATGTGCTTCCTAAATGACTCTCTGTAATTAAAACTAAATTGGTATTCGTGTTATTGACTTAAAACCGCAGCGTTACACCTGCCGTCGCCATAGTGATAATGGCTGGAATGATGATAGTCTGACTCCGCCTCTGAGGACCTGACAGAAAGGATGGGTGTTCGTAAAGAAACACAACAAGGGGAAGTGCTGAGATTTCACAGAGTGAGTCACCTCTCTGTCTTCAGCCAAAGAGGAGAGAGAAGAATAGCTGTAGCCAAAGAGCGAGAGTGCTGAAAGACAAAATCAATAAAGCTGTGCAGTAAGTCTATAAGTAAGCAAGCTGCCACAAGACAAGAACATGAACAACGCCACTTCAACGCATGAGCCTCTAACTCATAAGGAAGTGTGTTATTGTAGTCAAAGCTCTTATTAAATAAAAGACAACTGTGAGGTATGACGAGCTACAAAGATATTCATTGCTGTTATACTCCTTTACCATCAGGTGTGAGACGATTCTGATATCTGATTAATCACTCAATCACAAGTTACTTTGGGACCTAATAAATTACAATGGGAAAATGGATCCTGCTTTTAGTAGACCTAAAAATTCACCCCTAAATAAAAAGGAAACTATGGATAAGTGATATTGACAAATATTTGTTTCAGTCCAACTCTGTTTTCAAAGTTTGTGGTTAGTTTAATCCGAGGCTTTTTTTTTTTTTATTAATAACAGCCAACTGGTAAGAGTGAAACATAAGTACTGTTGCTATGGTTACCTTCAGTTTATCCTACTGCAGTTTGCAGCGTCACATGATTTAATGAATACTTGCTGATTTCACGTGGCCATAAACTATCAACACTAATTACATGACTTCATTAAAATAACTGCTTGTGACAGCCTCTGCCACTCACCCATTAAAACACAGCCAGAGGAAAACCACAGATAACAACACAATTTTCCATGCAAAAACCTTTTTACTTAATCATATTGTTATGTTTGAATCATTAACTATTACTTAACTTACACTTTCAAAACCTTTATATATGCCTTACGTCATTTAATTCCTCTAGGGATTTCTTTTTATTAATCACGAGGATTGCATCACAGTCATGAGAATAAAATCTCCATATCACCTCATTATCTGCCAGTCCTGGCCTAGATCATGTCAGATTGCAGCTGAAGCATGCATGCAATAGTTGGGCTAACTTAAATTACTGTGTGTGTGACTGAAGATCTCTGATGTCAATAGGAATATTAAAAAATAAAAAGCAAAAGGCAGGCTTTCAAATTGAGCAAACTGGCACTGATAAGTAATCTCTTGTTCACACCACACAATTTTAGGCCAACCATCAGGTCGGCGACACTTTTTTGACACTGCTCCTCCAGATCGGGGTGAGGCAGTCGTCTGCTTGGCAAGCCTGGGTGGTGCTCAAAGACACCGGTCAGACACAAGAGTATTTCACATGCTCACTTATGTATTGGTGTCACAGAAAACAGCTGATTAGGCAGTCTGGGATAGAGGAGAAGTCCTTGCATACAAACAACCAAGTCTTCTCCTCCCCTTCCCTCCTCGTCTCTACCATCTGCTCCAAACCACTCATTCCAGGTGCCAGAAGGAGAGGCAGCCATACTGCTGCACTTTTTACAGTTATGTAAATGAACTCATGCATATTCAAATCATTAATTATTCAGAGTCCTCCTTGGATGTTGGAGGGGGGTACATGGTTTCTTACTGGGATAGAAATATTAAGTCACTGGCATACACCTGCATGGGTTGACCTTTACAGTAGGGAAATGAAGTATTGTTTTCCTGGTGTGAAATACAGCAAATGAGAGGGAGGGGTAATCTGAAAGAGAGGAAGAGAATGAGAAATAGAGGGAGAGGGAGAGAGATAGGAAGCCCCATGGGTTCTGACATACATTCAACTGACAGAGACAGATATGGTTCTAAAGAAAGTGGTTTGTGGTACATTTATAAATTGAGGTGGTGTGGCAGATATTACCTCACTGCCTGTGACTCTGTGCCAATTACACTGAATGTCAGGTGAGCAACCATCCCTTTAGACCTCCCTGGTGCACTTGGCATCTATCTGAAACAATACTGATAAATGGATTTTTGTGTCCTGAAAAAAGAAATGCTCCAGGTCATCACGAAAATTTGGAGAAAGGAGGATACATCTTATCACATGGAAAAAAAACCCAAATGATATTATCTACATTTTCTAAATCATAGATTTCAGATTGATTACCATAAGAATTAAGAATAGTCTTAAGTCTAGATTAATGAATACCCTCTTTATTGATCTTCTAGCCTGCAAGGTTAAGCATCAATGTGCATCACTTCTGAAGTCAGTGAGAGTTTTATTGTAGCTCTGCTCATTACCTTGAAAGTCTTGTCCATGGAGGCAGACAGCAGCAGATGACTGAGGTGAGGGACAGGACACCATTGCACTGTGTTGACTGGACCCTGGTGGCCTCCAAGGCTCATCAGAAGCCTCCTCGGTATCCCTGCAGCGCTGGGCTTCTGGGTGAGATATGGCTTTACTCTCGCTGACACATCTGACAGAATTTGGCTTTCCTTGGTCTGATTCCCTGGGACTTGTTCGGCTGGGTACTTTGGGTCCACTGTCTCTACTGAAGTGGTAAGCCTTAGTCTCTTGGGGATGTACGGTCTGACACCAGACGGGACAGAGTTATGTCTTTTTGCCGGGTTTAACCCATCACTGAAACTCTGTGGCATGTTAGGAAGAATCTGCAGGGGTGAGATATTCCCTTTAGTAGCTGATAAACTCAGAGGAGCTGCAGTATCTGTCAAGTGTTTTTCTGGTGCTGTTCCATCACAGTGATATCTTCTTTCCCAGTCAAAACAGCTCTGTGGCTGTAAATGCTTGTGTGGTGAAGCATTGCTTCTCTCTGAGACATTTCCATAATATTCCAACACTGACCTCTCTGAGTCAGGTGTGAAATAGCTTGATGTCGCCTCAGTTGAACGACACATCCTGACATCTTGGTTTTCTTCACAAGCTCCAGTTTGATGAGAAGCTGACGCTCCCTCCTCTGTTTGATCATTATGATCATCCTCCGTTTCTGAATCCTCGTAGGCCACTAATGAAGACATCTTGTCATGATGACACCCTGTTTGAAAAGAATACATGGAAACCAAAGGTGACACGTTAGTGCATTAGAGGCCAAAGAGTGACATCTAGTGGTTGCTTGTATTCCTGCACCTAAAATATAAATAATATAAATTCAACAGCAGCCCCGGACGTTTAAACAGCTTTACCTGGAAGTTTAACTTAAAATTTACAAACGTTTTTACAGTGAATTCAAAAGCAATGAGTGACAAGCATAGCAGACATCCAGCTCCATGCAGGAGCCACGCAGGCATCTCATTTGAAAACAAAACAATTTAAATTTAACAGTAACAGCTGCACCCTTTAGCATTAACGTTAGCTTATCGTTAAGCTAGTTAACGTCATGTGGGTGAATTGAACTGTTAATTCCTTCTGTCAGACAACACAAAGCCAAAACAGAAAGAGAGTAACGGCAATTGTTAGCTAAGTCAACTTACTACCCTCGAACAGAGCAAATTATCTTCATATATTTTGTTAGTTGTTTTATAAATGTGAGTTAACTTACAGACAAGGCAAAGTTAGCGTTAACGTCAACGTTAAATCCCGAACTTTGGGTTAAACGTCAAGTTATATGCCACCATTGTAGTAAAACTGGCTAACGTTGCTCGTTTGCATTATGTGACTCAAAGCACAACGCTTGTGGCTCACCGATAGAGCTGCTGTTTGACTGTGGCACATTCAACCTCGCCAAACAGTCGACATCTGAACAAAATCCCGCAAAATCGTTATAGATCATGCATTTTCACAATTAAAGTAATGTTTCCATTTGTCCGCACATGTCGCAGCATGCTTTCGCGTAAAAGCTTTTAATTTGAAAGCGGCCGGTAGGAACAGAAGTGGCCGTCCATCTCCTCCGACATACACCGTGTTGAATGTATAACAGTTAGTTTAACTTATGTTTCCTCTATAATTAAGCCGAAAACAATGAGAAAATATTATTCGTATTTAATATGCAAAGCAGCGTTTGTAAGGTGATATATTTGTAGCCATTAATTTATAGCGGAACCTTTGAAGAAGCCTGTTTGCCTGGGAAGAATTTGACCCAAACACTATCTCAGTCGGCAGGCTAATCAGGGGCTGATGCAAGTTGTATGAGTGAGGTGTCATTTGTGTGTGAAGAATATTGTACGGTACGTTAGTCACTTATTCAGTCTTACATTACATTAGCCACGCCATGATTTTATGTAATTATAATAACTGTATCATTTATGAAATATGGCAACGCGAGGTAAACCTAGAGTTAGTATAAATGATGCTTAGCTAGCTCAATAGTTAGCTGTGGTAGCTTCTCATCCTGGTTCACATATGGGGGAATTGTCTAATGCGGAAATAGAACTGTATTGTTTGAGCAAACATAAACTTAGTACCTCTGGTAACATACTGGAGGCTATGCTGAACTCGTAACCTTCATTATATATGTGATATATTTGGCTACTCATTCATTTGAACATGTTTGTTACTATTACCTGACCTGTTTGAAGAAGACGACAGACTGCCAGAGTCCAATGGAGCTCTACATGAAACTGACAGCTCAAGGAGACCACGTCAGGGCCTTGAAAACGGCTAAAGCAGAGAAAGTAAGTGCTAATAAGCTATCATGTAAAGCAGTAATCTGAATTAATCATTAAACCATTTATTAAAGAGTGGGTTAGTCCCACAACCCCATTAGAGATTGTAGGGGCGTTTGTAGGGCTGACGGTAGAGGTGAGCAATATGTATATTACGAGGTAAACTGTGTAGCGTTAGAGATTACAAATTAGTTCAGATCAGTGTGATGCATTTTTTGTTAATATAAAATAATAGTTATTGTCATATACAATTGCATACACTGTGATTTCCCTATATTACAGCGCTGAAGAGTAATATTTAAATAATTTAACCAAACACCCTTTTTTCACAGTGACTATTTCTACTATTGATGGAAAATAGTTCCATTGAAATCTTTTCATAATAACATCTGTTAATTTCCCACAGTAACCATGACATTGTATTTCTGGAAAGACTAGATAGCGATATTTCAAAAATTTCAATAATCAAATTTTTGAAAAATATTTTTTCTGTAGGTCATAAGCAGCATATATTAAATTACATTTATTGTGTAGACCTCTCAAAAACAGATATTCCAAACCAAACTGTCGGCATGACTATATTTTGGGTGAACTGGTACCTAAAAATATAATGAGAACAGGACCGTGTTACGTAGGGCTGGTACCAAACTCCGATACTTTTGTAGCAATAACCCGAAAAGCTCTGATCCTGTTGGGTGTCTGTGAGCCATGCTCTCAGATGGCACTAGGGACGGGGCGACATGTCCCCTTCAGATTCACTGTGACACCGATCCATCCCCCCACTCTCCAGCATAAGGCGACAAACATCACCAGTAAAACAGAGGAGTATGTCATTAAAGCAGCAGCATTGGGAGCTCAGCAAGCTATCTGCTACTAATGTAAACAGTAGCAGCTACATATGTTGGTGTACGTCTCTTATTGAGGTATCAAAAAAAGTATTGTTCTGGAACAAATGTACCGACATTAGCATTGTATCAAAAAATTTGGAACAATAGCCAGCCCTAGTATTTAGTCATTTGGGGGCCCAAGACAACATTTAATAAAGTTTACCATTTCGACCGCTTTAATACTCACCTCCTTGTAATGAAAAGTGCTGCTCATTGTTTTTGCCTAATGATAAGTACATCCCTGAATGAGAATAGCTTTTACATTGCCTCTTGATTCTGTTGGGATTGGGCTGCTTTCATTTGTGTGTGTTTATCTGACAGTGATGTTTGGGTTCCTCAGGCCGATATTGATGCTGCTGTCCAGTTGCTGCTAAAGTTGAAAGTAGAATACAAACAAGCAACAGGTCAGGATTATAAAGCCGGCTGTCCGCCCCCAGAAAACCCTGTTGCCACCAACAATGGGCCAGCAGGAGATGGTGCTGATGATGAAGACACAGTTGACCCATGGACCGTGTCCACCAACAACGCCAAGGGAGTAGATTACGACAAACTCATAGGTAAGATTCAGATGAGCTACAAGTGTGGTTTTCCAACCGTGGGGTGATTTATTTCATGAATTCATCTTGTTTTTCTTTAGTGAGGTTCGGCAGCTGTAAAATTGACAAGGAGTTGGTGGACAGAATAGAAAACGTCTCTGGACAGAAGCCTCACCACTTTCTAAGAAGAGGAATCTTCTTCTCACACAGGTCAGCATTTTAGTGAACTGGAAATATTTAGTCAGTGTGATTTCTTCATGATTTCATATTTCTTAACTTCCATTGAGTGGGTGGGTCATGACGTATTGTGTGGTGAATCATTTACAGTCATTCAGATCATTTTGAAGGGTGGCATTTCAGCATAAAAATACAAAAACGGATGGTGACAAGGGTTCATGAGGGAATGACACATCAGCATATCATATTCTACTTACTGTTGTTTCTGACAGAGATATGCACCAGATACTGGATGCATATGAGAAGCAGAAGCCCTTCTACCTTTACACTGGTAGAGGTCCATCCTCCGAGGCCATGCACGTTGGCCACCTCATCCCCTTCATCTTCACCAGGTGAGTCTATATAGACCAAAGTAAATCAGCAAGCATCTCAAATTATGAGAATTAAGTTGGAACTGAAACTTACTTCCTCATTGCAGATGGTTGCAGGATGTGTTTGATATTCCCCTGGTGATCCAGATGACTGATGATGAAAAGTATCTGTGGAAGGATCTCACTCTAGAAGATTGCCAACGATTCGCCATGGAAAATGCCAAGGACATCATTGCCTGTGGCTTTGATGTCAACAAAACCTTCATCTTCTCTGACCTCGACTACATGGGGTAAAATATGACAAAAGCTATTGTTATATTCCTGTCTGGCAGACCTTAGTGTTGAGGCTTTCCACAACACTCACATTACAGCACAGCATTTCTCACATTATTTTTTTTTTTTATCTTATGTTTAATTTCAATTTATTTTCTGCAGTGCAACCCCTGAATTCTACAGAAATGTGGTAAAGGTCCAGAAGCATGTGACATTCAACCAGGTCAAAGGCATCTTTGGCTTTTCAGACAGTGACTGCATTGGTAAGACAACTGCTGACGAAGAAATATATGAAAACAAAAAAAGACTGAAAATCAGCTGGCACAGATGTTTTCATTGAGATGTACAAAGATGTTGGCCTTATTCTGTTTCTGTTACAAAATTTCCTGATCCTAATGAAGTGTGACTGTGTGAATACCTTATTGGCCTTTCACAGTGTTTATTATTGTCTGTCCATCCAGGAAAGATCAGCTTCCCAGCCATCCAGGCAGCCCCATCCTTCAGTAACTCTTTCCCGCAGATCTTCAAAGGCAGAAATGATATTCAGTGTCTCATCCCCTGTGCCATAGACCAGGTCAGGACAGCATTACAGAAATAGTAAACACTACATATTACCATCATATATCACATATATGTGGTGTGTTTACTTCTCTCCTCTCTGTCATACAGGACCCCTACTTCAGGATGACCCGTGATGTTGCTCCAAGGATCGGTTATATCAAACCAGCCCTACTGCATTCTACTTTCTTCCCAGCCCTGCAGGGGGCACAAACCAAGATGAGCGCCAGTGACGCCAACTCATCTATCTTCCTCACTGACACACCCAAGCAGATCAAAAACAAGGTGTCACTATTACAAATTATTACTGTCAGTAGTTCTTTGACAAATTGATTGCTGACTGACCTGTGTAACCAATACTCACAGATCAACAAACATGCATTTTCGGGAGGAAAAGACACAGTGGAAGAGCACCGGAAGTACGGTGGAAACCCCGATGTAGATGTTGCTTTCATGTACTTATCCTTCTTCCTGGAGGATGATGAACAGCTGGAAAAGATCAGACAGGTAAGGGTGGGGAAAACAGAGGAAATATAAAAATGATTATTATTCCCTATACGACTTTGACTCTGCTTTCTGTGTCCTCCCTTGAACTCTCTGTCGTTTGCTGTTTATCACACATCTTTGCTCCCTGATCCTCATCTCATCCACTCCCACTTCTCCTCTCTCCACAGGATTACACAAGCGGAGCTCTCCTAACAGGAGAACTGAAGAAGCTTTTGATTGAGACTCTGCAGCCAATGATTGCACAGCATCAAGCGCGACGTAAACAAATCACAGATGAGATGGTCAAGCAGTTCATGACACCCAGGCCTTTAAATTTTAACGTCTAGCACGCTGGATCAACTGAGATGATGTTCATCACGTCACTAGTCTCAGTACAATGACTCCATTTAATATTATTGTAGTTTGTAACAGGATGATGGACTTTTTCTCAGACAGTTTGCATCAGGACTGAAGGAAAAATGAATTTTAAATTACTGGAACAAGTGCTTTGTTGTGTCAAACTAAGCATGACTTTGCCCTCACCTTCATGCTTATTGTTGTGCAACTTCTTAGCTTCACTCTGCATCAAATGTACATGTCTGTCCTCATGAAGTGTGTTTGCAGCACTGCTATAATATCACTGTCTCCACTGCTTTCCCTCAAATCACTTCAAGGTGAATGACAATTAAAGCAGAGTACAGATGTATGAATGTAAATTGTTTCAAATTTTTTTACAACTCAACTAAGTTGAAAAATGTTAGGTAACCTCCAATCATCACACAATTTGATCATAACGAAAAACATGTCCTGTTCATGGTGGTAAGAGACAGGTTCAGTATGACTATAGGAGTTATGTTAAGAGACATGCGTGTGTATGTACATATATATATATATATATATATATATATATATATATAGACATATATATATATATATACACATATATATATGTATGTATGTGTGTGTGTGTGTGTGTATATATATATATATATATATATATATACACACATATATATAGAGATAGATATATATACACACATAAAATTTGACATTTCACAGTAAATACAGAATTCATAGTTTCAGAGTCTTGGTATTGTACGTTAGCTCACTGTCACTGGTTATGTTATTATGAACACTTTCACTTTTAATCTAGACCCACAGGGCCATAATTAATAATTAAGAGGTGGACACTGTTTACCCTATAAATACATGTAAAATTTGCTGCCTATATGTATGTGAGAGCACAGGACCCTTTGTTCACACTGTGTATGTCAGTAACAGAGGTGAGTGTGAGATGTTGCACATAAATAGTGAACCAGGGTAATAAAGATAAACTTAATTTTCTTTTTTAAAAAAAAACAAAGATTAAGAGAGCTGGTACAGCATGTTCTTCTTGGCTGCTGACTCGGGAATGGAATGATCCTGTTAAATTTGTCACTGTATAAACACTCAAATTTTTCAGGTGTAAAAAGGAACACATGGTTATATCTTATATACTTGACTATCACTGATACAGTTTGCATAGTCAATTATTACTTTTCCCAGCTCCATGTTCCTGCACAACATGCAAGCCTGACATCTATTTCAGATTTTCCATTTCTGATACCGTGTTTTACTGGAACACACATTAATATCAAAAACTGTCTTGCTGTCCAGGGCAATTTGACCTCCCAAGTAAACAGACCTCCAGCCAGAAGCACACTTTCCACTCTCCATGAAGAGGAAATATTTGTATAGTAGCCTATGATTTAATTTACTGTATTTACTTTAGCATCAGTGTCAAATACTCAGCCTTGCATTCAGAATCTCACTTCAGTACAAGTACAAGGTCTTAGCATCCACATACTATATACTTAAAATGCAAAAAGGTTAAGTGTGCATTATGTAGAATGGCCCCTCTCAGAATAATATATAATAAGTATTCACTGGATTCTGATGCATGTGTAAGCACCACTAATGCTACCGCTGACAAAGGTGGGGTTAATTTTAATAATCCATAAAATACATCATAATGTATTACCTTATTTACAGACTGACTGCAGTTGTCATGCAGTGGAGTAAAAAGCACAGTGATTGTTTTTAAAATGGAGTAGAAATGTGGCATGAAGTGGAAACTAGAAACTGTGCTGCAGTAAATATTCCTTTTTAGTTTTGGTTTCAGGGCTGTTTGATTGTATTTCACCACACTTCACAGCTGTATTATGTTTTTGGCCCAGTAAACTGGGGTTACTCTGAATCACTGCTGGACACTCATCCATTACTGCTGATGACCATGTTATTAGCTTGGACGCAGGATCAGCAGCTACACTTTCAAACTCTCCTTCCTGGTAGCAGCCAATGGGTGAGAGGGGTGGACAGTACCCGGTAGGGGAGTTGTCTACTTCCAAGTAATCCGATTGGGTTCCCTTAAAATATGGCAAGCACGCTTCTTTTCTACGTTGACCCCCCTCTCCTCCTCCTCCTTCCGCACAGAAATAGAAAGGTTTGGCAGAGAGAGCTTCTGTAGTAGTGACCGGTTGTGAAGACACATCAGCAAAAAAAAGAGACATACCTGTGACAGTCTCCTCCACCGCTCCGAGTCCTTGTCCTGTCTCTTTTTCTGTTACTATTAGCCGGAGCAAATCTTCCGTTGGCTCAGCATCAGCAGCGTCTGAAACCCAGAAGAGGATATTGCTCGGCGCTAACTATCTTTCCTGCGTTTGTAAATAACGAAGTTCAGGAAACATTTACAACAAAGTGTCCACTTAAGGGGCTTGTTAATAACATTTGTTTTACACTGAGTTAGCTCGACACATCTCCACCTCTAGATATTTGAGGGAATGGCATTGGACTTCGCTGCGGGCTGCATAGGAGGTAAGAAATTAGCTAGTACTGATGTCAGCTAGCCACGTTAACAGAATGGAGCTAGCGTTAGCATTAGCATTAGCCAGCTTCCCACTTTTTTTCATCGCCAAGCAACGCGTGGACAGCTCGAGCTGTTCAAGTGGTGATTTGCCACGTCTGAGAAACAAAAAAACAGAGACAAAAAACACTTATTTCTGTCCATATAATGTGTATTTTGTTAAATTACATTCTATATCTGTAACTCACAGCAGTGAATGGCGTTTTTATGGGACACCATATAAAAACTTTGGTGGGGGTGGGTAGTATTAACAGTGCATGAAGGCATTTTGTTATAACATCTGTGATCTGTTCATCACACATCAGATCATTCTGCATTGTGAAATGTCATTCTTGGTTGAGGTGTGGCTGTCTTCCTGTTTGAGTTCAGGTAGTTCACAGCATGTGCTTCCAGAAAACCTTCACCATAATCCTTGGGAAGCTTGTCAGCTGTTTTGTCTTTCCCCAAGGTCTTCTCAAACTACCCCAGATAGGCTCACATGCCCTGGCGAGATGATAAAAGTGCAGTGCAGAGAGCCAGGTCAAAGAGAATAACTGTCTTGTTTAGTCATTTATATCTGTTTCCAAGCCTCCAAGGCTGCAGACTCCTAACCATAATCTTTAGGCTGTCCTGTTATTCATTCACTGATGCCTACATGCCAAAGCCTGTCCCAACGCTGTTACACCATAGTAATAACAGGTGTCTGCATAATCTGTAACCATAAGGATTAGGATTGAAATACACTAAAAAGTTCCAAGCAATAAGCGTTAATAAGTAATGCTATTTTTATACTTATTATACCACTAATGTCTTCATTAAGGTCATGGACAATGGGATTAGTAGTGTGTTTCAATGTAGTTTAGATGTGTCTGATGATTGAGCACCTGTTTGCTAATGGGTCCTGATATGACATGGTCAGAAGTGACTGTTGTATGATGTTGTATGAGTCAAGGACAGGGCACCGATGAGCTTTCGTCACAACCAGGGAACAGTGCAGTGACCAGCTGATTACTGTGCTCATCGTCGGGGGAGGGACTGTTCGATGTCAGCAGTCATTTTCTAATAATTTACTTCCTAATCGTAATTGGTGTTTTTTGATGTGATTTTTAAATCCTGTCTTGTTTTTCAGGTGCTGCTGGCGTTTTGGTCGGACATCCATTCGACACTGTGAAGGTGGGTGCCTCCTCCACGCTCTTGACTGTTTACTCATGTTAGGCAATGGCACGATCCAGTACTCTGCTGTTAAAGTGTTTTAAGTCCACTCTGTTGAGTTTGAACCCAGGTAATCTGAAGTTGCACGATCAGAGACAATTGAGCAACAGGAATGGGATATTGATGACTGTAGGGATACTATAAGCATTATTAAAAACATTTACTTTTGTTTAAACTCATGCAGATCATGTTTAGGTATATTTCTATATATTTCTTTAAACTGATCTTCATTCATGTACCATCCCCATTAAATGTGTTTTTTATTATTTGTCAGCAATGCTATACACTATATTTTACTTATATGTACACTGTAGATCAGAACAAGGACACATACTCACTCCATGTTAGATGAAATTAGAGAAAATTGGCATTTATCTGAGGCTGTTTAGGGACATTGGCATCAGTTTGTGGCTAACTGCACATAAAGTACTGTCTAAACAGTACTCTTTTAGCTTAAATCTACTCGTCAAAAGCATTGCATGTTTTTCTAACTATTTTATGGCATGTGTAAATTCTTCTGAATGCCAACTTTATTTGCACTGTGTAAGTTGCTTTCACTAATTATTCAATGAATTAGTGTGAGTAGACCTCTGTCTATCATCAGCTCCAGAGTGGAATCATACAGGGATGATTAATGGTTTGGTTGAAGCTCTTTTTATACATCTCTTTCATTGTCATTTCTCCCTGAGCGGGTGTCTCGGGGAGGTTGTCTGTAACAGCAGCAGTGTCACTGTGTTGTAGATGAGAGAGAGAAATAAACAACCTCTCCATGGAAATGTGACCTAGTAAGTATGGTCAAGGTCTTTTTCCCCCTCTCACCCAGTGTCTTGTCTTGAGCTATACAAATTTAAAGCACAGAAGACATTTAGTTTTTTTTAATACAACCTTATTCTCGGTTAATTTTCTCTCCCTCATGTTGCATCCCCCTATGCATATATACTGTGTATATATATATATATATATATATATATATATATATATATATGTATGTATTGTATATATGTATTTTTTTTTTTTTTTTACCCTGAAAAGAACCATTTTACAGCTCTGCCTGCTTGTTTCCCTTTAAACCTGTATTACATTATGTGGTTTGTAGTAGTTCCTGGCATTATTACTTAAGTCTGACATGTAGGCTGTCATCCACAGGTGAGGCTTCAAGTTCAAAATGTGGACAAACCTCTGTACCGTGGGACATTTCACTGCTTCAGGTCAATCATACGGCAGGAGTCGGTAAGTTTATTGGAATTTGCTCTTAATGTTTTACTCCTAGAAATAGAATAGGAAAATGGTGATTTTTACACATTGTGGCAGCATGAGAGATGCTGCAGTGCATTGCCTCTAAAATTAGCCGGTTTCAGGCTGTTTACCAAAGCAGATGTACTGTCGAGTCCCAGTACATCTGCTCTGGTAAACATGGATGCCCTCAGCAAACTTTGCATGGGAAGTCTCTGAGATTCACAACCATCTACAGAGGAGTACAGGACAATAAAGCAATGATTATTTGTTAAATATCTATGATTACTTGTAATAGTAAAAGTAATTGTAAAAAAATGTATTTAATCATATTATGGCTGTTAAATTATGTGTGGATCTTTCATCACGTGCTGTATACTATGCCAAAGTTGAGGATGGTGACTGCTCTGATTGAAGTATTTGGTTACAGACTCAACTCTGAACATGATCAGCTAGCATGTTCCTAACATGGGGTGAGAGGGGTGTCTGTTAGCCAGGGTCAGTGAAGACCTTTTTCCTGCATGAGCTAAATAAAGCTGTGGACATGGTGCCATCTCAGCTAAGTGGAATATGATTAGTCTCAATGAATTTTCTCGTGGCTGTTTCCACACAGGGGTTGGATTGTCCATGACCTGTCAGCTTTCTTTCTATCTAGCAGAGGCGACAGACATTTAGAATTAATTTGAGTTTTTCGGTGGACACACATTAAAACACAGCTGCTAGCTTGTAACTGTCACCATCTGTTACTGATCCTCCCTCTTTGACTCGACTGGCTGGCGGTGAAAATGATTAACTTTCACTCCCTCTGCTCCAGTACCCTCCAAGACATTAATTCAGTGATTATGTGCACACATTTTTCATATCTGCTGGACTCTGTAAAGATTTCACTGTAACACAATGTTCCCTCACCTGGCCCCCGTAATCTGTCTTTGTGTCTGTAGATGCTTGGTCTGTACAAAGGCATCGGCTCTCCCATGATGGGCCTGACCTTCATCAACGCCATCGTTTTCGGCGTCCAGGGCAACGCCATGCGAAAGCTTGGCCGCGACACCCCTCTTAACCAGTTCCTGGCCGGAGCCTCCGCTGGAACCATCCAGTGTGTCATTTGCTGCCCAATGGAGCTGGCGAAGACACGCATGCAGATGCAAGGGACCGGAGAGAAGAAGTCTAAGAGGAAGCTGTACAAGAACTCCCTGGACTGTCTGGTGAGAATCTACAAGAAGGAGGGAATCAGAGGTATCAATCGTGGCATGGTAACCACCCTGCTGCGTGAGACACCTGGCTTCGGCGTGTACTTTCTCACTTACGATGTGTTGACTCGATCCTTGGGCTGTGAGCCAGAGGATCCTTACATGATCCCAAAACTGTTGTTTGCTGGTGGTATGTCTGGCATCGCTTCTTGGATCTCCACGTATCCCGTGGACGTGATCAAGTCACGCCTTCAGGCTGACGGGGTGGGCGGCGTTAACCAGTACAGCGGTATTATGGACTGCGTTAGACAGAGCTTGAAGAAAGAGGGGTGGAGGGTTTTCACACGTGGGCTCACGTCCACTTTGCTCCGCGCGTTCCCAGTGAACGCCACCACATTCGCCACAGTGACTCTATTCTTATTGTACATGCGAGATGGAGAAGAGTGCACCATTCAGGACGGTGAGCCGCAGCCACAGTCTGTGCAGCTGCAGCCTCTGCAGCCGCAGGCACAGCCGACCAGCATGTGAGCCATGCTGCCACAGCGATCATTACTGCAGTCATCAGCAGATATATACAGCATAGATGAGATATGCAGCCTAATGCAGGTCTATGATCTGTCAACTGGTGTCCATAATGGGGAAGGTCAACTGATCCTAGGTAAGCCCATGGCGCTTCAGCTAAATGACCACATGTATTATTTAAATAATATATATTTTAAGATAAAGACAACACTTGTAAATATGGTATGGTTAAAAATCTTGTTTTTAAAGTAATTTAGGAAACTTGACTGTTGTGAGAGCTACTGTGAGATACAGTGATAGTTACAGATGTTCCTGAAACACTTCTTTAATGCTGTGTTCAGTTCATAATGGAGTATGTTGACAGTATTGATTATTGATGTTAATTGATTATTGATTGATGGTATGCTTGTGAGCATGATTGCATTTTTTGCATGTTCCTTTTTGCAAACTTTAATCAGTGAAAGTAATGTCATTTTAAGACTGAATTTAGACATTTTAAGCATTTGACCAATCCATAATGTTCTGTACCTGATGTGAAGTCACTTTTTACCTCCGTATAGTGCAAACACAGCATTTCACTATCTTATAATGGTTACAAATACAAAAAAAAAAACCTTCTACATGTAGATATTGTTGTATTATTTTTCTGAGGTTACAGTTGTGTATATAGTTCAACTTTCCTATGACAAGTCATAGAAATTTTATTCAAGGTGTGGATGTTTGAAGCTTTATTTGGTAGTTGGTGGAAATATGACAGCCTCACTCATTGACCTATTTGGTTGAGATACAGTCACATACAAACTAATCACATGGAATAATTTATCATTATCACATAATCATTGTCAACAAATTTCATGCCATTTTTATTCTTATTGTTCTGGACATCATACAGTGTCCAAAGAAAGCACCTTATGGTATGATAGTAAGCACAGGTATGGTAAAAGACTTTGCCATCAGATTTTCCATTTTTACAATAGATTTTATATTTTGTATTTCCCACTAATGCAACTGTTACAGAGTTGCGTGAAGCTGAAGGGTTTTTTTGAAATCCAAAATGTATTTTTAAACCTTGAGCTCAGTGTTGGTAGACATGAAGCATAATATTTAGCAAACTATATAGCAGCGGAAGTAATAGCTCCTGCTTTTGTAGCTGCAGCTTGCATGTTTTAGAAAGTACATTTTTACGCACATGTAACCTGTGATGTTTTCACATATTTGACCATTTGCAGGGAAATATTTGTCAAGAGCTGTTGTGTTTTGCCAAAAACATATTTTTGTAATGCTCACATTTGAAGTGCAGATGTTCAGCTCCAAAGCTTGAACCAACCTATTTTGTTACTGATTCTGTTCCTGGTTAAAACCCCTTTACTTCCCTCTCAATATTAACAAGAACAGTAATTATAGTAGACACAGGGTCACTCAAAATGTATGTGAACTATATGAAACACTGAAACTGAAACAACAGTCACACACAAGAAATGTGGTTACTCTGGAGCTTCTACTGCTTTTAGACGACACATCTACACGTCTGCAGTTCAAAACTACTGCTAAACTAATGAGTGGCAGATCTGAATCAGCTGTAGGGATATAATGTTGTACATACTGTTTAGTGATTTTTTTTCATGTCATCCTTTTACAGGTGTGAAAAAATAGATTTGAGATTTTCCTTAAGAGTTCTTTATTTGATATTCACAGCATTAACAGCAGCCATTTGCTATGTAAAGCTATTGTTTACATAGCTGGGCCAGTGATAAGTGGTGTTTTTGTTTTTTTTGTTGTTGTTTTGTTTTTAAATAAATGAGCTCACGACACCACTGTGCTCATATGAGGGTTACGACTGATGTCATCCTGACTGGCAGAGGCGGCACAAAAGCATAGCGCTCCCCTGTGGTTAACGGTTAGCTCTGTCAGCACTGTTTGCACTGTTAGCTGTGAGCCACTGCCACGTTGAGAGCTGATGAGAAACAATAGATATGCTCTGAATTTCACGTTTAGCTCCTTTAGTTACAATCCTGTATTTTTCTGTTTCAAGACTTTAATTTTCTACTTAAATTTGACCGAATTTTGGTGGATGATGCATGTTTGCTTCTTTGTAAAAGGGCTGCTTTAACTGTGTTCTGTGCTTGTTTGTGTACAATATCTTGCACCAAAGCAACATGCTGCACTATAGGTCTTTGAGAGAATGGTGAAATAAAAGTCATCTTTATGAAAGACATTGGTAAAGCTTTTACCACAATGTGTTGTGAGAAGGAGTGATAAAGAAATGAAGGACTGACCTCTAGTGGTTAAAGGTGAGTATCACAGCTTCTATTCACTCAAATCTATTTGGGAACACAAATATTCTGTGACACTAATGTATAAAAATAGCAGTGTTTATTCAAGATATTATTCTTTTAGAGTATCTTTATAAACAAATATATCCATTATTTGACAAAAAACAATAAGTTAAAGTTTTTCAATATTGCAGCATCTGAGAGGATTAGTGCCAGTCCCTGAGTCTAGAAAGAAACACTTCTCAACCAAATGATTGTTTTTAAAAAGATGGCATAAAATACCCATGGTATCATATAATGCACACTGAGCAGCGTAGTGGTCTCCTTTAAATTAACTGACTGCCAGCCATTTTATAAAACAGAAAGTGCCTTGTGAGTCATATTTCAACACCCACAGAATATTTTGTACTGTGTCTCTGAAAACAGAATAGCTCACCTTTTTCACCTTGAAAAAAATGTTTGTTTTTACCTTGTTCCATTCTTGTTTTATCAGAGGTAGAAGACACTTTCACCAAAATCACCACTTTTAGTCCAGATTCTGTTTGTTTTGCTCTCTAATCTCAGTCATGTCCACTTCCTGCTTTGATCTCTGTGGTGCATACCGTCTCTTTATGCTCCACCTACATCTCCCAGAAGCACCAAAATTCCTCACAGGCTGTGTGAGACTGCGACCAGTGACCCGCTGCCAAAAAAACACTTTGACATCGAAATACGTCAATGGAACTCAAAAGTCAAGAAGGTTAAATTAAGTCTCTCAGATACAACTTCAGACTGATCAAATACTGCCCATCTCCTTTGGTCCTGACTGAAAAAAGAAAGCAAGGGAAGCAGACAAAGTAGTGGAATGGGAAAGGAAGAGAGGAATAGCTTTCAGGCTGTGGTTTTCCTGCAGTGTTTCTGTTCCTATGCACTGCTAGCTGGCTTTTCCTGCTTTTGAAGAGCTCACGAAGAAGGAGTCGCAGGAGTAGCGCAGGAAGCGGTAGATCTCCTCGGCTCTGGGTCGACTCATACAGCCACCCTTTTGTATTGCTTCAATGGAGCTGCAGGAGGAACAAGAGAAGTCAAGAGGAGGGGTTACACCATGTAAACGAGGTGGAAAAGAAGGCATCTGTTGTTGTTTTGCCAGGACATGCGCTTCCTTTACCTGTTTGTGAGTTGGGCGATTGAGCTGAAGTTGTGGCTCATGCTGAGGGCGTGGACGTAGCTGACTGAGGGCAGACTCAGGTAGAGCTGCAAGGCCTGCTGCCTGTGCTGCCCTTTGACCTCCAGCGGTACAGCAATGCCCTGACCTTTACGCTGCTCCAAACGTGCCAGGTCTACCAGCAAGGCGGCGCTCTCTTCAGCAGTGGCGCTCCACAGCAAGCGCACCCCGGTACGCACCAGTGCTGTCAAAGTGCTGTCATAGTAACGTGTTCGCTGAAACGGACGTGACACATCGCCTGCAAACAGTGACAGTCATCATAAAGAACAGGAACGTGACGTGATCTCAACAGATAAATCAAGTTGCTGTGTGAACTATCAACCTGTAATCAAAACAAAAAAATTGACAATATTAAGTCATCAAGTCAAACAGGGCGACTGACCTGGCTTGGTTCGGTCCTTCTCCACTATCAGACAAATGCGCTCAAACAGACGCTGTAAGCTGTCCACTCTTTCAGCCAAACGCTTCCTGTTTTGAGTCACGGCCAAATCTGATTGGCTGTGCCGCTCCACTGCCATGCGGTTGCTGACAATGAAGTAGCTGCCGTCCAGTGAGCATACATGGACAGTGGCTGCGTGACGCTGGCGGAGGCAGGTCACCAGCTCCACTCCACCACTGATGCAACGACTGTCAATCAGGATGCTGACAGGCCAGGATGGAGCAGGAGGCTCGCTGACCGATGACACCTGTGCAGTGGACTTCTGTGGAGCTGACGCAGGGAGTGCCTGGACCTGGAAGAAAACCTCAGAAAAGTAAATACTCGATTCTACGTATGTTTGACCATGTGCCTGTTAACTTCTCACAACATCTTACTTTCTCACACTCTCACACACACACACACACACACACACACACACACACTGCATGACCTTATGAGCATCATCTTTGCTTGTACCTGGGGTTGTTTCATGGAGGAGGATACTGCAAAGTCCAGTTCATCAGAGAGCATGTGCTGATTTTCTAACCTCTGAAGACACCTGCAGGACAAAGGAAAAATATGCTCCAGTGGCTGAGAGTTTGTTTCAGTGTGACCAAATGAGAATTTATTTACCTCTCCTTTTGCTGGTCCTCTGTCACTGAGCACCTCTGTGCCTTGCTCAGCAGTGACACTTTGGATGCTATGCTTGAGGAGGAAGATGGTTTCTGCCGCTCGCTGGGCTCAGGCTGTATCACCTTTGGCCACAAGGGGGCAGGAATACCCCTTCTGGTTGTGAGACCTCTCTTTTTGCCAGCTTCCTCTGTCTCCTCCTCACTGGAGTCATTAATACGTATGACACGGGAACGCTTGGTCTTCTCCCCAGCTCTCTGCTCTGGTGGAGGTGCAGCTGTACTCTTAGCACTGGCTCTGGCTTTGTGCAAGAAAACACGCCGTCTGGTGGCATACTGCCTCCGCCCCTCTACGTACGAGTCCTCGGGCATGAGCTCAATGTCTTCAGCCTCCACTTCACTGCTCTCCACCTCCTCCATCTCACTTCCCACCACAAAGCTGTCCTCCTCATATGTTTCATCTATCTCAGGCACCTGGGACCCAACATTAGGAACATGGACTGGAGTCAGTAATTAGACTGAAAGTTAACTAGATTACTTTCTGTTTGATTTCTGCAAGTGATTTTTATTATTTGCATTCAATAAAGAAAAGCTGAGAATAAAATATACAGCCAACCTGAGAAAATATGTCCATGTTGTGATGATTTCTGTAGGACATTTTGAACTTTCCATGGACTGCAGGGCTCCTCACTGACTTCATGTAAACACCTTGCATCTCTGATTCTGTCACAGAGAGAAGTAAACAGGAAGTGTAATAGTTACGGCACAGTACCTTCAGCTTACTGAAAGTCCAACACTTTACTGACGGTACAATATTTTCTGGATGAAAACATGGTGATGCACCATTCAGTCCCTGTGAGAAATGCGAGTTGTCAACCACAAAGCCTTCCAGAGAGTGGGTCTCTTCCTCTTCATCCTCTTCATCAGATGACACGTCGGCCCCCTCCTCCGACAGCTCTGCTTCCTCATCCAGGAACTGGCGCCCTTTTCGACATCTGGGGTGCTGAGAAAAAGGCGATGGAAAATCTGTCAAATCTGATGGAAGCTGAAGGTATCTGGGACAGATATTTATCGAGATGACATTTTTATGTAAGGAGGAGCTCTCAGGCCCAAATTGTATTTCTTGTTCACGCTCATAAATGCCATTTTTGGCTGAAGTAAGCACCAAAACGCTGGTGGACATAGCAGCTGCTAAAGCACTTTCCTTTTAGCTGCTAAAGGACTTTGTAGAGACCAAAAAAAACAACAGCAGAATGAATAATGGACTAACTTCGGGTGGCCAGAAATGCAGACTCTAAATTAATATGATATGTTGCTCTGTAACTGCTGGATGTGTATAGAAACTGTGCATATCAACTTAAAAAGTGATAATATGTCAATGTTTTGTTTGTAACTTGTTATGCCTCCAAGTGGCCAATGAAGAAATCGGTTATCCTAGGTATAAAGATCAAATGTAGAGGAAAAAAACAAAACAAATTATATACTGTGCATTCAAGTGCACTAACAACTCTGCAGACAAAGTCAGACTTGTCCACTGGAAATCAAAACAAATAACCAGAGCTGCGTATGTTGTATCTACACAGGTGCCATTCATTACATGCAGTGAGAAATAAAAGCCATAATTCAGATTCAGATCACAGTGTTCTGCAGATCTGTTGTCGCACAGACCTTGGCTTTGCCTTGTTGGACTTGTTGCCTCTCAGCTGTGTGTGCTGCGTTTCTGTGTGTGAACAACGACACATTCTGGAAATCATCATCAGAACCAGCTTCGCCCTCCATTTCATCAGACTGGGGAGCGACGAGGAGAACAAATTAGTCAAATGCAGTACGCTTTTTAACGCTTTTTGAATCTGCATGTTACCAAACTATTATGACACATCAGGGCATTATAATAAATAATGCGTGAAAGCATTTAAATGAAATTGGTTGTGCTGAAACGACTGAAAAAAATCTTACTGTATTAAGTGCAGTCACACGTTTCTTCTTCACAACCACCGGTGAGTCCACATCGCTGCAGAGCTTTGACTAACCACAGACACATACTCATGTTAACAGTTATGTGATTCTCATTTATACTTTATATTTATCAAGATATGTTTTCTCAGACATTTCAGGAGCTCCAAATGCTTTTTCACTGCTTGCAAGCTAGTTGCTATGACAACTGCAGGTACCTTGAAAGTGATCTGTCTGAATCAGATACCTCCTGTCTTGATCGTTGTTTTGCACCACGACAGAGGTGGACTCTGATTGATTTTTATTTACTGTGTTCTTTGCGGTGTACTGCCTGCATACATTAATCTCACGAAAGAAAAATAGAAAGAATGTGTATCAACTCAAGCTTAGATTACACTGATAAGAAAATCAATCTGCAGCAATTTTGATAATCTATCAACTCTCTAAAAATGTAAATATTTTCCTCAGTGATAATGAACTAAATAATATAATTAGTGGTCGGGACATGACACGTTTCCAAACCATCCCAATGGTGATGTGCGTGTTTCATTATTTCCTTCAGACCAAATGATTACTCTAGAAAACATTTGTTTTACTAAAATAATAAAGGATAAACAGTAGTAGCAGCTCTAATATCGACAGGCTCACCACATCAGGGGACGACAAGGGTTTGACCTTGTTCTGATGTCTCCTTCTATGAACCACGACTTCATCCTCACTGTTGCTGCTGCACTCCACTGAGAGAGAAGGTGAGTCACACAGAAAAAAATGGTAGTAAACAAACGTAAAGGTATTTCATGTTTGGGAATCTTTTGTTTGAACAAACCTGGATGAGGAGGGGCTTTCTCCTCCAGTCGTCTCTGTTTTAAGCTGGGGACTAAAGACAGGGTGTGAGGCTCGGAGTAACCAGGCATGAGCATCCGCCTAGCTCCTGATGATGTGATTGGAGATGGGAGTGCACCACCTGTAGTCACCAAAGTTGAAGCTAGAAGAGAGGACGTCTGTCTCTTCCTGTACTCTGACAGCAATTGTGGTGTAGATATCTTGGCTTCACTGGACCGTGGAGCCATTCTCTGTCTATGGAAGCTGTTGCTCGGAGTGGAAGAGCTGGAGCCGCCTGGCAGAGACGCTGTGGTGTCGGCCTGCGTTTTAGGCAGAGGAGAGGTCGACGCACACGGAGCAGCCTCTTCTTCTGCATCGTCAGAGTCCTCAAGTGAATAGCCGAGGTCAAAGTTGACAGAATAGTAGTCATGGGAGCTGTCAAATGACAGAGATTTGCTATGAGCTGTAATGATATTGTCTGTCACTGAATTGTCTTTTAAAGGTGCCGCTGCTATGTGTTTTGTCTGGGGGTCAGTACTCGGGGCATTTGCTCGAGTTATGTGCTCGGTGCCTGCCAAGTCATCTGGGTGCACTGTGTTTATTCCGTTTGCGCTCACGGCTGTGTGTGTGGTGCTACATGGCTTTGTTGGTGTGTGTAAAGCACTAAGCGTCTTTTTTGTGCTACTGGTGCTAAGAGATGTCCTGGGTGTGACATCAGGAGTGTGGATATCTGGGATGGACATCTGCAGGAAGGCCTCGTCATCCCCGAACAGATCCATGCTCTCGTCCATCTGAGCTCTGCACTGAGAGTCCCTGTGATCATTCACACCGCCATGACTTTTTGTTTCCTTGTCAGCTTCCTCATCAAACTGCTCCTCCCTGCAAATGTCATCATCTGCACCCTCCTGGTTAGCTCTTGTATCATTATCATTCACGCCCTCTTCCCCAAACACCTCATCCCAGGTCGGACTGTCTGCTGCTGCGTCGACACTCTGCTGCTGCTGCTGACGGGGCCAATCATGATACGTTTTACTGTCCCCTTTATCAGCCAGAGGCTCATCTGAGTTAGCCCTCTGGGGGGCATCGTCAGCATCACTCATCATTTCGTCGTCATCGTCGTTGTCCACACCCAGGGTGAAGCTGACCTGGAAGAGCTGAGGAGAGGGAGGAGGTGATGGAGCAGCCATGTTGGCCTCAAAATCTACAGTCGGTGGAGATCTGGACAGGAGCTCCGCCACGTTGGCCAGGATGACCTTCAGACTCTGATCCCTCCCTGAGAGGAGTTCAGCGCAGGAGGGAGAAGGTGCTGAATCCCATTCAGGGTGGTAGAACATGGCCTGAAAGTCAACATCTTCATCCTTGCCAATCTTTGTAATCAACTGTGATGTTCTGTCTAAATCTAGCGGCTCACCAGCTGCATGATCAGACCTTGTGACTTCCTCATTAATGATGACACAGTCTTCATCTGTGTCAGCCTCTGGACAGTCATTATTTAAGAGAGGGGGACAAATTTCCTCAGGTCCTGGGTGATCTGTGATGTCATCATAAGGCACCTCGGTATCATGTGCAACAGGAAGTCTTTGTTTTACCACAGAGAATGAGGAAACAGTACTCTTCCCTCGTGTATTTTCCCTATCCTCTGTGTCATCAGTGCATTCCAGATCAGATGACGCACAGTGAGATGGTTTAGCTTTGTTGCTCGTAGTTTTAGTGGCAATCCTCTTTTTCTTCTTTTCTTTATTGGCGTTCGTAACAGCACCCGCTTTGTGGAGATAAGGAAGTAGCTCCTGTTCGTAACGACACTCCCCCTAAAAACAAACACACTGAAGAGTAAACAAAAGAAAAAAAAAAAAAGACAAATGTGTCCCAATTTATTTCCTACATCAGCTGACAGGAGGTAAACATGGATTCAAGCTGTTGTCATGCACTAGTTCTATAAGAAATATCCCTCAGCAGGAGAGCCAAGGTCAGGGAGCTGTAATCAGCCCCTTTTATGACACCTATGACAGAGTTCACCAATCACACAGACCGTTAGTTCAAGCTTCTATACAGTAATCGAACCAGAAAGTGTCCTGTGGAGCGTCATCACGTTGCAGCAACAGGTGGACCACATACAATAATCTGTGAATGTGTCCCATGTCCTTGTTGGAGGAGAACAGATGGAACTGTCATATCACAATTGGACAGGATATTAATTTAAACAGTACCACCAAATATCTGCCAAAGATTACAACGTTTTCCATCTCCTTCTTGTTACAAGCACACACACACATCTTACTCATCCAGCATATGGCCTGGAAATGATTCATCTAGAGTGGTATCCTGCTTGGACTGACGGGGTGCGATCACACCTGCAACCAGCTGGATGAAGATGTTCAGTGAACGGGAAGGAAAGGACAAGATGTGATGATGTGGAGTGAGAAAAGGAGTCAGTAAGGAAAGCAAAATACTGGTTTAGCCTTTAAAGAAGGCAACAAAACCAGGTGAGAAGAGACCTTACATCACTTTAAATTAAATTAACTCTTTGAATGCCGAAGATGTATATTTATGTCCTTTACACTTGAGTGCCATAAATGTATATATACGTCTTTGCTTTTTTCAGCAGCAGGGACAAAAGAGCACCGTCACGCAAGAGATGGTATACGTCACAGAGATCAAAGCAGGAAGTGGAGATGATCGCTATTAGAGAGCAAAACAAACAAATCTAGACAAAATTAGTGTTTTTGATGAAAGTAAAAACAAACATTTTTTTCATGATGAAATAGATTGTCTCCACTTTCATTAGCTCTAGTCTGTGTTTTCAGAATCACAGTACAAAATATTCTGTGCATCATGAAATCTGACTCAAAATGGCCAAAAACACTGGCACAAGGCACTTTCGTTTTTAAAAAAAGGACTGGCACTCAAAGAGTTACATAAATCTTGGGAACAAATAGCACCAAGTGTTGCAAAAAGTCATCTTGCAGTGATGAAATTGGTCACAGCTCACATGAAAAAGTGTTTCCTCCTTTATTCTGTTATAAAACTGTGCATTAGTGCGGACTACCAAGCTTCATTTTTGCCACTTGAATGGGTCACAAAAGCTTTCTGATCCAGATGTTCGACCCTGTGTGTAGAGGTGGTGTCACTTACCTACTGGACCACCTATCAACTCAAACTCAACTAAAACTGTTGCTCTCTTTTTATTAGACATACTTTGAAACATCCTATCATCATATCATAAGTCAATCCATTCCTGTCTGCCACTGAACTGACTAAAGTTAGTCCAGCCCTGATTTCATCATCTCTTGGTTATTTAACTCTCAAACAATCAATAATAGTAGATGAGATATTCAAGCTTGGACCAAAGTGGTGGAACGACCAACAGACTCTTCTAGATCAACAGGTTTCTACTCGGTGCCAGTATGAAGGGTACTGTGCATCATCAGCAGCGTTTGTCATCACACTTTTTTACCGTGAAGCGCAAACCAAAGATTAATGAACACCAGAACAATTATTCCATTATACTCAATTCCAACTCCCTTCTTTAATTGTTAGACAAACAACCTTGGAGGCAAACACTGGCGTCACGCTGTGTGCAGCAGAGCATGAGAGCTGTAATTAACACTTCAACTGCACTCGTAACACAAATATTTTTAATCCTGCTTCCCTGTTTAAAATATATCATCAGGTGCTGACAGTGTTGTTAACATAACAAAATGATGGGAAATAAAACTATTTATGAGCTAAAAATTTATATTGGCCTGTTACACACAATTCACAAAAAAAATATTAATTAAGAATTTTTTTATTTTTTTTTTGCAAAATCTAGAATTATATTCCATGCAAACTGACTTAAGCTCTTCAGTAATAAGTAGTGTAAAGGATTACGATTTCCAAAAATATAACAAAGATATTAATCCAAGTAACTCTGCACTACTGTATCAGAAAGTATATACAGTTGAGTCGAACTTCGGTGATCTTTCAGTCGAACTACACCTCAGGTGCGTCTGTGATGAGGTATAGGAAGAGGGTCTGATGCTACAAGGGTGAAAAGTGTAATCCCTGTGTAATAAGCTAACAAGCTACTGTGCTTTCTCTGAATCAACAACTGAAATATCTGGTAATTACAGAGAAACTCCCTGCTGTCAATCAGTCCAGTCATTAAATTGAACTTGAGGTTTTAATGACTGAGAACGCCTTCTTATAAAACGTTTGTGATATTTCTTTCATCTTTGGTTTTGACTGTTACTTACTGCTAAATTAAGAAGTTGGGTATTTCAAGGAAAACATCGACACAGAACTTCTTCCATGAGCTGCAACAAATGAACATGTTTCTCTCTCTCATGTTACTGTGCTGCAGCTGCCATTGTAAACTGATGTGGAAGTATTAAACTAAATCTGAGAAATATATCCATTTTATACAAAAAGACCTCCCTCAAATCATTACAGTAGCCATACACTTTTCCCTAACGCCGAGGCTGCAGGACGTCCTTTAAAACAGCACAGTCCTGGTGATAAATGGAAGACAGGCTTTTATTTATTCAATTCTTTGCACTGGATACTGAGGGATGAACTACTATGTTCCTCCTCTGAAGATGCATTTTAATATCTTGTTTCTTCTAAGTTTTGACACGACTGACCCTCTTTCAGAAAATAATGACGAGCACTGGATTCACACTATGGACTGACACACTATTAATTAATGATCAGATTAAATCTTTAGATCAAGAGATGTCGAGAGGGAGAGCGCTGCAGAGGTCGGAAGGATCGGTGTCCATCTTGTTCCAGACTGAACGTTGAAGGAAGCACACAAACTCCTCTCTGTTGATCATCTTATTGCACAAACGTGACACTCATGAACACACAAAGAATGCATCATCTGCATTATTTACTGTATTTCCAAACTTGCTGCGGCTCAGTATAAGAGTTTGTGTTCTTAAATTTGTTGATGCTGATTTGACTGTCAACACAAGCTGCTCTATTTCAAATAAGTGACAACAGCCATTACTGCAAAAAAAAAAAAAAAAAAGCTCTGAAGGCTTATAAAAGCTTCTAACTACTTTCGATTATATCAGACAATGAGCTGTCAACAATGAGCAAGAGTGAAATGTGACACTTTACAATTACGCTGTCACAAAAATGTATTGCGGTGTGATTTCCCCACCCCCATCCATACCATAATAACCTAAAGTCTCTTGGGCTACTGTAGAAACATGGCGGACCCTGTAAAGATGACGCTGTGCAGATATGAGCAGCTCATTATAAGCTAATAAAAACACGATTATTAGTTTCAGGTATTAGTTTCGGAATTATACACTGATGAAAACAGATATTCATATTATATTCTATTTCTAGACTATATCTAGAGCTACACACTTCTCCTTTAATTCTCCTTTTTCTTTAATTTCTGTTTATTTTTTATTTGTATGTATCTTTTGTTGCATCTGTTATTTTTGTTGTTTTTTTTTTGATCTGCCGCTCTCTCCTTTTCAGCCCAGCATGCTCTACATGTAGGTCAACACAGCCCAACCCACTTCCAGCTTCCTGGCTTTATGTAACCATTCAAAGAAGTGTTATATAATCACAGGAGAGGAGGCCAGCCTGCCTCGTGTCTCCTCATCATGCAGAGAAAAGAAGCAGTGCAGGAAAAAACACAGCATGGTTTTGAACTCACCCAGATGGAAAATTGCTTCAAATTATATAAATGGCTTCTGGAGAGCAAAGCTATTAAGGGGAGGAGGATGTAGGCAAGATTCATCAGAAAAAAAAAATAAAATGTGGTGCTTCATTATTCTGTTTGCTCGTTGATGCTTCTGCAGGTCATCTGGCCTTTCTGTAAATTCATGCCGGTTAACGTTATCCCTCACTGAGTAATTAATCACCTATTTAATATAAAAAGAATTACTGTCTTACTGGAAATTGAATAAAGGAAATTGAGTGAATTGTAAACTAATTACAGTTCAGTTTTCAGTCCCATCCGGTTTGATGAAAAAATTTTTTTTTTTTTTGTTTCTACAAAACTTTGACTCACGCTAAAGCACTAAAAAAAAACAAAAAACTAAAAAATGTACTTGTACATAACTGTGTTACAATTTGTTGCTGCTTTGTACATCTACATCACTGCATTTCAGACAACACTGAATTAATTTGACAGCTGTAGTAAGTCTGTGCTTTTCAGATTATGATTCTACATAAATATTGTTGATTAGTTCATAAAATATGAAACTACCCAATGTAGCAGAGTACTTTTACATTGTAGAATTCCTACTTTTACATAAGTAGATCCGAAGTGGAGGTACAGTATGTATATTGTGTACTGTACACTATATATATTTATAGACTCTTTATTATACAATGCTCTATTCTTTTTTGGAGACCAAATAACTTTTTATAGAAATGATCAAATCGAATGTTTAATTGAAGTTTTCTGGGTATATCATGACCTGAATTAATCCACGAAAACCATGTGAGACATCTGCTGACATCTCGCTCTATAATCAAGTTTTGTTTTTACAGGTGGGTTAATTCTCTTTTTTCCCCAAGTACGGTGAAAACCGACAGGGGGGGGGGGGGGGGGGACAGGTAATAAGAGCCCACTTGTTAGCAAATGGTCAGTTTTAACATAATCTCTGACCTAATTTCAAGGATTTGGACGGATGGCACAACCTAGTGACACAGCAGATGGGGAGACAAGGAGGCCTGGAACACCGACATTTGGAAGTGAGAAGATGTGTAGTGGGAAGGGATTGGCAAAATGAAAACAAGGTCAGTAAGAGTGTAATGGTGACTAAATTAAATTACTAAATGACTGGTAGAAGCACGCCATAACAACACAGAGCGCTTTTTGAGTCCGGACACCATATTTCCTGTTGTAGATTCAGCGTTATAACAACTTTTGTATGACTTCTTCTAATAGATCTGATGACTTGAACTGATCCATTAAAAATAGGAAAACAAGATTTCTGTTAACCACCAGCTAAGACCATGAGCCAAGCTGCTATTAGATCAGCAGACAGCAAAAACAAATGGGATGAACATGCAAACTTACAGCTTTAGTGCAAAGAGAGAAAGCCCAGTTCACCTGTCTATAAAAACATTTTGCCACTCATCAATGAAATAAATTCTTGATGAACTAGATTTGCCTCCTTGTGGTTGTACGCCTCCACCAATCAGAAGGTTTACATCCAAAAATCACTTTATCCTATTAGATATTTGTGTAAAATTATCATCATCATCACTGTAGGCATTATTGACTTATAAGAGAAGACAAGGTGAGGAAACATCCAGCTGACTATAAATGACTTTTTATTTTTAAGCTAAAACCACAATTACACTACAAAGCCTGTTTATCATAATAGGAATTTGCCTTCCAGCTGTAGTCATGTAACACAAACCACATTAAAATCAGCTGACTCTTTTCAGCCTTGCGAGTTTAAAAAGGTTGTTCTCCCTTTCATAAACACTGTCCTTCTTCTATGAACCAAAGGAGAGTTAACATGGGAAAATGAACAACAGGAACTCTGATTACTCTAAATTGGTAGTTGCATGTTCATCGGCTGAACTCACTGACCTGTTGACACACAAGTTCAGTTATATAAAATTATGCTCACAGAATTAATACACAGCAACATTACCATATATTAATTGGACATTGCTCCTGTCCTCACCTCATTTTCCTCTCTCATGCCGTCTATGAGCTCCATCACCTTAATGAAGTGGTTGCAGCGGAGGGAATGGTCAACGACATGTGTAGGAAACGTCTTGTGCTGCCAGTGTCTCCATTCCCACAGACATAACTCTCTGGACGGTGGTCCCCTATTGGAAACGTCCTCCTTCAGGGACATGAAATTACATCATGGAGGCGTTCGTAAAATAGTAACACTATGTTCAGTCCCAAAATTGCTGTGATCAAGCACTGTAAAAAAAAAAAAACAGCAGCCAACACAGGATAATGTGAAGTATAATCAAATGATATAAATCTGAATCTGTAGAGATCCATTCAAACTTCTTTGCAGTAATGTTACTGTTTCTATGAGGAGCAACATGCTGCTAGTAAGGGTGTGTCAAAGCGACAAAGTAGCTAATTAAAAAGAAAGGAAAAATGGCATGGGTATACCAGCCTCACAACAGCTTTATTTCAATTTAATTTATTGTCTGATCATTTTCAGACATGCACACAAAAGACAAGAACCAACAAAGAGAGAAGAAAAAAATGATGGAAACCTGAGGTGGTGGATCACTGGGTAGGGACATGAAATTGGACTGTTTCAGGGTTGGATGAGGTTCGTCCTCCTCTAGCCTCATGGTGGACGCCCAAAGGGAATATTCAGTGCTGCTCAGAAACCCGTCTGACGTCACGCTGCCCTGCCGAACTACCACAATAGAGACACAAACTCAGACTCATTTCTCCAATCTAGGAAACTTCTTTTTTTATTTTGTGTGACTAAATCCATCCACCCTCATCACTCACTCAGGTTATGAGGGTGGATGAGTGAGGCCCGGCCTTCAGAGTGGGACCGTCGACCCCTGACAGACCGCCTGCTGCTCTCGCTATGGTCAAACTGGCCACAGGTAATGTGCATCTTATGCAGGGTGGGGTTCAACCCCTCGGGCAGCATGCGGGGGCTGTTTGGATACATGTGGAACATGTTTTTGTTGCTGATGATGGACTTGTCCACGCTGCGCTTGTTGCTTTGGCTCTGGTTGTAGGTCTGAGGAAAACAAAAGTTAAATATTGGTGGATTTGTAGATCTGTGTGGTTACGTACCTTTGGTGCACTTAATGCCAGTGTGAATGGCTCATTTCGCCTTAGTTTTGTAAACACTCACCCTCTCTTCACGACCTTCAGCCAGGATGACAACAATTCGTCCCTGCCGCTTTCGTCCAGTGCGTCCCATTCGCTGCACCAGGCGGATGGGACTCTTCTGTGCATCGAAGCAAACAATGAGGTCCACCTCTCCGATATCCAGCCCCTCCTCCCCCACACAGGTCGACACCAGTGTGTTGAAGCCTCCCTGACGGAATCGGCACACCACCTACAACACGAGTGGACAAAGCTTTAAATAGTAAACGCTTGTGATATATAACTGTTACATTGTCATCCTAGCCACTTAAACTGGGCTTATAGTGTACATGCCTCTTTTGTAACATATTATGGATCTGGTCTATTTTCAGTATATGATGCATTTACAGATCACAATGTACATTTAGTTTGAAGTAACTTTTCTGTGATACGTCTTTACAACCAGTTGTGACATTAATGCAACAGCAGTCCCAGTCATTTTTTTTTGTTGTTCTTACAATAAATGAAACTCTTAAACTTGAAAATGCAAACTGCTCATTGGTATAGGTATTGGCATAGTTGACACAGTTTAATATTTAGCTTGACGCAGGCTTCTCGAGAAGCTTAATTTACTATATATTTGTAAAAGGTCACTCTACCTCCAGTTGTTCTTTCTGGGTGAAGCCTTTGACCCCCTTCCCTGCTGAGGCTTGGCCCATGAAGGTCATGACCCTTATCAGCGGAGCATGGCGGTTCAACATATCCGCTATCTCCTGCACGCTCTCACGGAATGATGAAAAGATCATTACACGCGTATTTACTTCCTGAGGACCTGGATATTAGCGAGTCAGAAGAGAACCAGGGTGATTAAACATGAATTCAGTAAACACAAGCCATTTATTATGCCTATTTGATTCAGTTGCTGGAATGCTTTGAATGCTTTGTCCTGTGATCTTCTCCAAATTTAGACTAAGTATAAACTGAATCTCCTCAAAATATGTTGGCTTTTGCTCCAAAGAGCAGGTTTAAGTTCCCAGGAGAATAGTTTGTCTCTGCAGTTGCACTAATAATTTATTGAAAACATCACATAAAAAAAATCAATCCAACAATCGAATGTTGAATTTTCAATGTAAGCATAACAAGTTTAAACAGTTTAAACACAATGCTACATTTTTCTCTTTTCTGCAGGTGAACGTGAAGAGAATTATAGATTCCAGCTTTAACCCAAACAATCATAGCGTGTATGAGTTACAGCATAGTACTGCTTTAATAAGTAAAGTACCATTATTGTCTGCTGAGCTCTCAGCCCAACATCTGAAATGCTGCAACACCACATCCTCCAGCTTCTGCAGTTTGGGGTGACTGTAAATGAATGGCTCATCTGGACCTGGAAGTGCTAATCATAGCAGAAGTTATTCAGTGTGTATTCCTTGCTATATCTTAAAGTACCTCCACAAACCAAATCAAGAATTTTCCATCACAAATGCTTAATTGAACAACATAAGAAAGGCTCAGTCACTCAATGTGACTGAGTTCTCAAGTACCAGCAGGCGGCTTCACAAACATTGTTTCCAGCTCGCGGTAAAGGTCCATGAAGGCTGGGGTCCTCTGCAGTTCATTTTTGGCCCTTGACATCTCTGAACCAAACAAAGCATGGAGAGTGCTCACATCAAACATCACACAAAGACATTACAAATGGCCCAGAGGCAGTGATCGATATGGGCTAAGAGGAGGAAAGGGGACCGACCTCTGGATCCATCCATGATTCCCTGGACGTAAAAGAAAAGCGATCGGAGCCCCATCTGCATCAGCAGTTCGTAGCCGTGGTACAGACTGATGCAAAGAGCAAAGTCGCCCTCCAGCATTCCCTGCTGTGGCCCCTGCAGAAAGCAGGAGAGCGTGGCAGTCAAAACAATAAAATCATTTTATTTAAAAGACTAAAAATATTTTTAAAATAAAAATGCACACTGCTTCTACTGCATTAATACATCAATGCATGATTTTCATTTGCAAAATAATATGTAAATAATGTAAATAAACAGTCTAGACCTCAATATGTGATTGATTATTTTCTGCACCCTTGGGCAAAATAGAAAAGATTGTCTTATTGTTGATGAAATCTTAATTGTTATTATTACAATAAGATTTCATCAACAATAGGAGATTTGGATGTGTCCTGTTAGTAGCATTTGAAACATTTTTAAATGTTAAAGGAATTCATTTACTTTAATTAATTTAACTAACACTAGTATTAAGTGAAATGTGCATTTATCTTTTTGACTTGACAGATAATCTTTTACTACATTTTCACAGTTTCAAGGCTCCATATATGAGCGCAGCAGTAATTCTAGAAGGATGTGTATCATATCATGTAAAACTGTAAACTACAGCAACGCAGTATGTGATACAACAGCTCTCAAAGGTCCACAGAGCAGAGTGCCTGCCTTGATAAAGGGAGGTGGGTTCTTGCGGAACTGATCCCTGGCCATAATTATCTGGTATTTGCTGAGAGAGCGCAGGTCTCTCTGTGACATCACCCGGTTCTGCATCAGACGAGACATGAACTTCTCCAGGACCTGGCAGGGGGACAGATATGTGGTTCATCAATAATAGGCTGTTTCCTGTGTTCAAGGTTAATGCATCAGACTGACTGGCACGCACACACACACAAAAGATTTTTTTGATTTGTTAGCAGACCTTCACAGACTGAATCAGAGTCCTACTTCAACAAGACACACATAATAATACTAAAATGTGTTGATTCATTCTTCGTCCTGCCCTCGTTTCCTTATAATGGGAGGAGAGATGGAAGCAGTTTGTCAGATGGACAGTTTGAACAAAGTCTATTCACCCTCACGACGGCAGATAATGGGAGGAGGTTGGGTCATCACAATTTACAATTTCTGCTGTGTGGAACTGCTCCTATAGAAAGCCAACGTGATAAAAAGCTTTTCTGAAAGATGAAGTGGGCTGTCCAATTTGCAAAAAAAAAAATATTTAGTGACAGATGAGAAACAATTGTGAGGAACAAAGCTCAATTATGATATGACACAAATCTAAATGGGCTGAATGATACAAATCTCACATTCCACATTATCTTAATAGCTTTAAAATAATACAGCCTATATAGGTTACATGATATATAAATATATACAGTGCTTAATAAATTAGACCAAAAAATGTTTACCAAAATATTTTTTTTTCTTTTTGTAATGGTTAATCCACCAGTGTGTACAAGAGTGCCCTCTTGTGCCAGCTGCCGAAAAAACACTTTGACGTATTTATACGTCATTGGCACTCAACCGTTGGATTGTAAATGACATATGAATATGTCAATGGCACTCAAAGAGTTAATCAAAATGATATCTATAATGCTAAAATATAATTATTGTTGTTAACTGTGAATTTTAAAATGTATTGTCTTACAAAAAATGAAAAAATATCAAAGCACATTACTATCATTATTTTTTCACGGAGATGCTAAATTGCAGTTACTTTCATTCCTGAACAGAAAAAAGTGTTTTCGTTGATGTACGTTATTCTTGATTAATTTCTGATTTGTTAGAGAATTTGGGTCTAAAAAAGGTGAATTCAGTTTAAAACTGGTGAAATGGTGAAGCATAGTGAACTCGAAAAGAAAGAGTTTGAATTAAAGCTCTTCATGATGCTGGAGGCTCTTTGAGACAAACAGGGCAGCTGGTCTAATAAATCTGTTTAGCTGTGTTTATTAAAGGAGTACTGCAGATTTTGCTGAAGTGGGACTGTACCTTTAAATAAATGATCTTTCTCTTTAGGACACATATTCTACATTTCATGTTATTTAAAAATCTTGACAGACACGACAAGTGCAATAAACATATATAACATTAAAAATGTATTTCATTTTGCCAGACAATCAAGCAACACAATCCACATAAAAAACAGAGGAGATTAAATTATAATAATAAAAAAAAAACGTTAGTAGCTGCCTTTACAGCATCACTATATTTTAGGTTATATATTTACACTGCCTGAGTAGTACAGAATAGATACAGAACTACTTTCCCCGTTACATGAAAACATTTTTTAATTAAGCTTTCGTCTTGAAGTGGATACCAAGCTGTCTCATTCCTGCTAAACATTGGCCTGTTTCTCTGAAGGGGGAACGAGAGCCGTATCGAGCTTATATGAACACAAAAGAAAAGGGTTAGGTAACAACTCTTAATACCCCAGACCTTTCAGAAAACATCAACAGCGATATCGCCTAAACATTTTGTCATCAGGGAGTAAAGAGGTCAGCCCATCTGGCCACGACTGTGCTTCATCACATATGATATGACTCAAACTTGAAAACGGATCTCTCAACAGGTGGTGAAAAAGATGGGTTAAAAAACATTAAACAAATCCTGAATGATCCTGTGTCATTATTCATTATTAATATTATTATTATTTTAAACACGTTGTAAAGTGGGATTTTTTTGAAGTGAGAGGTTTTCACTAACACACAGAAACAACAATATAAAAATAACACAAAATAATACAAATAAAATGAAGAAATAATAATACATGTAAACTGAAATAATGAATGCTACCAAATGTAGAAAAAAATATATAATTAAATCAATATACTGTGTGTACACGCACAGGACACATGTATGTCCTGTACATGTTTCTTAATTTGTGATGCAATATCTTTAATATCTTTGTTTAAATGTGGCAGTTAAACCAGGTGTAGAAAAAGATGGACCACTGATGGAAGAGGTTTAAATACTGCTGGTTTAATGCAGCTCCATGTACAGGAAAGATATAGACCAAATGGGCCCGGAAAATACTGTCAGCTTATCGATGGATGGCGATGTCACAGGTTCAGAAGAAAGTCAAGCCATAGGTGACGAGTCTTCTCCAACCCCATCCATGACCATCAGCGGCAGATGCTACTACACAGACGTGTTGCTGAAACTAAGCTAACTACATCCATCCATCCATTTTCTACCGCTTATCCTCACATAGGGTCGCGGGGGGGCTGGAGTCTATCCCAGCTGTCTTAGGGTGAAAGGCAGGGTACACCCTGGACAAGTCTCCAGTTCATCACAGGACACAGAGAGACAGACAACCACTCACACTCACATTCATACCTACAGACAACTCAAATTAGCCAATCAACCTAATCCCCGTGCATGTTTTTGGATGGTGGGAGGAAGCCGGAGTACCCGGAGAGAACCCACCAGACACGGGGAGAACATGCAAACTCTACACAGAAAGGCCCCCGGGCCGGGAATCGAACCCAGTACCTGAGGCGACAGTGCTAACCACTACACCAACGTGCCGCCCAAGTTAACCACGGTGCTTGTTAAATGGGTGCCAGTTGCAGATCAGTCAGCTTCATGGAAGACTGGTTGACTTGACCAGCCCCAGTTACAGCTAAAACTGTTTTTAAAACCTGCTTCTGTTCCTCATTCTTTGGTAGCAACACTGACTGTCAAGGTAGAATTATCATTCGTTCATCATCGTTTCATGCTAGATGTCACCATGACAGCATTTAATAGACTTAATATGCTTGTTAGTATGTTAGCGTGTTGACAAAGTACAGCTCAGACTGATCAATGTCTACCTCTGTAGAGATAAGACATAACTAATGCTTTTAATTCAGATAATATCATCTTTCTCTGGCACCACCCTCAGGCCACCTTTACATCTCAGCCTGTGGAGGGAATGAGGAACAAAGTTGTCTCTTGTTGTTTCATCCATCAAACTTGTTTTCTGTGGTCCTGTGTGATAATAAGGTTTATGCCCAGCTCCTCTACTTCAGCTAGCTCCTTTATTTCCTGTTTGACATTATTGGGCCAACTGATTAATCCAAGTGTGTCTGATTATTGTTGTTGGTCAGGCACACTTGAATTAATCAGTTTGTCTAATAATGTAAGATGGGAAATAAAGGAGCTGGCTGAAGTTCAGGAAGAAGTGGAGCTGGGCATATAGCCTATTAGATAAAATCGTAGTCTCATAAAAACACAGACATGAAGTCTTCAGCAGCCTGTATACTATACTGTATATGCATGTGTGTGTGAGTGAGAGAGAGAGAGAGAGAGAGAGACTGGTGAAGCTCAACGAGACACTGGTGTACGCAGCGGTTCGGTCCAGATTATGAGATTACTCAGCAGCAGATTAGTGAGCTTGTTGTTTTGCTATGGAAGGAATATGGAGTGAAATGACAGAAAGTTCACCTACAGTTTAATTGTAACACTGTAGTTGTTTACTGCTGCTGCTGCTAAAGATGACATTATTATTTTATATTCATATACATTAAGATTATTGATGAAGTCAGTGGAGCGGAGTATAAGATCATTTAGGGGAGGTTATAATTGAACTGCATGAATTGAAAACACACTGTGAAAGGATTAAAGCTCTGTGAAAAACAGACAAGATAGTAGTAGCGACCTGTCAATCAGAGGGAAACCACACCTTGAAGTATCACCTGCTTTACGGTGAATTTGATGCTTAATGGGAACAAAATGTATTAAATGAACATTATGATGTACTGAAGAAGACTAGAAATTAGAGATTGAGACCATAAACTCGTGTTTACTCAGGTAATAAATCAAGTGACAAGAAAACTAGTTTTCTCAGAGACTTCTTTTTGCGACCAGAGGAGTCGCCCCCTGCTGGCTGTTAGAAAGAAGGCCCATTGGCTGATATCAATATTCAGTTATGGATCAGCATAATGCCTTAGTTTTTTTCCACTTGGTTGTTTTTCTACTGATGCTCTTATTTCTTGTTTTTGTTTTATAGGCCCTCCTTGTAATGTTGCACTATCCTATTTGCTGCGGTAATAAAGGAAAATCTTATCTTAACAACAGTAATGTATGTAAATAATATGACGATGACAGATAGATTATTGCTTAATGTACCATCTGTGGTGAGGTAGGCTCTGGTCTGGAATTAATTAATTCAGTGTCATGGTATTTGACTACATTTCTGTGTCATAAAACATAAAACAAACATCAAGACCACTAAGATAATTAAAAAGAGGAGAGGAGAAGAGAGGAGAGAAGAGGAAAGGAGAGGAGGATGCGTGCCAAATGACAGTCAACAGCAGTCTCAGTGAGCATGCTCAGTAGGGGCCAACAGTTGATTGGCTGAGGGGCATGGAGCTAAGTGACGTGATGGGTCTCTGAAAAAGCCCGTCTGTAGGCAGCTATTAATAACAAAACCTACACTAAGCTCAATTATCAACCCTGCAAGTCACCAGGGACTCCTTGGTGTGTCTTTCGCTGGTTCAGAAGGTCTGCAGACAGACAGAGGAGCACTGTAGGGTGTGCGCGTGTGTGTGTGTGTGTGTGTGTGTGTGTGTGTGTGTGTGTGTGTCAGTTTGTCTGTATTTAACTGACATGCCCTCTTTACGTGCATGTTGAATGGTGCAACATGGTGGTTAGCTTGGCTGATGCTATGACACAAAGCTTAGTCTGTGCCCTAGCTAGCGCACAAGTTCAAGTTTGTTTATTATCCTCACCAAGGGTACATTTTTGTTTGCCATCTGCCACAATAAAAGCCACATTACTGAAATAATGAAACAAAGAAAAGATGTAGTCAACCAAAGCAGTTAATTTAAAATGCATTATCGTCTCTCTTATTTTGCATTTTAAAGCACCATGAGTCCTATTACACTGAACGGTAGACACGTCGTGGACAATCATGGCTCTCACGCAGACACGTTTACCTGAACACACACCAGGTGTCCTGCTCTTCCGGCATTCATCAATTTCTAAAAGGGTTGGGAAGCAAATACCCACATGAGCAAGCAGGAGCAAACAGGGTGTTGCATATAACTGAGCCGAAGCTGAGGCCAGATAGAGTGAACCTGTTTTGGTTTTTTTAAATGCATATATTGATGAAGTTTAAAGAGAATAAATAATACAATAAATTAAAATAGTTAAAAAAAAGTCTTGTTATTAAATACCCCAACACTAGACAAGGCAAGGCCACCCCATTTGTATAACACCTTTAATACAATTCAAGGCAATTCACATAAGGTGGATAAATATGTTACAATGACTTGACAATATAAAAAAAATGTAATAAACAGAAATGCAGCTTCTAGTACTAAAATTATTACTCAGTTAATAGATAAACAGAAAAGTATTTTTGATGAATAATTAGTAATTAAATGTATTTGTCAAGAAAAAACTGATATAATGTGATGGGTTTATCCTTTTAAAATAAATAATGATACATAATAAAAATATAAATAAATAGAACATCTTTGGGTATATTTGATATTTGAAGTTGCAATCTTGAAAATCATCTATAGAGGAATTACTAACAGAAACCACCATTAATAATATTAGTTAATGTGCAATATAACTATTTTTATTGTGAAATGTTTCTGTCTTAATTACACCAGTTTTAATTTGCCGATCTTTGAATCTTGACTCGAATAAAGTATCATCTTTTAAAATGAAATAGAACAGTTTTTATTCATCCCCTATTGGGAGAAACTTGACCTCTAACGGCAGCATAAAACGAGTTACAGTAAGTAGAATAAGTAATAAATAATAGTAAAAACACTTACAATATGTACTAAACAAAAGCAAAAACAAAAATATTTTAATGGCAGATGAAATAAAATGTATTTTTACTATCTGTACGATGGATGTGACTTTAAAATTATGATGCATAAAAATAAAAGATATAAAATATTATGTTAAACAATCCTTACAGCTCCAGCTCACAGTATAAAGGCACTTGTGCTCGATTATAATTATTTACAGGACTGTGCTTTGTTATTGTTCCCACCCAGGACTACTGCTGTCAGTACCCGGATGGTGGTCTCGCTCGCGTCACGTGCTCCTCCCTCCAAACATCTCAGTGACCTCCGGCTAGCGCGAGGGGACGGCCACTCTGCTCCGAGCGAGTGAGCGAGCTGCGACCTTTTTTTTCTAAGTCTTCAGAGAATTGAAAAATTTGAAAAGATAAAGTGCACCCGGCGAAGACATGTGGCTCCTTTAAGTCAGGTAAAAGGTTGGAGTATGCTGTGTGGAAGGGAGCGGCTCGGCTTGTTTACCGGAGATTAACGGCTGCCCTAAACTGAGCACAAGACACTAACGTTAATTCAGCAGCGATTCACAAGTGAGTTTTTTTTCCAGTCGATCCATTTTTTATTTATTTATTTATTTTAGAGTTTTTCCTCCTCGGTACGTAGCTACCATTACTAGTGTTACGAACAGAGATGGACCGAGGTGGTTGCCAGATGAGTGGCGGCGGTGGGGCCGAGCAGCCCGGGATGATCTCACTGGAGGACCTGGACTCCTTCTCCGAGGATCAGCTGTCAGACTCGGGCACCGGCAGCCTCGAAGACGAGAGAGAAATCATGGAGGAGGACCGACTGCTGCAGTACTGGCAGGACGTGGCGAGAGGACACCAAGTGGAAGTAGCTCAAGGTAAAAAATAAAATAAGAAAAAAAAAACATGACACGACGAGACACAACTCTTTGTTTAGCCATTTAGCCAACTGAGGGTGGCTAATAGCTAAAACTAGGTGTTAGCCCCATCGACTGCAGCCCTGACCTGACAAGTTAAAAACAACAGTTTAAGACATGTTTGACTTAAGTTAGGAAACTTTCTAAACCCCCTCAGGTCTAAGACTGTACGTTGACCTAGTTTCCACAGAGGCTATAGATAAACCAGGTCCACCCACATTACAGTCCTCTGACTATACTGTACGTAGGTATTTAAAAAGTTAATGCGTTAAGGCCAAACAGCTGCTAACTTTGGAGCACAAGACTAAAAAGTTAAACTTCTAGCAAGGAGATTGGTTGTTATTCAGACGGACAATCTGTTGCATAACAAAAGCAACGGTTGTGTTTCTTGTGGTAAAATGTCAATGACGTCAGTGTGTTTGTGTGATATTGTTGATTTGGCATCACTCACACTGCAGTTTCAGCTTAACTGCAAGCCATTCCTACCTACCTTGATAGTGTGATGATTTGTACATGATTGATTAATTGATCAATTTGGATCAAAGATTTCTCTTGGGTCCCAGAACAACGAGATACTAAAATAACACCATCACCTCAGTGGCTAGAAGTCTTCAAACATAGACAGCACATTGTAAACAGACCCTGTGTTTTGTCCTGTCAGTAATTTAATATCTTTACCTCAAAAATGTGATTCGTATGAATATTTGGAGATCCTCTTAGTGGAAACAATTGGCAAAGTCCTCTGGCACACTTGTTGCACAGAAAGCAAGAGCTCACAAGAACAGAGAAGTGTTAGGAATAAGCATTGGATTTACATGTAAAATTGTATTTCTTAATGCAGGAAAACTGTGAGCTTTTGCTCAGTGGCATCACTGAAGGAGTATAGTCTGTCGCTAAGCACTAATAATAGTATATAAGTAAAAAAAAATTATTGTGTCTACATAGATATATATATGGATACTTGATTAATCCAGGGGGGAATTCAAGCAAACCAGCAGCATGTTAAAAATACAGAAATAGTAGTAAAGCTGTTCAACTTTGTCATTGCTATGAGTCAAGTGTATTTCTGTATGTAAAGTAAGAGCAAACAGGAAAAACAGTCAAATTCCTTGTACATCAAAGATTCTCTTTGATGTACAAAAAAACATTTCATTCATGTGTACTCAACTGTATTAATATGTTGCCACAATAACACTATTGGCTGTAAGACTGGCCCTGGTAACTTGAAGCTGTTTTGAAGTCTTATTTACTTGATCAAATCACTCGGCTGGATCTATCCTCATGCCCATGGCAGAGTTGTGGTGTTTGTGTCCATATTAGCATTATCTATTTGTCTTTTGCCCTTTGTCTGGAATGTGGTTAGGGCACTCTAGGTTGAAATGCATTACAACCTGAAAAAGATGACCTCTTACAGACAACCTAAAAAAGATGACCTCTGACAGACAACCTAAAAAAGATGACCTCTGACAGACCAATCCAGTGTTTTTTGAACTGAACTGACTTGCAGCTGAGTTGCGTGTCTAAGTGTTGTCTCTATATTTAAGGAGTAACATAGCTTTTAAAAGGCTTCACTTAACATTTACCATTACTTTGTTCTGAGTATTTGAGGTGAAATCACATCAACAAGGGTGGGGTTGTTTTCAGTTACTGATTGTTACAAAATACCCCAAAGGGTACCTGAAATAAATGTTAGTATTTCTGGAAGGTAAACAGAAATACGGGCACAGCAAATAAGATAACTTATGTACTGTTTTTAATGTTGTATTACAACATAACAATTCATTTTTCAAAATATAGATGTTTCTTGCATTTCCCTTTATCTCCCCCATGACAGACTTCATTCTGAAACTCACTGGTCTAAGTCCTGGGTTCCCAAACTTTTTGGCATGTGTCTCCTTAAAATGAAGTACTGTTGTCATGTGACACTTCATCACTGGTTTAACCTGCTTATAAATCATGAGCAGGATTTTTTCCAGCCACAACATGTCCAAACTGTTTCATGAAAGAATAAAACAAGAAAATAGGAATTATTGGAGAAAAGTTTGAAAAAAATTAACACTGATTTTTTCCATTCTCTCCTAACCCTAAGTTGGAAGCCATCTGGTTAGGTTATTTGTCATTTAACTGGGTTCCCATTGAGAATCCAATAACAACAGCCCTCAAACCTCAGCACTAATTGAGGACTGAAATCACTTTGGTTCCTCAGGGAGGATTAGCTACCTTGCCTGGACTGGCACTGTGGTTGTGGCTGTTAAATCCTGGATTACAATACGGCTGCTGAAGACAGGCCAAGGCCGCAATAAACTCCTTTGCTCTAATTAGGATGGAGGGTAGGGGGTGGACAGGGCTGACATAGGAGCTCTGCTTTGCTAGCCGTTTGGAGTTAGACCTTTCATTTTGACATACCAACTAGTACTGTACTGTGCTCGTTTTCACAGTTAAAATACCATCCATAGAAACAAATGTCATTGGCGTGAATGTGGATGGCTGTGAACACAAATCTATCACCCATACCATTTTGCATCTTTGACTCTTGCAGAACATTGTTTTATTAATACTGTACAAAAAAAACTCAACCGATTGGTGTTTTTTTTTGGCTTCTCAACCAAGCGATTTGCTGGATACAAAGACAATATTATTCTCAATGGATATTGACAAAAGCTCATTGCAAAGTAAAACGAGGTCAGAGGAGTGCAAATCATCTACTGATGTGGATGCATAAAGGGCTTTTCACTTGTAAACAAGATGGAATTTATTGCTCCAAAGATTCAAGCCAAGAGCGCTCTGTACCATTTTTAACTTCCCATCAGTGAAAACAAAAATGAAAAGTCAATAAGTCTCCCTTCATAAATATTGATGATAATAATGACTCAAGCACACCTGTAGTGTCACTGCACTACACTGTCCTGCAGTGGCTGTTATTTATGATGACATGCAGCACACACAGCCCTCTTTCTACTAACCTGATCTAATGTGAAACCACGCACCAACCTCAGTCTTGACACATTTGAAAGACTACACATTTTCCCAATTCCACACACCTGCTGTGCATTACACTGCATTGTATTATGTAACTTTACACCTAAGAAATCCATGCTGCAAATAGATTCCACATTCACTACTTACTATAGGGATCTTACCGTACTTAAGCATATCCATCCATCAATCTGTCTGCAAAGAGTAGAGATTACATCCTGCTATTCTGTTGACATTATGTGCTGAAGCCATGTCTATTACTGCTGATAACTGAAAGTTGTCAAAAAATATCTATACTATATGTTAATTTAGTAACATGCATTGCCCTGTTTGGAAAGTGTCACTGCTGTCAAATATGGTGGTCCGTGAGCTTGGGAAATTGAATAAAAATGAAAAATCATGGACAAAGAACATTGCGGATCAGAGGTTATTGCAATGGGAGCCAGGCTGAAAGTGGAACTGTATTCCTGTATTGACTAGAAAACTCAGGTAGGAACCATGTACATGTTGACTCTTCTGTGTCAACATGGAGCAGCTCTAGAGGTGCTGCCATAGAAACCCAAGGCGAGTTTGCTCGGACATGCATACATTGCCTACCTGTACGTGCGGATAACTATGCAGCGGTTTAACATGTGCAGTGTTTTCTGACCATACGAGTCTCTTTTATTCAGGACACACACAAACTTGCAGGTAGCATTTTACTGCCTGGTCATCCATCCTAAGAGACACTCTTCCTAACCATTTACTGTGGATTTCATAAGATCCTGCTAAATGAGTTTCATCCCACACAGAGATTTGTTCTTTGTCAAAGGATTGATCACATAAATACAACCGATCCCTCTGTGCCAGTTGTCCTGCACTATATTGATTGACAAAATGTGATTGAATTGGTTTCACCTTGAGTGACTTGTTTTTATTCAACAGTGGAACATAATGGCATCATTTAATCTGACAACATTGGCATTGTGTTGTGTTGAGGCCGTTAATGTTCAGTGCAGTGACAGCTTAGGGGATGAGTTGCTCCTATGGTCCACTCTGCAGTATTGTCCTCATTACATTCAGTTACAGCATGTGGCTGGATTATATTGCTAACGTGCATTATAACTAGGGTTGGGCATCGTTTTAATTTGAACGATTCCGATTCCAATTTCGATTCCTTTATTCAATTCCGGTTCCTGACGATTCTCGATTCCTATTATTTTAAGAGGCAGGGTCAAAAAAAGTTTTGGATATTTTAAATGAGCTAACTAACCAACGGTCTTTCTGAATGAAATAGTCTGACCTTCTTCATCAATTTTAATTCTATAAACTTTTTACTTTTATGAACTTCACTATGAATTTCTCACAGGGGTGTTTTCAACTACAATATAAATGTCAAATTTATGAACTCCGGAGCCAGAGGATGAGGCAGCGGAGGACGGTCGGCGCAGCGCGTCAAAGACGGGGCACTCATTTATGTCTACTCCATGAACTCGGAGGAGGTGCTTTTTCATGTTCGTCGTGCACCCTCCTATGCACAAAATAATCTTGTCGCAAGTGTTGCATTTTGCAGAGACTTCGTTCTTTTTAGAAAACTGAAGCCACACTTTAGACCGCCAACGCTTGCTATCCATGCTGGACTCGCTCGGTTAAGCAAACACTTCCGGTGGATGCTTCTTCGTTGGTGTTCAGCGGCTTCTTCTTCCAGTCGGCGGGCTGGGTATTGAAACTAGGAATCGAAATTTAAACTTTTGAACGATTCCGGGAGAATCTGAAATGTAGTCCCGGTTCCAATCGATACTCGATACTCGATACCCAACCCTAATTATAACATAAACTAGAGCAGGTGTGAATTCCTATGGTTGGATAAAAGATCCCGGACATTGATTCATAAAATACTTTTAAAACCTTACAGTTACCGGTTTGGTGATAGGTGAAATATAGTCCAGTATTTCAAATGCACTGGTTAGTGCTGTAGCCCTCTCTGTTAATACCAGTCTATATCTGGCCTTGGGCAGCTTTAGTCTGTGTCCTCTCCTTCAGCTCCAATAAACATTACTCTCTGCGACATCCTGGCACAGACCTTTGCTTACAGACTATCAATTCTGTCCACCAGTAGATTACTGGAAGTAAGGACCTTAGACAGGAAGCCGCAAGTCTAGATAGGATGTGAGTGGGGGAAGGCTGCATGGAAGCATGTACAGTATAGCGAAAATTGCTCTTGCTCTTATAAAAAATAGTTTTATCCATGTAAACAATACTGTTGGTGTATCACTGTTTAAACTGAACAAGTATTTTGTCTGTTGACAGAAATGGCTGAGCCCATTCAACAGCTAACCAGCAACAACCAAGGACGCAGCAGCCGAGAACACATCCCATTCACTCTCCTCACACGCAAAGAGAAGGTATCGATCTGCCTTTCACTACTTTGACCGCAACAAATAACGTATATAGTTTTATACTATGTAACTCAGTCTTTCTATACATTTCTATGTGCTATACAAAAAGTGGAAAGCTATCAAATTGGTTACTTCCTCTGTGTGAGAATGGGTCAGCTATTTATTTTCACCAAGATGTCTGTCACCCAAGACATTAAGCCATTTAAACTCCTTAGGGAGCCATATAAATAACAAGCTGATTGGTTTAACTCAAGTTAATTAGTTCATTAAAACTTGACAGGAGACTTCAATTAAACAAAGGACAATTATGGCACCCTATTCTTAGAGCAGGTTTCATTGTAAGCAAGGACAGCAAGAAGACTTCAGACTCTATAGAAACAGAGAGGATTAGCACATAAATGTGTGAATGTGAATAGACAGCATTTGAACAAAACAAATCAAAATACAAAATAAAGTTTTATCATTGATTCATCAATGTAAATAATAAGAAACATGGTGTAAATGTGAGGGAGGAAAAACTCACACACTTAAATGTTTCATAAGAAGACTTGATTCAGTTCAACATTGTATTCATGAACTCTTCTCTCGTTGTTCATCATCTGTATTTTTTCCAGTGTGGGGAGCTGCTGTACGAGAAACGTCACTACGAAAAGGGCCACTGGGCTTGTGTAACAATGCGTGAGGACACTTATGAACAGAGCATCTGCTATGGTTTTATGAAGCTTATGAGATACATTTGCCAGCAGAACTCCTTGGGTAAGTCCACCAGCCAAAATCAGACCTTTCAAATTCCCAGCCTCATCAAGTTCATTTGATGATAATCCCAAAGTCAGCCTCATATCAGTCATCCTGACAGGTAATAATGACCATAACCATTTCCTTTATATCTCTAGGCGACTACCTGGGAATGACGCTGCCCATCGTCACAGTGGTACACACAGATGAGAGCCATTCTGTGATCTCCCATGACGTCACTGTGGCCTATTTCCTCCCGACTGAGCATCAGGCCCAGCCCCCACAACCTTACGACAATGAGATTGCCATAGAGTTCTGGCCCGCCACTACTGTATACACCAGGTGAGTAGAGAATAAAATAAAAATTACACTTATATAATTCCTAAATGAAGTCTCCTCTTCTTGATAGCTAACATCACGCACCACTCTCTCCTTCATTCAGGCCCTTCACCGGTCCCACCAATGAAGTGACCATCATGAATCAGATCAACGCCATGGCTGAGCAACTAGACTCCCCTGTTGTGAGAGCCACCGACTCCTTTATTGTGGCCGGCTACACCAACCCTGCTCACATCAACCGTCAGAATGAGATCTGGTTCGTAGAGCGACCCTGAAGATCCTATAGGAGATGAAGATTCAGCATCATCTTATCTATGACCCTTGAGCCTCATAAAAACCTCCCCTAACACTGCCGCAGCTCAGCTACAGCCTCAGGTCTAACCCAGTCTTTCCCCCCCTCCACCTGAAACGACCACCAGCCCCAGCACACTCCACGTCAGATGGGGTCCAACCCATCACTCTAACTTCAATTTTCATTCATGTTCATTTAGACAGATCCTTATTTCACCCATTTCTGAGCCAAAGCACTCCCATACTACCCAGATGTCAAAGGCACAATGAGTAGGATCTGTCCATTTGTAAACACAACAAACAAAGTTGGTCTCCATTTTTTTTGTAGCTTCATGTTCGTTTTCGTAGAGGGTCTCTGCAGATACAGACACGACCACACACTTCTACTGAGCGATGATTGAGAGAGCCTACTCATTGTGCCTTGAAGGTGAACCATAACATTCAGCTCCTGCTCTTACACTGAGGTGGCTAAAAAAATTCCTTAGGACAGATCCCTCTATTTAAAAGTTGAAATAGTTGCAGTGCTTTCTGTACACCGCCGATTGCTGTCCGAGACGTGCAACAGCACGGATTTTCCTCAGCAGAAGCAGGTTCGACATGCAGCCGCCTTATCGTGCTGTTTGTTGCACAGCTGCGATGTCTTGCCATGTGGGGTGAAGGAATCGTTTCTCTGTCATTCTCTTGCTTGCTGAGGTGATTTCAACTCTGACACTGTTGCTCTGCTCTTTGTTTATCTCTGAACTATACAGGTTGAAAAGTGACACCAGTCACACTGCATATTACAGTTGTATTGTTTCATCATTAAGTGCTACATTTACAGCCGCTGGGCCACTAATCTATCCTGATCTATGAGTACATTCAGCCGATGGGTGGGATGGGTGTGGATGGGGGGGTCTATAACATGCAACTGAAGCCGATAGACAACATCCAGACCAGAACTGGTGACTTTAATCATAAGTAAGCTCAACACAACAGGTGACACTACTTTAGAAATCAAGCACTTATGAACATTTGTGTTTGTGCGTGAATGTACAGTTACAGGGAGAGTCCAAACAAGCAATACACTTCTACAAACCAAACACTGAGAAACTTGCCGATTTTACAGCTTAATGACAATCACAAATACACATAATACACGCTTTTCTCTGAAGAAAAAGTTCATGCATTCCTCATGTCAAATCTATTCACAAAGAAGAATAGTGTCTTATATACCTCTTCCTTGTGCTCCTTCTACTTGGTACTCTGTGTCAATGTTAGTGATTATGCATTCACTGCTGAATTACAACACTGCTGCTGAGTGGAGACAATGCAACCAAGAAAAGATACAGAGGATATCTCTACTGTAGTTATATTGTTTTTGTTAAGCTAAATGCTGTTTTAGTTGTTCCATCACCAAACAAAGTAGAGTCGAGAACGTCAGAGTGAGATGTTTATCATCACTATATTTTTTTAACAGTGATACACATGAAACCAGCTACAGTTCACAGTAACTTATGAAAGCTTCTGCTTTGGAAATTTAGATTTACTGCTTGGAAGCCAGTGAAATAAAACTGGAAGTGAACTAGCCAAACAATCATTTTGTGACTTATTTAGGACAGGGGCGCATCCTATGAAATGCTTTAAGTGGGCAGGCATTGAGGCCAATAAAATGTGGCAAATTAAGAGTGAAATTCAGCTCACAATGTGAGGAAGTTGGTTTCATCTTATTGAATCCACATTTAAAAAATGTATAAAAAAGAAAGAAATTCACAGCTAGAAAAGTATTGGGTTGGGAAGGTTGTCCAGTCATGGCTGACATCCAAATCCAAAGAATTTATTTAGCATTAAATGATTGTAGCATTGACGTGATACTCTGTGACATCTGTAAACACTTGCAAAGCCATGATACATCTGGATTGTTTATTCCCTCTGGTTATATGGGAACATGATGTGGGACTTTTATTTCCTTTCTTTTTGCTTGTTGTTTTAGTGTTTTGCAAAAGTGTGCTGTACTGTGAAAATTCAAGTGCAACAGCAAGAGCTACTGTGGTTTTCTTTGTTCAATAAAAACGCGCTCATGTCCTCTGTCTTTTGAAAAGTACAACAATGCTGAGTTTTGTTGTGCTTTTACACACCATTAACAAATTTGACTTAATTCTGTGTTTCAATAAATGATTTTAAACATGTGGTACATGGGAGTTTGTGATAAACTAAACTCCAATGATTTCCTCTCTACATCTTTCGGTCTAATCCTTTAAAATAATACAATCTGAAGTACTGAGAAAATGTACATGTAGTTAACAATGCAAGTACAGTATATGTACTACAGAATATACCTCATGGGTATTCCTTTCTATGGATTCAAATGCGGCAAACAAAAGGGGTCACACCCTACGTTGTTCAGAAACACAGCATAACCCATTTCACAAGAATGGTGCTCAGTTACCAAAGCATAGTAACTCAATGAGAGGGTCACACATGCTATAGCATATCAGAGTGCAGCCTATTACACAACACTGTACTGCACACTTTATACTGTATACTGTCCTCAAATTCAACGGCAATAAATCTGAGATTATCATCACTGAAGCCAAATCCCTCCTCCCCTCCACCCAGGACTTCACACTCTCCATCGATGGTCACATGATCACTCCCTCTCCACAGATCAGAAACCTTGGATTCATTTTTGACCCCACTCTCTCCTTCCAATCCCATGTCTGTCAGACTTGATAACTGCAACAGCCTCCTTTATGGTCTTCCCTCCACTCACCTACTAAAACTCCAATATGTACAGAATTTGGCCCGGTTACTCACCCTCACCCACTCCAGAGACCACATCGCCCCTGTCCTCCACTGGCTCCCCATACAACAGCACATCCGCTTCAAGATCCTACTCATCACCTACAAATCCCTCAATAACCTAGACCTCCCATTCCTCACGGACCTTCTGCAGCTCTACCATCACGCTGACTCTCTGACTCCAACCTCCTCACTCCCATCACTAAATGTATGCATTGTACCTTGGGACAGGGTCTTCGCAATAGCTGCCCCCACCCTCTGACAATCATCATGAAGAATATCACAGACAGTTTTAGTTTGCAGCTGTAAACAGTACACAGTACAGATTGTTCTTCATGAGAACTAAAGTGTCTCCACTACAACCTAACACAGGTTGTAAAACTTTATGACGTATAGCTCATCCCTGGCTTGGACACGGTGGCCTAGATGTTCCCAGGCGTTACACATATTCTTTACAAAACCTTCATCTAAGTTCAATCAATCAAAATCACAATGCTGACACACAAAAAAAGAAAACAGGAGGCTACTTCAGTGGTTATAAGGACAAATGCTGGTTTTGCTCTGATGAAGGAAAAGTACTCAACTGAGCCCCAGAAATCTGTCTGCATGACTGGTTCATCTTTCTGATTTGGTCAACAATCATTAAATTCTGCCTGAATGACTGCAGTGACGCTCATTTCACACCCGAGTGCAGTGTTATCTCTGTTTTATGTAACGTTTGGTCAAACTGCAAGAGGGTGGCAAGTGGAGGTTAACAAGCAGGTTGCAGATGGTCAACGCCACGGGTTACAAAAAGAAGGAAAAATGAAAGTCAATGCAAGTAAAGAACAAGTAGGAAAAGCTCTATTATTACAAATGACAAACAGAAAGACACTAAAAGACCCAGCTAATGTACAGCAGGTCTAAACGCTCAAATGTAGGTGTCACATTCCAGCTGTCCAGCCAGTTGAGACAGATGAAGTGAAGCTGCATATCTACATTTACAGCACAGCACACACAGACAGCACACCAACCCATGACGAGGAGAGAGCACCTCTAGGCTCCAGCACTGAAAGCCAGACCAACAGGTGTTACAGGATGCTGCTTTCAAGTCAAATCTGTCCATTCAATGGACTGTACGAAGCACCCAGCAACGGCAAAGATGTGATGCTGAGAAAAGGTTTTTTTTTTTCCCACAACAGAAGCAGGCAAAAAATGACCACAAGGTGGCAGCACAGCACCAAACAATATGCTCTACATATAAATATGTGTATAACTATAATAATATGTATATAAATAAAAGAATGACTAAAGGGGTGAACTACCTTTTTAAGTTTGAATATGTTTGAGTGTTGGTGTTTTTCTTACTGAAGAATCTGACAGAGAAAACATCACAGGCAACAAGAAAGAAATTCATTCTTGGTGACCTTCTTCATATCCCCCAAACTCTGACTATTATGTCAGATAATTTGTATATTTATAGAAAAAAAAGGCTTTAAAGAATATGACGTTAGATTGCTTGTGCCTACCTGCAGGTAGCGCGCCTGGTGAGCAGAAAGGGCTTCTCCCAGAGGAACCACCATTTTCTCCACACTGCGCTGGTGGGAATAAGCCTGGATGTCCGGGCTCTCCTCTGAACGCAGCTCGATGTGGGAGATGAGTAAGTTAGAGATCACAGACTGAACCGCCTGCAGGGATGGAGTGAGGGAGGAAATAGTTAAACAGATTTTTTATTACTAGGTCACATTAGGGCTAGAGAAAGAAAATGATTTATAGGAACAGAAAATGTATATTGTTTTTACCTTTGTATCTCCTCCTGGAGTTGCACTGAGGGCCAGGACGCGGAACTGCAGAGTCTGGCTGCCGAGCTGTCTGATCACCTAGGTGACACGAAGACGAGAACGTATATCTTCACTGTCATGGTCCAAATATTTTACTAAATAAAAGTGTTAGAATGCAAATGTCCATGTGTGTGAGCAATTATTTATGGCCAATTTCAATTTTGAGATACTAGTACTTCAGTCATTTTATTCTACTTTATAGTTCTACTCCACTACGTTTTAGTAGCAGATATTGTACTTGTTTAATCAACTACATTTATCTGACAGCTTTATTTACCTATTAATACATGATGATTTATTATTATAGGTATATAAAATAAATATTAATAAACACATTACTGCATCAATAAATATAATACAATAATATGCATTTATGTATAGTCATTTTGAAGTAAACATTCTGCACAATGAATACTTAAGGTACATTTTATTTAACTTATTTAAGATTTTGAATGCAGGCATTTTATTTAAAAGTAACAGTGGGTGTTTCAACACTGGTTTACTACTTTGACAACTTATATATAATATATACTTATACTTATATATATATAAAATATAAAAAAACAGATGTGAATGTTTATTTTCTAATTATTTAAATACCTGATAAATCAATGTGCTCCATTACACTGAAGCTGATTACTTTGCCCACAAAGGTCTAGTAGTACAACCAGAGATATCATGGGATAGCTACATTGGTAGACCCAGTGTTGACAGTTCTGTCAAATCACTCAGTCCCAGTGGGACTTTAATCGCTTTAACGTCACCTTATTTCAGGTTCACAGTCAGAATTGGGCAGAAATATAACATAAACATATAATCACGTGTAACTGAATTGAATGACAAGCTGCATTCATTGGTGACAGTTTGTTTACCTGGCTGTAGGCATGGTTGCCCAGCGCCTTGTGAGCTTCATCGATCACCACACACTTCACCTGCTGGGCAGGACAAGTGTCTCTGGACAGATCGTTCATCATGACCTGTGGGGTGAGGAAGAAGACACGCTTGGTCCTCCACACCTCCTGTCTGTTTTTTGCTGCTGTGGAGCCTGTGGATAAGGAGACAAGAGTTTTGCTAATAAAGGCTAAATGAAGAAGTCACAATCAAAAATTAATTGCCAAGTACGTGTGCACATACATGACATGCATGTCATGTTTTGGTGTCATGATTGCTACCTGTCAGCTCAGCCATATGTGCCTGTGGGATCCCCATCACTTTATAGCAGGCCTCGATCTGTTGTGCCACCAGAGGTTTGGTGGGAGCCATGAACACGATCTTCCCCGAAGGGTACCAGCGGTAGAAGTTGTACATGACCACAGAGGCTATAAAGGTCTTTCCCAGACCAGTGGGAAGACACACTAGTGTGTTGTGAAACAGAGCAGCCTCTGATATCTTCATCTGGTACTCCCTGATGGGATAGTTGGTGGGGTAAATCCATACCTTAGCTGAGGAGCTGTCAAAGCCAGGGAAGTCAGGATATGTTTGTCCACCTGATGGGATGGGAGAGAGGGCAGAGCTGCCTGTGCCTACAGGGTTGTCATACTGAAAAGAGTTTGCATTGAGGCGCTTTTCAGCTTCATAAACAGCCACCACCATCAGATCATCGTCGTCATCTTCATCTTCATCTTCATACGCAGCCTTCTGGTCCTCTGTTGTGCATGTGAACCCTTGACCTGTTTGAGCCCATAGAGGACTTTGAGGAAGGTGTGTTGTAGCTACCTGTGCAGCGTTGCTTGGGGTTGTTCTGCGCTGTCCAGCGGCTTTTTTAACGTCTTTCTTCGGTCGAATAACTTTGTTTTGAGGGACGGAAGCACCCCAAGTCTGGAACAACGTCCTCTGGTTTGAACCACTACTCATTTTCGCCAGATATGGTGGAAAACTTTGAGAAAAACCACCATGTCACGGGTAGCAACATCGCAAACACAGGGTCACTTCCGCCCTCGTTTTACCAAAATATAACACCACATACGTAACAACGGTTTAACCACTCCAGTGTAATTTCCGTCATATAAATACAGTTCAAACAGAATATCCGTGTTGTATCTACGGCAGAATATTAAGCTAAGAGCTAAACCCGAACACGTAGTTAGTTTTCATTTTGAAAGCAGGCTTTTAATCTTTTAGGCTGACACCGGAACAAAATCTAAAGTTTGAGTTCCTGTCCCGCTCGCCGAGGTAACGCTGTCACGTTACCATGGCAATGAACAGAAGCAAATTGGAAACGATACTCACCTGTTTTCAGGTAATGTCGTCACTGAATTAGCCCAATTCAAGTCAGCTATGCTTTTTATGCTAGTTCAGGCAGTTTAGCTACTTTTGCTAACTCTGAAAAAAGGGTTCTAATTGATAGCTAGCTTGTAGCTGATGTAGTTAGCATTGACGGAAGTCACTGTCGCTAATAGTTACAGTAAAGTCTCCTCATTTTAGGCCTCTGCGCGAGGATACTTGGTGAGAAACGAAGTCCGTCGTGCGCGAGAAGACTTTGAGGACATCGTGAAAGAGATCGACGGAGGTTTGACCCACTTAGAGTGGAAGGACACGGTTATACCCATTCCCCACTTCACAGACACAGTAAGAAGCTGACGCTGTAGTGAGTTAACCATCCTCTGAGCTTTTCCTCACGATTCTGTTCATATTCAGGACGGCCCGTTTCTACGATTCAGCAGCTCTGCCAGCAAACCTCCAAATGCAGGACTAGATGTCTGTGTCAGTCCCCAAAGACCTGCAGCATCACCAGCATCGGAAGAGGAGGGAGGAGGTCATCATGTCCTGCAGGAGAGGATAGAAGCAGAGAGAGATGATTCACAAAGCAAAGCACAGGCCTCTCTCTCTGGGCACTACTCCCCCAGCAGCAGCACTGTTAGAGGGGATGGAGAGGGACAGAGAGATGGAGACTCCACCACCGTCTGGAGCAGTTTGGAGCTGGACATGAACTGTAGTCACTCTAAAAAAGGTACACACAACAAGAGAAGTTTCTTATTCACTTTTCTTATTGGAATAAGATAATTTAAGCATCTCCATCTATTACTATTATAACAAGATAACAGCTAACACTTGCTTCATTTAAACCTATGAAACTTCAGAAATAATGAGGAAATATGCAGATTGCAACAACAAGCACTAATCTTGTTGTGTAAGCACTGCAAACAGTATCCACCTCAAAATGTAATTTATTATTTAAGACTGTGATCTGCTTAAACTTCAAGACAATGGGAGCAATATTATCGCATGTGAATTCATTTCTGTCACCACATTTGGAGATTTTTCCACTTCAAAATAGGCAAAAAAAAAAAAAAGAATAAAGAACAACAAAAAATGATTTAGGCAAATCTAATATTTATGTAAAACACATACCATGCCTGTCTGGAGGATTCGTTATGAATTTGCCATCCCTCCTTCAGGTCCCTGGCAGTACGGCTTGGCTCAGGATGTGCCCTGTACCCCGGAGGCCCTGCGTCTCCATAGAAACACGCTGACCATGGAGCTGGTCTGGCTCCAACAGGCCATTGACAGCAGGAAAAAGGTGAGACGGAGAGAGATGTTGTGTTTCCCTGCATTTACTCAGCAGTGGCAGTCTCCTGCTGTAAGAAAATTGCCTCTGCCAGCACACAAAATTTATTTCGTGCCCTCAAAAATAAATCAGAACAAGAAAAATACCTACAGTGTAAGTATGTATGCCTGAATAATAACCATAGTGTATTTGCACTCAGTAGCTACTGTCCTGAGGGCTTTAAAGCAGTGTGAATACTGAAGATTGAGTCTGTTTTTCCCTACAGTCTGACATGTATATCTAGCTTCCTTTGTACCAATTTAATCCTTTAATTTTATCTTTTGACAAAATAAATATCCACATGAATCTCTTGCTCCCATGTAGCACCCTGCAGCTCCAGAGGCAGTAAACATGCTAAGATGTGGAGTCACAACATAACATTCAATTTAAACCACAACTGGACTCAGAGGAAGCAGGATTCACTCATGCATGACAGTTTGCTCACCCAAGGTATGACTTGGCAGAAAATTAACTTTTAATGATTGTTTTTTTTCTTGTCTTTCTTCTCTTCTGCAGTACTTATCACTGAAGGATAGACTCAGCATCTCCTGACACCAGGAGTCATCTGAACTGGACTTAATAATGTGGGACTGAAGGCGTAAAAACAACTAAACTCACTCAAGTGGCATCTGTTAAAGCTTTTATTAATTTATACACGAAAAGACCTTGGAAATCATTTACTGAACCTTTACATTATTTGCTAACATTAATAAATTATTTTTTTTTTTTTTTTTTAAAAAAGATGGCTTCTTTCTGGAGTTGTTGCCACTGCAGTGGCTTTGCTGATATGGTGAGGCAGATACTTACTGCTGTGGGAAGAAGGTTCATTCAGAGGAGGCTCTGAACTAGTTTGTATTGTGACTCAGAAGCTCAAATTTACCATTTTTATCACAATGAGAAAAAAGAAAAACTCATGGTTTTATCACCTGCTGGTTCCTGAATAATGTGAATATATTTGGTGATATATTATTTTTTTGGGGGGAACCTACATACTACTGGGTGTAGAGGTTATCTTATTGATTCAGCTTTCAACACAGCGACCCACCCATTCTCTCCTCCTCTTGTCTGTCTCTTTTGTTGTGGTTGCTGCCGATGGTTTGGCCCACAAAGCCAGTCATTGCTGGCCATGCTGCCATAGCAACCAGGAAATACTCACCGCCGTCAGTGGAGTAATGTGCGTGTGTGTGTGTGTTGGGGGATAGAGAGCAGAACGTGGTGAGAGTCCAAACGGACTACAACAACACAAGGGATTGATTTTCACCTTTGCCTTCAATTTATATTCTCGCTTCGTCTTCCACCAGGTTTGTGAGTAACTGAACAGAATCTGTATGACTGTGTTGTGTTTGCATTGATGTGTGAGAAGATGGCCAGTGAATGCAACTCTAGGCTTATTGAGTGGAAAGATGTATGTGGTGTGTGGACTCAATAGTGTAGAGCCTTTTAAAAATAAAATGAAATGTGCTTCTGTGGACTCGACACAGTGACGGCTGGCTCAGAAATGGCTGCCGGCACCACGGCCACGACTCTCCTGCCTCCAGTGAAGAGCGTGATGGTGTATAAGAACGGAGACCCCTTCTACAGTGGACGGAGATTTGTGGTCAACCAGAGGCAGGTCGCCACCATGGAGGCCTTTCTGACTGAAGTGACCCAGAGCATCGGTGCTCCTCTAGCCGTCAGGACTCTGTACACCCCTAGACAGGGTCACAGGGTCACAGACCTGCAGGACCTTCAGACCGGGGCCTATTATGTCGCTGCAGGCTTTGAAAGGTTCAAGAAACTTGAGTGAGTACAAAATACTTTCAATTCCTCCTAAAGGATGTTTTCTGTTGCTGAAATAAATTTTGAATGAGTCTTGTACATTTCGGTGTGTTTGGAAAAGAGATGAAGTGTTTGTGTTCATCCAATCTGTTGCTTTTCATGCATAGTTACCTGAATGCAAGAACAAAAAAGCAGCCTGCGGCCCGTGAAGAGACCCAGGTAGGCTTTTATTTTGTCATCTGTCACTGTTTAACCCCAGTCTAACCAGGAGGAATGCACCGCCACACCACGCCGCACTGCACTCATTAACTTCCAGCCATTTGAACACCTGCCGCATCAAATATGAAAATGACTGCAGGGCTCTCCATCACACATGTGGGCATCAGTTCGATGAGGGTCACTCTTTGCTGTCACCATCAGTGATGTCACTGGTTGTCATGGTGGTTGTCTGGTAAATATCCAGAAACAATGGGGTAATGCTTGTGCCATCCACTGATTATTATTATTATTAAGGGTCTCATGTGACATTAGATTCAGGAATCATGGCTGGAATGTCACAGATCACGAAATTATTTTCATCAAGAAAATTCTCTGAATGAATCTGAATTCTTTTCTCCTTGGCTTGCAGGACATGGTGGAGGTGATGATGGTAGTATTACGTAGACTGAAGATCTCTTTATTTTCACAAAGAATGGATTTCAAACACACACACACTGAGCCACTCACACTGTCAAGTGCCGACTTTGTATTCTGACCAGCTGGCAGGGTTGACTGCTTTGGTTTGTCAGATGCAGAGTGCCCTCTCAGACTTAAGAAAATCACTGTTGCTTTTCTGAAAAAAAAAAAAAAAAAAAAAAATTTAAAAAAGCGGCGAGCAATTGTGTGTGTGCCTTGGGTGTCTGCCATTTGGAAAGCAGGAGTTCTTTGGTTTTAAAGTCTTACATGCCTGTGTTGTGGTTGCTGTGGAGCGCTGCAGGACGTGTGTCTGTATGTGAGTTGTGTTTGATCCTGCTGGTGAAACAAAGAGTTATGCTTCCAGGGCTTTGTGCTTGTCTGGACAGGCCTAATGCCCATATCCACCGGCCCACGCCTCCTCCTCTGCTCAGAGACACTGTAAATGCATTAAACATCTGCCACTTCAAAGTAAAAACAATAAGGGAAGATTATCAATGTCTGGCTTGTTCTGAGTTTGATTGATTTAGTCCAGCAGCGTTATCAGACGCAGACGCGGATATTGGCTCCAGATGTCATTGATATGGAACAACCCAGGCTTTGAGAGGAGCCTCACATCAGACTGTCAACGTGCCGCTGAAGGAGTCTTGGAGCAACATCGGTTTTCTTCGGCTGCAGAACTCGAGCTGACATGAGCAGAATATTTAGTCAGTCATTTGTCTGTGACGGATGTGCAGTGTAATTTAAAAGCAGGATATATGTGGGGTGTCATCAGATTGATTTTCAATATTGCTGAGAAAATGACAACATTGTGATGGGATTTTCTGAATGTCTTCTGCAGACCAAAGTCACCCAGAGGCCAAACGTTTCAGCCAAATGGAGGAAGTTTATACCTGTACCTTGCATTATACAGTGAGTTGGATGAACTATACAAACACACACAACTATCCTTAACACGTTTAGGCAGCATCGAGAGGTATCTTCCAAATTTACTGTGATTTTTGCTAGCTGCATGCTCAAAGCTTTTATACTTTGACTTTGGTGATCTTCTTTTCCTCTCATGCACATTTATGGTTTTAAATTAAATTTATAGACTGCTTGGATGGATTACTTGGATATTACATTATTATTACTACTGTTTAAATACTGTAACTTTGGAAGAGATCCTCTTAATTTGTCTAATTCAAACTGCTGAGGTCTTACAGCTTTGGCTGATCTTTCTCATGTCCAGTCTGTCCTGTTTATTGAAGTTTTTTTTTTTGTCTCATCATGTATGTTGCCCTGTCTATTTCCGGGTTTTATTTTGTAGTAATGCTGTCTCCCTCTTGTTTCAGATCACTTCGCTTCCTCTCCTTGTGTCCTTCTGTGTCTGTGATTGTCTGTCCCCTTCCTCATGTTTAAATAGTCTCCTTCTGTCCAGTGCCAGTTTGTCTTGTCTCATGTGTCTGCTATGACCCCATGGTCCATGTCCACAGTCCTACCTGATAAGTGCTTGATTCATGCCTCTGGAAAAGAGTGATTTTCTTTGATACTTGCAGATTTAGATTTAATTACCTCCCAGTGAGTGTATTTCACTTCATTATTCCCCCCTTTTGTTTGTAGAGTTACTTCTACCTCCTGTGAAAGTTTTTTTTTGTATATTTATTGAGATACTTATTAAGAGATCTTGTCCTCCACTTCAATGCCCTTTATTTAATGATTTAAATTATTGACTTACCCTCTTATGAGTGATTTTCGATGGAAAATTAGATACCTATTCCTTCCTCCTTGAGATGAGAGCGTCATTGTTTTATTATCCTAGAGTTTTTGTAGTAGGCTACCTTGAAGTGCTTTTGGTTTTGGTAATTTAGTTTAGTGCCTCATTATACCTTGTGAGTGATTTTTGCTTAAAGAATAGATTTGGTTTTTCACTTTTTCACTCCTCCTCCTCAGAGAACACATTTAGTTGTCCCCCAGTTCTTTATCCTCGATGAACCTGGCTTGTCTTCCCACTTAACCATACTAATTTTTTTGTTCTGTGTTTATCATGATTTAGGTAATGGCTATGATTTTGTTCCTTTTATGGAATAACTTAAGGAGAGGATCTCATCATGGCTGTGACATACATGAGGAACAATAACTGTGACAGTGTACGTATGGAGAGTTATCATAAAGAAAAAGAAAAATACTGTCCTTTCTGTTCAGCGTTTTCCGTAATGGAGATCTCCTGTGTCCACCATTCCGATTCATCATTCCTCGGAGCATGCGGCAGGACCTGGAGCTGATCCTGAGTCTGGTCACAGAGAAGGTCAGCCTACGAACTGGAGCAGTGCGCAGGTCAGTGATCAGTGGTCAGTGACCCTGGCAGACAGTCATGCACATGTACAGTCTGTGGAATACAAATAGACAGAGGAGAGGTCTGGTTAATATCTCCCCTAACCGCTGTGCCTCATCAGGTTGTGCTCTTTGGAAGGAGCGACTGTGTCCTCGGCTCTGGAGCTGGAGACCGGACACTGCTATGTTGCCGTGGGAACCGAGAGGTTCAAGAAACTTCCATACATGGAGCTGTTGGTTTCAAAAGCTGCAGAGAGGTATGCAAGGCTCTCTGTGAGTGTGTGCTGTTCTGCTCTTTAAAGTACAACGATCATCTTTTATGTGGCATTGGTTTTTCACTTAACAGAGGGTTTCTGTACTTTGCAGATATTTCCCAGGAAAGAGAAGAATGTTAAGGAGAAATGAGGTACCTGCTGTTATTTACTCACCTTAATCTTACTCTTGATTTAAAATAAGAGATTTGCATTGTTATAGCAGCAAAGTGGAAAGTGAAATTACATTACAGTAAAGGCCTACACTGATCAAACATAACATTATGACCACTGACAGGTGAAGTGAATAACACTGATTATCTCTTCATCACGGCATCTGGGATATATAAGACAACAAATGGACATTTGGTCCTCAAAGTTGATGTTAGAAGCAGGACAAATGCTTCCAAGTGCAGCTCTGGTGGGGTGTTCCTGGTCTGCAGTGGTCAGGATCTATCAAAAGTGGTCCAAGGTGGAGAACCAGAGACAGGGTCATGAGAGGACAAGGATCACTGATGCAGGTGGGGAGTGAAGGCTGGTCCTGGTGGTCTGATCCAACAGACCAGAGAAGTCAATACTGGTTACACTTATTTACGAATGCCACTATAGTAATTGGACAAATCATGTCAAATGAGTAGGTCACAAAGGTAAATAAGTAAACACCAGTATCTTAGAAAAAAATGTGTTTGGGACTAATGACTAATACAGATAAGTAAACAATGTCTAAATAACAAGAGACCAGATAAAGTCAGAGATAAATAAACAACATGTGACAGAAGTGAGTGAGAGCTGTCTTGTGTGTTTTTCTCAGAACAGGAAAGCAGGAAGTGGACCAGAGGACCAGTACAGTGACTCAGCCCTCTTAGACTCCCCAGAGGTATCCACACTACATGAGCTTTACTGTATATGGGGGCTGTTAATATGTTTGGTGCATTGACTACACCAGTGAAACACAGAGTATTTGCTTTGACTATAAATTAAATTTGATTTATTCAGTTGCATGCCATGTCTTTCAGTCAGATGGTCGGAGGGTGAAGTCGACAGGAGATGAAGCTGCAGCTCCAGCAGGAGCTCAGCAGAGGAGCAGGAGGGAGGGAGGTGATGAGACCTGTGAGATCTTCACCAGACCGGTCAAGATCCGCAAGAACAGAGGGCAGCCGAGACCGCCACTGAGCAATGCATCTGGTGAGGATCCCCAACTTATCTGGATACAACCAACCATTTTCTACCAGGGCCTCTCACCCAGCTGTCTTAGGGCGGAAGGCAGGGTACACCCTGGACAAGTCTCCAGGTCATCACAGGACACATAGAGACAGACAACCACTCACACTCACATTCACACCTACGGTCAATTTAAATTAGCCAATTAACCTAATCCCCATGCATGTTTTTGGATGGTGGGAGGAATCCGGAGTACCCAGAGAGAACCCACGCAGACACGGGGAAAACATACAAACTCCACACAGAAAGGCCCCGGGCCGGGAATCAAACCCGGGACCTTCTTGCTGTGAGGTGACAGTGCTAACCACTACACCACTACACCGCCTTTATCCGGATACAACATATCTATATTAGTTTATATTTTCAGCAAGTGGCTAAACTCAAGAAGTAAAGAAGCAAAGTTTTTTTCTATTTTTGCATTATTATATTTTTGTCTCTTTTGTACTTAATTTATAAGTAATTTATTTAGTAAGTAATATCCATAGTATAAAATAGTACTTTTAAATAAATAGTATTTTTTGCCAATTAATTTGCTATTAAAAACAATTTGTGTTCTTTATTTTAGAGCATTCTGTGAATATTGTTATTTTTAGTATTACTTATTCTACTATACTTTACTTTCTTACTCTAACATGTAGGAAATAAATTTCCCCCATTGGGTGATCAATAAAAGATTATTCTTTTCCATTTAGGCTAAATCTTCAGATTCGTAATGAGCGTTAATCATTATAGGAGCAGCAGCTTTCTTTGATTACTGTTTATTACAGTTCCAGCCAGTGTGTTCAAAAGAGCAGCAAGAAAGAGAAGAGAGGAGGTCCGAGGGGCAGAGGAGGTGCATGAGGATGAAAACACAGCCACAGAGCTTCCTGTTGACCAGGTCAGCTTCATCCAGTGTCCTTCCAGCCTCATGACTACAGTATGATGTTATGATTAATTGCTTAAAAATCACTGAAGGACGTAATGTACTGTAATGGTTAAAAAAAGTATGTTTACCTCTCGTTTTCTGTCTGAAGAGAGCTGCAGAAATAGTGGAGGACGAGGAAGTGAATAAACAAAACGATCCTGTGCACAACACACAGCATCAGGTAGGCATTTTTTTGTTTTTTTTTCCCTTATCCTTGTGAATCTGTTAGCTTCTAATCTAAGTGGATAAATGGGCAAAACCTCTCTCTGCACTCGCTCACTTAAAGTGAGGGCAGAATTTGAGGGCATAATTCAGAAAAGAGATGGAACCATAATGGTCCAGATGAGAAAATTAATGCATTACATTGACCTTGTTGATTACACAGTCCACCATTAAAATATGAGTGATGAATAACACTAATACTGTATTCTGCATGTGGAGAAATAAACACACCCTTATCTGTTTTTCAAGAGGCAGGCACAAATCATAGGGAATGAGCAGCACAATGGGACAGAGCAGCCACACAAACACAACAGAAAGCAGGTACAGTGTGTATGTGAGTGGGTGGTTCCATTCATGTAATCAGGATACACGTGTCTTAACATCCAAAAGATTTGTTGTTCTCTATAAAGGAGTTTTATATGCATTTTTGTTCTGTTCCAGGCTCTGTCATCTGAACAAGACGGTGTGAAAGAGACAGAAAATTCTACGAGGACTGAAGAGTCTTCTGCAGAAATCCTGGTATTACAACACACACACACACACACACACACAATTACACCAGCTTACATTCAGGAGTAGTGGACACCAATATTTAGTCAGCACTCGATGCGTCTCTCGTTTTAAAAGGAGGCTGAGCTGAAGCAGAATTCTTCAAAGTCAAGGCCTTCGTCTTCCACCTCTTTGGGACCAAGCAGGGAAGAAAAGGCAGGTTTACCCTCTTCACACTGCAGGACGGCCCTTATTGGCGTCAGTGAAAACGTGCATGTGACTGCTTTTTCTTTGATAATAATTAATATTTTCTTTGATAATAATTAATAATTTGCTGTAACAGGAGACCCGACAGGATGAGCAGCCAGTGACAGTGGAACAGAACCATCACCAGGAGGACTGGTGAAGGACGAGCACAGAGGACTGAGCTTCCACCATGACTTCTGAAAGTTAATGATTGAATTAGTTGTACTTTAACTGTGGTAATGAGCCAAGCAGCAACATGAATGTAAAGTATGTTGCTTTTAGAAAACATAAGAATAAAAAATGTGAAGAACAAACATTAACGGGGATAGACACTATTATCACCACTTGTACAACACACGGCGACACCCGGTCAGTTTGTTGTTCTGCACAGCTGCTTATGAAATTGTGACATCAGGGAAAATTCTGATCCAGATGTACCAAACGCAATATATGCATAAGAAACTATATTTTTGGGACATGTGAAGTCCCTAAATGTATTTTGATTTGCAGAAAAATCAGAGATTGCAACACCCAATAGCAACAATTTATTGACAAAATATCAACTACATCACAAGCCGGATGGATGTGACAATAACAAAGAGTTTCTGTGTCAATAAAAATATATATTACTATGTACATTACTGTCATTTCTTAGATCTGTACGACATGTTTACAGAGCATACAACAAGTCAGTGAGGTCCTTCTTAATCTTCCTTCACAAAGAACGAACAGTGGTATATCTAACACACACACACACACAGAGGAATTCTCTGAGAAGTCAGAAATTAATCCAGAGTAAAAAACAACCATCATATTTCTCTGTTCAGGAAAGACAGGAATGACCTTCATGGATAAGAACATTACTTTTTTTTAAGCATTAAAGATATCATTTTAATGCACATAATGGTGGACTACCCATTACAGAAACATAATAAAAAGTAGATTGGTAATCAGCAACACTGTTAATTTGGTGGCGGTCGAATAAATTTGTTAAACACTGTTCATATACATATAGTGCATATACGTACGTGAAACATCAGAGGAAACAGCTTTATCCTTGAGCTAAACAGTGAACTGTCCTCCCTGAATAATCACCACAGAGGACAGAAGGCAGCTGCAGTAAAATGTCCCGTTAAACCAGGAGGTTAAACGTAATTGGTCCATTTGAACACACCAGACTTATTTGTATGAGGTTTCTATACCATTTATGCAGATGCAAGTCACATGATGGGGCAGCAGAGCATTTAAAAGTAAAATTTAACAACCGCCAACATCTCTGCAAACACTATAAATCTCATCTAGCCTTGAGGTGAACCCTCCATGAACCCGCTTCCCCTTCAGCTCAGTGTGAGAGTTACTGGACAGGTCTTTTGAAGCTCACACTGAGTTCATTTAGGCACAACTCTCCCACCAGAGCCGCTGCTCTGAGGAGTCACTGTCTGAATCTTAATTGCCCCATCTAATTCTGCTCCGTCACCGTCGTTCCTCCCTTGATAAGAAATCACTTGAAGCTATAGAAGCGTCTGTTTGTGTTCAGCCTGGGTCACATTCTGCTTCCCAGTGTCTTTGCTATCAATGGAGCTTATAACACACAGAGTGATGCCAGCCATGGTGAGGAACATTCCCACGACAGCCTCTGCAGAGAGTGAGGAGTGTGGGGGAGGAAATGACAGAGAGTGAAAAGTTAAAAAATGTGTTCCAGAAGCATCCCAGATTTGTCCTTGTGGGTATCGGTATCACATGCTAAAGCATGAAGATGAGTTACTTACGTTTGCCTCCGAACTCTTCACCCAGGAACTTGCCGGTGAGCAGAGTGCAAAGGAAGGTGAGGGAGTTGGCGACGGGAACAGCAAGTGATAACTCTGGGCAACAGAGGTGGTGAAAACTGGATGTTAAGGAGCAAACATGCAAACTGTGTCCTGCTGAGCACAGATGATGCTAAAAGAGTTTGGAACATGTACCAGGACTGCTAGTTCCCATGTTTGTGAGTCAATATTTGTCTCATGTTGGTACAGTCTTTTTTCAATTTTCACAAAAACTAAAACCAACGAAACAATTATAGTTAAAGCTGCACGAGTTCCCAAAAGCAGGAGCATTTCTCACCACTATCATCATCCCCCAATTCCACCAGCACACCTCCAACTTTCTGTTCATGGATGATAATGCTCCACCACATGGTGCCAGAATAGTCACAGCTCAACTTCAGGAAGTAGGAGTGCCTCATGTGGTGTGACCAGCAGTCTCCTGACCTGAACCCCATAGAGCAGGTCTGGGACCAGCTGAAGCAGACTGGATGCTCATACCCCACCCCCACCTGACCTGGCAGAACTGGGTGTAGCTCTTGTGGAGGAGTGGAAGCATTGCCTCAGAACAACATCATGAGGCTGGTGAGGAGCAGGAGACATCACTATCAAGCTGTCATTGAGGAAAAGGGTGGAAACACCCGCTACTACCGACTTTGTCAATCTTTGTTATTGTCAAAATTGGGGTAATAAATATTGAACTAATGAAAATGGTGTTTTTTTTCTCATTCATTAATAGTAATATCAAAGGGAACTATTACTTATTTCAGTAAAACTGAGTAGTGTATATAAATAGACAATTTTTGGGTTTGTTTTAAAAAACAATATTAATTATTCTTTGATATTTTAAAGATCACAAAATTCATAATGTGCTAAAAAAATAGTTGTGAATTGTGGTCCTGGTTTGTTACACTGCAATATTTGACCTTACATGGCACATGTGTTTTAATTAGAGATTTAGCTGTCAGAGGACACTTACTTGTGTAAAGACACAGAGTTTCAGTGTGAACAGCAAACACCACAAGTCTTTTTCACAGAAAATATTTTGACATTGAAATGTGAAAATGTACACGGTCATTGTGTGGTGGGACACAGACCTGAACAATCGTTGATGCTATCAGTAACAAGTTGTCATATCTGCTGGAAAAGAGGCCAATTGCACATTGATGACGAGTGGTGCAGAATAGTTATCTGTGTTTTATCTTATATGACTAGTCTGAAGTGGTCAGGATGGCTGAGCGGTCCGAGAGGGCGGCACGGTGGTGTAGTGGTTAGCACTGTCGCCTCACAGCAAGAAGGTACCGGATTCGAATCCCGAGCCCGGGGCCTTTCTGTCTGGAGTTTGCATGTTCTCCCCGTGTCTGCGTGGGTTCTCTCCGGGTACTCCCACCATCCAAAAACATGCATGGGGATTGGGTTAATTGGCTAATTTAAATTGACTGTAGGTGTGAATGTGAGTGTGAGTGGTTGTCTGTCCCTATGTGTCCTGTGATGAACTGGAGACTTGTCCAGGGTGTACCCTGCCTTCCGCCCTAAGACAGCTGAGATAGGCTCCAGCCTAAGGATAATGGATGGATGGATAACGGCATCCCAACCGATGGCATCATCACCCCATTAGCTTAAGATATGATAGAATATGATAGTGGCTCCAGCCCCCCCCGCGACCCTATGAGGATAAGTGGTAGATAATGGATGGATGGATAGTCTGAAGTTCTGAAGTGTGTCTCACCTGTGGTGGAAAGTGTGTAATAATAGACCAAGGAGCCACTCTGGTTCAGCAGAAATGGGACCAGGTACTGTAGAGGAACAGGTGCAATTTAACTAATTGTAAGGAATAGTGATAACTTCAACCAGTGAGAAACAAAGACTGGGATTTACCTTGAGGTTTAGGAAAAGAAACTTGAGCTCAGCCAGCAGCTGTGAGACTTTGCTGCTGTGCTGGACATTTTCTATCCCCTCTGAGCCTCTCTTCAGGAAAGGGTTGGTGCAGCCCCACAGCACTGACACCAGCAGGAGACTCAGCAGCTCCACTAGGAAGAGGACAGTATTTACAGTCACCCTGTCGCTTCATGCCTTGCTTAGATATGAGATACTAAATAGTGTTGTTGAACGATGTCTTGAATCGAAACCAACCCCTGACCTGATACGAACAGTAGAATAAAACAATTAGCGTTTGAGCTACATGCACCCGTGGTCATATTGAGCTAGCTTATTTCCTTAGCATTAGCTCTAAGGTGTTAACTACGTTTGGGCTGGTTCTTCGTGTTATTCGTGATACAAATGGAAGCGGATACTAGGAGATATGTATCGTCAACCTAAAATACAAATGACATCTTTTAAAATAGGCAAATATCACGATTTCAGAAAATAAATGAACGCTAGCCTGTTGACCACTCACCTACTGTCGCCATCGTGATGTAAACATTCACTGGCAGGGCGCATTCAAGACTGTTCCTCAGCTCCGTTGTTGGTGAGCTTTGTTTAAACGATTTAAACAACAACTCAACGACTATTGATGACAGTGATACCAGGTCAATGCGTTAATAACACAAACAGTTTTGTGTCGGCGTCCTCGTGCTTTAACTACAACATTTTGCAGTCTTTGTCATCTTGAACGCCACTTTTGGATTGTGCAACGTTGTGGTACCAAAAGGCACCAGCAGAGGGCGCAACAAGGAACAACAATAACACCGTTTGAGATCGTACTACATTCAACTCTTGAGTTTTCACTAAAGCCATTTTAACAGAGGTCAGCCACAAAAATATTCAGTTTTATTTTCATCTAATTTCATTTACAGAACTACAAAAATAAAAATACAGGGAGCAATGAAAATAAAGTGCAAAATCCTTTGGTGCCAAACTGAAAAGGATTCACATCAGTGTGTAGACACCCAGATCTATGAAAATATTGATGTGGTCTCTTCATTGTACGAGAAACAAAAGTACACATTTATGAATTTCTTAAACAAAAACTAATCTTGAGAGAATCTGTAATCAGACAACAAAGACAGTGTAATGGAAATGCAAAACCAACACATTTCCTCAAATATACACTGTACTAGTATCCATCACACATTGATACCATTTTTGTCTTCTCTGAAGTTATGCTAATCCTACATTTACTCATGAATCTATGTGGTCCTGTAATACAGAAATGTACACGCTTAAGAGCAATGCTGTCAAGCCATTACAGTCTTTACTATGCATTTTCTTCACTGCATTAATGATGATCTGCATGAGAGCACAAACTGTGAGAATCTTCTGTCATCTATACTCCGAACACTGACTGTAGCCAAAAAGTAAGTCTTCTCAAGGAATTCTCAGCTGCAACGTCCTCCATGTTATCCATCGTGTCTGTTTATGGCACCATTTTGTTCATGATGTATATTTTTGCACATGACATCTTGTAATCATTGTAGTCACCAGCAGTGGCTCAGTTGGTGGAAATTAACAACAACAACATCGTGACCATCACAGATCGAGTTTCCACAGGATTCAGTCGGCACACAGTAAGCGGTCGCAGGTGAAGACGCCACATCAGTCAGTGCCTGGTTATGGGACTAAACTGCAGTCTTGTTGCTATGTGTTTCCTATTGATAGAGAATCATGTATGGTGATTGCAGTGGAGTCGCTGATGGTGCTGTTCTGATCTGTTTGGCTTCCCTCTGCACTGTTCAGCTCCACTCTGGGCAGCTGGAAGCTGTTCTCCGAGGCTGGGTTTGAAGTGAAGACGCTGCCCGACACGGAGCTGATTCTCATGGGGCTCAGCGGCATGTTGCTCTGGACTGTGGACTGGGATAGCTTTGGACGAGTTTTGGAGCCACTTCTGGCTCCCAGGACTCTGGACACATGAGTATACCTGTCGACAAACAAACCAGTGTTACCTCATTCACACACTTTGTAGTATCATTTCACTAATTCATGTCATGTGATGTTCAGTGTACTCAGATACTGTATTTCCTGCGGCCTTCTAATCTAATTTGCTATTAGGTTTATTACTTCAACCAGACACAGTGATCACAAAAATGAATAATAATTAGTATGTTTATGACAAAACTGTGAATAAAAGAACCCACATTTAGCAACGTTAAAATTTATGTCTAAGTGACCTCTTATCATTCCTCATCTCACATCAGGTTCGATGTTGTTTAGTTGTCTGTCCAGGGAGAGGGATCACTCTGAATTCACTCCTCATGAGGTTAAAAGTTTTTTCATATCTGAAGCAGTCTGTTGAACAGTCCCTTGATACAAATGTGTGATCATAATATTCACCTATAGAAATAAGTTTACATTATTTGTACAAAACATCTCGCATTCAATTTCTTGTGACCCCTCAGATTTATGGTACAAGCTCTTGGGTCGTCTCTCTGTGCGGCACTGATCAGTTTAATCCATACCTCACGCGATCACACACAGGAGTTACTGAACTAAACGCTGTTCTGTATTTCTACCAGCAGAGGTTGTTAAACCAACACATGCATTCAGCAGAAAAAAAATTCAGCAGCAGATGCTGTGAGAAGTTTCTCTGTACTCACACATGAACTAACACTCAGGCATTCCCCTTCCTGAACTCGTGCTATATTTTTTCTCACAGAGCAATCATTTTTATTCAGTGAAATATGTCTTATAAATACTGGGTCTTGTCTTTTGGTGGTGCTTTGTTATTCTGTGTTTTGCACTTTAAAAGGATTAAGCCTCCTTGTACATTAAATAATGACAATAGAGACCTTCTATTCTATTGTCTTCTGTGTGGCCTGGGCTAACTTGCTCAAGTTTCCGGTGTGTCGCAGCCGTTAGCTGTGATTTAGACTGTTGCTGCCAAGATGGCGATGTCCAGAGTCACTAACTTTTGACAGAACACCTCTTCAGAAACCTTGGTGATATCACAGAGACTATGATGTGTCCACCTCGTGTGGCGTGGGGATGTGAGTGGGTTAGAAAGGTGAGGAATATGGTGACGCATGATTTTTTTTTAGCCTGATGAAAATATAAAACAGTAAAGAGCAGCAGGTGTCTAGTCCTCCTTGAAGTGACTAAAAATAGCATTGTTTATCCCGTGACATTCACTTCACAGGAACTGTCCTGCAAACGAGAATGCGGCCCTACCTGTTGTACGTCTTCAGGATGATGAGGAGAATGGTGAGAATGAGGATGATCCCTATGACGATGACAGCGATCATTGCCCCAGAACCTGAGACACAGAGCGAATGAGCAGTTAACAAGTTGAAAAACATGTGAACATGTTAAACATGTCTCTTTGTATATTTGCATTTTGCTTTTGACACATTCCCTCTGCTACATGCAGTTATGCTGTGTAATCTCAAGAAGGAGCGTGCTGTAGCCTAGCAACGGCATCACTCACAGGCAAACAGAACATGGCAAATATTTCCTATTAAATGCCACTCCCATACAAACCATCTAGATTAGACTGTATAACGCAATGGCTTTATGTTTATGAGTCTTATTATCATATCATTGTTTGCTGCTGATGGTGTCCACAACTACCACACATATATGTGTGTGTGTGTGTGTGTGTGTGTGTGTGTGTGTATATATATATATATATATATGTCCTTACTCTGGATGAGTATCTGTTCTCTGGTCTTTGTGATGGCGGTTGTGTTTGAAGGTACTGTACTGTTGGTCACAGGTGAGACAGTTGAAGTTTGCATCTTCAGCTATAACCTGCACGGAAAAGCAAACAAAAATTCACAGTTTTAGTCAGCTGAATAATGCCTGAAACCATGACCAAACAGAACACTCACACTCCAGACTAAATGAGCAAACAGCAATATAATGAAGTGAGAATATGAGGATTAAAGTATCAGTATGATATATTTTATATAAACAGTAGACAGGTGGCACAGCAGAGGGAGTGCACTAATGAATATTTTTTTAGACAAACCACAGAACAACGTTATGTTACATATATGGAGAACAAATCAGTGCAGCCGTCACTAAGAGCTCCTTAAATAGAGCTCATACTGAAATGCCATGCAAACCGCTCTCCATGCAAGTGGCGTAAAAAAAAGACAAAGATGACAAGACTGAGCGACTCTGCGCTTGTTCTTTCATCAGCCGTCATTGAGGTCAGACGGCAGGTTCGTACATCACTGTCATATCTGCTAAAGCTTTATGAAAACATTTGTGGTTTCAGATGTGTATCGTCAGACAGCAAGCCTGAGAAAACAATGCTGACACGTGGGATAATGTTTTTATTTCACTATTATTATTATTTTAGTAGTAGTAGTTTGTTAGAGTGCTGTGCAGAGCTGTGCTGTGCAGAGCTGTGCTGTGCAGAGCTGTGCTGCAGTTCTCGTTCTGGAGCATTTAACATGAAGTCATTGCATATTTACCCCCCACCTCCTATGCACATACATCACCCCTGACAATAAGTTCCTCCTGGATGCTGTTGAAAGGTTATTTCCTGCTGCTGGTTTAAAAAAAATGTGTTTTTTTTCCTCACTGAAATGAACAAAACCAACATATGAATTGAACCTACTTACAAGTATTTTCCGTGTAGCTAAAGCCTGATGTAACAGCTGGATATTCCTCTGAACCAATAAAAACACATCAGTGAGCCACACGTTCAGTCATTATGATGAACACTGATGTTTATTTTGAGTCAATCCTGTATGCACCATCCTGCAGCTGCAAATTCCATAGTAGGAAACAACTAAGCCTTCTGTATTGAAAAAAATGTTAATACCTTGTTAATATTTGTTTTTATAATACCGTATACAATATACAAATCAAATATTATGTTATGATATTAATAATAATAAAATACAATGAATACATACATTAAACACAAATACATGACTAAAAAACTGTGTGTGTGTGTGTGTGTGTATATATATATTTGTGACAGGTTTTTAAAGATTTCTGAAAGATTGACTTCAGATGGTACTGTATGCAGACAGGACAGTGACATTTTAAAAGTCAGATTAAAACACTGCTGGAGTGCTGGTTTAGTTTTTCATGGGATTTGTTGACTTCTCTGTGCTTTAGTCTGTTGAAATTACAGGGCTACCTTTAATTATTATCACATTGGCTGGTTTAATCACACAACATGTCAGGGTGTGTTTCTGATGATCTTATCTGCTCTGTTGTCATTGTTTGTGTCACACGGAGGATCCCTGACATTGTTCAGAAACAATTTATGCACACATCTGGGTCTGGGCTGTCCCTATGACCAATACTTCCCCCTGAATCATGAATACTGTCGTTGAAACCCATGCAAACTCCATTTCAACATCATGTACATGTTGGACCATTATATTTTCCACTGAGCCTTTGTTTTCACTCATGCTTCAGTTTCCACTTTTAACCGTCATCATCTGAGTTCCTCATTCTCTTTTCACGCAGATGAAGAGGCCGCTGAGGCACTGAAGCACGACTCAGAGATGTCCTCATCAGCTTTAATCATATCATCTGATTTAGTGTCCATCTTCACGTAAAGCTTCTGAAATGTGCATCCATCTTCTTGTACTTTTTCACTTTCATCTCCAATGACAAATCCTAAAAACATGCAGCGTGTTTTACGTGTGATTATTCTGTTAAACTGTCAGAGGAATGTCAGGCTCACACAATCGTGGTGGACGCCTCATTTTGCAACAGAACACTGTAATTATAGGAGACAGATGAAGGAAGAAAGGCACTGCTTTAAAACATTGTTCCAATGCGGACGTGAATGACGGATCGCTGTCTGCTGGGAGCGAAGCTCAGCAGGCGCTTCAAGCGGACAAAATTTACATTGGCTATAAAAAGCTGGAAACCGTGACACAAGGACACCCATCCCACGCTGCTTCTACTCTCTACCACTCTGTTGATTAGCCTACACTCAAATTCACAAGAAAATAATAAAAATGCCTTTTACTTCTTTAGCATCACTGCCTGTGAAGATACTGAACACTAGTTAACTTAATGAGAGCCTGTTGACAGACAGATGACTGTCACTGCATCACTACCACTGCAAGAAACCACAATATTCATAAAAACTAAATGCCAGAGTTCCCTGAATGAGATTACATACAAAACACACATAATAAATATGACAAAAGTCACTGTTATGTGTGGTGCTGCGGTTACAAAGCACCTGTTATTTTATGAAAAGGTGGCTGTCTAATGAACACCTGGCTGCTGGAAGATAAGCTGACACACTTTCCCTTCTCTCTTTCACACACACGTACAGTACAGTAGTCTAATTAATTTCTGCCACAGATACTGTCACTGTTCAGGGAATGGGACCTTTTCACAGCAGGCTAAACAGAGGTGTAATTAATAATATTAATTGTGGTCCTGTTCCATTCAGGTGGGTCAGGTCAGTGGTATTGTACATGCTGGCTCACTGTAATGGCCTTAACACACACAGAACGGGATCATAATTCATTTTATCAATTATACCTGTGACATTTTGAAAAATACGCTGATTCGCTTTCATGTTAAGAGTTAGATGAGAAGGTTGAGTCTGGTAAATATGAAGCTACTAGCTACGAGATTGGCATACGGACATACAGGTTCGCTAATTAACACTTCATAAAAGCATAAAAATGACAAAATAGTGTATTTCTTGACTAGGAGTAGTGACTTACTCTGCTGGTTGCCTGGCAACAGCTCCCAACATATTGTTTTTTGTGCAGATTAAACAAACATGATATAACGCATGAATTAGTGCACTTTAGAGGAGCAGATTTGTTACTTTGGCCAGCACCAGGCTAGCTGTTTCCCCTTGTTTCCAGTCTTTATGCTAAGCTAAGCTAGCCTGCTGCTGGTTCCAGCTATTCCATTTGGGCATAAAGAGTGGTACATATTTACACTGATAATGTACAACCCTTCCTAATTGTATGATATCTGGATACAATATATAGAACAAACACAGTGGCGGCTTGTGTACGTAGCCTTAACAATTAATGGAGCAGAAAGGTTTACCTTCCATGTCAATGCTGGGCCACTCACAACCCCATACAGGTGACACCCATCAGAGACCGAGAGCGCAGCGCTTCCTGATATCAAGATACTGTAGAAAATATTCCACAAACAAGGATTTTGAGTCTTTCTTATTTAAAACTTTAATGACAGGCTGAGAGCACAGACTTGAAGTTAGTACTCTATACTTGTGCATACTGTCCGTCTTATCTAGCTTCCTGCTCATGAGCAAACATTGCACTACCAACTCTCCCAGTGTTGACACACACACTCACACACGCTACATTAGTAACGCCATACATCATTATTCCTGTTTGCACAGGTGATGGCTTCTGATTAGTGGCTGACTGATGTAAAGTTGGTAATACCACAGCTCTGGTAACATCATGGAGGAACAGGGCTTTGCACAGTGCCATCAGTGTTGGATATTTAAATGTGCCTCTACTTTCAGTTCAGCCATACTGTCTGCCCAGAGACCTCATCAGCCTTTTTGTTGCTGCTGTTTACATTCCTCCTGGTGCAAATTCTACAAATTGCATGACATGAAGTCACTACTGTTTTTGTTTTTCCTGTTTGTTGTTTCCTTTATGAGTCGTAAAGCCGACTTTGAGGGGCGTTTCAGTTGATATTTACGACTTAGAGCTCGTAAATTATGACTTATGACAACTTGAACGCAGCATAACCCTAACCCATGTCTCATTGATGATGACAGATAATGGATGGATGGATGGATGAATAATGTGATTTTGAGTTTGAGCATCTCATGTAGCTTCCTCCACAGCCTGCATCACTGCTCCTGTGCAGTATGTACAGATAGGTTTTGGCGTTGCCAACTGCAGCCCTGGCACATGCCAGCGTTTCATCAGTTGTGGGTGGGTGTGTCGACTCCCTCAGCGTGGGTTGTGTTGACAGCAGGTGGTAACTGACCCAGACTGAACACAGGCTAGGTTTAGGTGTAGGTTTGGCATGGTCGAGGTCGCAAACACCCACAATTAACACGCCTCTATGAAACTTATCATTGTGCTGCTCACCATCCAACAGTACAGTTACTTTATGGAATATGAACAACTTTAGTTTGGCACTGCCTAAATAGCAAACGCAGTAATTGCCTTGAGCAGCGAACATTTCCCAAAATGTTTTGCATGAACATCACCTAATTAATGCAGTTGTAAAAGCAGACTCTGCTCACGTCGAGCCCACTTTAACACTCCTAGATTTTAAGTGACATGTCCATCTATGCAACACAGGAAAGGTGTTGGCTGTGCATAAACTAAATATGCACACCCAAAATATGACAAAGATGACTAAAGAAAGCTAAAGGCTGATTTTGTGCTTCACATTTTGTAGCATCTGACCTGATAACTTGCACAACCAGCTAAAAGAGAAAGTCAATGACCTCTGAGAAAATCCCATGTACAGCTGTTTTCCCTTGTGTCCGGTCTTTATGCTAAGCTAAGATAACAGACCACTGGCTGACGGACGCTCTTCTCCTTGATGTAATAATAGCTTGTTTGTTGTTCCACATATTCCAGCTATTCGCTAACATGGCAGATTCAATATCCTTTCTTCCACCCTCAGTAAACAAGCATTTATTGCTTTTTCTGAGAGCGGACTCTCAACGCAGAACAGGAACAATTTAGTTTCCTCTTTTTTATACGAGGAAAAACGAGACAAAGCACACATATTCATAAACACGTTCAAAGTATGACCTTCATCAAATGCCGTTCGGAGTCAATATTTGAGCAGTCAATTAGAAGGAGGTTAATAACACACCGGGGGATCTCTTAGTTCAGCAGGCATACAGTCTGAGCAGGGAAGTCATCTGCATCACGTCAGATGCAAATTTCCCTTATGATTTGTTTTAACTATGTCACACTAAAGAGGGATTTAACTATGACTTTTATCGACCTCAATCCATCAAGCCAATGATTTGCAACAGTCTCTGACACAGTGGCATTTTATTGACGTAAACGATAATGGAAATTTAGATGTAATATATCACAACTGTGAGGTCAGCTCACGGTGTGAGAGTGAGTTCTGACAGCGAAAAATCACAGCAAAATTATTGGTAAGTCACTATTTGTTGTGTGTATTGTTTATGTGCCACATTGTGAATTTCTGATAGGGTGGGTTAGATGATGGGGGGAAAAATAAGGATTGGGAGTCTTTGTCATGTTGCATTGTCATGCTACCTGTGAAATAAAGAATGTTATTAAAAAAATATATTGTTAAGTCATTAGACTTTACAATATACCTGTAGTGGTTGAAATTCAGGCTGTACTGTCCTAGAAAGATCTACAAATCATGACTGAAAAAGTGACTGAAACTTCAACTATTATTGGAGAACCAAACTAGGTTAAGAAAATATGGTTTTAGGAACTAACCAGGACCAAATATTGCTATTAAGAATCAGACAATAGAGTCAAGACAGGAGGAGGAAACTACTTTCAAGGTAGGTTTTCACAGTTTTCCAGCTTACAGAGTAGTATTCCCATGGTTACAAAAAGCATGAAAAATGGATATTTTTAGATAAATAACATGTTGTGACCCATTATTGCTGTTATTTTTTTTAAATTAGAGTGATCCAGTGGTTGAGTTTGAACCAGACTCATAAGATAAGGTCACATTCACTTCAAAGTCCAACTGAAATATTCACAAGTCTTGAAAATTGGATTATTTACTGTCACAATCAGTCAAAAGCATCTACAGTATGTGAGTCAACCACTAACAGTGATTATCATGGATTTAGAAGACAAGCAAGGTAGTTATAGGCCTGATGGAATCTGATTAATCTCCTTTAATATAGACATTATAATGACAGAAACCTGCTCAGAGAGTCTGGGTTTGATTTTCCAGTTAGGGTATCTTAATATTTCCATCCAATATAGGACTAATATTTTTAAACAGCATAAATGACTAATACTAAGATCCTGTTAGAACAAAGGCATGTGGTAGAGCTGGATTTCCTTTGAGTTGCCCTTTCCACATGAATCTAATGCAGTGTAGCCTGATACAAGCCCCCCATTTTAGATGTCCGCTGCTGACAGGAGAACTTTTCATTTAGAGTTTACAGTAGCATCCTAAAAAAACTGGGTTGCAGACTGAGACTCTCTCACACACAGTTATCTTTCTTGCTGGTATGTCCACTAAGCTCTTCTGGGGCTGGATACAAAAGCATATTTTCAAACAATGCTTATCAGAGCTGAAAACGATAACAAAAGAAAGTACATACAATAGCACCATGCTTATCATCTGCAGAGCCAGACAGAAGATATTTCTCTGTTCTTCATGTGAGTTTGCTTCAACTTCTTATTTTGGGTCGTGGGGATCTAGTTATAGCCTCAGTATAACTATATATATATATATATATATATATATATATATATATATAAACAATTCTAATGTTAAAATAAGTGGATCTGATTTACTATTAAGTTCTTTAGTCAAACAGAAAGACACTACTGTAGGCCAATGAAAAAAAATATATATATACATACATATATATATACATATATAAACACACACACACACACACACACTTACATATTACATTGCAATTACAGCCATTAACCTTATGTGAATTACTATGACTAAGGTAAGATGGGGTAAGCTTTCTATTCTTTTTTTTTAATTTATTTATAATTCAAATTTTTATTGTATTTTCATTATTACAACAGACAACCGAACATCAAACACAACACATAAAGTGGAGGCCAAAATAGTATTAAAAAAAATAAAATAAAATAAACAAAAAAAATCTAAAAATAAATTAACTAAAAATAAGACAGGCAGGTAAGTAGATAAGGCAGGCAAATTAACACATTCGTCTTTCAAAATTCTGTCTCCAAGGAGACATAGTCTTGGTGACCTGGGAAGTTCACAATTTAATGATTTGCTCATATACTCTATAACATTTTTCCCACAAGGGGAGGATCTTAGAACATTCCCACAATGCATGGATAAATGTGCCACTTTCTGCTCCACACTTCCAACATAGATCATTATTAATTAGTCCCATTCTGTGAAGTCTTGGTGGTGTAAAATAATACCTATGAATTATTTTATATTGAATAAATTTGCCTCTGGCTTCTCTTATGTATTCTTCAGTGTTGGAAAAAATCCCCTCCCATATTTTTTCATCCAGTGTACAAGATAGATCTTTCTCCCATATCATCCTGAGATTACTACAACCATTATTATTTGTCCAAGGACACATCTCATACCATCTTGAAGCTTTATGATGTATTTTGTATTGTAAGCAGCATTCAATCGGACTTCTATCCTGAACAACAGGAGCCACCTCTTTAATACAGTGTCTAATTTGTAAATACTTCCATAAGTGGTCTCTCCCCTCTAAATTAAATTTTTCTTTGAGTCTAATATATGAAAGAAAATTGCCGTTTTCAAATAAATCATCTATTATTCTGATGTCTTTTCTTAACCACTGAGCCCAATAGATAGGCTGTTTTCCTATCTTAATTTTCTGGTTGTGCCATATGGATGCATATTTTTGAGTGTACTGAGAGATTTTACATCTCTTATGTACCTCTTGCCAAACCATTTTTGAATGCTCTAGAATAGGGTTGTTAACCTTATTTTTCTCATTTTTACTTGTTTGTGCTAGAGCCTCCATAGGTTTAAAAGGGGAAGTGAGTTCCCGCTCAATCGGGACCCAGTCCAGGTCGGCATCAGCTTCATCCAAATGTCCTGTAAGCTTTCTATTCTTAATGGCACAGTGGCAGACAGGCCTCGGAACTAAACTCCAATCGTCCCGACTCGCAGGTAAATCTGTGTCGTTCCGCTGCTGACAGTAAAAGTTGATATCTAAAAATCTGAGCTCTCTGGAATGTGAGCTATTCCTTTTAACCATAGACTCACCTGCTGCCTCGCCATATTGTCTGGGAGAACCCCTGTTCTCTCTCTCTCTCTCTCACACACACACACTCACACACACACACACACACACACACACACACAGGACTGACTGAAACTGAAAGAATACTCTCAACCGCATGAGACAAAGTTTAAAGGAACACAAAATCTGCACAGACAGACTTACCTGTCTCCTCTTTGATTTCAGGCCGAGCCTTCTCCGGACAGGAGCCTGAGCAGCACTGAGCCCCCTCCCTCAGCTGACAGATGGGAGCATAGTCCAACAGTGGAGGGCTGACAGTCACAGTGACGACAGTGTGAGATACTCCGAGAGAGGAAATAAGTCCCAGGTCCTGCTGAAGGGACAGTCGCACAGGTGTAAACAGACTTGACGGACACAAACAAAGCACAAAATAATTTGAAAACAAGCGGAAATTCCTCTGCTTGTGTGGTTTCTGTGAGGTATTATGTGAAGAGGAGGAGGAAGCTCACTTGTTGCTCCTGAGCTGCGGCTCGCCAAGAATAATAATCTCAGGCAGCTAGTTTTTCAGGTCCTTCCGCCTGGCCCTTAGGCGTGCCGTGGCCGCCGATCAAAAAGCGAGGCTCTTCTCCAGAGTTGTCTGCTTTGATCTGCTCCCACCATGACCACTGCCTCTCAAAATCACACCGGCTGCTCCTCACATGAAACGCAGAGGGTGAGGCTCTGTGAGTTTTGACAGGGAAGATGAAAAGAAACCCTCAAAATAACATCTCATATATTAAAATCCAGTATACAGCCAACATCTTACACCATATAATGAATATGTTGTGGTTTTGTCTCTGGGAATAATGTTGTAAAATGTTTTCTCAAATGCATTCAACACGTTTTTGTGGAAGTAGTTAAAAATTAACTGAATTACACTGCGTCCAAAGGGTGCTGGGTGTGTCTGTGCGGCAGAAAAGATCCCGCATGCAACAGCATTTTCTTTTCTTTTCTTACAAGACAATGAGGTCCAGTCAAACACTTGGCAATATTAGTGTGAAAGTTGTCCACTGAATGGCGAAACAATGTTCTCCATCAAGTGTCACTCTTATTGTAGCACACCAGCTACTATCTGTAACACAGATAGTCTTTTCCAGCACCAACAGGCCGAGAGGATGTTACCTCCAGGGTCTAGGTAGTGCCCATGACTATAATACAAGTCAGTGTTCATGCCTTTGTGACGAAGTGTAACTAAACTTTATTGGGGCAGACACACATTGTTCTTCTTCACCTGGTGACGTACAGTGCCGGTGTCCCCATGTCCCAGTGTTCAGATGTGATGGAGGAGCTTTACGTAAGCCTGACAGCTCAAGTTTCATAGAGATGAGTGCCTCTCTCAGACATGGCATATCCCATTGCGTGGTTCAGTCAAGTACGAGTAAGCTACCCCTCTGCAAAGTGAATTCAATTTTACTGAGGTGATGGATCATCATGTGATATTTACTTATTTAAAATCATAATAGGGTAAGAACTAATCAGTGCTGTCTAAATCTTTCAGGAATTTAGTTATTAACAGAAGTGTGCTGGCTTCATCTGACTTTCTAATGTGTCTGATCCCTCACATTTTTCTGTACCTATATGTACAGCTAGATCTCACTGCTATGTATATTGCCGTATAATGCTTTCATTATTTCCCACAACAGGGACAGTACTGTTTAAGCATTTTTAATTAGTCTGAATGAACATCTCAATCTACTTTTATTGAGATTGCATTTTTAATGTTTTCATGTAGAAGTAAAGGGACGCCAACATTGTTTAAATAAGACATCAAGCTACCAGTAAATACCCAATTATTGGAACTAATTAATTAATTAAATTTCTTACCTGTTGATCTTCATGACGCATGTTTCTAAAAGAGACTAGCTAGCGGCTATGTGAAACTGGTAGTTGCCATGGGTAACGGTCACAGCGGCTAAATGCTAATGTTAGCTAACCGCATCCATTAGTCATTTTTTTTATCCAGATAAAACATATTTATTAATCCACACAGTAATGTAGAGTGTTTAGTCGTGTCAGCTTCTCTACCAAAAATCCTGGGACAACAAACGTAACGCTACCAACCACTATGCTAATGTCAGTTTAGCGTGTTAGCATGCTAACGTGCTAATACCACTGATTCATATAAACCAAAGTACTGGTTAAAACTGATCAGAACATTGTCAAGGAGCCCTTAAAATTGATAAAAAACGAATCACCAGAGAACCAATAATTTATAATATAACTTACCATTTTTTCGGTATTTCCTGCCGTCTGGACAGAAGTCGTGAGCATGCCAAGTATGTAGAGCACATTTTAAAAACACAGTCATGTGTCATAATTTCCTAGAAACCACAAACGTTAAATTGTCATTATCTTTATCTTAATTGCAAACTGATTTTTATCATCAAAACAGATAAAAACAATTATTGTATCTGTACTTTTTCCTGACAATATAAAACAGCAGGTATTCCAGGGGCAGCCAACCTTTACTCACTCTTCCTGAGGGAGATAGAGGTGTTTACACTCACTGTACTTATCACTTTATGGCATGAGGAGGCTTTGATTTAAAAGCTGAGGTAAATGTTTGAGTTCAGTCTTAGTAAACCCATTACACAGTATCTGTTGACTCCACTATATGCCCTTTCTAAGGAGCCACTTTACTAAATACTCCCACTCACCCAGGGACCACATTAAGCTGATCCTGTTACCCTTAGGTGCATGTTCACAGCCAACACTAAGGGTCATTGTAAAGAGGAATGTCCCTCTCACTATGAAGAGAGGGCTTTTGTGTCATGGACAGGACAGTATATTCCTCATCTCACAGGTGTTGCTCAGTCCTCTCCACCTGAGAAATACTGACAGCAGTCTGCTGTTGTTACCTTCAGACCATTAGGTTGCAGTGAGTGACCTTTATGACCTTGAATCCCTCTTCATACCTGCTTTTTAATGTTAGTTGCTCATCTCGGGAAGCACAAATATATAAAAAAAAAAAAACAGTGAGCTATAAATGACCAAATACTTTCATCACCTCAGACAAACATCTTTTAGTCCGATCTGCTGTCGCAAAACACAATTTTCCTCTCAAATCACGTGACATGACATGTAAACACAGTGCCCCTTTTTTGTCTTTGTTGTTTTTCTCCCTTCACCTAATAATGAAGTGCAATGTGTGTCAGACAGAAAATGACGAGAGAAAGCTATTGTTAGTGGATTTGTGAGCAATCATCTGTCTTTATGACTGACATGAGGAAATTGCAGCCGTGAAATTCAATTCAGGCTGCTGAACTGTAGGTCACGACTGTATTGCCACGCCGCACTTTTCATGTTATAAATTTTGTATCAAGTGTTGCTCATGAAATAATCATTAACTCCACCTTGCTGTCAGTGTCTTTACTTCTGAAACAAGGCTTGGACAGAATATCAGCTATTGTTACTGAAGGTCTTTGAAGGGGGAAACATGAGGTGCAAAGTACCACTGTTGCACAACACTAGCATTATAAGGATTATTGTTATTATAAGTTTTAAAAACATGTTACCACGGTGACAAGTGTGTGCATCGCCAGCAGAGGTAAAACAAGGCAAATATATATTCACCTTATATATATTTGCACTGACTGCATTTGCCCTGTCTATTTATTACCATGTCTCACTCCTCTAGTTGATTGCATTCATAATATTTTATTTTATTTTGCATGCACAAAGGTTTGGGAGAACCATAACTTCAATACTCTGCATGTCCTGTACAGAATCGACAATAAAGCTGACTTTCAAATATTTAAGGCTCCTTCCAAAAAACTGGGAGGCCACTCATAGTCCCACTGACAATTATAAACCTTCTTAATCCTGTGAAGCATCTTTGCAACACAAAAACACAACATGGTTTTGGATAAGTTTCTAATATAATTATAGAATATTAAAGGCACAAAAATGAGTTATTTTGATGAGTTGCATCAAGTGTGATAAATCTTGCAAGTGATGTACTTTTAAGCTCAATATTGGGAATTTTAAGTTTCTGTTTATGTATTTGCATCCCAAGTGTTTCTCCCTTAAAGTTAAGAAACCCCTAAATAAACAACACTAAACATGGCTTTTAAGAATAAGTCTTTATGTATTTCTCTATGTGAAACAAATGGCTATTATACTACACAAATAGAAGCGGATACTGTAAGAGACAGAGACCATCTCTGAGAAATAAGTACAGAACATGAAAATACACATACTGGTATTATAGAACTGTAAATTATTGCTTGTTTTGCTACTTTGTTTTCTGGATTCCTACAATACAAGACACAATATTTATATTTCAACAGAAACAGTACAACAGTGACACACGGTATTATTGACCTTTTTAGTAGACGTTCCCCAGAAATAAAAGAAACATTCAAACAGAGTCCATGTTGAACACAACACAATGACAGTTGGTTTTTTGATCGAGCATCTTCAGGACTAATTGTTACACATTTTTGTATTTTTTTTCCATTACAACATTGCCAAGAGAAGCCGTAACAAACTGCACACTGGGACTGGCCTCAGCAACGACAAGGAAAAAAAACAACACTTGGCATATGTACATAAATATACATTTTCATTTCAACTGTGACCAAAATGCACCCGGTTTTAAACACCATGACCACAAAGAGTAAAAAAATCTTCACGAGTGTCTTCTTCCTGCTCCGCTGCTTCGTCTTTGTTCCACCAATCTTCTGTCTGCTTAGATAACTGCGACAGCTTTACTACAGTGCCAATAAAACTGCACTCTGCCAACATTTCAAAAGAGCTGTTTAACTTTCTCAGCAGATAAGATGAATGTTTCTTGTGGACAAACACAAAAACAAAGACATTGATTTTGCACTGCAGTGTCATCCTGCCTCATTTAAAACCTATGACTGTACTGCACGTCAACACCTTTACAGTGGTACACTCCCAAAGATCCAAAAAAGGCCTGCAAATCTTCAAGGTTCACACTAGCAAAAAGGAAGTGGAGTGTTTCGCTCACTGCAATATGCTGGTGAAAAGGCTAACCAGGTGTTCAGCTTGAGATAAAAGAAAACAACAACAACACAATAAAGAAACAGAAAAGACATGTTATGTGCTTCCTACTTTGTCTCAAGAAGGACTTTTTTTGTGAAGGAAACAAAACACTGACAATAAAGTGCTCACATGCAGACGGACTTGTCCTTTGCTTACTAATATTGTTATATAGCAAAAAGGTATTTTTAGATTTCATGCTGCCAAATGACAAATAAGGTTTAGACTCACCGCTGACACCCAAAAGCCCTGTTGGGAAAATTTGTTCATGTTGCTTCTAAAGCAGAGAAATAATTCATTTAATAGAAGAGGAGGCAAAACACGGATATGATATGGGTCTGTGGAGAGACTAAACAAATAAAAGAAAGGAAAATATTAAGTTTGTGATTTTTAGTGGAATTTTGTTTCAAAATATATAGCACATATATGTGCTTATAAAAAAATAAAAATGACGCAATTAAAAGCTGTGAAAATGTCTTTTCTCTCACTTGAACAACATACATCAGTGTCTCTGAGTAAGAAAAATGGTTTTATGTTGCCATGGCAACATGGGGTAAGTGAATGCTTTGGTTGATATCTCATGAGGCTACCTAATTTTCCCTTTTCTCAGCAAAAAATGCTTTCAGGTAAACTACAAAATCTAAAAGGACTAGTTTCACAAATCTAACGCTCAGCTATGTACAGCGAGAAGCAGCGCAGTATTCTGGTGCACAGCAGGAGACTGCTTGGAGATATTGAGAGATACTCAGTGCAAAACAAGCAGTTGTAGGTTTCAGAAGAAAGCCTGACACATAGAAAGTGGGTTTGATCAAACGACATAAGCAAGACATTAGAGACGTGAATTACAACAAACCGAATCAGAACAAAAACAAAACAAAATCCACATCCCAAACCCCTTGAAGAAAATGAGGGGGATGAACTGTCTCTGATCCATCGAGTCCCAATAAAAGCGACATATGCAAATTTGCCATCAAGTCAAAGACTGAACTGTCAATCTCATGGAAAAAAAAAAAACATTCAGCTTTTTTTCCCCACCAAGACGTCACTTTAAACTCTGCGCGGGGAGGATGTGCACTTGCGTCAAAAGCGTCACACTGTTTCCCTGTCATCACAAACAACAACTAAAAAAACAAACACCTCAGCTCATCATCTACAGAAGTAACTAAGCATGCAAAAAAGTGTTGGGATATCAAATACAATTTTAAGAATACACATCTAGTAGTTCAGCAAAAACAACACCTCTCCAAAGAAAAAAAAGACGTAAAGCGAAAAAAATAAAGAAAACAGCCACCACAACTTTGTTAGTCACATATGACACTTCGTGCTGTGTGTGATGTTAAATAGGTTCATTTTTCTTTATAGATCTTGTTAGTATTTGTGTTTCTGTAAGTATTTTCTTTTTGTAATACAGTATATACATGCAGACAAGAGTGGGAACATCACACACTCATTCTTGATGCAAGCTGAAGCTACAAACCAGCAGATATGAAAATGAATGAAACGAAAAAAAATATATATATTTATATGTATATATATATATAATCTGAAAACACAATTTATTGTAAAAAAAAAGAAAAAAAAGAAAAAAAAGAAAAAAGTTAAAAATGTCTTTGTTTAACCAAAGATGATTGTGCACACGACAGTGAGATGAAGGGAGAGGTACAAGCTAACGAGTAGACTACTGAGCAGAACTAGCGATGAGAGCTGAGTGTGCGTGATAAGTGACAGGTGCCTGCGGTGGGACAGGTATCACCGCCCCTCTTGCTGAAACTGAGGGGGGTTGGTGGGGTGGAGGCAAGCGTGCCTGCCGCTCCCCACGCTGTCCGCAAGAATGTGATGAGTGTGTGTGTGATTCTCATCCATCCCCTTCAAGCCGCCTCATTCCATCCCCACAAACACCATCTCCGAGCAATGTTCGTTGGTTTTGTTTTTGCTTGTAGTTGAACTGAAATGAGGGGCATCGACGCTCTCTGTGAGTGCAGAGACGAGAGAGAGAGGGCAGGTGTGTTGTGGGTTTAAGGGGCGGTCGGGGCCGCGCCGGTGTTGGGTGTGTGTGTGTGGGGGGAGGCCTCTCTAGTTGAAGACTTTGGGGGGTCCCTCAGGGCGTCTGGTCTGGACGATCTGCTGCTTTGGCCGCGCCGCCTCGTCCTCCTCTGTCTCACTCTCGCACACGTGGACGACCACGCTGGGGGTGGAATCTGTGCCCGCATGGAGCTCGTACTTTTCACCTGAACAGATGGAGGGGAGGGCAGGGAATACTAGATTAGTACTCTCTAAGTCAGTACATTTATTTGAGTACTTAATACTTATTGCCACAAATCCTAAGAAAAGATGCTCAGGCACATTTTCCAATAATACTTATCAAAAAGGAATATTAATAGTGATGAATGAATATTTCTTCCACTGCTGTTGATAGGGAGACCACAAACTGTCTGAATGGACATGCTCGTGCTCGTGTATTTATTATTTATTGGTATGTATGTTATGTACAGCACACTGAGGATTTTTTACAGCACATAATAATCTACTGTCCGACCTTCCCTTGCATTGAAGATCAAGAAAAGACAGTCCTGCCATTTGTCCAGATGCCAAACACAATGGACTGAGACCGAAAACATACACTTGCTAGATTGTATCACAGTTGCCATGGAGATGAGATCAGACAGCTGGCAGACAGCAGGAAATTGGTCTTAGTGCCGTTTTCACGGCGGAGGCAACAGAGAGACGGACAGGGAAGAGTCCTGCTGTTACCGCGGGGAGTTGACAGAGGGAGTCAGCGCGCCACGCTGCAGCCCAGTGCTAATCTCATTTCAGATGCCAGGATGTGAAACGAGGAACAAAGCCATTTCCTGATTCCTCATGTTGCTATGGTAACAGAAGAGTGTGTCAAAAGTGATCCTCTGGGCTGGACAGTGTGTGTGTGCCTGTGTGTGTGTGAGAGAGCGTACACTCATGTTTTTGTTGATGATAAAAAAGATAACAGTGGTCAACTGAATACACACTGAGACGTGATGTTTCCCAGCTTGATGTGCGGTTTTGTCGCCCCGCCCACTCATCGTCTCAGTGGCTCAAGAACAAAATGTCTTTACTGAAATGGCTGTTACTCACATACTTTCAGGGATGTGAGTATGCAGCATTGTCACTAACATTTTTGCTATGGTTGCTGTGTTCTTTGTATTATTTATTTTATCATAACCGCATTTTGTAGCCACCTACCCATTCATTCATTTAGTTGGTGTGTGTCTAAGACATACTGTTGAAAATCACTAATTATACATTTGAGAAAAGAGGAATAATAAAAAGAAGTAATATTTTCCACTTCATCAGCATGAACTCACATACACAAACATGGAGAGACACTGTGGATGTAACACACTTTTTCATGTGCGTTGGCTGACATTTTATAAAGGTTGCCGCAATCTAAAATCTTGTCGACAAGGCAGACAGAGGCGTCTGAGCTGACTGGGCAACGAGGCTGCTGAGAAAGATCTTAAAATCTCCACATCATGAACTCCAAACTTGCTATAGCATGGGAAGTGCAAAAAGATAAAATTGAATAAAGAGCGGGACAAACCTGCTAAAGTTATCATAAATTCTGAACTTTTTGACATTGGAAGGCCTCAAATCTAGAGTCCATGCAAATCTGTATGCACTGACGCATATTTCCTCAAGAGATGTAAGAATGCAGCAAGTGAAGGTTTGGCACCCATGACATGGACGGATCATCAGCACTTACTGTAAGCGTCAAGCTGATTTATTTAGTTTTATATTTTCATGTGTGTAGCAGGGTGACACAGTGGTGCAGTGCTTAGCACTGTTGCCTCACTGCAAGCCTTTCTGTGTAGAGTTTGTATGTTCTCCTCGTGTCTGCGTGAGTTCTCTCCGGGTACTCCGCCTTCCTCCCACCATCAAAAAACAAACAAAATTGTAGGTAGGTGTGAGTGTGAGTGGTTGTCTGTCTCTATGTGTCCTGTGATGAACTGGAGACTTGTCCAGGGTGTACCCTGCCTTTCACCCTAAGACAGCTGGGATAGACTCCAGCCCCCCTGCAACCCTATGTGAGGATAAGCGGTTGAAAATGGATGGGTGGATGATGTGTGCAGCAACACTGCAGTGAATACTTGTGTGTTGACAGTCATTTCACATAGAGAATCTGATTTTAAAATGTTACTTATTTCATAATGATATTATATAGGCGCACAGGCTTACATAGAAATACATCTGTGACCAGCTAAATTAGACCTAATGATGTTGTGCAGACATTACTGAAATGCCTGCAGGAAAAGTCAAGAATAAAACAGTGATTATTCAACAATGTCCACCCCAATTCCTTCTGTCAAATTGCTTCCTAGACAAATAACCTTTCTATAACACCCTGCTGAGGAGCGTGAAATTATTTCCTGTTTGTATCTGGGTGACTCAAATTAAATTACTTTCCATACTTTCATCGCACACTGTTTCCTCTGGTTGCTGTGAATTTCATTTCTGTATGAGCACACAGCAACAAGCACATTGCTGGTTCAACACCTGTACTGAGTACTGACCCGGTCCTAGCTTAGCTACTGCACACAGCAGGTCGTAGTTGATGACGGGTGTAGCATCTTCGCTCTGGCTCCAGCCCACAGGTGGCGAGGCAGGCGGTGAAATCAGAAACTGTTTGACGGGTTGGGGAGGGGCCAGGTACGATTTGTCAATGTCCTCGTCGCCATTCTGGACCTAAAGCAGAGGAGATGACAGTCGATGAAAGGGAAGAAAATTTGATGTATTTCTTTCTAAGGTGTTCGTCTCAAGGTTTACTGGTTCAATACACTGAAATAGTGAACGTTAACTGCAACATTCACCTTCTGCTATACCACCTGCAGAAAGTAACAAACTGATGTAAACAGTTTTGAAACTCTGAAACATGAGCGCAGAGCTCCATAGAGAAGGGTCAAATTGGGCAAGTCGAAGTTTCTGTGCTTTTCCATATACTGCAGTCCTGATACTTCAAAGCATTTGTTTTGCAGTCACAGCTTCAGTCTTTTAGTCTCAAATTGCAGACTCCTTCCCTTGAAGGGATTTTGGCATTTTTATAGCAGCCAATTGCTGTAATTACAATACCTACATGTAGAATCAGTCTGAGCGTTAATCCTCTTACTTTAAAGTATTGAGAGGTGCAGCGGGAGGTCATGACTGCTGATGTATTTGTGGTAAAATGGGCTTCAATTAAAAACTAACTTATGTTTCAAAGGGAGAAGAAATTTGAAGATTTGACAGCTAAATGATATCTGGGCATCTGTGCAAAAAATAGAATGAGACATTTTAACATGCCTTAGTTGGTACCTACATTTCTACAGATTGTGTAGACTTGCAACTTCTTGAAATACAGACATTTAAATGATTAAACTGTATGTAATCTATGCTAGTCTTATCTTTGTAGCTATGACGTATAACAATTTCATCACATCTCTCAGCCCTGACCTCTGACCCCTGAAGGTGTGCTGTGTATTCTGACTCCTTTCTATCAGAACCAGCATTAACTTCTCTGGTCTGTTGGATCAGACTATCAGGACCAGCCTTCACTCCCCACCTGCATCAATGATCCTTGTCCTCTCATGACCCTGTCTCTGGTTTACCACTGGTCCTTCTCTGGACCACTTTTGATAGATCCTGACCACTGTAGACCAGGAACACCCCACCAGAGCTGCAGTTCTGCAGATGCACTGACCAAGTCCTCTAGACATCACTGTTTGGTTCTTGTTGTCAAACTCACTCAAATCCTGATGCTGGAACATTTTTCCTGCTTCTAACGTCAACTTTGACGACAAAATGTCCATTTGATGTCTTAGTCATATATTGCATAGATGATCAGTGTTATTCACTTCACCTGTCACTGGTCATAATGTTATGCTTGATAGGCAGTATGCTCTCCTTATTCTGTGTTTGTACTAGAAAGAAACTTGACTTTGTTTTTCTTTTCCTCTCTGCCCCAAAGGCACCAGACAGCCATGAACAAACACACAGAGAAATCAAGAATTCATGTGTTCATGCGTTCAATCATGTGACTGATGAGGTTTGACAGCAGGGTTGGCGGGTTGAGGAAGCAGTCAGGTGTGGCACAAAGAAGGGAATAAAAAAGAGAGGAAGTGAAGGGGCTTGAGGGGAGAGCCGGAGCGCCCTCCTTCACCAACTTTCATGTCATGTAAATAAATACCATGTAAATAAACACAGACCCTTTAACTGACACTCACCTGGGCGAAGTAGAGTTTGAGCTTCTTGCCGTTGAACTCGGACTCGTGCAGCTCGATGCGAGCGCGGGCAGCGGCCTCTGGGGTGCTGAAGTTGATCCGGACTCTCCGGAAGCTTTTGAACATCTGGAAAGTCGTTTGTTCATCATAGATCCTAAACAACGCCTCGAACCTCTCCTGCAGAAGACAAAAGCAGAAAAAAATGAGATAAGAAATGAATTTGAAGATGTTATTACATGATTGTTATTGTTGGTATTCTGACGATACTGCAGGAGAATAAAGATCTGTTAATTAATCTGCATAAAACAATAGCAAGTAGACATGGTTACATTTATTCTCGACTAATCAGTGTATTTTTTTTCAATGAATGGCATATCCATTACTTCATAAATGACTTCAACAACTATTTAATTCTAAACAACAGTTCACTGTTGTTGTTTCATTTCCTATCTCCTAACCTGTAAATATCCAACACAACTGATGTCATGTCTGCACAATTTACATATTTTTGGAAAAAACACAATTTATTTTTAGGGTGAGCTAAAATTTGTCCATTTAAATTTTTCCACTGACACCTCTGTCTGAACGTCAGACGTGACTCTAACTGCTCAGCATTTGCTATTGAGTTAATGGGGAAATTAGATTTCAAACTTCCTGTCATTTTCCTGCAATTTTCTCTGAAGTCGCCTGTCTTAAACTCTTCTTTTCTCACTCTGTCCATCTTTTTATGTAATTCTCTTTCTCCGATCCCTCCCCACTTCCTTATGAATCACACTTTGCCTTTAACTACACCCACATGATATATTCTCACATCTTCTATGTTTTATTACTCCATCCTCTCCATGGGCACCAAATTGGCCTCGTCAGCTGTGAACTCAATCAAGCAGCTCAGTAGGAGGGCGAAAGGAAAAGGAAAAAGGCCACCCGGAGAGCTGGGTTCTGAGTAATGGGTAGCGCTGTTCTTTGTCTCCTAGTGGACTGTCTCCCAGGCCACGGGTTGGAAAATGTGCCTAACAAACCAAGTCTTTTTCCCAAAAACCAAGAATATGATGGACCAAACTCTTTCATCACAAGCACTTTGACCAAGCTGTTTCCACACCTTTTCCTATTTCCTTTATTTCAATCATGTGTCCTGAGAGCGTCATGCTCGCAGTGAGTGGCAACAGCAATTGGCAAGTTTGCCTCCCATCAAATCAGCCCATGATTGTTTTTGTGTTGTGTCAGTGCTTGTCTCAATATATTTTCAGTGGGAAACAAAACAGTGAACTACTCCCACAACAGGTCCCTCGTTTGGCTGACGCAGCACCTCTCGCCTGGATGGAAAAGGTGTTTGTTTGCTGGAGAAACACAGGCAGCATGTTGGCTGTGAGATCTGTCTTCGCACATTAGTGACAGCTTAGTGATGGCAGACACCTCCAGCTCTCTGGAAACGAGCGCCCGGTTCTGTCTTTGCGTCTCGCTGGTCATGTGTCCTTTGGATGTATATCTGGATACCTTGTCCAACAGAATCTCATGTCATTTGATAACATTAATAATTCTTAGGATTTAATGCTTCGTGAAAGTAAAGCTCAACATGCAGCAGAGATTTGGCCGTGCTTTTTGTGTGGAAGTTGTGCCATTATCTAATTTCTGATTATTCATTACAAAAATGCTGGAGGGAAGCTCCAGGGCTGCAGCTAACAATGATTATTCATGATTGAGTCATTTGCCACTTTTCATTGTTTAATCAGTTTGTTGTCTGGTCAATAAAACTCACTTTTTAGTACTTTTATTCTGAGACATGGACTTTTATTTGAGAAGCCGTAACCATCAAATACTTGCTTGGATGAACTGATGAATCGACTAATTGTTGGCACCACATTGTTGGTTCAGGACAGGACAGGAAAGTAAACACATAGAAATTAAAATTAAGATGCAGGAATAGAGCTTATCATACCAGGCATCATCAAATGATATTTCATATAAGACAAGAAAATAAATTTATTTTACTACTGCTATGGAAATAAAACCCAAAAAGACTATAAAACACTATTTTGTGATCAAGAAACTATAAAAGAAGTTAAAAGAAAGCTTATGAAATTATTTCTGATACATTATTATTTTTTGTTATCATGATGATTATTATTATTAATAAAAAGGAACAACTGTCAGCATGAGGATGTGCTCTAAAACACAGTGTCTTCTGCATCTCTGTGGAGAAATCACATCACCCTGTCTGACACATGCAGAGTTGTTAATGACAGTGCAAGCTGTGAAACACAGTTTTGCTGCAGTGTGGCGTACGCTGTGGTAAAACAATTTGCATTTCAACAATAAGCAGATTAGCACATTTATCCATAATCCTCCCTCCTTCCCTTCTTGTTTTATTTCCAGTTCTTCTCCCCATGTAAGTGCATCTGGTGTGCCCTCTAAATGCCTCAGGGTGGCTGGCTAAACTTCAGAGCTGACTTCACCTCCGGGCTCCATGATACCATTTTTAGTCAGGTTTCTTTTTCGCCATACAAGGTGCATTCTCAAGAGGCAAGGCCAAGAGGTCGAGTCAGGAGTGGGTGAATATGTTTTTTTTTTTTTTGGGACTGAACTGAGCAATTAGAATGCCACAATCCCAAAGAGCTGCCTGTCTGTCTATCTATCATCATCCATCTATCTATCTATCTATCTCTAACTCTTACCTTTTTGGAGCATTTAATCAGATATTGTTAGTTTGCTAACTACTCCGTCAGCATGCAGGAGGTTTAGGTTTAATTGTAATTAGCAAGCACTTGTTTGGCCTATCTACAGATCCCACATAAGCCCTTATTCAAACTGTGAATTTTCCATGAACCTTCCATGAACCGCTTCCTTTGACCCTAACCATATCCACTACCCATGTAATCCTAACCCTAACCAAAGTCTAACCTTACACTAACATTAAATGTTCTCCAAGTCTTCAGCCTAAAATGTAACAGCTGACATTATGAAGACTTGCATTTTGTCCCCACAAGAAAGGTGAGTCCCCACAATGTGAGTGTTATCAATCCCACACACACACACACACACACACACACACACACACAAAGTGGGTGCTTCCTTAACCTAAATTGATGCTTTGGCATGAGGGGAGATGTGGGAGAGCTCTGAGCTCATGTTCCATAATAACATGTACTGTTTGTTTTTAACCGCTGGTGCTGGTACACCCACGGCCGTTTGGGATGCAACAAGTGAGCGTGCTCATCACTGATTTATGTGGCCTCTCTATAAGCGGACATCCTGAGGGAACAAGAGGAGGAAGAAGAGGGGGCTTGAGGAAGGGGAGAGGGGTGTTGGGTTACACAGGGCTGAAAAGTGGCCTGCTCATCTTCTGTTGAAATGTTCCCTACGGTGACCCATTCCCTTTGTTCTCTTTGTGCATTTGTGTGTGTGAGATACTCGTGAGTAAGTATGAGTGTGACGTATTCTTCGCTGTGTTTCCACAATTAGTAAGTTGGAATTTCTCACACACACACACACACACACACACACACACACACACGCGCACACACACGCACACACACGCACAGGACACGTCTGCATGCTAAAGTAACATAATATCTAAGCATAACTGAAGGACTACTGTTTGAGAAAGACACTCCCCACCACACACACACACACACACACACACACACACACGCACACAGTGTGATCGAGCACCTGCTGCTGCTGTATTTGTGGTGACTGAGAGCTGTAGGACAACAGGTGAGAGCAGCAAAGAGAAGAACAGCATGTTCTTGTTTTTCTCAACAAGGCTGAAGCTGGACGATAATAAGGTTTGTCTCACATATAATAACTAGGTGTTAGAAATATGGATATACATTGGAGAACACAGGATGGGGGAAAGCAAACCTAACATCACCCCAGTGGTTGCTCCTCATCTAACAAGAGAAATCTGATGCGTTTAGGTTGGTGACAGTCGAGAGGAACAGGCGTGAAGTCACAGCTCTCAAATAGCCGACAACTTGGCTTGATTGAAACGGCAAGTGTTGCTGTAATTGTTGACCGCATGTCTCTCCATGTCACCTTTACATAACACCCAGGGTGCACCTCAACAGGCTGAATTCCCTTCCTTTCCTGTCCTGGATTGTCTCTTCATCTCCAGTGTTGCACAACTGAGCAAGTCTCAGGGAGAGTTTCACCATATTTGCAATAAGCAAGCTGCAATTTGTAACGTGGCACCTTATTTTCACTAGATCTGTCAAATGGTATTTTTTTTAAAATTGTGATTAATCACGTTTTTAATTCATTTTAAAATTCTGTTATTCTGCACTTCACACAGTTTTTTGGATATTATTCCCAACGACTGCAAATCAAAACAAGCCAACAGGAGTCTTCCATGATGTTGACTGGTCTGCAGTCAGCTGCGTCCACTTGACATAGCTGCTTTTAACTTCTTAGCTGCAAGCTGATAGCTCAGCTATTGTCACATTGACAGCTGTGTGAAGACAATTCCATATAGAAAATCTTGTGTCTTCAGATTTTCATCAAAATGTGCAAATAAGGTGCAGTTTTTTTTACCATGTTTTTATTTACCCATATATCCAGAAAGTGTTCATATTTCCTACTGCAAGATTATAAATATCACCACACATCATCTAAGTGAAAAAACAATGAGTTTGACTAGGAGTATGTAAAGGGAAAAATACAGGAGGGGAAAAATAGAGACCAATAAATATAAAAAAAAGTAATCCAACACAATAAAAATCCAATGTGGGGAGATGTATAGCTTGTGAGGGAACTGCAGCCACTTTGGCGGTGGCTGCAGGGCCATCCTTCAGCTGATTGCCTCTTGGGTAATGAGGCAGTTATGTTGCCGATGGTAATGGAAAGGCTGTCATGGTAGTGGCAACAGGACATGACTGCAGGCATGACTCATATTCAGCGGCACAGGGAGGCAGCAAACACAGAACCAGTGAGTGGTCCTCACACACAATCATCCCAACAAAGGATCAGTCAGCTTAGGAATGAGGTGCAGGTTTATTGAGTGATGTCGAACAGCAGTGATTGACAGAGTGTGTCTCGTTCGCACCTCCTCAAGGTAATAAATCAGTCAAGTGGCGGCATTGGGTGTAAACGTGACAGACGACTGTGACTTAAGAGTTTTCCATCTTATGTGTTATGTTATGTTATGTTATGCCGCAACCCCACTACCCCTACCATCACCGCAACCCCGCTACCCTGCTTCGTCACAATACCGCTACCCCCACTACCCCGACAATCACCACAACCCTGCCGATCACTCCTTGTCCTCTGGTATAAAATGTGCTCAAATTGGCGACAGTGTTCGGCTTTGTAACAAGATACTACATAAGAGGGGTGTGTCCGATATAAGCACTAACAATTGAAACTGAACTCTATTTATGCAATGCTTTTGTCTTTTATGCCTGTGTATTATGTGTGTATATATTCAATTTAATCATGAGGAGTACTGAAACCTCAAAATAATTAAGAATAATAAGAAAGCAAAACACCCACCCCTTAGAGTTAATGGACTGGCCCGCTGCCGAGCTGCAGTCCGAAAAGTTTTGTTTCTCCTTCTAGCTTTAAAATCAGGGTGTTACTAAATATTACTGAACCATTGCATATCAAACACCATATGCACACCTGCAACTTTCAAATATATAGAGAAATATTTTTTATTATTTTAATATATTGCGGTGATGACGTTAATGAGCTCAACATAGACATCACATGACCGCGGTATTGTGGTTATCGTCCCAGCTCTAGGTAGACAGTGATGGATGAACGCACACCGACAATGAATCCAACCTCTGTTGCACCAAAATATTTGCACAAGTACCTTAAATGTATTCTCAGCAACCGGTGCTCAAACCACAGCGACCTGCAACCAGGATGTCCCACAAAAGCTCCAGCATGCTGTCAACTTTCATTCATTCATTGTTTAGGGAGTTCAATAAAGCTCATGCATTTAGCTGTTCAGCTGTTCTGTCACTGGTGAAGGTGATCAAGTCACAATGTCCCATCATTTCTTTGATCTGCCTGCCTGAAAACACACTTAACACAAAAAAATGTGTATTTCAAAAATAAAAGCAGAGCAAGAAAACAGCAAATTGCTGTATAATAATAATATAATAATAGTAATAATATCTAGGATAAATATGAACACTACCTGATTAATTGATATAAATGAAATAATAACAAGATTAATCGGTAATGAAATTAATCTTTAATTGCAGTTCTAATTCAATATCTATGAACATGCTGTCTGTGTAGAAATCTGTGGCCAAAGCATTTAAATTCACTGGCTGAGTCACAATGCTCTATTTTGATCTGGTTTCTCATTTAAGCTAGTACAGTATTTAAATCACATTGGCACTCGGACACCAAAATCCTTGAGTGTAATCCACAAGCTAGTCAAATACTATGTTGAATTACACCATTCGGCATTTTGGATCAAAATGAAAAGATTAACCAAGCCTAATTGGGACGTAAAGAAGTGTTATTCTGTGTTTTTTTTGTTTTGTTTTTTTTCCTTTGGCGACTCACTCATCTATCTCGGCGACACGTGCGTGGCTTTAGCACTGTCTAATCCAGACCCTCATGCTTGAATGGGATTTGGGTGAAAACCAACAAACTAGGCCACGGAGCCTCTGGGTGAGTCAGGGATGGTGTTACACTAAAAATAGATTGTGTGCTGGAATAATTAAGAAAATTAATTTCTTAAGTATGTGAACCACCATTTTTAATTACCGTCCTCCCAAAAGGGTCAAACTGGAACCGGTCTAATGAGGTCGAACCAGGGCACCAGATTCTAGAGATAACAGAACCAGCTGGATAATAACTCTCATACCTGCATGCCTGTCTGTTCCAGCACATTTTTGCTTATCACATTCCTTATTTTTTCCATTACACTTCTGTAAAATAGAGCCAACTTTCCATTGCAATTATGTCTGCATGCAGTTGCAACTATCAGCTATGACATGAAAATGTATTATGTTCAGCACATTTTGGCTGTTAGTTGCTATTGACACTGTTGAAAGTAAAAGAAAAATGTGAAATATGAATTCTGGCCCTGGTTCATTTAGGTGGGTCAGGGCTGCTTGAGCCTGCTGGCTCACTGGAATGACTGTGACACACTAAACACAATAAGTAATGATATTAATTACACCTGCGTTCGCCTGGCTGTGACATGTCAAAATGGCTGCTGTGAAAGTGCCTATTGTTTACCTGATTTGTAATCACCTTTGTTGAATTTGTTGTCCGATACTCCTTTCATAGTCTCAACTGCCTCCTGTAAAAAATTGGATTGCTGCACATATACACACACACACACACAATGTGTGGACAGAAAAAAGATATTCATATTGTATTAATTCATTTTATGGCAGAAACTGATTACTATTTATTTGGCTTAAGTGTTTGGATTAATCAGAGTGTTTTAACTTTCTATATCTTCTGTTCAGTGATGTCACACCACTGTTGGCTCCAGTGGTAGCACAAGGAAAGACTGTCACCAGCAGCTAGCTTGCTGACTGCTTACATTAACATGAGGTAATGTGTATCAGTGGTTAAATCTGCAGTTGTGTGTGTGCTGACCCGACAACTCATGGACAAACACGGCCTCTGTCAAAACAGCTATTAATATTAGGATAGCAGCAAATCCTCGGTGTTACAAAACAACAAAAACAACTCCTGATTAACGGCTTTGTGTGTGTTGTGAGGGCTGCATGAGCACCGGGGGAGGCATGTGAATGGGGCAAGTGTTGTTAAATTGGGATCAATAGCTCGCGCGGGGAGCGGTATCGACAGAGGCCGCCGTTGCGGCGGCTACACTGCCGCTCCCTCGGGGACAGTGTGTCCACGGCAGGGAGATTGAAATCAGTTTACAGCATGAGGGGACACATTAATCCTATTACCACCAATCTGGTCGTTATGGTTTTTATTGAGGATGGTGATTTTACTCGTCAGCGGCACTTAGGGCCTTGTTTGAACACACACACACACACACACACACACACACACACACACACACACACTTTCACACACATGCAAGTATGAGCATGTCATCTCCCAAGCAGATTCACACACTATAAAGGCGATGTAATCCATAGAGTCACACAACATTACATAAGGAAGCCAGGAGACACTACAGCGCTTACCTTAAGCCACCACAGCATATGGACACATGAGCTCTTTTTTTCCACTGTCTCTGTTGCATATTACCCTCTTTCTTTATCTGGAAATAAGCACCTCACTACACGCAGCTCTAGTGACCATCAAGCATTACTAGAGGAGCATCACTGCACAGCTGCCAAAGTGAAACCCAGCTCATGTTTTAGTCAGAACATACAGTATATGCAGTGGTGGAAACTATTGTGAAGTACTGTACCTGAGTATTTTCCATTTCTGCTAAGTTGACTCAACTCCATGTGAGAAGGAAATATTGTACTTTTTTCTGCCCTGCACTTATTTCAAAGCTTTAGTTATTATGCAGATTCAGATAATTACTGTAAATCAAAATTGAATCAACAAACAGATTAAGGGATATTATTATATATTAAATTACCCTGCAGAACAAGTATATCCCGCATTTTCCAGTTGAAAATTATGATGATATTAAGTACTTTTATGCATCAATAGCTGTATGCGATAATATACTATATAGTATTCTGCGATTGGACATTCCTCATAAAGAGCACGTCTGACATTGCTCATATTTCATGAAGTATGAATGCAGGACTTGTAACAGAGCACTTCTACACTATGGCTTTGCTACTTTTCAAGTGTAAAATACCAGAAAATTTCTTTCAAAACCTTCTGATATTTAATTTGGTATTACATAAAACTGAGAAAACACACTGCTTTAGATGATATTAATAAATTTAAACCTTTAGCTCACACAATGGTCTGAAGCCGTACCGTCATTGCTATTTTCAGCATCGAAACAACCATGTATTGGAAATCGTGACAGGAAAATTATGTCCGATCCATTATTTTAATAACAAAGGCAATCATTGTATGACGCTGCTTCCATCTTCCTCCTTGCAGAGTAAATTGCAGTACATTCCATTGTGAGGCCTTTTTCTTTGCGTCTGATCTTATCACTTCATAGTCCTGTCATCTTGGACACATGGTAACCAGACACCCCACCTAGGAGACCGTCCTTTGTTCTACGTCACCCTAACGGACGCTGCTCTAACCTTTAGCTGACACTTGAGCTCAGGCACTTCTCTAAGGTTTCAGGCCAATGTGAGCTGCCCATTTCCACCTGCCGAGTGCCCAGACTGGGGGAGCAGGCTCACCTGAGCCCACTGCTCTGGCCCAGGATCGCTCAACCTTGCCAAGATGTAGATCTGGTTTCCTACCAGCACTGAACATAATACTGTCAGCGTCTACATCCATCCTGTCTGTCCTGCCTCTGCTCCTCTGCCTCTTCCTTCACCTCAATGACTGGTCATCACGACAGTGTTTTGAAATGCCAGGCCTGGCTCATATAAAAACTCAGCCCTGATCTATGTTTGATGAGGAGGGAGTGAGAGGTCTGTCTGTGTCCTTTCTCTAAATAATAAAACACTGCAGAGTAAATGGCCAACAATTGATAACAGCAGATCAAGTCAATCAACTGAGAAGGTAATAAATCTGTCAAGGACTTGCTTCAGATGATACTTTAACTTGATTCCAATGAGGAAAATATGTACAATGTCTGCTCTAGAGCTGAAACAATTAGACAATTAATGGATTAGTCTGTATATGGAAAACAAATCAACAGATATTTTTTGATCTTTGAAGTCATTTTTCATGCAAAAATGACAAATATATCCTTCATCTTCTCAACTGTGAGGATGTTGTGCTTTTTATTGTCTTGTGATAGTAAACTGAAAATTTAGATGGACAAAAACACAGCACAGCTACTATAAAACAAATTATTAATCTGGAAAGTCATCATAAAACATGATGCATAAGCTCTGTTTTAAAAAATGATGCAAATGATTGCCCATGTTCCCAGTCTTTTCCAGTGAAAATAGCTCGCAGCATTCACTCCATAGGTCCTTGAATCTAGCGAGAAAGTCACCAAGCCGTCAACACTGGGAGTGAGTGAACAGGACGAGTGCGAGTAGGCAGGAAATCCGTCTAATCTTATTCGGCCCAAATGATGGCGTCCAGTTCGTGTGTGTAAAGTTTCATCAAACTGTGATTCCTAGATCCTAGAGGTCACCACAGATCAGATACATTGAAGTCAAGTTTAAAGAAATGGTTTCAATATAATGAAATGGCTATCATCACATATCATCACACACAAATACAATGAGCTCACTGAATCCTAAAGAGTCTCAGCTTTCCAATCATATCCACTTTGTGTAATTCCAAGACTGTTTAGGGACCCTAGTGTGCAGAAATATTAAAATACACCATTTTAGTAATGGTGAAAGTAACATGCTTGTAGTGCCTGCATGTGACTATCACAAAGTGGGTAGTGGCCAAGCTGGCTAACATGTTTGGTAACAATGGATTTCGAGGTTTTCTACCGTCATATGATTGCAGTGTCTTCATTCAACCTCTGAAAGACAGCACAGAGGCCATCACATTGCCAAGAGGATTATTCAATCTACCCAGAAATAGCACAAAATATTCCATATAGATCGACAATTTATTAATCCCTAGGGAAATTCAAAAATACAGTATAATATATACAATATATGATATAATATCTCATAACAAAAATCAAATTAACACAGTGCATTGTTTTCCTTTGTCGTCCTTTGTTGTTAAGATGCCCAAAATAACTGTCAAAAAGGGAGTGACAGTCCGTTATGTAAGGCTATGTGTCAAAAAAGACAGTGAGGGAACATCACGGACGTCAGCAAAATCACTACCACTGCAAATAGCAGATTAGTCATCAGCTCTGTTCCTTCCTCATAATGAGCACAACTTCAGTGACAATGAAGCCTGAGAACAAACATATGACACGAGGGACAGACAGACATAAGGACAAAAGGAAAGTGACCCAGGTGGATGGAAACTTCTCCAGGTGTCCTCAGTGAGGACGTGTGTGTGTGTGTGTGTGTGTGCTGACAGAGGTGTTTGTCTGTATAGGTCTGTGAGTCCGCTGACTCACTGTTGTGGTTGTTGAGTGTGTGACTGTGTCAGTGTTATACAGTCGTCTGTTTGTGGGAGAGACAGTTGAAAACAGCTGTCCTTGGCGGCTTGAAATGCAGCCATTCTGTATTGTTTCTCCTCCTAGTGCCTCCTAATTAAAAGACATTCAGTTCAGTGACGGACTGCAGCCAGAGAGGCACTTCTCAAGAGAAAGAGCAGGTTGACAGGCAGATTAATTATTCATACATGTATAAACGAGCAAATAAACGGGCAAACGTCAAGTTGGCAAGTGCATAAATAAATATTTGAACGGCAGCATCAAATCAAGCATGTGAGGTAACTGTAAAGGCTTTGCGTCACGCTCCATATTCTTTAGTGCGCTCGCTGCCTGCTATGACCTTCACCATGTGTCCTGTGCTATCATCTGCTGATGCTGCTACATTTTCCAGGTAATGATAGTGCTGCTGCTGTGATGAAATGGACACATACTACAGTGTCTGCCCACAGCTCTGGCTTCGCTTAAAAACCTCACAGCAACAAAGAGTCCTTTCGTTTTCTCCAAAAGGGAGAGAGAGAGAGCACTTTGGTATGAAAGCCGACTGTACCACCAGCTCTGCTATTTACTGCATCGACAACCTGCTCCGTCCACAGCCTCTGTGTTTGGCTCATTAATGATGTAACCAGCTGGGATGGAGCCAAGGCAAAGCCATTTCAACCGTGTCAAAACAATGGCTCCAAAACACCACCACGCAGCATCTCCCCTAATTAAAAACCCACCATTCACTTAGTTTCTTCACGTCGCCCATTCAAGCACCGCTGCCAGTGCCTAGTCATTCTGTGAGGCGTCTATAAATACTGTAGCAGCAATCCACATATTAGTTCACCTCAAGTGCCATGCAACAAAATAGGAGCCTTGAGATTACTGTTTCTCATTTTCAGATTTGCAGATATTAATAAAAACAGGGGCCTCGGACGGGCTCGGCTCTTGTTGAATGATGATAAAAACAAGAGCAGGCTGACAGGGAGGTGAGCTCAATCAGAGTCCGCTCTCCACGTGCCCTGCTTTAATCTGCCCTCTCCCCCAAGCACTATCCATCACTCTCTGTGTGCCAGAAAGCGGGATTAGTGGTGTTCTTTGTGCCATTCAAAAGTCAGTCCTCTGTCTGCTCTTTTAATTGTGCACGGACCCTCTTCTCTTTGGACTGAGTCTGGGAGAGGTGGACTGATAAGAGCTTGACAGGAAGCTTTAGTTAAGACGCTGATCAGACCGACCTGAATCGAGGCTGTGTCAAGTCTGTCTGGCTCATCTCGCCAGGTTCTTATGAGGAAAGTAAATAAATAAATGGCACGTGTGATGTGAGCCCTGTGTTCTGAACGAAGATTCAATATATCATGATCAGGAGCATCATCACTGGTATACAGAAGATACCCTCAACATCCACAAACCACAAACAGCTGTTTTTCTTTAACCCAGAGTCCCTGGGAAGTTTTAAAAGATTACCATTGCTATCCCATAATTAAAGGACAACTGCAGGGTGACACATTGGTGTCTTTCACCTTGTCGGGTCTGCAGTGCTTTGGAAAGTGTAATGAGAGTTGGGAGCAAATACAGCAGCTGCTTGGGGAATGCAGACCACAGGGATGGGTTGGAGGCTGAACTGGAGTTGCAGAAAAAGTAATAAAATATGGCTGACCAAGGTGCAGTGGAGATGAGGGTGGGGAGACTGTGTGCTTAAAATCTGCAACTGCTGCTTTTGGGTGTAAGAAATAGCTGAATTCAGCCATCACCACACAGCACTGAGCTGCACCTAAGCACTGACTACTCCATACATGTCTCTCAGAATATCTTGGCTTCACTCTTCCTCCCATCTCTTTGGTGATAAGTCAGATCAGACATGCAGTCGAGGGAATATATTCTGACATGGAATTTCCTAAGAGTTTAGTAGGTGAGCCAAGCTTTTCGGCAGACCATCTGTGTGGCCTTTTAAGACCCAAAACTGGCATGTTGCAGCGCCAAAAGGTGGGGAGCCATGGGCTCACTTTGAACACATTTAAGTGCAAGTGCCAACTGACATGGTGCATATCTAATACCTGCACCTGCCCCCGAAGAGTCAATAAAATATGACTGTAGGGAGTGCTTGGGTTAGTCAGTGCTGAGTTTATAGTGACCTATAAACTTGAGAGTTGAGTCAATTTGTATTCGATACAGAGGAGGAAAGAAATGCACATTACCTCACTGCATTTTCTTACGGCACCAACCATTCAGACTATCATGGTTGGATTATTTATAGCCTACAGTATTTTGACATTAATGATATTTGGTTATAGTAATTATATGACTTTTAATTAGATGATTTTTTCTGACCTTGTGCACCTGCAGTGCTGCTGGGATGAGGAATGAGAGCATATTAAGGTGTGTGTGTGTGTGTGTGTCCGTCACTGCGTCTAAAACTGCCTCACTTTTTTCTTTCCCCTGCATGTGCCTTGCATGGACAATTCATCCACCCTCCTCCTCCCATTCAACTTGCGCATCGTCTCCCCCCTCAATCACGCTCCACATCTCACACAGCGGCACAAACAATTGGTGCATTAAGGACATTTTATGTGTGACCAACTCCAGCCATGTCTGCCCATTTTTGCAATTCATCAAGCGTCAATCAACGGTGCAGGATGCAAGCCTCGGCGAGCTGCGGCTCCCATTGATAAAAACCGTCTGAGAGACGAGGCTGCATTCAACGTCACCAATACATGCACGCACTTCCATAGGACAGCGTGCAAACTGCTGCACAACCACAACACAAGGGGTGAAATTATATTGATTTTTTTTGTTTTACCTGCATTTTGTCTGATGTAAACACCTCGATGTCTACTTCGCAGGCGATGATGGTTACCATCTCCAGTTTCATATTTATCGATGGCATTCCCTTTCGTGGTTGTGGGGGGAATGGAGGAGGAGGAAAATAAAAAAAAGCAAAAGTAAAAGTGTTTCGCGTCCTCTCCAGCTGCAGGTCGAAGGAGTGTGGCAGGGTTTTCTGTCCTCCAGAAACTTAAGTCCGGCGGACTTGTGGTCGGTTTGTTTCAGCTGAGAGCTGCTGCTGGACTGACGAGCTGCTGAGAGTGATGCTGCAGAGCCACTCAGAGCTGCTCTCTCTCTGTCTCTATCGCCCTATCTCTCTCTCTCTCTATGACACGGCTTGCACTCTATGACTACGACACTCTCTCTCTCTTTCTCTCCTCATTGACGTCATTACCATCCCCACTGTCGTCGTGTTTTACGCCACTACGTTGCGCTTGACAGACCGTACAGGGGGGCACTGCAGAATTCACTGTCCGGTTTATTCCGCTTTTTCTTGCATTTTGCTGTTATTTTTCTCCTCGTGTTGCTGGAGAAAACAAGAATGTGTCACAGGGGCTGTGAAGAGTTGAGTTCATCAGTAGCTCAAGCATCAGCATCACCCAGACTGTGATCTGCCTCTCTTGCCTTTGAATGAAGCTTTTATACGTGGGGAAGGGGAGGAGGGATGACTTTTTTAAGGACTGTGTTAGAGAATGGGCTCAGACAGATAAGTGGATAAAATCACATTAATGCGAGCTAAAACCATCACTTTACACCTGAGCATTAAGGTCGTATCTGTGTGGTCGCCACTAAAATGAATCTTATCATCAAAAATCTGCATCACTCAGAGTCCAAGGTGACTCTACATATTATATATCACACTAACAGCCCCAAAGCAGCAAATTCCAGTTTCCACGAAATTAATCATAGAAGGCTGTGATTGATTGATTTTGATTTTACCACTGTCACCTCACAGCAAGAAGGTAATGGGTTCGATTCCCGGGGCCTTTCTGTGTGGAGTTTGCATGTTCTCCCCGTGTCTACGTGGGTTCTCTCCGGGTACTCCGGCTTCCTCCCACCATCCAAATTAGGTGGGAATAGGTTAAAGCTATAGTCTGTCATTCTGCTCAGAAATAGTTTTTGTTATACTAGGTGAAATGCTCCTTCCACCCTGAGAGCAATCAGTACATTATGTGTTCAGAAAAAGGAACGGAAAGTATCAGACCTCTGTGGCAGCGACAGGACTGTAAAAACTCTGACCAATCAACTGACACTCAGAGCGAGTGGAAAGAACTAATCACGTCTCGTCCTGCTCACATCCCCCTCTGGCCCTCCCTTCTCCCCACTGTTGCTGCAAATATCCAGCACACTCCTCTGCAGAAATAATAATAATAGTTAGCTGGAAAATACATTGTGTAGGGAACAATGTCAGAGAAAATGCAGCCAAAAATACCACTTATAGTGTTACTTCTGACGGCTCACCCTGCTAAACAGACAAAGAGAAGAAAGAAAGAGGGAGGCAGAAAAGGCTGCGACAAAACTGTGGATAAAGCTAAGAGGACAAACCAGAGTGGACATCAGTGGAGACACTGAGACATCTGAAGGGACTGAACAGTAATGCAGAAGTTTCTGCTTTCATTCCGTTGGACAGGTAATTATTTGTTTAGCTTCGGGAGGAGTTATTATTTTCATGAAATATGTCATGTTTGCTAACTTATTAGCGTATTAGCCCGATGCTAACGTTAGCTTCTCTGTGGGTGTAAGCTGGTCATAGGTGTGCCTTGTATTGAAGAGGTTAAAGGATATGATATGTTGAACATATTGCACAGTCATAGTCTCCAGTGTCTGCATTATAAAGGTGCTCACAGACTCCACATTTAAAGCGGGGCGATGTGAAAAACAGATGCAGTGACAACAGTGCGGAGCGGAGTCCACGTGGTCGTCCGTGTCCATTCCGCTGAGTGTGTTTAGGCCTTCAGCTCAGTGCTAACCTGCTCATGCTAGCTTATCTGTGCTTGTAAACTGGTCGTCACTGCCGCTTGTATTGAAGAGGTTATAGGATATGACATTTTGACCATATTGCACAGCCATAGTCGTCAGTGTCTGCATTATAAAGGTGACAAAATGAAGTTGATATATTGGCTTTGGTGATGTACAGTAGCATATCAGCTCTCCTCTCCCTGCCGAATTCTGTCAGATGTTCAAGTTTGAGGGGGTGGAGCTTTGGGCGGAGCACTGACGGGAGGGGGAGGAGAGTGTGGAGCTTAGATGAGGCTAAGAGGAGGTGCCACTTTCAAATCTTACTAGCTCTCTTGCTAGCTCTCTAACATGACAAACTATAGCTTTAACTGGCTAATTTAAATTGACCGTAGGTGTGAATGTGAGTGTGAGTGGTTGTATGTTTCTGTGTGTCCTGTGATGAACTGGAGACTTGTCCAGGGTGTACCTGCCTTTTGCCCTAAGACAACTGGGATAGACTCCAGCCTCCCTTTGTGAGGATAAGCGGTAGAAAATGGGTGGATGAACTTTCAGGACATGTGCCTTGTGCCGGGAATTACAAGAAAATATTGCTCTGTATTAGTGGTCACAAGCATTTATACTGTCAAATACTGTTTGTATAAACCATGGGCTTCAATTACTGAAAAATACAATGCTTAATGAAGCTATCTACTGTCTCTGCATTGTTTTTCCCCTGCCAAGGTGTGATTGCATAACAATCCCAGTCAGCTGCATGCGCCACGCTGCCTTCAGTTGACATGGCATGTAGTTTCATGGGCCTAAGAATAACAGACTAACATAACATTGTTATGTGGCGGTCACATTGTTATAACCAACCATCTCCCTACACTGTTAACAGAAAATCTATTTTGAGCATTACTGTCTTCAGCACAGATGCCTTCTAGATCCTGGAGAGATGAAAACTTTTTAAGGAACTTGTTAGGGAGCTGTACTGTACTTTTAGCACTGACTCGATTGGAGATTAACTGTACCGTGGCTCTTTATCACATACAATGCAGCAGCCGATGAGGCCAACTGTACCACACTGCTGCCACAACTCCCTTTGCTCTTAACTCTTTGAATGCCATGCACGTATAAACACGTGTCTTTAGTTTTCGGCAGCTGGCACAAGAGGGCGCTCTCACATAGCCTGTGAGTAACATTGGGACTTCTGGGATTTGTAGTTGGGACGTAAAGAGATGGTATACGCTACAGAAATCAAAGCAGGAAGTGTGAGATGATCGCGATGAGAAAGCAAAACAAACGGAATCTGGACAAAAACTGGTGATTTATCTCTACCTCTGATAAAATAAGAATGGAACAACGTAAAAACAAACTTTTTTTTCATGCTGAAATAGAGGGTCTCTATTTGAGCTATTCTGTGTTTTCAGAATCATAGTACAAAATATTCTGTGCGTCATGAAAGTTGACTCAAAATGGCTACAAACGCTGGCACAAGGCACTTTCGTTTTTAAAAAAGGGCTGGCACTCAATGAGTTAATTATGATGATACCATGTGAGTTTCCACTTCTGCTGAAGCCCAATTGTTAAAAATTCCCACAGACATTATGCCATTGCGTAATAAACCATGTCTTTGTTCCACCACTTACCTCTTACCATTCCTCCGTTTCATAATAATAATTCCCGGCTGGCCGAGACAGCTAAGTCCCCTATAAGCCATTAATATTAAGGCCCTAGGCGGTGAGGGCTATTTATGTTTGTGTGTGTCAGGCATTGTCCACGCTGTGCAGACGGAGAACATGAGTGAAATGTGTGAGGATGACTGTGACATTCCTTCACCAGACAGCATCGGTCAGTCACCCGGTCTGGAACAATCTGCCTCTAAATGCCTCCCCCACTAAAAAGAAACACCACAATCTAACATGTTGGCCTGAGTCTGAACTTCCATCTGCTGAAAGTGAATCTGTTTTATTCTTTCAAGTCACTGTAATAAGAGCAAGGCAGTAGAGAAGGTGTTACTTGACAGGTTACGATTTTATTTCAAAATCACTCCCTCAGCTCATTAATCACAAGCTCAGGGTTGATAAGACAGTGTGCCCATCTCGACTTTTCTTTCAAATCTACTATATTTACTAGTTTTCTGGGATCTAATGTAGCCGTGGCTCATCAAACACTCTTTTTTATGGCTTGTTGGAAAATTCTCTTTTCACTTGCCCCCTACAAAACCTTGGGTCAACACAAGATGTTAGAGATTTACTGTCTTTGCTGTCTTCGGATGAGCAGGTGCTTCATTCAAGACCATCCTGCCTGTACCTAACCTCACATTTAGTCTGGACTAGTTTAATCTAGTCAACTGTGATCTTGTGTAGCCCAATCCACTCTAGCTACACTGTGTGATTTCCCGTAACCAAGGCAACAGCAGTTGCTATGGGATATGTGGAAAGACTGTGGAAATGCTCAGCAAATTAAAAAGAAGGATTTAATTAAAAATGTTTATTTTGTTCACAAATTAGTGTGATACTGACCTTGATTAAATTCACTGTCACACTAACAAGCTTGATATGAGAGGCTGCCTGCCTGCTTAAAGCTGCAGCTGGTAACTTTAGGCAAATATGATTACAGTTAGTTATTTTTTTCCTGAAAAGAGTCACTATATCCTGACAGTAGTGCATGAGACAGATAATCTGTGAAAAAAAAAATCAGGTTCTCTTGTATCCTCCTGTGGTCATAATTGTATTTTCAAGACGAAAAACAACCAATCAAAGACAAGCTGTTTGTTGAAAACACTGGCCGGAGCAAATATTCTCATTTTACAACTGATTTATTTCTATCTATCTATCTATCTATCCATCCATCCATCCACAGTACCTACCTACCTACTAATATTGTAACATCACTGGAGCTGCAACAATTAAACGAATAACCGATTGGCTGTCAACAATTAAATTAATCAAGAACTATTTTGATAAGTGATTAATTGTTTTGAGTAATTTTTGTAAGAAAAAAAGAAGAAAGAATATATGTCACCTCTATGACAGTAAACTGAATATCATTTGAGGATGTCATATTGAGCTTTGGGAAACACTGATCGACATTTTCTGGCCTTTTTAAAAACCAAACAACTAGTTGATTAATCAAGAAAATAATATTCAGACTAATCAACAATGACCATCATTGTTAGTTGCAGCCTGAAACTTTATCAACTTTTGGATAAGTATAGTAGTGTTAAATGACATCTTTGTTGAAAACAGTTGATGAACATGATGGCTGCTGTTCATGATGGCATCCCTGAGCTCATCTAATACTGCTGAGGAGGTACATCTTAAAGAAAAGACAGGCTGGGAATCACTGCTGTATACTATACTGATCAGTAACATGCAGCATACGATATTGGATGCACAGGCAATTTTTTTCGGTTATCAAAGCACTCCTCTGATCCGTTTTTGTCACTGCTGATAAGCAGAGTGGATCGCTGTGGATGATGAAGCATTTTTCTTCCTGGCCTAATTCTCCTCCTCCTCCTCCTCCTCCTCATTTTCAATTCTCTTCTCCTCATTCACAATTCCCTCAGTTAGGTCTCACAGTCAGCGTGCCCCGAACAAGACGCCATGTCAGAAAATACAACGCATTCTTTATCCATTTCAAATAACAATTTGGAACTCAGACGAGCCATAAAATGCTGCTGATTATAACCTTTTATGTGTAGCAACCTTGTCAGACTTGTTAAAAACAGCATATAGTAATAGTTTTATTTGAGGATGACACTTGTCACAAAGGGTTGATATTTCATTTCTTGACTAAATGTACACAATGTGCAGTTTTTGGTGTGATACAGCTTAGAGTTACACAAAGACGTTGTTCAAAAGGTAAACCAGCACTTCCAAAGCTCACCTAACATCATATAGATGGACACTGGTCTGGAGCTAAATATGTAGCATCACAGTGAAGCTCCCTACTCTTTGTTGCATCATGCACATAAAACTACAAAAGCAGATGGTAGTGGAAAAGAAAAAAAATGGAAAACCTTTGCTGTGATTTCTTTCTCTTTTCGTTTCACCTGTTTCTTCATACTCATTCCTTGTGAATGCACGGATGAGGCAGTTGACAGTAGATATCTAGATAGTGCAGAGTCGTGCGTGATGCACTTTATAAGAGATGAGAGGAGGAGGAGGCAGAGAAGCAGAGAGGCTCAAAGGGTGAGACGCTGTGTCTCAGACTCACTGACAAGCAGAATTTGTATTCTGAAGTGGAGCTCTGCAGAGGAGCAGGAGGGAGGAAATCAGGGCAGTGGATCATCATGGCGGGCTGAACACACATGCTCATGACACCCACACATACGTTAATGCATGGCAAATAAAGAAGTGGCATGAATTATATACTGTATTTGCACACATACACTGATTTCACCCTAAGAGTTCACCTAAAAATAGAAATGGAGTGATTTGAGCTTTGTATGTGATAAGAAAGCAGAAGAATGAGAGGAATGAAGGTGTGAAAACAAACTCGGGAGGTTCGCCACTGCAGGCTGTGACTGCACTATCCTCATGATCTTCACACACACACACACACACACACACACACACACACTCCATCCCAGCCAAACCAAGCCCTGGTGCCAGCACCAATGCAGCTGCTGTAATCTAGGCCAAGCTATTTATAAAGCAAGCATCCAAGTACAGGCACAGGGAGCCAGGGGGAGACAGAGGGATGGGAGGATAAAAGAATGTCTACAGGGCAGAGAGACAGATCTACTGAGTGTAGGTGGGAAAGAGCGGGGGAGAACAGAGGAGCACAGGGAGCTGGGATGGCACGGAGGGAATAAAAGTAGTGAGAGGGTGAGAGAAAATAGAAAGAGAGAGAGCGAGGTTGTGTCAGGTGCAAAGGACAGCACACACGCACGCACGCACGCACGCACGCACACACACACACACACACACACACACACGCACGCACGCACGCACGCACGCACGCACACACTCACAGCAGCCATCAAATGTAAACACAAGTAACCTCGATCAACACTCCTTCAAAGGCTGAGATGCGTTTTATCCAGCAGTTTGAGTTGATGGGATGAAATGTGAGGGAGGGTATGTGCTGCTGCAGCGCTTAGTGATTTGGATGGAAAGCAAAATGTTGACAGAGAAGTTTTGCACGACTTCTGGCAATCAAGCTTTTAATTAACAGTGACAGACAGCATCCAGAGGCCGACACTGTCACTCTTTTCTCCTCATTAACAAAAAATGAGCCTGTTATCATGCAAAATGTGTACATGCAACTGAACGAGTCGGCAATATTCCTATTGATCTATGAAAACTTGACTGTTACTGCATGATCGCAAGGTTTTTTGAATATTTTTTTTAAGAATTTTATTTATAGATTTCCAATTTACAAAACAAAAATCAACAAAGATACAATGAATCACAAACCCATACAAGGTTCAAACAACAGAACAGACAACAAACAAAAACTTTAAACTACATTGCGATGTCTCGTCAGACAGTGTAATACCCAGGTCCTCTTCCCATGCCAGTCTGGCCTTGTCCCACTGGGGAGGACTAATGTCAAGTGTTGTATGTAAATTTTAGACATCTTACTTTTCATTGTAGGGTCCAGGTCCAGAATGATACCAGTTGCATTTTTAAGGGGTTACACAGGAAATGGGAAATGTTTCTTAGCAAAACTACAGTACATACCTGTAAGTACCTGAAAAAGTGATTGTTGTGAAGGTTGTGATCTTTTTGTAGAGTATTAATTGAAGCAAATGTGCCTTCGACAAAGAGGTCACTGAAAAACACTAAATTATTCTTATGCCATACTTGAAAGGCAGTTTTAATCTGGGATGGAGGAAAAAAAAAGGAATGATTGTTTGCTAGCTGGAGCAAAGACATTATCTGACTGAAATGAAAATGTTTCCTGAATTGGAACCATATTTTAAGAGTGATCTTGAAAACTTGGCTAAAACCCTGAAGACTTACACCGACAGATAGGGAGCCACTCAGGATAGATAGAGATGTTAGTTGACCAGTAATAAAAAAAAAAAATAAAATAGTCAGACCCAGTCCTCCTGCTTCCTTAGGCATCACCAAATAAGCTCTTCGCTCTTAATCCGTAGGGTGGAGCTGTTCCAAATAAAGTAGGTAAACACTGGTAGGTTACTATTCAGCTCTCTGAACCAGGAGTTGGTTAACATCATGGGGATCATCTGAAATAGGTATAACAATCTAGGCAAGATTATCATTTTTACCATGTTTACCCGGCCTGCCAGTGTAACAGGGAGTGCAGACCATCTTTGGAAATCCTGTTTGGTGTGCTCTAGCAACAATTTAAAATTGATCACAAGGTTTTTGCCAGAGTGAGAAGAGTCCAAAATTCGTCTGTTGCCTGTTCTCTTTTTTACTTGTTTAAAGTGGGCGGGACTCAGGTGTAAAACACATGATGTAACGTATTCCTGAGCACTAATCAGGATTTAACATTTGAAACATTTGAATCAAAGTCTGCTAACAGCTGTTGGTTGTTTACTTGTGTCATTAAAATCTGATCAAATGTCACCCTCACATCCTAAAAAGGAGGTTAGCTGAATATTTCACTCTTGACTCTTTGAGTACCACTGACGTATTTCAACGTCATTTAAATCCAAATGTTTTGAATGTTTTTTTGTCAGAGGCAGAGTAGGAGGTCTTGACAGAACGTAGATGGGAAACAAAAATAATGCCACACATCCTGAGTACTGAAACTGATACTTATACCACACACACACACACACACACACACACACACACACACACAAAAAAGGCAAAATGCAATGAATTGGAAGACAGGTTTTATTTTCTTCTCTGCTTGTTACAACACATGTTGATAAATTAGACAAAAGAAAATATTTAAGAAATTACTATAAAACTGACATTTCTCTTTAGCACCGTCTCCAGATTTCACATTAACAAAATTAACCTATTGACAAACAAAAAGAATATATTGTGATGTAATGTCATTGACCATACCGCTGACATGATGTGGACTGGAATCTCCAGTCTCACTCTCCCGTAGACTGTCACACTCTCCTCACCCCGCTGTTTCTGACTAGCTCCACCTAGCGGCCAGTCCCCAAGAATACAACAGAAATGACAGGCCACCATTCAAAGCAATTGCATGCAATGGGTATTGGTTTTTGCTATTGCTGAATTTGAACAAGTACGAGCATATTAGTGCAGTATCGGCCCGAGACCAGTATCATATCTTGGCATCCCTATATATGTGTGATATAAAGTATTAATATTAATAGATTATACTCACACAGAGACATACCCGATAATGTCAGGTGTACAGGTGCAAACAGTGAAAAGTCACAAAAGACACAGATTTTGGGTTATACTGAGCTGTGCATGAGCCTTTCAACATGTAAATAAATAAATGAATAAAGAAACACGGGCTGCTTTATGTATAGAGCTCTTCTCCAAACAGCATCACAAACACTGTCCAAACATGGGAGCAGACAGCATAGTATGTTTCTGGTTCACAGCCAACATCTGGTGGGCCACCAGCAGCTGTTCAGTGTTTTAACCCAGTCCAGCAGCTTAGGAGCTGGAGAGATGAGCTCCTGTATAGCCGGGTGAGCGGGACAGAGACATAGCGAGAGGAGGGGGATGGACGAGGAAGCAAAGAGCGACACGTGCCGATGGTTCCACTGATTGCTTTGCTTTGAAATCAGGTCAAATCTTTGGATTGGTTAGACAGACTCTCAAACCCGCATGCAGGCAAGAATACCAGACACAAAAAAAAAACAGAAAAAAAGCAGACAGGCAAGGATATGAGATGGTCTCTGCTTTAGACATGACACAGTGCTCTGAGAAGAAGTGGGCGTCAAACAAAGAGGGAGAAATCAACAAGACACTTCACCAGAGGATAGCTGGTGAGATCTTGCTATCATTTCACTAATTTAAAGCCATGGCATCCTCACGGGAGTTATGCTACAGTTTCCATATTGTTTTAGACAACCCACCTACCACCACAGCAACAAACGCACAAACTGTACAAATAACAGGGACATGCCGCCACACAGGACCCAGATGCAATTGAGCAGTACAGGCCGTCAGAAAGCATCGCAGCAGAGAGGGCGATTAGGACTGCAGAATGTACTTAAAATTCACTGCCATTGTGATATCAATGTGTGGGATATACATATTGCAAAAGATTGTTTGAACTGCAATAAATGGTACTTTGTGTGCCAGGCTTTCATGATCCACATGTCAATATAATTGGCCTATCACATGGAAGGCTACTGTCCTAGTTGTCGCCCGTTATGTATACTAGTTACCGCAGTAAAGCGCAACAATGTGAAGCAAAATTAGCGGCCGTGATGGCTGAAGAAGAGGGATGAACACAGAAAATGTGGACGACAGAACTAACGAAGTCTATTATCAGGTACTGCATGTGCAAACCACCAGAGGAAAGACGACTAATCACCATAGCAACTGACAACGCAACCACAAAGATATATGAGAAAAGTTTCAAAAAGCAAAACCGCTAACATTTAAGTCAGCAAAACAGATAACCATTCATCAAAATGTAACTCCTTATGAGAAAACAACAACAGAGGACAAACAAAGAAATTATGCTTTTCTTTTTTTCAGTGTCTGCATAAAGAACTCACTGTCTCTTGTCTAGGTTAGTAGAAAGTAGAATTAACACTCATTCCATGTTATTGCAGTTTTCAACATTTTTTCCTGCAGCTCTAACGCCAATAGAGAAAGCGAGCGAACTTAAAAAGTGCTTGCAGGAGAAACGAACAAATGAAAGATCTAGAGAAACAGGGAGAAACAACAACAAACTGAATGGGTTAGTCACATACACAATTGTATTTCCTTCTCCCAGCAAAATTAACAACAGTGAAAAACAGCACTGAAGGGAAAAAAAACACCACCAACAACAACAACAGTCAATAGTCCTGTTTCTGTAAATGACAACCGGTAGTAATTGATTTGGATGCTGGTCTCTTCTCACCTCTTTCTCCTCATAAATAAGTCCAAGAAGCAGCCTCACAGGGGAACGGGCTCTGCAGACTCAGGAGCTACACAACATTAAAATGTCGACCAAGTTTTGTAAGTAAACAGAAAGGTAAAGGAAAAGAAATAAAGGCTGGATTCAACCCAGGAGGAGCTACATTCATACTGTACTACTATGTCTTTATGTTCGGAACACAGTCCAACCAAGAGTTTCTGTTTTAAAAACATATCATTCAGGAACACAATGATCCAAAAATGATCTGGCTCTCATAAACCATCACAATCTGACCAAGTAAACTTCCTGTTGCCTGTGGGTTTGTCTCAGGTCGGTCATTTTACACAGTCATACCTAAAACCAATTATCTGCAGGGCATTTTAGGATTTCATGGCTTGATTGCAGCTACGCCTCCATTCACAGGAGGCCATTTATACCCTAGTCAAATAAGAGATCATGTTCCGACGTATTGTGAACTGCTATTCTTGAAAGCGCCCATGGAACATTTCTTTTTTTTAGACTGAACCAGAAAATAATCTTGATTTAAATAGACTCACAGGAGCACGACTGAGAACAAATAACAGAGCGGCTTACGTAGCGTAGCATGTTAAATCTTATAGTTTCATAATCAGCCCGTGTGTAATAGGAGAGGATGGGGTAAGATGTGTGTCCTTTATCAACCGTATCCACACCTCAAAGAGGAAAAATCAATTTTGATGAAGATGTGGGAGTGGTACTGTGTGAGTATCAAAATAAGAAAAACTATTAAAACAATTTTATCATCATCGTGTGGCTATGTTTAGAAAGCACAACGTACCACAACAGACTTACGCAAGAGGTTTTGATGAGCCACGTTATGTGACTTTTCAAAATTACGAGGTAATTAAATCACATCAATATGTCTAAGAGATATTTTTAATATCACATTGCGTTATCGTCACTGCATGTCTCCAAAGTATAAACTCAAAAACCCCTGGGAAATGTATATGAATGAACAACTAATACTCCTTTTCCGCCAAAAGGAACCTGGTGCTAGTTCGGTGCTGATGCTAGTGCTGGTGCTTAGTTGGTTCAACTTGCGTTCCTCCGTAGCACCAGTCATTTTTCCACTGGCAAGGAGCTCAGTCAGAGCCATGTCATTACGTCACTGCAAACGTCACTGCATTTTTGCTTGTGCAGTGCAAAATCAAAACAAGTCAAAAAATCCAGAGCCGACAAAATTAACTGTATGGCATTATATTTGTATCGCATTCCTGAGTGAACAAAGACAGATTTTGAGCGAGCAAATGCACCAGTAGGAGAAACACTGAGACTCAGCGGTGATTGTGGCATGTGCAAAAATAAATTTACTAAGCACAGAATATATTTCTGTGGTCAGCTCTGCATTTATTCGCTCAAAATATGTCTTTGTTCACTCAGGGATGTGGCATAAATATAACGCCATATAACTTATTAGCTACCGTCGTAATCGCTTTGAGTGGTGACTGTGAGAAAAGACTGTATTGCGGCTGCCAGCGAGACAGAGGTCGCCTATTGCCTGGGCACATCCATGATCACGGTACTGGTAGAACAATAATGTTCTGGATTTCAGTGAACAACAGTTTGTGTCAAACTTCCGTGTGTCCCGGGAGTCCTTTAAATACATTTGTGATCGAACCAGGCAGTATTTACTCTGGTCTTGTTGGTCGCAGTAACCCCAAGCCCCCAACGTAATCGGTGCTTAGCTCTGGACCAGCAAAGTCTTGGTGCTTGCCTGGCCCCACTTTTAAGCACCAGAGGCCAGTGCTCAGGCTTTGGAAACACAAAGAACTGGTGCCAAGTCAAGCTCTGGCTCAGAACCAGCTCTGGAACTACCTCGTGGAAAAGGGGTGGAGTATCCCTTTAAGACAGGTGGATAAATTCTGTTCTTGATAAATTCCAGTCTGGTTTCAGATCCTGATTGAGTCAGCACTGGTAAAGGTGCACAATGACATCGTTTTGTCTGTGGATACTGGGAATCTCCGCTGTGCTGGTGCTGCTGGACCTCACAGCAGCGTTTGATACAGTCGACCATGCAGTCCTTGTATGTTGGCATCCAAGGCATCGCTCTCCAATGTTTTAGGTCATACCTGGCCAATAGGAGCTTCTCTGTAATGATTGGTGACCTCTACTCCTCACATGCATGCCACCATTGTGGGGTCCCGCAGGGATCTATTCTTAGCCCTTCTCTGTTTTCATTATATATGCTACATCTGGGTACAATTATCAAAAAACACAACCTGTCTTTTCATTTTTAAGCTGATGATTTGCAGATATCTGCCCATGAGACCCAACTCACTTAGTGAGTTGCTAAGTTGTAAAGCAGTGGCTTGCTCAGAATTTCCTCCACTTGAATGACAGCAAAACTGAATGTATGTTGTTTGGCATGTCACCTGCACTGAATGCTTCCACAGCAATTTTTGGCACTCAAGCCCCCTTTTTTAAACCATATATAAAATTCATAATTCAATTCTACAATTGAATAGAGTAAGACCCTGAAAATCCTCATGCTGTTTTTTGAGATGCTGCTTCAAATGCGTGAATAGGTTGGTCGGACTAAACTTCCTGGTTGTCTTACACAATAGGAAACTAGCATAACATTTTTTGCTCTTAGCTGTAACGTCTTTTGTGGAAAAATCCTGCCGCATGGCAAACATCACTCCTATTCATTGCTAATTTGTTAGGCACTGCTTGCATCAGAATGCATATATTCAGGCTAATATAATCCTATACTTTTTTTTGCTGATATTAAACCAATATCCGATATCAATATTGGATCAGGACACACACATAAAAAAACGTTAACAATGTTATGTAAACAGAAATGCAAATGTATAATAAATGACTTCAACTTGATTGATCATAATGTGAGGCGCACCATAGTTTAACAGGGGAAACTTAATCTGTCATTACAAAACAAAACACTGTCATCATGGCAAATGTGCAAAAATACTTTGCCACCCTGAATGCCACAGCAGCTCACTTCAACCTTTGTTGTCTACTTGGCTTAAATTGATTTTGTTTTCATTTCTGTTTGAAGAATAAAGGCCAAACATGCACACCAGGTCAGTGAGACATCCCTGGTCAGTGTACCAGAACAATATCCAGGCCGCAGCAGGACCAGAGGCTGGCGGCGCTCACTCACTCTGCAATGCTTCATGTCTGACCTTCAGCCTGCCAAGCACCCGCTGCCTCACGTTCACCCCCCTGGGGCCGACGCCCAAAAATAGACCGTAGTCTGACACATGCAAACATATCAGTACCATGTGCGTGCATGCCTGCTGTATGTCCATGCATTATACGCGCACACATAAAAACAGACACTCACTTTACATCTCACTTTTCACATCCTCAATCACGCTATCTTTAGTCCCTGAGGTGTTTCACTGCTCTGGTCTGGGGTTCTTACTTTATCGCTTGATATATACCAGTCACACTATCAAACACATTAGGCTGAAGTGGAACAGGTGTGTCAACTGGACCAGTTCAACTTTTCACATCTTTACAGCTCTCTATCGCTGCTACTGCAGTGCTAATGCATTCCTAAGAGAAACAGTTTGGAAAATACTTGTAGGGCCTCTGCAGTGAATGTGCTGGACAAGTTATCAGGTGGTTACTAGTTTACTGTGCTTGTATGTGCTGCATGTCTCTGTCTACAGCCCAGTGCAATGGAGGTGAACAACACCTTTGTATCTGTGGTACTTGAAGTGTGAATTATTTTCCAGAAACAATGATAGTCAATAGAAACACTGGAGACTGTTTTAATTGGATTTTCCCAACAAAGAACTAGTCCATGAAAATGTTTATTGATTAGCCTAGAAATCTACAAACCTAAAAAATATTTTTGCCTAGCAGGATGGTTTATTGGCACACCATAGGAGATAATCCTGGCTCTGACAAGAATCTGTCTGACCAATCACAACGCTCTGTCTGCGTAGCGAGTCGTTGGGGTGGGCATAGCATGATGATGACAGGGCTGCGAGACGCTGGAGATAGCACAACAAGGAAGATGGCTGTGGCTAAGAGCGGTCGTTTGAATCGGCTCTGTCATTGATTTTGGAAGAGGTAGACATGGGCTTTTCTTTGAAAGTTGAGCAGAAAGAAGCACTCAAGTCATCCATTTTAAAGAAGGATGTATTTGCTGTTTTGCCGACGGCTACTTTGCCAACCGGTTACGACAAAAGTCTAATATACCAGCTGGCTCCGCCAGTAGCTAAAAGGAATACATCACATTGTCGGTTGCTCTGATTGGACATAGTGCTGGCCTATTACATGCAGAGGCAGTTTGAACGTCAACGGTTGGTCCCACCTACAATTATCTCATTGTGTGCCAGACATTTTAGAAAACAGAAAGTGCCTTGTGCCAGCGTTTTAGCCCATTTTGAGTCATATTTCAAGACCCACAGAATATTTTGTATTATGACACTGAAAACACTGAATAGCTCAAATGAATATACCGAATACCATACACACCAATAAAAAATACAGACCGTGCAAAAGATGCATGTCAGAAATGAAATATATAATACATGTACTATGTATTAGACAAAAAGTTCTTGAGTATTGTCTTAAAGCTATAGTCTGTCATGTTAGAGGTAGCAAGATTCGAAAGTAGCACCTCCTCTCAGCCTCCTCTAAGCTTCACACTGTCCTCCCCCTCCTGTCAGTGCTCCGTCCAAAGCTACACCCCCTCAAACTTAAACATCTGACAGTAGGATTCAGCAGGGAGAGGAGAACCGTTATAACCTGACTCTCGCTAGCTGAATGTAGTTCCGCCTAGCTCCACATGGCGTTCCTCCTAGCTCCACACATTCATCTGGACTTGCTCCCGATGGGAAGGACTTGAAGGAGCTTGATTTATCAAATAGCTCCAATGGTGGTTAAGGAAATGGGACGAGTACAGGACCCCATCGTTATTATTGTCTCCCCGCTGATTGCTCTAGTAGAGGATCAGATCCGAGAAGCTGAAAAATTGTAACCTGACTCTTGCCACCTGAATGTCATTCCGCCTAGCTCCACAGACAATATTGATCATTTACTGACATTGCTGCGCTGTTTGCTCTGCTGCTACATCCGCTTTAAATGTGATATTGATCTTCTGATTCACAGAAATTTCACAGGAAACTACGAGCAGCGGTGCCCTCGACTGTGGAAGCTTTGAGCTGAACGGAGATAAAGAACAGGACAAGACATGAAGCCATCTCATTGGTTCTTTCACTCAACCTGAGTGGCAGTTTCTTGGTCAGAGTTTTTACTGTCCTGCAGCTGCCACAGTGGTCTGATTTTTTTCATTCCTTTTTCTGAACACAATTTATTGATTGCTCTCAGGGTGGAAGGACCATTTCACCCAGTATAACAAAAAAGTGTTTATTAGCAGAATGACAGACTCTAGCTTTAAATAAGAAAAAGACTCTACAGAAAGGCACCAGTATTGATTATATTCACTGAGAAGCAAATATTGTAATTTTAATTAAAGGTCACCTATTATGCAAAATTCACTTTATAAAGGTGTTCTAACAGTAGTATGTGTCCTCATAGCCTGTGAATGAGGCCCAAGGAGTGAAAAAAGTCTGTCACCTCCTTCCCCTGCTTGCTCCTCTTCTTAGCCAATGTGTGCTGAAACAGGCAAGTTGAACATTTCCCACTTTTGACGTCAATAGTGGGGATGCCCCTCCCTCCAGTAAAGGACACTGCCTTTGAGCCGCCCCGGGTATGAGAAGTTCTGGTGGTCCCTGAGTAATTAATATCAGGAGACATTCAACATAAGCTCTGTGAGCACAAGGCTCATTTGAAGCTAGTGTTATACACTTATTTGTAATTTGGGTGACTCTGACTACTGTTAATGGTACTGTCCATACACTGCAGAGTGACGTTAGCCTCTTTTACCAGCTCCAGTACACATCTACTGTATAAGTAAAGAGAAGCACACGGTAAGGCGAGAGAGAGCCACTTCCTCTCTCCAGAAAGGGGTGTGGTCACACACAGCTCAGCTCATAGTGGCCTGCTGTGGCTAAAAACAAGTGTGATGAGAACGGTTGGAGTGAACCAAAACAGTGAAGTCGTGGGTTGTAAAACCAAAGAAAGACACTGAAATGTCCAGCAGAATGACCGCCTTCTTAATAATTTGTTCCAATGTTAACATAAAAAACACTGATTTAGTTCAGCTTTAAGTGTCCATACGCTTAACAATATAGAGCAGCAACTTAAGAACATGTGTTTGATTGTCTATTGTCTGTAAGGCATTTTGCTCAGTGTTGTGTTAACCTTGCAGCTGGTGCTTGCTTGATTATGGATTGAGGAGAGCTCAGTCTGACAGCAGCAGTAGCAGCGATGAAAGCTTCACTCTGTGCTGATTAGGCCTGGTATACACCGGGCACTATGAGGGACGACTTATAATGGCTCCTCTGACCTTTCCCTTGACAGGCACAGAAACCACTTTGCCTCGTTACTTTTCTCTGTGCAAGCCTCTCTGACGCCCTTGCTCCTCATACACACTTGTTTTCCATGGGGTTCATAGATAATGAATCGTGTCAGTATTAGAAGCCACACTGGCTGCAGCTGTGCTCACTCTGTGCTGTTAATCATATTCATGCACTGAATGTACAGTGGTGGATCATCCCTCGGGCCACAATGAGAACCAGTCTGAGAAAGCTAATCGGAGGTGTAAGCGACTCAGCATTATCCACGTCCAATCTGACTCAGTACAGATTCACTGTCTGCAATCCAGTTTGGGTTGGAGAAGTTTTCTTTCTGGTTTAGTCAATGACAATGACAAAATAAAAATAATAAAATACAGTAAATTCAGTCTTTATCTATATCTTCTATAAATACTCAAAAAACCCCAAAAATTCTAAATGTAACCACCTGATTGTGCAAACAATCAGTACATTGTTACAGAAAGGAAAAAGAAACGAAAGATGTATTTACTTTCCCCCCCCCACAGGATGCTGAATGTGTGTTACTTTAGGTTAATAATGAATTAGAAAGATGTGCTGATGTGCTCTTCACTGTGGAATGAGTTTCTTCTCAGTCAAATTTTGATGATGGACAAGTAAAAAAAAAAAACAACAAAACACATTAATTAATTAAACTATCCAAACTACTTTGAAGAGATTTAGCACAAACAAAATATGTGCCGTTGACTAGCCTTAACTTATCTGTCATAATGACAGACAGCAAATTAAAAATGATACCTATTTGATGTTAATTGAAAGACAGGCGATTAAGGTTCTATGGGAGATCATTCAAATCATTTATTGTGGTGACACAACCGTGTTTTCATCACAAGAATGAATTTTAATTAGAGAATGAATAATAAACCCAACAATATCCGTGGAGAGACCTGAGCTGACTGAACCTGAGTTGAACTACTGGAACCCATCTGACATAAAGGCTGGTTGGGGGATAAAATACTGCAGATAAAAGAGAAAGTGTGCCACTAGGTTGTACTGTCTCTTCACTGATGCGGAAGAAAGGAAAATGCTTTTACAGCTTTCTAAGAGCTTCTTATAAATACAGGGGCACATATCTCTCTCGGCCCCTCCTTCCCTCTCTGAAAGAGTACAGTGTGATCACAGAAGCAGCCCATCCTCTTGCATGCAGGCCTTTGAGAACAGAAACAGAAGTAATGTCGGTGTTGGGAGACAGCCAAAAGCCCAAAGACAAAAAAAATGTAGGTTGCTATGTCCCTGTTCTTCACTGAGGATGCAGAAATGTCACATCTGAAAGGGGAAGTTTTTTTCACAAATTGTACCTTATTTCTGGGATAAAATACTGTCATTTACTCACCCATTTCACTATGGAATCATTTGGAGTATTTCTACAATATTGGATGTGATGATATCCATTTAACAGGAGTGAAGCGGGCACCGAAATCCAGCCAGTAAATGACACCAACTTAACCATTTCTCAAATGATAGACTTTTAATAAGAGCGGACTACACTATTATTATTCTCATTTGAGTTGTCTGAAAAAAAAAATTCAATCTGTAAACAGACTGCTATTATAGTTTATTAAGGACCCCTAGTGCCCTCCTATGTTGCCTTCACAGGGCGTGCCTGAACTACATACTTATTTGTGATGTCACACATCCATGCTTTGTTTTAGTTCACGCACTTGGGAAAATGCTGAAATTCTGCAAAGTTGTGTGCGTGTGAATGCAGTATCAAATAACACTGCTATGAGCCAAAAACAACCTCATAAAGTCCCTGTTTGCAATTTGAAAATATCACAGGCAACCTGTTTTCTGTTTCATACCTCATCCCTTTCTGTCCTCATTTTGAAAGTTTAAATAAATGTCAAAAGTTCTATTTTTAGTGCAGCTCCTTTAATTGAACCATATGGAGAACAATCTATTGACATGCGCCAACTGAAGGGTGCGTGGGTGGCATTTCCACTTAAAAGCGTGGAGTGTGAATCGTAATGAAGCGAGGAGGCAAAATGAATGTGGGGGGGAGACTCCATTGCTAGGAGCAATGGGTGTGCAAGCTGCAAACTCACAAAAGCAATGAGTGATTCATTTAAACGGATTTTGTGTGCGCACCAGATATAGCCTCTGCGCTTTGCATTCATATACATAGAGAAGATAAAAACACCCAGGAGAGAGACAGGAGGGGAATATCAAAATAACTGAGGGAGGGGAGGAAAGTTGACAAAGTGATCAGAAAGAGAAAAGAAGTGTTGTGAGGAAGACAGCTGTTCGAGAAGAGATGGGTGGACAGACTTGACAGAGAATGAAAGCCTTAAAGAGTGAGACATGCCAGCTGGATGGATGGAGGGATGGACAGCATAATGGGATTAGAGGACCAGAAAATGAAACATATATTCTTTGTGTTGTCCTAAGTGATCTTTATCGCTACTAAAGCTGTGAGACAGCGAGGTGCTACACATCCCAGAGAGGCCTTAACAGAATATATGCAGCATGCACATGCACTGGATATAGCTGTGACACATTTGTATTGCATGTGGGCTTTTGTATGAGGCCTGTTGCTGCATCTAAGCAGGCATGAACAAGGCAGCACATGATCGAATGATACGCACAGGCACATGGATTAAGGCTGAGTATGGCTCACGATTCATATTGTAATCCGCTGCCCTGCATTCATGCTCATTGGCAAATAAATAACAGCATCAGGTAGGTGTGTGTGTGTGTGTGTGTGTGTGTGTGCGCGCGTGTGTGTCTGTGTGTATGTATCTTAGCGGTTGAGCAATCAGTGGCACAGCTTGAGACCGTGACAGGAGACCGTGACAGGAGCTGTGGATGACATCATGCATGTGCTGCTGGGCCCTTTGAATCTCGGACTCGCTGACACATTCTGCAAGATGACTCAAACACACACAGACTGACGCATAAACCGCACACACACACACATGCACGCGCGCATACACACCACCACCAAAATCTGACCCAGAAAGTGAGTTTGCTCCAGCTCACCCTGTGCGCTTCCTCTTCGAACACAAGTTCATGGACGCTGCAGGCAAAGAGCGCTGTAGGGAGGTCGCTCAGATCCATCATCTCCTCCGCCATGCCATCCTGATCGGACTCCCCAAACACCATGTCCTCTTCCTCCTCCTCCTCGTCCTCCTCTGGATCGCTGCTGTAGGCCTCGGAGCCGTTGCTCCATGCTTTGGAGCTCTCTCGCAGCATGTTGAAGCCTTTCAGGAAGGCAGCTCACAGGGAGGTACAGACCACAGAGGCTGGGAACTGATGAGATAGGATGTCAACAGATAAGGTGAATATATACCGGCTGGATATTTGAGGAAAAGCATACAGAGAATGAGGTGGTAGTGAGGATTATAAAGTTAACATTGAGGTGTCAGTGATGGTACCCCAAAGGGTTTCAGGATATAAAAGAAAGAAACAGAGAGGGAAAAGAAGGAAGGAGGGACAGTAAAAGGATGATGAGAAGAGGCAAATGAAAAATGGGGGAAGTTTTATTTTGAGGTGTACTTGGAGGTCAGTGTTCCTGTTTAAAATATTCTATCCGTTCATGCTTCAATTGTGGAATATCTGGATATTCCCAGATATACTATGATTGAAGCACAAACAGATTCATATTCGGGCTGAAAGTAATGACTGATTTCATTTAAAATAAAATAAATATTCAGATCATTTTCTGAATTAATCAAGTGATTAGACAACAATAATATATAAAGAAAATTGTGAAAAAAATGTCCATCACAATTTCACAGATCCCAAGACGTTGAATTTTAATTGCTTGTTTTATCCAACAATCCCAAACCCAGATATATCTGTTTAAAAATGACCTGATGTAGTAGTAGTTTTGATGTAGTTTTTGTCAATTATCTCAAAAGGAGTGTATACATAAACACACATATATATATATATATATATGTATATATATATATATATATATATATATATATATACACATATATGTGTTTGTGTGTGTGTACATATATATAATATATATACATATATATATGTATATGTGTATGTGTATATATATATATATATATATATATATATATATATATAATATATATACATATATACGTATGTATGTATATATATATATATAAACAAAGGAAACAGTGATGATGAGGTCTGACCCTGACCATGGCATTGTACTGGGGATAGAGCGCCATCTAGTGGGACATTTAAACAAATGAAGGATATCATTCCTATATTAAGCACAATAATATCTGAAAATGCACTTAAAGGTCCCAAAAAATAGTTGAAATACGGTATAGATACCTGTTAGAGACCAAAGATCTGCATCCATCATGCTATCCTTCAATATAATAAAAACAGCAAAGGCCGTGACATGATAACATCACCTGTAAAAATGACCGGAGTGGCTCGTGACAGCACATTTGCATCGCACGCACTCCGTGAAAATACATCACTGACATGTCCCATGTTCTAGCATAAAAGTAGCAAGAATATCTCATATTTGAATGCTTTTTAAGCTATGACACAGACGGGATACAAGTGAAAGTCAGCACAGGGTCGTGTTCGTGAGCCAACGGTTGAAGTTACCGTTTATTTTTTTCTTTCAAACCGGTTCAAATTCGTGTCTGAATTACTCACCTCACTACTGCCAGTGAAAGCGGCAGAAACGACCCATTGCCTGTGGAGAAAAAAACCCGTGATTTTCAGGTGACTTTTGTCAACACGGTGAAACTGCTTCGTTGTGTTTGTTTCTTTAGACGGCTATCAGACGCGTCGTTTGTTATTTCTGGATTATTGGACTCTATCTGATGCAGCCTACTGCAGCGTCAGGACCCGCAGGGGGGACCAACCAGAAGCCGGAGGAGGCTCAAAGCGACCAATCAGAACGCAACAAGGGGGCGGGCGTTTCACTTCAAGATTGGTGGCGACCGAGCAGCAGTGATCCAGCGAAGTGGCTAAAACAGCTCTGCTGCTGTGACACTGCGCGTTAATGTGTTAAGGACATCCTGGAGAGCCACAAACAGACGGTCTGTGGGTCCATCAGCTAGTCTCACCTACTGGGTGAAGACACTGAGGGACAGTCACATCCCTGCAGATCAGTCCTCTGGTCCACCTGTTGCACACACGAAATAATGTGCTCTAAAGTTGAATGTTAGTGCTTTAGCGTTGAGCTTTAAAGCAACATGAGGCGACAGGATGTTAGAGGAAGGCGGGTAGGCCTGCAGGGTATTTCATGCACCAAATTGCATACTGGATTATAGGATTATGATGACTCCACTCACTGTTAAATTAATTAAAGTGTTGATTTTATGACCACAGAATAAATAATCATAGATCATAGTCACCCTACATCTCTAAGATGCAGTCTATGAAGACAACATACATCATGTCAGAGTACATTGTTAGGCCAGACATTGTTTGCAGTCTTCACCAAAATAGCAGATATGACAGAAGAGTGATGTCCTGGTGATCTGGTGAGTGCATATCTAAGTTTGGCCACCAAATATCAATACCAACCATACTGCATTTCGCACCTTTCTACAATAGTGAAATTAACATGTGACACATGATTTCATTTATTTTGTAAGGAAAGAGTGAATTTACTTATTGCTGGATTACCTTTTGGTATATAAAATGTTTATACGTTAAAAAAAAATCACATTTTGCAACATTAAGGGTATACTTTGAGTTTTATTTCTTTCCATCAGAAACTTCAAGCCATCAGGTTGAACGAACAACTAAGTTATTTTAGCCACAATCTAAATTTAGACAGTCTTTCCACGGGAGATTGACTTTTTATACCTTTAGTGCACATTTTCATTGTGGTACGAGATGTTTCACTGTCCTTCTGTTGCAGTCATCCAAAGTGTCATCGCCTTCATTTCAAAGTTTTCAGAGTTTTATTCCAATAGGCAGATTACAGTGGCCATCTCATGACTGAACTGCTACAGTGATGCTTCCCCCACCTGCCTGTGTTAGGTACAGTACTAGTACAGTTACAGTAATGCATCCAGTGTCCAGCTACATTTTAAAGGCACACTAAAAGCTAACCTGAAAAAAATAATAAATACATGACAATAAATTAGTTTTCCACCTACCATTTGGTCACATCAGATAAAGTAGTAAAGTAGTAATACAATTAAATTCCACGAACAAGAGGCAAAGTTGTGGAGTGAAAAATGCTCATATAAGAGAGAGCTTGAGGCAGAAGTCAAAATGTTCATTGGCAAGTCTGCAACTAGATTAAATAACTCTGAGGAGTAACTTCACAATCCTCAATGGAAGAAAAGAACAGATCCCTTTAATAATGTTCCCACTATTAGTGAGTGAAAATTGTTTAACGGTCATGTAAGTGAGTCCTAACAGGGTGAAGGCAGTTTGTTTCAAGGCACGACGACAGGTCTACGGTCATATGAGCCCATATTTGTGAATCCACTACAACATCCAGCAACTTTGGGTTTCTAGCATCCCGTTTTTGGAATGAATACAGTTGACTTCTTCTCAAATAAAAGGTAAACTTCTCAAGGTCCCGTTTTGGTTTAGAGATTTAGAGATAGAAAATCACGTGGAGAGGAATGTTAAGGCAGAATAAAAGACCCAGTGGACACCCCCTTCTGGGCTGGAGGTTTGTATATATGTGAATATAACTGAACCCATCTCAGCTTTTCAAGGTCCTTGTTGTTTACAGCTGAATGGCAAAAGAAACATGAAAATAAATGCTTGGTTTTAATCTTCCTTTAGGTCAGTTGATGTGGGGCTGACTGGTGGTTGCTCCATGGTGACTGGTAGAGTGGCAGAAACCACTCTGTCGTTGTTGACCAGAGCTCCGTAAGAGAAAGCACCGACTGCATCCGGCTGAACACCCAGGCCCTTGTCATGAATAGTTGGGACACCTGATGATAGAAAGGAAAGGACGGATAAGATTCAAGTCAGGAACTGCAAGTTAAAATGATGGATGATTTGTCACGGACCTTTCGTGTAACAGGCTTTAAAGATGAATTTCAGTAAACTGTTATTGTTTCTTTCACACACACACACACACACACACACACACACACACACACACACACAGAAACATATACCTGTGTGTGTGTGTGTGTGGGTATATATATAAACACTGCTGAAACAGGACAACATAGTAGCTTTAATAAGCACTGTGTTTATGAAAACACTGTTTCACGTTACAATTTAACACTTTAACGATTGTCTTTGGTGGATTATTTGTTTGCCGAATTACAGGAGAAGCTTGGACAGATTTAAAAAAAAAAGGTTAAACTAATTTTATCAGCATATTTGATCGGTAGGTACGACAGCATTTTAAGTTTCCTTGATTTTTTGAATGGAGTTCTTCTTCAGGGCACGGTGGTGTAGTGGTTAGCACTGTCGCCTCACAGCAAGAAGGTACCGGGTTCGAGTCCCAGCCCGGGGCCTTTCTGTGTGGAGTTTGCATGTTCTCCCCGTGTCTGCTTGGGTTCTCTCTGGGTACTCCGGCTTCCTCCCACCATCCAAAATTACTTAATAATTTAAATTGACCGTAGGTGTGAATGTGAGTGTGAGTGGTTGTCTGTCTCTATGTGTCCTGTGATGAACTGGAGACTTGTCCAGGGTGTACCCTGCCTTTCACACTAAGACAGCTGCGATAGGCTCTAGCCCCCCCGCGACCCTATGAGGATAAGCAGTAGAAAATAGATAGATGGATGTAAAGAATTTACAAACCATTAGCCATATCCATGGTGACATACGGCTCAAAGGTCTTGGGCTTTTTCCTGTTTTTGGTGATGAGATAGACCCCAAGGAAACAGAATCCAGATCTGTACAAAGCACAAAACAATCATACAATATTTCAAGTCATAACACAAGCACATCAAATCTGTTTTCTAGGTTTATTAGTTTCTGACTATAACATTACAAATAATTTCACAAGTCTTAATAATAATATTAATAATTCAATGGCCACAAAGGAAGGAAACTGAAGCAGCTGAATACAATTCAGCTATCATTGATTTTAGTATTTACACCTGTGCTTTTCCTATTGTGACATGTCAAAATGTGTTTGTTAGAAATGCCAAAGATGGACGATCACTCACCCCAACAAATACATGCAGATGTGAAGGATGTCTTCTTTAATAAACTCTAAGTAAAACACAGCACCTGAAAACCAGATAAGAGGACATCTTTGATGACTTGAAAAGATGTTGACTCTGTCAGTCAGCCTTCAGAGTGCTGGTCTTTTTCCATTGTTCCATGCAGTGATTTGTAGGGATGTAACGATGCGCGCAACTCACGATTCAATACGATTTCCGACACTGTGTTAACCATATGATTTTTAATAGAATGAGCATGCAGACAAATTATACACATTTCTGAGGTACAGTGTAACTTCAATACACAAACTATGTAAGGGATGCATATTTAAAAAAAAACATAGATTAAATAATAATAAAAATTATATTTTATCTTGAAGAATAAAAGAAGAAAAACTAATCCCACATCCTCAATTTCAAAACTATTTACGACCGCAGCCATGTCTCTCGTTCCGCCTGGATAACTGACAGTGACATACATCGTGGAACATCTGACATACTGTATGACATCGATCAAGCGAACCCAAAAGTAGATTATGTCCTCTGCTGTTTAAAAAGGGCATGGTGATTCATTTTCAATCTCAGCTGATCTGAATCATCACACATTTTTAACGTTACATCCCCAGTGATTTGCATACACAGGTTGGTCAATACCTTGAAAACTACAATCTCAACAAGAAATCAGCAGTAAAACAATCGCATAGGCTAACTCACCAGCTGTGATGGCAAAGACTGTCGAGAGGATGTAGTTGACACTGGCAATCAGAGAGGAGTCATGCAGCTTACAAGCTTGGGAGAGAAACCTAATAAGGCGACAACACACAAAAAATCCATTTTAAAAAATGTATATAAAGACCATGTCTTTGTTCACCTGTAAACAATACAAACTCTGAACAGCAAGCCAATATTCTTTTTTAAGATCTAGACATGCTGACCACGTTAGCCAACTGTAACCGCCACGCTAACCCCACTTTTATTAAACACTCACCTAGCCTGGAAGACCACTGAAGCCACCATGCACACAAACATGACAGTGAAGATCGGGTAGTCCAGCTGCATGGTACCCTCCATGCTGATAACCAACATGCTTGACACCGCTTTCACTGTGATGACTGTGACCGAGCCTGTGCACCAAAAAAAAAACAAACAGACAAACAAAAAAAAAAACAACAAAAACAAATAAGAGCTTGTGCTCATAAAATGCATAGGTGCATTTTTAATATTTTAAAAAAAACAAAGCAGTGTATTTTAACAAAGTGTGACAACATGAAATTGATTGGCTTTAATGCTGGAAACTCACTCAGCAGCGCGACCAGCATCAGAATAATAACGAGGTAGTTAGTGCGGCGCTGTTTGTAGAAGTATAAAAGCAGGCAGAACGTGATGATGCCCAGGAGCTGTCAATAAGGGTGACAGGAACAACAAATTAACATCAAAACAGGAAGCAGTGCAGTTGTTGCCAGATTTCAGCCAGACTCAAGAACACTGGGAAAGTAGCTTGGTTTAATGGGGGGGGGTGGGGCGGCTGTGGCTCAGTAGTAGAGCAGGTTGACCACCAATCTGTGGTTCGATTCCCGCTGCCAGAAATCATGTGCTGTGGTGTTCTTGAGCAAGATACCTAATCCCAAATTGTACCCAATGCTGCACATTGGTGCGTGAATGTGAAAGAAATGTTAATACACTGCCTGGCCCAAAAAAAAGTCGCCACCAAAAAAAAGGTCATGCACTCTAATATTTTGTTGGACTGCCTTTAGCTTTGATTAAGACACGCATTCACTGTGGCATTGTTTTGATAAGCTTCTGCAATGTCACAAGATTTATTTCCATCCCGTGTTGCATTAATTTTTCACCAAGATCTTGCACTGATGATGGTAGAGTCTGACCACTGCGCAAAGCCTTCTTCAGCACATCCCAAAGATTCTCAGTGGGGTTAAGGTCTGGACTCTGTGGTGAAAATGATGGCTCATGCTCCCTGAACTGCTCTTTCACAATTTGAGCCCGATGAATCCTGACATTGCCATCTTGGAATATGCCCGTGCCATCAGGGAAGAAAAAAACACTGATGGAATAACCTGGTCATTCAGTATATTCAGGTAGTCAGCTGAACTCATTCTTTGAGCACATACTGTTGCTGAACCTGCAGTAATTATCCAATAGGAGGCATGTACCTATTTGCTTAGTTAAATCCAGGAGGCGACTTTTTTTCTTTTTGGCCAGGCAGTGTATGAATGTGTTTGTGAATGGGTAAATGTGATATGTAAGTGTACAGTGCTTTGAGTGGTCAGATGACTAGAAAGGAGCTATAAAAGTACAATTTACATTTACATTTAATGCAAGTTTGTGGAACACCATTTGTACCTAAAGGATAACCTTAACGTTCAGTTATGTTTATATAACTAACTATCCTACCAAGTGATTCTGAGTCAATGCTCCCAACAGGCTACTTATAACCACTGTTCCTTTTTGCTAACACATTATTTAACGTACTGTATTTTTGGTTTTAGAGAGCTTTACCCCTTTGAACATTCAATAATGAGTGCCTTTGTTCACTACCTGAATCCCTCGTGTGGATCACAATCACAAAGGTGATGAGGGTTCTCGACACAATTTGTCTACATTCAAGTCAACACATTCACATTTGGGTGCTACAACTGAATCGGTTGTGTAATACATTAAAAAGATGTGAGAAATAGTATACTGAACTTCTTCAAAAATGTCTCACCATATACAAGAGGACAGGCCATCCTACAATGTGCTTCACAATGTTCTCTGCGTTGAGTTTATCATGAGAGTTTGGTCCAAATACAACAAAGAGGAACGTTCCTCCTATGGTTAGGATACAGCCCAGGAAGGACAGCCCGAAGCGCTCTGAAAACAATAGAAGAGTAGCAAAATGACATTGTTAGGACCTTTTAGTGTGACATGATATGATAGAAAGATTTCATCACCATGGTGAAGCGCTCAACATCATGCTTTTATTTCTAAGGTCTTTAAATTACAAGAAGATATTTTGCATACAATGACCATAATATTTGCATGTGAGTATCTTCAGTTACAGACACATGCTTAACTTACTTGCAAAGTCTTTCGGCTTCCATTTCTCATGCAGAAAAATAAGCCCTAAAATTGAGCTTGCTGGAAAAAAAGAAAAAAAGCAGGACGTTAATATACATATTCATTTTACTGTTTTTATGTATACATTTGAGACTGCTGAAATCCAGCTCAGTGTCATCACAGCAGTGATTACCTCCAAACAGCTACTGCTAACAACAGGGAACAAATACTCACTCAGGACAGACACAGCATTTAGAGGAGCTACGAGAGCGAGAGGGGCGAAGGCGTACGAGACAAAGTTTGCTCCTTCCCCGAGACACGTGAACAAAAAACCACACCACCAGGTTTTGGTGCGGTAGAAGGCACGAGGATCCTTGGTTCCTGCTAATGTCACATGACTGTATTTCTGAAAATGAAAGGAGGAGCAGGTAACAGAACAGTTAGTTGGGTAAACACAAGTCAACCACAGTTACACTTAGCTTAAACAAAGCAAACAGATTAACTAAGCAAACCAGCTATTACTATGTTGACACAGAAAGACATAAATATTCAAAATAGGAGACACAAATACTTTACTTTTAAACTAATGTCTTATCATCGGGGTGGTTGAATGGCATAGCAGCCAGACACCAAACAGACAAAAATAAGCATATTAAAGGAAGTGTTGGAGGTGGAGGACACACTGCAGCTCTGTACCTGAATACTTAATGAGATGCTGACAAGCACATTTCCAAAAATAGCAAGTAAAGTCCCAATGAGATTGTCCTAAAGAACAAAGACAGAAATATGTATTAAATTACGTTATTGAGCGTTAATACGAGCAACTTATGATAAAAATATGCTTTCTTGTGTAATCAATATCTACAAAGCTATAATGTTGTGGCATCTTCGAAGGTCAGCAATAACATGAGGTTTTAGACGTGAAACAGACACACGCTACATCCATAAAACATCTATACAAGTGTTTTAACCCTTATATTTTATTAATATTCTTTATTAATAATTCAATTAAGTGTTAACAGACGCTAAAAAGTAAACTACCACGTCAGATGTCTCACCGTGTAGGAGCCTCCGTCGGCTCTGGTGAAATCCATCATTTTCGCCTTCAGAGGTAATTTATTAATGAAAAACACTAGGCAAACATTCAAATACCAGATATTTCATCTTGTCGCTGTGATATGATGTGTTTACCACTCATATTTTTGTGTTTATCTGACATCACGCCGAAGAGGACACCATCTTCTGGACAGGGAGCATCTCACTTCCGTGTTTAGTTCGTAGCTGAGCCGTGACGCAAGACAGTGACGCTTGAATCACGTGATCCTTGAGAACGTGATAGTTTGTTTGTTTATTTATTTACTAAATTTGCAAAAAAAGAGAGAAAATAGTTGACGAATTTATTCTCGCATGTATTCCTCAGTTTGTTTTTTATTGTTTACATGTAGACTAGTGTGTTTATCAGTGAGCTGAGGAGGGAGAGACTGGTTTAATTGGCACTAAATTAATAATTAGCACATTTATTAATGTCATCTAGAACGCTGCCCTAGTGTCATTTGCCTAGAGAATATCCAAACCTAATTATTTTCTCATCGCGTCTTTTTCTATCTAATACAACCAGACCGTATGCTCCTGAATTGTGTGACACCCAGGCTCTTTCTTCACGTTCTTTTCTAAAACATATTTTGTATCTGACTGCAAGAATGACAAGAATAATAATGACTATCTCATCATAGCATCATATTGTAAATTCGACTAACAGTGATGGTATGTTTTCTTTTCTCTTTTGTGTCATTACAGCAGTGAAGGAGGGACACGGTACAGTAATAGTACAGTGCGTCAGCAACAGTGTTGTAGCTGTGGAAAAAAACAAAGGTAGGTCAATGAAGGGTGTTAGCTACTATGGGTGTAGAGGGTTTTTTTTCATGTTAGATAGGAATCAGGTGGGAAACCTGTTTTTATTCACCCCTGATGCTACATTGACAAAACATGGTAGTAGCTGTGGAAACATTGTTTTAAGTTTTCCATGAGGGAAAATGTTGACATCATCACATTTCTTTTGCTAACCAGCAGAGGGAGTGAAACACCACTGCTGGGAGGATACCATCAGCCAGTCAAGCTGAGCTCAAATTCCTTATTGACGTTTGATATTTGATTTCACTCTTTGTCTGCAATGATCTGACACTATAAATACCTGAAGACAACATACGAGAAGTGAAATATGTATGTTTGGCAAACTGTCCCACTTGTTCTTCAAGTGGATTTCCATAAGGGCATAAAATACACAATAGAGCTATAAGTACATCATGGAACTGGTTTAATTATATAGACACATGCTGCTGCATATTATGGTAAGGTAAGTTTATTTGCATCTTTCAACAACAAGGCAATACAAAGATAAGATAACACAATCCTTTACAGGATTACAGTCCAACAGGGGCATTTTCATCGTGACAGCAGTATTTGATAGTGCAACATTACAATAAGGGCCTATATAAAAAATAGGAGGCATTGACGTCTGTAAACAAGTACAATAAGTTGGAAAACATGTCATGTCATGTCATTAGGTCACAAAGGAAAATAAGTAAACTATGTACCTCGAAAATATGTGCATGACTGATAACCAATGTAGATCTGAAAACAATAAATGTCTAAATAAGCAACAAAGCAGGTGTAAAACTAAGTCAGCACACATACAAGATATCTGAACACAATGGACCAGCTAGTGCAATAAAAATAGAGGTACTGCACAATGAATAGTAGAAATGAATAGTGTTTTCTGTAACATATAAAAGGCAGCAGCTCAGAAATGTACTGGGCCCTAAATTATACGTCTTCATAAACCAGCAGCAGAAGGTAATTCTTGCCTGTCATGCCTAGTGTCCTTTGAGACACTGGAAGGAGACGTGGCATTATGGGCCACAGATATTTATCACAGACACGGTGATTATAGCTTACAGTGTTTTGGTTTGGCAGGGGGCAGTGAACAGTTGCTCCTTCCTCAGGGTGTTAACAGGTGTGTGCAGGTGTGCAGGTGGATGTCTTTTTTTCAGTACATTAATGTTACCCAAGGTGAATACACGTTCCAGTTAACTTTGTTGTGAAAGTGTTATAAAAAGCCAACAAAGAAATGCTGCATTAACACCTTGAGTGAGGCTGTACAATTAACTCTATGGTATTATATTATGTTGTTGATTGGCTTTAATTAGTTTAGTTGTAATTTTGCAGGTCAATTGCTGAGTTTTTGCATACATTGATAATTGTGATGATAAAATTAATTTAAAATCAACAAATGCAATGTGATAGATAAATCTGTTAGGGTATTTTTATGAAAAATCTCAAAATAAGTAAATAAAAAGAAACGGTAAGCCCAGGAGAAAATAGTGGTATTTAAAGAAAATCTGATTAATATCTGAATATAAATTTAAAGAAAAGAAAAACAGAACTGTTGGGCTAAATGTGCACACACATCACATAAAGCATCATCAGCATACTGATGCTTTGTAATTTTAGTGTCACTTTAGAATCATGTTTATTGTTTATTACAAATAAAAACAAATTTATGATGGATTCAATGTAATGCTTGAAACAAAGCTAATTTCATGTTTTCTGCTAATACATCTGACAGAAAAACATCATCATAGACAATTACAATCCATTTAATGTGCTTTTCTATCATTAAATATGCAAATGCTCCACCAAACATTATACTGAGTAATTATCCTATCCTCACACTATTGCTGTTGTGTGTGTCATTTTGAATCATAAGTTGCAGGAGTTTGGTGATTGTCTTGATCTTATGGATTGGAGGTGTGGGCGAGTAAAGGTGTGTCCCTTCCTCAGGGCATTGGGTCTTCCTGCATAGTGGACAGACCTGTTCACTCCCACCTGTGTGTGTGTGTGTGTTTGTGTGTGAGCGGGTATTACTGATGGTTATGGGGATGTAAATCTGTTCACACAGTCACATTGTGGGGACTCACCGTCCTTATGGGGACAAAATGCAGGTCCCCATAATGTAAACTGTTACCTTTTAGGCTGAAGACTTGGAGAACATTTAATGTTACTGTAAGGTTAGACTTTGGTTAGGGTTAGGGTTAGGATTACATGGGTAGTGGATATGATTAGGGTTAAGGGAAGTGTCCAGGAAATGAATGAAAGTCAATATAATGTCCCCACAAACACAAATACACAGTGTGTGTGTGTGTGTGTGTGTGTGTGTGTGTGTGTGTGTGTGTGTGACAGCTTTGAAGGCCCTGAGGATGAATTAATGGGTTAACAGGGTGATGTGTGGGTGGATGCGCGGTGGAAGAAGCAAACACCAAAAACTCAGCAAAAATTCCCCTATGGTAGATAAAACTAAAATGTGCTCAGACCTCAGAAGTCTTTTACTCTCCTTTTTTTCGGCAGTCCAAAACTTAATTATGTATGATGTTACAATTACATGTAAATGATTATTTGACTTCCAGAAGAGTCACTGATTCATTTTTGTCAATCAATGAAATATTTCAAGTATATTAATGATAGATTTTATGATCAATAAATCCACTTATGAATCTTTTAGTAAAAGCAAAAGTCCTTCACAGTCTCCTGGAGCCCACGATGATGACACAAAAAAGTAATCATGTAAACAGCAAAAAATCGTAGCTGTTGAACTAATCATGTAACTGATTCAGTTAAGAATCTGTTGAAAGGTGGAGGTCACAGAGTCACAGGCTTTCTGCTTCGGGTTACGAAGAAGTTTTCTTTGACAGCATTTTTGACACATCTTGTGCCAAGTTGATGTGCTTTTGTTTCCTCGAATTCAAGACGTCTCACCTTCAATGATTTATTTTATACCTGTTTTCTGTTTACTACCAACACAAAATCTTCCTTCCGTCTCTCTCTTCCACCAGTTACTTGTGATGCGTGGGCGCCATCCACCATCTCTAGAGGAATGCACGAACGTTAAGCGACAAGCATGGCAGGCCTGTTTTAAAAACCAAACGAACCAGCATCCATTTGTAATGCCTGAGGAATGTGTGTACGTTAGATGGGAGCAGGGAATGAAGGGATGGATTCATTACAATGTGGCACCATGCAACAGGAAGTCCTCTCTCTGTGAGTTGATACACAAACTCGAAGGAATGTTAGCACGTTATATAAAGTGGTGGTGGAAGAGCAGGCTTTTCCTAAAGCCTCTGCAAGTCCAGGCCTGTCAGGAACTTTTCTAGATGACTCTGAAGTGACAATGACAACATAAGAAATAAAGGCTGGATTTAATATTTGACTATAATTGAGCATGGCTTGTGACTGTGGGTGTATTGCTGATTGAATTAAGAAATCGTCTTACCATTATGATTTTTGGGCGTCCCTCCAGAACTCTGGTTTCGATGACATTGTGTGCGTTTTTGCCCATGAGCCAAACAGGATGGAGAAGTATATGTGACAAAAGGCATACTCAGAATCTGACTTTAGTCACAATAATAACACGGATGTCAATGGGAAAAGGTTCATTCATTCTTATTTTTTCTGCTTTGATCTGCAGTTTCAAAGGCTGGGAAGCATTATTGTAAAGTCCCCAGAGGTCTCACACTTTTTAGAAAATTAGTGACACAATAATTCCTTGATGAGGTGTATCTCCAACACAGTTTGTAATGCCAGATCTAAGTGCACTTTAATTTGCCCATTTCATAGATTTTTTTTGAACATTATTACACACTTACACACACCGGCTGATATAACAGCTCTACCAGCCTATTTCATCACAAAATATCACTTTTGGCTAATTGAATTACCCCAAACTCTTTCTAATGTTCAGACAGATGTATGAAAAAAGCATGCTCCAAAACCTCCACTGAGATAATAAACCAAGCAGCAAAACCACGTCCATATTACCTCCCAGTGGCCCTGTGCATTCCCAGTTCAGTCATTTGATGTCCCCACTGTCAATTAAGTGAGAAAAGAGAATTGCAGCATGCAAATGTCTGTAATTAGGGACTAATCTTCTGAATGAAAGGTCATAGCGTTTCTGCTTCGACTCCATTTCCTGGAGTGGAAATCAAGAATAATTTCAATGCGAAAATATAGGTTGCATAATATAGCCATTCATATTGTGTGGCTTGTCACCAGTTTTGACAGTCCTTTCTAAATATATACTCTGATACTTTCTTCCAAACTATTTTCCCACTATATTGCAATTATTTTTCTAAATAACTGTATTCTTCTGTCTGTCTGTTGTTGTGCTTATCCCTCTTTATGGATTTCTGAATTTGCGCTAAATCAATATAACTGAATGACAGTTATGTCTAATAGACACGTCAATCAATGACGCCATGTCGTAAGAAATAAAATGAAATGAGAACTGACAATACATTTTGGACGTGACATATCACGATGAGTCAGGACTTTAGGAGATGCATGACTGCCAACAATCTCCCGATAGCGTCAGAATGTTTCATGACAATTATGACAATGAACTTTAGATTTGCTTCTGATGACAATGCAGCTTGATATGATTGAGTAACATTTAGACTGACATTTCCCCCTTCTGTGTGTTGTATTTTAGTAACTAGAGGCCGTTTTGTTATGGGAACGCACCACCTGTCATGTTTTAAGTTAAGTTAACCATTCCTGTTACGTTCATTCATGTTTGTCCCATCATTTCCATTTTACTTTGTAGTAACAGTCTTCTTCTTGCTTCTGATTGTTTTACTTCCTGACCGTGTGTCCTTTTGTGTCTGGTGATTGCCTGGTCTGGTGATTTCCTCTTTATTTAGCTTCCTTGTTTGAATAAGTACATTTTTCGCCGATCCTGTCTGAGAGTCTTTCATTTAGATTCTCTGGAGCTCCACCGACCGTGATGCCAAATCAGACCAGGGGGGTAAAATGTCCTCTTCTTACGATGCCCTTGCCTGAACCACACCCACCTCTTCATGTATATCTAAATGACACACCTGTAAAGTTTCACTGCATGTTATACGGCTGCGACACTATCACAAAATCGGTCAAAAGGCAAAAGATGCCTCAGTGATAGTTCCCGCTACAGTACAGGTGTCTCCAGGACACACAGTCTCACAAGGTGAAAACAATTCCAGTGTCGTATCTGGTAATTAAGTTTAGTTGAACCTGGTTGTGCCCTGCAACATTGCTACATGGGATATGGAAATGCCTCACGAATAAGTTATGACAGCGCGAACATTTCACTCCGACTGATCAGCTGTTTCTGCTGTCAGCGTCTTCCCACATACATATATCTGTATCATCTTCATCAATACTGTAAATATTATCTACTGTATATTTTTTTCACCATACATGTTTTTTTTACCTTTGACTGTTCTTACAGTCATATCAAGCAAAAGATTTGATTTGATCTCCAGACAGCTGGAAACATGGCGAACACTTCTTAATATGCAAGGACAAATAAAGCAAAACAAACTGATGAAGATCCCTCTCCCTGTCTCTCGTACATACTGTAGGTTGGATGGACAACCTGACTTGTTTTGATGCTGGGTTGCAACGTCTATCTGATTCTCTGTTTACTCTTCGTAGCCCATAGTGCTAATTTCATATGCTCCAAACCAGTTGATTGAAAGGCCCTTGATTCACATTTATTAATTTACAGACAAAAGTTGCATAAAACTTCCTTGACAACTGATTGGAAACATGGCTGGTGTGACTTTTCATGCAGTTGAAGCACAATGTTGTGAGAACCCACATTCAATGGTGCTCATAGTCTGCAGTTATGAGAAGAGTAAGATAACACTTTGTCTCAACTATTGACCTCGACACACTGTGTATATTACACATTTCAGAGGGTCACAGTGAATTGCTGTGTGTGTGTGTGTGTGTGTGTGTGTGTGTGTACAGATGACGTGATAATTTTTTTTTTTTTTTAGATACTTTATTTGTCACATATTTATCACTACATACATGAAATTTGTCCTCTGCATTTAACCCATCCCCTCAGGGAGCAGTGGGCTGCAATGTTAGGCGCCGGGGGATTCGGTGCCTTGCTCAAGGACAAGGGAAACTGGCATCTCTCCAGCCACCAGTCCACTCTCCAAACTTGGTCCGACCTGGACTTGAACCAGCCCAAGTCACTACAGACTGAGCCCCAATTTATTTTTGGTTCTCAGCTGTACACATTTTTGTATTACAGTGAGAAATGATTTTAATTCTGTTGAGCTCACTCAGCATACATGATTTAGTTCACTAATTTAGTTCAATGCATTTAGTTTTAGGCCGTTCTTCTGGCATGCTTGCATAATGAAACAATTCACAGTAGAGAAACAACATTAAAATGCTTCAATAATTTGATAATATAACTCAGTATATTTTTCCCTCAGTATTTGAATGCAGCCTAATTTATCTGAATAGCTCGTCCTCATTATAGGATGCCCCAGTGCTGTGACGCATGTCTCTGCAAATGTCTTTGTGTATTTACTTATGATATACATCAGAAGTGAGTATATGCAGGTTTGTGTATGCGCGTGTGTGTGTGTGTGTGCGTGTGTGTAGAACAGGACTGAGGATTGCTCATGAAAATTGACCTTACAGATGCTGGATGCATGCATTCTGCATGCATCCAGCATTGCAGGTAGACAAGAGATGTACTGCACACAACTTTATATCTGCCACATCTCTTTCCAGGTCTAAAACAATGCCTTTTGGGGAAGTGAGGGTTTATTTGTGTGTGTTTGTGACAAAGAGTGAGAGAGAGAGAGAGAGAGAGAGAGGTGTCTCGTCTGTCTGAAACTTGAGGAGAGAGGAGAGGAGAGCGAACAAAAGCCTGTGTTTAATTTTCTTTTTTTTGTCTGTTGTCTTTGGTTGCTCCTTCATATTTTCAGCGCCCTGCAATCACGGCATCTTGTTAGCTTTGGATTCAGGTTAAACTTGTTGCAGGAGACGACAACTCCCTCCCTCCCTTCCTCCCCCTCCTCCTACTCCCTGTGTCTCTCCTCCACCCTCCTCATCCCCTCCTCACATCTTCTCCAGTCTTCCATTCACACTTCTGCCTTGATTTGTGTTTTTCTTTTTTAAACAGGTGACAAGCCACATTTGTCTTGAAGGCATGGCTGTCTTTCCTGGTCTCCTCTATTCATTTTGTCCTTCCTACACACACACACACACACACACACACACACACACACACACACACAGAGCAGGTGAATTTCCTTTCAGGCTACACTGAAGTCATACAATAGCAGGTGCGTGCCTGTCGGATATGACTCAAAAAGACAGAATTTCATGTATTTCACATAAGCTGTTTATCGCTCCATGCAATGTTCAATATTGTTAAAGAGTGAACGTGTTCATACACTTGATATGCACACAGTTACCTTTCTTCTATACCTTATTCTGCATTTTGATTGGAATAAGGTAATCAGAAAATGCTGCTGTTTATGTGTCACTTTCATATTCAAATACTGTCTCCACTTAAACAAAGGGTGCTGTTGCCGTTTTCTCTCATTCTCTCATTCTGCACAGTTTCTGAACTTGGTGATGCATGACTGATAGTAATGGTCATTTCCTAGACACTCAAATCTCACCTAGAAGTAGTTCATAGTAGTTTGTGGTTTGCAGCAATGATTACTCTGCATGCAAACATTCCATCAACATGCTGCTTGGAATCAGTTTAAATGCCATGTTCACAGACTATCATTATATCATTATCCATTTTAATTTCTACTCGTCTGTGGCCTAAGCACTCAAGAACAGAGATCAGAGTGATATGTCAAACAAAGTTCCACATTACTGAAAGTAAGTCAATGACAAAAAAACACCAATGTAATATTGGCTAAAAGGCAGAACACATAAAAAATAACAATCCAGTCATCACTTCATAACCTGCTAGAAGTGTGTGGCACTTTCTGTGTCTGCAGAGACTCTGGAGCATCTCATTTTTGCCTTTACCTACTAACCCAAGGATAGAAAGCCACAAACTCAATTATAGTATGGTTATAAACTATAATAATCTACTCTTAATAACCTCCTGCTTTTTTTTTTTTTACTATTCATTAATGATGTATCCTTTGCGGTTTTAAATATCACATGCACATGATTTTGTACAACATGATATTATTTTTAAGGTAAAAAGCTTGTTGCATTGAATCAAAATAACCATATAAGATTTTTAGTTTAGTAGGTTTCTGATACACCAACTTCCTAAATTTGAAGCTTTATTATTTTATTTATTAAGTTATTTATTTAGTTCATATGAATTAGCAATTTAGGGCATCAATTTTAGAGTGAAAATATATAGACTTTTGTTAAAGTTCTTGCAATAAGCCTCCATGCGATAAAATAACAGAAGCGTTGGACTTATTACAGTGAAAAACAGATTTTATCTCTTTTTATCTCTATGGCAACAGACTTGTGAACCGAGTAGATCCTGTAGAGGTCACAGGGATCATGCACCGATGCGTCAATCTTCCTTGTTCCCTGTTTTGCGATGGGGCGTGCCCTGCTGCAGCCCTTGAGCATGGCATGCCATGATTGCTAAGGAGAACTGAGGAGAAAAGGAGTGCGTGGTTCCTCTAAAACTCCGACGAGCCGAGACATGTAGACTGAAACTGGGCGCGAGACGAAGAAAGAAAAAGGGAGGGAGTGATAAAGAAATAGATTATGGGGAAGTATCACAGGTGAACATGGAAAGTTTTTTCTCCTTCGCTGGGTGAAAGTTAGTGTAAACTTTACTCAGAATATATTTCAAACCCTTTTTTCCAAAAATGTTTAAGAACACTGTAGAATCAATGCAGATGAAATGTTAATATTTGCACCAATGTATTTAGGTTGGGATGCAAATTACAGCATGAACAGATCACACAGTAAAAGTAGAAGCTGCAGGATGAAAGAAGGGAATGGTGCCAGTGTAGGGTGAAATAGGACTGAATAAAAAAAAAGGCACTGTGTGTACAAATCCAAAAAAAAAAGAGTTTCTGTTTAAGGGTTTCATTGCTGAACTCTGAAGGGTGAGGTGGTCTGAACATGCTTTATTTGAGATGATGAAGCAACAGGCCCTGGAAAGCTGTCCTCCTCTGCTATCCCACGGGAATATCACCACTCATCCATAGAGGGAGAGGGATGGAGTTGGATGATGAGTGGACGGGGAAAAGAAGGAGGTGGAGGCAAGGAAAGGGGTGATGGAAGGGTTGAAGAGAGAGAGATATTTATCGTTAGTGGAAGGAGGGGATGTGTAGAAAGGTGTTTCCTGCTTCGTTTAAGAGAGATAATTGATCGGACCTGCACACATGCCCGATTGAGTGTCATTTCCCAGAAACATATTCTCACCGCTGCCCTCATCTTCTACAGTTTCCACTTGACTTTGACCCATGAATGAACATTCATGCCTGTATACACATTGACACTGCATGCTGACATATGACAGGCTCTATATGATCACAAAAATAATCACACACCCACATCTGACAGCAATTAAATACCACAAAAAAAGTTTCCACGTGGCATTCTGTAGACGATAACGAGCAGATTGTTGTAGTGCCAGCTGGACATAGCTTGTCTTTTTGAAGAGAATATGAGCTGCATTGTATCTGCTGTGAACCCACACCGCCGGCGTGTAGAGTTACTGCCTGCAGGAAGTTTTCAGCAAAATATCTGGCTCCGCTTTTCCTCAGGGTGTCGATGGCCTGGAGCCACGTCGACGAAGTGAGCTCACCTGTCAAAAATGACAATAACATGATGCTTGATGCTTCACTGATTCTCTGGCCACCCTCAAATCTCACATTATTAATTAACATTTTTGTATCTTGTTTGATTAATTTGTCCCTGCTGGTTCTTCATGCTAAGATATGCCAACCAGCTAGTGGCTGTAGCTTCATAATTAACGTACTTGCAACTCTCTGCAAGAAGCTGGTTAAGCATTTTTCCAGAATCTAATGGGCTAACACTTTCAAAACTTCATTTTAATTGAAAGAGCAGCCTTCTGATCCACTAGACAGTACAGTCACATATGTCTTCTGTAAAGCACGCTGTTACTCTGGAATGTTGTCCCATCAGCTCAGGTCAACAATTATGCACATTTCTTTGTAGTCGTTAGCTACTGCAGATAAGAGTGTTCTGGAGAAGGCATCTCTGAAGTGAAGTTGTTTCCATCTGTAGCTTGAGGGGCCCAGAATGAAACCTGATATGGAGATGAGCCCAATACCTGCTCAGTGTTTGGGTGGGACCACAACACTGTAAAGTGTTCGTGTGGCAACAGCTTCCTCTTTTAGTTAACATATCCATTTAGTTTCACTTTTTTTAACCTAGATATTGTCTCACAATGTCCTAAAACTATGTCCTCTCAGTAGTTTAAAACATGTTACCTCCAAATCCTAACGTTGGATCTTACATGTGAAACTGCTGCAGTCTTCTTAAAAACTATAAACACATTCACACAGCTCTAAGATTTCCATTTGTCTATTCAAATATCGGATGTTGCCACTCTCATTAACTGAATCAATATCAGAGATAATGTTTCTTTAAATCTCGACACTCCTCGAGTTACTTGGCGGATGTTTTCGCCCCTCGGATTGGCATTAGTGTGCTTTGTGTGACAGACAAGATTACCACCTGTCTGCATCTGCCACTTTTGTTTGTGTATGTGTCTGTTGCTTTGTTTGCATACATGCAAAACTTTTCGCAGGTTATTACACAAACCGTTGTACAGTGAAGCGTTGCAGTTGCAGATTTGTGTGTCTAAGGAATGAATGTGTCGTTCCACAGTGGTTGTTATCTTACCAGCTCTTTCATACCAACCCTGCAAGAATAATAGCTCTGTCTGAGAAATGAAAGAGGAATGACAGACTATAAATATCAACAGACTTTCCACTATCTTAAAAAATGGTTCTTGAGCCCTTGTACATGCGAGTTTGCTTGTACTCCATCTCTCAAGGCTGTTGAACTCATCAGCATCCCTGTTAAGAATTTAAATAATTTCTCAGAGGCTAAAATACCATTGCACAGAGGTTTCTCCAACAGTAGATCAAAAGCTTGAGCTTCACATATATTGCTGTGATAACTGATTAGGCAATAATATATGTGACACATAGATGATCAGGGTTTTCCATCCATCCATTTTTTTTACCACTTATCCTCACATAGGTTCGTGGGGGGCTGGAGCCTATCCGTCTTAGGCAAGTCTCCAGTTCATTGCAAGGCATGATCAGGGTTTTATTAAATTTAATTAACTTACTTTTTAATAATCCTTAATTTTAAGTTGTAATAATGTTTTGATAATTGTACTTATATTATCATAAATCTGTCTCTTACACTCCAAATACCATTTTTTTGACTCTTCATGCATGAGGCATGTTTTTGTGTTTTATGACACTGATTGCAGGAGCTACGCTTCTTATTTTGCTGCCTGTAAAATCCCCTAGTAGCTAATTTGTCAACACATTTGCCTTGGAGCAGAGCTCTGAGAAATGCATTCGTGTTGTGCAATGCAGCCATCATATTCTCCCCTGCAGCGTCCCCTTTGCCTCAGGCGTCTAATAGAAATGTCAAAATGCTGAAACTCTGAAGTGGCTGTAGAGCTCCAAAACTCTGCTTTTCCTTCCCATCAGCTCCCAGTTTATCCTCCTGTCCTATGCTTTCCAACATTAACATCAATCTATTGTTTTTTTCATGCTCTTACTGACACCTTCTCACTCATTATTACACCTAAACCCCCACTCCTTCCCCTGGCCTGAACCCTCACTTGGGGCCGTGTAGAGTTTCTGGGAGTGGTTGCTGCTTCCCGGTGGGTGGAATATTAAAAAGGTGTGGGGCTGATGAGGTGGGGGGATGGAGGGTCTGTCCAGACTTTTGGAGCCTCTTTAGTCCAGGCCAAACAAAGTGACAGCAGGATTCTGCTAAAGAGATCTTGCCATTCACCTCAGTATCGCAGCTCTGAGGAGGTCAGAGGTCAACGAATCATGCAAATATTCACATTGGTAAACTCACTGCACACAGAGCTCAGTGAGCTCTTTAATGCTTTAATGCTTTAATGTCAAACACACACACACACACACACACACTGCACACACACTCATAAGAAGAACGTTCCTTCCAGAAATGGGCTCATAAGCATCCTTTGGTTTAGCAAAGCAGAGCCTGTCATACTTAAAGCTTTGCTCTACCTACATCTGCACACTAGACTTTAGTGAAATGATACGAAATACCATCACAGCAAGAACCAGAAGGTTCAATCTGTGGTCATCACTTCAGTAAAAGTGGCAGTTAAACAATGTAAAAATGCGTAATGTCTTAGAAACTTGCCACGTTTTGTATGAAGAATTAAAAGCAAATTAACCAACTGCTGCTGTCATATAAATATATATATATTATAGTGGAGTAGAAGAAGCAGACGATAGTGTTTAGCTGATATCTACAATACATACAAGAACTGAAGCTGTGGTGGAACTATAATCACTTTCTGATCTGATCTTGTGCATGCTCAGTTAAGATCAAACCAACTTCTTAAATCTGCACTGACAACAAAAAAAATCACCAAAAATGTTCAGATGTAACATAGATGTAACTCACTCATGTATATGCCAAATAATATTTACAGTAAGAGCCTGTCAGTACTGCCTGATATAAAATGACACAAGAAATACATTTATATGTTCAATATTTTGATTTTTTATGTTAACTGTTTAATGCAGTATATAGTTTGTAGTTAATAATCTCAATTAAGTGGAATGATTCACAGAACATGAAAACAGCTCAGGAAGAATCATTGGAAATGGGGCTACATTGATATTAAACATGTCACTGCTTTATGGTAACAGGTGCACCACTTGCTGTTTTCTCAGTGTGAGGAGCAGACAGAGAGCAACACGCCCTGGGCTCCTCATATCTCTGTCAACCCTCAGCACACATTCCTCCATGACAAACCAGGCATTAGAGCACATGAGAGGTACATACAGAGATAAAGAGATATGATGAGAACTATCAGCGTCTTCTATTTTCTTCATTTTTTTTGCATCGCTTTGTTAATTTATTATTTTTAAAGGTTTAAGACTAACGTTCACATGTTTCCAGTTTGAATTATGTTGAAAATGTTCCTCGAGTAGTAAGAAAGAGCAGGGAGATGAACCAGTCCTGGGGGGAAAGGAGGAGCAGGAAAAGTAGACTGGGTGAAAGGAAGAGTCAATGGAAGACAGGAAAAAGATGGTGGGAGGAGAGAGGTGATGACAGAGCTCCTTCTCAGCAGCAGTGGTGCATAGAGCCAGCGCTGATCTCTGTTTGTTTGCGACCATGCATGGCTGCGTGCCCACATGCACACAGTCACACCAGAACACCCTGGTCTTGGTTTCTCACTCCAACGGGGTGAGTTTCAAGGCTTTGAAAGGAAGTCGTTTGAACGTATTGTGACAGCTGTCCATTTCCCCCATTATCCCCAGTCTGTCCCATTGGGCCAGAGGTCTCTATTGAGCACTGACGCTTTACTGAAGAGGAAATTTTTAACATATGTTTGATGGATCTTTATGTAGGAAGGGGTTAGGGTTTGTGCAAAGGTATACTTTTTTCTTTTTAAGGTGACTGTACATGAGCATTAGCAAATTAGAACAACCTGACGTCCCTGGTTAGAAGCTTACTTCTCTAATTTCCTTGCAGAGGTAGTGTTAGAAATGTAAAATTCATGCAATATAATCATATAAAGAAGGAAGGAAATCATATACACATATTGTCAGCATGTATATTCAGAATAAATATAGTGAAGATTTATTTTATAGGTTCTTTCCTTGGAAGTTTTCTGGAAATAACTGTAGAAAAAAAGAATTAGAAAAAAATATAACCTTCATTGAATAACTGCTAAATTTAAACCCAAGCAAACACACATTTATTGTTTATTTATTTGCAGAGATTTCTGTTCTACATATATATGTAGAATAATTTTAGACTACTTTTTGCATGCTCAGCTGACTTGCTGCACTTTAGATGAAATATATTAAAGTATCAATACATTTACATGAATTAATTTGGAGATGGACGATCAAACAGTATCTCTGCTTTCCTCCTTTTGGAGTTTCCAACTAGGTCATGAAATATCTATTTCATGATAAAAAATATTTTTAATTGTCCTTTTTAGAATATAATAGAAAAAAATCTTACTTGTCATTGTTGTTTTAAAAATGAAGGACAGTTTTCCAGCAATGAAACCCACACAAAATATTAAAATAAATATTTGTGTTATATATATATACGGTACATATATGCACAATATATGCACACTGCAATAAGCAGTAAGGAAATTAGAAATATGGCTGTTATTTATTATTTGTTGTCGTTATTTACAGCTATTTACATACTAAACAAGTATTTTTAGGGTTAAATGTTAAATGTATTTAGCATCTGCTGCTTATCCTTATTTGCAAATTTTTATATACATCAAGAGAGGATGTCTGTAATGGTCTGTTATGTGCATCAAGGCCTTCTTGGACTTTTGCTGTGGTTGAAGTGCAGCGAGAGAAACAGACACGCAAGAGACATGAGAAACCACTCACACCCTCAACGAACTGATGAAACGTGACAGAGACGTCCATCACTCTGTTCTCCCTCTTTTCGATTTTATGTTTCTATGTTTTTTTTAATTTTATGTTTTAGACTCTATACACAGTCAACCACATTAATGCAGAATGATGGAACTTGTGTCATTGTGATCATGTAGATGGACTTTCAGGATGTATATATGGTGGAGCGATGAAGGTGTGCCATACTCAGAAAGTCTTGCTTCTTTTTCGATTGATTCAGTGCCAACTTGCCCTTTGGGGTTTATCTGTCTGTTTATGTGTGTGTGTGTTATATTTACGAGGGTGTGTGTGAGTGTGCGGGCAAGCTGCACAGCACGCACCTTTGAGGTTTCCATGCCAGATTCCCTCAGGTGCCAAGTGGTGCTCACACACACACACACACACACACGCACACACACACACACACACACACACACACACACACACACAAACAGATAATCGGCCACATGTCAATTATACAAATGCACATTACTTTTGTGTGTGTGTGTGTGTGTGTGTGTGTGTGTACTATGATCAGCCATTGTGAAAGTGAACATTTTGTCAGCGTCGTAAAATCTCCCATCATTTCCAAGTTTGTATATGAAATATTGCATATTAAACACTTATTGGACTTGTAACTACACCACATTAAACTGACAGCTGCTGTTACCTTACATATCAAAAGATTCTGTATTGTTTTATGAAATCATCATTATAGCTCAAACACCTTGTAAATATATAAATATATAGTTACTCCATCTAGACCAATGCACTCCTTAAATGCATTAATAACAGCCTGATAATAATAAACATTTATAATATAGTATGCATCATAATATAAACCTGAATTATACCCTTGTATAATACCTTTTTACTTTAACTTATTATAATTTTAAATGCAGGACTTTTACCTACAATGGAGTAATTATAAACTGTGATATCACTATTTTTACTTAAGCACATATATATTTAGCACTAGTAAACTGACGACCTGATTTGATTTTGATTCAAGTCAAAATAAAATTGAAAAATCATTAAAAACTCTATTTACAAATGTGTCAATTCAAATGAAAAAGAAAAAATGAGTAAACAGTAATGGCACAATTCTAAATAAGACGTAATTTCTAAATGCACACATTTTTAAAATTCTCATAGCTTTTCCATTTTAATTTGGTTGAAAACATTAATTTGTGAAATAATCTTCTCTTAGACCTGCCTCTCCAAAGCATCTGCTTTTACATCTTTGATCCCCCTAAAATGAAAGAGACCAAAACCTGAACATGACATGGAAATAAAGGGGGAAAATGATACTGAAAAAGTATTAACATGTTAAAGCTGAGTTCCAGGCCTTTCTCTGGGAAATCACCAAACCGTTCACACCTCTGGGATCCTCAATCTCACTCTTTTATCCGGCTCCTTAATGAGATTCACTGCTCCTGCCTTGGATTGTCTTGCAAAGTGCTCTCTGGGCTGCACACACTCATAAACATGCAAAACGGTTTCTCTCCAGCCTGGGAAGGGTTAATGATCCTACACCTGTCCTATCAGACACCTGTTTCACTCCTCTCAGCCAATCAGAGAAGAGAGGGGAAACTCTGTGCTGGCATGAAATAAATCTGGGCCCGTTCAGAGAGAATTACAACACTTGACTCATCTGTGTGTCACTACTCTTCTCTGCTAGACTGATAGACTCACTGATTCTGAGACCGAGAAGTTCGTACAAACAGCGAAAGAGTTGAAATTAAAGGAACCTATTCCGTCTGACCTGGATTGGAGACATGACCAAAGAGACTGAGTAAGTTCTGTGAGGATTTTCTCTTCATGATGTCGCTTAAAAAGTGTGCTTTATCAGGATTTTTTTCTTTTTTAAGTGTTAAGTGTGTTTTTTACCCACATGTTAAAAAAACAGTGATACATAACTCATAGGGGGCTTCTGTAAACCCCCCTTCTTCCTATTTGCAATGAGACCCCCATGTGAAAGTTTTAAGAAAGGGGTGTTTGCAGGGGAAATTGATATGGACAGCTTTAACACACACACACACACACACACACACACACACACACACACACACACACACACAGTTGGATCTGTGGTTGTAGCGGGTCTGTTTCGGCTTGTGTTATCACTAACCTAGGGGCCACGGAGCACAAAAGGAGACCGGGAAATAAGAATCTCCTCTTGAGGTGTTGGACAGAGACAGAGGCCAATGACAGCATGTAATGCATTGAATTACATAATGGTGAAACCCTAGACACCAGCCCCCCACACACCCCCTCTTCTGTGTCTGTGTGAAAACCTCTGCTTTTAGGGGGAAATGTGTGGTGTTTGCTGAGGCTGCTGGGTGTGAGGGGGAGAGACAGGTGCACCTTAGCAGCAGGTGTATGAGGTTAGCTTTGGTATTTGCAATGAATAGCTGAAATATCAAGGAAACATTAACTGGAGTTTTAATCTGTGGATGGAATGTGCAGTTTTCCATGCTCAAAAAATGTGCTTATAGTTTTCCAATGTCTTGCAAGAAACCACTGGATTTCTCCTTAAGCTGTGGTTGGGAACATCTGTGGTCTTTCCATCCTGTCAGCACATTTATATCAAGTGTTTATCCAGAGTAAACTGTAGCTGTTTGTTCATTAGCTACCTCAGACAAACTCAAAAGGGAGGTTATCACTGGTGGGCAGGATATTTACAATCCAATGTCACTGTGAGTCTTTCCAAACAAATCAAATCCTCTGAATCCCTTTTTTCTACAAGCGATATAGAATCTCGATCCTTGTTGGTGCCCGTTTACTTGGTAAGAAAATCTGGTCATCTACTGTGAGGTCTATGCAAATATTCAGGATTCAAGAATGTAGGTTTTTTTTTTTACCTTATTCACAACTCCAGAAATCACTAAATGTGACATCTGTTGGTGGGAAGTAGTGGGTGTTAGTGGGTGGCCCTTTAAACCTTTTTTTGACACTACTGCTTTTGAGTTAGTCAGCTTTGTGGTTTTGCAATCGAAACCATCCATGCTCTGAGGCAAGTATGTGCATTGCCCGAGGCGCCCCAGCTTACATTCACTCTGTCAAACCCTGTGTGTCATATAAGTGTTTTGAATTCCTTTTCTTCTGGATCACAAGATAATTCTTCATTTTCCTTAATAATTGATGAGAATTTTGACTTTTTTTCCTCTGTACAGTATATTATCTAACTAATCAACTCTTGTCTCCACCCTGCAGGACTCTGGGAATGGTCTTTCAGAGTGAGAACTTCAACTATAACCGCTTCACTAACTACATCATGGACTCCTGGTCCTACCTAGACAGCCCTGTCCCCGAACAGAACCACTCCAAACCCAGACTGCACCCAGGAGACGACCTGGCAGCCTTAACCATGCTTTATGAACAGTGCAAGGTAGATAATGTGGAGTCAGTCATAATGATAAACTTAACTCAGTGTTTACCCCAAGATTAAATCTAATATTTTTCACTCTGACCACTTGTTTAATATTGAAAGTTTTATTTTCAAATTTTCCAGAGCCAGAAAGATCAGAAGATTAACTGCAACCGTGGTGGTAACATCTGCAAAACAGAGAGGTAAGACACGAGTTCACCAACCAGTCCCTGCTGTGAAATTTATTCATTTATGTCTTTATGTAACTCAGCATATGTTACACTCATCTTTTGTGGAGTAGATTAGCGTGCAGATGAGTGACTTGCCAAATCACCAAAAACTCAAAACAAATATAATAGATTTCCCTTTTAAATAAACAATAATTTCCAGGAAAATCTCATTGATTGAATGTCCCCTTGTTGTTTCTATCCCCTGTCATCACTAAATAAAACGCAGTAGAGACAGTTTTAAAACAGAAAGAGAAAGGCAGGGCTTTGGGAGGCCATAAACAGGTGAGTGGGTAATCCCTTGGTCAAACACAGTCGGGGGGAATTATTGTCTTCCTCTCCAGTCCTTCCAGCCATCTATCCTCTCTCTATCATCATCTCTGCCTTGCTGAAAGAGTTTCACAACAGATAGTTGTTTTTTCTCCCTCTGTCCTCACTGAGCTCCTGCTTGTTGTTAGGTGGCTAAGATATGGCCATTGTTGGGGCGCAGTGTTGTCCCCTCAAACATTTTGAACAGAGAAACTCAAACAGAGAGGGAAAAAAGATGGATTAAGAGACAAATAGTACCCACCCAGACTCAAACTGTCTCTCTGTGAGTTCACATCAGCAGTAGCTGTGAGTGCTGAGCACAAAAAAAGTGCTTTTTCTGCACATTTGCACCTGTAGGCTGTCTGTAATGTTTAACACACGCCACAGTTAGTCACTTTAAGGTTGTTTGCTTGCTTTGTACCTGGGTGGGGAATACAGAAGTGGCTTTCCTGTTGTAATCAATCACCTCCTTCCTTTTTTCCCCATCTCCCCCAGGACTCTCACCAACTCCAATGAGCTTGGTTCATTGGAGGCATCCGCCAACGTCATGAAGATCCTCTCTGATTCTGTTCCCTTAAGCCATCCCCAAGAGATTTTGGGATCCAAGCAGAGTACTTCCTTGCCCATCTCGGTCCCCACCACCTCGGACACCTATGCTACCCTGACCAGCGTTGTGTCGGACACTTACGACAAGCAGGAGCTCAACATCATCTTTGATTCCCTGCTGACCGGTGCTTTTCCTGACCCTAGTGCTGAGGTAGGTTGAGTTGCATCATTTGAAAAGCTGAGCCTTGTTTCTTGTCGTCACTCCTTCCATTTATTAACAAATCTTTTTGGGAATTTCAGCCTCTTCCGTACAGCGATCCCTTCCCTGAAGACCAGTCCAGCCCGGTCTACTCGGGGTCCTACACCGGCTCCCCACCGGAGAGATTCAGGAGTGAGTTCCAGTTTTCCCTGGGGGCTCCCCTGGCTTCCTCTTACAAGTCCAGTGAGCTGCCCATGGTCTACCTGAACAAGGGTCAGTTCTACCCCATCACTCTGCAGGGGGTGGACAGCAGTGTCTGCCTCACTGCTACTAAAGTAAAGGTGAGACATGAATCTATCTATCTATCTATCTATTGTTCTTAGTGGCATCCTTCCCCTCATGGCTTTTTTTCATGGGCACATGAATACATAAATTCTTTGCGTGACACCACGCCAACCCTTCCCAAATATCTGTCCCTCCCCTGCAGCCTGCTCCTCTCTGACTAATTCCCTGCTGGCACTCCAGGGTGGTACCACTAAATTGACAGTGTCCTGCCCTGAATAATTTATTCCTACTGTGGTGTAATGAGGCCAGAGTGCAGCGGCACTCAGCTACCTAGCAGAAAAATAAAGGAGTGGACAAGGTGTATGGGATGTGGAGAGGGGTGGTGTGGTGTGGTGTGATTTTAAAACAAAGACGACAAACCTTTTCTTTGTTAAGTGAATCAGAGGATAAGAACACACACAAACACACACCCACTTACTGCAAATAACTGATGACAACATGGGGAGAAAAGGGGGATTTGCAGTGATAAATGAAACATGATGGCAGGAGATTCTTGGAAATGCAGACAGGTGAAGGAGACCCGCTCAGTTTATCAGAGCTAATTATCTGCATCTCTGCTTTGCATTTCCCTTTGTCCACTTCAGACTGTTGTGATGGCTGTTTTTGAGAACGACAAGAGCCCAGAAATGCAACTCCGCTTCTGGAATCACTGGCATGCACGTCAGCCAACCGCCAAACAGAGGGTTATTGACATTGGTATGTTTTTCACACACAAATATATACCTGTAAAGTCGCTGTGTGCCTGTACACAGACACCAGGGACACTTCTTTCTTTCACATAACAGAAGCAGTCCATCTTTTTTTTGATGAAACAAGAAAACAAGATCTAAATGTTTTTCTTCTCCTTTTTATAGCGGACTACAAAGAAGTGTTCAGTGGTATTAGCAACATAGAGGAGGTGGCCTTCAATGCTCTCTCCTTTGTGTGGAACCCTAATGAAGAAGCCAAGGTAAACACACATACAGAAACACACATAGAAGTTGTTTCAAACATAACCTTGCTCTGTAAGGCCAGTTCTCCGAAGAGGGAAGGAACAGAAACAGATGGAGGATTTAGAAGAAAGGTAGAATAAGGAGTGGCCGAGGAGGGAGGGGAGGAATCCCAGAAATGTGTTTGGCCCTGAGGCACTGTCACCGCGGCAGGCGAGAGTCACGACGACTTATTCAAGTTTCTCTGTGGTCCAAAGACGCCGGGTGGGGCCACCAAACCTGCTGCAGGTGGAGAGAAGCAGGGAGAAGGGAAATTATCTGCATAAAATGTGAGGACAGAGAGGTCTAAGACTGTGCTTTAATGATTTAAAGACAACAAGAAGAGAGTAAAGCATGTTCAAGGAAGATAGAAAGAGGGCATTCATCCTTTGTTTTCACTGGTCATTACAATAAAGAAATGGTATGGATGTTGGTGACCACACAATGTGCTTTAAATAGCTACCTTTATTTCCACAGGTGTTCATTGGCATCAACTCTCTGAGCACAGACTTTTCAGCTCAGAAGGGAGTGAAAGGCCTGCCTCTAAATCTGCAGATCGACACGTACGACTTCAGCTCAGGAAGCAACCAGCTCATCCATAGAGCCGCTTGTCAGGTCAAGATTTTCTGTGATAAGGTCAGTCTCTTGTGACATTTCACTTCATCCATCTTTTCTTACACACAGCAAAAACACCTGGCATCTGAGGAGTCAAAGTCATCGCTGTAACCATGTGGTTGTGTGTCCTCAGGGTGCAGAGAGGAAGATGCGAGATGAGGAGAGGAAGAGGACCAAAAGGAGGGGAAAAGCCGACGCTAACAGTGAGTGCTGCAAACACTTAAAGAATAATAATTATCTTCAATTATACATGAAGCATACAAACACAGTCTTAGACAATGCAGTCTAACTTCCTGTTTTTGTTTCCAGCCAACAAGTCACAAGTGAGCAGCTCCATGACCAGCGAGTTCACCTTCTTCCAAACTCTGGATGACCACGTCACCCAGCCGGTCCTCTTCATCCCAGAAGCACACCTTTCCAGCTTACAGCGCATAGTAGGTCCCCCCCTTTAACTATCTCGTCTTCTCTGCTGGAGATGGATCAATGATCATGTTCCCGAACCCTGTATCCCTGCAGGCTGTAGCACAGGCACCAGACAGAGGCAGGGAAAAAACTGTGGGAAAGTATGCAGTGGGGGAAAAGTGGGATGGGAAGGGGAGGGGATAGTGTCAGCGAGAGTGAGGTGAAACACAAACTCGGGATCAGATGAGCTAATTGGAGTCGAAACCGGGCACAAGTACAAGCCGCTACAGCTGCTGACACTGAGATTAAGCTATGGGGGCTTACACATGAAAACACCTGGTGCACCTGACATAGAGTATGCACCACCCTCATAGATTTTTTTCACACACATACACTTAGAAAAACAGTGAGATGAGAGTGCTGTTCAGACAGGCAACTTTTCCCACTGTGCAGAGTCTAAAGGGTCATGGATTAGAGTGTGTGTGTGTGTGTGTGTGTGTGTGTGTGGAGGAAAAGTGATTCATTTAGATATAACAACAACGATTGCAAAAAGGCTTAATGATGCAATGCCCCACTTTCTGAATGGCTTAGGCAGTAATCATCTTTTATTCAATAAAAGCGTTGGTTAGTCCTATCTGTGTCTCTCCATCAGTGCCCATGCTTAATGTGATTTGAGGTTACGGGAAATGGATTTTTACAGTATGATAACATTCCTTTTTGAAAGTACTACGCACAGCCAATGATGGGAAAGGTGACTTTATGCTTTTATCAGTGGAGTGGCGTCTAATCAGATCTCTGGTCTCCTCTCTGTTTTCTTTTTGTCCCTCCAGAACACTTCCATGGACGAGATCGAAAGGTAAGCGTATTAAACACAAGGCGACAGCAGCCATCTATTACAGACAGTGGTAGACAATTCTGAATAAACACATGGTGGCTTTTTTTAATCTGACGTGAATGTCTGCTGTGTTACCCTAGAAGTTCTATGAAGAGATTGTATCCAGACAGAGACCAAAGCAGCTTTCCACCCAGCAAGCAATCTCGCAGAGAAGACCCACAAAGAGGTACATAGGAAGCTAAAAGTGTAATGTTGAAGAAAGATGCCATTCCTTGTGTTCTATGCTAAATGTTTTATTCCTTATCTGGTTTTCCCATAGTTCTGCTGTATGTGAGGACACACACTGAAGAGGTGTTTGATGCGCTCATGCTCAGCGCACCAACACTGTCGGGCCTACGGGAAGCTGTAAGTAACAAACTCCAATTTCAAACACATTCCTGTATCATCAAACTCACCTTCCAACATTATCATCATGCTCACATCGTGTCTGTCTTTCAGCGGTAGATCATAACTAATTGTCTTCTCATGTTTCTTTCCTTCCTCAGGTTTCAGAAAAGTATGGTATGCAAAAAGACGCCATTGGGAAAATCTACAAAAAATGCAAGAGAGGGTGAGCATCTTATTGTTTTTTTAGTACAGCTGAGTTGGATTACAGTTCATTCGACACAGACAATGATCATAAATTCAGGGTTTAGTCTGTGATTTTAATGTCATCCTCCTGTAAGAGGATGTGGACAGACTGGGTAGGTAAGTTAGTTGACTCGGCCCTCTGGAATGTGTTAATTGCTGCTTCTCCAAAAGAAAGACAGGTGACTGAGTGAGCATGAAAAGGTTTCAAAAGTCCTGCAGATGACTCATGAGCAATCGTTGTACTGTTGTCTTTATGCTTTCATAACCTCAGTGGAACATCAGGAAGTATTTTGGTCTTGAAAGAGATATCTGGTTTGATTAAGCTGAAGCTCGTCCATCAAGTTATGATCTTTTTTTCCCAACAGTCATGTGTCACATTTCTATGAGCTAAACATTCATGAGAGCTATGCTCCTCTTACGCTGACTTGCTTTGGATTAATTATAAAAATTAGTTGGTTGGTTTCTTTAAAAGTTACTAAGAAAACTGGCACTGCAGTGGTAATAAAAATGTCATCTCCTCTGCTTATGTCTGATTATTATCATCACCAAGAGCAAAAGGCCTCATTAGCAGAATAGTGTGACTGTATCTCACACAGTCAATTGTCAAACTGATATGTTGTGTGAAATAACAGAGGAGATCAGAGGGCATTTCTTGAGATGTAAATAAGACCTCCTGACAGAGACTGAAACACCTCTGGGTGGTTTTGGCTGCATCCTGCTTGTTGCTGGCAGCTATCTCATCAGGAGGAGCAGCTAAGCTAACAGGTTGGGTTACATTTTTCCCGCAGTTCCCTCCCTCCTCTTTAGCTAATGTCTTCAATCAGCCCTGTCCCTGCAGGCAGATTGCATGAGCTGCTGGTAAGTTCAGTCATTAAAGCCTGAAAGACCTAGGTTAGAGTAGTGTTGGGGAGGAGAAACACTGACCTGATTTACTGATGGAAGAAATGAGCCTGGGAATCTTCCTCCAAAACAAATGACATGTTGCATTTAACCCAAACAAGAACACTGGTGACCTGTTGCACGTCACCACTTGGATGTAAAGTCGGGCATGACACACTTTAAAGTCTATTTTGTTTTTGATTTGACCCACTGATAGACGTTCCTCGTGATCACTGAGTTGACCTTTTGCTCATCTTTTCCTCAGGATCTTTGTAAACATGGATGACAACATCATCGAACACTACACCAACCAATCGGCCTTCCTTATTGAGATGTCCGAGGTCATCAGCGGTCAGTTCCAGGTCACCCTCATTGAAGTATGAGAGCCGGCATCCAATCAGCCTCAAAGCTCCACTGAAGGATGTAACAGACCACAGCTGCCAGTTCAAAGCATCTCTAATAGCACTGCTCAGTCAGAGACAATCTAAGCTGTGGACTGCTGAAAACCATCAAGAGAAGTGGGCTGAAGAGTCCTTCAGAGCCCACTTTTTTACCAATTTCAGTTGAAAACGTCAAACCTTTTCCCGATATTGTAAATAAAACTTGCCCCATTATATTGTTATTTGAATTGTAACGTAAGAGCAATTATGATAAACTGCCTGTACATATATAATGTAAATAGATTTTAATATGACAGTGTTTTACAAACTACCATTTTCCATAAATTGTTATGTATTTCAATTTTTTTACAGAGCCCTGTACATGATTTGTGCAGAGTATATTTTCAGCATTTTCAGAGGTTGCTATTCTTGCTGCTTTAAAAGTAACCATCATTTCTTCTACAAGAACCAATGGTGCGTTTCCTCACCCACAACCTTCTAATGGTGTTTTTTTTTTCACTGCCATCAGTATGTTCCCGTAGGTTCCTGTTAGTTTCACGACTAAAATGGCCCGATGCTGGGTTTAATTCAGAACCTAGTCAAGTCAGACATTTCCACCAGTAAAACCACACCTTTTTTAGTGCTGGCCATCATTTAGTCCAAAGTTGTGGACATTTCCTGCCTGTTTGGTGTAACCACAGAGTTTTCCTGGAAACACTTCAACCCCCTGCCACAGGACTTTCATTGTATGCATGTGAGTGTGTGTGTAAAATTTTGGATTTTTTTCCCCTATACGTTACGCATCATTTCAAAGCATGTATCCATGTAATATTTCATTATTATATCATGGCAATTCTGGTTGTATTAGTCACATCTTGCCTCTTTTGTAAAAAAAATAAAGAAAATGCAAAATAGATATTGTGGCTCACTCTTCTATTGCGTGTACAGAGCTGGTCAATGGTGGTGAAAAGTGTTATGTTCCTATGCGTGTAACATTGCAATTATCTTCCCCTTCACCTCTTTAGAAGTGCTGATAAAAGCACAATTCCTATCTGCATGAGATACATGTATGTCTTTCAGGTCTATGTGTGTTTTAGGAGGGCAGAGGCTCATGTTTTAATTATTAGCAGCTCTGTGTGCTCCAAAATAGGCAGAAAACACACACACACACACACACACACACAGATGTGTTGGCATATTGAGGAAAGCTTTCCGTATTTGGTGACGCTGACTGGGAAAAGCAGGGAGGCAATGGTGTTCTAGATATAACACAGACACAGAAAGTGAGACGGAGAGGCAGACGGCCAGGGAGGCAGCGAGGCAAGCAGACAAAAAGGGGGACAGACACAAGGACAAACAGGCAGAGACGGGTGGGGAGACTGTTGAAGCAAGGATGTAAACGAGGAGGACGAGAGAGCAGGAATGGTTGCACCATCTGCTGCCTGAGAGAGAAACATGTTAGCCATTGAGATGAGAGCAGGGAGGCAGCCAGCGATCTGCAGTGAGATAGCAACAACCCCCCCTGAATGGTAAGTGACTGACTGACTGACTGTGTGTGTTTGCATTCACCATAGAAAGGAGCCTGTCTGAGAGAAAGTGGCTGGGCTATTAATAACCCTTGTTCATTATTTTCCATTAATACCAAGCCTCTTCAGTGTTGTGCCTCTCTGCAGATGTTTCCATACCGCCCCCCCTCTTTGCCATCTCTGCATCGAAACAAATCAAAGCATCTGGTGAAGTCAGTGCATTTAAATGATCATTAAAAATATAGAGATTCTGCTTGGTTTTAACAGCAGAGGAGCTGTTGATGTCCTAACAACTGGGTCAGGTGTCTTACGCTCATGTGTGTCATCTTCTCTGTTTCCCGTAATGTCAATAAAGTCGAAACATTCTGGTGGTAGAGCAGGAAGTAATGTGTCTAATTATAATGTTGGCATACTCCATACTGGTGACAGGTATGTGTTTACGAAAATACCCAATGCTCACTTTGATTTATTCAACACCCAGATGTATAATCTCACATTAAGTCATTTGTAGTCTTGCATATTCTGGAATAATTTAGTAAATCTTTCGTATGTACTGTTCAACTGATACCTGCTCAATTGTCCTTGATCTTTTCAAAATTAGATTTCCCATTATCTTCAAAGGTGATCGGCCAGTCTAAATGTCATCAGCCCTCCACATGACATCTCCAGAGGTGGAATAATAAGATCAAATTGACAAATAGCATTCATGTAGGCTGAGCATGCGCTCCATTTCCCAAGAGAAATGCAAGCTGGCATTTAGCTTTAGCAAATCAGTGTGTTAACAATATGCTTTTAAAGTGCATGATCATCCTGTGTAAAATATTCCTGTCATAGCAACTCAATATTACACAGAGACCTTTTACATTTCTTTTTTTCATTTCTTGATTTTTTTAATTTATTGCATGCATTTTGTTTCATTTTAATCAAATAGTTAAGAATCATAGGAAGCTCAAAAACACTTCATTACTGGTCACCTGTGTCATATTTTTTTTTTTTTTTTAGAAAGGAGTTATTTACAGAAGATGTAACTGTCATGTCTGCTGAGGAAAATGAAGCAAGGTCAGTTTCCCCACAAGAGGGAAGATTTCCTCTTCTGGACCTGAGACAGTTATGTAAAGTTATGAGGATGTATGTTTTGCCACCAAAAGGAAGACGTGTCCCCACAACATGACTCTGTAAACACAATTATGTCCCCAGAACGTCAGTAATACACTCACACACGCACACACACACAGTCTTGCATAGAAATGAGTCTCACAAGGTCTTATGATAAATAAAGCAACACACATACTGCCACGTTGAGACTGGCCAGGTTATCGTATCCTAGCAACAGAGAGAGACATCGACCGCTCAGTCTTTCCCTGTCCTGCTTTGGAAGCTGTGAAGCCAAACCTCCTTCTGCTTTCTCCGGCTGCTGGTGCGATCGTCTCCGCTCCGCTTCACACCTCAATAGTCTGTCGCATCTACACCCGCGTCTCTCTTCTCCATCACCTCAACCTGACGTGCAGTACACCGCTCTGACTGAATATTTCTCTTTCTCTCAGACAGCTACCAATGAAGAGTCTGCAGGTAAACGACAGGAGCGATTCAGTAAAGAGGTAATATACAAACTTCCATTTTTAACATTTATTGTTCTGATCACTGTGCTGACAATTTTACTGTTACTTCTGACTGATTGCTTCTCTTTCTTGTCGTCCCTACACAGATCAGCAGTGTCAAAGGAAACATTTGTGGCTTAATTTCTTTCAATTTGAACACAGAAAAATAACTGAGGAGATCATCATTGTCGTCACAATGCTGTTGTCCCATGACAGCAACATTTGATAATTACAAGCAGCATCCGCTTTCAACTGTCTTTTGGAAAACACTCTCTATATTGAGAGTGCAGCTATTTTGTTTGATCTAATCAGTTATATATCTTGAGAGTTTTCGGAAAGAATCAAGATTGCACTATTGACTACAAGATGCACACTCCAGCTTCCATGGTGATGGGGATCGTCTTTGCCCCTTTGGGATTGGTCCTTGTCTTCACTGCCGCCATCACCCCTCAGTGGAGAGAGGGAGAGGCACGTCTGGGCCTGGCAGGATCGGGGTCATTTCTTCGGTCAGGAATGAAAGGTCAGGGGATGGGGGTCAGGTCTGGGTCGATGGAGGCGTTGCTCTTACTGCGCTCTGATGGACTTTGGGAGAGCTGCCTGCAGGTGGAGCACTCAGAGCTGAAGCAGTGCTGGCCTGTGGCAGGTCCGTATCAGAGAGACCCGAGGGTTCGCCTGGCACAAGGTTTGATCCTGACCTCGTTGTTTCTGTGCGGCACTGGCATTGTTCTGGCGTGTATCGGGGTCCGCTGTTGGACAGATATACCTCTGAGAGGCGTAGCAGCCACAGGTGGACTCCTGGTGGTGATAGCTGGGCTGCTGAGCCTGACTGCACTCGGGGTGTACACCCACAACCTTACGAGACTGGGGATGGCAGATCCGAGTCAGGGGATCAGCAACCCCCGGTTCCCCCAGCTCAGGCTGCGTCCGGCTGGCTCGCTCTACTTTGGGTGGTTGGGTTCATGTTTACAGGTGCTGGGAGGCGGCGCCCTGCTGTTCAGCTTCAAGCGACCAAAATACCCAACCTGCCCGTCCTGCCCAGAGCTTCCTGTCTGCCCCGCATGTCGTTCATGTCCAGAGATCACCAACAAGCCAGAAACAGAAGTATATGAAGTCAGCTGTTAGATTGTGAATCTGTAAAAATATTTAAAGGGAAAATTTGGCACCTTTTCCAATCAGTGTCGATAGAGCCATGACAGCATTAGACGACACATTTGTACTTCCAACTTGTCAAATATAGAGGCTTGATCAATGGCCATCAGCTTCAAACAATATACAGTTACATCTCTAGTGCTAGTATCAAGGATGGCGCATCAATATTCACATGCATCGTGTCTTTTCAAAATAAACCTACGTCTTCACAGTAATTTCAAAACCACTTAGTTAGGTGCCGTCCACACAACAACAGAATTCTGTGAATCCGACAAACTTTAATACCGATTCCGTCTTGCATACAGACACCTCCGGCATTGTCGGAGACCCACAGCGGTATTTTCTGACAATGGATTCCAGAGAGAGAAGATCTGATAATGCTGATTTGGAGTTGCAGTGTGTACCCTGTGTTGTTGCTAACGATGAGGCCACATCATCACGTGACCAGTAGTAGTAAACTACTGCTACTACTTCATGTGCATGCTCATTGCATTCTTTCATTTTTTTTCGTGGGTCTCTCTGTGTTTCTTTGCAGCGCCACCTATCAGCATGACATACGTATTACATCCTTGTCACTCGTCACTCGTTACCGTGTTGCCAGGTAGATGGATATACTTCTGGCAACGTTGCGACAAGCGTTATTGTGCCGTTGTCGTGTGGAGGGAGCCTTAGAGGAAAAGATTGTGGTTGACATTAACTTGGTTTACTCAAAGGACTAACGAGTCACATGACTAACAACTGCCAAGAGAAAATAAGTTAATGTTGACATTAACTTATGGGACAGATACTGTGTTTGTTTGACTCTCAATACGAGTGAAGAGATTCAACAAGACATCCAGCTGTTTCCGTCAACAAAGCACACTTTGCAGTGATTCCACTGACAAAGTTTAACATCATCACTGATTGGACAGCCACATAAAATGTGCCACCTAATGAAATGAGTCCCACAACCCGATGAATGGACCTGTCAGGTATGAACATGATGGATGTACAGTGCAGTAATTGCCTCTTGACTTATCATTTATAGGAAATACAAAGTGATGAATCACAGAGTACAAAGGTTGTTGCAGAAGTTCGTCATGGTTGAAAAGTTCCTGCTGCCTTTAACTGCAACAAGTAGTAAAACACAACTGAAGTGTCTCTTTGTGCTGCCTTTTACTTTGTAGCCATGTCTGTGTAGCCTACTGTTAGTAAGAAAAATGCTTGTTTATATGTACCCAAACAAAACTGTGAAATAAGTCAAATATATTGTGATAAATTGTAGGACACTTAGTAATGTTAGGGCTTTGAATAAAAACATGATCCTGTTATAGATTACCACTGTATATTTTGTGCTTTCTAATCCTACATTGATGGATTGATTTGTAAATATGGTTCTTTTGAGTGGAGAGAACACCCTAGATTCATTTTCTCAGAAAGTATTTGCCATCAATACTTTCTCAATTCAGTCACTGGAAGCAAACTTTAGAAATAATCTGCCACTTTCTCAGCCTGCCAGAGCAAATTTTTAAATAATACCTTCACCAAGGAGCCCTTATCTGATAATTGTAATATTACTGACATTATAGCACAAACAGCGGGGGAGCAAAAACAAGTCTGAGGAGGAGAAAATACAACAGGGTGTTTGCTCTTTAAAAATTATTTGTTGGTGTTAAGTTGTTACGTTGTGTTCATGCTTGGTGGTGAATTCTGCATTGAATAAAATCAGCAATGTGTCACTGCGCTTCATCTCTTTTACGTGGTGTCAAGATTAAAAGCAGATAAATGTAAATTTAGAGACCCAGTCTCCACACAAAACTGAGAGGGTGGAGAGATTATCTCAGCCGACACACATCAGCCAAGGTCACTTCAGTGAATTATCAGAAAGAGCCCTGCCAAATGAACAGATCATGACCTGATGAGCTGTTCTTTCAATAAGCGGCACACATCATTCAGCAAGTGACTCACAGTAAGTAAAAAAAAAAAAAAATAATACCATGAGTTCAACAGGCTCAAATGTGAGCCTCTAATGTGCCGTAGTTGAGATAACAAAGGACCGAGAGTAGAGTCTCACAGTGAGATTAAAAGATGTTTAGAAAACATATACTGTGTGATACATAAAACATCATTTACTAGTGCTTCAGTGGAAGCTCATGATTAGATGTCATTGAAATTCTGCATTCCTTTTGCGTAGTTTCCTCGTATCTGCACCAAAAAACACTTCATGTCTCATGCTAAAGTTTAAATGATTTTTTAAAAATGTTTTTTACTTTGAAAACTTCATAAAAAGACACTTGATATTTAGCTCAAGTGCCTCTATTTCTCTTCTTCACCTTTTAGGAGTTTCCACCTTTTGGTTGGAGTCCACCTGTGATCAATTCAGTTGATTGGGCATTATTAATGGCACACATCTGGCTGTCTATATAAGGTCTGACGATGCTGAACAGAGCACAAACCAAGTCCGGAGGTTTGAAATGAAGGGCGTGCAGAGCTCAGAGTCATAACTGTTGTCACAGATCTGGAAAAAGTGACAAAACAAATAAGCAGCATTTAAATTTCCCCAAGAACACAGTGACCTCCTTTTAAATAGAAAGAATTTGGAGCAACTCTTCCTGTACTCTTTAACCACAACAGGGACACATTTCTGTGATCATCATGCTCCCTTTCTATTGAGCCAATCAATAGTACAGTGAAAAGACATCCTCATCGTCACCGGTCTGTCACGCAGCTACACTATATGGTTCATATATGTGGTGAAGTACACAGTTTTCTCCACATGACGGCAAATTCACCTTGACCATCAAGGGTTATGTGTTTCTGAAGCAAATGTTCTGTGCAAAATATTTCAAATGTATACCTTTTTATTAAGGTAATGTCAAAAAACAAATACATACAGTATTTATAGTAAAACTGTATTTACATATCACATTACAGGAGGCACGGTTTATATTACAAATTTTGATTACATTCTCAGAGAAGTTTCACTTTCAGTATCATTAAAAGAGCCAGACGGCCTCAGAATCCCATAAATACTTACTGAACTCAGATTTTACACTTGGCAAATTGTTCTTTTTTCTGATGTAAACTTGACACATTTGTTTTTTGCGAGTAAATCTAAAATCTGCACCGATGCATTTCACTGACGTACTTGATTAAAGTGCTGATTTTATGGCAATTTGTGACTCCTGCTGTCAGCAGAGGACACACTGAAATGCACCTGAGTCGCTCTGCTTCATGACAAACATATATTTGTCTGATTCTGGTGAACAGAGCAACGCAGCATGGTGACATGGGTGTCCCGGCGTGGTCTTAAATGTAGAAATAGTTCTCGGCGACCTCTCCGCTCTCCACCATTTCACTCAGCTGCTCGTTTATTGAATCCTGCAGCGATCCCAGAGACAGTTCTAGCAGCGGACTCGAAGAACCCTGTGGGACCTCCAGGAGAACGTCAGACGGCTCTGCGTCCACTAACTGCTCCCCATCGCTGAGGCTCAGTCTGTATGCGCCTTCTGTCTCCGAGGCAGCTGTCTCCGTAGAAACAGTTTCTATGGCAACCTCCTCGGTGGGCATGTCCTGCACCGCCGCGCTGTCCGTTCCTTTGGAGACCTTGACTGCCGCAAGTCTCTCGATTTCCTGAACTAGTTCCTCATTTTGCTCCTTCCACTGGCGATACTTTAAAGCCGACAGGTCCGAGTCCTCCAGGATCTTGTTGATCTGCAGCAGCTCCACCTCTTTGGCCTGTAGAGTGAGAAAAAGTTTCAGTCAGCATGGAGATACAGTACACTCAGATGTGAAACTTCCTAATCCTCGCTGTCTGAGAAAAAAACAACTGTTCATGACAGTTATGTGATATCGGTTAATTCTTATTTCTTTGTCCACGAGTCAAGTCTAGTGCTAAATTATCTTTGACCTTTTTTACTGTATGTTTTTTACTGTATGTTTTTTGTTTGTGTTACTGTATGTTTGTTTTTATGTCGTAGTGATTTCATGGATCCTTGGCTGGTCCTCCATTTTTCTTGTGCTCTTCTCCCTCTCTTCTCTCTGCTTTCAGGTGTCCCTCATTAATGATTATTTAAGGGAGACTGGAGGAGGAAGAGCTCTCTCCTTGCAGATCAAGCAGATCTGGTGGTCCACTTTTCTTTGTTTTAGTACTTCCTTTCACTGTTTGGGAAGGTTGGGAAGCTATGGTGTGACTTGTTTTTGGCTAGGCCTCCAGACTCTCATAGTTTTGTTTATTTACTGCATTATTTATATATATGTAAAGCATTTTTTGTATTTTTATACAAACTTTTGTATATGGTAACCACTGTATGAGATGCAAACAAGCTGTGAGGGAAACAGACGTCAATGTAACAATTCTAATAAAGTCCACAAAAACGGCTTGTTTTCAACATCATGAAAACTTTTTTTGTTACTTTTCAGTCTGTTTGTGATTACGACATTATCCTTAAATCCCACACATGACTCGTTAAATTTGTATATACTATGGCTCAAATAAATGAGGGAGGCCATCAATTTCTTGTCCGCGTTGTCTAAATTGTCATCTCAGCCATGACAATCAAAATCTGCCACTATCCCACACCACCTCAACGCCAGTGCCTCTACTCTCAATACCGGACCTATGTCAGAAACTGTTGTTGCTATTAATCAGTCAGACATAAAAAGATGGGAAAACTACTCATGTTGTCCTTTAACTGTTTAAGTGAGCGAGGTGAGGTGTTTGACCTGTGTCAGTGCATCATCATTTATCTTGTGTTTGGACAGGAAGTGTAATCTGAACATGGATATCTTCTCTGCTCACCTTAAGAGTGCTCTGCAGGGCCCGTAGCGTGTGCGCCTTCTCGTTGATGACTGGGTTCTTGTTGCGTCGAATGAACGATTTCCTGAAATGGTCATGCGTAAACGGCTGTTCGTGGCCAATCAGAGAGACCCCCCCTTCCTTTATGTTGTTTAACATCATGCCCATCTCATCCACTGGTCCTCCTTCTCAAAGGGATGAAGACACAAATAAAGCCAGAGACACAGAAATGACAAAGAAATGGAGATTAAATACAAAAATACAGCAGTGGGATTTTGGTCGATGACATGATTTGTTGACAGCTGATTTGGGCAAAACATCCAGAGGGTAAAGTCACAATAACAACATGTCAGGATGAAAATGAGTTTTCCCTCTCACATTATTAAACCATCTATCAGAAGGAGGCAACCTTCACAGATCAAAGTGATTCTTCACTGAGAGAGAAAACAATAAGCAGTGAGTTTTCCAGCAGGTACCTGCTGCTTTGCTGCCCCCTGTCACAGCGTTCGATAATGGCACCTTCGTCTTCCCTTTGGGGCGAGGCAGAGTGGCCGACTGCACTTTCTGAGGGACACGATGAGACACATAATTATCAGAATGGTGCTCTAAACAGTTATCCTTTATGTGTGTTTATGCACATGTAAACCTCTCATTGTGCCAACCTTGTTTCTTCTGCGGGGTGAAGGTGACGTCTCACTTTCTGATTCAGTCTCACTGTAACATTCTGTCAACAACCAGACGTGCTAAGTTAAATATTACCTTACATATCACAGAATATTAAAAACATCTTATAATGCAGATTTTTTTTCCGGTCATTTTTTAACCAGCTGGCTGTACTAAAATCACATAAACTGCAGGTAACCATGGTAACAGTATTTACGCTCCTTCCTGTGTTGCCAGTTAACTCTGCCTGGTGTAACTCATAACATATCATCATAACCGTGACTTAATATGTCTGTATTGCATATAAATGGCCATGGTATGACTGTACCAAATGTATGTTGAACATAATGGACTCAGGAGGAAACACTATTTCATTAAAAGCACGTAAATAGATTGTAGTGTTCCTTATTTTGCTGCTTGGGATGACTGCATGCATGTTTTAAATGTATTTAGGTTTATATGTGATGCTTATATTTGTTCTTCTCAGCACTAAAGACCCACCTTCTTCACTATCAGGTCCAGTGTTTGACTTCTTATGTTTCTGTATGGCTGTGATCAGACAGTTAATCCACCTGGAGAAAGAAAATATAATTTCTCTTTCAGTCATGTGTTAGATTAACCTTTACATTTACACAATAAAAGTGATCATTGTTCAAACAGGATCCTGAAAAGTCTCCTGCAGGGGGCAGTGCAGACCAGCAGCTAGTGAATGAATGAATGAATGAAGACATTAGGTTTTGTAGCTCAATCAGCTTATCAACCATTATATAAATGCATTTTAAAGTTGGTCATTTACGAAAGAAATGTAGTACTGGAGGCTGATTTTGCATTATTAAAATGCCTCATCTGTTTATAATGTAGAAAAAAAAGAAAGGGAAGATAGACGGGCTGAGCAAGACTTTGGTTTGTGATCAGTCCAACTTACTTGCTCATGTCACTGACATTGTCAGCTGCGAAGAAGAAGTTGTGAAATCGCTGGTGGCACATTTTAAACACGCTTGTAGGGAGAGAGAGACAAAGAGAGGGAGGATTCTCATCACAGCGAAATTAAAACACATATATATACTGCATTCCTTCATTCCTTTTATCATTCTTTTGTCAGAAGAGATGACTTCAATAAATGTTTTTTTTCTTGAATACATTTTGAAAACAAGTTTTGCTTTGTACAGTTTCCTGCATCACATAAAATATTTTGCATGAGTCCAAACAGATCATCGACTGTGCAAAAGAAAGACACAGTTTCTGTTTCACACTGCATCTCGAACAACCTATAGATCCTCACATATATATGCATAAAATATTAAAAGAGACTCTTAATATGATCCATAATAGAGTTCATACTTACTATTTTCTCTTGTGCTCTCCAGCACTCTCTATGTTGTAGCTGGATATGTTGACAAAACCCTCTGCCTTCTCATCCTGCAGAAAAAAACACAACAATCAATACAATAAAATAGTAAAAAACAAAGAGTACTGAAATCCTCTTTGAGGCTGTTCTGGTGTCACTACCTGTTGACTGGTGTACCAGTAAAGGGAAGGCCCCTTGAGGACGAACCAGAAGCGCTGCCACTTCTGAGCGAGGAAGACGCTGCTCTCCTTTCTCTTCTTCCAGAGCCAGCCGTCGCAGTCGGGTCGTCCCAGCTCACGGCAGGAAACACGGCGCCGACTCATAGCAGTCGACATTCCTGGGTGGACAAAAAGATGGGAAGAAGGATGAGCAGGAATCAACATTTCATAGAAAAAAAGGTATTCCCTAATCTGCTCTTAATCCAGGGCTTCATTTGCTTTTGTCTTAAGGATCAGTGGAGTATTTTGCTTACATTCATGTTACATCATAAACTTTTACCTTTTGTAGAGCTCTTCTTTGTATCCTTATTGCCCTAAAAAGAGAAGCCGATAGAGTTTATTCTGTTTGACTAAAGTGCTGAATGTCTGGTAGTAATTTGTTACTCGTCTTCCTTTTTTTCTCTCACCGTGTGTCCCACCATTTCAGGGCAGGAGCTTATGCTGGCCCTGTCCTGGTCGACTGTCTGAGGTGAAGGACTTCTGAATGACCCAAAGCCAAAGGGTGATGGACTTCTGGGCGACGGAGACCGGTCTGGTCTTGGTCTTGGGGAGAGTCTAACTGAACTTCCCAAACTCTCAAATTCCCCTGAGAAACACACAAGTATGTTGTCATCCTGCACGACACAAATTCTAGCTGGACAGTCAAGTGAGAGTAAAACTATTCAGCACATTATTATAATCCACACTGAGTTTGTGTGAGCAGTCAATCATCAATATTCAATCAACATCACTGTATCTAAGCGACAGTATAACTCCCAGTAAAGTCATTACACTAACAAGTAACAACTACCCTGACTTGTTTCCATTCAGAGAGAATTTTGTGCTTTAATTTAATTTTGTCATCGGGCAGCATGGTGGTGTAGTGGTTAGCACTGTCGCCTCACAGCAAGAAGGTACAGGGTTCAATTCCCAACCTGGGGCCTTTCTGTGTGGAGTTTGCATGTTCTCCCCGTGTCTGCGTGGGTTCTCTCCGGGCACCCCGGCTTCCTCCCACCGTCCAAAAACATGCATGGGTATTAGGTTAAATGGCTAATTTAAATTGACCGTAGGTGTGAATGTGAGTGTGAGTGGTTGTCTGTCTCTATGTGTCCTGTGATGAATTGGAGACTTGTCCAGGGTGTACCCTGCCTTTCACCCTAAGACAGCTGGGATAGGCTCCAGCCCCCCCGCGACCCTATGAGGATAAGCGGTAGATAATGGATGGATGGATGGGCTAATTTAAATTAATCCCTGTGACCCTATGAGGATAAGTGGTAGAAAATGGAATGATGAAATTTTGTTATTAATTTTTAGGCCACAGTTTGAAATCATGGCTGAAAAATTGAGTATCAGTCTTTGACACACAGTATGATCTCAGGGTGATAGGTCTAATTTCAAAATGCCTTGTATCAAATGTATTTAAGGTTTTTTTTTTTAAATTATTACAGCAGGGTATAATTGACCATTTGAAATATGTGAAGGGCTCAATCGGTAGTTATTCTTAACACAAACACCTGTCTCTGTAAAACCCTCTCTGCTTAATGTTGCACCCACTTTAGACACAACGTCCTGTTGCATTGTGTGCTTCTTACCTGAGGCTGATAGAGATGACAGCCCTTCTCGTCGGCTCCCCTCCAGCTCCTGGTCACAGGACAGCTCTGATTCCTCCTGTCCCATAGGCTGCTGATGTACCTCTGGACCGTGAATGGCTTTCCTGTAACGGAAAACAAGAAGAAACTGTTCACAATCAAATCGACTCACTTATGGTGCATTCAGGTGCTTCTGAGAAGCTGTAATGTGGGAGATCTGAGATTCAGCTGTACTTGTTTGAGGTGAAACAGTATAACTGTATTTAAAGAGGTGAAATATGACTTTTTGACTGTGTGCCAGTAGTCTATAGTTTCAACTTGTTTTTCTTTCCTCAGAGTTTTAGTGTATCAGGATGTGACAGGATTATTTACAACCTTAATGCACCCGTCTCTGCCCACTCCGTCCATTTGTCTGAGTACGCCTGCTCTCCATCAGCTCTCACTGTCTCATTTTGCCTCTCCATCACTCTTTTTCCTCCCCTTGTGTCTTTCTTCATCTCTGTAAGACTCCCTCATCTATTAGTCTTTCTCCTCATTTCTTCCTCTTCTCTCATTTCCAGTCAGACGTGGGTTGTGGGTGCATGCGTGGTGGAATTTATGGCATTTGTAGCGTGACCTCATCGCAAACCTACCGGCTCCTGGCAGATTAACGAGGTCAAAAGGGTTCGTGGGAGGTTCGACTCAGGAGTAAATCCTTAGTAGTTTAGTGAACCAAACTTATGTCCAACCTGTTCTGAGTTGCAGAGGCATTACACTTCTAAACACACATCTTTCCATTGATTATATGGAAAAATAAAACACTTTTAATATCATTAAAGACAGAATGTATTTTAGATGATAGACACAGGTACGGAAAGATGTTTTTCCACAACTTTCATGTCTTATATTCTATGGTGTTTTATAATTAAAGGTATCTTTTGAGTTTTCCTCTGAACACATAAGATTAATTTAACATTTGATGTTTCTCACCAAATGTTTTATATCCTTGAGGCCTATCAAACTAACACTGGACATATAAACATAAGCCATAGAACATTAGAAATATAAATCTGCATTGTTTACATTAATTGTTTGCTAGTCTAGTGATTCCCTCCTTTTTGCTGGTGTTTTTCTAATTCATACTCTCACCTAAAGGAGAGGATAGAAGGGATTGCTGTGAAGGTTTTAGGTTTAGTAAAAATCCTTTTAAAATCCAGTATTGCCTGCAATGGTGATTATAATCATCAAAATAAATATCCAATTAATAGCACTCACCGAAAAGACAGGGACCTGACAGAAGCTGCTACCCTCTCAAATATGGAGTGCCTTGGATTGTCCTCTTCCTCCTCTGACCTCTCTTCGTTCTCCTCTTCCTCCCTCTGAAAAGAAATTAGCAGAAATCCAAAAATGTGTGTGTGAGTGTGCACACTGTGTATTTAGGGGTTAGCGGAGGGTAAAGAGGCGGATGTCATGTGGACTGTAATAGCAGCTTTCTCCTCAGGTCTCCAACCGCTCACCCTGTTGCTCAGGAAAACACACACACACACACACACACACACAAACTAAGGAGCTGATTCACATCTCCTTATGTGCGTTTCCTCACCCTACGGCTGCAGCCAGATATGAGATTATCATGGTGATGGTCACAAGGGGGTGTGAAATGCACAATGTGTGTGTGCGCTTGTCTCAGACTCACTATGTAATTCAGTGTGTAGTTCAAAGACGGACAACAGTCTCCATAGTGACGACTGAGAGATAAGTGTTTATGGAAACGGTTCCCAAGAGAAGTTCAACAGAAATTGATGAGAGGATTCTCATGACATAAACTGGATAAACAATCCAGCTGTCAGCTCTGGGTTTCATCTAAAGGCTTCACAAAATATTGCACATTTTTACAAATTAAGTATTTTTAAAGGTCTAAACTTCTTAAACAAATTATATGTAATGAGAAACATGTCATTCCTGAGCCCATCAGGAGTAACTGTGTAGAAAGATACAAGTATGACCCTCAAATTGAACATGATATGTCCTTAAAGAAACCTCATCATGGACCGAAGTGTTAAAATCCAGATTTTCTGGGTTGTAACATGAATACTGAACATCATTTCTTTTCGAGTTAATGGAGTAATGAGGCGAGTGGAGGAGGACTTTAATGATCCTTGACCTGTGTGGAGGAGAGCTGGATGGTGTTTCTGCGTCGCACTGAGTCAGGAATCTTCTTCAGGACCAGCGTCACTCCGCTGGGATTCTCCCTCAGCTTCTTCACCAGGTTAGCTCGACTCCAGCCCACCTGACACAGCAAAACAGAGGATTATTCCTCTTTAAAGGTTATTGTTTCAGACATGTAAACGCTTTGCAGCAACAGTAACTTTACAGGTTTGTCTCAGTTGCTTTGGAGCAAACCCACACATGAAGCTCAGGCTCACGTACACACTTAGTGCTATATAGCACTGTAAAACTCACCACTATCTGATCATTAACTTGAATAACTTCATCACCAGCCAAGATCTTCACATAGGGATCAGTTGAAGGCTGCAAAAGGAGAAACAAACAACAAAATAAGGACTCATAGTGGATATTGTTCAGCATGGTTTTAGATGTTCAATGTAGCTTTTAATCATTTTATTTTTACTTTTTAGGGCCACTTTATGCTTTTATCAGCTAACTCCTGTTACACACAGTGTTTAAGTGCAATTTTGACATATTATATTCATATCTATATTAATGTTTTTGTGACTACTGCCTACAGACTGTAGAATGTCTCCAAAAACAACGAATATTATTCACATGATGTGCAATTTATGTGTTTATTTAGAAAAAAATTAAGTGTATAAAATATCAATATATCAATATCAATATAACATCAATATCACTAGAGTAATGAACTGAAGCGTAAAGCAATAACAGTCAAATGTCAGTAACTGGCAACAAAAAACAGAGACCTTTCCTCAGACATGGCTTTGTGGATTAATATTAAATTAATTAAGATCAAATTAAACTTCAGGCATGTTTGGATTGTACAGACTGGGATGTTTTCAGGACAGAAACCAGCAGCCTGGATGAGTTTTCAGATGCTGTGAAGTCAAACATCAGCGTCTGTGAGGACAGCTGTGTAACAACTGGCACCAGGGTGAGTTACAACAATGACAAACCCTGGTTCACAGCTAAACTCAGATGGCTACAAATGAAGAAGGAGGAGGCGTTTTGGTGAAGCTCTGGCTAAAATGCATCTTCTGAGTTGCACTCACACCCTGTGAGCCGAAAGGTGGCTATAAGTTTGAGACAAGAGTGGGGACAAGAGCAGGTTTATAGAGGTTAAGTACAGGTAAAGCAAGGTGTAAAACACTAAATGACTGTACTCTGAAAGCCTACAGCAGCAGATCTCAGAAAACAGGACCTGCCTCTGGCCGACCATCTGAATGACCTCTACTGAGACTGGGACAGTCTGGACTCCATCCCTTACTACATCCCACTAGCCCTAACCCCCTGCCTCAAAAGAGGACAGGGTCTCACACCACACCTCAGAGGACCCTGCCCTCCACCCCACTGCAACACCTCTGCTCATACTGGAGTGAGATGTCAAGGATTTTCAAGAACCCCTCAAAGCAGCAGGGCCAGACTGCAAACTGCTCTTTTGAAACTTTAAATTGTCTTGTGGTATCATCATGGCGCCAAAAATTGTCCTGAGGAAATCCTAAGGTGATCTCAAATGGAACAATGACTTTGTGGACAGTAATAGTACCCAGGTTGATTATATAAGTATATGGGCACTTTTTCAGTCCTGTGTGAGTGTGGCCAGTGGCTACATCTCTTCCATACTGATGTAAGTGCAGTAGCAGGGGAACCGAGGGTACTTTGCTGTTGACATCATGGAAAAATAACATCTCCATCTCTTTGTCCCACAGGGGAGTTGCCCTCGCACTCATTTTACAAGCCCTCCTTATTCTGGCTTATAAACAGTCCTTCATCTTTCCTCTGCTCCAGAGTTCAGTTTATAAGCTCTTTTTATCCAGCTGATCTACTATAGGATGGTTTTATTTTCTCAGCACATTTATTCACCCAGTTCAACGATCAGCTGATAAAAAAAATGTGACTAGCAATAACACAATGTGACAAAAATGACTTAAAAATTATATAAAAAAAGAAAAAATATGTATTTATTTCTTAGCTTGTCAATAACGCACAGCTTAAGTGACCTTATTAAGAGTAATATGGGAGAAAAATTATAAATATGAAACATTCCACACTAAAACAAACACACACACACATTAAAAGCCCTGATGCGTCACGCACTGCAAGATGATTTTTTTGTTTACACACAGTTTGTAGTCTGCAGTCTGCAGCATTTAGACCAAGCAACCACGAGTAGTTATTTATAAATGCAAAGTATTTTGCATTTACACTCAGATTGGTATCAATTCCACAGCAGTAAACAGAAAAATAAGCCAGCAGCTAAAAATAATGCATCACATAAAAGTACTTCTAGGGGGGTTTCTGCTTCAGTCCAGAGCTCAGTTCAAGTTAAAAAGTCAAGAGTGAAGATCACAATTTATAGCAGAAGAAAAACATCACTGAATACTGATTCTGAAGTAATAAATTACATTTTATCAAATGATTCTGCTCCTCACAGGTAAGTGCAATAGCAGATCCTCAAATAGGAGAAGTGGAAGTGAGAATATGTGCAGACAGAACGTTCAGAAATAAAACACTGTGAGACAATTTTGGATGTAACCCTCGGCTCTTTTCCACAGGGGGCAAAGTGACACTCAGTTGAAGTCATAGTTCAAGAGGAGCAGAGAAGTTTGAGTCATGCTGCTCTTCAGATGATTGGTCGAGAGCAGAGCGAGGCTTAACCCTGTGGATGTGTGGGCTCTGTGAGTCAACAGTGAAAGTAAATCAGAGAGTCTGACCTCAGCAGCAGTTCCGGTCACGTAGTGGTTAAAGGAGCCGATGGATGTTATCTCAATCCCCTGAGAGGAAGAGAAACACAAACATACATTTCAGACTGATAACCCTGAACATATTAGCAGCTTAACAATACAGAACATCAATTTTTACACATCACCTAGTCAAAATGATTCAGTGTAATGGGCACAGAAACATTGCTCAATGTCGTTACTGTCATCGCCGGTGGAGTCTGTGGAGATATTGACATCTGTCTGTCTGCATTGATGGTTCAGCCAGTAATTATCCCTCAAACGACCTTGATTGATTGATTATTTTGAGCCATAATGGGCGTGTGGAGAGCCACTATAATCACACCCTACAAATCACATCACATAATCAATAAGAATCACATGGCAGCAGAAAGACTGAGCAGCTTTAACGTGAAAAGACCTGAAATCATTTTCTTCCCATCACTCATAAATACAACATATTATATACAATTACTAACATTATATATTATTATTATTATTATTATTATTATTATTATCATTATTATTATTATGGTGTATAAAAATACAGAAACAGACAAATGCATTAAAAACACTTAAAATGACACAACATTGCTATTGCTACAAACCATTTATTAAATATTTATTTAGTGCTTAAATATGATTTAAAAAAATGGGGGTTTAAAGTAAATTATTACCAAATTCTTTTTCTTTTTTTTAATTTTGATGACATTTGATGTTCATAACAGGACATATAGAGACGTGTGTGTGTGTGTGTATATATATATATGTGTATATATATATATATATATACACATATATATATACACACACACACACACACACACATATATATATATATGAAAAAGGAAGAAAAAATTACATTTTTTGTACATTGACTGTCTGCAGATCCCAGTATTTTCATCAGAAAAAATAAAAAAGTAATAAACATTATGAATGCTTGTCTACAGCATCAGAGGTGATGAAAATGTGCATATTTGCTATAAGCCAACACCCTAGAAATGATTAGGGAGGCTAATCTAGAGAGTGAGTGAGACCAAGGTGAGTGGACTGCTATTATCATCCAACATGTGACAGACATTTTTACCTAATGGACTGAGAACACAAATTAGAAGTAAATTGGATAAATGCATAGTAGCACACTAGATTATGTGGATAACAGGCAAAGAAGAGCGCTCTAATTGTTGTACTGTCTGTACGGACTGAAGGATGAGGCTTTCAGAGGAGAGGATTGTTTATGAAGCCTTTAGAGAAGAGAAGTGGGTACAGGAAGAGCCTTGAGTTAGATGAAAGAAGTGAAGAGGAACCAAATGATGAAGTGAAACTGCAGGCAGCGATGAAGGCAGAAAATGAATACCAAAAATGAGAGCAAAAGAATATAAGACTCAGTTATAAAGGTTGATTGTTAAGAAATGGTTGAAATAATAAAAAAGTGAGACAATTTAAAATGACAAGAACAGAAAGATGGTATGATGCTGCTCAAAAACACCCAAGAAGTCAGGAGAAGGCAGGTTAAACATGGTTAAAGAACGCTGAGTAAAAAGTTACTGAATGTAATAAACAATATATACTAAAATACTTTACATCAGTAGCCCACAGTACATTATTATATCATTTTGTTTTTATTTTAAATAAGTCCTTGATGGAGTAGTATGACTATCAGAACTGCACAAGATAATAATTCATTAAAATTTTAATTATTCATTAACCTCAGGATTAATTTCTTAACAAATGAAAAAAATAAAAATAAATACACAATTCCCAAAAAAGTCCATGATAATGTAATGTCCAACTAACAGTCTAAAGCAAAAAAAAAAATATGAAAAATGGCGAAATATTAAACTAATTTGTCAGCTTTACTTCTTTTTAATTAAGAAATGGATTATTTCTAGAGTATTAAATCCTTCCTTTGGTTGGACAACCGGAGGCCACCAGACCACATATGGAAAATATCTAATTTTAAATTCTGGTAAATTCTTTTTAATTCATTATATTTGGTACAGTATTTGATACAATATGTAGTACAGTAAAATCATAACGAAAATAGATTTTTAATCATTTCTACGATTAATAACAGGTCATAGAGGAAGTAGGCTTTACCAACTGATCACCAGGTGACACAGGCACTAGGTCGACACTCTGGAGCTGAGCAGTGTGGGTAAGAAGCCCCTCAGGGCTGCAGTTCAGGATCTCATCACACACCAACACCAGCTGACGACACTAGAGGATGATCAAGAACATGTCACTCAAACCTCCTTATCAATATCAAAGTCAAAGATACACAAATACTTACTATAGAGATGATGTCCTTTTCCTTGTCATAGACAGTTGTATCCTGTTGGAAAAGTGACACAACACAATATGAGTTCCATCCAAACAGAGTACACAAATGACACCACAGCAGCTTTTATAATGCTGCAATTGATTTGTGGAAATGGGATAATCTGACTCAAAACACTTGTTGTATTTCCTGTTCACAGCATGAGACAGGAAGTGAAAAGCCAAAGGTATGCAGAAGCAAAACAGACATCACTCCAGAGCTGTCCTGGTATTTTACTGGCTTTTACCACTGCAGTTGCCTTGTATTAACGAAATAAAAAAAACATGAAACATACTGTAATGATAACATTTTGCTCACACTTAAACCACAGGAAGTCAGCGGTCAGCGTCATAGTTACTGCTGCTACAATCAGTGAATCAGTGTAGAATAACTCAACTCATCTGTGACTTGGAGGTCACTCAGACGCTTTGAATGAGGCTGATGAGAGGTTAAAGCATAGACGTTTAAACAGTATAGAAACTGAACAGACTAATGCCACATACCATTACCACCTAAGCTACATTTGCAACACCTGATGATGTGATGAGTTATATAAAGGAACATACAGGGAGACTAATCCTTGTGAAATGTAACATGGGCTCAGCAGTGAACATGGTTTTGTTGCTGGGCTGATTAAAGGCTGTGACACGAGGCTGCAGGGAGGGCTGCGACTGGGAGAGGCTGCTGTCTTCTATCCTGGGTGTGTATGTGTGTGTGTGTGGAACATATTGATTTACACCACAACAAACTACTAAAGGTTGTCTATAAACACCTCAAGGTGTTCAGATCTTTATCCTGATCCCTCCTTGAGCACAGTAGTCTTGTCATGGCACTCTGGCTGAACGCTACAGTGACTAAGCCAATAAGCGACTAAGTTAGTTAGTTATGTCTTCATTCACAGCATAAACAACAAAATCAATTAATAACGTTTAATTAAAAAAGAATATCATTGTTAAATAAATGGAGGAGGTGAACCCTCTTCTGAGTCAGCTGCAAATGTTACCAACAACATATTATTAGTGCCAGCAGACCGGCGTAAATGCATCTGAAAAAGGGAGTTAATTTTAGGACTATGATGGTGACTTGGTCGGATCCTGTTTTAAGTGTCATCTAGTATTTGGCTTTGGCTTTTAGTTTCTTTCCAGCATCTCACCACTGCTTTTTAGACATCAGCTAAAAATACAGGAATATCCACACCTCTGGACTGGAGGCCTCCTCACAACCTGTTCTACTACCAGGCTTACAACTGTAAATACATGCAAACTTTCTGATTTTAGGTGTTTAACAATTGCCAAGAAAGCAGCAAAAGATGAAAGAGTAAGAAAAAATGTATGTGTATTACCACATTTCCATTAATTATAAAGTGTCTGTATAATATCTTCACATGCACAGCAAATGAAGCCTTTCTGTCACTGTCTTAGTGCTAAGGCAAAGACACAAGGAGAGGAAAGGAGACAAGGATATGAGAAGATGAACTGTGGGCAGCATACAGCATATTAATACTCATTCTATTTATTTCTCTCTAAGAAAATATTAACCAAAATACTTAAAAACAACTGCTGTTTTTAAAAGGAGTCCCTCGGGTTTTGCAACACAAGATGTTGACTTGGACAGAGCGGTTATTGTACAGGGTTTCAAGGTCACAAACAAATAAAAACCCATGCAACTCTAACCTTTAAGTAAGCCAAATGACCATCCTGCCGTACGATCAAGATAAATCATTTCGTTATAGGGACCATTTTTGAGCAGCTCTGTGCCCAAACACCACAAGTCAGGACTGGCCTTTTATTCCACTTCATTGCAGCAATAGTAGTTACACATTAGCCACAGCTGTACTGCAGGCTATCAATAAATGGCAGACAAGCCCACGCAGAATGTGTTGCACTAAGATTCAAGCTATCATAACAGAAATTCAGAGGGAAAAAAGATGGCTGCATTGTCATAAAAGGTGAAATGCAGTCACGCTGCACTGTAAAGTAGCATGCATCTGCTGCACTTAATAGATGATGAGAAGAAAGCTTGTGTTGTGTTGTGAAGGCTGGTGTGCGGCTTGATCAGGCGGTGATCTAACTTTACAGCAGCGCCTGAAAGCTCTTCTCTCTTTAGAGTTGTCTAGGAAACAAAGACAAGCCATTATGTGGGTGTAACATTGACAAAAAAACAGCAAACAACAACAAGAATGCACACAGGCATGCATGGACACACATGCACAAAAAGGCTGAAACTCCCACACAGAGATGCAATAAGGCAGACTGTTGTCTCATCATCATCTTTTTTTTTATTGTAAATCAGAGGCCTTGTCAAGTCAAGCCCCGTCATGTTCTGTCTATCTGTGTGTATGTTTACATGCTTGGACTTACACCAGGGGATGTTTCCTATTTGCCACCAGGTCACAGACTTGCTATAAAAAGACTGGGAGATCTCTTTCACACCTGCTCCTCATCTTCCCATCCAGATCTTACTGCCCTGCGTCATTGCCTCTTTTAATAAGGCTTTTAACAAGTCCTCCGAAAGCAGGGAGATGCTGATCATTGTTAAGTGAGCTACAATATAGCAGTTTGTTGTTTTCTATGATGACATCTTTCCAGGTGAAGAAAAGCATTACATAGAACTACTAGAACATCCCCCTTTAAACATGGAAACGGTCTTAGATTTTTCTCACCGTCTCATAGTTCCACAAACAGAAGATAAACATTAAAACCACTTGTTGTTATATGACGGTTCTTAAGTCAAAGTCACTGTCAAAAGCTTGTGAGACAGAAATATGAAATTCATATTTGCTGTCATATGCTAGGACTGTCTTTCATTCCTCCTTGTTTCTCTCTCTCCCTCCTGGACTTTGCTTGTTGCTCAGCTGGTTGAAAGCAGACTGAGCGTGAGCGTGTATTACGAAACTCTGGCTTGACAACTCCAATGTGCGATCCCAAAAACACCAGCTGACTGCTGACCTTGATCGCCCTCAGGGTGCCAGAACACACAGAGACACAGAGGAAATAAGAGTCCTTTCACTGGCGTGAAGCATGTGGTGTAGCTTCTGTGGAAGCAGTTCCCTAGAAAAGGACGTCATGATGAAGCCGTGGCCTCCTGACAGCGCATCATCACAGGGGAGAGCATGACATGAGCATCAACGAGCCAGAAGCACACTGTAAGAGGCGACAATACATGCATGCATTGACGACATAAGGACCAACGTGAGCTTATGTAATGGTATACATTTATACAGTATATGATGACAGCTGAACTGACAGGATATGAACTGGAATTTTCTCTTGCATTGTTAAACAGGTGTGACAGCTTCTCAGCTATCCAAAACTGACATTTTAGCTCATCTCAAGTATTTCTTTTACGACCCAACACCTTCCAAAACAGTCACTGTGCATGAAGGTTTTATAGATATAAAATTACCAGATCCATTTCCAATGTTATTTGGGGAATGGAATCAGCAAGTATGCTGTAATTTCAAACTAGTATGCTCATTCAGGAGGGTGAAGTCAATGATTTACAAGACAAAAACGAACTTACAAGAGCCTAGGACAAATTCTCAACACAAAACTATTTCTTTACTGGTAATAACTGTTGCCTTTAAAACATGTGCAGGCACAAACACACTAGTGCACACTAACGTTCAAAAACAGGAATTGAGCAAACAATAGCCAGACATATACCAGACATACCAAACGATGATCAACCTGCGAGAAGGGCCGACGACAAACACAGGAGAGTTTTAACTTACTAATCACTCAACAGGCCCAAATGTGATTCACTTCACACTATTGGCAAAAAAAAAACATCCGATCAGAGTCAACAAGGTCAATAACTGTGAAACCCATACTTCCTTCCTTCCATGTTACCATACACCAACACAAAGACAGCAACTCTCATTTAACAAAGGCTAAATGTGGGTCAAACCAACCTTGTATGATTAGTATTTGTCTCTCATTATTTTTTGACAAATCATTCCAATAAAAACGTATAAACAACAAGGAACAAATACAGTTAGTGGTGTGTATACATGTAGGCTGCCGCTTCAGACATTTTAAGCAGTGCAAAAGAAGCATCACCTTGAGGGGAATTATCCAATCAAAGAGGTGAGAACTGTACCTGTTGTGCTGGGCAGGCATCCAAAGCTGGCTATAGAGGGCTATATATAAACTCCTCTAAATACACGAGCCTCCTCTGTCACCCTGTGACTGCCTCGTTACCTCTCTTTACAGCTAATTATCTCCCATTCTGTTGCTCTCTCTTCGTTTTTGTCTTCTTCTCTGCTTCACTTCTGTCAGGCTATTTATCTCTAATGTCACTACAGCACCCTTTCAGGGTGAGTAGAGTCTCCCTGCCTGCTGCTCTCTGCTGTTCCTTCAGCAACATGCACTCCCCCAGGAAGAGTCAGAAGTCATTTAAGAGTCGGTGCAATCCCTCCTTCAGTCTCCTCCTCCTTTCTCTGCCCTCCCCTTCCCCTCCCTTTCCTCCCTTCCTCCTCTAGGCACTGCAACATATCCAGGCCTGTCCCTTCTGTTACCTGAGCACACTTTTCACCCTCTTTACATTCATCCAGTTATGCATATATCTCCCACACATGTCAGTATAACCATGAAGGAGAAAAGGAACAACATCCAGCCCTTCTCTTTGGCAGTCCTTCCAACCTAAGCTTCTTCAAGGTACCACCGCCCGCCTCCAAATATGCCAGGAATGTTAAAGATAAAGAATTCATTTCTCAGGCTAAGCTGAGGAGCGGGGTCCTGCTTGGCCATCGTTCTTGGTGATTTTTAAGGATTTACAAAAAGCTTTTTTTTTTAAAAATCACACAACAGGTTGTAGTTCCTCTTGTACATAACAATGCCACTAGAAACATGGTTATTTATGTGTGGTTCCTCTTAAGATAAAACACCTCATGAACATGTTCACAATTAAGTACTAAACCAGATATTTAACACGAAAAGAGGAACTGTTAGCCATTAAACGGGCAGATTATAATAGTATATACATGTAATTATGAGTCACAGTTGTAACTGCTTAAAGCCATAATTGGACCAACCTTGTGGACAATGTCGCCCAGCTCTCTGCAGTAGCTGAATATGCTCTTGCTGGCGGTGTATCCACTGAGCTGAGAAAACTGATATCTGGTAAAACAAGGATTATAGTTCGAATAAGTCTAGATAGAAGACTGGGAGGATTTACTGCAAGACAAGCAAGCACTGTCAATTTAATTTCACACCAGATATTAAAAGGAACAAAAATAAAAGTCACATACACCCCTAAATGACTTTAAACTGCAGCCATTTTTTACATAAAACCTACAGCAACAAAAACATACAGCCTGGACTATTTTTATAAGACAGAGCAGAGGGCAGGGGTGAAAAATAACTGCAGAATAAAACATAGATTTGAGTACTGTATATGTAATGGTTAGATAAGTCCCTCTTTCCTAACCTGTTAAGCAAAGAGAAGAGTGCTTTGGCGGAGGTGATGAGCTCCACTACAATCTGCAGGATGCCAGCAGGCAGCTTGGTGGCGCTGCGTCCGTCGTAGCTGTTGAGGCGCCAGCGGCCCTGGATGCCCATCTGGAGGGTGTGGGCGACAGCATGCAGCTTCTCCGTCAGACCACGCAGGCTCTCTCCACCTATACCATAGGTCTAGAGAGCACACACATACCAAACACACGTGACTGGTTAAAGGCTGCAGTGTGTGTGAATGACATAAGCTGACAGGAAGTAGAGATTACTGTGATTGAAACATCTCTGGTTCAATTCCCTCTCCATTGAATTCTGGTCAGTAAATGATCCAGAACTACTTTAAAAATCACTTTACAACATAACTAGGGGTTTAGCATGCAGGCGGGGAAACAATCATGATACTGACTGAAAAGTATATTTCATTTATTTAAGAGAGCACTTCTTTTTCCTTGTTAGAGTGACAGGCATGTTCTTTATACAGTATTTTTTGAGGTAAAACATTTTGGACTACTGCTGGAGGAGAAAGAAGTGTTCTTTCTCCTCCTCTGAGCTGTAGTTGTGCCTGTTTGGCAGTATATATATATATATATATATATATATATAAAACAGATTTACTAGACCACGTTTACTATTTAACTCAAAGAGGCTCCAGCATCATGAAGAGCTTTAATTCAGACTCTTTCTGTCTCACTGAGTTCACTATTTTTATGAACAGGAATGAGGAATTTAAACACTGGAATTATCTGAGAAGTCAGAAACTAATCAAGAATAACAAACAGCCACTAAAATACAGGAATGTTCAGGAATGACAGCGAATAACAGTAAGTCAGCATCTCAGTCAAAAAATGTGCTTTGCAATTTTTTTTGCTTATTTTCTAAAACGGCAAATTGGAAAATTCATGTATAACAACAATAACTATATTTTAGCATTAAATATATCATTTAAAACTGGTGGATTAACTATTACAGAAACAAAAACAATATTTTGATAATCAGCAATACTGTTAATTTAGGACAGCCGTGGCAGACACCTTACACTGGGTGGTGGTGTAATAACTTTATTTGTATAATAGCTATGATACAACACAAATCAAACTGCTCATATCAAACTGTTGCAGGGGATCAAATAAATATTCCTCACAGAACAACTGAGAGCTTCTCTCTCTTGAGCCGTCATCACAGTCTGGGAGACTCTTCACCACCACGAGAAAGAAGCAGGTTATTGTCGTGACCCACTCAGTGCTGGTCAAGAGGTTTGGACCAGTCAGGCTTTTGTAGTTACACATCAACCGGCCGGAACAATCATCCATCATTGAGTGCCTATGAATTTTTCATGGCCTTGGCGACATTGGAATTATGTAACCGTGTACTTGAAAGTGATTGGTCTGTTCCATGTGAGCGTCTGATGGTTATTGTTATGAATGAGCGCAGTGTTAGCACTTCACAGAGCATCAAGACAGCGAGGAACACACACGCACACACACACACACACACACTGCACTCATGATTAAAGCTGTGCATCTGTGTGTGGGTTCTCATCTTGTCTTACGTAAAACATTTTTCACACAAGCGCACTTATGTAAAGCTTTTTCTGCTGGGAGACTTTATTCACACACTCATTCATGCAGACTGTTTCTGATTATTTCAATCAGTAATACTTCAAGAGCTCAACAACAAGCAGTTTAAGCAGCCTGAGCTTTAGCCTAATGTTCACAGACTGTTACAGCACCACAGCTGGATCCTTGCCTGATACCATCCTGCTTAATTAGTCCTTCCAATGAAATAAAGGCGACTCTGGAAACACACCAACACGACTATTTAAGCATCCTAAAACTCCCTCTGAAAATTGGACAGAGGGAGGGAAATTAATTAGGAAGCAAGAAAAGAGAATCAAACGGGAGCTGACTAACTTTCCCAGAAATTTACATGTGAAGTATTGGGTGCAAACTTTGTATTCTAAACCTGCTTTGGTTGCAGCTGAGGCCTGACAAGACCTTTGATGTCAGCTAGAAAAATAAAGTAACTATTTCACTATTTTTGCTGTAAACGTGGAAGCCTGGGGCTCTGAGTGTACTTCAGTGAAGCAGGACTTTTATAGCAATAAGAGCAGTTGTGTATTCTGGCTGGATTTGCGAAAGATTGTCTAAAAATTGCTGGTTCCACAGTATAAACAAGAGTAAAGTCTAAAAACTGTGATGGTGGAGAACAATAACAATGTCTGTGACTCTAATATCAGAACACACAGATCACAGCGAGTCAAGAGGATGGCTGCTTGGAAAATATCCAGCTATCCTCACATGGCACCTACACAACAACACAGAGCTACACAAATCAACCACACAAAGCATAAGGACACACACTGTGCACAGAAACACTCACCAGACTGCAGAGTTTCTCCACAGCCTCCAGTATGAGCTCCTGGTGTCCGATCTTACATACTCCCAACCTTTCCAAGTCCTGACACGTCAGCTGGAGCAGATCCAGACCCGACAGATGCCACTCTCGGACCGCATACTGTTGCAGGGGGGCATCCAGACCTGGTGGTAGGACACGAACGCAGATACAGCTACTGTTAGGGCTTTAACCATATGCAGTGCATAAGTGCAGGGGGAGATGAAGACAGAGGATCAGCAGCTGCTGGCATCCCGAGTTAATATGAAGCACAAAAAAACTATATATCTTGATATTAAAATGTGTAATGTACAGTATCTTCATTGTGTGCACTTGCTAAGTAAGTAACCACTGGCTATTACTTGTAATAAAAGCTGTTATTACAAGTAATAGCCAGTGATAGAAGGATTATTCAACTCTTTACTGAAATAAAAACATCAATAGTACACTGAAAAGTGTATTGAAATCCTACATCCAATGTTTTACTTGTTATTAAAGTATCCAAAGTATTGATTATATGGAAATAGCCCATCAGTGGTATATTATTGGATTATTATTATTATTATTATTATTAATAAAGTATTAATATGTCAGAAGTGATGTAATGTTGTAGTTTGTCTACTATTTCATATAAAGTTCAATACTTTAATATGTAACAAATCAGCATATTTCACACACTCATCATGTATTTTATCTGCACATTAGGAAATTATAGCTGTGGGATAAACGCAGTGGATACAAGATACACAATATTTATTGTTTATTATAGGAGTAATTGAAATACTTCAGTGCAAGCACTGGCAATTGTTTACCTGCACCTACCTACTGTATATTCTAGTAGTAGTAATAACACAGTATTTCACTATAAAGCAGCAACAGAGGATTGATCCATGTACCTCAGTAGCTACAGAAGAGACACAACAGTCAGTCTTGAATAAGACTAAAAGCTCATGTACACAGTTAGTGATAATAACACCTGATCAGAGCACTGTGGTGGCTTCTCTCCCCCAGCACACAGGCCACTTCCTCATTCCACCTCCACCTTTCACTTCCAAGAGGATTAACGTGACGCTTCTATTTCTGACTTTACCGTCAGAGACAAAGTAGCCGTGAGGCGATCAAGGTGTGAAAAAAAACAAAAACAACCAACAAACAGACACAGACACGACATGTTGCTCACCTCGGAGCCACTCGCAGACTCTCTCCTCGCTCCATGACGCTATAGGCTCCATGCTGGGAGTCCTGCTGCAGTCGCTCGTTCACTTTCAAGCCGTCCTGACTGACTTCTACCTCTATGGACTGCAGGAAGAAGGAAAAGTCGATCCGGAGTTGGAGTCTGACGACGACGACGACGAATGGCACTCCTACTCCCAGGTACAGGTAAGAGTTTCCGTCAGCCAATAGTGCGGAACTGTCAGGCTGTACCGGGAGCAAAGACCCCTCCCTCCAACGGCACTACAACCCCCAGCCCTCCTCCTTCCTCACCTGGAGGAACAGAAAAGGAGCTACAGCTTGAAGGTTTCCAAAACTTCCCTAATAGTTTTGCGTACATGCCCAAGCGCGTCATGCGCGCGGAAAGGCGCAGGGCAGCAGAGTGCGGTGAAAACACAATACCATCAACACCTGCACCTGCATAATATCCTGCATAATGCTAGTTTAGTGACAGTGTAGACAGAAAGGCCCTGGCTAATGAAGTACTCCAAGTGCATTTGATTGATTGCTTTGTTGTTGAGAGCAGCGCAAGTAAAAGCGTTTTTTATTAAAGGTCATAAGGAGGCTGAAAAATACTGTCTCAAAGTAAATTAACCAACTAAAATGTAATCTATAAACAAAAGGGGCTCAGGTGTAACTACAACTTACTTTGACCTGAACTACAAAAAAACCCTGCCAAACAAGGAAGCAAACAAAATAGCTAAATCCTAACTGAAAGTGACCACACAAAGTCAAAACTCTGAACAACACTTATCCTGGCAAGAAGTGGACGTGACCATTGTCAAGCAACTAGTGCTGCTTTTCAGAAATACAAGAGCCATTCAGTTCAGTCCTGAGAATGGAAGTACACACACTTTCTGTTTCAATTTCCCTTTAAAGGCATGAATTGTCACAAGACTTAATGCGATAAATAGATTTTTCTCCAGACCAGCAGACATAATCCTCTTTTCCGAGTCCACTGGTCAGGCTGCTCTTCTGGGACTTTTCTGGAAATGTTTCCTATTTTATCCTTTTTACTGTGTTGACCTCTGGCTCTAATATTAACATGATAACATTTCGGCTTGCTGAATTATTAAAAGTATCAATGAGTCTATCAAAAGCATGCCACTGGAGGAATTATTCATGAATAATTTAACACACACACACACAGAGATTCAGAGCTGTGTGAGACTTATTCATATACTATTGTGTTTTTGGGTCGTTCACAGTCAAATGTATGTTTTCCTGGGAATTAAAAGCCATTTGTGCTGAACTCATTGTTTTTGTTCTCCATAAGCATGGCAGAATAAGTAAATCATCACTGCAACATGTTACTAAGTTGAATGATCAAAAGTCAATATTATTGTGCCTTTAATCTTGAAAGAGCCAGTGTGTCACAAGTACAACAATGTCCACCTCATGTGTTCAGATGATCAAAAACATGCTACCTTTCAATTTACAGCGTCAAGTCTAGCACCTTAATGAAGTCTGTGGATTAAACTTTATATAATCTACCATTGTCAATGTCTCCCACTGCAGAACAGTTAATCTGCAGATGAATGTTTCCCTACAAGGAAAGGGCAAGGCCTGATGAAACTCAAAGTCATGGAAGAGCTGCCCTTCGATATCTGGCACCCCCTGCTGTTTTCTTTCTTTGAACCAAGAGGAAGAGGGAAAGTTGTGTTTATATGTCAGTCGGTAAAATGTCACGTCATATTTTGACTGAAACCATGATAGAAAACACAGTTTGATACTGTATATGCCTCATAGTAGTTCACCATCACTCATGGATATGTGTTTTTCAAAGTATCCTAGGTGAGGGGTTTTGATCGTTGAATAACTACTGATGTGTTGTGGAGTCAAGGCATTGCTTCACTCGTGTGACAAATCAAAAACCAATGGGTTGCAAAATTTAAAAAAAGTCTCCAGCACTACCCCAGGCTTACAGTATGTCCTGTATACTGCAGTAGTTTATGTGGCATATATTACTGACACAACAATATGCTGCTGTATCTTTCTGCTGATGTAATTATTGACTTTGAATGTTCTAATACTTTACAAAAGCTTGATTGTCCCTCAGTGAAACTTAGTAACCCAAAAGATGTATGTACAGCAATTGTTTGTGCTGTACTTGGCTTCACAGCTAGTTTTCTATTCAGACCTTGTGCTTATACCCTGCCCCTTTTTTGCCCAGCCCAAATACCAGAGATACAAATTCAAGCCTCAACATGCTGTTTTTGCTTGACAGCACACCTATGAGAGCATAAGTGTAAGAGCACTGCCATACAGCTGTTGCAGCCGCTCTCCTTTTCTCTTAACTTAACTGGTCAATGTTCACCTCCCAGTCCATCTGTCCTGTCAGCCATTTCTGTGATAAATGTTAATCCCACTGAAGTACAATAACGTTATTTGCTCATAATCGCCGTATGGCACAGAGGCAATTTTGAATCACTCCAACACCATCGTCTCCTGCCATAGTCAGTCAGCAGAGATTGGATAATTAGCCTTGCGCCACCATTGAGCAGCTAATTAATTTGTTCTGTACTGCAGCATTGATGGTGTTGATCCCTGCACTGCAGACATGAATGAGCTCAGCCGAGAAGGAATGCTTGTCAAAGGTCTGAAAGCAATGTTGTGGAAATCTGGCACACCCAGAGCATTACATTTATACCGACACAAAGCTAGATGTCCATCCGTCTTTGCATACTGTAGATGGAGTAACCTATATTTAGTGTTGTGCTTTTGTGCCAGGATGCTGTCATCTTCAAGTGGAGTCAATTCCTGTTCCCCGTGTTGCATCAACAACTTAATCCCTTGGATTAACTAAACATCTATTTTAATCTACTTTAGATGCAATTCAGGTTTACTCATCCTTATCATGGAGGGTTTGAAAGGGAAAGTAAAACAAAATAACTATTATACTCATCAAAGATTTACACTTATCAAATATTTAATAGAATAGAATAGAATTACTAATTGATCCCGAACTGGGAAGTTATTTATTATTAAATATTTATTATTGTTGTTGTTGTTCTTCTTCTTCTTATTATTATTATTTAGCTATATGTAATGTAACACACATGCAGATAACAAATAATCATAAATAATAACAAACAAATAAAGGTGACTGTGGTATACATTTAATGCAAATGAACTTAATTTAGTCAAATTTAGTAAATGCTAAAAAAGTAAAGAAAGGCATAAAAAAACAGTGGGATAAGGTCTGGAAAGGAAGGAAAGGAAAGATGGATAAAGCAAACATTCACATCAGAAAATTAAAGAAACAAAACTGCATAAATTAACATAGATTTAAAATATGCTAGTCTATAGCAGTGTGATACAGGCTGAATGAAGTAAAAGGCATAAATGAGTGAAAAGCAGCTGTAATAAATGAACAGATGAATTTGGAGGTGCTGTCACGGCACCAGCTGGAGCATGCATGAATTTCCATTTTAATAGTGCAGTGTGTATTTAGGGATGAGGGGACCACATAGTGTATGATTCATTGTTTTTCCCTCTGCATACACAACGTCACTGTCTCTCTCCTCTACTGCAGCTGAAAATTAAGGTTAAAGAGCGTGTCATCTTTGTGTTGATTTGCAGTATCTGATTTGCTGTTTTGTCGTTTGGGGACCAGCTCTGTCATCTACTCAGTCACAGCTCAGCACACTCCTGCTTCAACACACCAACAATAGTAGGGAGGGAGTTTTTGCTTCATTGCACACAACAAGCTGAACTGAGTCATATTACCCATGATGCTTCTCGTCTAGCCGAAGGTGGGGGTAAGGGTATCCCTGGAGTCTCTGTTGCTGGACGGGAGACACCTCTGACTCATCACTGTCACCTGTGATGTCACTGCAGCATCATGAATTAAAGAAGAGTTTCCCTGCAGTCGGCATAGCAATGAACTTCACTCCTAACAGCTCCATCGTGTCAATATCATTCACTTTGTGTGTGAGTGGCCACTAGTGACCCTCATCTTACAGTGGATAAGATTTCGGAAAAGAATTTCCTCCACCCAAGGCCTATTGAGACAAGTTTTCACCCTTCTGGATCATCCTCTTGTCATTGGCTCCCATGTATTGTGTTTGTTAAACCCTTCGCAGGGTGAAATCAGTGGCGTATCCAGACTTTTTTTTTTGCAGGGGAGACCCAAGTGGGGCACCAAGCAGGATCAGTCACTGCGCATGAGTGCACATGCCCCTCCATCAACGTAGCATCACTTTATCATTTTTTGTCTTTTATAATTAAGTTGATTACTAAAATGATCTTAAATCTAAAATGCAAGTATAAATTGAAATATAAGTGGAACTTGTGATGATGACACAACCAAATAGCATGATACAAGTGTAATGCAAAGCCTTAATATTTTATTTTTTGTGAAAGGTACAAAAATAAAGACAATGCAGAAAATATAACGTGCCGACCAAATCTAAATAAATGAGTAAATAAATAGAAAACTTCAAAAGGTTGACTTTACGAATCATTTCGCAGGCTGAACAGCAGTCTGACGCAATACTGCCCCTCAGGTTGGAGGTCGAATTGCAAACCAAGACAGGTCTGATGGTCAGATAGTCCATCATGCAGGGTGGCACCTGGGGTGGCCAATCAGGCACATGCCACCCTCTAGACACGCCACTGTCATATCATACAGAAGAAGCTATAAATAGTGAGAAGTGTGAGCTGCAGTCCTGCATGTAATGGAAAAGAAGGAAAATGGGATGAAAGAGGATGAGAGGCGAAGAGAAAGTAAAAACAAGCAATGGTCCAAATGCACTAAAAAACAGACACCAGTATAGCATTATGAGGAGCCATGAGTGTTCCCTCAGCTGCTGCTCATCCATCATCAAGACAAATCGATGGGTTAATGTGAGCTTTGGGTGGGCAGCGACTTTGAATATTACATACAATGTATGTGCGTGTGATGGATAAGCCTCTGTGTTGTAATCTTTCCCCCCAACTACCCTGCGGTGGTATGTATTTGTCAGAAAATCTATTAACTCTACGTCAGCCTTAAGCACACTTCATGACTTAAGCATGACTTCCTTCTTCTTCTCTCAGGTGTGTGTTCATGTGGAGGAAAAGCTGGCATCAAACAGTCTGCCGATCATGTCAGAATGTTGTATGTGCAGAAATACCTGCACATCACTGACAGAAACTAATGCAAGAATGCCTTCAGACATGAATGAATGAATTTCAGTTTGGATGTAAAATCCAGAAGCCTCAGATGTGCCAGTGTTTCCCTCTCCAGTTCAGATCTGCATGTTCAACGTGTCACAAAGCTCAGACTGACTGCAGGTCGGTCTGTTAAAACAGGCTTCATGGACACAACATTTAAAAAACACAAAGACAGGCACTACATCGTGCCAATTCATTTTTTTTCATGAAATCATCTTAATTTGAATCAAAAATGCATCCAATCCATCTACCTTTTTGATGCTCTCCAGTTGCCAATAGTAACCAGAGCTAGCCAAGAGCAAAATCCACTCGGCAGTGAATGAAGCAGAGAGTTGCTGGAGGGTGGAGGGGTGTATTATATCACCGTAAAGATTTCAAGGACCAGTGCAAGAGCTGTTGAATGAAAAGTGTGCTTCTTCATCATCATCAGTGTAACGTCCACACAGCGCTGGTCACGACCCACATTCTCTCCTATATTCTTTACATTGTGCTTATTGTGTAATCTGTGTTATGTCATCCTTTGCATCCATTTATAGTGTTCTCACAGGAGCTAGTGATGGCCCTTAATATATTTTCAATACAAAAAAATGTAAAAGCAGACATGAGAAGTCAATAAAAAACATGTTTTGTGAAGTTTACAGCGCACACCACACGCCCACACGGTGCTCTTTGGCTGCCATTCATCCCCACCTCATGCACTGTGACTGACAGGCCTCCCTTTGAACGCCGGGGATCTATCACTGCTGTGGTGCACCAGCTTCACCATCAGCATCAAAGGCAAAGCTGCATTACGTATTTGTAGTTCATCTCTCCAGCCGGATGATGGCGCGTCGAGCCCTGGGCGGAACAAGCAGAAAAAAAGGGGCTGGGGATCCTGCAGGAGTCCGCCAATAGCGGCTCGACTTGGGTCCTGCTCGTACTACGGAGCCACACTGAGGTCCCTGCATCGCCACACTGCTGGGAACCGGGAGAAATCACGGGCACCACAGGGAGGAAGAAGCCATAGAGAGCAGAAACGGCGTCGATCGCAAAAACAGCACGGACTGGGTGATTCCTCCAGGAGGCTTTGAGACTCCAGCACACACCCCTGTTAAAGGATCACACTGGTGGGCTCTCATCCCTTCTCCTGAGTAGACACAGAGCATACCTGGAAGCACAGCAAGGGTTTGTTTGGTGTCCAATCAGCTGGATTATCAATTTGAACAAACAGCGCACAAGTGTCCAGCCGCCCGAGTCAAATCAAGGGATTACAATTGTTTGTAAAGCTCTTGGTTGTGCGTCTTTTGCTGCGCAAAGTGCGGATAAAGCCTCTCCACCTGGACTTTAACCCGAGTGAGGAGCTTCCTCTGTGAAGTGCACTTGACAGGAGGGAGACCGACTTCCTACTTGAGCAGCTCAGAGGGGAAAAGGGAAAAAACTGCAAATCCTGCGAAAATGCCTCTTGCTCAGATCGCGGAGCCATGGCCCACTATGGAGCTAGTGCAGCTGGAAACAGAGGTAATGAGAGGTGAAACATGTCGTTTTTCTTTGCATTGTTTGTTTTGTTTAAATTGTTTAATATGTTGGGGTTTTGGTTCAGGTAAAATGGCGCACAAGGAAAGACGAGCAGTCGCCACTTTCTAGAAAATAAAGTTATTTTAAACTGGACATTAAGTACCAACTTAATCCATAATGTCCAGTGTTCGTGAAGCATGCAGATTACATTCCAAGCAGCTCTTTGGAGACAAGCTGTCACTGTAGGCTGTGATTCATTCTTCCAATATGGATATTTCATTATACATGTGAGAGTTTTCAGTTTCTTCTTGGCTCATGTGGACATTTAACAGGATGGTACATTTTGAATTTAATACCTCTATAACGTGGGCTGCAGAATTAAATTTTCCCCTTTTCTTTCAGAGTTTTATTTCATTATTATTATTTTATGCCACCAGTCACATACTGTAGCAGTGTGAGTGAGACGTGTCTGCCTACCACTCAGCAGTGGAGGCTGACACTGATGAGCATCATGAAGATGGAGTATTTTATGATTTTTCTTATTTGAGGGTAAAACTGAGAGAGGGATGTGTGGTCCTCTAGATTGCTGTTGTTTTAATGCCTCATTATTCATGATCTCCTCAATTGCCTTTTGAACAGACTGGTTGCTTAGTGAATGTGCAACATTATGTGTGAAAGCAACCTGTGTCACATTAGGCTGCACTGGGTTAAAAAGAAAAAAATCCGTTTTCCCTGTTGGTAATTTGATATCTTTTAGGGAGATTTTTGAATTAGTTGGCCAGTGTGTGATACCCAGGTTTTATGTTTGTGATCTCACTGATGAATAGCTCTTTGCTCACTACACGCTGTCCTCAATCAGCCTTACAAGGGATCTTCTTGATTATAAAAGAGGCTCATTTTTTCCATTTCTGCCTAGATAGCCTCTGTGATTTAATGCAGATGAAGCTGAGGAAATAACTTACAAGTCTTTTTTCACAGAGCTTGCTCATTAAGCCAAATTCATAAAATACAAGATAATGACTCATTAAGCCATCCAAGTGTGGTTGCTCATAGAGCACACTGACTTTATTATTGGTGCTTTACAACGATCGAAAAATCTGCAAGGGAGCAAAAAGGAGCACCTTTGGAAACGGCCTCATCATACTTAGTTTGTCCCTGAGACTCCTCTATTTACAGAATATTGCAGCATATGAGTTGGCTGGGTAACATATCACAGCTGAACAGATGGAGTTTGAGTCTGTGAAGAGTGTGAAGTTTAATAAAAAAATACTCTGCCTTTGGTACTTGTAGTGGTAAAAACTCAGTACACACACGCACACACACACACACACATATATATATATATATATATATGTACTGAGTATATTTTGGTGGAAATATATATACATTTATATTTCCACCAAAATCCCTTATCTGTAGTTGATTTGATCGCACCAGGCACTGCCAGTCATTCATTCAGAGTGGGACCTGTGCCATTTATCTCTGTCACCAACCTACCAGCCAGCTGCACACTTTGGTTCGTGATGGCAGAGCGAGACAGCTCAGGGCTCAGATTGATTGAGCAGAAAGAGAAAAAGAGTGAGACAACGCCAGCGAACATGTTGGGAGAGTCAAGCGGGAGGCGAAGCCGGGGGTCTGCTCATCATGTAGACAGATGGGACAAACAGAACGACGCACTTTGGGCTGATTTGGTTAAAATATAGGATGCGAGGAAGAAAGGCACCACTCTCATCCGCACAAATGTAATTACTTATTTAATTATTTAATGTTGTTTCCCCATCATTCACGTGTCTCTGAAGGTGTCATGAATGGAAATCCAATTCTCCGGCTTTTATGCTCGTGCAGTGGCTAAGCAAGAAATGTGCAAAGCGAGCGATTCAAAAAAATATTTGTTTGATTGGGCACTTTAATTCATCACCAAAGAGTGTCTGCTATCAATTAATTTCTCAATGAATCATTTCTGATAAAGACACAGTCATCACCATCCTGTCCCAGTTGAGTCACTGTTATCATTAGGTTAGTGAATCAATCCTGCATCCATATTCCCTCTGGCTTTTTGGCTCTTAATGAAGAAAAATCCCTTTAGTGCCGAACTTAAAACACTACTTTTGATCTATCATTTCATAGATTCACACAGGTGGTCATGCAGCTATGAAACATTATGAAACAAGCACTCCTTTAGTCACTGTAGCTTTTGAACAAAATACAAGTGGTTTGTTTCGTAACCTATTGAACTCATTCTTAAGTGTTGTTCTTTTCACCATCAGACTTTTTAGTTTTGCATCCTGGACTCCTCTCTGGAATTTAGTTCCTGTTATGGATAAAATTACATATGAGTGTATATTGCTCAATAGGGAGAGATGAGAGAGGACACAGGGCAAACTAAAAAGGAAGTGTATTTTTAAAGACACACACAAACCATTTAAAAAGCAGGATTGTTTAAACCATATATGGTGGAGAGAGAGAGAGAGAAAGAGAGAGAGAGAGGACATGCAGAGGAGAAAGTAGGGTTAACGAACGGAATGTGTGCCATGTTTGAAAGCCAGGCGTGGTCTGCAGTGCACACTCAAGTCGAGCACTTGTGCCTTGCTGTGTGTGTGCGTACTTTGCAGTGTGTGTGTGTGTGTGTGTGTGTGTGTGGGCATGTACTGTAAGCTTAGCTGCAGCTAATCTGGGTGTGACCTGTTGAGCACCTGAACAGAGCTGGCTGGGCATGTGATAACAAGGTGCTCTGAGAAAGTGAGGCGTCATTTCAAATTTTTTTTTTTTTTTTTTTTGAGTTAAAATTTAAGAGTGAAGTCACTCTGTGGTTGTTGGAGAGAAACCTTCAGGCACATGCTGAAAAAGCCCACTAGAAATAGCTACCGTCCATTTTCTGGCAAAACACAACATTAGTAATGCGACCTGTTGTCAGTACTGACGGGTGAGAATACGACAAATTGTGTCAGACAGGCGCAGACAAAAGAATGGTTATTGTATTTCTTAGTTGCCTAGTTACGGGGCAGTGCTGCTCTAATCACGCTGTTAAAACACAGATTTATCTGTCAACACACACAGCATCAGCGCTCAGCGATTGTTTACTTTGCCTGATCATATAGGAGTCCTGTGAGAAATTAAAAGTTGTGCCGTCTGGCTCTGGCAGGCTTAATAGTTTGGTCTATAAGTCAGTTTACAGCGTGCCTGTGGCCTGTAAATGTCCTCCAGTGACTTGTGTGCATCTTGCATGTTGCAGTGTTTTCTTTGTTTATTAATGCCTTTGCACATATTTATGCGGCTCTGTATGTGTGTTTGTGAATGCCTGTGCTCTCATTGAGGAAGCCCAGGGGAGGGGAAGCACCATTAACTGGGCCACTTGGATCAGCCATGCAAAGCTAATGAGGTAGAAATGTGTTGAGCAGCAACGTTGGGAAGGCATTGTTGACCACACAGAGAAATTCAGACAATTGCATTCACATGCCGTCGGTTTTCACAGTACTGGACTGAAGAAAACCCACCACACACACACACCTCACTGGTGGCGTATGAGAGGGAAGGAAGGAAAGCTTCGGATCGTGTGTTTCTTTCTGAGATTAAATTTGTCTGCAAAGCCAGTTGCACTTCCTCTAGGTTTTCTTTGATATCGCCACTCTTAAAACACATCTGCGCTCCACTTCGAACTGCACTTGGCCGCTTAATTGTTTCCATTTCTCTTGTCACCGCACAGATTTTATAACTGGCACAGTTCGGCTAAATTAAATTGCCTCCCTTGAGATGGTGATTAAAGTCCAACCAGATGAACTGCTGGTCTGCTTCTATCCAATTTATAGCTCTTGATTATTGCTGGTGTTAAACTGGAAGCAGGAAATCAGGAAGTACATCTAGTTGCCAAGCACATCCAATCTCTCAACACAAAGTATTTTGTGTTGTGTTATTAAAGTGACAGTAAATTATATCCAGTCTGTTTTCTTTCTGTTCAGAAGCTTGGAAGTTTCCCTGCCTGTGCTTCCTTTACATCTCGCTCTGTAGATGTATTCATTCAGTTCTTTTTTTGACTGTTTGAGGCCGCTGCTTGTTATTGTGTTGTTTGCCTGTATGAAGGAAAAGGAAGGGGGAAGAGGGCATGGAGGAAGTGAAAAACGTCAGGGTCAACCCTCTGTGGTAAACCAGCAAAGCAGAAAGCGGAGGGAGAAGAAAGTGCCTTGTGCTAGCGTTTTTGGCCATTTTGAGTCATATTTAAAGAATATTTGAAACAATGAATAGCTGAAATGAAAGAAGAGAGTCTCTATTTCATCATGAAAAAATGTTTGTTTTTACCTTGTTCTTGTTCTTGTTTTATCAGAGGCAGAGTTCAGGCCAGTTTCACTAAAATCACCACTTTTTCTCATGATCCTGTTTGTTTTGCTCTCTAATCGCGATCGTCGCGATCTGTGGCGTATACCGTTATGCTCTGACTACATCTCCCAGAAGCCCCAACATTACTCAAAGGCTGTGGGAGACCACGATCGGCTATCTGCTGCTGAAAAAAACACTTTGACATATTTTTATGTCAATGTCACTCAAGCTTTGGATATCAGTGACACTCAGTGAGTTAATATAAACGCACTGGGAAGGGTCGTTATGTTGTGTTTTGTGGATCTGGAGGAGCTCTGTCATGTCAGAGGAAAATTAGACACCTGTGGGTGTAAATTTTTATCAGAAAGTCAACATTACAAACTGTTCAAATTCAAGTTTGAACGCCATGGGCATTACAAGGGAAGGGGGGTCAGACAAAAGACATTACTTAGTTGTATTATGGGAAGTGTGGAATCCTGGATTATTGGAGCTTGACCCATACCAGGGACTAAAGATCAGAATACCTCGACTACTGATTTCATTTTTCCCCACTGGTTTTAGTTCATTAGTTTCAAAGCCATATTTATCGCAAATGATTAACCTAATTTAAATAGTTAACTGTAGTTAATCTGTCTTTCTTCTCCATGACTACAGTAGGGAGCAGGTAAGTGTGTGCAGAAGCAAGAAAATAGCATTTAAAAAAAAAAGCGTTAACGCTGACAGACATATTTCTTTTATTTTTAACAAAAACAAATAACATGGGCACAAACAAATGTTCAGGAAAATGTGACATTACATCTGGTTGATTTCATAATTGATTAACGTATTAAGTGCCAATGACGTGTATATGATACATATGTCAAAGTGTTTTTTTGTTGGCTGGCACAAGGGGGCACTTTCACACACCCTGTGATGATGAAAGACATGGTCGATCAACGCCACAGAGATCGAAGTATGACGTGGAGACGTCAGGATCAGAGAGCAGAGTGTTGATGTCATGTTTCATCACATAATATCTTTCTGTTTATCATTGTCCTCTACCTTGGTGAGTGTAACAGAATGATATACACATCATGTAATCATGTAATTGGACGTTAGCCACCCACTTCTGCTGTATGAACAACATGTTGATTTTTGCCCTCCTGCATTTTTTTTTTTTTTTTTTTTTTTATACAAATAACTGTGATTACACTTTTCTGAAAGACTTACCTGCTGGGGAATGGATGAAAGGCATGTGTCAGCCCTGGATTATTAGGTTTGCTGGCAAAGCAGCAAAGTGCTGGATACAGCGGACAGTTGCCACCCACTCAGTGTTGTATCTCTCTCTTTCTTTCAGTGTCTGCCTTCTTTACACTCATTTCATTTATGCACTGTCACTGACTGGATCTCACATCTGCTTTCTTGACAGAACGGGCAGAGCACTGCTGAGGATGGAGTCACGCCTGCTGTCAAGGTACAGGCATCTCTGAAACACACTAAAGAATGACACACACACACAAAAGTGACTCAATAATCATGCATCTCAACATCCAGTAACTTAGAGAGGGACTTGGACACGCTGCGTAGAATTCTCTGGCATTTGTTTGTGCTTTTCTGTGAAGGCGAGCAGAAGAAGGCAATTTCCAGTAAAGGCCAAATTCTTGTGTAAATCTTCATTATAACTCGTTTCCAACGCAGGAAAGGAAAGACGTGATGTTCTCACTCACGTGTCAGTGCTAATGTGTGACCGTGTGTTGATTTATTCATTTAGCTATTGCATCTGCAGCCCTTGGAGGGCATTAACTGGCTGGAGTGAGGCTGATCAGGCGGCAGTCCAGCCACTGTGTATGTGTCTGGGTCAATATAATAGGGCCATGGTGCATGTCCTCATGTGTCCTGTTAACACATCATACAGAGACAAGTGCATACAAGCTTGCATATACAGAAAGGCACACAGCCTGAGAATCATGGAGTCAGCCCTTTCTTGCCTCTGGACTGGACTCTACACTTTATTGTCCTGCTCTGAAACATGATCCTGTTTCCTCCTGCAGACTATTACTCTCCAGACATGTACAGTAGCAGATGACAAGCAGTGCTCCTTATCGCTTAGCCTCTCATTTTTTGTCTCACTCTAAAGGGGGATATAGTGTGAGTTTTTTCTTTCAGTTTGGAAAAATGTGCAGTGATTGAGGGAGAGGCACTGGTCAAAGTCATGAATGTCTGATGACAAGGGGGGAAAAGACCTGTTGGCTTTAAAGGAGAATGGGCAGTGTGGTTGAGATCATTATTACAATATAATACGCTCATTTTTCATAGCAAAACTTACATGATATGCATGTGAATCACAAAAATCTCCACTCCATAGCTTCTTTATTACAATTCACTCATTGCTTGACAACTTTTTTTATACTTCCACACTGCCAACTGCCATGGCTGCAGACAAAATATCACCTGGTTGTCCATCCATACTTACTGTTCTCTAATATCTCAGCATTGCCGGGAGTGGGATTTCTTCAAATTTATGACAAACGTCCACTCAAGAATGAAGTGACAAGATTTTTGTGGTCAAAGGACAGAATCACTGTGACCTCATATTTTGTGAATGTGATATGTCAAAACGCTTTGAGGTAATTTCCTTAAATTCAGCACAAACGTCCATCTGGACTCAAGGATGAATGGATTCAAATTTGGTGGTCAAAGGCTACTGTGACCTCATAAAATGTTGTGGCTTTGATTGAAGAATTCATATGCTAATTATGACAATTTCACATAAATGTTTAATGGAATAATATGGTGACGTGATAACATCACCAGACATCTGTAATTCCAGTTTCTCTAAAGTGTTTTTGTTCAGTATCTGTTTTCTCAAAAACTCCCACTGTGCTCTGTGAGCTCTCTGAATCATTGTCACGTGAGGTAACACGATGCCGCAGATTTTCATGTCAATAAAAACAGAATTAGAGGCTTGTCATGACAAAATAAACGTTACTGAAAAATAAACTGGATTGGTCACGTCATGGCAGAAACCTGATCCACATAATGATGTCTGTATTGGCTCTGATAGTAGTGTATTGGATCAGTACGTCCCTAATCATATCATCACAATATGACTCCGCTAAAAGTGGGGAGTATTGAATTATTGCTCAGGCCTGGGTAGTGCTCTAATTATGTACATTACATGTTGTGCTAATTGATTGGGGAGTTTTTCAGTAATCTGATCAGATATGTTAATCAGGATGACCTCCAAATGGGCTCAGGGAGCTTCTGCTTGTTGTTTCCAAAAAAAGGACAGGTGGCCGAGATGGGGTAATGTGATGATGGAATAAAAATATGTAAGATCACAGTTGTTGTGGATGGTAAACCTTGTTCCCAGACTTTTCTGGCACCATGCTGGTTGGGCAGTTATAACCAGAAGCTGGGTCGATCGATGTCGGTCTGCTGTTTAAATGCTGGGAACTTGATAATGGCTGCTGTTATCTACTCTAGCCATGGGAGTTACCTGGCTCCAGAAGACCTATTGTAAAGGGAGGGAACAGAGGGCGAGAGAGGGGGAGGGGATAAAGGTAACGATTGAGATTAGAGCCTCTTCCCACTGGACTAAAAAAAACTAGTAAGTCCTATTATTATCTGGGAAGGTGATGGGTCCTGCCCTCACACATCTGCAGCACTAATGAGCCATCTTCTGTCTCCTGACACCTCTCTGGCCTCTTCACATGCTGTAAAAATGGGTGAATTAGCAAGAGCATATCATTCGGCTAGTAGCACCAATTTTGTCCTTTCCGTGCTCTGAGCCTTTAACCTCAAACAGTGGGGACGGCCCCCTGACAGCCTCTACAATGCACCAGCAAAATGATCCGAGAACTGACAGTAACTCTTCGATTGAACTCACAGCTTATCACTTACGTATTAGACATACAGCCTTTGACAAAGAGGAGGAGATATTACTTCATAATAAAAACATACAAGCCAAAAGTTTAGCAACCAATACTCCAAAGAGAACAAAATGTTTTCTTTTAACTCTTTGAGTGCCATTGATTGATATTGATTGATAATACGACATCATTCAAAAGTGCCACTTACATAATACTATGTCAAAGTTGGTTTTTTTGCAGCTGGTCGGTGATCATGGTCTGCCGCAGCCTGTGAGTAATGTTGGGACTTCTGTGATTTATTGTTGGGACTTCTGTGATTTATAGTTGGGACATAAAGGATTAACATTCGCCACAACGATCAAAGCAGGAAGTGGAGACAATCACAGTTAGAGAGCAAACCAAACACATTCTGGACAAAAAGTGGTGATTTTGGTGAAAGTGGCCTCTACTCTCCTCCAGATAAAACAAGGATGGAACAAGGTAGAAACATTTTTTTTTCCATGATGAAATAGAGATTCTCTTGTTTCATTTGAGCTTCTCTGTGTTTTCAGAGACATAATACAAAATATTCTATGGGTCTAGAAATACGACTGAAAAATGGGCAAAAACGCTGGCACAAGGCACTTTCTGTTTTAAAAAACGACTGGCACTCAAAGAGTTAACTGCTCGTTTCGTCCAAAGCTCCATGGAGTTCAATTAGTCATTAAATAAAACAGAGAAAATGGTAAATTGTCAGAATTTATGATAAAAAATATTAAGAGTAAAAACCATCTTTTGTTCTATTAGACATTTCTCTATATTTAGCATTTTTTCGTTATCACAGTGCAGTTTGAAAAGTGATTAAAAACTTGAAAAGATAAGATATGTGTATTGATGGGATGATCAGAAAGCAGAGCGCAGTCACCTGAGAGGATCCTCATCTGATTCTGGCCTCATCACGGGGATGATATTACCCAGCGATTTTCTCCTTGGCAGTAAGCCAGTGATCTGCTCCCACACAAGTGTGGGAATGGGCCTTCTTTGTAACATTACTGATGAGGTAAACTGGTAGAAAGATTTCTTCAAAAAGCTGAAACAATGGATATGACGGCCTCGAGACACAAGTGAGGAGTGAGCGTTCCTCTGTCCACCACAGGGCTGTCAGAAGGAAGTGAAAATGAGTCTGGCAGACAAAAGTGACCTTAAAAAAATGACGACATGAATCAGGCGAACAACCATATTTGGACTTCCCTACTATGGTTTCGCAAAAGTGAACCAGCTTTATCTGCATCAAATGATGTGTTTTTCATTCAAAAATGACATTCATTTTCTGGTTTGTGTATTTTTAAAATATAGTTGTAAATTGAATATCTCTCACATTTAGACAAAGCACAATATTTTTTGATTGATTGATTTTCACTATTATGCAATTGATGATGTTTAATTCTCCCCCAGAGTTGATGAGATGAGGTTATTAACTGTGAACTAACCAAATTAAACGCTCACCAGTCATGCAGATTACAAGGCAGCTGAACCATAACAAATCAGAACTGGAAACAGTTTTGTCTTGTAAAGAGATTGAAATTTACACATATTACATCACACCGTACACCTCCATCAGTCAGAAAACAATTTCATTGAACAAAGCGCATCATTGACATTCATAGAGCTGAAAGGAAGAGAGCAGCTATTCCTCATCTGCTGCATCTGCAGATAAATAGCTGCTCTGATCTGACTGACAAACTACAGACCTCGCAGAAGCTCATTTATTCAGCCCTCTTGTAATCTACCCCATCAAATATGTATTTATAGACAGTTTAAATGAAGTACCAATAGTCTCTCATTGTTAATTGTGTTTTACTTTGTTAGTGAAGCTGAGTCACTTGGTCTAAATTAAATCATTGTGTGTGTCTGTATGAGCGAGACAGAAACAAAATTAGATAGATAGATAGATCATCATTTCAAATAGAGTTGCTGAATCCTGCTGCGGGGACACCTTTGGCATCTTCATGAGTCCTGCTGAATTCAAACCAGTGAGACTAATGAACAAATTCAGAACTCTGATATGTGAAATTTCTAAAACGGTTCAAACTTTGATAAGGATTTTTGTTGACAGAGGAAGAAGATAAGCTTTTTGAAATATGCCAGTCAAATAGGCTCCCGATGGACCTTAATTCAATTTATTTTCATATCATATCATAAAGGAAGTTATCTCAAGATGCTTTTTAAGTGAGACTTTTTACTTTTTATATGCATCATAAATCCCAGTTGATGAAAATTAGCTTAATTATCACATGGAGCAGTCAGGGCAAACCTCTCAGGCCTTGTATTTTATTACCACAGATTGTTACAGTTGATAGATTTTTACTTTTTATCACATCTTTTAGTAGAGCATTAAATTATCGCCTGACCCTCAGGAACTTGTAATGTTCCAGTGGTGTGAGGAGAAATGGTTGTCATGGTTTCACATCAAAGCAGCTGATAGCCAGCCTAGCAACAGAAAAAGCAGGATTATAATTGGATAATTCCATATTTTCTATGTTCCTGTAAATGGAGGACACATTGTGAGGGCAGCTTTGTGGTTGTTGTAGACATAAGGAGGAGAGCACGAGGCTGCCGCTAGAACCACTGTGGTGTTGTTCATTATGAGCAAAATACTGATGGTCCAAAACAGAGACATTTCATAAATAATGCTCCTGGATGTAGTAAGGTGGGATGTCAGTGTCTGGCTGACATACTGTAGCAATATCCATCCATCCATCCATTATCTACCGCTTATCCTCATAGGGTCACGGGGGGGCTGGAGCCTATCCCAGCTGTCTTAGGGCGAAAGGCAGGGTACACTCTGGACAAGTCGCCACCTCATCACAGGACACACAGAGACAGACAACCACTCACACTCACATTCACACCTACGGTCAATTTAAATTAAGCAATTAACCTAATCCCCATGCATGTTTTTGGATGGTGGGAGGAAGCTGGAGTCTGTAGGAATATGTCTTGAGCATTTATTTTAATATTTCACAACCTAATATATCACATAGCATATGGATGAAAGTGGATTTTGAAAAGTTTTGTTGGATGTTTTGGTATTTTCTCCTCTAAAATATAAAATGTAACATTGATTTTTTTTATTTTTAACACCCACAATTCCATGAGTGGTTCATCCCTGAAGATGCAACAAAATGGACCTTGCAGTCAGAAGGGATGAACACAATTTCCTCATTAATCATTTAGTCCACAGAATATCAAAAAACAGCCCTTTTAATTTTCCCAATTCCAAAGTGATACCTTCAAAACACTTCAGAAACAAAATCCCAAACTCAAAGATATTTCAGTGTTATATGACACAAGCAGCAAACATTTGCCTTTTGGAGAAATGGTTTACATATTTGCTTTTTGTTTATGGACAAGTCATATTAGTGGGATTGATTTGAATGTGACTAAACGTGCTGAAAAATGAACAGTATGTGGTCAAGAATAATATGCAGCTCTGCTGCTTTTGCGTTTGTGTACTTTTATGTCTGTCTCATTTCTGCTGCTGTGATTCCCACTTCAGCATGAACTCCCACCTACCAAGCCTGAGGACAGAAGGATTAAAGAGATAATGCCTTTTACATTGGTGTCGGTGACATTTTTGTACTCCCTTAATGTAGATAATGACTTTTTACTGCAGCTAGGTGCTGAGCGAGCGGTATTTGTGCTTTACTGACCGAGTGATGAGAGGGGAGGGCATGGTGGAGACGGGGCGGGGGTGGAGAGGAGAGGAGAGAGGAAGCAGAAGGCCGCCCCTGCATAGGTCCCTACAGCCAGTCAGTTCAGCTCAGGGCTTTGTGAGTGAAGAAAGACTCATGCAGGAAACCAAAAAGAAGGAAGTGGCAGAATATCTCAGAGCTCTGGGTCGCTTGGGAATTATGTGAGTGAAGCAGATGCTCACACTCATGTAGCAAGATCACAACAAGATCGCTCTTGTGATCCAGTATAGCTCAGGCTGATCTGCACATGGCATCTTTTCCTTTCTGTTCATGCTTGTTAATCAGAAGGAGGGCCTTGGTGTTGAGTGTTTCCAGGACTGATTAAATATTTACCAGTGGCAAGAGTGTGAAGGCAGGGACTGCAGCTTACTTGATGAGCTTTTTGACCTCTGGGCTACCGTAGAGCGCTGCTGGGCCACCGATTCATGCTAGCCGTAAGCCTCTTTGTGAGCATGTGCATGTTGTCGGCATGGCAACGGCTCTCGCTTTCTTTTACCAACATGACCTCGCATTTGATTCATGTGGCATCCCCCCACCCCACTCACTAAATACACACACTAAAGCAAAGCACTAAACCCTCCTCTCCAAAGTCCTCATACATCTGTATAATCTTGAAATCCTGGACAGTTACAACAAGATTAGATATGCAGAGTCTGGATAACATGAAACACACTGTTGTTGCTGCACCTTGTGTTGAAGGTTTTGCGTGTTTCATGGTCATTGGTCTCATGTGATTTAGCGTTTGCATTCACAAGCCCTCCCTGCACCTCCCTTCCTCTTCATGAGTCGTTGTGTTTGGTGTTAATGACACTAATTAAGATGATAGAAAGCTGCAGAACATAGAAATGAAGTGTTTTTGATATTGCACTCCCATGCTTTGATGGAAATGGAGTACAATTCATACTGGTATTTTTCAGTGAATTACCATCATGAATTAATAATACCCTAATTGCATGCATGAGATGTGATGATGAGGATACAAAAAAAAAACTTAAATGCATATCATTCATGATAACTCTTATCAGACCATTTATTGTCCCAGAAAAACTATAAAAACAGCATAATAATTAAATGCACTGAAGCTTTCATTGGTAAAGATATTCAGACGTTATGGAATGTTATATACATAAAATGTAAATAACAATAAACAAATCAATAAATAGGATAATAAACAGGCAGTCTCATCATGCAGGGTTCACTTCCTGCTTGCATCTTTCCTCTCTGTCTGTTATGGGGAGCATTAGTAGGCACACTACAAACATTGCTCCTTTTAATCTGGTAAGTTCACCGAACTCTCCTCAGATGGGCTGAAGGCTGAACGACAGAGGAGAAAAGAAAATCTGAGTAGTTTCTCTTCTACTTTCCTCTATTCCTCTCTTCCCACTCTCCCTTATTCATATCCCCGCAGGGGCTGTTTGCATTTTACCTCTTGATGAGATGCATCCTATCATTTTGAAACCGCTCCACTTCCTTGCCACTTTGGGTTTCGCTGACTAACAGTACGATTTATGTGTATCAAGACTGTGTGCATCGGGCACTTGAGCTGTGGAGGTGTTTGATTTCTCACGAGCTCCTGCTAAAGCTCATATTCATGTTGTGCATCAAATCTTAGTGCAGTCAGCCTGCGTGGAGGGCCGGATAGCTTAGAGCTGCAGAATAGAGCACATACATCAGTTTTGTAGTGTTAAATAAATAACCTGTTACCATCTCAGTATGGTACTACTCCTCAACCATCTGCTGCTCCTGTTTGCCAATTTCCAGTGGATGCCAAATATTATTTGCACCCAACCATTCTATCACCAGACCTGAGCCTCGATCGGTTTCTTTCAAAATAGCTGGATTTGAGCCCAGACTTTAAGTATTTGGTCTGCAAGATTTGACTTTCATGCTGTCTTGACATCCCCTTTTAACTTCCTTCTTAACTTGAAACATCCATGTGTGAGTGCCTCAACCTCTATTCCCATTGTTTGATAAGGCGATCATGAATAAGCACAAGGTCTCTCTACGCTGTGAATGACCATGCAACAGCATATTGCTGCCCAGTTGACCTTCCCAAGCTTATTCAAGGTTGAATAAATACAGTAAAACATTACAGATGGACTGATGATCAGAACAGAGGACAGCTGTTGAGCTGTATGTGCAGCCCAATTCTGCACTTTGTTGTATTTTCCTGCTCTGCACAGCATCATCAAACATTTTCCGAACTGGAAAGCATCAAATTAAGTCAATTAAAGTTTATTTATAGAGAAACGACAGCAGTTGATCAAAGTGCTGTACGCAGGATACATAAAAAGAGATGCAAATAAATAAATACATTACCATGCGAACAATAAAATTAAAACATTAAAATCAGAAAAGTAAAAGATAAAAATAAACCTATGATAAGTGTGTGCTCATATATGAAAAGCCAGGGAGAAGAGGTGAGTTTTCAGAGAAGATTTAAAAGCGTCAACCCCGTCTTCTTAGAAAACTCGTCCACCATCTCCCTACAGAGTGTGAAATCTTACTAGGGGAGTAAATCATTTTGCCGGCATCTGCTTGGCTGCGATCACCAGTGAGCAGAGGCCTGTATTAACAAGGTTTGGCAAGTCTTTTAGCTCGACAAAGTCGAACACTTCACATTCCTCTGCAGGGTTAGAGGGAGGGGTTAACAAGAGAGGGAGCGCTCGGATGTGAACAGAATAGAGCTGTCTGTGACTGATTATATCACCGTGGGCTTCAGGATATAGACTAACGTGCACTTTTATGTATCATCGTCAAATCAGTGCACATACTGTGGGTTTTGTGCATGTGTGTCCTGAACTCAGTTGAACTTTTAGATATATATCATGTCCTCAGTTTATTCTTCCTGTTGCCAAAATAAACCCTAAAATGTTGCAGCTGTTCCGATTTGTTTGTTTCTAGCTGTGAGCGTTGTAAAGCTATTCTGTGGGTGTTTTACACAAATGTGTGTGCGTATGTGCCTCCCAAAAATGTGACTTTGATTGAACAGGGTGCAGCACTTGGGGATATTAAAAAAAAAAAAAACGTCATTTCAGCAGAGGGAAGTGCTGATGTCGGCACTGTGGCACACAGACTTTTAGGTGACTTTAGTCGTGCCCGTCACAGATGAGGCTCGAGCACAAACACACAGTAAATATAGTAAACAGGGTGTGTAAGTTTGAGGGTTTCTGTTTTTCTAGCATTGCATCACTGACAGCTCTGTCATCGTATCAGTCAGTAGTTTGAGAGCATTGTCTGGGATCACACACACACAGTGTAAAAGTGTTTGTTTCTGTTGGACTGCTCATCATTTCTCTCTAGATGCGTCCACTGTCTTCCTGTTTCTAACATGAGTCAGACGACAATCCTCTGAAATGACTGTTGAGCAGAATTGTGTGCTGCAGAGTTGCTTGCTCTCTGCTGTTCCCCCCCTGTGACCCATTGCTATTTTTTAGTGTCTGTTTCCTCCCTTGGTAGCATACATTATCACCCTTCATACCTCAACACCTACTTTCATTTCCTGGGTGTGTGATTAGCTGCTAGTTAGCCATCACAGTAATGAGCAGAGAGCAGTTAATAAAAAAACGCACCAAAGGGCGAGCATGCACACCGCAATTCAGATCACGATTGTTGCTCTTTAAATATTTAAAGAAAGTCCGTCAGTCATAATCAAAATACATTTCCAGATTATGCAGTTTTTTGAGGAAATATCAGAGGATTATGTTTCCATAAAATTGGATCTTGAGGTTTAAGTCTCATAGGGCAGTCAAATTGAAAGTCAGGGTAAAGACAGGGATCCAGGGTTGTCTGGGTTATTTGGATAGCGTAGAAGTGTATCACTGTCATTGCAGAGGGTGCTCACTGTGCAGGATGTATAAATCTCTGCAGATTCAAGAATAAAAGTCTCTGTTTGCCTTCAGTTGTTAATTCTTTGAGTGCCCCTGACATATAAAAACCACTGAGTGCCATTGACGTATCTATCTCAAAGTGTTTTTTTTTTTCTCAGGTGGCTGTCACAAGAGGGTGCTCTCACGCACCCTGTGAGTAATTTTGGGGCTTCTGGGATATGTAGTCAGAACTTAAAGAGAGGGTGTATTGCTGCTTTCCACTTGTACTCTGAAGTCGGAATTTTATTGCGAATGCCCCCCCTTGGATGACCCTCACCAACCCCGACTTGACCACAACGTCATAATCCAAGATGGCAGCGCTCTGGACTAGCGTTGTGTAGCATTACACGTTGTAGCCTACGGTACAGTCAGACGTTTTCCCCACACAGAATTACTCAGGGGAACAAACACAGCCTCCACATCCTCTGTTCCTGATAATTGTGTTTGAGGCAGACCTCATAATTGCTGCATTAGATTGCTGTATTTCGACAGAGCAAGCACAACAAACTTGGGTTTCTGACTTGTTTACTGGAACACTGTCAACTAGGGTGTGACATCATTCCCAGCTCTGACTTCTTAGGTTAGTGGAAGGCAGCATAAGCCACAGAGATCAAAGCAGGAAGTGGAGAGGTCAAGATCAGAGAGCAAAACAATCAGTATCTTGGGTTAAACTAGCCCCTCCTCTTCTTCAGCTAAAGATGCTAACAAAAGGCTTTTATGATGAAATAGAGAGTCTCTTCTTTCATTTGAGCTATTCTGTGTTTTCAGAGTCGTAGTACAAAATATTCTGTGCATCATGAAATATGACTCAAAATGGCCAAAAATGGTGGCAAAAGGCACTTTCAGTTTTATGAAAGGGATGGCACTCAGTGAGTTGATATGCCTACACAGTGTTTTCTCATAGTCATAAAACCCTTTTCACATTTTTCACATTGTGTTCCTGCTGTGTTCCACTTCTATTGTATAGCTGCGTGTATAAACATGGTGGCCATGCCAACAATTAACCATAGCTGGTGTCAATTCATCCCAGTTTAGCCTGGTTTGCATATAAATGCCAGTCATCAGCATAACCCATAGTCTACCAGACTGGAGATAATTACTCTGTATTTGACCAGAATAAGGGCACCTCAAAATATCCTCTATCTCTTTCATTTCATGGAGCCCATTGGAAGTTAGCCTTGTTATCAATATATGTGCAAAGGTGCTGAACAGACCGCTGGCTGATCGAGCTCCATGTCACTTGAAGCCACGGGAGGTGCTGGGTCGTGTCAGGCTGTATTTAGAAAGCACACCAGGGAGAACATCCTCAGGGCTGTTGGAGAAGAAAACACACAGTGGTTGTATTTTTCATCACGAGAAGGTGTGAGATTGCTCAGCTGTAATTTTTAATCTCACAGAACAAATGATGATGGGTCTTCTAAACAGGTTTTGGGACGGAGATCGCATCAGGATGGAAACCTCATACTGTGTTCTCCAGGAAATCAATAAAGACTCAATCTTTCTGTCATCTTGTAATGGCAAAGTCCCAAACAGTGAAATACTAAACAGCCAGGGTTTTATACAGGGATTATAGCTTTATATTATGAGGGGAGATAATGCAGTGACTGGTTGCAGTTGATGGTGTTGTGACTTTCAGTCCATTAGTGTACAGCAACATTTTTTTCTGTCTTCCCCACTGTGTTTTTGATACAACCACTAGGGGACATCAAAGTAAAAATGTTCAAATCCTACACATAGTGGCTTATAATTATTATTTCAAAGAAATAGTAAGGAGTGCATTTTTCCTTGGTTTGAATATGCATCCCTAATTTGTGACCCTTTTTGTTTGTATATAGTTCTGTCTGTGCTAAACACTATGTCTGCTCATTTAGCTGTCATCTGTGCTCTCACAGGACATTATCTGGATGAATGCACAAGCACGTTTATAATGTTTTTGTTTTACTTCAAACAAGGCGGGAATGTTAATGAAACCTGTCCCGCTATTATGACAGGGCTGTGAAAGATTTAGTGGTGTTAATATTAATAATATTAATATTGACGATTGAGGGAAGTGCTGTAAATCCCTGAATAAACATGATCAGATATAATTTAACCTCTGTTATTTTTCACTGCTGCATACCTATCATACAGAGTAGTGATGATCAGCATTGAAACTAAGTGATGATCTTATGAGACTAATGATAAGAGAGTTGATAAAAGAAAGAGGCACTAACGAAGAGAGAAATGAATGAGTGTGCTTGAGTGGAGAACAAATAGACTGCATCTTTTGGGTTTATAATTTTATAAATTGGGTTATAAACACTTGAATATAACTGGAATATTGATTCAGAGGTTTAAAAGTTGTGATTATATTCTTGGGAGGATGAGAATGTTGATCGTTGAAACAAAATGGCCAAATTCAGGTTTGCCTTCACTTGATGTTCTGCAAATGTCCCTGCACCTTCTCAAGGGAGCCACATCCTGCAAGTTGATCTCAAAGTTTGATACAGAATTTTAAAGAGAATTTGTGTTTTGTGTGTGTTTTGTATGTTAACAAAAGCGACTCAAGGCTTTGAGAGGTAGAGCCAGAATTTGAGATGTCCTCGCTTTCAAAACAAGCAGCCTTAACAAGAATACAGAGGCTGAATAAACCAAGATTATGGAATGAAAATGCAAGAATTAGTGAGTGAAATTCATATAGTGCTTAATTTGTCCTCATACATACCTAACCTCTGTACTAAGTGCTTTATTTGTAAGTCAAGTGCAGTATGATCTTTGCCTTTCCTTGAACAGCAGCAGCTTGAATAAACTTGAATAGCACAGTAAATATGCATACTAAAGCAGCCATAAAAGCAGCCAAAATGAGCGTTTCTCTTTAAACGTTGCAACTGCAGTGGGAGGTGTTGCCCAGAAAGGGTTTATCTGAAGTGTATTGCCTCTCCTGAACTTAATTACAGTCCTTCCCGCAGCGTCCGTGCTGCAGCAGAAGATGACATTAGGCTGTGGAAAAGCCTCTCAAGTGATTGGTCTGCTCTGAATTGTGATTTAATGGCTGCATGATTTTCCACTCACTTATCAAAATATATTTGTTTTATGCAAACTGAAGCTCTCTTTTTATTTAAACCCAGATAGTTATTTAAAAAATATTTTTCCATTAGAATATCTGAAATGTTGTTGATCAAAAATGTGTGTTTATTAGTATTTAATGATTAAAAAATATTCCTTAATATTTACTTGAATGTTGGTAAACAAATTAGTGTGTATGGTGTGAAAAATGTTCACTACAGGAGCAACTTTCACTTTGTATATTGTCATTCACAACATTTAACTGTATTCTGTCTGTATTCTGTATATATTTATATATTTGTTTGTCAGATTTTTTATATGATTTTGAAATATTTTTTTTATTGCTCCTTAAATTAAAGAAGATGCTCTTTTGTCAGTATTGATGAGATGCATATTAACAAAACCTGAAACGATTAGTTGTTTGACAGAAAATTTATCTTGATGATTGTAAAATTTATGGATTTTGAGTTAGCGCTTCACCTTGAGTGCTGCAACAAGCATTATGTAACATCTTATAAGATAAGTTAGTCTTAGCTGCAGATGTAGAAATGTATTTTTTATCTTCTTAAATTATAAAGTTGCTGTAACATAACCTATATGTGGCAGTTGCAGACCTTGTCATTTCATTTACACGTCTCAGGTCTGATCATGAAGACTTGACATTATGAGGCTAGCTACTGACGTGGGTGTTGACCTGAATACGTCATCCAGTGTCTCTTTCTTTTCCATGCTCTCAATCGCTTTTGCTTACTTTCCCTGTCACTGCCTCCCCTTCTGCTTACGTGACACATGATCATGGGATTGATTATGTCAGTTTATGCCCGACTCATTTGATTATTTCACGAACAGGCTGACGAGGAACAACCAGACCTGCCAGTTACTGCCTTTAATTCTTGTTTGATCAGATGATAAAAACTCATTTACAAGAAGTGGGAACAACCTCTGGTTCTTGTCAAAGTGCTGTATGGACTAGACTCGGCTCAGCAGCACTTTAGAAGTTGACATGGAGGGAACCCTGATGACGCACACACCCCTCCAAAATGAGAAAAGGCACTGAGGCTTGAAGATGCCCTCTGTCATGCGCTCCCTCTCACTGCCCCTCATCAGTTTTACTCTGTTCGTTCCAGTACAGCATCCTCTCCTCTCATATCTGCCATCATACTGCTCAGCACACTGCCTTAGAGTCTAATACATCATCATGTCGTATAGTCCAGATAAGTCCTGATTGAAATTTAACAATATGTTAAGCAGGTGTCCTTGGCTGTACTGTCTCATTCTGTCCTGTTCGAAACTGTGCTTGCAAAGTTTCTGAATCAAACTTTTTTGTGCAGCGCAGTAGTCAAAGGAAAGCCTTAAATCAACTCAGACGCCTTTTGTCACATCGTTAACGTCATATAAAGTCTGATAAAAAAGATGTTTGACATTGTTCATTGAATGACGTTCGGCCGATGAAGGGTTCAGATCTGTTATGTATAAACAACTCTAGGTGTTCCTACTCCTAGCAAGTTAGTCAGTTAAGAAGAGTGTGAAATGGAAAATCAGCTTCATTACACAAGCCGGATGGACTTTGCTCTGACACACAAGCACATTATTGTAGTAACAATAAAAAAAAATTCTATGACCTAGGCTTATCCACATGTGGGCACATGCAATCAAAAGGGAACACACGCCATCATTCACATCTTATCAAGTGTGAGTCAGAGGCGTGTTTACGCGGCAAGTTAATTGAGCCTCTCCAGAAGGTTTTAACGCAAATTAAAATGGCTCCCTGTTCTTTGCAGTAGCTAACAGACCTTGTTATGATTGCCTCAGGAGAGGTGTGCGTGCATGTGCAGTGGTGCTCGGAGGAAGTAAATCAGTGATTGTTAGTGATGATTCACTGCAGTTTGTAGTGTGTTTGGGGGGGTTATCCTCTTATCTGAGTTTATCATCAACAGAAACTGATTATTGCAGCAGCCGTTTAGGTGGCTTGGTTTGCTGGCTGGCACACACACACACACACACACACACACACACACACACGCACACACACACAATGGGGGATGGTTTACACTCCAATTACCCAGCCTGCCTCTGTGCTGGAAGGAGGCTCTAAATCTTTGGATTGTATTGCACACAGCATAACCTCTGTTACTCTTTCCTCCTGCCATCAGCTATAGTTCACCTCACTGCTCTCTGTTTTCACGAGATGCCATTAAATTGCCTTTTATTTTGTTTTCCAGATCATCTCAATGCATTGATTTTGCCTCTAGCAAATCATTGAAGGAAGATTCAGGTTTATGCAAGTCATATTTTGCAGTTTTGGCCTTAACTTCTATCATGTTAAGACTGTAATCTAGTGCTGCGTGATAGATAGAAAATTCACTGTCATCACAATATATATTTTGCAAAAAACTGTTTGAATTGAAATAAATGGTATTAGGCTACGTGTGCCGGGCATTGATGCTCTCCATGTCTGCAACTGTTGAGTTAGCGGTCGTGAGAGGAAGAGCACATCTCTTGCTTGGGAATATTTTTAATGCAAGAAAGATGATGTGTTGCAAGCAGGCACTATGCAAGTCATGCTGAGCAACAGCTGGAGGAAACACGACTTATCTCCGTGGCAACCTACAAAACAACCTGAAATATAAAAACAAAAAAAAAAAAAAATACTAACAGAGTGTAAACTGAAATTTCCCTCATTGAGGGACGAATAAAGGAATTCTTCTTCTTCTAGAAAGATCTAGTTCCAAAAAGGCAAATTGCTAACATTCAATGATGAATAGCAGCAAAACAGTCCAACAGTAAGTGTAACTAAAAAACATCAACAAAGAAGGATCCTTTTCTCCAGTGCCTTTTCCAGAAATTCACACTGTATACTGAAGTATTTGTCTATTTATCAAATTAATATCATCATTAAATGAATTAATTGAAATAACAGTTTCCCAAACATTGCAACATCATGTACTGTCTTCAAAGCAATAATATCGCAGTGCCAAATGATGTGTGTAAGAGTGTTTTAGGCCTGACTGGTGTAGATATATGAGTGAAAACCCTCATAGGACACAACCAAGGAAGCTTTTTGCAGTGGGGACAGTGTGAGCACACCAAACATGTCAAGTCCAAATATCAGTGGGTTTCATCATCCCAGGCCAGAAAGGACTAAAAACCTACTAGATTTGAACCAGATGCCCCTCAGACACGCAGTCCATCCATCTATTCACTTCATCCCCTGCTCCATCCATTCATGGCTGCTGTGGGCCTGGTTGTCATGGTTACTGTGTCCTTGCTGTCGCTAAGCCCTGACTTGTGCCACCAGGAGGAAAAAGGTTTATGATAATGCATATGCACATGCACACGCATACCCAGTCTCGTGAGGGATTTTTATTCATATATCAGTTTGGTTATAAACACACACACACACACAGTACTATTCTGACAGAGAATCAGCCCTTTTAATCAACCACTTCATGTGTGCATTGTCCTATAGAAAGGTTGGTGTATTACTGAGATACATTCATCCCCATGCAGCATGGATGGTGTGGAGATGATCCTCACATCAGATTACATATTAAATATGAAGGCGCGAAAGTGCTCTTTTTGTGAAGATGGAGGCTGGCTGGATCATCATCTAAAAAATGTTTTGTGTGTGTGTGTGTGTGTGTGTGTGTGTCTGTGTGTGTTCAGCCTTGATTCTCATAGCAGCTCTTGTCTTACAAAGAGGATGCTGGGAGATGGAGACAGACACAGTTGCCATAGTTTCACGCTTCTCCCTCTCAGGGTCGATTAAGGAAACTGTTCCGACCAGTTCCTCTTGTCCTTTATAGTTCTCATTAATATGGATGCTGATGGTGTTTATTATCTCTGCTCATCCCTTTCTTCTTCTCTCTTGATTTAATGAAACCTCAGCTGCATCATTTTATTTGTACCTCCATTATATTTTCCATGTTCTTACATTTGTGTTCTGGCTGCTTTTGTTTTTTTTTTCCTTCTCTCATTTTCTCTCTCTCAGCAGTTTTACCAGGAGCATATAACCTTTGACCTTTGTTGCCATGGCAGCAGTGTCATATGCAGTACGTGGAATGCAAAATTCCATTAACAATGAATTTCATAGTAAATTTTGTTTAAAATGAGTACAGAAACACAGCTTGTTTCCTCCCTAGATGAATGCATACATCTTGTACAGTGTAATACTGACACCTGAATGTCCTACAATGAATTTCCTCTTTCTGGGCTTCAGGATGAATCTAATTCACACTGATTTAACATAGTCTGACATGGCCAAAGGCAGCAGTCCAAGTTTTCACTAATGCTTGTGAATGCTGTCTGTGCTGGCCTCATCTGTCATATTTCCAGCAGCTTTAGCCTGTAGACAGGCATCTTCATTCCTCTTTTAATTCTAAAATCAATTTAGCAGCAATGGTGCTTCTATTGTCTTTCTGCATTTCATTACATCAAGTACAAATCTTATTTTTTCCACATTTAAAGTTACATAAATCAGTTGTGTAACCATAATAAAAATTACTTTATGGAATGTGTAATTAGCCACTCAAAATGATGAACCCTCAGCTCCACAAAGCATTTCAGCATATTTCAGCTCATTGTGGTGTTTTGATGGCTCTCAACGTAATTGTCTTGGTTCAGTCTCAGTGGTCTCAACTTTGTTTAGCAGCCGTTTTCAGCTCTGCAAACTTGCATTGCTTTGCTTCCATGCGCTAACGGCCATCTAGTGTAGGTAATACACTGTCTATGGAGAAGTACCTCATAGAAACTCCACTTCAAAACACCCAAACTGTCCATTTAAGGACTAGCTGGTCAACATAATGGAGCCTATAGCAACTCAATAGGTAGATTTTCCCCTTGGGGATTGGTGGAGACCAAAACAGAGCTAAAGAGAGTGAATATCGGACTTGTTTTCATCAGGTGGACGTAACACAACTCCAAGTGAAGGAGTTAAACTTGGGTTGTCGCTGCTAAGTTGCACTTAGTTATTCACTGAGATCACATGGTAGGAGCGTACTGGATTTCGCCAAATTCGACGTCGCAAATCGGCGGGTGGTCTGTCCCAAAGTCCATGTACACATGGAGTTTGTTTAATTCAGATAATGGTCAGCGACCTGGCTGACTCCGCTACGCTAGGTGGCGCTGTACCCCTTTCAACAAGTGGTGTTAGAACTACTTCCGGTTGATGGCGACTTAACAACAACAATAAATGATAAACTCTCCTCATCCGTCAAAAAGTGAGTTGTTGATTTCTTCGAAGCCATGTTATCTTTTCCAGCAACAACATTACTATTTATGACGCTGTTGGCGCCTCCTTCCACTTCCGGGTGAAATCCCAGGTGGAAATTCTCAAGCAGGACGCAGGACGCGAATACGATACCGTACACAAGAGGCACAAAGCAGGGGTTCCTATCGTATTCACGAATCCAGTCCCTATACGATCCATAGCCTGTGTGCATGAATTTGATACATTTTCAATTCCTTTATTATATGATTAAGCTCATCCATGTGCATGCAGTGAGTGTCTGTGATTGTATTATTCTTCCTGTTTGGCTGTTAAAGGCTGTTTCAAGTGAACCTGTTCAAAACCACTTCAGGAAGGATGCCAGTGCCAGTGTTTCTGATTTATACCGATGTGTGTTTTGAGTGTGCGTTTTTGGCAAGTGGTCGAGAGGGAGGAAGTAGGAAATGGTGCCTGAGATACAAAGCTGCTATTTTAGGCTGCTCGGTCTGAAGTGAAGAGTTTCAACTATGAGAATAGGAACGGTGACAGAGAAACTACAGAATGCTGACAGAAAAGAAAATTACTCACACAATGCTATTGTTTTGTTGTGTTAATTGATTGTACTCGTGTGTGTGTGTGTGTGGTGTGTGTAACTCTGTATGCTGTGGTGTTGTAGAGCGCTACACATCTCCACTGCAGCCAGCTCAGCTTTAACTCCGATGACCTCATTGTTTATATTCCCAGCACACACTCTTTCTTCTCTTTGTCTGTCGAATCTATCACTCCCACTTATCTGTCCTTCTCTTTTGTTGTCTCTTTCTCCTTCCTGCCATTTCTGTCCTTCTTTTTTTTTTTCATTTATTGGCCGTCGCTGCCACTGTGGATATTACACAAGACCATTAAGGCCTCATGTCAACTGGCCCAGCGCTGAGCTGCCTATCATCTTACTGCTACCCTTGCTGGTGATATTAATAGCACAGATAGCAACACAGGATTTCCTGCAGCATCCTGTGACATCCACCTTTAACTTATAGCATCAGTGTTGGTTGAGACTACTAGCTCATTTACTGGTGTGGGCTCAGTGTAATAGAGGTGTTTTTTGATTACAGATCTGGTTGTTTGCAGAACTTCATGTGTGTTTTTCGTGTGTGTGGATGCCGTTGTTGTAATTGGATGAGCAGATGGACAGCTGGTCTGCTAAAGGATGGTATTAACCCCAGTGGTACCCTCCACCAAGGAGTCAAGGATCAAAACATGTTGCCTCTCAACAGTGACAGACAACCTGTCACTGGTCATAAAACACTTGTCAAGCTTGGTTTTTTTTTCATTACTTTCTTCTACATTTACAAATGTCCGTCTTTGTGTTGTGATGTAACGCACTAAAAGAAGCACTGAATTATGTTGTTGTTTCAGTTTTGTTTCTTATACTACTATTTAAATATAGACAGATCTCATCTATCTGTGGGATGACGGCACATTAACTAATGAAGGATTAAGACTATAGGGCTCTGCCGGGCTTCAAGGTATAACCTGAACTTTATGTTTTTTTCTCCCTTTGTCTCTTCTTTCATGATGTCCTTTAAATCATCCTGCCTACCCCAGGCTAAGCTAGTATTAAGGCACTATGATGGGATGTCTGAGGATTGCACTGGGAGTGGGGTAGTGTCCGTCTACAGTGCTGCCTCTTCACGCTTCATCCTTCCTTCCTTTCTTCTTTCCTCTCTTCCCTCTATCCACAGTCATGGCTAATGGCAGGTTTTGTTAAACGGCAAACTAGTGAGGGAATGAATAAGGGATGCACTGAAAATTTTGGCCGATACAATATTCGATATTAATATTTCTGTTATGGCCGATAATCAATATTTACATCGATATATGTTAAAAAAAAAAGTTTCTGAGATAAAATTTTGTACAGATTGAAAATCATACAAACTGAATTATTTATAAAACATGTTTTACATTCAGATGAAAAGGTTACATAAAACACATTACCAGCACTTTTTACATTTTAGCAACCTTTACCACTTGGAGCAGGTGTGTAGCTAAATTAAATTTAACTCCGTCAACATAAAAAATTGTGAGAAAGTTTGGATCATAAATTAAGTTGACCAGATTTCACCCAGCTCCCGTAATCACTTGTTCTAGTCTGCGTGCAGCATTTTTTTTCTCAATAATAAAAAGCTAAAATTGGGGACATTTCTGTGGAAAACCTTTAACTGGGGACTGTTCCTAGAAATTGAGGACATCTGATAACCTGAAAAACGACCACACTGCTGACATTTTTTTTTCTCCTCTTCAGTTTAACACCCACAATCCTGTGCTGCGTTTGCTTCACTGACACTGTCACTGCCCAAACAAATCCCCTCCTCCTCTCTCTCCCTCTGCTTCTACCACGACCCACAGAACTCAAAAAGTTTAAAAAAAAAAAAAAAAAAAAAAAAAGACGAACATCGGCAGATATTGATACAGATATATATTGTGCATCCCAAGAATGAATGGGATGGGGGACAGAATGAAGGTGGACAAACAGAGAGAAACTGTTGGTGTTCAAAGGGAAAAGAACAGATAATGAATGTAAGAAGCTGAATGAATGAGCCAGCCTGCCCTCCAAAATAAAGCAACCTTCAGAGCTGAAGAAGAGAAAGAGAAGACAGAGTTTCACACTGATACAGAGGCGGACATTCTGCCTCTCACCAGACAGATTTACGTGTTGGTCTGCATACATGACTGGAGACTAGCACACACAGACATAAATGTATGGACAACTACGCACACAAACCTCTAAGTTATATGTTTCTGCATGTATATTTAAACTATAGAGAGGTGCAGACATGCATTCCTGACTTCAGTCCAGCTGTGTAAAAACTCCAAAAGTAAGTGGTGACTTTTGTTCACTAGTTCACTGGTGCTAATGCAAGATTTCTTCTTGACAGGAACGATGTTTGGGTCATGAATGATTCTCTTTGAGGGTGTTCAGCCTTTCTATTTCTTAATAATACACATAAAAATGTTTGTAATGTGTCAGTAAAGAGGTTTTACAACTGCTCATCAAGTCTGCAGTTGTAAATGTGAGCATGTCAACTCAGGGCCATTATTGAATTGTTTTTATACAGTACATCAAGTTTGCAGTTTTAAACGTGACAAAAGAAACAGACTGTGGTTTGGTTTCTTTTTTGTGTGTAGACAAATCATCCCTTATAGTGGTCATTCTGATAAACTAAAGAGCTAAAAAGTATTTCTGGAAGAAAATCCGAACTTGTTCCTGATCCCCAAAGAATTATAGCATTTAAATAAGTTTATTGATCAATAACTCAGTTTTGACAAATGATTGAAAGATAGTCGTCAGTCGCAGCCCTGAAATATTAGTGTGATAATGATGATGATAAATTATTTATGTATCATTCATTTATACTGGCATTGTGGTATTATTTTTCACATTCTGTCTGGAATATTTTCAGGGGGTTCTTCAACTCTTCAGTAATAATGATGCAATCACAAATCCTTCAGTCGAGGTAGTGCCGCTGAGATGTGCAGTGAATTTTTCCTTTGTTTCTGTGTGTAGTGTAGGATATTTGTTTTCATAGTAATGAGACGGAGCCACGGATGGTTAGATGGGTGTTTAGACTGCACTCCCTCCACATACACTAGTCATTTTTGCTTTGTCCACTCTGGACTCTCTCACTTTTTTTCCAGCAGTCGGAGCTGTCATGCATTTGAAGACGTGCAGGTGCTGCTCCATTTTCCTGGAAAGAGGAGAGGATTCAGTGAGACAAACACTGTAATTGTCTTGTTTTTCAGCTCCCTCATTGAACCTCTTCTCTGCTCATCATGCCATTTTGACAGCACTTTCTGTCTTTGTCTTTGTTTGTCTTCATTTTTTTCTCTTTTACTAATCCAGTTTTATTTTTTATGGGTCTCTTCTAAACATCATTGTTAATAGGGAGCAGGTTAGGACTCCATAGCTCTATATATATTACACCAAAATGCTTTAACCACAGGCTTTCAATTTGAGTGACCTTTGCTTTGTCACCTCCCACATTTGCCCCCTGGGCCCCACTTTTTGTCTCCTGTGCTGTAATTAATGTCAGGCTGAACAGTGAGATCTAGAAGTGGCATGAGCGAACAGTGTGAACATGCCCCTACTTGGTGAAAGCTCCTCTCTCTTGTCGGTGTCCTGTGGAGAGCTGGCCACGCTGTGAACCTGCACTGGCCCCTTGTGTTTATCAAAGACCATTACACCATGTCTGTCTGATGGGAGGTCCATCTGCTCACCAAAGCTGCAACTTCTGACAGGTATACAACTGCTAGTTACAACTGAATGCATTTATTATAGCCAGAAGAAACTCCAAAGGAAAATTCAATCTTCAAATAAGATTGCCATTTTCTCAGAAATCTGTGATTTTTGACGAGCATGCATCGGCATGCCATTGATTCCCTTCCCTACGGGAACTCCTGTGGTTGCTCTCAGAGGCTTGTGTCATCATACAGAGTGCCTGATTATGCAAAGTGAATCTCAACTTCACATCCAAATATGCAAAGCAGTTGAGTCGTCTTGTCTGGAACGGCTCATGCAACGATGTCTTCTCCCCTCCTTCCTCTCATCACTCTATCACTCCTTTCTCCCAATGAGAAAACATTTCCCAAGAGCCACTTCCTGCAGCTCTAGAACCCAACCAGTCGATGTGCTTCTCATGTCCATTCTTGTAACTTCACTTCCTATTTGTGTATAGTAAACGTGTGTGTGTAGATTCTATCTCATGTCGTTGTGGTATTGCATACAGAAAGCGTTAGCTAACTCTGACGCAGAGGCTGTGCATTTGTTAGACCGTTGGTGTCGCAGAGTCTCACTGACACCAGTGACATGGCAATATCCGGACATGTGGAGCCTCTTATTCCGTATCAAAACCCGGCGCACACAAGAGGCAAGTGTCTGCTTTTGTTCATGTTTGATTGTCAGTAAACTTTAGTTGATGTGACGTGGTTGTTGATGGATGAGTGTGAGACTGGGGTACCTGCTGGGCAGCTCTGTGTGTGTGTGTGTGTGTGTGTGTGTGTGTGTGTGGTATTTTTGTAAGAGAGGAAAGGGTTTCCTTTGTGCAGGGTGGATGTGATGCTGAGCTGCAGGGATGAGTTTATCTTTAACATCCCCTAACCCTAAAACATCTCGCAAATGGTTTATTTTTACTGGTTCCTTGAAACTTCTGCATTTCAATTCTACACGTGCTATAAATTTTCAATGCTAATCTAAGAATACACTTGATCAGGCTATGTACTGATGCAGTAAATAATCATATCAACACAATGCAATTTAAACAGTCAAACCATCTTGATGTGCCGAGGCCATTAAATTATAAACTAATTCCAGTTTAACACAGTCTCGAGACCATGCGCACTATGTTCAAATAATACCACTAAACTGTCAAACGAGTCCTGAGTGTCTGCACTCGCTCATTTCTGGATACATTGAGTTCTAGATATTGCTAGCTCGTTGATGCGCGATCAGTCAAAATATGTTTCTGAGCAGCGGTTACACTGGGAAACCCAGCTCCCTGCTGCTAGCAGAAACATTGTATTATTGTGCAGGAAGGAAATGAGATGGGTTTAAGAAAAGAGGAAGCAAGAACGAGGAGGGAAGAGAAGTTTCCTGTCACTAATGTTGCAACCATCCCCCTCCCTCTGTGAGTGAGTGTTTTGTGAGCCTTGTCTGCAAGGATACTTGTTTCCAGTACGTCTGTATTCCCTTTGTATTGAAATTTAATTAATGTAAGTATCTTCTCTGTGATCTTAATTTCCAACACAACCATCCTCCCCTCCCAGAACAAGTGTCATGTCACCTGGATAGAGAGGGACTTTGCCAGTATTAGAGCCCAGGTAAGCTTTGTCCAGCAATTCTGCTTCATATCAGAGCAATCTGCAGCAAACGCACTCAGGCTGCTGCTTACCCTAACATCTCTGCACTTAATCCACTTCAAGCTAACACACTTTTCTATCTAAGTGTCTGTGCCCTCTGGAAAGGCCAAGTCACCAGTTGCGCAATTGTTCAAATCAACCTTTTCTGAGGAAATGAACTGCAATGCAGCGCTGTCAGTGAAACACAGGTCTGCTGACGGCTCGATCATACCGCTGTTGGGTCACGAGAGAAGTTGACTCATGCGCTGTATTTACATGGGTGTGTGGATAAAAGAGTGAGTGGTCACTTGAGAGCTGTTTTAAGAGACAGGATAAGCAGGAATAAAAGAAGAGGCAGAGCGCTAATAACACACAATTTCCATATTTTTTGTAGTGTTTCAATTGCTCTTTGGATTGAACACACAGTGTGTCTGTGTGTGCGTGTGTGTGTGCGTGTGGGACTGTGAGAATACGTAGCGATTCTTCCTTCCTGTCGGGCTCCAGTTCATTTCAGCTGCAGTCAGTCACTGAGGACACACAGAGAGCAGAACAGCACAGAGAGCAATGGAGAGAGGGAGGACAGGGGATGTAACTGAAGAGAAATGAAGATGAAGAGTTTATAAAAACTACAGCAGAGGGCTTCTACAGAGAAGATAGATAGAGGGAAGAGTCTGGGAGATTTTTCCATATTTATTTGATATCCACAGTCATGATCCTGATGATTGCACAAATTAGTCTGAAGTGAGCTTGTGGTGAGGTGAGGTGAGGTTTAAGATGATTTATGTGAGGTAATGAAGCACTTTACCTTGTTGTGGACATGGGTAGGATGGTGAGGAAGACGTTTTGGCAATGCTGAAATGGAAAAGGACAAGAGGAAGTTCAACCTGAGCCGCTTGCTGACCCTCTACCTGTCCAAAAAGAGCAAGGCCTTGGCTGGCAGCCCTGCACACGCTAACAGCTGCAGATCAACAGCTGCAACAGGCAACAGCACTGATGCTTTACCTTCACAGAGGAACTGCTGGACGGTAAAGTGATACCACTTCATGTTGGCATCTTGATTAACTCCCAAGTAGCCTCCAGAGAGCTGTTAGTGGTGTTGCATTGTTGCTAAGCACTGTAATTTTTAAATGAAGTAGCAGAGAAGTGAGGTTTATTATCTGCGGAGTGCAGGCGAGGCTCCATTCTCGCTGTCATCTGTGGTTGTTTAGAAACAAGGTGCAGCTGAGAGCCTGTGTGTTCAATCTGCTCTGGTTTCCTGTTGTCAAAAAAAGTCCCAGGCTGTAGCGGCCTGTGGTGTTGGCTGTTTATGGTGAATTATTCAAACGTCAGCATTTTTTTTGTGATTATAGGTCAATTATTTATTTTAGGGTGGCAACCCTGTGACTTCATTTTTAAAATGTTTTAAAGATTATTCTCACATTTTGAAATTATCCTGTGTAAGAAGCTGGGTAGAAGGGTTCTACTCCAGGGTAGAAATACAAAAAAAAAAAAACTATAGTACTGTGCCTTGTCGTAGGGCTGGGGTGTGACACTGAGAACAGAGAAAAGCCAGTGTCTAGAAAGAGGTTGTTTTTGATGTTTTTCTGAACGGTGTTGATGAGTTGTGGGTGAGGTTGACACCAGGTCAGCAGTGTGTGTTCATGTGGTGGAGTTATCAGCAGTTCTGGTGCTCCACCCTGTAAAGAACCTGAGAAACTGCCTTAATAGTCTGTGAAAATGTGCACTGGCAGTGACCAGAACCACTTGGTGTTATCACTCATCCTTACACACGTCTCACTTATTACTGTGCTTCCTCTTTCTGAAGCATTTTATTTTGATATGGTATTATGCTTAGCAAGAGACAGTCCTGTGAAAGAACTTCTCCTTTTGCACATCAAACATTTCTGTCATTTTCTGTCCATCACACCGTATAGCCTTGGTTTTAGTCATTTTTTCAGTGGTTACCGACTGGTTTGTTATGCTTTGATCTTCTGATTTGCACTCTTCAGGAAGATGGAGACATCAAGGAGATCAACATCACCCATGTGGTCAAGGAGGGCTCGGAGAAGGCTGATGCCTCTCAGTTTGAACTGCTCAAAGTGTTGGGACAGGGATCCTTCGGCAAGGTAAAGACCGCCTCTGCTGCTCCCGTTGTCTGGTATTATTCTTTGTAATCTCTGTCTCTGATCTAACTCGTGCTCATTGCAGGTGTTCCTGGTGCGAAAGGTGACCCCTCCTGATGCCAACCAGCTCTATGCCATGAAGGTCCTCAAGAAGGCCACGCTCAAAGGTACTGTGATGTGCTCAGATGGTGTCATCACAGTGGGACAGTATAAAAGACTGGCTTTGCTGTCAGAAAGGTTTGAATTTCTTGACCCTAACTGTTAATATTTTAAAACCACCAAGTAATCTGAAACATCTGTTTGCAGAGCTGATGTTCACTCATCACTGCATGAATTCTAGTGACTTGTATTTATTTAGTGTTCATACAATTAGTCTGTAGTCAGAATAGTTTGAATGTTCAGATATAAATAAGTACAGTTTATGGAGCTGCAGCTTGCTTAGCTTAGTTTAAGAAAACTTGGCTGTTGTTGTTTGTTTTGAAGTGGCACTCAGTTTCATATAAAAGGGTGTATCTTTTCCTGTAACTCTCAACAGTCAGTGTATGTAAGCATACAGTAGTAAGGTGACCACATCTTGCAGTGTTTTTCTTTTCCTTTTACTTTTGTACACAGGTGGTCTCAGGCATCAGATTAGTTCACACAGCCCCCCAAAAGGATGTGGTTACTTCTGAGTGTTCAGGTTTACAGGTTATTGTATTTGCATCTTCCAATTCTGTTTTGATGGCATGCTGTAGTAAAGGAATAAACCAGTGGTTTCACCTTCACCTTTCAGTCAGAGCAGAGGGTAGAACTTGACCGGTTATGTCAGCAAAATAGATCCTTTCTATGAGGCTTTGTGCAGCCTCAAAAACAACAGATTTCCATTCTGAAATGGCATTTTCTGTTAGCCTAATTTTCAGTATTAAAGTATCGTACATTTCCCCCACTTCAGTGTTTAAGACTGTCAAATAACTTTAAATGTTAGACAAAGATAACCAAAGTAACCTAAATGCATTTTTTAAAAGATGATTTAATGTTTTAAGGGGGAAAATGTGGAAAAAGTCATTGCCCCCCTTGTTAAATCATGAACTGACTGTTTCTAAATGCAGTTTTTGGAAAGCTGAGTTGAATTTCTCCGACCACACCTAGGGCTGGTACCACAGTAATGTGATGACTTCAGTGGTGTTGAGCTCATTACTGTTAAAAAATTAAAAGCTTGGCAGTGGGCCAATCCATTAAACCTAGGGGTTTCTTTTTTGTCTTAATATTATTAATTATTTCTAGGTTTCAGTACTGATAATTCAATTGAATACACACATACAATACACAGGCAGAAAAGACAGAATTGCATAAACAGTTGGAGTTCAATTTCAATAATAAGTGCTTATAGCAGATACGCACCTCTTACATAGTGCTGCCTGTAGTTGTTTATGCTGGTCTGACTTGATTTTATTCAACAATGGCAGCAAATCTTGTAACAAAGCTGAACACTGTGTCACCATTTTGGGGCGACTGAGGGGTACTGCGGTAAACCGCCATACTGCGTTTATTGGATGCTTCTTCACTGCTGTAGTAAAAAAAATCCATACAGTCACAGCTCTAACGACACCCAAGCTTGATTACCTCCAGACCTGTTCAATCAGGAAAACACTTAAATAGAATCTGTCTGACAAAATGAAGTCAACCAAAAGATCTGGAAAAGGTGCAACACAGTGAGAGTAGAAATAAAGTAATTGATATCCATCAGTCTGGAAAGGGTTACAAAGCCATTTCTAAAGCTTTAGGACTCCAGTGATCCACGGTGAGAGCCATTATCCACAAATTGAGAAAATATGGAGCAGTGGTGAACCTTTCCAAGAGTGGCTGGCCTCCAAAAATGAATTCTGCTTTCTACCGGAAAATCCTAGGGAGGGTGTTCAGCCATCAGTTTGTCACCTCAAGCTTAAGTGTACTTGAATGTGATTGAAATTCTGTGTCATGGCCTGAAAAGGCTGTTCATGCTCAAAAATCCTCCACTGTGTTGCTGAATTAAAACAATTCGCAAAAAATAGAGAGCAAAAATATCTCCACAGAGAAGTTAACGACTCATTGACAGTTATAGGAAATGCTTGATTTAGGTTGTTGCAGCTGAGGATGGCCCAGCCAGTTTACTTGGGTTAGTTTTGTCAGTGGTCAGCACTGTCGCCTCACCAGGTTCGATTCCTGGCCTGGGGCCTTTCTGTGTGGAGTTTGCATGTTCCTCCCACCATCCAAAAACATGCATGGGGATTAGGTTAATTGGCTAATTTAAATTGCCCGTAGGTGTGAATGTGAGTGTGAGTGGTTGTCTGTCTCTATGTGTCCTGTGATGAACTGGAGACTTGTCCAGAGTGTACCCTGCCTTTTACCCTGAGACAGCTGGGATAGCCCCACCACGACCCTATGTGAGGAGAAGCGGTAGAAAATGGATGGATGGATGGTTTTGTCAATATTAACATTTGTTTGAAGATCTTAAACATTAAAGTGGGGAAAAAGTGCAAAAAATAAGAACAGAAAGAGGCAAGTACTTTTTCTTGGCACTGTGTGCACTAAACTGCTCTCACTCATCCTTCAGTGAGAGACCGTGTGAGGACCAAGATGGAGAGAGACATCCTGGCAGACGTCAACCACCCATTTGTTGTCAAACTGCACTATGGTGAGTCAACCTGAAGCCTGATTTCATTTTACATCCCAAACAAGTTGCATTGGACTGTACTGATTTCATTCCTGTCTTGTTGTTTTAAAATCCAGAAGCATTCTTCGGTCATGTTCCCTCAGTTTTCATTGAAACTGTGTGTATTTGCAGCATTCCAGACTGAAGGGAAGTTGTACTTGATCCTGGACTTTCTCAGAGGAGGTGATCTCTTCACTAGACTCTCCAAAGAGGTGACAGTTTTTGCTGGCCTAGCATTCTCGTCATTTGTCTCACTTTAAGAGAAATATTTATCTATTTTTCTCCATTGACGTTGTTCTTTCTCACTGTTTCATTGTCCCAGGTGATGTTCACAGAGGAGGATGTGAAGTTTTATCTAGCAGAGTTGGCATTGGGACTGGATCACCTCCATAGCCTGGGAATCATTTACAGGGACCTAAAACCTGAAAAGTAAGAGTGAATGGACATAACACAGTCAAAGAATCACATAATATATGTACTATATACAATATAACAACATAAAACAGTTGTTCCTGATGCAGTGCTCTCTGAAAATGCTTTTATTTGAAGTAATCTTATAAGCAATACAATATACAAGAACCTGGGCAAACAGTGATTGGGTGTTTACTCAGTGTTGGGAATTAAAACCAAACATTTTTACTCTATGAGGACTACTAAGTTGCACTGTGACTACTACAGTTTGCTCTTTGACATGCCTCGGGCCTGACAAACATGACTGCACTCCAACCACTGATGGACAACCACAAAACCCTTTTTAAATTTTGCATCCTGTTTTCTTCATGAGCTCTGTTTTGGATATGCATTCCTAAAACTGCAGTTTGCAGGTGCTGTAAAGTGCTGTGATCAGTTAATAAATAATAAATAGTATTACAGACTCAGATTACTGAGCGGTGTGTGATGTCTTAATGAGTAAAATGTATGAAGACATTCATTTTTCTAACATTTGACGATTGGTGCTTTTTAGCATTCTCTTGGATGAGGAGGGACACATCAAACTCACAGGTGAGTTTCCTGCTTTTGCCCTCTCTAGGGATCTTAGGTTTAATTTTTTGGTCTAATAAATTTCATCATTTTTGGTATATGGGCACTTAAACATGGTACCATAGTCATTATTTTACATTTTATTGTATTATTATAACAGACTACTGTCCAGACACTGTTGCTGTGTCGAGGTGTCTGACTGTGTTTGGTGGTGTGTTTTCCAGATTTTGGCTTGTGTAAAGAAGCCATTGATCATGAGAAGAAAGCTTACTCCTTCTGTGGTACTGTGGAGTACATGGCACCAGAGGTCGTGAACAGGCAGGGGCATGACCACAGTGCCGACTGGTGGTCATTTGGAGTACTAATGGTAAGTGGTAAAACTCAATATTTCAAATCACTTAGTTTCTGTATTATACAGAGCTGTTTAGCAGCACTGTTGCATGCATGTATGATGTATATGTATATGTTTATGTAGTACAGTTGTGTTTTCTGTCTCCCAGTTTGAGATGTTGACTGGATCGCTGCCATTTCAAGGGAAGGATCGCAAAGAAACTATGAACCTGATTCTGAAGTGAGTGTCCTCAGAAGCCAGTCGTCACATATGGTTGTTGTTGAAAATGCCTCTCTTGATAATACTTTGTGCGGCATGCCGTCTGTCTCTCCCCGCAGGGCACGTCTGGGAATGCCTCAGTTCCTTAGTGCAGAGGCCCAGTCTCTGCTTAGGGCTTTGTTCAAGAGGAACCCTACCAACAGACTGGGTTAGTATCAACTCCTGAATAAATGGCAACATATTCATCTAGCTCTGTTTCACTGATTGAGATCTTGAGATGTTTCGTCACAGGATCTGGGGCTGATGGTGCAGAGGAGATCAAACGACATGGTTTCTTTGCCACCATAGACTGGAATGTGAGTGTTCGACAGTCAAAAATATATAAATATATGAACAGTATAAACTAAACTTGGAGGATTTTCTTCCAGAATAACTGTGTGAACAACTATATGATGTAATCCTTTATTCCATTATAGAAACTCTTCAGAAGAGAATTAAAACCTCCATTTAAACCAGCAGTGGCGCGTCCAGATGACACCTTCTACTTTGACTCTGAGTTCACCTCCCGCACCCCTAAAGGTCAGAGATCAAAGCTGAAAATGATCACTATTCTTTCCTCCCTGATAGCACAGTTGTGATTACAGCACCATCAAGATGCAATAACACTTAATATAATGGTACTCATAAAAAGTACATTTTACATTTTATACGTTTATTGCAATGACATACTTAAAAACCCATGATTTAGATAGCTTATCTCCATTTATTCAAAACTTGGATAAAACGATCATCTTCCAGACTCCCCTGGCGTGCCCCCAAGTGCCGGAGCTCACCAGCTCTTCAGAGGCTTCAGCTTTATTGCATCGACTCTGCTGGAGGAGGAAGGAGCAGTGGAGACGGTCAAGCCTCCGCCGCACCCGGTGGTCCAGGTCAGAATAAGTAGTAGTGGCTTCACTGTGTTTTTCTTTATTTGAACCAGAGATTTGGTTCTAGAATAACTTGTAATCTTACTTTTACTGATCGTCACTGAATACACAAACTACAGCTGTCTAAAAAGAGAAGGGAAAAATACAGGTGTGTCAGTTGTATGTAAGGCAGACGGGGGATAAAAGGGAAATGAAATTAACGGCTTAACGGAGGTACATGGCTTCAGATCCTGTTTAATGCCTGACAGGAGCAGTGCTTAACTCCACTGAGTTGCTGTCAGAAAGTGGAAAAAATGTAGAAAACGTGGATTCAACTGCTTCAGCATTCAAGATTCAAGAGATTTCTTTGATGCATACATAATTGTACATGCACAACAGCATCAACGAGTTCTTCAACTGTGCATTTGACATAAATTTAAATGAAAAGAAGAGTCAGCCCCTGAGGCCCTAACTGGGATTCAGGAACTATCCGACCTCTAATTATAAACATATAATATTAATATAGCCTTCTGGAAACCCACCACTGACCTCAGCTCTGTCAATCATCCACACCTTCCCTTACCACTAGCTCTTCTTTATTGGCAGCAATTACATGGGAAGAACTTGCTGTTCAGCGACGGCTACATATTGAAGGAGGACATCGGCATGGGCTCCTTCTCTGTCTGTAAACGATGCATCCACAAAGCAACCAACACCGAATACGCTGTCAAGGTATAAACACCTACATATACTGAGAAAAAAATGTCCTGTGACATTGTCTTCAACATTTTATGATCATGTTAACAATAATTGTAATTCACAAAAAGCCAATTGGAATACGTCTCTCAATCTATCTACCTACCTAAATATTATTGTTTTGCAATTGATTGACAGATGATTGATAAGACCAGCACAGACCCCTCTGAGGAGATCGAGATTCTTCTTAGATATGGACAGCACCCAAACATCATAACGCTGAAGGATGTGAGTATAAGATCACACACTCATATGCCACTGTAGTTTTGGGTGTTGAGTGTGATTAATGTCATAGTTGCCTTTGTGATAATGTTTTTGTTTCAGGTGTACGATAATGGCAAGCAGGTGTTCATGGTGACGGAGCTGATGCGTGGAGGAGAGCTGCTCGATCGTATCCTCAAACAGAAGTACTTTTCAGAGAGAGAGGCCAGCGCTGTGCTGCATACTATCACCAAGACTGTAGAGTACCTGCACGCACAAGGGGTGAGGGCAACCAGCCATGCTAACAGTGTTTGTGTCTTCTGAGGACAAATCATCTGTGAAAAACAGTTTAGACCTCAAAAACATCTGGGAACTTCACTGTTAAACTCAATAAGAACACAACCCAATGAGCCTTATGAGTATCCTCAGGGCACAAAGGAGGTCTGCACACTGTTCCAAATAAATAGTTTATTTCCTTTTTTCTTTTTTCGAGGAATCATTTAGATCTACAGAATCATTCTCAGGCCCTGTCTTGGCCCCTCTTCTTATTAATATGTCATCATACAGTATTCCGTTTTCTGTTGCTTCACGTTTTCATGCTCCAGTTATCTGCCTTAATGTGCACTGCTCTGTCCATTTACTACTTCCTATGTCCTCTCATCTGCCAGGTGGTGCACAGAGACCTGAAGCCCAGCAACATCCTCTATGTCGACGAGTCGGGGAATCCAGAGTCGATCAGGATCTGTGACTTTGGCTTCGCTAAACAGCTGCGTGCCAACAATGGCCTGCTGATGACCCCGTGCTACACTGCTAACTTTGTAGCTCCTGAGGTGAGCTGAGTCAGCTTCGATCTCATGTCTTGATGGTGTTGAATTAAAACAGTACAGTGGCAGTAATTTAAAAGTGTGTCTTTGTAGGTGCTGAAGCGTCAGGGCTACGATGAGGGATGTGACATCTGGAGTCTGGGAGTCTTACTGTACACCATGCTGGCTGGGTGAATGCCAACACTGACACCTATTTCTTGAACTGATTTCTTCTTTCTTGCTGCTCTTCATACTCATTGTCTTCTATCTCCTTTTCATCCACCAGTTTTACTCCGTTTGCCAACGGACCTGAGGACACCCCAAATGAGATCCTGAACAGGATAGGCAACGGCCACTTCAGTCTGGCTGGAGGCAACTGGGACACTGTGTCTGAGGCTGCCAAGGTAGAGCTACAAATGTGACTGCCAGCTCCTTCACTCCTTCTCCTCAAAGATGACTCACATGTTGAATGTGTGCTTCTTCTAGGGCCTTGTGTCCAAGATGCTTCATGTGGACCCCCATCAGAGACTGACTGCTAGGCAGGTCCTCAAACATCCCTGGATTGTCCAGAGAGACAAACTACCCAACAGCCAGCTCCCACACCAGGATCCTAAACTGGTTAAGGTAACACATCTTAAAATAAGTGTTTTGCTGTTTTATTCATGTCCACTTTTTGGGATAGTTGGTCATTATGGGCTTTAATCACCATGCTGCTATTAATGCACAGGGTGCAATGGCAGCCACCTACTCTGCCCTGAAGAGCTCCCAACCAACTCCAGAGCTCAAGCCCATCGAGAGCTCCTTCCTAGCCCAGAGGCGTGTCAAGAAGCTTCCCTCCACTTCACTGTAGAGACTGAAAACAACTGGAGACTGACCAAAACTGCATTTCTTGGCTCAAACCACCAAGTCAGCTTGCACGGGGACTCAAGTCCACCCGCCTCTACCAGCCAAGGAACACTGACTGTGGTCCTGCCTCCATGTCGTGAAATCAGTTGTCCTGCTCTTGCTATCATCCTCCATGTTTGGGCTCGTCAGCTGCTGTTATCCAAGCTCCTTGGACTAGCAAAAAGATTGTGAACATAGATGGGGAGTCCTGCAGGTTTTTGGCAGACACATTAGTGCTGTGTGTATGTGTGAGAGTGTGTTTGTGCATGACTTGCTACAGAGTCAGTGCTGCCATGTGTTTGAAGTAACAATGAATGTTTTCTCTCCTCATCATCATCGCTGTGATTGGTTATCATCCAGCTTGCTGCACGCCCGTCTGTCTGCCTGTTTCGTTGTCCGTCTTCCTGTTCTTTTTGTAAAGTTGATGAGCTTTATGTTACCAGGTGTGCTGCCAAATCAATCTGTGCCGACAGCACAAAACCACAGTACTGTCCAACTGCTGTTAAATGTTTTTGAATGAGCATTATTACCATGAATATTAAACTTTTCTGCCATAAATGCCTCTTTGGCTTTGGTACAGCCAGAATATGTGGATTTTTTTGGGAAATGTCAAATGCTGATGTTTTGGTTAATGTCAATCTATGCTTGTATTTTGTTATACAGAGAGAGTGAGCGTTTGCGTGTGTCAGTTGCATGACTTGCTGTATGTGTGTGCGCGTGCGCGTGTGTGTGTGGGTGTGGGGGTGTGTGTGTGCTGTCTTGCGAGATCCTGCAGGGTCATGCGCATGGTCCGGTGACGTGATGATGTCATGTGGCTTCCTTGTTTCTCTCTGTTCCCTTTTCTCTGCTTAGTCAACCTGCTGGCAACCATTTAAGATGTCTATTATTTTTTTATTACTACAAAAACTAGTAAAATAGGTGGCTTTCTGTGAAAGAAGACTTGCCCCAGGAACAGTGTGGCATGTTAAATTTCTATATTTGCTTCCCCCTGTTTTTTTCATTATCTTTCCCACTGTATTTGTTGGATAATGCATATTGAATGCTGTTTTCTGTGTTGGCTGCTTTTGTTGTTGAGTGTTTTTTTTCTTTTTGTCCAAAGAAAGTGGTGATTAAAAATAGTGAAAGACACGCTGAGCACATCACAGTCTGTGGACTTAATGCCGTACAGGTCTCTCCTTCTGTTTTGGGGTGTGAAATGAGGAAAGGCTGACTGTGTCTTTATGTGAGCACTCCAACGTCTCTCTTCTTTTTCTTAAAAAACTGTCAAATCACTGGTTGCTAATATCACACAGGCCTCCAGCAATCTTGTGTTTAACTCCTTCATGCATGGTATTTGAATCATTGCACTGATTCTGTTGATTATATAATGTTTTCATTTTGTTGACCCTAAATTTGAGACATCCTAAAGAAGCATAAATCTGTCTCATTGTAAGTAGCTCCGGCCTGATGCCTGGGCCTACAAGTGAGGCAGAATGTCTTACATGGATAGCACGTGATGAACAAACCAAACCACCTATACGTGTGTGGAAGGGAAGACCTGTGTGGCTAAATAATCCATGAACCAGCTGTCTTACCTCAAAAGGGATCAAAGTAATATTGTAATTCATGTTTGGTGGCAAAATTATCCCTCCTTTGACTAAATTTATGGTAAGATGTTATTGTATGATAAAGATGAAGATTTTTATATCTCACAAATATTAAAAAGAAAATCAGTTGCTATGACAAGCTGTCTGTCTGATTCTGTTTATGTTGTGCCTTAACGTGATGGTTGTTAGTGTTGACATTGACATTAATTACCTTGTGTCATTCCACCAATGTACAGTCTGTGGAGCAGCAGGAAACTACACTGTCCAGCCAAAAAAAGAGTTACCACCTGGATTTAACTAAGCAAATAGTGTACGAGCCTCTTATTGGATAATTACTGCAGGTTCAGCAACAGTATGTGCTCAAAGAATGAGGTCAGCTGACTACCTGAATACACTGAATGACCAGGTTATTCCATCAATGGATTTTTTTTGTCCCTGATGGCACGGGCATATTCCAAGATGACAATGAAAGAGTGGTTCAGGGAGCATGAGATATCATTTTCACCACAGAGTCCAGACCTTAACCCCACTGAGAATCTCTGGGATGTGCTGAAGAAGACTCTACCATCATCAATGCAAGATCACAGTGAAAAATTAATGTAACTGGATGGAAATAAATCTTGTGACATTGCAGAAGCTTATTGAAACAATGCCACAGCAAATGTGTGCCGTAATCAAAGCTAAAGGCGGTCCAACGAAATATTAAACTGTGTGACTTTTTTTTTTTGGTGGTGGTGACTTTTTTTTGGCCAGGCAGTGTACTTTTCAGGTGAATGAAAACATTTTCTCTTTTGCGTTTGTCTCATGACTCAGACTTGGATGCGAGTGTGCACACAAGGAATTACACATATCACATGTAAGGCAGTGCAATGTGAAATATGGGCTTTTTAAAAACACAGTGTGCGTGTGTATATATGTGTGTGTATAATACTCACAAAAAGTGAGGAATATTCCAAAAAAAAAGTTTGTACGACAGTGAAATTATATCATGAAATTAGGGCGTTTATGTAGAAGCATGCAATGGTAATTTCTTCATCTCAAATCATTTATTGAAACAAAACAGTGGTGGGTATACCACAACAAAAAATGTCAATATCTGTAACTTGTGTGCGTCCTTGAGCATCAAACAGTTTGCCAACAACGTCTCATGCTGTTCACAAGTCCACTTATTGTCTGCTGAGTCATGATAGTCCACTCTTCTTGAAGGGCTACCCTCAGCTCATTGAGGTACTGGGGTGTGGGGTTACCCTCAACACAGTGATTCAGCAGATCCTAGGTTTTCTATGGGCTTCAGGTCTGGAGAAAGTGCAGGTCACTCCATTTGAGGTACCCAGTCTCCAGCAGCCATTCTCTGATGATGAGACCTCAGTGAGCTGGGACACTGTCATCCATGAAGATGAAATCAGGCCTGAATCTAAGGCTCTATGATATTTTTCCTTCCTAATCAGGTCATATATTGGCAGAGAATAATGAAGTAATGATTGTTCATATACCTGGAATACAAAATTCAATACACTTGATGGGTAGCTGCATCAATACTGACCTTATTAAGCGGGTCGGGTATCACCTGTGACATTACTGATCCATTTCAGTTGTGAATGTCATTCTAATAGCAGCTATCAGTTACATGAATTCAGCCCCAGATGCTGTGTCATGCCACAGCAATCCCTGGCCTCATGTTACATAACATAAATAATATTCTAGGTATTTCCAGGCAGTGAGGAAAAAGATAGCCCTGGTTTCAGGTCAGTACTTGGTATCTGCAGATACAATGTAAGTTGAGGTAGCAAAACTGGTATCAGAAGAGAAACACCGGATCAGTGCATCTCCACCTGTTCATCTGACCCCTCAGCTTGGTGTGTTTCCACAGCCAGTCACTGGAGGGAGATAAAGTGTAAAAGACTCAGGTTCCACCTTGTTGAAGGCTTTTTCCTCCTCGGTTAGTCCACTGTGTTATCAGTGTAGTGCCGCAGTAGTAAAAAATGTAAATATTTCTGCTTTAAACGATAGCGTCACATGACTGTTAAACAATTTGTCATGTTAAGTGTAAATTGATTAATTTTTATACGCTCACATTGGAGGCAGCTTACAATGTGTATGTGAATGACTCTTTGGTTCAGCACCTCTCCATCTGTCTCTTCTTGCCTGCAACATTAACTCTCATGTTATTCCATCCCCTCCTCCTCTTCCTCCTCCTCCTCCTCCCTCTTTCTTCCAGCATGCAAACACTGTAACACCATGAACCACTGTAGCAAGTTTTGCTTTACAGTATCAGCTCGTAGTATCACCACATGCCTCTGTATGCACAGCAACTCTCACTTACATAACCACCATGCAGAAACTGCTGGTCCTGCTTTGGGGATGCTGGTTTCTCTCACCAGCCTGCTATTCTTCTGACAGGATTTATGCTAAAAAGATGTACTGCATATGATCACATACATAAGAAATGCTCTGTTAAATTATCCATATGCTGACATATTTTCATACCCCCATCGGGTTCTGCCCACTGTGCTTTGACGTCACCCTACCAGTAACTCACATTGCAATGAATGACTTCCAGTGCCTTCACACACACACACACACACACACACTGACTCACTCTGCAGCAAGTCTACTGGTATTGATTACAGAACAGCAGAAAACTGGCATCATCACCATCATCTGTCTCCTGTCTCTGTTTTTATTGAGAACCTGTCCTCTCAGCTTACTGCAATACTTTGTGTGTGTGTGTGTGTTTGTATCTTAGTTTGTGTTTTTCTCTTGGCTGATGAACATGAGTTATAGTTGTGATGCTTGCAGTATCTCCTGTGGCTCTATCTGCATATGCAAGCAGAAAAACCTAATTGCCTCAATTAATCTCATCACCTTCTCTACACTACATATCTTTAAGGGTAACATAATGATCACCCATAATTCATTCTGACATCCAGTTACTCAATTCATGTGCTGTATGACCTGGTACATGCACTGTATATGATAAGAGCTGAACCAGATATGAAATTTACCCAGCATTAATAAAGAGCATTTCTGCCATACAGTTTCATAAGTGACAAAGGGTGCAATAAGATACCCAAATACAAAGAAAAAACAAAACATGCTAAAGCTTAGCTCAACTATATTTGCATGGACACTTTTAAACATGCACTTCATCATCATATCAGCCAAGAAAGAACCAAATAAAAGAGGTGAAGGCATAAATACGTAAAAGGTTCAACATTTTTATGTTTTTACAATCTGTTTAACTTATTTGAGTTATGTTATGATAAAAAAATATTTTTATAAATTTAACATGCCAGTGTCCTAGCCTAGAAGTGACATTTACAGCTTCTGTGACTCAATATAATCACTTTAATCCTGACCTATCATAATATTATGTTTTTCTTATTAACTGCAATAGTTGAGTAGTCCATTACAATCTATTTGTTAGCACAGACTTACACATGAGCTGAGTCCCCATCTTCATCTCACACATTCACTTCAAAGCTCGTGATGTAATCGCTTCACTACTGCCAAGTTACAACCCTGCTAGCCTACAGTTCTGTATATAAATACACACAAATAACTTTGATGCTTAAGAAAAAACACTGAGGGGAACTCAAAAATATTGAATGACAGTAATTTTAACTGAATGCAAACATGGACCCGGCAAAGGCGCACAGATGCGCTCACTCCTCCATGTGCCCATCAGATGCACACAGATTAAAGTAATCTGGAACAGAGTGTGGAGTATGAGAGATTGAGAGCAGGCTTCCATCACACTTTCAGCTATAAAGAGAGAGATGAGTAGAATGAAAAGGATTTGTTGGATAGATTTGTATTTTTTGGAGGATTAGGCATTTAAAATCTGCCATTACAAAATTTCATTATGTGTGCATAATGACAATAAAGACTCTTGAATCTTTAGCACTTACTGTAACACACAAATTCTGCATACTAAATGAAGGGGCCACACAGTTTGTTCTGTCTGCCGTGTGCTTGGATGACATTTCTTTGGTTAAGCATCTTTATGTTTGCAGGCAAGCCAAGTCCTGCTGCTCAAGATGTTTGCCAATGATGATAGAAATCTGTGTGCGTAGCTCTGTAGGCTCTATGTGGAATTAGTTTAGTGTGAGTGGTTTTTAACTGCGGGATGTTGCACAGCCACGAGTCTTCCAAAAATGGGCATCGCATTTAAAGAAAAAAATACTCGGCTGAAGCATCTTGTCTTGATCCCTAAATGCTTGCCTTACTCCAGCAGACATGCTTATTGCATAACTGTGTAAAAAAGGAAATACTGCAACATCAATCAATCATTCAATTAAACCTGATAAGGTTGCATCGAGCCACCTCACATTTCAGTGAGTATTCTTAACATTTTTCCCTGTTAATGTAGTATTTCCTGTCATTTATTCCTTCTGTATCCACATACATTTTCTCTGTCTGTCTCTCTCTTCTCTCTAGAGACCAGTAGAGCTAAAAGCAGGGGGAGAACCAACAGTGCCACTGCTAATGCAATGTCTATCCTGAGATAAAAGCAAAGAGCTAAGTGAACACTCAAATATGCATGTGTGTGAGTACAGAGTCCAAGCTCTGACCCGCTAAAAGCCTCACTGTTTTGATTCACTCCGGCTGAAGGCAGTTATCAACAAAAACATCACTTCTTAGTGCTCCAGTGTTACCCTTTTCAGTTCAGTGTGTGTGTGTGTGTGTGTGTGTGTGTGTGAGACATTTGAGTGAGCTTATCCTGTCTTACTTCATATACTTTATCACTAATGCAATGCCACAGAACGAGTCAATATTTGTCTAGACGGAGAACGTGAGCTTAGCCGCTATAATGGAGTGGATAATATTATAGCAAACATAACGAGGAAAAGGAAGAAAAAAAAATCAAGGTATTACATGATGATGATGTAACTATTAGTTCACTATTAGGACTGCTGTATTGACGTGACTGAGAAACTGAAGATGAGTCTAAATACCTCGTGTGCAGCAGGATTAGTTTATGCTCATCAAAAAAAGCTTTAATCTGATTTAAGTGCTCTTTGAGTGTAGATATTGCCTCATCAGTTCACCCTTTGTTTTCCAATTAAAAACAACTTAAAAACGTTTGTGAGGGTGCCTTTGCACTTGCTCAATTTATCTGTAGAAATAATTGGATTTAAGAGTAGAGGACAACATGACAAGCATATAGATTGACATGTGACAGTATTTGCATGATTTCCTCTACCAGACTCAGGTACATTTTGTGTGTTGTGCCACTGAACAGATCAACTTCACATTAAAATACATTCTTTTTTGCCCTAAGCCACAGTTTCTTAGCAACAGCAGGTCTTCATTGCTAGAATATGAGCATAAATATCAACAGGAACCCTAGTGAGCCATGCTGTTTATTTGTATGTTTTTGGACATGTATTTTTCTATGCCCACCACTGTTACTTATATGTGACTTAAAGAGAAAGGCAGAGCTGAGAGCTGCCAAATGTGTCAAAGAAGGGGGTGAATGTGAGAGAGAACGAGTACCAGGAAAGGGTGATACTGCTGAGCAGCAAGGTGATAAACGGGAGGGAGAAACTGGAGCATCAGCCCTCCCTCTGGCTTTTGCCATCTGATGTCGAGACGGTGTTGCTAGGGGCAACCATCCGAGCAAGAGGGAGAGAGGGGAATGAAGAGACCAGCTGGTTCGAAAATATGGGAGCAGAGTGGCTGAGAGAACAGAGTGAGCCGAACAGCTTCAGCAAACAGAAGAGAGACCTGCTTGCCTTGCCTCACTCTGCCTCGCTTGACTGAGCAGAAGCTGATCAAAGCACAGCTCCAGATGACGACGACAAAGCAAAACAGTCAAGCAGAGGACACGACAGCTTGCCAGCATCAGCAGCACAGAGGCTGGCTGCCCAATCATCAGCTGACATGCTCAGGAGCTCAGCAACCAATGAGCTGCTAGGAGGCTCCTCCTGAGCACAACCACTCAGATGCCCGGTTCAGATCTCTTATTAATGAATGGAGCAGTTCCCAGGCTGGATCACTGCGCATCTCCACACTCTGCTGGGCTGCTATCTGCTCTTACATAGGAACACCATCGAGGGAAAACATCAACAGCAACAACAAGGACAGCAGAAGCACAGGAAGAGTTAACCAGCGGCCATGAAGCGACGACAAAGAAACAAAGACACTCGTGATGAGGGCTCAACGGAGGATATAGCAGCAGCTATTAAAAACAAGGACCCACATCCTGATATCCACCCACCAGATTCATCTTCTCCATCATCGTCCTCTCCTCCTCTTCCTCCATTAACCATGCCACCTTCTACATCTGCCTCTGCTCTCCTGGCACTGGCCTCTCCAGCCACCAGGCGCTCCATTTCCATGGGAGATTTCCGGCGGGTGACAGGGGCTCTGCTAACCGGTTCTGAACCCCCGTCCACCTCCGCCACGGCCCCCTCCTCCAAGCTTGTAACCCCCAGCTCAAGCATGGAGTTCGAGGCAGCTCGACGTCGTCTCCTGGAGGTGGAGGAGCGTCAACGCGTCATCAGAGAGATGGAGCGACGTCTGGAGGAGCTCAGAGAGGTGTTCGTCCGCTCGGAGCAGGAAGTGGTGGTTCACGGGGAGGTGGTGTCACGGATATCTAGTGCAGCCCAGCAGGGGGAGCTGTACGTGGTAGAGAACAGCCAACGGCTGAAGAAAGGCCTGAAATTCAAGAAACATCGACCCACCATTGTCTTCTCCTCCATGTTGGGACTTCGCACGTGCCTCCCCTGGCCGGTGAAGCTCAAATAGAACAAAAGAGAAAGTCGCTTCAGAAATGTGCTTTACCTAAACGGGGAATTAGACCTTCATTCTTACCTAACACTCACTGACACGGCTGCTCTCCAGTTTCCACTTCTCTGCTCTTGCATCCTGAGGCTGGTTTCTTCAGGTCTTCAGAGTGCCTCCAATAATCACAACTGTCAGTAAGGAGCTTCCTGTTCAGTGCATTTCTGAGAAAATTCTCTTGCAAGCAAACCAATCAAGCCAGCAGCAGTGTACAGGATGTCATTATGTATTCATGGGTTTCAAAGATACTTTGCTGCTTGCATGGTGTTGACTTGCACAGGAGAGATTGTCTAATGATATAGGATCTGATGAGTCATTTTTCACATGATATGAGAAGAGAGGTTTAGAGTAACAAGAGCTATGTTTCTTAACATATGCAGCAATGAATGAAAAAACAATAAGGATTTTATTATTATTATTATTATGTAATGTTAACCTTTTCAGAGAGCTATACAGAAGAGAACGCTGAACAATCTGCCTCTCATGTCTAGAGAGAGGTGAAGGGTAGTGAAAGAGAGTCAGAGGTGAAAGAAGGGGAGTGCTGCACTGTTACATAAAGCCAGATGCTGTAAATAGGCAGCATAAATGGAAAAGAGTCGGAAAATGCACAAAGTGTGGAATTCAGATGGCTGAGACATACACAGAAAAAGTGCCTTGGCTTCTCTGTGACCACTCGTCTACTACCACAACCCCTATTTTTGGCAGCATCAAGGAAAACCAAGTGAGCAAGAGGAGTTCAAGCTGAGATGATTCCACCTGTGGCCTCTTTTTAACCAGTCACCTAGCAACCACTCATCTCTCGATCCTAAATCCGCTTCCACAAATCTACAGAATGTATCCAGCTGAGCACTGTAACTACAACAACATGAGACAGCTGTAGCCATCCCAGAAGGATAGAGGAACTAATATTTCTGCTGCTTATTTGTTGAAAATAACTTAGAACTTGGTATATTGTTAAAAATAATATTGATGAAAGCTGTTTTTGAACCTGCTTAATTTTTTTTTGATTAATATTGGTAAGCCATGCATTTATTAGCAAGGAGAGCTAAGATGAGCCATCACTGTTTGCTGATTGTGTCTTTGTGTTGTACAGTATGTGACAATGGCAGGCTATATCGAGTTGCAGTTTTGCCCTGGAGAATGACTATAGTGTTGAGTGTGCACAGTAATCACTGCCATAATCAGCTTTTTTGTGGCATATAGGGAAGTTAGATGATATGTCTTCATCCAGTGTTTGAATGTCAAAGCTGCCCAGCTTGTTATGTTGTGATCCTTCACATCTTTGTCCCATATGCAGCAAATGACCTGATTCTACATATAGATCACACTCATTTTTGGCCTAATTCTCCCTCCCCCTTTCAATTTCTCTTCTCTTTGGATTAGCAATGACTAAGTATTGCTTGTATTCAGCTACTCCACCAATCCTGTGCTTCAGCCAATACACCAGGGATATCTATTTTGGGCATTCGAAGGTTATGGCAGAGAGGCAGGCATTCAATCTCAGCACAGCATTTGTTAGGTAAAAGCATGTATAGTGTTGTGAGTGCATGTTAATATCTGTCTATATATGCCACTTTCTAACTGAATGAAGAGGGATTTATGCAAGTGCCGAATCCCTGTTGGTGCTTTGTTTGCTTCGACATCATAAATGACCTCACCGAAGACAAAAGCAAGGATGTTTACAGAGAGGCATGTGGTTTGACTGCAAGGTTTTCATAAAGTCATCATGTGCACTTTAATATTCCCATTTTAATTGGCTGCTAAGCTATGCATCATTGGTACAGGTTACTGCACCAGAGATGCATTAGAAATGTCTCTTTGGAAATGACATTAATGTATAGTTCTGACACAAGGGATCCTGCAGGCAAAGGGAAAAAAAGAAACATGATGCATGTGAATTAGGATGTGAAGACTAGATGCATTAGTTTAATAAGGTGAGTTGATGCAAATCAAATAGAATGAAGTCATAAGTTATCTTTGGTTAATTTCAGATTTTGACTAAAAGGGCTTAAATGAATAGTTTGTTTATTTGGAGGATAGTTAAAGGGGCATTCCACCAATTTTACACATGAAGGTCAGTTTAGTCTTTACAGAGCACAGCGACCAGCCTGCTGTAAACAAAACCAGAAAAAAGAAAACCTCAAGAGGGGATATCTGTCAAAAATAACCATGTCATCATTCCCAAACAAACAGCACACAGGTTGAATGAAACATGGTATCCATCTGCAGTATCCAGCATCCCCAGCTATATAGAAATGCAGTGCTAAATTGTTGGAGTACCCCTTGTACCAGTGTCACAGATTCTGTGTCACAGCTTTTAGATTTCTGATAACCATGATGACCTTATCTTTGAATGTTGACAAACTCTGTATAAGGATTCCACATGGCCAAGGGAAGTACCGCTTGCTGTTGTTGTGCACATCTATACCAAACAATATTTAGCCAAGCCAATTGCTGGCAGAATGCTTTTACAAAAAAAAGGGTCTCATAGGCCTTAAACTTGTAATCATGGTCCTATGTATATAGCTAGAATAATAACTGAATATACAGCTGGCCTATATATTTATTTTGCCTTATGCAGTGGTTGTGCATTGGCAGTGTTAACTTGATAATGCTGATGGTGAAGGCGATGGTAAACAGCCAAACACAAGACCATCAACACCTCAACATCATTATCTGGGCAGAAAAAAAACTTGTGCACCTTTGTGTAACTGCACCTTTTGTGTTTTTTATGAATGAAAATGAAGACTACATTTCCCAAAGATCTCTGGGCCCACTTGCAGAATGAATGTAATACTTGAGTTGTAATAACTGAAGTGTTTTTTCTTGTACCAACTGATTTGTTTTTTTTTCCCCACACTGAATATACAGTACAATCACTTTGAACCTGTAGTTGGCAATACTCTTGTTCATTTTTGGGCCCATGGATATACATTTAATGTCCTATGACTTATGATACAAGAGATTTTAACTCCTAAACCCCAAAAATAACTGTTTGTAAAACTAGAAATAAGGAGAATTACAGTTACTGCCCTTTACTGACACAATTGCTGGCCAAGCACAGGTCCAATGACACTTTATTGATGTTTATTTATCCTTTGAATGTTTACATTTTGTGTTTGTTTATGTGACGTAGGGTATGGTATGTATTTATGTTGTGGTGGAATAAGCACAGAACCTTTTGTTTTCATGTAAATCAGGTGTTTGTTACCTTTATTCCTACTTGGATATTTTTGTTGGTTGACAGTTGATACTCCTTTATGAATGTTTAAAGCAGATTTCATGCTATATGCTAAACAGTAACAGTAGGTTTGGGGTGAATTTGGTTTGCAACAATAATTTGCATAATTACAAAGCCTTAATTCCAACCATTTCTGACAGATTTGTGGTTATGACACTCTGATCACAGGAAAGGAAATCCACTTTCTAAATTGAATTGAAAACCAGATGGATAGAAAGAAAGTCATCCTCAAACCTTTCTGTACTAGCACTGCTTCTTAAAAGGCTGCACAGTGAAAGACTGAATGTTCTGCTGTGTTTAATGCTTAGATTTGCTACCACTTATTTAAATTTATTGACACTGTAATTTACCTGAACACAGAGCTACAATGTACAAGATTAGGAAATATAAAATTATATATTTCACTTTGAGTAATATCAAGTTTTGTAAAATAGGCTGGATTATCAGAATGAATAAAAAACTGAATAAATGTTTTTTTGTTTCATTTCTAAGACTCGATGAAAGATCCTAGATAGGCTACAGTATCACTGGGATTCTACAGGAAACTGCTAACACATAGTGTTTCAGGTCATAAATCTAAATACTACATTTAAAGGTCTAGCAAGTATTAAGGTCACCTTTCAGCAGCTGCAGCAGTGCAGTGCCTGATCAGCAGCAACTGCTCATTGACGTAACAAGATGGAAAAAAACAAAACTGAAAAAGCCACATCAGGCACATACATTAATGTAATCTGCTGTCTCTTCTCAGCTGATTATTTGGTTAAATGGAGGTTAGATAAGTCTGTATTCAGATGGAAAAGGGCAGAATATACCAGAAATATATCCCACTTCCAAGTACTCATTATTGCAAGCCAGGATTTGTGCAGTGGTATTAAGCTGATGTTTTGCTCACTTAATGAAAGGTATTAACCATGTAGATAGGGTTATACAATCATATCTGTATATCTAGGTTATTAAAAAGTTAGAACATCCTCTATTATAGTGGGAGAAAGAACAAACCGTGATGCATACAAACTTGACAAGCTTATCAGGGCATTAAATAGAAATATACATTCAGATTATTTTTGGCAGATCTATAAAGACATATGTATGCCTGTTTTTTTTTTTTGTTTGTTTGTTTGTTTTTTTACATAAATTAGTTTTAGAAATACCCTTTACATATCTATGTACTATTAGATATATTTTTATGACATACCACACCATAACTTTCTGTGACATACTACATACTTTATTTGACTTTTTGTTTTCTTTGAATCAGGTGTTTATTACCTATATTCCTACTTTGATATTTTTGTTCATTGACTGCTGTAGATACTACTTTATGAATATTAAGGCAAATTTCACTTGTGTGCAAAAGCTATATCCTAAACAGTAACAGCAGGTTTGGATGGAATTCGGTTTGCAACGTTAATTTGCATAATTACAAAACCTTAATTCCAATTATTTCTGACAGATTAATTGTTATGTTACATTTTTGACATGCCATACCTTTTTTTGGACAATTTTCCACACTTTTCCAATTTTTTTCCAACAAACTGTGCTATGAAATCACCACACTACAATAAGTCTTTCAGGTGATTTTTTGAAATTTGAAAATGTACATTTATTAACTTTTTTGGCATGTTATATTATGAATTTGACAGTTTTCAACATGCTATATAACAGCATTTTTAAAATGTTTTTCAGCATATTGAGGTATGAAATCATTCAACACACTATGATAAGTCTCTGATGACTTTTTTCACCTTTTAATTTTTTTCCACATCTAATGACAATTTTTAACATGCTGAAAATAGCTTTTTACAACTTTTTTTCAACATATTGTGCTATGAAATTTTTCACACAGTAATAGGGTTTTCTGGTGCCTGTTATTTTTTCAAACATTTCAACATTTTAATTTTTTTTTACTTTTGACATGCTATAATATTACATATTGATTTTTTTTAACGTGCTATAAACTCTTTTTTTTCCATATACACCCTTTTTCAACATATTGTGCTATGAAATCATTCACCACAGCATAATAAGTCTCTCTGAAGACTTTTTTACATTTTAAATTTTTTCCATTTTTTGACAAGCTATAGTATGACAATTTAAAGTTTCTACACGTTTTACATCTTTTTCAGCATATTGTGGTATGAAATCATCCAATACAATAATATAAGTTTTCTGATAACTTTTAAAAAATTTCATTTTTGACTTTCTTGACATGCTATAGTATGACTTTTTGAACAGTTTTCAACATGCTGTAAAATGGCTTTTTACAGCTTTTTTCATCATTCACCACACAATAATAAGTCTTTCTGCTAACTTTTTTGATAGTTTTAGAAATTTTCCATTTTTTGTCTTTTTTGACATGCTATATAGTATGACAATTTTCAAGATGCTGTAAAATGGCTTTTATGAACATTTTTTTTCCAACATTTTGTGCTATGAAATAATTTAATAGACTATAATAAGTTGTTCCGATGACTTTTTTGGCATTTTAATATTTTTCCTTTTTTTTTTTTTTTTAATTTTTGACATGCATGACATTTTCTGTCAATTTTCAATACAATAAAATGGCCTTATTACAATTTTTTTCAACATATTGTGCTATGAAAGCTTCAAAACATTATAAGTGTTTATAATTACTTTTTTCATCTCTTAAAATGCTTTTTTTACAATTTCAACACAATCAAAGGGCCTTTTTGCTATTATCAATATATTGTGTTCTGATCACAGCATACTTCTTTATGCTGTGATCATTTCATTTCATTGCGCTGTAATGTCATTTACCACACTGTAATTAGCCTTACTGATGAATTTTTTGACATTTCAAAATTTTTCCTTTTTTTGATTTTTTTGACATGCTATAGTATCACCCTTTTTGACAATTTTCAGAGTGCTATTAAATAGCTTTTTACTTTTTTATCAACATAGTGTGCTATGATATCATTTACCACACTGTAATTAGTCTTTCTGATGTCTTTTTTGACATTTTCAAATTTTTCCTTTTTTCATTTTTTTGACATGCTATAGTATGACATTTTTTAAATGGCTTTTATACAACTTTTTCTGATGACTTTTTTGACATTTCAAAAATTTTCTTTTTTTCATTTTTTTGACATGCTACAGCATGACATTTTTGACAATTTTCAAAATGCTAATAAATCGCTTTTTATTTTTAATTTTTTTATCAACATATTGTGCTATGATAACATTTACCACAATGTAATTAGTCTTTCTGATAACTTTTGACATTTTTAAATTTTGTAATTTTTTTTTTTTTGACATGCTATAGTATGACATTTTTTAAATAACTTTTATCCAACTTTTACCAACATTTTGTGCTCTGAAATTGTTCCGCACACTATAGCAATTTTTTCTGAAGACTTTTTTGACATTTTTAAATTTTTCCTTTTTTTTAATTTTTTTGACATGCTACAGTGTGACATTTTTTAAATGGCTTTTATACAACTTTTTCCAACATTTTGAGCTCTGAAATTGTTCAGCACACTATAACAATTTTTTCTGATGACTTTTTTTTGACATTTTCAAATTTTTCCTTTTTTCCACTTTTTTGACATGCTATAGTATGACATTTTTGACAATTTTCAAAATGCTATTAAATATTTTTTTCTTTTTTCCAATACACTGTGCTATGATATTATTTACCACACTGTAATGAATCTTTCTGATGACTTTTTTGACATTTCAAAATTTTTCTGTTTTTTTCATTTTTTTGACATGCTATAGTATGACATTTTTGACCATTTTCAAAATGATATTAAATGGCTTTTTTTTATTTTTTTTTTTTTTTTACTTTTTTATCAACATATTGTGCTATGATAACATTTACCACACTGTAATTAGACTTTCTGATAACTTTTTTGACATTTATAAATTTTGTATTTTTTTTTTTTTTGATATGCTATAGTATGACATTTTTTAAATAGCTTTCATCCAACTTTTACCAACATTTTGTGCTCTGAAATTGTTCCGCACACTATAGCAATTTTTTCTGAAGACTTTTTTGACATTTTAAAATTTTTCCGTTTTTTTCTTTTTTTTTTGACATGCTATAGTATGACATTTTTGACAATTTTCAAAATGCTATTAAATGGCTTTTTTCTTTTTTTATCAACATATTGTGCTATGATAACATTTACCACACTGTTATTAGTCTTTCTGATGACTTTTTTGACATTTTTAATTTTTTTCCTTTTTTTTTATTTTTTTTTTGACATGCTATAGTATGACATTTTTTAAATGGCTTTTATACAGCTTTTTCCAACATTTTGTGCTCTGAAATTGTTCGGCACACTATAACAATTTTTTCTGATGACTTTTTTTTGACATTTTAAAATTGTTCCTTTTTTCCACTTTTTTGACATGCTATAGTATGACATTTTTGGCAATTTTCAAAATGCTATTAAATGGCTTTTTTTTCTTTTTTCCAACGTATTGTGCTATGATATTATTTTCCACACTGTAATTAGTCTTTCTGATGACTTTTTTGACATTTCAAAAATTTTCTGTTTTTCCATTTTTTTGACATGTTACAGCATGACATTTTTGACAATTTTCAAAATGCTAATAAATCGCTTTTTATTTTTCTTTTTTTTTATAAACATATTGTGCTATGATATCATTTACCACACTGTAATAAGTCTTTCTGATGACTTTTTTGACGTTTCAAAATTTTTCAGTTTTTTTCGTTTTTTGACATGCTATAGTATGACATTTTTGACAATTTTCAAAATGCTATTAAATGGCTTTTTTCTTTTTTTTTCCAACATATTGTGCTATAATATTATTTTCCACACTGTAATAAGTCTTTCTGATGACTTTTTTGACATTTCAAAATTTTTCTGTTTTTTCATTTTTTGACATGCTATAGTATGACATTTTTGACAGTTTTCAAAATGCTATTAAATGGCTTTTTTTAAACTTTTTTTTAATCAACATATTGTGCTATGATAACATTTACCACACTGTAATTAGTCTTTCTGATGACTTTTTTGACATTTTTAAATTTTTCCTTTTTAATTTTTTTGACATGCTACAGTGTGACATTTTTTAAATGGCTTTTATACAACTTTTTCCAACATTTTGAGCTCTGGAATTGTTCAGCACACTATAACAATTTTTTCTGATGACTTTTTTTTGACATTTTCAAATTTTTCTGTTTTTTCATTTTTTTGACATGCTATAGTATGACATTTTTGACAATTTTCAAAATGCTATTAAATGGCTTTTTTTTTTCTTTTTTTTCCAACGTATTGTGCTATGATATTATTTTCCACACTGTAATAAGTCTTTCTGATAACTTTTTTGACATTTTTAAATTTTGTATTTTTTTTTTTTGACATGCTATAGTATGACATTTTTTAAATAACTTTTATCCAACTTTTACCAACATTTTGTGCTCTGAAATTGTTCCGCACACTATAACAATTTTTTTCTGAAGACTTTTTATGACATTTTAAAATTTTCCGTTTTTCTTTTGTTTGACATGCTATAGTATGACTGTTTTCAAAATGCTATTAAATGGCTTTTTTTAAACTTTTTTTTATCAACATATTGTGCTATGATAACATTTACCACACTGTAATTAGTCTTTCTGATGACTTTTTTGACATTTTTAAATTTTTCATTTTTTGATTTTTTTTTAACATGCTATAGTATGACATTTTTTAAATGGCTTTTATACAACTTTTTCCAACATTTTGTGCTCTGAAATTGTTCAGCACACTGTAACAATTTTTTCTGATGACTTTTTTTTTTGACATTTTCAAATTTTTCCTTTTTTCCACTTTTTTGACATGCTATAGTATGACATTTTTGACAATTTTCAAAATGGTTTTAAATAGCTTTTTTTACTTTTTTAATCAACATATTGTGCTATGATATCATTTACCACACTGTAATTAGTCTTTCTGATGACTTTTTTGACATTTCAAAATTTTTCTGTTTTTTCATTTTTTTGACATGCTATAGTATGACATTTTTGACAGTTTTCAAAATGCTATTAAATGGCTTCTTTTTTAACTTTTTTTTTCTAGATATTGTGCTATGATATCATTTACCACAGTGTAATTAGTCTTATTGAAATAAAGCAGAAGATAAAAGTGACTGTGGTGCTCCGCACACGGTGGCTGTGATTTACCGTGATCAGCCCACCTCTGATTGTTAAAGTATGCTTGTGTGTTTATTCAAGAGTTTGTTGGGTACACACTAGAGTTGTGAATGTTCATTTGGTAATTGTTTATTTGGGTTGAAGAGTTGTGGTATTGATTTACATGTGGGGTTGGGGCAGTTTCAGTTTGAGTTTACTTACGATGTACCTGTTGGTCAGGTGTTTTCCTTTGTTAGGTAGAGGGTTGGGCGAAAACCTGTTTATTTTTGTTTGAAGATTGGAGAGGTTAGAGGCTTTTGGGGTCATTTCCAGCTATTGGTGTGATTTTTAGTGCGGAGAGTATAGCAAGTTTTGTTTATTTGTTGATTTTGGTGCTTGCTTTGAGAGTGACTGTCCAACCATCGGCTTATGTTTCCTCACTCACCCCCAGACCACAAAGGGACGCAACACATTCGATAGCTTGTTGAACATTTTAAAAATGTCATAATAACATGTCAGAAAAGTAAAAGATGGAAACTTTAAAAATATCAAAAAAGTAATCAGCAAGAATTATTGTGTTGAATGATTTCACAGCACAATGTTGAAAAACATTGTACAAAAGATATTTTGTACAAAAATCATACTATAGCATATCAAAACAGTCAAAAAAACATCAGAGAGACATTGATTTCATAGCACAGTTTTTTTGACAATAGTTTGTAAAAAGCCATTTCAAAAACACTGGAAACTATCAAAAAAATCATACTATGGCATGTCATAAAAATAATTTTTAAAAAAAATTAAAAGATCAAAGTCATCAAAAAGACTTATTATGTTGTGGTGAATGATTTCATAGCACCATTTGTTGAAAAAAAATGTAATGAAGCCATTTTACAGCATGTTGAAAATTGTCAAAATAGTCACAGTATAGCATATCAAAAAAGTAAAAATTTTAAAAGGGCAAAAAATATTCAACAGACTTTTTATAGTGTGGTGAATGATTTCATGTGAATGATTTGTTGAGAAAAGTTAATATAAAGTCATACTATAGCTTGTCAAAAATGTCAAAAAAAGTCTTCAGAAAGACTCATGATGTTGTGGTGAATATTTCATCGCATAATATGTTGAAAATTGTCGCCTCACAGCAAGAAGGTACGGGGTTGGATTCCCAGCCTGGGGCCTTTCTGTGTGGAGTTTGCATGTTCTCCCCGTGTCTGCGTGGGTTCTCTCTGGCACTCTGGCTTCCTCCCACCATCCAAAAACATGCATGGAGATTAGGTTAATTGGTTAATTTAAATTGACCGTAGGTGTGAATGTGAGTGTGAATGGTTGTCTGTCTCTATGTGCCCTGAGATGAGGTGGAGACTTGTCCAGGGTGTACCCTGCCTTCCGCCCTAAGACAGCTGGGATAGACTCCAGCCCCCTAGCAACCCTATGTGAGGATAAGCGCCAGAAAATGGATGGATGTTGAAACTTGTCAAAAAAGTTCATACTATAGTATGTCAAAAAAATAAAAAAGGAAAGATTTTAAAATTTTAAAATGTCAAAAAAGTCATCAGAAATTACGTATTTGACAATTTTCAACTTATTTTAAAAAAGACTTTTTACACTTTTTTGACAAACTGTGCCATGAAATCATTTCCCACACTATTTAAGTGTTTAGTCTATTTAATGACTTCTTTTCTTTAAAATTTTTTTTAAAAATTTAAAATTTTTTTGTTTTTTTCATGCTATAGTATGACATTTGACAATTTTAGCATGCTAAAATGGCTTTTATTCAACTTTTTCCAACATGTTGTGCTATGAAATCATTCAATACACAAAAAGTTATAACATGTCAAGTTTTTGATCATTTTAATTTCTTTTTGACATTTTCAACATACTTTTTACAACTTTTTCAACATATTGTGCTATGAAATCATTCACCTCACTAAGTCTTTCTAATGACATATTTTGATCTTTCAAAAATGTTCTTTTTTACTTTTTTGAACACTATATTATAACATTTTTTGACGTTTTCAACATGCTATCAAACGGCCTATTTACATATTGTTCAATTTCATATTTCAACACACTGTCTTTCTGATTACTTTCTTGACATTTTTTAATTTTTTCTATTTTTGACTTTTAGTTTTCCATATCAAAGAAAACTCAAAAAAAGTTTGTTTAAAATATAAAAGTCATTAAACAGCATGTAAAAAAAGTTTAAAAAAATGACAATTTTCAAAGTGTCCACAAAAAGTCACCAGAAAGCCTTTTTACAGCATGTTAAATTATTTCATGGAATTTGTTGAATACAAAAAGAAAAAAATTTTTTATACTATGTCAAAAATTGTCAATGAAATGTCACAGTATAATAACAACATTATTATTATTTTTATGGCCATTAAACCTGTCACAATGAGTTTTAAGCATATTTGCACATTAATAGAATTTTGTGTATGACCTCACACCCTGAATAACTTTATCAGTGTGTGCTTATATTGATCATAAAGGATTTGTCGTAGTGCTCGGGCACTGAGCTAGCCCTAATACATTAATTTTTATACAGAAAATACCAAATAACAAATGCACACTATAAACAACGTTATGGCACTTTATTGGATATGTTTCATTTATTTACAGTTATACCAACTATTATGAGTTAATTTACTGTTGTTTGCTTTTGGCAGGTTGTACTTACAGTTGTATTCCAACGCAGTCATTACCTGATGACACACCTGTCTCGTGAGTTGTTTGCTTAATCATCAACACTAACAAGCCAATAGCAACAGAAACGGTGACAAGCAAAACAAGTGTTTGCGTCAGTTCGCTGCAACGGTATCCTCTCTGAACACTGATTACACAACCGTGTCTACTCCTGACAGCCAAATAGACAACTAATAAAACATCTGAACAGAGGACAGCAAACTACCAACATGGAGCCATATTATCTGTGATAATACAATCTTTTATATAGCATAACAGATGAGAAGAAAGATATAAAATATATACACTGTACATCAGTGGACATTTTAAGACCAGTTTGTACAACAGCGTGTGTCTAATAGCTGTGAAATGTTACATTTGTGTATCTGCTACTAGTGTTAAAAAGTGGAGCAGCTCCATCTATCTTTCCCTAAAGGTTCCTAAATCTTGGAAGCTACTCTGTGTGTTCAGTAAGTGCAAAGTGTGCTTGTGTACTGTACATCTAGAGTGATGTGCACATGTGAAAGTGTATGTGTGTGTGTTCACTGTACAATTTACCGCAGCGGGGTGTTGTTGCTAAGAAGCTCTCTTTAAGTGCCATTTCCTGTTACAACAGTATTTTTTTAACAACATTGTCGTTATTCCAGGTTCTCCAGAGACAGATGCCTGGAGCCAGATGAAACTCCTCCCCTCTCATTGCAGCCATCGAGTCAAAAAGGCTGAGCTGAAGTTTCAGATCTCTGCCCAGACGCCTGCCGCTTTGTTGGAGACAGACTGGCAGGCACAAAGCCACTTCACACTCCCACGGTGGGCTGCAACAGACGCTGGACAGGTTTGACCCTCAAATCCAAGTCTCAGTATACTGTGATTTAAAAGACTGAAGTATTTACATTTACAGTTCTGCCAACTCTTCCAAAGATTTTTTTTCTCAATGAGTTTAAAGTGCCTTAAAGGGTTTTGCCCAGCAGTTAAGTTTTGCCTCAAATTACAAATCCTAACCACAAATACATTTGTACCTCTTATTCAACTGCAAGGATAGACCAACAGAGGAAATATTGTCCTGGGAATATGAGGTCTTATGGTGCTCTAAAAGCCTTTAGTTTCCATGTTTGTTAACAGAATGAGTAAACCTTAAAAAGGTATAAATCCAAAAGTGATGCCTTATATATCCTCAGGTATCTTTTGGCTAGTATTGTCTCATGTGGAAATATTCTCAGCGTGCTCAAACCCTCTAGTTTGAGTTAGATCCAGGAGAATGAGTGTCCTCTCCTGTAAATAAAATCCACTGTGTGATGACGATAACTTCCACAAAGCATCCCGTCCTCTGTGCAGTACTTTCATTTTTCCACTGCCCTTCAGTCTGTTAGTTTGAGTACATAGTTGACAGGAAAGGTCCCACTTCTGGATGGGTCCCCCTCTATGTGACCGACCTGTTGGATATAAACACAAACAGTATTTTAATAGTCCTGGACAGAAATGTCACTGTTGCAGAGGCTTAGCGCAAAAAGGCAAAGATAATGAGGTAATAAGCAAAATGAGAAGTAAGCTGATTTTCTCATAGAGTCTAATACAAGCAGACTTCTTTTTGCACACAGGAGTCACACCCACCTGGCCATGGCCATATTAACAACTTTACAGCCCTCTACAATGCATTATGAAAAATAAAAACTTAATACATATTGGTGATGATCAGACAATATCATATGTGCAGAGCAACAGGCTTAGGAAGTGTGCTACTTTGCTACTATGAGATTAAATGCAGCTTTACACAAGTCTGCAAAATACATATTTTTTCGTAGGTGGCTATGGTGCTCATGTAATCATATTCAACACAGTAGATGAGATGGGGCTTGAAAATTGCCAATGATATGTTTACGAATGTGCGATGAATCTGGTGACAGGCAGAGCATTTGATTTCATTGCTGTCATGATGTACTGAGAATTTCAAATATATGGTGAAACCAGTTTCTAAGATCTTTATCAACCCTTCCTTTAATAATATCAAGTTATTTAAATTTGACTATAAGGCCTGAAAGTGATACACTCCCAAAAAAAATCCCACTCCCAAAAACCAAATCAAATCCTGAGTTATGGATCAGATAAATGATGAAAGAGTAATGCAATATTCATAAAGTGAACAATAACAATAGTCAGTGTTAGATATTCTTGCTCCTGTGAACTTTTTCTCATTGTTGTCCAAAGGAGACATGGACGAAGCGCCGTAATGATATTAAGAAGTTGCAGTTGCACTTACCCACCAGTGGGTGTCATTAGTGGCTGTGACCACAATGATCTCATCTTTGAAGAAGGCAAGCTGCTCAGAACTGACTGCTCTGCAGTCCACCAGAGCCTTGACACGCTTCTGATGTGGCCTGCAGCCAGATACCTGAGAGACACATGTAATAGTTCCACCATCAAATTTAAACTGACTGTGAAATGTCACAGCTTTTTGTTTTTATTTCCACAGAAAAAACAAAAGGGAAATAGAAAGAGGCCTCTATGTGATTAATACCATAGCATTCCTGCGGGGTCGAGGGATACAGGTCACGGCAGGTGATGGTGGCGGTGCTGGAGCTGGAGCTGGGGCTGGTGCTGGAGCTGGGGTGAGGCCTGGACCATTCCCCACTAAGCTGCAGTACAGCTCCTCCTGGCTGCCCACACAGCCTGGAGACGACACAGTACACTTGGCCTGGCTGCCTCCGCCATTGCTGGTCCGACGATACGATGTGGTCTTCTCTGAACTAGAGGGTGGAGAAGTCACATGAAATAACAATGACTGTATAAGGCCTGTCATATGGTGTTGTTAGGGTGCTGCTAGATAATTAGTTTCATCTGTGTAGTATTACGGTTGGTCCTACGTATAGGAAATAGTGACATTAAGGGCCTGAGCACCCAAGTGGCAGAGGCCACTAATCCAAGAGCATTCATTTTGAGCTGCGCAATTGCATTGCTGAGGGGCCTGGGATGCTTGAAATCTCACAAAAAAATTGGCACAGCAACTTGTAAAACATGGCCAGCAGGCTTCATAGTGCCTCCAAATACAATGAAAATTAAGGCATAAAATCACACTTTTATGTTGCAATTGGGCACGGCCATGGTATGTCAGCTCTATAGGACCCCAATTATGTTTAGCATTTGAATGCATTTTTGATGCTCTCAGTATTATCAAACTCACAAAACTTCCTGAACACATCAAAGCCTGTGAACACGGCAACAATATACAGCTGTTCATATCACCCCCTAATGTGTGGAAGGCCTTAGTTGGGACATAGGTGCTCTAACATTTACTATTTTCATTGTTCTTTTCATGTCTGACATCAGATTTGATTCAAATTTAGTTTTGGTATAATACTGACACTAATGTGACATCCAATGACAATTCATTCATTTTAGGAAGATTAGATCCATTCCAAGGTCCACTTATCACTGCTTGCTTGCTTGCAGGTTTTTTTTTTCAAGTTTAGCTTTGAGAAACAGCATCAACTGAACTCTGTCATGTGGACAGATATGCATCAAAACATTATAGCCTGTTGTCTTACCTGACAGGCCCTATGTGACTCTGTGATGATGTAGGAGTAACGCTGCCTTGAGACCCAGAACTAGCAGCAGATTGTCCGTCCCAGGTCTGCCTCTGTCCCCTGTGCAGAGCTCCCTGTCCGTGGGGAGACCTCGGTGGTCTCGCCCCTTGGCCTTGGTTTTCTGTGTTGGGTGAAGGAGGCCTATGTCTCGTCAGTGTCTGAGGACTGGATGAGTGAGAGGCTGGGTTAGAGCAGCGTCGTGGAAGGGTGTTGCTTTCCTGTGTTGTGACTGATATTTGGGGGTCTGAGCGACCTGTGGAGGAGAAAAAAATGTGAAAAATTAGAACAGCATATGTATTTGTTTATAAAAAGGACATTCTGGGTTCCTACACACGTCTATTTCAAAATTCCATACTTATCCAAACTCAAATTTCCAGGCCAGATTTTTCACATCATAATAACATGTGACTCAAATAGGATGCTGTGATGAGACTGCAGTGCTTTTTGTGGTTTACATTCTATCTTCTAAAAATACATAGAGCAGTACTGAAACAATTTTTTTTTTCCTGAACACATCCAGACTTCAACAGATTAAACATTTGCTTTTACAGTTTTGGTGCATGTTACTGGAAACCCAATTTAATTGATTGCAAAATTAATGTCAGGTGTGGTCAGGGCATTTTTTATAACACAGATAGATAAGCCATATAGTGTACACTACAGAAACTCACCTCTCAAAATGGATTTAGCTGGCAGTGGTGGTGGCATTGCTGCTCCAGAAGGGGCACTGTTGACTGGAGGATTTCTGTATAAGAAGTCTAGATTCTCATATGTTTGACAAGGCCTGCTTCCAGCAATACCATTGGCACCATTGACCACACTCCAGCGGGTAAAGGAAGATCCACCACCTCCATTTGAGGACAGAGGAGAGCGGTTTTTGGGTAATGGGCTCCCCTGGAAGAAAGTGGAAAGGAGCACATAGTAACTTTCTAGTTTCTTCTTTCTACTACTACCACTTCTTTCAATTTCATTTCTTTTTATCACCATTTTATCACTAATGCCTTTTGGCAGAGACAAAGTCAGTAAGATGACTATGGGTGTGTTGTTTACCCTCTCATCCAGGTCATCCTCGCTATCATAAAACTCCTGAGACTGAGACTCCCACATGAACTCCACATGGATCTGAGCGTTGAACTTCCCACTCTGGGCCAGCTCCAGCTAAAACGCACAAACATGAGCACAAATCTCGTAAAACTGTCTCTTACACAGAGGGGGACCTATTCACAGTTATCTTCATCCTGACCTGCAATGTGACACCTTGAGTTGAGCAGATGTTTAAAAACAGGGAAAAAGCAAAGCAGGTTAATTACTGAAAGAGTCCACAGACGATTAATGCAAGTAAAAAGTGATTAATTCTAATGCTGTATATTTGTGTAACCTTTTCACTCTCTACACAACAAGCTTGTAAAAGAGGATATCTTCAAACAGGATATTGCACAAGGTGGGTCTGATTCAGCAGGGCAGATGGCCGGTAAGAAAATAAAACCAGTGTATAAATGATACACACTGGGACCTGATGAGGATGCTGTTCCTTGTACTGGGAGTTAGTCCTTAGTAGAGCTTTGCTGTACAGGGAGTTATTTCAAGGTAGTATTTCCAACTGGTGGAAGTCGTCTTGTTTTCTTTCTGGAGTTAGCTTTCTGGTGGGAATTTTAATGTTCCATTCCTCAGTTAAATTTACCTCCTGTTCACTGGATTTATGAATTAAATCTTGCAGTTTAAAAAAAGGAAAGTGGGGTCTCACCAACTCAACACACTGCACAAGCTGGAGCCTCCGTGCGATATCAAGGGCTGTCTCTCCTGCAGAGTTTACTATGGAAAATTTAAAAGAAGAAATGGTTTCAGCATTTATTGATTGCACTGGCTGAAAGAGTAAACTGGGTCAAAGGTACCTGTGTGTAGGGCTGCCTTTGCTTTGAGCAGTAACTTGAGAGACTCAGGCTTGTGATGCAGGACGCTGTAGTGAAGAGCCGTGTTTCCTTCTGCCGTTCTCTTCTCCAGACAGTTGCTGTAAAGTGAACAGACAGTACAGGCAGATAAAATGTTAGCAAATGTAAGCACGTCAAACAGTTGATATGAATTATACATATCTGTACGTGTCAGTGTCTGACCTGTTCTGGCAGAGGAAATCCACCAGCGCCACAGAGCTTCTTTCCTCCAGACGCACAGCAAGATGGAGCGCTGTCTCTTTGATCCCCTTAAACAGGAAAAAAGAGCACAAATGAGGCTAATTTTTTGACCCTCAAAAGAGGTGGTCCATCTGTACAAAACCTTTTTTTGCCAAGGACACTGTCAGTCAATTCCTCAAGGGGCTACATTTCATTTCTGACAACCAAGACTAAAGATATGAAACAAGAAAAGCAAAGAAGTTGTCATAGGTTGACTGTGAAACAACCCATTTGAATATCTGTATTAAAAAGTGAAAACATGCCCACAGATTTATGCATAATCTGTTTAACCGAAGTGCAAAAGGAGGTGCAGAAGAAAGACAGGAGTGCCTGTGTAATTCAATGAGTCTGTCTCAAGAGACGCAAGCTCTGACCTAAAAGCTGAAATAATAAACGAGGGCCAACCAACACAAACAAACACACAAGCATAGTGAAGTCAGCAGTGTTACACAGAGTGCTAATACTGAGCAGGAAGTGTATGACAGGGAGGGTAGAATGTGATTAAAGACAAGAAGACGAGGCGTTGAGGAGAGACGACAGAGGCGAGGAAAATAAGATGAATGAATGAGAAGAGGAAAAGAGGGGAGTGATTGAATTAGAGGCCAGAAGAGATGGGAGGCCCTCACCCACATGAAACGTACACAAGGGGACAATTAATGCATACTTCTCATACTATGACTATCCACACACCTACATACTGTATGTTGTGGCATGCTTTCAACACTAGGAGGATTTCTATATCTTTAGCCATTTCATTCACAGTTCTAAGGTGACAGGTGTCACGTTTCCAAAAAGTCTGTAGCTCTTTTGAAACATGGCACAAATGTGTGACTAAACAAGCCGAGTGGGTGGCCTTGTTAGTTTGCCATTCATCCGAATGCATGACATCTGTGGGAGATTCAGAAGATAGTGTGGATTTATTACGGAGATCCCCAACCTTTGATGACACATTTCAGGAAGAAATGCTGGTGTTGAAATCCACTTGTGGCTCTAAATTATCCTCACCTGTCCATCAGGCTGTGTGAGTGGCTTGGAGAGGTCCGCTCCCTCAGCATAAAGCTGCAGAAGAGACGTGATGTCACGACTCTTCACAGCGTCATACAGCCGACCAGGGTCTGTTTCTTCTCTACGAAGGACATACCGACACTCCGCGTACTTTGCCACAATGTACTCCTTCCTGGCATTCCTGGACAAGTTAACACATTTTAACGTGAAATATCATAAATATAAAATCACCAGATTGTGGCTTATTCTTTTTGAACAACCAGGTGGTTAGTTTAAGGGACTCACATGTCACTTTGTGGCAACGGTTTGACTGAGTCATTTGGAAGGCCCGCCTCCATGATGTCATTGAATCTGGTGTTACCAATACTGACAGCCAACTGAAGTGACAACAAGACAGACACAAAAATGTGACATAAATGAATGAATAACGTTAATGGCTATGTATGAGCGCATACACAGAATTTAATGTAAAGTCAACTGAGATCTCTTTTGTACATATAACAAACATACAACATTATGAAAAAGCTAGATAAATAAATAGATATATAAATATAAATAAAGAAGGACAAAGAAAAGTATATCCAACATAAACAACAATTCAAGAATGAAAGACACGGCATGTTGAATTAGGAAATCCTTACAATACAACTGGTCTGTGTTTGTATGTTTTTGTGAGAATTGTGTGTTTCCCTGTGTGTATTTTGTACCAGAAGCTCAGAGGTGCTCAGCAGGTCCAGAGTGAGCGACTGGATCCTGGAGTAGTGGACACCCAGCTCTCTGTGGATGCCAGAGCACTCTATACATGTCAGGATGCCCAAATTGGTCGACAGCCATGTTGGATCTGAGATGCACAGAGTAAAAGAAGTCAACTGACTATTAGAAAGTCATTCACACCCTAAAAACAGCATGAATCCATGTATATTAATGATTACTGTTGCACTCATAAATGAAACTGGACAGGAGACAGCATTGCTTAATCTGATGTATTTCCGTGTTTAACTGACTGACCTGGTGCTCCACAGTCAGCACAGGCCTCGTTTCCAGGCATATGCCGAAGTTCAGCGATGATGGCTCTGGAGAGGTCCTGGAGCCCGCTGTCCTGAACGTGTAGCTGGTCTCCTACCAACGCTGTGTTCAATGCCTCCTCCTTGCTGTTCTGCAGTACTGACACCCAGCTGCGTGAAGGTGCACAGACACACACAGAAAACTTCATAAAAGAGGCAAATAATTTGTTTTCCCAATTTCCACATTTTCTATCAGCTCACATGGAGGGAAAGCAACACTGCAGCACCAGTAGGACGGGCTGTTTTAGTCTTTTCCCCAAAAGATCAAAAGTAGTTCACCATGTGTTTTGCATGTGTTTTTGCTCAGCTGTCTAGTGATAAGTCATTGTCACTCTCACTTTCTCAGTTGCTCTACCACACAGACTCATACTGAACCAAACGTCTTTCATTTCTGAAGCTTGGGTACTTTTCCCTTCAAACCATTTCCATCTGTCCCTAAACTCACACAGCAGCACAACAGATCGAACAATCATCCTGGAGGCCCACACACAAGGAAAGGGTAAGGGACAGAAAGCCCCACATGCACTCGCCTCAATCTCCACATCACAAAATACAAAGTTTCCCTCCTAGCTCTCTGTGGCTGGAAAGAAAAGACCCACCCAAAAGCAGCTGGGCCAAGGGGGCTCCTAGAGGACAGCCTTTTCTTTCTGCACCATTTAGTTTCTCTCCCTTTTTGGGTATTGTCAGCCCTGCTTGTTCTTCACTGGATACATCATTGGGATAAAAACTCTCTCTTTATCTTTCTATTTTATTATCATTTGTTCACTTCTCTTCATTCAGAGTGCTTATTTTCCCATACAGGCCTGAGCTTAAACACAGGTGCAAGACATGTAGTAACCTGCCTACCCAAAGAGAAAATACAAGAGGTAAGGTACTGGATAAAGTTAGCAGCATGTAGTTGTTTCAACACCTACATGATACATTCCTGCTCATCTTCTGTCTGGAAGTGGTATGTTCGATTATCTATGGAGAAGGAGAAATGGTGGTTAGACACTGCAGACAGACACTGTCAGCACATGTAGAGTAAATAAACATGAACCAACAGCAGAAGGGGAAGATGGGTTTTCAAGTTTAGTAGGATGGAGAAAATAAAGGTTGCATGACAAGAACAGGAATAAAACAAGCACACTGTTCTATTTACTGTTCACATTAATCACAATGGCACTCATCCCAAGAAAAATGTGTCTAATCCTAGTTTCTATTAAAGTGACCAAATAGACAAGCTTCCACACCACTGCACATGACTCTTTGGAGTCTTTAATGATGATGAGTGGAGGGTAAAGAGTTAGGGGTCAAAATTTGGGAATGAACCTACGAGTGACCAGGTCAAAGGTCCTCCTGTCCTCTGGGTTTGGTCGCACCTGACAGGTCAGCAGGTTCAACTTGGCAGGTGGTCGATTGATCTGAAAACAGACACATGCTAATTTCAGCGTGTACTGGAGAATTTGGACAGATTTCAGATGACACATTGATCTGAATATAAATGCTCTGTGGCAGTTGAGCCCATGTGTCCTCACCGTACTGTGGGAAATGGTCAGGCAGCCAAATTTCACTCCACACTTCCTCTTCTGCCAAACCTTCCTGATCCTGTAGAGAGAATGCCAATGGAAGGGAAGAAAATGTTTAAGCAAAAATACAGATTTCTATTGACATTACGTAACCTACCTGGATGAATTATATGCAGTGCATTTTAAATGATAAAAGCGTTAACATAATAGTGATCTAAACACTGTGCTGGCCCAGCTTACTCATGTTCACAGCGCTTCACTCATGTTTTCATCATCTTGACTGAATCACTTAAAATGGCTGAGAACATTTTCTGTTTTATGTCAGTGGACTGAGGAAAGTTCGCTCCCCACCCGTCTCCCATTCACCCTACTGAACCACATCCCCTCTCCTTATCTCACTGTAATCTAGCTGTGTGTGCATACACAAATGTGTGTGCATGACGCAAAAGCTGGATCCGTTCAGTTAGACAGTCGGCCAATAAGTACCACAAGAGGGGCCCCCTGTTTGAATCTTCATCTCATAATAATGAGGACCAGGTGGGAAAGACACAGTTTGAATTCCCCCTTCTCTCTCTGCCTCCATACTTTACTGGCTTACTCTTCACTCTTCAAGTCCTGATTGCAACTGCCACTGACAACAGCATATATTACTTTGAAAACATTATAATTTATTTAAGTATGAACCTGAAATTAAACCTGGATGTTTTGCTGTAACAAAAAATACTTCTGTTAACTCTTTGAGTGCCTTGTGCCAGCGTTTTTGCACATTTTGAGTCATATTTCAAGACCCACAGAATATCTTGTACCACGTCACTGAAAACACTGAATAGCTCAAATGAAAGCAGACACTTTTAATTTCATCATGAAAAAAAAGTTTGCTTTTACCTTGTTCTGTTCTTGTTTTATCAGAGGTACAGTAGATGGCACACACCAAAAACGCCACTATTTGTCCAGAATCCGTCCATTTTGCTCTCTAATCCTGATCATCTCCATTTCCTGCTTTGATCTCTGTGGCGTACGCCATCTCTTTATGCTCCACCTACATCTCCCAGAAGCCCCAACATTACTCATAGGCTGTGGGAGACACTTTGACGTATTATTATGTCGATGGCACTAAAGCGTCGGATTTTAAATGACATCGAAATACGTCAATGGCACTCAAAGAGTTAATGAGCTACAACACATTAGATATGATTATGTAGAGGCACTTTTTGATGTAGTTCACATCATGTGTTCCATGCGTTTTCAGTTCTAATACAATACTTGAACATTATAAGTGCTTATGACCTGACATAATGTTTTTACTCACCCATCACTCTTCTTAAGCAGGAAGCCAGATTTCTCTGTCCCATACTTCTTGTTGCCCTGTGGTTGGTGGATGCTATATCCGTTACCAGAGTTCTTCCTGTTCAGGTACTCCTTGGACACAAACAGACATTTAGGATTTCAAAGGCTTCGAGTCTGAACATTTGGCAAGAGAACCTGATGGCATCAACTCGCAAAATAAAGCCTGTCCCTGGGCCTTTTGAAGCCCATATTTTGTTTATTAATTAACACAGTGTAACTGAAGATTTCACTATGCCAACTCAACATATATGTAATGAGTATAAAAATGATGCATTATGAATAAGCATACCTCTTTCCCTTCCACTTGCAGAAGTAATCGGAGAGAATCCCTCAACTGGGTGAGTTGTTTTACCTCTTCGTCTTGGTCCTGACGCACCTAAAACACATGATAATAATCAGTTTATTCAGTTGCAGCAGTAAAAAGCTTAATTACTTAGAAAAACAACATGTTGTTGGTTTCTCGCATTTGAATTTATCAAATGCAACATGTTTTTTAGTTGTTTTTTTTAGTTGTTCCAAGAACTGGGTGTGGAATGACAATACATCAGAGCTTTGTGTAATGACCTAAATAATGCAGAACAGAGCTCAGTGCTAGGGTGTGTAGTCATTGGAGGTTATGCATTTTGTAAGCAGCAGCAACATGCCCCATAAGTCAGTTTAACTGAAATATTTCAGCATTTTTACTGGGAGCCATAACACAGATTGTGCCTGAATTTCCTTCTTGAGGTTGAGGTCTGGCATGTCTGAGCCAGTCTCTGTTCCTCTTATGCAGAACCAGAAAAACCTCTAACGTTCGTTGTATCACAGTTAAGAGTCCAAGGGACTGGAAACCAGTCAGATTGATAGGAGAAATAGGTGTGCACCAGAATAAGGGACACTTTCAGTTTCATCTCTTGTACATAAGGGGAAGCATTAAAACAGTCTCTCCATGTGGGTTCAGCTGAGAAAGCATTTTTTAGAGGAGGGGAAAGATTGAGGTTTCGGCTGTTGTGAAAGAATAACAGGGAAAATGTTCTATAGGAGGAAATAAAACATAAAAAATAATCACAGAAGTGATTTACAGCGAGAGCTTTATTGCCTTCTTGGACACGGTTTTACTTTCTGTGACTGAGAAACGGCAGACAAATGAAGAAAACAAGTCAAGTGTGTGTGGGGGAGGATTGGGGGTATGATAACACCAATATGTATGTGCATTTGTTTTGTAAATTATGATGAAATGATAATAACAGAAGCTTGAGTCAGTAACAGCGGCAGTTACCACAAACCCTAACCTTTGACCTCTTAATAGTGTAAAAATGCTCTTCTGAAATCATAAAAATACAGACATCAGATGACTAACACTTCCCCTAGACTGTGACTGATGTTATGCATGTAGACAAACAAACCAGCAGCAGCTTCTGTGTATTTACCGTGTGAACAGAGGCAGCAAGCTTCTCAATAAAGGGAGCGAGATTCTCTGCAGCTTTCAGCCCATCCTGAAAGAAACTGAGACCAGAAAAAGAACATTATGCTGAGTCATGACGGCACTTCAGCCCAAACTTCCTAGTTCACACCAACTAAAACATCACATGCTAAAGCTGTATAAGCAACCTCGTTCCCACATAAAACCCTTGGTATGATTAAAATTGGTAAATGGTTTACAGCAGTAATAATAGCTTGTAAAAGGAAAATGAAAAACAAAGAACCTCAACTGTGAAGAAAAATTTCTTACTGAAACCCTGAAGCAGAAATCAAATCCATATGTTTAATGTGCCAGGAAAAAAGTAACAAAACATGACAACAAATGGCAGGAAGGTTAAAAAAAAAACAGTAAAGGTGATGTTGGCTGAGACTGACCTGAGCTGGGCCTGGAAATATTTGATGAGGCTCTGGAGAAGATCAGGGCCTTGACGCACCTTGAGCTCCTGGATCTTCAAAAGATACTGAAAGCATAAGCACAGACTGAAATGGCAGCTCTTCACTAAAAAGCAAGATATTGTCACTAAAACAATGAACATGAGGCATCAATTAAAGTCACTTTTTCACATAAAAACATATTTTGAGCATATCGGTAACGTGAGGCTTCTTGCTGTCAAGAGCACAGCTTCATATTGTTCCAAAGGTCACCTTATTTCAACACTCCAGCCAGTCAGTGAACGTCGTAGACTGAAACTGGAAAAAAAGTCTTCAATAAAAAAAACTGAATAACATAGAGCCATAACGCAGGCTTTATTGCGAATTATTTCCACCCTGCACACATTGTGTGTATGGAAGGAATGACTGCATTGTCTTTGCTCCATAAACCTCGTGTCTGAATCGGTCTCTGCAGCTGAGGCAGAGCTCAGCTCAATAAAGTCTTGTGTGTATATTTATGTATAGCTTGTGTGTGTTTTTCTGAATGTTTTTATGTATGCAGCATGAAAGAAATACAGAAAGAGAGAGGGAGGGGTGAAGTGGGTTGCAACAAGTGGAAATTCCACTTCCCTGTCTCTCCTCTTTGTCTCAACAGCTGGTCTCAGTCGGTGTTAAACCTTTTTTTCCTCAGGGTTTTCTCTAGCTATATGTGCACTAACAAACTTAGCTGAGAACACACCATCTGTATCCTAGCAGCATTACCAGAGTATTTCACATGCATTTCCCTCAATTTGGCTCTGAGGTGTGCGTCATGAAGGATTTTTGTAGGTTTCTGAACTGTAGTTCCTGGTGCGTATAACCAAGATCTACTGCAGTTTCTACCAGACACAACCAATTAAGATCATGTTTGACAACAATTCCATCATAAGAATTGCTAGAGAGACACAAAATCAACCCTGGCCATCCGCTCAACCATATGGCCTTCATAAAACCGGCCACCCATGTGAAATAAATCACCACCTCAGGTATGCAAAAGGTGTCTGGGTCTGGTATTTTGACTGGCACTAATCCCTCACCTCACACATTTGCAGCTGGAAGGTCCTTCTCTCTCTCTCCATGTCCTCCCCTCCCTCTGATCCCTCAGTCCTGATCAGACCCAGCTGCCTGGTCTTCTCCTTCCTCTCCTTTTCTAGCTTCCCTCTGATGGGGGGAGGGAAGGAAAAGAGAAAGGAGAGCAAAAGAAAGAATCATTTATGTGCACAAAGTACTTCACAATTCATTAATCTGTCTGTCTCTCTGTAATAATTAACTTTTCTATCATTTAAAGCATTTTCCCCTCTAACTCACTGGCTTTCCACAGAGAGAGAGAGAATGAAAAAAGGAGATGTAAACTTTCCTTACAACTTCAAAAAGACTCTGAAGCCCTGTTCACCATCAGAATGAGATCAAATGATGGCTACAGAGTGCCTCAGTTTTATTGGCCACGGGGAACAAACTATTATCCTATTAATCTCTGCCAACATCTATGACCCAGTAAAACACTAAGAAGAACTGTGAATATGAAATGTGACTGTCCTCAGGCCATAATCTGTCTTACACTTCAGTTTATTTTTTTCTGATCAAGCATTAAAGCTAGAGTCTGTGATCTTGGAGAGCTAGCAAGATTTGAAAGTAGCGCCTCCTCTGAGCTCCCACCTCCCATCAGTGATCTGCCCAAAGCCACGCCCCTCCTCCTGCTGACTCAGTGACTCAATCCCAAACCGCCCCTACACACTAGCCCTCCATCTGCGCGATTTCATTGAGGCTCCTATATATTAAGGGCAGTCCCAAACCTCGTAGGGCGGAGGGCAAGTGGACTGTTGAGCCCTTAAATAGCAAGTCTGCATTGATGTATGTCATTTCCCGATCCGTAACGGAAACCCAATTTGTCCTGCGCATGTGCAAACGCATCTACATCCGCTCAGCAGCCTACAAAATCATTTTACGGCAGTTACTGATCAGAGTTGTTAATTTTCTTAAACATGCCCTTACCGGTTCCCTAAATCCTAATCGTAACCTCCGTTCAGGAGAAAAGTGGAAAGCTGCTAATAGATTGACACATCCATCCTCGCAGACATCTTTCTCGCTTTTACTTTGTAATATTGAGACTCAGCGGCGCGTTGCGACAATGATGAAGCCCTGTCATAAAAATTGTGAGGAGAGGAAGGCCCAATCCCATATGTCTTCCCTTAACACTAGCACTTGGTTTCAAGTGCCCTCCAAAGGTAGATACCCCTATAGGATTAAGTGAGAAGTGTTAGGGTAGAAATCTTACCCTACAAAGTGGGACAGCACTTAGCGTAGCGACGTTGTACACTGACGTCACGCTGTGCGCCGACGTTGGTGCATACGTGACACGGAGAGTTCGCAAAAGCTTGTCTGTAATTTCTTCCTCCACTACGTTTCAAGACCTCCCTCTGATTGAAGGGGTGGTTTTAAGGGATGATAAGCACTTCCCTTCGCTCTTGAAAGCAATGGGACACACTACCCCTACACGTGAACGCGCAAAACCAGTGCTAGGGGCAAAAACGGGTGAAAGTGGTTGAAATGGGACAAAGCCGAAGTGACACAGGTTATGCACTTGCGCAATACAAATCGGGTTTCTGGTATGGATCGGGAAGTGACAATGTACATTTATGACGGCATTAGCAGGAAGTGCGATGGCAAAAAATGGAGGAAACAACATACAAATTTAAGTTCTGCATGTGTCCACTATGTCCCTCACACCTTTGTCACACTGACAGAAAATAAAACAAAAGTTGTGGTTTAGAAAGATAAAAAAGACAAAACTAGCAAATCTTATTCTATGCTGACGTTTGGTTTGATTTTGCAGCCCTTATCCTCAAATTTGAGAAAAAAAATGTAAGAATGTAAGAACAACAACATGGCTTCATTTGTTTGATTGGAAATGTCAAATGGTACTGGGGTTGAAAGACTTGTGGAATCACTTAAAATGATTTGAGGTATAATATAGCTGCCCCTACGCAGGAGATCCATTTTCCGGTGGTGTAAGGTGGGCCTCTCATACCTGCTCATCTTATTTACACCCTCCCCCTTCAGTTTAAGTGTGCTCCACAGCTGTGTGAACAGGATGAGACATGAAGGAATCTGATTGGTTCTTTCCATTCAGACCGAAAGGCAGGGATTGGTCAGAGTTTTTACAGTCCTGCAGCTGTCACAGAGGTCTGATTCTTTTCCTTCCTTTTTCTGAACACATAATGTATTGACTGCTCTCAGGATGGAAGGATCATTTCACCCAGTAAAACAAAAAGTGTTTCTGAACAGGAATACCAACTATAGCTTTAATGTTCAAAGATGCACAATTGGACTATAATCATGCAATATGCTGCCATATGAATGTGAGGTAACAAGTTGCAAGAGTATGATGAGTTACATTTTTATGTCATACTCCTTCCAACTCTTCTCCATCTGTTTCTTGAGCTCCTGAAGAGAAGAGAAGGAAAAGTGTTTCAGTCACACAGTCAGATGAAGCATATCTTACAGTGACGGTTATTATCTGTACAGCAGACTGACTAGTCTGCTGTCTGGCTGAACTACATTTCAGAAGCGCTTTGCCTTCAGTGAAGAGTGAAGCAATGTTCAGCTGTCGAATCAGCTGTTTCAAAGACAGGGCAGTGACAGGAGCTTACAGAAGCATTAGCCTGCTATTACTCACTAGTCTGTCTGCCAGGCAAATCAAAAAGACAAATACTGAGCGAGAGATCGGTACAATATTGCATCATGGCTCAGTCTTGCCCATTAATCTGCATAAACAGCATCATCTTTTCCAATGTCTTGCAGACTCGGCTGCGCCTACGACTGAGACAGGATTACCTGCTCAAAGACAAAATCCACCTTCCTGAATTTGCGACAGGCTACATTAATTTTGGACAATAAGGTTAACATCTACTAACACAGACATCTGTATTCCTTTATGCACTTTAGACTTTGTATAATACATTAATATGATACAATGTAATAAAAGACAAGCTATAGTTATTTTACCATAATTCTGGGATCAATCCCCAACGTTTCCTCCTCTCCCCTCTCCTACAGTCCACATAACAGATAGTTGATAATACTGGCTTAAATTGTTGAACTGTAGTTGATTGAAAGACAAAATGCCTGCTTGACCATTATATTTTTATATTACCATGTATATTACATATCCATATTAGTATTTCTCAAAATGCACTTGGTGTAAACACCTTTTAACATCTCAAAAATTCTATCACATTATCAGTATCAAAAAGCATTTTTGTTTTGTGCTCTGCTGCACAATCTCATAAATCAAAACTGAACTGAACAATATTACAGAAAACGTTAGGCTGGATTTGAAGCAAGTGTAGTCTGTCTCCGTTCCAAAATGAGTCACCATCATGTGTATTCCAATTTAGCCAGTAGTTTTATTAGTATTTAATACATGTGTAATAAAATGGAAACTCACTAGTCTGCTGTCCCGCAGTTCTGACTTCAACACATTTTCCAAAGGAAACGCCATGATGTTGTTCAGGTTTTGCACCTGAAATGAAAAAAAGGAAAAGAGGAGTTAGAGAAGTTAAAAATATCACACATAATGTCACAGGTGGCCTTTATCTCCAGCGGTATGAGCATGCACACTCTCATGCACATGTTCTACACACTTCTATCTCCCTATGGACCCTCATTTCTGGGAATGAATGCAGACAACTCAAAAACATGGTGAGTCAGTCATTTTGAACTAGTGATTCATGAAATGAAAACACCAGACAATAATCTACACCATTAAGATTTTTTGATCCAAGGGGCAGTATGACGCAATAACTTTTATTACTGCTGTGAACTGAACTGTGTCTATCGTGGATCTGGGGAGAATGAATCATAAAAAACCAGCATGACAGGTTGCAGTAATACATAATTACCACAAAGCCCCCCCCCATATACTGTAACAGTACACATCTTCAGTTAAGCATGCATCATTGCTACATACAGTAAATTATCAATCATCTCCATGGGTCTCCAGATCACCACTGCCAAAAACAAAGTCTCATCATGTATCCTGGTGGAATAGCTGCACTCTGCTCTTAACATAAATAATGTCCAACCACTTGCGGAAGCTGACTGCAGAGCTGACCTTCATATGTTGACACAGAGGCCTGGAGACTGGTAAGATTGTTTTGGTTGGCATCCAAAAGCTGAGGTAACTAACAGATAATACTTGGTGTTCTGACACAGAGGAATGGCTACTCCCACACTGTCAACACTGCTGTACAGATGACACAGACCACTGCATGTATGCCTGTATGAACGCTGGGACAAGCACACATGCACAGCATTAAGGGACACGCTCTGGTTGATTTAGTCATGCCTTTCTTAAATCACTCTTCTGGACCTACTTCCTCTTCATCTGTACGACCCAGTTTCCCCTTGCGAGGACTTGACTGACACATTGCAGAGAGTGTGTAAGACGGTGTGCGTTGACTCTTTCCTGGAGGTCTGGGATGTATTATCATCACCATAGAAACAATCAGTAGGAGGGTTCCGGTCGACCCCAAAATTTTGGAGTCAAGGGTCCCGCGCATGCAGCTGTTGAATACCCTTTTCCTACTACGGGTGCACACACACTTTATCACTTTATCACTTCATCTGGCGTAATGAACACACACTCTTTAGGGGAGTTCTTTCACCTGCTGCTGCTTTAAACTAAATTTGAGTCTATATTTTCATCCCTGCCCCCTCGGTCTTCTAAGCTATGAATGTGTGGGTTGAACTGTCTAGTAAAGATTAATTTGAGGAAGCCTCTCCTCCTTCCTCTTTTCCTGTATACTCTTCTCCTCTTTCCTACCAGATTTTTGAAGAGGGCTGTGACCTCTCTGGTAAACACTGCCAGGTTGAGGAACCCTGTTGAAACTTCGTTGTTATCTTGGGTCAGATGGCTATTCCCCAGGTTCTCCATCACCTCAACATACTGCTCCTTGTTGTCTGCATGAGCTGAAAAACAACACACATAAAATGAGTATATGCACAGACAGTTAAAGGTGACTTGAACTGAGTTACACGTTGGGAAAATCTTAGGGCAAATCAGACTGACTTGTCCTGTTGCAGTACTTTAACAAGACAAGCATATGGGATAAATTAGTGCTGGTTTCCACCCATTCTGAGCTGGAAACAGGCAAACATATAGAGACGACCATGTTTCTCTGGGGTCACTTTCCCAAGGGTCATGACCTCAGTGGTTTCTCAGTGTGTTGAATTTATGTGGAAAAAGCCTGATGGAAAGAATCTGGACTCCGACTGGCACCACAATGGTTTACATTTAACGAAATGAGATTTTACCCTACAGCTATTTTAAAGTGATGCTTAGAAACACAACTCACAATTCAAGCCCCATGGAAATAATAATTTTCTATCAACAACAATGGGCACCTAATGAACAATTAAGAGTAGATGTCTTTTCAGTCATACAGTCTTGGCTGACTTTTGGAATCCCAACATCGAGGCAACCATTTGTTGTGAATTAACAATTTAGGGAAGTAGATCAGGAACATGTGGCCCAGACATCTACAGACGCGTCCAAAGCAAACAAAACAGACAAAAGCAGAAAAAAGCAGAAATATAGTAAATTCGTCATCTTTTTCTCCAGTTTCCAACTATGAAAATGTAAACTGACTGTGGCTGGGAGACAGATAGACACAGATGTACTGACTGGCTGGAAAAGTGAAACATTTTGTTTGACAGCAAAATGGTGAATTTATGGAAAGTATTCAGACACACTGCAGGATGAAGGAAAACATCAAGGGTGAGCAAGAGAACTGAAGTATTATAACACAAGCAGCATATCAACACCTATCAAAAAACAAGCTGCTGATTCACAGAGGAGGTAAGAGGATGATTTTACAGCTGACCTTTAACTACCAGATACCATCAGAGCAACTCAACTCTTTAACTCCCCTGCCAGGACACACACAGACTCTCAGGCTACAGCATCTTGGCAGAAAAGTGGTACTTAGCGGTTTATGGGAACAGAGACTGAAAGAAGAGAACATCTCACCGGGTGCCTTTTGCATGTATGACACAGTAACGAACCATCAGACCGGCATGGGGAGGAGTGGGTGTACGAATGTGTCTGTAGGCATGGTGAGTCAGACTGTTGATTAACATCAAGACTGATTAAGGGGTTCAACAACATAATGACAGAAAAAAGGAGGGGTTCCTTGTTCATAGCACTGGAACTAACCCATATGAATCTACTCAGCAGAGTGAATGACCATGGAGCATTCTTCTGCAACTACAACCTTGCTGTGCATCTGCCGGTTTTGATTGCTTAATTCTGGGCAGCTGGCTCTCTGACTCATTTTTACGAAAAACTATGAGTTAAAGCCTCGAAATCGGAAGCAGGTTTGTAAGGCAGCACAGAAAAACAACTACAGGATACGTTATGCCAGTCCTCAGTTTCTCCCGCACATTTTTGAGGTCAACACTCACATCTTGTGCATGTTCACCCCGATACATCCATGGCAAGTTGCAGTGACACATGCACACTAACAAAACATTCACTTGGCATCAGGTCACTGCACAGCACCTCGTTGCTGCCAAAACCACACATACCATTTGCTTTAACACAAACACACACAAACAGCATAAAACCATTCACTCAGTATGGATATAAACACAATGACCCGACATCCCACGCTCTCTGGTCCCATCACAAGGGGACTCACTCATAAACACCACTTGAGCTCAAGGCTTGTACATGCCGACAGTATCCTTCTTAATGGTCCTAAGTTGTGAACTGTTGCGTTGTAGTAATGCATTAACACAACACAACAGGTTTTGTACCATATTACAAGATGGAAATTCATTACTGACTTGGCATATAGTAGTTTGACATAACAATTCAAAATCAAGGTCAACATGTTCTGGAAATTTCTTCTTGGTTACTTGCTGATGAAATCCCTGGAAAAGCGAGTGAGTAGCCCTTGGGTAGAAATTGTTTTGTGAAACCACCGTTTCCAAGGTCAAGAATAAGCTTTCTTGCATATATTTAAGCCACCGTGGATAAGGAGACAACAAAGCAAGTAACTGAGCACTGACTCGAGTAGTAATGCATTTCATGAATGAGACTATATAATGTGACCCATTAATACTTACAGAGTCCAGAGGTGTGAATAGTTTTAATCATCTTCTTCATCTTCTGTAGAGTTGCGTGGTCCATCTCCAGAGACTGAAATAATAAAAACAAAGATAGGCCCAGGTGTGAAAATTAAAGCTGTGTGCACTTAAGTGCATTCAATTGCAAAATGGTGTCTGTTTTGGCTAATAATTAAGTAAATAATTGTAAGTTTAAGCAAATTGATGCAAATAGCCTGTAAATCCAACAGTGCTATACAGAAGTCTGGCTCATTGATTTACCTAATTATACACTCAGAGATATCTAAGGGATCATCATCAGGAAAACCTCTCTATTTTAAATGAAATATTGTGGTACGGCAGAGATGTGTCCTGGTCTACACATCATATTCTACAGACATCCATATTTCTCAGTGATAATTATGATGTAAAATTTATCATTTCCCCTAATATCATTAGTCATACTGCAGTTACAATATTGGTATCAATAATCTCCGATATCGTTCAGCCCTGGTTTGTTCAACTAGGATTACCAAATACCCCAAAATATTTAATTTTATTTTGATATATGGCAAAGAAAAGCAGGAAACCATCTTATTTAAGTCGGAGAAATTTGTATTTGTTTCACTATTTCAGGTTGATAATAGTTGCCAACAATTTTCCGTCAATGAACTATTTGTATTACAATCTTTCACAGACAGTACAGTAGGTGTGTGTGAGTGTGTGCATGATTAGGTATGCTTAATTTTCTCACAGAGGTGAACAGGTGAGTCAGCGCTTGCCAGCAGCAAGACAATCATCTGTCATCATGGACAACCCCAAATGATGTCAGTACATTTATGTCACTTTCAGGTTGAATCAACACTTTCTCTCATTGGGATACACAGTGTATGATGGACACATAATACAAAGAAGTGTCTTTATTGCTCCTCCAAACCACGAATGTTTTAAAGTACATCCTGTTTATTCTCCTCACATAGGGCGCTTATTTAAGGCGCTAGACAGGCAGCTCTCCACCTACATGCCACTAGGAATAGCTTTAATGAGCCAGTAAGGCTAGACTTAACAGAGACTCTGCTTTGTTAGATGATGTTATTTACGTGCCCCACTCTTTCCCGGTCAAGTCCACTCCCTAAGTGTTGGTCCTCTAATTAAAAGGCGGTGTCTGTGTTGTGTAATGCGACCCTGCAGGCAATGAAAGGAGAGTGATTTAGTGGAGACTGGAGGTGGGAGTTGCTCACTGATGCTGCAGTTTCTTCCACTTATTTGGTCAGCAGACAGGGCATAAACTGTGGAAACAAGCTAGAGCAGTTTAACGCAACAGGTTGTTTGATGAATTTTGTGAAATAAATCAGGGCACATAAACACACCAACAGACAGACAACCCACCCATCACTCAAGACAGACAAAGTGACACACACGTCCCATTAGCTGCACCAGTCAATGTCCTGATGACAAACCATAACGTCTTTTACCGAGTCTTTGTACCTGTTTGTGTGGTTGTGTTCACCGGCTGTCAGGGTGTGTGCATGAATGCTGTCTGGTATGACTAACTAATATTTGATTCTTATATACCACAGTGCTAATTAGGTATGAAGACACACTTGGCTGCAGAATACAGCATATGCTTCATTTCAACATAACAAACTTAAGATCTGTTCTGAGGGAAAACATTTATGAAAATGACAAAAACCCAAATTGTAGATTTCAGCTAAAGAAAATGAAACCACTCCGTATCCAAGACTTACTCCATTTATCATTGTCTCTAATCAGCAGTCATAAGTAACAATCAGCTGAGTGTGTGTCGGGGGTAAATGGCGTCTCTGTCTCACTGCTTGCCGTCGTAAACCTCACACGTGCCCACACATAACCATAGCCATTAATCAAGCTCGTCCCTGCTGAGCAGACCATATAACCATAGATCTATCTATAAACCGACTGTCGCATTTACATCTGTCTGTGTCTGTACATGTGTAGGATTCCAACATGTCCCTCCCCAGAGCAGCTATTCCAGTTATGTATTTTCCAGTGTTTCATGGCCATAAATAAGGATATTATACCAAGACAAACAAGACAGCTGTGTACAAGTCTATAAACCCTAGACACTGCTGTCTCCATCTCTGCTCAATAGTCTGTTTCTAGCCAGGATGAAGACCTTGATGAAGACCTAACTAATTCTCACAGACTGTTTAAAACTTAATAATGAGTGTTGTAGCATAATATCAGTGAATTATCACAATATCTGTATTATAGACTGAAATACTGCTGTCAAACTTCAATTACAAAGCAACCAATAGCATCTTGCCAAACATGGTATACATATTTTGGTTTGTTTTGTTTTTTTTTGGACAAAACCACAGTGATTCACAAATCCATGTCAGAGGAGAACAGTGAACCATGTTGTTACGTTACAAGGAAGACAGACAAGCAAGGATCGACTTGTGTGCAAACATTGATTAATTCTTTTATGGCAGAGTTCACCTTGGTCAGTGCAAACAGGCAAAATGCACAAACTGACCCTCAGCTTGCAATCATATTCAAATTTTTGAGCACATTTTAAACAATGCAATAGTCTGACAAAGGACCACACTTGTCTCTGACATGTCTGCTGTTTAGTCTCACTCCTTTGAGACAGGAGACGAGGCCAAGTTAACTGTCTCTGCATGTGCATTACCTCATGTAACCTTTGCCTTTCCACTGAACCACACTGCATTGATTCACCATCGTGGCAATAGACAAACAAGGACAAGCAGTACCAAATACGCCACTGATCAGATTTTTGTGGTGCAAAAACTATCAGATTGTCCAGTGCAGAAGTCTCAGTCCCGTGGTCTAACAGGGCTTAAAAGAACACCTGGTCACCAAATCAGCACACTACAGATGTGCATATCTTCACATGTACTGTAAATGTATCCTGTTTGCATTATGTAAGCTGTTAGCTGTTGTAGCTTTCGGGATGAACTCACTTTTTGCCAACACCTGGGGCAAAGTCTCACCTGGAAACCACGGTGATTAACTTCAAAGAAACAGTCATAAACTTTCACAGTGCTGTAAGTAAAACCCCTAAAGTGGTCACCTGAGAAAGTAAGCTAGCTAGCTAGCTAGCTTAGCTTCACAGGTGTAGCCCACGTATAAATGCTGCGCTATATGGACAGGTAAACAACAGCCCAGAGGTAACTGCTCCTCTCCTCCGCCCCTCCTCACCTCCTCCACGGCTGACACGGTGTTCCTACAGTCGCTCATTTTGGACTGAAAACTTGAAGTCCCCGGCGAAGACAAATCCTCGTTTGTCATGACCACAAAGTCCGAAATGCTTATTCGCTCCGGCATGTTTCGCACGAGACGGGTCCAACAAAAATCACTGAAGAGGAACGCGAGCCAAACTTTCACGCGCGCACGTAATTCCCATTTGAAGAGAAACAGTTAAAGTCCTCCATGGTGTGTGAGAAGACGGCTGGAAACAGACTGTGTCCCTCAGAGAGCTGGTCCCTGTGAGGACCGTCCTGACCGAGTCTTTGCGCCACTCAGTGGAAATGTGCGGGTGGAGGTGAGCCAGCGCGCTATTGTCCGCCCAGTGAGGGAGGGAGCAACTTCATCATCACGTGGGAATGTTTGTGCTCTCAGTGTGTGTGTGTGTGTGTGTGTGTGTGTGTTTTCAGTCTAACTTCTCATTTCTATGCAAACTGCAGTGAGTCTGCAGCATGGTCGCCATGGATATGCATAATACCTCATTCATGGACTGAACTGAAGGGGAGGAATTTCAGTGGATGAGGTGATGGTTCTCAACTAGAGCATGGCAGTGACACAGAGGCATGCAGTTTATCTGATCATTAATGCAAATGTACCAACAAGAAGTGAGATGGGTGAAAAAAGGATATTTCTGCACAAAAACTACTCATTCACTGCACACATTCATCACATATCAAACAGGGCTTTTGCAGCTGTGCAACTGCCCTTTAATCAAGAGTTTGGAGGTATAACGCCCTCTTGGCAATGCCTTTGGCTGAGGCTCCCAAAGCCTCTTCCTCTTTCTTTTCATCTCATGAAAAGCTATTTTCCATCCAGGGAGGATTTCTGAACACCCTCCCCACTGACCTTCTGAAATCATCTGACAAGAGTAAAGGAAAAGGAAAGAGTGCAACGGAGAAGTGGGAGAAAAAAGTACAAGAGTTTAGAACATAACTCCTGCATGCCTGGCATTGTCAGGCCTGTCAAGTCAAAGAAAAGAAGTGTATCGCTGAACCTTGCCTCTGGGACAGCAGTGATACAAAATACACCATGAAGTGAAATTTTAGGAAACATCAAATACAGTTGCTCCCTTTGGTTTTACCACAAAACCACATATTTGCCTACATTTGCTTTTTGAAAGGGAAATTTTACTTTAAAGGGTTACTTTAACCCCTGAGCAAAAAATGACTCACTTTGTGGTGAAGTTTTTTTTATGTTCTCTGTAACTACTTATATTGTCACACATCATGTGGTGGTGCAGAATAGAGGTTGTCTTAACTGTGTGCGCTCACAGTGGCACTGTGTAGTTATGTTCACAAGGACAGACAAACTTCTTTTTGTGTCACGAGTCTCTTCACATAGCAAATAACTGAGACACTAAAATGCATACACACAATCTCTGCTGTGCACACACACACACACACACACACACACACACACACACATACACGTGCAGCATTAAAAGTGAAGCTTAAAGCCAAAGAGTGCTCTAACATATTTCTCCAGAGACACAAAGTCAAAACCAAACTTACCTCTCATACCTTATCATACAAAGCAAAGCACACATTTAATATGTGCACTCAAGTTTCTAGAGGAAAAGCTGGGAAAATTCACTCTTTAGCCTTTTAATCATTAAGAAAAAATGTCCACACTTGTAAGGAAGTGAGGGCACACGACAAACTCCAAACAATGCAGAGCCACACAAATAGGTTTGCTGACCCAGTTTAGCAGGGCCTCATTCACTCATTGTTCCTGTTGCACACATTCATGTATGTGAGAGAAGATGAGAACATCACCGAGGGAGAGAGATAAATGATACAAGCACATTGTACACCTAGTTGTCTATGCTTATTTTGCATGCATATGCTTTTTTTTTGCATGGATGTCTGGACTGACGTAATGCAAGTCCCAACAATACCCTCCTTCAGTTTCTTTGCAGCTCCTTGTAAAGAAACAGAGCCTTTGTGTGTCTGCCAGCCTTCCAGCCTGGGTCCTATTGTAAAACTGAGCAAACCGGTCTGCTCAGGCAATGCACCAGCATATAGTGGAGAACGCAAGTCTGAGGACAGGGAGGGGGTAGGAGGACAAGAACTGGGGGAATCGACAGAGGGAAATCGTTTTGGGGGTGAAGGAGGGGGAGATCAGTACAGAGAGGTGGAACAGCAGTGGAAAGGAGAGAGAGATAGAAACTTCATTGTCTGGGTACACAAACTGAACTGACTTTCCCTCCTTGTCTCCACCCTTCCCTTCCCTTCCTAACCACCACATACGTATATGTTGTCATTTCCCACATCAACACCCTCTCTCCTGCCACTGTCGGTGGTAATTTCACTCTTTACTTATCATCAGCAAGACTTTTTTTCTTCATTTCCTTCACACCATTTCTCACTTTGGCTGTGAGGAAGCGCAGTTCACCAAATGCAGCTTCTTTCCTTCTCTGACGCAAACACACAGGTCGTAGCGACATCTTCCAGTAAAGATTACAGCTGCCAGGATTTCCTTGCTGCTTCCCAGCAGCCCAGTAGAGTTGCAGCACATAGTCCCCCCCCCCAAAAAAAATCTCCCTCTCCTTCCCCGCTCTGCTTGTTGACTCAGCTCCACCAGTCCTGCTATCAATTTACTACCCCTGTCAAGCCAGGAGGCCCAGGCTTACCGTAAAATACCCCCTCTTCTGGTTGACACGGATGACTGAAAATGGGAGGACTGGAGCGAGTACTAGAGAGAGAGAGAGAGGGGGGTTTGATTTACTGTTTGACACATTATGGAATAAGCATATGAAGTCTTGAGCGAGGCTTGGGCCCTCCTGCAAACACTCTGCTTCAAAAACCTGCCCAGCTGCAGAGACGCGTTGTGACCATACAGCATCCCTGGCTCAAATAACTGAGCATTATTAGCCTAAGCACAGTCATACATTTCGTCTGTAGATTGGCAGATGGTGACGTACAGTACCTGTGCAGCAACCACACCCTCAGACAGACACCTTCTCCAGCATGCCTGTCGTGTCATCACAGTTGGTATGGAAACAAAAACTTTTCCAGACTGGCAACAGGTAGTCAAACTTGTTTGTGATTCATAATTCCAAATACAGTGTTACGTCAAAATCACAGCACTTTTTGAAACTGTTCCTCTTGCCTGTTGAATAACTTCATTTAATACCAGAACTAGAAAAGCACTCAGAGAGAGCAGACCTCCACCAAGGCAGCATCCCGAGAGAGCGTATTGATCTTGACCAAACTGAATTGGGGACTTCTGGATTCCTATATTAGTTTATCTACCAAATCAGGTGACGATTGGCTTAAAATTGTACTGGTGCGTTCAGAAATATGCAAAATCTTCCATACATTACTATGGCTTGGCGGAGGTTAAAACTGATACCAACAATACCAACACCATCTTTTCACGTTTCTATAGCTACATTCACATCAGTTCAAGGTTTTCAGTAGCACTAAATGAGATGTATGTGGCCTTAAACACATCAAATTGCATCCCCTGTTAGTGAAAATTATACTCCCATTATGTGCCCCTTTAGCAGCTGTGACCCTAACCAATGACATGCAAGACTGCTGCTTCAGGTTGTAGCTGCTGATGACCTGTCATTTGCCAGCACACAAAGAGGTTTTTTAGTTTTTGGCAATTTCAGTGATCAGTAATAATGTTTACTGCTCGGTGTCTCAAGGGGCAATTTGAGTGAAGTGAGGTGGCCTGCTGTTTAGATAGCATGGAAACCAACCACACAGTCAAAGGCTGTGTGTGTGTACGTGGCGTCTGATATTTCAGTTTATCACCTCTTGTTAAACACACATACTGTTGTGTGCAACATCTGTTAATAGACACTCAGTGCAAACAGACGCCTGACTTTGGTCAAGAAGCAAACAGGCAGAAAGGTGTTGCAGGAGGGGGCAGCCTTTCTTTGTGAAGGTTAAAGAAAGGCTTATGTGTGTTCAAGTGTTTTGTTTTTTTTTGCTCCTCACTTGAGATCCATTGGTAACACGTCAGCCACAACCACTTTAGATTCTACTTCGGGAGGAGCTAAAAAGGCATACTGAGCTCCTTTTTTCGTAACATTTGGGAAAGGACATGTAAGCAAAGATGGTTACTGAAAATGACTTGTACTATTTAACAAAATGTTCCATATGAATTTCTATATCTATAGAATAACTAGTACATCTGTGATCTCATTGCTTAAGTCTATTCCACAGTGACCCACTGAACTTTGACCTCCTGGTTGTCTGCTGGCTTTTGTGAGCTTGTTTCCATGGAAACAAACTCACAAAGAACGAAGGGTGGTTTTTCTCAACCTGTCTGAATGTGTTTATAGCTCATTCAGTGTTATTGTCGCTCTTCATGTCAGCCTATTCTCTCTCCTCTGGGAATGTCACTTCCTATGAGGTCAATAACCTCAGTGGCCGTACCCTTGCTGGTTTTAGACAGAAAATACTCCATGATTTAGTTTGCCCATGTTCCCACTACTTTTTGAATATAAAATTCCTTATTTAGCTATTTTTTGAGCAAGAGAGAGGGAAGGCTGAGAAATGAAGAGTTCGTTGAATTTAAAAAATTATCCAATCAAGTGCCAACTTTTTTTAAATGATAGAAGCAAGCAGGAAAAGGTCTAACTTGCTGAAACTAATAACAAAGTCACCCAGTCTGCAACACTAACAGGCCTCCCTCCAAACATAAATTATCATGATGAACATACACAATAACCTTAAATTGTCTAAACTGGCAAAAAAAAAAAAAAAATCTCGCTGCAATTGATCTGTCAGTGTTTGCATGTCCATCCTGTGATTTCCATAACTACTGCATTTCTCTTTGGTTGATTGCTGTCGGGATGTGAAGATAATTTCAACAAAGACAACAAATTGTATTCCAGCAGCATTACCATCCATGCCTTTAAGGAATAGAGAAAAAGGACAGAAATAATGAATGACAATTATAAGAATTTGTTGAAAAAGTTGTTTGCTGGGAAGAACTTACGTTAAAACATTTCTACAGGAGCTGGCATGAAAAGTGAGGAAAAATAAAAAAACAGAGCACAGCTCCAAGTGTAAACCATGGCTTCAGGATTTATTTAAGCATTTCAAACAGACCACACAATATTCCGAAATATTAAGTGCCGCATGTCATACAAGAACAGACGTGCCTTTTATACAAAGGCAAGTATCAACTTTCAAAGATTTATGAAAAATAGGTATAAATACAAAACATATTATATACAAAAAATAATGCTCATTGGAAAAACACTACAAATTCTGAATTCACATTCTCTATCTACATTGTATAAAAATAAAAATTAAAAAAAAAAACAAAAAACCCTCACACACAAACACACCATGACTCCTATTTCCCAAACTGTCAAATACACACACAAACACACATTTTCAAGTTTTGTTAGGACAGGACAGTTAGCTTATCTCTGCAGTGTAGAGGGAAAGCCAGAAATACATCAGCATGAAATTCAAATATCCAAATGTCTGGAACGCTGAAAACACAAACAGATAAAAGTCACAGCTGCTCTGATCTTAGATGCATGTCTTTGACATTTAAAAGAACCACACCATGTGGGAAAACATGCATGGGCTTGAAAGTTGAACAGTAAAGATCCTTCTTGTTTCTGTTGCTGCTCAACAGGCTTCATCCATTTCTGAACAAGAGGAAAAGCAAATTGCTACTCTAATTAAACCTTAATTACATTTATTAACCCCCCACCTTCCACCACACCTGCAACACAGATGCTGCATTTCATTTAATTTGGGTTATTTCCTCAGAAATACAATAGTAGTCTCACACTACAAAATCAAACCTCTTCTCATAAAATCAGCAAATTCTTATCAATAGAGTTGCGCCTGGATTTGAAATAAAGCTGCCAAACTGACAAGAGTGAGTGTGACAAAGTACTATTATCAGTCATTAACTCAGGATCTGGGTGTATTATTAGGTGTCAGAAGTCACATTTTGGCACACAATGCAGCACCTAACAGGAACAAGGCCTGACATAAAGCTCAAGGCAGGAGCGCACCAACCTGCTCCGACAGAGGATCATGAGCTCTTACTGAGTTCAGACAGCTTAATTTGGTCAGTGTTGAAGGTAGACAGACTCTTAAAAACACACCCTGTGTATGTGGTTCTTGGGCTTTAGCTTACTCTCTCATCCAGTGATTGAATCATGTTAAGCTGCACGGCAGTTAAAGCTAACATAATACAAGGCTGCCCCCTACGGGCCAAAGAGTGTCACAAAACATTTAGACTTTGGAAACATGGAAAAAGAAAAAAAAAAAATATTCCTGAGTTGTCACAATGTAAACACTGATAACCAAATGCATCAGAATTCATTCCTGGGGATTAGATATGCATAATAACTCCTGTGTTTGTATGAGTTAATACATCTTTGCTTTTTAAACAGTGTTTCCTTATGGAAAGAGATCACATGACCTCACAGTCCAATCATTTTTTTTTTAAACATACAAATGATGATTTTCACTTTATTAAAATAAACAAAGGGGGTAACACCTCCTTTGGAATCATTAAAAAGACAAAGTTATGGCTTCATAGTGTAATATTTCCTACCTTGAAAAGGCATTCATTTAAATTTAAATTTCCCCCAAAACTTCCCAAATTTGCTCCCTGCCACCTCCATTTACACATCAGCTCTTCAACAGTTCACCCAAATCATAGGTGTCGAAGAAATCGGACACTCCCTCGCCATCCTCCAGGCTCCAGAGGTAATCGTCGTGGTCCAGAGGCGGCGAGAAACTCACGAAAGGGGTATTTGGGTCCGGGGGGAAAGAGGTGCAAGGAAGCTGGTCCTCTGTGATCTGGAGCAGGCTGGGGGGTAAACCCAGCAGACCCTCGACATCCAGCAGAGTGGAAGTGGAGGCTGCAGCAGAGGAGGAGGCTGGAGCTGCTGTAGAGACTGTGGCTATGATTAAAAAAGAGACAGATCACAAGTTCATCTTTTTAGCGGGGCTCTCAGGTTTTTGTTTTTTAATTGTATTCATTATCAATAGATTTTATTTGTTAAAAAAAAGTTTTATTTTCCAACTTTCTCATGTGAATTGTATTCCTTTTTACTTATTTAGAATAAAATATTCACTGGTATTTTAGACTGCACTGAAGTGTATCACTGATGGATAAGTGAGTTGAATTACAGTTTTGGGAAATACCACTTATTCTGCAGGGAGTTAGGTGACAACACCAACACATCTCATGTCTGCATTCAGTATGGAGCTGGAGCCAAGCGTGATTATCTTAGTATAAAGACAGGAAGTTCAAAAATACAACTATCAATACTTATGAAGCTCATTAATTAACACAAATATTGAGTCCTCCACCAATTTGGCATAGCATTCCTATAATATTGCCAAACTCCAAATAGACAGTTTAAAACAAGTCAAAACTGGATTCAGGTGTGTTTCATGTTTCATTCATGTTTGTAGAAGCTCAGGCAGACTAAAGACACTAGGCTAGTAGCATATGTGTATATCACCCAATAATCTCCCAGAATCCTACTGTGCCATACATGATCACAGAAAGCTTACATTCAGCAGGCTCCTCTTTGACGCTGTAGCTTGGCGGCGCCATTGAGTTTGCAGTTGGAGGGCCGAGGGGAAGTGGGAACTCCTTTTTAGGGGTAGCAGCACTTTTTACCGGGCTGGCATCTTCTAACCCCTCCTCTGGACACAGGTAGACTTCAATGGGACCATTCTTACTCTTTAAATATATCTGTAATGACCCCTGCTGTAAGGAGGAAGAAGATTTATTTTAAATAACCATATACAATGCTCATAGTTTTCTTTCATGTATTGAAAGACAGTTACATCTGAAATATGTTTCCTCACCCCTGCCGTGTCTGGCACCTCCAGTTTAGTGTCAGCAGGAGCCTTGACGGCAATGACGGTCTGGTCTCGGAGAGTGCCGATGGAGCGGATGTCCTGATACGTCACATAGCCCAACGTATAGAGTGTGGTCAAGGGTGATAACAGCGGCAGAAATTAGGTGGATATTTGCATGTGTAACCACATCCAGAATAAAGAGAAAGACTGAGAAACAGCTGGCTGTAAAGGATATCTCTTATTATCTTCATATTCTGTGAGTTGTTTGAGCTGCGCTGTGCTGGACTGGATCAGCTCATCCAGAGATCTCTCGACTCGCTCCAGGTCTCCAAGCTCTTTCCTCAGGGTGCAAGCCTTCTCTCCTTCACCCGCACCACCCTCAAACACATCTCCAACTCTACATATAAATATAGAAATACACAGTTACAGACAGACATTTTATTAATGCTGAGGGAAATTCAAGTAACCAGCAGACTGTTACAAATACAAAACACAGAAATCCAGACATTTCCAGACTATTAAAAAAAATAAAATACTAAATTCTAACACAATAATGAAAAATACCTACTAAAAACAGTGAAAGTAGAAATAATTGTAACTGTCAGCACAACTGAAAAAAGACCCAGTGTTATAGTTTGAATAGATTCAATATGCTGCAATGCCCCACAACAGCCACTGAGGGGCAGATAAGCTCAGTGTAAGGCAGAAGGATGCTGAGTAGCCACCACGAAAGCTTTTCAAGAAACACAATTGGGTGGACAAACACTTTTTAATATGATGCATACATAATATATATATATATATATATTTTTTTTTTTTTAATTTAATATTCCAAACATACTCCAGAACTGACGCAACACAGTAGCTAGTAGTAGTAGTAGTATATGGTTTATTAACCAAGGTCTTTGTGTTGCTTTGCATTACAAACAGATGTCTCTGTTCCTCAGTGTAAAGTAAAGCCCTGTTCAGTCTTCATTGATGGGAAACTGACCACTGTTAAACATGAGGAGCGCATGCTTATCCCACGACCCACAGTGTGTAAAGGTGTTTGGCAGAAGATCTCAAAGCAGAGTTTGAGCTGTTTGACAGGAGCAAATAAACTGCATCTGACTGTGTTGAGAGGTGTGTTTATAGGGCTGAACAGTGGCTGTCATGTGGGCAACAACCACAAACCCATGTGCTGTTCTGCCCATAGTTTAACCAACACTACTCTGAACCCCCCACCAAGAATCAAATCATGTTAAAACTATCTTAATTTAAAGGAGCAGCTGTTGTACTGACTGGTAACTGTTTAGAGAACATTTATTAGCTATGCATTCCTCACTTTTGCCCTCCCATGACTTGTCCACTGAACACGACTCAGTTAGACTCCAGTCTGACACAGTGACTGTTCCTGAGATGCTAAATGTACTCTTCTGTATTACTACTTACAGCCACTGGATGTTGTTCTTGGACTTTTTTCGGATTAGCTGGACACCCTCCAGGACGTTGGTGATGTCATAGATGCGCCTCTTCTGGACCTCCAGGACCTCAGTGGCCCAGTTCAGGTCCAGAACTCCATCAGGAGACTCTGCGATCAGACCCACAAACTTCTTGGTCAGCAGGCCCAGGGAGGTGTCGTACCGAGTCCGCTCACCTGGAGACTTTGGAGCTGCGAGCAAAGACACAGATAGAGGCATGGGAAGAGAGAGTGTTAGAAACAACAGGCCAAGTCACAAATAAACAACATTTATGCTGAACTTTGTTTGATTTACTATAATAAAATGTTTACAACCCACCCGCTCTCAAGTTTTAAAAGGTCTAAAAAGATAAAAGGTGCAAACTTGTCTCATATAAATGTGACTAAATGATGCTACTATCTGCTCTGTGTGATTCTGAATTGGTCTTCAGTCAAGCGGAGCTTCCACCGAGGGATGACAACTTCCTGAGACTTACCTCTTAGTACTTTACAGTATTTGATTGGCTGTTTTTTATCACTCTACTATATAATTATATTGGACTCTATCGTTAACCGTATTATACTGTAGAGCTAGGTGAAATAGAGAAAATAAAATGTCATTTTTTGTAACAAATACTTCCATACAGATATGGTGACAGTGTAGGATTGACCGTTGGTGCTTTCATAAAATATTTACCAAATCGTAATTGCTATTTTCTTTCCTATTCCTAGCGTGCCTCCTGCTCCCGACAGAGGAAGAGTCCTGTTTTAACTCTGGACTTGATTTGACTTAAATAGGAACTCCAGAGAGATGATAACAGCACAGATCCCACTACATTACATCACTTCCCTCACTTCTAGCCACCCTCTGATCCTGGGTCAGTGTACTCACTCCTTGGACTTGGTATCCTGGCTGCGATGCTGCATTTGCCTTTTGGAGTGCGGAACTCGGGCAGGTAAAGAGGGTCCTCTAGATCCAACTTCCTTTTAGCCTGCAGAGGAGCAAGTTTATGTGCATCAGTGAACAAAAACAAGATATAAGAGCAAAAAGGGTGTTTGTTGGTGGTATTCACTGAAATCTTAAAAATAGTTTGAAGATATTCCCCTTTTGATTTCTTTCCTAGATGGTCTGCTGGAAACAGTCTTTCATCTTGACAAGCCAAATAATGAAGTGTGTGAGGCACGTCCAGCCAATCCATGAAACAATGCTGGTAAAGAGTGCTAAATAGGGGGTTGTTGAAAAGTGTCGTAAATGTGCCAACAGCTTCAAGTGCAGGAACAAAAGCACCCCGTCACACTTTCCCAAGCACTTCTACAGGGATTGGTGTGTGTGTGTGTGTGTGTGTGTGTGTGTGTGAGGGGCGGATAGGGAAAGGGGGTGATCGTTTCTCAACCCACTGTCTGCAAAATCCAAGGAAAACCCAAGAATCACCCAATGACCCTCACCTCCCCCCCTCAAGTCTCCCTACTTCCCATTACCTCCACAGCTCACACACAGAGTATGCAATGCATCAAACAATCAGCCCTTTGGAACAACCTTTGGATCACAATATAAAAATAATTATCCTCTGCTTTTTTTCCTCTCAGTGACCTTCATGGACTTGACATAACAAAAGTGAAAGTCACATGAACCCAGCCTCGCCCACTGGATTGAGAAACGCTCTGAATAATTGGCTCAAAACATTGCACAAACTGGCGACTTCCTAACATGCAGAATTCCTGCCAGTTAATTGTTAACTGAAGATGCTTTGCATTCATTAGGATGCTGGGTAATTTGCAGCTTCCAGTTGTGACGTCACCTCTGTAGTCTACATGACTGTGTCCTCTTATCCTTTCTGCTCTGCATTGTGTCGCAGACTCTCCTTTCCCCACGTCTCCTCACTAAAAACTTTTGGCCGTAGTAATCCCTTGTGTCAGCGCAGTGCTTTAGCTAGTAGGTTTAGGACTTTTACAGAGTTGGAAAAAGTGCTGAATTGACTCAACCATGTGTGAGTGTGGGGATAATGAAGGCTGCTATTGTCACTGCATGCTCCTTGACATGTCCACCTGTTGACTGGCGACATCTGGAGCAGCACAGCAGTGTGTGTTTGCTGCTGGCAGGGCTGCTTTTAATCCCTAATTCCAGTTTACAGGCAGGCATACAGTTCCTTATAACACACAGGTCAGGGCTGTGACCAGCTACAAAATGGTGACTGTTAGCGTTTATTTATGGGATTAAACAGTGTATTTTTGTTGGCTCTGAGTCCTGAGAGTAGCTGCCAAACACCAGGGGTCACACAGAGGAATTAAATACTGGCTGGAGTGACTGCAAGCAGTGACAGCTGCACTTACAGAGAAGATCTTTCTGGTTTTACTCGATTGACCATTTCCTCCAGTACAAACAGAGCAGCCTTGGCATGAGAATAAAGTTTCATGACTTAAATGTACAGATCAAGCTCTACCATCTGTACATTTTTTTTATACTTGTAGGTCAGAGAGTCACAGACATAGGCATGTAAGAAAGTATCTGTGCACTTTTTAGTTCCTAATTTACACAGCAGCTCAGACATTGGATGTTACAGGGACTGAGTTGGACTCAAATGCAGAGCCTACTACGGGTGCACCAAAATGAAACACTTGGTCGCTTAGTTTTTCAGTGTTTCACTCATTTTACCATTTTTTCCCCCAGTATTGCATAACTTAAATGACAAGTGTGCTTTTTACTTTTTTGGCTTGCATAAATTCAATTCCAAAACTTCAATTCAAAATTCAAATTAATATTTATATTTATTCAACACAGAACATTTTAAACACAACCAAAACACAAATTGACTTGAAATAAATCCATCCATCAGAGTTTCAACCACTTATCCTCATAGGGTCGCGGGGGGGCTGGAGTCTATCCCAGCTGTCTAGGGTGAAAGGCAGGGTACACTCTGGACAAGTCTCCAGTTCATCACATAGAGACAGACAACCACTCACACTCACATTCACACCTACGGTCAACTTAAATTAGTCAATTATCCTTATCCCCATACATGTTTTTGGATGGTGGGAAGAAGCCGGAGTACCAGAGAGAACCCACGCAGACATGGGGAGAACATGCAAACTCCACACAGAAAGGCCCCAGGCCGGGAATCGAACACAGTACCTTTTGCTGTAAGGCGACAGTGCTAACCACTACACCACCGTGCTGTCCACTTGGAATAAATAAATCTGAAAATAAATAGCCTGAATCACCTATATTAGGCTGAAATGACTGCCGCAAAAAAATCTGCACATCTACAACTAAAAAACGCATCACAAAAAACAAAGAAACAGTGCAAAAGAAGTGGATGGACCCACAACAGCATTATACATCTGAGAAATACCAAATACTGGGAATGAGGCAATGGGGCTCGATAAATCTACAGTCATCTACAACCGAGCTTGATCCTCCAAGATGATCAATGCCATTATCTTTGTGGAGTGGATGTGCTGCAGAGTCCTTCTCATTTTCTGCATGCTGTTCAAGTCATTAATTAAACCTTTAGTGCTATGAGTCTTTGCCGAAGTTTTGTGTGACTTTTAGACAGTTTAAAATGCTTCCACACAGCTGCCAGGCTGCCTTTGTGAAGAAAATGCGCCTCTGGAAAAAAAAACAAAAAACTATTGTTCTGTCTTTTCACTCATTTGGCCGAATATTTGACGCATCGTAAAGTTACAAGTATCACAACTCCTGTATAAACAGCCCTAACAGGCAGGGTGACATGGTGTAAGAGCAGAACCGTTTCACCCTGCAGCTGTATGGGGGAGGGTGGGTGCTCCCTGTTTTTGCATGAAGAATCTCTCTGGTGAGTCAACCGCGTTATTCAAACATCATCTCATGTAGTGGAAAGACAGGCTGTCGATTTATAGGCAAGCACGTGAGAGCATATCAGGACACACACACTGGACATTGTGTGAATCGCAGTTGTTATAGTGAACACATGGCACTCAATTTAAAACCACTTTCTGTGTAGTTGTTGTTGTGCAGAAAGCTGCTATTTAAGCCAATCACTGGGGGAGGAAATGGGAAAGGCCTGAGCCAAATACACTCCTATTAGCTCTTTATCTCCAAGACTCGCCTGCCCAGTTACACCCAACGTGGTTTCTTCCGTTTGCTGTGCATTATTTGGCTAATTCCTGTCATCGTTGCTGTGATGAGACCTGCACAGCAGTGTTTCACACACATACAGTACAAGGTCACAGTTACATGAAGGACTTCTACAACCAAACCAAACAACTCCTGTCTGGTCTGTCTGGCCTCATGGGCAAGTTACAGTACGCCTGCAAATATCTACTCCTCTGTACACAAACCCCTCACTGCCACACCCTTGGGAGTTAAAAGAAACACAATGGCAGCATTGCTGAGGAGATCGTCAGTGTGGCCCTCAAGAGAAGAGTGAGAGGGGTTGGTGGTGCAGACAGAGATGCTTTGAAATGCAAAAGTCCCCCTATTGAGGACATTCTGCTCCAGGGCAAGCACTGGCCTGAGGTCAGGGTAAAACAAGGTGAATAGATGAAGCAGAGGGAGATTTTGGGTGTTTACAGTTGGCCAATGTCACACCCAAGTGTCACCAGTCTGAGCGGGGGCTGCAAGAGGAACCACAGAGTGATTCAATGTGGCACTGGAAGTCACAAGAATGATGTTTCTTTTCCCACAAAGGCCAGAAAGAGTAATTCATAAAGCAGTTGAGACTTGAGAGCTTGTACATGTGACATATGCAAGGGAATAAGTGGATCATTGTCTCATTATGCAGATGTATGTTGATGGAAGCCATTTGGCTGCAGTAAAACACACAGATTCATTCATCCGTTTGCTTTGAGGATCCAAAGTAAGCGTCACAACGCCACTGTCACATGGATCTGTTTGAGGCGCCACTGTTTCTGCCTCGCTATTCTGTATATGAAGGTAAGGAAGCGAGTCGTTCAGGTGCTGCACAGCCGAGTCAGTGTTTGTGCAAAAGGGTCAGCCGAAAATTCTCACACCAGGTGCTGTTGTGTTAAACGTCAAAGCTGTTAAAAATCACAGCGGGCGGCATTGTGCCACGGTTGTTTGGTTTTTCTGTGCAAGAAACAAGGTTTTCCCTGGACTTCATGTAACATATCAACATCACTATCAACCCAAAGGAAACACAACATTATCAACAGCGTACACACCCTGGTAAAAAGTCACATGACCACCACTGATACACTGCCTTTTACAGCACGACTGATAAGAGAAGAGAGCGCTCTGCTAACTTCAGTCAAATGTTATCTGTTTCTCCGTGTCGACGACAGAATGTACCTCACCATTACGTCGATAACTGTTTTCACTCAAAGGAACGTTTAACGCTGAGCCAAGCATCCTGTCACCAATCTGAAAGCCTCAAAGACAGTGGGTTACTGTTGTGTTGTTTAAGTTGAAGGAAGCGAGCTGTACATTGAAGAAGCAGCACTTCCTGTAAACATAAGACCCATAAGATGAACTGCTGTGTCAGCAAGCAGATAAAGACACTCCAAGCTGCGTTCAAGTTCAGCGAGGAACTGACAGCTTTCCTTTTAAACCCAATCATAATAACGGCAACTTCACATCCATCACCATATTACTTACAACTAGAGCCGTGTGATATGGACAAAAATAATCAGTATTTTTTTCCTGATTTAATGTTACTGGTGGTAACATTATTTTCGCTTTCCATTGCGCGCTCCCCCTCCTCCATGCTGCTTTACCTGTACCCTAGCAACCAGTGCTATAAACAAGTCATTGCAGGTGACACAAAAATGTTACCACAAAGCAGTAGCATTGCTGCAGTTACAGTAGCCTTCATACCATTATGTCTATGCTACATACAAAGAACATGTCTTGAACTCTCATGATACATTTGGATCATCCAGCGGTAATTCTGACGTTGACTTGTGGTTTAGACGGCGTATCTAAACAACAAATGGAGAAACATTAGCGTAGCAACAGGGCTGACCAAGTAGCTGCACGTCAAATTACGATATAAACAACAGAGGGTTATATCCTACTGTAGACATTTTTATAATCACACTATGATACATATCGTAATAACACACAGCTCTACATACAACTAATGTAAAGAGACAAGCAGGGTGTGTGAAACCAGAGATTTATTTTTAGTCCATACCAACTGCAGCAATGATGCTCTGTGACTGAAAACTGAAGCTCGCCTTCATTTCAATCTGGTCTATTCTGCAAATCTAAATCTCTTCTAAGTGGGTAAAATGTCATAGAATTCAGGTCACGACACTAAAAACACTGCAGGTGCAGCAGTCTGAAACCCTGTCAGAAAACCCCAGATGAAAGGCAATGAGTACCTAAGAAAAAACACACATATTCTCACATTAAAGATAAGAATAAAAAGAGAACCCTGTGTGGTCGCCACCTCAGAAATGATCTAATTTCCTGAAATGTGCTGAGGAAGTTTCATAATCATGGGACTCTGGGACTTTTGAAACCTGCAGTACAATTTCAAAACTCACAACAGATCTCCTACATCACCTGTGACAAAGTGTTAGAACTACCAAAGCTGGCTTTTTAAAATAAATAAAACCCGAACAGAAGTTAATGTTAACAACAAACCCCAACACACGTGTGTGTGGCAGAGAGAAAGAATGATCCAACACTATTATCAGTGAGAAAACACACTCAGCACTCCCTATCAGCTACATGTCACCATCCCCTGATGAGTATATGAGTATAATAAACCCTATCAGCCTGCAGCTAAGACACTCTATATTAACCATTATCTGTCACATGAACTGCTAGTAGTGCTGGATTAAAAAGGAGGAAAAACACATTTCCAAGCCAGAGAATGCTAACATGTGACATGAAACTTCATCTTAGCATATGATAAGCCAGGTGGTAGCCTGTTTCTCACTTATGGCTAATCCTCTTGAAGGGCCTATTAGTGAATACAGGCCTCAAGGGCAGAGGGTTAACATGAGATTTGGAGACCCTGTAACCCCTAACCTATTTAACCTTCCTGCAGTTGACTAAAAGAAAGCACTGGCTGGCCAGATAGTACAACAAACAACAGCAGGTGTGGAGCACTATCCTCTCAAATAATACTTGCGGAATATGAAAAAAAAAATAAAAAGTTTTAACACCCCGGTGGTCTGGTTGTGACCTCTGACCTCCTCCTCCTCCCTACAGTGACATGAACAGGTTACACAGGCCCTCTATTGCCCTAGTGACAGGTGCAGTTGGAGCAGCTGTCACATGGGTAGAGTCGCAAAGAAAAAGACAAAAAAAAAAAACCTGTCCAAATGCAAATCTTCCTAATGACTCCGGAGGATCTCTTGTCAAATTAAGAGCTGACGTTTTAAGCTCACTAGAGATGATTAATGGAACTGTAAAATGCTTCTGTGTTTACATTAATGTCTGCCACCAGCATGGTCATTGTTTGATCATGTAGAAAGCGACCCACTGTGGGGGCCACTCATTCTTCCTTTTCACAAGGAAGGGGCCCCGAACACTCTGCAAACACTCCCAACTAACCCCCCCACCCACCACCAAAACCATCACACACACATAGCGTCTGGTCTTGTCTGGTTACAGCTGGACTGCGGGGCAAAAGATGACACACACACACACACACACACACACACAGTGGCTCCTCTGTGGCTTATCACGTCAAAACGCCTGAACACACACATACCAGTGGAAATGAAGCATCCCACACTGTACTGGACACACTTGGTGTGTGATAACAGTGTGTGTGTGCTGTGTGAGGGTACAGCAGGGCTGTCTGTGCAACAGTGTGTTTGATTCTTTACCGGCAGTCGTCCGGAGGATGATCTGATGGGTTTAGCCTCTGGTCCGTGGGGGGTTGAGTACAGGCTGTTGGCTCTTTGTTCGGCCGCGGCGGTGTTGCAGATCTGGGTGAAGTAGCCGGCCGGTACCGAGCTCATCGGCGGGCTGGACAGTCCGGTGCTGAAGAAGTCGGTCTTCACCGCTCCGGTGGACAAAATCTTCATCTTCTGCTGAGAGCAAGATAGTCCAACTACCGGCCGACCCGATGCCGGAGAGACGCCTTTAGGCATCCGCATCATTTTCCTGAGTAAACTAAATTCAAGCGGAGTGGTCGAGCTGCTAGCTGCTAAAACGACCTGTTATTAGCAAGAGCTGCTTCTTGCTAATAATCTGCTGCTATAATGTCCAGCCCTTATGTGAACATGTATGTCTATATGATACTAAATATATCAACAAAAGAGACAGGAGCAACTCACTCAGGTGGGATACACCTCCTAAATGCAAAGTGCATGGGTTAAACAGAGGTTTTCTGATAACAATGAAGGCAGCAGACCGGTCCGTGTTGTTATCCTTTGTCCGTGCACACGAAACTCAACCTGCAAGTTATAACAAAACACTGCTGGTTAAATAAATAGTCGCCTTCAGACATGCGGTATTTTAAAGTCCAGTACTGGGAAGGTCTCAATGAAGTCAGGTTCCAGCTATAATGTGAAGTGAGTCCCTGTGGCTCCTGTCCGTCCTGCTCTCAGATCAGCTCTCCATACAACAGCACAAGAGATGGGAAGGAGCAGCTTTTTACCGCCAAACTTCCTCCCGCGAAATTTAGATCTCCCGCGGTTGGAGCTCGTCTCTGATTGGCTCTTGGCACGTTCGGATCGTCAGATTTGCATAAAGCAGTTGTTCGAGGACGGGGTTGGTTGGTCTTAAAGGGCCAGTAGCGTCATTTCAGCACACAATGTTCTTTCATCGGCAGGCTCGAGTTTCAGACAATGAGCACTTATTTTAGAAGTGAATGAGTCCAGTCTATATCATATCAGACATATAATAAGAGAGTTGTAACTTTGTTGGTTACAGGCCATGATGAGCAACACTTGTGTCATACAGTACAGTGTATTGAGCACAGTAGAGAGACAAACAGTACTTGTCATGAAACAGTGAAAGGCAGTTCAGCAGCATGAGACACACATGGAATACAAAATATATGTCATATAATAACAGAATAGAAATAGAAAAAAAATAGAGTAAAATTTAAGAATTGGGGTGGATATGCACACTACAGCTGACAGTGCTATTCTGGGATATCTCATACATCACATATTAATATATCCGGTATCATACGGTACAGTATATAGAGTACAGCATATCTCCTATCATATATCACATTGAGTTTCAATTCAGTTTCAAGTATAGAAAATTACAGGAATATTATATACAAAATGTGTAGAATTTAATGCAACAGTACACCCACACTGTTACATTATGATATTATTGAACATTGAATTTAATATTTATTAAAATTGTGTATTAATCATGAGTTTTTTTAAATTGTTTTTCTTACTCACTTGTTAATATTGCTGCAACAAGTAAAATTCCTCCCAATGAGAGATCAATAAAAGTTACATAAAGTCATATATATATTACATATGTTTTTAAAATACTGGGAAATTGGTTTTATCTACAACAACTGAGGGGAAATGTTAAATAAATACAAATCGTATGTGAGTGTTTATACAAGTTATTTTTCATGGATCATTTCTATAGTAAGAAAGGGGTCATTTTATTGTTTACATGAACACATACGATGAAAGTGTATCATTGTGGCCTGCATGGCGCAAGGTGTTGCTGGGGATGGTTTGTAGATGATAATTGGATTCATTCAGTTCCACTCTTGCTTATTGGCTCAGAGGAGATATTGAAAGAAAACAACCCCTCCCCCATTCACAGCGACCAGACCCAAGCCATATGACTTGACCCCCATTGGCCAAGGCCAAGCAGACTCCCATCCAAAGCAAGCTCTATTGTCATGCCTCCATTTGAATCTCATCATCACTTCAAGTCATGAACTCCAAAGATGTTCTGAAGTTAGTTATGCCTTATTCACCCTTCATATAGAGTATATATAGATAACCGAGGGTGAGAGAAAAAGCTGACACTGTTGCTCACTAATTACACAAGATTAGATAAGCTAATTCTTCATTGTCCTGTGGTAGGGGCAGCTTTTTTTTTTATCACATAACATTGCAACATTAAATAAAACACTGAAATTCTGACAGAATGGTTACCGTCCACACTGTGCAATGTAAATCATCCACTCCCTGTGTTCCTTCCTCTTTCATACCAAACTCCAAAATGAAGTACAACATCCCTTTTTTGGAGTTTAACATTGTCTGAATGATAAAACATTGATAAAATGTTGAGGTAACATTTTCCTCATGTCTTCTTTAGAGACCATGGGCTGATACAGGCCTGCGAATCACAATGATACATTGATTTTATGACTGATAAATCCAACACAACACTATTACTTGTCATTGGATGCTGCTTTCTAAACTCAATCAAGTTAATATATTGATTAAATGCTGCAAAGTAAATATATCATGTGTTTAAAGTCATTATAAGTATAGTGTGAAATACCTCACACAGGAGGCTCACTGGGGCCAGACAAATAGAAAAAGTGCTGACAGGTTATTTGTGTTTGACAAAAAAACATATTCATGACACCACTACTCTCACACAGAGTGAGCTGTTTGTAGTTCATATTACATATATGACATATTAGATGGGTTACATTTAGGTCACAGGTGCCTCATTTTTTTAAATTAATTCTCAGTTGCTTCTATCAAACCAATCTGGATTTACTGCTGGGTCAAAGGGTTACATTTCTAAGTCAAAGCAGCACTTGACCTGCAGACATTCACCATGAGCATCCAAAGCGTCAAGCTTATCTTGTGTTTGGACGTTTGCTTACATTCCTGGAATGACAGGGATCCAAGTTGTTGTGTCATCATCCAACACCACCATCTTGTGGTCTAAACTAGGACCTAAACTTCAGTCCTGATGCCTCAACTAGTATTTCCGCAGAATCATGAACCATGAATGAATCAATCGATCAATCTAACATAATACTACCTTTACAAAAGTTTTGGTTATATCAGTAAGATGGATTCTACCCTATGACATTGTCTGAAATGTTTATGTACATATGGTTCATGGTACAGCCACTTGCATATGTCAGATTACATTAATACCTTACAGTATAAAACAAACCAGCACATAGCCTGATCTAACTATATATGTACAGTTTCGCCCAAAATTATTCATACCCCTGGTTGAATTTTTATTCAACCAGCTATTTTTTTCTTGATTGGAAATGACACAGACATCTCCCAGAAGATGTACAAGAGGCATCATTGCAGAAAAAAACGCTATTTCTCAGCTTTTATTTACATTTGAACAGAAAGTGGCATGTCCAAAATTATTCATACCCTTTGCACACTGTCACGGTCTTTGGGAAAATCCAAAGTTGTATATCATTTCAAATAGTCCAAGCTGTTTTAAAGCATCCGATTTACCCTGATTCATTGGGAACAGATGTTTTAATCAACTCAACAGGTGAAAAACAGCAGCTCACTGCAGTTGGTTTGTGGACAGTCATGGTTAAGACAAAGGAGGTCACTGAGGACCTGCAGCTGCACACTGTGGCTGCTCACAGGTCAGGAAATGGTTAAAAGGCAATATCTACATGTTTTCAAGTTATTTCAAGTTTAAATTATTAAAAAAAACATTCTGCACTGTGGAAAATCTCACAGGACGTGGTCAGAAGTCAAAAGTTACACCTGTGTTGGCCAGGAGGATAGTGAGACAGATTCAAGGATCACCACTGAGGTGGTGATCTGAGCTCTGCTGACACTCCAACAGACACTGAATCCTGCTGGGGTCCATGGAGACAGACCAAGGAGGACACCACTTCTCCAGATAAGGCACACAAAAGCCTACTTAGCCTTTGCAAATACTCATCTGGACAAAGAAGAAGACTTCTGGTCTTTGGTTTTATGGTCAGATGAAACCAAAATTGAATTGTTGGCCACGGTGATGTATCTTTCATTTGGCATAAAGAAGGAGAAACCTTCAACCCTAAAACACCATCCTTGCTGTCAAACATGGTGGTGGAAACCTGATGCTTTTGGGTGTTTTTCAGCCAATGGACCAGGGAACCTGATCACAGTAAACTGCACCATGAAAAAAGAGCATCAGTATTACGGCTGATTGTGTTGAAAGCGCTGGAGAAGTCAAAGAACATTGATAAGTAGCATTTACTTCAGTCACTCTGGTTCTTATTTTTATGTAGGACCTTACTGTAATGTTGCTCAGCTCACTTTGCTGTAACACTGAATATGAACAGAGGATTATCCTATTTTATCTTAAATATTCATCTGTTACACACTGATACTCATGCTGTGTGGAGCAGCTCTTTCCTTTCTATGGGTCCTCTGTTCTTTCTTCTTTTTGTCTGGTTGGAAGTGACTCAAAGTGTTGGAAGAATTCAAAATTACCTGCTCATGTGTCTGTTGAACTGAAGGTTAAAATTAGACTACTTCCTGGAACTGCAGAAGGCTAAAAACAAAAAAGGTTAAAAAAGTTATGAATGAGATTAAACTATTACAGTCTAAAACAGTATTCCTTAGAGAAACCCACCTAATACATGAAGAGGAGGTAAAGGTGAGGAGGAGCTGGAAGGGAAAACATTTTGTCAGACCCCTTTACTTCTCAGGTGAGGGGTGTCATGGTGTTATGGCAGGAGATTTTAAGACGGACAAAAGCTTAAGAGTGAACAGTCACATCCAGGAAGTAGGGAAGTCATTTCTCTTTCAGTTTAAACTCACTCAGGTTACGGCAGCATGTGTGCAGTAATATCCAGCAGCAGGAGCTGTAAGGATAAATGCTGACACGTGCTGGTGTACAGTGAGTATTACAGCTTATCAACAACTTCCTGAGACGGTGATATATACTGTATACACACACACACACACACACACACACACACACACACAGAGTTAAATGCTAAGCTACTAAGCTTTAAACATGTGCAGTGTGGATACTACATAGGTGACAGTAAATATGTACAGGTAAATGTATGTACAGTAGTAAATATATAAATAATGTTTAATGTTTACACCCTCAAGGCCTCTTGAGCCAATAGCACATTTACACCACTAGATGGAGTCATAACCTCATTATTGTCAGTATGAAGGTTACAACTAGGTCAACATATTCATCTCTAGGACACCATTAGTCTAACTGTTTTATTTCTTGTCTCTTTTTCAAGTTTGGTAAGTCTGGACTGCAGCTAAATAACAACGTTCTTCATCACTGTCAATGATCCAGATGAGTTTTACTGGTTACGGGCCAACATTTAATGTCTGTCATTCCAGATGACTCCACATGGAGGAGTAGTTTAGTCAGCTTTTAAGGCCAGCTAAGAACTGTACAATAACATTAATTTACAAATGTACTGCCCATGTGTCATTGGACAACCTAACTAATGAATTTTTGCATTAGCGTAGCTTCCGCTCTGACACAATAGGCCTATAAAAGGTCTTATTGGTAGAGATGAGATGTAAATACTACATCATAGGGGATTCTGTTAAGCTTCATGGCCAAGGCAACAGATGTTTATAAGTGATGAGAATGGTTGTTTTTTTGTTTTTTTTTTGATCTCGTAACATCCTCTCTTCTTATGCCATTTAGGAAGTCTGACTGCATTAAACTGGTGGCAGCTCATTTCTTGGAAAATTAGAAGCACTCACAGGAAACTCCCTCTGTTTGATTTCCAACCACTCAACCTCAAGAGTCATCTAAATACATCTTGTTGTATCAGCATTTCACTGTCATCCAAAGCCGAAAAGTCATGTCAGCATGTCACCTTTATTTTCTGCAGAATACATCTGGGGTTCCCACTCATTCCTTGCTTCATCAATGTATAACCTAAAGCCACAAAGCCCAAAAACTGTTTCACATCTGTTTTATTTCATTACATAAGTACATACATACAAAGCAAACTTTATAATAAAGAGTTTATGAAACTCACATCACATTGTCTGTAGAAATAACACAATCCCTACAAACATTTACAATTAACTCTAGTATAGAGTTCTGATTATACCTAAGAAAACCCAAACTCCCATTCAGAAAAAAATACCAACATCCAAACTGACTCATACTTAACATACCCACAGCAGATATGTACACATTCGTATGAAGTTGTAACAGTCTCCAGATCATTAGAAATCAGATTAGAGGGAGGGAAATAATGCAGGGATCACTATGTGATGAACCTGAACATATTCAGCTTGGGTGTGGACTTTAACTCACATGAAGTTAGTCTGGAATGCAACACAAAAAAGGAAAATAAAACAACAATGTACCAAGGCTTCTACTTCTAGGGGATCCCAGGTTTTTTTTTTTTTTGGGAGGAGGGTACACAAAGCCTGTCACTTTCAGTTCCCAATCCTTTCTTCTGCTTTGGTGTGTTGATTTGTCTGTCCAGGGGCCAAAGAATGAGTCTCTGTTTTCTTGCTCATGCACCACTGTTGATCCCCACTCATCTAGGAAACAGTTCACTTTCTTCCCTGTCTTTTCTTCTTTAAACCCTCCACTTCCCTCCTCCTCCTTCTTCTTCGTCTCCTTCCCTTCCAAATACCTATCCCACCCTTTCTGCCCCTCTTGTCCTCTTGCCCGGAGTGAAGTGGAGACATGTGTTTCCCTGCACCTGCATGGAGAGAAAGGAAGAAAAGTGAAGTCAGATCTCTCCCTCCCTCCCTCCCTGCAGAGGAGAGCAGACAGACTGGCGCCGAGCATGGAACTTTCATTAACCCCAGGCAGATAGCAATGAATCCGCTACACAGTCTCTAGCCTGTCTAATTGGCATCCGTGGTTAATATGGAGGGTAAGGAGACCATCTCAACAATGCCCACATTATTCTCGCTGATACAAAGTGTTATTTTAAGTCATTTTTCTTTGAAAGTCAACACAAAACAACACACTGTTGGAATTCAAAGCGAGAGACCTGAAATTGAGGAGTTTATATAAGCACACGTTTCTTGCTTTTAGTGACTTTGTTATTATTAAATGAAATAAATACATACCGTGAACATGTCATCCTCATTCTAATGGCACAACCGCCCTTCTTCTTTGGAGAATTTGCGAGCAAGGTCCGCAGTCTGAATGGAGAGCGAACAGAAGCAGTGTTAGGACTTTGGCTTTAGATTAAGAGCAGGAATAGCTGTGTGTGCGGGGGTGAAACATGTTTGCTACAACATCACACGTCATCTGTTGGTTCATCACAATATTCAATGATAGAAAACCAGCGCCATGCAGTCAGGCGAGGATGCGCACAGTGGAATAAACTTCACACTTCAATGATGTGTTTTGCATAGCAACGCAGAGACAGTGCAGGCTGTCTAACGGTGCTTTCTGCTGATGAGTGTGTGAATGTTGAGGGACAAGCGTGAGTCCACCCTGCAGCCCGCATCTTAACTCACCTTTATTGACAGAACCATCTCCGGCGCAGCTGCGTCCTGCGCCTCCAGCGCGATTTGCAGGTCGAATATGTAGTCTATGACATGCTGCAGGATCTCCACCTGGCTGACCGACTTGTTCTGCGGGATGCTGGGCACCAGCTCCTTCAGCTTGGAGTAGCAGTCGTTCATGTCGCACAGGGCGCCCACCGGCTCCTCCAGACACGAGTGTTTATTCCGGCTGATGGAGAGACTCTGCTCCGAAATGCAGCACACGGCCTTGTAGCAGCTCCTCACCGAGCGGACGGGACTGATGGCTTTCATGGTGAAAACAGAAACAAAACCAACGACGACAATCGAGGTTTTGGGTATGAAGTTTGTGATAGGTGCCTTCTTTCCTGTGTGGCTGTCCTTAAAGGCTACAGTGCTCTGACAGCTGCATACAGATAGCTCTTTATACACTGCGCGCCGGTTAACGCCCCCTTTCTCGCATCGCGCTCTGATTGGTCAGCGCGCAGAGCAGACTCCTTCTCATTGGCTGAAAGCACCTTGTGGCTGGGTTTGGAAAGAATGAGGAAATTAGGGCTGGGATGCCTAAAGGGGATTGTCAATCAATTAGTCACTTCTTTCAGGTGGTGGTATTTATTTGAAAATAGATAGAAAAAGCCTTCTCAAAGGTTTCAAGAATCTCGAGCAAAAAGATAATGATTTTAGTTTATATCTACTAAACTCTACAGGAGAGAGCTGTTTTAAAGTTTCAGTACAGTTTCTATATCACTTTTACTCTTAAACAGCTATAAATCAAGGCAAATTAATCTTCTCAAATGGAAATGCATGTGAAAACTTATCAGGTCCCATATTAAATAATTATGATCCCTTTTTATTGATTACTGTAAATACTGTAAATCCTTCATGGAATTTGGCTGCCTGTGACTAGGCTATAAAAATAAACTTAATTTCTTTAAAACTGTATCAAGGGACATTGGAATATTGTATGTATAAGTGTAACTATTTAAATAGTGCTTGTGCTTATTTTAGGACATACTGCCCCAGAAAATGTGCATTCAAAAATACAAAAAGTTGAAATATTATTATTAATATAATCTAGGTTAAAGGTCAGTAGAAGGCCAGGCTACTTATAGTGAATTGCTATGAACATTAATTAATTTCATGATTGATCAAGTAATATGGATTTATTGATTGGTTATGTACATTTTGGTAGCATAGTCATTCTTTTATAACCCTACTACATGTGCCATATGATCAACAGCAAATAAAAAAACAATATTAAGACTGCTTGATCAGTCCGGCCACACACTGCTAAAGTCTAACACTTTTGGGTGAAACAGTTTAGAGAAAATTATATTTAACAATTCCAAATGTTGGTCCGTTTTAGTTTACATCAAAGCACGTCCCGTTCTGCTCCTATTTGGGTCTTATTTTCCCCTTTTCTCACAATCCTGTTTTGTGGAGGAATGCAGGCCTGAGCCAGCTGTGTGTCCTATCCCGGCCCAGCTGTGTTGATCTAACGCGCCAGTCCCAGACATGCTGGCGCCAGCCTCCCGACGTCATCCATTCACCCCGACGCGCACTCCCCTCTTTGGCAGACGGCCCGCCCTCCCCCGTCCACCAGGGGAGAGAAGCAGAGGCGCTCAGAGATCCGATTGGATGACCGGGTCTGTCACTCATGGAGCTACGATTCCCTCCTCCAGTCTGCAGTTGTAGGAGACTCAGAGAAAGTTAGAGGAAAAACTCTCCAAATTCTCCATAATTGTGTAATGATTAATGCGCCAGCCCCTCGTGAAAAGTGACGGGAAAGCAGTCAATAGGCTATATTAATATCATAACTAAAGCCAGGATAAAATTCAAGTCTAGATTTACTCTGAAGTAATATAATTTAACTCTTGCACTGAACAGCAGTTGCATTAAGTGCTTGCTCAACAGTCCGTGGGTGCCAGGATGTCAACAAACATTTTGCAACCTGTGAACGTCTCACCAACTCAGAAAAGAGGCTTTGAACTATCAATGTGAGCTGAAATGGTCAGCTATTTTAATGTTGTCAAATGTAACATTTTACAGTACCCCACATGCAACAAAATCATTAAATATAACGCACTATTTTAACATAACGAACAATTAGGCGCACACTAACCTATATCTGAGACTTCATTTGGAACACGTTTGTGCGCACGGCTGGAGATATCCTCCCAATTATACAGAGGTTTCACAGATGTTCAAGTCACTGCCTTCCACCTTGGTAACCCCTCACACCCCCCTCATCCTCCCCACAATCACTGACCCTGTATGAAGAGTCACTCAGCGACCTCACTTAGAGCAAAACACAATATTGAACCGTGAGACAGGACTTCAGCCCAGTGCTATTTTAGCGATATATCATGTGAGCGGTGCAGAGTATCCAAACAAGACTTTGACCTTAAATATCTTTCTTAAATATGTCAAGGGGAGGACAAATATTGCACTAAATTTCCCAAGTCTGATGGGGAAATAATGGTTCGTATTTGCTGATTTGGCAACTGGCTGAGCTTAAATAGATTTTGGGATCAATGTAAACATTGTCCCATTTAATTTTGACGATCCACAGAAAGCAACGGCAACGAATCCCCGGCTATTTCTAGGAACTACGAGTTATTTCTAGGATATCAAAAATGCCAACAGAGTATTTTCCTCCCATGACAGAGCTGGTCTGCAGATTCCAGAGTTCTCAGTGCGTAAAATCTGTGCGAAACACACACACACACACACACACACACACACACACACACACACACACTAGTGTGTCTGGGTAAGGATCAGGTGCTTGTCGGAAAGGCCCCGGACACAATCGGGTCTCTCTTTCAATGGATGGGAGAATTCCGAGCCTGGCGTCAGTGAGTCTGCCTCTCTCCCCGCCCTCCCTCTCCCTCTCCCCGCTCCTCCGTGCAGCTGGACGCAGACAATCAAGCCATCAACAATCGCCATGCATAATTAACAGCGCCCCCTCCTCATTCCTCCTCTCTCCTTCTCACTCTCTCTCAATTAAATTTCAGTGCAGTATATTTTATTAACAGCCAAAGACTAAGGTAGTAAAAAAACACTTCCCCATCACAAAAAGCCTTAACATCTGTTCCACTTCTATGAGTGAATGCCTTTCCATACCTGCAGGATCTGAGTCTCATCCCTCTCAAAGCTTCCTCACCTTCTCTCAACACAAACAAAGTGTCTCTTTCCACTTCTGCTAACAACAGAACAGAGTTTAGAGTAATGAGGGTCATCTTGTGAGATGAGACAGAAGGAGGGAGGGGAAACCACCATACTGTCATGTGGAGAGGCAGTGTTGTATACAGAAGGGTGTCTTTTTCATCCACAAGTGCAGGCCCATCTTGCAGGGATAATTAAGTGACAAGAAACACACTGAAACTTAATTCTTTGTATCCCTGGTGTGTGTCATTCAGGATTCCTCCTCCTCCTCTGCTCACTGGTTTCACTCTGGCCTTCATCAAAGACGCTACAGTCCTTGCCATCGGCTTTGAGCGGCCTACAGAGCCGAGGCTTTTGTCCCTGGTGACCCAGGCGGTGACATGACATTTTATGCACACTGTTGATTTGTACTGGTCACTTGTTATTTATGTTTGAGTCTCTTGTTTAAGCTTGTGCATAATGATCTTGCTTGGTTTTTAGATGAGTGGCTAGCTGACGTATTAAAGATAAAAACTCACCCACATATTCACCCTTTATTCACAACCATTCGCTCAGTGTCCATTGAGAGGCTTTGCAAACTGTACAGCAGGATCAAGCATGTCTTTAACATTGTGGCTGTCTGGTTAAAAGTGCATTTCTATTGTATTTGCACGGCTCTAAACATTGCAAAGATGAGATGCAGTGCTGACAGGGCTAATAATATTACCCAGAGGATTGTTGCTGTGTTTCTGCATTGGCACCATCGATCAGGACTGTGTTAGTAGCTGTAACCGCTGTATGAGCACAGTGCACAGGGTGGCTAGCCAGTGGGGAGCGCTCACATGCATGAACATGCACTAAAACCATGCATGACCGGCTATGTCAACAAAGCATGTAGAAGCTTAGCTTACAACACACATAGAGGGAGAGTGATTCACTCAGTGATTGTATGGAGATCCTTTAATACTACATTATATCTTGGTTCTAAATACAGGTGTGATCGCATCAGTTTAGATGTCAGTGACAGAGAAATAGTGGCTGCCCTTTGTGGGAACTTTGCTTCAGTCATTATCATGTTGTCAAGTGGCTCTGTCTATGCCCTTGGGTGTGGATATTTTACAGTTGTACGACCTCCATTTAGTCCTGCATGGAGGCCATATAACTGTATTGCAGGTGGGACAGGATCCACAGAAGGCCATGGCCACCACAGAGGGCCAAAACAAGCTGACTGCAATGTTCAGAGTGACTGGGCGGGTGGAGACGGTGCCAGCTGTTGGTCACACTATTGTTTTGTCGTTTTCATCGTCCCTGACTGGAACAGTCCGTTTATTCTACAGCCGTCCAATGAGGATAAACATCTGGCTTTGTGTAAGCAGAGTTAAGGCCAGACTCGGTGAACACGGTTGGGGGCCATTTGGTGTAGGTGATGGTGATCTGATTAGTCACAACACTTTCCATCTGTCTTCTACAACCAACAACAGGTTTAGAATCTGATCTGCATTATATGTGATCATTTAATAAACCAGTAGAGACATCACGCAGAATGCCAAGCGTTCAGACTTGAATAATTATTTACAGCCACTCTAGAGCTGACAGTGAACTTGCTGCTGTAATCTTCCACTGGATGACCATTAATGGAAGCACAGCAGGGCCTAATCTTCTCTTCCAAAGCCATTCCTCTGTTTTCAAACCCAGCAACTAAACACCAGAATGAGTGTCTGCAGACAGAGACAAAGTGTGTCTGCTAGTTGTCTCCACATTGCCAGAGAAAGAGTCTGATCCACATCCAGTCTCTCGCTCTCACTCTCTCAGTGTGGAGTTAATTGTTAACCCAAATCAGGACCTATGCAACCATTTGCAGATGACTACCAGATGATGACCATAATAATTACAAAATACTCTCATGTAATTGCTGCTCTTACTGTTGTTTTGCAAGTGGGACATTTGCGGTAAATGCACTTTAAATTCGCTTGAACTATAATTTTGACCTTGTAATTACGGACTGCCTGGGTCCATATTTTTGTGAAACCCCACACAGAGCATGGCCTGTACATAAAGAGAAGTGTTCAAGAGTAGGATTGAAATCCAGTCTCACATTTTCATTATGTGCACTCCAAACACTCCAAAGTCCATTTTGGCTGAATATAATGCTGTGAGAAAATAGAAGTACTCGAACTGCAGCTTGATCTGTTAGTTTAAAGAGACCCAAGCTAGATGGAGGACAGATAGAGGACAAGTCTACATGGAAGGAGACGACTGAAATGGAAATAATGCTATCCCAGCATTTTTAACCAATTAGCCTACAATGTGTATTATGTTACAGTGAGAGGTTCAGCTGGCCTGCCTGTGTCGAAGTGATCAAGGCCAAAAGCAGCAAATCAATTTGTCCACAAACTCCACACAACCCAAGTTCATTCAAGTGTTTTTCTGTGAGGAGACGACATGGACCGGGGGAGCAAGATGAGGAGATACAAACAGGAAATTTGTGATCAGGAAGCCCAATGAAGAGAACAAGATGAGAGCGACAGAGAACATTAGTGTGGAAAATGACTGCAGGATAAACTAGAAGACAAGAGAAAGAGACTGTGATCACAATACAACATATTTCTACTGAGTGTGACCCAAAATTCAGTTGTAACTGTGGTGCTTTCAGACCACTAATATGTGGAGATGCTTGACAAGAATTTGAGAGTATGACACATGGGCTGATTGGGCATAATCAACTGCCCCAAAATGCATTGAAGCTCTGTAAATTATAAGTCACTCACACACAATAATACTTATTATACGCATTTATATTTATTTATAAATGTTCAAATTCACAGTTTTTTTCCCTTCTCAACATATGTAACACCTATCTTATTACACTAGTTGACCCATTTTGTTCATTTTCACTGTTGTTGACTTTTTTTATCTGGTCTGTTGCTTATTTGCTTACATTTATACACACATATTTCCTTTCCATATTCGTTACTTACCTTTGTTAACTTCTTACTTTTGCATATTTTCTACTTATTATTATATAGGCTGCACTATCCCCTTGGCTTTACAATGTTTCTGTTTGTGGAACGAATAAAGGATTATCTTGCTTTAACTTAAACAATAAACTTGGTGGATAAAGAGTACAGGATCCCACATATATTATGTACTGTTGAATACATATTTAATAATAAATATGTAATAATTTTAATTTGCCTTAAAATAATACTGGAAAATATTAAATTGAGTGGAGGCTGTCAAGGACACTTTTCATTGAGCGGTAGCGTGGAGCAGTAACACTGATACAGTCATGTGATGCAGAGAAGACGTCAGTGTTTGTCTTCAGTGTGAACATTACTGGTAATAATGCATTTAATCATGATTTTTGTAGGCAGTACATACTGATTGAGTATGTTAGTATACAGTGTGAAAGAAAGACGTGGCTGCTGCTGCAGGGGTTCAGCTGGTCAGGCTTCACAGAGACATCAGGGCCCTGGTGGGTATCTCTGCACCTGTGTGTGTGTGTGTGTGTGTGTGTGTGTGTGTGTGTGCGTATGTGTGTGTGTGTCATGTGTTTCTAGGTCAAGTGGATCCCCGACATCTAAGATGCACCACAGCAGTGACTTTCTCCTTCTGTCACTGGCTTTGTATTCTTTTAGCACTTTGTCTTTCCTCTGTTCCCCACCCCCTAAACACACACACCGTCTTGCATGTACATATGGATATATGTAAGGACACATGCATGAGTGCGCACACACACACACACACACACACACACACACACACACACACACACACACACACACCTTGTCTTCTTGTCTCTTCCTTGAGCTGCTAATGAATTGAAACAGTGGGGACTTAGACATGATACACAGCTGGTTCCCACACACACACACACACACACACATACCCCTTTGCCTAATCTGGGTCAGTGGTGCCCCTTTTGGTCACCCCTGTCGGCGCCCTCCAGACTGAGGGAGCAGAGTGGGAGCAGAGAGGTCTGGGCTCTCAGTGACCTGATTAAAAGCTCTTACACAGACTACTGAGCTCCGTAACCAATCAAAAACACACACACACGCACGCACGCACGCACGCACGCACGCACGCACACACACACACACACACACACACCCTGGGCCTCACGACTGGACTGCCTCTCACTCTGTCATGTAGTTGTCTGCTCATATGCTTTCTCCATTTAGAGCTATTTATATTCTGTTATATTAAGTTTTATGTTCACCCCTACCCCCCTTCCCAAACACTATACCCTTTCCCCCTAAATGGCTTCAATCATGGTGGTGTGACATGCACGGCATCATGGGACAGACATAAGGAGTCTCTCTCATAATGGACACTCCACCAGCTGGCCAGCTATGCCATGTTCAGCTAGGCATTATGGAGTGTGTGTGCAAAACCATCAAAAACAGATTGAGTTGTAATGGTCCAGTGTGTTTGTCTTTCGATGTGGGAGTTTTTTAAACTTATTGCTGTTCTGAACCACTTTAGGCCATGGCTCAGAGTTAAAGAGACCATCATCCCACGCTGTGACCCTTTGCACCTCGGTCACTGCTGTTCTTACTGCTTATGTATGGTTCTGCAAAAAATACTTCAGAATCAATGTATTGTTTACGAGAATAAAAGCTGAAGTAACATCAGTAACCATGAGTCACCCCTAAGAAGAGTAACACTACCAGGAAATGTCTATATCTGTTTGGCCATATCTGGTCTGTGTGTATTGTTTTATGGACACTTCCTGCTAACATTCCCTGGCTGCTATGTAATTTACTGAAAATATCCTCACACCACTAAGTTAAGAGTCTGGCCAAAGTGGAGGGTCAAAGCCACTTAAGATTTCTAAAAATGTCGCTTCCTCCAATTCCTCAGAACGGCAGAAAGCGAAATCTGGTCTGTAGAAGCCAGTTCTCACAAACTGGAAGACTCAATTTAAGCAAAATTAACTGCTTCGCCTAAATGATAAAAAAAAAAATCCATCCCACAAACAAAATACTATCCTCTGCTGTATTCGGCTGGTTACAGTAATTGTAGAGAGGGCATGCTGGTAGTCTGAGGCCATGTTTGCACTGACTGTTTAACACCGTATTGACGAATCAGAGGCAAGGTTTAATTGGCACAATGCGAAAACTGAACCTGGTTCAAATTTTTTGGCAACACTAAGCACAGTCAACCAGTAAAGTACTGCTTTAGTGCACAGTGGCAAACGTCTGCATTGTATGTTTACGGTTAGGTTTTTGCAGTTGGTCAGACCGACTTGACTTAGGGTTAGGGTTAGGCATGTAGAGTATGAAGTATGAAAAGCAACGCATACTACAAGTGACACAGGATGTCCTGTTTGAAACCAAAAAATAAGCATTGACTTTAGAATAGGACGCTGTTGCGCTTATTGTATAACGGTACCTAAGAAAGTCTGATATGTTGTTGGGTTACGATTCTATTACTTCTAAAGCCTAAACCATGGCAAATGCTTCACAACACTGAGTAACATTCTGTAAGAGTGATATGAGGCTGACATGGCACATATTTCTGAAATTTATTTTTGGCTTAAGACACATCAACATTCAACGCATCCCTTGGTTTGCGTGGACGGGGGCTACTGGATGACAGTGCATATTTCTGGTAGTGTTATTGACATGGGCAGTGCCAGCTGATAAACTGTCACATTCTAACATACTTTATTCAATCTGGTTGTTCTGGACAATCCATAATGTACAATGTGTTGTATTAATGTCTTAAATAATGTCTTATGTATTAAAACTTTTTGTAATTGCAGTGCTATTTTCAGTCTGAACACACTCTTAAACACATACAGCTTTCCCAGTGTGAGGCAGGAACTTTGCCATCAATCCTTCTTTTTGTTTACCGCCTTTATACGTATACTATCAAATTAAAAGAAAGAACATCACCCTTAAAAAAATCTCAAAAAAGTATCTCCAAAACTTAACACCTAACACCAAAAGTATCTGCATTCCTTTGCGGTAATATGGAAAAAAAAATTGTAAATTGGTTGAATCAACCGTTTAAAGGGCAGAGATAGAGACCGCTGGATCAGGCTGATGACCTCAACAGTGAGCTCAGATAAAGACGAGCACTTCAAACACCGCTGATAAGCTTCACAGTGAAGGACGCAGAGCAGCTCCTTTGGCCAAAACAAGAGATAGACCCAGCATATGAGAGGTGAGAATCACTGTTAAACTGAGAGAAATCACAGTGTCTCTGTATTGTATTCACAAAAGACAGCAGCGTAAAGATATTTTCCCCCTGTGGGTTTTATGTTGTCAGCAGAGGAAAGAGTGTGGAGGATTGGGTCACATGGGACTTTATCTAATCAGTGTTAATACAGTAAACAGTGGCATTTTGTAACTGAATAGGCTTCAGCCTGATGTGACAGACAAGCTATGACAATGTTAGTGGTCTATCAGGTGTGTGTGTTCATTCACATCACAGCAGCCCCATAATGACTGTTTAACAACCTGAGTAGTGCTCACCTGTGTCAACGCGCTGACTGACTGAGTTAATTATTGGCCTCCAGACGTCTGTAAGGCCTCAGAGAGATTACAGAGGACAAACTGACGATCAGATAAACAGAGAAGCTCCCTAACTGTTCAGCTGCTTGGCTGATTGTTCGCCAGATTGAAGTGAAACTCTGCTGTTTAAATGTGGCAGATAAGCAAAAGCATCGGTGCTGTCGTTCACGCTCGTTTTAAGATAATGCTCATAAATGGCTTTTCTGTTCACGCCAGATGTGCCCCCCCCACCCCCGCCCCTTGTTAGGGAGGCAGATGATTCCACCCTCCCCGACCAACAACAACACTCCAATGTTAGGCTAACCTCCTGGTGACTTTATCGCAGCATCTGGCAAACGTTAGGCTTCACCTGAATCCACCGTTTATGCTGTAATCTGAGCAGCATTCTTACAGATGAGGCTTCGGTAGGCAAAGCTGTGAGTGTGCGTGTGTGTGTGTGTGTGTGTGATCATGTATGTATACTCTTGCATCTGTGTGCTCTCTGGGCTCAGCTCCCCTCACACGGGTTTAAAAAGACAATCACTTGGTTCAGGATGGGAACCAAATAAGCCCGTACAGGCACAGCAGGGGAGCCCTTTTCACAGCGTACACAATACCCACCCCAGCCCCAGAGGACACAGCGCATGGCTTGCCTTGTGAACGCACAAGCAGCGACAGTATGCCATGCATGCCATCGAGACGGGTCTATGCGTCCTTTTGTTAGCAGCGACTGATGAGTGGAAAAAAAGAAGAAGAAGCAAAAACAGACAAGACCTATAAGACAATAATACCACACTCCCTGCACAGCTGGCATATTTTCTGAGAAGCTATTTCCTGTAAAAATTCTGACACGGGAATAATGATGGCTTTGATTGGGCCCCAGTTAACGGGAGGCACTTCCTGTTCCTTTGTATTGGTTTCATTGTGAGGCGATGGGGCGGGAGGGGAAAGAGGGGGCGAGGCAGGGTTTGAGGGAAACAGCTGCTGGAGATGACACAGTCAAGAACATCCCTGTGACCCCCCCACCCACCCACCCACCCACATACATACACACACACACACACACACACACACACACACACACACACAGACACGCACCGATAAGTGTGATGCTCTAATCAAATCAAATTTTGACCCAAATAAATCTCCTCTGTGAGTCGAGTTAAGACAGAATATGTCACTCAGACCAGTTTTCAGGCTCACTCAAGGTTCAATATCAAGAAACCAGTCACTAGCGCCTGTAACCCTGGGTCAGCGAGAATATCTAGATTAGTGTGCCTTTGTACAGATAACAGAGGGGTAATACCTTTTGCACACAATCACAAGAAACCAGTGCTAACCAGAAATTAAAAATAATTCTGACGGTTCTTTTAACTTTCCCTGAAGACGGAGCGGACGAGTTTATTTCCAGAGAATTTATCAAACTGTCGATTGTTACACTGTTTCCTGTGATTGTCTTCACATACACACACCCTCACTCTATTGCCATATGTGTCACCAATTTGCCATTCAAAACAGCATGTTTTGAAAAAAAATTGTACATTAAGTCAAGCATCTTTTGAGATGATGCTTGACAGAGGTGCAGCTTTCTGTTATGAAATGTGAGAAAGTCTTCTTGGCTGTCTTGTTTACACGTTTCTCAGAGAAGTCTCACTCGTTATCTCGAAAGCTAAGTCTGTGGTTCTTGAGTTAATTGCTGAAAATGCAGGTGTACGTTGCATTTTCTCATCTTTGACACAATCCAGCACATACCTTGGTTTATTCAAATGCATGCACATGAACACAGAAACACACACTCTCCTGTGTTCTGTATTCATCTTATTTTTTTTGCCTTTATGCATACACACCCACATTTTATCTGAGTGAGATTTTCCATTAGTGTTTTTGCAGAGATCACAAGTTGTTCTATTTCCTGCCACACACGGTGTTTCGCCACAGAAGTTAACCAGTGTTTATGCTGTCTCTGCTCTGCATCGAAGACGATCACTGGAAAATCATCAGCGCAACACACACACACACACACACACACACACACCTACCACAAACACAGCTGTATGAACACAAACACAGTTACTGTTCAGCTCACTGATCATTTTCCTATTTTTCTCCTCTGTGTATTATTTATCTTATTTTTTACCTTTATGTCTCATTTAATAGCTTTCCTCTAGCTTTGCTTTATTTGTCTGTCTCCCTCCTCTCTCATCCCTCTCTACAGCAGTGCCAGTCTCTGAGGAGGGCTGATGTGAGCTCCAGATGTTGAGGTAGACTGACTGGAGACAGAGAGGGCAGAGGGCTTTTCCATACCTCCTTCTCATCTTGTCCCCTCAGGCTTATATTACCTGATAGTGTTTTGTTGGATCCCTTTGGCATCTGTTCCGTCGCACACAGTTTCTCACTTTTTCTGAATTTTATATCCACCTGTGTTTATGAGGATAAAAACATGTTTAAATTCCACTTCACCACACAAATTTAAGGCAACAAAACATCAATCTCTGGCTCTGATGAAAACTCTGTCGACTCAGTTAAATGATCAACTAGCCAAACTATGATTTTCTTTGTGTTCATATTAACTGCATATGAGCTAAAAATGAAGATTATCTCACTACGACCTTACTGCAGAATGTCAATAACCTCATTCTTAATTTCAACAAAATACTACAACCTCATTATGTAACATCCATCCATCCATTTTCTACGGCTTATCCTCACATAGGATCGCGGGGGCTGGAGCCTATTCCAGCTGGCTTAGGGCGGAAGGCAGGGTACACCCTGGACAAGTCTCCAGTTCATCACAGGACACATAGAGACAGACAACCATTCACACTCACATTCACACCTACAGTCAATTTAAATTAGCCAATTAACCTAATCCCCATGCATGTTTTTGGCTGGTGGAAGGAAGCTGGAGTACCTGGAGAGAACCCACGCAGACAAGGGGAGAACATGCAAACTCCACACAGAAAGGCCCCGGGCCGGGAATCAAACTCGGTACCTTCTTGCTATGAAGTGACAGTGCTAACCACTACACCACCGTATATTATGTAACAGTGACAATAAAAGTTTGTGAAAGTGTGCAAATTCAACACGGCAACAACCGCTACATGCTTGTCAAAAACTATGAACCCTGTATCAGAAAATCCTCTTGTGGGACAACAGAGACATGAATACACAGTATGCTGTACACTGAAGACATTTCTATAGAGACGTAGGTCAGACTGCTGCTGGTGTTTCTCTTTAGTTGCTGTTCAGACTGGTCTCTCCTCCTTCGCCAACTCGTCTCTGCCTCATGACCTCTCTGTTTCAAAACAAAAGTTGTTGTCTCCACATAAGGCCTTATGGGTTGGGTCAGGGGTCATCTAGCCTCTAAAGATACTATCTCTGCATGTGAACACCCATCCATCACTGTGGATACAATGTCACCTTCCTCACCTCTCGTCCCACACTGCAGTCCTCCTCCTCCTCCTCACCCTACCACTCTCTCCATTCGGCCCCTGCATTCGCTCACCCGGTCCCCTCCCTCGCCTCGCCTTGCCTCGCCGGTGCTTCCCTTCAAAGCAGGCATTGATCACTGGCGGACACAGATAGACATTTGAGGGAGTCGTGCTCTGTGTGAGTGTGTCTGTGCAGCAGCAGGGGTCACACTGTGAAATTAGGCTGCATGCCGGGCCTAATTGAACTCAGGGGTCACTAACGCGCATCGTTGACCATGGACATTACTTAGCATATCTTAATGCGCTGATAAGATCATGGGTGTGTGTGTGTTACAGGTAATTTGAAGTAAAAATAACAAATGGAACAACAAGGTTAGATAAGTGTAGGAAAGAGGAGAGTTTTCAAGTGTTATTGCTTTACGCTACGGGAAAAGAGTGTAGCTTTCACCGTTTGCTGCCATTAAAAACAAACAGATTAATTAGACAAAAGCATGACTGCCTGACTGTTGTTTGTGAGAGAACAGCAGGAAGTTTAGTGCAGCACACACACATAGAAATATAAAAAAAGGAACTGGCAAGTGTTAATAAGTCCTTGTCACATGAGAATAAACATAGAAGCTAGAAAAGCCACATGAAAAGGCACATAGATCTCTAAGGCAACTGTTCCCCCTTGATGTCTTGGCTGTTTTCCTCATATAAGTGACCACAAATCCTCTGTAACTCAATTTCATATACTTGTCACTCTCAAAATAGACCGTCTCCACTATCTTTACAGCCACATGAAGAAACACCAACAACCAAGTCCTCTTTGCATTCACACACAAACGCTCAAATGCTATTCTATTCAGAGGTCGCATTAGGTAGCGATTGGGGCACTGAAATAGCTGCTAAATCCACTTTGCTGTAATTAGAGCACTTACCAGCACACCAATGCATAATGCATTACTCCGGTCACTTCTAGGAAATTAAGATTTGTATCATTTCACCTGCTGTGACCCGACATCTCCCGAATATTATTAAGAAGCAGCTATTCTGGATTTCCTGTGAGAATTAGGAAACAGAATAAGGCCACTGTTGGTAGTTCACACAGCTCGTAAGAACTTAATTACAAGTTAAAATGTAACTTCTGCTGAACAGCAGTCGTGCTGGCTACAAGGTATAAAGGCTACGAAATGGCACATGACTGGTAAATGAATAAAACAGAAATCATGCAGCTGTATCACAGCTTACAATCATCATCAGCTACAAGTCACACCAGATCACAAAGGATAACTTAAAAATATTAGAATCTATTGTCCATTTAAATCTGAAGGAGTGAGCAAACACTCAACAACAGTAAAGGCAAAAGTTTGAATCCAAGGAATGAAGGGAAGTGAATCAGAGACTGATCTACTAATTTGCTGCTTTGATGTTGACCCATTTTGTCCTGCCTGGCATCTTATCAAACATGACATGCTGATACAGGATAATCGTGTGTGTGTGTGTGTGTGTGTGTGTGTGTGTGTGTGTGCAGCCTTTAACTGCCCCTCTGGAGCAGGGGTTGCAGCAACGTTGATGATGACTTTAATAAATGCGTGCGTGGTAAGCTTGGTGCCCTCGCGCTGCCCCTTTCCTCTCATGTAGCTTTCTACGGCTTGACCTTTGACCTGGTCATCTGACCTTCCTGGCGTTGACCGCTCCTTGGTCGTCCAGCTGTGAAATAAGACTCAGTGTGTGTATGAGCACATCTGTGTTGTCACCACATCCTGGAGGAGCTCTGAAAGAAAACGGCTGACAGACACAGCTTTCAGTTTCCTCATAGAGTGTGTTCCTACGTGGTTTCCTCTTATCGTTGGCCTCTTTGCTCACACTTAAATCTGTCCTGTGAATATATTTCTATTACATCCGTTCTGCTTCGCCATCAATTGCTGAATTTTATGTCCACGATAGAAAAGATAGACAAGAAACAGCAAGCTGATTTCCATCACTGACGCAGGAACGTTACAGAACAAATCTGTCTTTGATAGTCCTAAAAATTAGAACTCATATTTAAAGGGCAGTTTGGTCAACTTTGTGGGTGCAAAGTAAACCTGAGCATGCGAAGCTACTGTAGAAATGGAGTGCCTCCATTTCTCCCCACATCGTTCTTCCTATTTGAACTCATCAGGTCCCCAGTACAGCACACAGGGCCCCCTTTTCGTCTCCTCCCATCCCTCTCTCTTTCTCTCCTTCCTCCAGCTCTCTCTCTCTTTCTCTCTCTCTCTCTCTCCCCCCTGCTAGGATCCCCACAGCTGCGCGGACCAGGTGCGTTCCGCCCCGACACACACACACACACACACACACACACACACACACACATATGGACACACACACACACCCTTACACCCGCCAACGGACGCAGCAGGAAATGCCTAATACCAGTTTTAGAATGATGCCACTATGCCAGTTTGACAGGGAGGCTGCGGGATCTGTCACCAGAAAAGGCAACGGAGAGAAAGTGTGACCAAGATGGAGAGAGGAGCATCTCGCAGCTGATTGGAGAAAAAAAAAGAAGTGGAAAGTGAAAGAATGAAACAGTTGCTTTATGTCTGAACATCACGTTCTAGTTTTTAACGTCCAGACAGTTGATAAAACTAAGAATTTCTTTGCTTCATAAACAGCATCTACATGGCCTACTTCACGAAACCATGGAGATCCATTTCCAGCAACACAATCTCTTCTGGCACGGCCAAAATATATCCAACTACACCTCTCTCCAGGGATCCTCAAGTAAAAGGGACCTCTGTCTGTCTGTGTGTGACTGTGCACGCATGTGTGACTTGATGTGTGGGTGGATGCACATGTGTTATTATAAAAAAAAAAGTACCAGTTATTTCGGTCTGTGGCTCACCACAGCTCACACTCTCCCCTGTCTTATACTCAAAAAGAGTGTGACAGACGGAAAAGCAGGTGAGCAAAGACAAAAGACGGATGAGTAAAAGGAGAGGAGAGGAGGAAGAGGAGGCATTTCTCAGCAAGGCTATGACAATGATGAATTTCATGTAGTGAGTCAGTAGACTGTGGTAGCCATCTCCATTCATTTTTCTTCTCAAACATCTCATAAGCATCTCTCAAAATAAAGTATTACTCTCAAATCTGAGTGTTGGGGAAGTACTTAAAGGCATTTTCCAGTATTTTACACTTTAAGCCCTCTTTCTAGGTTGCCTAGGATGCCTCTTTCTAGGTTGCCAGTGGTTGACACTGAAATTTTGAAAATTGGTCCTGTCTCTGGTATTCAGCTCGTTTAGAATCAGCTGTGCCAGCTAGCTATCAGTATCGCTCAGTGGTGGCAGTAATGCACCTCTTAGTTGGTTTGCCAACCGCCATTAAACCCCAAAGTAGAAGAAGAAGAAGTACTGCTCAGTTCTACCAGAGACACTGTGCTAATGTGCTTTCTCCCTTACGATTTGCAATTATACTGGCAAAAAAATATTTCAGAGACTGAAAATCGAATACGTAAGGTGGATTCTTGATGAAGACATCCTCGATTTTGAGTTTGATTCGTCAAGGATACAATTTCGAACCAGAATACACAGAAGAGGAGCTACGAACTACAGAGCAGAAGTTTATACACAGTTGTGAGGTGTAAGTGTAAAATACCAGAATATGCCTTTAACTATCTCTACAACCAATCTCAATTTCCAAAAAGCCCAAGGTGACTTCTTCAGATTATTTGTTAGTCCAGACAATACTGGTCATTAATATTTATCATCCTTCAGCATTCATCTGATATTTAAAAAAAGCAATTCCTGCCCTGTCCATTAATACTTTTTCAGCTCTATTTTTATTTTTATCAATGATTTTAGAGTGGTGAGGCTTTAGAATAGTCAGCATACTTACTAATATCCTCCATACTTATGTGGAAATGCAATCAATCTCAAGCTACTGTTATGTACTGTATATCTAATGTTATTCAAGACTTGGGTTAATTTAAAGATTGAACAGAATGTGTGATCAAAAAAATCACCCCAAATATTTGGAACAAATCCTGTTCATGTGTTGATAGCAATCCACTTTGAGCTGGCACCACTGCAGTGGGCTGTTTCCCCATCATTATGGAACGTGGAGCAGATGCTCTGCATCCTGCCTCAGCACACACACACATACACGATGCAAAACGAAGACATCACAGCATCCACATTAAATTTGATTTCTCAATAGTTGAGGCAACATCTGATCGGTTGACACGCTGACTGTGGTTTCTACATATCTGGGAAGGCTGCAACAGCTGACCTGACAGTGTTATCATAGCGACAAATGTGTGTTCACTTTAGTCCAATTAAATGTGTTGACTTTATGTTGATCTGACTGTTGAGCGAAGTTTCCATTTGCTCTTGGCTTGTTCGCAGAAATTATATCGGCGATAACACAAATCCAATTTAAATTTTGTTATCGGTTAACATTATGACACTGCATGGCCAAAATGTAATGTGATTAACAAGCCACAATATACAATTTATTTTACAGTAAATGCTCAGGAAAGTCATGATAGCTATATGTCTATTGTGCAACTGCTTATTCGTTTTGCTTTTATTCTGGCATTTGAAGCTAAAAGTTTGTGCACAATACTAATGGGGATGAAGCAGTGGTGTAGTCTGGTTTATTCAAGTGGGTATACTCTGACCCCATGTGTGGCTGCATAAAGTATGCAGGGATTTGAAAAGAAATGTTACTGCTCCTCCCTCAGGGGAAAATTTTGACAGTTTTCCATAAAACTGCATTTTAGTGGTATTTTTGACTATAATTCCCTTATTCATGAAAAGAACAACATGACTGTTATTTGGTAGAGGAAGAACTGAATAAATACATCCAGAGTTTTCTTCAGAAATATGAGCTAATTACGAGAGCAAAGTGAGCTAGCTTATCTGGACAAAGTTAGGAATAGCTAACAGGCTAATGCTCCAGAACTTTCCATCACATGAACCACTGACAGACCCACCTTACCTATGAAAGAACTGGGTGATAAATTGTCAACCCTTCACTGAACCATTTTACGTGAATAGAGGGGGGGTATCCATGCTGATGCGTGTCCTTGTGCATTTGTAGTGGTTAAATCCGGATGATTTTTAGTGGGTATAGGGTGTATACCTGTGCATCATGTAGACTACACCACTGGTGTGAAACATGTCACAGGTCAACATGAAATGCATTTCAATGCAATGGAAACGGCCACAACACATACATACATATGCTGACACCTCAGTGTGGCCACATTCTCACCTCAAACCTTTCCATTCACTGACTGTCAGGCCAACGTTTCCACCAGCGGATGTTTTTTGAGGCCAGTGTTTCTTTGAAAAGACGCAGAGGGCCTCAGCCAGGCGGGAGGAACCTACATCAGCTATTTTAGACTGTGTCTTCTGGAGGATACCTGAAGTTCTACATCTCAAGAGCTTTCAAGCTGCACTGCTGCACCCTTTTCGTTCTAAGCCAGATGATTGATCTGTCTGTGCAGCGCTTAAAATATAATATGTATAATATGGGCCAAACTTAAATATTATTTCACATATTACATATTCATTAAAATCATCAGTCTGGATAATATGCTACTAGGTTTCTTATGTGGTAGTTAGACAGTAAATCTATATAGAAAAAGTGAGCACGCACACACAGACCCACTCCAACAGGAAGAGTGTGGGTGTTTGGGAGCAGCTGCATGGAGAAGCATCACACCCAGCTTCCTCCTGGTGCAGCCAGCCTCTCATCTCTTTTCTCTCCCTCTATTTACTCATTTCCTTCACATCTCTAACGCTCACCGAAACATTTATCCAAGTCAGAAAGCGACAGCATCACCATCATCACGCATCATCTCATGCTGGCTCTTACCCAAAACCCAAACTCGGCAAGATTCAATCTGCCCCGTTTCTCTCCTCTTTCCTCAGAATGGTAACACACCGACAGATCATCACCACCTGAAAGGCCAAATGTTGCATAACACTTTCCAGTGAAAAACTTGCACACCTGTGCAGCGGGGTGAGGCAGCAGATAAAGCCACATAAGAAATGATGTTTTGGGACTTTTACTGATACATTAGAGGCTCAGCTGCCAATCTTTCATTGTTGCGCAATTATTGCACGATTATAAAAATGAGATAAACAGGATATGCTGCGTCTGTCACTGAATATGTAAATGCTCCTAGTAGAACACTGTGTCTGAATTCCTCTGACTGCACAGGTGCAAGAGCTTTAGCATCTTTTTGTTTCTCCTCTTACCCTGATGCCACCACCCTGTCCCACTCCAACCAGCGTTCCTCTGTCTTATTTCCTTTAACCCTTAAACTCAGACCCTTTCTGTCAGCACACTCCCAGTAAAATGCTCACTGTGCTGAAGACACTATGCAGTTATTTCAGTGTTTCCTGTGTGTCATGTGGTGGTAGCTCCAGCTAGCTAGCATGGCTGACAACACACAGGCTCCCAGGTGCAGGGTGTCACAGCGTGGGCCGTCAGCCAGAAAGCCAGTGGGCCAGTTAGCGAGCCAACTAGGCCCTGAAGCACGTGCTGCCCTCCACCCCCACCGTCAACCCATTGCTATTCCCAGTGAAAAGGAGGACCAGGCTTGTGGCATTTTCTCTATGGGGAAAGAACGCACGCCTGTATAGCGTGTGTGAGCTTGCCTTTTTTTTTTTTTGCTTCTATTTCGAGCTGCACCAAACAAACCCGTTTGACGATACAGTTGGTTTTAATGTGTCATCAACCTGTCAAACTGATGACACCCCGCTCCCTGCAGAGTTCAGAGGTCAAGCTCTGCTGAAGTAGAGTGAAACCAGCATGCAGGGGCACCAGGGTTCGCCCTCTCTTCCCCCAGCTAACCCCCAGGCTGCAGATGCACTGACCCAGACAAGGCTGCACTTCTCTGGGCAGCACAGAGACACTGCTGTGCTCCGGTTCCTGGAGCCCTGATGCTCTGATTGAGACCCTGCACCCATGCAGGAACCAGAGGGAGGGGAAGGGGAGAGCAAGGGAGGGGACGCTAACACATCTGGCATCTGCAAAAAAACAAACTGCAAACAACTCTCATATCATCATGAGAGAAAATGCACAGGCGATATAGAAAAGCAAGCTGTTTTCCCCTTCTGCTCACACGTGCCACACAAGATATACACATATACCTAATTGTGTGTCTACTACCTCTACAATCTAGAAAATCAGTTATGTGAGGAGCAGGACAAAAAGTCACAACAATTCTCCAGCTGGTAGGACAGCACCAGAATACACCACGCTCTGCCATTGTTCTATTTATATAGTGCACCAAACAATGGCGCGTTAGTGTCTAAAGAAACAAATGATTTAGAGACAGAGCCGCTAAAGAGGAAACAGTATAAAACAACAAAATTTCCAGTGATGTGTATATATATATATATATATATATATATATATATATATATATATATATATATACATATATACGCACAGTATATATATGTATATATATATATATACAGATATATATGTATATATATATATACATACATACATACACTGTGTTTTATACACACGTGGTGAGATCTATTAAAACAAGGGGAAGATAAATGAAAAGCTGTGAAAGGAGGACACAATAGAGAGCGTATCACAGTGCAAGAAATTTGTGTGGGTGCACATCTCTGCAAGGTGTCTCTTTGCGTAGGCGATGCCTTTTGCATTAGGCGGCAGTACAGGACGGAGTTAGAGGTAGTGGTTGGGACTTGTGCTTATGTGTGTGGGTAAGAGTGCAGAGTACTTCTGATAAACAACCTGTTTTAAAGATGAGACACTTTAACAAGAGGGGATATGCGTGTTGTTAAGAGCGCAACAGAGTGGGATATCAAATCCATATACACAGCAGTGGAGGTGTGTCTGTATTAGCTGCCTCCTCTCTTTAGGACGACTGAGTACAGGCCAGTGAGAGGCATAGCAGTGATGCTCTTTGTGGCCAGCTGTGGGGCCATTAAAGGCCCATCTGCAGACAATAGGCTCTGTCTGAAGGGCACACACACAGCCTGGTTCCTGTCCTGCCTCACTGTGTTTGTGTATGGATGCGTATATGAGAGTACCATGTGTTTCCATGCCCCATTTTAATCTATCACAAAAGGAATACACAGCAAACATACACTTACTTGCACGGCTTTTAATGTGTCTGCATTGAACATGGCTAATCTCTTTCTACATATAATGGAGTTACATCCTTAGTTTGCGATAAGGCCTTCTCTGCAAGGTGGCAGAAATAAACAGAATAGCGCCACGCTTCACTGAGGTATCATCACAGATGGTGGTAAAAAAGTGATTTCACCGTGTGATTCAAGCTTTCATGCTACCCTCTCTTCAAAGCAGAGGAAATGAAGATCTCTTCATTAAAAAGGTTATCTGCTCTAGCACACTCGACATAACATAACAGGCAGAGCACAGCTAGCTGGCCCAACCACACACACCACTCAGCATGGTTCGATCAAGCAAGCCGCAGCTTCACATGCCCCAGAACACACACACACACACACACACACACACACACACACACACGCACGCACACACACTACGGCTGCTGCATGCAGACACATGCAAAAAATATCTGCCCCAATACTAAAATAGGCCCTGAGAGGTTGCACCTGCACCTGTGCCCTGGTCCACACCTACACACAGGTGTCAGGATGTGACACATACACACAGACAGAGAAAGAAAGATAGCAGAGAGGGAGGGGAAAACGAAAGCGGGCTGAATCACAATGCTGCGGTCGCCCAAAAAAATTTTTTCTAGATATCATCTTTGTATTTTGTCTAACGATGAGTGTAATGTTATTTTTTTTTAAAAAATAAATCAGGTGTTTGATAATAAAAAACAATTCAGTCACTCCTCAGGTCTCACTGATTTGTAATTACATAATATATAAGCACTTTCACACATAATTAAGGGTTTGCAGGGAGGGGAGTGAGAGTTAAAGCAAAGTGTGTATCATATTGCATACATGAGTGCATCAAGTGTCTCATTCTGCAATCCAGAATGAGTGGTCTGTGAATGTACACTGAGTCATAGCTGTTCGTCCTTCACTGGTATGGTCCCTTCTCCAATGGGGTAGAAACAGGGGAGAAATAATCTGAAAAGTGGTTTATTTTTAAAATATATATATTGTAGCTACATGAGCACGCACACGCATGTACAAACCCGCCGACGCAGACAAGCACGGTACATGAACAAAAGTTTGGAAGACGTCATTTATTCTTTCCTTCAAAGTGAGACATAGAAAATAAATGCAGTGTTCAATCTGTCTGGATTGAGGCAAATTCATTCACAGTGATTGTTTATTGTTATTATATTGTTATATATTAAAATCTCAATAAGGCTGCATTAAAATCAAGCTGGTGTTATTGTGTTGTGCTTCCTCTAAGCTACTGAATATAATCAGCATTAAGGAAATCTGAGGAACTGCTGCTCTCACTGTAAAGTCTGAGCTGTGTCACAGTGTTCTGGCTTTAAGATACTTTTAAAGAGTAAAACAGTTGGATGATATTATTCCACTCAACCACCTTTGGGAGAGAAAGTTTTCACAGATGTCACATTTAATGAGAGGCATTAAAAACTCTATGTGTTTTGGGAAACGCTGCCACCTTGTGGAGACCGACTGTTGCCACAGTCACAAGACAGCTTCTTCTGCACTGAAACTTCAGTACCCTTTTCATTTTACTTATTTCATTTCTCATCATACTTTACATACTGTTTTAATGTAATTAATGTCTGATGGAAAACACTGAACTGCCTTTGGTGCTACACAGAGAACGCTGTCTTAGTGTCTTATGTTTACACATCAATGCTGTTTACTTTTTGTAGATTTTATGTTGTATTGTTTAGACTGTTGATTTTGCACTGATATTGCATTTTTGCATTATTCTGCACTGTATATATATTTTTTTTTCAAAAAAGCTTTAAATCTCTTTACTTTTTCTGACTGTATGGCAACTTGTAAAAGGATTTCCTTTGGGATGAATAAAGTTTTATCTTATCTTTTTTCACAGTTGTTTTTAAACATATTTCTATATATTTTATATTGTACATGGTTGGTTTATCTTCATCCAAGCCTGTTGATTTTAGCTGTATGTCTATTCCTGTGAACATTATGCCAGACTTAAATTCCTTTTATGAGTACACATTTGATCAATAAATCAGATTGATGCTAAATTAGTGATTTACTGCTGACAGATAGCAAAATCATTTAGTGAAGCTTTGATAAAATACTATCCTGAGGCTTAGCGATTTGCAATCTGACTGATATGTTGCATTAGTACGTACACTGGAAGGGCCAGTGTATCATTGAAAAGCAGAAGATTGAGGACGATAAATGAAGAAATAACACAGAATAAACTGCGAGTCACAGTTCATCCTTCCCGGCTCAAACAGGACAGGAGACTCCGGTGCCTTTGAGCCCACAATAGCCTTTAGGTACCTTCTTCAGGTACTGCTGGTGATAGTCCTCAGCGTAGTAGAAGGTCTGTCCCTCCAAGATTTCTGTGGTGATTTCACCAAAGCCTTTTTTAACCAGCTCCTAGAGACAAAATACAAACATAACATTGTGAGGTGATGCATCCATTCCATTGCTATACATTTAAGTTTCTCAGCTGAACATCTTCACAGATGAAATTCCCATACAGAAAAGAAACAGAAAAAAATTATGAAAAAAATGTACTGAAATTCATGAATAGTATATGATTTACCCTTGAAAGTGGCCACTTTTGCATTAAAAAGAAGTATGAGGATATTGTATGTATCATCACTGTCATATTCTATTCTCATAAATACCCAAATCATACTACTAAGGACCTTATATCCAGATTTACTGTTGTATGCTTTACATACACGTTTCATACAAAGGAGATTTCCTTTGTATGAAACTTTCAAGAGTAAATCATACACTATTCATGAATTTCAATACATTTTTTAATAAGTTTTTCCTGATTCTTTTCCGTATGGGTTTACTTTTCTACACACATCATTCAGTGACACAGCAAAGATCATGAGGTTGGACTTAAAAGGAGTGTTCACTTAAATTTTGCCCGTAGGGTCGGGGTTGGGGTTGGTTGCTAGTCATGTCCCTACATGGACCAAGTATGGAGTGTCCTTTGATATCTTTTTTTAACAACATAATTTCATTGTTATTATCCCTCCTTATTTTTATTTATTATTCACATCACTTTATTTACAACAAGCTATAATATGCCTGTTTTAACTTTATAAATCAAAATATTGTACATGAGACTGGTAGCTGGAGAGGTGCCAGTTGCTACTCCTGCAAAACTGCCGAGGTGCCCTCGAGCAAGGCACTGAACTACTAATTGCTTGGGGTGCCTGTATTGAATGTGTATGGGTCCTGTTCAAAGTTAATTGGCTAATTTAAATTGACCGTAGGTGTGAGTGGTTGTCTGTCTCTATGTGTCCTGTGATGAGGTGTCGTCTTGTCGAAGGGTGTACCCTGCCTTCTGCCCTAAGACAGCTGGGATAGGCTCCAGCCCCCCTGCGGATAAGCGTAAAAATGGATGAATGTTCCTCTGGAGCCTGTTTCCATCACTACACTCACGACAAACATTCAGCACTACGTTCTCCATTTTCAGTAACTCCCTCTAAATGAACACACCTCTTTAAATGGTTGTTTTATTCTGTAGTGTGGACGTGAACTTTCAGTACCTCTCACTAATATAGTAAAAGAGTTTTTGCTCCTCGGCTAGAAAGCGGGCTGACTGAGTGACAGAAGAAAGGAACATCTTTTTCTTTCAGTAGTGCAGCTCTGCCTCTGTGGCTCTCTCAGCGGGACAAAGCATCAAAGAGTATCCGCTCTCTTTGAGAACTCCTTAAGACACTTTTATACTTACACTCTTCTAAACACCTTGAGAAAAGGCTTCAAACACACAGAAAAAAAGAGTGCACTTGTGCAGACACACACACACACACACACACTCTCAGGCACATACTAAACACCACTGACAGATATATCAAATAGTGCTGAGCTGAGTGGTTTTCTCTATCTAATAATACAAGCACTCAGCCCTCTGTAGATCAGTGCTCCTGAGAGCACAAACAGGAGGAGTGACGAAGGGCAACAGTTAGCTTGCATGTAGCGCTACACCTCAGAGCCATGTGCAGCACTGAGGAGCTTTGCTTTATGGGGGAGTCCGCTGGCTTCAACAAGCACCAGGAAACAAAACAATCCAATCTTGGATCGACCTGTTCTTACCATCATATATATGAGTGTAGTTTGCTCTCTTTATGTGGTCAATGTGGAGGTTTTCAAGGAAAGATATTGTCAATACATATTTATTAAAGTGGCTCATAAGACCATCATCATCATCCACATCTGAACAGCCATATTTGTGCTCAAGTGTAGCAAAACATGCAGCTTTCATTTAAATCCACGGCACAACAATGCAGAGCTTGTGAAATGACACATGCTCCAGTGTGGAGTTGTCACTGCATGAATATACATTTATATCAGCTGAGGGTGGTTGGTGGTTTGAGTCCAGCCTCCAGCCGGTAGTCATGTGCTGTGGCGCCCTTGAGCAAGATACCTCTGCCCATATTGCTCCCAACGCTGTGTATTGGTGTGTGGATGGGAAAATGTTTATGTTGATCAGTATGAATGTGTGTGTGTGTGAATGTGTAACTATGGTAAAGGGTTTAAGTAGTCGAATGACTAGAAAGGTACAGTCCATTTATATATTTTTATATACTGAGCGGCTCACATGGTGTGTCATGTAAAATGTGTTGTGTGAATTATCACCTAATTCTGCAATCTGATTGTTTTGTTTTTATGGACTATAGCGTCACCGCTAAGATATGATGAGATGAGATAAACTTTATTAATCCCACTGCATAAAGGTGAAGTGTCAGAACTATATAACAAGATAATAGAAAAAATATTTTAGAACCAGTGGTAAAAAGCTGATATATATATATATATATATATATATATATATATATATATATATATATATATATATATACACACATTTAGCAGCTAAAAAGCCAGATAGTCCCTAAAAAGAAAGTTAAATACAGGACATTCTGTGTTTGAAACTTCCTAGAATGACAACACGTCACTGTTATAATAAAAAAAATAATAAATATTCAAGGAAAAAGCAAATAGGGCATAGCAAAACCAACATAACGTGTTTTTGTGTTCATACTCATAAAAATGTATGGAAGCATCCACGTATTCGTTCAGGTTTTTATTTTGCCAGCGACTTCATTTCATTCATTGTGAACTCTCCCACTGTATAAATATGAACCGTCTCAGGCTTCAGCTAATGATTACTTTCATTAACTATTAATATACCCAACCCATTGCCAATTATTCTGTGAAAACTCACCACAAGTTCCTCAAAATTGCTGGGACCAGAAAATATTTCACACTTTTACACACATGTGTGGCTGCACATCTTTTGTTGATAATGTTACCAATAATAAAAAAAAGTATGGGAATCGTCACTATGAACAGGGAAGAACAAGTTGGTACTTTCTGATCGGGAATTGTGCAGACGTATATGAAAAATCTAACACCACTCATAACGTCAGTGAGGGGCAGCAGTGTAGTGTAAAATTTTGTCCACATGGAGGCAGTGTGGTACTAGCTCTGTGTGTGTGTGTGTGTGTGTGTGTGTGTGCTGAAGGTGATGCAGTGGAGTCAGTAAATCAAAGCCCTGCACCCCACAGAGAGGCTGAGGCAGCGGCTGACCTCTAAGTCCTCAGTGGCTGCCGCTACAATGCGAGAGCTCTAATCTCCCTACAGGAACGTCCACAAACCAAACTATATCCACAACACCAGCCTCACCAGCATGGACATATTTACCTCCACTTTGTGCAGCCTGACACAGAGGAACCCACTTCCTCCTGCCTACATCCAACAGCATTGTAGTAAACCAGCTGGACACAAGCGTGGCAGCTTTGTACATCGTGGCCTAATTAATCAGCCATCATCATCAAACCAGTGTAGTGGCAAACCCTTCGGGGTAGAGGAAGCTTCATGTGAGGAGAACACTATGTCCAAGAAAAGGTCTGCTATTCCATACACCCCCACTCTGACAACCCTTCACGACTCCCTCGCTCTCCATCCAGCCCTCTACAGCAGTCACAACATGGCGGCCATTTTAGATCTATAAATCAGAATGCATGGCGTCACGCCACCGTGTATAACCTTATGTGGCTTCGCTCGCTCGCTCTCTCTCTCTCACTGCAGCAGCAGAGGAATGGAGGGAACAATGTGTTAAAAAAAGGATAACCGCCAAAGATGGTTGAGAGAAAAATTCTACAGATAAGACGTCTTCAAGTTGATTTTGATGCTGGGGATGATGACGGTTAAATGATGGCTACAGAGAGGGAGAGAAATGTGTTTGACTGTGTGTGTGTGTGTGAGGATTGAACCAAAGGGTCATGAACGCAGGACACGTAATTCAGTGCGTCTGTGTGATCGCAAGGGCTCATATCACGCCACATAGCCACATAGTGGGGACTCGCCTCCTATTTGGTGTCAAAAAAGATCTCCACATGTTAAAGCTTAACATTTCAGAGGTCAAGATGTGTTTTTTCGCTTACGGCTGGGAGTAGGCATACTGATTCAGGTTAAATTGCCAGGGAATGAATTTAAGTCAATGCAATGTCCTCCTAAGTGGCAAAAACACGTTTGTGTGTGTGTGTATGTTGAGCTCACTCAGCCCAGTCAACCCTTCCTTTCTTCACGCCTGTCGGAAAGACTCCCCTGTCAAAGGCATGGCTGAGCGGGTGCATCTCTCTCTCTCACTGTCTCCCATGTGAGCACAGACCACCGCTTCGTGCTACCAAGTCCTCCCTGCTCTCCAGCCAAGCGAGAGAGCCCCTCTCGCCATCACCATCGCCAGAGAGACGGCCTCGGGACATAAATAGGACATGACACCCTGAGAGTGGGTGGAGGTGGAGGAGCAAGAGGAGGAAGAAAATGGAAAATGTACTCCTCTCGTCGTCCTACCCCACTGTCTTGTCTCTCCCCATTTTTTTTTTCTCTCTCTCTAAGAAGGCCTACGGCTGCAGAGTGGTGGGTAAGAGACACACACTGACATGAGTTTGTGACACCCGATGACTCATGGTGGAGACATTTGAAGACGGATATGACCTCAATTCTGTGATTTATGTAATCATCCCATAGTCCACCCATGTTACCGGTGCGTGCTTACCGCCATTTACCATTTCTCTGGCTCCTCTCCTCTATCATTTAATGATTTTTTTCCCACTAATCAAAGTCTAACATTTATTGGTATTAGCCTAATTGTAAAAGTACAGTCATGGCAAAGCATAGAAGGCAATGCAAACATAATTATTGAGCAGTGGTGGAAGAGGTATTACATTTTTTACTGCAAATCAAAATAGTATGAAAAAATACTGCATCAAAAGTATTCACTTCGATATTCATAATTTACTTGAGCAGGAGTACAAAAGTATTTATTATGGAATCAAATGATGCCTGAAAAGGTGTGATGTGTCTGAATTTTCATTGTTGATGCAGGTCTGTGTAAGCAGCATTTAAAGTTGTGACGACTTCATATACTGTTATAATCTGCAGCCAGTATTTCATAAAATAATCATGTTTTGTAAAACATTGAAATATTGAGTACAGAGGAGAACTAAAATAAAAGAACATCAAAGCTGTAGCTGAATAAAGCACTTAAATGTGTTGAGTTAATTTGTAATTGCATGTTGATCTCATTTGCACAAAAAAACCCCCCAATAACAATGTAACGTTCAGTGCAGCTGTACACCTGCACAAAAAGCCCTTCAACATCTTAAAAATGGAAATACTCTGCCAAAAGTGACGCAGCTCTGCGGCACATTGCTGGTACCAGATAGATGGCAGCTCTGCCTGAAAACACATGGAGTAGGCTGACATGATACTTATCGACTAGTCCACGCCGCCACGCTTGCCCTCGATGACCTCAGGGAGAGAGTGACGGAGAGAGGATGAAGGAGGAAGACAGACGAGGAGAGAAAGAGAAACGTTATGGTGCAGGGAAAAAATGGAGGGAAATAAAGGAGGCGAGAATGGGAGATTAACCAGCTGAATGAAAAAAAACAGAACGTGAGAGAGGAGATAATGAATGAGTGGTTGTTTCTTGTTCTTGAGAGGTTCTGTAAAATGCCACATGTTAAACATTCATGTACTGAAGGATGTGTATTCCCTCTGTGTCTGACTTTTTTTTCTCTTTCTCTTTCTCAGTGTGGGTCAGGCATCCATTTTAGCTCTAATCTTCAGTGAGCGCTCCTACATTTTGAGAGGGTGAAGAGGATGCGCAGACTTCAGTCTGGGAGCGAGGCGGTGGGAGCTCCTACGTTATTTTTTTTTCCCCCGGGCAGACAACAAGTAGCTCAACATCTAAAGAACGAAAAAACGCAGAAGATCATCCCTGTGTTCTTGCTAAAAAATCAGCTGCACTGCATATCTCAATACCAGTGGCTCACAAAGGGATGGGCATTTACCTTCAGGCAATTAAAGAAAAGTTATCTGTGAACTAACAATTTTCTATTAGCAGTTATACGCTAGCCAGTACTGCAGAGAGGGCTCGTTGCGATTGATCATTTCAGCACATGGCGAAGAGATCTTCATGTAAAGCGCAGACGGACTGTAAAATGCGGAAGCTGGGGAAAAGCTGCGAGGCTAAATCAGACTTTCTGAAGACTTTCCAAAATGCAAGCTTGTTGTGACTTGAAGCCCCCCCCCCCCCATTACGAAACCTGCTGATGCTGTGCCACGATTTAACAAACCCCCGGGCTCCTCCTCAAGACTTCTAGCCCCAAACGATCCCCCTTATTTTTTCCAGCCATCATCTGAACCCCTGCGCACCACCACACCATCTCCCCGCTTCCCCCTTTCAAGCTCATTAAGTTGGGATGCCTTATCAGAGGACACACTCACCCCTCCAAGGCCCTACACACATGTGCACACGCACACGCAATATTCAAGCTGGCTTGATAAAACCTATTGTTCATACACACACACACACACACACACACACACAGTTCTTCCATTTTTCTCTCCAAACTCTAACCCCCCACCACCGAATCAACTCTTCCCATCCCTTCTCCCTCACCCTCCACCCCACCCAGCTCTGGGGAGACACATTTTAGAGAGAGAGAGAGATGCACTCCTCCTCTCTGCTCTGCTGCCACAGCGGCTTGGCTACAGAAGCCTTTGATGTTCTGCAAATTTCAAATTTCATTATAGAGAACCCCCTTCTCCTCTTCCCCCACCCTCTCCTCCCCCTCTTGCTCTCGCTCTTAAACAAGCTTTTCTGCCTCACCCTCGCCCCACCTCCTCCAATGCTGAAGTTAAGAAACTGAAAGCCCTGCAGAAGAGACTCTTCGTATGGGTTAATTATTCATTGCGCTCTGCGTGAATGTGCCAAATGTACGTCTCCGTGTGTGTCTCTACATGCATGTACGTGTGTGTTTGAGTCATGGACTGGTAGTTGGGTGGAATCTGGAGTTTGCGATGCCTGTCTTATCTCCGATCGTCTCGGAATCGCCTCCACCCACTCGCTCTTGTCACTCTAGCGAACATGCACTCACTACTCCCGATAAGAGAGCATTGGCCTTTTAGGATAAAAACACAAACAATCTTGTGCGCACGGACCGACACACTCAATCGCTTTCTCTGTACAGATGCCATTTTCAAGCTAGGGCGTTCTTTAGACTCAGCATCAATGCGGTAAGGCAACCATTTCAGGGCAGGAAGCAGCCATTTTGGTTCAGAGAGTGTCAACTGCTTTGAGAAGATATGCATCCCAGTGGCCTTCAGATGAAACTGGGGTGCCACTGAAGTGATTGACAGATAGGTGATGTCAGCAGCGTTTGTGGAGAGAGAGAAGAAGAGTATGAGAGGGAAGGAAGGAAGGAAGGAAGGAAGGAAGAGTGTGAGTGCCATTACTGCTCTGGAGGTTCGTAAACGGGTGTGTCCTCCGAGTGTCTGCTGTAAGCTGGCTTATGGTTCTCAGCCTTTTCCTGGCACAGAGGTGACAATATCATATAACACCTTTTCTCTGCTTGAATATTGATATTCTGTATACTGCGTGAGTCAAGAGATTAATGTACAAGAAAAGTGTACCTGGTATTTAGTGGCATTGTGAGCTTTATTTTGCATGAATACCACTGATGATCTAAAGAAAACATGACAGCAGGCCAATCATGGATTTTGTATTATTTCTTCCATCTTTTATTTTGACAAAACAATCTCACCTCACTGGCCATTTAATTGCTTTGCCATTTAGTTGCTTTCGGCCATACCACATGATCTTCATCAGCAGATGGAATTTACTCAGATTTTAAAACTTGTTATATTGAGCTTTGAAACTTTCACAACACTGCTAAGAAAAGACATTTTAACAACTAAATGTCGTGTAATATGACTGAAAGCTCCAGAAAACACACAAAATGGACTTGACAATGTGCTTTTCCAGGGTCAAGAATGAATTTTAGGAAGTCAAAGTGCATTTTTCTTCATTTGCGATGGACATATTTTGGTCCCATATTTCCCATCGGGCTTTGTGCGTTCTTTAATTATCACACTTTATGAATCAAAACTCCTCCACTCCATTGTGGTTTTATATTTGTAAAAACTGTGTTGATGAACGGCTTATAAATGTGTGTGTGTGTGTGTGTGTGCGCGAGAGTGCGTGAAGGAGTGGGGGGTGTCATCGTCAGTTGACACCCTGTCAGTCAGTCATGGCCCTCTGATCTGATTGCCTTCCTCTTTACTTTGTTTCCTCCCCCCGTTCACCACCTTCCTGGTCTCAGCTGCCACTCCTCTTTCACCTCTGACCCCAGACCAAGGCCAAGGTTGGGAGGTTGTCGCTATGGCAACATGAACAGCCCCATGGTCCGTGACCGCTGACCCTGGGACCTCTAAGTAACCATGACGATCATAATTTGCACCCCTATGCCCCCTGCCAGCTTGTCCATGAATACCGTTTAGAGGGACAAACAAACCAAAGTGATGCAGGGATCAACGGATAGCTGGATGGACGGATGGACAGATGGACAAAAGAACAAAAGGGGGACGCGTGTGCCACTGAAAGGACACGCTTTAGAAATGAGTTTTGATGACCTCTTGATCGACCCTCTTCACCTCTTTCAGTTCAAGAAAGAGGGTGTCACCAATTGGATGTAGATAGAGATCAGCTTCACAGAGGCGGCTTTGCTTGAATAAACAACACTGAACTCTAAAGAGGTCTCCGCTCCAGAGACTGGCTTCTAATTCTTATTCAAATAAATTGGACAAGTCCAAACTACAGAATAGCCCTGCTTAACGGCAACGTAAGTTACAGCACAACTGAAGCTTTTATGTTGCAAGTGAAGTTGGTGCAGTGTGCCTTATTTTGCACCCATGGACTTTTAATAAGAAGCACCGCTTTAAAGTTCTGCATTTTAGTGATCACCATCTTGGATTTTGGACATTGATAGCTTGTTGTTTTTATAACCAGAAGTGAGAACACTAACTAACTAGCAATTTGAGATCATAAACTCATGTTTACATGGTTTACTGAGGTAATAATCAAGTGAGAAGTATTTTGTCAGGTTGCTGCCTGGTTATACCTCAAGATTGAAGAGCAAAACCACTATTCACACTTTTGCTCCGCTTTACTTCACATATAGTTTGGTTGTATGCAACACTACAGAGTCAGGTGCTTGAGTTACTGTCACTCTGATGTGTGTGAGGATGTGATACCTGCTGGTAGGCCACTTTGCTCTTCAATGCAAGGTCCTGTTGAGTGGGGCTGGATGTGTAAATTGCCGAACGATACTGAGTACCAAGGTCATTATGCTGCTTCATACCTGAAAACACAAACACACACACACACACACACACACACACACACACACACAGCAAATAAGACATCACACAAATAGACACAAGTACCGCGCTCATCGCGGACACAATTCCATTTGCATGTAAAAGGTTTTCATAATTATGTCATCATCTTGCATCTTGAATTCAGGAAGCCAAATGAATTCAAAGATCACAACAGATTTGGGCTTTCATTAGGGAGGCCTGCAGTGTGTAGGTGTATGGTCTCATGTAGGTGGGTGTATTTTCCTCGTCTTTGTCATCCATGTGGCTCTGTCAAAATTTTCATCAGCTTTACATCAGTGTGGTTTGAGGAAGCCCAGGCCCAGTGTACCTTGATTAGGAGGCCGAACAGCTGCCATCTTTCCTATGCCTCTCAGAGGCTACAATCCTGAGCTGCTCTGGCACCCATGGACCTCTCCATGGCAGGCTTTTGTCTGTCTTAATCTCTTCCCCTCTCTCCCACTCAGGCTTTGTTTCTTCTCTTTATTGAAGACTGACACTCTTTTCTTCATCTAGCCTTCTAAATCCTTGTCTCTCTCAATCTTTGGCCTCTTGTTGGGTTGGGTATGGCAAGAGTGTGCTCTTCTTCAAAGCTTTTACAGCCTCTTCAGCCTGCAGGCAGCCACGGTTTGCTTATTGGTCAATGATTGCCACAGATCAGTGATATATACTGTATATAAAAGGCTAGAATAAAGGGGGAGCTGATTCTGCCTCTGCCTTTGCAATAAAACAGTACCACAGTATGTGTCTTATTGCAGTGTTCATTTTTACCTGTTATTTGGGGGGTAATTGGGGACAGTAAAGCAGTTAGCACAATAATGACAGTGTGATATTAGCAGAAGTTTCCTTTATACATTTATATTTTTGTGTCCATCTTGAGTCATTCCTCCTGAGTCATTAGCTCTGTTTTGGTCTCCACCAACCCACTATGTCCACTAAGTCAGGTGATAATTCTGTGATTTTTCGTGATTAAATTCAAAGCATAATCCATTCATTTCTTTTTAATCACATGCTGCTATTTTGTCCACCCTTACTAGCAGCTCCCTGCTTCCTAATGTAGTCAAGGAGATATGCTTCAGATTCAGGCTGTTTTATTTAGGCATCAAATGTAATATTCACCTTGTGTAAACCAGAGTCAAAATGTCACTGTAGTACTTCAAAGCACTACTTTGGAGTGAGTAGATCAGTCAAGATCATGGAAGACTCTAAGAGTCTAAGAGATGCATTGTGGTTGCCTTGTTGTGAATTGCGACCATTGTACACATAATCGTTGTTAACATGATCCTAAAAAGTGCTGCGATATGCAAAATAATACAATTTTGAAAGTACAACGATGGAAATTCTGCAGTTAATCACAAATAAAAAAACTGACAGTTCATACCTTTAATCCACTGCAAATATAAAAAAATAAAAATAGTCAGTTTGTGTGCTGTCCATATGAGCTTAATTATTTTGCATTTTATCAAGCAAAATACTGTAAGCGGCACCTGTTAACATCTCTCTATTTATATTGTGAGAGAAAACAGATTTTCACTGAATGTGCTGACAAGCTGGAGCCCCAAGATGCTGACATGTCTCCGACACCGTGATCTGCATATTTTGTTCTCTTTAGATTAAATGTTACCTTACATCATAGATTGTCACAATCTATCTGTGACAGTCTGTTCACACATAATGGCTATAAGTATTCATCTGGTCTTTGTTCAAATCAGAGTAGACAAGCAGACGTCGCCCGCTCTCCCGACACACTGAATCTGCTTCACTGGAAATTTCCTCAACAATATTAAATGCTTGAGTTGTTCAAACACGATAAAACAGTGTGTTGTGGAGATTACTCAGTTGAACAAAATGTCTCTGTTCAGCTTATTCCCTTTAACATTGTTTCTTTCAAAAACTGTGTATATCACCTTATAGTGAATGACACTGTGAGTAAAAAAACAGAGAGATTGTGTGCCTTTCTCTTTGCTAGTTTACAGCCAAATACCACAACACTCTTCTGTCTCCTTGTGGCTCAACAACGCTCTACTTAAGCACAGTGGTTCTTGGTGCTAAATGCCAACGTGCTCATGAATGTCATGGTCTGAGGATGTCGCTTGTCACTGTTGATTGGTTTCCAAGTTTCAACAAGGATGGTTTTATCTAATAAGAGTCAGTCAGACTCTTAGGAAGGAGACTAGGGTGCTACCCAATAGCTGCAATTCCTTGCTGAGACTATGATGGATCAGGAATGATAACTGTTATTCCTGAGGTATTCATGTTTGGCTTTTAGCTGTATTTTGTTAAACTACATGAATACCAATCTCAGTGCACAGTTGGAGACATCAGAACAGGACAGGAGTGGGCTGCTGGCCCAACCATGTACGAGCAATGAGATGAGTGATGATCTGCATCCTGCACTGGCAACTACAGGCATTAAGTTATGATGACCTGAAACCAGATTACAGTTACCTCGAGACAATCCCAATATTAACATTTAGCATGTTTACCACGGTCACCATCTTAATATGTTATTGTGCAAACATTTGCCAATTATTGTTAATCAAACTAGAAGTTGAGGCCTGTGGGAATGTCATTTGTCATTCTTTGAAGTATTTTGCAAGTTGTACTGTAAAAAACTAAACAAGGAGCTGGCAACACAACAAATACTACAATTGATCATGAATGACTGTATAAAATTTCATGACAATCCTCCCAATAGCTGATGAGATATTTCAGTCTGGAATAAAGTGGTGGACCATTGTGCCGTGCTGCTACTGTGGCTAAAACCCTCCCTGATATTCGTATTCTATTTCATAACACATTTTCTAATTCAACTTCTCTTCACATATTTTATTGCATCATTCACAATCCAACCAACTCTCTCATTTGTCTCCCTCCATCTCTACCCTCACCCTCTTTCTCTCCATCTCTGCAGTGTTGGATGTCCGCCATCTTGCCCCCAGTGCTGTTGTTCAGCGATGATGCTAATGGTGCCCCCCCCCATCAAAGGCCACTGAGCCACTCTGCCATTGGCTGTCCACCAGAGCCTTTACTCTGATTGGCTGACTGGCAGGGGTCTTGTAGCGCCTCTGCTCCCTATGACCTTCCCTGCTGACCCTGAGGTTCTGACCAACACACACACACACGCATGCACGCCCACTATACAAGATCATGCATGGACAAAACATGCATATTAATTGTGAGAGGAAAATCTGTGTGATGTAAACATATATCATCAAACAGTAATTTGATCAAAGCTATTTTACAGCAGAATAAAAGACTACATTTTATGCCTTGCCGGAAAGGCAGAGATTTAATATCTAATATAAGAAAGTAAAAGAGACAAAGGCTTTTCATCACAAAGACACAGTTAATGATATGGAATATCAAAGAAAAGTCACGAGACAAACACCCTTGAGTGGTAGTAACTGCTTCCAACACAAAGACAATTAAGATTCATCACATCTTCAGAGACCCCTCCACCATCAGACGAAGAGTTACTCCCTCATCAAAATACTAACACCCATCCAAAACAGCTAGGGTTTTGATTATACTAAGTCCAAATCCGTCCCCATAAGCACTGAGGCCTCAAAGAACTACAGCGGCAACAAATACCACCCAAAAAACTCAGATTCCCCCTCCTGCCCCCACCCTCTCTCTTGCTCGCTCCATTTTTAACAGCCCCCTTCGTTATTTTCTCCATCCATCAAAGGCTGCAGTAATTATTAATGAGAGCCTCCCTGTTCTCTCTGCATTATGCATGAGAGCCTCGCCTCTGAAAGCAGAGGGTAATGGGGGGTGGACAGAAGGGGAGGGGCTACGGGTCACACACTCACACACACACTGCCTCTCAGGGTCACTGACCTACGCCCACAAAGCCAAAAATATTAATTAATATACCCCCTACCCCCTAAATGAGAAAAATTAAAAGTAGCCCCCTCAACACAAAAGCCAAAAATCAGACAAAATGGGAGGGTGGAAGGGTGTTTCCAGTTTCAGAGGGAGTAGCTGCTCTCTAACAGACACTCATGCACAACCTGTGTACACCATCGTACATGCATTCACTTTTTGGGCTTGCTGAGTTTAAACCCGCTGAGATTTCTTGCAACTCTGTAAAATCTCTTCCAGTGTTTACCCTTGCATGTAAAAAAAATAAAAATGGTAGTGTTCAGCTTGTCCCTGCTGGCTGTTGAGGATAAAAGACCTCTATTTCTCCCACTTCCAGCTTCACCTTCACTCCTTCCCTCTGCAAATTGTGCTCATTCAACTTTTGTCTTTCTTTCCTTAGTCCCCTCCACCTCCTGCTTCCTTTTCAAGTGCATATACCTTATGTGAACGTGTGGTTGAGAGCTGGTGAGAGAAGGGGTGAGGATGCACAAAGCAAAGCTTGTGATTTTACATTGCAGGCTACAAAAAGTAAAAAGATGTGGAAATCAGGTTAAAAGGGATGCTGGTGAAGAACTGGTACGGAGAGAGGAGAAAATGAAGAGACAGAGGTAGAAATTACTGCACCGATGCGTGTAACTTCCCTCTACAGAACTGGTGGCGTGACCCTGGCTTATTCTCCCCAGCTTCATCCGTTAACCACTGTAAGAGCCGGGATCATCCTCACCTCTGTACCTCTTTATGCACCGTCCCTCCTCTTCCTCTCTCTTTCAGCTCACTCCTTCTGTACTTAAGGAGCGCTCAAATAAATGTAAAACAAGAAAAGATTGCAAATGAGGCAAAGAAAAAACAAACAAAACAACATTTAATTAGAGAGACGAAAGAATAAACATTTCAGCAGTCAAGCTATTGTCAGTGTCTGCAATTAAGAAATGTTTCTGCGTAATTGGTGACTTTTTGCATCCATCTGAGCGTGGAGGGAAAAACATTTTAAGTGAATTCGGAATTACTGCACTTGGCAGTGCGCGCCAATTAGACTGCAGCAGAGTGAGCGCTAATGAACAATCGGATGTTGTTTCTTTTTCTCTTCTTCTTCTTTTACCCCCTACCTGTAATGCTTGTTCAGCCACTTCAGGTCTCGAGTGCGAACCCGAACACTGCCCAGGGTTATTTGGTGCTTCTTTTACACTAAGGGAGTCTGATTGGCTATCTTTATTTCTGTCAAAAAAGTACACCACAAAATGAAAAAAGAAGTATAATTCCTGATAACTGCAGTCTTCCCTCTGTGTGTGTGTGTGTGTGTGTGTGAGATAGTACTCAAGAGTTGTGCCGTGCCCCGCGGTCCCGTTACGACTGTGTGCGTGCCAGCAGAGCCCTCTCCTCCTCCTCTCCCTTCTCAGCTGCTATTTTTGCCCTGTTCTTATGTAAGCCGTTCCTGACGCGCTGGAGACAGAGGCAGAGTACGGAGTTGGGATGGTGAGAGCATCCCCAGCGGACACTTGTATACGCTCGCCTGCACGTGCAAACACACACACTCACACACGCACAACATATACACTGAGGGGGGATGTGAATATGTGACACATGCAAACATGCAGAGCAAAACAGGCAGCGATGCTCTGCTGGCTGTCAGATGGTGACGCTACACATACGGAAAACCAACAGCAGGACTGTGTGCTTTGGCAATAGTACTGTGCATGCGTACACACATGTATAGTATATGTGTATGTATGGGAATTTGGCTCGAAAGTTGCACATAAACATCATGTAGATTACTGCAGTAAATATGTATCTCTTCTCAGCTTCCATTTTATTTCCTCCGCTGGAGCAGTGCTCTCTAACATGATCACCTCATGGTTCTGGGCATGTTGTCAGAGAGCGGTGACTCCGGCCCTTGTGCTGTTTATTTTTAGCTGCATCTAAATCTAAGTGCAGCTTGTTCTGCTGTTATGCTCAAATCTGTCCAGATGAGAGAAATAAATTGATTTTCACGTATTGTAAAGTGTGATATTATAAATAAATATTTGGCCATGAAAAAATATATAATGATCAGGTCAGCAGTTTCATCAAATATATATCGAACGTGTCTTGCAATTTATGTTAACTGTCTATCATCCATTCATCCATTATCTACCACTTATCCTCTCATAGGGTCGCACGGGGGCTGGAGCCTATCCCAGCTGTCTTAGGGCAGAAGGCAGGGTACACCCTGGACAAGTTGCCACCTCATCGCAGGACAAATAGAAACAGACAACCATTCACTCTTGCTGTGAGGTGACAGTGCTGACCACTACACTACCGTGCCACCCAACTGTCTATCACTCTAACAGAAATACACTGATTTGAGTTTTATCTGTTACCAATTTATCTGTAAAAAAACCCAAAAAAAACCCAGAAATATTATGACAATGATTATTTCTGGAAATCTAATTTTATCACTATAACCACTTCTTCAAATCTCACATTCAGTTTCATTTCCTTGAAGGAATAGAGTCAAATGACTATTTTGACAGCCTGAAATTAATGCTGCAAATGTTTAAGCACTGTATGAACACTGATGCTGAGGTCTCTGTCTATAATCAACAATTACAGCTCAGGTTGAGCTCAGATATTTATTTTTCTTTTATGACCTTTGTTTACAGCTCTCATTCTTACTCATCACACACACACACACACACACACACACACACACACACACACACACACACACACACACACCCCAACCCCACCTTCTTTACAATTTTATATCTCCCATATTGTTTCAATTATGTTCATATATGCAAGAGTATTTTTACTTCCATAAAAAGTACACAACAAAATGCTGAGTGTCCGAGAAAAACTAAGCATGAAAAAAAAAAAGACTTAAGTTATAAATGTCATAATCAAAGGGACACACATAACTCAACCCCCACAGAGCGCACACACGTGCCGCAATCTCCATAAATTAGGGCCGTCATTGTGTGTGAGGGTGTAATAACTGACACCTGGTAATGAGCACGCCATTTTCAGCCAACCAGTGGAGGGGGAAGGGGTTGGGGAGAAGTGTGGGGGTGGCAGAGGTCACAGGTCAGGGGTCAAGGTCACCTCCTGCGGGGCTTGGCTTTAGATGGCTGAGGCATCCCTAAATTGAGGGATGTGGTGACACAGGGGGACATGGGGGTACCCCAACAGGGAATTGGCGTGTGTCGCAGCCAGCTGGGGTGAAGATTATATTAGGGAATATTCAAACTCATTTGAATTGTCAGAAAGTAACTGCCACCAGCGTGACGAGGCAGATGGAAGACAGCTTGATTTATGACTATTTTGTGATCGGACCCTATCCATGCTGGTGTGTATGTGTGATACACTTTTTTTAGTCAAAAGCTCAAATGGAAAACCAACACTGATGATTTTATATTGCACTTACCTATTGAAAAAGATCTATAATCTACTGTATTTTTCGGATTATAAATCGCTCCGGAGTATAAATTGCACAGGTCAAAAAATGCACCATGAAGAAGAAAAAAGTTGCACCGGACTATAAGTTGCATTTTTGTGGGAAATTTATTTTATGACATCTGAGACCAAGAACAGACGTTTCATCTTGAAATGCAAGTTATAATAATAACAACAATAGAATAAAGAACAACAGGCTGAGTAGGTGTATGGTATGTTAAGGTCAGTTCATACTGGAGCAGACTGTGAACAGAGCGCAATCTACACTGAATGTTTGCTCCTCTCAGAGCTTTCACAGCAGAGCGCACAACCGTGCTGTGTAGTCACATTTAACCAAACATATTGTGGTTATTCAGCTACATGAAGCATAAACAACAAACTGAATAGATGTATGGTATGTTAACGTGACATATTAACAGTTATTCAGATACACTATAGCATAAAGAACATAACAGGGAGGATGAATAGGAGGAATAAAAATAACAAAGTCTCGAGTCCAAAAAGCAAGATACCGTTAAGCAAGTTTACCAGACTCTTCATCTCACTCCAAATCACTAAATTATTAATTATTCATCCTCGGTGTCACTTCTGAACACCTCCACCAACTCTGGAGGAAGCTGAAACGCTGCTTCCTCTTCTGCGTGGCTGCTGCTCCATTACCGTTTTGTGCTACATATTTCACTATTTGCAGCTTGTAATCTGCAGAATATGATTTTCTTTTTGGGGGCATTTGTGTTGTTCTCATTTGTCTTTAAGTTAATGTTTGAATTAATTGCCAGTGGTACAGGAGTAGTTGTCACAGGTAATGTTTACTCCTTGGTCATGTAAGTTAGTGTGAAAAAACATTTAAGAACATGAAATTATATGTGTGAATATATAAGTCCTACCTGAGTATAAGTCGCGGGACCAGCTAAGCTATGAAAAAAAAATGTGACTTATAGTTCGGAAAATACGGTAATTCTTTTCTGTCAGGCGACTCCACCGTCTACCTACCAGGATGAGCATGCATGCACGTGCAGACGTTATCAAATGAGGACAGCCACCTCGGCCATCTTAGCTGTGCATTTGTGTCTTGTGTCTACCGCTATTCACTGACGCAGCATCAGCAGCCCACACCATAAATACTGCATGGCCTCAAAAAATAAGAGAGGATGGAGGGAACGAGGCGAGAGGAAGGAAAGGAGAGGAAAAAAGATGAGGAGGAAACAAAGAGGAGGGGAAAAGCCTCGCTTGTTAAGAAGAAGGGCGGCGGGGAGGGGAACGGAGGAAGGGATGGGAGAATGGGGAAAGGGGGGGAGGCGGAGGAGAGAGTGACTAAGAGATAAAAGTGGAGTGAGTGGATGCGAGTGTGTTTGTGTGATGAGCGGATGGCCTCGGGGAGCGGTCGACTCACTGCGCTGCTCTGCGGATGTGCTGACGGTCTCCAGGCCGTTTGCTCACTCACTCGCCCCTTCACTCTGCTCGCTGCAAAGAGGACAGGGGTGGGGTGGGGGTGCAGGTGAGATGGCGAGGTGTGTGTGTGTGTGTGTGTGTGTGTGTGTGTGTGGTGGCAGGAAAATGGTAAAGAATGTGGAAAATGAATGGGGGGAAGAACTGAAAGGCAGAAGAGAAAGGAGTCACAAGAAACCATAAAAAGAGAGAAGAGTAGTGGAGGTGACCTTATGTTATGTTATGACAGCAGAGTAAAACAGAGGGATGAGGTTGAAAACAGAGAGGATCTGTCTCGCCTCCATTTGGAGTTAAAGACACAGGCCTTGTTCTACAACAAGGAAGTATCCAATAACCCCACTGATGTTCCACTGTTACAGCTGTGTGCACCCTCTGCATGCTCAGTATATGTGTGTCTTCTGCCTGTTCACATGTACACACAAATGGAGTAAAGCTGTCTATGAGTAGGCATAATGAGCACTCGTGCATAATGTGAAGTGAACAGTATGCTTGTGCATGGAAATGTGTGTGTAACTGAGCCGCAGTGTGTGAGAGAGCAGCGCGATGTGTTTGCGTCTCACCAGTGATCGTTCCAAATACATCAAATCATGTTTTCAACCCCCACAAAGAAACAGAGGCCCTCTGCAGACATGCAGATGTCACTTTGACTGTTGAGAGTTCAGCCGTGCTCGAGTGTCTCCATGCACACACCTGTGTGTGAAGGCATGTTACTGAAGACGCATGCTACTGTTACTTGCAGACATATGAAACTTATAATATGGCAGTGCGTTGAATGGGGGGTCTTTATGCAACATCCCAGGGAAGCCAGCGGATTGAGACTAGTGTTGCTGAATATGGAAAGAGGGCACACAGCAAAGGCTGCTGGGAGTTTCTGATTGGCTGCTAATGTTGCTATCCAGGCTGGGATTGGTGGAGCTGACGCAGCCCGACATCACGTTGTCGGGACTAAACCCTTTTGAACTGAGGCAAAGCAGAGAGGCACAGATCTCAAAACACGTACACACACGTATGTGAATGCACACTTTCAGACACACACCCACACATTAAAAGGAAGCATTGCATCTGTACATAACAGTTCCACATGCACTCTGACACACACACGCACACACACACACACACACACATGTATATATGTAATGATCTCTAGTAAATCTGTGCAGTTCAAAAGGGAAAAAGCAAACTTCCTTAATTTTGCCATTCTCTTTTAAGCCCGGCTCGAAGGTGGACAGAATAAATTGGAGCTTAAGCATGCGTGAAGGCACAGCCAGCAGGCCCCTTTCCACCACTCCACGCCACATTTGTCAAATCAGAGGAATTTCTGCTACACGTGAACGAAGAATCGAGACACAGCAGGGATTCACATGTAAGTCACGCACAAGGAGTAACACTCGTCGGAAAAAAAAATTAAGTTTGTGGTTATGATTATTATTTTGCCTGGTCTTAACTGTTAAATAAAAAAAACAGACAAACTGGAGTTCATCGTCAATAAGCTGCATACTATTAATAAAACATGAGATGAGACAGGGCAGTGAGTCAGGGGAAATGCATGACTACTCTTCTGGCCTCACTGCCTTCGCCCTGTGGCATGTCGGCTCAACTCTGCCTGTGCTGTCGCCCGTAGTAAGACACATCTGTGCCCTGGGCTACAGCGAACCGGGAGAGTCTCCTCTGATAGGGATGATGTGGTTCTCGGATGAACCTCAACAGTCACTTCTGCCGCTGCCTTTTTGTCAGCCCACTTCTAGTTGAACAGGTGAAGTTGAATATGAAGAGCATAAGAAAACATACAGCATTTTTTGTGGTAGATGCGCAAACATGCCCCAACATTTTAGTGTATTTAGGTCACGCGGCTAGCAAGAAAACAACCGTGACAGATGCAAAAGAGATGATGGAGCTGATGTGGGCAACGTCACTGAGTACTGTGCATGTGTGACCTTTTTTTTTTCGGGTCTAAGAATTTTTGATCCATCTCTTCCCAACTTGTCATGCTCCTCCCTACACTTAATATAAGTGAACAGAGAACTTCTTTGCCTTTTTGCCTTCCTCTTGCTCTCACACGCACGCACACACACACACACACCACACACACACACACACACACGCACACCACACACAAACACACACTTGCACACCATCCCTGTGTCCTCCCGATGCATTAATGTTCTTACATCACCTCCTCCAGTGCGTAGAGAAAACAAGAGAGCAAGAGACCTCGAAGAGATGGAGAGATGGATTATGGGGGATGGGGGTCGGTGCTGGAGCGGGGTGGGGTGGGGAGATGTGTGTCATTAAAGAGGAGAGACGTGAGGAGAGGAGACCAGGATTCAAATGCTATGAGGTTAAACATATACGACAGTGTGTGGTGTAGGAATATGAATCAAAAATATCTGCAAATAACTCATCATTTTGGTGGTAATGTTACACCATCAGAGCAAGGTTTAACCAGTTCCACATGATGAACAACTTCAGAATTGTTCTCAGGAGAATAAATGCACCCATGGAACGCACCTTGCATAATAAAACAATAAAATTCACAAATACTCCACCCAGAGCAGACTAAATTTCAGTAGGAAGCCCTGGTGTGAATGTGAATGACAAAAGGCTGGTCTGCATTGTAGAAAGCACATGGAGAGGGGTTTTCTGCATGTAGGGCTTGAACATGCACCACACTGGTGTTTCTCTCCATGGATGGCTGGATCTCAGACACATTAACACTGTCTGGCATTGACTTACGCCCATGAGACCCCCCCTGCCCCCCATCACAACGCACACACAGACACACGTCTGGGCATCATCCTTCTGCTCTAATACACCCTGTGACCCTCGGGACGGGTCTTATTTGAGGGCGACTTTTGGGTTTGTGTGTATGCGCTACCTTGTGTGGGATCGTGGTTTTCCCAAAAGCTTTTGAGCAGTTCCTCAAGGCTGACGTCTTTTGGGGAGAAGACCACCCTCACCACCTCAGCGTGACCCGTCAGACCTGAAGGAGAATCAGAAACTTTCACTGAATCAAAGCTCATGCTGCAAAACATTGGAACACAACAATTACAAGAATCATGATGTCTCTGTGTCTTGTCAAACTGGACCAACTTCAAAAAAAGAGATTACAATCCTGTGTGTTCCGTGAAGGTGGCATTCAGTGCATGGGTCATGGGTAGAAGACATTCAGGTTGACTCCACATTTATGGGAGGAAAAGAAAATTGTGATAAAAAGAGGTGTAGATAGAGTGAGAGAGAGAGAAGGCATGCTAAAGGTTAAAGCTTATGGTGAATGTTGCCAAAAGCACACAGACACTCGCTCCTGTGTGCAGCTGCCAGGACCCCAAAGCTTCAACAAGCTGCCTGCAGGCATTCTCAAACTGGGGGAGGCTTTAGATCTCACATGTAGGTGCGCACACGCGCACGCACGCCCGCGCACACACACACACACACACACACACACACAGTAGAAAAGGTGTACTCTCACACACCTCAACGCAAACATATACATCTGCTGAATGTAAATACAGATGTGTTAGCTTAGGACCGTATCAACAGTAGCCATTCCCATCTCTTGCACATTAAACACAACCAACACACACACAGATAGATGCATCAGGTGCATTGCAGACAATAGAAGAAGGGCTGCCAAATTCATGCATCTGGCCTGAGACCTCCTTTCTGTCTCTAAATGACACTTGGCACAAACAAAGGATCACCTTGTGCCAAATGCACATGCACCTGTTTAAACAGTTGTTAGCTAAAATCGAGGACGGGCACGTTTTTTAGTGGATACCAGCAGTCTGTCATGAACATCTGACAACGAATAGTCAGTGTTCGCTGGAGCCATTCATCCTTTTTTTTTTAAATAATAATAACAAAATAATACAGGGGGCATGTCATCAGTGAATCACCTTTTTTTTACTGTGTGCATAAACTGACTGCCCATATGTAAAACAAATTGTATTAAAAGTAATGCAACGCCAAGTGTGCTTTGGAGGTGTTGAATGTAAAAAACAAAGGAAGAGGCTGCAGGGTGGACCTCAGCTATGGGAAAGGACACATGTGCCAGTTTATATAGCTATTTATATAGCTAAAGGCCCAGGTGAGCTGTCAAGTAATTTTCGGAGACTGGCAAGGAGAGCCTTCATGATACACATACTCTCACCATACAGTAGGCATTTATGCGCAGTGAACTGGGTTGCACGCTAGCGGTCTTGTGCAGGATGATAGAAAGCAGAGGAAAGAGGAAAAAAAACAGCGGAAACCTTAAAGCGCGAACATGCAACATCATTTTCCAACGCTTGTCCCATCTGAAGGGGGTGAAAGGCGTGAAGAAATGATGCCACTAAAGCTGCTGGGGATTCAGTGTTTTGCTGAAGGACACTTCAGCAGGGTGAAAAGCCTTCTGGGCGAGGACAGACTCCCAAATCACCATGACATCATGTTGCCCTTTCCTGTTTAATTGTTCTCTGCTTGCTGCATACAGTAAAACTAGATCCCATGAAGAGAATGACTTAAGCCAGAAAAACAACAGCACTGGCTGCTTTTTCCAATGTTTAAAATTACCCATGTTTGCATGTTTTCATTAGACACCTTCTCTTGTGGTTGTGAGAGCAGTTACTGCCTTCTCTAAATAGCAAAGACAAGTAGCATGGTGTTGTTTAGGGTCAAGAAAACAGGGGTACACTAACAAAGACGGCTGCCTAGTCCCATACCATCAGGAAACACTGGTTCTTTTTCACCATGAGCACCATATTTTCCCAACCTTAACCAACAGTTTTAGTAGCCAAAACTTCTATCAAACTCGGAGCGATCATGTGGGTTGTTTTGGAAGACACTGACAACCTCTGCAACATATTTTTGTCAATTATGGATGAGGATTTATAACGCTGTAGAGCTAACACACAAAAGGTTACAGCGTTAACTCTTGATTTTGTATTGCGGGCATGCTGCAAAATGGACTGTACTGCGAATTAGTCAAGATGAAATATCTTTTCCTATCCATCTCTCTGCTGTCTGTCCTCCCAAGGCAAATTTGACTGCACCTCAATCTCTCTCATTTCTGTCTGTCATGCCATCCACCTATCCATCTGCCTGTCCTTCCATCCTTCCTTGACTCTACTGACAGTTCCATCAGCTCCTTCTTTCTGTCCGTCCAGCTGTCTGTCCTGCCCTGGCTGTGTTGACAGCTCCTTGGTCTCATGCCGTCGCAGTGCACTGCTCCGTCATGGCCACTGGAGCGACTCCTGCACTCTCTCAGCCGATGGACAGGCAACCATTCTCACAACACTTTTTTTCCTCAAATTTTCTTCCCCCTCAAAAGTTTAGTTTACCCGTTTCCTCGCTCGCTGCAGCTCTCACTCTCTCTTTCTCTGTCATCTGTCTCCATCTCCATCCTCATCCAGAGCTGACCATCTTGCTGCTGGGAAGCTGACAGAAAGGGAGACTGGGAGAGGCAGACAGATAGGAAACACACGATCCCCTGAAGGGCTCTGCTCAGAAAGTCTGCCAGCCAACCCCAAAGCATCTTTCCCTTCCTCTCCATGCTGTGCCTGCACCGAGACACCATGCCCGTCTGTAATGATGCACCCTCGGAAATGGAGGAGCCCCAAAGTAACAGCTCACGACTCTTAAAACTCAACACAGGCACACGAAATAAGACAGACCTAGACATCTTCATTTGAATTATATATCGCCCCAACATGAATCCTTTTGAATCTTGCAACGAGGAAAACTGAGATATTCGGGTAGCTATATATTTCCAATGGCTTTGACAGCAAATACACAGAATTCAAGCTTGAATCTCAAACATTGTGTTCGAAAAAAAAAAAGCATGTTTATGGTGCTTCTCACACAGTAACCTCTGTTGGCAAAAAACGCCGCAGTACAGCACAGTACAGAGCCCAGTCCTTACAAGTAGGTCATGGGGAGGTGGGGACGGGGGGGTGCAGCCCATCTGGAGCAGTGCATTCTGAGTAGTTGACTGCAGATGAAGGGAGGCGGCGAGAGGATGAGAGCGCTGTACATAAAACGCCCTTTACAACTCCGTATCTGTACCTTTTCCCATTGCATTTCTTGAACCTTGACTGATTTCACAGAAAAAATGTCCTGCCAACCCACTTCATCTCTCCCCAAGGGAGGGAGCACGATCAGGTAACATATATCAAAGAGGGCATGAATATCTAAAAATGTGCACACGAGGCACAGAGTGTATTACCTGAGCAGACCTCCTGGTAAGTGGGGTTGGGTGTAAAGCCACCAGCGTAGCCCACCTGAGTGGAGAAGACTCCTGGAAGCTGCCAGAATAGTCTCTCTGCTCCCCAGAAACAGCCTAAACCTGGACATAAATATAGCACACACAAAAAAAACACAGTATTAGGGAGTCTGCATCAGTAACTTAAAAAGAAAACGGAGGATTCCACACTGGGGTTAACTGCCATTGCAAAAATGTGTGATTGTGCAGCCTCACCAAACATGATGGTCTCCATGCCTTCGGGAAAGGGCTCCACAGTGGGATTTCCATTGACTGCATGTTTGCCTGTAAACCGAAACAGCGGACAAAGATTCAATGAAATCTAGTCATAACATTGTGTTTCCACAGCACAAATTCTAGTATGAGTGCAACCATTAACGGCCTCATAGGTCTGCACTTCGTTATAGGCCGAGCCAGGCCAGCGGATCAGAGCCAGAGGCTTCTGTGCCGGAAGACATTTAAGAGATTACAAAGCTTTGACTGCCATTCTATCCCTGCTGTCCTGTCCTCAGTACCCACAATTAAACACTATCATGCAGTTATATCCTGACCTCTCTCTTACACTACCACATAACCTCATACCGAAGTTCACGGCTTGGCACCACTGGGTCTCCGCAAAGAGAACCAATAATGACACTTTAGGGGCACAAGTCTGCATAACCTCACGAGCACAGTAGGGCCTCGCAAGCAGGCCCACCCTAATCTGTGTTATGTTAAAAATACCCGATAAGTAAAACAAACTAGAGTGCTGAGATGTGGGAGGGTGGTGGCACTCTACTGCCAACTGTGCTGCATGGAATTAGAGCGCTAAAAAGGAAATGTGTGTAACCCACAGATGTGTGAGGAGGATTAGGGTTTAAGAAGACTGAGGTGACTTAGCTGCAAATCTCCACTAAGCAAGGCTGGTTTGTACTGCAACCACTAATATTAGTCCACAGATAAACAGGCCACAGGGTACACTAAGACCTCTTGCTCAAAGTTCAATGTGTGTTTGGTCTCTGGCTGCTTAGATGTGATGTGTGACATTAACCCGAATACAAACAATCTCTAATCTAATCAAATCTAAAGTTCATTTCGTATTGGCACAGGATGATCTCCAAATGTGTCAAAGACCAGTTACCTGTAGTGTACTGCAGTATATTTATTTATTGCAAAGCCATACAGTACAGCAGCATCGATAAGAAACAGCCTGGACTCTAAAGATTAACACGTGTTTTGAAGGAAACAGGTAGCAAAAAATGCAACACACCCATCTTGCTGTGTCACCTTAAGGGCAGGACACCTTTTTGATATCACAAAAAACAGTTTTTCTGTACAGCAACAGTTTGTAGACACGAAAAGCACTCATGAAATGTCACAGTGATCCAGGTCGCCTTCAGGCAGTCCCTTCCTGCCCTCCTGCTGTGCGACAGTTCTGTCTTTCAGCAGCAGGTTGTTCAGCGATGCCAGGTCATGTTCACGGGCACAGTCAGCTGCAATCAAAGTGTATCTGTGTCAGTGACTGTGCTGGCTAAGTATTCTCAGTCCACAGGGCTGACTTTAGGTGGTAGGCAGACAGAAGAAAATCTCCATCCTTCTTGTGTGAATTGGTTTAGTCTCCATCCTCTGCTCACTCTCACCCTCTTGTCCTGCATTTTCTGGCCAGGGAGATAAAAAGTACTAAGGTTGCCAAACGATGGAGAGAGTGAGAGAGGGACAAGTGTGCGATAGAGGAGGGAAGGGAGAGATCGGTCTGCCAAAACAATAAAAGGAGTAAATAGCCAGTGAGAAGCAACAGATGAGGGTAGCAGAGAGGCAGTGAAGGATTCTTTTGGCTCTCAGACCACCATGCCTTTGAGCACTGTATAAAAAGACCAGGCACTTCATCCAAGAGAGAACACAGAGAAAACAAACAAGCAAACAAATAAACAAACAAAAAAAGAGGTAAAAATGAAGACAGCCAAGAACACGCCGACACAGCACTGTCCAGAGAAGCCAACTCCGAGCCAACTCCCCCCTCCCGCCCTCTCGTCTATCTCAGATGCTCTCCATCTTCGCTTCACACTCTTCTTCCTCACAACACCTTCCCATCATCCCTCACTCTCCACTTACAAAACAAGTGTGCACACCCTCCTGCACGCACGCAATCAGCCGCGCAATCGCTCGCACGACAACCTCTGCTGTGGGTATTTCTCCCATGGAGCAGCTGGCAGAGGTCCAGGTGGTGCCAGGCTGGCTCCTTTCACTGTGCCTAGCCCAGCGGTCCCCCCCCCCACCAGCCCAGCGCCCACACCCCATTCTGCCAGAATTACCCCACCTAGCACAGAGAAAGAACTGACTGAATACCCTCACTACGCTGCCTCACTACGCCAAGAAAAGAAACAACAGAGGACGACAAAAAAACAACAAAACAAGTAGGGAGGGTGATTGACTGAGTTTACAAAAGAAGAAAAACAGGCTGAACATGGGGGAAGGATTCATGAAAAGATTTTTTTCCCCAACTTGGATGAGAAATGGGCGTAATTTCTTTGTGCGCTTTTGTTTTCAAAGATATCCGGAATGCGCACCGCATACCATACAGTACAGCGGGACTGAAACGGAATACTTCGGTCACCTTTTGTTGCTTTTAGCATGGCGGTTTGTAGGCAGCTGGACCAGACCCAAGTCATCGGACCTTGCCTTTCTGCTTTTATCATGGTTACCTAATCGGTCAAGGGTTCAACAATCTATTTGATGCTTAGCGGATAATAATGTCCAGTTTGAATTGTTTTTGATTGAATTTAGTCTTTGTTACCCTTCGATTCTACTCGTGGTCATGTGTTTCTCACCCGTAAAACTGAAGTCCAAGCGCTGCTGCCCCCTCATGCAGAGACACAGGAGAGGTACTATCGCTGGATGCCAAAACTGGTGACGGAAAGGTCGATTTCCAGGCTGCTCTGTTTATTTCCTTCCAAAAATCCATTCTCTCCCTTTCCCTCTCTCTCTCTCACTTCCTCTTCCCTCCCTCTCACCATTCGTTTTTCTAGCTTCACACAGGTTGGCAGAGAGTCAGGCACGAGTCGTCGGAGGAGGCTGAAGCTTTAAACTGGTGCCAACTACCCTCCGCTGTATGGGATGATGGGTAGGGGCGAGAAAGAGTGGGGCAAAGGAGGGGTGGGGAGGAAAGGGGAGGGAAGTGGTCCATTTTTGAAAGCAGTAAGAGGTAAGTAACAGAAACCATGCTGCTGTGGCCTAAATGATGAGGCAAGTTACTTATTGAAAGCTGTCACTGCTCAGACTGGGAGGGCTGTCTAGACACTGAGGAGCACAACTTTGAAGCCATCCATGCATTCCATACATAGTGTATCCTAGCAACGGAAACAGTTGCTATGGAGAGGAGTACCTACTATGCTATAGCACAGGCTCCAGCAAGATGGAGGCATATCCTGTTGGGACCTGCATTTGTATCTTTACTCAAGCACTGATCTGACGAGGAAAGAAGTGGCCGACACCCACCTGGTCAGTGTCCCACTTTTAACTACTTAGTAGGGAAATCACACATCATACTCTCTGCAGCCATCCCAGAGCAAATCTTATTTTTATATCATTTACACTGTTCTGTGTCACAGGGGGTTGAGTCAATCCCAGCATGCACTGAGCAAGACACAGTATCCAGGGTCTGAGTGTTCTAACCGTGAACATTCCTAATTATTGAGTCAGCAAATATCTCTCATTTATTCATCTATTGTTTGTTGACTGAATTTGCATGCTTCCCAAATTACTTACATATTTCCCCCTCTATGTGCTAATTGCAAAAGCCAAAAAAGCGAGGGAGGGAGCAGAGATGGGAAAACAACAGAGCAATAACACCAGAAATATATTTTCTTCATGAAGCTGCTTTGAAGAGTTATAGCAAAGCATGTAACAGAGATTGATTTTGGTCAGCTGACCTCCCCCATCCTGTTTGGAAGAAATATTGGCAGTCTATCCAGCACTGACTCAAAATAATAGCTAGTGTGCCCCTACCATGTAGCAATCTGCCACTGGATCATTCTCGCCAAGGTCACCGTGTACATTATAGTGAGTGGAGCGAGGGAGGGAGTGCAGGACACCAGGATGCCTGAACAAGGAGCATCTTTAAAAAGACACTGGAGGGGTAAGAAGTAACTTTAAAATCTTTATGGCAGAGAGAGAATAAATGTGTGCACTCACACAAACACAGCGCTGGGACAGCACAGGGCATATGTGGAAACAGTCCCTGCGATCCCTAAATTACTCATGCTTACTCCAACACACACGCACGCGCACACACACACACACACACACACACACACGCACACACACAAGAACAACCCTGTCCCCACCTAAGCCACCCCCCACGGTGAAAGGGGAGGAACAGATTTCTGCCATGCGGCGTCTCCGAGCTGCTTCGACAGACGGAGCAGGAACTTACGACGGGGCGGAGCCTTCATGCGCATAATGCCCAGATGGGCCCCTGGACGCTGCGGCAACGCTTCCTCCTATGAACTCACACCCAGCTCCCACAATGCACTTTGCAGAGGACTCAGTCCATGCAGGTGAAGAGGACAGCAGTCAGAATCATCCTTCCTGTCCAAACTAGGGCTGTGACATCTTTTTTTTTATTACCGCGGTAATGAAGCACCTGATCAATGCGGTATGGCGGTTTACAATACCGCAGCTATTGTTGAATAAAATAAAGTCAACAGAATACGGAAAACAACTATGGGCAGTACTACATAAGAGGGGCATGTCTGCGATAAGCACTTACAAAATTACAAATTGAACTCCAACTGTTTGTGCAATGCTTCTGTCTCTTCTGCTCGTGTATTTTGTGTACATATATATATATATATATATATATATACACACACACACACATATATATATATATATATGTGTGTGTGTGTATATATATATATATATATATATATATATATATACATATATATATGTATATATATGTGTATATATATATATATATATACACACACACACACACATATATATGTATACGTATATATATATATATACATATACGTATATATATATATACGTATACACATATATATATATATATATATATATATATATATATATATGTATATACACAATTTAATCATGAGACTTACGGTCAACTAGGTATAATTAATAATAATACGAAAATAAAACAACCCCTTTAAACACTGGATGTTGCTAAATATTACTGTTTATATTTCATATCAAACACCATATGCATTCTTTTAACTTTCAACAGCAAATATAGATATATATTTTTTGTTATTATTATTTTAAAATATTGCGGTGATGATGGTTATGAGCTTAACACCGTGGTAGGCATCACATGACTGCGGTGATGCAGTTATTGTTCCAGCCCTCGTCCCATCCTCTTTTAGATTCACCTCGACCTGGATGAGTGAGAGAACCTACACAGATGCTTGATTAAGTCATCAACATGTAACACACCCCACCACATATTGGGCATATTTGGCTTAAAAATGTTAAGAGAGAAAATCTGGTAAGAATACCACTATTTGAAGACAGTAGTACAAAAGAAATATGCTGGCAGAAGTCCACTATTTGTTGGTTGGACTGGCTTTTCTATATAACGATTGCTAAGACCTCACAAACTGCTCTGTTAGCCTACAATAGCTTTGTTAATTTGAAAAACTTGTTTGGCTTATTCACCTTCTTGACCGGCTTGCGAAATTAGTATAAGGTGTGAAAATGAAGGCCAAAGAGCATTCTAATGAAGGAAAATGGGAAAAGGCTATGAAATAATAGTCAATTGTTTGGGTCAATAGTGAAGAAATGGAAGCTGCATCATACCATCCTTGACTCAAAGCTCAGCATCAGACCAAGAAGGAGACTTGTGAGGGAAACCACCAACAGTATGTTAAATTGAATATATGTTTATGGTGTTATATTGAACATATCTCTATGACGTTGTGTGCCTTTGTATTTCTCTACGTCAGTTCATGTGACTGAATCTATGTTCTTAGATAATCACAGTGAATAGTTGATTTCAGGTTTGATAATGTGGTGACAGGATGTTCTTAGGTTTGTCACAGTAGATAAACACCTGACTCACCACCCACACACACACACACACGCACACACACACACACACACACATCAAGTATCACAAGTTCAAAATAACACATGATCAGTGGATGGCCTGCTCATGCTGATGTTAACTGGCCAATTACACTCGGTTGCGACTATGTTCAACCTCTGTACGGGACAGCTCCAGTCCAAGAAGATAAATGTGAACTGAACTCAGGGTTCGGTGCTCTCTGTGGCTGAGATCCTACCAGAGCCCAGCGCTGCCATACTTTACCTGTGAATAAATACCTGAATAAATACCTGAATAAATACCTGCAAACTGCTTTTTTAAAAAGCAGTTTGCAGAGTTCTCTGGTGTGTGTTCTTGGGGCTTCCAACTAAAGAATCAGGCTAACAAATAGCCAGAAAGCTTGAGCGTTAACACGCCAAGATGTGGGACAAGGTTTTGCAGTCCACCACGAAAAAAAAAAAAGTTTTGGTCCAAAATTAAGAGTGCTACATGTGGTGATGCAGACCTCACACTGTCCAATCAGGCTGTAGGTTGATGCTTTTCTTATAGTTAGCATTGAAGGAAGAATGGATGGAGCAGAAGAGACAGATACTGTAAAACCTGCTCCTCCAGTGCAAAAACAAAATTAAGCTTGGGAGAAAGCTCACCTTTCAGCAGAACAGTGCCTCATTGTTCTACAGCAGTCATAGTCTAGATCTCAATCTGATTTGTGATAACAAATACTGGAATGAAAATATTCTCATGTCAGAGATTACCCATTAGAAGATCTTTAAACCACAGACACTTTGTTGAAACGATGCATTAAACCTATAAATGAATCCAGACGGAATGTCTTCGGCCTATATCACTGACAGAGTGTCATCTACAACAGCTGCAATCAAAGTACAGGGTTCATTTATTTGTAATTTTACATCACAGGGTTGCAGAGAGAAAAATTTGCTGCATGTTTTCTGCAGTGGACAAAATTAACCACATCCAGCTCAGATTCAAATAACCTATGGACACTTTGCTGAGAGGCTATGCATTGAACCTATGAACGAATGCATGCAGAACCTGGTCGGCATAAAAGCTGATGGGGAAGTGTGCCATCTAATTTAGCTACAATCACTGTTCAAGGTTCATTTATTGGAAATTTTACAGCACAGGATTGCACAATAAAATTTTAAACGTATCCCCTTTACACACAAACACAGGCTACACGTATTTGAATTAAAATACACTTATGACACTTATGAAGATGCAATTCCACATAGAAAGTACGCAGGCTACTGCATGCTACAGTGTTGATATTTCAAATACATTTGGGTTTTATCAAGAGCTAAATAAATGAACAATATTATTTAAATCTTGAAGGATATTGCATGAATCCTCACTAAAATAGCTGTCAGTTTTATTATTATTATTATCCTGTCATACTCTCCTTAGGTGAGTCCTCTACGTTTGTGGCATGTGGACAGCTTCACCATATGTCAGCTCCATCATTTTGGATATTATTTACCTGCCACGACCATTTTCTCCTCCCTTCCTCTCAGCGCGCGCTCTCTGCTCACCATCTGAGTCTTGTCTGCCATTGAGTCAGCAGCAGCGAGCGACACAGAGACCAGAAGCAACCACACAGCTTGAGTTTGAGAAAACAACCGTGGCAGCGGTGGAGTCTTCAGGGATGCCGTGGTGATGACGCCCTCACGACACACCGTTATGTTTTACGGCAAAGGGGACGGAAGGAGCAAGAGGAGGGTGACGGCGGCGAAAAGCGCCACCAGTATGAATATTCATCGTGCGTGGGCAACGTCGTGCACCGCATATTAACTAATCAAGGGGTTAATATGACTTTGGCACAAAAGCCTACAGTGCGCCGAAATTAAATTGAAATAAATATCCACGCGCCGTTCCGCATGCAAATGAGCTCGCGCCAATTACCAGCCCTCACTCGGTGGGAGGTGCTTCCGGTAGGTGAGGGCTGGAGCGTGGATGGATGTGTGGATGGATGTATGGATGGGTAGATCCTCCCTTTGTGCTGCCTTTTTACATCAAGGAATGTGCGTGTGTGGGGTTAATGCTGAGGAATGACAGCTTCAAGTCCACAGCTAATAGCCCACAAAATGGTTTCAGCACTGCATGTATTATTAAAGAATATACAGTGCTTGATAAATTTATGAGACCACCACACAGTGTGAAGTGTCTGCCACCGCTGTTGTAAATTGACAGTATTGCTGATGTTATTTTTTTCTATTTTTATTTCTTTAATTCACCAGTAAGTCCAAGCTCTTTCATTAAAATTATGTATTTAATACTAAAATATAGTTATTGTTGTTATCCATAAATTTTCCACTTTGCTGTTTTACAAAAAAGCAGAAGTAGCAAAACATTATTTTTTATTAAGATTAAAATTACTGCTATTTACTGTCATTTGTGAACAGGTTTTATGTTATTCTTGATTCATTTCTGACTTATCAGAGAATTCCAGTGTTCGAGTCTAAAAAGGTGAGTTCAGTTTAAATTCCTCACTCCTGGTCAATGAACTCAGTGAGAAAGAAAGAGTCTGAATTAAAGCTCTTCATGATGCTGGAGGCTCTTTGAGACAAACAGGTCAGGTGGTCTAATAAATCTGTTAAGCACTACATGTTAAAAAGTTCCTATATTGAGTTTGTATGGTAGCCTGTTTCTAAAAGAGCATCACTATGATTATTGAAGAAAGTATATAGTGTATCATATGTTTAAAACTACACCATACGTGATGCAAGCACATCTTAAAATATTATTTATAGAAAATATAGGAATGATATGTTATATCCCATCAGGTGGTGACTATGTAATGTAATATCCTCTCTCTAAACTTTACTGACACTAAGTACAAAATCAATAGCCATAAACTTAATTGTAGTCATGAGGAAAACAAGACAATGTGCAATAATTAATTAATAATTTCTAGTGACAAATTCCAAAGACATAAGATAAGATAATCCTTTATTTGTCCCACAAGTGGGGACATTTATTACAAAAATTAAAGTGGATAGTGCAACATTACAATAAAGACCGACACAGAAAAAAGGAACCAGCAGTGAACAAGTGTATCAAGTATAATAAGTAGAAAAATATACAAAACAAAAGTGAGTAAACAAATGTGTGGGACCAATGGCTAATATAAATAAGTGAATAAATAAAACATCATCAATTAAATAAATATATTTTCTGTGAGGTTACACAGTCAGTCTATGGTATTTTCAATTAAGGCATAACCAACCACACTGAGGCCAGAAACCACAACACTATACAATATGTCATCTTTACTGGTTCACAGCAGAAAGTTGCAGTCTGAAGTCTCAAAGCAAAGCATTTCAATCATCATCGCTGAATACTGATGTCCAGGATGTGTCTCAGTCATCAAAGCCAGATATACTTTACATAGATGGAGCCAGACCAGTAATGTGATAGTAATGAGGGCGATTATTTACGTGTAGGAAATTCTTGTGCATGCTTTTGAACCATCCAATTTACCAGTAAAAAGGAATCCAGGGCATTGTTCCTATATCCTGCAAGCCAGAATAACATCACACCCTGCTGCAATACCCCCTTTCCCCCTCTCTCTCCCTGTCTCTCTTTTCCTCTCTCTCTCTTATCTGCTGGGGAAATGAAGCTCAATCACCTGCGGAGGAGCTGAGGGCGGCACAGGGGACTTTGCAATGCAAATGCCAGGTAATTACCCGAAAGCTAGGAGAGTGGAGGCACACAGATGAAAATAAAGCAGACAGAGAGAGTGTGAGGGAGAGAGAAAGAGATGAACCGAACACTGGGTTCACATGCCTGTTGATGCAGGATGATTGGGGTGTTTTGGGGGGATGCAGGAAGAGGAAAGGGGAGCAAAGAGGTGATGAGAGGCGCAGGGATGGATGGGATGAGGGTAACATACATGTGTACAGAGAGCACACAGTGTGTGTTCATTTCCTCCCTGTTTGCATGCCTTTAACAAACAATCAATACATTTAGTATTTTACAGTCTCTGCTGTATGCGGTGATGGAAGACTTTTTAATTCAGAAGAATATCTGCGCTGACTAAAACCAGTTTTTATGCATGAGTGCACTTGCAGTTTGAGTAGAAGTGCATGTGTGTACGCTTGCATGCTCAAGTGTTTGTGCCTGGGTGCTTGTGTGCATGTAGGCATGTGGGTATATGAGCTTGTGTGCACCATTGTCTGCATGCTCTCTAATGGGCACTTCTGTATGTGTGTGTGTGTGTGCCCATGTGATTGCATATGCTCGTGTGTGTGTGGTTTAGAGGATGATTTAGTGAGTGTGCCAGCTTGCAGCTGTTTGATTGTCAGCGAGTGAGAGAGAAGAGATGTTCAGATGTGAGTGAGTATCAAAGAGATTATGAAATGACCTGGAATTAAACACCACGGTGGATTTTTAACCAGGCATTGTGGCACGTTAAGCCCTCTGCGTGATTGAGAGGTTGGTTGGTTGCTGGATGTTTGTGTTGGTTCAGACCAGTTAAAAGCTATTTTATTTAATAAGCCACCATTCTCATTTGTGATTCAATACGGGACTCCAGTGTTTGTTTGTTTGTGGAAGACATTACCAAGCAATAGTGTGACTCACAAGCAGTTTGCACCTTGACTCAGTAGCTGCCTCTGATTAACATCTGAACAAAACAGGAACCAGCCAACCAGAAAACTGTTTTGGCGATTTTAGTGTAATTGTGGCTTTGCTAAAGTCTCACTTCGACTAATTAGAATAATAAATCATGCCGCCTCGTTGTTTTCAAAGGGCCCTCCATCGTCTCGCCGAAGCAGGTGGGATTGTGGGATGGTGTGAAAAAACAAAGGGTCTGATTGCTCGGCTGAAGCTACAGTCAGTTAAAAGCAGTGTGGCGCTCTCCGGGGATTCGTATTCAAAACCAAGCCGTATCAATTCATAGACCTGAGTAGGAAAAGCCAACTTGACAAATTTTGATTCACATGCTGGCCCATGCTTGACTTCACTTGACATAAATCAGTTGGATCATTGGGAAATGGAGAGAGGAGGATGAAGGACTGCGTGGTGGTTCCTTTCCAAGATGGCTGTTGTGTCTTTCACTTAATGGAGATGTGAAAAAATATTCTGCTTAGGCCTTCAGAACCAGACTCAACTTTAATGTGCGTACGTACACATGAATTATTTGACGCAGGTGTTTCGTTATGCTCAGACTAAACAGTCATACATTAGCACTGCAGAGTGCAATGAGCGCTGGACACCTTGCTTTATAGATGAGAGGAATGTTCAGTTTCCCTCTCATTTCAATACACTTTATAGACACAAAGCAAGCAATCAATTGTAGTCACATGGAAACTAGACAAAGCACACACAATAATTAATGACAGTAGGGCTGCAACTAAGGATTATTTTCATTATCAATGCCAGAAAATAGTGAAACGTGTGGATCAACTGTCCAAAACCCAAAGATATTCAGTTTACAATCCTAGAAATATTCATATTGCGGAAGCTGGAACTCATGAATCTTTGGCCTTTTTGCTTTAAAGCTGACTTCTATACCAAGCAATCACGGAAATAGTTGCAGATTAATGTTCTGTCTCAGTGTCTCATGATCACAGATAAGATAAATATTCTCAGTTTCCACAGATTAATCGTATGTCATCATATGAGAGCTTTCCACAGTAAAGGAGGAAACAGGAGCCTTTTCCTGTTCAGCAGTGATTCCACGCTGTGTGCACTCCTGTTTGGGATGCCATTTCTTTTTGTGAATTCCTCTCATTTGATGGTCGTTGAGTCTATACTCGGGTGGGATGCGCCTCTGCTTCTGAAGAGATAGTTTGCCAATTGGCTGTCTCTCTTTACAGCCGTCTAGCATATCGTTTTCTGTAAAGTTTGGATTTGTCGTTTCAGTGGTTCAAATGATTTGATTTAATTTGTTCAGTGGTTTTGGTTCATTTTACAGTGTTTGCAGTGTAAGGGGTGCTTATGTTGTAAATCTGGAGAGCTCCTGCAGCTGAGGGCTTTATACAGTATTGCAGGGATTGTTAAGGACTTGATTTTAAGTTTAACAGAACATTTTTTTCAATAGAAGAATAATAGAAGCTCTGCTATGCTCAAATTGTTTGTGACTCTTTCCCATGAACCTACACATTTCAGAATGTATTACATTGGATCTCTGTCCCATCAATAAAAGGTAGTGAACTCCTTGAGTCCTCTCTGCTGCATATTATTTTGTTGTTGGAGAATTTTTTGTACAACCCAATTTAGTCAAATGTCAGATGCATTTTCTTAGGGAATATTCCCTTTCAGACCATTTTCCCTCCTGCAGAAGTTCTGAAGATGTAACAGCAGACAGAGGCGTAAAAAGTATGTAGATCTTTTACTGAGGTATAAGTTACTCCTACAAGTAAAAGCCCTGTGTTCAAGTACAAATACTGTAACAAAATGTGCTTACATAAAGCACTCATTATGCAGACCTGCCACTTTCAGTGTTTATGTTATTCAACCATTCTTATTGACTCATCGATGTGTAAGCATGAATTTTTACTTCTATCAGGTCATGGTGGGATACATTTTAACAGCTTTTATACTTTTGGGTAGTATATTTCTTGATTCTATGATTAGTTTTGCATGTTAAACTAACTGGTAGCGATACACTGTATGAGATTAACTAAATAAAAGTACTGCACAGTACTTCATTAAAAAGAACTGCACAACAGACAGAAGGTTGCATTCATTGTACAGACAGCATTTGTTGAATGGGTGTTATACCACTCCTCGCACACTCTTTGACATACTATGTGTATATATATATATATATATATATATATATATATATATATATATATATATATATATATATATATATATTCTTGCATATTCTACTTAGTATTAGTGCAAAATATATACAGATCCCCCTCAGCCATCCCAACTCTTATGTGATTTCTAACATAACATTTCTCTATAGCCTATACGCAGAAAGAAGTAGAGATATAGTTAAACACAGCGCTATATAACGCCAGTCCACTTCCTCTCCCTCTGGTGCTCCACCCGTGCTAAGAGTGGCTGGGCTAAGCCACTCTTGCCCTACATACAGCCTAAACAGCAGATTACTGACTGTCCCTCTAATCCCATGCACCAGGGCATGTGCCACTGTCACCATGCACCAACCACCCAATCACCCTGAAGCCACCATCACAGCGTCTGCTGTTCCACCCGCCCCGATTCCTAACATCTTCCCTGTGTCTGTTTTTAGTCAGCAACTGGATTCCAGGTTTTATTTCTATCCGAATGAAGCAAACTGGAAGCCGAATTATCCAAATGCTTAATTCTCCTTGCATCTCTTTCTCCCTCTGTCTTCCCTAGCAACACCCTGTCCCATCCTCCTCCTCCCAGTGACCCCCACCTTCTCCCAGTTTTAACCTCCTCATGACCACCTGGCATGGGATAGCTTCCTCCAGTCCCTCAGCCTCACCTAAACCACCAGGCCTGAGATTAGGGTTAATCTGGACCTTGTGTCATCCTGTATCTATCTACCACCCCCACAGCCTCATTCTTCCATCCATCCCTCCCTCCCTCCTCTTTACCAAAGAGGCTTTGGTTTAAAATCCTTTATTGTGAACCCCCGCTCCCCTTGCAGTGTCTTTCCGCCTGCTGCCAACTGCAACTTTTCCTCCCGCACCACATCCCCTGCCAATCCTTCAACAGATACTAGTAGAACCTGTCCCCAAGCTATGTTGGTTAAGAGATGTGATAAAGGGATTTTTGCATTGTCTTTTTCTTAAGAAGAAATTTGCAGTTATGCACTATGCTCAAATTAAATGCTTGCCTGAGCACATGTGCATGTGAGCATGCTGTAATACATAGCTATACTTACAGTGTGAATACAATATGGCATTCTTACAATGGTATAATGGTGTATGTGCGCATTTTTGTCTAGAAAAATCATCCTCCACTCTGCTGTCCCAATCACCCAACCCCCAGCGCATTTAAGCAGCCGTGCTCACCCCGAGGACAGAGTGAAGGCACGGACGCCCGAGTTGGATGAAGAGACTCCACAATGGTGCGGAGAGCAAAGATGTGTGCAGAGAACGAAGACAAAAAGGGGGAAAGACACAAAGTGCCAAAGCCCCTTTTCATTTTTTCGTCTCCAAAAATAAATGGCAAATTCTCCCCCAAGCAAGGTCTCAATTCTTGAGTTGAAAAGCCAACAAAAAAGCACTTGGCAGATAGAAACCGGTAGAATGGAGAGTGAGAGGTAGAGAGGCAGCGAGGGATATAGGCCAGCATTAAAAGTGCCTCATCGTAAGGGGCAGAGAGAGAGAGAGACACCCTTGAGCATGAGAACCTGCATGAGGCGGGCGCTTTAATGAGAAAACGGCATGGAGGATCCGTTGAAATGATCACAAGATGCTGAGCTTATAATGTAATGTCAAATTCCTTGTGCAATGATAGTCATCCAATTTGTTGAACACTGTTTAATTTGTTCTGATTACACAGATAGTTTGTTCACTTATTAAAAAGTCTGAGTACACATAACATAATGATTATTTATAGGGTTCATTCATCTGATTCCCAGCCAGAAGAGGAGGTTCCTCATGCCTCCAAGAGACACACACGAGAACACAAACACACATATCTGTAATACACACTTTGTCATTTATGCAGCAGGCCTTAATGCAAAGAGGTAGGACGGGATGCTAAGGATCTCCTAAATGGATTAGGAACATGGAATCCCAGCAGCGAAAAGAGCAGCGAGATGCAGGAGTGACTGGCGGAGCGAGAGTGACTGATTAAAGGCGAGCAAGTGACAGAACATGCTGAGAGAGGAGAAAGTCGGGAGAGTAAGGGGCGAAACGAGGAATGTTCAAAGTGATTGTGCAAGAGTGCAAAATGTCCACAGAGAGCAAGAAAGACAGAGGGAGAGAGTGGTGTGCTTAATGGATGTAAATTAATTGCTGTCATGTGGATTCTGATCCCAGTAAATCAGGGTCAGTGTGGTCTCCGGTGCAATCGCTGCATGGAAGCCTTGATCTGACCCACACACAGAAACACACGAAATACACAGACATACCGTTATTCAAGTGTAACATGAAAGGCAAAAAATTTGATCAAAGTTTATGCATGAATTTGAGCAAATGGAATGCATTTGATAAATCCTGACATCAAATACCTCCAAAAAGTTGTGTAATAGATGATAATAGATGTGTAAATAAATAAGCAGCAGTATAAAATAAAAGTCACCAACACTCTCTCTGCTGCATTATCCTACATGTGATATCTGGGATCTAGCGTGCCGTGCCGAAACATCCCCTTCATCATGAGGGGTTATTTGAAAAAAATGCACCTTGAGTCCAAACAGTATGCTGGATGCCAACTAGTGCAGACCTAACTGGGTTATAAATGCAACGTGGTCCAATGAATTAGCTATGCTTATTACTGAAAATTATCACCGTGCTTTCTGCTTAACTAGGCTGCAAAATTGATTTACCTTATTTCCCCAGTCTATGACCATCACAAAGACATCCTGTTATTGTGAGGGCTGTGAGTATTATTGTGTTAATCAGGAAATACATGAACCATGTATTTTAATTACAAATCATACAAGGGCAATTTATATATATATAAAAAAAGACTTTTTTTAAAAAATATAAAACATCGCCCACACATTAAAAGAAGCTGCCATGCTGCAACAACACCAAGTCATAATACTGGGAGGGGAGGAACTGTCAATGCTGATGTTAACGCTTCATATTTTTTAAAACACATTTCATTCATTGCACTTTACAGTACAGTATGCCCCATATTATATACACCGTGTTTTCTTTGATACTGTCTGCCCCAAAGCAAATCACTCATGTTCAAACAATAATATCTGAACATGACAGAAATGGTGCAAAATGGGAAGTAGGTCACATAGCAATTTATTTGACAAAAAGGGATGGGGGTGGGGAACTGGGGCATGGCGTATGCAGAGGCAGAGGCAAAAAGAGAAGGTTTTTGGGAACACACATCAGATATTGTGTGTGTTTGTGAGAGTGTGTGTGTGTGTGTGTGCTTGTGAGAGTGTGTGTGTGTGTGTGTGTGTGCGCGCGCGCGTGTGTGATAGAGAGAAAGCACGCTTAGGTTCGACCTGGAAGTTAAGTTACAAGCTCAATCAACAACTGCTTGGTCAGTGAGGAAAGAAAATCTTTTTGCTGACACATGAGCATGTAGAGTATGTTTTACTTTAGTATTTGGTAAATATATATATATATATATATATATATATATATATATATATATATATATATATATATATAAATACAAACTACACACACACACACATACACATACCAGAGGCTCCATTGGCCACTGGTGAAATTGAAACTGATATTGTGGTCAGTGGACCACATCTGACCCAGAGAGTGTGAGCAGCATTGATCAGCTGTCAATGAACTGCCCCCAAAATGGTACATCTGAACTCACACACACACACACACACACACACACACACACACACACACACTGAGCTGTGTGTCTCACCACTGATATTTACAGAGTAAATTAACAAAATCCATATAACCTACTGTAAATATATGCATTCCCCATCCACACACTCATAAGCTTTCTGGCTTCCTCTTGATCCCGTTTAAATCCCAGCATCACTGAACATCACAGCTGTATGATTTGCGAGTGCACATATCTGTATTCTCCACTGACCTACAGTGTGACACGCTAATGTTTATCCAGCTATACTGTTAGCCACAGTGCTGCTGCAGAGACGCCTTCATTTGTCTAGGCTAGAACTTGTTTGTAATTGAAAAAAAAAACTTTCAATAAAAATTTCAAGTAGTAGTTTGCATGAAAATAAATCCTGATGATAGCTGGTGAATAGCAAATTCTAGAATCAAAAATAATACAAATAAACAAGTGAAATTGTGCGCTTTGGGCATAAAAAAACAACAGCACTTCTCCCAGAATACACACAAAATGAAATGGAAATTCAACTGATGCAAAAATAAATTGAAAAAAAAATAGACATATACTCATTCATTTCACTGACATGCAGGGGACATTTCTGTGTGATACACTTCAGTTCTGCGACAAACTTTTCTGCAGGATTGCAATGTCGATGTTTCTCACCCAAATAAGGAAAAAAATAATCACGCAATTACTTTACTCTAAAACCAAAAACATAACAATTTGAGCTATAGTACATCACTCATAAATATCAGCGTAATTTCATATGCCACCTATATAATATGTATTTACATAGAAACAAATCAATTAATCCGTGGGGCATTGGGTTTATGTGGCCCTATTTACACAGTGAAAGACTATCTACTGTCTATACTCTCAACACAATCTAGACAATCTGCACAGACTGCACTGAGTATCTATAAAGCCACATTAACACATGAGAGAGGCTCTGGAGCACCAGTCTTTTCTAATGACTCGATAATCCGACCCAAATGCTGCCTGCTTGCTAATCTCTCTCCATCAGATTACCGAAGTAGGGACGAGCACTGTCTATTTGTCCCGGCCTGTCTTTCTGCCTGTCTGTCTCTCCCAGCTTGTCTCTTTGTACGACTGCTTGCGTCTCTCCTTTGTATTCCTCTCTATGATCAAAAATTTGTGGCTTGCCTCTCTTGTGATCTCCCTGACTGTCTACTGGTGGGGTTGCTGCCCGTCCGCCCCGCTCTCATCCTCACGTTCGAGCTTTTTTTATAATGGAGGACGGGGTAGCAGGACGTTGAAAATGCAGTCATAAAATCTCCATGCCAACAATTTATGCCCATAAATAACAAGGACAAGAAAAAAACATTTTTGACACAAATTTGAAAGTGTTATGAAGTGTAGTCCTCGAAAACAAAGGGGAATTAATATTCCCTCCATTCAGACTGCCTTCAATCACATTCACCATCTCTATATATCCAGGCCAAGGCCAAGCTGCGTTTATTGTTCCACCCCAGAGCTCTGCTGCAATGTTATTGTGCATTTCATGTAAACCGATCTAAACTAATGTCCTATTTGTCACACATCAACCATGTCTGATTCTATATATTAACTATAAAACACTGTCGCTGTTTTATGCCTGCGAGGCCCTACAAAATGTCTCTTTGATTTTACAGAAATCACTCTATCTGCCTCTGTGTGTGTGTGTGTGTGTGTGTGTGTGTGTGTGTGGGGTGTTTGCATGTGTATGCATGATTTTGTGTCTGGACCGTGCAACATCTCTATTTTACATGCTGTAGCTGTAATGGCTGTTGACAGTCTGCAAAAACTTTTGACATTTAGCTGTTCACAAAATAACACTTGACGCAACTAATACCAAGTGAACGTGTCTGAATTATCCTCCTGTACCTGGCAGTTCCTACAGATTTGGCGACAGATGAAAGACAGATCGTATATTCCATGAAAAATAATACATCAAATTCTAGGACATTTTATCCCATCAAGGTATGTAATTCTGTATCATGTAGAAATAGATATTTTACACTTTGACTAAAATGAAGATCAAAGGGTTGTGGAGTAAATGTGTGTTAAATCGCTACTGGGCAGACATGCAGCCGTTAAGTCTGCATGGTTTTGGTAATGCCTGACAAATATTGTATGAACCGGCAGAGTCTGAAACACACGACTCAAACTTCTAATATCAGTGCGCTGAACTGAACATAAGAAAATTATCACAATCAGTCTGGACACACCAGAAAAAAAACCCAGAAACACTAGTCTATCTGATAACGCTAAAAAAGAGTCAGTCTCATGATTTTTCTTGACACAATTACTGCAATCATTTTCAAAACACAAATGTGTTCAAAGAAAGAGCTTGGATTTTATTTGTTAAAAAAAAAAAGCATTGTCCCAGCTCCTACATGCAGGACTGTAGTAATATGGAAGCACTATGTCATATTGTAGGTCTACACAGTTTTGAAAAAAAATATGGCAAATCTAAGGCTGGCAATATAGGCAAAAAAATCTTGAATACAATGGGAACAGTCAAAACAAAACAGAAAGGCTCTCTTTCGGCACAGATATGACAGCTGTAGATGTCGACACATTTCAAAATAATGAGAAGGGTTAGGAGCGAGGATATCGGGACGAGCTAAGTGGTGAAGTGAGGCATGAGACGGGAAAGAGCAATGGAGGGCTGGAGGGAACGAGAGACGGGAAAGGATTGGTGAAAAAAAAAGGTGAGTTGGTCCTTGGTAGATTCAGCGGTTTGTGAAATTGTGTGTGTGTGTGTGAGGCAGGAAAGGAGAAGGGGGGTGTTACTGCGGCTGTCCATTTCCTGGGATCAGCTGATGGCCGCGGATGATGGAGCGGAGAGGGGTCAAGGGTCAAAGCCTTGCATTGTCAGCCTGGCCCCGCTCTCCCGTGGGGGCTCCCTCTCCTCCATCCATCTCCCCGCTGCCTTCTGCACATTTACATACATTTATCAACGCCGCGCGTCGCCGTGGTGAGGGGACGCGCCACATGCATTGCTCGCCTGGCTACCCCTGCAGTCTGCGCCTGCTGCAGCGCGTTCACCGCAAAGCCAGATTTTTTTTTGCAAGCTCATTTTATATTTTGTTCAGACTCCAGCATATGACACATATGTGCATGAACTGTGTATACACTGTATATGTGAACGAATTTGTGTATGCACATCTGTGTGTGTGTGTGTGTAGGACATGTCAGGGCCTCCCATCCCATCCCCCTATCCAGTATTAGGCCTACCCTCCTCACCCCTCACCCCCCCCCTCCTATTCCCACTCACCTCCCCCACTTTGCCTGTGTAATCCCTGCCAGCTGGCCCCGTTGGCTAATCCCTCTGCACTGATCAGCTGGGCCACGCATCCAGTACGGGACAGGACAGGGACAGGGGCAGATAGGGGCGGGACGCTCTATATGTGTGTGTGCGTGTGAGGTGGGGGGTGGTGTCGACCAGAAAGCATAAATTGAAGCCCGTGCCTTCGCCTCGGCGCAGTGTGTCTGTGTGTGAGCCAGTTGCCTGTACCTCCTCGTCCGTCCATCCCTTATCTGTCCTTCTCCTTCTCCCTTGGATCCTTATACATATATACCTTCCTGGCTTATATATGTATATTTTACATCTTGGGCTCTTTTTTGTCTACCTTTTTGGTTTTGTCTTGAGCAGATCCAAATGGATTTTTCTAATGGTGGTGCCTGGGTAGAATTTAGCTGATTTTTTCTTTTTTTTTTCCTTCCTGCTACCCTCTCTCCTCCTTCCCCTGACTGCATGTGTGACACCTGCCTGCCTCCCGTCCCTTCAGCCCCTTGTTCTGCCATCCCACCACCACCAACAACAACCCCCCGTGTGCCTGCCCCCCCGCTCTTCCCAACCCACAAGGACCTTCACAGGATGGAGCTGCGCAGTCACAGCTACAACTACATCAACAATAACAAAACCAGGACCGAGGACCTGAAGGAGGAAATACTCAGCAGCTCCTCTGCTATTTTTTGCCTCGTCTTTAGAGAGGAAGGATGCATTTGATCTGCTTGTGCTACAGTAGCAATCTATAGCCAAACACAGACAGGAATTGAGTGCAAAAAGAAAGGGGTTTTTAAAAGTAGCAGTTTTTCTCGATGTGACAGTGTAAAGAAGCTAAATTTATCCTCTTTTTGCTATGTTGCTACGTATACTATAGATACTCTATGCAGTTATTTATCAGAGGATGGTGACTGTTGTTATTTAGATCCTGTTTTCCAGTCTGTACATGGCTGTGATTGCATGCGCAGAGTGCACACAGAGAAAGAGAAAGAGAGAGAGAGAACAGGAGAGAAGAGATGGAGAGTAGGAGGGAGGGCGAGAGGGAGGGTAACGGGGAGATAACGACACAGCTTTACCAACTGTAATGAAGAACTGCTTGGTTTCATTAAACCGTACCAAGCTCTTAACCAGGAACAGCGGAGGCAGTGCTGTGGCGAGAATGAAGCATAGCGGCGCATCGCAGTGTGCACTCACACATATCTAGTCGTCATCCTTTGTTTTGGCTGAGGGGAAGATGGTCTGCAGGAATGGCAGCAATCAGGTAGCTGGGCTACTGCTCTCTTTATGGTGCAACAAAGGTAGCTTTGCTCGCTCGCTCTACCTCACTCTCTGCCTCTCTGTGGTGCTTTTTAATGATGTTCTGTGCATACAGAGAATGCTGCTTTTGATGATCACTAGATGTGTTTCGGTTTGTTCTCATTTTGTTGATGAAAACCCTTTTCTTGCACATCCACAAACGCATGCATGCATTTACGCACTCTGGGCTGTTCAGTCAGAGGAATCACAATGTCACTGGCTTGTATCATGTATATTTCCCCCCTCCTGTATTGTCTGTATAGAATACCTGTTTTCATTGCAAAGGGAGAATGCATGCTGGCGTGGGATTAGCATGCAATGTACTTGTGAAAAGGACCGCATAGCCGCCTCTGAGCCCACAGGGAGGACAGATCACAGGTGAGGACAGAGGGATGAGAAAGTCAAACAGGGATGGACTGATGAAATATACAGGAATATACTTTTAAGACTGCGAAAGTAACAGCGTTTATAGTGTCGAAAATCTCCATAGAACGTGAATACAAAGGAGGGAAAGTGTCGCAAAAAGCGCGGTAAGCACCAGAGGTGAACAGGATATGATGAGGAACGTTTTTTGGGAAGTTTGGGTTTGAGCTCTTTGTGTTCACAGTGGACCTTGATTTAATTTCAATACAATTAAGGCACGCGGTGAATGCCAAGAGAGAAGCCACAGTCCTCGCTCACCTGAGAGACCAGCGTACAGGACGCAGATAACGACACAGGCGACCGCTCGCTACAATCCTATAGAGATTAACATGCAACAGCATTAGAGAAGCAGGAAGAGAAGCGTTGGTGACACAGCAGAGACCTGTGCACAGTTCAGTTAGAGAGAGACGTACAGGAAACATAGAATCACAAGGTCTCAGAAATATACCGGTGTCCATAATGACAGAGCAGACAGAGCCATAGGCAGCCGACCAGTGTCGGTCCTGTGGCCAAATGGACAGAGGGATCACACCAGGGGGATTAACCATGTGGTGACACAGGGCCACTTCAAAGGTCCCTGTGTTTACGCATGAGTGTGCACTCACTCTGTCTGAGAGGAAGATGGAAAAAACATGGTGAGAATGATATAAGAGCATGATGTGAAGCTGTAGGACAATGATATTTTTTTTTAAATCATAAAAGGCGAAAACCTCCTCAATCATTCTAATGCATGCTATTTTATTTGATATATTTCCATGAACCATCCACACAAAATACATGATTATTCTATATTAAACATTAAATTAAATTTGTTTATTCTTGGGTTTCAATATTGCACCTTTGCTTGTGTTCTTATTCTGCAAAAAAGTCTCAATAAAGAAGTAATTTCATGGACTACATGTACTATCTGTTTCTATTCAAAGTGGAAAAAAGGCCCAAAGCGCATCATGTGACTTAAATAATGAGCTTCATTTCTACTCCTATAATCACAGAGATGCATCAAACGCTTCAAGATGTAAATCACTGGAGGCAATAAGAGATGTGAGTTGACCTACATCTCAGATGATGGAGGCGTGAATAGGAAAAAAAAAAGACAGAAAACAAAGCGCAGATTTTTGGTCCGATTTCTTTTCCATGTATTTTAACTAGGGCTGTAGCTTTAATTCTACATGTTCAAAGGCTATAGTCTACTCAAAATATTATTTGGTGTGTTTTTTGTATTACTACCAAGTAGTAACAACACAAATTTTGGGATTTTATGATGGATGCAAAAGACATACAGCTGCATCTATATCAGACCAGTGTGCTTCTTTAAGCTTCTTTATACTGCCGGATGCCATTTCATCATTTGCTGTCATCTCACTCAATTAGAGCATGCAGAGGGCAAGTGTGCCTCATATGTTGAGACAGAGGTCATCAACTGTTTTCAGGCCCCTTCACACAGCGTCTACACATTATGCATATCTCCAAAACTCTCAATAGCATTGGGACACTAAAAGAAATGAGGGGGTGACACTCAATATGTCAACAGTGCAGGACCCCTGGTGATGGTGAGCAGGTGACCACCGCTCCCTCACTTCATGTGCTAAAAACACTCATCATCATGACATATTCCAATTCCTGAATAGCCTTGTTTTTTTTTTTTTACTGCTTTTAGTTATGATGCAAAATAATGCTGATAAAGTGGTGACGTGTGGAATCATAAGCCTACAGTCTAGGAAGCGCATTTTGTAAAAACAAAAAACAAAGAAAAAAAAAACAGAATATGTAGCAAATTTATTATATCCTTTAATGGCTTTTGCAAAATATAAGTAACAAATGATGAATGAACGTAGACATGTATTTCTACTAGAATAATATCTAAATAATCTAAGTATATATTTGAATTTTATGTTAGGCTTTTCAAAAACACAACGGCTGTAAAGAGAGAAGAAAATCTAATTTAGTCATGTAAGTAGAGGTTGGGTTGGCGACATGGTGAAGCGTCACTAATGGAAGAAAGAGATGGATGTCTTATGATAATGAGGGGAAAATAAAGCAGAACCATGACCTTGCAGTGTGATATGAACCCACAGACACAGCACACCTACCTAATGTGTGACTGAACAATACTTCCTGCAGGACAAAATGCAATACATGAGCATTTAAAATATTTTACTCATATGATTGCAGGAATTCAAGGTGTATTTGAAATGTTGAAAAAGTAATAATAAAAATATCTTAAATTAGTCATCACGAAAACAGAATACCCAATGAATTACTTTTACCATTTTATGTTTTTTTTTTTTCTTATGGTCTATTCTTTCTAAGTAGGTTTGAATTACAGCCTATTGACTGCACATCACACACAGTCATCCTAACAGGGAGGGATTTCTCCTCTCACCACTGCAGGGCAGCTTATTTTGTTTCTCCATCTCCTCTTTAGCTCTTTTGCTCTGAGATGATGTGAGTGCTCACCTCCTCCCCTCCTCCTCCTCTTCTTCCTCGCCTTCAACCCCCCCACCCCTTCCTCCACTTTCTCCCCATGGTCCCATTTCCCTTTCTTCTCCTCCATCGTCTCGGTAGCTGTACAGCCTCTCTGACTCTTTTATGGCCATTCATTTGCATTCCAGGAGGGGCTAAAAGGCCCCAGAGACTCGGTGATAAGGGTCACACAGGAGATCCCCTCGAGGGAGCGTGTTTGCCACGCACTCTCCACGCAGACATGACACGTGCCGTCGACCCCCCCCCCCTCTCGACACACGCGCACACACACCTTCAGCCCCAAAAAGCTGAATAATGCTCGCAGCCTCTCCACTAATCAGTTTTGCAGCTATATAGACGTCTCCATTTACAGCAGGCTTTTATTTGTTAGGCAATAAGGATGTCATAATTTAAAAAAATAAATGTAAATTTTTTTAAAAAAGCGTAAAATGTCAAATTAAAGCCATTACGGTGATAATAAATTCAGAGGTTACTACAGTACAATCAGCAAATCTTTGACATGGGGTTTTGTTTTTATTGCCTTCCCCCCAAACACGGTGAAATCAAACCTAATAAAAAAGTGCTACTTTTTTATTTTAGGTTTTAATAAAATATTAGTAGTGGTGACTGTTAATTTCGGTGGTAAAATTGCTCAACTATTCAGTAGATTTACTTCCTGTTGGCTGTTTTACTAGCTTACCACCTGCACTTAAAGGCAGCACAGACCCATTATATCAAAATTGTAAAACCACATAGCCTAATAAAATACCTTTCAGCCTAATAATTTTAGTTTGAAAGGAGGAAGATTTTACAGCGAACTCATACAGTCATTCTACTCGCCTTCATGCTGCCTGGGACCCGTCTATGCAGCCCGTCCACCCCCAGCTGAGGAGGCTGATCTCCGGTCAGCTCAGCGCATCAGCAGCAGAAACTGGTGATGTGTCTCCCTCTAGTGACCGCTACAATCATTGCAACCGCAGAGAGGAGAGAAAATGGCGGATTGCAGATAATTTCCCCAAAGTTTCAACGTATGAGAGACATTTGAACAATTTCACTTTTAAAAATGTGCCTAGCCATAACCATAACATACTTGTTCTAAATTAAAGCACGTCACTTTATAAGGAACTGTAAATTTATAAAGAACACATTTCAGAGGTGGTGCACTGCCACAAAAAGCATGGCAACGACAGAGTTCAGATTTTGTGCTGTACCTGCTTTGAGCGGGGAAACAACACAGGCAGACAAGTGGAACAGGACACCCATGTGACCGAAAAAAAAAGAAAAAAAAAAAGCTAATGAGGAAAAACCCACACACCACTTTGTGGAGCATCTTTATTATGCCACAAATAAAAGCCAGTAGTTCTGAAAGAGGATCTTGCTTTTTTTTTTTTTTTTTTTTTAAACTCACCAACAATGACATTCTGAAAATGGTGGAAGCTGATTGTGATATCATAGTACGTATGGTTGGCTGAGCCGTCAGAAACGGGAGAGTGGATTAGGAAAAAACACAGGTAAGAAATGGATGTGGAAACTGGAAGTCAGGGTGGGGAGAGGACTGGTTGAGTATGAAGGTTAAAGAGGAAAAAACTAAAACATCCATTCATATAGCCATGTGAGAAAAGAAACAGATGAAAAGAACACACAGACGCGCTGCCTGACAAAATTGCATTACACAGTCAAACAAGGGGAATGCACACCAGTTCTGCTGAATACCACATTTATTACTTTTGAACTGATTAATAGAAAGAGTGGGGGCAAAGCCACTCACGTCACTGTCTTTAGAAAACGGAGGAAGGAGAGAAAACAAAAAAAAGAAAGAAAGCAGCCCATAGCAACGATGAATTAACTTGTTCAAGAGAAAGAAAAAAAAAAGGGTAAACAAAGTCCAATGCAGACTGTTAACAGAGGGCCCCAATTATTTTAGACCATAAAATTATACACTGAGCAAGGCTCATCAACTTAACATTTCTTCTGCTTCCAAACTCCTGACCCCCCCGCCCTTCGCTACTTTTCCTCTCCAGATCCTCCATACCCCAACTTCCCCACACACTCCGTCCAACACATGCGAAACTAAATTGAGGGCCATTACGAACATCTGCAGTCCTCTCAAACAAAACATGGCAAGCGTGTATGAGACTGGAGCGAGCGTGGCCGACACCCGTCTGCAATCAAAGTCCACTGATCAGGAAAACTCCACTGGGTCCTGGTTGAAGACGTGAGCATCCTCAGAAGACAGGGGTGTGAGGAGTGGGGGGAGTGGGGTTAACAAAGAAAATGAGACATATGCCCATTCATGACTTTGGGACACTTATGAAGCAGACACTACAAATTCTGATTTGTGTTTGAGAATTACAGACTTGCTCTTGGACCATAAAAACAGAGGATGATCCTTTCATTTAAAAAAAAAAAAAGAAAAAAAAAGAGGAAAAAGCAGCATACAAGGGGAAAGCATATGTAGTGGAATGGGGTGGGGCAAAAAAGATTTCACCTAAGGATGCTATGCATTTAGTTGTAGTCCTATGAATAATTGTTTCCTTTTCTTTTTACTACAAGTTCGAAGTAAGTCTTTAAAGTCAAAAGAAATCAAGAAAGTCTTCATTTAGTTTTTTTTGTCCTTGGTTAATTCTTCACCCCTATTAGAATTTCTTAGAGATCTGGATGTAATGATGTAATGGGGTGGGCAGGGCTTTAGGGGGGCATTGCAGTCTTTTGACCAAAGCACCAACTGTTACTTGACTCGTCCTTGGCGCTCCTAGAACACAAACAAAAAGACGTTAGGTTAACTACACAAAAAGCGAAACACTTTTCCAAGTTTATAGCTGACCTAGCCCCTCAGAGATTCATGTTTTCTGGTCCATAGGTTGATGAAACCAAATCGTAGCTTCTATTTGACTCCAATTAGCTCATTATGAAAAGGGCACAACTTGGCCAACAATAAAAGGATAGTTCAGATGAGCTGCAGGCTGCAGATGCTCCAAATAAGATCAGCACCATAACAACCTCACACTATGACTCTGACAAGATTTTAAGAGGCATCTCTCAAAGCATCACAAGAACACATAAACAGTGTGTGCATGAAGCCAGTTACCTGAAGCCGGTAATGACTCCTGTTGCTTGGGTTGCTGGGATATGGCTCACTGCCTTGGACCTCCACCTGTCACACATATAGAGGATTGAAAACTGAGACCACTAAAGCCACTAAACCACATCTTTGTCACAAATTTGACCAAAAAGATGACATCCAGAAACCAGTCTTATTAAAATAACCTGGAAATTTAGTGATTTAAAAAAAAAACAAAAAAACTAAAATATAGATTACAATAATTATTCATCAAAAAACAACCATCTGACTTGAATTAACATTGTGTGCTCTGAATAAAGAGGTTTTTTTTAAAAATTTCACATACAGACAGTACAGTCACGTCACTTAAGCTTCTCATGTATGAGCGTCAAGAATAAAACCACAAAACATGACTCACTAGTTTTGGGAAATCTGCTGGTCAGGCTTAGTATGACTTCATAAAAACATAAGCCCTCCCCAAAATAAATGTCTCACATCGTAAATGAACACATTAAAAGAGCACAGCTGTACATAATAACTGCATTATTACAGTTACTACAGCCATGTATGCACAGACGTCTCGCTTGCCATTAAGTATGAGAAAGCAAGCAGCAGGTAAAATCAGTGTTCCTAAAAAAAATTATTAAAAACCCTCATTTGTTTGTAGATCATGCTGCAGAAACCACATGCAGAAGCAACATATTTGTGGCATTTATAGGCTATACACTGCTGCACTTCACCTCAAACACAGACACAGTGGAGTAAATATGAAAATCAAACTAAAACAGTTCTTGGAAAAATCAACAGAGATAAATGTTTCTGTCCACTCTTCATATAATAGCAAGAAGGCAAAAACAGTAATGAAAGTTAATGAGCTGTTGTGTTAAGAAAGGTAAGTCAATATAATATTTTGTTGGCATTTTTACTGTCAATCTGTACTTCTGTTAATTTAGAAATATTACAGAAAGTGGAGTAGAGCTGAGCAGGACACCAGGATTAAACTGTACCTTGTTAACAATGAGAAATGCAATTACACTGCAATACACATTTTCTCATGTTGAGGCAGACAGAACAAAACAAATTAAGCTACAGATTTCATGTAATACCACAATTTGCTCATAAGGCATTTATAACAAAAAAAAAAAAAAAGGCTTTTCATATTTCTTCAGGATGCTGCACAACTGAGTAGGTGTTGACCATACCAACAAAACCTGATCACAATTAAACAACTAAACCAAAATACTTGGATAAAATCACAAGGTAAACTTTTTTTTTCTGTTGCTCAGTATTCTGTCTGTTATTCCATTTTAAAGCAGAGAAAGACATGCGAGTGATAAAACAGGTAAAACATGACACCCAGGTGAAAGACAGAAAGAAAAATAAAAATAAAACAGGTTGCACTGAGTATAACCACACTTTTTAAATCAGTCTAACTCTGAAATGTAACATCCAATCACAACACTAATCAGGTGAAATGGGACATATGGCTTCGTCTGAATCATCTACTAAGATTATATTATATATATTATCTCACACACACACACGGCTTCATAAACTGCACCTTTTAAACACAAGTTAAAAAAGAGCACTCTTTTTTCCCCCATTCAGCAGATTCACCATTCACTTTATTCAACATAACTTTGTTACCTTTTTCACACATTCTTCTTCCTCCTGACGCTTCTCGTAGTGAGAAAAGTCATCGAAGATTGAAGTGGTGTGTTTATATCCAGCGATGATCTTTAGCACCTGCCTGGCCTTGTCCAGCGGTACCTCCTGTGTGTCCCGAGAGTTGGTCACTGGCTTGTTTTCGTTGTTCTCCAGTCGAATGTGCCGTAGCTGACTGTTGGGAACGTCCTTAACAAAGATCCAGCGCACATCAAATCGACCCTTCCACTTGTCCTGTGACCACACGCCAGCAGACGTGTTGTAGTCCACGGGTGAGCGCATCTCTGCTACACCACAGAAGTGACCACTCCCATTGACACTGAACAGAAGATAAAGTGGCCCTTTGCCCCCCAGTGAGCGGTAAGCTGCATCAAGCCTCTTGTTGCCATGCTCCGTGCTGCACCAGATGTTGTACTTGATGGATCGGTGGATGTCATCCTCGGAGTAGCTCTTGATGATAAACACCCTTCCGGCCTTGGGATTCCAGTCAAAGTCCTTGGGGTTGTAGTTGTTGACCATGCGCAACTTCTCCAAGACTGGGTGAGGCTCAGAGGGGACCCCGGGAACCACACCCACACCAGACGAAGTTGGAGGCGACTGGCCTGTGCCACTCCCACTGCCGTCCCCAAATCCATTGGCCCGGTTCCGAGGAGGGACCCAACGAGTAGGTTGAGAAGGTTGCTGTTGTTGGCTTGGAGGAGGATGACCCTGGGATAGAGGAGGCTGGGGCATCTGAGCCATACCTGATTGCCCACCAGGGGAAAGCTGATGCTGCCCCATCTGGGAAACAGGGGGTACCAGCTGTCCGTTGCTGAGGGGTATTTGTGGATTCCCTACAGCATTAGCTCCAGGCTGTGGGGAAGCCTGATTGGGTGGTTGCCCGTTGCTGGGAATAGGGGGCACCTGCTGAGGGGTGGCAGCTTTAGGCATAGTGCCCTTGTTGTCCCAAGTGCCGATGTCCATGTTGTGTTTAATGGGCGGAGGAGGCAAATTGGCACCGGCCATGCCACCCTTGGTTTTCAGCTTGGGTTGAGGCTTGGCTGGCTTGCTGGCAATATCGGCCCAGGAGGCGGGCTTGGCGGGGGCAATTGAGACAGGAGGCATGCTGGGAGGTCCTACAGATGATACAGGGCCAAGGGGACCCCCGCCAGGTAAGCCAGAGCCAACCACCTTAGGAGCCATGTCCCCATTACCACCAGGAGTGGCACCACCAATCTTAAGCCCTGCCATGCCCTGGTCAAGGCTGTTCATACCAGGTGCCTTGTTCAGGGGTTCGTTGGCAGCAGGTGCAAATGGGGACTGTCCATCGATCATTGCTCCCCCAAGTGAGCTGGGAGCATAGGCATAGCTGCTGCTGTAGCCAGAGCTCTGCGGGGTCCCCGACTGTCCCTGAGAGCTGCTATTGCCCCATGCCGAGAAGTCGATGCCACTGGGGAAGAAGTTGAATCCATGCTGGCCAAGGAAAGGGTTGCTCCCCAGGGGACCAGGCTGGCCAAACATAGCGTCCGGGAGGTAGTGGGGCTCACCATTGCTCAACTGTCCATAGGAGGCCAGGTAAGGCATAGGAGGGTCGCCACCTGTGGACCACGCTGCCTCATTTAAGGAGTAGGAAAATCCTATGGAGGGGCTGTAGTAGCTGGGCATGTAGGAGTCTGACATGGCCGTATAGGCATTGCTCTAAATAGAAAAAGAATTTGTTTTAGTGACAAGAAAATCAAAACAAAAATGAATTAATTATTAATTGTTCCTGAAAGACCAAAACCTTCACGAATCATCAGCATCATAAAACAAGGATTCATCACATAATAATGAGGCTTTCTTAGAATCCCTCATCTCTTCCAACCTCATCTGTAAATGCATACCACTGAACTACATATTACAAAAAAAAAAAACTTTTGACAAAAGGATTGTTTCTACTGAGTGGAGGAAAATAGAGGCACCATTCTTTTCCTCTACAACCCACTTAAGAGAAGTGTCTGTTACTACACAAAGAAATAAAAAATCCCACTCTTAAAGAGAAATAAAACCCAGAAGCCACTGACAACTTGATAATCAATGATGCTAATGCTAATTCCTGCTGTACATCCTTGAGGTCTTCCCATACTCCTCTGTAATGCAAAAAGCAGACATGCACACACACACATTTAAAGAGGCGTGTGCATTTATCTTCTGGTTACCACAAGTCTCTCCAATAAATCTCCTCTTTCTTAACTTCAAATACTTCTGATTAAGAATGACGTGGATAAACTAACAATTCAGATGTATCAGGGAAAAATAATTCATACCAACACAGCATGCAACATGTCAATATTAGGGATATTCGGAGCAAAATTTCAGAAGCTAGCAATTTATAAACTGACCCCGGCAATTACATTTAAATGACTGCACTGCAGAAAAAAAGAAATCAACAGAGGCTAAAATTAGAAGCCAACTAATGAAGTCTGGATTATAACTACCTGTTAATTTGAGCTCTGAATTCCACTTCAATTATTAGAGACACAAATTAAAATGTTTATGGTTAACTAAGGGCAAAACCTAACTTAAGGGTACTTCAGCCTAATGAACCTGAAAATCAGTTGCTGGCAAACATCAACCAAAATCTTACCTGTCTGGCCTGAGTATTCAGGTAAGGCTCAAACTCATCGTCATTCAAAGTATCCTTTTGGGTCACAGCTCCGTTTTGCACTGAAAAACCAAACAACACTGATGTCAGTAGAGGATACAGGTTATCGTGACTAAATATATGAGGCTTAATTTTCTGGGGATTTCACATCAGAGTCAGCACTTGTTGCATGACAAAACCACTCCTTGGAATTATTAAGTGACAAAGGAAATGCCAACCACATGAGCATGATAAAACATCACATTAATAATTGGGTTCAGATAAAACAGCACTGTCTTGCATAGAAGATAATGCAACCCTGGTGAAGAATTAACCCTGGCACTGCTTACACAGTGGCACACAAGACCACCATAGATCCTCTCATAAAAACTGACAAACTAAAATTTAATTAAGGTACACCTTAAGTGATATTTACATTGTGGATTTAATGCACATTCAAGGCAGGATGACCGGTGTTCTGGGGTTTGTTTTCACAAGTTGTGGCTACTTTGGTTACTGTGTCGGGCGAGTCTTTGAGATCAATTCAGGACGTGGAGCGAAAAAACTGTGACAGGTAAGTAAATACGTGTTAAATTCACTTACATGCTGCTGCTGCACGATGACGGAAAGGCGCGGGGCCCGTTTGGACACAGGAAAAGCATGTCGGAAGACGTGTCATTTTGGGTTAACTTAGCAACCAGCTAACATTAGCACGCTAGCTCAGAGGTTAGCTGCATGCAGTGCGCAGCGTCTCCATGTTAACGAGCGCCAAGAGTCCTTTCAACATGACGGACTTGGCTAACATTAGCCGAGTGGTCAGCGCGATAGGATGGCACCTGTAGCTTACCACTGCAAAAAATGTTGAGCAGTGACCGTTATAAAGACAGACCGAGGAGCGAGAGAGTACTAACACACCTGTCAATGCGTTAAAAAGAGCTGCAAGTTCAACCAGGAAAAGGATGCTGTTGTGTATCATGTTGCCATTTAACGTTAGCATGAGATAGCTACATGCTAACTGGCAGCACCGTACAAGTGCCATTTCAGGGATGTAAGGGAAACTCACCAAAGGCGAGTTAAGGGCCGAGAACACGCTTCTGAAACAATGTATTTTTGCGTTTCAGTGAAAAATAAGTCCAGAAATAATCCCTACAACTTGAACAGACAGGCCTATTAGTAGCTGGGGGACAAGCTATCGCATCCGCGCACGTAAGATTTTCAAAGCGCACCGCACGTAAAAAGATCCGCATTCACTCAACCCAGAGTCGGTAACGTTAAGGAAATATTTGCTCTTACCTTTATTAGCTTGGCCTTTCGGTCTCTGGATTGGGTCCAGGTGATTCATGAAGGTTTGATTTATGAGAAGAGAGGAAGGGGAAAATAGATGAAGCGATATATTTTCAGCAGTCAGTTCCTTTAGCAGGTGGTCAGGCCTACTGCACTACTGAGCCACAGCCGCTGCCTCGGAGCTAAGCTATCCTCGCTAGCCGTCGCGATGCTGAGAAATTTGGCCCTCGTAAATGTTCAGAAAATACCTCTCTTTACCTGTTCAAGAAGGCTGCTGGCTGACATGTCTTTTCCCCCCCGGAGCCTGTGTAACTGTATTTATTCCTAAATAAAAGCGACAGGGTGCAAAATTGGTCTCGCTATTGAAGAGTTTCACCCAAGCGCCCCTATCTCTCTACAGAGCCTAGTTTTACACAATGGCGGGCTGCAGTTTGCTTGACAGACTCCTCAACATGGCTGGGCGGCCCTCGTCAACCCCACGATGGCATTTATTTACAGCAGAGTGGCGCCCCCTAGTGACGTGGAGGAGCCAGGGTGAACAAATCAAAATTAAATGCCTTTATCGTCTTTGTACGGAGCCCATCTAGACCCATAGGAGATTTTTTTTTTTATCTCGTGGGAACGAGCTATACATATCTAGATACGTAAGTAACGTAACTCATACGAACGGAACTTACTGAAGACAGCATCACTTTTTGGCAGGCGAAATATCGATTATGATCACATTTACAGTAACATCAGCTGGTGAAAACGACTGAGTGGGCTCTAATCTAACAAATATCATCCCCATCAATGATATCATGTCATTTTTAGACAGAAAAAAACTTTCAGTGACAGTATAATGAAGAGTCATAAATGCAATTAATAGAATAGAATAAAATTACTTTATTGATCCAACCTGAGAAATCATGTTGCAACAGCAGCAAGAAATAGCTATATTAAAAAGCAGCATAAAAAGATAAAAGTATTTTTATTTATATAGAAAGTATAATGTATAAAGTATCAGAAAGAAAAGCAATTAAAAAATATAAAAATGTATATTAATTAGGATTCATGATGAATAGTGCAAATAAACAGTAATAAGTATGTACAGTATGTTATGTTATAATATCAGGATAGGCTTTTATTGTGTAATGCATGTGGCAGAAAGATTTCCTGTATGACAGCAGAGCTGTAACAGTCTGTTAAAGAAGCTGCTCCACTGTCTGTCCAGCAGGAGGTGGAGAGGATGCTCCTCATTGTCTATGACAGATAGCAGTTTTTTGAGCATTCTCTTCTCCACCACAGTTTCAAAGGAGTCCAGCTTCAAACCCACTCTATGGACTTGATAAGATCACCCAGAAGGCTGGCTCTGTAGCTGGCAACAACAGACTGGTGGAAGATTTCCAACATTGTTTGCTGCACACGTTGAAGGATCTCAGCTTCCTCAGGAAAGAGAATCTGCTCCTCCCCTTCTTGTACACAACCTCTGTGTTGGATTTCTAGTCCATTCTATTGCCGATCACCACTTTAAGGTATTTTTAGTCCACCATCTCCTCTTCTTCCTGAAGTCAATCACCATCTCTCTGGTCTAGCTGACATTCAGTCTCAGGTGATTTTGTTTAGTCCTCTCCACAAAGTTGTCTACTGGTATCTCTGTCTCATATACACTCAACAGCAGAGAACATAAGACATAACTCAGTGTTGTATTGAAAGTCAGTGGTGTAGAGGGTGAAGAGGAAAGGAGAGAGCACAGTCTCCTGTGGAGCTCCTATTTCACTGACCACCACATCCGACAGAACACTGTCCAGACAGACAAACTGTGGCCTGCCTGTCAGGTAGTCAGTAAGATCATTGAGCCATTGACACCCATCGCCTGCAGCTTCTCATCCAGTAGCAGAGGCTGGATGGTGCTAAAAGTGTTTTATACACCATTATTGCACAGTTAAAGGAACATGCCACTGTATTTCCATACTGAACTATATTCTTCCCTGATCTCAGATGAGTTGATATATACCTCTCTCGTCTTTGTATGTGCACTCAATCGCTGTGGCGCTGCGCTATTTTGTTAGCATTTAGCATAGTCCAGTACTTTCATTCGGATCCAAACAGAGGCGAAGTTAGAAGCGACCAAGCGCTTCCATGGTTTCCCTTTTTAAATAAGGTTACATAGTTACTTGACTCAAGTATGGTTGCACAAAATAAAATGTGGCAATTTTCTAAGCTGATAAAAAGGATAACTATAATGTTTGACGGAATTACACTTAGGAGCACTTCGACGTCAGCGCGGGAATATCATTACTCTCTCGCCCTTTGCCCATTCAGGAGTGATGGTATTACTTACATCTTTGACAGTAGAAAAGATTACAATTCAGAAATGCTCATCAAAAAGAGGTTTGTGATTTTGATCAACCTCTTACTTTATTGGGTACCCAGATTGTCTAGATTCCTATTTATTCCACAAAGATAGACTGTGTGCTTCACAGACTCAGTATACAGACTGATGTAAAATTGCTGTGGAAATAACAGGCTTACTGTTAACAGTCCCCAGCAATAAAAGTGAATTTATTGTTGGCTGCTATCACAGTGGCATCTTCCTCTTCCTCTTCAGTTTTTTTCTTGCAGTGACACATCAGAAAAATGTTTTTTATAATTCACTAGCTAATGTCTTTTATAGTATAGTATACAAATCAATATTATGTTTTTACCATTTTGTGTGATTTTTGTTGACTTTATTAGTATTTAAAACCTTTTCACCACTAGTGTTGTGTCACAGAATCATGTTTTTCAGGGTCTTTCATACCTGCCATGTCATGCCCCTGCCACAAGGTGGACTCGTATTCACTGTCTTGAATTTGTGTTTTAAATGAGGCAGTATGGTGAAGATTAGCTTCTGTAAGGCGTACAATAACCACACACATGACCATTTGGGACAAATCCTCTATTTCTCTCCTATGAATGACACTGAAGGGCACTTACGCACATGTGCTTCCTTTCATTGGCTGTTACATTTTGGTTTGCAGGCTATTCATTTGTGAAGTGCTCTTGTTGGTGTCCATCCAAGCTAGGGATATTCTGACACTAATTAGAAGTGTCTCCATATAATGTCTCAGAAATAAAATAAACAAATAAATAAATAGACCAAGCCTATACCTGCTCATTAAAAACTCTGACAGTCATCAATAGAATAAATTAGACTCTCAGAGTCTCATTAATATTTAATATTGCATCCTTTGTATGGTTCTGTAAGCAATAACACTGTAGTTTTCCTGAGTAGTCCTTTGGTAGCTTCTTGACATATATATCCATGTATTTTAGCATTTTCATTTCTGTCATTTTGTGTCAGTTCATAGCTCCCATAACTGCTTTTGCTAAAAGTTGACGCATTACGGGGCAGTGTTATGTGATGACCCCCCTCCCTTAGTGTACTTATCATTTTTCAGGGCTAAGGGTTGGTCAGAAGCCATGTGACTAAATTGCACCTCAGAACACACAACACAGGGCCAGGAATAACACCACACTTGGAGTCACACAAACACACACTCACATACGTCCACAAGGGTGAACAAGGGGCGCAGTACTACTAAACAGAGAGGTATTTTATTTTATCCATATGTTAAAATAAAAAGACTGCATGCAGAGTGAAACTGAACGATATATCACACCAGATAGCTGTGTGTGTGAGTGCTTGGTGAGGAAACTCAGTGTCAGACTAACACAGGCAAACCAGTAGCAGTGACAAGACATTTGACTTGTGAAACATGCCCAGGACAGTAGCATGGCATGCATGTCTCATATTCTGCCTTTCAACTCTCAATCATTTTTGGGGTGCTAGACTTTCTTTTCCCAGGGGCTTGTTGACTGGTACGGGTTGAACAGGTGGCATAACATGAAGAAGAACTGGCCATTTACCAACCAATAAAAATAGCTGTGGTCTCCATGATGTCACCGGCGAGTAAATCATAGCTCCTGACTGAGGAGAGGGAAAAATAAAATAAGAGATTTTTTTTAACAGTTTCTCCTTTTATTAAACTAATGTTCACACTGTCTGCTTGTTGTCTTCTTGCTTTCTCTCCATCAGTTTTGTGCTCATCTCCCTCCACATGTACTCACACATATTTTCGCTATACGTCTTCTATATCTATACAAACAGGAGGATGGAAATGGCCAGACAACAAGAAACTCCTTGCTCCAAGCCAAACCTCAGCAACACTTCAGCCAGTCAGTCTGCCAGTTGCCAGAAAGGGTGTACATCTAAAGCCGGAGCCTGATCTCACTCCCATACCTGGCATTCTGAAGCCACAACACCATGCTGCCGATGTGGAACCTGATAAGTCATAAATCCTCTCTGTTTGACCATGTGACACACCAAATTTGTGATTCTGCCCTCTCATCCACTCTGCACATCTCTTTCGCTCTACCCGTTGCCACCACCCATAATGCCCTTCTGACTCCAGCCCCCTCTGGCAGACTGGAACGGCAGGCAGGAAGGTGACAATCCCATGTGCCCAGATTAGTGTCTCTGTGTGCATCTTTCATGAATTTGTATGTGTCCCTTTGGCTTAGTATCTGTAGGTGTTTGTATGCGAGTATGTGAATTTGTGACTGTGTGAGCATAACTCCTGTGACCCAGTGGCAGCAGGGTAGGATGTTAGGAATGTGGCACTTGTCAGACTCTCAGAGGATGCTGTTAATTCACATTCTGTCCCTTTCAGAAGGTTATCCTTTAATAAACAGTCAACATTCAGAGTGCTTACCTGTGGACAAGCTCTTTTTGTGCAAAATCGACATGTTCAAACTGCTTCCTCATGTGTTAACAATATCTGATATTCTGTCAGTGTGCCACCACTCTTTATTATTCATTTTCTCAGACAACTTGCATCCACTAAAACTCCCACACAGGAAGCAAGCAGAACCAAAAAGCAGGTTTAAGCCACTTCATTACAACCCACATATAATACTGCGAGCCTCTTTTCAAAGTATTTTAGATTTATGAAAGTCATTCACTATCCTCTACAGTGCTGTGGATTTTAGGCTGGCATGAAAATCATCTTGCTTGAGAAAATTAAAAACAAATCAAGCAATGTGGATGTCTGATATTGACATAATCAAACATCAGAGTACTACGACTACTACTGCTAAAATGCATATAATGAGATAATGCATTGATTTCATGCATTTTGTAAGTATAGTTAAAAAAAAAAATACCAGATTAAATTTGCATTACGTGAACTGCAATGTAAAATCTGAGATCAGGACCAAGACCAATCAATACAAAAAAAAAAAAAAAAAAATCAGGATCCAAAATCCCAGATGAAATCTTCCTTACAAAAAATATAGATTGGCATAAAGCAACAAAATGTTTCCTGTGACCCCCAAACATTTTTCCAATGGTGAACTGAAAATGCCTGGATGCAGAAGAAAAATGCATTAAACAATGTAAAAACCTCACTGTGCTGAGGAGAATAGTTGTCAGGAATGCAAAGTGCACATGAATTATAACGAATTAGCAAAATCAGATTTCATCCTTCAAATCCCTCGTTCATATTTAACTGACCTCTAGACTTGAAGCTCTGGGTCATGGTGGTCTGTGTAGACACAATGAAGGAGTTGTTTTAGGAAGAAAATAGCTGCACACTTGCACGTTCTATCACAGAAGATTTATCACCAACATTTGTGTAGAAGGATGAATGGGCCAGACCTGTCCATATGTGGCATATGTGGTGTGTGTGTGTGTGTGTTTCCAATGACACTCACTGACGATTCTGGACAGCTGAGATGAGTTTGTGTGGAGCTGGACAACGGGGCAGCTGTACATCTCTGTCTTGGACATATACACACAGTCACACATAGACACTGAGGCATATAAAACAACAGTGGAATCCTGAGGTCCAACCCCTCTGGGACCGAGCCAGACTGGGACCTTAATAAAGGCCTTGTTGTTTCAGGAGGTAGTTTATGTGGTTTAAGGTTCTCAACAAGCCCCATTTTACAGACTACCACCATATGTTTACTGATCACATGTTCTGAATTTCATTTAAAAACATGTTTAATTTTTGGACATTTTGAAAATAGTTCAGTAATGGTAAAGTGCTGATAAAAGTACATATGTGCATTCATTTCTTTGAAGGTGCAATGTGTCCAATCTGGCTAGAATTTCATTTAAAAACATTCAACAAGCCAAATGAAGGTACAGAATCCGTGTAGAACTAGAAAACAATTCCTATTTTCATTTCATCCTCGCCACCCCCAGGATACCACAACTTTAGCAATTAGCTGTCCACTCAGCCAGGTCAAAACCCTGGCTCTGGGAGTCCTGTTGCAGCGTTGAGCCTAATCTGTACAATGGCTACAACAGAAAGTTCGCTGATTCAGCATGGAGTCGGCAATCATGGGGATCAGAACTCCTGTAGTGGAGTTTGTGCCGGAGCTGCCACACCTTTTCTCCTCGCAAGTAGCTTTCCGGTGGCAGTGACGACGAAACAAAAACACTTGTTTCTGCCACTTTGGATTTAATCTAATAAACAGACTATTAAAATATGTACAGACAGTAAAGCCCCTGGTTTCAGAGTCAGAGCTTTCAGAGTTACATCATTTTGGTTGAATTTTGTGTATTTGTGCCCTAGTAGTGGCCAACAACTGTAATTTAGAGTTTATGGACCAAGTGTGGAGATGAAACGCTGCCCCCTGTTTTCTGTTTTTGGAGCATGTGGCTATATCTTATACATTGCACCTTTAATGTCCTCGGTATCTGCAGCACAGAGCATAAACTATTAACGGTGGTGTTGCAATGTGAACAGTGGTCTAAATAAAACCAAGTTGCCAGTACTACCTCAACAGGCCCTGCAACATCTCAGCCAATGAGAGACTTTGCTTGGTCGGACCTCTTTCAAGAGAGGTGGAGCCTAGATGTGCTGCAGGGTCACAAGGAGTGATGTAACCTATGTTTATTTTCAGCACACACACGTAAATGTAGACACACAGACACCCTGACGCTCACACATGCACACACACACGCAACAGCAACTGTATACGCTTGCACATACTGTTCTTTAGATGCAAAGATTTTAGCATGCACAGTCCAGTATCATCGACAAACACAAACGTACCAACTGACTTAATTGTGGATCTTTGCAAGCTGGCTGTCCCTCTAGTTCTCTTCCTAGTTTGGTCAGGCGGTGACAACTGTTGCAGCATGTATGTGCGCACACACACACACACACACACACACACACACACACACACACACACACACAATTGGCAGTAGGGGAATGGCATCACTAAGGGGAACACAGGGCGATTAAATAGAGAAAAGGTGAGTGTATCACTAGGGAAGACAAGTAGGAGGGATAGGCAGAGACAGAAAGAGAGGCAGAGACACAGAGAAATTTAGTCATGGTCATTAATACTAATAGTGGCCTTCCTTTCCTTCTGTCAGCTGCAGCTGTTGATCACGCTGGCGCACCAGTGAGCTTTCTAGCATTGCATCACTCTCTTTCCCCCCAACTCTAGTGCTGTCCTGCGTTACCCTGCTGCATGTATACATACAATATGTGGTGGGTCATATTGCACATCAAGCTTTGAGGACAATGAACCAAAATTGTATTTACGTCCAAATGTTAATGTTAAGACCGATCTGTTTGAAAATTTCAGTTGTTTCATTAATTTGTTACACACAGTGACAAGAGTCTACTGACATTAAATACAATACTGTTCAGTTTACAGAGTTACATTATGGTGCTATGCTGTAAAATCACTTCATCAAATCGGTGATGCAAGACAAGCGCAAAGTGAGAACTACAGCGTTGCATGTCTGCTTCATCCACTGCTATTTAATAGCATGGTCAATTCATTAGCACGCCAATAACCTGCCACTAGTTATTCATACTATGTGTGATGTATGCATAGCAAGGTGTTGGTCATGTTCTCCATGCAGAGAACGCAGCACAGGGACGATGTAACTTCCCGAGGAGCTTGTCCACTCACATACATCAGAGACATTCCACCTCATCTGACACTCGTCCATGGAATTCTGCAAATTTTCCACACTATTCTCTCAGGCATTCTGAAGTGCTCGTCAAAAAGACTGGCATGCCCAAACATTGGGCACCTGCAAACCTTCAAAACAAGATAAATAAACTACACTTTCTAGAGAATGTATGTCTGACCTGTTGTCTATCAAGTTTAATGTTTTCAAGATTCATTTATATAACAATGCATGATGAATTCTGGTCTGGTTGTGATCATCATCTGGGTATGTTTGTGTGTGTGTGAGAAAATATCTTTTTGTTTGCACTGCTGATAGGTGATAATTTGTCATAGATTTGTGCAGAGTCCGTTTCTCCTCTATGTTGGTATGGCCAGTGTATGCAACCTATAGTTGACACCTATGTGTCATTCTGGGAACACACTAAATACTTCAGATGACTTGAGGGTTTACTTGGCAACCGGACGGCTGTTTTAAGACCTCGGATACACTTTCAGCTTGGACTGAACACAAAGTTTTCAAGTATCCACAGTACATGGAAAGACATAAAACGTCACTTAATCACATGTATCATGTGCTCATTGTCGTGTGGCTGTTTTTTAAAGCCCAATGACTTCATCCAGCTCTATTTGAGTAACTGGATGACATTCTATTTAACCTTTATTTTATGCCAGGATTAAGATGTTGTGGAGCCATAATTAGTCAAAGCAGGGTGTCTCCAGCTTCTGTAGAAAACACTGTTTGTTTGAGTGAAAATGTTGCAGTCCCAGACTTTGACATGAGTTACACCTATACGCCTGGCGCCTATGACAGGCTTTCAACGACTGAAGATTTTAGCCAATTAATTCCTAATGTCAAAGGAAACAATCACTTTACACAATCTGCGTGCATAGTGGTGGTAGTGGGAGTGTTGGTGGGCTGGTGAGGGTGGGAGGGGTTGACACAGAGATGAACAGGACGGGGCACCCTCATGCTTGCTCCATAAACCTCTCCACATTCTGCTGCCGCAGCTGTCGTGGCGCACAGTGAGCGGAGAGGTGCGCTCCCTCTGGGATGACTATGACGAGTCTGGCGAAGGCTTTTTCACCCTAACCAGCGTTCAACCTGCTCACTTATCCTCTCCAAAAAAATCCGGAATGTTGCCACTCTGTCTCTCAGCAAGGTCGGTTTCCAGAGAGCAGTGAAGACACCGCTCATTTACCATGAGCTGTTTGGATGTTATGTACCCAGCCTATGGACATTACGCACCGTACGCAACGACCAGCGTTCCAGCTCTTATCAGTAGTTTACAGGTAGGAAGAGAGCGTTATGTTATTTATATGCTGTCGTAATAATTATTGTATTTTCAGTGTAGCAGGGATGGGGTGTAGGAACAACTGCTAATGTATGCAGCTTGTGCGTAAAAGCAACCCGATGGACCTTTAAAAGTATTTTCTGTTTGTGATGTAAGGATTCGTTTGATTGATTTAGTCAGTCAGAGCTGTTTGCGTCTTACCAAGCACAGAAGTCGGTCTACACCCACAAAACTCTTATCTTGACGCACGGTGTCTCGCACGCACGCACGCACGCACATGCCAGCGCTGCCACACACAAAGGAAAACATTATGTCAAAATGTGTCACAGGCAGCCCCAGAGCTGTCCTGTGCAACACCTGTCTTAACCCTCTCCCTCCCCTCCTCCCCTCCCTGGCAGGCTCCCACCGGTCTGAGCAGCACTTCTCTCTGCCGGGATTTTATGGACACTCCCAGGGGTCCTGAGGGGATGTCTGGGGCCCCAGGCACAGGAGGATCAACTTCCTCTTCATCTTCATCCAGCTCTTCCTCTTCCTCCTACACCACGCCTTCAGCTTTAAGGCCAGAGGAGGGTCCCAAGGAGAAGCAGGAGGCCCCTGAGGCAGAGTACCTGACTTCTCGCTGTGTCCTCTTCAGCTACTACCAAGGAGACATCAGCAGTGTGGTAGACGAGCACTTCTCCAGGGCCCTCAGTTCCTACATGGACGGAGAGGGCAAGCGGCGGGCACCAGACCAACAGGGCACAGGTATAACACTACCAGCTACCACACCAGCTCTTCAAGACAAATAAAGGAGCAACATGTGAGTTATTTACTCACAAAGTTCTTTTAACATCCATTATAATGGAGCAATTCAACAAATCAGCAAAACGAGTTGGCTTCTCTCAATGGAAAACACAAACTCCAATCTCCAAAACTATTAATCAATTATCTTTTCATGAAATTAATATACTCCATCAGTTAGCAGACTCACAGCAAATGAGGATTCACATCAACTAAAAAACATTGGGTAAACTGGTTGGTTTTCCACTCCACTACACGACTGCCACCTCATGATTTTCATTTATTTATGTGAGCACCTGTGCCACAGTTGTCTCTGTGGTGTCTTACTTCTTGCTTTTCAGGCCACACAGGGTGAGCTGACAGTTCTGCAGAGCACAGCAGAGCGCCAGACAGGTGACCTGATCAGGTGATTGAAAACCTTCTTGTTTGGGACTGTTGTCCCTGGAGAGGTCGGCAAGTAGGGTTTAGAGGTCACAAAGGTCAGGAGCTGTTGAGATTCTAAAGAGACTTCTTTGCCTCTAGTTAGGGCAACAATTTAAAGAAGAGAAAGAGAAACCAAGCACACTGTATAGGCTTAGATTTCTCAGCATATACAGGCATTACATGGTCTTGTGTGGTGTGCTTTGGCAGTGCAGACACAGCTGTTATTCATAATGTATTCAGAGTTATAATGAAAAAAGTACACATATTCCATAATTATTACATAAAAGCCTCAATTATATATTTTTCAATTAGCAAAATTATTAGGTGTTTATAAATATATATGTATTTTTGCTTTAACATGGATTGCACCAAAAATGCAAACTTGGTTATTTTCAAATCTGGAGACGTATGGAGTCCCTTTCTACCAGCAGCCTGCAGATGCTCTGTGAATATCCATGTAGGGCCTATAGCCTCTACTCTCCCCACTATTGCTGTTTGTTTCTGTCTTAGTTCAGTCGGACGTCTTCATTTCGGCACCGACACACTCTTCCTGCCTCACAACAGATGCTATGTTTATACATGCCCGTAAGCGCACAAACTCGCCGGCATATCCCCTTCAAACGTCTCTGCGGCTGCCATTCTGACTGTCGCTCCAGCTCTTGCCCCACAATGGTTGCCCAGTTGCCGGCCTGCTGGTCAGATTTATATATGCTGTGGTCTGTGCGATAGGGGCAGAGGGAAACACTACCTCTCAGGGTGCCGCATGGTGTCTTTTTTCAGAGGAATATCTATATATCTATATATATACAAGTATACTGCTAAAAACATATAATGCCTCACTGACATTCTGTCAAGGGCGAGGAGGGGGGAGCAGAGAAAACAACAGGTGGGGGTGCAGGAGACAGAAGAGAGGGATGGTGGGTGTTAGCATGAGGCCAGGTTTGCGTGTCTGAGTGTGTGTGTGCGTGTGCGCGGGAGTGTGTTGTGAGACTTTCAGAAGTACTCGGCTGACATGGGAGTGAGAGATGTCACCACAGCGAGTGATTTAATGCTCGTGAGCCTTGGGCTCCCTCCAGGTCAGAGCGTCTACCTTATATAGAATTCTAGGATATAAGGTCGTCTCTCTTTCTGCGTTTGTCTCTGTCACCCTCTCTCTCTCTGTCTGCTAGAACGTGGTTGTGTTTATTTCTGTGTCTTGTTGGGCTAGGGCTGTGTGACAGTATGATCCAATGAGGAAGATATCTGGGCTAGAGGGTGTAGCAGTCATGTGAGTGACATCTACGTTTTAGCAGGGCTTGCTCCTGTTGCACAGTCGCAGCCTTTTCCATTTGTCTCTATAAATCAAGTGCTTCACTACACAGTTGTGCAAACGGTTCGTGACTTGGCCCATATTTAATGTTGTTTATCCTCCTTCCCCCTCTCTGCCTTCCTCTCCCATTAGACACACCTTCACCTAGCAGTCGACGAAGCTTCCCACCGTCCTTTTGGGACAGTAACTACTCCTCGCCTCAGAGCCGCTCCCACTGTGAAACGGGTGCGCCTTCCTATTCCATGGACCCATACGCACCAGCATTGCACCCAAGCCTGCCACATCCACATGCTCATCCTCACCCGCATGCTCATCCTCACTCCCACCCACACCCACCAGAGAGCTGGGGGTATCCCCAGGCCCAAGCCTATGGCCACCCGCGGCCTCTCCACGAACTGTATTCACCGTCAGCTTTGGAGCCCCACTACGGGCCCCTGCTCATGCCCACAGTGAGGCCACCTCATCCCCTCACCTTGCCAAGCCACTATGACGTGAGCAAGCTGGAGCCCACTGCCTCCTGGCCTGGCTTAATTCCACCAGGAGACGTCAGCCAGACGCTGGCGCTCAATATGGATGCAGGTAACCATTCAACCGTGTCAGGCTTTTACAAACACCTCCTGGACAAAGTGTGCAATTTGTGAAACGTCCTCATAAAATGACAGATATCAGTGAAGACAAACACAAAGTTCATGTGTCAAATTGATCATAATGTCAGCTTGAAATTCTGCAGTGTACCAATTTTGCCATTTTATGCCATTAATTGCAAAATCGTGACATTGAAAACAACCCTTCAGACAAACACAGATTCACCATTCAAACCTTGTGATACCGTCTTTGGGAAACATGCACAGATGCATAGGTTTGTGATGCTGGATGTTTGGCAGAAGTAGCCTCCATGACAACCTGTGTTCTGTTGTTCGCTGTCGTCCTCCTCATTGTTCCCTTGTTCCTTTTTCCTCAGGCCTCCAGCAGCACAAGAAAGGCAAGGAGCTGTACTGGTTCTAACGAGCCCTTCAGTCACATTGACCAGCCATTACCAGATCCAATTAGTCTCTGGACCTGCTTCGCTATTGAAGCAGCGTTTCCCTTAATCCCCCCCCACACACGCTCCATCCCCGTCTATCCACCCCCTTCTCTCTGCTCCTGGCCTCCCCTGCCAGTATACAGCCTTGCTCCAGGTCGACGTGTGTGCACCATGGAGATAAAGCAGAGGGAGAGAGAGACACCGTCTATAATCTGTGCTGTTGCTCTCTCTCTTTCACATCTCTCCTCTGCTCTCGCCTCCGACAGCACAGACCTTGGCAAGGTGTGAGCCACAGTGACCTGTTTGGACTGAGAAAGACAGGATCACAGCAGACTTTTGCAGAGGACAGAGAGATAGAGGGATGAATGGAGGGACAAGGGGGATGAATAGCAGCAAGCAGGGATTCCCTCCAACGTCCCTGGTTATCTCTGTGTCATGCTCTTTGTTGGTACAGTGGTTGTCATCATCCACTTATCTGCATTACACAAATGCAACACGCAGTGATAAACAGGAGCAGCAATTATGGTGGTTTATGCTTTTGGACTGTCATCATGATGCCTTTTTTGGTTGTTATTATTATAATACGATTTTGGTCTCTGAAATAAAGTGTTTCTATTTATTGGTGTTTTTGTGTATTTCTATACTGTTCGGTTAGGCCAGTGTTCTAGTTTACTGTGTTTTCTAAAGGTGATGGAGATAATCATACCATGTGTTTTTGGTGGACTTTCTCATCAATCTATGAAAAATCTTTTGTGGAGATTAAAGGTCATTTAAAACAAAAAAAGAAAAAAAAAGCAAATGTGTTTGGTTCGACAGGTGTTTGTTTGCTCTGAACAGACTCAAAGTTGGTGTTCGTTCATTTCCATTACTGTATATCTTTATTTCTCTGTCATTCTTGGATGTTTTGAATTTGGGCTTACATATTTCTGGATTGTTCTTTTGTCCAAGAAGATAATGATGTCAATAAATATTTTTATGGTGAATTGCCACATCTCCTAGTCTTGCATGTCATTATGAATAATTGCATCTAACAATTTAAAACGAGTGTAGCTTTAGAGAGCTGCAAGAAATCTGACTCACTAGTAATACTGAGGTTTCTGATTTTACACACTGTGTACTGATATTGTAACGGCTGTGTAAATCCTAGAGACAATAGCACAGCCAGATGTGATCAAGGTTATGCTATGCCTCTCTTCTTATTTAAAAGGCCTTCCATTTGAATTCCTGCTTGCATTCACAGTTTGTCACCTATAAAGTGGGAACTAGTGGTGAATGCCAGTAATGTGTAACCAGAGAAGAAGCCAGCCATCCCGGCTATGCACCAAATGTTGCTGCGTTATTGATCCGATAATCAGATTATGTGCTAAGGTATGCCAGCCTGGGCCACTGTCACAATTTAACGGCTGTTATGTGTGACCCCCGACTAGAGAGCAGCTAGCCAACTATGTGATTGGCTCTAAGCTGAGGATACATGTAGAGTAATGAAATTAGAAAAGTTTACTGAGGATAGCTTTCCTTTCAGTTTCCCATGCCAAGCATCTTGCTGCCTTTCACACTAGCATTGTCACTAGAGCTGAGGGTTTCCTTTTCACAGTGACTCGACTCCACAGTTAGTATGCACTCATAACTATTGTCACATTATATCTACAGTATTAGAGAACTGTACATGGTATTAATTATTGCCATATTAACCACCATACTGAGAGAGTTTATGTAAAATGTACAGATGCACACTGTTACAGTGACATGACATGAGTCTGAAATTGTTCATTCATTATTTTATTGATATAGCCTATATATTTAAATGTGTGAGAGCTGTGTTAACTCACTAACGTGATGCTGTTTAAGCAAATCCTGAGGAAATGCTGACCTCTCCTGGTGTGTCTCTAACACTGCAAAAGCCAGCTAAAATGCAGAACGTGGAGTTTTCAACACTTGAATCTGTGTACTGCACTACAAAGGTTGAGCACAGTTGCCACGGAAACACAAGTTAAAAAAAGGTTTGAAGTTTTATGACTTTGAATTTGATTTAACATATCATTATCATATCACCATTATCATCTTCAGGATTCATCTGTTGGTTGAGAAAATCATGACATCTGAAGATGAATTATGATATATAAAATTTTTCATTATTTTTGGAAAGTTTAGACAAAACAACTGAATTAATGTAAAAATAAACTATAGCCCTACACATTTATATGTATCTGGTTTATGGGCATCTGTCAGCTTAGGATGAATACAGTATTATAATGAAGTTGATATAATAAATTTGAATAATTTAATGCATTTAAATATATGATTTAAATAAAAAAGTCAGAGTCAGGTCTTAACTCAAATTTTTTTAGCAAAATTTGCCTTTGTAAAGAAGTATAATTAGGATCTTTAAATGAAAAAAAAAAACAGCTGGCAACAGCAATGTTTCTTTTCTGAGATGTAAGTGATGATAACGATGAGATCAATAATTAATAATAAAAGTTTTAACATGGATTGTACTTTTATGGGAATGATTTACTCATATTTTATTGAATCTCTTTTTTAACATTTTCTTTAATCTGCTGGTTTGGCACTTTGTCCCAAAGCAACAAGGACAGGATCCACGGCATTACAAAAGTGTGCACAAAGATTATTGGAACTTCTCTTGACTACATATCAGACCTGTACAAGTCAAGAGCCCTGGCAAAGGCCAAGCAAATCTTGGTGGACGCCACCCACCCCTTGTTCAAAGAGTTTGCATTGCTTCCTTTAGGTCGGAGATACACTCTGCCGAGGTGCAAAACCAATCTTCGCAAAAACTCTTTCGCAATTGCATCACTGGATTCTTCTGAATCTTGACTTTAACTGACTCATAGGTCCCCTCTGCATAGACGCTTAATCATTATTTATCTGTCAAGTTGCTCACTTTTTTTGTATTTATTTATTACATAGTCTTCTGGCAACCTTGCGTGTTATGCTCTATATGGATGACTGCTTGTTGTTGTTTTTTTAATCACTGGCTGCATAGATAATTGCCCCCTTGGGGATAATAAAGATTTGATTGATTGATTGATTGATTGATTGATTGATTGACTGATAATAGCCAATACTCAAAACAATTAATTCCTCAGTCATGTATAACCACAGTTAGCACTGTTGCCTCACAGCAAGAAGGTACCGGGTTCGAATCCCGGCCCGGGGCCTTTCTGTGTGGAGTTTGCATGTTCTTCCTGTGTCTGCGTGGGTTCTCTCCGGGTACTCCGGCTTCCTCCCACCATCCAAAAACATGCATGGGGATTAGGTTAATTGGCTAATTTAAATTGACCGTGGGTGTGAATGTGAGTGTGAGTGGTTGTCTGTCTCTATGTGCCCTGCGATGAGGTGGCGACTTGTCCAGGGTGTACCCTGCCTTTCCGCCCTAAGACAGCTGGGATAGGCTCCAGCCCCCCCGCGACCCTATGAGGATAAGCAGTAGATAATGGATGGATGTATAACCACAGCACGTATACAGTTGATGAGCTTAACTTAATTTTGACTTTGATAATGGGAAGTGAGCGTTATCACTCCCCAGCATTAACCAGCATTTCCTAAGCGTTTCCTGCTTGTACTCTGAGTCAGATTTACAGTAAGAGAAACCCAACTTCTAACCTCAGAGAATGCGTCATAAGTGACAGTCACATGATACAAGATGCAGATTCACATTCAGTTTTAGAAATATTATATATAAGTCTTACGTTCTGAGGTGATGTGATATAAATTGAACATTTGCCATTTAAATGATCAGTCAGTGTTGAAATCATAAATTGTTTATTGATATCAAATCTTCTTGACATGCTGTGAAACCTGTTAACTGGCTTTATGAGGCAGTAAACAGAGGCCTTAATTGCACACACATTGTATAACTGTGTATGTCCCTCCTGCTTTTCAGATCGTGAATGTGTCCTTTCCAGAGCTATAACCTGTCGTGACTGTCATGTGGAAGTTGAAGGAGACAAATAAAACAAAATGACATGCAACCAAAACAAGTGTTTTACTTTTGTAAACGCAAACGATGTATCAGCTGCCCCACACACAAAAGTACAGGTGTAGAAAAACTACTCCAACCCATTTCTCAAGGACACAAATACCTTGCTCTATGAACTTAGGAAGTTGTCCTATTGTATTTGTAGTGTGCTGACTCATGACTCATTCTTGTCACTTGACTGTTGTTGTAAATGCTTTATAGTATGCAAGGTACATCCAAACCTTATGCCTGTATAAAGCTGCACTTGATTTCTTGGTTTCACAATAAAAGCCACTTTTAGCAGCTGTTTTCATACTGTAGGCCAGCATTTTACCAACCTATTTCCTTTCTGGGTTAAAACACAAACATTACAAAGGATCACACACACATTCAGCGGCGCTCAGATGGCTTAAAGGTATAGTTTCATTATGAAACTTGAAATCAGTGATGTTGAAAATTGCTGACAAGCATGCAAAGAGTTGCTGATTATCTGCAGTGGTGGGAAGAAGTACATTTACTTGAGCACTGTACTGTAGCACTACCACAGTGCTCAATATTTCACAAAACAATCAAGCAAAGGTTCAGGGAAAAGCTGTAACTGCTGCTGCTGTAATATAAAAGCAGCAGCTATATTTCTGTTAATGTCCATTATGTGCCATTAATTGGCATTACTGTTTTTTTCCACAAAGGGGTCTGAGCATGTGTACAAACATTACAGACTGCACGCTGTGTGGACCTGAGAAATGCACACAAACAGGCTGAAACAAAAGTTTGATGACCTTTGTAAATGTTTAGCTTAGCTCTGAGTTTTCCCTCACTTCCCATCATTTTTATGGTCTGTGGAATTGTCATGACCCAGAAGCCTTGTGACCGACAGACAAACTTGTCTCAAAGCAGAGAGGAACTGAAGTATGACTTTTATTGTGTTTGACTTACACAAAAATATAGTTTATAAGACTAAGAAATCTCACTTTGGTTGATCTCATGGGAAGGCTAACAATTGAAAATTTGCAGAGCAAACCTTACAGACATGCTGAAAACATGATGTGGAAACACAAAGGAAATCTTATATAACTGTCGATGGAAACATTTATGAATCATGAATCAGACCTCAAACAACATCAACATTATCAGAATGAGGGGGTATGGAGTATATTTTTCTGTGTTGACAGTGTTTCAAAAATCTCCATTTCAGTTCAGTTGTCAAAGCTCAGCATGTTTGTGGGAATGTTGCGTTTTGTTAAATTTGTTTCTATTTAAGTATAAAGGGGAATATACTTCATTCCATTGCGGAGGAGTTTTAAAAAGAAAAAATAGGAAACAAAACTTCAAACAAAACTTGAACATTCATGTAAATGACTCAGACAAACAGTTTTTGTCTGAGTTACCTAAAGTGCCACCTACATATCCGAGAAATAAGAAGACCTCCATTAACTACTAACACATTTTTCCAGCGTGGTATGAAGCTGGTAAGATTTCATGTAAATCTGGTTGGTGACAGCACTCGACAGCACATGCAGGATGCGTTTGTATTTGTGTGTGTTTTGCTTCTGTTTTTCACAGGATTCCCATCACAGTGACTGGAACCAGAAAGGACTGGAGAGAAAACAAAATTCCAGAAGTGGCCAAAACAACAAAATGCTGAGTTTCCAACCACAACCTCACAGAAATTTCTGTGTAATTTATGACTCTTATGTATGTTTCGTAAAAAAAAAAAAAGCCATCAGGCGAACATCTTACTCATTTCAATGATTTGTCTTTTCTCTCTCACTTTATGAGCAGCTGACAGCCACCTGACTGGTCGTACTGCAAGTCATAACTGTAGTCAGCTATATAAGGTCTGTCCAACACAGCCCAGCATCACCTTCAGGTGGATATACCTCAGACTTCATCAGACACTGTCATAAAGGCAGGTAAGTGGCCACAGAAAACATAAAAAAGACAGACAGACAAGTGCAAACTTGCTGCAGATGTAGTGATGCAAAGAGCAATCAGAGACTCAAGAATCATGACAGATTTGAGAGAAAGATAACAGAGGTTCAAAGAAACTGAGAAATATATCTGATGCAATGGTAGCGTGCACTTGATGCCCAACATCAGAACAACTTTGTGAGGAAAAGCCAAAGTGAAAGGGTTCATTCTCAACCTGTGTGGTTTCCTGTAAGTGCAAGGGCTCTCTTTGTTTTTCTGTTTGGGTGTCAGTCAGGATGAAGCTGTTGCTGCTTGCTGCTGCTGCTCTGGCCGTGGCCAGCTGTGCCACCATCTCTCTGGAAGACCTGGAGTTCCATGCCTGGAAACTCAAGTTTGGTGAGACAATCTTAACAGACAGTTTGTTTTCTTTGATTTTGGCTGGTTGTTAAAGACAGTATTGTTCCTGTTCAGGTTTCAGTGAAAATACTGCCTGTGAGGCTGAGACACCTACAGACCTACAGACTTCCGCCGACATGTTCAGACGTTTACAGCTTAAATTTTGCTTGTCAGCTAAAAAAGGGAAATCTCTTAACTGGATAAGGATTTAAATTGATTATCACTTCCTTCTGTGAATGCCAGGAAGGTCTTATAACTCTCCAGCAGAGGAGGCTCACCGCAGGGAAATTTGGCTCAGCAACCGCAGACTGGTTCTGGTGCACAACATCATGGCCGATCAGGGCATCAAGTCCTACCGCCTTGGCATGAACTACTTTGCTGACATGGTAAGCACAGAAAAACAGGAATGTGGTGTCTGCCATTGTCTGGCATTTAACTTTCACCATCTATGGCTTAACAGTGTCATTTGCTTGCAGCTTGTGATGATACAGTAAGCAACATTTTACGTGACGAAGAGCCAATTTAGTTACTCTCTGAATTTTTCTCCAGGAAAATGAAGAGTACAAACGGCTGGTTTCCCAGGGCTGCCTGGGCTCCTTCAATGCTTCCCTGCCTCGTCGAGGCTCTGCTTTCCTCCGGCTGCCCGAGGAAGCAGATCTGCCCAAAAGTGTTGACTGGAGGGACAAGGGATACGTCACTGGCATCAAGGATCAGAAGCAGTGTGGCTCCTGCTGGGCCTTCAGTGCAGTATGTTACTACAATAACTTGATATCCTCTGATTTTGTAATGTTACGTTTTAATATAGCTCATATCTCTTTTAGACTGGCTCACTGGAGGGTCAGAACTTCAGGAAGACAGGGAAGCTGGTGTCTCTGAGTGAGCAGCAGCTGGTTGACTGCTCCGGCGACTTTGGCAACATGGGTTGCATGGGAGGCCTGATGGACGATGCCTTCAGGTACATTGAGGCCAATGGAGGAATAGACACAGAGGACTCCTACCCTTATGAGGCTGAGGTAAACAGGAAGCATTTGACTGAAATATCTTTAAATGTACAGCATTCAATGGCAGACAACCGTTTGTCATTTGTCACAGTTTGAGATATAAATCAATTTATTCAGTGTTAAAAATGATGACCCTCCATTTAAGAGACAATACTGCCATCTCGTGGACAACACCTATAGTGGCCTAAAACAGACGTTCAGTGCAAGTCCATCCCTCATAATGTTATATTTTCCCTCAATTAGGATGGTAAATGCCGTTTCAACCCTGACACCATTGGCGCCACATGCACAGGCTACGTTGATGTGACAACAGGTGATGAGAATGCCTTGACAGAGGCCGTGGCCACCATCGGACCTGTGTCTGTCGCCATCGATGCTTCTCAAATATCCTTCCAGCTGTACCATTCAGGTGAACAGATTAAAACACTGTGCTGCTTCTGCCAGAATGCTTCACCGCCTTCTCATAACTCATCCATATGTCTGATCATTCTGTGTTTGTGTATTTCCAGGAGTGTATGATGAGCCAGAGTGCAGCAGCTCAGAGTTGGATCATGGTGTACTGGCTGTGGGTTACGGCAGTGACAACGGACATGACTACTGGCTGGTCAAAAACAGGTAAACAACCAAATCTGCCAGCTAACACATAAAGCTGCTGTTGTCACATAAGGAGTAAGGTGTTTTATTTAGAGCAGCTACTCAGGATGTTGTCAACTACTTGACCTATTCCATTACTATACCAGTATGTCACTTCTATCAGAATACAGTTCACTGTGTCTCTACAGGCTGCTGCAGGAGTAATTTGATTCTTTATATAGCAGCTGATTATTGTTGTTAATGTGTGTGTTTCTGTAGCTGGGGTTTGGAATGGGGAGACAAGGGATACATCATGATGAGCAGGAACAAACACAACCAGTGTGGCATTGCTACTGCAGCCAGCTACCCCCTGGTCTGAGCAGGTGAGAATTTTTATTGAAAATTAAACTGCACAAACCCAAAAGAGTATGTGTGTGAATGCACTCTGTAATTTGCTGTCTGTTAACTGGTTGCTGGTCATGTTTATTGGCTTTTTAGGTCCAGGATTTTCGGCAGTGAAGATGAGAAAACCAACGCATAATTTACTGTAATTTCATAAAGAATCAGAGTTATGCAACAATGGCCTTCATAGATGTTAGTTGAGTCTGTTTGCACTTTTAATAGAAAAACATTTTTTTTAATCAAGATTGTAAATAAATATAAAAATATTGGACCTTGAGAAATAAAAACTTGATATTTGTGTTTATGATTGTTTGAGTAATTTTTTGGGCTCTAGATAAGGAAATATTTGTCTTAAGTTTGGTCAACATTTTTGTCCAGAGAGTCCATCTCAGTTGCATGGATGACATTTATAGAACCTTTAATGACGTTTATCGTTCTGCCATAGTTCATATATTTCAACATCTATGAAATGCTACAGGTTAGCATGCAGACATTAGCATTTAGCTCACACCACTCTGCCTATACAGCAACATTAAAGAGCTGTAGCGACACATCATTCTTTAATCTATTAGCTCAGGTTTTGACAATTACAGTTGCTAATTTGTCATATGATTGTAACAAATTTAATGTTTTTTTCAAGGGCATGAAGGGCTCTCTACAAATTAATTACATATCTACTCATTAATTGTTGCTAAAGGTGAATCCAAACTCTAGGTGTGTTTCAAATTAATCATTAGTATAATTTTACTAAAAAATATCAAGCAAGTAGCACAGCGGTCAAAAATCCTCCTGCAACTCCATCTGCATATAAAGTAACCCAGAATGTGTCCTGTCTAAACTGCCTGAACCTCTTCACTTTATCTAAGCTGCAAATTTGCATGATTTCTAAAATATGAGAAATGATAGCTGTGTGTGCTCATGTCTTGATGCATTTAACAGTGCTGTAAAAAATACATTTTAAAAGGGGGTTTTGAATAATAAATATTCACTTTATTCATAGGTTTTTAGATGTGTGCACATCAAGCTCCTGCCAGCTTGATGTGCACACAAGTTAAACATTAATAGAAAAATGAAAGCAGATTTTATCTTCATATCTTGGGGGATTTATGTCATGTAATATTCATTAGCAGTTCTGACTGAAACAAATTATTGACTAAAAACAATTGTGTTTTGTTGGGAAAAGTTGGGTGTTTAGACTCAGATGCTGTGACCTTTGTCTTGTAAATCTCAGGCCAAAGACAAGAGCTGTGGGCAGGAAGTTTCAATTCATTTTGGTAAAGGAATATCTCCTCTTTGGTCTTCGCTGCCGTCTTTGTACTTTTTGTTCAATTGGATAGCATTTCCTTGCTTTATCTTGCCGGATCCAGTTTTACTTTCTTTAGCATTCTGCGGCTTATAAAAGGTTATTCATACTTCACATGCATTTGGGGACACAGCCACAGGGAAGGAAGAGGTAAAAGTGAAAGGAGACCTGGGTGGTAAATGTGAACATATGGTGAAATACAATGACAGAAAAATTATACACTTTAGTGGTTGACTCTCTCGTCTGATGCGGCTAAAAAATCCATTATGGATTGAGAGAATCATCTATCTAATCATCTGTATGAATTTTGGCCTATACAATACATTTTACAGACAGTCTTTTGCTTTTAACCTTTCCTCCTGTCACAGCTTCCCATCATGACACCTCAGCCACCCAATTCTTGATAATCAATTTCTGTATAACTGCAATTGAAAAGGAGAAATTATAGATTATTTAGACTCTTTGGAAACCCACTGGAATACTAAAATGGTTTGTCTGCGGTGTTGATAAGTCATACACAATGATGAGTCAGGTAACTGAATGCCTTTATCAGTCTGTGCTGTGCTATAATGACAAAACGAAAGGCATAAAGTCCACTCACTCTCACTGCTTAACAATAATTTGAACTTTAGCTTAGTTCATTTATTTGGTGTTTAAATATGTAACAGTACAGGTGTTTTAATTACAGAGCTGTTAGCAGACTATCTGTGTGGTATTTAAAGGTATTTAACTATTTGTTAAGCTTTATGATCCCTCCTGTGACAATTTAGCAATATTTAGCATTCAATGCATTGACATCTTCCAGGGCCTCCCTGTCCATAACTTATAGCGTATTGAATTAAGGATAAAAGAAGAAAATTTCAGTGATTTTGCTAACTGTGTTTAGCTACAATATTATTTAGAAATATATTGTTCTGCCCTCAGTCACACCTTCCAGACAGGTTTATAACATCCTTGTGACCCTTAGATGACACCAATTAACTTCACCCATCAAGAGCGCATTGTTTCCAGGGTAACACATACCAGCTCTGGTTAACAGAAATTTGCAGCATCCACAGCATAAGTGTGTGAAGTAATACTATATATAATGAAATTCTTCTTTCAGCAGTAATTTTCAATGCTTAAGGGTTTCGTGTGTAATCCACCTAAACAGCAGCACTTAAGTCATTATTCTTATGTCTGTATCGAACCTCAGGCGGAGGAAGGTTGTTTCACTCATCTGTAATCCATGAAGAAATAAAATTACAATGCTTGAAATTATTTTGTTAATTTGTCATGGGCTATTCAGTCTAACTGCATTTAATTTTACTGCATGCAATGAAGCTGAAAAAAAGTTCAGTACACCAATCTGACTGCTTATGGTAAAAGATGATGCTGTCTTCGCTCCTGGCTTTGAATAATTCATAATTTGCCGGAGAAAAAAAAAGACTTTTGTTATAAAAGTCATCAGTAAGAAAAAGGGTTGTTCTCCTTTTGGATGACATCAGTTGCACCAACGTAATTAATGAAATTGCATTAAGTGATTGTAATTTCCCCCATTCTAAATGTCACATTAAGCCTGGTTGTGATAATATTTGATGAGAGGTGGAGAAACACAGAGGCAGGGACGCAGAGACGGAGAGAACATATTAGGGGGTTTTATCAGCTTGTGTGACATCTTACTTTTCCTCTCTCAGCTGAAGCAAGCGACAGTAGTAGGAGCTGCCATGTGGAAGCAAATAGGAAAGCCATAGGTAATTGAAAGAGATATTTAAATTATCTTTTGTCAGGCCGAAACTATAGACCTGGAAATATATATATATAAAAAAACATTTTTTCAGCACTGAAAAGTGACAGTATTCAGCCAATTAGGTCTGAATGATTGTTATCCAGTGACGTTATTATCATCATCCCTCTTATTTTTGGAAGTATGAAGGACGACATTAGACAGTGAAAAAGCAAAGATGGAAAAGCTGCCAGACAGAGACAAAGGGAATCCGAAGGAGGGCGCGTATGAGGTGAGGCAAATTAATTAGTTTTGCTAAATCCTCCTCAAACAGCAGAAGCCAGTGTGGCTCCACAAAAGGCCATTACTGGTAATCAATTTAAATCTGTGTTGCCCTTCCCAAGGAAACCAATTAGGCAATTTAATTCAGCTATCTTTTTTTTTTTTTTTAATTCACAGCATATCCACCGAACAGGATAGGACGTCCAATTCGCATCCAGCAGGGAGGGACAAGTAAAAACACTGGGAGGTGTTGTTGGTACAAACAAAGCTATTGATCTGAGGGAGGCTGAGAGACCCAGGGAAGAGTGAGAAAGACACACAGGAAGTAAGGCACGATAATAAATTCATGAATTTGGATTTTGTTAAGAAAACAGTGAGCCTGCTGAGTCCATTTAAAACTGCCTCAGTAATTAAAGTGTATTACAAGTTGAGCTTTTAGCTGAGTCTACAACTTAATCTCAGTTGCAGATTTAGAGCCGTTGATCATTTCTGGCTGTACTTTTTATGAGAAGAAGCTCTTTTTAATGTCACTAGATGGCAGTGCTTGACTGTTGATGATGATCTCAGTGGTTTGGGGCGCTGTGGCCTGGCTGCAATCCTGTAAAGCTCTGGTTCAAAGTCAAATGTACTTCTTTGATTCTTACCGTCACATGAGGTGCACACATAACACAGTGGATACAAATTTCCATATGTGCACACATACACAAATCGTTCACTGAATGTTTGCTTAATCAACAATGTCATCGCACAGTGGCAGCAGATTGGCTGTTGAGTTGGGATGGAGGAAAGTGTCAGTCAGCCGTGTCACCCATCATAGCGAACAAACAGTTTCTCCTGTGGGGATACAGACAGGGCCATGTTTCTGCACCCATGAGTTATCTCCATCTCCCATCATGCCTTCGCGTGTGTGTGCATCCCCTTGCATGTGTGTGTTGTGTTTGTGTGTGTGTGTGGAGAAATGGGATGTCAACTGGTTTGTCATGGTAATGGGGAACATGTGCGATTGTGACAGACAGGAGTTCTGGTTGACCGCACTCAGTGCTGATGCATGTGCACACCATGCATACAGAAAGGATGAAAATATGAACAGGAGCAGACCTTTATGAAAAATGTCTTAAATGACATTATAAACACTTTATATTTTTATATAATGAACTCAGAGCAGAGGGCAATAGCCCATGCTCCCCCTCCTTATTTTTATCCTTTTTTAAATTTTTCTCATTCCATCCCTCCATCCTCTCCTAGCCAGCTGCATTTCTTGGACAGGGCTCCTGGCTGCGGTCTGAGAGAGGCGAGTGAAGCTAACCGTTTGAGAAAAACAGCTCTGGCAAGGCCAATTACACCCAGACAAAGCACTTTGCATGTTATTGTGTTAGGGATTCATGCTTGATTGACTGAATGGGTTCTAATGAGGCTGGGGAACGGCGTGCAAGAAAGGAAGAAACACTCTTCAGCTTCCCTGATGGATTGTATCACCCACGCACTCACACAGACAAACACATGCAGATGCAAACACAGTCGCTGGTGCACAGTAACAGTGCAAAGGTGAGCGATCACACTGATGTACACGCAAATCAACACTCATGCAAACAGCAGCTTGCAGGTTACAGCTATAAAGCTGTGTGCGTCTGTGAGTGTGAGCAGTGGGCGGCAGATGAAGGGGAAATAGTGCAAAGGTAACTTGCTGTATTACCTCTGCAGATGCTCCTATGTGAACGCCTCACTCCCACTGGCATCCTTTTATAGTATCACTTCACTAGAGTTGGCTATAGCAACAGATGGATTGGTAAAGCCTAGAGCAGTGATAAAAAATGTCAGCCGTTACTCTTGTTGGGCCTGTATAACAGATGTTGGTTTTATTTCTATGTTGTGTTGTGAGCTGGGCTTCGACTCCACTAAGTTTCACATTTTTGACTTTCTTTTTTGTTCTCCGTCTTGAGAAATGAAAGTCGAAACAGATATTACTAGCCACAGGCTAATGAGAATAACAAACGACAGCTATGGTGTTCACAACTTCACTGTCAATGAAATACAAATTGAAAATGGAATTAGCCAACAACCGTGGTCCAGTCTATCAATTTTAAAAAAGCCAGGTACAAGCTACATATATGTAAGGTGCAGAGTGCACAAGCTAGACATTTTTCTGATCATCTGTTAAAGATTATTTTTTGACCTCCCAGTATAGAAGGATATTTGAGAAACTGGGAATGTACTGTATGCTCTTTACTTTCTCGTTCTTGCTTTTGCGACTCCCCCTCCACTGCTCGTCCTCCTTCTCTTCTACGTCACATTCATCCATCATTTCTTGTTGCCCCTCCTCTCCTCTCTCATGTCCCCCACAGTGCTGATGTCAGGGTGGGAGGTCACTTGCCTGGGCACACCACAGAGCCTCTTCTTCTTGAAGGAACAGTCATGTATCTGCGTTACGTCTTATCTTTTTGTTTTATGTCATCTCACAACTCCTTCCCACAGGAGATGGCCTCGCTCTCACCTGCAACAACCTCATACGTGTGTGTGCATGTGCATGCATGCTTGTGTGTCTTAGCATGTATGGGTGGATGCCTCTCCATGTCCTCAACTCCTTCTTCTCAGCCCTTTTGCCCACCTTTGTTTATTTTCCTTGTTATCGTTCCTCCTCTCCGGCTCTCTTCGTGACCTTTTTTCCTCTCTCTGCGTTTCCTCCTTCATCGATAGCCAGAGCTAATAAGGCAATTAAAGCCTAATTAAAGGAGTCTTCAGAGAGAGGGAAGGTCTTGGGCAACTTCATGAGGGTAAAGGAGCAGCGTGTTTACTCATGTCTCTCCCTCACTATCCTGACCAGCACAACAAAGATAACTAAAGGTCTGAGGAATCCCATCACAATTTCACAAAGTCTTTCTATTTATTTCTGTGTTTTTAGTATTATCAAGGAATAGGTAAAACAAGGTAACTGGCTAATTTTTTCAGCTTCAAGTGTATATATCCAACCAGCATCAGCCCACTCATTGTTATCAAATTTGCCAGCGCAGATCAAAGGGCCCTGTGCAGCGTGTCAGCCAGGTTACCTCTGCTTGGCACTCTGAATCAAAGTCACGGATTAAGGGAAAGTGGGATGGAGGGGGGAGGGTTCAAGGCCATGACAGATGATCATCCTCTCTTTGCAATGTGAGCTGTTTGTCACGAAACATCTGCGATGGATCGGTGATGTTTTTCCACAAACATCTCAAAGCTTCTCTTACATCCCGTTTCGTACGATCACTGTGTGCACTTGTAGTCTGAAACAAAATCTTTACCCCTGATTTAGAAGGCACTTACAATGCATTAGCCTTGTGGTAATTACTAGAAACTCAATTAGAAGAAACCGCTGAAGACCAAGACCAAACTGGAGGGCTTAAGCTGCAACGCTGGTAAATGGATTTGGAGTTAATTTAGTGAGTCAGAGGGTGAAACAGCCATCAGTGATGTTTTAAGCTGCAGCATGCAACCTGAACCCTCTGAACGCTGCACTGTCGGCTCATCTCCTCTGTCGTCTACTCTCAGTCGGCATTCAGCTTCAATTAAATATTTCTGGGAATTTATTTTACACATGTGCCTCCTGTAGACATTCAGGACATCTCTGTGATGTTTACACATGTGTATGTTCTCTAACATGCCTCAGGGCATTTTTATGACCCGAAGCATTGCCTACCTGTTACTGGCAAACACTTATATTTACCATCTTCCATGTTTGTTATTTATTTATGATGATTTCTAGAGCCCAGCTGACACAAGATATTTGAGACTAATATTTAATTAAAAAGGATTGTGACCGCCATATATACTGAGCACTCTATTGTGAATAATCCATTAAATTGTGAGGCTGTTTCTATGTAATAAATAGTGCTACAGGATTAATACGATGAATATTTTTTGTGATTAATCAATTGATCATTTGTCTACAAAATCAGAAAATGGTGAAAAAAGTTTGGAAGAATTCCCAAAACTCTATCTGGTTTCCTCAAGTTGCTTGTCTTGTCCAAATATAACTGCCCCAAACCCAAATTTAATATCACACTGAAAAAAGGAAAGCAGCAAATCCACAAAACCAATATATATTGATATTTGTCATATTTGCTAGAAAACTAAATGACTTAAAATTAATCAAAATACTCTGGTGGATTTACACAATGTCTTGTTATTCATATGTGTGGGAAACTAAAGCCAATCATTTGGGTCTTGCCAGTGTACTGTCAGGCTCTAGTGGTCTGCGCCACCTGTACATATTGGGATTGTAATGTTCAGCAAGCTGGTAAATCATACCACATATTGGACTCCATCTAAATCCATGGAGAGGGAAGTACAGTGAGCAGATGGACTGCATGTCGCAGAAAGTGTGGGTGGTAAATCTGCATGTCCCTGTGTGTGTGTGCTTGTGAATGCTCCTATTGGTGCCAGCATGTGTGCTGGCGTGTGTGTGTGTGTGTGTTCATGTAGATGCTACTGCAGGATCTTGGCTTTTGCCTTGGAGTAAAGTTATGTGTGTGTGTGTGTCCTGTGGGCTTGTGAGTGGGTGTGCATCGTGAGAGCACTGCTGCGCCTCCCTCTTCTGGGGACCAGATGGTAATGGAGCCAGTCGCTTCACCCGACTGTTTCTGACATCATCTCTCGAAGACAAAAGGAGAGGCAGAAAGAGGAAGAGCATTTCTGATACATAAGCTCATGTAGTCAGAGTATTACAGTGTCATGATTTCATGCAATGATGTGAGTTCTCCATCCATCATGTATGGATCATGTCCAGTGGGGCATCTCTGCCCCCTGCGAAGTGAAGCCAATGTAGCAGTACCTTAAATTAAACTTGCATTCTTTCCAATGAACAGCAGGGAACGTTACCAGTGAATAATTAACACAGTTACCGTTACAATATGGTGCGTTTGTCCGTTACGTGGTAAATGATTTCCGGGGACAGTCCTTGTTTTGGATGACCAGTCCCTGGTTAAAGCTGTCCCTGAAAATCTCCCAGATTTTAGTGTTTTATGATTGCGTGTTGACCAGAGCAACGGTTATAAGGATGTAGTAAGGATTTCATTTCAGAAATCTGGCCACCTTACAGAAGCTCCAAGCCTCGAGTCAGGTTTGTGTTTGTATCAACCATAATGTTGAGCAGAGTTTAGTGATATAATGCAAATGAATACAAACTGTAGAGTGGAGATCAACAGTGTCTTATTTTCCATACAGCGCTAAAATGAAGCTATGACAAAATGGAGCATTACAGAATGTTCTTTTTTGTTTTTTGTAAAAAGAGCAACTAAAACATTACTGTTAACAGTAATGTGTTGCTTCTCGGTGTAAGTAATCAACAAAGTAATTGAGTTTTTGAATGAAGTAACTAGTAACTATTTTTCATTGACAAAAAACACTGAATACACCGAGCTAAAAAGTATTGGCAGAGGAAGTATTCAGATCCTTTACATAAGCTGAAGTGTCGAGATCTCTGAGAATACTCCACTACAAAGAGTGATCGAGGTTGGGGGCACGGGGTCTGCTCATAGTCAGACCAGATTATTCCTCATAATTTTTGGCTTATTATTATATTATATACTTAGTTATTTTTATCTCCCATACTGTTGATATGTACAACACGTAAAAAACATTATTGGGAAGTTTATTGTCTGGCCTGTCAGTTGATGCTAGTGTTGTCTGAAGCTATCCAAATTATTTTGGTAACTAGCAGGATCAAAGTGTGTCTGCACAGTTGAGACAGATATTTAGAGTCCCTATACCTTTTTATAAATCAACAAAAAAGAGACAAATCAGAAACCCTTTTTGCCAAATATCAAAGATCTAGGAATTTAAAAAAAAAAAAAGTTTTCTCTTTCAAAAAGGTGCAAACAATTGATATTGTAAATATAAAGTGCTCAATTTAAAAAAAAAAAATCATTCATTATTTTTAGCCCAGAACAATTTGTGCCAAAGGAGAAGAGAAGCTTCGAAGCTTAGATAACACAAACAGAGCAATTTAATTCTCTGCTCAGGTAAAGACATTATCTAAGTTCTTTTAAAAAGTAGGATAGTTGATGCTAGTGTTGTCTGAAGCTATCCAAATTATTTTGGTAACTAGCAGGATCAAAGTGTGTCTGCACAGTTGAGACAGATATTTAGAGTCCCTATACCTTTTTATAAATCAACAAAAAAGAGACAAATCAGAAACCCTTTTTGCCAAATATCAAAGATCTAGGAATTTTAAAAAAAAACATGTTTTCTCTTTCAAAAAGGTGCAAACAATTGATATTGTAAATATAAAGTGCTCAAATTAAAAAAAAAAAAATCATTCATTATTTTTAGCCCAGAACAATTTGTGCCAAAGGAGAAGAGAAGCTTAGAAGCTTAGATAACACAAACAGAGCAATTTAATTCTCTGCTCAGGTAAAGACATTATCTAAGTTCTTTTAAAAAGTAGGATAATTTGCGCAACCCATAAAGGAACACTTCATCATTCAGTTTATCAGAAACATTCATCTTCAGATATCAGATATCAGATCGCAGATAAATAATTTCTACTGGACATGGCAAAAATGGAAGCTGAAAAGCAAATAGAGAATAGCCTCTGAGTAAAAGTGTGAATTTGCATAAAATAGAAATATTTGTGTACAATTTTGACATACTTGTATTGGTAATACAATTGCCCTGCAATAAATCCTACATTTAATATTATAATATTTTGCTTGGCACTTGAGTAAATGAAAAAAAGGAAATTAACTGAAACATTTTCAAACAAGTAAGACAAAAATAAAAGAATAATTCCAATAAGTAAAGTAGGTACAGCTTATCTGGTAATTCTGGTGGACTTGATCCATTCCATAATGCAGTGTGTGTGTTTCATGCATTTGTTCACGAGTTTATTGAAATGTTGTTATTTCTGTATTCTAATTGCAACTTTAGTGGTTCAACATTTACAACATTTCAACTGAGACCGGTGAGGCAAGGTAAACATTTTAAAGAGATCCATGGACACAACATATGCTAGAATAAAGAACTACATTAGCCAGGACTGCTTGCTCAGCATTAGAGATAGCAACTCACTTTCCCCATCATTTCACTGCTCTAATGCATGCTGTGCAATATGATAGGGACAGGTGTGCAAATTACACAAGGGGAGCTAATCACCAGCCACACTTAGCCGACAGACTGACGCTGCCTTCTGATGCTTTGCCTCCTCTTCCCTCCACAGAGTGTCTAATTGTATGTGGAGGCAACACGCTGAATGACAACACATCTCAGCAACATTATGGGCCATGAATCAGAGCGTGCATGAGCCTAATCCTGCTTGTGTTAGATCTGACTCTGTGATGTTGTGATGTGATACGTGTGATTAATTTGACAGCGCTGAAGGAAGCAATAATTATTTCTATAAATTATTTAACAGGTAACAACCATTTCATGTCTAATTTGTCTTTCTGATTGTAAATGTAACTGTAAAATGCATTATATTGAAACGGCAGAGGAAATTATACAGTTTTCCTCTCATGCAGCCTGAACTCCTCCAGTGTTCCCTCAGGTCCAAAATTACAACCAGTCTTCAGCGGATTGAGACTCAGCTCATATATAAATATAAAGGTCATACATGACTATTAATGAGTATCTTTGTACCAGTCTGTCTCTGTGGAGCTTGCTAATTGAGTTACCCTCTCCTTCCCTGCATTCCTTGGATGCACATAGTGAAAGAGTTGACAAAAAGTGTCTTTTTTTTTCATCTGATGCTGCTAACTGTGACGGTGTAGCTAAAATGAGGCCTGTGATGGACGCTGTGCCAGGCAGAGGCGTTCAAGCCCACCGCCTCCCCTTCCCTCACCGCCTGGTGAGCAGTGCAACGGCCAATCAACTGCTCACACAAAGGAAGAATTAGCATATTCCCTGGCACAAAATCACTCCCTTAATTGCAGCTGCATCGAGCTATGTTCTTCACACCTCCTCTCCTCTCCACTCTTTTTCCACCTCTGTTTTTTTCCATCATCAGCCTTTCCAAATGTGTGTTTTTCTGTCATTCTTTCACGACGGTTCACTTCATTCCCCCTCCAATCATTCAGTCTTCATCAGACGACTATTGTGTGAGCTCAGGGGGAGAACGCAGAGAGAGAAAGATGGGGGCTGGGAATGTGTTTGGCATGCTGTACTATAGGAACAAGGTTGTCAGTCTCAAATGATGCTCTCATAATCAGCACATTGGAGCTTGGTTGCTGCACAGAATGACAATATCAGCGGTATGTACATTACTGTGGTCTCCCTTTTGGCCTGTCAATCTTTCTTTATCTCTCTCGGTTTGTGCTGCCTCTCACTGCTTCCTTTTCCTTCCCGGTGTTTTTGTTTGTTTCTTTTAGTCCTTCTATCCGTGCTGCGTTTTATTGATGCTTTACGGTTCTTTGCAAATTTCCCTCTGCTCATGACTGCAGTGTTTCATCTCCATCTTTCGCCCCCGTTTCCTCTCCGCCACCCCCCTATGTTTACCCATTTCCTGCCTTGCCTTTTTTGTCTCGATCCCTCTTTCTTGTGTTAATTACAGGCAGCGTAGAGCAAGGAGTGACTTGAAAGGGTTTCTTTAATGCTAGTTTTGTTTTCCTGAGTGGCTGGGTGTGCTAATAGCATACCTGCCTGTGATCTAAAGATCTCTTCCCATCCCAGTTTTCCGTACTAATAATCCGCTCAGAACAGTAAAACACAAACCTTAGTTATGATTATATTCCAAATCAATCCTTCAGTCTCACTGTGACTGCCTCTACCAACTATCATGGTTCAAAGTTTCCCCACCCACAGCTCCTCCTGTACTGTCATATTCATGTGACTCTTCTTACATACTATCATACTTGCAAATCTGCCTCCTAACTCTGTTATCGTCACTGGGCTCACAAACACATCTCTGCTAACAGCATCGCAGCTTTATCTCTCATGCCGTGTTCACCAACAGTTGTGGTACGTCTGTCTCCCTCTGTTGTTGCTTTTAGTTTGTCTCCTGGCATTGCTGTTGTGGTAACAGTGTTTATTCTGCCAGTCAAACACGAGGAAGAGACAGCATCACTCATCCCTGTATTGTAGAGAGAAGCGGTGGGGGAGAGAGAGAGAGAGAAAATGAGAGGCTGCAGTCACATTTCAGACTGTAAAGAGTCCCAGGTGGTTTACACAGTTGTGAGTCTGAGATAAGCTGGGGTCTTGACTGCTGTTATGCAGAATTTCCATACAGTTTGGAGACTTGTGCAGTGATGCAGGCACCACTCGACTGGTTTCGCATCCAATAGGATGAGGGTATAAGGGTCATCTATAAGCTCTGCATTCAACCAGTTCATTCCATCAGCTTCTTTAAGAATCACCCCACTGGTATATTGGAAACTGAACCATAAATCAAATCAAGAAAAGCGTTCACATAGATAGAAGGTTGGGTAAATGTAAATACTGTATATTGTTATATCACTGTATGTCATGATATAATACATTTTGGAAGAAATCACATAGAATCTGTTTATGGATAAAACAGTGAGATATACATTTATACATTTTTACTAATCCAGTAAATTAAATACATGAGAAATCAAGGTATTTTATTACAATGATCTAAGAGTCAGGGCCTACCACAACCAGAGATATTTAAGAGATAATATGATAACCACAATATAAATGATATAACAAAATCTGTCATATGTTCATCTTCTTGTGGTATGTCATCTTATAAAACAGGTAGTTCAAGTCAATCTGATCGACTCATAGCTGTGACATATTAACTACATACCATGGCTATGACATGTGATTCTTATACATTTTTAGTACATTTTCAAGTCATGTGTCCTCATCAGTGTCATGGTTGCTTAGCGACTGGGCAAAGGGAGGATCACTTCCACTAACGCGAACCTGGTTACAAAGTGACAAAGTTAGTGGCTAAAATATGCTGGAAAAATAGAAAGATTTAAGGTTAACTTCTATAGAGGAGTGGACGGAGCAGTGCCCATCTCCAGGAAAAATCCAGTTGCAAGCAAAGCAGGAAGAAATACACTAACCACTGTCAAGAGATGGCTGCAAGTGACCACAAATGTAAACCATCTCTCTCCAGCGCTATTGGCAACAGAAACTCTGTTTCAGTGCAAGTGAAGAAACTCCTCAACTCCACCTAACGAAAAGGCAAGTCTAATACAAATACATGCTACTGATGCTGGACAATTCTGTGAAATTAATAATAATAAAAGAAAACCTAAATAATTAAAATGAAGAGCCAATCAATAGCCTGTGATGACAAAAGAAATATGCTTTGCTGTCTGTTGTTGTACATTCCATAGCAACTACTGTTTTGTAGAAACCCTCTTGGTATGTGCACGGGCTATCATTCAGGTTATTAATATTCATCAATGAAACAATATTTAATATATTGACATATTTGATGACCATTTTATAACAGCAGTAACTCACGTAATGCCATGATATGTTGTGATTAATCACAGCTGAGGAATGTTGTTCAGCAGAAATATCATCTAACCCTGCACAGAATAGGAGTTTACAGTTTGATGCCTCCTACTGGTAGGCAGATAAAATATGTGGCAGCCAACAGATTTGTTGAGTGGGCTGAAAGCTACACTGCATACAAATAAATCTGAATTATTCAATGGTGTTCTCTAAAACGGCTGTGACAAGGCTGTGACTGGTCTGTGTACAATAGTGTAAATAAGAGGAACGATTGTTTTAGCACACCCAGACAACTTGTTATGATATCATAGCATATTGTATTATCATAATCTAAAAAAGACAAAACACAAATAGCAACAAATTCTGAGCAGTCAAGGTGGCAATCGTAACAGTAACACCGCCAGCTGATGCTGGTGCTGTGTGGATGGAGAACTGATCTAATTAGCACCAGTAAATAAATGAATAAATAAAGTAGTAGAGGTTGAGGTTTGTCAGACTGCTGTAGTATCTTGAATTTTCTTCCAGCTCTGTCAGTTCTTTGTCGTACGTTATAAAATTTATATAAATTGTAACAAGTTACAATGGAAAATTAAACAACAAGAATGAAATATAATAATAATAATAACAATAATAATAATAATAATAATAATAATTTACAGTATGTACTACAAATATTTTTAAATGCAAATTAAATTAAATTCAAAGCAATAACTGGATAACTAAAATGTGATTTTGGACTATAGATATTGGTAAATTGTAAATTATGAGGTCTAAAAATAAACATAAAATAAATACAGTGCATTTAGTGTTGTCGATGACAAATGGCAGTAATGAGTCCAGATTGTGTTGACATCAGCCAGTGAAGCTGATGCTACAGTATAAAGTCTTATTGCTAATGGCAGGAATGACCTGCAGCAGCTCTTTCTTAAAACCTTCCCTCTTCTGGTGTAGGCAGGAAGTGGAAATACACTGTAACACTATAATCTAAGATGATACGTTTTTTTCTTTTTTCACATTAAAAAAAAAAAAATAAACATTTCTTCTTCACTCAGCATGAGCTGGTCTGTTGTGTTTTCACTCACTGCTGCAGGAAAATACCAAGAGTCCTGCATCAGCGTGAAGTGTAAAAACTACTTCCACTCAGCTGTTAATTTGTGAGTGTGTAAAACTATCAATCAGTCCTTCATGTCTGAATCGTTACCAGCCGGTAGAAATTCTGTCATAATTTAGTTTAAAACACTTAAAACGTGCAAAAACTTCCTCTTAAGCCACCTGCTTAGGACATAAAATCCCTTAATGAAATAAGACCTAAACATTGTTATTGTCATTTCATCAGGGATGCTGAGTTATTATCTCTTCAGATTGGTGAGTTTATCCTGTTTGTAATCACTTGGATGAGCTCACCAATCTGTGATACGTAGGATGAATATGATATTCAGAGAAATTAGCTGGCTCACTGACACATGTAAACATCCACCCCAGTGCAATTTGCAGTTTGTGGCTGTAGTGCTCGGTGTTTTAAACCATTTTCAAAGCTCCCCTTCAAGCGTGGTGACGGCACTTTCTATGCCTTTATTCATCCACTGGCTCTTTGATCAATTCAAAGCTCAGAGAAATCCTGCACCAACTATTCTTAAACTAACCTGTCACAATTTGCTTTTGTTATTAGCATATCAAGTCCGTTATGATTACAGTGCCGTACTCCAGCATGGGGAATTGAAGACCCTAAATATATTCCTCTCTTTTCCGCATAAGGAATAAGTAATTCCACATTGTTCTCACTGACAGTTTAATAGTGTAATACAAAGGTTTGAGAAAATGTGGGGATAATAGGAAAGTAATTGTAAAACAGCCTGAGGACATTTATTGTAGATGTTGCAGAAAATATCCCCCTGCTCGTTACAGTGTGGAGATAGTTGTAGTGGAAAGGACATATCAACAGCGATATGTTGAATTTTAAATAATAAAAACAAGTATGAGTTTTCTTTTTCATCATCTTTTGATCTGGTGTTACAGTGCAACCTTGTTCATGAATCGTGCAGATAAATCTTAATAAGCGTGGCTCTCTGGTGTTAACAGTGTTTAAAGTGGAAGGCCTGCACAAATAGCCTCTTTATTAATAATGCTTGACAGGGCTTCTGGTTGGAAGCTAAAGGCTCATTAGAACACACTAACTAGTCCCTGGTAGCAGAGACGCATGGCTGCTGCTGGTCTCTAATAAAGAACTGACTAATTGGCTAATTACATTCAGAGACAAAGCTCATGAGTGCTTTGCTTATGGACCTCATTTCAAAGGGCTAGTATTTAAAATGCGTGCCGTAAAACCAGGGTCGCTCTTAAGGAAGCTTGCTGAATAATTAACATGCGGCCACACATTGGCAAATGCAGGTGCACTCACGGTGCGCACACACCCACACACACCCACACCCACACACTTCTGCACACTAGCATGCACAGATTATTGGCGTTAAGGGAGCAGTGACTTCACTGTGAATTAATTATGGAAAATGCATTCATTAACATGCTTTGTGTCTAAACTCTTAATGGACTCGACCAATCTGACTGATTGGAAGAGAATCGCTTTGAATGACGTGACAGAGCTTTTTTGAGTCAATGACTCTTTGTTCTGTGGCTCTTCAAAAGTTACGTGTGTGACAACCTATTTCTGAAAATTTTTACACTCTGCTCCAACTTTTGAAATAGGTCCCAGTAGTGAGCTAAATAAAGCAGAAATGGGAGAGCTGGAAGAGGAAGATGAAGAGCTGGATCAAAAGAGGAGGTGGGGAGGGGAAAGACAAGACAGAGTATAGCTGACCCGACAGGAAGTCTTTGACAGGGACCCACACGGCAGGTAGCAGAGGTGCAGGACTCTGACACTGAAACCAAGCGCACAGTCATTCATCACCGTGGCAACTCTGCCTGTCAGTACGGCAAGCCGGGGGACAAAGAAGGCGTTGCCAGGGCAGATGGGAAGGGAGAAAGCTCAGCCAGAGGAACCATGGTCAAAGACAGAGAGAGACAGGACAGCAGCCACAATGTACAATGACACACACACACACACACACACACACACACACACACAAAGTTACAATAGGGGCTAAAGTGTGTGTTGACCAATGGCCTTCCCTGTCCCTCTGTCCACACCGCAGACCGGCTGTCTGGAGGAAGTAGATCCAACACATCCATCATCACACTCCCCGTCTCTGAGACCTGCACCCAGGCTGCTGTGCAAGTGTGTGTGTTTAAGCATGTGTGTGTGTTTGGCAGTGATTTTTGTGCCTCTGTCCTCTGCATGTCTTCTATGACTGGTGATGGTTATGTGAAGACTAAAAGAGGACCAAGAGCATACAAGCTTATCTGCTTGTTGTCCTGTTTACAAGTACCAACAAGTACTGGAGTGCATGAGAACATTTATATAAGCCCTGTTTACTTCCTGGTGGAAAAGGGAATGATTAACATTTCATCAGACAACATTGTCTTTGGTGCAGTTTGTTTATGCTCGTGTGTCGCTGCGTTACAGAAGTATCTCACCACACAATCACACAAGCCAATCACTAACAATCAGGCTTATTGGGATATGGCCTGAGCTGTGAGCTCACTCTTAGTCTTAATTTCAAAATCACATCAAATTCACAATTAAGGCTGATTACCATCATCACTGGCTTGTTGTCAAAGGATTAAGGGAACATAAACAAACGGTTAGCAGCCAGATTAACAAGTATGAGCAAACAACCAGCCTGCCATTATGGCATTATTCTCAATTCAATAATTGTTTGTCTGTTATTAAACAAAGACATGCTGTGGTTCAGTCAAAGTCCATCAGGAACAGCTACAGGCTACAGCCGTCCGGACGATGCTCTGTTTGCATGGTACAATGTGAGTAATTACATTTCTTTTAAACACAGAGAACAACACAATACACAGAGCACAACTTTAATTTCCCACAATTACTCCTCTGCCAGATCTGTTTCACCACATCAATTTTGAAGGAGCAGACCACTTCATTTAATTTAAACACTGTAAGTCACAGTGCTTAGATTCAACGGAAGATTAAAATGTAACTCGGTTTAGAGTCTCTGAGGGAAAAAAGGCAATCATCAGAGTATCTTGTATCTTGTTAAACTCCTTGCGAGGCAGATGTAGTGCAAACTGAGATATTGATATTGCTCCGTATTAGGCCGACCGTCACATAATCCTCTGTGATGATGACTGATGCTTGAGGTGCTACAGTCAAGGATCACTTCTGTGGCCAAATCTCTAGAGGCCATGGGTTGAGATTAAAGCCCAATTTATAACAGTAGAGGCTTAACACAAAATGATGTCAGAGGAGACGAGATATAAAGGAACATAGCAAAGTATCAGAGGAGTGAAAACAAAGGAAAAGGTTGCCATCATGATCTTCCTGCCTTTTTTTCCCCTCACCTTTGATTTTCTAGTTAGAAAATACTTCATCCACATAAATAATAACTTTGCTCTTTATTGCATTGTCTTGACCACAGTCATGCCTGAAATCTAGGTGTTATAATTTAAAGGTCAGGTCTGTCAATTAAAAGGTGAAACTTTTCTCATACCTGCTTTATTAAACTGATTAATCTCTGTATGATGATGATGATACTAATTGGCACACATGTGCCTGCACCTTTAAATCAGTCTTTGCTTTTTCTATTCTAAGGAAGAAACATTTCCTTGCAACAAATGCATGTCCCAGAATGCATGTATATCGTAGTTCAAGCACTGAATGAAGATCGACAGTCGGAATTCTTTACTCAGGAGATTGTGATCTGAAAGTGTAAGGAATCTTTAACTTCAGCCGTTTATTGCTTGTATCAGAATATCGGATGAGGGATGGATTATTCAAGACCTACAGTAACAGAAGGGGGAGGGTGGTGTTCTTCTGATCGATCGACTTCATCAATATTGAATCTTCTACACAAGGCCGGGGCACAGAGGGGAATGGGGAAGTAGGAGGGAGGCAAGGCATGAAGGGAAAAGAAAAAGACTAGTCTTTCTGAAGTCAAGAAGAGGTGGATTGTGAAGTTAAAGAAGATACAAAGGAATCTGAGCTACTAATGCAGCCCTTGGGAGAGATACACAGCATTATCTATAATAGAGATGGACAAAAAAATCACCAACTGCTGCTCTTTTATAACATTGCTTGTAAAAGCTTGCTTAAACTGTCTCTAACTCTGGCAATGATGTGATTGTAGGCTTCAGACAACATAATAATGGTGCCTTTAAAACACTCTTAAATGCTCTGTTTGTAACTCAAGCAGCAATCAACACTGAAGAGTGTATTAGCGGTCCCTAGAGGCAGAGCTGCTACTTACACATCTGTGAATGTGACCAAAGTACTATGAACCCACCGACAACGCCATCCACAGAGAACCTGTACTCACATTTTCATGGCTAAAAATGTAAACACTGGCATTTCTTTACTACATTTAAGTGATTCATCTGATTGGCTAACATCACAACACATCACAGAAAATATATATGTATCATCAAAATCATTATATATATCATCAAAATAGAGCAGCAGAGACCCAGCTCTCATCTGTGGACTCGCCAGTCCATTAAAGCTCTTAAAACCTCAACTCGACAGGCATCACCATGGCCGGCTCCATTACTGGAGTACAGGGAGAGTATGAAGATGAGATCACAATAATCACCTTCTGTTGCTTCTCAGTGCTTTGAGTGATGTTCCCCTGAGGTTACTGTACATGAAAGTGTGGCAGAGAGTGGGAGAGAGTTTGCAAAATGTAGAGCTCATGCAAGTATGTGCAGGTACTTTTTGCTATTCACGCCTGTCTGCAAATGGCAAGAGCAGTTCTACAGGGGTACTTGAGGATGCTAAGCACCCTCAGACTAATATAGTGGCTCCCTGAGACTCAGATGGAGTAAAACTTTTCAGTACATATCTGCTAACTGGCCCACAGTGCTGCTCTAAGTGTGATGAGGTATAACGTGACATATCTCAGAGCTCACAGGTGGTGAAGCAGAACAATAGTTTTCTTGCCCAATACCAGCTGAACCCCCCACACACACTTACATGGGAAACCAAAGAACCCATAAAATAATGGAACCCTTTTTACCTCCTAAACTGCTTTTAGGCATTGACCCCTTTGCTTTAAGTATAGATTCAAAGATTGAGATAAAATGCACATTTTGTAATAATATCACTATGATGACTGTCATCTCAATCATGAAAGCTGCATAAGAGACGAGAGAAGCTATGAAAGAGCCCCTTTTAAATCATTAAGAAGATCAATCTTCTCCTTGCGATGCCACAGACCAGGGCAAAAGAGGTTAATTAAAAAACCCTTGTACAATAATTATTTGACCAACAGTCTGTCGTTGTTTCTCCAGTGTTCATTCAGGCAACAGAATTCACTATCAAATGGCATAAAAGTACGAAACTGATGTGTTTCAAAGTGTGAAGCGAACTGAAATTGGCCTTCAGATAACTTCTTTCTAGAGCCAGTGTTTCTGTACTGTAGAAACATGGTGGAAGGAACACTGTGTGGGAGTGGACTGGCTCCCTATGCAGACATGAGGGGTTCATTTAACTCTTTGAGTGCCACAAGTGCCTTGTGCCAGAGTTTTTGCCCATTTTTCAGTCATATTTCTAGACCCACAGAATATTTTGGACCATGTCTCTGAAAACACAGAGAAGCTCAAATGAAAGAAGAGACTCTCTATTCCATCATGAAAAAAGTTCCGTTCTTGTTTTGTGTGGAGGAGAGTAGAAGCCACTTTCAACAAATTTGCCACGTTTGTTTTGCTCTCCAAATGCGATCATCTCAACGTCCTGTTTTGATCGCTGTGGAGCATATTAACTCTTTATGTCCCGGCTATAAATTACAGAAGCCCCAACATTACTCACAGGCTATTGCACACAAATGAAAATGTATTTATTAATATTATATTCCACTTCTTATAATATTCCCCTAAATACTCAATACTGGTCCTTTAAGGCTTAAATATTATATCATGTCTGAAGGAAATCATAAGAAAAATTAACATAAAACTGTATCTCTGAAAGACATAATGCCATCACTTTAGATGAAACCAGCAAAGTCATCTTTTCCATGTCTGAAAAAGGGCTTATTCAGTGGCGGTGATAGCGAGTGCAACTGCACACAGCAGCACTTCAGAAATCTCGTCCTGACAATGAGGCTGCAGGGTTCACAGATGCTCCAACACTCAATTCAAAACAGCTTTATTAATCCCACCAAGGGACAATTAGTTAGGAGCAGCTTGTACACAGAGAAACACAGCAACAACATACAGACAAACAAATGCACAGAGGACCTAAAAATGGGGAATAAGACTGGTGAGAAAAAGAAACGTATGGAGCATTTGAAAGTCGGATTGCAGAGGGGTTGTTTGACAAACATGTAAAACAAAATGAACAAAATCCAGCAGGTTCCCACATACAGGCTCACTGGTGTTTTATGTTAGCAAGCCAGCTGAAATGACACAACAACACATGATAATCCTCTTTAGGTACATGCTCACAGACTTCCCCTGCGTCAAGCTACAGCAAACACTAAACTGAAATTGGGATCACTTGCACTGCTTGTTTCTACCGACTATCACATTTCAGTAACTGGCCAAAATCATTCATTACAAAAAATTTATTTTCTTTTGCTAGACTGGAAAAGCCTGTCAACACTTGCATCAATTGTCATTTAGCTGCAGACAGTCTACTATTTCTCCATTGCCATTTCCTGCCCACATTTCCTCTGCTGTAGGTACTGTGTACCTCTCTCATTTTAGAGGGAGCCTCTGTGAGTTTCTTGACCTGCTACAAAGATGGTTATATGTGTATAGTGAGGACTATGAGTTCAGCAAACAGGTGCTTTATGTGTGTGATTGATGGAAGTAGTTACAGCTACAGAATTACTGCCAGCCACAGTACCTGCTGTTCTCTTAAACAAGGAATTGTACTCTGTCATTATTACTGTGCATAGAAAATTACAGTCATTCTCATGAAACAGTGTAGTCATCATCTCCCTGAATAATATTCTCATTTATATCTTCTATATGGAATGTAATAGGAAGCCATCTGTGAGCGGGTATTTTCATAGCTATGCACTGACTTAAATAAGCGCTGACACTAAATGAGCATCATGGCAATAAATACTGCGTGCCATGCAGGGAAGGGAGACGGACTACTTCTCAAAGAAGCTAATGGGATTGATTGATTGGATGCTCTTGTTCCTAATTGCCTTAATGAAGAATTAATATCACCACTGAATATTTGTGAGCGTGATTATATTATGTTGACGTTTCGTGATTGTATCAAAGGAAATATGAATGGTAGGGGAGCCTGTTGTCAGCTACCTGCTGCAGAGTGAAAAGCTGCACACAAAATATCCTTTATTAGTATGGAGGTCACACTGCTGGTGATACACAGCTAATTAGCCTCAAGCTCAGTATGGGCACAGTTCCAATTATTAGTCGATGTGCCCTTTTCAGTGCACAGCAGTCATTCTCTTGGCTGCTTTGTGAGTGTTGCCTTGTCTGAGTGACAGTGACAGGCTGGCCTGTGGTGGACCATCAGCTGAGAGGTGATGGATGGTTATCATGAGCTGGGTTGAACAGGAGCTGCTCAGATCTGTCTTTGGCTTATTTAAAGACACTGAGACGCACACTGCCAACAACACACAGACATGTTCAACTAGACACAACCACACACATACATGTAACATGCATGTGAACCATTTTAATGACACACTGATTACTCCTCAGCACGCACAAGCCTTCACCTACAATGTATGTTATGTTAATTTGCTTATTAACTAATAATCAATGTATATCATGTGACTAAAATGACAAAATGTGAAAAAAAAATTACAAAAAGTGAATGTTTCACTGAGAGTGTTTGCCAAGCCAACATATCCTCATACAACAGTTTATCTTTGTCTTTTGTCTTTTACATGAAAAATAAATCAGTGTTGACTTGGTTTCACCTTCTGTTACCTGCTACACTTTTTGAAGAATCTCCTCCACTTTTCTTTGTTAAGTAAGTATTAGTACATACTAGAAAAGTGACAGCATCGATTTTAACCATGGCGCATTAATGAGTTTTTAGAAGGATCATGACACTTGGTGCTCCATACTGTTTTAACTTTTCTCAGCAGTAAACCAAAGTCAAGAAACATCTTTATTTGTGTTTCCTAAACATAACCCTGAAAGCCAGAGTGGATGTTGTACAACAAATTAAATATAATGACAGTTATTTTTCTCAGATACATTCAGACCAGACCTGAAATATTTCCTTGTAATGACAAAATTTGTGAAAATGAACTTAACTTACAACATACAGTATTTGTGGTATTTGCAAATTAATTGTCTGAACTTTAATTCTAGAGGTTGTGTACACACACACACACACACATTGTGTATTTGTGTTTTGTGGGGACATTGCATTCACTTACATTCACTTCCCTTGACCCTAACCATATCAACTACCCATGTAATCCTAACCCTAACAAAAGTCTAACCCTACACTAACATTAAATGTTCTCCAAGTCTTCAGCCTGAAATGTAACATTTGACATTATGGAGACCCGCATTTTGTCCCCATAAGAACGGTGAGTCCCCACAATGTGACTGTGTGATCAAATTTATGTCCCCATAACCATCAGTAATACTCGCTCACACCCACAAAAAGATAGCTGGCATTGATATACACAGTGAACCCTCCCATCCTGTAACTAACATAACAGAAACCTTTGAGATTTAAAAGCCAAAGGTTTGTTTTGTCCTCTTTCCTCTTCTTTCTCTTTGCCTTCGTAGGTCAGCTCATTCATCTTGAGACCTGGTGAGACGTCAGCGCAGGGCATGGCTCAATCGATCAGGAAGTCTAACTGCCCTTTGTTTTTTGTGTGTGTTTTCTCGTGCATGCGTGTACATACAAGAGGCCTGACTGGAGCATTTTATTAGCGGCCACAGGGAACAGCAGCAGTGGCCTTTGCTTCTCGTATCACTTTCTCACCTTGTGTTGCTCCCACATCTCATAGCGCATATCTATTCTTCTTCCACCTTCTCGTTTTCTCCCACATTTATCTAGCTCTCAATCCTTCTGCCTCCTAATTCCTCCCAATCCCTTCATCTGTTCATCATCCTTCCAGCGCTCTTCACTCTTTTACTGACCTCCACACCTAATCCACCTCATCTCCCTTTCTTACAATCCTCCTCCTCTCTTGCCAAAAGAGACAGTTGACAGCTGTATCTGCCGTCCGTTTACATTTCATTTTCCACGGTGACACCTAATTAGCCAGTTGTCATGAGAGCAGGCCGGGTTGGAGGAGGCGCAGCACAGCGGGGTTATTTCACTGATAGTGGGCACCTGTTGTTGGGGATGCAACAAGAATGCCCGAGCAGAGTGAGAAGGATTGGAGGACAGAGGCAGGAGAGAAGTGAGAAGTAAGAATGACAGAGGGATTAAGGTGTGGAAAGGCAGGATCATTTGAAGGAGCTGAAACAGGATTGGAAGACTGATGAGAGAGGAACAAACGAATGATCCACAGTGGCACAGTTGAGTTCTCAGGTGAGATTCTCTCTGGTCCCTGAGCATGAGCTAATAAAATATGTTATCACCTCGGTGGCAGAAAGACAGCCTCAAATAGATCACTGCTCATTCACCCCGACACACACAGGCTGAGTGCACCACACTATGTGATCCAGTATTACCAAATACTGAAGCACTCTACTGGCAGAAGATCACTTAGAAAAGTAAAACATGCAACAAAAAAATCTCTATCATGTTTTTTCTGGCTGATATTTTCTGTGCAGTATGTGAGTGTGTTTGCGTGTGCGTGCGAGTGTATTTGCATGCATATGAGAACACCGGTAGCAGCTGCAAACCCACCACTTCTTAGTGATAAAGGATGAATGACAGTAATTAGGCGAGCGGAGGTAGCTAATAGCTAGCGTGGGCAGAGGACATACTGTACATGAATTGGACTCTCCATCCAAAAGTGATTGAAGACATTCGGCTTGAAGTGTCAGCTACATAAATACACTAATTAGATAGTGTCAGCTTTATTTTCTCCCTCATGTTGGTTTGATGGTTAGGCAGTGACGATGCTTTCCTGGTCACTTACTAGGAAATATAAAAATAGTAAGTAATATGCATATAAAATGGGAGCAATTAGAGTTGCAGCTTACTTATTTCTTTCTGTCATTATTTTTTTTCCAGTTAATTAATTTAATCTATGATATGACAAAGACCCATCACAATTTTTTGAGCAAAAAGTGGCATCTTTTAATCACAGGTTTGTTCCAGCCAACGTGCCGAAATTCAGAGATATTCAATCTACAGTAGTGAAGATAATCTTAAAAAATATGTAGTTAGTGCAACATCAAGCATTCATTAACTGTCACAATATGGAGCTGAGAAGACATTAAAAGCCATATCTGCTTAAAACTACATTATACAGCAGTGTGTGTGTGTGTGTGTTGTAGTTATAGTTTTCAGCTTAATATAACTGTTAGCAGCATTAGAAAAGCATGACTCAGAGTTTCTGCTGTCCAGACCTGGATAAATAGAGGATGTTTGGGCTCCTCTGGGCAGTAAAATAAAGCCAAGTGTCAAGGGAGATGACCAAACAGTCAATTCTGTTTTAAAACCTTAAGAAAGTCTACTGTAAGACACTTTGAACATGAAAACACCCCATACACCCCATCAAGTGGTCCACAAAGATTTTCTGCTTGCTAATTACCTGCTATATGTATCACATAATTCCCATAGCTGTTGGAGTCAATCATGAAGGAATCGTTAAACTCAGTGTAGAAAGACGAGGGACATGTGATACTATTAGATCAATCAATGTCAAACTGACTTCAAGTCTGTCTCACTAAACGATCAGGACTCCAAGATATCAAAGTGAGATAGTGACAAAAATGAGGTGATCTAATCTTTCTAAAAAAAAAAAAAAAAAAAAAATACAAATTGAGGGTAAAGAGAGACCAGAGAGATTATTAGTGTAGGAGATGAAATAAATGTAGATGGAAATAATGTGGCAGAGGGATTTTGACAGAATGACAAATGTGTGTGTGACAGATTTGTGTGAAAAGCATCTGAATAGAGAAAGAGGTGGGTGAGCAGGTGAGAGAGCCCGTCATTTCACAGCCTCACATGCTAGACACCAATCCATATAATGTGCTGTCTTATCACGTTGGGTGGCGAAAGTGTTATTATACTGTACAGAAGTGAAGGCTGAAGTAATCTTTATAAATGCTTTGGCAGCAACAGCAAGGTGCTTTGTTGGCCAACACAATGCAAGCACACATTCCTGGTAGATTGCTTTGTAACTAAAATAAATGTTGTATTTCTACTGTTAGCTTGTACTCACTGCAACAAAAGATTAAATTATTGTTATTGTTCCAGTATGAGTAAAACCCTCCTTGTTATAAACTGCTGTGTTTTGGCGTAGAAACCCTCAGATTCATGGATCTAGTGTATTACTCAAACTGGACTTCCTGGGTTGTATTTCATCACCTCCCTGGTACTTGAAACAATGCACCCTAATCAATGCAGCCCTTTGGGTTTTCAGTCTGAACACCATCTTGACCAGGTGTTGTAACCCTGACAGACTGTCTAACCCCCCTCATCACACTACAGACTCACAACCCACCTATCCACATTACCTAAAAATACACTTTACAATAATAATGAACCGCTGGATCTCCTTATGTACACCATGTAGCACCAGTCTGGTAGTATTTACTCTCACTATGTATGTTCTTAGTTGTGACTACAGTTGCACTACTTATCGCTTTAATGCATATTTGATCCTTTCGTAGGTACAGTATTAATGTTACAATGACACTCCTGAAATAACTACATTAGTCAATTCTTTGATCAAACGTGAGGAGATGCGAAAGAGAAAATTTGAGGCTCCTCCACTGATCTCGCAAGCCTTCATGCATTCATGTGTATTTGTTTTAACATTCATTCGAATTTAATCGCAATGCTAATGGTTATGACCCAGAAAATGTTCCCTTATCCTTGTTAAATTGCCTCACATATTGTTGCTGAGTCCACAAAGTTGAGCTCATGTGTGCTGCAAATGGTGTGTTTGAAAGATTTATAATAATAATAAAAGAGTCATTAGTTGTCTTGTTTATGTTTGCTAAGACTGTCCGTGATCACAGGAAAATACTGTATATCCTACTGACAAATATGAACACCCACACACACACTTAGACATAAAACGCTGTGTGCCTCATTCATTTCCTTTTAACTTGTACACATGAATTCCTCATCCCTCCTACTCCTTTCTTCCCCTGCCTCCTTTCCTTTGCTATCGCTGTGGGAGGTAATGAATATGGATGGAGGCTGCTGCAGAGGGGAGAGGAACAGGCCATGGTCCACAGCCTCACACACACACACAAACACACACACTTTGTTTATGTGAGTGTCCATTTCCCTCTGCTCAGCTTCATATGTGTGCGTGAATTTGCCCCGACATGACTATTCAATATTTTGGGTATATTTATGCCTGTAGCACATTGATTTTAGTACTGCACAGGTTGCTCCTAACCTATTCTCCCCTTTAATATTCCTTTGTGTTCACCACTGAGATTCCAAATCAGATTTCATAGGTCATTAATTCTGTGAAAAACAATCAATAACTTTATGTAAAAGTGAAGCTATTTTGTGATGGGAAGGGTATATCTGTGGCAACATCAAAGGCTCTGGTTTCATTTGGCCGATGCTCTGGTGCCTGCTGTTCCTCCTCTTGTGTAGCTATTGCTCAAACCCACGTGACTCTTACTAGAAAATTACCCCAAAATGTCAGACTGTCACAGGCAGCAGTGGCTTTTTGACTACAGCAGTAACATACAGTATAAATCTTTTTAAAGACAGAAAGGGGACATCTATTGGGCATTGTTTTCAGCACCTGCCTCCCCTGTCTAACCACATCTCCTTATTGTTTATACATATAGTAGATGATGATGATGATGGAGGTTGTATTTAGTAAGACATCCCCAAATCTAGTTTACAGATTTCAATGAACTGCAGCCTGGGAACGAATTAGCTGGACTAGAAAAGATTTTGAAATGATTTTGTCTGAAAACAGTGTGTAGCATTTCAGGGGAGCTATTAGCAGAAATGGAATATTAATAACTATGTTTTCATTGGGGGCAACATGGTGGTTTCGTGGTTAGCACTGTCGCCTCACAGCAAGAAGTTATCAGGTTCGATTCCCTGGCTGAGACTAAGAATTGTTGTGTGATCTGCTGTGTTGCATTGCCATGTTTCTGCAGTAGCACAGGATGGAAAAAGCCACCATAGTGCTCTGAAAATGTGGTAATGAGAACCACAAAATGCAAAATTGCCAGCAGCCGTCTGCCTCCTACAGAAGTAATGTTTTCATAAGGGTGACCTCACCTCAGATACTGACAAATCCTTCACATTGTCCCTTTTTATCAGGTATGATATAGAGCCTAAACACTAAATAGGAGAGGGGAAAAAAGATGATCTGGCATCTGTGTGACTGTTTGATCTAGATGCATACTAAAACATTTCTTGAAACAACAAAACCACAACATTGTGCAGTCTTGGCAGAGGTACGCACATTCTGAGTGCTTTCTAATTTAGAAATAGGCCAGGTGATGAGGCAGCTCTGGCCCATCAAATCAGTCTGAGAAGCAGTGAAATCAGTGAGTGTCTGTCCCACTGAGAAAATCGCAACTGCAAATTATACCAGCCCAATAAGTCGCCCTGTGAATATTTTTGCAATAACTGGAACACAAAGACAGAGAAAGAGGGAGAGAGAGAGAGAGAAATCTGTTTTTATCACAGAGCCTGTAAATTACTGATTCTGTAGACAGCTTGTTAGTTTCACCGCCTCTCCGTCTTTCTTTTTTGGAGCAATTAAACCAGACAATTGCTCCCCTGGAATTGCCTGTCTGAAAGAGGCTCGATGCCAGCTACTCAGGAGCCAATATCCCCTTCTTGCTTTTACTGCCGCAGACTAGCCGGGCTTCTCAAATGTGATAACATGAGTGGCCAAACAATAGAGCCAAGTTTCTGCCAATCACAGTCACAGTCAATCAAATACAATTGGCTCTCTCTCCTAAGATGGCTGCTATAAGTACAAAGCAGTTACAAACTTTTAGAGGAACATGATTTTGACATCTGTTATTGTTGGGGAGAGACAGCAGCTTTCAGTGTTGAGCACAAAGGCAGCAACGCGAGCGAAAACTGAGCCATTATCGAAAACTGCTACTCCAACTCTTGGCTTGCTGTATAATTTTGCCTCGACACTTCTGCATGTACATCAGATGAAGGAGAGAACAATTCAAAAGATCATGTCATGAAGTTTAACCCGGATTCTGCTGACTCTCTTGGGCAGGAGCATTTCCAGGGCTTTTGCTTTTTCGACTCTACCTTCTGTTTATTCACTCCTTGTTAGTGTGAGTGAGACTGGGAAATGAAAAAAGGAAAAGAAACAACACTTTCTGACAGGAACCCACAACAGCTGTCAGATGGATTCAGCAGTATAAACAAAAAGCAGCATTGTTTCCAATAGGACGGGAGGGGGAAAAAGAACCTTTTGTTTTTTGGTACCTGACTTGGGTTATGGATGAGATACGAAACAGAAGCTGTGACAGAACTGGGATGATTGAAGGCTTGGGAAAATAACTAAATATTTCCTGGGAAGTCCTCAAAGAATCTGGCAACTGGTTTGAATTGAACATCAAATACTGTATCATAATGGATTTTAACAGATCCTGTATTTGTGTTTTTACATTAATTTACAACACTAACTATGGCCTATGACATTCACATATTACAACACTCCACTTGAACCCTCATCAACCTTACTAGCAGTGGGATCATACATGAACACTTCTCTGCGAGGTTTGAGGTATGCATGGATCTCTTGGAAAACGGTGATAAATCAGGTATATCTAGAATCAATACCCATCACAAAGTCTATTCAGGGGCTTTTGATTGCATTAAATCATGTCCCTTAGTAGATGGAGCAGAGTTATTGTATGTATGAACTTTGAATCTTGAATCTTTTAAGTGTTTATTCTCATGTAAACAGCAAGGAAACACGTTTCCATATGCAATGAAATACGTCCTTTGCTATCCACAGTGAATGCCGAGCAATAAATCAAATAGATAAACAGATAAATAAAGGCAGCTTAAAGGCAAATTTAAAACATAGCGTTGTGAAAATGCAATATATACAATAAAAACATTGGCTGTGCAAAGAGGTAGTGCAACGTGCAATATGGAGCAGAAAGAAAAGTTCATTATTATATACACCTGCTGTTTGGAGTTTGATGGCACTGGGGGTTGTAGAGTTAAACTTCACCATATATGTCACCAATGTGCACCAGGTTGCAGGAAACTTCTCCTGTCAAACAACAAAACTGCTCCTGACATTTTGGCTTTTGTTGATGCATTTTTGTTGATGCAATCCACGCCCACAGTTGAGTGCAGGGAAGCTCTTTGTTTGACAGGAAGGGACAGAATTGTAAAAATAGCATCAGTTATTGAGGGCGTTTCTACCCAGCTGGTCCAACAGCCACAAGGAGACACTGCCATGCTACGGTCCATCGGCTGCTGGATCCCCAGGCCCAATTTCCCGCTGAAAGGAAGGAGGGCATGGAGGAACCCGAACCAGGACTGTGCTGGATAGACTACCAGAGCCTGCTGCTGCAGTAAAATGAGAGCTTTCAGGACTTGTTTATAGGAGTGCCAAAATCAACACAAGATCCTTGCAGTAACTGTGACTATATAAAATGTAATGAGGTTGAAGATTGTGACATGACACCAAAATGACTTTCAAAGTAATGCTAGCTTTGAACAGGAAAGGGGAAAGTTTACTGACATTCTGGCGGGTCACAACTTTTATTGGCGCACAGAGCAAAAAGGGTACAGACTTAGGAAGGGGTCATTTGCTCATCCCAAATGATTTTGTTGGTTGGCCGAATGAAGAACACACTCATATTTGAAATACAGCTGGGTCTTTGTACACACCCCAAAAAAATCCCACATGCAAGTGCAGAAGAGTGTTTACTAAAGGTCTGTAAAATCTTTGTACAAGTTGCAGATTCATTTTGATACAACTCACCATGAGCCCGCTAGCATATATGATAAGTCGACCAAACTGAATGACATATTCTCTGGGAGCCACGGGAGACAGAAAGCTTTACCACGGCTCCCAACGGGTCGAGCAGGTGACCGACAGATGGAGCTGGGCTGGCCGGCCTACTGACCAGCTGGTTCTCCACTGCAGGGAGGCCACTCGCTCCCTCCGCTGGGCCACTAATCCTCTTCTATCACTTCCAGTCACAGGCCTGACCTCGTGATCTCACACTGGTGCCACAGTCACTTGCTTATGACGACACAGCGCTTCCTTGCAGAGAAATGTCTTAGCTGCTTGTGAGGAGGTAAAAAACAAGGGCGTGTAGAGGCTGGATGGCAGAAGGTTGGCGGATCAATCTCAGCTGGGAGCTGGCAGAGTGACTTGAGATAGCATGATATTCCCTGACATGACTTTGCCGCCACGGCCTCCTGCTGTGTCTACACTAAGCTCCTGCAGTTTTAATGCAACATCTTGATGTTTTAAGCCCCACCTTTGCTCCATGTCTTCCATCTTCTGCATATTTCTTCATGCATCACTTCTTTCTTCATTCTTTTGAATATTTTTGTATCTCAGCACACCGCAAATTCACTTTATTTCACTCCTCCGTTTGTACTTCTGAAAATCACCCAACAGTTTGCCATCTGTGATATATGTTTGTCATAAAACTCTAGCCAAGTTGGATATGCTGTTTGCTAATAAGGTTGTGAATTATCCATGCAATATCACAACTAGTTGGTTCTTTCCAGTAAAACCACAGATTCAAATTGTAATTCATTCCACAGGGATCAATCCTCAACTAATAGAAGCAGTACTGAAGTAGAGAAAGACGGATAACATAAATAGTAAGAAGTGTGAGGAGAAATGAAACAGGAGAATGATGGAGTCAGTACATAATCTATATATTGGCAGAAATAATCCACTAAAGACTTGGCCCTTGACTCTGAAGCAAAGGAAGAACATATAATGCACTTTGGAAAATGGCAACTGCACTTGGAGGGAATGTATATTTTTCACAAGCAAAATATATACCTGGGGTCATGGCAAGCAAATATCTGACAAGTTGATGCAGGTGTTTTGCCTGAAAAATGTGAAAGGCTCACAAAACAAATGTAGCCCAAACAAAATCATATTTTCTGGCAGATATATGGAGGCTCTAAACTTGTCCGGCCACCAAAGATGCTGACTGTGGAAAACATGCTCTTTGCAAAGATAAAACTCACCACAACCAACAACCCCTGCTCCGGATCTTCCATGAGTAAAATTTAAATGCAGCTCTTTTCCTCTGAATTGCTTCACTACAATTATACTGCAGAATAAGAGAGAATTATCTGCTTTTCCATTTCAGATGCCCTCGCTGATTATTGCTGCAGAATCATTCTCTCTCCATCTCTCCTAAAGCAACTAAGTTTAAAGAAACTTCCCTGATGCTGAATGCTTTTATTTGATTGGCTTGATAGCCTTTGAATTATAGCTTAACAACTTAAGTAAGGCATGGCCAGCATGTCAAGCTTTGGATGTCTCCACATGCTGAAGTGGTGACGTTCATAATTCAGAGTGTCATTTTTCACCTTGTTTCACCTCAAGAAATCTTGCAGTGAGGGGGCGGCAATGAGTCATAAGAAATGCTTTTGATTTTAAAATCTGGGATGTGCTGCCCTATCACATTTTTTGTGCTTATTGGATGTTGGGTCTAGCGCTCTACACACAGCCATGTCCATGAGCAGCAGAGGGTGGCAACTTGTTCGCTATTGGCCGAAGTGGCTGAAAGCAAGGTTGAATACAACTGGAAGGCACACATTGACTGACCAGCGCTGTTGAGCCAACCATGAATGACAAGCCATCAGTACAGGCCTGAAGACTGACAGTTGCATGTGCATATTTAGGACAATAATGATGCACATGTGCATCATCATGCATACAAAGTCAGCTGAGAACACCCATAGGCTCTGTCAGTCCAATGCCAGGCACTCATTAGCTTTTACATAACTGTCTGTGTCTCTCCTCATGCCAAATGTCCCAGGGACAGCTTCTGGGTGGGGGAGCAGAGTGTCAGCTGGGAATAATTTTAGGGGCAGCGCGAACAAAACGTCTTTTAGTTTTGATGTGAAAGATTTCCTTGTCTCCAAAGGAATGTTGAGTCGTTCCAAAAAAAAAAAAACTGCAGGCACAAAAAGCTTCATCATTTATTCGGGGATGGGTTGTAGGCGGTTCTCTGCTTGTCTTTTCATGTTGTGGAGAAATGACAGGATGGGTTGCATGGTCCACAGATCTCGAGGCTGTCCTCATTAGAGCCTCTAATATCTCAAAATCTGCAGCCCAGAATCAGAAGGCCTCACAAAAAAAAAATCAAAAGGATTTCAGATCCCTCAGCTTCCATGAGTCGTATTTAGGTCATGACACATATGAGGGATGATTGTGTTATTTTGTTTATAGCATTATCAGAGCAGTTGCATGAATCGCTGGGGTTTAATTTGGATTTCTTTATAATGAATCATCTAAATGGCCATGATATTGTCTTTCCTAATGGAGTTAATACTCATCACAGAGAGTCTAATGTCTCCTGAGAAAATATAGCCCTCTGAATGAACTGACTAATCCAGACTTACAGCATCTATAATTCACCTGGAGCAAACACCATCCCAAGGGCAAGTCTGGAACCTTACCTTCAACAAAACCAAAGGCAGAACTCTTCTGACTCAATTTATGGAGGTCACATAAGCACTGGACTATTCACCTTCAAGGTACAGAGAGTTTGAATGAAGAGGTGCTCAACCATGGCGCCATGCACCTCTACCCATAAAGAACTCCATTTTAATTCATAACATAAGCAAACACAAATGCACTTCTATTAAATTGGAAATGACATTACGGAAAAAAATAAAATCACATTTTGCCACAAGCAAAGAGGTAGCTTAAGGAAAGCAAGTGAAGAGCTCAGTGGGACAATTTAATTGAAATCTCTTAAGGGATTGGCTGTAAATGAGGGAAACACAAAAAACAGCATTAAATGTTTCAGCTGGAATGTCATTTTTCACTCAGTTCAAAGGAAAAGGCCAGTTGACATCCTGTGGTATTAATACACCAGCATTTATGATTGGTTTTCAATCATTCATTAAAACTTACCACGCTTCAAGGCACAAAGCTATGATTAAGAAGAATTTCTTCCCCTCAGTCTGGCCACCAGTCCTTTTCCTGCTTTAGGCTCACCCGTCCATTCTGTTTCATTATTTACTTTCTAATTAAAGCACCTGCAGTTAGGCCCAAACTCTGTCTAGGTGTATGTTGTACTGGTACTGTCGCTGGTAAAGACTGCAGTGTCATGGATACAGCTAACTGCCACACCTTTCAAAGCATTTGCCCTTTTCATTGGCATGAAAACAATGTTTTGTTGTCATAAATAAATCAAGTCATGTGCCAAGTGCTGAGAATCAACTGGCAGACACGCATCCTCTTGCACAGAAATGGATGCATCACCAGGGAACATGACTATAATCTAAAAATGAAAACGGACAAAAACAGAGATACAATCTCCAGATCTCTCTGTGCAGACTGTGAGTTGGTGTGACAGATTGGACAAACAATACATGATGGGTATGTGTGGCTGAAGATACTTATCTTGCTCATCATGTATTTCTCTTCACTTCCAATTGTTTATAAATCCTGAAATCCTATATGTCCACTTCAAATATTATCAGCCAACTGAATGGACATTGTCAGCAATTATCACACTCATAGAGTACATTAGAAGGGACTTGCTATACCTCCTATAGATTAAGAAGTCTGTTATCAGTGATTCACATGGTTGATCACTGATACAAATACAAGAAAATAACATCAATGTGGTCATGATAATTATGATGAGGGCAAAGGTAAGAATCAGCACATGTCATATAATGAGTAACAAAAGAGGAGTATTGTTCATGTCTCTCATGAAAGCAAAAGTCAGAACTGCAGTTTATTGAATTTGTGTTAATTTATATACTTATAAATTAACCCAAACCATGATTTTTTTCCCCTAACCGCAACAAAGCAACTTTGTTGCATTAACCTAAATTTGTTTTGTTTGAATTCACAATGTAAAACTTGACTTTCACAATGTGGGAGGTGCAGCTGAAGTCTGACGACTAATTTCCACTTGATGCGGAACTATGCGACATCCATCGAAGTCTGACGTTGCGTCGTTCCGCATCAAGTGGAAATCAGTCGTCAGACTGACAGCTGGAATCGCGCAAATGAGATCTCTCTGATTAACGAGATCTTGCAAATTCATGTATAAAATCACAGGCTGTAGTAGCGCATCAGTGAAAAGAGAAACGCCCTGTGTCCACTGAGTTGAAGGAAATTGATTATAATGATCCGCTGTTAACACAGATTATTTTATTTTGAAAATAAACCGGATGTTTCATTTGCCCATCTGCCCTGTTCTGAATTCATGTGCCGTGCACCTATGTTCGACAAAAAAAGAAGCTCTGTTTTGTTTTGGCAGGCATTGGCGGCGTTCTGCGTTCACTGGAAATTACTGGTAAAAGTTTAGAATTATAGTGATAACCGCTGATAATGCCTCAAGCCTTCATTCAGCTGATACCATTCAAAATGGGTGCTGTAGCTCAATAGATACAGTATCATTGTATTGATAATTCCATAAAAAAATGTTAGCTGTTTTGCCACTCACGATAGAAATGAACACATCTAAGAACTATTTCTTTTCTTATTTTCATGTAAAATGCTTTTCCTGTGTAGTGGTTAGTGGTTAGCACTGTCGCCTCACAGCAAGAAGGTACCGGGTTCGATTCCCGGCCCGGGGCCTTTCTGTGTGGAGTTTGCATGTTCTCCCCATGTCTGCGTGGGTTCTCTCCGGGTACTCCGGCTTCCTCCCACCATCCAAAAACATGCATGGGGATTAAGTTAATTGGCTAATTTAAATTGTCTATAGGTGTGAATGCAAGTGTGAGTGGTTGTCTGTCTGTGTGTCCTGTGATGAACTGGAGACTTGTCCAGGGTGTACCCTGCCTTTCACCCTAAGACAGCTGGGATAGGCTCCAGCCGCCCCGTGACCCTATGTGAGGATAAGCGGTAGAAAATGAATGAATGTTTCTTTAATATAAATCAAATCAACTGTATGTCCACAGTATAGGCTTTGGTTACAGTTTTGTTTGTACACACAGCTTATTAGCACAGTAATAGAAGGAGCCACGGAGACCAATGGAGGAGGATGGCACATGTTTGAATTGTGCCTAGAGTTGTTTAAATCCTTGCAGCTGCATATGTTGACAGTCAATTGATGCAGCTATTTCTGCAGGGCATAAAGTTTACCACCGGGCAGAGCGCCAGCCCTCTGGAGAGGAGAGCTCATCAGTCCAACCATAGGGCCACAAGACTGCTGCTTTGTATGACAACCCAGGGGACATGAAGAGTGCCAGTAATGTGACATATGCATGGAGTATTCTCAGTGTTACAGAGAGTCAATTGCTGTAAAGCTAGGGTTGGTAATGTTAACAAACTAGCAAGACTATAAAAACTCTTTTCCAATGAAACTAGCTAACAGCACCAGCTTCACAGTTTACTAAGGGCGCACTCAAACATGTGCCAGTTGTTCCGTGCCGAGCTGAAGCCTGATCGGCCCCCCTCCCCTGTCCCCCCGCTGGCCTGCACTCACATTAAGCCTGGTTTATGTTTCTGCGTCGCGGCGACGGCGGAGCTACGGCATAGACCTGATGCCGTCGTTGAGCATTCGAAGTTCTGCATCGAGGGAACGCGTTGCTCTGCAATTCACCGCCAAGCTGCTGGGGGGGTGTGTCTGTGTCTTTGTGTGGCTTCTGGGGGCTCATATCGGATTCCTTGGTTTTCTTCAGACAGTAAACAATGACAACTGAGATGGAGCGGGTGTTTCTGGAGATGGAGCTCATAAAATTTAAAAAGAAATGTTGCTACAAATGTTGAAGCACAGAAGACGTTTGCGGACGTGGTCTGTCCGACTATTCTGTACCGCTCGTGCTGCTCCACAAATAGCTGTGTTGTTGAGCTGTTGACCGGAAAAGCAACAGACGGAAATTACGTTCTGAGCGGCCCAATCACAGTCCTTGCTGTTCGCGTCTCAACGCGTTGACGCGTCGCGTTGTCAGGATTTTTTGGAGGTGCGTGTCAGGCTACAGCGTAGGGTCCGCGTAGGGGACACAGAAGGATAAACCAGGTTTTACTCGAATCCAACTGCGCCCAGGCCCGGTTGCCTCCGAAATATACGCCATCACGTTGATTCACGCAATACGCATGGCTTGATGACATCATAAATTTGTCCATGCTGTTGCTATTGACACTCTTGTTGTTTGGAAACACCATGGGAAACACTGGAAATTACCTCTCCAACTGCGAAATATGTTATCCAACTCCACTCAAACTCCAAGCCACGGAGACCCCTGGCAGTTCTTCGTCGTGATGCGTGTTGTGCACCCCTGCCGTGAAATGCACCTCCTCGGAATTCGCCATAATATCGCAGACAAATGCAGGGGAAAATACTCGGATTTAATTATTTGTGAGGGAGATAGAAGAGAAGAACATTGGTTGCTTACAGTCTTTAAAGCTCCTCTAAAGAGAGAAAATAACAGATGTTCTTCTCAACACAAAATCGGATAATAGCGAAAGCAAACCAACACCTTTCGGTATGATCTGTGGAAATATGCCCCAGCCTTAATTACTAAATGAAATAAATTGATTTTTGTTGAATGTATGATGTATTGAATGTCCTGTCCGTGCTGCTGCAGAGACAATCTCTCAAACAGAGCGAGGGGGTGCATTTCACTCGCCCCAGCTGTGCGCACACGTGGCCAACCGTGCCGTGCCCATGCCCACCTCTTCCAATCAGGCCAAACTGGGGATGCTTGCCGCGCCCAGGCACAGCTCGATTGCACTCATGCTACCCATAGAATCCGGACTTTAGTGGCAAACGGGCTTGAGCGCGGTACCATGGCCCCACTGTCAGTGCGCCCTAAATCTATTGACGAATTCTCTCTGGAAACGCTGACAGCCCATCCCTTTAGGCCACGTCCCCTAAATTATCATTATGGTCATGACTATTGTCAGTGGTCACAGCTGTTAAACTATCAACTCCTGTGACACACAGTGAGTAGCACACAGGCAGCAGGCAGACCAGGCCCAATAAAGATGATTGGATGGGCTTATTAGTCCTGCAACTGCCAGCATTTGATTTATTGATTGCTGTCAGGGTGTTTTGACAATTTAAACAAATAGGGCAGAATGTTTTAAACTGTTAAAATTGCTAGTAAAACTCAGGATGAAAATCACTTACACTTTATGCAAAGTTCATCACAGTCGTTGGTTGTTTGGGGAATTTATTTGCTGATAACTTGTAATCAGCAAACACAGAAAGCTATTTCCTGATTGGATTCTCCGACAGTTTTTTCTCCAAGAACTGCACTCTTAGAAAAAGGCATTTGCTGTGCTGTCACATCACCTAACTAATGAACTTACAGAATACCACAGGGACTTGACCAACTTAGGGGGTATGTAGGAAATGATGCAGAGAGGTGAAAAGGTCAGACACTGTCCATGACTCTCAGTAATGATGACGCTAACAGCCTAAATAAAGGCATTTGGAAAAAGTGCTGACTGTGGCAAAAAAAAAAAAAATAATAACAAAACCTTGCACCTTTCTCTACATTTTACCTAAATACAATTTCATATTAACCCTTGCCCCACTTACTCCCAGCCCTAATTCTCAGAGATATACTTCCAGTTAAAGCTTAATAAGGACCTTCATCCATATGACATACACACATGAAATGTCTCTTTGTGTTTGCATGTGGTACAGTAGTTAGGTAGGTACAGTGGTAATGATGATGTACGATCTAATAACAGATTTCTGCATCTGTCAAATAAGACACTTATTAGCATTCATGTACTTGTCCAATTAACTGCTCTGATTAATGTACCAATCAATTGAACTTAATGATTAGTGTTATGGGACAATGTTGCATAACACTGTTAAACCTCATTCAAACAGCGGGAGATTCTGATTAGTCAGACAAGTGCGCAACAAACTGTCAGTGAAATGGGAACATCTATATTTAATGAGGAGAAATGGACAAAGGAGGCAAGAAGTGAAGTGAGGTGAGAGTATGGAGGTGGAGGTACACCAAATTATGCACACACCAACTGAGAAATGTATCAATAGAAAGAGAAGAAAAAGAAGATTTAAATGTATTATACATGTAGGCATTCCTGTGCAAAAAAAAAAAACAGTTTATAGAGGTTACACCAAGCTCAAAACAAATTGTTGAATGAAATCTGATTTCTTTTCAATTCTGTGTCTGAAATGCAAAGTATGTAACATTAAGCAAATGTTTCCATTTCCCACAAAAAATGTCAAGGAAAGTAAAAATTTCCAATAAACGGCAGTTTCAACCGTCCAGATGGATGTTTGTCATGAAAATTTAAGAGTCCCACATCAAATGTAAATTTTAACTTCAGTTTGACTATAATTAGTAAATACCTACATATTTGCAGCATAACAGTATGTAATGTAGGTATGTTTCATTTCCTTGTCAGTTAATGCTGATACACGTCATAACAACTTTGAGAAATACCACTCCTAATAGATAATAGCTCATGTTCAGAGTGCATGGTAGCTCGCTGCACTCAAATCATCCCACTGAGGAATTGAAATCCACTGCGACAAATCTTATGGGCGTATTGGCTAATTCAATCTGATGTTCCAAATTACTGCAAAAAAAGCAAAAAGAGCAATTTGCAAACAGGTTGCAAAGGGCTGGCATAATGAAGGGAATGTGGAAAAGTTTCAGCTTATTTTCCGCCACACAGTGAAAACAATAACCCCTCTGGCTAGCTTCTTAATTAAAATTCTGGCCTGAGACAGCAGGGTTTTTTTAATGTGGTCTAAGCTAACTTGCTTACAAGCTTACAAATTAAAGGTACCATGTGGCTGCCATTGTTAATATTCAAAGATTTTCTGCTCACTCTCCCTGGCTAGACTATCCACAGTTCACTGCTATGTTGCTTTGAATACCTAAAGAATACCACAGACAAAGACACTTCAACAGTAGCACACTGGCTTTTTGCACCTAAAGACAAACATGATGTGATCAGGGGCTCTGACATGACACACTTGCTCGGGTGGAGCCAGCGAAGTGGAAAAGATGAGAGTACAGTCAGAAGTGAGACAGAAAAAAGAATCACAGAATTTCTGTGGCATTTCAAGTCTTAACCTTTCTGGAACTTATTTGAACTGACTCACAGAATAATTGACAACATGTGTTGCAGGTTTTAATACACTCTGATTCAGAAAGATCCACCCTTCCTATTGAGTCGGCACACAACTCACTCTGTAGCAGTGGGGGGTAACAAGCTGGAAGGGATAATCAGCGCTGATTCACCACAGCTCACCTACCCATTCACACAATATTTCCCCATTTCTCCACATTCTTTTTCATCATTGCAACGACTTTTTATGTGCTTGTGGGGAAACTGGAGAGATTTTTGTGTCTTACAGGCATGATATTTATTTTATTAGAGTTTTAATTCAACATTTTTCAGCTGAAGTTTGAAAGGGAACAAAAAGAAAAAATACATGGGGTGGTTATTACTGACATCCAAGCTGTGGAAAATAGCTTAAAATTAGTTGAAAGAGACCTACTTTGCATTCTCATGTAGGCATAGAAAAAGTGCCCAATGCTCAAATCATGATGTCAAAGTGCTCTATTTGACCTGTACTTCTGTCATCCAGTGAATAGCACATACATTGCTTTTGAAATATCTGAACAATATACAGTGTTTCTGCTGTAACAATTCAAAAATGTAGATCTTAGAAAATGTGTCTTACTCCAGGCAAAAGAGACAATGCAATTGTTGAAACAAAAAGGCAATCAGTGTTAGCTTGGCCAATTTGCTCTGGCATCCCTGCCCAAAAACCCTGATGTTTTGTTCAGTCATGCATCCATTATCCTGATACCATTTCCTCCGTCTACACACCCCTCTGACCTCCTCCTATTCTTCCTCTTGGCTTGGACTCTGATCTGTGGTGTGAAAAGCCCTGCCGCCCTGGTGTTATACAGGAAGAGAGGCCCAGTGTGATGGGACTGAATGTCTTGCCAATGTGCACTGTGAAGCGGACGCCTGTGGAGGTTTGTATGGACCCTCAGATGTGAAGAACAGAGAGACAGACCCTCCATTAACAACAGCCCTCTGTATTCAGGCACATCCTCTGAGAGCGACTCTGCCAGTGATGGCCACCTGCCCACTTTACACAAACAAACGTGAATGCACATGCAAGCTGCACACACACACACACAGCCATGCCTAACTCGTTTTCAATTTCTCAATTGATGGCCCTCATTTGCCCGTGCACACAGCCTTGGACCAGCCATGACACGAGTGTGAGTGATACATGGCACCATTGAGAAGCTTGCCACAGCTGAGGCCCTGCATTTATGTCATTGTGTGGTACTAGAGGAACAGATGTGCACCCTTACAATGCACCAGCAGTCTAAATCAAGATATCATAATCACACACACAGTTAAAGCCCACACAGACATTTCATTGCCAATAAATCTAACAGTGGAAACTATGAAAACTCACTTGATTGGAATTCATTTGATTGAAAGCCTCGACTCTATCCGTTTCCTCAGCAACGCTTGAAGGAGAAATATCATCCATTTTAATCTGATGCCAAAAAAAAAACAGCCATCTTAGATGAGGAGATTTTTACAATCAGCCTCTGCAAGACCAGAGATGCTTAAGCACAGCTTGTAAGTCGACAAACCACACACCGCCGTCATCGACTTAAGAATAAAGGAAGAATTGCTTCCATGTTGCAGCAATTACTACTTGCAGCACTTCCTTTCTATTCACCGGTGAATGCTAATCATGCAATGAGTAGCTGTATGTGGCGAGTCTCAATATCCGGCACAAAATGTCAAGTTGTTTGTATGTTTCATAGCTCTGAAATCATCCGTTAATACGTTGCCTGCTCTTTCAGAGCGTGGAGGGTGTTCAAATCACTGTCACTGATCACAGCTATTATGCGAGGGGTTGCTGTATGGGTAGGCAGGAATTAAAAACCAAATGTCATTTTCACTCATATCCATCTCCGTTACTTTCTTTGTGATGTGCATGTGTGCGTGAGTTTTGTGTCATTGATTTTGTGTGCGTTCGGCGTGCGTCGGGTCTGTTGCGTTTATCAAAAGCAGGACTGAGAAGATTGATAGGGGTTAGCGTTTCAGAACATGTAATTCATCAGCACTTGACAAATCCATATCTGACACAAACACCATCCCCAGCAGCTACACCTTCTTCAGAGTTTTGTGTTTCACTCTTGATGAAATCTCTGATGTGTGTGCGTTTGTGTGTATCCATGTGTGGAGCAGGGGGGGGGGGGATGTGGTGGGGCCTCCGTTTGAAAGTAGAGGGGGATTGACAGTACAGGATTGGACAATATTTATCTACAAGAGAGCTGAGGAAAATAGGTTTGTCCCTGATGACATTTTCATCGATTGAAACATGTACTGCCCCCCTTCCCACCGAAAATGACTAATCTCAGGACAGAGGTAGCGGTGTTGTTCTTGGGAGGTCAAGGTGCCATGTCCACACAACATGTTGGACTCCAGATGAATTCGCTGTTTTATCCCTACATGGATTTTCCAATCTTGGCCCCTACTGAACTGAAAAGAAAGGGAAAATAGGAAATAAATCTCTTCAAATATCACCTGTTAGTGGTTCTTTTCACAACATGACCAACAAGATGTGCATGAAAAGCAGAAAGGGACGGCTTTTAAAGCTTCATCAAGCACTTTTAAATGTCAAAGATGACACCATCAGCCAAGTCTCTGTTTCTCTTTATTCAAACCTAACATTTCTCATGTATTAAAAGTCTCCATTAACACATTTATTCTCTCCTGACCTTAACAGTGTTTGCCCCTTAATGAAACACAGGGTCATTGCTAAAGAAGGAAAACCTTTATTTTTGTGAAGAGTTCATTAAGATTGACATCATCCCGGTGTTTTATAAAACCACTCTTGTTGTGTATGGAGTTATTATCATCTTGGAATATGGAACATTGAGAAGGAAAAATGTTGGCACCACAAGGTGCATCTGGTCCCATAAAACGGCCTGTTATGTGGCCCTGCAGAGATATCAATGGACCTAATGGCTGCAAGAACAAAGCAGCCTGTGCCCATTCAGATCCTCAGTGTTTAGCAGCTGGCAAAAGGCATTGTGGAGCATCAATCGACTTTCTACAAACAACTAGGCAGAGAAAACTTATCTGGCAACACTGCTCCTAAAACATCTACCAGCACCACTGTGTTATCAGTGATAACCGCTGTAGGAGCACTGTGCAGTGGAGCAGCAATTAGCTATGCAGAGGGACACACAGCTCCCACTGACAGGATGGGTATCGAAGGACTCTTGGTAACATTATAATTTAAGGGAACTTGTATTTAAATAATATTATAGCACTAAACCTAGGTCAATGTGTGTGATAGAATAGATCAGATCTTTATTGTCATTGTCATTAAACAATGAAATGCAGTTTAGCAGCTCCTCAACTGAATCAGCAGCATGATACTCATGTGAAAAAGACAATATATGGCATATAAAAATATATATATATAAAACAAAATAATAAAAATATAATAAAAACTGGAGTAAGTATTGGGATGGATATATACACACTACAGATATACTCAGGGATATTCATGACAGTACTAGAACATGACAGTAATATAAAGTTATTTACATAGTGAAAAAAATCAAACTTGTGAACAATACTAGAGTGGGTGTGTCAGGATGTGAAGGTCAAACTCTCCAGTTGAAACTGGTAGGTAGGAGGGGAGGTGGCCAACTGATGATTTCTGCAGTAAAGTCTGTATTTGTGTCCTGCATCACGAACCAAGATGTCAGTTTTCAAAGTGGCTTAAATAAATACCTTTAGTTTTAAAATTTAGCAACACTTTGTTTCATCTATTAACTATTTTGTAATATTTTTCTGCTTCATCGCCGTCTCACGCACAGACTACAGACTTGTTTTCTCATTAGGCCCTCCCTCAGACACATCTGCTTGTTCATCGGTCCCCAGAGTTACACTCTCTGGAGAGTTCAAGGTAAATTTCAAGCAGGTGTGGTCAGGGTCCAGGGAGCATGAAGCATTCGTGTTGATCAGTGGTATGTGAGCTGTGCTTCTCTTACATTTTTGATTTAAAAAAAAAAAAAAAAAAAAAAAAAAAAAAAAAATCAGTTAACTTTTCCAAATCAAGTGTTGAGAAGAGCCTTGGCAGTTAGTGTGTCAAGGTAATTCTCACAGAGTCACATATTTTCTCTGTAGATATGCATATTTGATGTGCTGTAATTATTCCAGTATTCTGTTCCTCTGAAATTAATTTGAAACTCTCTTTTTTCCACTGCATTCAAATTGCTCTCTGCCAAAAACCCAACGTTTCTCCCTCAGCAGTGTCTGGGGGACAGTGACTCATTGAGTCATGTCATTAGATAATGGCTTTGGAGGAGTTATTCAAATAAACACAGTTCCTGGATGTAAAATGGAGGCAGGGTGTTCAGTGTTGTTTTTTTGCGGGGATACCAGGGGATTTCCAGCGCTGCTGCAGGGCCCATCTGTTATAGATCGAAGCTGCAGCACAGAACCACTGACCCATGCTGCAGCTGCCCTGTCACAATATTGTTTTTAAAGGTATAGCACAGCAGCCATCTGCACCTTATTGCCATCTGCATTTGAACAACATATCCAGCGTAATGCCAACAGTAAATATGCAGTAATGTTCGAGCAATGAGCAGCTGGAGTTTATCATTTACTTGTTATTGATCAGCTCGGTTCCCCAGTGATCACAGCGGTGTTGGCTCATGTTCATGTGTGTGGGATGTATGATAGTGCCCTCAGCACAGAGTCACCTTTGGTTGCATTTCAGCTGAATTCACTCAGTCAATACGATCATTAACAATAATACCAACAACTCCACTAATTTACATACATCAAAATGCAGTTCATCAAGACACTGAATAAATTATGTCCATGGATCTCAAGTGCTGTTGCTTGGTTATGAAACGAGGGAAAAAGTTTATGCTGTCGACAATTTCATCAAAGCTTTTAGAGAGAGGACTGTAATTTGAGGCCCCTGCAACCTGTCATCAGTATTTTTAGATGATATACATGCTCCTTTTTTTGGTATAAATGTAAAACTGGTATCTGTAAAGTTTTGAAATGAATAAAACAGCATAAACTGCATCCCCGCTGTGTAATATTGCAAAACACACACTTTACGCATATCAAAAGAAAGTCAACATGCTCTGGTGTAAGACAGCTTGCACATTTGTTCTTTCCATAAATCAAAATGATGTTTTTCCGTCACATAAGTCATTTTGTTGTCTGCAGGCGTTGCTGTAGTTTTGTTGCATAACAAGAACACATGAAGGGGTTAAATTGCGCTGTTTTTTTTTTTTTCTCCATGTCCAATATAAGATAACCCTGATGACATCACCGGGGTTCATTTCTCATATTCCTGGGATAAGATGATGTTTAAGTTGTATTTGTTACACAGTGTTTTCTACGAGACTATGAGTGCTTTGAATCAGGATTTCTTCATCATATTCTAGGCTTCAACTATTGATTAGTATTGACTTTTTGACATGATAGTGTAATTATTACAATAGTGATGGTGGTCATAATTCACTTTGGCATACTGCCCCCTCATGCATTATTTTCTCATTGCCAAGCTGTAGCTGATTCACCTCTAAACAAATAAAACCAAAGCACAAAGAAAAGACATTTTTCATCAAGTCATAATTCTCACTACTAACATTTTTCATACTGTAGCTGGACAGTGTTGGGAAACCCTTTCCCCTTACATTATTAATGACTTAAAACAAAAAAGAAATGCACTAGTGAGGAATAATGCAAACTATTTGCTGGCATTGTCATATGATGTGAAATTTCAGCTCCGGACAGGGTGTGATACAAAAAGCTTGCAACTCACTGAATCTCCAAGAAATGTCCCCACTGATTAAAGAATATACAGGACTTTGTGTCTCTCATGACGAGACAATAAAGCGTTTTGCATGTGCATCATTTCATTGTCCTTCTCACCCATTTCACTTCTGTCTGTGTGTAATTTCAGGAATAAAATGCCCTTTAAGCGCTCCTGTAGTTCTTCTGTTTTTGAGTGATTGATGATGGATGTAGGCTGGATACATGCACACTGCTGGAAACAAGAGAATACAGAAACTGTATGTCAGACTTACGCTTGGCCTCAGGCTCTCTGAGGCTTTTTTTGTTGTTGTTGTTGTATTTTTTATTCTCTCTGAGCCTGTGGCCATGCCGTATTGACAGGCTAGCTGTGGTGAGGCCTGGCTGAAAGGCTATAAGGGCTTTTAGTTGTGCCCTCGTTTAGACGGCTTTGAAAAGAGGAGCTTGGCCTCTGTGGTTATCGCTGGCACGTCAGAGGGAGTGAATATAGATTTTATCCTACCTCCCACCTCTTTTTTTTGCTCTCTCGTCTATTTATCTCTTTCCGTCTCTTGCGTTTTCTCTTTCCCCCTTTCTCACCCTGTCCTTGCAATAATGACAGCAATTCATATTGAATTTCTCTCTTCTCTGAAGGTGATGAGGAGGAGGCATCGGAGGGCAGGATTGTGAGGCGTCAGTTCATCAAGAATAAAACCCCACTGGGGGAAAATAGAGGTGGTGGTGGGATCTGCAGGATAAAGGAGGAGAAAAGACAAACTGTGGAAAACTATTTTTGGGGATTGATTCTGAAAGACAAGGTAGAGCGAGCATCGGGTGAACATGAAGAAACGGAGCATCCTGACTATGAAGAGAGGAACTGAAAGAATGATGGGGTCAGGAAATCCCAAGGGAGATGAGGGATAAGAGCATGAGGAGGAAAAAGTGTGATGAGCTTCACCGAGCTGGGCTTCATACTCCAGAGACCTGCTCTGTCTGTGTGTGTGGGGCCGGGCCTCCACATCCTGCTGAGTAGATTCAGTCTCAAATATATTTCCTCTTACAGTATCTGACTTGTGCAAGCTGTGTCCATTAAGGCATTTTTTTCTTGAATTTTTACACTTTCCTGACCAGGTGAAATGAATGAACACATCTGTTCAATTGCAGCAAAGAAGACATCCACATCCTCTTGCACAAATGAGGAGAGTGTAAGACCTGGGAGAATACACTAGATAATATAAAGATAAAACTGTCACGGGCAAATGACATAGAGGAGGAAGGATGGGAGCAAAATTGAGAATGAATGGGGGAAGTAGAAAGAGAGAAAGCATCTGAATCCACTGCCTGAGCTAGCATGCTTCACTCTGAGGCTCATCAATAACTAAGACGTGATGGGAAATCTTTTCTTCTCCCTCTGCTCTTACAGTACAAGCTTTTTGTTTTTCTGTAAAAGTGTCATATGTGGTCAGTATCAGGTACTTTGTTTGTAAAGAGGACTCACTTCTCTTGCACATGTAGTGTAGCCTATAATCTGGGATTTCTGCTGGTGAAACTCTCCTCACTAAAACGTCTTAATATTGAAGCCCATGTTTAAATCTTTGGTATGGAGGTACGTCAACACAGAAAGGTGGCTCCATTAACTCTGTGTTGCTGAAGCTGGACAAAGTGAATTCAGTGAGGAATTATTTGTACAAATAAGTTATTAAACAGTCAGAGGGGCCTTTCATCATAAAATATATGCTTTTAATGCAATTCTTAGTTGCAATATTGTAGATTTTCCCCTAAATTCTAAAACCCAAATAGAAGCCATGGTGTTTGTTTTGCTCGTTCAGGGAACTCAGTGCCATGTTTTATCCACAAAGCAACATAAAAGAGAGCTGTTGAAATATTGCCTTACGAGTGATTAAACCATAATGTGCCCAAAAATACTGCGAGTGAAGATGCCACAAATAAGCAACTAAAAATGTTGAGTCATCCATTTTTCACAACACTATGTTTGCATAATGATTTTGAATGTTTGTCAGACAGTTAAGTTGATTATTTGAAGTCCTGCTCTAAATTGTGGAATAGACACTACACTTTTTTCTGCTGGAGGATGGATTTTTTTATGAATATATCAAATTAAAACAACATTAACAATAATCAAATCAAATATTTGGTGTATGCTGTGTTCATCACATCCTTTCTGTCCTTTTGACAAAGGACTGTGAGTTGGGATTGCAACCCACTTTCCTAATTAGACAATACAACTTTGAATTGAAAAGAATTTGATTGCAATTAAAGGTAACCTAGCAACAGCCTATATCACAGGGCAGACTCAGGACCGATAATGTTGTAGTGGATACTCAGCTGTGTCTCTGTGTAGCATACTAGTGGGTAATTAGGTCAGCTTGTAACATGAAAAGGCACAAACACTTTCATGGCACCAAAGTCCACTGAATGAAGCCATATTAAGGCAAAAGCAGAAATATCTCAGAGCTCCACATTTTTGTTTTTTTTTTTAAAAACGGAAACACTCAAAACTCAAAAGCAGTGTCAAGTGATCATAGAGACTGTTGTGTAACTGACAAGTCACTGGTTTGTTCTCTACAAATACAAGTTCAAATGTCCTTGAGCAAAATACTGAGCACCAAGCTCAGTTTTCAACCTGAATATTTATTAGAAAACATTTCTGGCCCTTGATTATGATTGTCTGAGGTCAGTGCTTTCAAACCTGTTCTATAAACCTGACTCCATAAACACACAGCTGTGAACGCATTACAGTAGTATTACTGCACCAATTAGTCACCTATTCTTTCAAAATGTCAGATTTTGTTGTGAAAGACATGAGCTTAATGAGATAAACTGATGAGCTGGGAAAGCCGTTGGGACCTTTAAACATAAGAAGTACGCATAAGCTGTCATTCGATAAGTGCACAAAAAGAAGAACAAAACACACACACACAAAGAAATCCTGCAGGGATTAATGTTTCAGTAGCGAAGGATACCAGGGAAGTTGTTACTGCAGCCCAGATCACCGGCAGTGTTCCCAGATCAGATTCTAATCCAATTCACTAAAAAAACAGCCAAAATCATAGCTTTGCCAGAAAGTTGAATATATAACTATAATGCCAGAACTTTCACAATAGTTAATAATTATGAGCATATAAAAACTTCATATCTGCATCAAATAACGAAACAAAATGACAGTTTGTTTCTCACTTTATTTTCAAAACCATGCAAAATGATGAAAAAAGCAGGCCAAATTTAATCTATCCAGCCCAACGGTGTTGTTGCCTACCCACTTTATAGATGTTTTATCACAAACTACAACAAGTCGTAGTGATGTCACTTTAGCTAGTTTGTATGTTTGTTACAGAGCGGCTTGGTTACTCATCAAGTAAAATAAACACTGTAACATGATGTGATGATTTCGCTGATCACAGCTCAGAGAAAGTGAGCGCCATATCACCGATGGTAGATATACTGTAAATGAGGTTGTAATGTAACTGTAACATAATAGGTTAGGGATGAATAAAATGCATCTGTCCAGACTGGCCAAACACACCTGTACCAGTGAGCCAACATGATCAATATCCATCCATCCATCCATCCATCCATCCATTTTCTACTGCTTATCCTCATAGGGTCACGGGGGGCTGGAGTCTATCCCAGCTGTCTTAGGGTGGAAGTCAGGGTACACCCTGGACAAGTCTCCAGTTCATCACAGGACACATAGAGACAGACAACCATTCACACTCACATTCACACCTACGGTCAATTTAAATTAGCTAATTAACCCAATCCCCATGCATGTTTTTGGATGGTGGGAGGAAGCCGGAGTACCCAGAGAGAACCCACACAGACACGGGGAGAACATGCAAACTCCACACAGAAAGGCCCCCGGGCCGGGATTCAAACCCGGTGCCGTCTTGCTGCGACAGTGCTAACCACTACACCACTACGTGCCGCCCTGATCAATATCCAGATAAATGTTAATAAACGCACCAATCATTAACTCTTTGAGTGCCAGCTGTTTTAGAAAACAGATAGTGCCTAAGTTGTGCCAGCATTTTTGCCCAATTTTGAGTCATATTTCAAGACCCACAGAATATTTTGTACTATGATTCTTTCACCATGAAAAAATTTTTTGTTTTTACCTTGTTCCATTCTTGTTTTATCAGAGGTAGAGGCCAGTTTCACCATAAACACCACTTTTTGTCCAGAATCTGTCCATTTTGCTCTTTAATCTTGATCATCTCCACTTCCTGCTTTGATCACTGTGGTGTATACCTTCTCTTTATGCTATGACTACATCTCCCAGAAGCCAAAACATTACTAACCCGCTGCTGAAAAACCACTTTGATGTATTATTACGTCAATGGCACTCAAGCATTGAATTTTAAATGATGTTGAAATACAACAATGGCAATCAAAGTGTTAAGCGTTGCTCTCCACAGGGGTTGTATGTAGTTTGGCAAATGTTCCTCTAAATGTCATTGAAAAGGTTAAATTTCTTGGCAGGAGAGCCGTTTTACAAAATAAGCCTCTTGAGGGCTTTTGTGGCTTATTGCTTAAAAATATACAAATGATGTCACATGGATTTTGGTCTCAGTGAGATAAAATCTAAAAAAAACTAGCTAAATGATGTTTTCATTAATAAGAAATGTATTATGGGGAAAATAGATACAAACAGAAAGAACAAAGCATGAATAAAAGAGAGGTAGAGAATATAAGAAGAAAGATGGATGATTTTCATCAGCCAGGTCAACCCCAGGGGGCTGCAGGGCTACCGTGACAACCTCACACACAAACACACACAATCTACCTCAAACCAGACCTCCTTCCCTTTCCATTTTCTTTCTAGTAGCTGCCTTTAAATGGAGGTAATTTTTCCTCTATAAAGTGAGACAATAAGTCTATGGTAGCCTCTCCTCTTCATTGTGGCATTCGGACAGACAGTGCAGGCCACAGCCAGGACACAAATATGAGGAGCAAGGATGCACAGATGAATAGTGCATTTGCACATACATACTGTATGTACCACTACTAAGCATGCATACACACACACAGGTTAGGTCTGATCATAGCTCTAGTATGTATGTGTTCAGTTTTGGCTTGGGCTGCTTCTCACACACAAACACTATTGTCAACAGACTATAACTCAGTTGAGCTGTCTTGATGAGACTCATAACTATTATATGAATTTACAATCACTCAAGTTTTTCCCCTTGTACTCACAGCTACACACTCACCTCCATTCACCCTCTCTCCTTCAGTGTAAGCCATTATAGTGACTCCACTAAGCGCTTTAGGATAATTAATTTATGGCACAGCACTATGACATCCTAAAGTCCTCTTTGAGCAATTACAGTGTGTGGTCAACTTGTTATTCTTGTCAGGGGAGGTACTTAACTGGCCTTAATTCTTGCAGAAAAGTGGGTTTGCATGGACATTCAGATGGAGCCAGACATGCTGTCAGCTGGACCTTAATGGCCCCCTGAGCATTTAAGGTCAAAGAGCTGCCCACCAAGTCAAAACACATTCACTGTCACTTCAGCCTCACACAGCAATCACATAAGAATGGTTTAAAATTAACATGACGTGACGCTTTAGTTGACACCGCAAGCCATTTATCATACACCTGTCAGAATGACCCATCAATAACGCTGATGAGAAAAAACGCTGACATAAAAACTCCTCATATCAACAGGCCAGTGCTGCTCTGTCTGTGGTTAAAAAAAAAGCACATCCATGGCTCTCAACTGCATTTCAATGACAATTTGAAAAACTATAATCAATGTCACACAAACCCACAAACAGTAAACAGACAGTTGGTCCTTACCTCAAGCAGCTCCTTCTCCTCTGTTTGACAAACTGGGTACGCTCAAAATCCAGCTTCCTGATCAGCTTTACTGCGGCTCATTTACTTCACATTCACTGTGAGCAGCATAACAACTCCTCTTCCATCTGTGTTACAACAAAAACTTCTGGTGTTGTGCTTTCATTGCTTTATTTGTTCTTTAGACAGTTGATTGTTGTCTTATTGCACTTGTCCTCTTCACCAAACTGGCTAGTAGCCTAAAGAGCGAAAAAAAACCATGGTCCTGTTACAAATTAGCCAGTTAGGCACCTCAGACTCCTGGTAGTCCCGCCCCACAGTCTTCAATTGACCAATCACAGCTTCTCAGGTGTTTTCACTTTGGTCAGATCAGACATCTCGGGACTGTGGGGGTGACTACTTGCTGCTTTTTTCACATGTTAAAGTGAAACACTGTTAACTACCAACAATAAAGGAAAAATCTAACCTCTGAGCAAACATCTGAGCTGCTTTATGAAATATAAAAGAAATAAAATTAGCAGGGCCTTATTGACAGGTCACTTAAAACATTTGTAGCGTGCAGGGCCTCTAAAATAAGATTTGCAAATACAATTAGAACAGTCAAAATGCACCCACGACACCCTGTTGGTAGATCCAGTCTTTTGCAGAAAACAAAACTCACTGTGAAATGTTGTTAAATTATGCTAACACTCTTTTTTGTCCTATGTGGTCAAAATCCCAATTCTCATATGCTGAAACAAATCCCATTTGGCTGCAGAGCGAGTCACTCAGTTCTGTTACAGAGGCTGTTACTGCACATGCTGTGCACACAGAACATGTGCAGGTCACCCTTATCTTCAGGTGGCACCATCATTATAATGAAGTGTGTCCTATCACCGGCATCATATTCAGTTGCCCATTGCATTGATGGTAAATGTCTGTGAGTTGCACACGTTCTGTCATTATTGTCATTGTCTCTGCATCACCATCATCTCCTCTTTTGCTCTGTTTGTTCTGTAGAGTGGCGGCAGTGAGGAATGCTGTCCACAGACTTTGTGAGTTTGTGGTAATTAAAGCTGGATAGAGCCCTATCAAGTAAAGCTGCTTATGTTTAATACAGTCAGCCATGCAGACAGGGGCCGGCGGCACAGGGCCCGGCACGGCAGGGGGACGGCACGGCGCACAGCCTTTACGCATAATCCCACCCAATGCATCAGCATGAGAGCATGAGAGAGGGCGAGGGGGAGAGGGGAGGGCGGTTGTTACGCTTGGGCATTTAGCAAAGTTAAAGAGCATTTCATTGTGTGTGTGTGTGTGTGTGTGTGTGTGTGTGTGTGATGGAGAGAGAGAGATGGGGACAGTGCAGTTGAGAGGGGATGGAGGGAGTTGCAGAGAGTGAGAGGGATTTAGTTTATGGCAGATAGACTTCACTGACTAACTCCATTGTGCTGCTGCTCTCTGGTGTGTGGATCAGAGACGAAGAGAGTGTCCTCTCTGCTTAAATCTACTGGCATGTCCAGCCAAGCTGTCCCTCTCTCAGTCATAGTCTAACAGTGAAATAATGCTTGGAAAGCCTCACAGTCAGACAAAGAAACAAAATACAACTCGCAGGCAGACAGAATGTGCTCTTAAAACACCTACACAACTGCTCTATTTCAAGTTTTTGATGAGGGATTAAAAAAGTGAAGATGTGAGGATGTCAATCTGCTTTAAAGTCTTATTGATAACAATTTCATGTAGCTGAATAAAGAAAAAAAATAACAATGCATCAAGAGAGCTTTTAGAAAGGTGGCGCATAAAAGTCACTCTCTCCCCAAAAAATTATTGTAATTGTGAATGAATCATTTAAAATATGGTGACAATATTTTGTTTATATCTATGGAGAATATCTGATCTATTTGGTTCCCACATCTAACAAGATGTGACAAAAATAGATGGGTTTTGGTAAGTTAGTGGTCAATCTCTCCATAGAGGGGTCTTTCTCAAGAATTAAAGGGGACATAGGGATCATTTCTAATCATTCTTTTATTCTCTGGCTTTCTACTATGTTTACATTTTTCCTCATACCTTCTGTTTTTACATACTCACCCTTGGGGTGAAAAACTGAAAGCATCCAAATGAATGTCTATCAGCACTGAAAAAATGATATATAGACAATTTCTGCCAGAGGAGGACATATTAACAACCTGGCAACCCTCAAAAATTTTGGCTTATAAATGCTCTTAGACAGCGAAGCTATTTGTGTCCATTGAACTGCTCATGTACAGTGTGCATGTCCATAGTAGTGGTTATCAATAATATGCAAAAGAAGGCTAGAAGAATTCAAAAAGTATTAAACAAAAAGACCATTATATCATTATATGTACAGTACAACAAAGAAATAAAGCTTCTTGAAAGTGAAGAAATATTTTAAGTATTTAAATTGTAAATTCACTGCACAGTATGTATGAAGTACAAGTTGTGCCTGATGATAATAACAGACTGGAATTTTCTCCTCTTTATTTCTTGATTGTTGAACATTGTACTCTGTTCGTGGAGCGTGCATTCAGCCAATCAGGCAAATTAATTTCTGAAAAGTTTTGTAGGGCTATTTGTTTGGTTTATATTTCTCAGAGGGCAGGGACTTAATCAACAGGTGAAGAGGCCGACACCTGACCGTTAGCGTAGCATAGCGGCAAGTTATAACAGCCTTACCAAACCTACTGAACTCACTGATTAGCACATTGTTTGGGCTTTAGTGTTTCTGACTCTTAATGTGACCTAATGGAATAAAAAAAAAAATTAGAAATATGCAGCATAAACCTGTGGAATGTGTTTTAGATTCACAGTTGACTAATAATAATTGAATTCTTCAGCCGCTCCTCCATTTTGGTGCTATAACTGTACGTGGCCGAGCTTTCGCCGCTGCTAAGTGAGCATTTACATAACTGATTTCTGAGAAGTGGAGAGGGAGTTGTCCGGCTCATATTCCTAAATGGGAGGCGTACAGTGCTGTAATTTCAAAGCTGTAATGTGGCATCAAATTAGCCTTTCAGATCAATGCCTAATCTAACCTCGGCCCAAAAAAAAGATCAGAGCGATCCAGTCTCGAAGAAGGCTGCCAAATCCCCCAGCATCCTTAGTGGTGGTGCCATGACGACACTGTAATAAGCTGTAAGCTCCTCTTCTGATTTAAAACAACCTGAAATATAACATTAATTCCCTTGATGAAAGGAATGTTATTTCTATAAATGTGACACATGTAACACAAGCTGAGGCAAGGGTAGGAGACGGGGAGGGTGTGGGGGATGAAGATGAGGATTTACTTTCTGCCTAATGCACAAATTTGCTGAAGTGGCTTCAGCCAGTGTCTCTTCAACTGACCTCCTCTCCGTCTTCAAAAAAAAACAAGGCTTCAGTGTGATATTCCTTCCCACTTTTTCTCATGATGTTTGATCTCTATACTCAGAAAAGGGTATTAGACTTCACAAAGGCGAGCCGCTGATACCCCAGGGATCAATACACCCCGGCTGGTTAATTCATTAGAGGCATACAGTGATTAATTAAGTTGTCCTAACCATCGGAAGCAGGGAGCGACAGAAGATGTTAAAAGGGGGCGAGAAGAGAGGAAAAGAGCCGGCTTGGCTCGACGCGGGTGGTGAGGAGGTCCTGAAATGTGAAGCTTTTGAGTTTTTCATCTGTCTTCACTCCTGTCTGCTCTGTCCTTGGAGCCGGGCTGTTCATTAGAGGATGAGGAGGATACCACAGTGTGAAATAAGGAGAGATGCTAATCCTGACAGGTTAGTCATTAAGAAGCCCTTAGAGAGGAGGAAGAGACAGAGTGGGAGGGGAGGAGGGAGGCAAGAGGAAGGATGAGGGAAAGAGCTCAGAATATGAGAGAAGGCATAGTAGCTTTTATCCTTAGATACAATGTGAAGCACAGTGACCTTCGACCCCGACAGCCTGCTTTTTCCTCCAATCACAGATTTTTCTTTCATGTATGGATCAGAGTTTTAAATGCCACTGACTGACCTGCATTGACCTTTGACCTCAGCCAATAGTTTTCTGGTGCTGTCATTCTCTTTAACACGCTCTAATTGACCGTATGGACAGAAAGGTGTGTGCACAGGGCAGAGGAACAGAGGTTACATACAGCAAAGGAGATGTGTCATCCAGTATATGTATGTGTGTCCACAACCTATCTACACCTCTCTCAGGTTTCACACTGCCTTTTTGGTTTGGATAAGCTACCATTTATGTTCAGCTGTCAATCAAACCCTGATGTAGACTGAACAACGAGCACCTGAAAAGGAAGGCAAAACCACAAACCAACCACAGGACAATATATTTTGTGATTCCACATGAATTGAGTGAAAGGAGTTCAAATTATTGTGACGACCACCCGGTAGGCCTAACAGCCTCTTTTAGCCATGTCTTTGTGAGTTGTTGTAAACACGACAGACGAAACAAACGTCTGGAGCGGTAAAAATGCACCATGACCTATTGTCAACCACTAGAATTTGATATCCATGTAGTGCTGATGAGTCACCGGTCGGTCCATGTGGCTTCATGTTTACAGCTTGTTGTGAAAAAAAACCCTGCATGAACATTATTCATACCAGAACTAAAAAGCAATGATGTTATTTTTTCTTCTTGGTTTGGACCAAATGAATCGAACTCCAGGTGTGAAAGAGCTCCGAGTCCCTCTGGCGTTACTTCCTTCTGCGTTTCCACACAGCTTTCAACACATGTGCTTATTTTATAGTGAGCACAAAGGTGCGACAGTCAATGCTAGCACATTACCATAAAGCTGAAGGGATTCAAATTATAGGCCCTTTGAAGCCTTGTAAAGTAAATTGGGAGAAATTACAGCTAGCGCGGGTGGCTGCTGCAGAGGCTGATGCCGACATAATTACAGTCTGCTGCCTTCCTTGGCAGGAAAAAAAGGCTCTGATGAATCAACCCTGATTACCAGTATTTAGCAGCATCGTCCTGATTGCACATACAGTACATGTGACAGGTAGCTGTTAATCTTTCCACTTCTTCTTTCTTCTTTATTCTGACAGTATATGGCTGGCTAACTTCTGCAGAGATGCCTGTCAGTCACATGTCTACAATAGATGTGTCCCTCAGGGTGTATTTGAAGTGTCTCGTCCTCCAGGGTTGCCATAGTTCCATCAATACATGTTCAATTAGGCTTTCATGTGATCTGTTTGTAGCAACAATATAGCCGGGTGTCAAAGCGCGTGAGAGGACGTTACCATCCACAAACAAGCAACACCGGCAGGTAAGACAAGACGCTGCAGTGCAAATGAGCAGGACACACACACACACACACACACATACATCATCTACACAAGTCCACAAACACAAAGCTAATTACCACCATCCTTTCTGAGATTTTTTTTACTTTAGCTGTCAACAGAGCACATTTCCTGCAAGGTGACAAATAAGCAAATGTAGCATTTTTTTTCCAATTACACTGATGCATTGCAAGATTATTGTTTCACACAAGAGATATTACCTTCATTTGGCCTTGAAAACTTGTTAGATGAGCATAATTATATATTTTCACACTGACAAGTGATGCATTACACTCTGTATTTTCTGACAGTTGGTATCCAAGGCTTGTAATGATATCAAGTTGAGTTAGGATGAGGGAAAAAAATCCACCAGTGGGATGTGGAAGCGTGTGGACTCTGGTATTCCCTTCCATTGAGGCCCTGGGGGCCCATTTTAGATAATCAGTATTTCACAAATAGGACTATTTTTTGCTTCTGCGGAAATAACCCCTCAGATGATGTCTTCACAATGAGGCAGGATGGAGCTCTCTGTGCTGGGAGAATGCTTTAAATAATAAAAGCACATGGGGCTTCATGAATAGAGTATTATGGAGCTGTGAATGGAAGCCTTTCCTCCCCCCCCCTTTTGCCTTTGCTTCCCATACCGGCTCCACAAAACACTTTGCCCACTGTCCGGCTTTTCCCTCAAGAAATGCAAAGAGACAGATGGTGAGAGAGAGAGAGAGAGAGATCACAGCAAAACATGATTTGTGGAGTAATTTACTTGGGGATGGGATTCGTCTTTCATCTGAAAACTCAAGCATAGTAATAATACTACTACTTAATAATATTCTACTATAAGCAAATGGATTAGGTTAATTGGCTAATATTTAAATTGCCCCTAGGTGTGAGTGGTTGTCTGTCTCTATGTGATGAACAGGAGACTTGTCCAGGATGTACCTTGCCTTTCACCCTAAGACAGCTGGGATAGACTCCAGCCCCCCTCAACCCTATGTGAGGAGAAAAGTGCCAGAAAATGGATGGTTGGCTATAAAAGCAAATGAAGCATGAAAAAAAATCACATAAAGGGAACTATGTACAGTGTAATATACTGTACACCAACATAAATAGTACTGAGATGAAAATGTGAGCTGCTTTGGGTATCTCTCCTCATTTAATAAACATGCTGCATCTAAATAGACAATTAAAAGTACTGTATCGAAAACTCATTAACACTGCATCAAGACACATTATTACTGATGAGAAAAACACAAGGACACATATGCTTTCATCAAGCAACCATGAAAGATAATGAATGAAATCAATGTTTCTAATTTAAGTCTTTTTTTAAGATTTAATCAAAGAACCAGAGGACTACAGAGTCAGCTGGGCTGAAGGCAACAGTAATCTTAAAATGGCAGCTTGGTGTTTCAGGAGGGAGAAACTGTGCTTCTGCAAAACAATCACGTAAACCTGCCCAGTCACTTCACTGTGATCACTTATTTTAGATGTCAATATTTCCAGTCGTGCAGCACAAGTTTACAACTCATTACAAAGTAGTTCATTTCAAGCCCACAAGTGGGCCGGATGATCAATGTCACCAAATGTTTGGCCTTTTAATTCCTGTGGCCTTTCATACAGTCTGAATACGACCTTTCTTAATATCCTCTCATAGGTCATGGCTCTCCCTCTGCTTTCTTACCACAGCCTGTCAAATGACGCTGTGTCTTTTTGCATCTGCTTGCATGTCTCTGATCATGCATGTGAGTGAAGCTAGAGCTTTGAGCTTTGACAGGTGGATGGCATGTTAAGACTCTCCACCACCACCCCTCCACAGCCTCTGGTCCTCTCGAGCGACCAGCCCAGGAATCCACCGCGTCACCTCTCCTTTCCCCCAATTCACGCATCACCACCTGGCGCTCTGACAGCGGCTGCCGCCCGTCGTGGCCCCCTTGTCAGACCCTGTTGCCATACCCCTTGACACCTTCCCCCACATCGCCGCTCAAAGTGCCAAAACCACCGCCGCCGAATGTTTGATTTCTATTTATTCATGTGGTGTTTCTGCTCCTCCGCCTCCCACACTCACTCTTGAATAACTTTCAAAATATACTGTATATCTAAAACACATAGCAGGCTGCCTGTGTACAGGAGCTGTCAGGAGGCTGTCATGTTAGCCATCTCTGCTCGGCACGCACGCCATCTTATGAATTCATGAGCTTGAAGATGGAAAAATCTCAGTAAAGGTGTGTGTGTGTCTCTCTCTCTGTGTGTACAAATGTTTGCCTTTGATTCCACATTTGCATGTAGGTGGCACAGCTTTGTAGACATGTTAAATTAATATAAGCAATGATGAAAAATAATGTGTACACGTTTGTACAGAGTTGAATTAAGTACAGGGCACTGGTGTTTAATATGCACATGTTTTGACCTTCAGCATTTCAAAAGTTGCCAGTTTGCTGGAGTTTGATTCAGCAACCTGTCTGAGTATTTTTCTGCTCCTCCAGTCTTTTATGTAAAAGTTCGAGTCTAATCAGCTTTCAGTCTGAACTGATTTAACATTGGAGCCCATCTCTCCCTGTCCTTAATCAAGCCCTCATCATGTTTCCTGTGCTCCATGAATGATTCACTGTCAGTCAGAGAAGAGCACATGGGCAGCCTCTCAAGGACTTGTTTTCTGTCTGGAAGTTCTGTAACATCTTCCAGCCTTTTAGAAAACACTAAATTATTCCAGGAGCTTGGAAGATGAAGGGAAGATATTATAATGTCACAAAAGACATTTCTGTGATAAACCTTTGCCACCATGGTGCACCGCAGGTCAGTGAAGCTTGAATGTGAGGCCATAGCTCAGCAGTTAAATCCTCTAAAAAGTTCAGGTCAGGCTTTCTGACACTGAAGGACCCTGAAATCACTGCAGCATTATTGTTTCATAGACCTAAAAAAGAAAGCAAAATAATGCAGACATAAAAATTCTCTCAACCTATTTTAATCGGATTTTAACAACATATTTGGTGGAAGATCTTATTCAAGATTCAAGAGTCTGTCTTCATGCACGCATAATGAAATGAAACACATGCTGACATCCCAATATTTAAAAATAAATTCTAAACAAAATACTACTGCTGCCCCAAGTAATGATAAATTCCCATGTGTTTAATAAGAAAGACACGTAGATAACAGAGGAGCAAATATAAAAGCATAGATAATGCAATCTCCATTTTTGGCAGTGAAACGCTGAAAACTGTAAACTGGTTTCTTTACTTTGTGGATACACGCACCGAAAATGTTTTGCAACTATCCATCTTTTAATTACACTAAATCATCTACACATTAGAAAGTTAAAACATGGAAGTTAATGGACCGTAGCTTTAAATCAGCAGAGTTTACTTTGTATACTGAAGAGGCAGTAAAGTCATGTGTACATAACACCTCCATACATAGCACACATGATTTCTCCTGCAGTGTGTCCTCTTGTTTTTCCTCCCACTTGTCCCCCTGTGACGTCCCACATTAATTCTCTGTCCTTCCTCTCACCTCCTCTCCTGACCCCCAGTTCAACATTTGCTCAGTTAATAAGCACAGCGTTTCAGCTGAAACCATTTTTCCCTCTTGATCTACTGCGCAGCATGGCGGCTCTCCAAATTAGAATGTTTATTTATGGCCATCAATATTTAATTGAGTTTACTCTAATCTTGCGTTAGCGGGTTCAGAAGTCTCTGCATGGCTGTTTAAATATTAAAATTAATTGGAGCTGAGATACTGTAAATCGGCTTGGCTTAATTGTTCTGGGAGAACAGGTAGCTTCTGCCTTGGCATGCAGAAGACTGACAGGATCCTCAGTCCACAGTAGCACAAGCTAACGTGGCTAACAACAACAGAGTGCATATTTTAAGTTGCCATAAAACATGGGGGAACAAGTCATGCATGCAGTGCCTTATCACTTATAGTTTTTTTGGTAAAATGCAAGCTAATTAAAAACATTTAAATTATTTTGCATTATGTGAAATTAATAGATCTACTCGGTACCATTCTGAAACCTTCTTGAAGATTTTTCTCAGTCATAATTTGTAATTTAAAAGCACAACACTTTTAGAACGCTTTAGAAAGAGAGCTAAAAACTTTTTTGAAGCTGTATTACAGTGTTGCTGTAAACTAGAGGATTTAAAAGATTTGACATTCTGGGAAATGCTCATTTTTGACACTGTCCTCCCAAGACAACAGGCAACAAGTGTTTATTCATCAAGTGCACAAAATGACACAAAATCCCTGCAGCGACGCACAGTAGTTATGACAACAGGAGGGGGAAGCAAAATAAAGTCGGTATAAAGCGACAAAGTCTGTGTTGGGAGGTTCTGGGGTCAACAACATAGGAGGCCACTGTTTGTTTTCCGCTCCCAGCCAACAGTCACGTTTGATTGAACTAGAACATCCACAACCCCCCCCCAAAAAAAACATGTATTTATCATCGCCACCATGATGACAAAGCTCTCCTAACCTTCAAGAAATAGTCATTTTAAGCCTTGATGATTCTCTATCCTTGACAAAACACTTATTTGAACCTAATGTGTGCTTTTTCCCTAAACTAACCAAGCACTTTTTATGCTTGGACCTAGAACTATCAAGCCAATATTTTCCAACTCATTTTAGCTGATTGCCAAAGTCAATATCAAAATACCGTAATTACAGAGAACATTGCCTCGGTGTGCACAGAGTGGCAATTGACAACAACTTGTAAAGACAAACAAACTTTGTGTGCAAAGTGCAGAAGACAGAAAGGGAAAACAACGTGTATTCAGCCATGATGATGTTGAGAGATGTACTAAGTGTAGAAAAGCTACGGCATGAGTGAGGAAGATTCTGTTAGCTGCTAATTTCTGTCACAGGCTTAATGTAATACAGTATGGTCGTGGTTATTGGATCCTCACACCTGCTTTGTCATCAGTTACAGGTGAGTCATCTCATCAGCCTATCATGTCAAAGGAATGTTAATTTCCTTTTATATAGAATTTAATTCATATTTAATTCATATTTAGGAATTTTCTCATTTATACTAAACTAATAAACTGAAATGTATTAAATTATTAACAGCATTGTACGTTTTGTTAATGCATTTAAAGCTGCTTTTAAAAGATATCAGTGAGGTTTCATTTTTATTCCAGCCTCATGATTATTGCTTGAAAAAGTCGTTGGCACATCTATGTGGGGAATCTCAACACTCGTAGGCTCTTAAGTTGTGACAAAAACAAAATAACACAAGTGACACACCTGTGTCATGTAACCACAATCACCTGATCAGCAGTCAGCCAATCACTGCATGGATTTAACTCCACACCAGTCTTGCCTTTGTATCAAAAAAAAGGTGAACGATAACATCCAGGTTGAGTAAATCAAACCTCATACTGCTCTCAATGACCCGAATGAGAATAAACAGGATTAGTTTAGCCTGATAACTGCTTGTTAGCGTGTAGTAGTTAAGTTACATTTTAGGAACAGGGCGCTGGTCTAGAAAGCAGCAGAGAGCCTATGTTAGGCCTCAGGTTATACTGCTGAGGTGATTTGAATAACACTGTCTGTCTCTCATTTCATTAATACACTCTCCCTCTCTCACAGAGCCTCGGGGCATACAGCCAGAGCAGCGACTGAATGAAATTCTGGTTTTCAAAATGAGCAGCATACTCGAAAGCGATGGTAATCTCAGATGTAGAAATTGGAAAAGTCAGCACAGCAAATGCATCAGCAGCTTTCCTCCAGACAAACATGCAATATTGATTCTGTTTCAGAACAGGTCATATTTTATGTATTTGCTTTAAAGGTTTTGATATTGTGCTCCAATGCTCTTTGGGTTTGGGACAGAGCTTGTAAATTAACATTAATGATGACTGAAGCAGACGTGCGCTCACCGCCTGGTCACCTCAGAAACCTGGTGACATAATCAATCTTAATTGGATCGGTGTGTGGACTGTTGCCTGTAAATGACTGGTGATTCCCAGGTTCCTGTTTGACCCTACAGTGTGTGTGTCAGTGTGCACCAGCCATTTTCCTCTCCTCAGCCGTCGCTGCCAATAATAACCTTTGTTTGTTCAAATCTGCATTTCACTCTTGTCGTTACAATTCAAATATGCAGGAAATAGATGCATCAACTGAATTGCACTCAAGATACTGTGAAGATGATTATTTACCATAATGGCATACAAGTAAATAACGAATAAACAAAAAGGCATGGGGAGAGTGAAGCTGAAAAAGATATCCTTGATAATATTTCTGTTTAAAGCACCATGGCTAGCTATCACTCTCCCAGCCAATTCAGCTGACAATGAATTGTCAAATGGCGCTGACATCAAGAAGACAAATACCTTCATAAAGGCGGCCTTCAGTGCCACATAAACAGCAGCAGGAAATGAAGTAGAGTTTGAATTGCAAAGGACTGTGGTGCGGTGAGGTCTATGATCATTAACCCATGAAGGAGGGGGAGGAAAGCCTCCAGACCCGCTCTGAGCCATCATGCTAGTATTTAGTATCTCCCCAGACTCGTATTTGCATGTAGATGACCATGAAAACATTTACGGAGCTGCCAGTCTGGCTTCTCTCTCTCTCTGCAGGTTAACCTACACAAATCTAATCTCATGACTTAATCTGCTACAGCAGACGCAGTGATCCTCCAGGGCTCTGTTAAAAAAGTTAAAAAACATAATTTGCACAGTTTCGTCCTTTCGTCATCTGATGAGTAACAGAGAAAGGTAACCTTAAAATACAAAAAAAAAATTTAAAAAAAAATGTAGCACCCTTTAAACTTGTTTTCCCTGCTGACAAAGTGGAAGAAGTGCTCATAAACAGAATGCTCTATATTTTCAAGTGTTGAATGAAGACGTTCAGGTGCTGAAGGATATGATTCCTTTTGGAAATGCAGCTCCTTATTTGAATTCCACACACTGTGCCTCTGTGAAAAGAAACTAATAAAAAGGCACTCAAGCTGCTCCTGAACTGCAGAAATGACATGAGGGGAAAGAAACTTAAAGAAAAAAAAACCTTAAACGTCTACTTCTGCTTTTCCTCATCCAGTATCAACATGTGTTATATATTGGCACAGAATTTAACATGTTTTTGTTTCTTCAGAAAGCTGCTTTTTTGGAGGATGTGAACATGAAATGACTTCAGACTATCTGTGCTTTGGTTTTAAGGGTAAAATAGGGACACCACAGTCATATGAAAGCAGATACCATGTCGACCTGATAACAAAGGAAGACATATCAGTATCAATATAGTATCACCATTCCATGGAGAGTCTGCCTGTCATGATGTCCACCACAGTTATGTTTAAAACAACTCATGGTTGGGCTTAAAACAGGATGAACATTATTAAACATTACACTACATTAATGTCAAAGCATAACATTTTTTTCCTTTTTAAAGTTGCATGCTGCTCTTTTGTCACTTCAACACAACTTTACTAGCAACTTCCTGCTTCTGTCATGAGATGAACAACGTTTGTTTTACGGCTCAATCGAGACATCAAACATAATATTCAGCTGAATATTCTGTGTAAAACAGAATTTAAGTACACTAAGAGGCATTAAAAAACACAACATTGTATTTTTTTATTAATTTGAATTTTCATAATTTATTGGGCGACTTCACTTGGTATGATACTGAACATGGATGAACTAAAGCAACAATAGAAAAATGAATCGACATGGATTACAAATGTCAGTATCTTGTGTGATCGTCGTGGCATAGACATGATGAGCGCGTTGATTTCAGCCACTGGAATCGCTTCCCACTCTTCCAAGAGTGCAGTACGGAGATCAGCAACCGTCACCGGCAGTGGAATACGACGCCGTACACGGCGATCCAGATTGTCCCAAAGGTGTTCAATCAGATTCATATCCGGGGAATAAGGCGGCCAGTCCATAACCTGCACATTATGTCTGTGCATAACGTGCCTGCAGGCGTCAGATAGTGCATCTGTGGACACCAAAATGCCTGGCTACCCTAGCTTCCGTCATTCCGGATCTCAGCATACCAATGGCCTGCTCCCTCATGTTTGCTGCTAAGCGTGGCATGGTGACCGTCTGTGACAGCTTGTATTTTTCCTCCAGGTTTTTAAAGCCTTGACCAGTTGAGCTCAAATCACCAAAAGAACTCATTGAAAGCTTTCAAACAATGTCCTAACGAATCACACATGCAAAAACAGGGATTGGTACCGTCTGCCACGTTAATTTATTGGTTGAGCTGAAAAATGTGGCTCCATAGTTTCAATAGTCACGAGTGTTAGTAAACAAAACATTCTTTTGTATACAAAGTAGTTGTATCCAATTTTATTTTACATTGACTTTGTTGCGTTTTTAATGCCTCTTAGTGTATTTCCAAATTATTTCAAGTTTGTAGCGTTTCCTCTGTTTAAGACGAGCTATATTTTTGAGGTTCTGTTACCTTTGCTCACCTAGTCAGGTTCATAAAGTAGCTTTCTTTGTATTTAGGATACACTGGTAATAGTTGATGTGCATTGTTAACGTGATCTTAAAAACTGTTGTGAAATGCAAAACAATATCATTTTAAATGTACAATAAAGTTGTGATTGATTGCGAAATAACAATTGAAAGAAAGCAATGAAAAAATATGATTGACAGCCCTAATAAGTTGTAACATAAGTTGTTAAGCTAAAACATTTGACAAACGTCAACAAAACAACCTCCAGGTTAAAAGTTATTTTGCTCGTATTTTTTATTCTACATCACTAGATGTGATCACTAGGTGTATTTACTCTGCTGTGTTTACAGTCATTACAGAATACAGGGTGCAGAAGTGACAGGCCAAAAGCAAGAAAGGTGTTCTTATTGTGTCTTTTATACGCTTTTACAACTAGAAAATCAGTCTGGTTATCTGAAATCTGGCCTCGGCTAACATTTCCATGTAAGTGTTACAAAAGAGGAGGAAGGAGGGATGATGTGAGAGGGATGGAAATGGAGATGAAGGAAGGGTACGTTGAGATTTTGGTAAGAAGGGGAAGGTGATGGAAGGGGATGTGAGAGTGTGAGTGTTCAGGGGTCTGACTGCTTTAAATTAGACGGCATATAGCTGCAACGGCTGAAGAATTTTATTAAGAGTCTTTATATCTTCTGCCTTAAGCCGCCCCGATCAGCATAATCCTTGTCCAAACAAGAGATAATGAATCTTCTCTTTTAGTATTGGGTTAGATAGAGGGAAGCATGATGCCAGCGACGGGAGGGAGAACTGCACAAATTATTGGATTTAGATTAGGAGGGGCCTATTTTAATGGGTTTGAAGTAATACCACAACGTTAATGAAAATTTGCCCCTGGCCCATATGATTGGATGAGGAAGTGTGTGTGTGTGTGTGTGTGTGTGTGTGTGTGTGTGTGATACAGAGAAAGCAGACTGGCTGATAAGCTGTGCTTAACATAGCTCGTTGAAAACGCCCAGCTATTGTGAGAACGGATGTTATTGTCTTCTGTCGCATTATTTTTTTTGTTTTGTTTATTTGCAGTGCTGTCATGTTTATTTTTAAAATGTATCCACGATGGTTGCTCATGTTTTTATGGACAACTTTTCGGCTTGACTTGTGAGACAAACACAGACTGTTGGTAAAGTCTGCTTATCTATGTATATATTCAAACTTCAATTGTCATTTTCTCCTCCAGTTTGTTCAAAGACACTTAAAGCAGGAGTATAGCATAACACATTTAATTAAAGGCTTTTATGTTCGCTGGTTTATCTGCACTGGCAGGGCTGCATCTCACACAATTTCTAATGACCTTGGAACCACTTTTGATCTTGTTCAACTTAGCAAATGCAAATATTTTTCAAGCTTGCCGTTTTAAAATATGCATTGTTGGGATGTTTGTGTAGCAGCCTCTTTTCCACTTATGAAAAACTCTCTTTCGATTATTAAAATGCAGCCGTATTGCAAAGTCAGATAAAGCCACAGAGGAAATCCCTGCCGGCTACAGCTGAATTATGGGATGGAGTGGGTAACATCATGCAAAACAATTAAAATACACCCAGTCATGCTCTATTCTTTTTTTGTCTTCCTGCCAAACCAAAGGGACGGTAAACAATACTGTCTTTAGCCAGAGAACTGCTCTTTATATTGGCAGCGGATCAACTTTGTGAGAACACTGTAGTTGGAAACAAGTTTGACTCATCCTTTCAATTCCTCAAGCACGTCCTCGCCTTCATAATAATAATAATAAAACCAGCCAACCTTGGTCTCTAAAGACCAGTTTACATGCACATGCACTCGTTGACACTCTGGAGCAGCGCCAATTAAATCAAAGCAGAAATACATGGCATCAAAATGAATAACCACAGACGGCTCAATAAACTGAAAGGGGTTCTTATATCTGTCCTTCTCTCCATGATGCAAAGTGATGCAGTGAAGGGGTAGAAAACATGAGAGAGACAGGAGCGTGAGCTGCTGTGCAGGCTGCACTGTAGCAGATATATAGAGAGAGAGCTGGATGGGTAGATACTGGCAGGCAGACACACAGAGAGGGAGATGCATGCTGTGATAAGAGCAGACATGTACAAGGTCCTCTGTGGCCACAAAACCCAGCCTCACCTCCAACAATCTGGACACTGTCAGAGGAAACAGGTGTGCTCGTCTGCTGCGCTGCTTATCAGTAGGGTGCTCTGCCTTTAAAAAGAAATGAATCAAATTCACTCCAAAACTAATTAATACCACATAATTGGTTGCAGTCGTATGGTGAAGCTTTCATCAGAGCACACTGAGAGCAGTGAGAGCTCTTTGATATGACAGACATCACTTTTGTCCACTCATCACAGGAGGATCACAAAAGTAACAAAGCGGGCAGTGTTTATACTAGCTCACCTACACACAGCTGTTTTTTATGTTAGACCTGAGCTTTTTATCTTTAAACCTTTACCCTTGTGAGAAAACAAACAAGAATAATTAATGCAAGGAAATAATAATGAATTAACTCATATTACTAAATGAATTAGGGATGGCATAGACTGTTTACACTGTTAAGCACCCACTGACAGAGAGTAAACAAAACAGAATGATTTGACAAAAAACATGGACACAATATGACACAAATGTTTTAACGGTGATTTTTAGACCTTTTGGAGCCATTAAATTGAGACTATTTGCCCAAAACATCTCTTTATGAGACAAAATATTGACAATCATGTCTCTGTGCGTCCATTGACGTATTTTGACGTCTTTTAAAATCCGACACTTGAGTACCATCAACGTAATAATATGTCAAAGTGTTTTTTCGGCAGCGGGTCGTGGATCGCTGTCTCCTGCAGCCTGTGAGTAATTTTGGGGCTTCTGGTAGATGTGGTCGGAGCATAAAGAGACAGTATACACCACACAGATCAAAGCAGGAAGTGGAGATGATCACAATTAGAGAGCAAAACAAACTGATTCTGGACAAAAAGTGGTGTTTTTGGTGAAAGTGGCCTCTACTCTAACAAAACAAGAACAGAACAAGGTAAAAACATTTTTTTTCATGATGAAAATGCGTGTCTTTTCTTTCATTTGGGCTATTCAGTGTTTTCAGAGTCACAGTAGAAAATATTCTGTGGGTCTAGAAATATGACTCAAATGGGCAAAAAGGCTGGCACAAGGTACTTTCTGTTTTATATAAACAAGGTGGCACTAAAAGAGTTAATATAATGCACTATATGTACTGTATATTATTTTATATGGGTGTCTGAATACTCAGTGTGGAGTTTATGTCAATAACAATGGAGCGGAAAGTAACGTACATCATCTCCTGCTGCCTGCGGGGTTCAAACAAACAGCAGCATCATCTTTTATCTCCATCGGATCAAAGTCTCCCCCAGATGCCACAGATATGTAATGCAGCTGCTTACATGCAGGTATTAGCTACCAAAACAAAAATCACACAGCATTTTCTAATACTCACACATAGAGAGGTTTAATTCCCTAATTTCTCTAATTAGTGCACAATTATTTCTCCCTCCTGTGCCAATTACAGCCGTATTGATGAAGGCTCCAGATGTGCCACCCTAATAATTAACAGGGTAATATCGAAGCTCCCCTCGTGCTCACCAGGCTTTCACCTGTGCAGAGCTGTGAGGAAGAGCCTTGCGGTACATTATGCCTGACCGCTTCAATTAGAGATGTAATGTCTTGGATCAGAGGAGTGGGACTCAGCCGTGGAAAAGGTAAACCAGGAATGAGGGTCAAAGGCAAGAAATAGACTCTGACTGCAGCTGAGGGGGAAGAAAAGAACAGAGGGTGAGAGGAGTGGTGAGGAGAGAAGGCGAGAATGAGTGAGGAGCAAATGTGCTGATAGTTACAGCAAAACTGAGGCTACTGGTGAGAGAGAAGGTTGAAACTACAACCTGTTCAGGATGAACTGATCTGTTACAGCATGTCCAGCCATCTTTCTGCACCTCTGATGCACAAAAAAATAAATAAATAAATAAAATCTTCCTGCGAGCTCAGCCTCTCTGACATTTTTTAAAAAGACATACAGATGCAACAGATCTGACTTGCACATAATAAGCTGCAAAGTTTTGGGTAAGAAAAAGATGCCAAAGAAAGTTGAGGTTCAAAGTTCACTCTTAACTTCAGAAACCTCACTCCTCTCACCTTAAAGAGAATAGAAAATGGACGCTTTGATGATCTGTGATGAGTAAACTCCATCTGCTGATGAAGACCATGATATTATCAAAAAGACTCAGAGGACTAAATGGACTTTGAAGTAAATGCATTTTATGTACATGTGTATTTTCCATTCTACTGACAGCTCAAAGCACTTTACACTACATGCCCCATTCACCCATTCACACACACATTCATACACTGATGGCAGTCATGCAAGGCGACAACTACTCACCAGGAGCAATTCAGTAAGGGGTTCAGTATCTCGCTTAAGGACACTTTGACATGCACCTAGGGGGAGCCAGGATTCGAACCGTCACTAAACTGCCCGCTCTACCCACTGAGCCACAGCCAACCCCAAGTGTGACGTAGTTTTTTAGCACATGGACAAGGAAAGATATCATAAATATATATTATTTTGAATGAATAAACCAAATCGCTGCTTCTATAACTGTAAACAATTTGAATTCACCCTGCCATTATAGAAATCATTCCCTTCAACACAAAAAAATGGAGAACAGTCTAGATGGAGGGGCCCTGTTGCACTCACCATATCCAACCCAGTCACCGTAGAGGCTAGAAGTACATCCAATGACATGTGAATCATTAGAGATACAAAAAGGCATCTCATGTGGGAAGCATGCAGAAATCATGTGATGTATCAGAGTTAATTAATTCTGTAATTTTGTCACGTCTGTAATATTGGCTGCAGCAGATCAGTCTGTAGGGACTTGGCTTGGGAACAGCTCTAACATCTTTCCATTAATGCATGGATATAGGTCCTGTTTGAACTTGTGTGTGCAACGAAGAAACATGTTCGTTTGTGTGTGTGTGTGTGTGTGTGTGTGTGTACTGCGAGGCCAATGTGTTGGGATTTAGTGCGGGCACAGATCTGACAAGACAGATTAATGTGAGAGAAAAAAAAAAAGGAAGACAACAAAAAACCCTGTCGTTCCTTATGTTTACACCCACAGAATACCCAGATTAATTACAGACACACACAGGAAGTACAAATCCTGGGACAATGTAGTCATCTGTCTCCCTGAACACACACACACACACACACAAGAAAAGATAGCACCATGCTAATGTGACGTCTTTCTGTGCCTCGGGGATGTTGATGAGATTATGTCTGGGTGTGTGTATGTGTGGAAGTCGGATGACAGGAAGTTCATTACTGCCTTCCTGCTCAGGGTAAGGTCACCCAACACAGAGCCGCTCACCAGGACCTGAATGGCATGCTGGGAGCTCAGTCTGAGGGGGGGGAACACCCAGTATCGCATCCTCACCATATGTATAAGATGAAAGCATAAATCTGAAAACAAATCACTGTATATTTACATGCATTATTAAAACACTCTGTGTGATTGACTATCTCTGTTGTGTTCAGGTACATCTGGAAAAAAACAGGTTTGTTTAAATGACTTGAAATGATTAAATTCAAACAGCTTTGCTTTGTAATGATTAAAACAGTAAATCTAGAATAGTGAAACTAATAAAAGTAACCCCAGCTTCATGTTGGAGCATTATTATTTTCTGACTTTCAAGTGGAAAAAAATGGAAAAAATAAGAGAGAAAAATAAAAAAAAATAAACACCTCCTGTATTTGAATTGGCTGGGCTCTGGGATTATGTGGTGTTGGAGAGCTGTACTCAGGACACAGGAGTCAGGCTGAGGTGTGTGATTGTGTGTGTGTGTGTGTGTGTGTGTGTGTGTGTGTGTGTGAGGACAGAGTGCGGCGAGACACAGGTGTATTAAATTGGGTCAGCATTCTCATTTCCCAGGGTGAGCGTGCGTGCACATACAGACACACACAATTTCAAAGTGAACCCTGATATAAACTCACCTCCACATACTGTGCATGAAAGCACACACACACACACAGTCACACAGTAAAGGTGCGCACACACACGCACGCACACATTCATTCATGCTTCCTGGATAAGGAGGATTAGGAGTTATTCTTGCATCCAGACAAAGACTCTCAGCCTGCATCAGACACAATGCAGTGAAGGGAAGTTAGCTTTTATGGCTCCTTTTGTGACTGTGTTAGTGTTTATGTAGGAGTGTGTGGAAGTTGTGCTTACATGGCTGCCATGTCCAGGGTTCAAACCACAGGGGAGCCGAGGTCAGAGGAAGGTCAACTCACTTCAAAGAGCTTCTGTAAAAAGACAGCTTCAGAGGGGGGGGGTCCTCTTTCTTGATGTTCACCCACATCACAGAAGTCTATTTTCAAATGATAAAAGCTGCTCTGTTACAGCAACAACAACACCAGCAGAGAGCAACAAGAAGCAGTACAGTGACTCTTAACTAAAGGAAGTCACATGGAAAAATACATTAAAAACGATGAAAAGCAGCTCAGCGGTAACTTGTCTGTGTCAGGACTCCAACCTCCTTTTGTTGTTCCACTTATTGCAGTGCTACACTAGCCTAGAGTAGGACATTTAAATATGAGGAGCAGCACAGAACTAGTGACACACAGACAGCTTTCACACAGTATGCAGCATGACAATAACACAACCGTCCTTAAAAAAAAAAGCCTTTAAATAAAATGCTAATTGTTTTCAACAACTACTTTTTTCCCCTCACAGTTTACTGTACATGATGTTCTCATTGGAAATAAGGGGTTTGCTGTGTTGTGTGTGAAAGGCCTACTACTCACAACAGTCACAACAGAAAAAGCAGGTGTAGCTAATTAGCCTGATGCTGCGTACAAACTACTCGCAGGTCACAGTTTTCCCAGTTGAAATTTCTGACCTCAAAATGTTCCAGACGCCAGAACGCCACACGGAAAGACCGACCATGACAAACTGATGCTTCTTTATCAATTATTTTTTGCATTTTAACATTTCCTGAATCTTTTTTTAATAATGTAATTATTTACTGTCACTTACATGGCAACATTTTTTACATCAGCATACATGCAGAAAAGGCCTGACTACACTATATGATAGCGTGTATTATTTTAATTAAATACAGGCGAGTATACTTTACATTGCCTTATCATGTGTTGCAGCTTTGAGTGGCAGCATCAGGCTACTGGGACACTAAAGTGAAACAAAGTGATGATTAGTGTCATTAACTACACCTGTCCTTCGTTTGCCATGACAGCTGTCAAAATCCCTGCCGTGAATACTGGACAGGTGAGGCTAAGAGGGAAAAGCATGAGTATTAAATGCTGGAAAACATTGAAATAATTGTCTAATTTAGGACAAAAGATGTTTTAGTGGTGATGCTACAGAAGTTACATCATCTAGGCCTCACAATAAAGCAACACTATAGCTCACTCCCAACTATTCAACAACCATTGTTTGGTCAGTGCCATCTGAGAACGAGGCTCCCTTTAGTGCCTGCATGTGATACCCTGGACTTTCAACTAACTCCAGTGTAAACCCAGTCATTATTAGATGGTCAGAGTAGCTGATGAGTATGAAAATCTGTGTAGGGCAGCTAGGAGGTTGGTGTGACGGGTCAAACGAACATGACTTTCACCCAGGAGAGCTGCTTGAAACCATCACCACTGACTCATTTCACTGTAGATTAGAAGTAATCTTATGGAATTTCATGAAAAGATTGTACACATGTAACAAGCAGAATCTGTATGCTTCCTCTGAACACAGAAGTTTATCTTGAAAAGACACCATGCATGTAGTCTGACTCACTGGATGTAGGTGTAAGCCTGCATACTGCTCTCCTTCCACTGTAATACGTAGCAGAACGATAATATGTGGCGCCAGACCTTTCTTTAGCACAGACAGCGCTGTGGCCTGACTTTACCAGACTACCATAGCCTAAATGGAACAAGCAGAAACTGACACATGTCCAAAACTGACGCTACATGAGTCACAGTTTGACCAAGCACCAGTGTGTGACAAGCTGTGAGTGAGAATGGTTTTGAATGGAAGGGCCATTCACTGTTTTCCCTGTAAAATAGTCACTACTGTTGCTTTGAACACTATTGTCAGGAATCAATTGATAGTACAATAAAGTGATTGTACATATTTTACAGACTTAACAAAAGTAGATTTTTTGTCTCATTAAGGATGACTCTTTAACTAAGTGACACTGAGAGGCAGCTTTTGTTTGGAGCAACCAGGAAAATGTAGGAAGTGCATCCTGCCACATGTAAACAGCCAAGGTCATAATCCTGAGTGATGAAAGCAAAGAATTTCAGACCTGGCTCCAGTTTTTATGATGTCACACTGATGTTAGTGGATTCATCGGTTGACACAGAAAGTTCCTGCCACCAAAACCTGTTAACCTGTTATTTTCTGCTGCAATGATTAGATTTTCCATTAAACAGAGAGAAACAGACCTGACGTCAATCCGTCCGTCCATCTTTCTCCCTCTCTCTATCCCTCACATGCGCGCGCGCGCGCGCGCGCACACACACACACGCACGCACGCACGCACGCACACACACACATACACACACACACACATACACACACACACCTGTTAAGCGTTCTCTGTCAGCATTGAGTGACACAGCAGGCCTGCAGTATTCACACCTGTCTGTATCACTCAACAAAAACACAAAGTAGCAGGACGGCCTGCTGCACTGGAGAGATCTGACTGATGGGTCATCAATTTGGCTTCTATCAGTGACATTTGTGTGTCAGTGGGCACGTGTAGCTGACATGGTTATGGACATATCAAGAGTTTTGTGTCAGTAGGTCATGTAACCTCTAGCCCTGATGTATTATTTGCAGGTTTTCTTGGAAAGATAGTTACTCTTCAGAGGACATAACCACCTGTTGAGTACAATCCAGAAAGATGGATTTCAGCAAGAAGCACAAAATGACTCTCATACTGATTCCTGAACACTTTAAAATAACTCTCCCTCACACACACACACACACACACACACACGCACACACACAATCCAGCTGCTAGACTGTGTCACTCAGCACAGGTGTCCAAAAAACTACACAGGTTTATTCATCAATCGAAGCTTGAAACCTGCAACAACTGCACACTCTAAAACAACTCTCACTCTGACACACACACACACACACACACACACACACACACACAGCAAGACATGGAAAGAAACAGCTGCACTCTGATGAATGCCCTATATTCATTCCTCAGGAAGCTGGTTCATCTGTCACCACTGATGCAACCCTTCCACTCGAACCCTTCAAAACACACACACAAGCGCACACGCGCATGCACGCGCACACACACACACTCTAGTTCTCTTTCTCTGATTAGACTCCCAGCTGGTCTTTTCGACAAATGCTCCTTTGATGCATCTTCCCGGGGGCCAAAGCACCACCATCAGCACCCTCCTCCTCCCACTCCTCTTTCTCGCTCCTCGCTTCCTGCATGACATTAAAGTCACTTCCAGCAGCCCCCTCACCAACCGTTTACTCCCCACCGTCTTATTCAGCAGCGCTGTCCTCCAGCAAGAGGATGAGAGAGGCAGCGAGAGGAAGACATGTCCCTGTCGTTTTGAATTATTTCCTGCAGAGTTGCCAGTTGAGCTGTAATGAGACGTCCACTTCAAAGTCCTTTGTTGTTGGGTTTTTTTTGTTTTTTTTTTAATCATGCCATCAAATTAAGGAGTGGCACTCCTACTGTGACTGTATGCTTCACTTCCACAGTATGAAAACAGCTGGCTCACTTCATCTCCTCACAGGTCATAAGTCATTAATCATCAGGTAGCCCACGGGAGCTGAATACTGGTGTAAAATGGGAAAAGGCTGCAGCACTGACTCATCAGTTTGACAGGAGAGAGTGATAATGACCTGCTGGAGCGGCAGGTTGCCTTTACTTTCATTGCAGGTTTAAGAATTCTGTTGCTTCTGCAGCTACATTCACATTCACCTGACTCCCCCAGTAACCCAGAGATGACATGATGTGTTTGATAATTAGGCTAAATGTCTGGGAGGATGTGCTGTAGCCTGCAGCAAACATCTCATCCTGACACTGCAAAATAAGAGCAGAAACATAGAGGCACTGTTGTCTTTGATGAATCAGATTTTTCACCAGTGTTCACTGTGAGCTGATTGGCTGTAGAAACACCATTCTGCATGTTTAGCATCAAAATGCAGAAACAGTATAAATACATACATGTAGCCATTATGGTTTTGATATTATGCATCTTTTTTTCAGCCACAAAAGTGTTCAGGTTCTCATTCAGGTGCGTTCCTTGTTGACAGGACACTATTTGGGTACTAATCCAGCATTTTCACCACAACTAAAGCATGTAATATATGTTTTCCATACTGTTTGGGATATCACAGACCCCACTGCCTTATGTGTGAAAATTTTATCTACAATATCCATATCCTTTAAATACTTTTCACCACATATGAAGGTGGAAACACAAGCAAACAACCATGAAGCATTTTGTTGAGTCATAATAGTCCTCAATATGGTCCCATTCCCCTAGTGACAGAAATCCAAACGGATTTATTCAGGGAGTGTACAAGAGCAAACACCAATCACAAATATGAAATTGCATTGTATTTTAAATAATGTATTATAAAATAAATAATAATAACTATAATTTTAAGCAGTTCTCTTTAAAATTAGGAAAATCAACGAGTGCGTGGTGCATAAATATATTTTGATGAGAATCTCAGTGTCTCAGTGAAAAATGTTGCCTGGTGCCATTCAGTGACTGCTGCATTGCTTTTAATAGAGTGAAGTTTGAAACACTGCAGCTCGCTCAGTATGACGCACAGCTTTTAGCAGGTGGTTGACCTCTGCGGTGGGTTCACTGTGACACGCTGACACAGATCTGAGGATCGTCAGCCTTTACAGAAATAGACTCATCTCTAGTGTCAGTGTTCAGTCTGCAGCACAAGTATGAACTTTTAACCACGCTACTTGTTGTCATCCGCGGTGCATGAGCACTGGAGGCGCTAAAAGATTGACTGGACAAAATCACGTTGAAACAGAGGACGTATGAGGCAGTTCTTCCTCAGCTCAGATGGTTAAAGTCAGGATAGACACCAGAATCACTTAAGTCACAGATGGAGCGTTAAATATCACCTCTAGACAGAAGGTCAGCATTTCACCACCATCACACTAAAATCCAGCAGAGGCCTTGATCTCACTTTGAGGGATCAGACGAGAGCTATTTTCCCGATGTTGATCTTTCACATTTTATTTCCTACAAAACTTACCTTTAAACGTCCCCGAATCGCAGCAAATCCAAAGAAATGATGTCACTGATAAAGAAGTATGAGCGCAGGAGCAAAGGACCAGTCCAGGTAGAGCAATCAGAGGGAGGCTTGTAAATATGGTTCTTTATTGCACACAACATTTGTTTTCCTCTTTCTTTTTTTTTTTGGTGTGAGCAACAAAAACTGGCATTACATGTTTTACACCCTATTCAAAATTTTCAGTCTAAGCCTCTATAAAAACAAGGAAACACAAAACAAAACAAAGGCTACTTCACATGAAAACGTACAACTCCAGAATTTAGTGCACCACTATATGGATGAGGAAATTACAGTATATATCATACTAGTATAACTTTAGGAAAATATTATTTTTTTATGCATACTTATCACAGTCAAAAAATAAAGAAGAAACACAAAAATCCAGTGGGGCCAAAAGAAAAAAATCTCTCATTCTGTATTTGGGTAGCATTTTCCCTTTAACCACCTGAGTGCTACATCGCTGAAATCAATACTGATTGATTAACCTGCTGTTTAACTCATTGGAGGAATGTTTGTTAAACAGAACAGAGGGAAAATAAAAGATTGACAGGTGAAAAGGTAGTTAGTAGATAAATGCACTGAATGCCCTGCGACAGATTTAGAAAGGATGAGAACTCGGCCAGATACGGCAGCAGTATGCAAACAGGCGTTTTTTCCGCATACTGTGGTCCAATCAGAAAAAAAGTTCTCAGTCGATCAAATTCAAAACAGGATCCATTAAGTCTAAGTTTAATGGTGGGAAATGTCTGAGAAATTCAGTCACATCTTCCCAGTTATGTTTTAAAGAGTATGTGCATTGTGCTGAGAGGAAAAAAAAGCTGTGGGCATTTAGTTATTTTGTGCTCAACAAAAAAGCTTTTTGACGAGATAGAGGGAGACAGAAAATTGGCACTTGAATGTTAAATGTACAAAAATATATCATTTCCCAAATTGCGGGAAAAAAGGCACTTTTCAAACTCATAGATGCAATATTTTAGGCAGTGTTTGCTATACATTGTGCTCTGAAAGGAACGGATGTTTCATCAGTGTGGTGGTTGAGGCGAGCCAGTGAAAACCTCTCTGTCATACGCAAAGACGAGGTGAAAATATGTTGATCGCTAACGGACGGATTTAAACTCAAGTTGCATGTGGCAGAGACCAACCGATCAAAAACATTAAAGGCCATTAGATAGCAACACCAAATAAAGGAGGAAAAAACTACACATGCAGGCTGCCAGTAATCCAATATTTGTCTCTACTTGCTGGTGTTATAGGTGAAAAACACCCCTTTTCAGATCAAAGACACAAAAAATGTTAATTTCAGAGAGGAAAGAAAATGCTAAGTTTGACGTTAGACACCTTTAATCCTCTCTTGTTCGCTGCTTGCCGAGACATGAAGAGAATTGCAACAGGTAAGGCCAAGTCGTTTTTTGTTGTGCAGATTTAAAAAGGAGAAAACAAAGGAGAAGGAAAAACAAATCTGGAGGCATCACTCAGTGGGTTAAAGTAATAATCGGGATTAATGAAGTTAATCTTTCGCTTGTGTGTCAGTGTCAATACCTTGAATTAGTGGAAGAAGAGGGGAAAAAAAGCTAAACAGAGAGAATAGAGCTGAGTGAACCCAGGGACGAGTGCACTGACAGCAGTAGAGTGAACAACACACACTGGCAGTGTTTCAGACAAAAACAATAAATACCAGCTCGCTGAAAGCCATATCAGCGTTTTACACTGGAAGGAATAGTAAGGTTGTTTTGATCCCAAAGCACTTCATATTGGCATGGTGTACTGGTGTGTGTCTAAGCATTATGGATGCTCCCAAATGGCCCAGTATTAGCCATTATATCAATAAGCTGAATGGGGAGAAGTGTTCACCAAACAGACAACAGCTGGTGATAACTATAATGCTGCTATCCAGGCATAACAAGCCATGGAGGCAATGGAGAAAAAAAGAGACTGGGGACAGCTTTAGACTATCACACAACTGTCATCTATGTGCCTGTTGGAAATGACTGACTACATCTATAATGTGTGCTCATGAGATGTCCTACTCTCCCCACACAGTTCACAGTAAAATAAATCCTTTTGAGATGACTAATCTGCAGAACATTTGCACAGATTTTGAAGAGCTCTGCCCTCGCTAATAGCTAGAGAAAGAGGACATGGGTGGAAATTTGTTTTTGACTCTTGTGTACAGACAAATCACCCTTTTAGTCAGGAGTGTGCTTTGTTCCGCTGACCCAGAAGTTAGTCAGTGACCTTGAATAACATGCAGCCTACGCCGCACCCCCACAACCCAGACACTGTGACGCTTCCTGTCGTCTCACGGGGTCAGTGACACAGAGGGACAGGACAACCAGCGAGAGAGTTGTCGCTATAACAGAGACGACGAGACACAGCAGCGAGTGTTGACTGAGCGGGGAGGGCAAGTATGAGGAGTGTCAGCAGATTTATGTCCAGCGCAGAGGTGAGAGTGCGTGAGCGGGAGTGAGGGACGCTTTATTAACTCGTGCAGTTTCCAGTTAGGTTGTGTGTACATGTGGAGTATGTCGAGCATATGTGCAGTTTCTTTGTGTGTGTGTGTGTGTGTGTGTGTGTATGTGTGTGTGTCAATCAGTCAGTGTAAGTGGTGGCCAGACACCAGTTTTTAATTGTGTTAGTCCGTGAACCAGACCAAGGTAATACATTCATGAAACTGGTTAAAAACACAAGACAAAATATCAGCAAGTTAGTAAAATTCTTACTAAGAATGTTTTATTAAAATAAATGCCAAGAGGTTAATAAGAAAAATAACAGCATACACCATGAAAACTAAATGCAAGCATGTAAAAATACTTATGACAAGAAAACTAATAAAGTAGCTAATGAGTTAAACAAGCTGGGAATTGGCAAGAAAACAAAACCAAATATAAACAGGGAAAAGGCAACGCTCCCCACAAGAGACAGTTTTCAAGATGTAAAAGAGAGGGGGGCAGGGCGGGGAGGAAGAGAGGGGCTGTTTGGGGAGGAGGGGGGTTGCAATGGGTTTCATTAAAAAAAAAAAAAAAAAAAAAAAGGCACTCAGAAACATGATTAATATACATATAAAATGAGATTAGAAAAATACATTATAAACCTGTAACAATGGCTGTTAATTACATTATCATACATGTAGTAGGCAGGCCAGAGAGAATACGGTAGGTATAGAGTTAACCTTTCACCTGATGGACCTATCCAGCCTTTCACAATGACACAGCAAGTCGTAACATTGCAGAGGGAATTTTCTTAATACTGTCAAATGCTGAATAGCCATCACTTGCTCCACTTTAATATTGCATTTAAATTTAAAATAATAACACTGAGAAAGAAAGAATTCATTGACCTTTCGGTGTAACAGCATGATGAAAGAGCTATGAATAGAAAAACAAACTGCCAAAGGTAATATCGGGATCTCAGAAACTCATCGATTTTATATTTTCAGTGTATTTCACCTTTCGGCTACAAACTGTCAGTTGTTTCAATAACTGAAAACTATTTGGCTGTGAAGTAAGAGTTATCCAGCATTTCAGTCGTCCGTTAGAAATCCTGTGATTGTATTGATAGCTTGTTGTCAAATTGACACTGAGAGACGTGGACTGGATGCTTTCATTTTTCAGCCGTTGAAACAAATGGGCTTAACGCCAACAGGGATGACTCCCCTCTCGCTCTCTCTATCCATTCCCTCTAACGTTATGTATTTTTCTCAGCTCACGATCAAAACATGTTCAGGCAGACTACTGCATTGCTATTGGCAGTTCAATTTGTTCTAGGAAGTTAGTCACAGTCACAAAAAAAATCAAGACAATATTTCATATGATCATTAAAATCTAAATAAAAAGAGAACAGAACCTGCACATACAGCAGAGTAAAGGGCCATCAAGTAAAGGAAAAGAAAAAGTAATTTCAGGAAGACAAAACCATGGCACATATTTTAGCTGGTCAAAACGACTGCTATTCTTTTGCATAGAATAACTTCGGTAACACCACGATATGGTGGGAGCTACCCTGCTCGACTATTCAGAGCGCGTAACACTAGCCATTCCTCTCTGCGCCGTCTTGGTGGGTGCTGGATATTATTGAACACAACTGGAATACTCAGAAAACAGAAACCACTGTTGATAAGGCACTTTGATTTGATCCTCAAGTCGTCTGTCTCACTCTGATCCTCGCTAAATTTTCAAGGGACTGTTTGGTCTTCATCTTCCTTTCCAATCATATCCAAGTAACAGCACTTTTTCCTCACCCACTCAGTTTTTCTGTTTTCCCCCTATACGGTTTAAACATTTTTATGTGATTTTTTTTTTTCTGATTTTGTAACTGCAAGTAAGTATCAAAAGCTAAAATTGCCAAAAATAGATTTTTCATTTTTTTTTTCTCTTCTCCAGCACCCTGTAAAATTATCTATTTTTTGTTCTCTGCTGTATTTGTATATGCAATGACAGATATCTACATTTTTATATATATTTATATTTATATATATATATATAAGACGTATGTATAAAGCAATTTGAACAGGCAGGCATGGCTTTCACATCCTATTTTTTCTTGAGAGAGTTGAACAAAAGATTGTGGGTTCCGGAGCTACACTACGATCACAGGGAGGTGTGACACATTGTGGATGCGCTTTGGGAGGGTTTGTCATGTGTTCAAAATAAATGTTTCATCCCTAAATAATAATTAAAAAAAAAAGATTTTTAATTGCAGGAAGGCTCAGATTATGCCTACCTGATATCCCAACTGATGAATGAGGTTAAAAATTAAAAGACACTTGAGAAAACAAATAATACATACCAAAATGTTCAAATGTTGAGATGCAAAAAAAAAAAAAAGAAAAAAAAAAGAAAAGAAACAAACACTCTTTTGGCAATGTGGCTGATGAAACAATGCAATATAGAAGCCTCATGACAAAAGCATTTTATGTACAGAACTTCAAAGTGCCCTTCCCCCTAGCAATGTGCTGTAACTAGCTTGTTGATTTAGTGTTAATTGCCTGTGTTCACCTCTTCAGGAAAAAAAAAGAGCATTAACGGGTCAAAACTCAGCTAACTGGCTGGCTGGCCGTCTGTTCCAGCTGAAGGCAGGCACCACAAATTCACACCCTTCCAAACTCTAAAATTACAAGGAGAGCCCTCTGTGAGACAGATGCATAATTGCAGATATATAATTCATTGGAAAACCCTTTGGCTAAATATGCACACTTAATACTTTTTTGTCTTTTCAATCACAGCTCAGCTAACTCATTGAGATCATTTTCTAAATACATCAGGCACTGTATAATGGATGTAGTGTGGATGGGGCGTAGCAATGGTCAGTAGCTAATAAGCACTGCTCCAACATCCCCGAAGCCTCAGCACACCCTACTTTCATGGTAGTATTAATTAAAAAACACACAGAGACCCCTCATCCCAAATACTGACCTTCCCATCTTGCCCTTCATCATTTTTCAGTTTTCTGCTTCAAAAATTAGATTGTGTTTTGTTTTCCAGAGAAAAATCACCTGCCTCATTTTGGCTAGTCAATTTAAGCAAAAGCTAATTAGTCAAATATGAGCAACAGATACACCAAAATAAAGTGGAGAAAATGACTAAAAAGCAAAAAAAAAAAAAAAGACAGAAGAGACAAATCATAAAAAAGCTCTTTTTGCAATCATTTCAGCCATGCTTTGTAAAAATAAAAAAAAAAAAAAAAAACAGACAGAAAGCTGTTTGGAGGGGCACACCCAGAATGTGTCAGCTCATAATTACATTTTAGAGCTCAACAACTGCACTACATGTGAAAAATGACAGAAATTAAACAAGTTAATGTGAGTGTGTGTTCTCTTTCCTTCTATTTCTTTTTCTCTTCCATTCGGTGGGTGTCAGGGTGGGACAGGTAGGGGTTCTTTTTTTTCTCTTTTTGAGGGAGGGAAACTATGTCATTACTCTGTAACCAAATGGTTTGCGTCAAATAGATATTGAACTTTGACTCATACAAGTGAGGTCACCAAATTAGAGTGATTAAAGGAGGGTGGGTGGGCAGGTTGGGGTGGGGGTCTTTTATTGCTATATAATTCAGTGCAGACTTATGAGTAATACCACAAACATCCACCCCGTGTATGATTCATGAAGAAAAAGAAAGAGAAAGAATGGGAACTGAACTCAATGAACAGAGGGAAAATAATGAATATTACACAACGTTGTTGGGTTTGTTGTGTTTCTGTGAAGATTCTGCGTTGGTTTCTATTTTTTGTCAGAACGTGTTAGGGTAACTGTACGGGCAGGTGCCTCTCTCTCTTTCTCTCTCTCTCACTTGCGTCCGAGAGGCTAGCAAAAGGCAATTACCAGTTAACTGATCAGCAGGCAGGCTTGGGGCGGCTCGTCATTGGGTGAAGAGTTCAGAGGTCAGAAGGTCATGTGTTAGTTGCCGGTGGCGGCTAGGTGGTTAGAAACAAAAACAAAACAAACAGAAAAAAAAGATAGAAAGGATATTAGTGTCAGCAAGAAGAGACTGGAATGACATCATTTTAACAATAAAATGAATGCAATCTCTCATGTCGCCCCCTGCCCTCTAACTGCCTTGCCAATGTGAAATGAACCCAGCTAATCTCATTATAATCATGATGCTGGTGCATCATGATCCAATTACAAAGCCCCCCCACCCTCACTCAGGTAGCTTGGCGGTTGAACTTAAGCGCACATTGCCCCCAAAAATCAAAACAGAAGCAAAGAGAGGTCGAACAGACAAACAGAATAAGAACAACAAAAATCTAGTGTTTTAGTGTCTTTAAGTTACAAACAGTGTGATTAGTGGTAAGGAGACTCGCTAACGTTAAGTTAAGGATAACTGTGACTAGTGTTAAATGTGCAATGAATAGATGAATCGATGCTTTCCGATTCTTTCTCTTTATTTAGCAGTATATTTTTATATAATATAAATATACACAAGAACCATAAATACATTTGATATAAAATGCTCAAATATAAAATGACAGTACCTCATGTACAACTGAAATATCTGAAATGTGTTTAGCTTTTTTTTTGTTCAATCTATCTGAAATACACTGGAGAGAATGCAAGCTACCTCAGATTATGTCTGTGCGTGTCTATCCTCAATAGAAAAATAAAATGCAAAATAAATTTAAATTTCAAGGTGAAATGGTGCGTGGTAGCAGCATGGCTACTTGTCTTCTGCCCACCAGGTCTCTCAGACACAGTATAGAAATAGTATACTTCTCCTTTTCCTTTGCTCTGTATGTGCCAAGGAGATAAATCATGTATGGGAACAAGCCTGCCCCATTTTGAGGCTCTAATCTCACATCAGAGGAATGTCATTATACACCTTCAACACTGCCTGCAAACTGCACTACCTGTCCTGGCTTCACAGCTGCATAAACCAAAAGCTGTTCAGATCACTTCTGCCTGAGCTTTGACGTATACTCCATCTACATAATACTGTATATGTTAAGTACTAAATGTAAACAAAATGTGCATACCACAGTCAACCATTTAGCTGGTGTGTGGATGTGTGGGGTGGGGAAAGGTGGTTGGGGGGGAGGAGGAAAACAAAAATACAATACAGACAATATACAAATTCCCAACTAAGGCAACAAGGCATAATAGGCATAACAATCACTGAAAGTCATCAATCAATAGCAGAGTGTAGCTAAGAGACTAAACTGACCTCTGTCAGCGGTCACAATCCTTTGGTAAGGATGGACTCGCGTGTCATGCCGTCTCACTTTAGTAGCCATTGCACCTAGATTGTAACAGGTCCACAAGGTTAGAAACCATTCACGTTGAGCAGGGGAAAAACAGTCATCTTTTACAGTAATATCATTCACATTTTTTAACCATTATCATTATAATGCTTGGATAATACAATACACAGAATAGCAACATAATACAGATTATGGTACATATACACACACAACAAAGAGCTCTTTTTAACGTGTAGAAAAATGCAGTAGAAAAAAATAATATGCCTTTTTGGAGTTTTACTTGGTATTTAAAAATGTATAACTTAAGTAATAAAATTCCACAGTGCTCAGAGTTATACAGAGGACTCTTTGAAAATGGGCCAGGCAAAGGGTACAGGCTTCTGGGCTGTCTGGAAAAATAATGTGATTCTTCCTCTGGGATCCAGAGGGGGATTGAGAGAAATTTGTCTCTTTATTTTGAAAGGTGGGGAAATCCAATATGGCTCTGATGGTAATTGAATAGTGCCAGACACCACCTGCCTCTCCCTCTCTTTAATTTTCTCTTCCTCTCTTTCACCATTACTCTCCAGGTCAATCTGCTCACTGGCGACAGAGGCTGTCATTTTCTTCTTATATTTGTCACAAGTGATTTCTTCCTACCGCAGTTCTTGACACCACCTTGTGTACATGACACAAACAAGCTTTTGGCATGTCACTGTATGTTCAATTACCGAAAAAAAAAATAAAATAAAATGTGCTGCACGCAGGAATTATGAAAAGAATAAATCCTGGCCCTCCAAGGGGAAGAGGGGACATGGGGAATAAGTCAGAAAAATTCAACAAGGATTTAGTTCTGGCTTTGTCAAGAGCGTGTCCTGGCTGATGACTGCACAGCCACTTACGCTTCCCTGAAGAAGCAGATGGCCTGACATTTCTTTCGTGTCAGAGAAGCCAATAGCGGCTAGATACAGTAGCGCAGGCAGCCGAACCAAGTGCACAAGTGTGTGTGTTTGTGTGTGTGTGTTCCGCACAGGGCCCTGTGTTGCTGAAGGCACCAATCGATAGTGTGAGTAAATAAAATGCACTAAGCTGGTGTAACCCTGCAAGTTAAAGAGAGAAAAGCCAGTCAGCTGCCCCTGTCTGTTCTACACATGACTCCCAGAGGCACGTCAAACACACAGGTCAGCTAAACTCACGTTAGTGTCTCCTGCTGCCAGATGATGCCGCAGACAACATTAGAGGAGTCCTGTGTCAAATTATAGCTGAAAAGCCACTGACAAAGGGCTCTTCTGTCTTAACATTGTTAACTACAGCCTCACTACAACATGTGGTGTTCACATCAGGCTCTTTTCATCAATAGATGTTCAGTTTTCTCTTTGGTAGCAGATACGTTGGCCTTTAAGCACTATTGAGAATGAATATAACAGAGACCCTCATAATGAACTGCACTGCTGACACAGAAACTAAGAGTAGTTTCAGGTATTAGCACAGAGCTCGAGTTCAAGAGGGGTGAAGCTAAGACAATGGAGAGAAGAAAAAAGGGAAGGCTGGAGGAATTTAATGAACATCCCCAGTGGGAGTGGGAGAGGGACTCTCTACAGGCATCAAGGCCTGCCTGCAGAGAACAGCACAGAAATGATTTCAAAAGCTGCAGAAATCCGAGGGGATCTGCCGCCAGACTGAATATACCTCCAGGCCAGTGCATGAAAGGGTTAGAGAGCAGGCTGTGCGTATGTGAGGGGGTTTCTGTCGGCATGCCTCAATTCACACTGAAGCAACTGCTCCGACATGATCCTTGCAGATAAGAGGCTCTAAACCTGAGAGTGTAATTGTTTGGTGAGAGCGGAACTGAAACAGTGAAATAACCTTAGTCTAAATGATGAAGAGCCTAGCCCTCACCAGCTCATTTTTGTCCCCCTTTGCCATTTTAATACAGTGTCCATATTAGCAACACAGCTGGTCATCCCATTACCAAGACCTTCACCAGCACATCCACCCTGTGAGTTTGTCTGTTTCTGATCCTCAGGTGGACACGACATATTTACCTTTCAACAAGTCCTGACTGTGGCTCATGGCAGCCGCGTCCAGCACCCCTCCGGGGTAAAACAAGCTGCCCTCCTGTCCGGGCTGGCTAAAGTTGGTCGCTGTACCTGCTGGACCCATGCTTCCCCAGGCTCTCTTACCTAGAACCCCACTGTGCTCGATGGGGTACTCCAGCAGGGAGGTGGGTGCCAGGGCGTAAGGGTACTCGTAAGGGGTGGTGTAGATAAGCCCGCCATCCGGTGTGGGAGGCACCAGGGTGGGGGTGCCATTGGGCAGCATGGCAGCCATCTGAGTGGGCCGGATGAGGTTCATGATGGGGGCCCCAGCTGGTGTTGGGGGCCGGAGTGCCTGTGGAGGCAACACCTGACCTGTGGGGGCTGCTATGAGACGTTGGCCCTGAGCGGCCGCTGCCGCCGCTGCAAGAGAGAATGCAAGGGTGGCTGCCATAAGCAAGAGAGCAAAGGACAGGAGTAGAAAGAAAGAGGACAAGAAATAACAGTGTAGTGTGGTTGGTCATAATCACAGATGAGCAGTGAAAGGTGAAAGGAAAAGGAAGAGGGAACAGGAAGTGGCAGGTATAGAGAGGGGAGAGGAGGAGGGCAAAAGGGAAAATTAGTCCATGCAATGATCATGGTGGTGAACCACAAAAGCCACAATATTTTGCAAAGAAAATGTAAACATAGCCAAAAAAAAAAATAAAAAAATTCACCACACACCAAACACAAGAAGTACAAAATGCTGCTGTCCTCCCAATGCATTCAAAGCATAGAAATCACCACGGCAGCTTCACATTCATCTACTGAAAATGGCATATGTGAGCTAAACAACACACACGCCAACAGAAATGCAGCTGCTGACTGCAGGTGGAGGAGCCCGCTCAATGAAGAGCAGGTCTCACCAAAGAGTTTGGTCTGAATCACTCAGCACAATGGGATCATGCTATTTCAATTTGTTGACAACTTCAAAATTGATCCTCAACATAGTCAGCAGCCCATTTAAGTTGGACAACATACAAATGAACAGACAAAAATCATTTTCAAGTGGTTCTGCATCAGCACGTGATCCATGTCGCACAAGCTTCCCCAAAGGCAGGTCAATTAAATCAAGCACTGAGGTGACTGTGGTTAGATGGTGGGCCAGTTCATCATAGCTAACATTTTAGCGGGATGTAAAATTAGAAAGATTAAAATGTGAAATTGAGCAATTTCATTTAATAAATCTGAGCTCAAGAATATATAAGAACCCAGTTTCTGCTGATTAAATTACATTTAAAAATATAACGAAAGGTCCAGACAGTAAATGCAAACAGTCTGGACTAATTTGCTCTCAACAAAAATGTTATGGGCTATGACTTACTATATTACAAGTGTGATTATGCATTTAGAAGCAAACGCTGTTGATGTGTGAGCTAGTGGCTAACATGCAGAGTTGAGCAAATGGAATACAGCAATGTGCTGAACGTTTAGAGTCCGCCAAGAGCAAGTGATACAGAGCGATGGCATCTGGATTGCAGGGGGGGTGGGGTCAGGATGGATGGAGGAACGGATGGAGAGGAAAGAAATACAGAGTAGAAAAGAATGGAGTCCTGAAGAGTTGTCCTACTCATAGTTGGGCAGGTAAACATGAACAGTGTGGAGGACTTTAGAGAGAGAGGTCTGCTAGTGGTTGGAGATAATATGATGTATGTACAGAGGAGGTCTGATTACACATTCATTTAATGGCAGTCAACAGTATTAGTCAATGAATATAATACAGAAATAAATAATACATAATAAGTATGATCAATGCAGTGAAAGATTAGTTGTTTATGGTGCACAATAGATGGATTGTAAACTGTGGATGTGCTGTATATGTGTGTCCACGGTGGCTCACTTACGTGTTTTGATATTGTTGTCTCTGTATGTCCCATTGAGAATCGCTAGCTCCATCAGCTGCATCTTCTTCAAATTGTCTTCTCCCTCCGCCTGCGAAAACCAGAAACTTTAATGTCCATTCACAATAACACACAGCACACTAATTCCAATTAATTCCACAAGCTCTGGCCCCTTTATAGGCCAATTGAAACAATACACAGGACAACCATTTCAACAAACTGCATGTCCGGGTGTTGTTAAAAAGCTACAGTGGGGCTGCTACATCATTTAGACAATACATGTCATCTGTTCTCCACAAGCACCGTTTGGAGCAGAGATGGAGATAAGCTAAAGTGCTGTTGTCATGGCAGAGTGCCTTGTTACTAAAATGCTGACAGACACATTAAGTGTGGGAATGCATATTCATAATCCATATCAGAATGATAATTACTGTAATTTTCTTTGCTCCCTTGTGCGCAATCAAACGCGCAATAACCGCCCTGGCTAATGTCAGTCCTGTCAATTAATGTTTGGATAAATAAATACAAAAGCCACAGCCACTGTCATTATTGCCAAATTAGGGGACTGAAATTATTCACGGAAAGCAATTAAGATAGCACCCCTCCACCCACTCACACCCATCCATCCATCCCTCCCATTTTCCCTTTTTGCACCTCCACCCCAAACTCCATTTCCGTGAAGCTACTGAACACTCAATAACCATGACAACACAACACCTCCTGTGATTTTCCAGGTTGTACATCATAATTTAAGCAGGGTCTTATGTGAATTACTCTCCAAACTGAAGGGACCAGCATGTGAAGCCTTGCTGACCTCAGTTTCACCTGAGGGGAACTATGGATTACAGAATCAGAATCAGCTTTATTGTTCAGGAATGTGTACACATATGATAATGACAATATAATACAAAAGGAACAGACAGCAACAAACAAGGTAAGGAAATAACAAAATAAGAGATAAACTAATAGCAGCTCAACTTATAGCTTAGACTCTGTGCAGTATAGTGGCTTGAGTGCAAATGATGCATGGAGAAAAAGTTATAATTTTACGGATGTCTTATACAGGTGGGAATGACAGTGTGATATGCACAGCATGGGAATTGATTTCATGCCTTTAGCTGTCAAAAAACTGTGGTGCTTTGTCATCATTTCAACTCACAAAATACAAAGAAAGGTGACCCATGCATGTACACTTTTTATCTGCCTTACACAGAGTAAGGACGGCCAACCTGTTAGGAGGCAGGAATAAAAGCAGGAGGGAAGATACTGAACCTCCTCCTCCTCATCTTCTCTAGTCTATCTCTGCACAGAGTGTCTCCTGGACCAAGTTTAACAACAGTATGCTGCTCTATTCAGAGAGCGATAAGGAAAGAAAGATGTGGAAGAGGAGAGAGAAAGAAAGGGAAAAAAGAATGAGGGCTCAGAGTTAAGCCCTCCCATGAGACTCCTCTTCAATGCGACCACAGAGAGAGGAAGAGAAAGAGCGAGGTTAAGCAAGAGAAAAAGTGACAGAGGCTGGTCTCCCTTGACTAAATATAAGGCAGTGGCTTCAGAGCAATCACAGTATTCAGCTGTGTGTGTGTGTGTGTGTGTATGTGCGCGTGTGAGAGTGTGAGTGAGAGAGAGAGATGTTTAGTGTACCACAGGGCTGCCAATTAATGAAGCAAAGAAATTCTCTTCTTGCTACCTCCACTGTGCTCTGACTCTTTTGTTTTAATGGGGAGGGCGGCTTTGGGGAAAAAAAACAAAAAACAAAAAAACAAACAAACAACCTGCAATACTTTACCCTGCTAGACAAAGTGTGGTAATGCACACACTATCAAAGAAATTTCCATGATTCCATCTCTGGTCATCTGTGATTGATGATGTGCATCAAAGCTGAAAAACCCTGGCCCAAAAATGACACCCTACTAATAACCTGAAAATTATTGACTCATTACATGGAATAACATGGAAATTGATTATACAACATCAAAGCCTATGGTTGCCCCAATTAATACAATAAGTAGTTATGGAATTTAAAATTAAGTAAGTTAAAATTGTAATTTTAACACAAATCTCTAAATCGTCTGAATCATACACACAGCCACACAAAATACTAGCTCCGTTTTGTTCCCTCATTAACAGCCTTGGAGGTGAAGAGCAGGCCACTTGACACACAGTGTCAACAATGGTAACCAGACCAGGCTAATTGAACATGGCCCAGTTCAATGACTAGCATGGCTAATATTGGCAAGTAAGTCCTATTCAATACAGAGCCAAAATCACAACTAATTAGATGCTGCAATGTAAACACCTGTACACATGAATGAACAAGCCCTGTAGTAGATCCCTGTCACACCTGAAAGAGAGCAAAGTAAACACTGCTGAATCCATTCTCTAATAATTTCCAATCTTTCTGCTACTTCCTTTTCTCCATGTATCTCTCTTTACATCACAAATTAAATTAGATCTTGACCTCCACTACGTTGTACAATAAAAAAGCAACAAAAAAGCCACACACATTTTGCTTGGTTGAATTAAAACAGCTGTTTTTGTTTATATACTGTGTGCGCGCGCCTCCAACAAACTCCATCGGTGGAAGTGGGCCAAGTCGCCTTGCTAGACAAAAGTGAGGAATGAGGAAATGAAAGAGAAAAAGACGAGACACAATAGGCTAAGAGCATAACCTCACCAGATGCAAATCATGGAGGGCGATGAATGCCTCGAGCTTTCAAAGCTTAACACGTTTGCAACGATAAATCAAACATCGCCTTTTACTGTCACTGCATGAATAGCTGTATAGACACTATATCCACTGCTAAAACCATTCTTTACTAGTGAGCTATACATAACACACAGGCCTGCTGTCTCCCAACTATAATTTAAACCGCTCCTGAGCTGTTGCTCTAAAATCCAGCATCCTCATGAGTTAGGTGTGTCCCTGTAGTACAAGTGCAAAAGAGAAAACCGCACAAATACTTTGACAAGATTTATCTTTTAAAATTCAGACAAAATAATGAGCACATTAGGGGGTTGTTAGAGGTGGGCTGGTCCAACATAGAAGGAGACAACTGCATGCTGAGATACGAGTGTTTGGGCTGCTTGTGTGCGTTAGCGTGTGTGTGTGTGTGTGTGTGTGTGTGTGTGTGTGTGTGCGTGCGTGCTGTATGATGATGGATCTGCGGGGTCCTGGGGGCTAAATGGGCGCGGGGCTAGAGGGTACCACCATCCATCCAACTCTGCATACGTGGCACACTGCCTATTGAGAGGAGGAGGCACAAAATAGAGGGCAGTGAGAGGGGAAGAGCACAGATGCTGCTGCTAGGATGAGGTGTGCACCGCTGTGTGTGAAATGTGTGTATCCCCAGTGGAGGGCGGATGATATAGCTCCATCTTCTCAATGACACAGTTTGTTAGCTAAAGCTCGCAAACCCCGACAGATCGTTTGTGTTTTACATGTTGAACAAGCTTATTTCCCCCCACCTGTCAAAATACTATTCACTACTTGTTTCTGTGGTAGGCACTGTGGTTTGAGCTACACTACAATCAAAATGGCAGATTCAAAATGGCTGCAGACAGGAGCCGTCAGATCGGGAGAAACCAAAAGATAACACTGGTTGGAGCGACTAAAGTCGTGTAGCCCTGGGTGGACTGGGCCAGCTTCCTGCTGCAGAAGCACAGCTTAGATGAATGTTTGATGAACAGTGCCAGGGAGAGCAGTTAACACTTTAATGTTGCCTAGCTCAAGGTGTCGCTGCAATTAACAGACTCCTCAGTCAGCATGCACCACCCGCAATGAAATATTCAATCAGACACAGCCGTCACTGGGCTCGTGTGTGACAGCATGCGTGCCTGTAACGATCCGGCTGCTGGAATTCCCCAGAGAGGAATATCTGCTGCTGAATTATACAATGAGAGGGATGAGGGAAGGAAGTTTTCCTTTATCATCCCGACATGCACACATGCGTGTATGCAATGTGTAACTCTCTCTCTCTCACACACACACACACACACACACCTGTCCATCAGCGAAAAAGCCACTCAATAAAGCTGCTCTATCCACAAGAATCAGATTCAATCAATGAGGCCTATTTGTGAAATCAGCAGAGCGGTAAAAGCTATCAGGGAGGAGGAAGACTGAGGGATGAGGGAAGGAGGGAAGAGGAGCAGAGGGGAGGAAAAGAGAGACGGGAGGGCGATGAGCTAAAGTAGGTGAACCATATCCCTCTGCCGCTACGCGACAACCCTGCGATGAGGTCACTAGATGCATGCTAAATCACTGTCATGCTGCTCTCCTCTGTGCTTCGCTTCTGATCAAAGCTTATGTTCGCATGTTGATGACAAACAAGCTGTGGCTAATGCCAATTGCTACAGACAATAGAGCTCATGTTTAATGCTATGTGCATGTGGACGACAATCAGCAACAGCTGAGTGGCTGTCTGAGAGTTTTTGTGGGGCTGCACCCTCACTCTCCCAGGCATCTTAACTCCAGGCCCTTTTCTATCCACCTCATCCACAGATAAACACAACAGCCGCCTGGATTAGGTTCCATGAATTTGCTTATGTCTATGGCTGCAACTACGGGGGAGTTTTTGCTCATATCTGGCAAGAGTCTGCGTCTGTGCAGCTCAGCTCGGAGAGATGAAATGATGAGCAGGGAGAGAGATGGAAAGAGGGGCAGAACAAAAGAGTACCAAGAGGAGAAAAAGTGCTGCAGACCAAGTATAAGAGTAAGAGCGAATGAATCTTTGAGGTGAGATGGAGGGATAAGCAGGAGGAACAAAGTGATAGCTGGAGAGACAAGAAAAGATAGACAGCATAGTGAAAACCAATTTGTCTGATCCCTAGTGGGCTGACACTGGCTAAGGCCTGCTTTCCTTCCCTGGCCTCACTGCCAGTCATCACCAACAGGCACATGTGTGTACACACGCACTAGCACACACGTCTTAGGCCTGAGCAGGTCCAGGGTCAGGCTCTCTCCAAACTACTCCAATTACCTCAGCAGTAAACACAGCCTGCCCTGGCTGCCTCCTGGGATATAGAGAGGCAGAATGTGTAGAACTGAGAATGAATGGAGAGGGAAAAACTCTGCGGAGTGGAAATGAGTTGGTACTGGGAGCCTCAGGGAGGGAGGAGTCGATGACTTCATGTGGAAGGGTGGAACTGGTAGTGGCGGCAGCTGTTTTTTCTCCTGATCTCCTCCCTCTCTCGCCTCCCTTTTGGTTCCTTCCCAAACTCCAACATCTGGAGGAAAATGATTACTCTTGCCGTGCTGCCAAGATAACTTATCAACAATTCCACACTCTCCAGAAGCGTAGGGTTAGAGTAGAGGACGGAATGAATACTTGTAGCAAGCCTCAAAACATTTTCAAACTAAATAAATAAGTGACAAGAACGTTTAATCAATTTAAGTAAACTAAAGCTAACTTGGAAGCTAGATTGGGGTCAGAAATGAAAACACATGTGCAGTAAACCTGATTCCCATGTTTTCAGCAACAAGACTATAAACCAAACTGCAGCACAAATACAACAAATACATATATACACATCCATATATGTCAGAGCTTTTCATTCTCATGGAAAACTATGCATCAATCTAACACTACAAGGAACTACTACATATAATACATAAAAACACAAACCTAGGGATGCACAATAACTTTTTTTTTTTTTTAAAATCGATACGACAACTGCTACCTTCCTGCTTTCAAACGCTGATACTGATAACCGACAATATACCTGGAGAAAAAGACTTTTGAGTAAAAGTGGACCTAAGATATATCATGACATCAATACTATTAACAAAACTAAAAACAGTTTTATCTTTTTAAATGAAGATATTTATTTTTTTCAAATGAAAAATTATTTGCAAGTCTTTTAAACTTTTGCTTAAAGACTTCAAAACTCTTTAATTCTTCAGATGAACATTTATTGAAATAAGGTGCATTGCTTATTGATATAAAAAAAAAGGCCTCTTGAACTGAAATACTTTGCACCAGAAAAATTACAAAGTGCATAAGTGCATTCATTCCATGAGTTCAATTTAAACACACACACACCCACACCCACACACACACATACATACACACTTATAGACACGCACACATAGGTATATACAGTTTGCAGTTTGTGTGGAGTTCATGTTCATGTTGATCATGTTCTCCCCGGTCAGTGTGTGTTCTCTCCGGATACTCTGGCTTCCTCCCACCATCCAAAAACTAAATTAAATTGCCTGTAGGACCCTCTCAGATGCCCCCCCCCAGATGGTTGTTTTCACAATTATACCAACTCAGATTGAACGCAGCGCTCACTGCAGGATGTTCAAGTCTCATGTAGGACTGGGAGCGCTCGCTTAAAAAGACGACCCACACTGCAGTACTTACAAAAAACAAACAAAAAAAAAAACATATATTAAATATTATCCTGAGTATTTTTATGATATCAGACTTATCAGAATGATGTGATACCGGGCCGATAATTATACACAAACCCTTTCAGCTTTTCAATAACAAGACCCTGAATCAAAAAACATAAATAGCTAAAAAAGCTATACAAACACATAAATCCCTTTTCCCTTTCTTTCATAACAGCACCTTTAAAGAGTGTGCTGGAGTAAGTGCTGCAAGTCCTTTCTCAAATTCACTGCCGTGCTTTCAAAGGCAATTTTCTTTCCTCTGCCTTGCTCCTCGGCTTTCGTGAACATATCTGCCAAGGGAATCGGGCCTCAACTGTATTTTCCTCTTCCCCAAAGACTAACAACGCAATCTCCTGCAACTCTCCTTTCTGACTGTCTTATACCTTCACAACACTCCAGCAAAGCCTCTTTATTTCTCCTTTCCTCCTTTGCTCCCTTCCTCACACCCAGACAGCTCCGTTAGCGATGTGAGCCATTAGTCATGCTAAACCACCAACACACTAGCTCATTAGCATAGAAGTGAACCTGACTCCAGTCAGATTATTACAAACTCATCACGGCTGCTCCGCCCCATTACTGTCAATCACACAGCTTACTGAGGTAGAGTCGGAAGTGGCACATTACAAAGTCAGGAACTAACTCTTCTGTTAATACTTCATTTTCTGCATCACAACAAAGCTCATAAGTGCCAAGGCCTCGAAGTCGTGCCTGATGCAGCATCAGGGGTGTTACAGAGAAGTGTCAACTTAATTAGTAGAGCCTGGTTTACTTGCACAGCTTCTCTACTGTTATCCATAACATGCAAAGTACAGGTAGTGAATGCAGTCGGGGCCTTGGCACTGGCTCCTGCATCTATGTGGCTTATAACAGCCTTTTATTGTGCTGAAAGGAGTGAAATGGGCAGCTTTGGTGCTCTGTGCTAGTCCCATCAATATCAACTGACACACACAGACTCAGTACCACAGACAGGAGAGAGGTGAGCAAAAAGAGCAGGACAGAAAATCTGCTTTTCTACTAGCTCACTGCCGTCTCCACTACTGAAAGAAAAACACCTTTTCTCTTCCGTCAAATGCATTTCCAACAGTACAAGTGGAAAAGCTGTGCAGAAATTCTGAGTGATCTTGTTGTCTATCCTCGCAAACTGGGCTGGTATTCCTTTTGACGTAACAGTATTAAGAGCAGATTAAACTTCATACAAATAACGTAGAAAAACATACACAGATTTAACAACGAGATTCAGATATATATTATCAAAGCTTGTTGGCCTGCATCGGCTTTGACAAACATGCTGATGTTACACGCTAAGAGCAGGAGAGGCCATTCAGTCCCACCATGCTGTGTAGCCCAATAAACGGCTGTCTGTTTCCCCTGTCCTTTTTCCAATCATGTTCCCTGTCTACCAATGAAATTCCATCTCCTTCCTCTATATGCCCAATTTGCACCCCATCTCTACCTTATTCATCCACCTCTATTCTGTTTCTCCTTCCACTTTCCCTCCCCTCCCCTCCGTTTATACCTCATTCCACCAGGCTGCCAGACGCTGTATTGTTCTGTCGCTGCGATCCTTTAATGCCATCCAATCGAGCAGGGAATATCTTGAAGGGATTTGGCCAGGGATGATTTGGAAGCTTTAAATACTGCCAGGGGATTTGCATTATTCAGAGATCCTGACTCCTATAACAGGGATCTAAGTGCTTCCTGCAAGATGTGGATTCAAACCGGAGGAGGAGGAGGAATCTACCTGGACATAATGTGATCAGCCCATGAATATCACTTTTTAACCATATATTTTCAAAACACTTTCTTTAGCTATCCTCTGCATATCTGTTTCTATGCTACCTAACAAAAACATCCTTCCTTCCTTACTTCCATTGATTACTCACATGCAAGGCTGCATATGGGACAGATCTTGTCCAGTCCATTCAAATGAAATTGAATCATCTCTACAGTGCAACAATATGGCACCATGTTACCAAAAAGGCAACTTTCACTCGGATGGGTTTGATTTGAATCACTAAGTTTGAAGGCCATGCCAAGTCAGTTCTCTACAATGCACAGCTGAAAAGGATATTCCAGTTTCTTTTGTGTGAGACTGCCTTCGCTGCCAAGAATAAAATAAAAAAACAGAACAGTGGAATTTCAAGAGCTTTTTGAACAGAAAAAAGAAATGGTTGGGTTTAGTTTTGCAGTGCCCCACTGAACACAAACCAAGTTCCACCATGGGAAAACCAGTCAGCACACTAGACAGCGAGTGAAGTGCTGTAGACATCACCTCTAACAAACAATAACAGAGTGAAAGAGACAAGGGGACTGTGATAAACAAACCAAATGAACCCAAGTAAGATGAGGAAAAAAAAGTGTCTACACTTCAGACACAATGGAGGAGGCAAGGAAAGCCAACCCATCAGCCCAACCCATTGGCTAGTGGGGCTGAGAGTTTGAAATGACTTAAACGACAGCTGGCAAAGCGAGGCATCAGAGACTTTTGGAGCTGAACTTTGACGGGCGGCCTTTGGGCTCTCTAAACGCTGAGCTCTACACAATCCTATTTTACTGCCTAAACACTGGGACATAGTCGCTGGAGAAGCAGAGATGAAGGCACTGTGTGTGTGTGTGTGCGCGCGCACACACGTGTGTGTGTGTGTGTGTGTGTGTGTGTGTGTGTGTGTGTGTGTGTATGCATGTGTATGCGTGTGTGTTCCCGCTTTGCAAATGCTGAAGCTTGGCCCTGGTAGGGCCTCTGGGGAAGTTCACACTACCGTGGGTGGACAACGTATAAAGAAGAATATGTGTGAGAGACAAAGGCACAGAGTGGCATAGAAACAATGTGCACAAGTCTCAATCAACACTGGGCCTTTGGAGATGTGGGGTGCCAACGGCAGCTCCCCTATACTTGACCCACAGGCATACGCACACATGAAAACATATGCACACATCTGCATTTTACTTGCCTCTCTTTAAGTGGATTAAGGGGACCTTCAAAGAGAAGCAGAGAGATTGGCCAGGGGCCTGCAGGGTCCCAGCTCTTGCCACTGGAGGACCAGGACAGATTAAAACTGCCCGGGCTTCTCAGTCTGCCTCGTTACCCACCTCCTCTTCCTGCACACTGTATAAGGACACTTGAAAACCCCCCTGGAGGAGCCACAGCCAGGTGGATTAGGAAGCAGGCTATTTTACAATGATGTGAGGGACCTGGGGGGCTAGGGAATGAGGTGCATGTGTATGTATGTGAACTGAAATTAAAAGGACAGTACAAGTGGGCAAGGCAATTTTGTAAGTGGTGCAGAGGGCCTGTGTACATAGAATGCACATTCACTGGGGATCTGGCCTGACTTAAAAATCTAAACGAGACGAGTGAAGAAACCAGACTAATTCCCCTTACAGGGGTGAAACGAAAGCGATGGATTACAAACAGGATGTTTCAAGGAGGAATAAGGAAATGAAGAACTTAAGAGTTAAGAGAGGAAGTGCTAATTGCGGCATGATTTTAGCGTAGCATTTAGGCTTGTTCAACTAGTCAGACTTACACAAAACCAGAAAGTTGAGTCTAAGTGATTTAAAAGGATCAATCACTGTTAAGAACAATCTAACTATCTCTGGTATACTGGTTCCAGATGTGCCGATAATTTCAGCTGCTGGACTCTGCATGCTAAATATTCCAATGATTGGGCTAAATACAGCATGTGTGCCCATTGCAGGTACAGCAAGAAGTTGAAGATTATGGTGACAAATTAGATATTATTTACAGCGGTTCTTATGCATGTTACTGTGCTTTTCTGCCCTTTCTCCCAACCAGTGAGCGTGTGAGCGAAAGGGGGTAAAACAAGTGAGGAAAGGTACCATTCAGAACAAATGTTAATGCAATCTGAATCGTTTCCCCACTTTGGACTTTTCGCCATTTCCCGTGGCTGGCTCCGTGAGCAGACTCCTGCTGATGTGGGGAAGAGCAGACAGAGAGGAATTCAAAGCCATGCTGCCTCTCTCCTTGTTCTTACATCATCATGAAACAATTTGATTTGAGCGCTCATTTCTGAAACACATAGCCCACAACTAATGGACACAGTGTTGTATTGCCCTGAGGGGAAAAAAAACATACACCGGAAATTCTATTTAAATTAAACACAATTACTTCCGTGATCACAGTCACTGCAATCAAGCGTTTCTTTGTTGGAGTGCTTTAAATTGTTGACGTTATGTGATGATAATTAGTATTTCTTTAAATGGCTCTATTTGATGAGGCCTGCTGTGGCTTGTTTTTCATGGTGTGCTTCAGCAACATAAAAAAGGCAGAGCAGGCAAGTCTCTCCGTACTGAGATTGGCTGAAGAAGCCAGCCTACCTATCAGTCGTAAGGCCAGGAAATTTAACAGGAGGAGGGGAGGACGAGGGAAGGTGGCCAGGCTTAGGCAGGTTGTTGCCTGCAGGAGTACTGTTTCTTTAGGGTTAGAGCCACCTGTCTGCCCCCCAGGAGAGCCACAGAGCTGGGGAAGAGAAGAGATGGGCAGATGGAGATGTGGAGGAGAGGGATGGCAGGGAAGGAACCCTTGGGCCAAGACCAGACCAAGTCCCTCCTGTCAGGTCTGAGCTGACAGGAGGGACCTGGCTCACATGGAGAGAAGCTCAATAGTTACCGTATGTAGTACAGCAATAAAAGGTTTAGACCAGAGGAATGTGTGCAACTTGGGAGTCATTAAAATAAGGTCCAAACTAGTAACAACACAAGCTGGTTGTGGCACAAGCTCACCAAACAATCTGTAGAAAACATATTTTATGTACTTTTATAATGGATCAGTGGCTCTCTGTCATGTTTTGTGTGTGACTGGCAGGGCTGATACATATAGCTCCAGCCTGGTCTGTGGTTTGTAACCTGTGTGCTGTTAACAGGATGTGGTGGCCTTCAGGCCACAGCAGATACAGTAATGGAAGAGAGTGGTGAATTGCTTGTCCCCTCAATCACCCAGAGAGCGAAAAAGAACAGCAGACTGCAGGGGAGAGGGCAAACACACAACAACAGCAACAACAAGGAGAGAGGAGAAACAGAAGGAAGGTGAGAAGAAAGAAAGCAAGAGGAGACAGAATGGAAAGAAGGCAGTACAAAGAAATAAGTGTACACCTTTAATGGACAGATACTGTAGTTGACATATCTGGTGGTAGAAAAACAAAGAAAGTGAAATATACAATGTGTTGACCGCCCGGGCCGTCCAACCTGATTTATTGAAGAGCAGGTGCACATTTGTGAACTGGTAAATACAAAAATATTCTCTTTTGCCCTTTCATCCTCTCTCAGAGGTACACAGGTAAAAGCAAACAGAGCTCTCAGATTCTTCTGCCAATAATTATGTCATGAGTGGGTCTTCTTTGCGATGTGGCTGGTTTGATGTGTGCATGTTGGCTCTACTGTGATGCCAGTCAGGGCCCTGCTCACTTTCAGATGTTTGAAGTCAATTCCAACATTCAAGCCAGAGGAATTAAGAATTCTATTGTGGTTTTGGTGTCTGGAGTGCAGTTAAAGAGCGGCTGCTGGACTTATGCTGAGCAGTTATTTGTGTAACTGAGATGTTCATGAAAAAGGGCACGTGCTGACATGCATGCTTGAGAACACGGTGTTTCACCTGGCATGGCCTATCATGGTCACTTCTGACCAATGACACGCAGCAGTAATCATTATTGACACAAGAGTCGGAAAAAACACATCTGTTTCCTGTGGCTAAGTGGTATGAGTGGCCAATTCAAATTACCCACTCATCACCTCTAGATCATTAATTATAGGTGGTTCAGACATGTTTGCTCTCTTCTGCTCTGCTGGTTACATGGTTTCAATGTGTCTGTGAAGTATCTGTCTCAGATGTGTTAGCAGGGTGTGCAAGGATCAACAGGCTGGATAAATGAGTACAAGGAGTGTGTGGATGATTTGAGGGATAATGATGAAAGCAGAGGACAAGAGGATGGCTGGGAGTCAAAGGTCACACTGCCCCAGACAAGCTCCAATCTCTAGTGCTTGAGAGTGAATGGGAGGTAAAAAGGCTTCACACAGACACTAGAGACAAAGTAAAAAAACAGCTGAACAGCATTGAAGGAGGAGCACCGTGATGCTGGCTTGCAGAGGTCACCAAGTCAAGAAAGCCAATTAAAACAATAATTAACATTCATGTGGGAGAAGCGGCATCTACGTGTAGGTGGGATGAGCTCACCATTCTCTCACACAAACACACACACAAATGTAATGAGAGCAGCGAACAGCGCAGTCCAGTCTGATGTAAGTGTGGTGTCCTGGGAGGTGGAGATCAGGAGGTTAATATGATCCAATCCAACTCCTTCATTAGCCTGATGAAGGTAATAACAGCCTACAGGGACAGTGAGGCTGCAAGGTTGACTAAAACTATCAACTGCCTACCTGCAAGGCATCTAAGCCAACTTGAGCTGGCTAGCATGTGACATAAGAGTACAACACATTTGACAACAGCACTGTGTTGTGCGTCTCTGTCTCCACCTTTATTCTGCAGCTGTACTGCAGACAAAGAACAAAATATGTGGGTAATCAAAGATGCCCAGAGATGACATAAAAATTTGTTTCATTGCATCTCAATTTTTTTTTCTTTCAGGAACCAAGTTGCAGTTTTCAGTAATTACACTATGGTAGACCATGTCCTTTAGTTGTACTAACTAATGCACCAAGCACATTCTAATACCTGCACCACCCCATGAGGCTCAGTGAGAAGGGGGGTAGATTAAGAGTAAATAAGAGGAGAAAGGTAGTGATAGGTAGGCCTAAAAGAGAATAAACATCATTAATTGGAATGGCACACAAGGATGGATGCAGCCAGATGGTGTTTTGTACTCATTTGTCATACACTGCTGACAGAGAGAGAGGAGGACAGAGTGAGCACTAGAAAGAGAGAAAGTAAAACAAAAAAGAGGTGTTTATCGATGGTAAAATCGGTACACTGCAGCCTAGAACAGACTTGCACTGCTTAAATCTAGCTCTGCTTGTTCTGCATCATCTTCTCTGTGCATGTGCCTTTCCTGTCTGAGTGGTTCTGATGCTGATGCCATTGTAGCACTCTGCCAAGCCGGATGCTTACCGGTGAGTACAGACACAACACCCCGCAGATCGCCAAACTTGGCGTCCATTAAGGTCCATCTGTCCTGCTTTATCAAAAAGACCATCTACTGTATGTTCTTCATCAAAGGTGGTCCATTGCAGCGTGAAAGAGGAGAGAACAAAAAGAAAGGGAGATGAGGAGAGACAGACGGCTAGGAGGCGTAAAAAGAAGGATAAGAACAAGGGGCCCGGCGTACAGGTTTGCCTAAAAGAGAAAATGAGTGCTGGTTTAGAAGCACGACAATTAGACGAGTGAGTCAAATATGGAGAGCTCTCACTTTGACATCCACTGCCAAGGCATTTATAAAAAAAAATGGAGCAATGAAACAATCTCCTAATTTCCATATGGTGCACTAGAACTACGTAAGTAAAAAAGAAATACCAAAAATAGAAAAGGGGGCATGGAAGGATTTAAGGGAAGGTTGGAGCACAAGAGGGAGCAATAAGCTGGAGCAGGACTGGGTTCCCACCTTGTTGCAAATAGTAGTGGCTCGAGGCCGCAGGTCTGCTTGGGCTGCTACTGCTACCATGCTCACTTTGTTCTCTGCAATGACAGTTTAATTCAGGGAGACTTGGCTCCTCCCCACCTAGCTCTTTCTTTCCCAGTGTGCTGTTCTCCTTTTAAACCTAACCACTCCTGCTTCTAGGCATGTGTGTGCCTCTCTCAATATATTGTAGATACCTAACGGCGAGTGCTGAATCAAATGTAAAGCAATATAGATAGCACTGTCTGGAGTTTTGTCTATCAGGCAATCTCACAGAACCAAAAGGGCATGACGTGACTTCAGCTGTCACCATAACATGTAAAGCTTTGTCCCTGTAGGGACCTCCCCTTAAAGATCTTATGAAATTAGAACATGGATTTGCTTTACAGCAGCCCCTTCAGATAAAGTAATGGTATTCACAAAAGACCACATTCACTAGAAAAGACCTACCACCCGAGTAAAAAACCTGTGTGCAGCTGACTTATTACTACAGAGCACAAAAATGCGTTCTCTCAGAAAACACGTGGTTCTGTAATGGGTGTTCATTTCCAGGATAATTTCTTTACCATGCAACTTGCGGCTGCCAATGCAACAAGCATAACAAGGTCAAAGCCATAGCACTCACAATTCAAATCTCAGGAGCCCGTTATTTAACCCAAAAAAAAAAAAAAAAAAACATGACCTCCAACTATACTTGAATGATACTCAGTGGTACCTAAAAGCACAATGCTAACACAAAGACGTTTCTAGGACTCTTAATATCTAAAAGGTGCCTGTGGGCGAAAGCACTCAGGGTTACCTAAGAACGAGGCCTTTGTCTGGTCTCAGATGGCACTGTCCAAGTGTTTGCCTGTCTGTCGTTTTACTATAAGCCTTTGATTCATTTCAACGACCTATGGGGACCAATGACAATACTCCTAATATCTTTCTAAAGCTGGTTTCAACGCAGAAAGTGTGGCACGCTGCGTGGGGTAGGGCACACCGCTAGGCTACTTATCGAGCAGAAAGCCCTGGCTTGCTTTATGCTGACGAGGAGGAGGAGATGATAAGCATGAGAAAGAGTTTGGGTACATACCATTTTAAGGGGAGGCAGGATGTGGATGTGGAAGAGTTCCGGCTCGCCCAGGAGCTACAGTCTCGTGTCCCACAGTTCGCCAAATTGCTATATGGCAAGAATCAGACTTTCCTCCATCCTTTCACACATATGATCCCCCCCCCCTTTCTGTACAGCTCCTGGCATCTCTCCTGCAGCGCGCAAATGCCTCCACAGCGCAACCACATACACATTGAATGGGTTTCTCTCAGGGTATTTGCGCCTTGCACGTTCGGTGCAAGTCCATCTTAACTTTACTGCAGTGCTGCAGTTGCTGCTTTCCTTCACCTTCTTCTTGTTAATTTCTTTTACTGACAACTTTTCACTTAGACGAGAAATATCGTCAGGATTTGATCTTGCAAGATCTCGTGCCACGATACCTCGTCACACCCCTATTGCCTATCTATCAGCACATCTGCCAATACCTTCCTGGAGAGAGAGGGTTGTGATCGATCGATATAAGCTGTCATTCTGAGCAATCACATTGCTGCTCACTAACTACAAGAATACCTGTGACTGCTGTGTAAAAAGCCTACATGGTGGGCAAGGGTGTAATATTATTGTGGTTATGCCTGTTCACCAACACTGGAAGACAGCTAGTCAAGTCACTGATCAGAACCACCACTCCGCTGCTCTGTATAGCATTTAAATGTGATTTCATATCACTTGAATGCATGCCCTGGCTAATTAATAATTACTGGTGATTAAACATTTACACTGCATCACCTGGAGACAACTTGTGGTTAAAAATTGAGGATTGTTTTACTTGTGGCCACATCCCAATCCCGATGATGTCCACGCCGGCATTTTGTCTCAGTAGTCAAAGGTATAATCTAACATGTTAAAGCACATATAATGGAGCAGTCTGGATTGGTGTTTACCATCTGTGCCTCTGCAGTGTTTCATGTTGCATGTTTGGTCTTTCAATGATTAAGAACACAAAAACTGCTCTTGAGTCAGATGCCAGTTTCATACAAAGTTGTTTAGTTATGTGACACACCCTATGTGCATACAGTTGCCAGGCCAAGTCTTACGACCCAACAGAAGAACTGCTCATCCAGAATGTGTTTGATGTGGGGAATACAACCCAGCAGTAGATCATTAATAACACGTGGAAGTAATTCACATGAATTTTGGACTTGAGCAGATGTTTACTCAAGTCAGCTGAGTGCTCATTCTTATTTGTGATGGTTGCATCATTGTACATATTAGTAAATACACAAATCAGGTTTTCGGTCTCCCTCACAGTTGGCCAGGGTCTGTTGCAGGCCTACGGGTCAATCACGATGGCTCTCCAGCCCTTCTGGGGACAGAAAGGGTAAGCAGAACGGGCCAGTCAGGGTTTATGCATACAACTCTGCAAGTATTTGAGTGGAGGTTACCTATAGTGCAGTGGGGCTCTGCTGCCGGTTCCGTTTGAGGGCCTTAACCAAGGACTCAAGGGATGAGCGTAGCATTTTAGTCAGTGTGTATGTACGTGTATGCATGTGCAAGTATTTTTCTGTGCATGTGCATCCCTGTGTGCGTGCGTGTGCGTGCGTGTGCGCGCTAGGGCAGGATCAGTGGAGTAAATCCACACTTGAAAGAGTAGCTCAATCAAGCTCCCCCACCCATCTCTCTCTCTGCCTCCCTCTGTCTTTCTCATCCCGCCGATGTTCCCCTGCTCCCAGTTCATCGAGAGTTGAAGAGTTCGCAGGACTGGGGAGTAATAGAGCGCTACCGAGGGCAAAGACGAACAGCTGTGAACATTCAACACTTCCCACCAGAACCTCTTTCAGAACTGAAAATCTATCTCTGAGCTAATGGAGGGCATTGACGGTGAGTCACATAATAGCCAATATTAGCTCAAATGACAACCAAATTAAAAGCATAACTACTAAACAATACTGTCTATACAACAATATTCTCTCACTAAATACACAAACACTATCAGCTTGACCGTGATGTTATCTGGTTAAGTATAGGTTTGTCCATGTCAGACATCCTGGCTCCTAATCCCAAGTGAGTCGATTATGCGGTCATAAAAGAAAACTATCATTTGCAAGGCTTTAACTTCACTTTACCAATGCTTTTGTTTATCATTGTTTTGAATTTTTCTGACAATAACAAGTAAAGCTGGTTCCTTGAAAGGGAATAGAAAGCATGAACTCACATTCTGTTTCGGGGAAGATGCCCTTCATTAGAACTGTGCGTTCCCAGCGTGTCCATATTTTAATCGAATCTAGTTTAGCATGATAAAGGGCATTACTGCCAGCCGGCTCTCCTGCCCACCCACTCATCTGTGCATGCACATGCGCAAAAAGGACAAGAACAAAATGTAAAGTAGTGCCCTAAGGGGCTCATGGGTAAAATAATGCACCAACCCAACATTCAGAGACTTACTGTACCACAGACACTATGTCACTTGACATGTTGACAACTGGCAACATGTTATTTGTCATAACCTTGGCCTGTGTCACTGAGGTGATGCACATTAAGGATGGATCTGTTAAGGAACTTGTAAACAGAATAAACGGTCACATCTTACAACAGAAACTTATCAATCAAAACAAAAACATTTAAAGGTAAGATTGATAGGCTTGGGATACACCTGACGTTTATCTAACGGAAGGATCTTTTCATTACATTTAAATGAACAAAGATGCCTTGCTTGAAGGAAAATGGCCTCTGGTGGATTGCAATGGGTCATTAATTAGCTCTATAAAACTTTATTTGAATTAAGGGTAGAGTGAAACTTTTTATGAGAGAAACTTCATTAGTGTATCAAAAGTGCTTGAAGCTGCTTTCTTGTGTGTGAGAAATAAAAGAGGAGAGCTTCTCCTTAATCCGATAAATGGTTCAGGTAGTGAATCACCAGACCATCTTTGATGCACTTGTCAGGCTGCAAAATGAACAGAGATTTGAAGAAAAGTGAGGACGCTATTTTTGTGGCACTCCATTCAGCTGAGTGTTAGCCAAGAGCTGTCATTGACTTAAAAAGGACGCCGAAAGGTTTTGTTGTGTATGTGTGTTAACAGTGACTCATTCTGCATCACTTTTTAGAACATTGCAGCTTCCAGAGGTTTCATCCTCAACTTCTGCGTGCATGCACATATTTGAGGGTGTGTGTGTGTGTACGCACAGTCCATGATGATGTGAAACACTGCAGCTCTCTGAAACAAAACAAGCGCCTAAAGAAGTGACAGGCAGACTGAATAGAGACAAGCAATCCTTAAAAAAAAGAGGACGTGAATAGAAGTTCTTTCCACAGTGTCAGGCTGGGCTAAGGCCTCGCAGAGACAGACAGGGAGCAATGATCATACTAGACAGGAGATCTTGGCATGATGGCACTGCTTGTGTCAGATCTTAAATCCAAAACCAGCTCAGATGAGCTGAACAAAAAGCTACACTTCGTGCCTTTCTATAGTCATAATGAAGTACACCTGACACCATTTTTAGGTATGTTTTCAGATTAAAGTCTGTGCATGCAGATGCCATCATTTCAATTTGGGTGTTTGTTTCGAATTAAAAGGAAGTCCTCTTCTATGAGGTGTCCGCTGTTTGTAGAAAGCATCATGATTCTGCTCCTGAAAAGTTCTAAGTTTATAAATTGTAATGCAGCCATATCTAGGACAAACATTGTCCTTGCTGCAATTTTTCCTCCCAAAGTGAAAGAATGCAAATTAAGTACACGTGTAAAGATAATTCTACATTTATGGGTATAAAGCAAAGCAGCTTAACAACATTATGTGACACTGCCTCTCTTGTTTAACCTTGCATGCCTGGCCCCATTTCCAGACCACCTAGCCCACTGCATTGCCACCTGGTGGCATATCTGAGCCTTCAGCTGCCCTGTCCACCTGGTCACCGCAGTTTAACAAGAAAAATATGCATTGCATGCCAAGAAACTATCAGAAGCCATCACCAGTGGCACAGTGTATGAGGAAGTTGAGGGAGGAGGTAAAGAGAAGATGAAATATGGTGGACACAGGGGGGTGTGTACAGCGAGCTATATTTCCACTCAACTGGGGGTACAGCCAACCTGTTCCCCTGGACTATATATGGAAGTAAACAGGATGCTAACAGTGGGATAGCGGTGGTGTTCCAAAAGAGGCCTCTTTGCATGGAGTATGGAAAGGCCTCTCTGCAAACGTGTCAACGTCCTTGGTCACTTGTGGAGAGCATTAATAGCTTACCAGTGTGCGAGATGTGTGTATACCAGAGTGTGTGCTGTATGTACTCACAGCAGGTACAAGGAGCTTCTTGACCTCCTCCACTGCTCTCCTCATCTTGATCTCGGCTCTGCCCTGTGTGTCTTCCACTGTGATCAGGACATGGAGGTCTTCGTTTAAGTGTTCCCAGTTTGGCTTCCCTCTGTTCTGCTCCTCCTGGACAGAGAGAGAGAGAGATGGTGAGTGAATGTGACAATGTGGGTGTGTTGGAGCACCAGTGCAGTAAAACAGCATATCAGAGGAAGTGGAGGCAAGAGGCAGGCGTACAGAGGATGCCAGGGCCCTGTGAAGAGAAGCGGGATGACAAGAGCGGCCCTTTAGTCAGCTATTTAACTTTAACTTTGAAAGGACACCCTTCTTTAATAGATCCCTGGCTTCACAGAGACAAAGACGACAGCTAGCCCTGCAGCAATTAATATCAGTGAAAAGATGGATGGGTGCAGGGATCAGAGAGAGATGGATGGGGATTTTTTTCAAGCCAACTTAACCAGTCGGAATGCAATCATGGAACATGGATAGATTTCAAAGTGCCGCAATGTGTGAAGGTGAACCACCATCTCCGATTTGTGTTTGCATGGACAATACTGTCCGGATAACAATAGCTCTCTGAAGGAGTTCTCCTGCTGAAAAGGCAGCACCAAAGAACTCATAGGATGCCAAATTGTAGCGTTAGCAGTGCATGGAATGCAAAAATGGGCTATATTCAAAACTGATATTCTAGCTTGATAGCCTTTCAACCCATTCAAATAGGAAGCAATTTCAAGATTTGATTTTTCAGGAAAGCTGAGGCTGGCAAATGGTGCATAACGTTTTATGCTTTTCAGTCACCTCCATCTAAAGCCCAGTCAGACCTTTTGTGAAAAGGTAAAATGGGATAAGAAGAGACAAACATGGAGTAGGTTCACATTTGCATTTTTTTTTAAACACACATATCCATTTATCATTGATACATTCCTCCCTCTTCTGGTCGCTCTGCTGAAAGTAAATGCAGTGAGCAGACACGGAGAGCACTCCAAAAAGCTTTTGAGGTTGTATCGCATGTCACTGTACAACCATGAAAGTCAGCGGTTTGAAAGCTGACTACTTCCCCCTGAGGTGAGGAGTTGAGGTCTAGGTTGTCTGAAACAGACACAACCTCAGATTCCCTGATGTGTGACACCACGTTAAAATGTCGAGACAGGGCTCTAATGTTACCTGTAAATATTTGAATGATTTTACCAAGACAAAAAAGGGAATGTCAAAATGAATGCAACTCAAAAATATACTCCAAAATCAGAACTGAGATTTCCTTTTCCAAAAGGAGGTCAGAGTGTTGAGCAGTCAACAGCATCCCAGTTTTCTCCCCTCCTGCTGTGGTGCAGGTTTGTATAGACTGTAGATGAACAGTGTCGTTTACCCCCACCCACACAAACCACCCCAACGTCAGATCACTGCTCATTTGGGCGTAGTGAACCACTGAGAATTAACAATGGGGGTGGGGGAGGGGTGTGTGTTTGTGTGTGTGTGAGGACGCACACACAAAAACGCACGCACAAACGCACGCACGCACACACACACAGCTCAAGTGCCACCCACCTGCTTTCTACTCCACAGAGACCTGTTACCATGGCACTGCTCTTTATGACACACACACACGCACACACACACACACACACACCCAGAGTTCAATATTCCACTCTCGTTTTCCCCTTTTCCACACAGGGTGGAGGGCCCAGTTTCTGCAGTCAGGCCATTATTTCACCATGGCTGTTTGCTTATGGCCTATTAGGGGACATGGGGACTAGAAGGTGACTCAGCATTTTCTAGAGAGGGCACAGACCTGCCACGACATCTACCTCTGAATGCAGGGCGCTGTATGAAAGCACATGGTAAATGCATAAATGCTCCACATTCACAGATTATTGGATGCAACAAGATTAGCTAATCACGTGTCTCGTGTACACATGTGCATGCCAATGCTCGGGAGGCAGATTCTGATTTAGTTAGGGTCATGGATGGCGAGTTCAGGGAAAAGACACTCGTATCCAAACACACACACACACACACACACACACACACACACAAGCATTACTGCCAGCGAACAAGGTCACTGTGTGCCCTCTGAGAGAAAGTGACAGCATGACAAAGAGGAAGAAGGGTGTAGCGGGGAGGAGGGTGAGAAAAGAGAGGAGCGGCGAGGCGAGCGCTAAAGTGAATACTGGGAAGACCTTTGAAGAGAATGTCCACACTGGCCCACATCAAATGCTGCAGCAATAACCACGTACCAGAGGGCAATCAGTTTTGGCAAAATATGTAGCATGAATAAATAGCACGGACACTGCATCTAGAGACATCTAAGAATAGGATCAGAGAGGAAGACTACCTGCCAGTTTTGCTGCCTGACTGCCATCGCATGTGCAGCACCTGTTTGCCTGCTGGTTTTCACAACCTTCAGCTTGAGCTCAATAAACTTTATGGCCTCAATTCTCAACCTGAAAGGCACCACATGCAAAAAGGCGACATACACATAATACTGTCAATTTCATTTTCTTTCAAAGAAATGGAGTGGCAGTTCAGTCTGGTTGCTCACATGTTACTTTATTGTAACATATAAATATTGTATATATACAAATATTGTATAAGTTCCACTACATGGTCAAGTACACCACTAAGGCTGGTAGAGATTCACTACATTGCTTGAGGACACAAAAGGGTGATGCATATGTGCAGAAAGAAAGCTTTCAATCCTTGATGTTGTGGCTGAAGGTCAGTCCAGCTTGATATACCACCCTGCTGCCTCAAAAGGAGTTATTGGACTATGTGGCACTACAATTTTGTCCCAGCAATGTTGCACTTTAACACTCAGAGGTGAAACTGTTTGCTCTGAACAGTCCCTTCTCCTTTGATCCTAAAGGACATTACCAGCTGGGGTCAATGTAACTGAGGCTAAATGCCAGCACACCAAACAGGTGCAGAAGGGAGCTGCAGGGGCATGGAAGGACAAGAGAGGACAAACAGAGCTGTAGAGGAATGACAGAGAAACGTGGAATTAAATATTAAACCATAACTGTCTAAAACTCTTTGCTGCAGTGCCAGCAGGTTGATCAACTTTAACATATTGATCAGCAATGTCACAGATTAGTTTTTAAGCAATAAAATGTGGGTGCTGTTGTGTGGCACTGTCTATTTCTGGCAGGGGTTGAAGGTCTGCTGCTGATACCACACTTTTAGCTATTATGTGCCCAAACAATCAACAAAAAACAAACCAAAGGAAATTCATTTAATATAGAGCATTTCTTAAAGTGCAAGTCTGAAAGGACAGATACTTTGGCTCAAAGCATAACAGCAGCCTATTGTGCCAACTGTAATTTCACATTGTGTGGTAGCTAAATTAGAATTGGGGAATTGTTTTGGCAAAAGGGAAGATGACCATTATTCTACCTGTGCAGTGGTCGATGCAGGACGCACCTGTAATTTAATTGCTGTTCTTGCTGTTGTTTTGCATTAAGCGTGACTGTGAGAGTGAAAACCAGAGGGAATCAAGCTGCCACATTAGATAAAAATTTGATTGGACTAAGGCTCCAGGAGGAGTCCTTTCTACCTCCAACTGTTTAGACAATAATCATCAAAAAGGACATAACATGCAAGCTTCATCCCTTTGGGGAGTAACTAAACACTTTACACAGTTTAACAACAAACTAAAAAAAGCCCCCATATTCAAGAGAGTGGAAGAGGGCTGAGTGTCATGGTGTCATAAACACCTAAAAAGAAGTGCTCTCTATGGAAATAGTGTGTTATCCATCCTGTCTAAACAAATGTGTCAAAAAGGAAAAGGCCTAAACTCAGAGAAGTTACAGGAACACACCTGCATCATAACTCTATCTCTCTCAGAGACACATTATATTTAGGAAGTCTAGTTTTACCCTTGGGACGTTATTATCCTGCGATTGTCTCTCTTGGCTCCCATTATTCGATGGGTTTAGTGATTTTGCCATTTTTATATTCTTCATATTATATTCTTCCATATTCTACCTCAATTTGTATGTACTATTACCAAAATTTAGAATACCTCACATTTGAATAGAAACTGAAGCGACTAAAACATTTAAAAAACAAAGTTCCTGAGAGCATTACAGTGACTAAGTCTTATGAAGATAACGGTAAGTGTGTTCATTTTTGTTCGAATGATGACATGCTAAATTATACAAACAACTACAATGTAGTTTAACTTTTAAAATACAGACGTTCTTGAACAAAATCCTCTATATTGTGATATCAGGCCATAAAGTGACAGCAACAGGTTTAAACCATACAAGAGCTAATTAAATGACAACAATCAAAGTAATATGCATACCAATTATTATAGGAAATAGTCAAAGGGTATCCACAAATCACATAACTCAGCATCAGTAGATAATATCAAAATAATTTTAAAAGGATTGGGAGTGAAAAGTAAATGGGACATAATTACAAACATGATATTTGTTAAGTAGCACATTTTTCTCTCACCTGCCTCTTTGCCTCCTTATTGTTTTCCCTGTCATGCTTTTCTTCTCTCGCCATTGTTCTGTATTTTACTGTCTCCCTCAGTCTCGGCTCGACTCTGTCCCACTGCATAGCTCCAGTGAGCCGGCTCCCCGCCAGGCAGTGCGGCCCAGGAGGGAGCAACCAGCTGAATTATTGAGAGTATAAAAACGCTGCCGCTAATGGATCCTGAATAAACACACTGGCTAAGCTTCTCCTGCAGCTTCCTCTGCTGCCACAGGGCATCAAGTTGGAAATACTGAGGTGGAAGATGCTGTGACTGGAGGCTACGGTGCAGGCTTTGCCTCGGTACTGTACGTACCAGTGAAGTGTAAGATACCAGACAGACAGGTAGTGAGGAAGAAAAATGCTATTTTAATAGAGGACAATTAAGAAAACCTTGTATAGAAATACTATTATTTAATTATGCAAAAAAATCCCATTTACTTCACACCTTTCCAAACAAACATCCATGAAATATGTGAAATATTTGTTTATTCTCCATCTCATATCAAAATGCTGTAAATGTATAACTGCCTTGGGCCTTTGTAAGTGTAATAATTGCACAGTGCTGTTGACATGTCCTGTCCAAACAAACTACCACACGCCATTAAGTTTTAAGATGGTAAGAGGTTATTAAGGTAATCATAGATTTGTTTAATGAGCTAAGTTCTAGTGTGTGTGTTGGTAAATGCTTGAGCACGTTCACTGCCATTTAACTACTTCTGGATTTAATTCCATAGAAAAGGCCACGGTACAGCGTCTTCATCTTGTTCTGTGATAAGAAACGCACTCCGAGAAAAATGCGAGGAAGAGAGAAATTAAAACACAAATGGAGGAGCTATAAAAAAAAAGAAGAAAGGGAAGAAAATGTTGGCCCTGCAGCAAACTGGAGCTTCTGAGATTATGAGTCAGCTGAAAATATGTGTACTTCTATTTGTGTGTATGAATTTTGTTTTCTGTTACTATGAACTGTGTGTGTGGAGAGACGGTGATTCCCATACCAAGAGGGATGAAACACTTCTTCTGACTTAGGTAGATGAATTGCAATACAGCACCACTGCCTCGCAAATCAGAACACCTGGGAGGTACAATTTTTTGAGACTTTTTACTTTTACTCCCTACATTTCAACACAAATATCTGTACTTTGTATTTCCTACATTCTCAAAACTAGCTTGTTACTTCTTTCAACCTCTATGGAGGTGGGTCTTGTTCAGCCCGGTGTCTGATGCCAGTGCTGCTGAAGCTTAATATTTGCCAGTTTTTCGTGTTTAAATTATACAATTTCTGTCTCCTCTGTATTTCTGTCAGTTTGTCTCTGTCCAGTTCAGTTTTTATTGTTATAACTTCAAGCAAAATTAGACTGTGTCCAGTGTATTCTTCTCTGTACCAGCACTGTGCAGGTTGTTAATATAAGAGGAAAACTTCTATTTTGTTTTCAAAAGTTTGCAGTTACCAAAACATGCAACATGTATCATTATTATGTAAAGGAGTTTTTTACTTTTACTTGAGTTTCTTTTTACACAAGTATCTGTACTTAAGTAAAGAATGTGAGTACTTTGGCCACCTCTGGTCAGAGATGTTAACGGAGATGCAACTTCAAAAAGATGTAGCTCAATGAAGAGAGAAAAACAAAACAGCCAAAAGCAGCCATTATAACATAGCTGAAGCCCCTGAGCAACACATGCACAGATGCTTGAAATATCACAATTTTAAAACTGTCAAATTGTCCTCACATTAACTTCAAAGTACATCATCAAACATGATCTGACACACTTTGGCATTCCTCGGGGACACATGCAAGTTGCTGTAGCGTTCATGATATGGTGCATCAAGCTGTATATAGGCAGCTGAAAGCCATGGCTCAAAAACATACTGCAAGGTTTACCTGATAGTAGTCAATTCAGACCGACCAAACATGGTCAGACAGAATTTCATCAGCATTGTTTTGCAGTATAGTTTCCAAATGCTGTGATCTAGCTATTTAATGGGCAAAACACAGTTTGCGCAAATGTATGTAAAATAACATAAAAACAGTTTTTTGCCTGAGTTCACCCCTTGCGGCTCAGGATATGCAGACACACAACATTAACCTTTTAAGTTTCCAACCTCAGCTCACAGGTCCAGAAATAGAGGCTGCTGTGGCCTTAGCCGTCTGCCTTACTACTGCCTTCTGTATTTTCCACTGCGCAGCATTTTGCAAACAGCCCTATCAGATGTCAGAATCCAGCCATCGGGCATGTGTCTGCCTCATGTCTCTTGGGGTGTTTTTTGTGCGACAGCAGTCCTGTTCCACATTATTGTGTAACATCTCAAGAGAGAAAGAGGCAAGCTTTAGTGTATCCTGCTTTGGTCAAATTAATGTTGATTTTTGTTTTTACTTCCAGAGATAAAGCACATTAAACACAGTGGGCACTCTGCCACGCTGATGAGCTTACCTTCTTCTTGTCTCTCATGGAGCTCTTGCCTCGCACCATGATTTTGCATCCCGTCTCTGCTTCCAACTGTTTGGCTGTGAGTCCCCGAGGGCCAAGGATTCTCCCCACAAAGTTATACTATAAACACACAGAGAAAGAGAAAAAAACATTGAGTCTATGGGTGAACATAGAGTGAGAAATTACTTAACATCAGAAAGCCCATATATGACATCACGGTGACTTTAAAGCTTTTAAAATACCCCATCAATAACAAGGGCTGAACACAAATGAAAAGTTCATCAGGATAGTAAGAAGCACTGTACAAACAGACAAAAATATTCCACTTTCCATAAGCCTCCAGACAGCGTGACATCAGCTTTGCTGCATATCGAGCCTCAGCTGCCACAACTACACACACCACGCCAAATCTACTACATAATTTTCTGCCTTTCCAGCATAAAGAGAAGGTGGCTCCTGTCAGCAACAACACTGCTGAATTAGCTACATTGTTTTTTCCTCTTCACCATGGTAGCAGCACTATTAGATAGAAGATTCTTACACAGGGCTCCTAATATAGTCATTCAAGAAATTTGCCTGACTTGATTTCCAACCAGAGGCAACACTGAGGTGATTTATTTTATCATCCCCACTAGATATCAAAATAGTCATCAGAAAATTTAAAATGTACTACAGGGACATTCAGTGGGAATGATGGGAGAAAACAAGTGGGAAAGGGAATAGGAATGGTGATGAGGGGGAGGTGAGTTCTGAGGTGAGGTAGTGCGCTTGACACAATTTTCTTATCAAGTCCCCCTTTCACAGGTGAGTGGCTTTGGAGCTTTGTACCAAAAGGAAATGTATTTACCGTGATAATCCTCTCCAATTGAAACTGGCTTCCAATGGGAAAAAGGAAAAATGTGTTGAAATAATCCAACACAATTTCCAGCCAAAATAAAAACAGTAGGAAAGGAGGAAAGCAGGGGCGTTGCATGAGGAGGTAAACAAACCCCACCTTTTTAAACAGTGCACAGTGACTGGTGGAGAGCAAGAGGGGTGAGAATGTCTGACGCGTTAAAATGGGGATATTTTTACTGAAGCAAAATTTCCAAAACTGAAAAAACTCATCTGCTCACTGGCATTGACAATGAGAAGCAAGACTGCTCGTCTCTTGAAGTGTTACAATGAGCTGTGACACCGCTGCTTTAAATTCTTAAACACAGTCACGTCAGCTTAAGCACTCCACCACACTGATGTCTACAAAATCCAAAAAGGCCATCAGAGAAGTCACATTTAATAACAGAGGGATTACAAACTTTATGCGATGTTGGTGTATTTCCCCTAAAACTACGTAAATAAACACTTGTGTGGACAGTCAAAAAATCCACGCAGTTGTTTTCCTTGTCGCTGTCTCTTCAGACTTGCCTGCAATCATAGCCTGTCTCAGGCAGGAAAGACACACCCTGTGGCCAGAGAGATGCTGGAGTCTGCCTTTAGCATGTGACTACGCTGGCTTTGTGGTTATGTGTCTCTGTCACTAGGCAACTGTCTGTTTGGTTAACTTGAATCAGGGAAACTGGTGCAGGGGCTATTTGGGAGTGTGTGGGCCTTCTGAGGGATGCATGGGTACCTGTCTTCAGAGGTCAGCCACCAACGATGCATGGTGGCTTGCTTCTGACTTGTGTGCGTGCCTGCGTGCGTGCGTGCGAGCACAGACACACACGCACACGCACACGCACGCACGCACGCACAAACAGCCTCAAGGAACAAAGGAGAGAGCTGTCTGTCTGCATCACAGCACACACTGCAGACAAGGGTGAACCCTAAGCTGTGGGCATTACGGTGGTGCCGTGGTACTCCTACACAACCCAAACATGGCCTCTAACCTATTACACAAAAGCTATCTTGGGTGTTGTTATACTACAGCTGTGCTATATCTGAAATATACTAGCTTTTATATAAACCCGAGCTTGAGGATAACACGGATATATATATACACACACACACACACACACATACACATATATATATATATATATATATACACATATATATACACACACACACACACACACAGACATACACACATCACATTTACCCATGATAAATATTTTCAATGCATGTACTAACTGAATTATAGAATTAATCAAACAGACAAGTGTACAGGAAAATGTATTATATATTGGATTCAAAATATTATGTCACTTGTTGGAAAATCCCAAAATGACACAGAAAGAGCATTTAACATTTTATTCGCGGTCCTATCACAGTGTTGCTAAAACCACCCTCAGAAGGGGGGAAGTCACAAAGTACTTGGGGGAGCTATTATGATCTGGCAACATATTATGGCAAATCTCAAGATGGCAGCTTCTGTGCCTGGGATATTTTGTCTTCATTATTCTGCAGTGTCAGGAAGTGCAGACACGTTGTACATTTATACAACCTATGTTTTAATGAACTTAGGAGTGGGCATTATAAATGGTATACAATATAAATTTAGCCAACGGTAGAGATTTTGGGTTATACCTGCGTACCGCGGTAGTTCATTGCGGTTGTATTTGTTTACATACTTCTGTTGTTTTACAGAATTATTAGAGCTATTTCATCATGAAAATGAAAAAACGTTTGCTTTTACCTTGTTTCATTCTTGTTTTGTGTGGAGGAGAGTAGTGGCCACTTTCACCAAAATCACCACTTTTTGGACAAAATCTGTTTGTTTTGCTCTAAATGCGATGTCTCCACTTCCTGCTTTGATCTCTATGGCACATATTAACTCTTTATGTCCTGACTACAACTCACAGACGCTCTGAAATTACTCACAGGCTGCGGCAGACCGTGATCAGTGACCCACTGCAAAAAAAACAAAAACAAAAAAAAAACACTTTGATGTTGTATTACATCAATGGCACTCAAGCCTCAGATTTTGAATGACGTCGTATTACATTAATGGCACTCAAAGGGTTAAGAAATTGTTGCTGTAATTTACATACCAAAGTATACCGTGATATATACTGTCTACCGTCTATGGTTCAAATTGTACCGTGATATTAATTTTAGGCCATATGGCCCACCCCTAAATGAACACTATCTGTGTAATAAAAAGATGCCAAAATCACCTCAATGATGGAATCCAATATATTAACTGCAGTAGATGCCTCTCTCTGCTTGCTGGCTTCCTGCTCTGCACCGAGAGTTTGATATTATTCTCCAGGATGTTGATATGCTGTTAGAAAAGGTGACCTCCATTTTAAGCCACTGGAATGTAGACAATGGAAAGCCAAGCGGGTGAGTTATCAAGAGGGTGCAGGGCCATTGAGCCTGCCAGGGACTCCACTCAGTGCAGCTACAGGAGTAGAATGATACAGTGGCCTCACTGCCAAATACACTACACCTCCTCCTGCTAAACTATCGAGCCTCCTACGCACTGACTAAAAAAAGCTCCTTTTTATCTTCTCCATTCCTACTGTTACATCAACTCAAATGTTTTTTTAAAAGAAATTTTCAGGATCCACCATGGCCCTTTGGCTGGATTTCCAAAACTCCGCTGCACACTCCAGGACTGCTTGAAGCAGTTGTGGGCACTGATTGAAATTTAACAAGTTTCAGTAATAGATAATAGAAATACAAAAAGCAGAATTGTAATAATCTAGAAATGGAGAACAATAGGCCATTCTGTGGTACAACAAAACAGCTGCAAAAACACAACTATGAATGCGTACTGGCTCCATTTAATCAGGCGCTACTGTCAGCGCACATCTGGTGAACAGAATAAATGAATTAACTATGTGTTTGCTGACTAGGAATCTCCCAGCAATTTATTTTTCTCTATGTATCATGCTGTGCTGTTATTTCTTCTGCTCATTTACAGAATTAGAAGATCACAGACACTGGGACCTTTGGTGGACCGGCTACTCCTCACTCCTTTGTCTCGGTTTCATTTTATCTCAGTTTTTGCAAACACACAAATACAAAGAATCGCTGCATATACAAACATTGTTTGTGTGCACAAACACTGAAAAACAGACAGACGCACATGCACTTGCACATACACACAAAGCCCCCTTCAGGACAAGGGCTTACACTGACATTAAAAGGCCTTTGTTTAGCCCCAGTTATCGCTACTCCACAGGCGTGTTTAGTTGGAGCACATCTCCGTCTATGCCACTGTGTGTTTATGAGCATGCACGTGTGTGTGTGTGTGTGTGTGTGTGTGTGCGTGTGCGTGTGACCATAACATATAGAGTGAACTCTTGCAGACACCCTCAGCACCTAGAGCCAATTGTTGCACAGGTTTGTGTGCGTGTGCATTGTGGTTTGTTTTTGTGGGAACAACTGAGAAACAACAGCAGTTTCACCAACAATGCTCAGGGAAGCAGAACAATTGTGCCTTTGACAATGTTTGTTTGTGGTGGTGGGGAGACAGGAAATGAGATCATGCTGAGGGCTCTGGCTGTGTGCGCGCTGAGCTTATCGAATAGCAGAGCCGGGCTGGGACGAGAATACCAATCATTTATTAACCGGCCTCGCTGTGCTTATGGAAATGAGGAGCAGTTCATTCAGTGCAACGTATCAAAGTAAGGTGGAGTCTGTGGCTTCACCAGGCTCTGCCATTTCTCTCCTCTTCCTCCTCCAGTTTCATAATGTGTAAGTATCATTGCGAAACAGCTCACACTAAAGTAATAGCTGACCATTCAGCAAAACTCCCCTTTTCTCATACCTCAGATGCCTTCCATTTCATTTTACTTCAAGATACAGTATGTGGAGGCCTCACAGAAGGTACAGAGTTGAACAGCACTCATGGTTCCTGCCTCTTTCACATCTCCTCTTAATTTATCCATTCATAGCTTCTGGAAACTTTTCCTCCTTTTCCTCTTTGTCTTAGTACACGGGACCTTGCCTTTCCTCTTATATTTGTCATCCTTCCTGTGTGTGCATGGGTCACTCACAGCACTAACTACAGGGAAGTTCCTTAGCCGCCCGCCCGCCTGCCTGCCTTTCATCACTCAGTCACCTTTAGGAGCTCCGTGGCCTGATCTCCTACACATACAGGCGGAGTAGCTCTACATGCCTTTTCCACTCACTAAATGGACAGGATGGGAGCAGGAAGGAGCAGACAGGTGCCTGCATACTTTATTGACAGGAGGGACAGTGGAGGTGAGGCTAGAGCAATGCAAGAGTCAAAACTAGACTTAGATTCCAATGGTGACATTTTCGCCTCAAAGCCCTATAGACTTCAAAGAGCTCTATTCAGCACATCCAGCATTTAGCGCCTAATCCATGGCTCCTTTGATAATTCTGTTTGGATTTATTTCAGGGTTGCAGGCAGGGTGGAAATACAGAGTAGAGAAGACGGAGAGATGGCAAGCAAAAAGATTGATGTCAGCTGGAAGTTTGGAAGATGTGAGTGAAAGGAAACACAGTTTGTGAACTTTTAGATAAGCCAGCTCCAGAAAGAGACTAACATAATGACTAGGGAGACACCAAATAACATCCAGTCTCTACCCCAGTGTTCATCTGAGTCACATTCAACTTCAAAGAACTTTATTTTTCCATGAGGAACTTCATTTGTGCTAGAGAGTGTGTGCGTATATATACAAATTCCGGACCCAACAACATTAACAACCTAACATCAGGACAATAAACACAATACACACAACACATCCAGCATGACAGAAGTAGTTGATAAAATAATTAAAAGTATATATATCAGATGGAGGAAGAATTAAAATGTGCCAAGTGCATAAATAATTCAAATATCATTCAACAGAAGTCCGTTTTTTGTTTTGACAAAGCTGTGGACTAATGTTAGCCGTGCTGTACTACTTTATCTGCAACAACCTCAGCCAGAGGACAGAGGGAAACAGCAGAGGTATCTACTTTAGTCTGATCACACTGGGCCAATACCCTTTTAATAGAAAATTGCATTAGGTCATGTGAAGCACTAAAGTAGCAATTGCATCAGCTAATTGGTCACAAGCTATTTCACTCATGCTTCATCACATTTGGCTCATACATCAGCTGACTGGCAAGCAAATGACCAGTCAGCCAAGACAGACAGCCAAAGAGATTCGTGCAGGCATTGATTCTTTGTATTTCCTGTTTAGCCAATGTAGCTGACAGGAAGTAAACTTGGACCAAAGCTGCAAAAAAAAGCTTCACTAGGCACAAGAAGGCCCTTTCAACCTGATAGCTGTTACAGGCACTGACATGTCAGAACCACTCTATCTTTATCACCACAACTCTTCACTAACCTAATATGAGAGAGCCTTGCAAAGAATAGGCTATTAGCATTGATATTGTACTGTATATAATTATGTAATTCTAAAACTCAAAAACCTTGATACTGGTCTACAAAAGGATGTATAAGCAGGATCTTGTCTGTGCAGAGACACTGTATAGGCCGACAATACCTCCCTAGTGCAGCCTCTGATTCCTGTGTTGTCAACCTGCGTCCTTTGTCCTTCATTCTCCATTTTCACCTGTCTGCCTGTCAGTTTAATGACAGCAGAGGCCAACAGGCTGAGGAAACACTAAACAAAGGTAATATGCAAGCAATGACTGGCATTAGTGCAGTTATACACATCTAACTGCTTACACCATTGCCCTTCATCATGTTAACTGACTACAACAAATAGAGCCCTCTTTGTTTAAATTATCATTGTAATTGCCCTTCTCATCAAATAGCTAACTAGAAGACCATCCGTTCATCAAATTATCATCGTCATGCATGGCTGGCTAGCTAGAGATATCAAAATCCTCCACTGTGCTGCTCTATCAGTGAGGTGAGGCGAGGTGTGGGGCAGTGCATTTCCAGGACCCTGGTAATGACTTAAGGGGGTCAGAAGGATATCAGGAGCTGGTATGATAAGTGATGAAACCCTCATGGGAACAAGCTTAATGACTTTCTCCGTGTAGGGAACTGGCTGGTTTGGTCCAGGAAATTTTACTGCAGTGAAACCGAAAAGTCCAGGACATCCTGTCTGCTAAAATCACAGAAGCCTCTTTTTTGGTATTCTCAAATTCTCTGTGCATTGCAGTCGAGGTGAAGCATCACTGTGTACTGACGCAAAGTCTACCCTCCTCTGCAAAACCTGACAAAGTCGACGCACATGTACAAACACACATCATAGCAAATTAAGACAATTTAAGAGCACTGAGTGCATCATATCATCACAGTAATGTTCACTAAGAGGCTCGTCTGGATGCAGACTGTGGGTATTTACATTCTTGTTTTAATTACCTGTTTGACACGAGTTGTATTCTGTAGAAACACTAGATTTGAAGTTTAAACGTATGAGACAATGGAAAAATTGATCACTGTCTTTCTTCTAATTTTAATACACTGAAGAACAATGCAAGCAAGCAAAAGAAAAATCTCCCATCTCTGACAACTGAGTGCATACAGCCATTATTGATCAACAACTCCATAACTTTTAAGCCAACAAGTAATTTTGCAGTGTTCGATTGGATTCATCTGCCTTCAAAACACAGACTAATAACCAAAAAAAGATGTAGAGGGGGGATCACACGTATGTTCCACTGAGGATCTTCAGTGGCAGAAGAGGGCAGGTTGTTGGTGTGGGGATGTTGAAAAGGTTCCCATCTGACTGAGGGTCACATTTCAAGGAGTCAGCACTGTAAAGGTGGTGTCTGTGGGTACATGAGTGTATTTTCACTGCTAAGCATTTCTTACTACTGAGTGACCTCAATGGCCCACAACCCCCATGGACATTTAACAGTTGGCAAATAAAAATACACAGGAATAATGTGGAGACAGAGATGCATTTAAAGCCATGTCACACATCCTATCGGATGCCTGAAGGTCAACTGAAATGACATGCTGAGCTGTCAGTCAGCTGCCTATCAATGTGTGTGTGAGCGTGCGCTCAGGAAAGAAGCACGGCCACAGATAGCATTTAATTGAAGGTTGAAGTTATCAGATAGCTGGCGACTCAGCTGTCAGTCAAGATGCAGTCACCACGGTGACGCTTCACAGCGCTCTGCACCACTGACGACATGGGGAAATGGCTGACTTTGAAGAGCAGCGAGGGGGCGGGTAGACAGACAGTACGATTGAGATGCACAAACACATTCACAGCCAGATGTGGGGCACAGAAGCAAGTACACACAGGCCAGAGGAGGGAACACTTGAGGGAATTAGAGTAGAGACGTGCTGGCAAGGCAAGTTGTTTTGGTAGAACTGACATGTTGCACTGCATCCAGGCACCAGGAGAATCAAATTATCTACTCATGATACCAGAGCAAGGGACATGTAGGCCAGACAGAGAAAGTCCCATCGAGTGAGTGTGACCTCAGGCATGAGGATATGGCAGTAAAGGTAAGTGGGAGCTACGTTCTGAAATGAATGTGGAAGCCGAGAGGCAGGAAAATCGATGACGGGTGTCTCAAACAGTCAAGGGAAGAAGAAGGATGGAGAAATAGTACAAATGATGACATAAAATCTTCCATGGCAGGGGCCAAGAACACACAACAGAAGCTTGGATCGTCATTACCTGGCCTCTTAGAAGACCCTAGAACATGCACCAACAAGAAACACAATCTGGTGGAAACTGGGAAATCAGACAGAGATGTGAGAGGGGGTGAAATACTCCCCAGTCTAATAATCATGCTTATAGTTTCCTTCCATTTGAGCAGAAAGCAGATGGGACAGGACATGGCATTTTATTTCCCTTCCTCCATCAGTTCTTTCCACTCTTCCTTTTGATACTGAGCCTACATCACACCCCCTCTTACCCCACCACATAATGATTCTAGTCTCTGCCCTCCCTGAAAAAACTGACTGGATGTAAGGATATGGTAGCAAAACAAGATCTGCTGCAGACACGAGTCAGTTAAACATACAGGAACACTATCTGCCAATGTCTGCCATTCAAATGGTCCAAATGTCATTCCCTCTCTGTCCACACCAATAGCTGAAAATTAAGGGACGACCTCAATCAATGACATTCTTAGTCAATTAATCGATTGCTTGATTGAATCAACAGATCTATGATCTCAGTTTCTCCACAATTACACAATTAGAATGAAATGCATTCAACATTAAATAAAATACTATTCAACTGTTTTTTTAAGACTAAAATGACGAATAAGCCAAGCAGCCCTTTTAAAAAATACAAACAGCGGTGAAAACAGAAAGGAGTTAAAATGGTCAATCTCAAAGATGTTTGACTTAGGAAAAAGCAAATACACAAACCCAGTTCTAAAATCGCAAAAAAGAATTCAATGTTGCTGATTTCCCCTTGTTCCAATCATCACACCCATATATAACAAAGCTATCTGGAATTTTCCTCTTATCCTGCAGACTTAATGACCACACTTGGTGAATGTAGTGCACCAAAATAGAGAGTAAAAATGTCCAAATTAAATGTGTGCCGCCTTGCATCAAAACAGATGTGTTCTTGCCTCCAGTGTGCATGTCAGTGTGTGTATAAATATGTGTCCACTAAGGTCATCAGTGAGTCATCTCGGCCACCAGGGGGAAGCCTAATTAATTTAGTAGCTTTCCGGGCAGCTCGTAAACACAATACTGAGTTATAGCCCTGCTCTGTGAAAAGCAGCAAAGCACATTGAGCAAAGGGAACACAGGGGCCATCTGAGGATTACACACTTTGTGTGTGTGTGTGTGTCAGCGAGTGTGAGGGGGAGTCATTCCATGAGTGTCTTTACAGCCACAGGTCGCACCCACTGCTCCATAGTTTCAGACATGCCTTTTACAGCATTGGCACAAACCCCACACATAAGTAGATGTAACGTGTGTATATCACAAAAGGTATGGACCTGCAGGCTAAACTGAATTTTGCTATACCACATATCTTTTAGAAACATCAAGCTGTTACGTCCCAGCCGAGGGGTTAACCAGGACGCACATAACATGCTCTCTCGTCCTTCCCCAGCTCTCAAGCACCAAACACATGGCCACAGAGCAGTTCAAGTTAATTTATTTCCTTAATTTCTTTAATCGTTCAAAATCAAGCTTCAGGGAGGGCTACCTGCAAAACTCTGAAACAAAACGAATTTCTGGCTGTCCTTATTCAACACAAAAGCAGAAAAATAAGATACATTTGCCAGTTTTAAAAACCGCCCTCAATTGGACTCCACCAACCAGCATTCACCTGTGGAGAACACCAAGCAAGGAAAAGCACAGCACCCCTACAGGACTGGTGGAAAGTAACACAATAAAAAAAAGCAATACACACAGATTCATTAAATATTATGACCCTGGGTCATAACACAAGGATAATGACCATTTAAAAATAAAATGAGTACACATAAGTAGCACCAAGCTCAGACAGATGATTCTCTCAGCTAATTACGGGAGAACCCAAGGACCTGAAGTCCTGGCACTAGAGATGAGGGGTGACAGACTGTTGTGCTTGGGTGATTTAGCTTGAGCTCAGAGGATAGGTCTGGTCTGAGGGACAGCTGGAGCTGAGCTGATCCCAGCTGGTCTCTGGTGCCCTTTATCAATTCTGTCAGGGGGAAAATGCAATCCATGCCTGGCTGAGCCTTTCCCTGCTCTACAGTGCCTCTTATCCTTCGTCACCTCCCTCCATTCATATCCTCACTGCAAGCTGCTGGGATTACGAAGAGAAACGTTGCTCCTAAAGATGTGACACAACCATTCATGTGGCTGCCCAAGATTACCATGAGGACAGGAATGAGGCTGACTGGTCAAAACCTTGGAAGGACGGACGGACGGACGCGCGCACACACACACACTAGAAGAGAAAGGCAGACACAAACACATCTGTCCTTTAGACAACACTTTTCCTGACTCGCCTCTTCAGCGTTGCCACCATCCTCCTCATCTCTGCAAGCAGCACGATGGCTCCATCATGCATTTCTTCCCTGGCAATGTGAGTTCATGTAAATGTGTGTTTCCATCCCAGAAAAGCCCTCTGTGCTACAGCCTAACTAATGCAAATAGTTAAGTCCAAAAGATTTTCCATCTCCTTCGAACTGAATATTTACGGAATTGCACTTCACTTTTCATGACACTCCTCCTCTCAATCCCCTTCTTATCGTCCTCTCAGCACTAATCTACTGCTGAGTCTGCCCATAAACACCCCAGCATGCCATGTTTTACTGAGACCACGACCTATTTAGACTGCCACTTGATACAGCTTTAGCACTAGTCCATTAACAACTTGGTACAATATGCTTAGAGTTCAACTGTAACGAACTAACAAAGCAGTCAAGATAGTCAAGAGTTGTGTTCATTGACTATAATAATGGAAAAAAGTGGAGAGGCCAGAAGACAGCACAAATAGTGGATTGTACTAAGGAGTGATTTCAAAATAAACAATGAGAGAAACAGGGTTTGTCTTCAGTGCTGACAGATTGCTGAACAATCGGCAACTGTCATTCAAAGACACATGACCAAAGACGAGAGGACAAACTACCATATTTTCTGGATTATAAGTCACACCATATTTCATAGTTTGGTTGGTCCTGCGGTTCATACTCAGGTGCGACTTATATATTAAAATATACAATTTCACAAGTTCTTAAATGTTATTTCACACCGACATGACCAAGGAGTAAACATTACCTCAACCCAAGAGGACACTCTAGGTTTGTGACAACAACCGGTATCTGCTACACCTGTGCCACCGAAAATTAAATTATATATTAACTTAAAGACAACAGAGAACAACACAAATGGTATCTTTCTATTTGGACTTGAGACTTTGTTATTTTTATTCCTCCTATTCATCCTCCCTGTTATGTTCTTTATGCTATAGTGTATCTGAAAAATTTTTTCTATGTTCCGTAAACATACCAGACACCTATTCAGTTTGTTGTTTATGCTTTGTGAAGCTGAATAACCATAATATGTTACGTTAAATGTGACACCGATCTTCCGATTCATGGCAATTTCACAGGAAAGAGCACGGCTGTGCGCTCTGCTTTGAAAGCTCTGAGAGGAGAGGACACTATTGAGTGGATTCGGCTCACATCTAGTACGAACTGACCATAACATACCGTACACCTATTCAGCCTGTTGTTCTTTATTCTATTGTTATTATAATACCTTGCCTTTCAAGATGAAATGTCTGTTTTTGGTCTCGGATTTTGTAAAATAAATTCCCCAAAAAATTCATGATGCATTTTTTGACCGGTGCAACTTACACTCTGGAGCGACTTATAGTCCGAAAATTATGGTACATCTTGTTTTTTTACACTCAAACTGAGGAAGGAAAGGCAAACACTTTATGCCCATCAACATACTACATCATCAATCTGATGTGCCTCTGAATTCTATTCTTTATTGCATTTTTCTTAAGACACTATCTGTTTGCTGGTTCGAGTTAAGTATTAGTTCCGAAACAATTAAAGCAAATGTGGAAAAATTATTGGCGCGGTAATACAGCTGCAATAGTGTGAGGGGTTTTAAGCAGCAGCTACTTACGTCAGGGTACTCTTTGACAGGCACAAACAGTTTTTCCTGCAGGTGGACGATGGGTCCGATAGGCTCAGGCAGCTCCAGAGGGTGTCTGTCCACAAGGCCATTCACTGAGTCGCTGTACATGTCTTTACGCACTCTGTTGATCTCTGAAACACAAACAACATGAACCCTGTGGTAAGCAAATGAACAACAAGAGCACAATCAAACAGTTTGTACTTGGTATTTGATATATCACTGTCTTATTGATTTTGACTTCTGGGTAAAGGCTTAATGTAGCATATAAATCTCTTTTGTTAAAAAAAAAAAGAGAGAGAGAAACAGAAATTTGGCAGTTTGCCTTGAGTATTGTTTGTCTTTTATAGACAAACAAGTGTGTATGTTTGTCTTGGAGACTTCGTCAGGAAAAGAAAAATTATCATAGCCTGAAAGTGTAAAAATGTATGACAGCTGAGCAAGGATGATTCTGCATAATACCTGTGGGATGATAGCAATTTCTCTGCTCTGACCAAAAATTGCGAATGTGTGTTGGTGTGCAAGTTATTCTATATACCAGAGACAGAAGTTAAGCGCTGCATTATTTAGAGGTTAAGGCCACAGTCTTTCCTTTCTGCCTGGTACTCCCCCGAGGCTGTTCTCTAATAGAGCAGCCGGTGTGAGCGGCTGGGCAGGTGTAGAGAAGAGACGCAGGGAATCGCTCAGGTGTATACCTTCAGATCTGATAATAAAACTAATGGGTCTCACACTCATTCACACTCACATACATGTGCACCTCTAATTCACATGCACCCAACTTTGACTGGCTCCGTAGCACATAAAAATTCACACAGCAGAGGAGCAAAAGGCATTCATTCATCCTACCCGGCCCGCTTGTCAGTGTGTGTGTTTGTATGAGAGTGTGTCACAGTTGGGTGCAGACTGATGCTCTAACACCCATTAAAGAGGGGACACACACTGGTCACACTTTAGCCCCTTTCACTCGACGCAAAAAAACCCGCTGGTCGAACAACCCTCCAATCGACCCAGAAGTTTGTCGGATCGGATCGGCTGCAGTGTGAGAGGTGAGCCATGTCGACCCGTGTTGACTCGCTATTTACCTGATGGCGTTGATTTAGCTCCCTGTCGTGTCCTGCTTTAGTCCATGAGCAGCCTGTCAGGCTGTCACTGTGAAGCTCCAGAGCTGCAGAGCTGCTCACTCATAAAAATCAGTCTTCCTGTTGATCTCCCAGAGACTGATCTCTGAAGGACAGAGATTTTATTCAGTCAAACAAATCAAATGTGTAGTGACATAATCTTTTATAGGAGAGCATACGTGTTTTAGTCCTATGTCATTCTCGGGAAATCCCACTGATCGCGGAATCCCGGTGTGAACAACGCGACCGTGTTTATAAACAGCTTGGATAGCGATCTGACACACAATTTTTATTGATCATGGCAGTATGTATTAGAACTAGTATTAGTATTAGTACTGCGCGGGGATTGTACACTTTGCAAAAAGGACAAAACTGCAACACAAGAAACAACAGCGTTGTGTGTGACTCGCTCATGTTTGTGCTGTCCATGCTTTACCATGCTGTGTTCCGGCGCACTTAAATCTGTAATGATGACGTTGTTAACACAACGATGTATGGGAGGGAGGAAAAAACAGGCACATAGCTCTCACTGTGGGAGATCAGACCCGTGTCAGCTGGCGGTGTGAAAGCGTCCTTTATGCTGAGTAGAGGTGAGTCGACGCGGGTTAGAGAATCCCACGTTGACCCACTAATTTCGGTGTCAAAGTGTTATTTATAACCTCCCACATTTGTCATCACTATACATAACTATACAGTCACGCCAAAAGGGAAGAGAAACACGACTCAGGTTTTATGAAAAACAGCTAAAATAAAGTGGAAGGGCTGGTGAGGACTCAAGGAATGAGGTGTGTGAGGTGGAGAGGGGGCAGGTGCTGGGCGCTATTTCCATCTCTCATGAGACTTTCGAGCAGTTGGGAGGACTATATTAAACGGCAGCTGGGGAACCTGACACTCAGCGATAGATGCCCTCAGTAAAGCCTGCATGACCTCTAAGCCATAACCTTACGTTGAAGCAAAATTGGAAGCATAATTAGTTTTGAGTGAAGCTCTTTCTTTTAATTTAGAAGAGGAGATAAAAGTAAGATGCTCCAGAATAAAAAAAACAATGGACTGAATCAGTTTGTGGGGATTTCCTGTTGAGCCAAGAGAGGGTTTTCTCTGGATATTGTCGATGACAGACTGACAGATGTGTGATTGATGGGCTCACGGTCACTTACAAGCAGGCACGCACATACACACACAAACATCTGGCCTGCAGCTGTGTGGACAGCACCTGTGGGACACATCAGAACGGTACAAACAAGCCAGGAGACTCGGCCCAGAGCGACTCCTCCCTCAACAACATGATCTCAGCACTCTGTGGTCCACACAGATGAATTCATCCTCATGGTATCTGGCCCAGAAGACAGATTGCATCAGTCCTAACCGACACCAGCAGCTCCGGCCCACATCCAGGAATAAGAGCCGAGGGGCTTGGCAGTGACACATCATACCGGGAGGAGATCAGAACAGCATAACACAGGGAGTGATAGAAATATGAAAAACAGCACAGTAAACTACAAGTGTCCAAATTAAAGAACCATCAAGTCCATAAAGCATAAACACTATGATGTACTAGTTTAAGACAGTGTAAACACAAGGTCATAAGTTTAAGCTCTGTAATGTCTTATTGGATATGCAAATCTACCCATGGCCTGGTCACTCATAAGTAATATTTCTAAAAAGATGATCACTAATGAATTGCATTCTATGAAAATGAAATTTTCCTCATTATAATAAATTTTTGGTGCGTTGCTTGCTGTGTCTGCCTCTTCAAGCCAACATTAATAAACACAGAAGAACCATTTAACCAACCACTGGTGGGCTAAGCATGTGTGTAGGAGCCATCAATGACGAGGAAAGAGGAGCCAACCCTCTGTAGGTTATAAAAACCAGCTCTCCTCACGTAGCTCCAAGCAAAAATTCAAATATACCATGTGCTATTTGCTACCTCCAATATATATATCCAAGGACAGAGATCCTTCACATATAACAAGAAAATAAAAAGAAGTGTGCACATGTGACAATGCCACCAGCAGCAGCAGCAGCACCCCTCCTCCTCCTAATTCTATTTCCCCTTACCGAAATGCCACATTAACATAAGGGGGCCATGCTGGGCCATCAGTGGAGACGTGCGACATTTGACAACCTCTAATTTCAGTGCGGCAAGTCTTTTCTGAAGCGCTGCGCTCATCTGAAAATTACCCCCTGCCTTGCACAACCAACAAAATCATTTGTCTAGCTGTCCACCCAGGCAGAAAAGGCTTTTGTGAGAGAGACACAAGTGAGAACAGAAAGACAATTGGCACGAGTAAGAGAAAGGCAGGCTATCAAAAAAATTAAGACTTCTTTTTCTTGAACTTTGGCATGAGGTACAGTAAAAGATCCCCCTCTCAGTGCCAGTGTTTCATCCAAAAACCTGACTCAGCAAACACAAAAAAGCACTTTCTGTCAGAGCAATCCCTTTACCTGTGGAGTGTGGCTTCACACATACATACTCCGGAAGAGATTATAATATATCTCTGTTTACCGTTTTAACCCAGACGTCTGTCAGGAAGAAACCAAAATCAACCTTGAGAGTAGTCAGAGGACAGAAGGTTTGATGAGGCAGAGATGTCTGGAAAGAGGGAGGATTTCATAACCACCGTGCTGAGCAAGCAGGGTGCCGTTGTACTTGACTTGCACTGCTCTTTTCTGCCTCAATCTATGTTAAAACACATTTTTTTGGTTTCACTGCATTTCTACCCTTTCTTCTTTAACCTGCAGCAAAAGAAGAAAATGTCACAAGCTATGGCTGCAGCTCTATCTGCCCTTTGTAAGCTCAAATAAAGAGACAATTTCTCCATCTTATTGGTGATCTTGGCGAAGGGGACAGCGAAGTACCCAAAAGGAAGGATGCAGTGGAGGGCAGCAGCAGGTGGAGGGGTTTAAGAGGCCGTGGACTGAGGAAGTGGCTCTAAGTTGAGAGCCAAGTCGCAGCTTGTGATCTGGTGGGTGGTGGTTAAGTGTGAAAGGTCACTTTTGACCTTGAAAAACCTAGTTTAAAAAACAAAAATGCAACTCCATGTGTGCTAACTTGCTTTTTCTGGAGATGACAAGCACCTGTCCCTCAGCGGATGGTTGTCAGTGCAGTTGTCATCATGTGACCCAGCATGACATACTATACCCCCCATACAGCTGTTACCACATGACAGAAGTTTTATACTTCAGTCACATGCTGACGGCTGAGCCATCTTTTTGATAACTAACCAGATGTCATCTGCAAATTTTGTGAGACACTGCTGAAAAATCTATAAAGCTAGTAAGTTATTAATTTTGGTCAAATTTAAGAAGAATTTAAACATTGTCGGTGATGATCCTTATTACTGGGTGAATACTTTGATAGTTCTAAAGATATAAAACCATCATTACTCAATCTAGGTTCCAAGCATGCAGTAATTAATGTAGAGAATAATGTTGAATGATGATTTAATCAAAAATTAATTTACTGATATCATGTAATGAAGCTTAAAAGGAAAGCAAATCATTTGCACAATTACTGCTTTTGCTTAGCAAACAGCACTGTCACAACTGGTTCTTTAGCAGGCACTTTCCACACTTGTGGGGGGAAAAAAACCAAAAAAAAAAACCACTGAATGGAATACTGCTATATATTTATGTTCAGACACCATACCCACAAAGATATTATTACCCCTCCCTAAGTTGAGGAAAAACTATGCCTAGGCTGGAGAGTCATGTGCACAAGGAAGAAAGATAGAAAAGAGAGAAAAACAAATCCATTAAGTGTATCTACTCATCTGAATGAGTGATATTTGACAGGCTCAGCCACCATGAACTCAGCACCACGAGATAGGAAGACTCTTCATTTATTTACCCGGTCTGATGCAAAAAACATGACCACAGAAGCAGCAACGGTAGAATTGGGGTCGCTTCCTTAACTAGGATTTCTTTAGTCGATTAGTCATTTTTTATACTCCTTTCATGATGAATGACTCATTTCCAACACACCTATGAGCATGTATTAAGATTTAAAGCAGTGTTTTTGTGACTGTGGAGAATCCAGTTTCAAAGAACAACAACTAAACAAGGTTGAGATGGTGATGCGCAAAAGGGATAAGATGAAAGAATATTAGAACACTTAAGAGTATTTTCTAGTATCGCAGGGTTCCAATGTGATCTTGGCTAATGAATAGAAAGCAGCATGAGGGCGAATTTGGAGAATGGGGTGGAGAGGAGGGATCAAAAACAATGGAGCAGTCAAGAAGGAGAAACTGCGCTCGCATTAAAGACTAGTGAAAATCATTCAGCTAGACCTGCTCCACTGGAGAATGGGAACAACTCCATTAAGAGCCCAAAAATAGACACTCTCTATAACAGCTTTGTCCTCTCCCTGCTGCTCATAGCTAAATGTCCTCTGATCATCACACAGAGCACATCTGTCCATATAAGAGAGAGAGAGAGAGTGTGTGTGTGTGTGTGTGTGCGAGAGAGAGAGAGAGAGAGAGAGAGAGAGAGAGAAATGTAATGGGTGAGTAATCAGTGTGATCAGCTTTGCCTCAGGAAAGCAGCTTTAGATGCCTTGTGATGCCTGGTATTAGCCTGATAATATCTGGCACCTGAAACAGATTGAGTCTAACACCAATTAATCTTAGAGCCAAAATAATCAAATGTTCAACTCAGCAGAGAGGCTGAATGAGGCCTACCTGTTTAGACGGATTAAAAATACCTGTAGTTCAGAATCTTTCCATCTCTTCCTGCTTGCACATGTGTGAGTTCTCAATTCATTTAAACAAGGGAAGAAAAAAAACCCAAAAAAACAGCGAGGCAGCCAGGTAAATTTAGACGTAAAAACACTGACAACCCTACAGCAATCACTGGTACACCTAAATGGGCCGGTGGTGGATGAAACAAGACCCAGGCGAGGAACAAGCCTTTTCACTTTAAAGCTGTGCACTTTAGTAATCACAAAGCACGGGTACTCATTGCAAACGAAAGGATTTGTGCGTTTAATGCATTCCTGCCCTTTATTCACAGCACAGATGACTTTATCCAAGACGACACTCCACTTCAACAGTTTAGGGGTTTGGCAGGCCAAGCATATGAAAGACGGAGGATTCTTTTAAAGCAGGGAGCAGAAATATAGTGTGTACTGGTGGGGGTGACTGAGCCATGAAAACGTATGCATTTCTGGGTCTTATCGTCAACTCACAGCTGCCTTCTCTCTCACCTGCTTTGTGAAAGGGAGAAAAAAGTATTCTTATGCTTGTCTTATTTTTACTTCGTAATCTTTGATTTAACAGTAGGCCTACACCGCACTGTCCTTTAATGTTCACGCACAGACTATTCCTGTGCTGTTAATGAGCATGCAGTACTATCAGCATAGTTAAGAACAGCACATTTATTTCAGTTCTTACCAGGAAAAAACACCAGGTTTCAAACATCCTCTCATAAGAGTTTGCCTTAGGGAAAGTGTGCAGTGGTGAACTTTAACATCAACATCCTGTAGCCAGGGTGTCAGTGTTTCACTTGTCTTTGTTTGAAATGTAACAGATTCTAAATGTAATGTAACAGTCAGATAGTAGCAGTGAAGCAAGGGACAAGGACACAAGCGTCCCAGTAAATAATACTAGCACTGGACAAGCAGGAGTAGATCAGACAACCATGGATGACCATTTTTCAACCCAATTAAGGCAGTGTTATGTCTCTGGGAATGGCTACATCAAACACACCAACTCATCTGCGAGAGCATTACCCAAGTGTGTCTATTACCTGCAGTAGTCTAAAACACACTTGGGTGCAAGTCGCTCTCCCCATGGCATCCGAGCAGCCTCGCTCCACACATTCAGAGAGTGAAAAAAGGCAATAATGAAGGACGTAGGAGTGTTTATTGCTGTGGGTATGTGACTACGCTCAGCAGTGATAATATTCATTCACATCTGAATAGTTTCGTAATTAAGCTGAGGCAAAACAGATATATTGTCTAATGTTTTCATTAGATTATTTTGTGGAGAAGCTTTCCAAGTTATGTCTTTTTAGCTTAAATTCCCTGATTTTGTTGCCCAGACTGCTGAGGCATCATTTTTTTTTTTCTTACATAGGAGTTACACTCACAAAAGGAGCACAACCAGTGTGGATAGAAGGAAGAATACATAATTACAGTGATTAACAACTTTTTAAAAGTGCATATGGCATGTGGGTATAGTGAGATAAACATGAAACTTTCTTGATATTCTCACAATGGTTTTCAACTATGAAATTCTAAACAGTGCTGAAAAATCCATCTTTGCTTTGCAGCGGCTCACCCGCAGTTCCCGAACCCTGACATGAAGTGGATATAAGCGCTGGCCCCCACAGGCTGAGGGGTCTAAATGGCTCTAGACAGAAATGACGGTGTGGATTGCTGGCAGCCAGAGGGAGAGATTTATGTTGTGTGTCAGGGATTCTCCTAAGGCAGGCTGGGTGAAAAGCTCCAGCGTCAGGTCTTTAAGTAGATAGGCCATTAAATAGATGACTGGTGTAACAAGGTTTCTAGATTCTCTCCTCCCTGAGCCAGGTAATAAATATTAAATTACAGAAAAAACATGCTTACTCAGGTTATGGGCTAAAGACAAGCAAAGACACATGACCTGTGATTCCATCCAAAAGAGCACGATACATTCAACACCAATACAGTGCTCACACAATGACACAATCTCTTTTTAAGGTATGCAATGTACACATGCACCTATATAGCCCAGTCAAGCTCCCATTAAGTAGCACTTTCTGCTCTCTGATCGTCAAAAAATGAGCTCCAGCTGCCTAAAAACCCACACAAAGATAACAAGTACATGTCATTTAGCTGTGGTCTAACAATGCACAGGAATGCGAGTGCACTGACACAGACTTAAAAGCATGTTATACATATAACACCCGAATCAGCATTAAAATACCCACACATACATGAGCTAATGAGCTTCTGTGTTTGTAGGCAAGGCTCCCCTGAGATGAGCGAACCCACAGAAATAACACTCCACGCACAAGAGGGAGGGAAACTGCCTCTGAGAAAAATCTGCTAAACAAATACAGCAGGAAACAAGCAGGAAATGACGCTACATCTCTCCTCCACCTTACTTTACTATCCACTGACACATATTTAGTCGAGTGGCAGAGAGAAGAAAAATGCAGATTGTTCTTCATTACGTGATGCCACGATGGCTGACAGCAGTGGAAAAATTGCCTCTTCTACTTTTAAAGACAGAACATGGTAAAACTCTCATCAACATTACAAACCAGTTATGAAATGTTGGAATAAAGATGTAATTTAATGTAAGCTAAAATATGTAATGCTTGCTAAAACTAAAGAGAAGTGTTTTAGCAACTTGTTAAAATCTTGGTTCAAACTTGGTTTCTAATCAAAAATTTTACTTTAATTTGGCGAGTTATCAAATTAAACCGTACACTGAACATGGTCCTACGTCCCTAATTATGTCACAAATATGGAGACGTTGGGCTCACACTTTACCTCCTCCTCTATTCTGGCCGAACCCCTGAGAATATTTATGCTAAAAGCAGAACGGTGGGTGTGGTGATGCCCAAGAACAGCAATCAGCAAAGCCATTAATCATAACCGGTGGCAAATGCAATGTTTTCTGGGGCTGTCAGTGTGACTGCACGCAGGAAGGAGAAGAAGTGCCAAGCTGAATGTGGCTTTCTGTGGCTGCTGGCAGCAACGGTGACGGTGTGCTATAGGAGCGTGTCATAGCACGTTAGTTTGGCGATTAAACAAAGCAAATAGACAGAGCAGACAAGGAGAGAGGGACCAAAGGAAAGGCAGCACTGAGGAGAGGCAAGAAAGGAGCAGATATTGTGGGACAAAAGGACTGAATACACAAAATACATTAATATTAACAAATACAGTTATGGAAAAGGAGCACTGATTGGCCTGGAAAACGCAGCTCAAAAGTTAACGGAGGCTTGAGGGGAATCATATTGCCAATTTTATCATCAAATGGCTGTTTAGTGGCTCCAAAAAATACATTGTTACAGAATGTCCTAGATGGCAAGACCACGAAGACTATTAAAAATGAGCAGCTTCCAAGAGTGTTAGTACTCGTCTCAAAAATGAATTCATTACTGTTACTCAGTAGTTGCCAAAATGCTTCATGAACTGGTTGATGCCAGTTGTCTTTGAAATGAGAGCTGTTTTTTATTTGTTTTTTTACCATGTTTACTATGCATTTTTTCCATTTAAAAACATGACCTATGTGCTTAGAGATTTTTTTGCTATTTTAAACATTTTAAGAGTATCTTGACTTGGCAGGATGTGGGATTAACAACAAGTACTTGGTAACTACTGGCATGATTCTTTAAAAAGTTGGAGCAAAAACCCACCACACCACAGTGCGAACACACCCCAAGCTCAACTGTGAGATGAGTGGATCAGACAGTATCTGCAGAGCGATTAAGACCTCAGACTAAAATTAGAAAAAGGGATCATCACATTTGATGATGTGGAACTGCTTTATGGGGCTGTGCGCTGGTGGGGGCACGCTGGCAGCTCAATGAGCCATAGGGGTGCCAGTTTTGTGCACTTAGTGGGGTCTACCATGGGGTGAGGTGAAACTGGCAGGGAGGGCTGGCTCGATACCGAACCGTAATGGCTTACTCTTAATGGTTGCCGCGAGGGGCCAACGTTCATTACTCTCTGCGTGGGGGGACTTTCAACGGGATCCCGGGGTGAGACGTGCGACTACATGCACACTCGCACACACTTAAAACTTGGGGGAGGCACCCTAAGGCGAGCGAGCAAGGTGGAAACTGTTTTCTTTCCATCACACACTCGCACAGATTTAATTCCCTCACAGGCAGCAGCAGGAAATGTTAGTGTGGTAGTTAACAGAAAGCTAAACAGCTCCTTCTGAGGGCAGTTTCACAATATTACTAATAATTCAACACTTGCGAAAATATTCTAATCCAGCACAGCAGAAGCAAGAGCCCTGTGCTAACACTTCCTCTCTCCTCGGTTCACCTTTTAAAGTTGTCCAATACCCTAGCTCAGCTGAAACAGCCAACCTAATGCAAACAAATGCAGACTCAGGCTCCCTCTAAAATACCAAGCAAAGATGGGCTATTTTACTGCTGCTTTTGCTATCTAAAGGGGGAGTGATATGTAGCGTTAAATTGGAAGTCACAGCAATAGTCATTTAACCGGCTGGCTTTAAGAGAGCAGCCTCATGAGCTGAAAATGGATTCCCAAATTTGTAGGGATATACTTGGATGAAAAAGGAAACAGCCTGCCTCAACTAAGCTACAATACAAGCAGGAATCCCACCTTTTACTTCCATGAGATACATCTGTGTGTTGAAAAGGGATGCTTAGCTCTGACATGAGCAGTCAAAAGTGGTGGATTAATTAGCACAAGCAAACACGCACACTCAACATATGGAAAAAAGCATGCACACAAACAGCCAAGCAGATTGTTGGTTCTTCTGCATCTCGTGGGAGCACATTTCACAGACTTTACCTGCCGGTAAAAATCAGGTAAACAAACAACAGCGAGACCTGAGTCACGCCACTACTGACGAATCCCTCTCTCGCTCTGTTTTAACCCATTTAACTTGACTTCCAGTATTTCAGGCGACAAACACGCTTCTTAGGCATCTAAAAACACAACTGTTTTATCCACTGAGGCTCCAGGCGTATTTGTACAAACATGTATCCGTACTTGCACACATCTACACGTCGCACAACAATGCAGGAGATGCTCTGTAAAATGAAGCACAGGATGCATGCTGTGAGCTGAACCAGATGTGAGAATATGAGATAAGGATTGGGAAGAATAACAGGATGGAGAGCCAGGATGCATGTTGATGGGGTGTATGTCTGGATTGAAGGAAAGGCCCTTGGCCCCATTTTGTGTTTCACTATTGCCCAGGAACCATGTCCCCTAGCCTGTGAAACAGGGGTATCCCTTTCCTTTTCCCGACAGATGCCCAGAGGGGCCCGACAAGATTGACATTTCCTGTCAGCAGACTGGCTCTTGTTAGGATGTAAGAAAAGACTCAAAAAGTGACCGAAGAGTTAGCAAGAATTACAGAGTTAAGACTGTCAGCAAACATTCGGGTGATCTAAAAATGCCGAGCACTGTTCATCTATTAAACACATCTCAACTGTGTCTGCCCCTCCACACAGAGCCGCCTCCTTCTGAATGCAACAATAGCAGGAAAGGTCCAGCTGTCAGAAGAGGAAACTAGACAGGAAGAGGGTGGAAGGAAAGGCTCCGACTGACAATGTGACTGGAGAAGATAACATGCACGGTGCTTCCTGTCCCCACCCCTGTAACTAAGGAGACCACTGCGCTCACAACCAATGAGGACAGATGGGAGGGAGGGAGGATACTTTGTCATCCTCTCCTCGATCAGTTTAAAAAAAAAAAAAGGGCTTTCTGCTTTAACCTCTCTCGCTTTGTGTCCTGTGATGTAGCGGAATTATTTATCCATGCCCATCCAAAATTATCTAAATCCAAAGGAAAACACTGAGTCTGTCCTGAATATCATTATTTGGGGGCTCAGAGCTTCAGGAGCAATCAACAGTCATTATTTCAGGCTTTGGTTGGGGAGGGTCATGCTGGACCGCTTTTACTCAGTTATGAGGCAATAACTCCCGTCATTAAAGCAGCACAATCTATCTGACACACAATTGAGAAGTGCTTTTTAGTACAAAACATGCCATGATGGCTGCAGACCAAAGTTGAAAATCAATTGCCTTCTCAGCTAGCCAATAACCGAATAGTCAATTATTTAGGGTTTCCTGACTACTGACAGAGCACCAACTTAGTTAACATGAAAGAAATTTTGAGATTGTGACATTCAGGTGGGTAATTCCATCCTAGTCAAACACTGTTAAATGGTAACGCAGACACAGGATAAGATCAGGCCAGCATTTTAAACCTTCAGCAAATCCTTACATCAACAGTGACTCCAGTGATTTTTGGCGAGGAACAGATGGGAGCAGCAGGAGCCTGCCAGAAGTTCGGTGCTGAGAATGTCAACAAACAGACTGGAAAAAAAATCTCTTTAGTTAATGTTTTTGGTAGGTAGGGGACTGATACAATGAGGAACAACCGCAATATTTTCCTTCTTTTATTATGAGGGAAAGAGGTCATTTGATTATGACAAGAAAATGCCATGAAACAGAGACTGAGGCAAAGAGACTGACAGCTGCCTTACCAATCGTTCTGCTGTCCTGTTTTCTGTGACTGACTGTCAGACATCTACAATTTCATCATCTGTCCAGAGAGCAAAATTAAAACTGAACACTGACAAGAGGGTTTTTCATGGATCACATTTATGACACCTCATCGCCGTGCCAAGACACACTATCTTCCCCAGGTAGCAGGCTCAATAATCTGGGACACTTATTGTTGAAAAATGGTGACTTGCTGTTAATACATGCTTCAGTTTCAATAAATGAGCTATAATAAAAACAAATATCAACAAGAAAATATTGTTATAATATGATGCAATCAAATCCAACAGCCCTGCAATAACTCCTACCTTTATGAATCTCATCACATTCAGCTGTGTGGCTGCTGCACAGGATGGAGCCAGTGTCCTTCCACTTTACCAAACAAATATAATAATAATAATAATAATAACAATAATAATAATTATGACAACAAGTATTATTATTATTTTTTATGGTAATAGTTTGCATTTAAATGGAAAAAACATAATAGCATTAATGAAGAGCCAGTGCCTTCTTTTAAATACATGCCCTCATTGCTACAAGCTAAAAAATGGACATAATCTTTTATCAAGTCCTCTACCTCAAGCAGTTTCAACAAAGACTGGTTTAAGGGGCTGTCCTATAATAATATATGTATATTTTTTGTTTCGGTTTCCAGAGTCAATTAGCTCTTGTATCATCCTGCTATGTTAGCTATGATCACCTGTCATTACCCTGAAATAATTTTGCACGTGTGATTAAAGTGATGAACTTAATGCAAAAAAAAAAATCTGAGCAAGGCTTAAAATCTCTAAACCCACAGGAACACAAACAGGTTACATCATAGAGTGTACTTGTGCGTTTGTCAGCTGTTGTTTTATCCCCAGGCACAGGGCCTGCTGGGGCTTGTAGCTAGCATTTTAAGTTGAAGTCCAATAGGCACTCAGTCTCAGTCCCTGGGTGTGACAACACACAGACTCACACCACAGCTGTTGGTGTGTCTTCGCGCTGGCTATTCATTGTCTTCACGGGCTGGCGTACCATTTTTTCCATGATCTGGATAGAATCACTTTGAACTCCTACTCTTGTAAAATACAAATAAGACATACAAGAAATGTGTTTAATATCTGGATATGTAGGCTCTCCTGCCAGAGCTTCAATTGTACTGGGTAAAGGGTTGGGAATTTAAACTGGTGCGTGTTGCTTCTCTGTGAAGAACAAACAGCCCTAGTACACTTAAAGATGGCGAAAAATATTTAGACTTGTGTTGAAGGACAGATGATGAAAAGAAGAGGAAAGGTCTCCCTGACTTGCTTCCTTCTGTCTGCACATCATCAGTGGAGCTGCTCTTTAGCGTTTTTGTTGTGGTTGTCCAATCCTGGAGATCATTCACTGTTTTGTCTGCCAAGTCACTTTGAATATACCATTTATAAAATTTTAAAAACAAAAGACATTGGAGGGGCTTGAACAACTGGGTCAGAGTGTCATAAATGGAGGAGAGAATGAGTTGCTGACTCAACTGTCATTAACAAAGCTTCCAGTATAGCTCAAGCCTTTAAACACTGATCTGCCTCAGTGCCTCAAAGCGCTTGGGTGTGAGGACTTAAGAAATCTGCAAGTGCATATAAATGTGCACAACTACAGCCAGCGGGTACAGGCATGTTGCTCTCAGTCTCTACCAACCAGGGTTTGGGACTGGGAGTGATTGAGTGGAGCGAATACTAGGGTCCTGACTGAGCGCAGACAGTGAGAGCTGGGCTGATTCAAACCGACAGGCTGCATAGCAGGCCTTTAATGTCACCACTGGTCCTCACATGAAAGAGGCAATGTAGCCCCAAGGCTGGATTTTTTTATGCCTCACACACGGGTAGAGACGCTGCAAAAGAAGAGAGCGGGTGATGAAAAATGTGGAGAAACAAGAGATGAGAGAAGAGAAGAGCAGAGGAGTCACTTTGCTAAAATAAACAGGTAAGACAAAGCCAGGAAAAATGAGTCATTCCCTTGGGGAAACAGATACTGATTTTCTCCTCTGGAAAACATTATGACAACGATAGAAGACGATATTAAATAAACAGACGAGGGGGCTGCATGTACATGGTTAAGACATAAAGGAAGTGATGAGGAGGAGAAAGTAAAGCAGTCAGAGTAAGGCTTTATGCATGGTCATAAGGGAGGTGGAGCGGAGACAGAACTGAGGTCTGGTTGATCAAAAGTGTCAGGCGCTCAATAAATATAAGGTTTCAGGGAGAGCTCCCATCACAAACCACCTAAACGCGACATGTCAGATGAATACTTTCAAGCAAAGGAGCGGAAGGGCGGAGCAGGGAAGGGATTAGAGGGGACAGAGAGAGACAAGTCCATCTCCTGGCAGACTATTCCTCACCTTAAGGTGTCAACAGTAGCTGGTGCCTCTGCACCTCGCTCATACCCACAGCTGTCTGCTTTGCTGTGTCTTCACACCGTCTGTCCCCAGCTGCCTTTAACTATCCCTAAAGGACCACGAAGATTTATAAGAAATTTGATTCACCCACACCTTGCACCGCAAACATATATTGAATCCAAATTTCAAAGTTGTATGGCATATGCAATCAAATCACTGTTGTCCCTGTCAATGAGAGTGCCCTGGTAGAATATACATGCACCAGACAGACAGCAGCAGCTGTAATCTTATCCAATACAACAATAAAACAACAACTTGTTAGTCTTTTATGGACAACATTCCTATGTAATGACACAGAGCCACTGAAGTTAAGGCCAAAGAGTGCCGGAGCAGCATCTACAAGAAATAGTTTAACTGTGCCAGCTGTGCATTTTCATTAGTCTGTGATCAATCATGCCACTTTACATTTACTATTTGTGAGCTATGTAATCAAGTGTGAGCTAGCTAATTAATAATTGATCTGACCCTGACTTCTCAGGTCAGGGGTGAATCCAGAATTCACTTCCTAGTAATCAGGATCACAGTCGGAGTCGGTGGAAATAATGCTGCGTTCCAGTTGTACTCGGAAGTCAGAATTTCTGAGTTAGAAGTTTCAACTGGAAGCCCCTGAAGTCGGATTTCTGACTCAGAAAATCAGATGAACCTCACCAACTCCAACTTGACCACAACGTCATAATCCAAGATAGCAGCGCCGTGGGTTAGCACCCTGCAGCATTACACATTGCAGTCTACGGTACAGTCAAACATTTTCCCACACAATTATGCTGCACAGCCTCTAGAGCTGTGCGATATTACGATATATATCGCAATGCGGTATAAAAATGTCTACCGTATGATATAAGCCTCTGTTGTTTATATCGTAATTTTAACACGTAGCTACTTAGTTGGCTCTGTTGCTACGCTAAAATAAACGTTACTCTGGTTGTGGTTTAAATACGGCGTGTAAAATACAACTCAACGTCGGAATGACCGCTGGATAATCCAAATGTATCATGCGAGTTAAAAACGTGTATTGTATGAAGCATTGACATAATAGTATGATGGCTACTGTAACCACAGCCACGCTACTGCTTTGTGGTAGCATGTTTACATCACCCGTAAGGACAGGTTTGCGGCAGTTAGCTCAGAAGTAAACAGAGGTAAAGCAGCATAGAGGATGTCGTGTTGCGTGAATGATTTATTGTCGCTTAAAACATCTTTATTACCAGCCAAACTTTATAATAAAATACAGTGCAAAAATAGGACTTCCGGTTGCTCTCAAAGTAAGCCTTCAGAATAAAAGCATATATGGGATTACACCGCAGAGGAGACGGAGGAGGGCGCAATGAAAATTAAAAACACATGAGAAAAAAAATACTATATCGGAATATATATCGTTATCGGGGTATAAACTTGGCTATACCGGGATATAGAATTTTATTCATACCACACAGCCCTAACAGCCTCCACATCTTCTGTTCCTAATAATTGTGTTTGAGGCAGACCTCATATTGCTGCATTCGTTATCTGTATTCCGACAGAGCAAGCGCGACAAACTTTTTATTAGAGGCGACTACTTGGTTTTCCGACTTGTTAGCTGGAACGCTGTCGACTCAGGTGTGACGTCATTCCCAGCTCTGACCTCCGACTTCCGAGGTTAATGGAATGCAGCATAAACACACTGCTAGACAAGTAGAACTAATGGCACTTGCGCGGTACAGCACGGCTCTACATGGTTGTGGGGCTTTTCCACTAGTACATGGTACCTGGTACTATGTACTTTTTCCGTACCTCCTCAGCCCTGGTTCCAAGAGAGCCGAAGCGATACTAAAACGTGACGTCAGTCGACTGTCTTCCACTGATTGGCCAACGAGTGTCGTCATTGGAAGTGTAACTGGATGCGGGACGTCCGATTGGACTGTAAAAGCCCAAAATAACCCGACTCCGCCATTGTTAAAACTGGCAACTGCTTCCCTATTTTTACACTTCCTGGAGTCTTCTCCGTCTCTCTTGTTTCACTTTAAGCGTGACAAAAAGTCACAGAGTGAGCAACAAATACATGATCACTTCGTTGTCCTCCATTGTTTGTGTTGTTGTTCTTCTACTTCTTCCTGGTTGTCTGTGTCGCATACAAATGAAGTTACGGCAGTTTCGCGCTGCCGCATGACGACCCCGCCCACGCCGAGGAGGTACTCAGTTGTAATAGAAAAGCAACAAAACTGGGCCGTACCGTGCCGTGCCGTTACAGTGTAGTGGAAAAGCGCCATATGTGTTTCAAGAAAGTGTTCTTGCAATTCCACCATAGATTCATCCATTGTATAACTTAATCCATTGTGGGGCTATAAATTAGCAAACTAAGATTTAACCCAGTGGCTGATTGCAGCATTTTATCATATAATTTAATTCGATGTACTGATACTGGGCAGGATAAAAGAAAAAGTGAGGAACTGGCTTAAGTTGATGACAAAAATACAAGAAAAAGATTAATCTAAACGTACTCCAAGTTCTACTCTACTATCACCACTCAACTGTGAGAGCAACTATATAGATGGAGGATCCTGCTTCGTACAAACCGCATCACTCAGCAGCTCGAGACATAGTGCATTTAAAAGATAATAAACGAAGACCTACATGCTATATGTAAAAAATGTGTTGCAATGTATGGGGCTTGTTTCACAGATGGCACTTTCGCGCACACTTGTCTGTGAACCAGTAGGAATGACTCTGTGAGAGTCTCGCCCATTAAAGCACAAAAAGCCATTGTGTATCATTAGCTGAGGGGGAGTAAGGGAGAGACAGAGGGGTGGAGTGTGGAGTCGAAGGAGGGGTCAGTGACCTTCCTCATAACCAACCAAATGACCTCATTCACAGCACATAGGAATCCTCTGTCCCCCCACTGTTCTTTATCACATTCACCATCCTCCCCTCTCAGCAGCCTTGCTTGTCTTTTTCCTTTCAGTGATCACAATCAATCAACTGAGCAGGGATGAGGCTCATGCTCACTAACCTTTCATACACGATGCCAGTTATCGGAGGGGTTTTATGCCAGTTTTTCCTGTGTCACACACAACGCTAAAGGACCTCTTTGTTTCACCAATTTAAGTCTAATCATACAAAACCACCCATTGTTTCTGCTCTGTAATCTCCAAAAGCAGTGAACTGATAGGGACAGACTTAAGCCTCCCCACAAACACTACAAGCAGTGACAAACAACAAACAAACACAACTGTCACAGAAACTTCCACATGCAGTTGTACAACACCGACTTTCATTCACGTGCTGCTACAATTACTTTGGGTTGAACGAGTTGCACATGGGCATAAATTAGAAAATCATGTTTTACATTACAGCACAAGGCTGTGGGGCAGACAGAAACTGTAAAATACGACTGGGAGACACATGTAGTTCTCGTTGGGCTAGACAGTCACCGTGTGTGACATTGTCAGTTAAGACACTGCTGATGGCTTGTTAACATAATCCCCCAAATATATTTTCTACATTTTAGAGTTAAATCAATATGGTGCACTTTGAGGGCAAAACTAACTTGTCTGTAATATGACTGTACGCAAACACAAACAATGGTGTGCCCAGCTGAACCATTAAACACACTAATTGCATAGATATGAATGGTGATGACACCACAAAAAGATCACATCCACTAAAGATGGTACATGAGATGGGGAACATGCTTCAAGACGGGTCTGGTGGGTCGCTGCAGACCCTGCATTGAGGGCCATCTGTAATCGACTGACACGGACGGTCAGGCCAGGAACAAGTGAGTCAAACATGAGCCGCTTTCACACGGCCTGCTCAAGGCAGGACTCGCTGTTCTGCATAAAAGATACTGAGATTGAAAGGGGGGGACTAGGGCTGGGTACCGAACTTCGATACCTTTGTTGCACCGAACGAAAAAGTCCGATCCTATCAGGCATCAATAAAATGAAGATTTTTTTCAGTGCCAAATTCCGACACCTAAGTGTCTCTGAACCATGGTCTCAGATGTCACTGTGGACGGAGGAGATATGTCCCCTTGAGATTGATAGTGACACCATTCCGTCCCCGCACTTTCCCAGCATAAGGAGACAAATACCACCGCTAAAACAGAGGTATCGAAACAAAGGTACTGAAATAGGCACTGTATCAAAAAATTTTGAACGATACCCAGTCCTAGGGGAGAAAGAATTGTCCTGGCAGTAAACCAGCAGTGGAGGTAGAGACAGGATCAATAGCTGTGTAAAGGGACATCCGGCACAACCAGACACAACACAAACACACCAGATGCAGAGCAGAAGATGTTGTTACTCATTACGTGAGCTAAGAATCAACATTTGTAGGATTAATGGTTAAACTTAACATGGCAGTGGACCCCATGTTTGGCTCAATATCAAAATAAAAAATGAGCATCAGGAGCACTGTGACATGGACTTTGTATTGAAGCTGTGGAGAGTCGGAGGAGCAGCTGAGACTGGGGTTAAGACTGGAGTTCCCAGTGGTTTATATTTGATGGCAAAGAGCTGCAGAGGAATCTCACTAGCTCCTGCCACCTCACTTTCTGTGGCCCTAAGGGAAGGTTATGGTAGCAGCGCATGTTCTTGCCAAGCCTCACAGAAACAACACAGGCTGCTGAGGGACAGGTAAATTATTCATCTTTGATGTATTGGCCATCCGGCAACTATTGAGAAGCCAAGGCAAAGGCTGTAAACCACAGACAGAGCGATCTGCTGGGGTGTGTTTAAAGGAGGACGGGGCTACTGACGCTCCTGGACTAGAGAGTTTGGACAAGGATGTGGGGTAATGCTGCAAACATACACAGTCAGTGAGAGGCGAGCATGTCACTAAATTAGAAGGTTTAGGAAAACATTACAGGACTTTGATGGTTTCACACAAGTAGAAAGGAGCTTGCTAGTGTTGACAAATAATGTATTTACATTTTTAGATGCTTAAAGCAAGTTGTTGTGCCTCTGTGTAGATGGCATTCACATTAAGCTGAGCTAAAACATACTATGAGAGTGTGTGGGGAAAAACAAACACCAGGTTGGAGGTTAAGTGCTCCGACTGTGCTCCCGGTAACATTCCTGAGCTGGCTGCCAACACTCGCTTGCCATTCCTCCTCTGAAAGGAAAATGAATGCAGAGGGTTAGGCGAGAGGAACAGAGTGAGCATTCAGCTCATTTTTCTATGATAAAAATGGGAAAGGAATCCAGAAACGTGAAAAATGCTGGTATGATTCCTGAAGTGTTACACACTATGTCGGTTGTGACCGCTCAGAGGCTTGAAAACACAGACACAAAGAGAAAGAGCGAGGCAATAAGGAGGACCACTGTTTCTGAGTGAGGGGGGTGGGACAGCTATTCAAAGCACTCGAAGAATGTAACAGGGTGGGGTCCATACTTCTCCTAACTGAGAAATATTGTGTGTGCTGTGCATCCACACAAATGTGTGGAGGAGGGACAGGAGCTATGATTCATGATGTAATTTAAATGAATCAAAAATGAATCAAAAGAAAGCTGGGAGACAGAGCCACCTCTGTGAGAGAGGGCTCAAGAAGAGCAGGCTTCTTTGGCCAGCGACACCAGAAAACAGCTGCCCACCCCTCCCTCTCCGTCTGAAAAACAAACCAATGACTCGCCTTCTCCACAGTCCATTCCTGTCTGAAATAGGCATTACTTCCCGTCAGTGTTTTTGCATGAGACACAAAAATGGTAAAAGCTGACATAACTTGGGTCAAGGGCAATGGGAGGCGCCATGGTTTCAGAAAAGGGAATTAACAACCCAATTTAATGAACAAGGCAGAGCAGGGAAGCTGTAGTGACACAATTATTACAACATCCCCTAATTCATCTTCCTCTTTTAACGCTGCTTATCATCATCTCGTACACACACACACACACACACACACACACACACACACACACACAGAACTATGACGCTGGCTTTGGCGGAAACAAGACAATAAAAGGCCCTCGGCAAAATTCAGTGTGCATCTCGTTACCATATTCACTATTAATTTTAATGGGACTGCTCTGATTTAAAGCTTGAGGAATTTAAAAAAAAAGGGTAAACTGCCTCTGGCGATGTGTTGTCTAATAGCCAGCAGTAATAGAAGGGAAGACACATATTTTTGGCCACCGCAAGCCAGATAGTCAGCCAGGCAGTCAGAGTAGAACATGGAGACAGGAGACCAGGCAGAGGCAGCAGTGATAAGAAGGCCCAGCACTCACGGGATTGAGGCATGAGATAAGAGCCCGGAGCTGTCGTTGGATGACTTTATCATACAGCACCCGCTGGGCGGAGGTGGGGGTATTGCTGGGGCTGGTGTGGGGCCAAGGGAGCAACATGGTCCCAAGTTAGAGCTAGAGCAGAGACTGAAGCTCACACAAGCACTGTGGTGGGTCTTTTGGACAGAGGCACGTCCGCAAGACGACAAGCAGGGCAACGCTGGGTCCTGCCACTGTCCCTACACCTCACCCTGTCACACTTATGCCACCACCTAATTTATCGCCAGAGAGGCGAGGCTGAGAAAGAGGGATCACATGAGTGCAAGAGAAGAAGATGGAGAGAGACAGCACAAAGCCTTCAACACTCGTGGCGACAGTTCAGTAAACCAGTTCACAGAATGGCTCTCGGTTAATTAAATTCCAGCTTATAAGTGGTGCTTTGGGAGACAATGTGGGGAGAAGAAAAGAGGCTGAGGTAGGGGGATATAACATGTCTCTGCTCGCAACAACAGTCCTGACCTAACACCCCCATTTCTCTCTACCTGTGCTCTCTCAAGGCTCTAAGCAGTATCTTATTTTGTGAACCGTACTCAGTCTTGTTAGCTGCTAAATTGATTGCATGTCAGAGGTTAATGCTGGTCTAGCCCTGTGCTAAGAAACGCCAGGGGTCACCCAACAGCCAGACACACATGGACAAAGAAAAAACACACAGATTGACAGAAATATGGGACATAAGGTAGAAAACCAAACGCAGACTTCTAGCACTCTCCCATTTATCAAACCCGGTTGTCTAAACAGCTGCTCCCAAAGGACCAGTTCCCTACACAGGCACCACAGTGGACAGCAGACAGTTTGTCCTCCAAGCGCTGACAGCTCTCCCGGGAAGGTCCTGTTAAATCAGGGCACACACAGAGACAAACAAGCAGACCCACAACTGTATATGCAAAGGGGAGCGCTGTGGCCAGGAACAAATGGTATAATGCACCATGTGGCTCTGCCACATAGCATGCAATTGAACAATGGACCATTTGATCTATTATATAAATAAACAAAGCTTAAAAATCTGCCTGCAAGGGAGCTAGGAATGAGTATAATAAATATTTTCAATCAATCCAACTATTCTGTTCCCCATAGAGACACTTAAAGCTCTTCATGACAACAAAAAAATAAAACACCTCCCTTTCTCCTATGCTCTGCTACCTTAAAACAGCGCCTGCACTTCACTACTATGCTACATTTCTAGATGTTATATGGGCTGTCTCCTCCTGCCAAGAGAAAATATAGCAATTTGAAGCAGCTTGTTGGCTGACAGATCGTAAGGAGAAATAAAAAATAAAACTCCATAGCAGGTGTCACCTCAGGGAGATGAACAACTGCAATGCAAGGGGATTTCAAAAGGGGGCTTGTCAATCGGCCAAAGTGACCTTGAGGGACGACACACATATTAGGAATGTAACAGGGGCGTCTGTGCAGTCACGCCACTACAGCAGGGTGGGAACAGCCGTCACGCAGAAGGGTGGTGTCAGCTTTCCTCCACCATGGAAACAGCTGTGTAGACAAGCACCAAACCAGGGGTGAGAGAGGGAGACGTGCAGCTGTCGAAAGGGTACACTCTGGAGAGATGGACAATTTAGGAAGGCGTTTGATGCTTTGCTCTTATTAAGTGCACTAAAGTGTGACAAAAGGAGGACATTTAATATGTTCAATCACATTTAAGTCTATTAAAAAGTGACTTCATTGTTATTTTATCAGCAACACACTAAAACTTTTGTTTTGACAGGCTGTTGACAGACTTCGACAACTCTTCACTGACTGGTTATGTTTCTACCTAACTACCTGTTTGAGAAAATATTGTGCTCCTGTTGTATGTGCTCTCTCGTCGCCTTGAAAAGACAACGTCTTTCAGTGAGACTGAACTAAACACAGGAGTGGAAAGAACTGCGTACACACCAAACGTTATTCACACTACAATCCCACAAGTTAAAGATGCCCCCCTGGAGTCGATCCGGTCTGACTGGAAGTTGCAGCCAAGTGTGATGTTTATCTTCCCAGCCAGCAAACACCACAGCCGACAAAACACACTTCATTTGTCACCATAAAATATGATTATTGTACAAATATCAAACTAAATCTACTAATGAAAAAAAAATAACTTGCTTGAGTTTCTGGAATTGCAGCAATCTGACGGAACAGGCCACATAGCGCAACACATAAAAAATAACACACACTTGACAACTATTTTAAGAGCACTAGGCCAAAGGGAAGGGCTATTACTGGGAGCACTGTTTAGCGTTTTCCTTTTTTTTTTAGACTAATAAAAATTGCAGGAGGAGGAGTGTGCTTTTGGTTTTACCCTGGGTGAGGTCAGTATTCACCAACACAGGACAGGGAGTAGGTGATGGCTGGCCCCGAGTATCACATCAGAGTTTTGGCTCTATATAAAGGGGGAAAGCAAACCAAACCACCACCTAATACGAACCAGACAGTCAGACAGGCCTCCTCTGCACTGGGGTGGCTTTCATCACAAACACGCAACTTTTGGCATCATGATAAATTTTGAGCTGGTGCTGTGAAAACGCTTATAAAGCCCAGATTTTGTATGAGTAAGACTGAAGCTGGGAAGTCACAAGTGTCCTAGCAATGATTTCTCAAAGCACCAGAGGAGGGAGTGTTTACCTGAGGAGAGTCAAACCAGTCTGGCTTTACAGCACACAGCACTGATTCCAAAAAGACAGTTCCTCTGAGGGCACAATATCTTATGGTGCAAGATATCAAACTACATGTTGCAAAAGCCCTTTGTTTTAGGAAAGATTTATAAGCAAACCACTTACATTTTATTTCTGACATCAGCTAAATATTTTTTTTGTTTTTGCAAATAAACCTGTCTGTCACAGTACACACTCACTGTTCAACATTAGTAGGCATACAGCAATATTAAAATGTGCCTATACATGTCACAGGTCTTACAAGCGCACATTCAGCACACAGAGTACGGCATGATCATCGTCCCTACCCTTTAGTCCAACTGTTGTCACGGAATCACGGAGATACAGATACTTCACTTTTTTTATTCTCAAATAAGTAAATGGATTAACAAATCACAGCAGCACTTTTGGTCATTCGCTTTGGAATATTTTTTTTTCTCCACAAATCTAAAAACCTAGTTAAATGTGTTACACATAAGATATTTTTCCTTAAATCACTGCTGACCACACCAAAGCTAAAATGCTTCCTTACTTTCAGCGTTAGCATGCCAGCAGCTGCACGGATGAATTGTTAGAGTAAATGAGAGGTACACAGACTGTGTGCATGATCCCTTTTTGTTACTGTTCAGGCGATTGTTAGGGTCTCTGGGGCTGGATAATACCGAAGGGGAGTCTGCTTCCTGACTCTGAAAACATCACAACACACCCACCATTCCCAATGGAATCCAATAAATCAACTGGCTCTTTTGGAAATAAAACACCTCTTTTGTCAGACATTTACAGGCGTGGAGGGTAATCAGATTAAACGTAATGACAAAATCTGACTGTGATGTGCTGGTTAAGTGCTTACACTTCTGCATGCCTCAGTCTGAAACTTAAACTACAACTCTTCCAGTTGAAAACTATACTGTATGCACTATAATAACTGTATAAGAATCTGTGGCAGTGAAACGGCATTAAGGTTCAGATTTAAATTCAGTGGGGGGGTTATTTTTTGTTATGTAAATATTTTTGCTTTGTTACAGTGGTGAGCTAGGGGGAGATCGATGGAGGAAATAGACCACTTCACGCCTGCAAGTGTTTTGTTTATCGCCCATCAAGGAAGCTAGAAAATCTTCACAGACCGGTTTAGCAACTACATACTACAGAGCCTATTCATCCAGACATGCAACTGAAACTGGGGTATGCACTGTCCTATCTTGTCTAGGGAGAAATCACTCCGTGTTATTTCGTGTAGTAGTCCCAATTGTTAGTATGGGGACAGTCTGCTGGGGGTCTGTGGCGCTCTCTAGTGTCCCCAGCTCAGCTATATTACGCACAGATCCAACCTTCCGCTCAGACCAGCTTATGTTATTGATACTATCAACATATTAGGCGAATAAGCCGCCGCTTGTTTTAAAGTCAGTGACAAACCGTAGAAAATGCACACAGACTAACAAAACCCCGTCTGGACGGCGCCGCAGTTTTGGTAGTGCTCGCTTGACTGGCAGAAAAACACGACGGCTGCTGCAGCAAAGGAAGGAAATCTAATACGAGAGCAAACCCTCGCTTTTAGACAAATATTGTATTTGCTGGATGAAGGGAGACAAACAATACGGTGCCGCTTTTAATAAAAAAAAAAAGTTAGATGGTGGAAATGGTCTCCGTGCACTCCCTCTCAGCAGCAACTCACTGGCCATTGTTTGGGCAACAAGCAGACACATTCCACCGTGATTTTAAGGTCGGCTGCTGGGTAACAAATAAAATAGACCTCCTGTAAGCAAAGAGAAAGTTTGTAACACTTCCTCGCGTTTGTCTGAAACGTTGTGTCGACTGGTTGGGTGCTTACTTAAAAACGTAGTTAAGTTAGCGCTGCCCGTTTTTGGTTCCTGAAGAGTTCAGTGGAATGCAGACTCGCTAGCTTAAAATGTGGCTAACCCGAAGCTAAACTGCTGGGAAACATGTGGGACCAGGGCCCCCCGTCTAAATTACCTGAGACACGCGTTTGATAAGACCAGAATAGTGGCTTAAACCCTCTCAGTGGTTTGTTTGTGTTAATACACTGAAAATGAAATGCAGCTCTCATTTTCAGTGTGCGTGACAGAAAGTTTTCGTCTCGTAGCCACAAAGTCGGCAGCACAGGAGCAAACTCCAGACGTTAGCAACACAACTACCTGTGTAAAACCAGGACACTACTGGTGTTCCTGATTTGGATCTATGGCGTTACTCGGGGGAAGTTGAAAGTGTTTTTGTGCCCGCCGTGGTCAGCAGTATATCGGTGTACCCGCTGCCAGTGTGCGTACGGGTCTCGCCGACGTTATGCAGCAGGGACGCCCAGCGAAGCCGCGCCGACACCGGACTGCGCCGTGGTCTCGCTGCCCCCTTTTTCCCCGGAGCCTCCAGACCTCCACTTACCTTCATCGAGAAGCCTTTCCAGGTGTGTAAAGATGCCGCAGAGATTTGGCAAACTGGTCATGAGCTTCTTCTCGTTTAATAATTGCATCAAATAGTCGGGACTCGGCCTCGGTCGCTCCTTCACTTCGACCTCTCCGACCATCATCTTTGCGGCGAGAGCGGAAAACAAACCACCGTGAAACACACAATCCTCTTTTAGGAAAGGGGAGAAAAAAAAACGAAAAAGAAAAAAAAAACTTGCGACTCCAGTCCCTCGCTTCCCTCCTCCGTATGACGAGAAGACTCTGTTTAAAAAAAAAAAAAAAAAACCTAAAAATTCAGGTTTTGTTTGTTCTTGTTGTTTGAGTCGAGAGGGGCAAAAAAGAAACCGTTATCTTCCTTCCAGAGACTCACGCGCCGTACTCTCCTCTCGCCGTGTGCGCTCGGGGACGTTCGATTCCACCACTGTAGGCGCGAGACATTGCTCCACCGGAAAGGCTCCGTCCTCCTCAACAGCTATTGGCCAGCGGGGCTTTCGGAGGACTGCTGTAAGAGCCAATCAGCGCTCATATCTGAGTCAAGAGGGCGGGGCTTAGCGGTTGGTGGAAAGATGGACAGACAGCTGGGCCAATGGGAAGCAGGAATACACAGAATGCCCCTGAAGTGTCAACACAGACTAGCACATATTTACTTCTCTTTCCTCTTCCCCACTATTTTATCGGTTGAACATTGTCACAATAATATAATTTTGTGACTGTATGGTACTGTCAGCAGGGGTTTCGTAATCTTAAACACCATTGTGATAACAGTGAAAGTGGAATCAGCTGAGGTTTTGGTTATTATTTTTTTTCCCTGTTTTACACAGCAGTAAGGAGTTCTCTTTTTGTCTTGTATTTTTAGTTGGAATTATAAAAACTCTCAAGCCATTTTCTCTTTAAAGCTCAGCTCGTTCTTTATTATATCTCAATTAAAAAAGGAATCTCCAATAAATACATTTTTCTGCCTATTCCATTTGGTCACTTCCGTTTACCCTCCTCTATGTTACACAATATTATCAGCCTGGTCCCTCATGCTGCCGATCAACATTCCGGTGACAACCTGAAGGCACAGCAAATCAGATGTCACAGATTTTACAAGGCCGAGTGAAATTCTATAACTTTGTAATTATGGGTCTCCCACTTCATATACAGGGTGTGTGTATGTGTGTGTGTATGTGTGTGTGTCTGTGTGCGACAGAGGTAGTATACTTACCAATACTAACATACAAATCAGATCTATTGTGGATTTAATGTGTAGGCTTCACTCTGGGTGCTGAAATATGAGGAAGAAAAAAATAATCATCCTGTGCAGTCTGTAGCCCACAAGATAGCTTTTGTTACTCAAGACTTGTACATCTTGTTATCTGTCTTGGGACTGATTGATCAACATTCCAGTAATCAATAGGGTCTTTTCATTGTCCTGTCCTTGGGAGGACCTCTCCACATATCCTCCGAAGATTAACATCCCTGATCAATGGAACACACACGAACCAGCTACCTCCGGTACCTCACATCCTGCTTAGTGTGAAAATAAACTACAACTGGTCCGTTTTGATTTTAACAGCTGCTGGCGGAGAGGGGCCCGGCTAAATATGAGCCTCGACCTTGGCCACCATTCAATTTGTCCGCTGACTGCTCACCCACTCATGTCTTTGTAAAAGCAGTCCCCACACTGAGTGCATGAACGCTCAAACAGCTGCACTATGACCTTCTGGCTGCAGTTTGTTGCCACTGTCTTAGTATAGAGAATAGCAAACTAAGTCCAAGTGTATTAGTGCAACACCTTTGATAAACTGATCAAAGAACTCTAACTAGACTTATGATGATGTCTTGTCATCAAATTTAAGTAGACTGAAATTCTGTTTCTGTATATTAACTCAAGAGACATATGTCACACACATCATATATGGAAAATTGTATCCCCTCATTTTCCTGTTAATAACAGCATGTGACAGCAAGACAAATATAGTTGCCTTAAGAACCTGGATCCTGCCCAGCATTTATATATCTACAGTTCTAACTATTAAACTTCATTTGAGTCTTGCAGAAATGAACATTTTTTTTGTCTTATGTACATTAAAAAATGAAGATGATGTTTCTTGCTTGGATTTCACAGCTTATCCATCATCTTCTGGCACGCCTGGTATTTTCGACTGCTACAATTTCCACCAAAGACCACAGGAAAACACAGAAAGTTTTTTGCACAATAGTTTGTCAGTTGCACCTTCGTGTGGACATGTAATATTAGTCCTTCCATCCAAATGGTTGCCAATATCAGCGTGCCATCTCAAGCCAGACTGATAAAAAAAATCCCTTGAAGTCAAACACTGATAAGTGATTTTGGTGGATAAGAGTGTGCAGATAGGCAGAAGGAATGAGAAACACCATTTTTCATGTGACTTGGAGATAGCTAAATTGTTCATGGTGTTGCCTTTATGCTTCTTTTTCTTTTTTTTAAGAGCTGGAAAAAGTCACAGACTTCTTGCATCAAAAAGAATCTGGCATTTATTCTGAGCTTTGAAAATGGGTTTTAGTTCTTATCTCGACGGTGCGCATGGTAATTTGCACCTTGCCTCACGCTCATTCTTCTGAGTTGGGTCGCATGCGGCTTCTGTGTGTGTTGATATCTGTGTGTGTGTGTTAGAGATAGAGAGGGATGTGGCGTTCGAACAGACGGCGCATACTTATATTTGTGTGTGAGCCTGTGCATACTTCTGTCTTCTGACAGCCTGAGAGTAAACAGGAACGATATTAATCCCCCTTTTGCTCCCCCTGCCCTTGTGTTTTCGTCATTTTTAATAACACGGTTTCTATTCAACAATTAATCCAATTAACAAGGATCCAGATAATTAATGAACATGTGTTTAGCCCCTTTTGAAGAGTGGCTGTTAGCTCACTCACAATGAGCTTGGAGAGCGCCCTGGGTTTTCATCTGAAAGTATGCTGATGGAGACAATGGGGCCCTCAGTAGGGGCCCTGTAGCCGGCTGCAGCCTGCCTTGGGGGCCACAGCTGCAGGAAAAGCGAGAGACTCTGTCGAGGCAAGGCTGTTTGCGATAACGGTTGTAGCTCCGGAGGAGGTGAACAGAGGCCCACGGGCTCTGATACAACACATACATACAAACAAGAACAACACTTTTCCTTTTTCTTTTGGCGTACTAGTTTAGGGACTGTGGGGGGAAAAGCTCTGCAGAATCTGGGTCATTTGCATTTTGTGGAAGGTGTGAGCACAGCGCAACAGAAATAAATGTCCTTCTAGCATCCACAGCATATACAGAGAAACACATAATATACCTATAATTCATTTTAACTCGTATCATAGGCATGACAAATGCCCTACTCGTGCACGTGTTCATGCACTGTTGCACTCACACTCATTTGTTGTCGTCAGTGACTCAACATTATTTATTTGAGTTGAAATCACCTGAAGTAAAAATTGTAGACAAAAAGGATGAGGATGTGTTGGTGAAAGTGATGGTGAGACATGCTGGGATGACATCAAATCAACCACTTTCCCCCCTGTAGTTATACTTTAGCGGTGTTTTGATCACATCTGTATGATTAAGGGCTTCTATATGTCTCCAATAGCTCTCGTCTTTACAGTACATCAGTATAGTGATCGCACACAGTTGATGCCATTTAACTGTATCTATGTTTATGCTGACGACTTTGTGATCATAAAATTCAACGATCAATCAAAGTCCCAATGCAGCAGCACAGCAACGGCTGTTCAGGATGGCTAACATTTACCAGATCAAATCACTGTCATATGCTTGTTTAGGTGTCTGACAACATAAAACTAAATTGTGACTGGTTCTACTAAAACACATCAGTGATCATGGAGAGCAGAGAAGTGAGGTGTCTACCCCATCCTAACCAAATGTTATGCAGAATTGTGTTGTTTGCCAACCAATAAAGAACAATGAAGAGATTTAACCACTTTATTATTGTCGAGGAGTTTCAGTCTGAAAACGATTCAGACTAGTGTGGAGGCAATGGGTTCTAGTCCAGCTGAGAAAGAGTTAGGGGGTGGTGTGAGGTGTCCATCATCATCATCATCATACATCAACCTACCTGCAGACTGGATTACAGGATTCAAATTTAGCTTCAAGTTTCACTCTAGCTAAGGCTATGTTTGTATATGTTCAGCAGAAATGAGGAGACCAGCTTGTTTTCTTCTTTTTTTTTAATCCCTCACAAATTTAACTATGCATGACAAAAGATTGTGTACTACTCCAGCACTACAGGAAGAAGTGTCACCTGGAGGAGGGCTACAATGTGGAGCGGCACGAGGAGAAATCTATCACAATTCAATCTGAAGCTGTGATATTCCTGCATTTCCAATAACCCCATTCTGTTCTCGCCACCACAGCTATTCACTGTTCTCTATTTTGTTAAAGGTCACCTTGGGTGTTGTAGTATAGATGCTCCAGTGGTTTGGCAGTCTGGTGATGGAAATGCCTGTTGGCGCCCCGACAGGGGGTGGAGGGATTTGGTGGGGAGGGGGCGACAGCTGGAGCCACTTGTGGTAGAAGACTCTGACGGGAAAACACCACCTCCAAAGTCCCACCACAAACCTGCTACTCATTAATCAACAGCAGGTCACACTTTAGCATTTTACAGTAAGGGACACTTAAACAGGCTGAGGGTAAACAAGTTTCACCCACTCCTCCTTCCTCATTCCGCTCCTTGTGGAGGACACACTGGTGTCAATACGGCTTAAAGAAGTCCAGTCGATGTCTACATCTGTCCCTGCCAATTGTTCACGGCGTGGATCCATTCTTGCTCCTGCTGAAGATGCCTGTATTTGTTTACTTGCTCGTTTGCCTTTTTTTGTGCACGCCTGCCAGCCGTAGCAGGGAGGGAAATGAGTGTTAGTGAGCGATAAGACCTGTAGGAGAGGAAGAAGAACAGAGAAACTGGTGAAGGAGAGTGACGGAGAATCCTCATTGATCAAAACTGTTCAGAGAAGGATTGATCCTGTGGTGTGGTCTACTACTGGGATTTAAAAACACATAATCACAGATGAGAGAATCGCTTGCAAATCCAAACAGTAAAACAGAATGTGAGATTTCTGCAGGTGCTAAAATTTAACTTTAGAGAGGACTTCACAAGGAAAACAGAAGTGTTTACATTCCTCCACTCTTGAATTAAGCCTGCGAATCAGTGCACCTGGTGTGTGGAGAGGCAGACAGATAAATCTCCATTGTGCTCTCCTGTCTCGCACATGCTCAGTAGCTCCCTGGATGAGCGTGGACTCTACTGGGCAGACGTGAACATGACAAATCATTCCTAGGGGGGCATTTATTTCAGTTGCGCGGCACAATCCCTCTCGCTGCTGGCCCTAACTATCCGCCGTTTGAGACTATAACGTTGGAATAAGAGAGACGGCTCAGCAGAGAGAGGGACGAGCAGAAACGAGGGAAGGGTGTGAAACAGGAAGACTTCCTGAATGCTTAATAAATCCTTCGTTATATGCACTACAACATGTGACCCAACTTTGATCACATTCAGTATGAACCCACAAGGATGAATTACATGCAACTTATTGTTAAGTGTTGTCACTTGTAAGGAAAAAACAGCAAAACCCCAAACCATTACCACCATAACCACCAGCTCCTCTTCTATGGGCTCTTACTCCTCTCCCTGCAGCTGACTGCTCCTAAATCTCACGTCTGGTCGGAGCTAGACAGCTCTCTCTACCAGGTGACACAACATCCCACTTCCCTCTATCCATCCATCTTGACACGGCCCACACAGTCTCTGCTTCCCTTCATTTCTCTCTGTGTTGGATTCATCTTGGACTGGCGGTCTGTGCCCATCTTCCTCTTTATTCAACATTTTTACTCTCTCAAACACACTCACACCACAAACATTTCCACGCTGCCTTTCCTCTTCTACATAATTGTCCTTTCCTTTCTTCCTCAGCCTTCCTCAGCCTTTTCTGTACTTTTCAAAATCTCTTTTTCCCCCCCCGACAGAACGCTATTGGCGTGTTTGTGTAGCCTTTGTTGCGCAACTCACCACAACACAAAAGCCTTTGTTGGCCTGCCACCATTGTGATGTGGTGAGACGGAGATGCACAAGGACAAACTTGATCTCCGCTGTGCCAGCTTTCAGAAAGTCGATGTTCCTTCCCAGATAACGGCTCAACCTGGTGGCTAGAGTAGCCGGCGGGGTGCGAGTCAGACACACATGTAAACACTTGTCTGCGTAGCTGACTGTGCTGATCTGCAAGGCTCTATGAGTTGTGAATAAATCGTCCTGTGTCGGTGTGATGCTTAGTGTTTCCATCAGTTAAATGGCTCGCTTGTGTTCCTCAGTGGGAGTTATTGCTGGCTGCAGGGCAGCAGCAGCTGTTGTGAGGGGCTGAGCTAGCTCGGCTAATAATAACCCCAGAGCTGAGTGAGTGTCCACGGGCCCTGTGTCATCTAGGGTTGACCCCTGGAGTCTAGTTGCAGAGGAGAGTGAGGATTAGGCCAGGTCGTGGATTAGAGAACACTATTTCACCCTTGTAAGGACGAAGGCAGGTGTGCAGGAATGATACACACTCACCGGTTAATGTCAGGGTCATAAGACACTGAGAGCACCAATTTAGAAACACATGAGCATTGAGAAGATCGGCATGTGTTTTGCCCAAATCCAGTTAGCAGTGCAAACAAAACACTCACGAAGGACAGATGATCAGAAAATTCTTTACCTTGAATTCTGAAACGAGGCATGAGTGTGTATTTAATCTCCTCAGCACTTATCTATATGTGTTATATGAATCAATAAAAGGCAAACGGACAAAGATGTTGCATAACGGCTAAGTGACGTGTTTGATCAATAGTGTGCCCGTGTCATCTGGCAGATCTTTCACAATAGACGAGGACTGAAAAAAAAAAAAACAACCTCGGAAATCTTCTCAACTGAAAATAATAATGTGGCTTTATCTGCCACAGATACTATCTGCTGTTGGGAAGTAGAGCATGATGTTATAACCTGGGTTCTATGACTGGAGGAAATATTCTGAATGGGAGGCAATTTATTTCTGTGTGTATGTTGGGGCACCCGCAGTCACAAAATGATCAAGTGCTCATTATGACTGAGGGGACAGGGTTAAAATATGATGATCGGGACCATTTCTGCTCTGCGCCATATTTTTTTTTCTTCCATGTCCGAGAACGGAGCGAGATATGGGAGAAATTCAAGTAATGTCATGCTTGGTCTTTCAGGCCTGCACATCTGGACTACTCATGCGTTGATGCCTTTGATTGGCCAAATAACCTCATTGGCTGCCTCCATTCCTGTTCATTTCACAGTTCACTCTATTACTTGCATGAGCAATTACAGCTTGGTGTTTTTGTTTGGTATTGTTTGCCGTCATTATGCGTGTGTGTGTGTGCTTTAGACCATGTGTGTGCAGCTCTCGATTGGAGACCATATTCTCTGATGTTCCTTTCCAGACTGTCACCTCTCTTAATGAGCTTCACTGGGCTCCTGAGGAGGTCGAAACGGACACCATTTAGCATTTAACGCCTATTAGCGCCTGTGATATGACCTAATTGAGCCAAAGCAATCACACTTCTTGGCCCTTTAAGTGCGAAGAAGTGAAGTGAATTCAAGTTGCAATTTCTGTATATTATGGCTTCTATGACATTGTACTCTAGCTTGAAGCGAAAGACTTTGATGAACAGATGGAAAGCTGTGAGTACAATTTCTGTTGAGTTCTGAAAAACGATATATGAAGCAGTCTGTGAGGAAAAGCTTAACAAAAATGCTCACCGGGTTTCACTTTGTCCTTTTTTTTCTGGTTGTTGTCTTCATCGCTAAGCTCTCCCTCCTTTGCCGGCCAGCTGCTGGCCTGTGGCTCAGTAAAATTGGACAGGTGAAGCAGGACAGCAGGGCGTCACTGATACAGTTCGACAAAACCGCAGGCCGTTCAGCGTTCGATCGGCTCATCAGGCGAGAACAGAGGTGAAATTGTACCCCCCATTTGAACACAGTCCATGTGCTCTGCGAAGTTGCTCTATTTGTTTTATTATGCAGCCCCAGCTATTAAGATGAATCATGTGTTGAACGGGGGACCGTGCCACACTCCTTTTTCGTCTTGCACCGCACAGATCAGGCAGTAGGCAGAGAGCAGCGGCGGCCCGGTTCAGCGGCGTGGAACAGCTATTCAGTCACATTCTTTTCAAGATGTGAGGTTGAAATATGAGTATTATGAACCTGTCTTCTGCTTGAGAATAGATTCCTCCGCAGGCCTGTAAAGTAGCTTTTGCTTGGAGACATGACTTACAATAAGAGACGGTGAAAGTGTCCTTGCAAGTGTCAGAAATCAATTATGCTACGTTAACCTTGTGGGTTGCAGGGTTGTGCTGTATATGTATATGCACAAGTGTGTGACTGCGTCTGTGTACGGGAAAACACAGTTTTGTAAAGCTTCCATTGTGGCGAGGAAAAAGTTTCCACTGTGATTTTAATGCTGTAGAGAGGATAGAGGGAGCGTTCAGTGTGAGGGAGCACTGGCTGATCTGAACAAACAAAAAAAAACAAACAACAAATGTTGTCATGCGGAAACAGTCACAATTTAACCAACCATGTTCACTGAGTTTACCGGAGGGGCTCTCAGTAACCAAATCTGTGTATGAGTGTGTGTTATCTAGAGGAATGCTGTCGGCCATCATTCCTCTGCGTCTTTCCACGCATGTTTAGACAGGCTCTGTCTCCAGCTGGGTTTGTGACAGAATGGGTACAGTGTTACAGCACAATAGAAGCAATTGTACAGCAGGACAAAACGCAGTGCAGATAACAGGACTTCACGGACTGCTGAGATTGTTGTGAAGACAGGAAAGAGAAGCGTGCGTCACTGGAATCTCACCCAACTCCTTTTTACGCACCTCTCTAGCTACATTAGCACCTTTTCAATTAAAAGCTTCGCAGTGTAGCGATAACAGCTTTCAGGTGTTTACCGTTTCAGCGCACATAGATAAACTTCCAATATATCACATATTATCTAAGTGAAGCTCTGGCAAAAATGTGTCTTTTGAGTTGCACTCACACCCTGCCGGCTCGAAAGGTGGCTGTAAAATGCAAAAAATGTTGCAGGAGTAGTTGGAGAAGTTTCAGTGGACCTGACACTTTTTCCTTGAAATCGTGTCACCGTGGAATCCAATGAAGCTGACGGAAATTTAAGCTGACAACAGCCGCTGTTTCCTGCAAAGGGAGCCACTTTTTACAGTCAACAGTCACAAGCATCAAACAGGGCTGAGCCTTAGATAGTTGGAAAAAAAAGGTCGACAGCATTTTCAATTCTGTGTTTTCATATGTTCATATGAAAGCGTCACAGTTTTTTTTTTCTTCATCTGACGCACATTTTGAAAAAAAAGTTATTGAGTTATTGAGCATCAAGGATTCCTTATCATCAGGCTAAATAAATCACTAAAGCAATAAAAAAGAACAATGCATGGATAATGTATTACAGATATGAGAGTATTTCAATGAGGCAAATTTGTTCTGTCAGGCCTGTATTGGTATTAAGCGATAATGATGAATGTACAGATACAGAAAGTACGAGTTATAATGCGGTAAAATAAGGTTCAAAAGATCAGAGGGAGAAGAAGAGGGTTTGAGAATGAGTGGAGTCATATTAAGATAAGAGGATAAGAGTTAAATTTAGAGTTGAGTGGGGGGAAGAAGGACTGATAAAGAGAAGAGTCTGTGTAACATCAGGGGAGCCCCTCTTCTCAGCTGATCATGCAGGACTCGTAGGTGGGCACCATGTATTTAATGTTTATGAAGGCATCCTCCCCTCCGTAGCGCTCCAGCACCTCCAGAGTCTCCTGGATCAGGTCACCGACATTCTCCCTCTTCTGCTGGCTATAGTCGATGCCATCTCCAGAGTTGACTAGGGACAAGGGAACAGACAGACAGAAGGAGAAAAACAAAGATATTTTAGCTCAGTCGGGGTCATCGCAGGCCGTGAGCTTGATGTCAGGGCTCACAAAGCACCACCTGCAGCCACGCTGCGAGCCGCCAAATGCCATCCTTCCATCTGACTTCAAACCCACTGGACAGACTGAATTTAATTTACTCCTGTGACGCCGTGGCCCGTCAGGACTGAAAAGCAGCACAATTTTTTTTAACTGTTTGGCTGAAAGTTTAATGAGGTGAGTCCACAGAGAGGGGAGCGGCGTAAAGGACCTGAGAGTTTAGAGGCGGTTATGCTATTGTACAATGCGCGTGTGTGTGTGTGTGTGTGTGTGTGTGTGTGTGTGTGTGTGTGTGTGTGTGTGTTTTGGTGCAGGGATTTGTATTAAAGTCATAATGCATCAAAATGTGTGATTATGAAAAGAATTTCTTGTGTGTTTGGGAGAGTTTTTTTCTTTCATTTTTAAGGTGTTTGTATGTGTGTTAAATGAAAAATAAACCCAGTGAGCATAATGCACTTGTGGCCAATCACAAATCACAATACAGCAAGGAAGCTGCAGAAACTTCTCCTCCCCAAGGACACACACACACACACACACACACACACACACACACACACACAGTACATCGTAAACTGCTGTACGTGGACACGGCGAGCCCTCTTCTTTGCCAGAGAGCCTGTCGGAGAGCCTCTCTGTTCTCTCCGGGGGCACAGGAAATATTTTTTAACTGTCCGTCACTCCGTCAAGGGGAAACGGAGACGACAAGGGCTGCAATTGGTCCTCTAAAAACATCACCCGTGAAATGCACCCCCTCACGGGTCTATAGGCATATAGATCACATTACATTTTAATTTTAGGGGATATTCTGGATCAGAAGGTTATTGTTTCAACCTATGTGAGTAGCTTATATACAGGTTAATCCAATAAAAAGCACATACTTTTGAACCTAGGAGCTGCAAAGAAAGCTGGATTATATTTGGCCTTGTGAAACGCAAGTAAAATACATTAAACTTGATCAAAAAATCCATTTAATTCATTTAGTAATTATGGCTCGGGTATATTTCCACAGAACATACCGAAAGGTGTTGGTTTGCGTTTGCTATTATCTGATTTTGTGTTGAGAAGAACATTGGTTGCTTACAGTCTTTAAAGCTCCTTTAAAGACTGTAAGCAACCAATGTTCTTCTCTTTTATCTCCCTCACAAATAATTACATCGTAAAATAGTATTTTCCCCTGCGAATTTCTTCATTTCCGAGGAGGTGCATTTCACAGCAGGGGTGCTTTCTGTGGCACAACACCGGCATCACAACGGAGAACTGCGAGAGCTCAAAGGGTCTCTGTGGTTACAGAGTTGGATAACGTATCACGCAGTTGAAGAAGTATATTTGGGGCTTCACACACAACATGGTACAATATAGCTCTGGAGCACTGGGGGAACTTGTTATTGAAAAAACATTCCTGAGGTGTCCAGCCTCCACCTCCTCCCTTTCATCAGCAGGCACGCACACACACACACACGCACGCACGCACACACGCACACACACACACACACACACACACACACACAAGGATCGTCACTTTATCAGCACACAGAAAACTGTCAATCTCATGGCACTGCACTGGGGGCTCAAAACACTTCTCAGAGGGAGGTATAGAGAGGAATGAGGCATAACATACACACACACACACACACACACAGACGTCCACGACGTTCAAATATCATGGAGAGAAACTGCGGATTTATTTCTTGAGGCCATAAAATGAAACAAAGAGTAGTGGCGGCCATTGGACTCGACCCTCATCCCCTTCCTTCACTCCTAATTAGACCTTAGGAGGGAAGGCGACATTAAACCTCTTCTTCCTTACACTCCTTTATTCTCTCTCAATCTTTTCTAATCTCTCATCCTCCCTGACAGATTCAACTTTCCCTTCCTCCCTCTCTCTCCTCGCCTTTACACCCGTCCATGGCCTCCTCATTAAAACACAAAGAGAGTCGATCCCATAAAGTGGGTTGTTAAGCAGTAACACGTCTATGATCTCAGTCTGCTGCGCTCGCTTTCTGCTCGGGATTTGCTCTCCTGATTTTACTTTAGAGCGGCGGGGGGACATTTCTCCAGCCGAGTTTTGACCATGTGCTGCATCCTCAACAGCTTTGGCTTTATTTAGCAGCTATTTACAGTTTTCCTTTCAGAGCACCAGGAACTGTAACAGCGTTGGCTCAGGAATGCAGCCTTTAAGAAAAGCTTGTCCTGTGTCTAAACTTAAAGCTTTTTATTCTTCAGCTGCCCACAACACAGAAGTCTGCACCCTACTAGTTAGTGAGATCTTAAATAGCATCTAAAATGAAGCCATGAGCAATAAAGGAAAAAAAAAGGGATTCGGTGATGTGTGTAGTTGGAATGGGAGAGGGAAGTAAAGAATAAAGTGACAGGAGTCGGCCGGGTCGCTCTCTGGTTTCAGCTGCATGGTGTGCGTTTGTGTTTATATGTGCATGCATGTTGGTGTAGGTTAAAAAGCCAGGCCTGTGGAGAGCCACCCTCTGTGGAGAGTGAAACTGAGCAGCCAAAGCCAGCCCAGAGGGAGAGCTTGGCCTTCACACTGCAGAACGCAGGGAGCCGGGGAAGAGGTGCAGCTTGGGAACCAGCGAGGCTCAGACCGTTTACTGGGGCTGGGGGGTGCAAGGAGAATCCAGCAAAGGATGGATTGTTGCTGTTGCTATACTGAGATTTTCAGATTGCATTTCTGTTGCTGAGTCGTTGGGAGGCCAGCAGCATCAAAAGGAAAGAGGCCAGAGGAATTCGCAACGATTCTCAATATTTAAAGAGCAGAAAAGGGAGAAGTGTGTTTAAGCGGGGATGGAGGGGAGGGAGGAGAGGGTGATAAAAGCTGCCTCTGCAAATGTCCTTCAGCAAAATAACTTTCGCTCCTCTTCTCTCTGCTCCCTGTCTTTTTTTATTCTCAGCTTATGGCAATATTCACAACCCTGGGCAGACAGAGACAGAGAGAGGGAGAGAGAGAAAGGGGAGAAAAAAAAAACAGAAATCCTTAAAAATAATTACAATAAAAACTCTGACCCTGTGAACAGAAGGAAAAGGGCCCTGGCAGGAGGTGGCTGTCTGTTCCTCTGAAGAAAGGTCGATACAGACAGACGAGGAATCTCAGAGCGCTGATATGGAGGAAGAAAAAACATCTATCTATCTATCTATCTATCTATCTATTTATCTATCTATCTATCTATCTATCTATCTATCTATCCATTTACCAACTCTAAACTACACACAACAACAGCTGCAGCCTTCCTCCTCTTCCTCCTCCCTGCTCTCTCTCCATCCCTCATTCCCCACGGTCCTAAACAACCTGTCTTCCCACATCAAGCTGAAGACAAGCAGTCACAGATGCAGGCAGTGCTCCAAAACTAATTTGAAATACAGAGTATCTACTGTATTTACTGCTGGGAACTGCTGCATGACAACTGTAACAGAGCTGTACTACAACCCCCATCTTCAGACGTCTTGCCCCGGCGCATGCATCATGTGCATGGTGTACACTCATAATCCCCTCTGCGGCCAGGGAGCGGGTGACACACACACACACACACACACACACACACACACACACACACACACACACACACACACACACTGCAGCAGCTTTGGGAAGTTTAGCTCTGAATTCCTGATTGGACGTAATATGATCAACCCACCTGCCATTGTTTCTAACCAACCTTAGCCCATGAGTGTGGAGGTTCCTTAGGAAAGCAGCTTAGAGAGGAACCCACCCCCTCAACACAATAGCTCTTTGGTCACAGCAGCCAGATGCAGTGAATGAAAGAGAGAGTCCTGAGTTAGTTTCTTTCAAGAGGGTTTGGCCTTGTTTGAAAAAGGAAATAGAGGAATGAAGGTCACAAGGTGCACAGCTAAGGATGTTGTGTGTTATTCTTTCTGATCACCAACAATGCACTCATAACATCCAACCCATTTTTAACCAGGATCTTATACTTGTATTATATTTTCTCATATACAGAGCTGAACAAATTTATTACACGGTGTTACGGTGTTTGCCATCACTGCTCTAAATTAACAGTATTACTGATCACCAAAATATTTTTTTATGTTTCTGTAATGGTAAATCCACCATTATGTGCAAACTCTTTAATCAAAATGATACATTTCATGGTAAAATATAATTATTGTTATATTTTATCAGTAAATTCATGGAAAATAATTACTGTCATTATCCATGAATTTACTGTTTCACACAAAAGCAGAAAAAAAATATCAAAATAGTTGTTTATTATTCTTGTTCTGGCTCAAATTTGGGTCTAAAAAGATGAATTCAGTTTAAATTCCTCACTTCTGTTTAAAACGATGAAGAGTAGTGAACTCAGTGAGACAAAAAGAGTCTAAATTAAAGCTCTTCATGATGCTGGAGGCTCTTTGAGTTAAATAGTACACACGGTCTAAATAAAGCTCTGTATATAAAAACAAACATCTTATTTTTCACTGGGAATCAGTGAAAATTCCCTTTCAAAAACTGTTGTTTCCCTGCTGTTTCCTCTCCTTTTAACAACTAACATAGATAGAGTTAGTATTACTATTATTCTTGATCGTAATCGTCTGGACAGATGTTTTTTTTCTGTGTCTACTGAAGTTATAGAAGTTTTCAAATGTTTTAAAAAGTTCCCTCTCAAGACCTAAATTCATATCATTCACATTTTTGGCTTTCAGCTTAAAAGGGTTTAAATGTTTAATATTATAGTCTAATAATCTGCTTTGCAATGGTAGATAACTGCATGAAGACATACAGCCTGAAATACTGTAGGTCATGTTCAAACTTATTTGTTTTAAGTTTAGACTGCTTGTGTGGAATTTTGTACAGTCTGCAAACACAATTTCTACTTTCAATTGGTTGAAGTTTCCCATGAATAAAATCATAATCTGATCCCAAGTGGCATCTTGAAAATGTGGTTACTATGTTTGAGCCAGGCCATTAGAACTGGAGAGGGAGAGGAACAAAGTGGGGGTGGAGGTGTGATGGAGGGTGTATAGGTGTGAGGAGGAGGAGGTGGGGAGTGGAGGAGACCATGGGAGGAGGCCTGTGCTTAACAGCAGGGCTCTAATTAAAAGGGCCTCACAGTTGGGCGCCAGGCAGGCTTCTCATAAAGAGCCTCACACTCTAGCAGAGAGGTGGGAGACACCAGGTGTGTGTTTATATGTGTGTGTGTGTGTGTGTGTGTGTGTGTGTGTAACCACAGGTGTCTGCAAAGCAAAGGCAGCAAGACTGAGGGGGAGACAATATGCAGTATGTGCATGTAGTGGTTACTGTGTCATTTTGAGGGTATTGTTTGTCCGCATGCAGACACATGAAGAAAGCAAATGAACTTAGTATAGTTACATCTGATGAGGACAGAAACACACTGACCAGTGGTGACAGTATACAGTATATCAGTATGTAGTAAAGGTAAAAAAATACTATACATTTATTCCAAAAAAAAGTACAAAAGCATTGTTTGGAGAAACACTGGCTGAAAAAAAAAACAAATAAAAAAATAAAAAACAAGCATTAAAATCTTTTTTTTTTTAAATTCAATTTTCATTTTCTCTATGCTGATGAGTTTTCAGTGTTAACCTTCAGATTAAAGGCTGGAATATACTTCTCCGACTGCGTAATATGTTATCTGTAGCTACGGAGACCCCTCGGGCCCTTGCAGGGCAGCCCCTTTGTCCCTTTTGCAAAGTGTACAAACCCAGTGCAGTACTAATACTAATACTAGTTCGAATACATACTGCCATGATCAATAAAAAAGGTGTCAGATCGCTATCCAAGCTGTTTATAAAAACGGTCGCGTTGTTCACACCGGGATTCCCCGATCAGTGGGATTTCCCGAGAATAACATAGGACTACATCACGTATGTGCTCCCATTAAAGGTGATGTCACTACACGTTTGATTTGTTTGACTGAATAAAATCTCTGTCCTTCAGAGATCAGTCTCTGGGAGATCAACAGGAAGACTGATTTTTATGAGTGAGCAGCTCTGCAGCTCTGGAGCTTCACAGTGACAGCCTGACAGGCTGCTCATGGACTAAAACAGGATGCAACAGGCATCAACTCCAATTGTTTGACCTGTGTCAAAATCCTCTGTCAACCCTTTCACATTGCATGAAAATGCCGCGTCGACCTGGGTCAACCAGGGATTTTTGTGCAGTGTGAAGGGGGCTTTACTGTCAGTCAGGGGACGGTAAGTTTTCAACTAACCCTAACCCTAACCTTAACCCTTCCATGAGTTAAACTGGAACTCACAAACAGCCAGTATGTTAAAGCCACTACAACAAACTGTTTCTTTTGTGTTGTGTCATAGTGTTGCAGTGTAGCTCCAGAGTCCCTTTAGGAAACCTGTCATTTAAACCTGGCAGTGCTCGCAGCCTCCTGCAGGACCACCGACTGCAGGTCGAAGGCAGCAGTGAAGCCGGACTTGGATCTATGCGTGGTGGCCTGGTCGCTGCAGGAGGCCCTTCTGGAGATAAAGCTGAAGGTGTTTCTGGTGAGCCTGCATGATTTCATCTAATTTGGTGCAGAAAATGGAAACACCAGTACATAAAATTGTACTCAAGTGCAATTGCCTTGTTACACCACCTCTGTCTTAAACGCTCTTCTTTCCCTCACACTGGTATTTCCATCTGCCAAAATCCCCAACCCCCTTTTCCCCTAATGGATAATCCAGAGGCTGACTGACAGAACAGCTGTGGCTCACACACACACACGCGCACACACGCACACACACGCACACATGCCTACACACACAAACACACACACACCTAAAACACACACACACCTAAAGCTGGGCCCATTCCCACTCTGTTGCTTTTCCATCTCAACGTTTGTGTGTAATCAATAACAACATTTCAGCTTAACACAGCTAGCCACAATGAGGGCTGCAGCTTCAAACACATCACAATACACACGCACACGCGCGCGTGCGTGCACAGATATCCACATGAGGCAGCGAGCAGGGAAGTAAAACAATAGCCTCACGGCCAGCAGTAGTTTATTAAACCTCCAACCCTTACACCATCATCTGACTGCTCATGCTTACTGAAGTCTAACCTTTGCTGTAGGTCACTGATCTCATTTTCCATGTGTTCATCCAGCACAGCAGTGCTCAGTCTATAGGCTAGCCGCAGCTCAGTGCCATTTCGACCCGTTGGAAAGTTGGGCATCAGCAAAGCTGTATGCCGGGTGGAGGAAAACGTGTCTAGGTCAGATTGCGCAGCAGAAAGTAAAAGCGGAGGAATGTGTGGACAAGGTTGAGACAAAGACGTAACCTGCTGAGGATGCTCCTGAGCTGCACAGGAGCTAAAGCTGTTAGATTTCCATCGATCTGGCTCCCACTGGCTTACTAGTCTACATCTGTACCTAGGTATACAGGAATTGAATTCCAATTTCACACTTCCGCCCAAAATCGTGCCATGTCTTTGGCTAATCTGTCTTTAGAAATCCCAAGCTGTGGGAGGGATTCAAAGCCGTGCAGAGGAAAGGTGGGAGAATAACTCTTCCACACCTCACAAAACCCTCCTCTTGCTCATTTCTTTTTCAATTAGCCAACTAGACCTAGCCATGACCGAGAGCAATATCAGTTTGCGCCACTTAGTCATGGTATTAATGCACAACGAGGGCTCATCTTAGATGATGGATCAATGCTATTTTCCAAGCTGTTAACATGTCCATTATTGTTTCAATTACCACCACTCCGATAATGGTTATCTCAGCCCCATCTCATCCAATTGTAGCCTGACACGTGTCTGCGAATCAGCTTCAGTATGCTTGTCACAGCCCTACAGGTATGAGTCATCCTGTGTTATGTTCACAGGTATATCACACTGATGGCTTGGCTAGGCAGCTACTTTTTAATTATTTTCAAATTAGATCACATATTTTTTCGGTGTCCAGAAGTGTGTGTGTGTGTGTGTGTGTGTGTGTGTGTGTGTGTGAGATGAATGATCTTTGCAGCCTGCTGTAGTAGACGTTTTCATCTGGGCTAGAAAAAACAGACTGGGTACTTCTTCTATGGACCGAAAGCGAGTCGGGCGCAACTCTCGCACTGCCCACTGACCAGCACCACCTGAAAACCAACAAATCTGCACAAAACAGCGATCAATCCTGAATTTCTTGGCATTCTTGTGGAGCAAACATGCCCAATGACATACCAAGAAAGGTTTGAGGTTTAAGTTTGGGATAATAGGTGAACAAAAGAAAACTGGTAGTGCAATCCACTTTATATTACTTTTTTACACTGGTATGAATAAATGTGATTGAAATGTGCAGCTACCTGAATACATGCTTGTTTGTCATAAGATTTCATTCATTTAAAATCCACAACCTCTCTACATAACACAGTAGAATTAAGAGAAAACAAATCAAAGCTTTTGACAGTACAGCCGACCACAGAGGACCTAGCCTTTCCCACTCTGCCTGTCTGTGTCTCTCCCTGGCTGGGAGGAGAGTGTCAGTGCTGTCAGGTGCGAGTCAATGCCGTCAGATGCGATCTCATTACGCCAGCTTACCTCAAGGTTAGCAGTGGGCTGCTGGCTAGGCACAAAATCGATCTGCACCAGGGACAGGCGTTAAAGGCCACCGCGGTGTGCAGTGTGCACACCCGGACACAAGCCAAACAAGCACTGTGCTTTGAAATGCAAAGGTTCACTAATTCGGGTGCAGGCACATAACATAAGTACACAAAGCTCTGAAAGCACACCGTGATGGCGTCTGAAGCCATGTGAGCGACATATTAACACAAGTAAGGAATTACCTTTAAGCTTTTCTAATGCAACTATGAGCAAACATTTCATCTGCAAGCACATCGAGTCAGATCTATTTTTTCTTTATTCATACAAATAATGAAAGACCCTTTATCAGTGTCACAAAATAAAGAAAGTATTTGCTGCTATCATTTCCTGAAACATCAAAAACACCGCCATCATACTTATCTCTTCAACATCTTGTACACCTGTAACCCACAGGTTACGTCAGATGATGGCACAGTGCTCTCATAACGTTGTCGCTTGTTGCATCAAGCAGACGGATGTTCACTCACAGATGACGGCACTTTTCTTACATGTTGGACAGGAATCAGGACAGAATTGACAGCTTTTTGCATGTTTAAATCTCAAGAGTTCAAAGAAAATGTCCACCTTTGTGCACGTTCTGTCTGAAAATGCCACAATATCCTTTATTTCTCAGATCTGAGACACACACAGGCACCGAATTAATGGATGTCACAAATAACAGATAAAAAGCAGGAAATGTTTTTTTACATTCATGTTCCAGGTGGCGACCTTCAGTATCAGAAGCTAATGTGAAGACTTTGATATTCCTATAAAGCAGCAGGTGTCCATACGTCGATATCAGCATATCTTCATGCATCTTAATGGCAACAGGGATCATATGTTTAAGTTGCTACATGGAAACTTTTTTTGTTTTATTTTTCAGATTTACTTTCCATGAATGAAACATTACAGTGCAGCTTGTACACAGTCTGGATATTGTGTTTCATTAACACCTCAATTGTGCAAGTTGGATGTGCAAATATTCTGCTTATATGCTCACACTGTATAGTTTAAATAGTGTTAACAAACAGGTTAATGTTTTAGGGAGACATCTTATGAGTGCCACAAAAACAGGAAGCGAAAGTAAAACTGCTAATGGAAAAACTTTCCTCATCAGAATGGAAATTAAGGCGTCACAATTTGAATCCCCAGTAATCCAGGTCTTTTACTTAAATTACCCCATTATTATTATTTCTCTCATTTTGACTACCACTGTTAATGTATTTATAAGACAGACATTTAAAATGTAGAGGTAAATGCTTGACTTTTCTCAGCACCATCTCAAGGCCATGAGCTCCACCAGGTCATTAGTGAAAGCTCATCTATTTAACATTTTACAGAGAGAAGATGTTGCTTAGCAGGGTAAGGTGAAGTGAGTTAAGAATTTATTTCTTTGAAACCTGAGTTGGTGATTATTGGAACAGTGAAAAGACTAAACCAAGGTAGTTTATTTGGGTTTTATTTTGTCTAGTTTGAATGATGTGTTTTGTGATGCGTTAAAAAGGCAGTTAAGCCTGCCTTAGCTCTGTGAAAGAGAGGTACTTCAATTCAAGGACTACAGGTGTTATTTTATTATTTCCTATTATTTTCTTCACCTTTTGTGAGTTTAAATTGTATCTGCATTAATATATCAGTTGTTGCTGGAAAGGCTTTACAACTGGACAGTGGAGCTTGTTGGCGAAATATATAGAAAAGAGTTCAGAAGATCAGAATCAGAGGCAGGATCTGAAAAACAAAACAATGACTAAAACTGGGCTGCTGAACCTGGAATAAGTTGGACAACAAAGAAAGGAATCAGGAATCAGAGGAAACGGTATCTCGTAAAGGCAGCACATGTCAAGACAGAACATCATGGGGACAACTGAAAAGGATGGAGGGACAGAGAGAGAGGGACGGAAAGAGGGAAGAGTGACAGCGAGAGAGGGAGAGAGGAAGCCGAATGGCGGAGCGAATTCAAAGAGCGATTCCATTTGTCCTCTTCACTCGTCACAAGAGGAACATTTGAAGTGACACACTCATTTAAGTCGGTGACAAATCAAAGTCTATCACTGATAATACCCTAAAGCACAGTGAGTATCCTCTCTGCACTTCACATTTTTGCAAGTCATTGAAGGAACGTGATTGTGGTTTAAACATCAAAAGAATGAGGAGTGCTTTAGCTCCTCTGTATTATCTGCCCTCACCAAAAACACTGTCATTACCACACTGTGTGGAAATACTGGCACACACACACACACACACCTGCCTAGACAGTACCTCTCACACACACACACACACACACACACTCTTATATCCATAAAATCACTTTAGTCTTCATAACCACTTTAGCCTTGGAAGCTGCCATCAATGGAAGGACAAACACACACACACATTCACGTACAGGAACGAACGGTGAGTGGTCCAGCCTTTCCATTAGCCTAATGAAGTGGCTCCCTAAGATGGATGACATGACATCACCTCCACCACCAATTACAATATCACCCCTAAAAAACCTTCCACTAAAAGCCCCACCCTTCCCCCACCCTCCCCTATTGCTTACTGCACCAAACGGATGATTCCAGGGCCCATTCGGCCCCCTCACAACACTTTTATTGGTCTGGTTATTTATCTCTTTAATGCAATTGGCTGGCGTGGATGCCTATAGATGCAGAGGGCTAGTAAATCACAGTGGGTTGGGTTGGCGGAGTGACTAAAAGAACTTTGGTTCAACAGTGACAATGGCACCGAGCGGGCGGCGTGCAGTCCGTCTGCATTCAGAGCAGGAAGTGGCTACAGGAAGCATAAGGGCAGCAGCTCCAGGGGACAAGCAAGAGTATGTCCACAAAAACACAAATAATTATAGAAATGTGTTGTTTTTTTTATACATTTTCACACTAAATACAATTTGTCATCCATTTCCTAAACACTCCCTCTTCCAAAAGTGGATAACAGGTCAAACAGAGCATTTCAGGATATGTGACTGATTGCACGCTCAACACTGAAAATAGCCCCAAATGCTGTGAAGCTGATAGCTCAAATTTCCATGCTCGCTTGACAACGCACACCTGCCCTCCTGTTGTTTTGGCAGTTCAGTGAGGATGGCAAAGAAAAAAAGTGTGATTGTGGACAAAATAGGCAATAAAATGTTTGTGTGGAAATGGCTGAAATCACTTCCTGGTTGAGGAGACTTAATCTGCTCCTCATCCACTCTGTCCCAGGAGGACAAAGAGAAGTGTTTATGGGTGGAAGGATGCAAGTACAGGCACCCATAAACAGTCAGTGTTTTACAGGCAGCGGCACGGCTCCAGGGTCTGTCAAGGTTTACGAGTGCCCTGGCCCTTTAAAGCAGGAGTGTTTAAGTGTGGTATTTACATAAAGCAGAGCAAGGTGTCTGTCTCACACCAGTCCAAGCTGACACTGTCATCAAGACCAGGACCAATCACATTTACCTGTGCGAAATTAAACTTTTTAAACACACTTCTGGAATGTTTAAAGATTAAAATATTGACAAAATCAGAAGGGCACAATGTCACTGTCACTGCTGCTGTTCGGGTTAACACTGTGTGCAATATAATTTATATATTTACTCATATTCATATTTGCATTTGTATTATTTTTATGCTTATTCTTGTTTTTACACTCTAAGATTCCTATACTTATTTCACAGTCTCATACTTATTTTATTCTTGTGCACTGAAAAGACAGAAGCTCTACAATTTTGTTGTACAATTGTATAATGACAATAAAAGGCATTCCATTTTATTCTAAAATACTGTCATTTTGACACTCTATAAGCTGTGGTGAGCGCAGTACATCTCAAAAGCTTATAGCCCTCAAAGTATAAATCTTTGTTGCACATGCACATGCAGTTAAACCCACACAGTCTCAATTCCGTCAATTTGGCCTCTGTCATCATCAGACTTTCCGTACTTTGTGCCTTCAGCCAGACTTTTCTTTTTTTTATTTTTTGCTGCTCTTTCTCCAGAGAGAGAAAAAGAAAACAGACGAAAACACAATAAACGCTATATGGAAAAGAGGCTTCGCTGCCCAATTGGACCGTGTGTGTGTGTGTGTGTGTGTGTCACCTTTACAGTATGTTTGCTTATTATTAGCAGATGGGGAAGTACAGTCTAAACAGAAGGAGAGGAGGAGCTATGGAGGGGGGACAGAGATGTGCTGGGACAGCAGTACCACCCCAACGTGAGTCATAGGACACACTGTCAGCAGCCATCCAACATCACACACTGACTCATTACGCTGGAGGAGAGGAGATGACAACAGAAGCCATGATCAAGGAGCATGGAAGAGATACATCAGCGAGAGAAAAGACAGAGGACGCAGTCAGCAGTTATGGTGGTGGCACTTCTCTCGACACAAACATTTACAGGTGTACCCAATACACAATACTTTTGACGCACGGCTCTCCATAGTCGATCAAATTTAACCATATATTAAAAAATTTAGTTGCAGTTCCCCCTAAGAAAAAACAACAGCACAGAAGACTCATTTTTCAATAAACCTCTAGTACATGTTTTTGCAGTTCTTTAAAAGACCCAGTGTGCTCAACAACGGTTCCACAGATTTCTCCCTTTACAATAAAAAATGACACAGTGTGCCAGATGCAGATGCAGCGATGACAATCTGATGGTGCTCTCCGAAACATGCTCATCTCTCACAAGAAATCCCAAATAATCACGACTGCTTAAAAGAAATCACCACCTGGTATGCCGACAAAGGAGCCTAATTCATAGCATATGCCAGAACAAATGCCATCTCAGGTGGGAAGTGAAAATGAAATGCCATAATGTGCCGGATTTAGAGACAACACACTTGTGCTCATTTAATTATGCAATTTTCTTACACCCTGTTGAGAATATTCACATGCTGGAGCACTAAATGATGGAAACGTGCTGTGATTAGCATTTTGTCTTGCCACCTTTTTTGGGAAATTTGTTTGAAATATGCAGAGAAAAAACACATTTTGTAACGCCTGACAGAAGACTGCATGTCCTTGTTACGTGCTCAACAGAGGCCTTCTTGCTATATCCATGAATCATGATGCATTTTCGAAACAATAAACATCTCCCCAGACAAACACTGCATTTGTTTTGTGGCTGTGTTGACAGCACACAGGCTTTACTCATAAGGTGTGCGTGATGCATGCGTGTCATGGATAGTTGAAGCTTATATGGTTTTCCTCATTAGAAGCCGATGTCCGTGTCCACACAGAGCGCTGTCTTCTGGCCGAGCGGAAAGCAGGACCATTAGGTCGGCAGAGACGGGACCATCTGTTTGGCTCTTTTCTGGCTGTGGCTGTATTATCTGCCGTGATGCTATTTGTCTGAAACCAGCCGAGCCGCCGCCGTGACAGGACAGGGTGGGGGAGATGAATGATGGGCTGCGAGACACGGCCAGTTTTGCTTCACTGACAAACTGGGGCAAGAGCTGAAGGAACGACGGCGGCGGCGGCAGCAAAGAGAAAGAGCAAGGGTGGAGGCAGGGCGGCGAATGAACGCCACGCAGGAAGACACTGCAGTAGCCGTTCGCCAGAGGACACAATTTACAGCACCTGTTGGCTGTGATTGATCAAAGGAAGGGAAGAGAGGGTAATGGTGTGTGGTCTGACACTGAATGAAGTGATGGGATAGAGGAGAGGGTGCTTAAAACCAGAGACATGGAGAAAAATAGCATGTGAGAGGGATATTGGGATGGAGGAGGATAATATAGACAGAGTGAAGAGAAGACGGGGAGTGAGGAAAACAAAAAAAAGCAATAAACTATGAGAAAGAAATAGAAGCAGAGTGGGAGAGGCATAAAGAGAAAAGGTCGTTGGTGCAGGGATGTGTGAGGAAAAGAGATGGAGGGAATATATATTTGTCCCCTGATGGGAGTGTGTTAGGAGTCCATCTGTGGAGAAATGAGATCAGTGGCTGACTTAGTGGTAGAGGAAGACTTTGCTGCCCTGCGGCTTACACACCGACTCAGCAGCCTCTCCCTCTCTTCCACGCTCTGGTCTCATATACAACCTGCAGCACATTTAATCTGCCCCACCGCTCTGTGTGTGTGTGTGTGTGTGTGTGTGTGTGTGTGTGTGTGTGTGTGTGTGTGTGTGTGCGTGTGTGTGTGTGTGTGTTTGTTACCCAGGCTCCTGCCCCACTCCACCTCTCCATCAAATGACTAAGGCAGTCTCCTCCACTCGTCTATCTCTTTCGCTCCATCCCAGCTGAGACCACAGACGAATCTCCTCATGGACTCACCCACTAAATCATCTGTCCACCAAACAGACACCTTGGCAAACACTCTCACTGTGAGCTTTCATTTTCTATCTAAACACACACAGGACAGAGGGTGGGTGTGTGTGTGTGTGTGTGTTTGGAGAGGGAGTCAACGAGAAAACATTCCTGTTGCGTTTGTTCATATGCACGCCAATGCATTTGCTTTCACTTGTAATTAATCACAGGCAGACGACTCTTCGAAATACCATTTGTGAGTTTGGAGTAACTAGCTAGTTTCCAACTAGTGCTTTAGTAAATCAGTGTTATGCCTTTTAAGGAGCTACATGATGTCCTCTTAAATCAGGATGTTGGGTCCAATAGAACATGTTTACATGCTTTAATGTGCATGTAACAAGAAGGGAAGCCAAATCTGAATGGCTTATTGAATCACAGGGAGCTCAAAAAAAACCCAAAACGGGTTGTCTAGTTTCACAGTTCGTTTGAGATGTAGTTTTGTAAATGTGAGCTTTACATGATGTTTTCTTTTAATAAAAAAAAAAAAAATTAAAAAGAAATAACGGTAACGTGTAAATCTATTGCTACCAACTGTAAATTCAGTGAAGCATGACAACCTGCAACATTTTTGTATTTTTGAACAAGCTTAAATCTCCTTACTTTTCCTACAATGTATGGCAACTGTTGTAAAAGAATTTCCCCTGGGATGGTTAAAGTTCTATCTTATCTTATCTTAACATAACCAACAATGTAGTACACTTTACTGATAGTTCCCAAATTTGTGTACAGTTTTGTTTTCATTTTACATGCATAGATGAAAAAATATGCATCTTTCAGTTGGTAATAGCCATACAGCTCATCCAATTATGCTAACGTAACCAAGGGTAGTTGATGCAGTCATCAGCATAGGGCTTCATAATCTGAGGTATACATCTGCTCCTTCACTCTAACAGGCAAACATTAGCATTAGCTTCCTGCCTGCTGCTGTCAGGCTCTACAACACACTCAGATAGTTCACACGTCCAAATATACGACAGACACTGCTCACTTAATGTTGTATATTTGCTGACTCAGTTTGTTATCTGGTATCTGTTTTGTTTCATATTTAGACATACATTGTTAACTTATCCATATTGGTTATTAATCACACACATATTTTCTAAGGTACATTTGTTACCTGCTTACTTACATTCTACTTGATGTCACTGGTTTATTTTCTATATAGGCCCTTACTGTAATGTTGCAGTATCCTCTTCTGCTGTAACAATGTAAAATTCCCTGTTTATGGGATGATTAAATGATTATCTTATCTTATCTTAATACAAAAACACAACACTTGCATTACAGGTTTGAACTTGGTAACAGCAAGTGCTTCTGCACTGTAAGTACGTACACATACTGTGTGTGCCCACTGTGCATACCATCATGTTTATCTCACACACACACAGATAACCACATGAACCGCAGGTTGACCGAATGTATCACCCAGACCCAATAAAACATGCCCAACACGCACATACACACATAAAACAACACAGGGAACCAGATGAAGAGAGAAGCAGGACCAGGCCTGGTGATGCGGTGATGGAGTCCACCAGAGGAGAGCTGGAGGAGGGAGCAGAGGAAGGTGAGCCAGAGGGTGGGTGGGAGGCAGATTAGAGCGCCTGGAGGCTGCTGAGGAGGAGAAGGAGGAAGAAAAGGAGGAAGAGACTTGAAACAGGAAAGGAGAGCAGCAAAGGAGGCAGCTCGTGGTTCATAGTATCTGAGACACGTGCATAGGCGTGAACGGGCGCTCACACACAATCTACGCACACTGAGAGCCCGAGGGTCCAACAGGAAGCTGCATGTCTATTCCAGAGGGTTTGGACATCAGGGTGTACTGTTTATGTCGACAAGTTCAGTTACACAAGGTGTGTGTGTGTGTTGTGGACTACATTGAAGAGGGAGAATCACATCAGGCGTATTAGAGAGTTCACCAAAGCTGCCTCTGCCTCACTCTTCTCTGGTTTCAGCGCAATCAACCATAGACTCTTATAATACATACTCGCCTCGCTCAAACTTTCCTCTTGATCTATGTTTCATGCTCTGACTGGGGTGTACGAGACAGAGCCAGAGCACACAGCACTGCAGCCGTGGTACAGCGTCACAAAATGATCCTTTCCTTTTGAGGACGAGGAGGAGAAAGTAGTTAATTAATCACAAGTGTCCCATTTTCTCTTTGTAACACTCTCATTTAATCTGAGGCTCATTTTTTTGTGTCACTTGTCTTTGCTCATTGCTCAAAATAGTTACAGAATTTGATTTGTTGCTAACAAGTGGATGCGAGTTTCATTCTATCCTAAACAATCTGAACAATTTTGTGCCACAAATTGTGGATTCAAGCCTGTGAATAGGGTCTCAGCTGAGCAGTTCTTCACTTTGAGACAATGGATGTTTTGTCATTGTGAAGAATCTGGTTTTGTTTGTGATCTTCAAACTGCACCCTGTGGTTAAACTGTTGATTTGAAAGTTGGATGGGATTTGTTGCATATTTTTCTGCCTACACTGATATTTATTATTTATTTTATTTATTTAAGTCCGAGAAAATAAATTATTTTCATTACTTTGATAATTCATAAGAAAACTATTTCTGATTCCAGCTCTTCAAATGTGAAAACTTTATGCTTTTTCTGTTTTATATATTGTAGCAAATTAAATTATCTTAAGGATTTAGGATGTCTATAGGATTAAAGAAGCAATTTGAAGACATCACCTCTGATATTTTATAGGCTAAACAATCATCGGGAAAATTATGATGAAACTAATCTTAAACTGCAGCCCTGCTTCCCATTCTTCTAAAGAATTTACCTTGAACTGATGAACAAATACAAATCACAGTACATTGTAAATCAATCCCTTGTGAGTTATGATCCCCGAATTCAGTCTTTTATTAGGATTATCACGTTTTTTAAAAGCATACTAATCTTCAGTGAAAAAGAATTTGACTTCCATGCCCAAGAAAGAGGGATGGAGTAGAGTCGATTAGTCATTTGTGGTGAAGATCATTTATATTAATAACAAGCGAGAGTGTGCCTGCAGCCGTGCCTCAGCTCATGTCCCTGTGATGAATGCTTTATTGGTTGGTTTCCAATCTTTCTTGAATATTCATTATTACTATACATATATAGATTTTATGCAGTCATGGGTTTCATTGCCTTTAGCGATTCCTTTTAATCTATATGAAAGAGGTACAAATAATTAAATTCTTAGAAAAGTTAACATATTTATGTGACGTAACACACATAGGTGTGATATGTCACTGCAAGAATTTGACTCTTAAGTGTCATAATGCACTGTGCTGGAAAAACAGACAGCAACTCGAACGCCTTTCAAACTACATCCACTGCAATCTGACAGCCTGATATGAATGTTTGTCTCCATTCCAGACAAAGACAGTGATTCTGTTACTTATGGATCCACTCTGTCTCCCTATCTGTGACTCTCAGACATGTCCGGGCACTTTGTGCTGCTCCCTAAGGAGAAAGGTTACACCGCTGATCTGCTACAGTGCAATCAGACTTGAGACAGAGGCTTGAACTTCAGCTGGATGCTGCGGAGCGGCAGCGGGATGTTGGGCGTGAGTTTGGAAAAAAGGCAGATGAACGGAGGAAAAGTCAGCGTGGGAGGCGGAGAGAAGTCGGTCCAAAAGTTAAGAAATGTGCCCCTTGAATAATCAACGCCAAAATCAATTTGTTCAACGTCCAAGAGAAGCAGGCGGACTACAGAGGAATGTGTGGAGTGGGCGGTCACTCAGCGAGCATCCAAGTCCATATCTCAGACAAACACACAACAGCCGGAGTCTGCCGGAGTCCAGAGAGGACATGGCCAGGAGGCATGGGTCCAAATCATTCACACTGCTTTTTATTTTTCTTCTTTTCTTTTAATATGCGCTGTACCCGACTTCATACATCTTTTTTTTAACAGTAACATAAGTATCTGAATTTCACCCACATGTGGTGATGAGTTTAACAAGAAGAAGCTGTTAGTGTGTGATATCCAGTGCACTGATACGGCATTAAATATTTGCTATAAAAACACACAGATGATTGATTTTAAAGGCACTTTTAAATATATAGCTAAAGCCAGGAGGTGCTTAGCTTAGCTTAGCTTAGCTTAAAGACTTCAAGGAAACAGCAAGTCCGGCTCTGTGCAAAAAAAAAAAAATCTTGTTTCTAATAAACAAAAACAGGAACGTAAAACTGGACCATCTAAGCCTTTAAAAGCACATTTACATTTGTTCTTTTGTATAGATATATATTCATTTTTGAGCTTTAGAAGCAATGATGACAGCTTGAGTTAGTTACCTTTGGACAGGCTAGCTAGTTTCACCTGTTTCATGCTAAGCTAAAGCTAGCCGCCTTTTGTCATATTGTTGGAAGAGGAGAAGGCAGAGTTGGAGACACTTCACAAGTGGGCCAAATTAAATTACAGAAACCTGTGAAAAGTACACAAAAATGTGTGTATTCACTGAAGGTACAGCATTTATCATTACCACTTATTTGTATGTGCTTCAGTAGAAATATGTTTCACACTAAATCAAAATGTAAATAAAGCTCCAGTGGACTGAAGTGAAGTAGAGACAGAGAGATGCAGTGTGGTACAAGTAGATAGACTAGAGGAGGCCTGCAGGCAGAAACTGGCCCACTGTGCCCTGCTCAATAAAGGCAGCCATTTTACAACCACGCCTTTCGGCATTTTGATTTTAGTGCTCTTCCTCTCTATACCTCCCTCCCCTGTGTCTTTATCACTTCCCCTGTCTGTTTCTTTTGTTGAAAAAAGCTTGAGTTTCTTTAGTCTTTGAATCTCACTCTGCCTGACTACTATCTCTGCCTTTTGACTCAACTATTCCTGAGTGTTTGAGTAGACCTGATGCTGGACAGGGAGGTGGGCGCTGGCCAAACCAGATTAGCAAGCATCCTATTTCTCACATTGACAAATTAATTTACACGTAAATGAAACGAAGGAACCCCCTCTTAATAATTCCCATGGAAATTGAAGATGGTTTTGAAGCATGGAATAAAACTACTCCTTCTATAAGAGAGAAAAAAACTAATTACCAGAGCAGAGCAAAATAAAGATAGGCCAATAAATGAGTAAGAAATAAAGCTGTATATATGGTCTATGAAAGTGAGTAATGTGAGGTAGAGAGGTCACTACTAAGGCGGATTAAGGTGATTCTGAGAAACACTGGAGACAAAAAACAGCCTTGTCTATTCCAGGATGTGCCATTTTCCCGCAGGCAATAGCGAGGCAGAGGTAAAAGACAATAATAAAAGTGTGGGAGAGGGCAGGACATGGAGGATGAAGGAGGACAGAGAGAGGAAGAAAAAAACACAGAGGTAGTGAGTGGCAGGCGACGGTGCGAGGCTGTCTGGCTGTTCAGATCCACTGACATTTACAGAGTGGCCGATCGCTCCTTGCCTTCCTCTCCTTGAAAAGTTCAAACGCACAAAGATCCACAGAGGAAATGCTATGCTGCGTGGATTAACGCACACTCTCTCACATCTGTCTGCAGGCCTCCCCTTCATCTTTTGTGCGTTATGGCTGTCACTCCTGCCGGTTTGTGTCTCCCATCTGTGTCTATATCTTCCACAACCAAGGACAGATTCACAGTCTGATTCAAAATGCACAGTAAAACTTTATCTGTGTGTGTGTGTGTGTGTGTGTGCGCACGTGATCTTTCCTGGCCCAGCTTGGGCCAGCTGGTGGAAGGACAGGTAGGAAGTGAGGTGTGGGAGTTGAGCAGTCATGCAGGTTTTTGGCTCAGTGGGGGAACTCCACACCACAACCAACCCACCCCCTCCATGCAATCAACCCCCCCTTGTCCTCCTTGTTTCCAGTCTTGCATTTCATTTCAATCCATTCAGGAATTCATCAAGAGCTTATAAACACACAGAAAACATGCATAGAGGTCTGGCTAGAACCAAATCAAGACCACCTAAACTCTGTTGCTATTGTCCTGTTGACTACAATGAACTAAAAACCTCCTCTTAGGCACCAGGATGTACTTTCTGTTTCACAATAATCATGGCAATAACACAGAAATACTGTATAACTTTTGCTGAACAGCATCCAGTGTGGCCACAAGTGGTAATTACAAATAAAAATAATTATACAATAAAGGTGCATCGACTTTATCTCTCATTTGTCAGCTGCTTTCGAAAACGTCCTCAAGCTGTCTCTTTAGATAGCGTTAACAGAATAAGTCAGCTGCAAACAAAACAGTACATAGAATACTGTATATATGTAAAGTTAAAGGTGTAGTTGGTAATCTTGGAGATTGGTTCTTTCCATTCAGACCGAAAGGCAGAATAGCTATCATTAGCAACAGTGACATGATGTTGAATCAACAGTGATAAAGCATGCAAACAGAAAAAAAAACAATGTGCCAACATCTTGACCAGGCGATAACTTTAGAGAAATCTCAGTGCGTTCGCTGATGATCTCTCCAGCTACAGTGTGTGAACTTTCTCTGTTCCTCGTCTCTCCATCCCCTCATGCAGCCTGCAGACATGATGGTCGGTCTGCCCTCTTCATCACCCCTTAATCAGCGCGTTGGCACTGACTGCCCAGAATTGGATCAACCTCAGTGACCCCTGCTGCTGCTTTCCTTCCAGAGGTCAGACTCACATCGCTGCACTGTCTTCGAGGCAGCAGCAGACGATCTTAAATGAAATCTTTTTTCTCACTCTTCCTCTTTCTGTCTCTCTCTTTGTCTTTATCTCCTTCTGGCTTGATGTATTAACCTGGGCATGATCTTTCACAGCCCAGACCTGAGTTACTGGAGTTCTCTCCCTTGTATTCCGAACAGTGCTTGAGTTTTGTGTAAGACGTTAGTCTAGACACAATTGTTGTGCGTCAGTCGATATCAGCAAGACCAATATTTATGATAAATGATTAGCAAAACAAGCTGCTCTTTTGACCACAGGTAAAGGAGACATGCAGACATAGTTCTCTTGATTGGATTCGATTGCAGGAAAGCTGCAGTGTAAACAACACTGATTGCACATTGTCTGAAGGAACTCTTACTTATTGTCCAAGATTAGGGTCTGTTTCACCTTCAAAGGGCTGGTGAACAATAAAGAATCTGAAAAATAAAATGAATTAACACACCAGCTGCCAAGAATAAGTTTTACACACTGTATCAAGATCACAATGTATTTTTCACATAAATGTGTTTCCTGGCCAAGAGATTTTATTGTACAGAATCAATTGACTCATCTAATCGTAGTTATTCATTTTAATTGTGCCAAGTTTACAACAACAGCATGACACACAACTACAGTAAATTCAAATTACAACATTCTGTGGAACCAGACTACTGCTTTGGGCTTTGTGAGTATATGTCTACAACCAACTGAAATGCTCACACGCATTTTATTTCTGTTACGTCGTCTGGTTTAAATCACCGGTATTTCTTAGGGCGGCGCCTTCATGAGGTGTTGGATTGTTATGCCGTTTATTTGTTTCCACACATTTCTAAGCCAAATCCACCCCTGGCATAAATATACATATGCATACAGTATATGCCAGATTTACTGAACCAATAAACGCTGTGCCTCAGATGATCCTTATACAGCCTCAAAAGTCAAAACTTTTTCATGAATTAAAGGTCCAACGCATAATATTTCAGGGGATCTATTTATCAGAATTTTAATATAATATTCATGACTATGTTTTTATAATCATTACACTGTCATTTGTCTTTGGCTTATAATAAACTCTTTATATTTACATAGATCACAGGGTCTGAATAAAGTTATGAACAAATGGTACATGCTGTAACTAAAATTGCAGAGTCTAAAACCATGATACCGCCAACCACTATCTGAGCTCCTTAAGTTGTGTTATTATGGTATGGATGGCCATTGAGTGAGGTGAACGCCATTATCACTGTTTTACTCTGCAGCTTGTTACCACAGTTTTTAAAAGGGAGAAGTGAGTGGAAAGGTGCGCAATCTGCAACCCCACCGCTAGAAATCACTAAATCTTCCCACTGAACCTTTAACTTTTTCACACTCTGCAGTATAAAAATGTTTCTCAGGGTGAAACATTGCAGTTTGAAGTAAAGGTTTGTAAAATAGAGACAGCTTTTAGTTAAAAAAGGGAGATGTTCTTCTCTCATGTTCTACAGGCCTCAAGAGTTCGACAGGATGACATAGAGGACGTCAAAATGTTGACAAGTATCTGCTCATGGTGTGTGTTTTTGGTTTCACTTGACTGGCCACACACACACACACACACACACACATACAAAACAACCACGAGGTGTCAAGACACAAAGGCATTCATGCGTGAATGTACTGTATATTTTCACCTTCCTGTGTTTCATCACGTTTGGATCTGCTTGCATGTTGAATGTGTTTGTTTCTCTCCCAAGTGAGCATCTGTGTGTTGGCACCTCAGTGTTCAGGTAAGCTGGTTGGCTTGAGCTCACACATCCACCGTGAGCACATGACAGAGGCATCATGGTAGATTTTAACAACCACGCACATGTAATGCAAAGTGACGCTTTTGCAAATTTCCATTTTGGAGACACATCCAATATGTTGTCCGTTGCTCTCCTCCTGAATCTTTCCCCTCAGGTATGTAAGCTCTTCATTAATGCTGTGGCAATCAGAGGGGAAAAAAAAGTAGTGCTCCTCGTAAAGAGAATAGATTACTTCCCCCATCTTTCACAGAAAGCTGTTTGCTAGAGTAGACACTCTCCTCCATTTTCATTAGCAGCTTGACTACTATATATTCTCCATATAATTGAGGTTGAAACCTTCTACACTGTAATGGGGCTTTCCATAACAGTCTGTTAAAAGTGAAAGCCCGCCATCCTTGGGGCACTGTGTGATATGGGCATGGGTGTGTGTGCTTTGCTGTGAAACAAATCACTCCTTCACATCTTCTCCTCCTGCTACTTTTCAAAGGCAGCTTTGAATAAACAAAGACTGAGAACTAATATCTGAAAAATTAAAGACAGAGATGAAAAATCCACAATCTCTGCTTCTCTTTGTTAGGAACATGCAGATTTGTGAATTACAAGCAAGACCCGCCTTTGTCATGTTCGACCATGCACTTTAATTGGTGCTATTTAGCAAAATAATCATAATCTTTTGAAATCCCCTTTTACATGCTTGTTTATGCATGAATTTAAAAATCCCCCAGTCATTATACTATTTGACGTCTTTTATGTTGCTTTTATGTTCCGTCCTTTAATGTTTTATGATAAGATGTTTGTGCAAGAATGAGATTATAATGTTTATGATTATTTTATAAACTATATAGCACACTATAGGCCTAACAGTAGGGCTAATCAGCTTTGAAACTTTAGTTGCTAATGTGGCCTCTTTAAGCAGGAACATTAGGCCAGTCGATCCAGGTGTCAGTCAGGTGAGACGCTACAGTGGTGTTATATCTTATGTGATAAGCTGCAGAACTGAACACAACACAGGCAGAATATTTCTGTCATCTTCAATTCACCTCACTTCCTCAATCAGACTGAAACATCTGAAGAGCCGACATCTGAGGGAGACTTAAGCTGATGAAAGGCAGCGATCAGGATCTAGACTTAAAGTAAAGTCAAGACGGTCAGTGTTAAATGTAAGGTAAATTACTTGGCTGGAGCAATTTACACAGCTAATGGAACATCTTGAGCCCGTCATGAAGCAGCGATTTTCATTTCAATTTGAATTCCAACAGGAGGACGGCCCTGGACTCATCAGTGTGATTTGGCTTTACTTTCCACTACAGATGGAAAATATAGACAGTGTGGTATGACATGTGTTATATGATTCTGATCTCCCTGATGGATTTCAGTATTGAGGAAAGACCGTGTCCTCCTATACATCTGGCTTTAGCTTTCAGCATCATCAGCCCACCTTTGAAAACAAGTCCGTCAGAGCGATGCATCAAGCAAACCTACCTGCACTCTCTCAGCATCAGCCTATTAGCCTCACCCACACCATCGAACCTTCTTACAACACAGACGAGCTCCGCTCCCCAAAGTTAGCGTGGGTGATTTGTGGCCGTGTGTAAATTGGAAGTTGCGCTCTGAGTCAAAGCAGAGTCATAAATAGGAGGGAGGAGAGGACGACAGCGCTCTGCCAGATTTCGGAGGGGGAATTGATGAAGGCCAGCGGCCTCACGTAGATGAGAGACACTTTCTTAATAACCATCTCGTCAAACAAATCACTTTGCTCACTCCCAATGCCCGAGTGTAAAATAACAAAGTGAGGAGTCAACAGGGAGGACTGACAGGCGGCTGAAGGTGTGGACATGGACTGTAGAGTGCAGTGAGCATTTTGCCACACTGAGTATTACTGTTGCTGAAAGAAAACCTTGAAAAATCAAATAGTTTTGTTTGAAGTCTTTAAGCAAAAACTTGAAAGTCAATATATACATACCTGTATATATATATATATATATATATATATATATATATATATATATATATATATATATACACACACACACACACGTGTTTGTGTATGTGTGTGTGTGTACATACTGTATTACTGAATTCCAGTAATTGTTAAGGAAAATAAAGATAACAAGAACTGAATCTGAAAAAGAAGAACACCCTGTATGCTGCCTGAGAGGCAAAACCCAGGGAAAATCTTAAGCTCACCGCTTTGATCGTAACAGCTGGCAGGACAGTAGAAGGACACTGTTCAGACAGACTTCAGTAAGAAAATCAAACTAAAACCATAGAAGTGAGGGGGACAAAAATAGGATATTGAACATTGAATGGGACATGTCCTCCCTCATCCCCAGTGGAAACTGAGACAAATCTAAGACACACTCTCTCATTTTTCTTTCTGACACTCATGGATTGAAGTGGAACAGGTTGGAATAAGCCAGGAATTTTTGCTCAATATCAATTCAGCTTGTGTGGATGAATCTCTGCTTCAATTTGTGCCACCTCCATCTAACCCTCATCCACACCAATCTTTCCAGTTACTCTGTAAGCAGTTGCTCCATACAAAAACTCTGTTATTTCTATAGCCAATATTGCAATATTTCCAGCTTTATATCTTTCAGTACAGTTATCTACCCTCCCGTTGCTCCATAACACTTTGCTAAAACCATGTCATAAAGCTGAAATGTCACCAGGACATGTGAAATGCTGAGTCAGACCAGGATCCCCCACCTCATCGTGATTCCTGTGACAGACAGTGTCTGTGTTTGCTTAAATTATTGTGCATGTGTGAATACATCTTGCTCTTGTCTGTGCATATCCATAATACATGAGTTGACACTGTGCATGTAACTGTGTTTACGTGTGCCCTAGTTTGTTCTCGTATAGTGAAGTGATAATGATGTGATGTGAATTCTGTGTCTCATGTCTCAGGTGTGCATGTGTGTGTTGTTAGCTGCACAAGGCGACCCTCCAGGGGACCATCAGTGTGTGAGAGAATAATAAATTCAAGGAGGGCGGGGAGATGAGAGGCTGCGACCACCAATCGATCCTGATGCTGCTTCTCAAATTAAGAGGGAGAGCTAAGTATGAGGGTCGAAAAGTGAGAGAGAGACAGACGGGGGAGTTTGAAGAAGGTGGGGCCAGAGAAGGAGGAAATGTACACAAGCAGAGGAAGAGAGAGCATAGGTAATGTAGCAGAGAGGAAGAGAGCTGAGAGGGGTGAAAGACAGCAGTCCAATTAAGTGTCATCCCAGTAGAGGCAAAGCGTACCCATCCTCTAGTGCCGGGACTACGCAGCTTCCAAGAAGAAACTGTCGTCACGTGGTGAAAAACACACACACAAACCTAATCACGCATTCCACACAGGCACTAAACACATACATGGTTACAAATGATACCCAACAAAAATAACAGGATTGCACACAAATGGACACGCCGGACATCTGCCATCGCGTGTCTCCTGAGGGGCTCAGCTGAGCCTCCTTTGGCTGGGGAGGTGCTGGTGCCAAAGACTGCTGGCGCCAGCAGCTATTGGTCCCAAGGTGCAGATCTGTGCCAGGGGCTAACCCACTCATCTCTGCTCCGCTCTGCTCTGCCCACCCACCAGCTGCACACACACTAGCCTGGAGTAAGCTAGACATCAAACACACACGTGTCCATGCAAAAGAAGACACGTCCACTCACGTATTACACAAACACACACATAAACAACCGAGCCAGTGTCTCTCTGTGGCCTTTGGGGATTTGCCCACTGTCTCTTAGAAAAGCCTGGTTAATGAGTGAGGCCTGTGTCTCTCTGGTGGCTTTGGACTATAGTGCAGCTGAGTGACTGAATGACAGACTGTGGCACTAGAGCAGGATTAGAGGGATGCTTCATATTGACACAGAGAACAAATCGACATACTCTAATAATTCCCTTTCACGTTCTGCGCCGGCGTGAGAGGAAATAGCAAATGGAAGGGAATAATAGAGGTCGAGGCAGACGGGTCTCCTGTGAGAGCTTTTGCCCTGCAGACAGTACAGCCCACGCTCACACATCCACACACAATCATGTTAATGCACACGTTTGTACACACACACACACACACACACACACACAAATATACACATATGCACTTAATAGAAAACAAGTAATCTTTTGACTGCAGGCACTGCAGCCTGAGTTACAAAAGAAAAGACACAGAGAAACAAGAAGGGCACATATGAAAGGCAGCGCGAGTCAGACAGAAAGAGACGAGAGGGATGGAGGGAATTGGAGGATGAAAGGAGGTAAAGAACGAGAGCGTAAGAGTATGAAAAGAGAGCAAGTCTGGTTTCCAACATGTGGAAAAAGGAGGGGAGACGCTGTTATACATGTTCCGAGTCTGTTTTAAATTTAATCTGGACCGGGATGCAAACAACAAACTGGTCCAACCTCAACAGGGTGCTGCTTGTAGTGTGTGTGTGTGTGTGTGTGTGTGTGCGTGTGTGTGTGTGTGTGTGTGTGCGTGTGTGTGTGTGGGGGCGGCTGAAGGATTGGTTGCCAGGGAGATTTTGACATATCGGGCCCCACTCCCTGCTGCCCTCAGTTTAGCCTCGACAAGTCAGAGAAAACGCTCTGCAGCGGCCCGGCTAATTTACAATCCCTTGTTCCCTTGTGCCACTGTCTCTCCCTGTCGCCGTTGTCTTTCTATCTCTGCATCAAAACTGTAGGATTTTCTACGAGTGACTGTTACTTCTCATTGTACTTATAATAATCATTTTCTTAAACAGCTTTCTATTCATGCCTTTAGAGCTACTCGTCTGTTGTCCTCAACTCTCTCTCTCTCTCTCTATCTCTCTCTCTCTCTCTCTCTCTCTCTCAGGTAGGCGGATGTGGTTGGGACCTGTTGTTCTCATCTGGCGACAGTCAAACAGGGCCTGTTGCAATTAGTGAGGAATTCTAATGAGCTTATCAGGTCAAAAGTAGCTGAGTCCTCGAGGACCCTAGCAGGGTAGAAATTAGCACCACTCCCTCTTAGACGAAACACACACACATTACACAACAACACACTGCGCATACCAATGATACGAGCTTGATTCATTAACAAACACTCGCTGACAAATTCAGCCTCACCCTCTCCTCTCATAAAGGGATTAGCCCACTTTACATCAGTCAGTTAACAGTAAGGGAAATTATTAATGTGAGTGGCAACAACAACAAAAAAGGCAGCAGCAGTAATATGTAAGGCTGTCATGGTGCTAAATAAATAAGTAGCTGGGGGGGGGGTGTTATCTGGAGAGGGGTGGCAGACAGGGACAAGTTATCAATCATATGCATATATACACAGAGACACACAGAAATATGTACAGAGAAATAAAGGCACTCTGTGTCCAGCTGAAAACATGAACATCTCCCCTCATCCCTGGCTCCTTAGTCAGCAGCGTTGAGGCAAACAAACAACACCGATCGCCAATGAATATCTTTGTTATTAGTTCTGGGGATATTGCAGTAATGACGAGGTGCAGTTTTAGTCATATCTGCCCTGTAAATCACCTGTCCTGTGTTCTCAAGTGAGGAAGAAAATCACATTTTTTAACAATGTTCCTTAGATTTGCAAAAACTCAAGAGAATACCGTTCAAGCATACAGGTGGTGATGTCATCACGATGGCCACGGCCCCCACACCCTTTTTTTGAACTGTTTGCTGAACTGTTTCATGTGGAGAGAAACGGGACAATGCTGAGAAGCTGCTGTGTAGCAGGTAACCAAGACTTTCACACTGATATTTGAGACATATAAGATATGTGAATATTCACTGCCAATGTGGTTAAACCCCAAATGATGCTGGTGACAGTCGGGTTACTACTGATGGATAGCTAGATTGAGTGTTCCTTTGATAATAATAAAAACACTGACATTATTTTTGACTACAGAAATACTAAATGTGACTTAAGTTGGATTTTAAGGCTGTTAAGTCTATCACTGTACGTCAGTGTGCTATGGTGGAAGAACTGAGGACAGTAAAAGATTATGGGGAAACAGTGGGGGATGGAGGGGCTAAATCCATTTCCTGCATTTGGGGCTGGAGCGCAGCCGTCCATCTGTTTTATTCCGGGCTGGTTAACAGCCAATTACTCATTGTGATATTTCTGGGTGTGTGAAAAATGGAAAGCAGAAACTCCTATGCTCAAAATGTTGAGATCTTACAAACAGAACTGTCAACCTGTTCCCATCCCCAATTCATCCAAAACCAACGTTTTCTCGAACTCACCAGCATGTAGACACATGTGACTGAAAGCATCAGGAAACACACGTCAAGTCAACTTGCTGCTGACAGAGGTACGCACACTGTCACTTGTAAACACAAATTCTACAGTTATTGATAATCATTCATTTTTCAGTAACTACATAAAGTGTAAAGTCATATCTCTTTGTGTGTTTTATTCAGAAGGCCAGACTGTCAGGTGGACTCATGAACTAGCCGTGTTTCCCACTGAAGACAAACTTATCGGCATCATATATTAGTAGGTAGACTTAAAGACACAGAAAGCAGTCATGTGTTTGTGCATGTGTGACACCTGTGGGTTTGACGAAACTTTGGTGATGCACCACTTGCGAACTAGTTGAAAATGTGAACTGATGTGTTTAAGCACCAACTAGCTTTGGCATTAGTTCTGCCTGAAATATAGTATCACATAGCACATCAATAGAATCAAGCTGCCACAGGGCATTTTATATTATGTGAGGTGAAAACTTTAACACCAAGGCTGTTACTTAGAAGAATACAGGTACAAACACACTTTATTTTTATGGTTCAGTTTCATGAGTGGGTTTCGATTCCAAGCACATTAGAGGAGTCTAAATGGGCCATTCAACCTGTCCTTATTCTGTAATACACAAATACATCTAAATTTTATTTTATTTTAGCATCTGAAACTACATGTTGTATCTAAATATGTCAAAGTGAAATTTAACTAAGTCAGCAGGTTATTTCTTCTACAGGCCTTCGGGGTGAAATATAATTAGCCATCTATTTTCACGTGAGAAATGCACACATTAGTCCAATGCTTCATCTATGGCCTCCCCTGGTATTAATACAAACACAGGCAAGAAAGGACCAGAACGGACCAGACATAAACTGAGAGCCAGGAGAAAAAGAGCAAGAGCAGCAGTCTTCCAAGGTGAGCGACACAGACAGACCCTGGCCATGGACCCTGAGAGTTAATGAAGCAGTCCTTCCCTATTATATCTGCCTGCATCCAGCACAGCACAAGGTAAAAGACAAACCACGCAACCCTGCTCTCCTCTCCACTCCTTTTAGTCCTCTCTGTCGCCCTGAAAACGGATTCTGCACACAACTCATCCCTCACAACGCACACTGTAAACCACACCTGCCTCTGTTCCGGACAAAGGCATAAATCTGCCCTTGTTTCTAGGTAATAAAAAAAAACTTCTGATACAGCAAGAGGGCAACAGAGAGGGAACAGATTTATTAAGGGAGTGAAAAAGAAACTTCCTGGCTAATGAAGTGAATAAGAGATTAATGGCGCTGATGCCACATGGTATAATAACTTCATGGCAAGCAAATTACAGACAAAAGTTCAGTGTAATTGCAAAGCGAGATGAGGAATTTGACAAAGAGAATGGAGTAGTGGCAGGTGTTGTGAATTCTGCAGCCAAGTCAGCAAATTAAGAGTTTACTTTACCACTTCACTGCCAGATTCAAGTTGATGCCAAATTCACAGACTTAAACTGTACAGAGCTATTTTGTCTGTGCCACTCTAATCATACCAAATAAAAAGTAATTACATGGACAAGTGATTCATCACCTCTACACAAGTCTAACGTTTTTATAAATTAGCCAGGTCTTCACTTTCCAGTCATGGTACCCCAAATATTCTGGCCAAAGTCATAAAAAAATAAATTATACAAAACCATGTTCTACTGACTATATTTTAATTAAACTCGTGTTGCTTAGTTGGTGAGAAAAACCAATCAGAACCTAGTAAAAATATGTTTAAAAAAATCTTTATCTTTAAAAGCTCTTTCCACCCTCTGTTTGAGGTAAACTGATGTCTTATAACTTATTAACTTGTGCCCCAGGACCACAACACAGTGGTATTTAAAAAAAAAAAAAAACACTGGTTAAAACAGAAAACAATGATATGAATTCATTCAGAACAAATTAATTGACAAAGTCACAAAAAATTGGAAAGACAAAAAAAGCACCTGTACAATATGACCCCAGTTGGTAGAATAAAGTCTTATTATACTTATTTTAAAAGCTAGATGCCAAATGAATTTCCCTGCCTATTCTTGCAGGACAGACACGTAGACTGGTGAGTTTGGTGTTTCTGTGTTTGTAATTTCAAATGCAATGTGCATGTTGTCAAACTGATGAATGTGTTTTTTGAATATGCTTATTTATCTGGATATGCAGGGCACTGCACAGTGTTTGGTTGTCAAATTGGTTAATATGTTTTATTGATTTGCTTGGGGTTCTTGCTTTGGCTGTATTGTGCTCAGTTCTGTCGACCACCACACAGAGAAGGTTCAGTCACGCTCACCATTTGACGTCTGCTAAACTGGCCAGATTTTTCGGAGACTCCCCCTCCAGCAACACAGGAGCTGTTGAAGCGTTTGGGATGAGTGGATATTGCTTTACCGCTGCTGCTCCCCTGGGACGACTGGGTTTCTGCAGCGCCACACGTTGTATCTGATAACATTTCCGCTAATATCAATATTGTATAACTCCAATGGTTGTCACGTCTCGTTTTCCTCGGTTTCATCAGTAAAATCGGCCCGATGAACTGCAATTCTTGTGAAGTGACAGCTCTCTTATCTGATCTAGTTTGTTTTATCTCTCGCACCTATGCACCGGCCGAGAGGGCCACTTTGTTGCGTTGCGTTTGATTTATGTTTGCACAGATGTACTCATATGTCCATCTATTAGAGCAGGGGTTTGTAAAAGAACCGCTTTGATTTCCTCCCTAATCCTTTCACCCATTCTCACTGCAAGCTTGTCTAATACGGCCTTCAGCACAATAAAGCAGGCATGAAACAGAAGTCAATATTATGCATCCTGCTTCCTGAGGAGAAACAGTGAAGTAACAAGCAGGCATGCTAGGTATACTAGATTCTCAATCATACCACACTATGGTCGCATTTTTCATTCTGATTAGGACTCAAATGACACACAGGTAATAAGATAGGGGAGAACTTGTTGATTTGCTAGTTGCCAATGTGCAGCTTAGTACCCGAGCAGACGATTAATCAGTTTTCACGTTCCCCACTGTTTTCTCCTCACAATCCATTTCAGTTAGCCTGCAACCCAAAGATTAAATAAGCTCAATTTCCATTCCGCAACTGCAAAATCCTGTCTCATGTCCTGCTGCCTGTCTGTCATTTCGCAGCCACGTGGAACACACCAGAGATCTCAATCTTTAATGTGGCTAATGTCAGAGAAGGAGAGGAAGGGTGTGGAGAAAAGACAGAGGGAGGAGGTGGAGACACTGAGACAGAGATGACAGCAGAAGAGAGACAAAGGCGAGAAATCAACAGTGATATTCTTGGACTGGATGTGAGGCGGTAAGAATGAGAGGCTGGGGGGAGGAGGGAAATGTCACGGACAATCTCTAATGAAGGGCCTTCCGGGAACTATAGTTAGATAAATTATTTAAAGGCTTTCATTTAAAAATGTCCCAAAAAACTGTGCTGCGATGATTTGCGCAGGGGCTGGGGAAAGGTCAGCTGTGTGTTGGGAGTGCTTCATTAACCTCTCGCCACCTCCCTACCTCAATTATTTCTGTCAAAGAGCACCTGGGGGTGGCGGTGGTGGCGGGTGGGGGGGTGAGGGGATGAGTGATAGGGAGGGAGGCTGCTGTGGTCGAGCTGATACCACTCTGCTGCTGTGGCTGCCGCTCAGGAGACGAGAGCCGAGGGGCTTCAGCGACGTTGGGCTTATCTCAGGACCTGGTGGCGGTCCGTTCCAGGTGCAATGTTTGGGTGACTTGGATGTTGTAAAATCCTCGGGGATGTGTGGAAAGGCTGGATGAACTATGTGCATGATTGTGTGTGTGTGTGTGTGTGTGTGTGTGCGCGCGCGCGCGCAAAGAAACGGGTAGGGAGGAAGCTGGCTGGTACCCAGGCCTCAGGAGTGTTAAACGCTTTGATCTTGTAAAATGTTTTCCACAACCGTGGAACTAACAGAGCTACTAGGGAGTTTTTTATTTCTCAGACACTTGCATGTGCATGTGCATGCGCGCACACGCGCACACACACACACACACACACACACACACACACACACACACACGTGACTGACGCTCTTAATCGTGTACATCAGCAGGTTAAAACTTCTTCCTCATGCCTATCTTTAACATCCCATGTGTCAGAAAAGCTTCTTTCAGAGTGTGTCAGGGTGTGAAGGAAAAAAACATAGCTGCTTTTGTTTACAACGCCTTTCATCTACATCCAGGTAATCTGGCCAGTAGTAGCTCAGTATGAGCATAGCACTGCAGCTGAACATGAGGAGAGTGGACAAGTGATTTTGGCTAACAATCAAAAGCAATTACAAGTGCTCAGAGCAGGTGTTGTATACCCTGTGTACATTTTGTCACATTATTCATTATGAGTCTGTCATTCTTTTTAACAACCAACCATACCGGGCCAGTGGAGAGTCAAGCTATTTTGGCTTCCACAGAAGATATCTTAGCAACTACTTGACAGAGGGATGGACCAACAACCCAAAGTCTGTCTAAAGCTGGGCAGACACTGTGCAGCACTATTAACCATTGCACTCTACTCCAGCTTAAATCGTACAGCTAAATCACAGAGTTTGAAAGTTTGCAGCTTCCTGCAGATTCCTGTTCTCACACTATACCTGGCATGTGGATAGAGGCTCCAGAATGCTTAAAAAAAAAGAAAAGAAACACGCAGCCTTGTCCATTTGTGCCATTCTCTGTGAAGAAATGGGTCGTGATACCCTCACAAGGGGTGACCAGGATTTCAAACAAATTTGATTTTTTTGCGACCATATGATTGCGTGAGGTGATAATCGTTTCTTGTTACCCCTCGATTAAGCTAAGACTCAGGACCGATCCCAAAAATAGTCACACCAGTGAAAAATCGGCTCAAAGTGGGACAAATATCACAGAGTGTATGCCCACCTTAACATAATTTGGTTTTAGTCACACCAGCATTAACTCTTTGAGTGCCAGCCATTTTTTTGAATTGAAAGTGCCTTGTGCCAGCATTTTTTGCCCATTTTCAGTCATATTTCAAAACCCACAGAATATTTTGTACCATGTCTCTGAAAACACTGAATAGCTTAAATGAAAGAAGAGCCGTGCTATTTCATCATGAAAAAAATGGCTGTTTTTACCTTGTACCTATTCTTGTTTTATCTGGAGGAGAGTAGAGGCCACTTTCACCAAAATCAACACTTTTTGTCCAGAATCTGTTTGTTTTGCTCTCTAAATGTGATCATCTCCACTTCCTGCTTTGACCTCCGTGGTGCATATTAACTCTTTATGTCCCAACTACAAATCACAGAAGCCCCAAAATTACGAACAGGCTGAGGGAGACTGCGATCATCAACCCGCTGTTCAAAAAAAAAAAAAAAAAAAACATTGACGCCGTAAGTTGTCAATGGCACTCAAGGAGTTAATGACAAAATATTTTTCCAAAAGCCAAAATTGATTAGATTCTGTGGAATCACTGCAATCAGCATATTCACTTGCAGGGTTGGAGTAAATTCATGCTGTGCTTTTGCTTGAGGCTCAACTTAGGTGAACTTTAACATATGAATCTGCATCACTGACCAATCACAAGTCATCTTGACAGTGCTGACCTTTGAAGAAACGGAGAGTTGACTGTCCAAAAAGAGGAATCTTATTAGCTGTGTTGCACCATCCACTTCTATACAATCTATTTTACACACCAAGCAAACAGTCATTAATGACACAGGAGTGGAAGTACCAATATGCTCCATCCAATTAACAACATCCTCTAGGTTACTGAGCTTCCAGCGTCACATATTTTGCAAGGACATGCAAATTAATTTGACCGTGCCACTTTATGAAGAGGAGTGACAAATATGAAACCCCAAACAAGTTTCTTTAAATGTTTCCAGGGCAGGAATACATCTTAAAACCTCTCTTCTCTTTCTCTCTTTTTTTGCTCTTTGTCTGTCTTCTTACACTGATCCTGTCCCAGTGAGGCAATAGCAGACTAATTGTCAGGCCCTTCCTCTAATGCCTGATTTCTGGGTGAGAGGGCAGCTGTCGACTCCCCTGAGCTTGTAAAGAGGGAGAAAGTACAAGAGAGAAAGAAAGAGAGCGGAGCGAGGAAATCTGATCTCGCTAACATTCCCTGAAATTCCTCAAAAATTTCAGCTGCTAAGCATAGAAACACAGGAAACAGGACTGCAACACACACTTAAAATCTGCACCACACTCAAAAGGGCGTTTGAAGAAAGTGTTGCAATTGACCTCCTGAAAGGTGAAGGGGTTTCAGCATTCTGTTGCCCACACAACTTGGGATTTTGTATCTCAATCAGGCCTATTCAGCTGGTAAGTGTCAGGCTGTCTTCCACATAAGAGCCTTAATATAGGCTGCTACATCAAAGAGGTGACTAATCAGGCTGACGGAGAGAGGTGTCACACAGTGTCAATCCTTCAGGGCTGCTGCCTGTCTCTCAGGGAGCCCACTCCATCAGCTCTGAACTCAAATAGCACAGCACGAACACACGGCGAGCACACATCAGGTGTAGACGTGCACACGTGAATGCGCATGCACACTCATTCTTACACGGACATGCATTCATGCGCAGATGCACTGGATGCACGCATGCTAACACCGCAGTACACATCTCACTGGGAACGTGAACTCGGTTCAGTGATAGGTCTCTGTTGAGGAGGGCTGGGAAAATGAGGTAAAAAATGGAAACTCATCTTGATGTATTTGGGTCAATTTCACGTCCACAGCCGTTGCTTGGTCAGGCCTATTTCTAGCAGCAGTGGTGGCGGTAATTAATGGGTGATAATGGACACATTTAATTGGCTGTAATCTATCTGATGAAGTGAGGAGCCTCCATTCTTTTGAGGACAAAGGCCCGCTGGGAGGCGGACAAATTCAGCCTCATCTTTAATGCTGCAGTATGTGGAGTGGACCAGCAATACAGCAACTCTGTGACGCTAAACAATTAAATCACACAGTGCATTTAAGAATACGCATCATTCATGATGAGCATGGTTGCATCTTCCTGCAAGTGAAAATGCAACGGCTTAACACAAAGTTCAATAAATCAGTTCAAGCAACTCTATGTGCTCATGGCTGCTTGGTTCTGCCTGAGAGCTCACTAGACAATCTAGATCCTCCATATGATAGAGAGGAGAAAATGCAGTCTGCCAAGCTCTCCTCCCAGAAGAGGGGCGAACACTTATTTGCATTGAAATGAACTGACTGAGACGTGTGTGTGCACGCGCAAGTGTTGCAACTGCACTGCGCACTTGTGTGTTTTATCAAGGGGGTGCTGCGTGTCGACCTGCATGGATCGCTAGTGATGGGCTGACTCCTCAATCTCACCACCCGCTCTCCAGCCTCGGGGGTGGGGTGGGGGCGTTCGGTGTATCTAACTGTGCTTACACATAGTGTATGTTTTCTGTCCATTCCCAGTGCTGTTGCAGTACTTTCATGTCCTCAGCTATTTCAGAATCCGCTGAAGAATTAACTCTGTAAGAGGACACGTACCATATTGCCATGGTGTATGACACAAACACTCATGTGTGTATATATTCTGATCAGAGAACACATTTTACCGTCATAACTTTGATAGACAATTAGCTTCAAGCCTGCTAGCCTGTTTAGTTGACCACGGAAAAGTCCTTTGGAGATACAGCCAAACAAGCCTTGGTACTAAAGTGGTAGAATACTACCTTACACTGTATGCGCAAGTCAGCACAAATCTTGTAGGCTCAGGTTTTCCTGCAACAATAGTTTGGAGAACAACAAACAACAGTCAATAGAGCCTGGCAACAAATCAGCTATAGGGCATGGTTTCAATAATACCAGCAACAAGAAAGACTATGTTGTAATTTCAACTGACAAAGCCATTATTCCAAGATAATGCCTATTGAATCATGTCAGCTTACACTGGAGCTAAGTACAATATCACTCTCTTCTGTACTAATATACCCCACATAATAAATACGGAATAGTTTACTCTATAGTGAGTAGTAAATGAGATTTTGGACATTTATCAATCATTATCATAGTGTGCTGCCACTGTAGTGTTGCATTTTATACATCTGCCTATGGGAAGAACTGCAACTTATAGTTCATGTCTCGTTTTTTTGAGGGCAACATATAGTGCATGGTCTTTATAAAATATGAAAATATATACAATCTATGTGGTAGCAGTGAAGGAAGCATAAAGATCCTTTACTGACGTATGACTCCATTACAAATAAATAAAGGCAGGCATTGAAAAAATTAGCAAAAGTATGTGAGTATAATCAGATAAATGTACTGAGAGTATCATAAATAAAAATATGAAACAACGATAAAAAATACCTCAAAATAATACTTTAAATTCCACCACTGAAATTGAGTCAAGGGGTATTTACAGACTGGTTTTGAGAAGCTATAGTAGATATACTGTATACAGCTCCTCACACTGCAACTAGCATAAATATTACCATTATAAACACTTTTAAGAGAAATTATTAAAAATAGGGCAAAGGAAAGCAGAACTAGAAAACAGCACAAAACAAGACGCCTTGACTGGGACATCATATCAGACAGTCTCATTAAGAAAGAGCAGTTTTATTCCTCAACATAGACATTTTTTGTCGTAAATGAAAGAAGAAATTACTGGAATGGCCTTTCTATTTCACCTGTAAATCATCTGTATTGTCTAGGATACTCTTTCTTTATACTCATACTGATGCTGTCCTTCTGTGCTTGGTTACATCTCCAATTACCTTTACAAAAATACAGAGCCACTGAATGCTGTAGAAAAAAAGCCTGGAGCGATCTTAGAAACAGAGCAGTTCAAAGCCAGAGGCTAAGACACTGAAGAACTATTGGTAGGCCCTGCAAAACATTAGTGTGGAAGCTTTCAAATATTAGGTAACCTTTTCACTGACATCAGACGTACATGGAGTCCACGCACTGGTCTATGGTCCTGTGTGTGTGTGTGTTGATGTCAGTGTGATTATGTGTCACATTGCTGTTATGCAAATACGTTTAGTGCTTCCAGTGCTTATTGGTGTGGTGACTGAGCCCAGACTGATAATACAGATTGAAAGGCCATTTCCTTACCACCCCATTATTGTGCCTGATTGCCTTCTTGTTAGCTGTTCTCTATGGGAGGATTTCATTTTCCCTGTTTTGACATAATTTTCAGTCAGGCTGCATTTTCCAGTGCAGTGTGGTTACTGTAGGTTTAGTAACTTTACAGAGAACTGACATCTAGAGAGTATGCGTTAGTTTGCTTGTTAAATGAGTGATGACCATGTTTCCCTAGTCACCATTTTACTGTTCAGTCCAGTCCATCGAGGCTCTGATTGGCTCAGTTCAGTCTCCAACCTAGAAAACAGGAATTTGCCAAAGCGATACCAAATCTGTTTAAATCGCTCAACAAAATTTGAGATGCATCCGTCGTTTTAGAGGCTTGGAGCCGGGCTAAGTTGAGCCTCCCTGTGCAAAGCATTATCTATGGATCACAGCACATCTGCACTGAGTGCTCTTTATAGGTAATCAATAGGCGAGCTGGCTCATGATGGCTCTCACTCATTACAACTCTTTAATAAAGGCCCACCCTGCGGTGACTGCTGCTCTGGGTAGTGCAAACACACATAACCATATGGGAAACCAAATCTCTGATTACACACACAGGGAAAAAAAACACAAACTCACAAACACAGAGCATCATTAACCCACCAGCGACTCAGTCCCCATCATTTATAGCTGGTGCAATACTCATTTAAACCCCAATGTACAACAATTCTGAGGACTTTTGGAGTATCTCTGGCTTGATCAATATGTGCATCAGCATTTTGATGGTGGGTTGACAATATGTGTAGAGTAAAGGTGACTCACACTCTTTAAAGCTCAAATCACTGTTGTGCAGCTTGCATTTAGCAGCAGATAAACTGCCATGAAGGCAGTTGAAATCCAAATTACGGTGCCTTGTAGCTGTTTAGCAATCGCTCCAGAGCAGCTGTTAGCTCCGTCTCTCCACACATACGGAGTCAGGTGACGAAAGCATTTCAGTATTTTCCAGTAGCCTTCCGCAAGGATAGGGGGTCACTTTGTCATATGTGCCGGGGTAGAGGTGTTACACCGCTCGGGTCAGCTTTCCAAGAACCACCAAACTTGCCCTCATATGTTTGGGAAACACGGAAATAGAAAAGAGAGCAGGAAACTTAGCACTCAACGCTTCAACTGTCACATACCACAGTACTCAACAAGCACAGAAACACTCCCCATCTAAAGTGACTGTTTCTCCATCTGTTATAATACATCTTCATTTAAGAACCATTCCTCAGCTGCAGCCTAACATTTACTGGATTCTGACATCAACTTTAAACACTGCTAAACAACAGAGAAGCGTGTGCCTCACATTACAGAAACCAGAGACAGTGAGCAATGATCCAAGCATCTTTAAGGTGCCAGCATCAGAGGTGAAGATGACCTTTCTCTGCCCAGAATAGCAGGGCTGTGGGGAACAAAAGCTGTGATGACAAACACACAGGAGGCTGTGACCCCACAGGGACTGACACACTCTGAACACCAAGCTCTGAGTCTGTACGCCGTAGACACATACAGTATGAGAAAAGCCCCTGAAAAGCTTTATGTTCCCTAAAACATGACATTTTAACTGCTAAATAAGCAACAATCAAAGATAAAATAGAGTCAGCAGGTGTCAACATTTTGTGGAATGTGGTAATTCGCTTTCTTACTGAGAATAGAGAGATGAGATGACAAGAACTATAAATAAATATGATGCCACTGCCAACAGCTGATTAGCTTAGCTTAGGCTAGCTTTGCACACCGACTGGAAAAAGATGGAAACAGCTAAGCTGTGCTCTGTCTAATTTATACATTTTATCTTGTTTGGTTAATCAGCACAAAAAAGTGAACAAACAACCAGTGTTCATGTCATGGGTGTATAAAGAGAACTGGGAACAGCGTTGGAGGCAGGGGCCCGTTCACTCTTATGAAAGTTGTTCAGTGGCGCATGAAGCCGAAATGGCTCGACTGCCGAGTGATAAATCATCACGATCATTTGACGACCTTTAACAGCCAGTCCAGCCTTGGCCTCGGCCTCATTCATATGAGCAGAGAAAGGGAAAAACTCAAAGGGCTATTCGAGTTATCACACTGGGAAGTTGATTTACCTGAAAAAAATATCTGCTGGTCTCTCTTCCATGATATAAGTCATAGGAAAAAAGTATTTTTGGATCCGACAACGTCACGTGATGGACACAAAAGTTGTAATTCCACCATTTGTCCACAATGAAACTTTGACTCACAGTCTGTCTCTCTGGCACAATGACTTCCTAGAGTCTTGTCTTTACATCACAAAATACCTAGGCAACCAGTGTAGATTCCATGACGTGACTGCATACATGATATCACCTTCAAACCATCAAGGAGACCAAAGACAAAACAAAACTTGTGTTGCACTGTTGCACGACCCTTTTGAAGAAAGACATGGATATGCCGATGTCACTGGAACATGTCTGCACTCGCCACCACCGTCACATCATTCTGAGTGACAACCATATCGACCGCAAACAGAACTTTGATACACAAGAAACACTCAAAGAGAGAGTGTGTCATATTTCAGCATTTGTTTCTTTCAGAGAGAAATACCAGGGAAAACATGTGGCTGTGCTAGTCTGTTTCTTGAGGCTGTCTGGAAGCAGTATTGTTACTATTACAGATAATAAAGAGAAAAGGTGAGTGCGGTATTTTAAGCATTCTGATCCACAAAGTATCTATCTGGGACAGATTCGACACCAGACAGTGGCAGGCCATCATGGCAGCTCTCTTCCAAGCACAGTGCTGAGATTTCAGCATGTTTGACAAGGCCACTTGTGGGGGGTGCAGAAACCTAAATGATTCAGGGGCTCATCGCTTCGTTCCGTCTCCCTGTCGTCTCTGTGAGTAAAGAGACTTGAGAAGAACAGCAGGACATGAAGCGTATGAGGGAGAGAGAGGAGGTGAGGCAGTGAGTGAAAGCCATGGGGAAGCCAACCACACTGACTAAATATTTGATGGGAGGAGATGGTGGAGAGGTGAGAGGAGGGGAATCATGGGTGCATCTCCTTCTGGAGTTTGTAATGTATGTTCATAGGTGTGCAGGGAGCTGGTGGGGGGTCAGGACGTTACAAGAGTCTCCACAGTCCACCAGGTGAATTATTCATCTGGCAGAGGTCAACACTAGAAGAGCATTATGGGTGGCATGTGGGACAGAACAAAGAGGCCAGGGCCTTTAGCACAGAGAGAGCTGAAAAACATTTAGGGAGAACTGGAGAGACCGGATAAATCTCCACAGAAGGCATCCAATATTGTGTTTTGTTTACATTATCATGAATGTCTCTTTGCTTGTGTTTGTGATTCGAATATTGAAACTGTTTTTGTTAGAAACAGTTCATGTTTGCCATTCAGCACTCACATTGATATTTATACAGCTAGAGTACTGAACTTTATGTCACAGTGACTATTTAGAGGTTAAAAAAAGTATCGTAAATTTTTTTTTTAACCAGATGTTCCACTGCATGTTAAATCCACAGCCTGCCTGAGTATTGTTGCTGACCAGGTCCATCTCTTTATGACCCCAGCATGCCTGTCAACAACTCATGTCAAAGCTCAGATCATCTCAAACTGGTTTCTAGAATATGACAGTGAGTTCACTGTCCTCCAGTGACCACAGTCACCAGATCTCAAGCCAATAGAGCACCTTTGGAATGTGGTGGAACCAGAGCCGCAGATAAAGCATGTCGATATTGATGAATAAGAGTTAAGGCAGTTCTAAAGGCAAAGGCAGGGTCTTCCTAATGAAGGGGCCAGTGAGCGTATAATCTGCTGTTCATCACAGTTCAGTTCAGTTCATAGCTGCAGTCCTTATATAACGTAGGTTGTTACAGGTTTGGACATCCTCAGGTCATCAGCAACATGAGCAACAACCTATAACGGACGATCTGCTGCAGATCATAGCGGGCATGTTCAACATTCCACATGGTGGTGTGAAGAGAACATGATGTTTATATGTTCCCCCTATTCACTCTGAAGGACATGGACCGTGTGTGTGTGTGTGCGTGTGTGTGTGTGTGTGTGTGTGTGTGTGTGTGCATACGCATCTCTGCATGCATGCCTGTGTGACAGACCAGATCCTGTGAGTAAATAAGACAGTACTGTGGGAATTTTCTCAATGTTTGCACAGCAGTGACTGCGTGGCCTTCTACACACACACACACGCACGCACGCACGCACGCACGCACACGCACGCACGCACACACACACACACACACAGTGATAGTGGTCAATATTATTTATATATGAAGCTGCAATGAATTAATTATGCAAACAATGTACAATGTGCATTCTAAATTATAATACTGGGCACTGCCAGAAGCCTAATTAAATATTAATCTTTTCTTTATTGAATGAATTTTAACCATTAGCAGTGTTGCAGCACTGAAAAGCGTGAAGTGCTTGAAGCGTATTCTTTACAGATAAAAAATGCAAGTGACTCCATTAATTTGGGAGCACACCGTCAGCTGGCAGCTCGCATGAAAAAAACGTTCCCGAGCTGCATTTGTTTGGTTGACTCTGGTTTTGGAGCGGAAAAAGAATCAAGGTGTGTTCAGTCATACATTTCAGAGATTTGCCGTGTTTGCGATGCTGCGATACTGAATTGTGCAGCTTACAGCTGACTTGGCTTTTGTTGAGTCCTTTTTAAAAGTGTTTCCATATATCTGAGGTTTGAAGGCTGTAGCTTCAGGGCACCACTGTTGTTTGTCTGAGAGTGAAGTTTGGTCAAACAGAGCTTTTATGGAGTATTACACACAGAGACACTAGTGAGAGGCCAACACAGATGACTTTAGGAGCAGGTGGTAAAACAACCAATGTGCCTCCAGCAATGGTGATTCACTGAGTGGCTATTATTACTACAAACACCCCTCATTTATATGGAAATTGCTAATGTGTCATAACATAAATTGAGTCTAATTTGCCTTTATTTTTTCCTAAACTATACAACAAACTATACATAGTCATAATCAGGGTCATCCTGAACTGGATTACACTGAACATTTAAAAAAAAAAAAAAAAAACACTCTGAATGAAAGGATTTTATGAGTTTAAATATGAGGAAATGGTCACTGTGTTATAATGTAAATTGAGCTAACTTTCCCTCTAATTTGGAATAATGGCCATCGTCAGGGTCATCCTGCACAAGATTATATTGATCATTTCAGCAAACCAAAGTCAACCAAGTCAAAATGCGTCATGCGCCTTCTGTCTGTTTTGGTTGAGTTATCCATTTTTGTCTCGTGCCTGCATGTAGTCTTGTCACTTCCTGTATTATTTTGAAATAATCCTGTCTCCCTCTCGTTTCAGATCGTTTTGCTTCCTGTTGTCCTGTGTTCTTTGTCCCGTCCTGATTGTTTCCATCTGTGTCCTTGTGTATAAATAGTCCCATCTCCCCCCTGTGTGAGATTGTCATGTCCCATGTCCCAGTCACAAGCCTGTTTCCAGTCTGTGCTTCCAGCATTTTCCCTCGTGGCTCCCGACTGTTTTTTTGTAAGTTTTGGTAGCCTTAGTTGAGATCATTTTTCTTGATGTTTTTGTACCTTTCTAGTGAGAAGCATTTCTGTTTACTAGTGTAGTTTTTTCCCTCTTGAGCAGAGTGGTTTTTCGTTTGTTAACTTTTGTAGCCTCCTAGTGGTAGAGTACCTCTTTATTTTCTTAGTATTATATTTCTGCCTCAGCGTGCATAAGTGCAGGTGTTTTGTGTTGTTTTTCATAGCCTCAATCAAGAGTAGAGTTTTGTTTCTCTTTACCAGCCTCCTTAAGAGCATCTTCTGTTCATAGTGTTTTGTTAGACTTAGTGTTTATTTGTAACTTTTCATAGCCTCCTCAGTGGGCATTTTCTGTTGACAGTTTTGTAGCCTGTTTTTCAGAAAGAGAATTTTATTTTCTAGATAGACCCTGTAACTGGTTTTCCCTCCTGTTTTAGTGAGTGGTTTTGTTTCCCCCTTTTTAGTCCAGAGCAGTGCTAGAGTAGGGTTTCCCTGGCATGCTCTCCTCCATGTCTGAAGAGGCAGTGCTCCCCCTTTCTGCTGGAAGCACTATGCTTGTGTTCCGTTGCTGCTGCCTTAATAAATCCTTTTTGATCGTACACCTACTTGTCCCTGAGTCGTGTGTTTGGGTTCAAATAATGGAACCCTCACAAAATAAGGGTATTCGCAATGTGTTGCAATAGGAATTATGTGCAGAAATCCAATGCGGTCAGCAAACCTAGTATGGAAATGGTTTTATCAAATTAAGCCTCCTTTGCTGCTGTTTTATTTGGTATATTTGGGAAATTATTATTAAAATGAGAGTCTTACTTGGTTCTCTTTGGCCAGTCCGGGTAGTATAACATCATGAATATCCAAGCTCATTGATTTACAGTAGTGCATTCAGTGTCCACTTCTCACAGTGTTATCAGTTTTTATTGGAGGAGAAAGCGTACCATGAGGAGACAAGAGTGGAGATGTTCAAACATATAAGCCTTTATCTTTTAAGATGCTGGTCTTTTCTCTACAGTGGGTGGTCGAACATAATAACCTAACATTTGGTTCACTGGATTGATTTGCTTTGTATGTCCACTGAAACCTGCTGCGCTCCTCAGGTGAAGTCCTTGGTTGAAACAATGAGTGAATAAAAGGCAATGTAGAGCAAGCTCAGTGGTATTGTTACATTAATAAGTAAAAAAGGATATGAATAGCAACAACAAAAACAGTTCTCTGTAATACTCATGTGTACTCTTATTATACCCACACATGCGGTTCAGCAATTTTGTAGGGTCAACATGACCCTTCTTGTTCCATAATTATTTCACTCCGTAGGTCTGCTTATAAAACACTACCCGCTGATCCATGTTGCTGACCTGGATATTAGATGTATGATTAGTCTTTAGGTCTGAGAGAGGCTTTACAAATTGTTAATGCATGTATAACATGATAGAGATGCATAACTGTGAACGGGGTGAATAAATTACTCCCTATAATAACGACTAATAGTTCGCCTACTGTTTCATAAATGAGTCAAAACAAAGTGTGATCATTTTGTCTCTGGACTTAACAAATTTGTGACTTAAACAACACCCCTTCATTTTATTTTAATAGCACCAATCATTTCATGAGACTTTTTTGTCAAATAATGGATCTCACATTTTGTGCTAAGCTCTCTATACTCATATTTTGCAATGGCTATGGGAATATGAGTCGTGGAGCCAGATGGAAACATTAGTGATGAGAGCCAGTTAAAAACTGTTGGCTGGGAAAACCTTATGGAGTTTGTGTGAGTAGGAGGGAATGTTGTGAGGGGGGCTTCTTGAGAAATAGTGCATTACAATGTTAGAATAGGGTTCAGTTACATCCATTAGAGATAGTGAGGACCGTGACTGGTGCATGCCTGTGTGAGAATGGAGGAGATAATGTTTCCTCTGACAGGGAAACGTGCTGAGAAGGGGCAGCAAAGGGAGGTGGGTCTCTAAAGACGCAGACAGACAGGAGACACACTAACCCAACAATGACAGGTGTGGAGCCATTGTGCCCGACAACACCAGGCTCACTTGACAGTCTAAAATAATTCCCAAAAAGTGACCAAGAAAGGTAACACCTGGAGTCTAAAATCATGTCTAGAGAACTTAGATCTATTAATTTTCATGAGAGTAAATTACTTTTTGTTATTTTAGTTTCCTGTTTTCTTTGGTGTACTTAAATTTCTGCCCACACAGGGAAGTATGACTGTATGCTGACAGTGGCAAACTAAGTATCCATTTAGTTTCTATTGTGTTATGTGTGTCCTTGTCTGGAACAAAGAGTTTGAGAGACTGAAATGCTATTTGTGTGTTTTTTCTTGTACTTTCAAGTGCCTGTTTGTGAAAGTGTGGCTGTTTATGAAAGCTGACAGGCTAACCTGGCACAGGGTGCAAATGTTGATCCAAAGCGGGCTAGACAAATGTCTGCGCGTTCTGTCGCTGGCTGCCCGTGATGTCAAACACAATGACGTGGAGAGAGGCTGCAGGAAAGCTCCCTGCTCGCTACTAGGAAGTCACGATGAATACAAAGGCATGCATAAGGACATTCATATACACATGAATGCGCGTCACATCAAAAAAGCCACTAATTCATTAGCTATCAAATGGGTAACTCCCCCGACCACCAGCACCACCCACTCGACAGGGAATAAGATCTTGATGCACGCACAGACTGGAGCGACCACCTGTCTTTAGAAGACACAGCTAAATGTTCACAATGTTCAACTCACTCTACAGTCTAATTTCGACAACTCAGTAATTGTGTTACTCATGTCAGGCCCCCGGAGCCTGGACAATCCTGCGAATCGTTTCAAAGTGCCCCAAATTCATTAATTACAGAGTGTGTTAATCTCATTGAGATGGGAGGAAAAGGACCCTCATAACTCATCCAATTAGGTAATTGAGTGCAACTTGGATTAGAGGGAATGAAAGAACGAGCCCCGCTGAGATTGAGGACTTGAGGGGCCCACAGCAAGAACACATGCATGGTCGTGTAGAGATTACAAGTAACTACGTGCTAAACCTGATCCTATCCTAGTCTAAAAGCTCAACATTCACTTAGAGGTTTCTATTATTATTTTCTAGTCCACCCATTTCCAAGCTTCACATGAAGACAAGTAAACTAACTGTTTAAGGTGATGCAATCTACGTCACAGGGCATTTTCTCGAGCAGTGAATCTGTCTCATCCTATCTGATCTCTGCATAAGATTCCAGTATAATTATTACAAAGTTACATTTTTTTAGGGTTTGTAAAAAGGCTGCCAGTGCTATACCAAGGTCAAGCTTAGCATAAATTAAAGTCTGATTACGTAATGATATTCAGATAAAGATACATATGATTGTTAACAGAAATTAATCAATAACGCAACACTGACTAGTATGTGAATTTCTCTGTGAGATGAATAAGTATCTATCTATCTATCTAGTAGAAGTGATTTGTGGAGAAGGTGATCCAGCCTTTGCACATCGCAGCGCTGCTTTGTTTAAGTTGCAGACTGCCTGCCTCAGGGCTCTGTGCCACTTAAAGAGTGGATCCCATAATCCCCCTAAGTGCTTCACATCACAAAAAGCACTATGTATAAATTAATGAACAAATCAACAAACACAAAGCCAAATTCTTACTGAGGCGTTGCTCTTAAGCAATTAGTAAAAGTACATTATCAGAGGTGATGGAACAAGAGGCACGAAAACATTCAATCTGGAAAAGGCAAATGTGTCCATCATGATGTGGAGAGTAAAAAGTTTGAGAGGCTCAATCACAGCACAGTGTGATGTTTATATCTGTTCACTGTGTGTTTGTTGAACAGTCTGCCTGTCTGCCTGCAAAGCAGCCCAGATTATGCATGAATCAGGCTGCTTATCAGCTGACCTTTAAATTGGAGCCGCGGAGTGACTGCAGGCCCAAGGGCTGACGCTTACACCTGATTGGCTGCTCCGCCTCAGACCTGCTGACAATAGAAATTAACAGACCCAGGTGGGCATATCCGTAGGCGGAAAAAGTATAGGAGTGGAGGGACTGCGTTAATATAAAAATATATATTCCACTATTTTCCTCATTTTCGTGTCCTTTCTTAAGCTTCAGGAGAAAAGTCATTATGTGCTGTGAAGCATGCTAACGGTGGAGCGGGCAAGAACAGACAAGCTCGGTATTACCTGGATTTCATCGCTCGCTCACTCAGGCTATCTTTCCACCTATCTCTCTCTCTTTTCTCTCGTTTCCACCACTCTTTCTGTATTTTAATAGCGGAGGGGTCTTGGCAGGCTGCGATTGCTTGATAGATATCTCCCCGTTGGAGATGGCTACATGGAAGAGGAGACAGGGGTTGAGGATGAGGTGTGTGTTCGGTTGTCCGCAGGGACGTGGAGCTGTGTGTCTGTGGAGGATGATGGATTACATGGGAGCCATTGGTTTGTGTGTGTGTGTGTGTGTGTGTGTGTGTGTGTAGGGGGGCATGGTTTCCCCCCGATTGTGTCACTATGTACACTGTGAAAGCATGGCAGTGAATTAATTTTAACAACAGCAGCTGGAAAAGGTCATTAAATAAAACAAATGTTTGTGAATAGAAATCCCCAGGAATTAAGTTCAACGCCATGTACGCAACAGCGTGGCGTTCTGGCAGTAAACGGGAGCATTACGTTGCACTGTGGACCAAAGCACAGGTGGCTGAGCACATTGGCATACGCCTGGCCTTCTGTCAGATTAAAATGAGTTGTGAAGAAAAAACCCCACTTTGGATTAGATTTGCTTGTGTGTGTGTGTGTGTGTGTGTGTGTGTGTATGTGTTTTGATGATGGCTATTTCATATTGTGACATCAACTCCATCCACAGTTGATGAGACATCCTCCTTGTTCCTGACTCTCAGGGAGTGAGGGGTTACGAGGTCAGCCAGCTCTTCCTGTTTACTTCAATCCCAACGATCAGCTTGGGCTGTAACTGATCCAAAGTATTCATAGAGACGTCCAACATGAGCTCTGTGTGTGTGTCATGTGATATATGACTGAAGCAGGCCCACAAGGGAAAACAGAGTGGCCAGCCACAGTGCTGCATCTGTCACCAACACAAAACCCACACCAGTCGCACAGGCTCAGAAGACAGAGGGCCACTATCACAACCTCTCTGTTTGTGTGTGTGTGTGTGTGTGTGTGTGTGTGTGTGTGTGCGCGTGTGTAGCCTCAGCAGTGCATGTGGGTGAGACCTTATCATAGCTGGACACATTCCTAGCAGCAAGATAAAAAAGGCCAAATGAACCAGATCACTGCAGTGTGTGTGAGCAATATGTATGAGTGTGTAAATGTGTGTGTGTGAGGGAGAGAGTTTGTCAGTGATGAATAGGAGTTTAAGGACCTACACCTTACAGATAAGCGGAGAAAATCATCAGGACAACAACAACAATGCTACAATGCAAGGCTCAAATAAATAGCAGAGGAGCCCTCCAGGCAAACATCAACTACATTCAGACACAATGCAGAGCGATGCAGAGGCTGGCGATGTCACAGAAATACACTTTTGTATTCTTTGACTATTTATGTTCTGCTTGTTTGGTGAAATAGTGAGGCTGAATGAATAAACCTTTGCTGGAACCAAATTGTTTATCAGTGTTTCAAGCTATTGTCAGCATGTACTGATCACAGAGTATCATTTCCTCCTATAAAAAAGGCTGAAATTATCCAATAAGTGTGGAAATTTTAGGGCATTTTATGGCATTTGATGTTTTTTTTTTTTTTTTTTTCAAAATTCAAGCTCAAGCTCGGCCCGGGGCCTTTCTGTGTGGAGTTTGCATGTTCTCCCTGTGTCTGCATGGGTTCTCTTCAGGTACTCCGGCTTCCTCCCACCATCCAAAAACATGCATGGGGATTAGGTTAATTGGCTAATTTAAATTGCCCATATGTGAATGGTTGTCTGTCTCTGTGTGTCCTGCGATGAGGTGGAGACTTGTCCAGGGTGTACCCTGCCTTTCACCCTAGACAGCTGGGATAGGCTCCGGCCCCCCACGACCCTATGTGAGGATAAGCAGTAGAAAATGGATGGATGGATGGATAATGTCATCGGATTTTAATTATTAAATTTAATAATTAAGTTGCAAGGTTGTATTTTTGTCTTCTTGAAATTGGTTCTGATACCTCATCTTATGATATCGGATATCGATGCTGAACGAAGTGCTAAATTTTTCAGTTTAAAAACATGATACCTCACTGTGTGGAGCTTATTATAGGATAATAAATAAACGTCAAAAAATATAGAATTTTAAGATCCTAGAATCCTCTGTGCTGCCTTACTCCACAAACGCTCTTTCTCAGATGACGTACAGTAGAGTTCCCTTCCTTTCGAGCTCAGAGGAGGAATTTGCTGGATGAGGGAGCGCATCTCTCCTTCATAAGGAATGTTGTTGCATTTCATTAGGGGTAAGATTCATCACAGCAAGCAAACAAGAGAGCCGTGCAAATCGCATTGGAGGGATTCCGACACTATCCTCAACATTGTCTCTCACACACACACACACACACACACACACGCACACACACACACACACACGCACACACAAACAGCTGATGTGCAAAAGGCACAAAACCAACAAAAGCTGAGCGCGCTGATTCAGAAGACAAAGGGGTACATCAAGGACGGTGATACTATGTGATTGCTCATTATTGTGCACTTCAAAATGACGCATTACAGTGTCAGTGGTAAGAATGGCAGCCGGCTGCTGCGAGTTTACCAGCATCATTTTTTTTCTCTATCACTGAACAATGGAGCCGTTCCTCCTTCAGAGGCCTGGATCCCAGAGCGGCTGAGAATGCAGGGCATGAGTGTTCTCCTGGTCAGAGGTCCAGTGCTCTGTCTGAGTGAGAGGACACCCCAGGGTCCATTTTGGAGATGGCTGTAAAGCTCCAGCTCTGACCCTGGAAAAATGGCCCAGATAAGTCCTGTATACAGACCAATTTAACAGGTCACAACCCTGTCTCAGAGTGGGAGCGACACAGCGGGAGTGTGTGAACACAGCCTTGGGGATCTGTCCCATGATGAGATACTGCTGATGTCTAAGTGTAGCCCTGGTGCTGCAGTAGTGGCTGTCAACCCACTGATTCACAGCTCGAACAACAACTGGGGAGACAGGGACAAAGTCAGGTTTTTTTTATATATATATATATATATATATATATAGATATAGATATATATACATATACATATATATATAGATATAGATATATATACATATACATATATACGTGTATACATATATAGAGCTTTATGTGCCCAAGGCTAGCAGACCTAAAGAACAGAGAGACCCAGAGACAGAAATCCATGGCCCCCTCACCCACACTGGAGTCAACAGCTGCGAATGGGACACAACACATCTATTCATGACAGACACACACACACTTGGCACATACTGGACAGTGGCCTGTTTGTGGCTCAGGAGATAAGAGGGATGCCATGCAAGCTCTGTGAGTTACAGTGTGGGAGAGCCAAAGAGAGGGAGATGTTAGCACACACACTACTAGACAGTGCTCTGTGTCTTCTAGTGTATGAAACACAATGAGAGTGCCTGTCTGCTGGACGCACAGCGCTGGCTCTGGTTGAGACGGCCGACTGAGCGTGGGATAGAGCTGGAGGTGTATATAAGTGATATTAGATAATAGATGGACTTCAATGGAAGCTTTGATATCGATACAAACAAGCCACATAAAACAGAAGAAAGACAGGCGTGCAGGGAGTGAAAGAGTGCGAGAAAACAACAGCCCTGAAATATTTGCGTGTTAAAGACAAAGAACACAGAGTTGTGATTCACAGAGCTTTTGGTCCCCAAAAGAGAAGCATATATTTCTCTGTATTTGAAGCAGGGAGTGGGTGGCGCAGGACATGAATTGACAGTTTATCTAACAGTAAAGGCCCAGATGGAAATGGAAGAAGAATAATAATACAAGAACTATTCTATTTATCCATCCATCTATCTATTCATACTTATACTTTGGTTAAACTTTCTGTTTCATTAAGCCTCGACTCAACCCAAACTTTAAAACAGAGAGAAACTCCACTGGATGCCTGTAAAGTGCTGAACAGGAAGTGCTGTCCTTGTTTTGCCGATTGGGTACTGTGCTTTGGCAGCTGCATGGACCCCTCTCTGGCCCAGACTGGGCTCTCTGGGAGAGGTCAATAGCAGGGACATCTGCCAGGTGAGAGGTTGGCTCTGGTTTAATCGATGCCCGCCAGTGGAGGACAGACAAGCAGGCAGGCAGGTAGACAGGCCGGCACGGTAACTACGAGACAGAGATAAAACTATTCCTGGTGGGGTTCACCGGCCAACTGCTGAGCCTGCGCTGCGGCGGAGAAACTCGCGCTTCAAACCAGTTTAGGGGATTGATTTGACAGCTAATTTACAGAGGAGATTTGCATACGGCCATGCGCTAATAAGGCAGGCTTTTCCTCCCCAGCCTTTGTCTTTCACTGCTATCTCTTTCAGCTCTTGCCTTCCTTTTTTTAGACCTCAGCAAATTGTAACAGATAATGTAAGCGAATTAAACAGACAAGAGATTCAAATTGGATATTGATTAAGAGACTAAAGCCTTGTGTTTTCTCCTGTTAAAGCTTGTGTTTAAATGATTGATTCACAATGTCAGTCTCCACATCCTACTAGCTGTGTGTTTGGGATCGGCTGTGCCTCTAAGCCCTCCAACGGGCCCACATCATGTCACACCATGCTAAATGCTTTGACACAGCCGCACAAAGAGCCCTGCCTATCTGATGCCAATCTCCCTAGGTCTTGGTGTCACCCAGGTGGAGGCTTTCAGAGAGAGCAAGGACAAAGTCTCCTCCTCAACAGCGGCGCACAATGCAGCCTGACTGACAGCAGAAAGGACAAAATGGAGCTCCTCTGTCAAGTGGATGTTAAAGTGGTGGGAGGAAGGGGAAAAAGGATTCAGGGACAGGCGCACACGTTGGATTTACAGAGGAAAAAAAATAGGTCGAAAATAGGATGCATAGAAGTCAGGATTCACAGTCTTACCACGGGCTACATGCTACACGTGAATATTTATCACTGCCTTACACAGGATCATAAATATTTGCTGTCCTTCAACTCCCTTGTGTGGTGGCAGTGCCAGCGCAAAAACTGATTTATAACACAAACATTTGTGCTTACACAATGACTGCTCTACAAAAAACACAGAGCCTCATCACGCTGACACGCCATCTGTCCATGAATGAACACTCAACCATTTGAAACTCACTGTTCATGTTCTTGAAGATGTTGAAAATGGGGAGGATCTGCCTGTAGTACGGCACCAGAGCCTCTCCCACCATGTCTCCAGACATCACCAAATGCTGCAGGACTTTCAAGGTGGTGCAGATCACCGGACGGCTCCTCGTGTTCAGAGCATCTAGAGGGCAGGACAGATGGCAAAGGTCAGCGAGAGGTCAAGGAAAAAGGGTGCAAGGAGTAAGTATTTCAGATTTGATCTACGGGTTGTTTGTTCAAGCAGGTGGAGGTACAATAAATGTGGATTCTGACAACTGCAATTATATGGTACAAAGGAGTGGGCTTAGCATACACACACACACACACACACACACACACACACACACACACAGAGTGAAATCACATATAAATCTTAAACCCCACGCACACACTCCCTTCCCCTTGAAAGCATTTCCTTTATAGCCGGGCTTTGATTTAGACTGGCTTGTCTGCAATCAGTGATTTCAAATGCACCGGGGAGGTAGGAGTAAGTGAGAGCCAATCACTGAGCTATTTGGCCCACAGCTGCACTTAACTCCATCTCCCACTGATAGAGAGAACAAAAGGGAGTGATGGTGGGAGAGATGGAGGGCTAGTGAGATCAAGAGAGACAAATTCAGAAAAGGAAAGAGGGAACAGGGGAAACAACAAAAGACAAAATGTTGGAGAGAGACGTGACAGGCAGAGGGCGAAGGGTTAGAAAATGACTGTGATTAACAACTAAGACTGACATATTTTCCAGCTTTTTACACATTTTTTTATTTGTGCTTTTTTATGTGAGCTTCTGTGTGAGTGATGGTAATTCCTTGTGCAGACTGTCAGCGTACCCTGGAAGTTAGAAAAACAGACCTGAGCTATTTATCTTTATGAAACCCTAAACTGTCAATTGATGCCTACTTTAATGGGATGGTAACGGCATCACAGTGGCTGTTTTGCCAGCGAGTGCCTTCAACAACAAAAATGAAAGACATGAGAAAAATAGTCAAAACAAAGAGAGCAAACATAGTGAGTGGTTGACAGAGAGGAGGGAGAATGTGCTAACATGAGTGAGACGAGAAGACGAGAGGCACCTGAAAAACCAAACAGCAAGTGCAAAAATCATGTTGGTGACGATAAGGCAATAAAATATCTTATTTACAAGCAACTAGGAAGCAATGCTGCTAATTTGATTCAGAGCCTGTGCAGTCAACAGTAAATCCAGAGATGCACGATGCTGTGCCACAGTCCTCCATCTTCATCCATCCACTGGAAGTCGTGTTACTATGGATTCACCAATCTTGAAGCATCACCCACAGCCTGCGTTCAAGCAGCTCACATGCAAATACAAAGAACAAGCACACATAGCGCACACAAAAAACACATTAAAAGCAATGAGACAAATTGTCATGAGCACAGGTGGTGCTGAACGAATGATGAAGTAGCTGATGTGATGAAATGATCAAACATGATACACATCGTACTGAAAGAATAGCATTTTGTGTGTGGAGATGAGGCTGATTGAAGCAGATCCGTTGTTTTGTGTTTGTCTTTGTTTGTGTGTCTGTGTGTGTGTGTGTGTGAGGCCTGCACAGAGGACCAGCATCAGTAGAGATGATGCTGAATGAGCGAATGCATTGTGCTCCGTGCCATCTCTCCATCTCTGCCTTAGTGTCTCCCCCGGTAGACAAGCGCAGAGATATCCGCCATCACCGAGATAAGGTGGAATGTGGAATGACAGGAATTTCAAACCTACATAACAAACAATGAAATTCTAATTACCAGCCAGCGCAAACAATTTTCCCTGCTGTGACATTTGGACCGTGGGACTGTTCAATTATTCATCGACACTCTCGCCTTGACGAAAAAAAAAAAACGGAGAAAAAAAATAAAAGAGCAGGAGAAAAGGCAGCCAAGGGCCTGATATATTAATGCTGGTATAAAACCTGAGTTGGGACAAATCTAAATAAAGTAATAATCTATTCATTCGTGAACATGTTTCATATTCAGTGTGAAAATAAAACAGTGGTGACCTTGTATTCTGTTTCCTGTGAAATGTCAGAGGAAGGGCGACACGATGGAGAGTTTAATGGTGAATTGTTCTCGCTCAATGTATAAATATACTTTTCAGATCAGAAGATGTTCCCGTGCCGAAGCGTAACTGAGGATCTTCTTGTAATGAAAGTCACATTTTGGTCCAAAGCTGAACAAATGTTATGCCAATCAACCAAGGCTCACTGGAGGCATGGCTGTGAATCCTCTTCCCTATTTAAGGAAAAACCCAAACCACAGCATTTCTGTAGCTTGCACACTTTCTTCTTAAGTCACCATGGCACCGTTTAACTGAGCAAGGCCTATGCTGTCCTTTACTTACAGAAATATCACTGTATTTTTTAATTTTTGTACCAGTGGTTACTTCTATGAAACACAGTTTTACGTTTTTACTCAATTTGTAAAAACCAGAGATGTATTAAATTCGTAACTAAAAGTGACTTTTATTTTCCTGTTTCTTGTTTTTTTTTCCACATATAAGGTAGTCTGTCTAATATGGGGCGAAGTAGGGAAGAGTTCAGTCTTTAAGTCACGGAGGACAGCGCCTTCGAGTATAATGTCAGCCAGAGCCTCCTTCATTGTGTATTCTCATTGGGTGACCTGCAGTCATCATCAAAATTCACCAGGGCCTGACGTGACTCAGTCGCTTTGCAGATAAGAGCCCGCCAGCCACATTGAAGATGCATTAACGTCGGAGGAGAAAAATATATATCTTGCCATTTTAGACTGCAGACGGCTTTTTACTTTCTTCCTCTTTCCACCATCCCTTCTTCTTCCCTGCTCCATAGAAAAGTAATTAATCTGCAACAGAGACACGGACTGGCGGCTTCGCCTTGTGGATGGAGAAACAGGCCTGATTTTTTTTTTTTTAATAAACCAAGACGTTAATAAGGAGCAGGCCATTTTAAATTCCATTATCAGTGCGAAGTGCATGTTTTCATGGGGAGCATAACCATCACCTTTGGTCTGGCCTCTCAGGAGCAAATGACCAAAAACTGCTGAGGGGCTTGAATTCCTAAACTACTGAGTTAGCGAGTAGCCTGGCTGCTCTGTGCATAATGACAAGCTGTGCGTAAAGCAGATGAACTCTGATGAAAACATACTGCGCTGGGCGTGGAAATGATGGAATTTAAATTAGAATAAAAAGAGCAAAACTCATGCAAACACAATGTGTCACACTGTGAGCTGTGTACTGGTTAAGGCCTTGCAGTGTGCAGTCAGTGGTGACAGACTGTGCCAGGGTCAGTCTGTCACTGTCTCCAACAGCCTCCCCTTGTTTTGGCCGTTATGACCCTCTGCCTCCACAGACGTCCAACACACACAAACACATAGAACGCACACACACTTCCATACACGTACACGCCGCCAGCCAACTGCCCGTGACATGAACACTATCCCAGGCTCACTGGGCGCCACTTAAAGGCTCCCACTTTGAAAGTGACACTCCACTTGGCAGCGGTGCCAAACAAAAGACTGTGTGTGTGCGTGTGTGAGTGTGTGCTGAAATTTCCTGACAAAAGCCACACTCCGCATTCCTTTAATTTCTCCTTGAAGCTCAATCCTCCTTGTGTTCACCACACGACAAACCTTTCTCTGTCCACATCACTGCAAATTCTGGTGTTTATCGTCATGGACCACTTGAGACTTGAGGCGTGACCTTTACGCCCATCTGCAAACCGGTGAGTGTGTGTGTGTGTGTGTGTGTGTGTGTGTGTGTGTGTGTGTGTGTGTGTATGTGGACACATGTCATTGTGTAAAAGGTAAGGAGGCACACTATGATGACACAGTTAAATGTAGCATGTCACCACATTGCACATGGCAGATTATCAGGCACGCTTTTAGAGCCAACCTCTTCTGGCAAATGCAAAAACAAGGACGCTTCGCCCTGAGGGTTAATGTAATAATAGGAACCATATGACTGTGAAACCAAATTAGGACTTGTCACAGGACTGGTTGTACGGTAATGTTAGAATCTGTAAGTGTGTCAGACAGGTGAGTCTATTCCCAGTAAAGCGTGTTGTTCTATTTTGAATGTCGCAGCAATATTGTCTGAGAGAGTCATGATGGTGGCATTGTGCGTAAATACTCAAAAATACATCAATACGTTTTAAATATACAGTAGATGCATATTATTAAAATTGATTTAATCATTTGTGTTCATATTGATAACACTGCTCTTTTAATGTATTCTCAAATAGGCCGATTTTACCTTAGGTTAAGTTACCTTTATTTAATAGTGTGCGTTGTTAGCTTCTGATTTATTCAAGATTACAGCGGGAGATACTATAAGCAACTTCTAGACTGGGGATTCGCCTGAGATCTGCAAACAGAAATGTAAATGTAATGATGCTGTCATCAAACCAGTAAATAATGAAGTAATGACATGAATATTTATTAAGCCTTCAACTGAACTCTAACTGAGAAGATTACTTGGCTGTCAGCCACTCATGAAATAATAATAATGATATTTAGTTATAGAAAGGTTTGTAAAACTAATGTTAATGAATAAGATATGAGTAATTTTAGTTTCATTAATAGTTAATTGAATTGTTCCTGCTTTTAAGTGGTTGGGAATTAGAATACTTATGGTCCTGTGTGATGACAGGATAAATAGAACTGTACACATATAGGATAAATAGAACTTTACACACATATATATATATATATATATATATATATATATATATATATATATATATATATATATATATATATATATATATATGTATATATATACGTGTGTGTGTGTGTGTCCAGTTCCTCTGTCTATGTAGGCTTGAGAGGATGAAAAATAATATATGGTCTGTGTTTTCTCTCCCCTCCTCACTTCCTAGCTCTAAAAATTCACTCTAATTACATTTGTAAGGTATTTCTTCAGTCTTGAGATAACCACATTTTACCATCAGTGTCTGGGGAATACCGTGAAGGTGAAATAACCACACACACACACGCACACACACACTGGGGTCACTTGGGAAAGCAGCTGTGTAGTGTGTGATTTGTAAACCGTGACAGCAGTCACCATCCCAGACTTACTCTTGATGGGAAGGATGAGCTGGGGAAGAATGGGCTGGATATTGGGGCCTCCGTGCTCCAGCATGTCGTGGACTCCCTGGCGAGCGAAGAACTCATACGGATGAACAGTCTCACGTAAGCCGTCAAAGAACAGAGGCAGGTAGTGATGGTAGTCCAGCTTCTCGAGCTCCACCTGAGGACAGAAAATTTGCATTTACATTACAGGCATTATTAGCTGCTTCTTTAATCCAGAGAGACGGACATAAAGGGGAACGAGTTTCTGTCCTTCGCTCAAGGGCATTTATGGGAGCATATGGCTGCTGATGGAGACATTATGTGAGCAGCACGGACCAAATCTTTGTCTACTGGACGGCCTATCTCACTACCCACTAAATCAGAGATATTGCAGATGAAAATTCAAAGTGCTCTCAAGGAAATCAGTTATTGCCATAAAGCTCCTTTTCATTCGCTGCCCTCTCTCTTCGTTCGTCCTTGGCTTTAGCACAATATCTAGGGCTAAAGCTCCTCTCGCAGCCATTTATAACCCTTAACAGTAAACACATACATACACACACTCACCCACATACACACATGCACACCATGGCAGGGGGAGGGACAGCTGTTCAGGGGATCATGACACAGCGGCATGTGGCATCTTGTGGGCTGACATGTTAACACCTGTTTACACCATTTACAGGACAGACAGAAAGGCGCGCACACACACACACACACACGGGGCAGTAGATTAAGACATTTGTCCGTGCTACAGGCCACGGGCAGGCTTTGATGCTGTTTGGCTGAGTGTGTGAGCACTGTGGGACACATTAAAGTGAAGTCTTTCATGTGTGTGAGGCCATCACAGGAAAGCCACTCAGGCACATCGAGCAGCAAACAACAGCTGACCCAAACGAGGCTGTCCTTGAGCCCAGTGTGTCCTGAAAATCATATAAATGTCACATGTAGCCATGGTATCTGTGTGTGCTAGAGCTACGATACTGGGTGCGTATTTATAACGGGGGTATCAGTTGTAGGACGGCATCCCAATGGCATTATTGTTGAGAGAGGGGTTAGGGGTTGAATGGGTGATTCTGTTTTTCATGTAATGAAAGGTACTCCCTTTGGTGTGGAAGCAAACAGCCCCCAGCAGCTAGCAATCTTTGAGGACAGCTGAAGCCATAAGGAGACTCTCTGGTTCACACACACACACACACACACACACACACACACAAATACCCTGCTGGGTCACGCTGGTTTGTGCTGAAATATCACCCAGGCAGTGGTGCTTGGTGCTTTCAAGTCCCCAGCCCTCACCCAGCCGCCGGTCAGAGCCGAGACTTCAAAGCAGGGCAGACCTCCCCTCCTCCCGCTGTCAGTCCTCCCCACCACCACCACCACCACCCTCCACCACCGGGTAAACACAGAGACACAGAAAGAAAGAGGAAAATATGGAGAGATGGCAACATGGCGACAGAGACAGAGAGCTCACACTGTTAGCGCAGAGAGACAAGGCTGATTGCTTTGAGGCAATTTGCCAGCCAACCTTCACCTTTCCCTGCGTCTGGTCAAGATCATCATTGTGAGTCAGGCGGACTGGAGACGAGAACAAAAGCAAACATGAGCCCAGAGAGACAGGGAGCACAGGGAGATGAGGGTTAGAGAGGGTGAAGAGAGGCGAGATGACAGTAACTAGCTGGCCGACGGCAGTCAGTGACACAAAGGGACGGATTGTGTCATAGAACAAGCTGCTTTTTGAAATATCTTTGGCTATGTCCTAGATATAGATATTTAGTGGATTGTGGGTATGATTTGTTTACTTTTTAATTTAAAAGATGACAAATTTCATTGCAAAGAAATCGCATCCAGACATCATCTCACCTGTGCTGCTGTGAACCTGAAATGTTATTTACCTGGGAGCATTAATTTGGTGTTGTTGTGAGGGGGCCTCTGAACCCTGCCATGCTCTTAATCAAAATCACATAAACAAGCACTTAGGGACTGGCTGAAGATTCCAGTTAACACTGAAGGAGTAGGGGACAATCAGCAAACACCTCCACATCCTCACACACTTACGTAGTGCGCGTGCACACACTCACACTCACACACACACACACACACACACACACACACATTCCGAGGGAATGTTAATCAGCGGCTGCACTGAACGGTAACTCTTACATCCGTTATTGATTGTCCGCCCAGGTCTGTTTGTCTTTGGGTGCCTATGGGAATACCCCTGGAGTCCAGGGAGTCAATGAGAGTGGAGCAAAGAAAGACTATCAGCCAAGTAGCAGCAATTAGCCTTGGGACACAGACCTACATGTCTCCTCTGGTCAGTGCTGCAACAGTAGACACACAGCAACTGAGGCAGACGAGACTGGAAGCAAGCCTGAGGAGAGTCTCTGCTCATTAAACACCAGCTTCAGAGGCCCCTGACAGGCACAGGAGTCCAGGAGGAACGGAAACAGCAGGTTGCCACTTTAAATACACAATAGCCAGACATGATTTGTGTGTGTAAATATATGTGTGGGTGGATGGACGCGCATTTGTGGAGGAGTGCTTACATGTGAGTCTATGTATACCTTGTGTGCTCAGATGCAATGAGCTACAGGGCTGATTTGTCAGTGTGGTGTGTGAGTCAGTCAAGGCTAAAGGCAAAGCCACACTGAGGCTATACAACAGGACAACATACAGTGTGAAAGCAACAGAGTGAATGAGGGAAGAAAACAGCAAGCGTGCATGGGTGTTTTGGTCTGCTGGTGAGGTAATTGTTGTAGACTGTTGTCCATGGCTCCATGTGATAATAGAGCAACTAGTTGGCATCTCCCATTAAATAAAAACACACTTGACTTGTTTAACTGTGGGTCGTAGTAGCTGGCAAAGTGAGGCATTTTGCCTGTCGCCATCTTGGTTTTTTGCAACCAGAAGTGGTGAGAGAGGGTGGTGGGTTAAAGCTGAAAGGAGAAAACACAAAAATCTCCCAGACTGGACAGTGCTGTGGTAGCGACCTGAATTTCCCTCATGATTCATAACAATAACACTCTGCTTCATCGGAATAGAACCATAATTTAACAAATATTGTGATGTATTGAAGAGGACTTTAAGCTAAAGGCTGAGACCATAAATGCATGTTTACAGAGATAATAAATCAAGGGAGAAGTATAGACTCATGTCCTCATATACTTCTATACAACCAGAGGAGTCGCCACCTGCTGGCTATTACCATTTGCTTTGAGGTTGCCCCACTGGTTTGAATGTTTGTGTTAGAATGACAGTTAAATATTTGTGTTTACAGTTCCAGTAAAGTGGTGATATGCATTTCTCCCACTGATCTAACAAAGTGTGTGAGGGAATGGTGGGTCTGGATCATTTTACAACCCTGCATTTGACGCTACACACACCTTATTTAAAAATACAAATCCTGCAACTATTTGTTCCAATCTCTCCAAATGACACCCAGATATTCCATTTCAGTCAGATATATATCACATAACTGAAGCTGAGGAAATTACCAAACAGATTTTGCCATTAAATCTTGGGTGCTAACCTTTGTTGCCCTACTAGAAGCATATCTCATACAGTGGGTCGTGCAAGAAACAGGCAGTATGCTGCTATTTTAATTGATGATGCCATAGTGACTTGACCTGGATTCAGCTTTCTGTGAACACAAGTGCAGGTTTCTGTATTTAGATGAGCTGGCAGATGAGCTTTCTGTCAATTATTCCAGCCTGAAGAGAACTGGCCTCCTATTGGTGCCACTCACACTATGAGTCATTCAGCAACACACACATCCTTTAGTTCTGCTGAACATGTATCACAAAGGAGCAAAAAAGGAATGCAGCAGTAAGATATAACAGCATGTAGGCAGCATGGCACGTAGCTAACACTCACACACAGGAGATATGCATTAAAAGGGCTATATGCTATGGCCAGGCGAGAACCAACAAGCACTAAAAATAACACAACATACCATGACAGAATTCCTATCTGTCAACAGTGGGATCCTGTCTTCATAGTGAAACTATGCACATTGTTGCTCTGAGAAACCACATCAGCTCCTAAAACATTCTAGTTCACGTTCCTAAAATAACAAAGTGATTTTGTCCGTTTCAGTTTCATGCTTTATTCTGACACTTGTTTGTTGTTTCCTGTCCAGTCTAAGGTTCAATTACGGGGTTGCTGCAATTTAAAAATCAAAATCAGCGTGAACAGGACACTGACTTTGTGGATAGCAATATCCCGCTTATTTAAGCTCTCATATGAACAGTTCACCTCACAGTAAAATTTATCTTTTGGATGCATAAAATGCCCACGAGGCCAACGTCCAGCTGCAGAAATCAGAGTTTGGACTCAGTTTGGCCAGAGTGATGTGAAAAGGACAGCTGGACAGGATATTAAGCTGTGGTTAAGTTTTACTAACATGAAGAAACCAATCCGTGCAGTTATTGTTAAGGATCTGGCAACCACACAACAAAGACAGAAGAGTTTCATCTTACCATATGTATCTTGTGGTTGTTGTGTGGTGATATATTACCATTCCTTCAACAATGACTGCTGCTGACTTCTTAAAATATCACAGAGCCCTTTTCTACATTCAGTCTATTGTCTGTTAACATGTGCTGACATGTCATTAACTAGATTAACACAACAGTAAAGTAGACCAAATAAAAACAGCCTCTGTGGCTGATCGGAAAGGTAATTTATTAGTTTGCAGAGATGCTACCCGTCCTGAACACAGATTTCAAATTTCCTTTGAGATTAGTTTTTATAGTACAACCACTCTTTCATCATAATTCCACCTAGTTCCCAGCTGCGCCACAGGTGCAAAGCACACCTCTGGCCACAACATTTCCAAAAATCAGTCCCAATGCTGTGAGCACTCACTAAGAATACCATAAAGAGAAACTTGAGGGGGGGGGAAAAGAGGAAAGAGAACAGAATATTTTTACTTTCTTGGAGGTCACAATAAGAGGAGCAAGACTGGAATAAGCAAGTGATAAGTGAGGGAAAGAGGAGAGAGTCTCTCTAGCTATCTCCCCTGACAGCTGTTTCCATCTAACAAGCATGCAAGTATGCTCAATTCAAAGCACTAGTAGTAGAGTGCAATGTGTCAATTGAAATGATACCTAACACAAGCTGGATGAGACAATTTCTGGGCTTCAAAGACAGTTCAGAACCAGGACACAGAGAGTTATGAATTTATGTGAACCTACCTCTCTCACACACACACACAGCACTGAGATGAAAAGAATTTTATCCACAGTCGTGCCAGCAGTCCCACATGGTGTGTTGAGGATTAAAAGCAGGAGGGTGTTATTAGAGTAACAAACATTATCCAGAGTAATTGAAACAGTGACCCTGTAGACGGTGTTCCTGATGTTGGGATGAAGAAAAACCCTGAGAGATGATCCTGCTTGGCAGAAACATTTTAATTTCAAGTTTCTTGAAAAGTCATAGAATATTTAGCGGCAGTTTATGCAGACATGACTCTATTTAAAGTACACCAAATCAGTATATTGGACGTTTGGTGTTGCTATTCTGAGTATTTATCCTTGTTGTAAATTCCTAGTCATATTCACATTTGTATATAAGGCATTTATACGTATTTTTCACACTTATATTTCTATACTTATTTTTATTCTTGTACACTGAAAAGGGAGACGCTCTATGATTTTGTATAATGACAATAAAGGGCATTCTATTCTATTCTATTATTGAGTTTGTATTTCTGCAGTTTTCATCCATTACACAAGGAACAAAGCAAAGAATAACTGAATAAGGGGAGTTTTCTCCTATAATATCACATTACATCTATCAATGTGTCTCTGTTTTTTTCACTGATGTCACATCTACTACACATCTATCACACAGGACAGAGGCTGTTGTGATTGTATGGGTTGTAAAGCCCCCTGAGGTAAATTTGTGACTTGTGTTATTAGACTATACAAATAAAACTGCTCCCACAAATCACAAGTATTTTTCTGTTGAAGAAGCAACCCACAATTGTTACCAGCAAAATGCTGAAATATGTTTGTCTTCCAAGTTTTTGCTGCACACAACTAGGCTCAAAGTGACCATTCGTGACTTGACGTGATTACAGAAAAAAAAAAGTGAACGAATGAAGGATGAAGGAATGAAGGGAATGAAGGAGTGCTGAACATATCAATGAAGGAGTGAAGGAACATGATGTTACAAGAAGCTGAGGAAGAGACTGTCTGGAAACCTGCTCCAGTTTTAAAGGTGAAGCAGCTAAATAAAGCTGAGATTAGGACTCCGCTCACTGTACTCAGCACGGGACCCTCTGCCACTGTGATGGAAGTAGGCCAGAACAGCAGAGAGAAGCAGCAGGAGGAGGGAAACAAGAGTTAAAGAGAGCAAAATATTAAAGCAAGACAATAGGTTGTGTTTTCAGCGTCATGTGTGCAGACATGCATGGCGTTATCCTACGTGCAGATAGCATGCACAGGCACCAACAGATGACATATACCCCTTTTCCACCAAAAGGAACCTGGTGATAGTTCGGTGTTGGTGCTCGTGCTGGTGCTTAGTTGGTTCAACTCGCATTCCTCCTTTGCACCGGTCGCTTTTCCACTGGCAAGGAGCCCAGTAAGAGGCACATCATACATCACTGCAAAACGTCAGCACGTCACTGCGTTTTTGCTTTCACCTGGCAAAGCTTGTGCAGTGCGAAATCAAAACAAGGCTTTGCAAAAAATCCAGAGCCGAAAAAATTAACTGTACGACGTTATATTTGTGACATATTCCTGAGCAAACAAAGACAGATTTTGAGCGAGCAAATGCACGAGCAGAAGAAACTGTTAGTGGCTTCCGTCGTAATCGCTTTGAGCGATGACTCAGAGAACAGACTGTATCGCGGCTGCCAGTGAGATGGAGGTCATCTATTGCCTGGGCACATCCATGATCACGGTACTGGTGGGACACCATTGTTTCCGATTTCAGTGAGCAACAGTTTGTGCAAAACCTCTGTGTGTCCTGGGAGTATTTACTGTGGTCTTGTTGGTCACAATAACCCCACCCCAAGCCCCCAATGTAATCGGTGCTTAGCTCTGGACCAGCAAAGTCTTGGTGCTTGCCTGGCCCCGGTTTCAAGCACCAGGGGCCGGTGCTTAGACTGCAGAAACACAAAGAACTGGTGCTAAGTCAAGCTCTGGCTCCGAACCAGCCCTGGAACCACCCTGGTGGAAAAAGGGTAATATATGCCTTTCCAATGACCTAGCAATGGCAGAAGCTCACCAGTTATGTCGGTGCGATTGTGTCTGTGCCTTGTCTACTCAGGAGCCGCAGCCTCTGTGCTTAGCTTCCAGTGATTACAGCTCAGCAGCCGAGCTTGACAACACACAGGCAGAGTGTAATCAAGTCGGAGAGAGGGAGGCGTAATCAGCATTTCCCCTCCAATCAGCCCCAAAATCACTGTCTCTAATCTGCAGCCAGCCATTGATGGGTTTGATTGATAGGATGGATTTGTTATCTGGCTGTGGGGGTCTGCAGGGAGCAGAACAACAAGCAAGAGCAGGAGACACAGTCAGCTTATCAGCTATCGCTACATTTGTTACCGCTCCCCTCGTCGAGCGAGCCGAGCTTTTTCCTCACAGGCTACAACTGCAGCTCTCCTCTCATTTATCATACAGAAGAATTAAATGTGGACACTTCAAAGTACTTCCACGCACAAGGGTCCCTGGGGGCATGTGTTTTCCTCCCTGTTTAAAATGGAAAGGGCCAATCCATCAATGGTTGTTTGTGACAGAATCCACAGGGAGTGTTTGTGTGTGTCTGAATGTGCATGTGTCTGTACACACATTAATTACTCGTGTGCACGTCTGCATGTGTGTGATTTGTACATGTCAGATGCAGAGCTGAAGATAGAAGGACAGAATAATGCTTTTTCAGCAGGCAAATACCATGACTGGAACATCTACTGCCTGCACAGTTTTGATAAATCGCGCTCCTCTGCCTCACACTGTACTGAAAAATCCTCAGAAATGTTCAAACAAATATGCTCATTTCCAATGAGCATGTGATGAATGAGCACCATTGATTTTGTGCGTGAAGCCAAAACAATAGAGACCAAGACAAATGCTTGGCCTGTTTAAGATAAAAGGCAGCTTTTGCATGCTGTGCGACAGTCTGTATGAGCCTTTAAACAGGATCGACAACAGCAAGAAAATAAAGACGATGTAATAAGGAGCTATATCATTTAGTTGATATGGATATGAGAAAATGTACAAACAACTATATGTTGCTTTAGTCGAATCATTGTCTCTCTGTTGTCCAAGGTCTGCCTATTACACGTCAAATGGTGTGGAAGAACCAATATTAATTTAAGTGTACGCTACATTCAGAATCTTTTCCTCCAGAATTATATTCTAAATATAACAAACACAGTAATTGATTTAAAAAAAAAAAAAACATCCACAGCAGTACATTGCTGGTACTCCTGTCCGTGCCTACCACTGTCTATTTTAGGTAATACACTGACTATGGATAAGTACCTTATACAACCTCACTTCAAAACACTTAAACTATCCCTTTAAATAGATTGTGTGACACGATCAAAACCTCCCAGAACCCTACGAAAAGGACCTTGAAATTAGACTATTTTGCTTAAAAATACAAGATATTTCCAAAACAACTAGACAAACATGCTAGAGAAAATTGATTAACCAAGGTGGCCAGCCAGAATTTCAGCGCCAGTAACACTGGGGATGAGCTCCATGACTAACTAAAAATAAACCACAGAGAGAGAATTTCAACATTTTCAATTCAACAAGTGAACCCAAGTGAGAGCTAGTGGGTCAAGTGTGCTGAGCCAGTAATGCCCACCCTGAGCTGTGGAGAAGCACTGCGAATCAGCAGCATCAGCAGCAGTAGGCAGTGTGCTTTTAGAGCCAAGCAGCAGCAGCAGTGGAGGCAGAGAGTGTCTGTCAAGGCTCTGTCCAGCTCTTAATGGGATGTTCTTGTTGCCAGCGGATAACTCTCATCCTGTGTTCTGGACTACAGATCAAAGAAGGCCTGGACTCCTCAGCTACCAGGAAGGAGAGGACATAGCAGAGAGTGGAGTAGGAAGGGTAAGTAGAGGGTAAAATAAGAGAGTGTGCAAGCAAACAGGTAACAAAGACGGACGATTGTGTCCCTCTGTTCTCCCTCACAGGCAGATTGAAGCCCATTGTTCTCTTTTCACCTTCCTTTTAGGAAGGTGAGGGTGAAAGAGGCTAGTCAAGTGGGACGGTAGTGTTTCCTTTAAACCTGATCTGGAGAAGTTAAGAGACGGATGTGGCTGTAGCAGAACAATAGAACCATGCAGGATGGTGTCCCACAGTGCTGCTAAAGTATAGAGCGCCGAGAGTTGACGTCACACAATCCCAGCATGTAATTGTCAAAACCAAAACACCACCGGTTGGCAGGAAAGCGCCCGGTTTAAACTACAGCCGGGGATCTCACCGCTTGCAGCTAAACGCCTATAAACGTTTCTTGTAGATATGGTGGATAGCTAGTGTGCTCTGGGATGCCAGAACAGTCGAGGACAAGCAAAGAGAAGTTCATTTCACAGGATTCTTAATGATCCTGAATGAAGACAGAGATGGATAACTGCCATAAAACATGTAAAAAGTGATCATGAGAAAACAGAGTGGTGGGAACCTGCAGCGACTACTTTATATCAGGTAAAGAACCAACAACAAGCAAACGCACTGAGTCGTTACAGTCTTTCTTCAGATAAAACTCAATGTTCCCTCCCCCCAACATCAGGAACATTGCCTCATTATCCATCTTCAAATCCCGTCTAAAAACCCACCTTTTCAAACTTGCCTACTCACTCTAATTTGTCGTCCATTACCGCTCATTTTCTATTATTATTATTATTATTATTATTATTATTAATGCACATTATGTCTGTAAGTGTGCTTTTTGAATGTCTGTTCTTGTGATGTTCTACAGTAAAGAACATTGTGTAAATTGTCGTAACATGATTCACGAGAGAAGGTATTTTGAAACATCTACAACTATTGAACCTTTTCAAGATTCATGAAATGTATACTGGGGACATTATAAGGGTCAGGTATATTTAGTCCTTACTATTTACTTGTGTATATAGTAATATCTTGTGATTTTAAACTCCGAAGGCATAAATTCACTGCTGGCGTCACTCATTGATGCAGATTTTCCTGACAATATGGTGGTGTAAAGTTAAGTGACATCCGGAGCTCCATAGTCTGTGAAAGAAAAGCAAGACAACAAGATGTTGAACTGAGACATCGTCACATCCAAAGCTGGCCTACAGCACATGGTAACACATTAGCCCGCTCTGCTTAGGGTCAGCAGTGATGTCAGGGTGAAGCTCTTTGTCAGGCCACGTGGAATCAACCTTTTGAGATATGAGTGGCAGCCAACTGTGCAGCCGATGGTACAGAGATAAGAAAACGATTGGTGTGATGAATATCAAGCTGCAAAAAAGCAAGGTGAGGGGAGGCTGGAAGAAATAAAGAATAACGCTTATGTACAGGGCTGCACACACACACACACACACACACACACACAGCGCCACCGTCCACCTGGAGGGAGAAAGATGTCTATCCTCAGCTTTGATGATAGCATCTTCGACACCTTCACTCTAGGTCTGAATCTAAAGGAGAGGATTGTTTCACAGAAAGTGACTAATGTGGGAGCTTTATGAAAGCTGGCTTTGACATGTCACAGAACAAATGTAGAGCTACATGATTCTGAGCACTCTTTAGATTATCAGATGAGTAGACTCATAGACGTCCTTCAAAATAAAGCACAAAATAACACAAATAAAGGCAACGTCTGTCACACTTCAAGTTATTGGAAACAGGTAGGACAATCTAAATGCTGACAGAGACACAACTAGAAAATAACTGTTAGGTCTAGTGTGAACTTACTTTTTAAATTACGGAAGGACACATGACATACACTACACTCTGGATAGGATAAAAATGACTGATCAGTGGGTGTAATATTAACATAATATCCTCTATAGAAATAAGTCCCATCCAATTGAGGCTTAAGAAAGGTTTGTTGCTGGCAACACAGACCAAGTTTGCGATCAGTGACTTGGCTGAGTGTTTGAGCTACTACTGAGTGTAACTGGCAGCTGGAGAGAATTTATTTAAAGCACTGTATACTGGAGCACTGGTAGTGGTGGACCAGTGGTCCTTACTTTCCCCAAAAAACACACAGTGGACCAAAATAACACTTTTTACATTGTTTCATTAGCTAAATAAATCCTGCTAGTCTGAATCCAGCAGTTTGAAGCATGTGGAGGATTCATTAGAGCAGGCGATGTGTGACATTACAATGGATGGGGAGAATATACATAGATATACATGTATGTACTCTGGAGGACAAAGGCCTTTCTTCCATTTAATGTTGTTTGCCTGGATGTAAGAAAAATAGCTGGTGCCAAAGATGGTGTACAGGGATTATGCTTGCTCATTCTTGACACACACACACACACACACACACACACACACACACACACACTTACAAATCTACTTTTCGTTTGGAGGAGAGAGTGAGGGGGGCAGAAACAGTGCAGTGAAGCAGATGTAATTACAAAAGGCAATACAAGCCGTGTGTCTCTGAGTCTCTCTGACCCACAGAGAAGTCTTATCAGCATGCCACAGAATGGGGAAAATCTTCCAGCAGAGGTGGCAAGTGCTCCCTGCTCTTTTCAGATGTGACACATTGGGAAGATGGCAGTAGTGGTGGAGGTGGAGGCTGGGCTGTAAGTGGAGAGGACAGCAAATGAGGAAATTGTCCCTCTTTCATTCATGGAAACAGGCAATCTGTGGTTTGCCCCAGGAGGAGAGATTTCAGGCAGATAAACAGCACTAGTCCAGTTGTCATGTCATGCACAGACAGGAAGTGGTTAGACAATACACAGGGGGGCCTGACGGCGAATGGGTGACTAATGCAGACGCTGTATGGTTGGTGGTAGGACAGCTAGAATGTAGTAAATTAAATGTTGCTTGTTGCAACTATCAATCATATCTCGAAAAAACCTATAAACTGTTTACCACCACGTAGCATTAATTTGTAATGCTGTTCACAAGCCACACCGACAGGAAAGCACTTATTGCTGCTTTTGTTTGCTGCTGGTGCTGCTGTCATTCGTGTGAAAGATGTGGGGAGATATTGTTTTTTAGGAAATTCCTGTGGAGAGATTTGACAGGCATTGTCAGATGACAAAGTGAACATCGAGGAGATGAAGATGGGTATGTTTCTGACAGGTTTATTGCAAACCCTGTAGGTGCCCACCGATTGCCAGTGTGCTCACTGTAGGTAGCTGTTAACACACTCAGTAAATTCCTCTGGTCTTCAGCCAGCCAAAGACACTTCACGTCACTCCACTTGCCTGTTGTTGGTCGGATTAAGTTCAAGTCAATAACGCCACCTCATTCAGCTTTACGAGCCTTTGCATTCACTATAAGTTACTTTATTTAAAAGTAATGAACTTATAAGCTTTGTGGCGGGAGTTGAAACATGTTTTGAGGAACTTATTCTTGCAGATCAAGTCATGTCCAGAACCTGGTTCTGATTCTTGGCATTATATTTTGTCAGAAACTAAGTACACATTGACATGAAAATGTGATATGGCCTTTTTTCTCATGATTTTAATAAAAATAAATATAAATTGTCACTTTCATGACGTGCCTAAATTGAATTAAGCTTTTTCAATTTCTTTCTACCTGACTTGGGTGTGCTTGCATTAGCTAATTTGGGTACATTTTTGTTCATCTAAATATTGCGTTTATACACAGTGCTGAGGGAAATGACTCACCATGTTCATACGGACATTACAAAATTAAATTCAAGGACCTATGGTACATAGAGACATATATGTGCACAAGGGGTTGAATGGTCAGTATGATGTGACACATACATACACACACACACAAAACCATCATAAATATCATCTGACAGACAGCACTGAGGGCCCTAAAACCCAATGACAATTTCTTCTCTTGCTGTCATAGTGACACAAACAGCACGGCATTCTCCGTCACGGTCACACTGTCATTTTACAATGAATATTTACTTTGCTAGGACAACAGATTTCCAAGAATAGCACTTGTAAAACGTGTACAAGGGGAGGGACTTTTGATTCCAAGCAATCATTGTAATGATTTTTTAAGCACTTGGTTAGAAAAAGTTTTTTTTTCAAGATATTCCAGTACCACAAAATTCAAGCACCTTCACAACCCTGGTTGTGTGTTTGTATCTCTACTGTCTAAGGTCATATTACATACAGTACACTGTACACTACTGTACACTGCTGGGTACACATGTTCTCATGGGTAATGAACGTTGTAAATGAAGCTCAACGGGCCCCCAAATTCACTTTCAGCTGGCTCCAGCACCCAGGTAATAAATAGGGCTGAGCAGTGAGAAAACAAGCGGTCAACATCTTCACAGTGTATTTTGCCTCCAGGATCCAGCCCCTATTACCTCTGCTGATTCACCGGAGGTAATCACCAATATGGCTCTGGAGAAATCGGGTAAGGAAAGGAAGGGGGGAAAAGCCAGTTAAACAGAAAGAATGAGGCTACATAAGGGGGGCCTTTGAATGAAATATGGCTTATATTATTTCTTTCTGCTCTCCAGACAGGGCCGTCTGTCATGGCCAGGAAGGGGCCAGAGAAAGTGGGCTAAGTGGTCAGGCTATTTCTTGTGCCTTTCCAAGTGGCTGAATAGATATTAGGATTTTACAGGCTATTACACATGATAATTGCACAGCATATTGAATTTCTGGCAATTTTCTCACACCGCCTTGCTCCCTCTTTTCTATAAATAAACATTTTACAGTATGTATAATATCCATCATAGGCATTATGATTTAAAGGTTGTTTGTGAAACACAATCAGTATCCATGATATTTGTGCAAATTCAATAACAGCACTCTACTAATTGCATGGCTTAAACCCAGCTTTAGCTCTTTAGCTATTCATCTAAGCCAATTAAGTGAGAGGCAGGTTGGGGACAGGGCATAATCCTTGCTTGAATGTTAGCGTGCACGTTCAAGAGCAATGTCAGAAGACGAACCAGTCCGCTCGAAAATAGCTACGTGGTTTGCCTGCAATTTATTCACCCCATGTGTTTCTGCTAAAAAGAACATGCAGCTTCTGTGAGTTTTGTACCAAAGACTACAAAAGGAGAGGCTGTTTCGAACTAAGAACAGATCATTAAGAATTAATACCAGCTGTAGCTATATATCTTCTCGAAAACACATTCACAAGAGACTGTCAGCCCGGGTTTATGGCAAGTCAGTGTGTATGGTGTTGGCACTATTTTACCTCAGCATCACAACAACAAGACAAATGCAACAACTGCTAACAAGAGGAAATGCTGTACTTTATCCCAATTCTGCAAGAAAACAGAAACAAGATATGAAACAATATGTGTTTGAGTAGCAAAAATAGGATTTATTGTGAAGCCAGTTACAGAAAAAACACTCAAAACAGGTCAATGTGCACACACACAAAGTTTACTACAGCAGCTACACAAACACACTGAAGGCCTGTCAAGTCTTGCCTCCATCAAGTGCCTGTATCTCATCTTGCGTAATTTTAATAACTGTTCATCAGGGTCAGCAGACGTGCTGACAGATCGTCTGAAATACCCAGTCAGCTCACGCCATGTCTCCAGCCCAGTTCCCATTACACATGCTGATCTGTTCGTCTTCATTCATTATTAAACAGCCAAATGCAGCTGGGGCCATGTAGGCCACTTTATAGAAGTTTAAAATTTAAATATTTCAAAATTGCTGGATAATATGGACGATAACCTGACAGCAGAAAGGTGCCGCACTGCACACATCTCAGAGCGATTTACAGCTAATATCGCAGTGACAGCATTAAAGGTGGAGTCAGTGATTTCAGTCAAATACAAAACAAATCTGATGATTCGAAACATCAGGAAAATGTGGTTATGAAACACAGGATTATTTAGGCTATATGGGGGTGGTGAATGTCTGCATGGTTACGCCTAATAAATCATGATACATAGCCTATTTTGGTATAAATATAAGCCTATTAATAAGACAAAAAAAATTTATTAACTTGTGTGTGGAAAAAAAATCATTTCAAAAATCAATCATCACCATTTGGACAAAGTTACACAATCCAAATTTGTCTTAACTACAGCATCAGAAAGGCTACTGCTTCAAAATCAAATATTTATTCTCAGAGCACTCACATAGAATTGGTGCAGCACTATCATGTATGTGTGTGTCTCCATATGGCCAGTCAGATTTAAATAAATCTCCATAAACTAAACTGGGATTTACTATTATTATTCTTCTCATTTTCTATAGATTAATAAAGCTTACTAGGGCTGGGTTAAAAAAAATTGATTCAATCGATTTTAATCGATCTCCATTTAAATGGTTGATAATCGATTCATAAAATCCAAAGATCGATCTTTTAACTTGCATATTTTTTTCTTCAGCAGCCTGAAGACACATCACCCGAAAACACAGTCGGAGAGTCGGCACGGCAAAAAACAAAGGGGCATATCTTTTAATTGAGGTATCCCTGACCTAATCAATATCAAATCGGATCGAACCGTGAACCGAATTGAATTGGGACCTTGAAATATCGAAACAAATCGATCTGGAAAATCTGAATGGATACCCAGCCCTAAAGCTTACACAAAGGGGATCAATGAGCAAAAAACAAACATAATTTGACCCATCAGATTCAACTACATAGGACCGAGCCGCACAACACTACTCCAGCCAGTCAGAAACACTGAGCTCATGTAAAGAGGAGGGCAGAAAACCTGGAGTGTTGAGTTCAAATACTTCACTATTATCTTTGTCAGGACTTGCTGACGCTACCTTTAAGGTTTTTTTTTTATCAGTGACTCAGAACAATCCAAAATTTAAATCTATTGCTATCTCAGGGGAATTCAGTTAAAAAGAACAAAGGACCCATAGCAGCAAACAGCTGGCTGCTGGTTATTCATACTGTATAATAATTAAAAACCGCCTCTGAAAGCACCCAAGCACTCCGTTAGGCAATGATGTTCGATAATCTTTAATTCAACTATGTGACTGTTTGATAGAAAAATCATGAATAGAATTAACTCAGTCTACTCTGCTGTGTAGACAATGGGAACTAATATTTATATTCACACTACATTCTAGAAAATTGATTAAAATCCAGAGTTCCTGTCAGTACTGCTGGGTGTTTTAAACTGTCTTCCTTAAAGGTTGCGACACAAATTCTATCATGGCTGCTTTTTAATTATCTTGCATAATATATGGAGTTGTTTGAGTTTAACATAAGCGTCCGCCAGAGGCCAATCCCCTATGACCCTGACCTTTATCAGGAGCTAATAGAATTACAGCACACTGAATGCCAATTAAATAAACACATAAATGGAAAACAAAACAGGCAGAGAGCACAGGAGTGTAATTGCCATAAAAGCCTTTAAGGTAAACACATGTTCCCGCAGTAGGCAGCCTTAGTGAGATATAGGGTGATGAGGGAAGAAGGCAGCAGTGTGTGTGTGTGTGTGTGTGTGTGTGTGTGTGTGTGTGTGTGCGCACGCATTGAGGTACACAGAAAAAAGCCGGGGAGGAGGGAGTCAAACAGGCAAGGCAGGCTGTGAATGTGTTGTTAATTTAGCCCTGTTTTAATTAGCTCGTCTGCCAGAGCACAGCCAAGCAGAGGGGGCTAGCGGGGAGCCCTGAAGATCTGGGCAGGCTGGCAGACTGAAAGAGGCCACCAGATTGGCGTGCCTAACAACTGCCTGTCTCCGACCAGCAGCTGGGCACACACATCGCCCACCGCCATGCTAACCGCCCAAAGCTAAGAAATTAATTCTGCAACTGACCCGACAATAACAACTGCCACTTTATTATCTCCTATTCTTTTTTACTTTTCTTTTGTATTTCCCCTGTGCCTCAGTCTAGCTTTAATTAAATCACAGTTTCCATTTTTTTACTCTCTACTTAACAATGCAAAGACAAAATCTGACAGCTGATTGTGATAATGCTCCTGACTCTCACTCTCTAAGGGTACAATCTCTGTTTACAGAGCTCACACTTGAGCTACGCTGAAAGCTGGGTGTCTGCTCTGTGTCTATGCGGGCCGGCTGATATTTAAAGAGCTTGATTATTCTACATTTTCTGTGTTTTAACACAAAAGAAGGAGAATGGAGACAATCCCCTCTGAGCAGCAAACAGTGCGTGTGCCCTGACGGAGTGAGCAAATATGAGCCTAACTGCCTTAGTTTTCTGAGGGGATTTATGACATGGCATCTTATTATCTGCAGGTCGGATTACTGCCATGCACTCCCCTCCGAAATAAAGAGTTTCCACGCCACATAAAACCCAAAGTGTTTTCAGAGCTGTGCCACACTCCCTTCGCTCTTTCAGTACAGATTTTAGGGATGGCTACACTGTTCCACTTCTTTGGTTAATAATGATGAGTCACTCCCTTCCACCCCACTCACAGCTTCTGTTGTTTGCCTTGGCACTTGATGCATCAAGACAATCAAAAGGTCAAGAGATGTGGCCATTTTTCCTTAGTGACACCAACCTGATGAGACCTCCACTTGAAATGGATAGTAATTGGTTGGTGAGCACCCGAGTAATGTGGCGAAGCTCTCCAGTGAAGATAGATTAAGCTACCTGCAGATGGAGATAGGGCAGAGCCTGGGGACGGCAGGGAAGAGGGTCTCCTACTTGACTTTGAAGACAGAGAAAGATGAAGGAGGCTGATTAACATGTTGTGCAGCAGAGAGAGTCCGTATCTACCAGTCAGACTCTGTCTGGGGAAATATGCAGCGGCCGCCACAGTTAATGGGAGCCAGCATGTTTATTGTCCTGTTAATTAGCAGGGATGTGGTTAGGGCTGTAAAGATACGCAGTCTGTGAATTCAGGGAGGATGCAGGAACAAGTCAACAAAGAGCTATAACAGTACACAAGCTTCTCTACTCAAACAATGAAGACAAATACTGGTGGTCAACTCCTTTTAACAACTCTCCAGTGAGCGGTTAGAAGTTTTCCCTGCGTCACGGGCGAGTAATTGCGAGGTTGGAGCCACATTTCCCGGAGCCTGAGGATAGGTAACTCACTTGTCTGCCAGTTGAGTTGTTTGATGTGCTGACTTTGATCATACAGAATGTAGAGTGGGGCAGTCCTATTTGACTGCAAAAAATAAAATAAAATAAAAAAATAAAAAAGGCCCACAGTGTGATTTCTATAGGGGTTTCTCTCTTCCTTCATACTCTTATCTCTTACCACAGTGACTCGATCAAAGAAATGAAACGGCATACTTGTGGTGCATTTGGAAGAGGCAGATACACTGCTGGTCCAAGCAGACAATACCCACTCAGCTAACATAAAACAGACTTAAACACTGGAGTAGCACTGAGCTCACTCACATCCCATTTTGAGTCCTCTCTTTTAGCATAAAGGCATGGAGACAAACAGCAAGGTTCCCCTCCAGGATGCCACCTTTTGGTATTATATCTGATCACTAGAGAAAAAGAAGGTTCTGAAGCAGAGCCTGTGGACTAGAAAACCCTGACGGTCATTTCCATAATTCATATTTCAGCCAAAACAGAAATAATGGATTCCCTGGTCTTTCCTTTTCCTTCATCACCTCCCCGTACAGAACCTGCAGACAATATCCACCCACACATACAGCACACACATGCGACCCAGACCACATACTATCAGACGACTAGCTAGCTCCAGGCCTCTAATTGGCCTCATTTCTCCTCCTCTTGTCTCTCTCTTTGTGCTCATGAAAGCACCGGCTATTCTGTCTGCACATTTTTTGAAAAGGGTGGGCACACTGTAGCTTGCACTTATCCAAATACAATAAGACTCTCCAATGAAACCAAAGAGAAATGACAAGGCCAGAGACTTGAAAACTGTGTGTGTGTCTGAGACTGACAGAATGGGGATGAGATGGAGAGCAGAGGCAGACAGCGAGTGTGTGCCTGCTGCAAACTGTGAGGCATGAAGGACGCTCATTGAAAGATCCGTCGCAGGCGTCTCACGGACACAGCTATGAGTGTGACAGGGCCACGGAAAGAACAGAGGCTCTTCAAAGTTGATAGCGGCATGCATCACTTAGAGCCAGTGCCTCCCACCCACTGTCCTCACCAGCCAATCAATGGGCCTATTGTGGTGATGTATGTGGCCAGAGGTTTATGGGTGTCCGTGTGCCGCAGTGTCTGGCTACAGGCTCTGAAACTGTTACTGTTGATTATAAAAGACGGCCGCCGCACACTCACTCCCTGCCTCTCTCTCCCTTTATTCTTCCATCTACCGCAGAGCCAATTTGCTAATGGATGCAGCAACCTTGTGATTTATTGTTGTCAAAGATGCGCTTCAAGTAAAACGCACTAAATGATTTAAGTTTGCAGGCAAAATTTACATTTGAAAGCCGGCCCACTCTGGAGAGTGCCTTACATCAAATATGCAAAGTTGATTATGTGGAGCATCTATTTAGTGGTTCTAAATCATTGTTCTAGCCCTCTCAGTGTTATTACACTCTGTATGGATTGTCTGTAGTTTGTGTCTATTCTTGGATTCGGTTGCTGAGACGGAAATTAAAAGAGCTACAAGGAAGACAGCACTGCAACAAAAGCAAAAGTCTCCACTGTCTGGCACCTTTGGTATTAAATCTGCTTAAAGGTTAAGATAGTTACATTGAATAGAACTGGACATTTTCACTTGTGTTAAAGAACTGTGGGTCTGTATGAACAGCCAGTGTTGGATGTAACTGTTTTATTCTCAGTATTCAGTGTATAAACCAGACAGACGGTCAGTTCTAGCTCCACTCACTTGTACAGGCATGCCAGATCTATAACTCTGTCCATCTCTCTGGCCCTTTTTAACCCATGTCAGCACAGACTTATTACAGAGACAGACCCATAGGAATGCTAGAGAGTTCCCCAGGGTGTCTGGCTGCTGCTGAAACCAGCTGTGGATGGCTCCTCCAAAAAAACAAAGGACAGTCCACGGCTGCAGATGCATAATATTTCTCTCACTATCTGTCTACAGCTTCACACATTCCACCATTCTGTCTCCATGTTATTTTTCTCTCCTCTTATTATTACCCATCCGTAGCCCCCCCCCCCACACACACACACACACACACACACACACACACACACACACACACACTGTACCACAAGTAATGTCTCTCACAAGGGAGGAAAAAAAATTATTATACAAACAGGTTGTTTACAGACGACCAATTTGAAACATGAAGCACAACAAAAAGACCAAAAATGAGAATTAAATTACAGGAATTCAGTTAAATTGCAAATTTTACAATCATGCCAACAACTCGCAGGCAAAAAATGCTAAAATATGTGAGCGATAAATAAAACAGCAACACATAGCACTGTGATGTGTGAATGGCTGTGGAGGCTCTATTCATCAAACCCCCTGCAGAGACTTGAGTCATCCTAACTTTGGCAAATACAAAGTGTCACTGAAATAAGAAACTATTTGACCAAATATATATATAAACTTGAAACTCTTTAAAACTGACAATTAATTTAATTGTTTCTTATTATTTTATAGCTGTAGCACAATCAGCACAGACAGAGTCCATATTAACACCTTAACAAAGGGATACTAAACTGGCTTTACCTGGGGGGGTCTTTATTTTTGCAAAAATACAGGGACCAGTTAAAATCAATAAACATTAACGTCAATAAACAACGGGCCATGACTCATCTACATCAAACAATTGAGGACATTTTGGGCTTAGCCCAGACCTCTGACTGACTTTCTTCTGATAAACAAGCTCTATTAGACTACTTTGATGTTTTTAATGCACTCTGACACCTTATTTCCATTCAAAGTGCAAAAACAAATTTCCATTGAGAATCAATCTATAAAAAAATAGAAAGTTATGCAAAGGATTTATTTTGATCACTTTGATAACAGCCTCCTTTTACTCCCTCAGCAATGAGTTGCGCAAATATGTGTGAGCGCTTGAGTATGTGTTTATGTGTGTGTGTAAGTTTAGTTTGTGGATTAACCTGTACCATGAAGCTGCCTTTACATGATAAGAAAATTCATCATTGCTCACCGTAAGGTAAAGTGCACAGCCTCAAAGTAGCTAAGTGCAGGTATGATGTCATCAAAAAGTGTGCAAGGAACACTGCCCACTGTTTCAAGCTGTTACTGCATTGAAAGGTCAGTGAGGTCAAAGTTCAAATCATTTGAACTGTGAGTGCAGTGCACTCCAGCCAGTGCAGAGCGATTTCACGTTGATCATATGTGGGCGCTTTAACTGTGGGCCAGTGCTGCTGAGAAACACTTGGAGACAGTCAAGGACGTGTGCAGAACAACCCACCGATAAGCCTTCAGGCACTGCCTCAGGGTTTACCTACGAGCTTGCTCAGTGACACAAGTGGACATGCATACACTCAATACATGACTCCATAACTGACGCAGACCTGCTGCTATCACCACAGGGGGAACACAGTGCTGCACCGGGGGGAGCTAATTTGCCCTCTATACCTCAGCACAGACCCAAGCACTTTTCAAATGTCATTAGTCATTAAAAACGATCTAATAGTGATCATATCAGCGCTTGCGGATAAATCACAGCACATTTGACACTAAAAGCTCATTTCTATTCTGTGCTGATGGATGTCAAGTAGGCAACCGGAGGTGCTGCTTCACGCCTGATTGAATCTGCTTATCTGCTAACATGCATTTCACTGCCACGTCAGAACCAAACATTGCATAGACACAAATGCAAAACGTGATGAAAAATAAAGGGAGCATGAGAGCCAACTCTACACAGGAGTGGGGCCTTGAGTCTCGGACGTATTTATGAAGAAGTTGTTGAAGTGGCACAGAGGCAGAGCATTGGTCAGTCAGTGCAGAGCTGAATGCAGTGGTTTCACACTTTCAGTTCAGGGAGCACAGACTGACCTTTTCAGCAGGTGACGTAATGCTGCTGCAGTTCACTCCCCATCTTCTATGGCGGAGGCTTCCAGCGTCAAGTGACTCTCAAGTTTATAACATTTATTTCACCCCACTTTCCAAAATGCAGCGGTGCGGACACACATTTGAAAAACCAGGCAAAAGTAATACATTACATATCTGATACAGATTTGACATTTAAATCCCTCCCTGCTCTGCTGTGCTTTACTGCAGCTAGGCCAGCATGTGTGATAAAACAGAGATTGGGCAACTGACTTTCTGAAACCATCCCCACCCTCCCTTCACACCGCGCCATGTTGAAAGGCTTCATTAAAGCACAGGGCTGGAGATACACTATCAGAGGCAATTTTCCATGAATTTCCTTGGGTAAAAAACTATGATCCCATTGTTGGGAACAGAGTGAGAAAAGTCTGTCAAGGCCTTTAGATGAGATATAATACAGTGCTCCGCCGCCTCTGTGCTGTAATCTATAGTGATGGACTTAGGCTAATGGGAGCCTGACCTGTAAAAGAGCTCATTGCGAGCCATGCAAAAACGCAAAGGAGAGGAAGGGAGGATGGAAAGAAAAGGAAGACAGAGGGAGAGAGAGTAGGGGGGAGATAAAGAGAGAGAGAGAGATGGAGATAAAGAGAGAGAGAGAGATGGGGCAAGAATTGGCTTGAAATTTTCTGACAATGAAACGTCTCCAGTAATTGTTCCTGCGGTGATAAATGGTGTCCCGTTGTACGGTGGGTCTCCTTGTCCTTGGGAGTCAAAAAGATGAGGAAAGGGGAGGAGAGGAGGGAGGGGACGCAGAGATGGACTGGCAAAGCAGCATTTAACTTGGCTCCGACTGCAAGCAGTCAACATTTTTGAAGGTGATGGTGTGTGTATGTGTGTGTGCGTGCGTGTTTGTGTGTATCTGCAAGTCTGCGTCTGTGCTTGTTCGTGTCTGTCTTTGTCTATGTGCTGTATATGTCGAAAGCGTTTCTGCCGAAGTGAACCAGCAGGCAGCACAGTTGTGAGTGGAGCTCCTGCCCTTGGGGATGAGGCTGACAGAATAAAAACACATCATAACACTGCAGTAATATTCCCCTGACAACACGCTCGCAGCACTTTGTGCCCCAGAGACATTTTTTGCAGCCATCCACAGGGAAGAACATTTACCAAGCTATGACTTCTTCAGCAGAAAACCTAATTTAAAGCTAAATTCCAGGGGGTTTTTTTATATATCATTTACTTACTTGATAAATATAATCTATATGACCCAAGATTAAATATATCCAATCAGGCTTATTCACTCCCACTCAATTCTAAACAGCATAAAAAAATAAACCCTGGGGCTGGTTAGGAGAGTCACAGAGGACATGGTTTTATATGTATTTTAAAATACCTTACATTCCTTGTTTAGTGTTATTTCACGCTTCATTTTTTTTTAGCCAGTCATTAGAGAGTTTTCCACTTTCTTCTTGTCTAATTTTCATGGTTTCGTTTTATATATCAATATAATTGTTTAAATAGTACCTCACATCTAAATTTGCCATGACAAACAAAATCAAACCTATGCCAACTAAAATCAGTTAAAGATAAAGCAGAATTTCGCACAAGCAGTCTTAAAGTCCTAATCCTGCCCTATTCTTTACGTCTCACTTTTAACTGATTATAATTCAATTTAAAAACAAGTGGACCTAAGATGAAATAACTGGGAGACTAGAATAATGCACAATAAAAGTGGTTAAACAAGAAATTAAAATACCCAGGTTCACACCACTTACAATAAACAGTGGGAGAAAAAAAAACAAAAAAAACAATGAAAGCTTGCTTGATAATAATCTGGCTCTGATTTATTCAGTTTGGCTGGCAAAACTAAAAATACCAGAGAATCTTAAATCTATGGGAAGAACACCCACAGGTTAATTTTTAAACAAAATAAAGATTCCCCTTCCCTCTCACATTGCAAAGATAATACCTGCTCAGAGAAGAGTGCAGAACACTGGTGGAAATGTGTCAAGTGTATAAAGACAGCTTAATGTGGATACATTCCACAAGTGAACAAGCTGTCTCTCCAAAAGCTCATTCAGCCCCGGAGTGCCTTTACCAAGCCTGTGTTTCACTGATAAGCATGATGGTTAATTAGAATTTATGTCATTTGTGTTAATTGTTTTTTATGCCATGTTGCAAAAGAAGGTGGGTGAGATTGATATAGCGTGGATATGGAAGTGGGAAATAACTGAAAGAAGAAGTGTTCAGTTAATGTATGGAAAGAAGAAACTAGTTAATGTGAGCAACATCTATCACTGAGGGCCCGAATAGGAAACATGAGAAGAATGCCAGAGAAAGAGGAAGCTGTTTCTGCTACAACGGGACGTAAGGAACGAGCAGAAGGAGCTGTTCGGGCTCAGGAAGGATTGTGAAGGCGAGAGTAGGAGGACACACTGTAAATGCTAAAGAGACTGCAGAGCCTCGAGTTACCCATGACACACATTAATCACTGGTGGCCTCTCTTCACTGCATACGAATGCATGGTGATGATGATCCTCCCCCTGCACCACTATCTTACCTCCAGCTGTGACACAAACACAGGCCTAGGTGCCACATAAAGCGCTCTCTTCTCTCCTCTTATCCCCTCCTCCCAGTTTTCAACATCATCGTTTTAGTCTGCAACCAGCAGCCACCCCAATCTCCCACACACAACATACATGCACACAGGCATTCAGTCTTGTCATGTGCTCCCGCCCCCTCTCTATTCCCTGCTGGCCTTGAACGGGTCTGTGCCAGGCAGAAAGCAGGTGGCTGGAAGAAAAAGGTTACACTCATTATACAGATTAAACCTGTAAATGCCCTGTCATTGGTGTAATCGATGTGCCACTTCATTGCAGTGACTTATTGATCAATCTCGTCTGGGGGGTCGCACACAGTGCATCGTTATAGCTTCGGTAGTTGCAGGGACTGCCTCTCCGTTCAGACCCTGGCCGCTTCACAGACTCTCTGACAGTACCTCACCTTTACAGGCAGGTGTATTCTAATATGAGCTTCTATCTGCTGTAATGCACATGAGGGTCCACTGAAATCAACTAAATGATGTCCAGTAGAACACAGAGCTCTGACTTTCTAACCAAAATGCCATCAGTAGCTTCCACTAACTTCCTTCACAGGGTTGAACATCTTTATGATGACTGTACCTGAGACAGGACATGAGTTATGAGTTCAACTCCCAGACAATTTTGAGCATTTATAGCCAAGTACTGCAACACTATAAAGCCACTGAGTACTATCTTTGTTCAGTGGTCATTCAGTAGTCAGAGCTCTTCTATCACTGTAGCACATTTCTGGAAAACAGACAGATTTATTTGTCGACAGGTGAACAGTCCCATAAGTATGAAAAGATAAAGAGCTCTTTCTTGCCCCTCCAGCCATTTTTCAGTAAAATCCATCTCATACTTTTTTAAAGTTACTGCAAGGACGACCTGCAGTTGGGCAGCAGGCTGTGTCTGTGGTTGAAGGACCTGGAGCTCAGTAAAATGACAGGTTTTCTAAAGGGAGTCTGGCAGCTGCAGAGCTTTAAGGCTCCATCCACACGACAACGGCACGATCACGCTTGTCGCAACGTTGCCGGAAGTATTTCCGTCTACATGGTAACACGATAACGAGCGACAACGAGTGACAGGGGTGTAATACATGTGCCACGCTGATACGTGGAGCTGCATAGAGACACAGAGAGACCCACAAAAAAGAACGAAAGAATGCAATGAGCATGCGCATGAAGTCCTTGTTTACTACTACTTCTGGTCACGTGATGATGTGATGTCATCGTTAGCAACAACGCCGGGTATACATTGCAACTCCAAAACGGTGTTGTCAGATCTTCTCACTCTGGAACCCATTGTCAGGAAATACCGTTTTGGGTCTCCAACAATGGCAGAGTCATCTGTACGCAAGGTGGAAATCATTGTCATTTGGACGGCACCTAAAGCAGAAGACGGTGCTCATGGAAACACTAGTTCTTTGGAGAAACTTCCTGATATCCTGACAACAAATAGAAAAATGACTATCCAGTGCTCTTGATGGTGGTAATTAAAGTGCATAAACATCTAAAATAGCACATTTTCTTTACCCGTAAGTGTTTTTACTGAGGCAGCTACGCTCAGCTGTATAACTCCAACCTTCAATTACAATGAAACAGTGTTTCAAGAAATGCCTTAAGACAAACACAAACAGTAGCAGACTGCTCACTCAGAGCTACGTTTGCTAAAGGATGAAAAGAAAAAATGAAGTAGAGTAGCTGGAGAACACACAAACATGTTAATTCATATGATTCCTAAAACCAGACAAAAGGAGAATAAAAGATATTTGTGTTAAACGCCTGTCTCATCTTATCTGAGGACTCAAATAAACTACAGTGATTCAGATACACGTGGCTTCTTTGAAAGGAAAGCATTTACTGTAAGGAGTGAAAAAAGGCAGAGCAGCTGCCTTGCCTCACATCACATGATGTCTGCCTCTCCCATCCCACACATCACACCAACCCATCGCTACAAAGGACACCAATTTGTGATTACAAATAACACAGCTAGTCTTTCCCCACATCCAGAGCAGCACTGCCCAAACAGCCCATTGCTTTTCTTTCGAACTCTTCTGTCCCTGCTGCATCAGCCTGATGGGGGAGGTATCAGGTGCACCTTTGGATTGAAAAAATAATTGGTTTTGGTTAACGGATAGATGGAAGCGTGTGATCGGCCAAGTTGTGGAAGCAGAGTTTGCATGGTTATGGTGCTGCACAGCTGCACACCGCGGGGGTTTCTTTGTTTTATGGTGGCTCACTAAGAAGGGCCTTGATTGCTAGTGAGGCAGATTATTTTGTTTTGATGAATACACCTTTGAATACATATAGCATTGTGGTGTGGAGAGCCTGTTTTAAAGCTAACGCATTACCAAACCCCATGTTTCTGTGCCCCCTTTTTCAGGTCGGTGACAGGAAGATGTGGAAGCTTAAACAGGCATGTTGCCTCAGGGTGCTGTGGCAATAAGAGGTCGAGGCGTGAGGCAAAACAAACGCCTGGAATCTCTCGTCTGTTGCTAGGGGGCAAATCTTTTGTCGCTGGAAAGCTCTCATTTCAGCGTCCTCCTCCATTCCTCTGTACACCACAAAATCTCAACAGAGCCTCATATTACTGAGAAATGCGTCATTTGTACATAGCGAGCATTTAAAGCAGTTGAAGCGCTGTGCTGAGGTATTCGCCACGAGGGTGAGAGTGCATGAGGCTGACTTGTTGCTACCAGGAGAAAGCTCCTAGTGTGAGGAGCCATATTAAAGTCTCCATTATTCACCATTTTTTCTCTACTCACCATCAGTTATGGAAGCAGATGACTGGAAAAAATTGCACCCTGTCTGATAAATGGCAGAATGGCATGGCTCTACAGGCTGCCCACCGGCAAACTGCTGCTACTGAGGGAAAGGATGGGAACAAATCGCCTCCCGCTGCTCCAATTACTGAACACGCTCATCTCACTGAGGGACTGCAGTCAACTCTGTGGGAGGGGGATGGAAAAACACTGGCTCCTGTGAGGGCACATGATGATGGGGTCAAGGGTAAGATGACATCTCATTCCAATCAGCTATCAACCTTAATTTGCTATTTCGCTAAAGTGAGAGTCCAGCAGACAGGTGACCAATGCAGTTAGGACATTGCTGCATAATTCAAACAATTAACTGGTAATATAGTGGGAACCACTTTACATTAAAGGAAAAAAGGAGTACTAAATATTCCATTCCAGCGTTGAGGAAGAAGACAGCCAAGGATTTTCTGTCCAGTTAGGACGTGATATACTAGAGCTCTGCAGTGGGGTTTGGCTATTCACTATTAGCTTAAAGTGCTCCTTAAGGGAATGAGGGAGTTACTAAGTTTTAAAAATAAAATCAGGAGAAAGCAGGGGGAGGGGGAGCGGGGGCTCTTTGTTAGATTTAAATGCTGCACTATGTTCTCTGTGACAGGCTGGTGGTAATTTATTGCCACAGCTATTACGGTTATTAGAAAACTCACTCAGGAAGACAAATGGCAGCCTGGCTGGTCGTTGGTCTTCCGTCAGCGCTGACAGGGGAGACGCAGCACTCTTGGCTATTGACATTTTCACACCTAAAGCCAAGCTCTGCCAGCTGTATTGCAATTGAAACCCCAACTTAATAGCAATGAGCTAAATCATCCTCGGTCTTGACATACAATGTTTCTTTATTTCCTTTATAAGAGGAAGAGCATTCTAGTAGTCAGCAACAAGGTACAGCCTTTTGAAATGTCCCCCACCCGCCCAGACTGACAGATTAAAATGAATCCTGCCATAAATAAATTCTATCACAAAGAGCCATTAAGAGAGACCGTTAGGAGTGTCTAGATGGAAGCTATTTCTTCTGTATGACTGAGAGTGTAGAGCCAGGAAGGAGGAGGAGATTTGAGACAAAGGCACCGTGTGACAATGTGCTTTTTCAATTTCAACATTTCTGAGGCCTGTGAGTCATATTTCACTCAGTGGCCCAGAAAGAATGACAAATGATTCCAGTTGCTTTGCAGCAATTGAAAGTGAAAGGTGACATAGATATCAGTGAGGGCTTCGGCCCCACAAAAGCACCTTGTCCGTGAGCACAAAACACAAATACTGAGAAGAAACAACACTAGAAGTATAAAGTTGGAGAGACATGCTACAATCTCCTTTTGTCAACAATTACTATATTTTTTTTTAGTGCTGTCGAAATTAGTGTGTTAACATGATTCATTGGCATTAACACATTAACTTGCACAACAGTAACTGTAACAAACTTCCCGAAATGCTAGAGACGTGCCGGCAAGTTATGAAGCACAGCTCCATTCAAAAAATAAAGGAAACTAACAACACAGTCATAACTAATGGTCAAACATGCTGATAAAATTAGATTAACCATCTTTTTTGAATTTGTCCACGTTTCTCCTGTAATTCTGCAAACAAATAATCTCCCAAAGAGCATTGTTAAAGTATTAATTTGTAATGTGAAATGGATGAAAAAGAAAAGAGAAAGATACATTTTCATAGTGCTTATACATTAAAAAATTAGCACGTCTCTGGCAAAGCATTTGTCCGAGTAGTTACCATCATGCAAATTAGCACATCAATGCAGATTCATCGCATTAATTTCGACAGCCTTAACTCTTTGAGTGCCAGCTGTTTTATAAAACAGAAAGTGCTTTGTGCCAGCATTTTGTCTATTTTGAGTCATATTTCAAGACCCACAGAATATTTTGTATGATGTCTCTCAAAACACTGAATAGTTCAAATGAAAGAAGGGAATCGCTATTTCATCATTACCTTGTTCCATTCTTGTTTTATCAGCAGTAGAGTAAAGGCTACGTTCACCAAAAACGGCACTTTTTGTCCAGAATCCATCCGTTTTGCTCTCTAATCACAATCGTCTATACCATCTCTTTATGCTCCGACTATATCTCCCAGAAGCCACAACATTACTCACAGGCTGCAGGAGACCGCGATCGAAGATCCACTGACGAAAAACCACTTTGACGTATTATTACGTCGATGGCACTCAAGCGTCGGATTTTCAATAACGTCAAAATACATCAATGGCAATTAAAGAGTTAAGCATTTTTTAAAAAAAACACAGTAGTTTTTTTTGTCCAGTTCTTTAAGAGCTTGTTTCAAGGCTAAATGCTGGCGTAGCATACTGCTAAATACATACACTGTACAGTTTCATACTGCATACTGCAGGGTAAATCAGCAGAAAGCAGTGTTTATGGGTGTGTGTGTGTGTGGTGTGTGCAGTAAATATGTGGAAGGGCTGATTGAATAGCACACAATAACTGTTAAGTCTGGTCCTCTTACACTGACATGTATTCCTGAGAGGCCACACAGTGTTGAGTAGCTGTGTGTTGAATCACTAATGGAATGTCATGTGAAGGGGAACGGCAGATACACGAGGGTAATGGCGATGATGACACTGCGCTGATAGCTTCCACAACAGTGCAGTTTGTGGCGTGTTTGTGCGTTTGCTGAGGGAAAGGTTAATATATAACACAGAGGCTGGTTCCATTACCTCGTGTCAGGAAGCAGAGAGCCAACTGCATTGTATCAGAAAAATTATGACATTTGTAACAGCCACATGCGTGCTGTTTCTGACCTGTGGCTAACAACACTGAGGCTTTCCTGGTCACAAAAAATACTATAACCCATCTTTAAAAGGGAGGATGAGAATATAGGTAAGCTTTGGCAGTGTGACACGTACATTCTCCATGCTAGGCCTTTATTCAAGGTAAGTATTGGCTTAGCGAAGGCCAAGGTTCAGGGCAGACTGGGGTTAACTGCCACTCCCTGACAGCACCAGATGAGAAAGTGATGTGCACAGTGGGAGGTCACTGTGTGTCAGTCCACCAGCTAACACTGGCTCATTGGGAAGCTGGCATGCTCCATTTAACTTCACAGGGCATCCACATCCTGCATGTCTCTCTCTCACACACACACACACACACACACACACACACACACACACACACACACACTGAGGCCCCAGCATCTCCTATATGGCCTTGCAGGGCTCCCTGCCTCCCATAGCCTTCCTAGGAAGCCAGAGTCACTCTGACTCATTAGGGTAATTGAGACAGGTCCTCCTGAGACTAAAGAGCTGCTGAATTGCTACCCACTCGTGCATTTAAAAGACCACTTAATCAAGCCTTTCTGTCTGTATGTTTTATTCTCTCTCTCTCTCATCATTCCCCTCCTTTTTCTTGTCATACATTTCTTTCATTCTGTTTTTTTTTCCCAATCAGTTTGTCTGTGTCAGGTCACTGAGTGGGACGCAGTGTGTGCTGCTAATTGCCAGTAAGGAAATGATCTAGGGGTTTTCTGTCTTTAGACTACAGTCCCCTGGTCCATGGGAGTGTGAATAGGTGACAGTAAAGAAAAAAATGCTGATTTGTGGATGTTGGTGAGGAGGAAGAAGGGAAGGGGGATGGTAGAGATTGAGTGAGGGAGGAGAGGAAAATCCACCACCTCAGCGATTCCGGGGGCCGGGCTGCTCCGAGCTGACAAAGACACCCAGATTGCGGCCAGAGGTTGTCTCAGCGAGGCGAGGTGAGCCAGAGCACCCGTCATGTAACAAGTCAGATTTAGCAATACTGCTGGGTCAGGTCAGACTCAGATTGAAGTTGGAGTCACGGCTGGCACCACGCTGCTCGCTTCCTCTGTTGCTCATCCATCTGAACACAAATTACTGAGCCTTCCTCCTTATACTGAGAAATATAGACGGGTGCTTTGTGAGGGTGTGTGTATTTGCACTTTATTTACACGCACACACAAATCCAAACAAAAGCAACCATGCTGGAGGATGGATGGATGCTCCCAATGTATTGTGTTCTCTCAACACTGCATACAAGCCTCTGGCCCAAGAAGATGAGGACAAAACTGAGATGCTGTTAATCTGCTCCCATGAAATAAGGCGATGACAACACAGCGAGTTCAACAAACCACCTAGCACAAAACAGAGAAGGGGGGTGTCACCACAGAGAGCCCTCTCTTTAATCATGCCCTGTTTCTTTCTCTATTTCTGTCTCTCTCTTACTCTAACACTCACTATATCATTTTTTTCTCACCACCATTGTCTCATCGCTTCCCTTTTTTTCTTATTTCCACAGCTCCACACATACACATACCCTCCCTTCCTTCTTTCTTATCAGTGACAGGCTGGAAACAGAAGAGTGATAAGGAAATGCCAAAGCCAATACGAGGTGTGGTGGTCGAACGCCCGGGCAGATTAGTCATTGACACGTTTGTCAGGTAACAATGGGCAAAACGTGCAGCACTAACAGGCAAATGAGAACAGAAACAATGAGATGAATTTCTCCTCATAATACATTATGGGCCCAGCAGCATTAACGGTGATCCAGGCACATACGGTTCCTCCCCTGAGGTGTGGCAGCACAGATTACTAAAAATGGAGCTGCTACCACACACCTTAATCAGTTCCTGTCACTCAATCACTCAGACACACACATTACAAGACAAGTACACATTAACACACACACACATATACAAACTACAAATACTCCAGGGTCTGCTTCATCACTCCCCCACTCTTCCTGTCAGGAAAGGGGACGATTTAATACTAGTGCACACCAACAGTGTGCAAGACTCATTTCTACACAAACGATCAGATTTACTGCATCTGTTTGTACAAATACCAATACTATTGTCAACCATGTCAGCATAAGTGAGAGACTGATTGACACCCTGTTGATTCAGAGTAATTTAGGTGCATGATATTTGCAGCTAATTTCTGTGAACACATTTCTGTGTATTTCAAGAACTACTGTCAAATTTTATTTCTTCAGGGTGTAATTTATTACATGGACCACCTCCAGATCCTCCTTTAGGCCATTAATGTGTCTTCTTATCTGTCATTTCTTTAGTAGGGCATCACTGGGCACTGGTTTTCTACACAAGTACGGAATTTATAGGAAATAATTTGGACAATCTAATGATGAAATTAAGTATACTCATTGTTTTGGTATCCTAATTTCAAAGTGAGTTGACTACATGGGGAAAATGTTCTGATAACTGCTTAACCATCTCTCTCACTTCTTTTGGTCGAGTCTGATCTGTGGTTGACAGAGTTGCTCTTTCACCATCCCTAGTGATGTGTTTCAGGGACAGCTTGCCAATAATTGCTTCTATTTTGTCATCTATGGATGACACTGAAGTACTCTGCACCCCATCGGTGGCAATAATGTCCCTCGGCGTGCTGCAATTTGTGGATTTCTTTGAAGGTCAGGCTATTTTTTTTCCACCTCTGCCACGGTTCTTGTTAAAGATGAATTAGTGTTCACAGGACATGGCAACTGCCCCGTGCTCTGTCTGGTTTTTTTCCCTTTGGAAATACTATGTGTGAAAGTGCTAATTAAAGACTTTTGTTTGACTGAACTTGATTTAGCTCAACATCTGAGATCTTTTTTATTATTTTTATTTTATTATTTTTTTTTTTTTTTTTTATTATTTATTATTTTTTTTATTATTGTTCCATGTTTCTGCAAGTAGAACCACACAGTATTTAGGCTACTAGACCATGTTACGGAAAAAAAAAAAAAAACTAACAAAATGCTTGGTTCAATTTACACCCTCACAGCTTGGATTATTATTACTAATGGAGCTGGTTCTGTTTCCAAACAAAGAGCTGGGCTTTTGTTGCTAAAAATTAGTGTGTCAAGGTTGAATACATGATACTCAAATGTGCATTTTTCATTGTGTCAGTACTGTTTTTCACTTTTTGAGACCCAATAATATAATATTATAATAATGAATAAATTAAATTGCAACATGCATGTTGAGAACATCCTGCAGTGCATTTATTGGTTGTAACTTCTCAATTTGAACTGAAAAGAAACGCGCAAAGCATTATCATCTGCATATTTATATATTTTAAGCATGTGGCATGTGTCAGGTCCTCTCACACACTCATGAATAGCTGATGAACCAGTTGTAGGCATTCATTCTGCTGAAGCCAGTGGAGGATAACGTTTGAAAATGATCATTTTTTTTTTTAAATATTTTGATAAATAGGTTTATTGTCTGAACCAGTAATTTCACATTTTCAAATTTAAGTACCAGCTGAGATAATGCTACAGGATAATTGTCTCTGTAATTAGACAGATAGAAAGATAAAAAAAAAAAAAAATCTGCTTGTAAATTAGCCTGTTCATGCACGACCAGATAGCCGGTAGAACAGGTGGGATGTATCATTGTTCACTGCATACAGGAGGGTATTCTCATGCTTCATTAATACCAACTATCTGTGCGTACCGGCAGCTCATACATCCAGATATGATAAATACAGCCCCTGGACTTCAGAGGCCTCTCTATCCCAACAGCCCACAGGAGACAAACACTGACAGTGTATTCTAGTCAGCCACCTGCCACTTTAAATGGCACTTCAATCAAGAGAATAGCCATGAGTTCTACTCCCTTAAAATGTTGCCGTTTAGAGTTATTGCTGCTGTAAAAGGGTGAAGACTAGACTCTGGCATGGAGCAAGAAGCCATTCATTGTTTCTCCCAGGCTCTCTCCTTTTGTCTTTAAACCAGTAAATCCAATATAATATTATTGTATTTAAGAGTCAAAGTGAAGATAAAACTGGCAGCACTGAAGATTGGGCCCCTTAGTTCCACAAAGTTTTTGTTTTTTTTTTCCTCTCAGACAGCTCCCGCTGGCTCAATTAATTATTGATTAGATTTGTGGAACCGAATGTAAATAATTAACAAAAGTGGAGATAGCATCTGCAGCTCTGGAAACAACTTCAATACAGGGGCCTCTGTGTCTCTGATCAATAGGGCGTGGACAGCATGCACATCAGCCACTGCAAGGACCTCTGCAAGGTGGCCACGGAAACAAGAGAGAAGCACATTTTTATCAGACATCGCAGCTGTGTCAGCAAAACACATCGAGACCGCAGACATAATCAGGCAGTGGATGTTTTATTGTAGATACCAGAGTGGGGAAAACCATCTGTCTTTGACATTTAGAGGTAAGCTTATTAATTCCATGACGCGGCCCACTCTCAGCGCAGTGAAAACTGAAATTGTTGTTGTGCTGTCGCATTGACGCGTAGCTGGACTTTTTCATACGGGGACTCCGCAACAAATGAAGTGCTCCAATGAAAATCCTTCATCCTATGAGCAGCTGAGGGAAGTGATAGCCCAGTTGTGTCCAACAAAGAATGTGTAAGTAAAGACGTAACATACTGAAGAGGGAAAAGCATAAAGCTCCCTGGGGAGGAACTACTGTATGGCACCGTTGGGGGGAAATTGAGCGAGGGCCTCGAGGTAACCCGATTTGAATATGAATGCGTCCCATGATCCACATCAAGGGCACTGACAGGGGCACCTCTATCTCCAACTACCTCCAGCGAATTTAGCTGTGTGTCTGTGAATCTGTGTGTGTGTGTGTGTGTGTGTGTGTGTGTGGGCACAAAACTGATCACTCTGTGCCGCCATCAGCCACCGCATTTTTCCAAGGTACTTTGTACAGTGCATTAATCACAGGGACCCTTGAGCGCTTCCACGGATCCAAATATTCCGACCTTGAGGTTACAAGAAAGACATTAGTCCTGATCCATTCAAAGTATTGGAGACAGGGAGGAGAGCAGAGGGAGGGGGCAGAAAAGCTTTCAAGGTAATGAAATTCTGCCATAATTTAAAGGAAAAGACTTGTGGGGACAAGCCTGAGCCAGAGTTAGAAGAAAAAAAAAGATTAAATTGGATTTTTTTTTTCTTATTCCCCTTTATTTTAAATTAGGCTTAAGTGCATGTGGGGGGGTAGTTTTTCTTTCTTTTTTTTTTTCAACAAAAGCATGATAACAGCATTAACGTCCAGAATGAATCGAATCATTTCCAAACCAATTAACCTTTGACAGAATGGATGAGTGGACAGGAATGGAATGGTGCAGAGGGGTGGGGAGGGAGAGATGTGGCAGCAGAGTACTGAAGCAGAGGTCTGACTGGCAGAGATCTAACATTTCGGGGAGCATTGCTGATGGAGAGCATGGCGTGAAGAGGTCTGATAGGTCTCCCAGAGATACCTCATTCAGACCAACACCAGAAAACCCTGCTTGTGGTCCATCTAAATGGGGAAAATTCATTGTACCTCACTCCATCTCTGCTCCCTCCCTCTCCTTGTATCTGCTCTGTCCCGCCTGACTGATGGTAGAAGGGGTCTGCAGTTAACCCCACTTATTCTTTATGCTGGCTCTCACTCCCTCTATCTATCTATTTCTATTCCTCCCTCATTGGCTCACACACAGCTGCAGCCGGTCCATTAAGTTAATTAAAGGCTCCATTTTGAGCTGGAGCCCGCTAGCAAATATGAGTGCCAATCAATAGATCTCTGGCTTATTTTGTGGGAGGGAGGGGTGACAGGACCGGTGCTACATTCAGGGACATGATTTGTAGCTTTGGCAGACGAGCCATGTCTCCCTCTGTCTTGTCCTCTGTCTCTGTCTAATTTGATAGCCACCCTGCCCCTTCCGCAATCTCCTTCCCACACTTCACTGTGATGTCGTCCATCACTTCGCTCTCCCTTCTTTACCCACAGCTATCCACGGCCTTTCCCCATCTGCCTACAAAGAGTCACAGTCCTGTGTTTCCCTGTGAGAGAGAGAATGTGTGTGCGTTTGTTTTAGTCACCATCTGCACAGGGGAGCCAGCTGGCGGTGGGGTTGCAGCTGGGGTTGGAGGTGTGGGAGGCCTGCGGTGAGCAGTAGTGAAGCAGAGATCAACAGGGTGTCCACAGGGATGATGTGAGCTCAGGGAGCAATGGGCAGAGGAAGTAACGGTGGGACAGAAGGAGAGGGTTTCATCATGAGAGACTGCATAGTGTTCTAAAAATCACACCAAATGAGAAGCTCATTTTCACCGTCTAAAAGCGTCAGCATAAGCTCGACATTGGTTGATAGCTGAAGCTGTGTGTGGATGCTTCACAGATAAAGATCACTATTACTGGAAATAGGGATCATGAAAAACGACAGAATTTATTAGATGCAACTCATTAAAGCCGTGTCACTTTCCCTGCCCACAGACAGGACTAAAGACCGATTGATTCACATTCTCATCTTCAGAAATAAAAAGGTCTCTAGTGACGCTCCATTTTCACCAAAAAATCCATTTTTCTGCTATTGTCTCATGCCACAGCAAGAGTGGAAGACCCACAGGCTAAACAACCATCATCAGCTTCACGTGGCGTTCGTCTGCTATGAATAATGGCTGAGGGCAGCAGGCGGTGTAGCAGTTCGAAATCCATATACAAGCTCTCTCTGCTGGATACCTCTGCTCCAACAGTCCCTCCATTCCTGCAGTAACACCAGCAGCGTGGCAGCAGAGCAGCTCATCGAGCTCCATCCCAGCAGTCACTCAACAATTCACTCCCTCCGGGGAGGCAGCCCGTACAGGCCTTGATGGTTAGCCAGTGTTGTTTGTTGGAAGCCTTTTCCTTCCTCTCCTCCTCCTCCTCTTTCCCATCTCATCTCTCTTTTCTTTTCTTTCAAGAATGCCTGGTGCATTTTCCACTTCTCTAATCTAAAATCCCTCCTCTTTCTTCTCTCTCTCTTCTCAGAGAAAACCCAGGGGGGCTTGTTCATATTCTCTCCTCTTATTGTGTTTCTTCTTTTTTCCTTATGACACAAAACTATCCCCCCCGAGTATCCCGCGTTCAGCCATGAAGCTGGAGAAAACGCATGGTTAACCCCATTTTATTCTGTCTATTCAAAGGTTCCCCCGACAAAGCTCTAGCGCTCACAGCAGATAAGAAATCATTCACATAGAGTAGAAAAGAAGGTTTGGTATGCATTCAACAGAAGTAGAAGAGAAGGTCATTTTCTGTGGCATTCCAAAGGAGTGCTGCATTTCTAAGCAATACTGTACATTGTACCATATTGTGCTGCTTACAAAACAAAGGAAGGGCTCACAGGCCAGCAGCTGTTGAGAAAGTGCTGCTGTACCTCCAGTATCTCCTCCTGCATAGGCTAATTTCCAATGTCCGTATAGAACACCATTAGTCACAGTAAGTGCTTGTCAATCATGCATTGACATTACAGCAAATTGTACTTGAAAATGTATTATTTATTAAATTACTGCGTCCCAGGTCATTGCCATAATGTCCCCCATGCTGCTGGTCCACATGTAAACTATATTGTGAGACAATTTACCGTTACATAAATGACAAATTTGTCAAGAGCAGCATTCAGCTGTGAATGAAATTGACAAAGCAAAATGATGTACCCACGCCATGTAATATAGCTGTCAAAAGAAAAGGTTGTCAACCATGAGGTATGACACATAAAAATGTAAATGGTTGGATGGTGGGGGGGAGGAAGAGAAATAAGGTTCCACTGCTGTCTCTGCAATGACCTCATCTCTCTTTCACCCCACTCTTTTGCTCTTGCTCTATTTCATTTTCCGTCTCTCTAGCTTTCACTCTCTTGTATCAAGCACTCACTCCCACAGCGTTTCTCAAGCACATGCTCCCTCATCCTCGGTCACCCTAACCACCTCATTTCTCCAGCCCTCCCTCCTCTCCAACTCTCACTCGGTGCGTAATTCAATCATCCCAAGGAGATGGATATCCATCCCCTAGGAGCGCTTACGCTCTCCATTTCCTAAAGCGCTTGATCAGATTAATTGATTGTCCCCCCCTCCATCTCTGCGCCCCTTCTGCCAACTGAGGCTGGCGTGGTGGCGGAGGGTGGGACGAAATCAAGTTTGCATTGATATTTTTATAAAATGACTTTTTCCTTCTGTCCCTAGGCAGACCCTGTAAAAGGACAAAGGGGAATAGATAAAGTACATGAGATGGGGTGGGGTGGGGCAACATGGCAGGGTGGAGGCCTGCAGAAACAGACAGGCAGGATTATAAAGAGGACAAAACAACAACCTGGAGCATACAGGAGACACAGAGCTGAACAGGAGATCAAGGGACAAGATAGAGCAGATAGGCGATCAATGAAATGAAATAAACAAGGCTGTTTAGGAGGCGTACGGCACGTGTGTGTGGTGGGTGTGTGTGCATGCATCTGTGCACTATGATGTTTGGATGCGAGCCCACGGAGCACAGCAGAGGGTAGAGATGGGAGAGTCGAACCAAGCCCCACAGGGAACGCAGGAAGACCTCAGCTCATCCATTATAACTGAGAGCCAAGCGGCTGCCATGTCTCCTGATTGCTGAGTCCCTGTGGAGCTGTCTCTCTCGCTCTCTCACCCAAGCCCCCCACCCCCCCACCACCACCACCACCCCCCCTCCTCTCTCTCTTTTTGGCACTGGGGACGGTAGTAGATTACGTTTCTGTTCCAGGCCTTTGGCTTAACGTTACGGTGGGGGCCCAAACACACGCACAAACATACACACACTCATGCGCACACGCACGAACACAAACACAACGTAACACAAACACACACAGACGGCGACAGGAACTCGCTCGCCTCTTTCTTATCTATCTGCCGCACATGTTCCCCATACGTGTAAAGCTTTTACCTGTGCACGCCATTACAGTTGAGGCTTTTACCTCTGGAGAGCCAAATTACCTTTCAGATACAACCTTTCCTTTTTTCCCAACTTGCCCTTGACATTTAGTTGACTTGATTTGCACCTGTACACACTACCACACACACAAATACACAAAGATGCAGGCTTTTTATACACTTTCTCCCCCTACAGTAACTTCCATGTTCAAGAAATATATGGATGTTTGCAGAGCTGATCATGTTCGTCATTTGTTTTGTTAATACAGGTGGAGACCGGTTCTATCGATAGGGAAATATTCCTCCAATAACACCTGGCTCTTATTGACATCTAAACAGGAAACTCCTTCATCAATGCTGTATCCAAACACAGGAGGTTTTGAAATCATAACATATGGTGAGGGCCACACAAATAATTATGGCTAATTAGAAATTGATGTTTTTTTGTTCCCACAATTAATCATGCACTTCAACAAAACCCCATGATGCAATATTTCTGATATTAGCATTGATTTAAATGACTCCCTGTTAAATGAACTGGCTGGAATCAGCTGATCCCACTGAGAATCAAGACCACACAGCAGTGATATGCAAGATATACGCAAGGGTGCTCACACAAGCCAATTTTTACACTGCCTGCTCAGCGTGAAATGGTGGGCAGCTTTATTTATTGAGTGGCTCTTACAGAAGGCATTTAGCGAGCCAAAGAGACTGATATATCCCTTTCAGGTGGTAGTGAACCCAACTAAAACTAAGGCAGGACTTACTTTTTATGCAACAAAAAGGATTCCGTAACCCTGAAACACATTTTGCTTTGTTCGTGCTTGATGTATAAATAAGTTGAGCAAGCATTTCCCAAAAAATGTTCACAACCACTGCATAAGCTGATACAGAATATCAAACCGGCTGCTGCATGCTCCGTTATACTCTCCATCATATTGGAAAAATGTGCTTTCCAAGAGCAACATGACACAAGTTGCAGGTGCAACAAAGCACAGTTCTGACATTCAATCAGACCTGTTTGTGTATTTCATGGTCACATCTTTATAGGTGGGAAGCTGAACTCCTGACCTGAATACACAGGCTCATCAATGCAGTCAAACCCATGCACAATACAACGCACGCGCACACGAACACACACACGCACACGCACGCGCGCGCACACGCACACACACACACACACACACACACACACGCACGCACGCACGCACACCTGTTGGCCAACTCTGTATGCTTGAGTACTCAGCCCACAAACTAAGTCAACACACCATTTATTTATTTTTTTTTTCCGAAAGACACTCTTTCTTACTTTCCCTAGACTTTTATTTGCTAGGGGGCTGAGCTCTTAGACTGGGATTGATCCGGAGCTGCTGTCTTGAACCTGAGCCCTGAGGGCAGCTCAGTGCAAACACGCTGCAGCCCCTCTCCACTTACTCCGATCACGGCTACACTCCCTGTTACACTACGCTCACATTTAAACCCACACCACAGATGTTCACAGCACCTATACCTGCACTGTGTCACACAAACACAAGTCAGTGGGCTTTTCTTTTGGTGAGGATTTTGAATGACTAGCATGTGTATAAGTATTGGGGGGAATCAATAAGCATAACAGCTGTATTGAAGATGACAGCAACAATTTCATACACCACATCCCATTTGCTGAGTGCTTCTTCATGGGCACAGCACAAAAGAAATCCATTATTTTTTGCAAACGCAAAGATTCATTTGAACATTTTACATAAATAATTCATATAAAGAGAGCTTTTATAGTGTTTTCACCTGAAGACAGACAGCTAACCAGCGAGAGGGCTCACCCACCCACCCTTCCTTCTCTCTTTGAAGTAGGGAAAGCAAGTGGTGAAGGGGATGATTTGCTTGATTCATTTATTGTTGCTTACTATGAATAAATGTCATTAAGAATGGTTGCTGCACGGCCGTTGTAAAGTTATGGAATAGCTGGCAGCATAGTGGCAGCTGTACTAAAGCAACATGGCGATTAGAAGGATGCATCCATCCCACACACACTGTGCCAGACAGGAGTCTAATGGCTCTGTGGAGGCTTGTGTATTTAAACACACACACTCACACATGCAGTACACACAAACACATTTACAATTAATCCCAGTGTTTTGCTGCGACTGCCCTGAGTTTCTGCGGAGTTTGTGATTGATGGATTCTGTGATGGGTGCTGTGAGACAGGTGGAGGCTGACTGAGCTGATCTACACTGCCTCCTACAGGAGAACAGCTCACATTGGACCTGTGGATATGGGAGAAACTGTCAACTTTCGGCTGAGCTGATAATGATGACGATAAACGACGTCTGCGCAGCACCTATCAAGCCTTCAGAGTCAACCAACTGATTGACAGCATGGCTGGATTCAAACAGTAGCTTGTATACAAATACTGTATCTCAGAGATGTGAGTGCCTGTAAGTGAAAAAAAATCTGTGGTTTTTGAGAAATATTTTCATCCTAATTCTCCATGAGCTGCATGATTGATGTTTATTTTCTTTGCAAGATTTTAATTAGGCCTCAATAGCATTACACTTGCTGCTAAGAGTTTTTATTGTGTTAGTGAGGGTACTTATACCCATTCTAACATACAACATTACCTGATGGCAAATTTAGCAGCCTAGCCTTTTTGTTAATGGTGTGTGAAAACCACAAGCATTAGTTGATCCTTACCAGAGGGCAGTACTCCTACCTTCCATGCAATGCGGTTGCCTTTGGTGTCATGCTCCAGTGCCATCGGGAACTCTCCCCGCTCGTAGAATTTGCGAAAGGTGGTCGGTTTGGAAGGGCGCTCCTGAAAAGCTCCTGCAGCCGGGGGACCCACCACCTGGTCGGACACAAAGGAGACAACAAGAATGAAGAGAGCAGAGTAAAAACAGAAATAAACTGAATGAGACAAACACAGCGAGTAAGAGTGTTGTTTTATGAAATCAGAATTGACTGCCTTTTCTCCGACAAGAATAGAATCACTCCCAATGCGGCCTCTTAAAAGTAATTCAGGGAGACACATGTGCCTGCTCCTCAGCTCCTCTAAGGAAGGAAAAACACAGTTACTGTGAGCTTGAGTGTGTGTGTTGGTCATGTAGCCAGAGGCACTGCAAGAGGCATTGTTAGGATCATCTTTTCTCTCCCTCCATATTGGATATGTGCTATTACTGCGCCACTGAAAGCCAGGGGGACTCCTATCACATCAGCCAGTGTGTGCTGCTATTGTTGTGGGATTCATTGGTGGTGCTGGCCTTACAAGAGATGGAAGTCAATGCACAACATTGAAGTAGAAAGAGGAGAGAGTGGAGATTTTAACATTAGAAAAAATGTCTTCTATAGGATGAATAAATTGATTAAACTATTCAATTTCACAAAACAATATTTAATATTAGATTTTTTCGAAATATTAGAAAAAATACCTTCTATAGCATGACTAAATTGGTGAAACTATTCAATTTCACAAAACACAATAATTTATTTCATATTAGTTTTTTTTTTAAATATGAGAAAAAAAAATGAAATTCAGAAAACACAATGAGAGATGACCAAAGATTAAATTATAGCACATTATTAGGAACAAAATTAGGCCCAAAATACCTGAAAAGAAACACTCATAGTCCATCAAGGAAACTTTCCAGTGAAGACCCAATGGTGAGACTGCTCGAGTGGGAGCCACTCATGTGCTTAAGGAATGGGGTTTTATTTGACTGGGAACATTAGAGCTTTGCAACAGTTGTAGTGGACGAATGACAGAATGTGGGAGCCAATCGTTTCCCTGTCTGCATCCCTTGCGTGCCTCCCTCGCCATCTGTGTCGTAGCATCACATGACTGGCAGATGTGTTGCCGTCATTAATCCTCAGATTACCACCCATTGAGAAACAGGATTTTGCCACAGCAGCCCACAGGCAGAGCGGCGCAGGACTGGGATGTGTTACCTTTGGCAGAGTTGCCTAACACTGGTGTGCAACTTGATTTTTAGTCTATTAGTTTAGTTTTCCATGTTGCATCATTCACTAGTGTTGCATGTTTGTTGCGTAATTCAAAAACAAAATAGATAGGGGGGAAAAAAAAAAACTTAGAACCACAGATGTAGCTCAGTAAAACCAGCCACCGAGGAATGACGCAACATGGAACAAAGTTTAATTTCCACGTGTGACGTGGTGTAGCTGGTGCCACGGCGAGGCTCAAGACGAACAAGAATAAAGGAGAAAGTATTAGGAGGGGTCTCTGAGCGAGTGTCTCAGAGCACTCGCTGCATTTGAACAGCTCTAATGCACCATGGGATTGCAGCGCAGTCATTTCAAATGAATCTGTTTGGAGCATTTGTTTACCACGTCAGGGAATGCTGAATAATATTATGCTGAATTAATAGGCGCAGGTTTGTATACCTGCAGGAGAAAGACTAACTTAACAAAATGTCTGTGACTAACAATGCATATAAAACACAAGAAAAGAGAAATCTGTCACAACAAATGATACATTTACAACTGCTATGGTCTTTTAATTGCTGTCTTTTATTTTGAGTGTAATTTTAGTTGCAATGTTCTGCCTTTAATCAGGTGGTGACAAAAAATATATCTATTGTTGAGGAAAACCATGTAAACGCTTCTGAAGAAGAGAGATTATTCTTGGATTACATTTTAATCAGTTAATCAATAATAGATTGGATTGTTTCAACATAGTTAAGTGTCAGTACAATGCTGTTTTTGTCATGTCACATCAGGCGCAAAGTGGAAGTTAATACACAAATTGTGTTGTTTCATTTAGACTCATTATGTGTTTGTCTATCCTTGTTTCTCTTTCTATGTCTCTTCTCACTCCTGTCATTGCAGGAGTTATTTTGTAACCCTCGCTGTGGAAATAGCAAGCAGTAAAGCTAGCGAGATCAGTGCTGCTCCAGCCTACAGGAGTTACAAAGCTTTCATATGCAGGTAGCTACGACAGCGGTTGAGCCACGCTGCACAGAAGCAGGCTAAAAATAGCTCAGACTGGGTAGCACGGGGCGAATGACCCCAGACTGCATTGACTGGCTGAGCAGCTTTTATGGTGAGGAATGATGACGCTGCAGTCACTTCCATGGCCTGAGCTCGTGGGCTGAGGCGTTCACTTCACAGCTGTTTCCCTGTTTTCTCTCCGATTATCAGCACTGGCAGACAACACACATCAGCAGACAGAAAGGTACATACACATGTATGCCCGATGACTTCCTCGCTACTGATGTGGGCTGCAGTTCCTTGCAACTTAAGGAGAATTGTAACAGGAATAGCATTGTGGAAAGATTATTACGTGTTGGCTTCTTGATTCCGTTTCAATGATCCGCACGCTCCCGTACTACCATTCATGACATTCTGGTCTAAAGCCTCTGCATGCTGGGAGAAAAAAAAAACACGAGACTGAAACCCAAAGTAAGAGTTCCAGCCACTAACCTAGTTTGTCAAACAAAAACTTTGCCTCACCCTCTGAGAACATAAACCACATGAACTCATGGACAGGGCATGGCAAGCAGTTCTGGTAAGAAGCACACAGCATCCATGTTGTGAGCGACGACATCCCTAAGTTCTGTCTTGTATGGGTGAGCATGCATTTGTGTTAACTAGATTTAGACCTGCTGTACTGCTGCAGATACTGTCATACTGTTAGGCAGCACATCACATCATTTTGAGCTCTCCATGAGAGTAATGTTTTTCACTTTTCCACTACTCTGCCTTTATTGATGATGAGTAGCCAATAAAAAGGTGGTTTTGTTGTTATACGAATGGCAACATCCCCATGCAGTGCAGCAACCCAAAAATGCATCCCTGTTCTAAAACTCTGGCACATACACAAACACAAACAGTGAAAAATCAACCTGCAACATAGACCTATACAAGCAGACAACATCCCACCCCTCAGTGGAGGCCATAAAGCGAGCCTGTGAGGCGACAGACTACAGAACAGAGATAGAGGTGGTGTAAGGCAATAAAGGGAGGAAGTGTCTGTTTTGTGTGCCCCTGGTGGACACATCAGGGAGTCATAACAAGGCAGTAGTGGTCAGATGAGCTCCAGGCTGTCATTTCTCTCCTTCGCCTTCACTATGCCTCCAGTTCTGTTTCCTTCCTAATACTATTGTCCACTCCAACTAGCTCCACCGTAAACCTAGCTGCTGCAGGACCCACAGGAGGCAATAGTACAGAGAAATGCATGCGCACACTCGCTCACATGCCACACATGTTGGGCTCCCCAAGGGCGAGCCCCTGCAGAGGTGATTGAGCACCAGCAGGGCCTCGTGCTCCTGTCATTTATAAAGGTGTCACCCTGAGAAACAGAGATGCTCCCTCTAACCTTATTAGTATGGCATCTCTGTGGCCTGATTTTGACGCGCAGAGTGGGTGGGGTAGTCAAAAGGCACAGGGGGTAAAAGGAATTAAGAAAGAGTATAAAGGAAGAAGCCAGAGAGTGACACGAGGAAGATGGAGTGACGAAAAAAACGGGGAGACAGAGCGTGGCGAAATCAAGAGGTGGAGAATGGAGGTGGGTGATGGAGGAATAGTGGCTATGACAAGGAAAAGGGAGAAAGGGAGACAAAAGGTGTGGCTCATCAATTCTGAGGGTGAGTTCAGCATGGCGGGGCTGCTGCAGCATGTAGGTGATCCATCACTGTGTCTGGGCCTCCAGCACCAGCGCTCTCTCTCTCTCTCTCATCCCTCCACCTCTCCACCGTTCAGAACCATCACCACAAAACACCTCTGCATACCACTGATAGATGGAGGTGAAGGGCATGTCACCCCGCATTGCCATCACCACTGCACATTTCCTCAAATGAGGCCCTCATTTATCTCCCTTTTCATTTCTATTCCACCCCCAAAATGCATTTGTTGCATTTGTATCTCAGAGGGAACAAAGGTTGCATTGTGCATTGCATCACCTGTCAACTGAGGCAGCAAACAGAGGCACCCACTTGCTGTCTCTCTCTCTTTCTCTCTGCATTTCACTGCTGTTCTCGGTTGAGAGGTTATTGAAATCTAGCTCTGTACTTAAGGCCGTTTTTTTCCTGAGGGAGGGAGCAGGGAAGGTAAGTCACAGAGGATGGAATAGACAGGCCCAGGCTCTATACTGATAAGGTCAGCTTGCACATTGCTGCCACAGGCAACAAAATTAGCTCTTTTTATTTACAGGGAATTTCTCTGCCGTAGCCCAGCTTTCTGCCTACCCGCCACGGATAATGGCCGGGCTTTGTTCTCAAACTGCATTTGAATGAATACGTCGCTGACAAAATAATGCCAATGTTTAGTCTGTGAGGGAATCTCTGCTTACATGGTCAAACAATCATTGGACAGGATATTTTTGCTTACTCATTCCCCTCGGCAGGGCAAAGCACAGACTGGTGGGAGGCTTATTCCTTTCAGAAGAAGCAATCTACAATATTTGTGCAGCACTCCATTAATTTCTCATGACCAAACAGCGAGAAGTGCAATCAGTCTGTGAGCGAGTTTCATTATGTGAAGAAATTAGCCCTGTTGTGAGAGACAAGGTCGGATGGGAACAAATGAGTAAAGGGCTCTCACTGGATAGGGAAAACCACAGACGGATGAAAGGTAAAAGAGTCTTTTGTTCAGAGCTCACAGGACCATAGAGGAGCTGCTTTACAATTGTCACTGTGTCACAGGCTTTTGCATCAACTGTACCGCGCACGCAGACACAAGGGCAGGGATGTTTGTAATGAAAAATGACGACACCACCAGGCAAAGGCGACACCACGCACCTCGTGTCACTACAAAGGCACCAGGATGAAACAGGTGACAGACACCTACTGTTGAACTGTGCGTGAGAGGGATAACTTTAGAAGAAGAACATCAAAAAGAAGCTTGGAGCATTGAAAAGCGCCCCGCTGTTTTCTGTCTCCTCTAGTTTAACCCCATCACTTAAAAGAACAGCATAGACACAGGGAGACGTTAACAGGGTGTGAAGGAAAGACTTGGAGGTAGGAGTGTGTGAGGGAAGGAGAGCGAGAAAGAGTGAGCGAGACAGAACAAGGGAGGGAGAGAGAGAGTGCTCAGAGTATTTTCCATCTTGGCTGTGTGGCCACTTATCAGCCAGGCAGCAGGGCAGCCTTGTGCTTACAGAGCCCTGATTCATATCACCAAACCACAGTTGAGATGATGGCTCACAGTGAATCGGCCTGCATGGAAAAGGCAGAATATAGCAACTTTTACTACTTGTTAAATGAATGAGAAACCACATGCCTTGAGGCCATGAGGGTAAAAGAAACAAGCACATTGCTTGTCTCACCTAAGTCTGGATTAAAGCTCAGTGTGCATCTAACCAAGTATGAAACACCACACATGTGCAGGATGTGTCAAACCTATGTCATTGTCATGTAGTCTTAGTAGTAGTTATAACGAATTGATCGACTCTGTCCACTGTTCAATATTTGTGTGTGTTTATGAGTGTGCAGGAAGTTTGTGTGTCAGCAAAGAGAGGCCGTTAAGAGTGGGGAAACGTACTGATCCAATGCTTTGTCTTTAAAGCCCCAATCAGTGAGGTACGGTATTAAAACACTAAGCTGGGCCATGAAATTAATGAGACACAGAAGGAAAACTATATCCCTGACCTGCTGCAGTTGCCACTTCTGCTGCTGATAAAGACAATTTTAACTGTCCTCCCAGTTTTTTTTCACCAAATAAGTAACTTCTTGTCAATAAACATCCTCATAATTGCCTTTAATTTATGGCGTACTGAAAACCACCTCGTAGAATATTAATGTTCCTGAAGTCAGCGACAACACTCTTGGTTTCGGGGTGGTTATGGGGTTCTGGCCTCATCTCAAAATAGCCGCATGACTCATCCAAACCCATGTTTGTTTTTCAGGTAAGGAGACAGTCAGCTCGCCTGATAAGGACGCAGTCATAGAAATAAACAGCCACGACAGTGAAGATGCAGAGAGCAGCATGCAGGCTGGAACCGAGCGAGGCGATGAGGAGACGATGAAGCAGCAAAGCAGGCAGGTGTGTAGCTGGGAAGTCAGTGAGGATGCATCGCTGGGAGCTGTGGAAGGTTTGATTTGGCAGCAATAGGCCCGTAGGGGAAAGAACAGGAGAAGGACACACCCAGAGCAGCAGGAAACCATCGATTTGGCCACGGAGCCACAGATGAGAGGGCAGGTCAGATGCCATCCACATGACAGTGGAATTCTGTGAATCCAACAAACTTTAATACCGATTCTGCCTTGCATACAGACGCCTCCGGCGTTGTCAGTGACCCACAACAGTATTTTATCGGACTCGTGAATCCAGTCCCGATACGATCTATAGCGTGTGCACATGAGTTTGATATGTTTTTGATGCCTTTAATATACGAATAAGCTCGTCCATGTGCACGCAGTGAGTGTGTACCCGGCGTTGTCGCTAACGATGACGTCATATCATCACCAAATCATTGACCAAAAGTAGCTGTAAACAAGACTTCATGCACATGCTCATTGCATTCTTTCATTCTTTTTCATGGGTTTCTCTGTGTTTCTTTGCAGCGCCCCCTATCGGCGTGGCATATGTATTACACTCATTGTCACATCGCTATGTAGCTGGAAATACTTCTGGCAACATTCTCACAAGCTTTATCGTGCCGTTGCCGTGTAGATGGAGCCTCAGTCTACAGTGTCACCACCCAACACACACACACACACACAGTCACAAGGGTCACAGGTAGACTGGCGCAGACAAATCCCTCAGGAGTGGAGGGAGGCATGGGGAGATAAGCACTGCACATGTCAAGAGATTCAGGTTCTACCTCTGATACAGGAATATTGTTTAACAGTGAGGAATATTATCTAGGTGATTAGTATGTATTGCAAAATGAACCCCAGGCCCTTGGTCTTATCACACATCCAGTGTGACTTTCCATTCCTGGAAATCAGTCTTTCTGCCTGTAAGGCCATCTGCTTAAAATGATGCTGGAGGTTTGCTTACAGAGACGCCATGCAGAGACCAAAGCCCGGCATGGTCTGAAATTTGACCTTTGCATAAATTAAACTGAGGTGCAGCACACTGAAAAGTACATCCTTGCCAGTAGTTATCCAAAACCCACAGTCTGACAAACTTCCAATCACACTCACACTATTCCTTCTCTATTCCTTCTTTACATATAAGAATGTAACATAAAATGCTACTGAATCCAAAATGTGTTGTTACAGGAAGCAGTGGGTGATATACAGTATATAGAGCAGAGGTCTGTTATCGAGACCTCCTGTGAGGAACACTCTGAATGATAGTCCACCCTTTGGATTAGCCAGGGAGACAAAGTGAAAAAGAACACTTGGATGCCTTGAAAACAGGCAACTTCTCAGGCGCCTCAAATCTCACACTGTTTTCTGGGGATGCTCTCTCAGACACAGAGGTGGCACTTTGGCTGAGCTATGAGGAGGCACTCACACACTCACACACAACATGTACACAGTCACACAAACAAACAAATAAAATGGAGCTGCAGGAAAACATGCCCGCGGCACTCTGAGCCAGCCACTCTCTTTATTCTAAGGGCTGGATTCAAATGAAAGTCATGCAGATCTACTTCATTTTAATCAATTCTTGCTGCAAGAATCCATTCACCTATCCATCCGTTAACCCAGACACTGGCAAATTATGGTCCGCCGGCCATATATGGCCTATTGGGTTTTTTAATCCATCCCAATGAACTTGTCCAAATATATTATTAAAATCAATTGTATTATTTATAGCTGCCACCGCATCAACACGATGCACATTAAATGGACAAAAAGGAAATTTTAGCCTGCGAGTCAAAAAGCTTGCCCATCTCTGCGTTAACCCAACCACCCCCATCCGCTTCTACACCTCTCGCTCTGCAATGCAGGCTGCTGATGCTATGACAGTGAAACAGGTGGTGGGGCTATTAGTATGAGTCTCTGTGTGACACCACCTCTTTCCCACACCTCTGATGACAACCATAAATCAAGGCCATGTGAATGAGCAACAGTGAATAAAACAGAACAGTGAAAAAAAATAAGCAGGCAGTGTGTAGTACTGCTTGTTGTTTGGGCTAGATTTAAATATGACCTCCCAAGTTCAGTCTTAGCAGCAAAATCCCATCCATCTCCAATCATAAAATGAACACTCATCTATTTAAGAGGTGTGCTATGTCACCCTCTCCCTCCTGAATCATATACGCTCTCCAATATCTTTCCCCTCCACTCACTCTAATTCCCTCTCATAAAAATGCTGCCTTCTATACGACTCTCCTTGGCTTGAATTTTTATATCTTTTTGTGGCCCATCTCAGAGGAATGTTGTCAAGGTAATGTGATGATGACCCTTATACTCCTCATTAAATCACTCAGTATCTGAGCATCAATTAAATGTCTGAAATGTTATGTGAAAATACAGCCAGCCGAGACTGTACAAACGACCTTAAAAAAAAAAAAAGAAGAAAAAGTGTCTGGGAGTTTTCTTTTATCTGTTTCAACTAAAGGTCTGAATCACAATCTCTTCCATTAGCAGTCCCGTCAGCACTCATGTCACAACCTTGTTCAGACAACCAGACAGACAGACCAAACAAAGTCAGTTAGATCCGACAACGCTAAAGAGATGGGTGTCAGAGTGACACAGAGAAAGTTGAGCATCTGTCAATGTACTGAACCATTTGGCTGAAATCAAAGGGAGATGAGGGCCTTCAAAGGACAGGCAAAGCTGTGTCTGAGGCCAGGCATGCTCTGCAGATAAGGGCCAAGAGGTGATATTGCTTTTCCCTCTCTCTCTCTCTTTGTGTTCTGCTAAATCTAAGGGGAGTGGGAGGGAGAGAGAGGACTGACAGCTATAAAAAAAAGTAGAAGAGAGAGAGAGCGCGAATGAGCCACAAACAGGTTGGTCGTCTTCCACTGTCATAGAGCAAAGTGTTGGTCAAACTCTTGTTAGCAGGATTTGCTTGGCGTTTCCGGTAATGAGCAGAGGTGGCTGGAGCAGGAGAGGTGCCAGGCAGTGATGTGGATCATTTCTGACACCATCAAGAATCTTTGCCCTCCAGCCCTTCCCTTTCCCTGCCTCCTCCAGCTCGCTGCAGCAGAGCCGTTGCCTCCAGCATGCCTTCGACTGGGAGCACTTTGACTCATGCGGATGCAAGGCATGAGCTAAACAGCAGAGTAATCCTCAGTGGAACTCTAAAGGCAGCGAACATACTACTTGAAATCTCAAAGGGTTTGCAAGTTGGCTTTCTTGGCACTGAGTGATGAACACCGATGCCCTGCAGCATCATCTATGAAGTTGGCTGCTGTGTTTTTATATAGTGCATCCTTCTCTTTACAGAGAATATCCCCCTAATAAGTAATCTTTTTGTATTGCAAAATGTTCTTTCTCTACCATTTATTATAAAATTGCATTTGCTATATATACCACTAATGCACGGTGAATTTTGCTATTGTCCTTGAGGGGTTACAGACGTACAGCCCATTTTGGTCTCTGCCACCGTCAGCAAAATTCAAAAGGTCAGGCCAATGTTACTGCATTGATGGTGATTTTAAAAGATTTCCAAAGTGGGGGGGTTAGCGAAACAAAGGCCACCATTTGGCATTATCGGATTGGAACAACAGTGTTTGTCAGATACATTGATTTTCTGGGACTGGTTCTTATTATGTTGATGTAGGCAGTATGTGAGCTGCCACATAGGACCCTGTAGTAAAGTGTATAACACGTGCCTACACTAATAAGGGCCTTTTCTCCTCTAGCAAGGACAAGTCAGTCCGCTGGATGATAATGATGGAGGATGGGTGAATAAAAGGCTAATGTCCTGTCAGTTTAATACACTTAAGCACAGCCTCATTTAGATATAAAGTTTTGTAGTGCGGAGCATGAACATTAGGGCAGTATGTCACTAGTGACAGGTACATTTACATAAAGACGCACAACACAATAAAAATGGTCCATCACATGAGTAAAAACTTGATGAAAATGGACTCAACTTAGTAACTGAATTAAGTAAATCAAAAACACTGCTACAAAAGGAGCCATGCTATGTTGAAAGCCAATTAGCAGCTCTCGTCAGCTACTGCATAAAAGAAAAGTCGGACAGTCAGGACCTTCATTCGTTGAGTGCCATTGACATATGTCAACATCAAAGTGGTTTGTCAGCAGCAGGTAGCCGATCAAGGTCTCCTGCAGCCTGTGAGTAATTTTGGGGCTTCTGGGAGATGTAGTCTGAGCATAAAGAAATGATATCCACCACAAAGGTTAAAGCAGGAAGTGGAGATGATCATGAGAGCAAAACGGACGGATTCTGGACAAAAAGTGGCGTTTTTGGTGAAAGTGGCCTTTACTCTACCTCTGGAACACTGATGGTACTTAAAAATTGCTTGCTGCTTGAAAGCCTGATTATGTGATCACTTTACTGACGTTCCGTCCCCAAGCATGTTAAAGACTGTTAGGCACAACATTAACTGACAACATCATAAGCAAACTGATTATATGGTCATTCCTAATCATTTACAGGAAACTTGGTGTGTAATGGACCTCAAAAAACGTGTGTGAAGTTATATTTAATATAGCAACATACGAGTTCATGTGATCTCATAGTTGTCTGTGTTTTTAATACAACTGAGACGAAGCGAAAACAAGCCAACCCTGCATACTTGCTTTTGATGCAAGAAGGGCACCGCTTATAGAAGAAGCATAGGTCTGGGTGTCCTCTGCACTGGTTGACATAGGGCTAATTAACTCCAGAGCGGAAAATAGAGGCCCTGCAAGGAACAATAAACATTCACCATTAAAAGCCATTTAATTAGAATGCAAGCTACAAGGGCTTGAAGGAGAACATAACAGAGACAGAGGCCAGTGTAATTGTCAACCAAGCTCTGAGGAAAGCAAACATAACAGAAATAATCAGCCAAGCACTTCCTGCAAGGCCATGATAGAATACTGTGGAAGGACTACTTTGTATCTGACTGAAGTTTCCAGATGGTGTTTTCCTCAACCGCCAAAAAGGTCACAGACATTTCAGTAGTCACGCACCACACTTCAGATATCACGCCATCAATTATAATCTATCTGATACTAGGTGAGAGGAGCATGCCAAGTGCATAATCTATGACCAAATGCATTCCGAAGCTCGAGTTCAATATAAATATGGGAAAAAACAGAGTGGGTACTCTGAACTGCTGTTTGGTGCATAAGCACACATAACAGTCAGGACCCCGCCCCCCCTACCCGAAGGCGGAGGGAGGCTACCCTCTCATTTACTGGGGTGAACCCCAATGTACAGGCACTGAGCCACGGGGCAATAAGTATGCCCACACCTGCGCGGTGCTTTTCACTGTGGGCAACGCCAGAGTGGAATAGAGTCCAACCCCTCTCGAGTGGACTCGTACCGGAGCCCAAACTATGTGTTGAGGTGAGTCCGACTATATATAGTCGGAACTTCTACTTTCTCGCACGCCACTGCTTCCCTGCCAGAGAGGTGACATTCCACGTCCCTATAGCTTCTGTAGCTGGGGATTGGACTGCCAAAGTCCCTGCCGTCGGCTGCCACCCAGCTCACATCGCATCTGACCCCCTTGGCCCTCCTCATTGGTGGTGAGCCCATGCGAAGGGTGACCCACATTGCCTTTTCAGGCTGTGACCAGACAGGTCCCATGGGTATAGGCCCGGCCACCAGGCGCTCGCCCACGAGCCCCACCTCTAAGCCTGGCTCCAGAGGGGGGCCCTGGTAACCCACGTCCAGGAAAGGGAAAATGCCGGTCAGTGCTTTCATCCATCATATGGGAGTCTTGAGCCGTGCTTTGTCTGGTCCCTCACCTAGGACCTGTCTGCTTTGAGTGACCCTACCAGGGACATAAAGCCACTGACAACATGCATAAAAAATACATTAAATCACTTTTTCACTTTTTTAACAAAATCATTGTTGTAGTATCAACGGCATGAGGTGAGATGTGTCTGAGCTAAACTTGATGATGCTACAGTTATTAATGTATAAGGTGAATATTTTTCGTTCTGTGATGCTGATACGTATCTTCGCACATTTGTAGTGGTTAGACGGTAATTCGGGATGTTTTCTAGTGGGTATACGGTGTATACCTGCCTATCACATGGACTACACCACTGTATATTAAGGCTGTCAAAATTTGTTTGTCCAGTTACTGTCGCGCAAATTAGCATGTTGACGTGGATTAATCGTGTAACTTCGACAGTCCTACTTTCAATTAAAATATCCTTACACAATGCTGAACGTGTGCAACTATTTGAGTCAGTCTTTTTCCACTAAAGGAAGGAGCAAGGCAGCCAAAGTCAACGAAGTCAAAAGTTATGAGAGAAACTGTAAGATTTTCAAGTCAGCCAATGCCTCCTCCACTCAAGGCCTTTAGGTGCCGTGGTCGATCGATAGTAATGGAAACGCCAGGAGGCCTCCAGAGCCCATTGCCAATTTAACCTTTTTCACCATGACTCAATTCTTCCTCCAATAACCTAACTGCTTACCGGGATGGACTACAGGCTCCTGGTGCTGATAAGCAAGCGTGCAGGAGCAGAGGGAAAGATGTAGGAAAATAGTTTTAGGGTGTGTGTGTGTGTGTGTGTATGTGTGTGTGTCCACCAGGACACCGCTGGTTTTGAAAACACTTTCATTGGGCAGGTTAAGTGAGACAGCCAAGCAGACAGGTGAAGAGAAGCTACAGCAACAGTGAGAACTTGCTCAATTTGCCTTTACCATGCTCCACACACACACACACACACACACACACACACAACACAAATGCATAACACCCTACTAGCTTCATGGCCAATTTATGTATCGTGCTGGGCACATTATGAGTTTCTGTGTCAGATAAATGTGTTTCGGAGCGATGGGGAAGAATGATTTTGACTGGGAGTGGAAATAATAAATAGACAGATTCATCTCCATAAATGCCTTCAAGGGTTCAATCTTGGTCAACAACTGCCTGCTATAACTGGCTACATGCTTCTTTCCATTGCAAACACACTGCCTTTTTATCCTTGTTGTGTTCATGTTCTGTAGGATTTCTGCACCCTGTGGTGTTTCAGTTGTGAGCCAAAAGGATTTAATCATTTTGAATCATGCCTTAACTGATACAGTTGATTCTAAACTTATTTTAATTAAATGGAAGACGGCATTTTAACTTGGTTTATATTGCAATTTAAAGAGAGAGATTATGTTTAATCAGGTTGTGCAGGAATTCCAGACTCATTTGAACCCTAATCAAGTATCAATTCTAAACTGTCACTTGTTTAATTTGTTTGGATGGCTTAATTTACTGAGATGACGTTCAGCGGTTAGAGCTTCAAAGGCAAATAGCTGTGAATCAACACATCTCTGTGTCTTTACAAATCATCAAAAGGCAAAAATACCACAATACAACACGAAAAAAAAAATCCACATTAAAACTGCATACTATGCTGTATTCCATCCTATTATTTTGGGTCTTATTATTATTGCTGATATTACTGTATATTGCTGATTTAGTTTAGGTTTTATTATTGTGTACAGTAATTGCCTGTTTCTCAGTGTAAAAATGTTTTCCAATTCAGGGACCTGCCTGGCTAAGTGAAGCAGAGAAAGAAAGAAAGAAAGAAAGAAAGAAAGGGAGGCAGCATAGGATGCAGAGACATCTGCTCAGGTATATAATGATGACGCTGTGGGGGAGGAAAGGAATAAGATATGGAGGTCACGTTTGCTAGCATGAAGTCTCCATCTGTCCCCTGGGGTTAGTGAGGTGAGCCAGGGATAGCGGTGAGGCTGAGAGGGGTTGATGTGCAGGTAGGCTAGTAGCAGACTTGGTGACGGTGTTTGCCAGCTCAATTTTTATCCCAGAGGCCATGCAAACAGTAAATGACGTGTGCAATGGCAATCTGCAGACCCTCGCCATGTGAAACTTGAGGTTGGGATCAGGTGTGGTTTGTATTGATTTGCTCTCTCAGGTGAACTATGCAATACGGCATCTAAAAGAGGATCATATCCAAGTTGTTGCGTAGTGTGGAAGGGTCAAATTGCAGCAAACAGCAAGTGACCTCAGCGTTTGTTAAGTGTAAAAAGTGGTAAACAAAAAGAGGAAACATTACAGGGTGTGTTACGACAAACATCCAACAAATTACAGACTACATAAATCAATTATAGGGCATGATGATGAGCTGAGCTCACATATTCCACATCTTCAGAAGTCTATAAATCAATTGTACTCTTTCTGAATGACTGATCCCAGGACAGCTCAATGGTTATGGATTAAAGGTTTTTACTTAAGTGTTTAAACAGAGAGATGGAATAAGTTATCCTGGTGCCAAACCTCTGAATCGCTGCCCGCATCTCTGATTAGTTCAGCGATCCAAACAGGTGTGGTGCTCTGGATGTTCTATGAGACAGCAGTCAGAGAAACAGTCAACAAATGAGAACTGTCTAGCTGGAATAACTAAAAATTACATGGCTAGCCACTGAGCAACATCCATCAAAAATGGCCACAAAAAGTCAAACATGGATGTGATCAATACAGGAGTTGACTTACAGAAATGCAAACTCTTCAAGCAGCATATCTATTTGATTTATATAAAATCTCTTGAAGTTAACTTTGCAGCTGCCATGTCTGTGCCAAGAAAAATGACAGGATGAATACAGTATGAATATGTCACTTGCAAGTGAGCAAAACAGCAATTCTGTCTCATTATCATGTCAGAAATATACAAAATGTATTCCATAATGCAACTGTGCCAATATGATAACATACGACATGATGTGAGACTATATTATATCTACTATGTTCACTGCCTTGCCGTTGATGACATTTATATCTCATTGTACAGGCTTTTTTGAGAAAAGGCTCAGGTGTAATTAATAGCACTAATGATTTTCATTTAGGTGCCCTGCCAGGCCTCCAACACTGTGCATGCTGTCTTAGTGCCATGATTTACTGGCTACATGATAGAGGGAATAGAAAGTAGAAAGCATCTAATATACCACTGAGGACAAGGCTGCAGATCAAACACCAGGACTGCTCAAGGCCATATTGGATCGTATCTTGATTTCACAGGTATCCACGTTACGAAAAACAGATATTTTCATATAATGATATCATTAGAAGCATGAATCAAGATCACTCATTCAAACTGCATCAGTCAAAAAAATCAATAACAAACTATTTTCCTTTCTCTGTGTCAACTGTGATGTTCACATTTACAGTGTGTGTTTTCCATGTCCATTTGTGTCGCACCATCATGCGGGTTTTGCGCTCTCCCACCAAGCCCCTGCTATTTATTGTCACCAAGCTGGAATAAGCCTCTGACACAGAAAATAACAGCTTTGTTCTCCTCTCTGTCTGAAACACAAGGTGATGACCTCCCACCACAATGTAATGCACACCTTTTTCTCTTTAAATGCTCGGGGATGAATCACGACAAAAAAAAGTGCGTGTGGGGGAGGGGAGAGTTTCAGGGGCCTGCACTATTGATTCAATTTCTATGACCACAAATACTTTAAAGCATAATAAGCCTATGCTTCAAGTCCCCGAACCCTTTCAAGGCTTGAAATGGCCTTGTCGTTACCTACAAATCACAGCTCTCCGCAAAGCCCTCTACCGAGCGATATGTCAGTGACCACAGGGGAGGAAAAAAAAACACACAGAATACAACAGACACAAGCAAGGCTCTGAAAAATGTAATGGTTTTTGTTGAGGATTCATCCAGTGATATGTAGGGCTGGAAATATAACCGCATCACCGCAATAACACCGTGAAGTGATACCTACCACTGTGTTAAGTTCATTACTGTAATTTATATTAAAAAATGTATAAAAAGTTGTATTTTGCTAATGAAATTTACAGAAGCATATATGGTGTGTGATATGAAATATAAACAGTAATATTGGTGATAATCATGGACCATCCTTTTTTTTTTTTAAGTTTCATGGAAAAACAAAACTTTTCACAATGCAGCTCGGCAGCAGACCAGTCCATTAGACCTAAAGGGGGGCTCTTTTGTTTGTCTTAATATTATTAATTATTTCTAGGTTTTAGTACTTCTGATGGTTCAATATTACATATGTGAATATACACACACACACAATGCATGGGCATAAAAGACAGAAGCATCCTGTAGCGTTGCAAATTTCCCCATTTGTGGGACTAATAATGGACTATCTTCTCTTAACTTATTGCTGTAAAGGCTGGATGTAAGCAGTGCCCCAAAACGTTCCTCCGGAGCCAAAACTACTTGCAGTTATTACTATATCTGTATTTTTTAATTACTGTAATCTGTATTTCTTTATTGCAATATCTACATTTTTTATTATGCTATCAGTATTTTATTACTAAACCATTTGTGAAATAAAGAGAGTTTTTGTTAGTTTAAAAGCTGCCTTTGTTTTTTCAGCGGAGTGCAACAGCAGCAGCGGGTGCGGTAAACCAGCATTACGAATTGAATGGGTGCCTCTTCAACGCGGGAATAAAAACAACAAAAAAAATCCATACCGTCACGGCCCTAGTGGTATGGCAGTGTGGGAGAATCATTCATGTTTCAGACAAAGCTGATCCTCTGGGGAGACGGTGAATATTATAGGGCTTTGAAGGAGCCTTCCTCATGTCAGGGGTTTTGTTTATGACCTTCAAAAAAAGAGGAGGAAGTCAATGACAGCTTTAACTGCCTTTTTTGCATCTCGAGGCAATCCCTGCATTACAAAACAAAGTACAGCTGCAGTTTCAATTTCACATATTCACCGTTGTCATCAGAACTGTGCAGCATTTCCACTTGTATCTGTCACATGGGCAAGTTTCCTTTAAGTGTGTGTGTGAATGTAAAAAGGAAATAGCTGTGTGCAAAAGACTTAGTGGATCAGAGAGGAAGACCTAGTTAAATTGTTTGCATCAAAGTACCCAGAAGACTAGACGGTCAACATTTTAGTAAGTCGAAAAAGATATGGAAGTGAAAGCCGGAGGATTGCTGACAGAAAATATCAAACTGACACTTTCCTCACATTCATTCATTACATTACTGCTGACCACAGATGCCTCAACTTCTGATGCAGTGCTCTCGTCACCTTCACCAAATCACAACTGTCAACATCAAAACAGCACAAAAATGTAAGTATATATAGGATATTGCCTGACAGAAATAAACAAAGATAATGATAAGTTGTCATGTTTGCATGTAGCAAATATACTAAAAAAAGAAATGCTTGTCCTGTAAGCCACCTGCCTTTCATTTCCACCTTAAAAGAAAGACACTCTAATGATGAGCTTGGTGTTGTCTCGAGAGAAAAAAAAAATAGGTTATAGATAATTGCCTGAGAGATCAGGCAAGTGAGAGTAAAAGAATTCCTCGATCTGCCAATTTAAGCAATATGACTGTCTGTGACATGCTTTGTTGCTCACAAGCCGCTACTGCCGCTCTGTAAAAGTGCCAAGTGAGAAATAAAAGCAAGAAGTAATACGTGACGCGTCTCAGATGATGCCTCGTATATGTGATGCTGCACGGCCCTAAAACAAAGCACAAAAAGGAGTGACAAGGAACAAAAGGAGTGAACCTGTACAGTACAATATCAACAGCAGTGAGGACCTTTCATAGAGGTTTCAGTGTTATGAAGGTACGATGGCACATTTCACATTTGTGATAAACTGCAGAAGGACTAATGCCCGTGTGCTGCTGGGAGGTTTGTTTTCCTCACCAGCAGCTCCTATGGTCATATGTGCCAGAACACAGTGGGAGGGTACATGTACATCTTTTAATGGACTTCAGTGGCAAACCGAGGGAAAAGCCAGTTTCATGCATCATCCTATTTTTACGAGATCATATTTAAAGCCACACTGGTCATGGAAATAGTCCATTAAACAATTCTGCAAGAAGCTTGGACCAATGTGGCAACAAATTTGTAACTCATGGTAATAATAATTTTAAAGATACATGGTACAGAAGACCTACCCCAGATACAACTAGTTCAGATAGCTACTAATAATCAAATTTTTGGCTAGTTTTACTGGCCAATCATTACAGTTAATCAATAAAGACTGATATCCTCTGCTATACAAACCCATTACACTTTCCTTATCCATCTTCATTGGTGGTTACGGAGCCCCGCAAATTACATGGTCAAAAAAAATATTAAATCGTAGCCACAATATAGCTATAACGTATGCACAAAATACTAATCTGTAGCCATAAAATAGTAAATTGTGGCCATGAAATAAAAAATTGTGGCAACGAAATAAGTACAGCGTGGGCACGAAATACTAATTTGTGGCCACGAAGGAGGTATAATGTACACGAATAATAATATCATTCCTGGACAGCTTTGTAAGCAAATCAAGTGCATCTTCTCTAAGGGCTTAGGTAGAGGGGCTACAGTTACAGGCTAGGAATGAGCTATAAAGATATTCTGAAAAGCCTGGCTTTGCAAGGCACCATTATTACCGAGAGGCATTTACACAGAATACTGAGAGCCAGGTTGCTTTACCAGCAGAGGTACGACTTGGACACCGGGATAGATTTCATTGGGCCCCAGAAAGGATCACAGTTACCGGTGGATGTATACAAAGAGTAAACAACACGGCATTTCCATCAGGAAAGAAGACGTCAGGATCCTCTTCTCTCTACTGGACCCCATCGGTTCCTAAGTTCGCCACAGCAGACGTCTCAGAAGGAGGCAATATTTTGCTCGGGGACCTAACTTTGTATGGCACCTAGACTCATACGACAAACTGAAGCCACATGGGATATGCATTAATGGATGTATCGATGGCTTCTCACGCAACATCTTTTGGCTGCGGGCCGCCCTCACTAACAGCGACCTGAAAGTTATCATGTCCCAGGCACTTGATTTTTGCGTCTGAGGGAAGCAGTTCATCCACAGTTATTTGAGGCAATTTGAAGGGACAAAATCATACAGTGTAGTACTATTTGTATTTTAGTACATGTTTTTACGGCTTTTTTTTACGAATATGCATATATGTGTCTTTGTTGTAATAAAAATAATCAGAAAAGACTGTATAACTTATTGTTTTCAGTATTGATAGCTATTGTTTGCTGGAAAATAAGATAAGTTTGACTCAAATAGTTGGACAAGTTAGACAAAACGAATCTTTTTGGGGTGGAGTTTTTATCCTTTAATGAATAGTAAACTTGTCAAACTGTGAAGCTTTCAAAAGTTGTTCATAACAAAGTTTGGTTGTTACATGTTTCACCTAAATGGTACCACAAAAAAATGTACCCTCTCTAACAAGGACAACAGCACCGTGGACAGCAACCACATAGACTGGCAATGACATCCTAAATCTAATGTTATGATCAATTAGACAAGAAATAGGCTACTGTATCGTATTATTATGATAGTTGTATATATTTCCTGAGTGAGTGGAAGAGATTAAAACAATCCAATGTTTGATGAAGAATTGAGTCTTCCATAACCAAGCACTGCACATTTATAACACCAGAGAGTTAGTGCAAAATAGCTATGGATGGTGTCATTATAATTGTTCAAATGTAAAGATGTAACCAAGAGGACATCAACATTATGTACAAACTTGAATGTTTTACTGATCTTTTTCAAAATACGCCATAATCAAAAACAGAACAGTTTGTATTTTGTGCATAATAACAGGATAAGAACAGTTTTCAAACCTCCTGTTAGCCATCTTTATACTGATAGTTACAAGTTGTTGCTATTTAAACTTCTATAAACAACCAATTTAAATAACTCACTTATTTTTAAACACCTTGAAGCCAAGGCTCACATTCTTGTTTCTACTGGCTTTGCTACAAACAACTGTAATTATAATACAAACATGCTTAATCAATTGGAGTGGAGCTGTACTTATGCCTAGTCAGTGCATGTGCAGTAGACTGCGCTCAGCACTCTCCCAGTTTGTAGAAATGTAACTGTACACTTTATTTGTTATATTTTCAGCTCTTCATGTGCTCATAAAGTAGTTGTTTCTTTTGGCACTAACTGGAGTAATACAGTGTACAGCAGGCACAGGAGTTCTGTGGTTACCGTCAAAAGAAATGTCTGTTTCCCTACCAGGTGAAGCACTGAAAATATTCCAGATATAACGTACAGGTGACTTGGTGTATTCTTTTGAGGTGGGACTTTTAGGTGACTAAAATATGTTTTGTTGTTGTGTTGCTTGTCCCTGTCCCCAGCAATGTATTGCTCTGCTTCTGCAAACTGGAAGAGTGTTGACAGATAACACACTGACTAAGCACACGTACCTCATACAACCCCACTGCAAATACCCGAACTATCCCTTTAAGATGACCAATTGTTTTTCAAAAAAAACACAGTAATCACTTTAAAAGCAGATGAAATAAAATTCCCAACTTAAAAAAATCCACAATGGGCTACATACATAGTTAAAATAACAAAACCATTCAGTCTAGCAATGAGCTGTCACATCCTTCATGTTATTGTTTGTATTATTACCTACACTACATCCATTAGCCACATTGAGCTTGAAAGAATATTGTTAAATTCGCTGCAAAAATCTGGATAGCTGTAGTAACCAATGGGCAGCTTTAGCACACATCCGCATGTGTGGGACTGTGGTCTGCGGAGGAAAACTGGGATTTCTATGAACTCAATTTGTATGGCCTTCTCCAAGAGGTTAGATCCTGTACAGAAGCGTAGGAAAAGCTGAAGATGGGTGCAATCAATTTCCCCAGTGTACCTTTTCAGGTAACGAGAAACTGTTGACTGGGCTGCTGTCATCTCCTCTGGAAAGTTTAGAAGCCCCTTCACTGTTTTTGCAGTTGGTTTTTTTTGTGCAATGCAATGGTGCAGTCCTTCTTGTGGTAGGAAACCAGCTACAGACTCCACAACAGGACGCCAGCACTTGATTACATACACTGGCGCCTGAACGATTACTTTGTGTCCAATCTGTGCCAAAACAGGGAGCAGTGTGTCCTTGGTAGGGACCTGCTTGTATTCATGTGCATTGAGTACATCCAGCAATTCATCTGTGTCCACTGAGTTAAAGCCCTCCAAAGCCTTCAGAAGGACAGATCTTTCTTCTTGTGATACGTAAAGCAAAAGGGAATCCTTGAAACTACTGGGTGTTGAGCCATACAGCACCTCTTCCAGAAATGGTATTGCAAGTTTCAACCGGGAAGTAACCAGCTTGTTTCCACCCTACTACAAATACCCTAGCTACAGCCTGCCATTCGTCACGCTGAAAGCCATGCCTAATGAAGGGGACTTTCACCTCAACTCCCAGCATGCAGCTGTCATAGAAATCCATCCAAAATTCTGTAAGGCAGTCTCGCAAATCCCCAGTTCCTCCCCCCTGTTCACGCTCTCCATTTGGTAGAAGCATTTTGATGTTGACCTCAGATGCAATCATTTTTGGGTCCTTGAAGGCACTGATCAAGTCAGTGAGACAGTCACCTCTTCTTACAGTCAGCGTTACAGGACATGATTGTGGTTGAGGAAGTGTTTGGGCTGGAACATCGGCTTCCCCTGCAAGCACCAGTGACTGATCCACTGTTTGATGAGCTGCATCATTCTCTTTTTCTGGAAAGAGTGTTTCAAGGTTTGTTTCATCCACAGTTACTTTGAGACGGTCATCCCCACTTATAATGATAACTGCATCAGAATCTTCGCTTTCACCCAGAGTTAGCAGATCATCCCATGGTAATGTGTTGTTGAGGTCCAAATATCCACTGGAGGCTCCATAATTAATTCCATAGTGGTTTGGTGATTCTGAATTTCTGTTTTCCACCAACAGATCCCCAATGCCCTGATTCTGTTCATTGTCAGTGACATCTACCACAGAGGGCTGGCTTATTGCATGATCACCCTCCACACCTAAGTGCTGATGTCCTGTTTTCTTTGTGGTGCACAGATAAAGTCGCAGAATTTTGACCTTGCTTTGGTTATACAACTCCTCTACTCTATTGGATGCATCAACATGTATTGTGAGCTCTCAATATGAGTTGAATACTGTAAAAGACTTTGTTTTTTTGATTAGCCTTTGGGGAAAAAAAGATTTTCAGCCATAACTTTGATATTTGCCAGTTTCAACTTTGTCAATAGAGAGATGCCTCGTTCCTCCACCTCACCTGTTTGTACCTTTCCTCTTCCTCATCATAATCTATCCAGCCAAGCTCAATTTGTCTCACTTGCCGTTTGGCATTGGCATTTCCTGCCCACTTAGATGATCTCTTTTTTGGAGGCATCCCCTCAGCTCCAGACAGTCTTTGTCGTTGTCTTGAAAGTATGGATTCTTTCCTGGATGGTGATTTTTGTGACAGTGTCGCTTGTCTGCAGAAGGCCACAGTGGAGACTCTATCTCCAACTTTGGGGATGTACTTTGCCAGGTCACTGTCTGTCATTATTGGAATGACAGTTTCATCAATCTGAAAAAAATAAAAATGCATAATATAAAATGCCAATGGATATTTAGGAGTGATATAAGGGTGTAGTTATTCATATCATTAGTTTTTCATTTTACATAGCCTTCTTTTAATGATGCAGATGTTTTTCCAACTTGAGATGACCGAGAATTATTTTAAATCAGTGTGTAAACACAGTTGATTTCTTTTCTGCAAGGTGTATTTGATTACATTAAAAATTTAAACATGTAACATTTTTAGAGTGTGTATCTGAATGCATCTGTTCTGGTGTGATCACGTTCAACACAAACTTTCAGTCAATAGATATCTTCTGTTTGGAAAAAAAATACGCGCACACACGCACGCACACACCTAGCAAGCAAAGACGGCAGCTGCAGTAGCTTACATTTTCCGTTTCTTTTTCCCTGTTAAAAGGGGTTTTTTTGGGGGAGTTTTTCCTTAGTCGATGCGAGGGTCATTTGTAAAGGACAGAGAGTGTCATATCCTGTACAGATTGTAAAGCCCAATGGGGCAAATTCATAATTTGTGATATTGGGCTACACAAATAAACTTGACTTGACTTGACACTGTCCCATGAAATTACTTTAATCTTTGACAAGTCAAAGTGAAATGACTTTTATTGATTAGATATTATCTGATCAATAACATTGAGCAATGTTGTAATCAGTTTTCTATTAGCAGTGTAAAACAAACTTAAGCAAATCAGGACCTTGATGCTATAGTTTTTCTCTACTTGGTTGTTTTCTCCTGTTGCTATTATTCCTATTTTTTATATGCCCTCCTTGTAATGTTGCACTAGCCACTTTGCTGCTGTAATGATGCAAATTTCCCCATCTGTGGGACGAATAAAGAATTATCTTATCTTATCTTACCAAGCATAAAAACATCATCAAAGTATTTACATAATGGTTTAAAGGAATTATAGCACAATGCATATGCAGGTAAACGTCAGATTGATCAATAACACAGTGACCTATTAATCTTCTGTAATATTATTGACGGAAAGATGTCCAGAGAACAATACTGACACCTTCAGTAGTTCAGCCAGAGCGTCAACAATCTGCAAATCAATATAAACTAGATTCTGATCACTGACAGGCTATAGGTTCCCTTGGCAACACGATACATACAGTGTGCGCTACAGTAACTGCACGGCTTCGTTCAGTGGAATCATTAAATGCTGCGGCTCATAGAGCCTCTATATTCCCTCAGCTGAAAGTCTGACACAAATGATGCTACTTTCAAGAGAGATGATCAGTTTTTAGCTGATTTCAAGCTGAAACTCTTAACAGAATTTGGTCCGGACCAGGATAGGTGTGCAGCATGAGTGAGTATGGTGATCTAGCCTAGTTAAAAAAGGGACACCTTCGTGACACAGGAAAAAAGTTCTTAGGAGACAACTCGTCTTGAAAGGGGCCCTGATGTGTGTGCAGGGCTGCAGCTCTTGCAGACACAAATGAGTTTACGGCTACACTTTAGCGCAACAAAACACAGTGTAGTAATAGGATGAGGATAAAACATGCGCAAGGCCCTGTTTACATGACGTGTCACACGAAAACGCAAGAGTATTGTTGGGTTTACATGACAACGGGGGAAAAAAACTGCGTTTAGATCCCTGGGAGAACAGAAAACATTGTAGTATGTATGCCAGGCCGGTAGAAAACACAAAGCATTTCTGCTTTGTGTTTTCGCAGCTGGCTGTACTTTGTTTTCACAAAGAAACACAGAGGACAATGGAGAGAAAACATGTTCATTGTGAGAGCTTTGTCTGGACAGACGACGAGGTGCAATTGCTTTCGCCATTGTTGTGGTAACGTTGTTGCCCAGTTAGCGAATGGCAACTAGAATAAAGTGTAATGCACATGCGCAAAGCGGAGCATGATGGCAACATCCTACCTGATAATTCCGGCTTCCCATTTCAGAAAAATTCCACTCTGGAGGCCATTTTTTAAAATTTGCATTTTAGGTCATCTAAAACACCGTTAGCGTGTAGACGGGAGGCTGAAACGCAACAAAACCTTTGCATTTTATACAAATACTGTTGTTGTGTAAATAGGGCCTAAGTCGGGTGAGACATCAGCAGATACCCAGGCTATCCGTTGTAACAAAACATAGGCCTAATTAAATAATTGTCTAAATGCGGTATAACAAGCTACTGACGAGAACAGAATACGAAAAGATGCTCACCTTAGAAACATCACGTAGGCTACTGGTGTTTCTGGAGAAGGTGCGCTCAATTTGCTTACTCAGCTGTCCAGGAATGATATTATTATTAACTCGTGCACACATTATACCTACTTTGTGGCCACAAATTAGTATTTCGTGCCCACATTGTACTTATTTCGTGGCCACGAAGTACTAATTCGTGGCCACGAAATAAGTACAATGTGGGCACGAAATACTAATTTGTGGCCACAATTTATATTTTTTTGTCCATGTCATTTTCAGGGTTCCGTAGGTGGTAAATGATAGGAGAGATACCCTACACAACTGTCTTTGGAAATTAGTCAGCTATTTCAACACAGTTTAACTACACCGGAGGTCCATGATGGGGACGACTCTGTGAGGAACTAACAGTCCAAAAAGCATAAGACGAAGCACACCAGCACAAAAAATAAAATAAAATAAAATAAAAACCTCAGTAGCTTGGCAAACAGACAAATCTTCAGTTTATAAAATACTCAAATCACGTGCTGCATATGGCTCCAACTACTCCACAAATTTGTTAGTGTGTAAAACAAGTCCTTTTTAATAACACAATGTCTCCGAGAGGTTATATAAAAGACATTTGTATTTTCTTAGCATACGGCTTCTGAGTTTAGTGTCTAATTATTGCATTATAGTTTTGAAATAGCTTCTAACAGCATTATTGGAGCCCGTAAAGTTTACTGGAAAATTTTAGAGATCTCAAATCCCCATACTTGTGTGAAACTCACTCCAGCTTGGGATGATGGTTGGAGAGAATATGTTCAAGCATTCTGGTTTCCCCTATTTTTCCCCAATACCACCCAATCTCTCTGGGCTGTTTAGTGTGTTTGGATTTGGCTGTGCACAAAAGAGCAGGGAGATGATAGGCAGTGCTGAATAACAATAGAGAAACGACACAGGAATAGAAAGAGTGAGAGGATAATCTAAAGAGGCCAGTAAGAGGGCCCCCTCCCTCCATCCTTTTCCATCAATTGTAACATAATCTAGATGGTGGTGCCACACTGATGGCATCATGTGGGAGCCCAGACTGCCATCGTTTCAGTATTCATGTAGTCGTCCATACAAAGCACAAGTCTGCCTCTCTCTCTCTCTGTCCCCCTGACACTGTTTGCGGCTCTTGTCTGAGATGTTTCAAGCATTCAAAACGCTGTTAGCGAGCCAAAACTCTCTGAAAAGTTTGAAAATATGCTGTTCAAATTAGTTAGCGTCTCTTCGAGCTAAATATGCATGTTTTACCCCAAATATATCGTATAATATTTGGTCGCAACTACCCCAGTAAGTCAGTTGTCAGGCCAACTTAATGCTAGCTTTACATACACTGTTAAATCTAACGGTGTAAAGTTAACTGGACCGAACGTTAGCTAACGTTAGCTAACGTTAAATAACTCACCACGGAGTTCTTCATAGTGGACTTTACGGTGAACCCTTGTGTTTTCAGCTCCACCTTTTTTCCAAACATATCCACAAGTGTTTCCTTTAAAAAACGGTGAGGCGAATCCAACCCAAAAACCAAGGACAATGTTGCTATACTGCTAATTAGCGACTACAGCGGTGGCTCTCAGAGAGAGAGACTGTTGTGTGTAGCGGTTGCTAGGAAACGTAAGGACGCTTTGGTCTGGTTGCTGCGGAGGTGACATGTTTCCCTGTTGCTATAGAAATTCCATGACACTGTTGAAAGAAATGGCTAAGAAAAATATTGAAAAATATTTACAATATTAAAAAAAAATGTAATTGTAAATGTAATAATTTAATTTGTTTGCAGTGGGGAATTTTTTATATCTTAACTTTGTCACTCAATTTTCTTTAAGAAAATACTTGCTGGAATGCTTGTTCAGTGATAGGTCAAATTGGTGCTCTCACGTGCCATCAGGTTATTAAGACCGAGGGTCTAAACTGTGAAAAGATGATCTAACCTCACACAAGGTGACCTGTCTTTCTACTCCTGTGGCAGCTCCACAGCCACCACACTTCCATGTTAGACGCAGAGGATCGATCCCACCCACAGCTCATCATTATACACCTCATCCAGAAGTAAATACTTAATGATGCTCTTTGTCTGGCAGGTGGACCAAGGCTTTGACTCTCAATGAGCTGGTTAGAGAGCAGCCTGAGCTCTGAATCATTCCAATTTAGAGATGTGGCACTTTTAATCTTCCGATATCGTTTTTTGCCTCTGGAGACTTTCTTGGGTGAACTGGTGCAACTGTTATTAATCTTCAGTGCACAGGCAATTTCTCTAAAAGCCCCCATTTGTTTTTTATGGCTCCATCGAGAGAGGAGGGTATAGCAGCAGGGAGGGAGACTGTAAACAAGGTATGTAGGGAAGGCAAGTTATGTCCCTGTCAGCATTCAATGCTGGTCTCTCTCTCTCTCTCTCTCTCTCTCTCTCTCTCTCTTTCCCTCACTCTCTCTGCCTCCCCTCAGAGGATTAAAAAGAGGAAGAGGGGAGTTTTCAGAAAGCAAACTGAGCAAACTGGAGCGTCAGCATGAATTCAGCTGGACTGAGAAATTATTGTTCAAACAGCACTGCACTATCTCACTCCTGTGAGTGTGAGGAGAGGATGTGAACGTGGCCTTTACGAATTGTAGAAACAAACGTCACAATGATGAGTGAAATACAAAATACACCATTAGTTTTTGTCTATATCTCCAGTCCTGTGTGCTCATTTGTGAATACGTGTCTGTCAGGCTACCAGTGTCAGTCACCACATGGGTCAAATTAACATCCCAGTTTGTTACAAGCGCTCCGAGGACACACACACAGTGCCCAAAGTGACTTACACAGTGAACATTCATTTGCATTTTCCGCCGCTAATGATGTACAGTGGATAGCCAGGTGGATCACTAGGTAGGGAAAGAATGAGGGCAAAAAATGTGAGTAACTGCATGGAAAAGGGAACACAACACATCATGCTTTGATAAATATGTGTTGTTTTTCCACATCTATGCTGTGCCTTCATCACTGTGGTGTCCCTGGTCTGATCTCCAGCTCATTTGCTGGGCCACCTTCAGATTTGGCAACCATTGTCCACTGCAGGGAAAAACAGCAATTATGATATCATTAGAGCAGAAACCTATACCTACTGTACAAAGCAGAGGACCCAGAGGGGGCCAGCAGAAGAATCGCAGCAGGAAAAGGACAGCAGAGGATCTGCCGCAGAGTCAGTTGCCCCCCAATTACCATGAAACAAGACAAACAGCCATTAGACTTGGCCATTAGGCTGTAAGGAGAGCGGCCAGGGGCTGGTTGGGTTTAACAGTTCCTCAGATTATGAAAGTCACACAAAGTGTACAAGGTATGTGACTGCAATAAATGTCCTCTGATGCAAAAGCAGATTGGGTTTGTTGCATGCATATCGTGTTAAAACCTCAAAAGGAAAATGTTACATTACTGTAGACTGTATAAGATTATAACTGTAACAGCCCTATGGAGCCTAGTACATGATCTAGTCCTCCCAACAAGAATATTATTGGGATATTCAGGTGATTTATTGTGAGGGCTTGTTAACTCTCAAAGTAATTTGATCTGAGATTATCCTGAACTACTTTTTAGATATTAACCTCATGCCACATTTTTTTCTCTGGTATGTTCACACCTGTTATGTCTCAACTTATAACTTTACATCTAACCAGCCAGAATTAATGGAAACACCTGTGTGTGTGCACAAGGCTTTTACTGGTCTAATACTGAATCTGGAGGAATTTGATGCTCAATAAAAGTTTAGAGTTTAGAGTCCTCAAAAGAAGATGAACTAAAGCAGTGTGATTCTCTTTTGATTCACCAACTTTGTTGGTGAATCAAAAGAGCGTTGATTACAGCGTTTGGGAAAACTGAACTGGGAGCACATAAGGACAGTGATTCCCAACTTTGGTCATGAGATGAATCCGAAAGGCCAGATAGGACACATAAATACTGACCAATTTTGCCGTCAAAATTTTAGATAATGGTAGTTCATTTGTTGAAAGTTTTAAAATAAAATTATGGCCAGGTTTAACACATTGCACCGTAAATGCCTTGTTCACACGACACGACTTTAGCCCAATTGGCCGGTCCAGTGAGGCAGTCATCTGATAGCGTGATTCTGAAGCTCAATCCCAAACTGCCCCCTACACACTCTCCCTACACACCAGCCCTCCATTTGCACATTCTCATGAAGGACCCGCAATATTAACTTTTTGAGAACCATTGACATAATACAAGTTTTTTCTGCAGCGGGTTGCCGATCGTGTTCTCCTGCAGCCTGTGATTTCGGGGCTTCTGTGATTTGTAGTCGGGACATAAAGAGTCAATATATGATCGCGTTTGGAGAGCAAAATGGACGGATTCTGGACAAAAAGTGGCATTTTTGTTGAAAGTGACTACTACTCTACCTCTGATAAAACAAGAACAGGCCAAGGTAAAAACAATGTTTTTTTTCATGATGAAATACAGAGTCTCTTCCTTCATTTGAGTTACTCTGTGTTTTCAGAGACATAGTACAAAATATTATGTGAGTCTTGAAAGATGACTCAAAATGGGCAAAAACGCTGGTACAAGACACTTCCTGTTTTATAAAGCAGCTGGCACTCAAAGAGTTAAAGGGTTAAAAAAGAAGCAAGACATTTCTAAACATTTGAAAAAATGCTTTGAAGCAAACATTTTATGGATTAAAAGAGTTTAGTAGGTGGCAGGCATACACAAAATAATTTTTTGGTGAGAGACAATGTGAATGTAAATAAAGCCATGTTTCTTCAAAATGAGAAATCCACAGGGTACCTTTAAGTAATCTACACTCAATCTGGGCTGTCTTCAGGCAATACTAAACTGTCACTGCAGCAGGGAAGGGGGTGGACTGCTTTAGGAGAGTGTTAGAGAGGCAGATTTGACTGGATTCTTGCAGATGTGCGTCTACTGTGCTAACACCTTTTATCAAAATGTGTTGGTGTAGCACATGAGAGTGCGAACACAACACAACACAAAGGCAAAGCGTTGAAGCTAAAGCTTGGAGAAAATAGAACTGAATCAATTTTTGGTCAAATTAATAAAACACTATGGTGAAAGTCATTGTCAAATATTGTCATAAAACTGCAAATGTCGGAAATCCTCAGACACAAAATCCAACAATGCTATCTTTGTTATTTTGTTTTTTTAAACAATCGTGGTCTGGGTACTGTAGTCTGCTTTCCCCTGAGCCCTGATAAATCCAAAGGCACAGATCTCTTCAAACGGCAGGGCAGTTGGTGGGAATATTTGATATGGGCACAGAGTTACAAGTTGCAAGGCCTCCCTCACAAAGCCACAACGTATTGATCGTCATGCATTATAGAAGCAGCTTTGAGGCCAGCTGATATTGGAAGGCAGCTTGCTCTTCCTCAGAGTGAACGCTCTAACATGCCTACTGAACTATAGCAGCAAAAATCAAACATAGGTCATGATAATAAACATATAGAAAATACATCTGGTATGGTTTTGTTGCACTCTGTTTGATAACTGTATACGTGACTATGCTTGTTAGAGACATGTCTAATTGTCCTCTCAAAGTTCATCGTCTCTTTGAAAGGCTGTGTGACGTTAATCTTAAATGGATTACAGGCCGTTGTGTCACTGTAGGGCTGTCAGGTTTTTTTCAGCCTGAATCATCAAAGTAAATCCATTGAATGCTGCATGCTTCACAGCATGACCTCACCACAGTGGTGCTTTCAGCAGCTTTGGCAACACCTAACCCACCATAGAACTGAGCCCTCCTGTCACCCACGGGTCAATGTCACATGAACCTGAATGTGTGAACACTGACACCAGGGATCCCACTGGGGCGCACAAAAGCTGGCTTCTCCTGCGCACGACTCCACAGTGGACATGGTGTTAGGGATGGCAAGGAGACAGAGAAAAGGTGAGAGTGATGGAATAATGGTGTTTTGAAATGTGTAGTACCTGTTTTGAAGAGTCCTGTTGAAAAGTTGAGTTTTGGCTGACAGAGACACAGTGTTAGTGTGAACAGAACACCAGGGAGGGAAAAGGTGTTTTCACCAGGTGAAAAAAAAAACAGTAACATGGCTGATCTGCTTATATTAACAAGACAATGGTCTATCGCATCCCAATCAATCTATTTGTTATCATGCCATTAAATGGACGTCATCTTCAAGCCCCCTATGTTGGAGAGTGGGTGATTGATCGCCGGAAGGAGGCGCAAAAGGTGACAGCGACAAACAAAACCACAAAAATTTACACTAAAGAAATGTATTAACATGATATTCCATTTCTGCCAACAAATCCCCCTAATTGTCATACACTGGTGCTTTAAGCCAAAACACAGTTTTGTTTTGTTGCCTAATTTAAAAAGTGGCGAAAAAAACGCTTCTGATCGTGAGCCAAATTAACATCTTTGCACTTGAAATGTAATTAATGAGAAGAAGTTGTTTGCATTGCTCTTTCACAACATAGTAAGTGTACTAAGCTCCTAATGACCCACACATGATGATCTACAATGCCTGATAACACTTAAATTTGGTGTCAATAAATACATAAATAAATAGATATGGGTGCAAGACGAACCTGATGCCAAACATTATTATGTGACTGGCTGAAGTGAATCTGAAAAACGTCCCAAAGAAACTCGACATAGCTGAGTTTTCTTTGATCATGATTTCAATGCATCATTCTGTGTTTACCCAAACAACAGCCATTACACTAAAAGTAGAAGGAGATGGAGAGGAGATTTGGATGTTGATAGAAAACTTTAAGATAAGGATCTAAAAAAAAAAAAGCTTTCTACCCATAAATTAGATTTTCAAATCCAGCTGCATTAGTCTCAGTAATGTAAAGAGCAGGAATGTCTGGATCTCTCGGTCTGACGTACATGTTGTTTTTGCTTTTTTTTTTTGATCAAAATGCTTTTTCCTTCCTCTTCACAAACACAAGCAGAACATCCCTGCGGCGACAAACTCTTTATGGCAGGGCAAATGCAATTTGCTTTCATTTTAGAAAAAAACAGCATGCCCCTCATTCACCTGACTGATGCTTCTCTGCTCTGCATATAAAACATTCAAATAGAGAGAGACAGGCATTTATAAAGCTGATATATTTCAAAGCAGATTCCCCTAAGTAAAGATGATAGTGGGGATCCTAGCAAAGGAAAGGGGGGAAAAGTGGATTTTTTTTTTATTTTCCCCGAGAACAGAGAAGTCATCTCTGCTCACATCACATCTGTCTCTCTTTTCCTGGAGCAGGAGGCTCAAGGCCTAGCTCTCCAGTGTTCCTGACATCTTGCCTCCGTTAATTGCAACGTTTTCCGGCCGTATTGGTATTCACGTTAGGCCCTGGGAACAGATGGCATTTAACTTTAAATTATTATTAACACTTCGCAGCATTCTAAGATCCTGGGTGGGGGTTACAATGAGGTGAGATTACAAACAGTGTGTCCTCCATAATCACCTTTTTTATGTTGATGTTTCTTCAAGTGTTTCCACTGAGAGTGTTTCCAAAGATTGTTTCTATAATTTAAAACAGAAAACAATGGTAACCACACAAAAAATGGCACCCTATCTATTAAATATTGTATACTGACATCTATCTCAAGTATTAAATAGCTTCATCACTAAATGAGCAGTAATACAAATGCTCCACAAAGATCTGAAACAGTGAATTACAATAAAAAAAAAAAACAATGTTTTTAATCATACATGCCGTTTGGAAGAGTAAGAGATTTGAGTCATTTTGAAATAAAATGTGGAGAATGAATTTTATTTTATTTTTTCCTAATGTGAGACGTCTCCTTAAAGCCCATAAAAGACATGTCAAATATTTTATTGACCCACCGTGAAAAGCATAACTACTCTTTAACACTAGAGTGGGTATGAAAGCATTACTTAAAAAAATGTCTTATTCAAGAGTGAAAAATGACTCAAAAAAGCCACAGCGTGAAAGCGCACCCTAGTATGGCCTCTGAACGTGTGCTTTGCAATAAAGATGACAGCCTATCTGAAACAGTCTGCGGATGCACTTAACTGTTGGGTGGTGTGAGGAGAGGTGTCGGAGAGGTGGGATGACGTGGAAAGACAGGAATTCACGGCATAGGAGAGGAGGAGTGAGGCAGCAGGAAAGAGAGAAGCTGAGACCAGGGAGAATAAAAGCAAGCTGTTACTTTTACATAGTGTAGGGCAGAATGGCTGCTTTTGATGACTGCCACAGGGGGAGTAGTGTGTGTGTGTGTGTGTGTGTGTGTGTGTGCGTGTGTGTGTGTGTTCATGCAAGAGTGAATAACTACGTTTGAGTGTCTTTGTGTTTCTCTGTCTGGTTTAGCGAGAAAGAAATAGAGAAAGCTACTGTTTTCTTTCTATTTATATGCCAGAGAAAGAAACAGAGAAGGGAGGGTGAAATAGGGTGCCAGTATGAGTGAAAGAGGGCGATGTTCTCGAGTGTGCACTGACATGTCACTTCGTATTTGTCACATTTGAAGGAAGAGCACCCGTCCAGTCTCTGGTGCCCTGACCCTGCAGTGCTGTCTCGCCATAGCTGCACATCAGCTGCCGTCTCTGGGAGCGCCATGCTGCAGATCACTGACCCTCAGTGAGCCCACTGGCAACCTCCAGGGAGCCTAGCAGCTGGCTTCTGCTCATCCCACGTATACTGAACTCAACACGGAGTGAGGCATGGTATTGTATGTGTGCACTGTGCAGATTTGAATGAAAGCACCCTCTGTTCTGTCAAAATTATCAATCATGTTCCACTGAATGCATGGCGAGAACAATGCGGTTTAGAAAGACACATTGGGAAATGCTGCAGGCCTGGAACTGCAGGAGCTTATTAATCTATGAATAGAGGCGATTGAGGTCTGGAGGTGAATCATCTGCTCTCTCTGTTCAGTATTTTACAGGTGCAAGAGTGACTGCTGCAGTTACCCTGGAGACAGTGATTTGAAAAGGCAGACGAATTGGCTCCAGGATCGGTTGGGTTAATGGGAGAGAGCTTAACTTCACTGTAAAGTGCATGCTGCCACTTCAGAAAATGACATTTTGTGATAAACTTGTGCTTTCCTGCAAGAAAATACAGCATTTGTTTCACCTTTTTGTGAAAAATAACACTGCATATTGTATGCATTGCCATTCTAGCAGAGGGATGTGCTAAAAGTGCACCTAAAACTAAGTCTAATCCTTAGGCTTTCATCCATGACCCAGAAACACGTTATGTGATGTAGAGAAGGCATGTTTCAAAAACTCCCCCACTTACATTTCAGACCTTTGTCTAATGTGCAAAGTCACAGCAATTACAATGTGTAAACTGACTGTTTCAACAAGAAGGATGAGTATTATTGTGGGAATCAAACCTGTGTCTTCTAATGACTTCTCAACCACAATAATGCACTCTGCTACCCCAACAAGTCCCCACTCCACCATCATATTAACAATAAAGGAGGCGAGAGGAGATGGAAAAGAAAACGCTAGTAAAAGTATTTACAGATATACTGTTGTGAAACTTTGGAATAGAAACAAGGCCTTCGAGTGTCTTGTTGTGCATTATGAACACGCACACACCGCAAAATGAAGAGCAGTTTGTTTTGTGGCGAGTGAGCAGACAGGGCATTCTGGTGTTTTGCTGGGCTCACCTCTGGGCTGCAACACCAGTCGAAGCAATTACACAAATAAGCCTCTGCAGTTCATTCCTGTGTGAGACGAGCAGACGTGCCAGATACCTCCACCATTCTAATTGAGAGAAAGAAATCTTTTTGAGCTTGCACCTCCCAACGATGGCTTCCACTCGAGGCCCTCCCTGCAGACAGTGTCTGCTGTTTGTTCTTGCTTGTGTTGTCCTACATGTCAAATGTTAACGTCAGTTCTGTAGTTAAAGACCAAAAACAGAGCTTAAAAAGAGAGAGGCTATTGGACTGGTATTCACTAACACTTATCTGAAGATTATCTCTTCATCATGGCACTTGGGATATATAAGACAACAATTGGACATTTTTGTCCTCAAAGTTGATGTTAGAAGCAGGAAAGATATTCAAGAGTTAGGATTTGAGTGAGGTTGACAACAAGAACCAAACAGTGATGTCTAGAGGACTGGGACAGAGCATCTCCAGAACTGCAGCTCTGGTGGGGTGTTCCTGGTCTGCAGTGGTCAGGATCTATCAAAAGTGGTCCAAAGAAGGACCAGTGGAGAACCAGTGACAGGGTCATGAGAGGACAAGGATCAATGATGTAGGTGGGGAATGAAGGCTGGTCCTGGTGGTCTGATCCAACAGATTCCTTTCTATCAGAACCAGCATTAAATGGGACGTGCCATTTTTTTGTTTTGTTTTTTTTTCCCCCAAATTGGACCTTATTTCTGGGATGAAATACTGTCATTTACTCACCTGTATCACTTCAGAGTCATTTGGAGTATTTCCAACAATTTTGAATTTGATGATATCCATTTAACAGGAGTGAATGGGGCACTGAAATGCAGCCAGTAAATGACACAAACTTGACCATTTCTCAAATGACAGATGTTTAATAAGATGGGCTACACTATTACTATTATTACTATATTTGAGTCAGGAGTTGTCCGTAACTTGAGAAAATTCAATCTGTAAACAGACTCTACTTCCTGTGTATCATAGGACCTTTAAGGTCCCTTGTGCCTACCTATGTGGCCTTCACAGTACCTGCTTAAACGTCTATTATTTGAGAAATAGTCAAGTTTGTGTCATTTACTGGCTGCATTTCTGTGACCCATTCATTCCTGTAAAATGGATATCATCAAATCCAAAATTGTACTCTGAATAAATGGCAGTATCCCAGAAATGAGATCCAATTTGTAAAAAATGGAACTTCCCCTTTAATGCTGGTTCTGATAGAAAGGAGTCAGAGCAGACAGAGCAGAAAAGTGTGTATGGGGCTGTTTGGGCAGAAAAAGGGGACTATCACAATAATAGGCAGGTGGTCATAATGTTATGCCTTATTGGTTTATTGGTTGAATGTGTTTCAACTTATTATTACTATATGGTGATAATTCCTGAATGTTGTGTTTACAGATTTTCCCAAAGTGACCATGAACTCACCTCATGCAGCTAAGTGAAGATCTTTAACTTTGTTCAGCTATCAGTTAGTATTAGAGAGACCAAAACTGATATGAACTGATATGTTTGCTGGATTGAGAATCTGGCAGCATCTAGTGGTGAGACTGCAGATTGCAACCAGCTTAAATTTCTCCGGAGTACTGAGTGTGTAATTATGGCAGCGAAGGCCCCATCTGTAGCCAGTCACTGAAGAATAGCAGAAAATCTATATAGAGTGCATGTGTGTGTGCGCACTGGGGAGTAAGTGGAAAGCTCCTTAAGCCCAACAGAAGTTTCCCTCGTCTAGTTTTGTCGAGGCTGGGTGGAATAACAGAGGTTATTTTCATTGCAAGCCACGCTATCGACTACAACCCAAGCAGGAAAAGTAGAAACATGGTGTCCTGCTCCGTGAAGAGAGGACCTGCTCTGTATGTCGTTATAAACAGCTGATTCTTATTTTCAGGTTATTATACACTAATGACAACATACTAACTTAATGTTACATTCCATATGTGCCAATAGATTCCCCTAATTGATACACACTGGTCCTTTAAAGGCATCTATATTGGCCATATATGTGTCTGTCATCCTGCCAATAGTGCCATCAGTGAAGTGCAATAAGAATCCCCTGTAGGATGATTGAATTGTAATAGTAGCCATGACTCTTAATGTGTCCCCCTGTTTAGGACTTGACTGAATAATTTATGCACGAGTAAAATGATCAGTAGTAAAGCTTTTAGAGTCAAGTGCTATTTCTGCAACAACATCCTGCAGGATCATGACCTTTGCCTTGATGTGCAATCCAACAGAAGGAGGAAAAAGGGAGATCTGGTATATGGTGTTTGTCAGCACAAGGAGAGCGAAATGTCAGATTTTGTGTTGCATCAGAGAGTGATGGCTTATCTCAACCAATGGCTGTAAGCAGGGCATATTAGCACAATGTTTCCTGGTGAAACAGGATAAACAAAGGAAATACAGCGAGAAGGAAAAGGAGCAGGTGTCGCCATGCACCAAAGACAAAATCACAAGAAGGTGAGTGTCAAAAACGCAGGAAGTAAGAACAAAGAAACACAGTGTCCCTGTTGGTTCAGAAGATCCTGCAGTGTTTTAAATATAATGATCTCTCTCAACGTAGACCTCACGGTGGGATCTGACATCCACTGAACAAAGTGGTTGAGGCAGATATGGTGATTTGGGGCACTGCAGAAGGATGCACACAATGAGAGCTGTAATTATAGAACAAGCACACCTCACTTGCTCTCTTAGCTCAGAGGGAAACTACCTGCAACTGTTTCAGCAGTATAAATGTGTGTGTGTGTGTGTGTGTGTGTGTGTGTCGAGGGGGGTGGGGGGTTCAGAGGTCATAATGCATGTGAATTATGTGGACCGAAATCCAATATACAGTACATGATGTAATGTAGTAATACCCACAACAATATGCCTTCTTGGGTGAACATAGTGTGTTTTCCCCCAGTTGAATTTATAATATTTATTGCATTTTAAAAGCAGCTGGTCCTGATGCAGGCCCTGCTGTGAACCCATATAGATCTAAACTGGACACATGTTGAAGATACAGACCCAGAGGGAAGTTCATGGTGATAGAAACAGTGTTTGAACAAGTTTTTTAAGCCATTATTGACTTTCACTAACATCTCTTAGCTGTGGATGTAAGAAATGATCATTCTGAAGGAGTTGTAAGAAGCAGGACAAGAAAGTAGAAAATTATTGAAATATTTGTACTTTCTTCACCTATTTCTCCTCAACGACTTAGTCCTTATCTGTGAAGAGAGGTCACAAGCAGATACAGCTTTGTTTTTAATCTAAAATATGAAAATGAAAACTTTCCAAACCCACTGCACCCTGCACGTTCACAAGTACAAATATTCTTTTCATGCCCTGCAAAAAAAAACTGTTAATGCTAACTGTTCTCCATTTTTTCCCCCCAGTGTTTTGCTAACGAGAGGAATCTGTTGCCATCCATCATTGCAGGAAGCTACGTGGCACAGTGTATTGAAATGACAAAGCTAGCAAATTAGAGGAGCATTAATACACAGGATATGTCCCATGTAGGATATATCCTATGTATTGATTAGTCCAAGGCGAGAACTAGACCCAGGAGGTTCTCATCATTGGAAGTTTTAATAGAAACCTCCTGTGATTTAAACTTATGGGGAAGAGGTATTATATCAAAATGCAAAATACTGTAATGATAGCATTAGTTTTTCATTTGCTTTAGCAGTTTAATGGCCTTAGAGGCTTGGTCTTTGGCAGATGAAAGCATGAGTAGGTCGGAGATTTAATGGCTGCAGTTTTATTACAATCTAGAGGACAATCTGGGAAGTCATGTTTGAAAGCTGGGCAAAATAATGACCGACTGTAATCAATAACCCTCTCGAATCTCTGCAGAGAGACTATACTATGATGATCAAAAATGGTATAAAAATATTATAGTCTGTTCAATAACATTCATGACTTAAATGTAATAGTTGATACAGCAAACCTTTATTTGTCTGTATTCGCCTTTGCAGAGCGAAATAAGCCGACATCCAAGTGAAACCAAATATGTTTTCCAGATACTCAGAAATGCCATTATTTTCTTGGCACAAACAGGACAACATGCTGGCGCCTGCAAGTGTCAAGATGTAACTGCTGAGATGAATCTGCCTCAGTAAGTGATTCACAGTCCCCTGGGCCTTCAATCAATGCTATTCTTCCTTTTTTTGTAATTTGTAATAGCAGAGAAAACTGGTGTAAAGGTAAAAAACAAAGAGAATGACTCATGAAAACAAAGCATTAACAGAAAATGTCAAAGTGAGTACTCTGAGCAAGAAGCCCAGGTGCATAAATCTCTTGAAATGCTGCACTTTCTTTGTCAATCTTGTCCATACGCCGGTGCAGCAGAGATAAGGTTGAAATAGCAGTGGAATGCAGACAGATGAGTTTTAGCAATTTCAGAGCGAACCAACACACAGTTCAGCCTGCATCTAACCCCATCTCAGTCCATTCACCAGCTGCGACTCACCTGCTCAGCCTCTCTCCCTCTGTGTTTATCTCTATATGAAACAAGTCAACAAAATGAAGGCAGCAAAGCAATCAAAACAAAGACCTCGCTGTGTACATTTGATTGAGAACTGAGGGGAGGTGAAGAGAGGTGGTGCTGAGAAAACTGTAATTCCAGACTACAAAGACTTCCTCTCAGGGGGAAAAGTGGAAATGAACCGAAAATGGCAAGGTGTCAGCATCGAGAAGAGATTATTTGTTTTCAGCACCAGGGGAGGGCAGAAGTACAAGACACAAGTTACGAGCCAGAGAGATTATGTGATGGCACCGGGAAAATTATTTTTATTTCAAACTATTTGTCTTCAATGCAACCAGGCACACATATCGATGGATCACTGAACAAGCCGGCCAGGGGGCAGAGCCACGCTGTTTAAAGTAACTCAACAGTTTTGTTGGAAAGTTGAGTTAATGACTAAGACTCAAAATGGCTACAAAGAGCAGTGATCCACATGTATCAGAGCTGCTCGATATTAGGAAAACATGCAAAATGTGATAATGTTGCCGAGCATGAATTTTACCTGTCATCCTTCTTGTATCCAAAATATTTCTCTTTTCCTTTTTAGCCATAAGTTCTTCTTTGTTGGCCACATTTTCAAAGTTTGTCCCTCTTCCTTCTAACCTGACTCTCGCCAGCTGAATGTAGTTCCACCTTGCTCCACATGGCGTTCCACTGAGCTCCACACATCATCTGGACTTGCACCCGATGTGAAGGACTTCATGGGAGCAAAAAATGACCGAGCCAATCAGGATCGCCGGGCTTTTCATAGATGTGACGTAGCGGAGAAGCAAATGTTTGATTCAGACAACAATGGTGGCTTGCAGCGATGAATCATGAGTCAACATTGATTCTGCTGTTTCAACTTGTCGAATCTATTGCATATTCATTCTTTAAAAGATAAACAGAGAATGGTCGCTCTCCGTCATGGGTTGGTTTTAATGTGAGTGGTTGAAGTAGCACATCATTAAAGATGACGGACAAGTGGTTTATCCAATCACATTTTTGATAAGGCCCTTCTGAAATACATCTCCAATGGAGCAGTCCCAGATGAATGTGTGGAGTTAGGCGGAACAACATTCAGCTGGCGACAGTCAGGTTATTTTCCACTAACTTCACTTCATTTCCTAGCATGTATAAGAAGCACCAATTACACTGACAGGCCGAGTGTCACTGCCTGCCACAGAATACCATTTATAACAGTTCAAACTGTCTTTTGCAACATATATACCGTAATGCTAGTGAATTTTAAATATATTGTGCAGCCCAGACATGTACTGCAGTGTGTTCGAATCTGACCTATGGCCATTTGCTCTCGCCCTTTCGCAGAAAAAACATAGGTAAACACACACACACTATGGTTAATGAATATGTTATGGCAGATTCACATCCTGGTAGATGCGATGCCTCAGTGGTAACGTCCCAGCATTCTGCAGGAAACATCAAACCTGTACACTGTTGAGGCTTCACCCCCTCTCCTACCTCGCCTTGTCTTGAAGCGTTGGCAGGTTTGCCTGGCAATGAGAATCAGATCACAAGAGATGATTGTGCTCCTCCATCAACACGCAAAGCATTCATTGTGCGCTGACAATTCATTTAAAACATCCTTTTCCTACTATGTCTGCAAACGAAGCTATCTCCCACCTATTCTCAACCGTCTCTTGTGTAACTTTTTAAACATCTAAATGAGAATAGATGTCGCTATGCTATTTTCTTTTTCTTTTTTTGCAATTCAAGGACATGCCTCTTACTTTAGATCAGCAACTTCAGTTCGGTGAACTCCGTTCCTCGCTGTGACAGTTGAATATGTGTGGGTGACAGTACAAACAAAGGTGAATCAATGCATTTCCCCGAGGAAGAGACAAAGAGAGGTTGAGAGGAAGACAGAAAGTGAGAGAGATTGGGACGGGGAGGGGATGAAGGTGGCAGCGTGACATAGGGAGTGTGACAGTGTCATGCAGGCTGGTTTCATCGTTTCTCCCCAGCGCCCTGGGGAGATCATTAGCTCACAATATGGAGTCTATCAATCCTCACAGAATACCACTCTCCCCTCCGGATACATGTCCCGTCTGTCTACCTCTCTCTCTGACTATCTGTCTCTTTGTCTACATGCTGCTCATAGATGTACATTCGGGATCATGAAAATCTAGTTAGTGGGAAACGGGTTACGTGTTATCGAGCCCTTGGGGCTCTTTCATGGTAAAAGACAGTAGCCTAAAGAGTTGCGCTTAACTCTGGCAAGCCTGTGTGAAAACGAGGTCAGCAACAGGTATGCACAAAAGAGGTGAAGCTACTGTATGCAATAGCTGAGAACAAACGCTGAACATGATGGGTATGGAAAGAGGTGGAAAAGTGCAGAAATATACTAATGTGAAGCTGCCATAATGGAAACACTCAAAGGCTACATATTGCACAGTGCAGTGCAGTTCGTCTGGTTCTGTCCTCTTGTTAAAACATGATCTGAGGAGATGCTGGTTCATACATTACAGCACATACAGTATAACCATTATTGGGAGTGGGCCTCCTTTTTGTTTACTGATCTACACACACACACACACACACACACACAGACACACAGTTTTAGTGTTATTTATTCCGTATGAGTTTTCCAATTCCATCATCTCCTGGGAAGCATAACTGTACCTCCGTGTGCATCAAAGAATGGCTGTGTCATTGATGTTGAAGTTCATTTGCGAGATTGCTTTGAGTGCACAGCTAACACTGATTATTGTGCCATTGACGTAATATGACGTCAAAGTTGTTTTTTTTTTGTAGCTGGTCGCTGATCACGGTCTGCCGCAGCCTGTGCGTAATGTTGGGGCTTCTGTGATTTATAGCATAAAGAGTTAACATGTGCCACAGAGATCAAAGCAGAAAGTGGAGACCAATCCCATTTAGAGAGCAAAACACACTGGACAAAAAGTGGTGATTTTGGTGAAAGTGGCCTCTACTCTCCTCCAGATAAAACAAGAACGGAACAAGGAAAAAACTTTTTTTTTTTCATGATGAAATAGCGCGGCTCTTCTTTCATTTGAGCTTCTCTGTGTTTTCAGAGACATGGTCCAAAATATTCTGTGGGTCTAGAAATATGACCGAAAAATGGGCAAAAACGCAAGGCACTTTCTGTTTTAAAAAATGTCTGGCACTCAAAGAGTTAACATTATGCACTTACTGTACACACTGCAATGCAATATACTGAATAAAACTCCAATACAATACAACACACACAGTGTGTTTGCCAGTCATGTCATTCAAAATGCTGTTCACACTGTACTGCCATTGACCATATACACGTCATTTAACATGCATGACAAGTATAAATATGAATCAAAGTGCTGTTTCGGCAGTCTCCCTGTCAGTAACTTTGGGGCTTCTGGGATATGTAGTTGGAACATAAAGATATGGTATAAGCCACAGAGATGAAAGCAGGCATCGGATCAGAGAGCAGTCTTTTTGGTGAAACTATCTTCTAGCTTCTACTCAATTTCAGAAAAAAACAAGAATGGAACAGAGGTGCAAACAAAAGTTTTTTTTCATGATGAAATAGAGAGTCTTTTATTTCACTTTAGCTTTTCTGTGTTTTCAGAGACATAGTACAAAATACTCTGTGGGTCTTGAAAGATGACTCAAAATGGCCAAAAACGCAGCCACATGCCACTTTATGTTTTATAAAAGGACTGGCACTAAATGAGTTTACCAGCATTCTGTCGGGTAATTTAGCCCAACTTGGAGAAACTATGCAGAGACGTATTTTCCAGAAAGAAGATAATGCATCAATGACCCTGGTGGCAAAGAGGTGAATGTGTCTCTAATTGGAAAAGGATGTCACACACACACACACACACACACAGAGAGAGAGAGAGAGAGAGAGAGAGAGAGAGAGACCCTCTGGGAGGTAATATCTCTTCCTGTTCCAGCTATGCCTGGCCAGCCAAGCAGAGCTGCCACCTCATTGTGTCCTTCTGTACTAAGGCTCTGAGAGAGAGAGAGAGAGAGAGAGAGAGAGAGAGAGAGAGAGAGAGAGAGAGCCTTACCATGACACACATGACACACAAATGGCTTCATGCCCTGCAGTACAAACAAAGAGATTTTGGGGAGGCTGCAGCATCTGATTCAGTCTGCTATTTTCTGTGTGTGTGTGTGTGTGTGTGTGTGTGTGTGTGTGCGTGTGCATCACACCTACGAGTTGGTGCTTATCTGTTTGTTCGAGTTAATGGTTTGACAGTAAAAGCAGCTAAAATTGCCATTGTTGAGCATTAAAGACCATCTGGAAGAAAATACAAATGATGGAAGTCGAATTCTCAGCAGCAGTCCTGTGCACAGTCTGCTTAAAAACGCACGCCATATAACAGGTTGAAAATATAAATTATACTGTGTGTGATATAATGGAAGATGTGGTCGTGGAAAACACAAAATCACCAGGTGGTGTTTGACAACTTTGTAATATAGAATTTCTGTGCATTGTAAAATCAGCTGTATTTATGGTGATCTATATTTATTGCTGTAATGTCAATTCCAATACAAAAAGTAAGGGGAAAAAAAGACTAAATATGAGTAACACAATAATTATTTTTGCACACACAGAGCAGATGAAAGGCACAAGGAGGTCAAATAAAAGGAAATGAGTCTGGCAACATGGAACACAAACTCATGATGCATCAATGTTTAACAGTTGTCAACGAGCCAATAAATGGAAATTAAAATGATATGTGGGGAACAATAAATATGATGTTTGATGGTTTTGATCCCTAAGAAGGGAGAGGCAGTTCATGCTTCTTCTTTTCCTATCCGATTGAATCACTAACAATGTATGCACGTGCACAAAATCAACTTCTACATGTCATTTACTTCAGTGCATCAGGCATCCAGCGCCATCTTACTTCATTTTCTTCAGTTTTTCAATTTATTTCACCTAAGAGCTTTTTAAAAATTCATTAACGTTTTGCACCAAATACTTCTGGGAGTCTAATATTGATTTCTTATTAATAGGTTGTTTGTTGTAATGAATGATTTTGTTCTTAAGGCAATGAATATGCAAAGTTGTGAGTGCAGTTGCTGGAAAGAAAAATGGCCCCAGGTGCAACAGCCAGCAGAGAGGAAAGATATGAATATCTGTATGTATTTGATGAGCAAAAATGAAAGCAACAACAACGCTGAGGCGAACGTTAACTGTCATTTTCTACAACTCATAAACGTATGATCGATCTCGCTCAGCTTTGCTCCCCGAGTGTTTTACTTGGGATCGATCTGCGTGCGCATGCGTGTCTGCAACAAAATGACACACTGCTGACAAAATCCTTCTTATAAAAGTGAATGAATAGAAATAGAAATAACACAATGCTTAGTGAAGGTGTCATACAATAAATAATGCTCTTGTCTCTTTCTAGCATCTTTGTTTATTTGTTTGTTTCTGAATGTTAGAAAGAGGGACAGAACGTAAAGAGACACAACAGGTGATCAAAAGGAAAGCTAACAGAGAAGCTCACACTCCAGCTTGTCTCCTGACACTGTGCTCTGCTACTAGCAGAGATCAGGAAGCTACAGAGAATTCAACCAGTTTCAAACTTATAGCCTTCATCCCAGACTTGAGTGACATCACATGAGGCAATATTCAGACTCTGTGTAGCTCCTTATGCAATATTCTCCTTATAATGCAATACGACATTCAGCACCGATGCAGCAGATCCTCTGGAGGCTGTTTAAAAGCTCATACATACAGGGCGTGGACAAAATAATGAGAATATCTGACAATATATAGCAATCCAGCACCTCAATAAATGCCACAGTGCATCTAACAGGAGATTATTTAATATTTGAGGCTGTTGTTGTTGTTGTTGTGGATAGCATCATGCTGCCAGGTGGCTATTTTATCAATAGCCTCCTGCACAGGAAGTCACAGTACAACAATACCATAAGGAGATTATTTACTTAAAGGCAGGGATGTATTATTTAAAGGAAGTAAATCACGCTGTTTAAGGAAACAACATGAATTAGGAATACATCCAGGCAGACGTGTGCTACACTCACACAGCGGCGTGTCTCCAGCAGCATAGCAGCTCTTGTTAATGCATTATTGGAGCTGCCATCCTGATTCAGTCTATTTATCGCCTTTTTCAAGTTTGTTTACTGCAGCCTGTAACTCATGGCCGCAACAGACAGACCATTCCTCTCTTCTGCCCATATGAAACTTTTACTGGGCTAACAAACCGTCAACAGGGACTCTGGTAGACTGGGGAGGGAGAGAGGGAAAGGGAGGATTTATGGATGCTTGTAAATTTGTCCATCAGGGCTTTCGCTCTTATCAGCTACATTTGCTCTCTTGGCTCCACAATGAGCCGTCTAGACTCAAGCTCCAAATGAGATCAATTCTGCCCTTCACACAGCATGTTCAACTGGAAAAGAAAAGATGTTTCATTTTGGGGAGAGGAAGAAAATAAAAGAAAATATGCAGGGTTTTTTTTTCAAGCTGCTGAACACTTTTCATGAGCGGATTGATCCTGTTTCACACATAGGCGAGAATGAAATGAGAGGCAACGGAGGAAAAAAAAAGCTTTAGAGATGAGAATTTATGCAAAGCCACAAAAAAAACTCACCTTTCTGGCGAGGCAGAATCCCACTCATTAGCTTTATGAATTTAACATCACGGTGGAGAAAGCGAGATCATTCAGTCAGCCTGCTCTGTTTGTTAGGGGAGCTGGTGATTATTGTTTATTACTTCAATAAAAGCCGTACAATCCTCAGCCTTCCTGCACCCATCTGGTATAATGACAGCTTCAATATTCAGAGCTGTGCCGTGGTAAAATAATAACAAAAAAAACCCCAGAATGAGTGAAAAATAAAATGTTGCTTCCCTTTGGGTTTTGTTTTTGGTCATTCTCTTCCAGTTTTGGATTGAGAAATGGACTGGCATTTAAAAGCAGCCGTTTGGCTCTGCGACAATGACACATGAGGGATAATTTCTTTATTTACCTGCAACAAAGACGTGGCAATACACAAGCATGCACACAGTAATCACATGCCCGGAGGACACGATATAACGAGATAAACCACAACAATTTTGCATGCGCAATAATTACACCAAAGTATCATACATACACTGCACCAATTAAGCTAACGCAATTAACTCCGGGGCCATGGAGGCTCTTAGAGGCCTGGTGAACCATGTGAGGGGTTTGTTGCAGGTCCCAGTCAATCCTCATTTCATCTATTTCTTCCAAGTGTCATGCAACCGTCTGCGTTGTGCACCTGCTGAGTGTTGAGGGCCATTTGGCTCTGATTATGTTCTCTGTCTCTGCCAAACTCTTTTACTTTTACAGGAACATTTAGTTTGTCTTATCTGTCTCTCTAGTTTTCTCTGGACATGCCTCTCTCTTCACCTCCTCCTCCTCCTCTTCTATCTACATATACAGCTGTGAAGACGGCCACTGTAGGCAATCAATACCTGACAATGAGAAATCATGTATTTTTCCTCTTCTTTAGTGAATTCAATTTGGTCCTTAACATTCCAGTGGCTTTAATTAGATGCCCACGGTAGCAAATTGCAATTTACATTTTTATAGTTTTTCGAGTTAATTAGCTTGCTCACTCAGCCAGACCCGACTTGTTTATACTCTCCCCCTTCCTTTTCTAATTCTGTCCCCTTGCCTACTTTTTGAAACCTCTGCTTACATTGTGTTTACACAGGGAAGGGGCTTAATGTCACACAATTCCTTCTCAATAAACCAAATAAAACATTAAGCCTACAAAACACTTCTTTTATTAGCCACTTAGAAGATAGGCCGTGTGTTGTTTTGACTATTTCAAAAAGTTCCCCGGCTTCACCAGCGTTACGTCCCGTTGCACAAAAACATTTAATCATCTCTTTTATGGGGACAGACCTTTAAAAACCAAGTGACTTGTTTTGGGTCTTTTAAGTTAAACTCCTTCTGGTCCAAAGGGATGTGTTGTATTGAGTTTTCTCTGACACAAACCAGGCCTTTAATAGCATCACAGTAGAAATGCTCGTTAGCTGGTTTCTTACTGATCTGAACTCAGTGATGAGAACACAAGATGAAGATGTCGAACAAATACATTAATCTGTGTTGGTGTATTCGAGCTAATGTCAATTAAAGGAGCAAACAACCTGTAGAAGGTGACGTGACGTGAGGCCTTATTGCCAAATTAGCATCCAGAACTAGCGATTCAAGGAATGCAAGCTGTGTTGATCGGGGGGATTGTTGCTACCATTAGTGAGACCTTGAAATACGAAGCAAACCAGAATATAGCCAGTTAAATGTATGTGAGTGCTCCTGAGAATAATTAGCCACATTCAAAGTAGGATCATGTAACCTAATAGTGCTTGATTAGTCATATTTCTAACCATTGTCTCTGATTGTGCTTCGGTTTGTTAAATATATCACATGTTAAGATAGCTGAAAGCCTCTTCACTATTAAAGCCACTGCAACTTTACAGTAGGTTAAAAAAAAACCTCCAAACTATGCCATGGTTGCCCCAGAAATATACAGCTGACCTGAACTGCTGGCAGCGTTTGTGTGAAGGAATGAAATTTCAAAGTGAATGCTCTGACCGACCGCTGTCAAAGAAAAAGACAAGAACCCGTGTGTCCTCTTGTAGCACACCTGTCTGACATTTCCTCGTTTCTTTATCCCAACGCATTATCATGTTTGTTCCAAAAAAAAAAAAAAAATCCATTCCGCCTTTTTATATGACAGCTATCCACAGGAGAGAAAGAGAGGTGAAAGAGGAGAAGGTGGAGGGGAGACAGAGGAAGGGAGGAAGAAAGAAAGAAAGAAAGAAAGAGAGGGAGAGTCAGAGTGGTAATCAGCTGAGCAGACAGGCAAGTCACCTCTACTGTCAGTCACCACCATCCCCACCCCCCGTGACCAGAGGACTGAATGAAACATGGCCTTAGAGGTCTTCTATGTTGTCTTCTGTTTCATCCTCTTCCTCCATCACTCTTCATCTCCTTAAGAGACATCTAACATTTAGTCATGGAGCCCTGGAGACAGGCTGGCTGGCTGGGGCACCGAGACTTTGCTGACTACCATGAGACCATGTCAGCAGTGACCTCCATCCATCCATCCATTTTCTACCGCTTATCCTCACATAGGGTCGCAGGGGGGCTGGAGCCTATCCCAGCTATCTTAGGGTGAAAGGCAGGGTACACTCTGGACAAGTCTCCAGTTCATCACAGGACACAGAGACAAACAGCCACTCACACTCACATTCACACCTACGGTCAATTTAAATTAGCCAATTAACCTAATCCCCATGCATGTTTTTGGATGGTGGGAGGAAGCCGGAGTACCCGGAGAGAACCCACACAGACACGGGGAGAACATGCAAACTCCACACAGAAAGGCCCCGGGTCGGGAATCGAACCCGGTACCTTCTTGCCACTACACCACTGTGCCGCCCAGCACTGACCTCCATTACAACATAATTAAAATGACTTGTGTTCTCCTTCCAAGGTAAGACAGCACAAGTCTTTGATCCTTCCGCCTTCTTTTTCTTCCATCTATTCCCGCATCCTAACCTCACTTTTATTCAGCGTCATCCCTTTTGTTCCTCATTAAAGCATCACATCCATTTAGCGCAGCCTACTTTGACATATTGTGCATCGTGTTGTTATTGTTTGACCCAGGCTATTACTTCCAGGGCCTCCTGTGGGCAAAGAGGACAGACGGGGGCTCATGCACATCAACCACTAATTGCTGGTTTTACGCTGATAAAAATGGGGTCAGAAGTTAAAAAAAAAAACATCCAAAGGTTCGCAGACATTCTGGCTTGTAGCAAAACATCAATAGACAATAAGTTATAACGTGCCACTGTATGCTGCAATGATTGAGGAAATGGGGCAAGTAGAAACTCTCCATCACATGACAAAGAGACAGTGGGAGCATCAGCATTTAAACATCAGCTGTCAGATCATTTCACGGACCAGAGAAACCAAGAGCGCATTTATTCTTCCTATGCTTTTAAATACCACAGAACAAATGAACAAATCTATCTTTCGCTTTCACACTCAAGCAGTCTTTGCTAATTTAGGAAAGACAAATAACCTTGGCTGAGATCTTTTAAAAAAAATGTTGCTGGACCCATCCACAGGCTATATTAACAATGTTGATGGGGGGGGGGTTCTTTTAAGTTTTGGAGTAGTCAGAATGCAAAAAGATGCCTTCATTTTAAAGTCTATGGGGATACCTCCACACCCTGCATGCTGCATCATTATAGGTGATATTTTGGTGGAAAACATGCCCAGAGAGTAGCTCTGAATCTTTGAAAGCAAACTTTAGTGCTTCTTTGGAGTTTCCGAAGCCTGTCTTTTCATAAGCCCCTTAACAGGTTACGTGCTCACCTCAATTGGAATTCACCCTTCTCTTCTAATTATAGGCTGCTTGGTTTATAAGCCCGGCTGTGCCTTTGAATTCAGAATGATATTCATCTTATTTTCATGACAGCTTGTTCCCACCTCCGTTTTGAAGCACTTTTCAGTTGTCCTAACCATATTTTGCGTCACATGGAGTTGGTGTTCACCCTAACTACTCCATCCTTGTGACGGGGAAAATTACGGCCCATGAACAGCAGCATAATCTATGTCTGAGGGAAAGAGGGGAGAGGGTGAGGACATGGGGTGGTGGGAGAGGAGGGCCTCTGACCTGATGTTCTTGCCCCTATCTGCTAATTAGTCCTGTTCACTAACCAGATGCTTATAATTAAATTTGCATGCGTTGGTGAATAGCTGGATAAAAAAGAACAAATCCATCAGGAGGCCATGAAACAATACACAAGAACATAAAAAGCTCATTAAGAGAGACAATAAAGGGAGGAGACCCCCAGAGCACTTCAAACACCATCTTGAGCTGTGCCCTGGAAGCATCCACCCACCTTCACCCACCTCCTTTCTCCTTCTCCCATCCCTCCCCTCCTCCTCTCTCCTCTTCTCCCTCTCTCTTCTCACTCCTTCCTTCCTCCTTTCCTCCACTTTTCTCCTACCCTCTCCTTTTTCCTCTCTTCCTCTCCCTCCTCCTCTCTTCGTAATCATGTTTGCATTAGACCGTCACTTTGCCCTCTCGTCCTTTTATTCTACACTGTCCCACGGCAGGTTGTTTGTTGTCACAATGCTGATGTGCGTCAACCTCTGCTGATGTTCACAGGAGAACGAGGGAAGAAAGAACAAGCATCCCTTTTAATGCAGCTTTGGCAGCGTGCCCTGGCTGATGGAGCTAAAGCTACAGAAGGAAAACAACAACATCACCCCACAACAGAAAAGCCTTACTCACTCACTTACTCCCACTCCGATGCTCTGGCTAGTTAATTATTGCTCAGAGCTATTTAAATACACCTAATTAAAACAAATGTGAAGTAGATCATTAGTTGAAAGATGTTTGCTCCCTGTTGTAGGGCAAGTGATGGCAAGGCCACAGGAAGTAAGGGGGCAGAGGGTGCTGCAGCACCCCCCAGCGAAATGTAAACAAAATACAACTGTAATAACCATAATTATCTCATAATATAAAATGACAATTGTTGATGTTAATCCCCTCCCCCTTAGTCATCATTATAAATGAAATGTCATTTAATTTTATGAAAACTTAATTGATCCGAATGAGTAGTGGTGGGAACTTCAGCAAAGGGTTGTGAGTTTGTACAGAAGTTGGCTACAGGTTGATTTAGAATTACATCCCAGGCTAGAAAGACGAACAGATCTGAGGCAGGAAACAGCAAATGAAACTGAAAGATGTAGCAGCAACACCTCTATAGAGCTGCATCAACACCTGTCACTCCTGCAGCAACCCTGCTAGCAACAGATAATGAGGAAGTTAAAGTTAACCAACTGACTGACTGCCCAATCAGTGTGGAAATTAGGATTTCTACAAGTGACCTACTCTCTGATATCACCATCAAAGACCAGTAAACAACAAGGCATGTTGTGCAGATGTTGTTTCATACTGCAGCATTCCTGCGAGAGACAACTTGAGACGGTGTACTGCTGCTGGAGCCGACCTATGATTTACCCAAAGAAAGAGAGGGGGGTAACGAGGAGAGATAACTGGATGTCCTATACTTTCCAGAATGAGTTTGCTCATGTTGGTCAAAGGGGATATAGCGTCTCGTGCATCAGGCTGTCCGGTATACGGACTGTCAGTCCGTATACCGGACAGGTATGTGGCCAGTCCTTGTATGTTCATTGCAACAGCCACCCCTGTTTCTTGTCTTACAGGAAGTTGCATGAGACTCATACATGGCTCAGTGGTTGGTGACCAGTTCTTTGAAACATGTCCCAAAAGACACCTGATCCTGATCAGTGTACCCAAGAACGGTGCCATAGACATACCATATATATGCCAAAGTGTTTTTTCAGCAGCTGGCACAAGAGGGTGCGCTCACACAGCCTGTGAGTAATGTTGGGGCTTCTGGGATTTGTAGTGGGGACAGAAAGAGACGGTATACCCCACAGAGATTAAAGCAGGAAGTGAAGATGATCATGATTAGAGAGAAAACAAACAGAATCTGGACAAAATGTGGTGATTTTGGTGAAACTCGCCTCTATTCTCCTCCAGATAAAACAAGAACAGAACAAGATAAAAACAAACATTTTTTCCATGATGAAATAGAGAGTCTCTTTTTTCATTTCAGCAATTCAGTGTTTTCAGAGACATAGTACAAAATATTCTGTGGGTCATGAAAAATACTGAACAGAAAATCACAAACAGCTAATCTAAACACAGGATGCAAGCTAAAACAGTCACAAAAGATAAGGAAACCAAAGTAGCAAACAAAACTCTGACTAAATAAACTACAAAACTGACAGACAAAGTAACAATGAAAAGCACACACAAAACATGACTGACATGACTTTGACTTGAGGATACTGGCACTGACATGGATTGGCTGGTTGACTTGATACATATACAAGACGAACTGGCACAGAACAGACAAAGACAGACTATTTATACATGAGGTAGGGGGACACAGCTGGAAACAATCATGGGCAGACAATCACCAGACGTGGGAGAACAGGAGGACAGGAAGTGAAGTGGCTGATACAAAAGGGAAACAATTTAAAATAAAACAGGAAATGACATGACAACATGACTGAATGTAAATTAAAAACTACCTTAACAAAACGACGACACAGGGCAATTATGTGCTGTTGCAGCACTTCCATGGTTCATTTATTCACAAATTATTAGAGATAAATGTATGTTTCTTCACACATATGTAGTACTTATGTATTGCAAACCAGATTTAGGTCATATTTTACAGTTTTAATTAGCCTAATGTACAACCTGTTATGCAATCATTAGGCCTGTTGGGGGTACAGCTTACCAAGCCTTTTGTTAGAGCCAATTGTAAGAAATGTGCTCTGATATTTTTACATGTTAACACCCACAGTTCATATATACATATTCCTCCGGGCCTGACTGATGGTGTGGGAACACAAACAATAGAGCATCCTAGATTGCTCTGTGGTAGATATTCATCAGGAACAAGGCAGATATAAAGGAGGAGAACTGGCACCAGAATGCCATTCCACGTTGATTTTTAAAAAAGCAAACAACGGTTTAATTTCTCACAAAAGACAACAGCAAGCAGGCTGTGAACTGACCAAACAAAGTACATATGGAGGGCAGATCATCAAAAGTAAATATCAAAGGATCTGCCAGACAGGGGTCTAATTCCTGTTATTTTCCACGAGGTCTTCCACTGCTCCGTAGATAAATAAACTTGAGCGCCGGAGAGAGGGGATATGTACAGAGAAAACACACAAAGCACTTAACGGGATGAAGGAAAATGCAGTCATTGGTATTTATTAGGGATGTCGTCCAATATTGCTCAGCCAGTGCATGATTGACATCATGACCGGTTTGAAAGTATTTCCAAGTGTATCCATCAGATGGTAAATTTGCCAACACACACAAGGACATAAGGAAAAGACATAGGGCAGTCATAGAACCACGTCAGTATCAGTGCTGGAGCTTCATTTGTTGCACTTTAAAGCAGGGCTATGTTAACTACTGCTCTGGACTGAAGCTGTTGAACTTTTTTGTGTCTTTTGTAGTTTTAGTTGCACTATTTTCTTAGTCTTATGAAAGAGCAGGGTGGATTGAGCCCAGTTGATAATTTAATTATTGTATTATCTGCCAAGTCATGGCCAGTTATAAGATAAAATAAAACTTTATTCATCCTAAAGGAAATTCTTGCCGTACAAGTTTTGTTTTGTTGATCCTGTGATGTCAAAGGCAGGCCAGGAATTTTATCATTTTAGAGTTTTTTGAGGCCACATGTCAGGGTAACAGGACCATCAAATAAGACAATGACTTTACGGCATAATTGTTTTCAGCCTGGACCCTTCACTCCTTTCACCTGATCGGGCCTCACGTATACCAGCATCCACACTCATGTTCAGATGTATCAACAGTGAAATGAGCATGGAAACTGGCGCTGCTCCACACCAACTTCATTGCTGCTGTATGCCAGGTTCTGATGCTTTTGGTCTGTTGGTGACACTCAGAGTAACAACTGTTGTAACAACTGTTTGTCTTAATTTATTTAGCTACTTTTCAACAATCTGTACACAGAAAAACTATGTTCATGTATAACTGCACCAAGAATGGTTGTAGACATGTGTTATAAAAAGCAAAAGCACCTCAAACTTCAGTCTCCTGTGTGAAACACTGTAATCATCCATCTCGCTACATAAAAGCCACACTACTTCCTGTTGGTATTCGACCGACATGCATTTAATTCCACAGGAATGATAGTCTAGTTGTAACAAATTGAAATAAACAAGAAATATCTTAAATATAAAGAGATAAATTAAGGTAAATCAGAGAAGAGGCGCTCCACCTTCCAGCAGTAGGCTATGAGGGCCCTTCTCCTGTGTCTGCCTTTAAATAACTATTGACCGTGCCACCAACACAAACCAAGGAGCACTAGACAAAAAAAAAACCTGGGCTAAAGGCTAATGGCCTGAGAACGTGATACATCCCTTAAAGGTCCTTCTCTGCTCATCGCTTCTCTGGGTTTAGGTAGCTGTTTCAAATCCGCACTACTGCCGCCAGCGCACGCCATCAAGCACAGTCTTTCCTGAATCTACGGATTTGTCTGATCCGAGTCTGACAACGATTACACACTCACACAGACACTGCCTACACACTCATAAAGATGCACAGACTTCAGTGTGTGTGTGTGTGTTGGTGCGTGTGTGTACCTGTATGATTGATTTGGCAGAAAAACAAAGCAAAGTGAAAAGAAGAAGAAGCTGAAAATGTGGCAGGATTTGCAAAGGTATTGCTGCTAGAATAATTAGCATCATACTGGAGGGACACACACACACACACACACAGACACACACACACACACACACACACACACACACATACACACACAAACACACTGCCCACAGTCTGACAGGTGCCCATATGCAAAACACATACGCCGACACACAAATTATATATGCGCAGAGGAAGAGAAACAAACAGCCTTCCAGTTGTGCACTGCAGCACGACAGGGTCTGGCCCCTATGGACTGAAAGCTTGAAACACCAACAATAATAAGGTAATAGTTCAGTTTTAATGGTGTGACATCCCACGTGATTAATGTCTTTCCTATACCATGTCTGTATCATTGTAAGATGCAGAATAATCAAACACAGAGAAAAGAGTTGTTGTGAGGACATGATATAATTAACTATCAGTCTATCATTCCACTCCCTAATTAGATATAGCCACGTAATGCAAATTAACAACTATTAAGAGGGGAGTTTTTGCTTTTTTTTTTACATGTCCGTCATCGTCTGACACTCATTTTCTCTCATATTTGTGAAGAATAATTACCACCTGCAGCACTGATGGTGTACAGCTCCATACCTGTAATTACAGTGAAGCAGAACGTGTTACCACACATTTGATTGAAGTATGAGCAAGCGCACAAATGATGTACACTACAGGATGTGCAGTCACAGGTAATCGAGGAGGACGTGCGCCTGGCTCGCTGGGTCTCCTTTGTGTTATAATGAGCCTGCGTGGTCTACAAACAGGCACACATACATTTTCATAAATGATGGGTGGACTGCAGTGGCACACAGAAAGTGAGCAAATGGCTCAGTCTCAGGCGTCATGAATATCAATGAAAGATGGGGAATATGATTGTCTGTCAAACAAATCTCTGGCACTTCCAAACCCTAAACTGGGCCACAAACGTCCCAAGATGCACGATGACCGTCCTCTTTAATTCAGCCCTCATTATGTTTTTCACAGTGTTTACAATAGAAATGTGAGTGTTAGACCACTGAGACGTAATCAGTTTGGTATGAAGTACAGATAACATTGTATCTGAATTTGAAGGTCAATAGAAATCTGTTGATTGCAGTGTAATTGTGCTTTTTCATGTTAGTCTATGAAGATTAACAAATCATTAAACATGAATAGCATGATGATCATGTTAATGCAGTGCTGTTAAACTTATTTTACAATAACTTATTGAAGTTAATACCTGCAGAACTTTCCTCTAACGTGTCCATTCATTCATTTTCTGTTCGCCATTGTATTTTTTAAATCTGATGGTGACACAAAATATTATACTCCTATTATACCACTTCTGGCCTTCAAGCCATATGTTTGACACCCCTATGCTAATGTAAGTACTGTTAACAATCAATGAATCAATGCTAAGATGACTGGCAATGTGCTCCACACTAGCTCGGAGGTATTTTTTTGGGATAATTTGGTGGAAATCTGCAGGTTTGCTTCTCATCACCAAACAGAAAGCAGTCACTGTTGTTCCCTCACAAATGGAGCTGAAGCTGTGGGAGCTTCTCATGATGGCAGATGGTGGAATAAGTGGAAAGCTGATGGGAAAACTCACTTGTATGCTTAAGCATTTTTATCCTCTTCAGACGGAGAAAGCCTTGCCGTAACACCTGACATATGTGTGACAAGAACCAATGTGGTGAATTGTGCAACCAAAATCAAGGCCATCAATCATCTTTTCCACATCTGATTTTGGCAACAGTTACAGCAATCTATCACCATTTATTTGACAAAGATATATAGATGTTTAATAATGTCTGAGGTAGCGCTTTCACAAGAGCACTCCAGCCTTGTCGTGTTGTACTTCCATACTCGCCAGATTTAAATAAGAACGGATAAAAGTGATTCAACAATGGCAGAGAAAGAAACTGGATTTCAGTATGTGTATGAGCAAAGCGACTATCATTAGACTGAATGGCTGCCATCTAGTCTGGTGTTCTCAGAATCTTTCAAACTAAACTAATACCAAAGATGTCTTTTCATTCAAACTGTCACTGATATACAGTGTTGCGTTAGTTACTGAAAAACAGTAACTAGTTACAGTTACGAGTTATTTCATTCAAAAATAACCCAATTACTTTGTTCATTACTTACACCAAAAAGTTATGCATTACTGTAAATATGAATTCAGATTGATGAGATTAATCCGTCTTTTCGACTTGGAGGTCCAACTTCACAGGGGCTTCTGATTTAAATTCTGACTTGGAATGTGGAAATTCCCACATCCGTGCACAACTGGAACGCACCATGAGTCAAAACAAATGCTGGGGTCCCGATGCTGCGACAGTGACATTAATCCTCTGTTTTAACGGCGATGTTTGTCGCCTTATGCTGGGAGAGAGGGGGGACAGATCGGTGTCACATGATATACGTGTCATCTGCACGCCTGAATGAAAGCAATTTAAGATCATCAATCTGGAAATCATTTACCACATGACAAACGCATCGTAAAGTAATGGTAACTGTAAAAAGTAACGTGTTAGACTAGCCTGACAAGCCAGACTATAACATCAAATGTTTAGTCTGGGGGCAGACAACAGGCAGAGTGGAAGTCTGTGGGTGGGACCAACCGTTGTCGTTCAAACTGCCTCTGCATGTAATAGGCCAACGCTATGACCAATCAGAGCAACAGAGCGAAGCCAGCTGGTATATTAGCCTTTTGGTAGCTGGTCGGCAAAACAGCAAATACATCCTTCTTTAAAACGAATGACTTGAGTGCTTCTTTCTGCTCAACTTTCAAAGAAAAACCCAAGTCTAAGTCTTCCAAAATCGATGACAGAGCCGATTCAAACGACCGCTGTTTGTTAGCCACAGCCATCTTGGTTGTTCTGCTATCTCCAGCGCTGCTCAGCCCTGTTGTCATCATGCTACGCCCACCCCAACGACTCGCTACGCAGATAGAGCACTGTGATTGGTCCTACAGACTCCTGGCCGGAGCCAGGATTAGCTCTTATGGTGCGCCACTAGACCATCCTGCTAGGCAAAAATATTTTACATATGTCCAGATTTCTAGGCTAGCGTTAGACCATTAGTTACTGTCAAAGTAATAGTGTTACAGTAATACGTTACTAGTTTCTGCTCAACACTACATATATTATAATTATGTGCGCTTGTGTTGTAGATATGAAATGTTTTACATACATGGACTGTGTTTTACTGACAAATTTCCCCTCGTGGACAAGACAGTTAAAAGCTGAGTGCCAAAAAACCTATTTTGCAAAATCCTATCATATGTGCTCATCGAGCAAATCTAATGAAGAAGCATTAATGAACTCAAGTCAGAGAGCTGGCCTCTGTGAATTAGAATTAGTCCAACCGTCTGGTCGGAATAAATGAGAAAAAAGGGAATCACGTAGGGTCATTACCTGTTGGCTCTATATCACAGGAGAGCTGATAGTTACAGGAGTATTATGAGCAGGATGGATGGTTGAGTCATGACATCAATATCTGCTTATCCATGTGTCCATCTAGAAATCGGCTGAGAGGAATGTGATTAAAAGGAGGTGTGATTCATGCTTTCAATTCTATTGATCTGCTTATATAAACCATTACTGGAGCCTCAAACCCTCACACACACATATCACACAGGATCTCACAAACGCACACACACACACACACACACACACATACTGTACGGTAGATGCTCTGTCCATATCTATAAATATCAACCTGAGGTAGACCAACAGACGACCTTATTTCCTTTCCTTCACACACACATGCGTGCACACACACACACACACACACACTGGACAGGCTTTCATATTGCCGGGGCAAGCTGGACAGCTAGTTTGCTGTGAATTTAAAGTGATAAGCTGAGCAGTGGCTATTCCTGGACGTTAGGTGCACAAAACCGGGCACTGCTGGAAGATTTATCTCCTCCTCTGAAATTTCATTTGGGGAAGGAATAATAAGGCATAGGAAATGAAAGTTAATCACCATCCCTCGCTCCCTCTCTCTCTCTCTCCCTGACGTTGGCTTTTAGAGCTTAGCTGAGGCCTGCTTTATTTAGTCTGGAACCTTTTGTCTTCCCCCCCTGCAACCTTTTAAATGCTTCATAAATCAGAAACAGCGCGAACGCTTCTGATGGTTTGTTGTCCCGCAGAAACTAATTATACTGAGACCAGCGAAACAAACTCGAATGAAATGGTTGGTCATCTTACAGCCATTACAGAGGTGGATAGGTTAGAGAGTGTGAGGAGGAAAGGGTTTCAAGATGCAGCTGTAATGTGTCTCGTATTATTTCCTTATTATTTAGATACATTTGTTTTCCCCTTGTATCACATTTCTCAGACAGCATATTGCGTTCTTGTGGAGTGTTACAGTACAGAGAGTATTACTGTGATAGAAAGTAATTATCAGGGGAATGTAGTTTTTTTTTTTATTCAATCAGAAACAAAATTATCTACACATACAAAGCTGTGGATCACATTATTCTCCAGTTAGGCTCTCATTCTGGATGACGGAATAGTTTGATGTGAAATGAAAACTCAATTTTCAAGGCATTTCATTCCATTAAAAAGCATAAAATATCCATCCATTTCCCCCAGACAGGTCATGCTATTGTGTTTCAAAGGTGAATGGTAGCATTTGTGGGGTTAAATTACTGGGCAAATGGAGTACATCAGAGTTTCTCAACCTTTTGTGCATAAATAAGCATCTTATATTATCTTTAATAGTTAAACCATTTATAAATAAATCCCATCATCAGTAAAACTGAATATGTGCTTGCCATTCAACGTTATAAGTAGCCAACAACTATCAGAACAATAGGAACACAAAGGCTCCCTCATGTAGCTCAAAGGTGCACTGAAGATATCGCGTTTTAATAAAAGACGATGGCAAAAATCCTGCAAATTCATTCGGCAACGACATAAAGTCTTGATCCAGTACTTGGGAATGACTGGCCCACATAAATGCTGAATTCCAATTATGGTGAACTGCTCCTTTAAAGAGTTCCAGCCATAGCTAAAATATTTCTAATAACTGTAAAAAGTAAAGTGCATCATACTTATGTTAATGATTTGCAGATATTTCCTAATATTATCACTGTAAAATGGTGCGTCCATGTTTTTTGCTTTAATCCAAGTTACCATTAAATGCAAAACAACAAGTGAAAGCTGTCCATACTGTATACTGCAGCATGCAATTTAAAATCAAATTAAAGTATGCACTGAAAAAAAATCCTCCATGATATGATCTTCAGCTCTATGAAGCATTAACCATTAGCATTAAATTTAATTACTTTTTTAAAGGTTCATTGGCACCACTGAACCCACTGAGAACTGACCAAATTTTTTAGCAGTTTTTAACAGCTTTTTTTTAAATGACTGAGATATTGTTTTTATAATAAATGTTGTGTTCTATTAAATGCATATTCTGCTCTAAGGGTTAGCAAGTTTGAATGGGTGGATGGATGGTTGGATCTGTACAAAAACGGCATTCAGTGCCTCTTTAGAAACAATATTTTAGTTCCTTTCTACTTCAAGATTAGTCCTGATATAAAATTATGTTTCCCCACACTGTACTGTTTAAAATGCCTGACCTTCTGTTTTGATCACCTGTAATTGAAAAGGACCAAAAGAGCAACGATAGAGAGAGGAAAATGGTAGAAATGAAGATAAGGGGGGGAGAATAATCCAAAATGAACCAAGGGGATGAGCACGGGAAGGAAATAACCTACAGTGCAGCTAAATTGAAATATCTTATTAAAATGACCTTGGGTCCTGCAGCTGCTTCCAGAGTTCTCCAGTAAAACATTAAAATACAGTTCATGCAAATAGATGGAAACATGCAAACACACACCATATTAGCATCGTGGATATAGGGCTGTTTATTGCTGTAGTTTATGATGGGGAACCCAGAGAGTGATTTTTATAAGGCGCAGTGATGTAAAGGCTTCAGGCTTTATGGTCGTTGAGCACTGATAGCAAAAACCAATAGCATATTCCTCTAAAGCTGGCTCCCTTTATTGAGATCATAGGGTTTAGGTATTTAGTCAGGCATACATGTGAGCAAACACCTTCTAATGTGTTCGACTGAGTGCAGTCAAAGGCTTGAATGCGACCATTAAGCAGTGGTTGATGAATCCAATTTTCTTTGAATAAATGAAAGCTGCTGTCTGTCATTCCTCTCAGCAAGTCACTTAACCTGAATCGCTTGTGTAAACACACTGTGGGATAAATGGGTATTATCTTAAAGGAGGCCACGAGCCGGCAAAGCAGAGGGGTGACGGAAATAACTAGAAAAAAAAAGCTATTGCTTCCACTTCCTGGACAATGAGGACGTAATGAGTATTGGTGTGTGTGTGTGTGTGTGTGTGTGTGTGTGTGTGTGTGTGTGTGTGTGTGAACGGTAGAAAGATCGAGAGGCGACGACTGGGAGAATGAGACAGACAAAAAGAGGGAGAGAGAGGGATCACTGTAATGAGGTGTCTGGGATGCTGATGTGTTTTCAGCGATACGCAGCGTAAAGCTAACAGTTCTCTGAGCAGGGTGCTTTAACTTATGCGCCTCTGACCGAGCTGAGCTCATCCAGATTGCCTCTCAAAGATGTGAGTGTTGTTAGCCAGGCTGTGATTGGCTGCTGTGCTTACCGACTGGTATGAGAGGGGACAAAAGACTTTCTTTCTTTATTTAATGCCTTCAGTTCCCCACTGGAACTTAAACCCTGAAAAAAAATATAAGCATACATTTAAACTGATATTTCTATTTTTAGGTGGCTAAAATCCCGTCCACAGCAGTGCTACACTGTGGTCATAGACTGACTGTATAAGGATCCTCATTTCAAAACACATGGACTACCCCTTCCCCTTCAAGATTCCACTTGGCTTTCTGTTAAAAATGTGGAATTTGAAGGACCCACACCAAAGTAACTAAGTCAGGTTCTCTCAGTGTCTGCTGCATAGATTTTGACAAAGTGCATTTTATTGTCCTTTTAACACTGTCACTGCATGTGGCATATATTGGGAAGCTTTCTTAGCAAAACTATCTCATCTAACTATCTTGTTTGACATTTTTGAAGACTTTTTATATCTCATAATTGCTTGTTTTGTACCAGACTGTTGTTGTGTTGTTCATAGGGCTGTGCAAACAACACCAGTGATCCCTGATGAGGTGGACTGATTCCAGACCAGACTCCAAAGATCTGTGACAGGACAGAATGGTTAAGAAAGTCAATGAAATCACACGAGAAGTCGCAGTATATGTGTTATCAAGTGCCTGTTGGCTTGGACTCAACAACCAAGAGTGTGAATTCTTGAGTCTCAGATGCCTAAAATTTCAAGTTCATTATTATTAGTAGTATCCCTTCAGCATGTTTCATTTTGCTTGCCTGGTGCTCTGTAGTCGATCCATCCATCACTTACTCTTCCTCACTTTTTACCCTTCACTTGTCCCTTTTCCCTTTTTGCTCCGTTATCAGCTCCTTCCTGCCCGGGGCCAAGTCTCCTGCCTTGTGGAAAACTCCTGTCTGCTGGTAGGAGCTAACACAATGCTAACACTTCACCCTGCACGACACAACAGCCACAAAACTGTATGTGTGTGTTTTTATGTACGTCAATATTAATGTATGTGTACATGTGCTAGTATAGATCTGTGTGTGAATAGGGATCACTTGGAGGCATGCGTTGTTTTCAAGGCAGACAAATAAGAAAACGCATGACAACTCTTGCATGACAGCCCTGTCTTCATCCATCCATCAATCAACTTTGCACATGCACGCAGAGGGCGCATAAACACACACATATAAATGCTCCCATCATGCGATTGTAGAAATATGAGGCTGAAATGTCACACCATTTATCATCCAATACACAGCAGAGAGAGAGGAAGGGTGAGAAATAGGTTGAGGGCTGAAGAGCTGGGCATGTCACCTCAAAAAAAAAAAGCTGTCAGCGTTCAGACTCAACTCTCAAAAGCATTTTTCTCCTCTTTTCTGTTGATTTGGTCATCACCAAAATGTTTGTGGGATGCCACATCCAATGCCCCTCCGTCTTCAGGGGACAGATGTGGACGGGGGCCACTATCTGCACAGGTGGATGGGGATGGCGAAGGAATAAAAGAAGCTGACAGGTGAAAAAAATTATAGCTTTCAGGCTTGTCTGCCGGTGACAATCTCACTCTTAAGTGAGCTGTCATTTCTTTTCAGGCACAGTCTGTCAGTCAACTGGCCTTAATCGCACCAATGCGTCGTTATAGTATGGAAATTGCGAGCCACATACTAATATCTGCAGCCAGGTAGCTCTGGGCCTCTCTCCCCCCGACTCTCTCCTGTAAATCAGAGCCTTAAGCAGCTAGTCCCTCTGCTCTCTCTTATCTTTAAGTCATATATTGCCTTTTTCCATTCGGCAATTTCCCAAAACTGAGCCCTCCTCTCCCCTCTAGACTTATGAAGAGCGAGTTTTATTGGTTGGGGTCTGCTGCAGGTGGATTCAGAAAGGTATGAGAGGGGCAGGAGGGACGACATATAGATTTATTCGTGGTAGAGTCAGAGGAATGGGCTGCCTATTCAACCGGTATCTTTTTCAATTGTACACAGTAGATATCAAACTGGAGCTGCGCTGTACTGTGGAACTGTTTGGGAAAAGGTCACAGCGCTGCCTCGCTCACTGCATACAGTCAATTTGTTCAGTTGAAGAGATTCAATTCTCCGCACAGGCCGGACCAGAATGAGAGGACAAGTGTTGCATTTGAAATGTGTCATCCTGCACCGCTTAGTCACTTTCAAGAACAGTCATTAGTATGATTAAATGTCTTATCTAAAACACAGAACATAATGCATATTGATCATATCATTACCATTTGTGCCACATCCAATTGATTCTACTCCCAGCATGATATTTTTGCAGGGGATGACTGCAGAAATATCATTTGAGTGACAACTGGATTCTGCGAGGCTGAGATTGGAAAGGTTATATGCCAAGGGTGTGGTCATATAGATAAAATATGGTTCCAGTTGTTTTATATATTAAATGTATTATGCATGGATGGCTCTCATTCATTTTGTGCATTTTCGAGTTTGATAAGTCTGTGTAAATGGATTGTGTTTTCAGCCACAGCAGGAGCCAGTTGTAAATGGGACGTCAAATGAACGTTGCCGTCTTCCTGGGAATAATGACAAAACCAGTGGGTGAAATTATTCTGAGACTCAGTTTTATGGCTGTTTTTCATCCTAAATTACGTAGCTTGAAATTTGCCTTATAATAGCCATCTGTAAAATATGAAGCTTTCGTTTCTTAAAGTCACTGGATTTTCATTTTTTTTCCTTGAAGAGTTTTACAAAACTGAGAAAGAGAAAAAGTTATTAAAGAAATCTGCAAGATGAGAGAAATCTTTCTATCCTTTTCTATCCTTTCCTAGAGCAACAGTGGTGGAACAGATCGGCAGAGCCCTGTGAGAGCAGAGCAGATTCACCATAATCTGCTCTATAATGTCAGCATGTTATTGTTCTCCTGGTTTGAGCCGTGATTAGACAACAGATTGAAGACATTTGTTGTGTGCAGTTTGAAAGATTACAGAGAGACGTGGTGACAAAAAAAAAAAAAACTTGCAGCGCTGCCAGCATGCATCCAAGAATGGAGGGTTCTCCTGCACAGATCATCATACGAACTGTTTACAGTCACACTCAACGTATGTCGTTACACTTCACATGCGTGACACACAGCAGCATGACCACATGAAACAGAAAATTACAGCTTTTCAAAATTAAAAAAAGATGTCACAGAATAATAAGACATAAAATAGCTTTGCAGTTGAAACAGCAAATCACAGAATTAAATAAATGTGTAAAGGTGAATTATGGATTGAGGCCACGGTGGATTATGCAAATCTATACCTTGACTAATGACATGAAAATTACATGTGATGCTGCAATGCTATAACCCCCCCCACACACACACACACACACACACACACGCGCGCACGCACGCATTAACAAGACTTAAAACAAAGTGCTCTCCGTGACAGATCTGTGTACACATGAGATTGTATGCATATTCGTGATTTATCTGTGCCTGTACGTGTGTGTGTGTGTGTGTGTGTGTGTGTGTGTGTGTGTGTGTGTGTGTGTGTGTGTCTGTTTTCCTCTCCCTGTCTGGCGCTCTAATGGTGTGTCCTCTGGATTAAGTGATATAAATGGATAGCTTTTCCTCCTGATGCATCGTTCACCTGCAGGAAAAATAGCCCCCCTGAGGTTGGTTGTGGTCGCAGAGGGCCTGCCTTATTGTCTCCCCCCCCAACCACCACCACCACCACCACCACCACACCTCTGAGGCATGGCAGTCCAGGGCCACTGCTGCAGTCGCTGAGGATCAGTAATGACGGAGACAAATGGAAACGCAGAGGTAATCAGCAATTCAGATCAGTCTCGCTGTCAGAGGATGTGGGTCATAATATGTATAGTGGGTAAAAAAAGACAATAGGGTGAGTCGCCAAGAGGGAGAAAAGGCAGAAATTATAAGCAAAGGCCTCTAATAAAAGGTGTGATTATTTTCATTTTAAATGAAAACACTATCCTTTGTTAATTGGTGTATTTTTCCGCTGGACAACTGCAGTTGTACGGTAATAATATTCCCATGCTAGGTTCAGCTCCAAAGCATCACTGGTAAAATAAGAGCCGGTCCTGCTTCATCCAAAAGCTTTATGCTTCTCAAACATGAAGAAATCCATTACAGAAGACTGACACTGAAAATAGAATGTGAGACCAAAACATATGCTGTGTATTGAGCTTAATTTGTCCCCAGTGAAAAAACTCACACTCTTGCTCCTGCATTACAGCATCTCTGTCTGAAGCCACATGGACAGGCAGCCAACACGTTCACCCTTGGTGTCTGGGGTTTGTGGAAAAAAATTCTGGAAAATGTTGGAAAATCAAGCAGAATCTGGCAGCTGAGAGAAATTGAATTCAGCCTCAGATGGTTTATATGCACCTGAGTATCTGAGGGTAGAATATGACTTATATAAGCAATGTGACAGAGAGTTTGTTACTCGAACAACTGCAGAGCACGTTTAATTTTACTACAGAGCCGACAAAGCTTTTTCTTCTGAGGCATCGATGTTGCTGCTCTCTGTTCTAGCTTCACATCCGTTTTGCAGAGGTAGCAAAGTTTCATAAAACTCTATTTTCAGGACTCTTAACTTAAATTTGAACCGTGCAAAAGTTTCTAATTTGCATCACAACATCTTCATGCCGTTTGCCTCCCCCCAGCTCTCCTCTGTCTTCCTCCTGTCTCCCTCCATCACCTCCACACCTTCGCTCACCTCGCTACCACACATCAGTAACAATCTCATTTACCGCCCCATTAATTGCTGGAATCCCAGACACTGGTGTGTGTGTGTGTGTGTGTGTGTTCGTGTGTGTGTGTGTGTGTGTGTGTGTGTGTGCTGGTATAGCAGCAGTGTATTGAAGGAGGAGCACAGAAGCTACACAGGATGTGTCACTGACTGTAAACCTCCACCTTGTGCTGTAAAAAACACTCTGTGTGGCCTTGCTGATGAAAACACACTCCTTATTTACACTGATACAGCAGAGACAAAACATTAATGGTCCTTATTCTTTCCATAAATTACGAGATTAAACCAGGTAAAAGCCATTATTATGCCACTATTTTTAAAAAGTGGCAAAAGGCGAGAAGAGTAGCGGAAGAGTTAGACAAAGATGTTTTTTTAAAGTTGTGATGTGGCTTGATCAGTCTCAAAGGGAGCTGTTACACAAAGAGCTACACAACAGCACTCGAACACAGCGATACACATATCTATTCACACACTCTTAATGTCTCACTGTAAAAGAACACAGAGACATTACCAAAAACACACTCTTAAAAGCACAAAAAGAGTAGAGTGGCACATTAGCAGGGAGCTGTTAATGAAGTGAGTCCCTGCTGCAGTAATGAGTGAGCAGATTTAACTACATTAGCATCCCATTCCCCCTCAACAGTGCATCAGGTAGGGCATGACAGCGCTCACAGTCAGACACATTACAGTTATTTGTGGCAGCATTGATCCAAGCATCAGGAAGCTGTTGCTTTGCTGCAGCAGAGGGGGAATGCAGGGCAGAGTTTTGCACTCAGTTGGAAGTCTATCAGAAAATGACCATTTCCTCACTTGGTTTAATACCTCTAAACAGTCTAAACATTAGTTTATGCTCTCAATCATTAGTTTAAAGCCTCTTACAACACACAGTGTCCATTTAGTGAATTATGGTCAAATGTATGGTAAAAAATAAAACACATAAAGCAGAAGATGCTTTGGGGCGTGGCTACCATGTGATTGACATGTCTCTGTCATGTCAGGAATATAATGGTGTAACCATGCTGGGTTTGAAGTATCTGTGAACTTGTCCCCCCATTTTCTGTTTCACTGTCAATTACATTCACTAAGATAAGTAACTAATATTTTCACCAATTTTACACCTTTATAAGAAACAAACATTTAGGCTAACAGTTAGCTAACAACTACAACAAAGTTAACGTTAATATTTGTTAAATGTGGACGTGCATACAGTTAACAGTAGCTACTAATATTATTATCCACTTAAAGTTTACACAGAATTGAAGAAGCTAATTTTTGTTGGTAGCTTCTTCTCTGCCAGTCAGACCAGAATCAGAGGCTCCACCCCTCTCCCCCCTCGCTCCGCCCTTCATGACCAAATATGGTCAGTAGAAACTGTTTTCATAAAATACAACATGGCCAGTAAGCTAAGATGATGAAAAAAACAATGGGCTTCATTGATGTTGTCCACAAACCAATGGGTGACATCATGATGACTCCATCCACTATTTACATTTCCAGTAAATACAGTCTATGGTTTGTGGTAACGCATTTGCCGTGCCGTTTTCCTTTCATGATGCCAGACTATACAGCTCATCCAAAGCAAATCCACTCAGTTACAACCTCCACGTCTTTTACGAAAACTATTTTTTTACCACTTTACCCACTCTCTGCTGGCAGATGTCAGTTACATTTCTGGGGTGCAATAACTCTAATGAGCGTTTCTACATGCAGGGCACAATGTGGATACTTGGCCATGAAATGAAAGCATAATTACACCAGGGAAGTGCTTTTGTCTCTTCATTTTCTCTCATCTTCACTATTGTGTGCTCCGTTGCTCTCAGGTGACTCTGGTTCTTATGTGAATGCACTCGAGGGCCACCTCTCTCCATCGTCCTCAGCCTCTCTCTCTCTTTCTCTCTCTTTCTCTCTCTCTCTCTCTCTCACACACACACACACACACACAAACATAGACTCCCAAAACTCTTTGTAACAATCATTGTCAGGGCAGGTCTGAAGAGAGTGAAATAAATTGAGAGAAAGGATCTGAGTGCATGATGGGCCTGAGTCCTGGATAAAGGTCAAGCAGATTGATGATCCTGAAACGCTCGGTGCAAGGACGCAAGGTTATGACATCTTATATCACCTCTGTCACTGCCACCAATGCCATCAGGGCTGTCTCCATCACTGCAAGTTTTATATTAGCAGTAAGTGGTGAGTGGTATCTGACATTCCAAGGCTTTTGCAAATTGTTCTCTCTGCAGTTCAAGTTGGTATTTCTCTCTCTCTCTCTCTCTCTCTCAGGTTTTTAGTTCGAGATGAATAGGGATGTTTAAGTGGTGGCTCGGGACGCCGTCAAATCGTCCTTGAGTGTCATACAATAGACACAAAGCGGAGTAGAGAGGGGCGAGGACGGGAGGCGGAAAGAGATAAGAGGGAGAGGGTTAACAAAGAGGCTGTCAGAGAATGAGGCGCTTTGTCATTGTCTGGAGCATTTAATGAGCAAGAATTAAACAATGACAGCCCGTAATAACGTGAGAGCAGTGTGTGCATGGCTGTTTGTGTGTTGATACCTGAAGGTTTGCTTCTGCACTCAACACGGTGAGAAATTCCTGAGCCGTTATGTTACTGTAAGCATTTATCTGCTGTTAACACCCCAGCCAAAAACAATTTCTTTTTACCATACCAGCAACATTGAGCTCTAATGAGTAGATTGCAAACACATGACTGCAGAATATGGTACAGATTCAGAGAAAAAGACGGACTAATAGGGCATCAACGAAAAGGCTTCCCTGTGGCAACTAAAGTTTTGCGATTTTAAGTTAGAAACTCAGGCATGTGGTAAAAAAAAGAATTGAACTAGGATAAATGCTGATTTAACGCGTTGATTCGAGCGATGGTAACTCTGCTCAAAATATGTTGCCAGACTAGTGGGATTCTAATAAGTGAAGGTAGATGTGAAAAACGACAAACGACACTGGTTTTGTCGCGCTTGCCGGCGCATTAACGCTGGTTAATCAGCGTTAAACAGATCCCTGAAGCACAAGAATTTGAACAGGAGTTTATTTGAGCAGCGTTAGAGGACACAGACAAAACTCCAGATTTACTTACTTCTAAATCTAGATTAACCATGACAGTTACCTTCGATCACTGTTGTTATTTCATAACCTCTAATAAAATTTGATGTTTTTAATTTCCAGTTTGCATAGGGGCAAGTGACTTTGTGCACGGCTGTACCCATTTGCTTGGAATATCAATGCTCTGTCCTCAGTTGGTTTCCTGTCAGCTATCTAATGACACAGACAATATGCACTTTGCAGTCATGACTTTGACTTTGCAGCCATGCTATCAGCTCTGAGAGGCTGCACTTAGGCACAGTGGAGCTTAAAGGTTAATGCTAATGTCAGAATGCTAACGCAATGACAAAAAGACATGAGTTCATACTGTTAGCAGGTTCAGCAAGCTATTTTGGCATGCTAGAACATTGCTAATGAACACAGAAAGTACAGCTGAGGTTAAAGGGGAAGTGCCTTTTTTTTTTTTTTTTTTTTTTTTTTTTTACAAATTGGACCTTATTTCTGGGATAAAATACTGTCATTTACTCACCCATTTCACTTTGGAGTCATTTGGAGTATTTCCAATGATTTGGGATTTGACAATATCCATTTAACAGGAGTATAGCAAGCACTGAGATGCAGCCAGTAAATGAGACAAAGTTGACCATTTCTCAAATAACAGACATTTAATAAGATGGACTACACTACTGTTCTCATTTGAGTCAGGAGAAAATTCCATCTGTAAACAGACTCTACTTCCTGTATATCACAGTTTACTAAGGACCCCTAGTGCCCACCTATGTGGCCTTCACAGTGCCTGAACTAAAACAAAGCATGTATGCGTATGTGACAACATCACAAATAAGTATTTCAATCAAGTGAAATGGGTGAGGAAATTATCCCAGAAATAAGGTACAATTTGCAAAAAAAAATAAATAAACAGCACTTCCTCTTTAACAGGAATAATTTCAAGTATTTGATATGCAGATGTGTGGTTATAAAACAAAAATGACTGAAAATACATTGCATAAAAGAGGAAAGGCAAGCTGAAATATATTTTAATTTAGTTGTGCCATTAATAAGCAATACTGTAGTTGCAAGTTTCCCATGTGTTTGTGAATCACAGATCTGCCTTTCAACAGAAGAAAAGCAGAGAAATAAAGGAGGGCTTTACTCTGGCTTTGCTGTGATTTAAGCATTGTGAGATTCACACTGAAAAGGAGCAGAAGAAGGCCACCCACAGCTGCTAAAAACACTTCCTTTGTAATTGTTTAAAGGATCCGCAAACATGGACATGATGTATTTACTCATCCTGGTGTCAGTGGAAACCATGGTGAAGCTTTTTATGCCAAACAGGAAGTTAGCCGGCACAGCTTTGTTGAAGCTTTCAACATATCACTGAGGTGGGTGGAATTGTGTTTCTTCGAGGTCCAAAAAAGGCAGCAAAGCATGGTAATATGACTGTATGAATGCAGTGTTTAGAGGCCAAAAAACTGTGGTGTGGTTCCAAAGTGTATGAAATCATTAGACGATAAAAAAAAAACATCACATGGTGTGTCACTTTGGGAGCGGCTACCTACTGTAGATCACTCCTCCACTGGAAGTTCTCCCAACATGGACAATTACACTAAAAAATAACTTCCACACCACAGTCTCTTAATGAGCATAATCCTCCATGTTTGAATCTCACTGCCTCGTAAAAGCTTTGGCCACCCAGTTCCTCTGCTATCCAGCTGATTCCAATTAGATGCTCCCATTAAATAATGCTGTAATGCAGTGGGTTACTGAAAGAAGAACAGGAGTGAGAGGAATAGAGCGCATTAAGGAAGCTTCTCGTCTCTGGAGGTTAATCTTCCATTTTCAGCCTAATTTACAGAGCACCAGGAAACATGCATGCAGGGAGAATGCAAAAGAAGGAGGAAAAAAAGGAAGACTATCAGAGGAGAGGAAGATTCGTGCGAAAGACAAGATGAGGGACAGCGACTTGAAGAAAAAGAGGGTGTATATGTATAAATATAAATAGAATGAAAACAGGAGAAAGGTCATAGCTCCTCCTGGATTCTGAGCAGACAGAAACACTACATGTGGCAGAGACATTTCATTTGCTGTCTATTTGAGTGGAAAATGACCGGTTGTGATCCAATCAGACTGCCTGTCACTGGGACGTGTGAGTGAACGAGCAAATATGAGGAAACGCACACGGACCAGCCTTCCCTGCCGCAGGCATCAATCTCCACCATCAGATTAAACGCGCTGAAATTAATCCAGACCAACTGGGTGATATGCAGATCACACCGCCATATGTAAATAATGGAGCAGCTGTCTCGAAGGTGAATGCAAACCCACCCGTGTGAATTTGTCGATGGAGTGACAAACTGCACAGATATATATAGATATATAGATGTCTGCACTGATTCCTGTGTCATGGGACCAAACGTTTGTGCTGTGAAAAACAATCTCAGGTGAAGGCATACCATAAATGTCAAGTGAGGCAACAATAACGTCGTGAATTCTGAAATTCTGAAATAGGTCAGACTGAGTGCAGTTGATCTTAGGTCTTTTTACACAGCAGGGTGTGCTGCATCGACTGTCTCAGAGCTGAAAATGCAACGACTGTGCTGTGTACCCGGACAGGAAGTGGATCTTCCTGTCCGGGTACACAGCACCCCCTAGAGGATAAACCAAGGCAGGGACTCCCCTTGTGTGTGAAAGGGATTGAAAGAGAGAGGACAGAGTGTGTGTTAGTGCACGCACGCTAAGCAGAGGGCTAGGCTGAGCTGAGAAGTAGACTCAGTGACTTTATACTCCTGATAATCTGGATTAAAACCCTCTGGGACAGCATTAAACACCGCCGGCTGGGCATTACACACACACACACACACACACACAGACACACACACACAATCTTTCTTGCTGTATTTCACTCCCATTTGGGGTCTTTTTTTTTTAAAACGCTGCTTTTACATCAACTAAGATGAATCTAAAATGTATAGTTTGGTCTGAGTGTGTTCACAGATCCACTCCCCAGCACCCAACACCTAGATCACACCGGCTGACAGGGATATTGTAATGGGCAGCGGTGTCGATGTGATGATGGGAGCGATGGAGAGTTGGTGGGCCCTGGCATGCCAGGCCTGGCGGGGTATTAGGTTTGATTGGATTGGGGTTGGGGATTTGTGTATTAAACTGAGATTACCATGTGATCCAGCGTTTCGCAGGGAAATCCACACAGCAGGGCTCGAGGAGGCAGTCTGCTGACCTGCTGCACGCTGCCTCATTCACCTCATTCAGTTCCGCTCTGGCCTGCTGGTTTCTGGGACCTTGATTTATGTTGTGATTCCGTTGTCCTGCCTCCATCCAGCCATTTTATTACACTCAAAACCACTTACATCCACTACTCCCCTGTTCTTTTCCATTTTGTCTCATTACTCCAGAACCAGATTCACTTCCTCCTGATGCTGGTTTGTTCTCACAAGCATTTTGTGATCTGACGCCACTTCCTCCCAAAGGGTGTGGCATTTCAAAAGTAAATGGATATTTGGACAACAAATTGTCCCATGGTTTACATAACGTATAGAGATTAAGACTGTAAATGGGGGGAAGGCTAGCTATTTTGTCAACCAGAACCTCTAAAGATCATGTTAAATATCTGAAGTACAAGGTCAGTCTTCTACTCTGTAATTCTATGCTATGCAAGGAAACGAATAATGGTATATTAAAAAAATATAAGTTATTTTAGGTTCGGTTAGATTGAGTCACGAAAATGACTGTCAAGGCTAAATAAATACAAAAACAAAGGTTGACTGTTGAGAGGAAACAGAAAGCAAACAGCAGTCTCCTGTGTCAAAGTCAAACATTTTGTTGACCCTTCCTTGATGTCCTTCCCCTGTGGATTTCTGTGGCTCCTCAGCACTGGCACTGTTTCATCCTTTGCTCTCAACAGTCAAGAGTAGTAATTTCCACAGCTGCTAAATGTCTCTTGACACTGATAATGCTGTGAAAACACATTTTGCACTTTGACTAAAACATGATTTTTTTCATTGGGACCTCAGGCTAATACCACTACTTACTATACATACCTACATACTTAATAAATTTACTTCTCTTAAAACAAGGTCCATTTAGTATCTAATGAGCATCATGTAATATGATTAAAAGCTGCAGAACAGCTACTAAAAGGATCTTGTGGTGAGACAGTTTACTGCACTTTCCAAGCTAAGCAATGAACTCAGACTTCACGTTTCATTTCACATTCACACGACGTATAAAGCAAATATTTGTGTTCAACATGACAATCCAGAGCTGTCTGTATGAGAACTACATGTAAATGCGGGAGTTCAGTCGGTTCATGTTCTATACTTAACTTTTCATATTTTCACTGCTTTTTCTTTTCTATTTTCTCTGCTATATCATTACTTATTTAATATGTTCTATATAGCCATTTTTTGCTGTTGAATCACAGTACATTTGCTGCTGCGCCAAACTAATTCTCCCACAGGGATCATTAAAGTTTCATTTTTTTTCTCATCTTAAAAATTCCAATTTAACTTTTGAGTCCTCACACCTTCACTGCAGATTTTCACACAGCTCCCACATCCCTTCTAATTCAGAAAGAACCAGGTCTGACTGCCATAATGCACCAGGAGACAGGCCACAAACTAAAGTTGTTCCGTTTAATTCTGCTCAATCTCGGCCCATCCTGTGCTCTGACGACCTCCTCTAATGACTCTCCAAAGATGAGCGCACTGTAATCTGGTTAACACTGACCCCGTTGTGGGACGTTGTGCTGGAAGTCTCCAGCCTAATGCTTTTCAGAAATACAGATGGCATTGTGCATCCAGTGTACTAATCTGTGTGTCCGCAAGGTTGTGTGCGAGCATGAGAAGATTAGAGCTCACAATGGAAATCAAGATTCAGTGAAAGTAGATGTGTGACAACTCTGTCACATAAGCTGCAGACATGAATCCATAGTGTTTACAGTTGGTCAACCATCCACCAGCCTTTATCCTCTCTCTCTCTCTCTCTCTCTCTCTCTCGATGCACAGCTCTAGCAGTATTGAGCCTACCGAGTGGGTCATTGATTTTCTGTCAGCTATGCAAGAGCTGAAGCCCATTAGGCCGGGACAAGACAGACGGACAGATGTGCACGTACGCAAACTCACACACAACGTTAGGCTATTTGATGTGCCGCCACCGTGTGAGTTCAGATCAACTCTGAGGGTAAAACTTATTCCAGCTTGTTACATCGGGGGATGTTACGATCAAATTTTTCCGACTTGTTTAACATTGAGTGTCTGCCAATACTGAGTCATGATGCAATACGACTACTTTCCTAGATAATGCAGCCGCATTTCATGTGCATCAAAGTTATTAAAATCAGTCAGAGACTGAGCTGAAAAGAAACCATACATTAAATAACATATATAAACAGTCATATACTGCATTTTGCTGCAGTGCGCTTGCTGACAAAATAAAACAAGCATCAGGTTCAATAGTTCAATATACTCTATACTGATGAGTTGAAAAACTGGCTTGAGCGGTCTCACTTGGATCAGGACATCCCCACATATACTAGACCAGGCAGAGTTAAAGAGAGCTCCAGCCTTTTAACAGGAGTTTAAGAGTAACTTCACTTAACTTCGCTTACGAAAAAATTTCTTTATAATGTTCGGCAAGGACATGTTTTTTTTCTGACAACAACGAGACAATAACTAAATAAAAATAATCTATAATGATGACAACTATGTCATCAACAAACAAAACGGTTAAACAATGCGTTACATTTTAACTAAATGTCGACTAAATCCACTCTAGACAAAAATCTAATGATATGTGGTGACTAAAATTGGACTAAAACTAAATAAAATTCAGATGACTAAAATATGATGAAAACGAATTAGCATTTTCATTGAAAGACTATGACAAAGACTAAATTAAAATTTGCTGCAAAAATTACTGCTGGACTGCACCCTGTAGTATACTGCTACATCACTGTGGCAAGATGTGAATGCAAACCACTGAAGACGAGAAAAAAACAAAACCAAAACCTTCCGACACTGTCTCAGGGCAAAACCGTTGGGATTAGGGTGAAGATCCTGACATTGGAAAGATTCAATGATGCAGCAAGTGTCTCATTTGAAGTTGAGTCACGACTTTATTAGCAGTAAATTTAAAAATTAGTGTTCAAATAAAAGCAACACAGGCTAAGATGACTCATATTTCTTTCTCCACACAGCCAATTTGTGACAAAGGCTTGGTGTCAAAAAAATTGTAATTTTCAAGCCAGAGCTGAGATACTCAAGGGATGTCACTTACGTCATTTAATCAGACTTGATAAAACTCCCTGAAGGGCCGCAAAAGACCTTAAACAGCTGTTTTCACAGACTGTGTAGTGCTTCCTGTGCCATGCTTAATCATTGGTGTGCTTGTTTAAATGTGAAATGGTGTAGCGCAAGTGTAAAATATAAAAAAAAACATAGCATGTACCTTGATTGAGGGAGTCAGATGATTCTTTTTAGAAAATTGTGATTAATCGCTAAATTTCAACAGTCAATCACATTTTCACATTTTTTATTGTTTTATTGTATGTTCATAATTCTATTGTTTTGCTTTTCACTACAGTTTGTCTTCCTGTGTTCCAAGATGTTGACTGATCTGCAGTCAGCTGCTACCATTTAACAAGTGCTGTATAGTTCCATTTAGTTTCATCCACAGGTCTGTGGAAACCTGCTCAATGCAAAACTGTTTTCTGACAGCATCCGTCTGATTAGCTGCAGCAACATGCATGCTGAGGTGTTGCTATTGTTCCTCTCCATGACTGCAGTAAGAATCGACAAAATAACAGCATGCAATGAATAGGATTTTTAAAAAATAACGCTTATGTTACTTTGCGCTTTCCTACGATCCGTTACATGTACAGTAATGGTTTCAACATTGCATTACGTCACTACTTCCTCTCTCCCTCCCTCTCTCTAACGCTCTCTGAAGGACATTTGTTTGATTGATGGCGGTCCAGGCATTTGTTAAGAGGCTCCAGGTGGAAAGCTGTTCTCAGCTGTAGGCCGTGAGATTACCTCCAGCAGCTTCCTGCTCCAACTTTTCCCTCCTAAGCCTCCCATTCACAAGCTGCTCCAAAGGTGCTCACACACCAACACACACACATGCACAAGCACACAACTTCATGGACTTGCACAGATGGCGACACAGAACATTTTTTTTTCCTTTGATGTGATGGGGGGGTTTTTCCACTGTATTTCTGTCGTCTTCTATTATTTTTCTGCTCCTCGGGTCAATATGTTCAAGTCGACACAGCAACGCTGAATGTTGACTCAAGGAAGACCTCAGTCTGGTGCGACTCTCTTCCCTGTATTGACACTTGGATTGAATCAGCCTTGCATGTGCCACTGTAACTGCCTGATCTCAAACTGTTTGAGCTGGTAAAGTATTAACAGAGGGTTTTCTCTGTGACAGATGTGACACCAAATTTGAGAGGATGTTAACACCTTTAAAGAGTTGAGTAGCGGCCACAGCAAGAGTCAGTGTCATCACACCTTTTTCCTCCTGGCTGCTTTTGACAGGTGAAGATGGAAAACTCTGGACAGTTAACCAGAAAAAAGGAGAAAAACACCTGTTAAGGTTGAACTGCACCATCATATCAACACCAAATATATTAAAGATTTCCTTTCATTCTTTTGTGTGTCAAATTGGAGCATCTTTGTCTTTGTCATTTTTGATGTACAGTATGTCTTATTTGTATTAACTGCAAATTCAGCCTTGAAGATGTGAAGATACAGGCTATTACGCAGGCAGAGGAGATGAAAGCAGCTCAAGACAAAAATGCTATGAAGTCAGAGGTACTACTGTATCAAGGTGACTAGCAGAGCTGCAGCAGTCAAATAAACATACAGTGTATTTGTACAGACTAAAACTGTATTTTTCACCATTCATAGGGCTCTTTAACTCAAAAAATGCAGCCAAAAAAGGACAGAACTGCAGCATTCCTTACTGTATCCCATGAGTCACCTGTTAAACGTGTGGTGACCAGTATATAAGTCGCACTATCTGTTATGACTTTGCTTTGACTGTTAGCATGTTGATGTAAGACTTTTGTGCAGCCTCACTGCTAGCTACTGACTTGGTCGTTTCACACCAAGCTAAAGTTTTTGTGAGCAGAAATTTGCACTAAATTTTATAAAAAAAATAGATTTTGTGGGTTCTTATAAATGTTTGCGCACCTGTCGGGAACAGTACTCGAAACACCTTTCGAAATTCCAGTGGATTTCAAATTGGGCTTTTTCACCCAAATGTGCAACAATCACTGTGACGACTACCACAAACGTCGAAATAAAGAACAATACATAGTTCCTGATGTATGAGAAATGCACCACTGCACAAGTCGACATGGACTAGTTTATGTTTCTGAGAGGTTAGACACCTACCATCCTCTGTGGACCATCACATTTTGGGAGGCTCCAACTTGGTAGATCGCGTCTGTCAAAGAGTGTGGGCCTCAGTCTCTCTCATCTGCATGCCCTCCACCCCTCCACTCGTCATTCATTGCACTGTGGCACTTCTGGGTCAACAGGCAGCGGTTCAATCTTGGAGAAAGACTGAGCATGAGGAGGAAACAGACAACGACAGGAAAAAAAAAAAAAAAAACGAGAGGGGAGACAGAGCCAGACAGAGAGGGGAATGGATGAAGTGAGGAGAGGAGACATATGGACGGACACAGTCCAACAGACGGAGAGCTATAGGGACATTTGGAGGATACATGAGGCAGTTATGAACCTATTTGGTTTCTTCTACAGGCGCGCCCGAGTGTCACTAATGGCAAAGTAGGGGCTGGTAAACACATTTCTGTGGCGGCACGACACTGCCGAAAAACAAATTAAACTCTCTTCTCGCATTTCACACCCTCTCAACCCTTTTCTCTCTGTCTCCCTCAATTACTCATTTCTTGCCACTCTGGTTTTCCATCTCCATCTCTCTCTTCTCTGTCTGTCTTTTCCCTTCCATCCATTTCTTTCATCCTGTCCTTTTCTCTTGTCTCTGTCTCTCTGTCGCTTCCTCCTCATCCATTCTTAAGGCTCTACCTCTCCTTTCCCTACTGTGTACACCCAAAAAATGAAAAACAGGGCCATATGCGTGGGGACAGCTCGCAGAATTGCGCTCCTGATGTTCCTGCTGAGGCAGTTAAGCGTCACTCTCTGCAGACCGCGCCCACTTCAGCCTTGCCCAGGACGTGGGGACAGTTGGCGAGCACTGCAGCGCCGAACAACACGGTGGCTGCTTTCTGGCTGCCTGTACTGTGATGAGACTGGGAGCGTGGGTGTAATGAAGCTTCTGGGTCCTTGTGTTGACTTGCTGCCGCGTATGTAACGGCTGTCAGAGCTGCTGGTGCGGAACAGTATGAGCAGTGTGCCGGCACAACGAAAGACGATTAGAATGGATCTGTTCGTAAAAACGGAAGATTTCTTAGAGGAGTGTTCATACGCATGCAGATCCAGCAAATTGCATGTACAATGAAAGCAAATGGAAACAATGTCATTACAGGCCTTAACTTACCCTTTCGGCATCCTCAAATGAATCTTCACTGGCTGTGAGTAAAAAGCCTTCAAATCAGAATTCTTGGCATCAAACGGAAGAATGAATGCTAGCGTAAATCTCTCCTGAGATGTCGTGTCCTTTCTTCATAGCTTTAAGTCCTATTAAAATGATTTCTAAACACACAGCTCAACTCTCCCTGACCTTCAGGCCGGCAGAGATTTACACATGTGTCTATGTAACTTCTCTTCACACTCGCTGCCTCATTGTCCTTCAACATATTGATCAATCTAGGAGTTGATCCTCACAATATAAGACAACAATGTAGTGTGCTGCATCGCGTAACATTCACGGGCTAATCCACCATATTTGTAGGTTCTACAAAAGAGCACTGCACTATAAAACCCTGTATTTGAGGAAATTGCACAACAGCCGCAGTATGTGCAAATATTATGACAAATTTTTCACAGCATTCAACAGATAATAATTATTTCTTTAATTTATTTTAACCCAGTGGTTTGGTCTCTAAGAATGATGTTATACATATATATATATATATATATATACATATGCATATATGTATACATATATGTATATATATATATATATATACATATATGTATACGTATATGTATATGTACATATACGCATACGTATATGTATATATATATATATATATGTGTGTGTGTGTGTGTGTGTGTGTGTGTGTATCAACAGCACCAAAATATTTAACACATTGAATTTATTGGTATGGATGCCATAAACATGACTCTTCATGTCAATCTTTTGTTTTGTATTTCCACTGAGACCAACTGCTAGCTCCAGGAAAACGTGGGGAATATCTGTCCGGATTCTTTGCTGCTCAAAACTATGCAGCGAGGAACTGTGGCAGCAGCAGGCAGCAGTGAGCAGAAGGAACAGATTTTGAAGTTGGACCTTTCTCAGAATAATTTGAATCTGTTGTCTTACATTCATGCCAGTCCTACCACAAGATGCTCAAAAATAATACTAAAAAAATCAAACAAGTTGTAAGCAAAGTTTCACAACTAATGTAAAGTTTGTTCGTGACTAAGGCAACAATAAATTATCATGCAACTACTTACTAGAATATTTGCAATTATTTCACCTAATTTCCAGGTTTAAATTGATGGTATTCTGCAAATCTCTTTGCTTGGATGACAAATCGCATCATATAAAGTGCAATATTGTCATGAAGGAAATCAGCTCCCCAGCCACAATAGCACTACTGTATTCCTTCAATATTAAAATACCACTCAAGTGCTCAACGAGGCCTTGTTTTGACACCACATTACACTAATGCTGACAGTGTGACACAGCTGCTGTTAGCTCTTCATCCAATCTCAAGTTCCCGTTTCCCTCAGTTCTCCTCACATCTCACCCTGCATGCATTTGGTTATTAGGAAAGGTGTCAGAGGAATGCGCTCAACACTTACAGCAAGCGTGTATATCTGTGTGTGAGACTGTATTTAGCGAGGTGACACTTTGGATCGACCATGCGCCACTACAGGGGCTGCTGCTGGTGTGTGAGGGGTTGCATGGGTCACTAAGTCACTAACTACTGCTGAGGGAAAGCCAGTAGGGGGTTGCTGATGTTTACTGACTGACTGTGCTGACTGTGTGTGTGTGTGTGTCTGTGTGTGTGTGTGTGTGTGTGTGTGCGCTAACCTCTTCCTGGACTTTAATTCTTCAGAGGAACATCAGTAACAGACCAGAACTCTCCCATCTGCCGCCTCTCTGTCCTTCGATCTGCCTCCCATCCCTTTTTCCTCTCCTTGTTTAATCATCTCTAAGCGCCTTCTTCTTCACTCAGTTTCTAATCAGTGGATCCTTTTTTCTTTCTTTTCTTTTTTTTGATGTCAAGGTCTTTTTTTCTCTTTCTGAAAAAGTTCAACCACTCCTTTTTGTGTTTTTTTTCCTCCTCTCTTTATTCAGTCCTTCCAGCCACCTGTTCTTCTTCATAATGTGTATCCCTCACACACATTTTAAACATTAAACTTTACGCAAGGAAAAACGCTCTGTCTGTCTGTCCAAATATTTTTCACTGTTTCTGTTTCTTTCCCATCTCTTTCACACACACACACACACATCCCTGCCTCCGTTGTGGTGAATAGTAAAGCTGAACACAATAAACGTTATCACAACAGCCACTGAATTCGGAGAGATAAGAAATTCATTAGGCGCCAGCTTGCTAATGACGTGCAAAGAGATGAAATTACGGCAAGGACAAAGGATGTGAGAGGCAGGAGTTTGGGGAGGAAGGAGGGGAGGACGAAAAAAGGATGTGCAGGAGAAAATGTTCCCTGGGACGACACAGCGTATCGTGGTGTGCCAGCTCGATTGGCTTGTGACCTCCGCAAGTCAAAGAATTAAACGAGGCCTCATTCATATGACAACACCGTTTTCCCTTTCTTCTGAGTTTGTGTTTCTTTCTCTCGCCTTCCCTATCAGTCTGATATTGCTCGCCATGCACCACCAGGGAAATCGAGGTTGAAAGTCAAAGCGCTCATGCTCACATTCTCCTCCTCGCCTTACCACTCACATGCTACGCAAGGTCACTGCAGGCGCAGGCCTCCATTAACTAATAATGGAAGTTCGTAACCTTCTGCTGCGGTGCAGAGTGGGTAAAGAGAAAGGTGGAAAAAGGTTGGTTTCTTTCATGTTGAGGTCTATTACCAACCTACATTTAGTGCTGAGGACAAACCACTACAGGTCCATCTGTGGCACATCAAAAACAGACTACCGTAATCCCAATGTCAGTGCCTCAGCATGCTTAAAGTTCCCTCTAATACACAAACACATACACACAAACGCACACACACACACATCCGCCATCTGGTGCCCATCCCGTCCCATGTTATACCCCCTCTGCCCCATGCTGGATTACTCCCTCAGTATTTACATCTTGCAAATCCAGCCGGTATCCTTTGATAGGGGCCATCTGTAATCTGAAGGTCATATTTGCAGCGTGTGTGTGTGTGTGTGTGTGTGTGTGTGTGTGTGTCTATGTTCTCATGTGCGTATCGGCCTGTAATTTGTTCGCGGTCAGTGCAGGGACATCTGTTCAACACAGGGCCTACACATCAGAACTGAGCGCATCATCCGCACCGTGCAGCACCGGGATGAAGCGCGCACACACACACACACACACACACGCAGACTTAAACATATGTACATGTATGAATTTGTTTTTTACAGTTGTCTAAAGATTCAATCATTTTGTTTCCTTCCCATGCTTTTCTTTCTGTGAAGGTTCTTTGTTTAATGATTGTTATTTCTGTCTACTCTGTTTATATCACTTGTTATTATATTCATATTGCATGTCTGTCTGTCCTTATCTGACCTTAGGATTAAAAACAGATTGACTGTAAAGCACTTTCACTCAAATTCATGATTTAGAGAAAGCTTCAGTGCTTGCACAAATGGATATCATTGTACTCTAGTGGTTATTAAGAAATCTTATGGGTTTCCTTAGTTCTATTAAATCTGAAGTCAAAATCACCCTGAAGATGTCATCAGGGTTATTTTTCTGTCTTTAGAAACATTATAAAACTGTTTCCACTGACTGAATTGAACGCCACATGATGAGTAGCGTGACTGTGACTTTAATGAAAATAACTTGAAATCCAGTTTATTTGTCAGAATGGGAACGGAGCTTTCATGTTGTATATATGTGCATTTAACTGTGTTTGTCCACACATGAGCACACATGTTGTGCGGTTGTACGCATCTGTGTGTGGTCAGCCGAGATCAAATCATCATCAGGGAAGCCTCCGAGGCAAAATGTTGGAGTTTGAATTCCCAGTATCTCTTGCCAATGATGACAACAACTGACGTGGGATCCACGCAGAGGAGGAGAACAAAAAGACTGAAATGAATTTACAGCTCACCCGTTGAGGGATGGATGTGCCGAAGATGAAGTGATGATCATCTAGGTTCTCTGCTAAAATGAAATATGAAGGCGAGGGAGCTCAGTGCCATTTCCTGCCTGGCACAGGAAGCGCCCATCTGGAGCTGAGTGCTGTCTGTCCTCTGTTGCCGTGTTGCACAGCGTTGTAATGGCTCGTCTTGTCACTGCTGTGCCTGTCCTCAACACTGTTATTATTTCTGAAGCAACACACGGGTCAGCAGAGGGAGATGGGGGAGAAAGAAATGATATTAACAGTTCGATTCAAGATGCTGTGTTGTGGATCACTGAGTAGAGGGCTGGTAAAAAGAACAATAAGTGAGTTTATCATTTGAACTGGGGAGGGGGAGTAATGGAAGCAGTGGAGGGGAGTCTGTAGGAGGAAGAGCAGTGAGACGCATGTTGGCAGCTGCCCGTACAACTGTCACATCCCACCGCCCGCCAGAAAAGCAGAAGGAAGCCACTCGTCATCACCGTGACATCCAACGCGCGATGAGCGGAGGGAGGAAAGTTATCCATCAAAAAATGATGCAGGGATGAATGCACTCCTTCATCTCTCTGCTCACACACAATGCCATCATATTTCATTTGAGTCATCAGGAACAACTGTCTCCAAGAGGAAATATCTCACTGAATTTTTTGCTTCCTCCTCAACAACATTATAACGCATTTTCCTCTGTAACAAAATGATTGTAACGCCCCTCCAAACTGGAAGCACAAGAGGAGGGAGACAGCAATTCAAGTGTGAACTGAAAAAAAACACCCCAGAGCCAGACTGTCACACTGAACGCAAGTGTGTGGTTGTGTTGTAGACAAAAATTAATGCATTTGAAGGAAATCAACCTGTAAAGCAGAAAATATGACGCTGACTATGATCAAGATTTGAATAATATTGCACAGACTAAATTTTAAAAAAAACAAAAAAACGCATGCAATAGCCTATATCTGCAATAAAGTGACGATTCCCATTCTTCCAGTGCATTAGAAAACCTGTGTGATGGATTTCTCCCCAGGTTATATACTAACAGGGACATGACCTGCAGTAATCTATGCCAAGCAGCTACATCTAGCAGCTAAAACTGCAGACTGATGTTTGGGGATCACAGCAGGAAAAGCCTGAAAGGAGGCTACTGTACTCTCTGAGGCGTTGATGTGGGAAGAAGAGCTGAGTACTGAGCACCACCCAGTGGTAAAAACTGTCACTGACTGCACAGGAAAATGGAAAATCTACCCCCAAATGCATGGAGCTTGTACTTTTTTTTTTCTATATGATGAAATAGACCTTTAGGGGTGTCTGACGTGTAGTTTCAAAGGCTGTAGCCTAAATGTGTGCCGTTCAGTTTGTTCACAGCCTCACTGTTTATAATCAATATTTATGTGTGTCAAATGACAATGTGAGGATGTCAAAAAGGTTGCTGGAGCTTTATAAGGAGATTAAACTCATTATTTAGCTGTCCAGGCCTTCAGTTTACAGTTTTGGTTCACTTTCATCACTCGCATTGCATCATTTTTAGACAAAAAACAGTCACTCACTGTTCACCACCTGCTCAGCAGACAGCAAACAGCAGACACATTTAGCAGCTAGTTAGCAGCTAGTTAGCAGCTAGCTTAGCTGAGACGCATTTAGCAGCTAAAGGACCAGATATATTTCTCTTAATAATTCATACAGATAAAAGCACAATTAAAAGATAAATATTGGACTTACATTCATCAGGACTCAAAGTGAAAGCTAATAGCACTCGCTCAGTAACTTCTGGAAATATAATTAGGAACTGTTAGCTAACGAGTTCACCAGGTGATAAAGATATTAACAATGTTGTGTTCACAGCTTGCTGCCCTAAGTGGCCAAAATAAACAGTGAGAAATAACACGAATTAAAAGAGCAATTATTAAAATAAGCACATTGCTGAGGGTTTTAGCCTTAAAGAGTAAAGCTTCAACATATGTACAGCACCTTCCATATTAGCGGATGGGACATCAGCTAAACTAAAAAGTCATAGTACACAAAATGTAAAAAACACAGATCATTTTGTCATTTTAGGTATCGTATGTTCAAGGGTTTGGTTTTAATTAGTTATTTGATGCTATAAAAAATCAAAATAGCAGCTCCTTTCATGATTTGTTTTCTATTGTATTAGTCAAAAACTTATTATCCATTCAAATTTATACATATCATTATAGATATAGTACCCATTGTACTTGTAAAGGCAGCTGCAGTATGTACTAAAAGTAAAAAGTGTGTGATTGTAGCCACTGGCCTTACATTTGTTCAGAGAAAGTGGAGATGTGCCATCCTGGACCCATACATACCATATATAGTACAATCACTGGATTTTGCTATTGGTATACCAAATTTAGTTAGTCATTTAAAAACAGTGATGTATTTTTTCCGTGTCAGACTCCAAAATTGTTAATAAGTGGACTTTCCTTTCCCTATTAGGTGTCCACAGTCTGATGATATTGTAGTTGATAGGCTACTCACCATACTTACTGAGGAAATATGGATTTATGTGTTTTTGTCTGGCATTATTTAAAACTTCTTGTCCACGGATTCACACTATTTACAATCTGGTCCCAAATCAGCTTCTTCCTTCAGGAGGCAGATGCTGGCCCCTCGGGATAAATGCAGTCAATATTCATAGAGTACAAGTATGTTTTAAGTCGTCCATAAAAAGGCACAGCAGTATTATATATGTGTATATGCACATGCACTCATCACATACTCTCAATCCCATTATTCTACTGGTATCTACAGGCAGGAGGGCCACAGTGGTGTCTGTGATACTAACCAACAGGCACGACTGTTGCCATCGGGAAGAATAATGAACGCGCAATGAATAATAGAAGAATAATGAAGAATAATGACTTGGAGAAAAGACACACATATGTACACTCACACACTCATATGCACACAGTATCCACACACAGGGACAGACAGATAATTATATGTTATCACCATCTATCTTTCTCTGAGAGAGAGGGAAGCTCCTCTGTCCCCTCTGGTATACATAACGTCATTAAGAGAAAGTTACAGTATGTAAAGAAACACCATCTAACTCCATGGTGAACCATAAGAACCATTGACATCAATAAACAAGTGTATCAAGTAGAATAAGTAGAAAATATGTAAACAATCAATGGATAACAAAGGCAAGTAACAAATGTATCTTCAGTAAGCAAACAATTTATAAATAAGCAATGGATCAGATGAAAAAAGTATAAATGATGAGAGGGCCTCAACCTCAAAGACAAATAATGATAAGTATAAGTAATGATGCTTTTGTTCGGTTGTTGTGGTTGGAGGAAACACGTAATAATACACAGACAGAACGCAGGCTTAATTAATGCATGGCACATGTGAGTTAATACATAAACTGATGCATGATAACATGACAAAAAAAAAAAGTTTTTACAACAGTCAGCGTTAACAATTAAGTTACTCTTGACCACAGCATATGCTGAATTATTGCCCTTAGGTCAAACTAACTCTTTTACATGACAGTATTGCTACATCTACTTCTGTAAAAGTTGTTTCCACTACTTGCCGTTATGGGTCTGTTCCCCGTCTGCCTTGATGGTTTTGTTTGAGCAGCAGCTGTTTGAGCAACACTTTCATGATGCAAGAGACGTCACATCCATTTCAAGGACATAACTGGAACTGTAAGGGTCTGACTTTGTTCGTGCCATGTGCCAAAACAATATACTGTATATGTACATACTGTACATACATAGTTAAAGACTATCAGGTTGAGTATTCAGGAATCAAAGCAAGATATTATGGTCCCGCAGTTGACGACGACAACTGACGGAATTTAATAATTATCAACTTTTTATTTATGAGCTTCTGTACTTTTTGTAGAAATCCACTTGCTTCTAACAACCCACTCTGGTGTCCAGTGAGGGTTTGTCTCAGGTGAGAGGTCCAGTGTCAAACTGTCCAGTAGCAATAATCTCAGCTGTCATCACAGCCTGAGCCTGAAGGTGACCACTGCCGCAGATATGAAGTGTTTAAAACCAAGTGTGCTGAGAGTCTGATAGACTTGCCCGCCAGCTCTGACATTTAAAAAACCATTAAAAGTTCTGTGGAGTCTGGTTAACTGTTTTTCCTTCAGGTCATGAATTGATTGACGGTTTTTAAATTTTACAAACTGAAGGCTTTCATGGGTGAGATTAGGTTTAATTAGATACTCCTCATACTCATTTGTGCATTTGTATTTGCATTGCTCTTATCCTTTGGTTTTATTAATCTGTGCTTCTGTGTTTTTATGTATTAATAGTTTTTCTAATTTGACATTATTTTTCTGTCTCCTGTGCACCTTCCCTATAATTGTTTTAATGCCCTGAATAAAAAACGAGGAATGTTAATAAACATTTCAACAGAGTTTTGTTGATTTGGAAAACAGAAGTAAAAACTTCCTTTTCTGTCAGTTTCAGTCTCATACTTCCCTCTTCTCACCTGTTCTGTCATTATGTGATCCATTCTCATACCTGTTTACCTGGAAGGAGTGTGGCATTTATTTTGTTCATCTCAAGACAACATGCTGCTTCGTTTTCTCCTCCTGGTCTTTTTGTGTGACATCACAGGTAAGCCATTTTTATTAGTGAATGTTATTACTGAATCAGTTCAGGGTATAGGTGTAAAATATACTGTCAATGCTTATTTGTGCTTCTTGTTATCTTCCAGTGAAATCCCACATTACATGGTCGACCACAAAGTATGCTATTTCCTTGGAAACAAACAGAACTACAGTTGCTACAGAAGGTAATACAGAATAAAACTATTAAACCAGTTGTGCCACATGTGGGTCAGAGAGTATGTGTATGTGGGACAATGTGGGACATGAAACCAGAATGCTGGGGGGTAGTTTAGATTTTGATACAATGTCCATCTAACCCGAAAATATTAAAAATAAATTCCATTGAAACCATTAACTTCATCAATACAATGAAATACTGATGCAGGTTGTGCATTGAGTCTTTATTTTGAAAACACGTCCATTAAAGAAACAGTTATCAATAGAAGTAAAAGTCATATTTCTTTGTGGGATACTTTGCTTGCATGCATTGACAGAATTAGAGCCTGAAATGTCTGGAAAAATGTTGGGAGCTATCGCTTATTTCTTATTTTATCTGTATGAATGATGTGAATGCTGCACAGTGTAGTAAATGTTCATTACTTCAGCTGCTGATACCTTTTCTGTTTGGTAATCCTTTCTTGGTTTCAGGAAGAATGTGTCCGTAGATTGACTTTCTGGGACTCATTTTCTAATGGCTTTATCCATGAGTGAATACTTTCCCAGACTTAGCTCAATTTGCGGGATGCATCAAAAGCAATGAAAATGTAGTCCTGTACAAAGCGTGCCACCTTGTCATCCTATGTGCACTGCTTTCAGTGGCGTTGCTAGGGTTTCTTGGGGCTCCGAGCAAGAAATTCCTGGGACCCCTATTGACTGGGGATCAGAGCAACTGCCTGCCTGCCCCTGACTGCCTTGAACAGTTATGGTTTGAGCTTAACGTTAGCCTGCTAACATGCCCACCATGTCAATGCTAATGTTTAAATAAGGGAGGGGGGCACTAGTTCCTGTGGTTTGCCCTTTACTGTGTTTCCATCCATCCATCCATCCACCCATTTTCTACCGCTTATCCTTAGGGCAAGAGGCAGGGTACACCCTGGACAAGTCGCCACCTCATCGCAGGGCACATAGAGACAGACAACCACTCACACTCACATTCACACCTACAGTCAATTTCAATTAGCCAATTAACCTAATCCCCATGCATGTTTTTGGATGGTGGGAGGAAGCCGGAGTACCCGGAGAGAACCCACGCAGACACGGGAGAACATGCAAACTCCACACAGAAAGGCACCGGGTCCGGGATTCAAACCCGGTACCTTCTTGCTGTGAGGTGACAGTGCTAACCACTACACTGCTGTGCCACCCTACTGTGTTTCCATTTGAGATATTTCGTTAAACAATATCTTCAGTGGTACTAAACACAGAAATCCTCCCCTAGTAATTTTGTCATGGCGGAACAGTCTTAATACTTAATTACCAATGAACTTTAGCTGCTCATGCCATGGCTTTGGTTTTGGATAACATGTTGTCTGTCTGTTGCTGTAAAAGTTTCTGTGAAATCTCAGTCTGAATTAAAGGGTTGGACAGGCTGAACAACACAACAGACCCCACACACTGTGTGGCTGAAAAGTTTGTCACACCTTCTGTCTATAATTGTTCTATCTATCCATCCTTCTTTCACAGGCAATGAAACAGTAAAGATGTCCCTGCAGCTGGTGGCTACACCAGACTACCCAGTTGCAGCAGGTCAAAGAGTTGACCTGCACTGCAGTGGTTTCACCATGCCAGACTCTGTTGTGTCCTGGCAACATCTGGAAAATAAGACATGGCAAGAAGTGGGCATCGGTAGGGATCTGTCCTTAACCCGACCAGAGCAGAGCGGGCTGTACCGCTGCCGTGCCGAGAACTTGTTATCTCAGAACCACACAGTCTATATTATCTCCATGCCTGCACCAGGTTGGTGGTCTGTTCTCACTCAGCAGTTTAATATGTCTTTGAGCTCATGCACTTTTTGGTACCAACAACTAAACCCTTTGTCTTGCAATTCTGTGCTGTGTGTTTACGACAGTCTTTAGGAATTTAGGAATAGCTGCCTTTGGCCTTTCTCTCCTGGCCTTGATCATCATCTTTGCTATTCTTCTTTGGTTGAGCTGCCAAAGACCTACCACACTGACCACTTCCAGCGCTGCAACTAAAAGTAAAGAGTGCCACCGAGAATATACTGTCAGGTCAATTTTAAACAAATCTGATATAATTTAAGCAAAGTAAGTCCATTTAACTCCTTGTTTTTTCTAAAGGTTTTCCTGGATCTGAAAAGTCACCAAAGTAAGTCTCTATCGGTGTCTGCATCATACACACGCTGTTCAAGACTGTCTGTATACACCAATCAGGCATAACATTATGACCAATAAGAGGTGAAGTGAATAACACTGATTATCTCTTCGTCAAGGCACTGTACAAGGCAACAAACTAACAAATTGGCCTCAGAGTTGATGTGTTAGAAGCCAGAAAAAAAACAAATTTAACAAGAACAGTGATGTCTAGAGGACTGGGTCAGAGCAGAGAACTGCAGCTCCTGTTTCTGGTCTGCAGTGGCCAGGATCTATCAAAAGTGGTCCAAGGAAGGACCAGTGGTGAATCAGAGACAGGGTCATGAGAGGACAAGGATCACTGATGCAGGTGGGGAATGAAGGCTGGTCCTGGTGGTCTGATCCAACAGACCAGAGAAGTTAATGCTAGTTCTGATAGAAAGCAGTCACATACCACAGCACATCTTCAGGGGTCAGACCAGGGTTGTTTTGGCACCAAAGGGAGGATCAACACAATACTATTCAGCTGGTCATAATGTTATGTCTCATCAGTATATGTTAAAAATCTGATCATATTTTTTTAAACACCAGGGGAGGTTTGCCACAGACTGGGAGTGACGGGGAAGTGTACATCAATTACACAAATACCAGCCAATTCTACACTGACCTGGACCCCACCAGTATGACTGATAATAATGTGTACTCAAGTCTATCATGAGCATTCATGGGAAGATGGAGGTAAAAAGACAAGAGGAGCATTTTGTTCAGCAGCAGGATACAGTTAGAGCCCAGCATTACCTGACTTATATGTTTAAATGAGGTTGACACAGTCTTAATCTGTGGTTCTAGCTTGGTAAGAGGCCTTTCCATATCTGTGCTTGTACATTTTAATAAAACATGTAATTCACTTCAAGTTTTCTGTCACAAACCTCATCGACTTTTTATTTTTTTGAGTATAGAGATTGATTGATTGATAGGTGTCTCCCAGTTTGTTGATTTGTCAGAAACTGACTTTTTAATTTATTTAAATCATCATAGTACAGCAAAAGAAAGAATTAAAAACACAATCTTAACAACAACATTTGGATATGTGGAGTAAAACCAAGATATTAAGCTTTTGGAAGATCAAAATAACATTATTCACACTTCAGATTACCATACAAGATAAAGAAAGCTGTTCCACTGAATAAAATACTTCATAAATCCATTTGTGAGTAACAGTACATAATACACAATAGCGTTGGGTTTCTTTGTCACAGTGAATCATTGGATTTCACCATGAAACATAGGTAATTTCACAATATTGGATGCCTGAGGGGAAACATAGCTTATTACTTCTGCTCTCTTGTTTTGCAATACCAGATATGACATGACCAGACAAAAAAATGATAAATTATCAAACTTGACAATCTCAACACATAGTTTTTGATAAAATACCAGACGCCAGGGGTACGCCTGCTAAGTTGAAGTGTGTGTTTAAAAAGAGATGACTGTGCTCTCCTTACGTCCCCTACCATTTTAGAGCTCCTCTTTGTTCTGAACAACACCTGTGGGAGGATTTAAATAATGTGTTTGGGGCTTCATCAGTTCATCTCTCAGACTAAAATCATAACGTGTCCTCTAGTGCAGCCATGATACATTTTCTGATGTACTTCTGCTTGCAAAACTTCTGCTTTTTCAGCTTGTACTTCACACAGGAAGAGCAGTAGGATGGGTGCAATTCAGACCACAGCTCCTCCAGTGATCAAATGCTATGGCCACGCATGCCAGATCACAATAAATGAAATTCTGAGGGTGTGGAGCCACTGACACTAAACTACATGTATCTGCTTGTAGTTCCCCATCTAGGTGCAGCAAAATACCACATCATCTTAAATCAGTGGCAACGTGAAAGTCATCCACACACAAACAACAGATAGATTTTTGTACAAATACTACATGTGGTTAAATTAATCCACTTCAGGCTGTTGCTGTTCGCAGGGGTGTCTCTGGCTCTGATTCCTGCTGTCCATAGAGAGCTGTGAGGTGACTGTATGTGAGCACCCCTCTCCCTTCACCACCTTTTTAATGTGGGCCATGATGAATGTTCTAAACTTTCTTGTGGCAAAATAGTAAACCACAGGATCCAGAATACAGTTGAGGCCCATAAGAAACAAAGTGATCTGGTGTGCATCGTTGAGCATCTGAAGAGTGCTCTGGTCCCAGTCTACGTGACCCCAGCCCTGTGTGATCTGCAACACCGCCAGTACCCAGAAGCCTTGAATGACATGGTGGGGAAGGAAGCACAGAGCAAACACTCCCACCACTGCTATCAGCATCTGCAGAGCTCTCCGTTTCACCCCTCTGGGCCTTTTAGTTGAGGAGGACATGGTCCCGTTGCACTTTCTGGATAAACTAGTTGACTGAGGAGGACTTTGAGACAGCAACGCTCGAGCAATGAGGCAATTACACACCACGACCAGAAAAAAGACAACAAAAAACATTCCAATTATCACAAAGTGAGTGGCAGCAACGGATTTCTTCTGCAAATCCGTTTCATTCTGGTACCCCTCGAAACAGTGGATGATGTTGTTCTCGTCAGTATTGGTCCCTGGAGATGTCAGAGATGGAATGGCCATCGCCAGGCTCAACCCCCAGATGGCGACGCAAACGATGATCCCACGCCGTCTGTGGTCTGAGGAGGCTGCGTCCAGAGGCTGGGTGACCGCCCAGTATCGGTTGACACTGATGGCCCCAAGGAAGAGGATGGAGCAGTAGGTGTTGATGAAGAACAACGAGCCAGTGAGCCGGCACATGAAGTCTGTGAAGATCCAGTTACCGTGCCGACTGTAGTAGCCAATCCAGAAGGGAAGGGCACAGACGAACAGGAGATCAGCGATGGTCAAGTTTGTCATGTAAATGCGGATTTCACCCATGGCCTTGGCTGCGCGGAGGCAGCGCAGGACAAACAGCACATAGATGTTGGCAAAAAGGCCCAGGATGAAGACGATGCCATAGACGACTGGGAAGAGGACGTAACGAAACTCTGAGTCCAGGAAGGTTGAGCCATTACTGGCCGAAGAGCCCAGACCAGAGGTCCCTGTTGTGGCAACTTGTTCTACAGTTGAGGCCAGCATTTCTGTCTGTGGGAGTGAAATAGCAACATCAGTGTCCTCAAGCATCCTGGTGGTTTTAATTGTCAGATAGTGCACTTCTTGCCTGTTTTTTGGTACACCCAGCTAAAAAAATGGTGCTGTTGATTTCACTGACGGGTCTTTCTAATATTTTATCCTCTACTTTTCAACAGAAACATTATAACCTTAGTGTGTGAAGCAACCTTACATTTACAATATGTTAGTATTTTTAAGTAAGTTTTCCTCTCAGTGATGGATTTTCTGAGACTTGCATCTTCAAATTAATCATCAAATGCTATCTATCTATCTATCTATCTAAAATTCCAAGCTGTCAACTTACCAGAGTGCTTCTTCTCTTCTTCGTTCAGGAAATGAGCACTATGATTACCTCAGCAGCTTTAAGTACATTCAAACAGACTAAATGGGCGTGTTCAGAGGAAGGCCGTCAAAGTTTAAGAAGAAGGAGGTGTGAATGTCTGTCAGTCTCGTTGGGAAAACCCTGTATGGTGCAAGAGGCATTTTCACCTCCACATTTAAAGTTTAGTTTCCTTTTCATAAAAAGTGTTTTATTCAACATATTTAACTTAACAATGTGGGAGAAAAAGGCAAACAGTATGAGCATCGCTCAGCTATGATAATAGTTGAGCGATGCTTATAACTAAAACACAGAATAAAAGTCAAATTAAATATAGTCTGTTACTACACTACAATAAGTCATAACCACAAGCCACTCCATCATGAGACACAGGGTGGGGACATCAGTTATCAGTTTCAACTCACGTCTGGATATGAGAGACACTGAATGGAATATCACTGTGAGTTGCACAAAAGTGCAACAAATATGTCTTAAGAAGTCACTCAAGTTTTACTTTCTTTAAACCCTTATATTAAACATTTAATTATTAATATCTGTAATTAATTTACAAGCTATCAGAACAGGTTTCTATCTCCGGGGTTAATTGTCCAAATTACAACTATAATCGCAGAGCCTAATTTGTTTAGTTTTAATTTATTGTTTATTGTCACGAGTGTTCTGTCTTTCTTTACATGTAAAGACATTTTTAGTGATGTTTTTTAGTTTTACCCAGAACCCACTGAGGCCTCGTGTCCCAAATGATTCTTATTGTTTTTGATGAGGGAAAATCTCTTTCCACTTTTATTGTATTTACTCAAATATAATAACCTGTAGATTTGTTGTCAGATTACAGTTTTTGCCAAACCCTTTGGAAACATATCTCAAATAATCCTTGACATTCGCAAAACAGTAAGAGCATTTCTCAAAAGAATTCGTACAAATAGCAAAACACCAGTCTCTTGCTTAAAAGCCTTAGTTCAGCTCTCAGAAGTAAATATCTGTGTTAATGAACACATCAGTGCCATCAGAATGACAAGTCCTTGTGTCATTTTGTATGGATAAGACGGTCAAACTGCTTAGTCATGTTGTCAGTATAACAGTGTACTCTGGAAGGATGATCTAGTGTAAACTATGGCTAACATTTGGATGACAATCATTGTAAAGTGTAAGTTACACCTCAGTGTATGCAGGAAACTGGACAAGATTCACATTTACACTGTTTGTACTGGACTTTGTTGACAGGCCATGTCACTACTATACAGAAAGGAAACTGACATGTATAGCACAACAACAACAAAAAAAAGTAGAAACGTGAACATAGGACAGTCTCCTTAGAGAAAAGTGTACATGTGGTGCTGTAGGTGTTACAGTGCAGTCCTACATTTCCCAACGTTCTTATCTGTTTGGCCACAAATTTTCATCCACGTCACAATGAATATCTTCTCTTGCGATTCAGCGTGGAAAGAATCTTTAGAGTGTTGATGGTTCATGAGCTGCACCTTGGAGCAATTTTAGAAAACTGGTCGATCATTGGTTGATCTAATGCTTCACACATTTCCCTTCATTAGAGAAAGTCAAGAATCACCTGGGAGCAATTTACCAGTTCAGGGCAGATTTAGAAAAAAAAGTCCAATGGAAATTGCTTGACATATTATGACAACTTGTTCAACCATTTCCATTTTGATCAACCTGACATAAGCAAATATTGTAATTAAAATATGTATATTGAAATATTGTACATAATTATTTGCATGGCTGTACCAAAGCATTTGCAACTTGTTCAAAGAATTGAGAAACTCTTTTTTGATGTGCACAAGTGCCGCAATGATGTGAAGATTGAACAAGTATTTTTGAGAATTTCAATTCTGATCAGAAATATTCCAATGCGACTGAAAAAAAACCCTGTAAACTGATATTTTTCTGACTGAGCAGCAGCTGAGTTTAGTATGCAGTAATACATTTTAACCACATGGTGGAGGAAGAGGCTAATAAAAAGAGCAAAGTGAACCTGTTTTAAACAGTGGAGTGATGTTCAGTCTAGTATCAAGCAGTACATCTCACTCTACATGTAGTTCACAGTCACAGCACCCCCCTCTGAGGTAAATGTTTAATTCAGGCTCCTTTTCCTGGTACCACAGTGTAATTCCTATAGATTAAGGATAACGAGCCTCCTCAACCTTATTGCTGTTATTATGGCTTGGCTGTGGAACAAGAGAGCCAGACATGCTGTGCCACAGTTGGTTATACAGGCCTATATTGTTAAAAAAAAAAGAAAAAAAAAGAAACATCTTCCTGCTCATGGTTTGGGTGTGGATCCAAAAGATTCCTCAGCGAGCCAGGGAGGTTTGTCTTGATCGTGACCGTAGTTTATGTGAGAGTACAGTGTCAAAGTATGGTGTTGTATATGCAACACCGTATGAATGCACTGCTGGGTGTGTAAACTTCCTGTCATGCTTTGTTTGAGGGTTTAAATTCTCCAGAGACCAAAGGGACAGTTAATAGGATTTGATGGTATCTAACTTTAACAGAACAGAACTTTATCGTCTTATTGTCTTGTTAAATAATGGACGGCTGTTCAGCAGCTCTTTGATCAATTTGAGATGAGACACATATGAAATTGACATTGTATGTCATATTAAACAATAGAAATAGATTAAAAATAGAATAAAAAGTCAGTATTAGGATGGATATGTACATACTACAGATGGCAATGATAGTGGCGTGGCTTCAGATTGCAAACAACGAGGTAGCCCTCTGCTCACTCACAAGACTGGATATCAGCTGCAGAGTGCAAAACAACATGTTTCCCAAAATAACACAACTTCAGGAGCAGGTCTAGTCCTATGTAGATATGGATCATTGTAATTAACTAACACACAACATTTCTAAGATTATATGAAAACATAGTTCTGAATATTGTTCCCCATTTCTCGTAATAGAGCCCCCACAATGATAAACACTGTTACCTTAAAGGTGCAAGACAAACGAGAGCAAGTGGAGCTGTTAGCTTAGCTTTGAGAAATCAAGTGAATGTGACAGGAAGTCAGTTTTTTTTTTTTTTTCAAAATAATGCTGCAGCTCCTCAAGACAAGCAGATACTTCCTGTGTCTGGTTTTCCAAGCAGGAAAAGTGAATACAGTGGTTTGTCCATTCTGGGCTGTTACGCTGTTCGGCTCCTTATGTCGGCTCATAATGAAACAAGTCACAAAGTCACAAACAAGTCCTGTTCTCATGGAAACCTGCCACCTGCTTTTTACGCTTGCAGTGTTTTGAGAGCGTAATGTTAAGAACTGCTGGATTTGAATACAGACTGGTGGTCGTGACACGCTTCATAAATTCTTCCAAAGACTGAACACCTGCGTCCGGCTCCTGCCTGCATACCACCTGATTCTTGTTCTCAGACATACTCCGCTTTGGCTTTTAAATGGCCCATTTAAAAAAAAAATCAGATACAGATTCATGCAGGTGATCCCTGATGTTCTGCAGTGCTGCATGGGTCAGTTCAAGGAATCCTTCCTTCCCAAGTAGTGGTTATACTTTCAGTCCAGGTGTGCAGATACACAGTGAGGGAAAGCTGCCAGGGCCTCATAATTCATTTTTTTAATGGGATAGCTCACTGTCACCCTGGAAGAGCTATACAGACAGAGTCATGCATTCCTCTGGGCAGCAGGAAGGGAGTCTCTTGTCCCATTGACACCTTTTCACAGTTGTTCCTCACCTTACCTTGATCCATAGCACTGTGCCTCCAGCACAGGTAATTTACAGATCTGGGCAGGCTGTGGCTGCACGTTCATGAAGAGCAGAAAGAAGCTGAGAACTGATAAATAGGTGTTTAGCTGCACACCTTGTTTGGCAGAGGGTTCTTGGCAGACCAGAGGGTGGGCAGGTCTCTCTCAGGCAGATTTACTGCATGCCAGAGGCTGAGGTTTGAGGAATGTCCCCCTGCAGTGAGAGCAAGAGGCTATGGGAGGGTGAGTGAGACAGGCCGAGGCATCTGTACTTCCAGATAATATAAAACCTGACAGCAAGACCAGATTTGTTTTTATTCCTATCAAAGGATTTGTAGCTCTCGCTCCCTCTCATGGGACATTTGGTGTATTTCTTCCTCAGTAAGAGATATACTGCAAGTGGAAAAGATTTTAACCCCTTTCCATTGACAAGACAGTGCTGTAGTCCATTCAAACATCTGGACGGCACGCTACGTCGTGCTTGATGGCATTAGATAAGTGCACGTTTCCCTCCATGACAAGCTGACCGACATTTTGCTCTATTGGGGTTATATCTGTTTAAATACTGGCCATAACCCACTCTGAGAGGACAGTGAATTAAGCACATTAATCCTTATCCCACTGCAAAACGGGCATAAAGTAGGAAAGCTTTAGTCATATTGCGACGCTAAATCCTCCTAGTCTGGTCTATTTTTTTCTTACATGCTCATTTTGTCGTCAAAAGAATATTGTCAGTTAACTATTGATGTGATTCTTGCACTTTGTACTATTGGCTGCATGTTATTTTGGTGATCTCTGCAGGATTATTAGAGATTAGTCTGCTGTTGTGGCCCCTGCAAACTGCTCTGGATAAGATAAAATGCCTAAAATGTCAAAGACAAATAAGTCACATTGACAGGGCTTCCTTTTTACACACAACCAATGTGTTAATTTGATTGTGAGTTGTGCTGATAATCCACACATATTTTACTGGAATAAACACGTTACTGGGTGGTAAAGGATGTTTGTGATTAGGAAGGATGTTGGCTTGAACACGGCTCTTCCTGAATCCTGTGTGTGCTGCAGGTTGTGCTGCAGGAGATTACATTCCCTTCAACCCTGTGCTGATGCGTTAGATTGCAGTCTGTATTATGCATTTGCATTTATATCATCTGATGTATTAAGGCAAATTCCCAGATTGACAGAAACTTGTCTGTGCATGAGCCAACCCTTCTCAAGTCGGATGAAACATGGCTGATATAAAACAGAGCCATTTTCCATGCCTGTCTTTACTTATATGTCATCCCACCGTTTCTATTGCCCTGATGGGTTTTTTTGTGCTTTTCTTCTCCATAGATCAAGAGCTCTCTTAATGTGTAGAGCAGACCAGTAGCTCTGGAAACTGAGGGATAAGCTCATATTATACGGCTCCTAAAACTATCACGCTGGTTTTAAGACACATTAGCATGAATAATATATAGTCAGACATAGAGTTATACAGAAATATGTAGGCACACATATTCACATACACCTGCGCTTGGCTTTCCTGCTGCGGTGTTCAGGTGTCTGGGCATGCCTGGTTATGTCTTGAAAGGATTTAATTTCTCTTTGATCGCTTGGTATCCCCCACCTGGAGAGAGCAACACCATAGCATTATTTGAATGTCGTCCAGCCCACGATGAGAAATGATATCAATAGAGCTCTGGCATTTTTTTAATGTGGAAAGGATGTTTAGTGAGGGGGTAAACAACGTGGGAATGTCCACAAAGTACTGTTTTAATGAGGTACAAGACTGATAAACGTGAGGTTTTTGGCATCCAGCTGTTTTCTCCAGCCTCTTCCTTTCACAGAGTGCAACAAAGTGCTGCTGATGATACAGTTGAATGACAATCAGTGTTCTCCTCTGCTGCTGAATAAAGCCATGTAATAATCAGTATAACTTGTTCAAGAAATACCGAAACAAAATTTCTGCATGGGCAGGACTTCACTGTGGTTGGCCAGGAGGTATCTATCTAATCATCTTACTTAAGTCACTTCCACAATTACGTAACTGAAAGACAATTAAAAATTTACTGCCACACCATAATCAAGCAATAAACAATGGGCCTCTGTTACAATTAATACACTGTCTGCATTGGGTTTGGACTTTCTCTCTCTCTCTCACTCTGTATATATATATATATATATATATATATATATATATATACATACATACATATATAAGTGTGTGCGTGTGTGTGTTTTAATATATATAAATAAGTTTCAATAAATACATTGAGAATAAGGGGCAGGGATCATCAGAGGCTTGTCGTTCTTTCGGATAACGTTTGTCTATGTCAGGTCACATGTCCTCATTTAATCCACAAAGCCTGAGCATTATTTATTTAAGGTGCATTTGTCATCCAAAAGGAGGCCAAGGACCTCAGTTACAAACATTTTCAGCTATTTCTTAATCAAATAAAAAAACCTGAACACAAAGCATTCGACACAAAAATGCCACTTGCATTTCTCAATCTGACACCATAAAAGTTACATAACTTTAATTGTGGCATTTGCACAGAATAATCAGCATTCTTGTGGTGCTCAGTTTGCCATTCCTTGATTTTTTTTTTTTTATTGCCATAACAGTGCACACAATCCTCCTAAAAACACTGTAACAATACAATGGGGATTTGTAACTATTCTTCTGGAAAATGAATTTAGGGCCTATAGTAATGGTATCAGCATTACACCCCTTTTGCTCACTTTAAGACTGGTGTAACATTACCTCAGGTGTTACTTATTATATTTATATCAATGTTGTGATAGTTAATCCACATGTATCTCTACCTCTTGATACTCTAGTAGGGATCTTACTTGTGATATATGGTGTGAATTGCTCATAATGACATATTATATGTCAAATGGTGTTCAAACACAGTGCTGTAATGTTGCTGTGCAGGATAATAACAGAAAGTTTTACAGATCTTATGCTGTTCATTACTGTGTGTGTGTAAATGAGAGTATATTAAAATCCTCGGACTATCCACAACCTCAGCTTGGATCGTTCCTGCTCGCCGGCCAGACTCGCCAGTTGTGTGGGGGGAGAGAGGCGGGACCTCGCAGCCGGGAAGGGCGTTCTCTTTGCGGTCAGACCGGGCAGAGTCATCCCGAGGGGTGGGTCCTCCGGCAGCAGTGAAGGAAAACCCACCTTTTTTCATTGTTAAAGACGCGCTGGAATGTGATGGTTTGATCTCAGACGGACCAGGGAGGGCAATATCCGAGAGGAAAGGACCGAGCAGAGTGAGAGAAGGCAAAGGGTGAATGTGAAACACGCAGTCCCCCCCCTGTTGTTTCTCACAGTCTGTGGATGAACCTACCGTCCGCATGAGCTCGAGCCGTGGGAAGTTTTTTAGGATTTACCGCTGCTACCGTGTTTCTGACCCGGCGGTGGACGAGCTAAAGGTAAAGTTGGACTCTTTATTTCCGTGTTTGTTTGGTGTTTTATTTTTTTTGTATCTGGGACATTTGAACACGGGCAGACAGCGGCTTCCTGAGTCGGGACTGCAGAAGTCTGAACTGCGGCAAGTTTTTCAACCTTCCTCCTCCTCCTCCTCCTCCGCTCGTTTTTTTAGCCAAAGGAAGCATCCAGGACTGCGGCGAAAACCCCAGGTGGTTAAATGTAGCACTTCATACATCCTTTACATCTCATTTTTAGCAACACGTCGCCAGTTTTTACACATATGTTTTACATATTTGGAGATTAATTGCTGCACGTTTGCGCTTCGTTTGCATCTACGCACTTAATAACGCCAAGCTGTGTGCTACTGCATGTAGTTCACAACATGGGGCTGATTTAAAAAATCAAAAATACATGTCTCGGCTGCTCTTCACGTTCATGTTTTAGTACGGCAACTGTTTTCATAATGTAATGTAACTCATCAGCTGTAATTCCCCATGTCACTTCCTGATATTTAGGGTATATTTATGAATGAAGTCATGGTGTTTCACTTCAGTTTGTTGACGTTTAGTATCAGCAAAATAAACCAAGCTCTGCTTTTCCTTCAAGATATAAGGAAGTATGAAAACAGTGTTTACACTTATACTGAACTATGTATTTCTTACTGTTTAGAGCAGGTTTACAAAAAGATGACATGTGGTGGATGTGACTAAATGTATTTGGATGCTAGTTTAATCAGTTGGCAGAATAGTGTCACCATGATTACTAATGGACACACACAGTGAAATAACAGTGGTTTTACACTGAAAGGAATTTGAGGGGATCTTCAATCTATTGATTGAGTTCCCTGTTAATTATGACTCTTTGACAGCAGCTGAAAACTGTAATGATAAATGAGTTTTGTTCTTATGTGCAGGATTTTTGGATGTTGGATTATGTGTAAAGATGTGAATCAACATTGGGTCAAGTGTAGTCTGAAAACTAGGACTGGAAATTAGCAACAGATAGACAGAGAGAGAAGTAATTGTTATACATCTCAAATATGTTTTTTTTCCAGCTATGTGATGCTCATTGGACAAACAACACATGACAAACAATGTGAAGGTACACCTTTGGGAAGTTGCAAGACATGTTTGTTCTGTTTGTTTGCGTGTTTGTTTTTCTTCACATGAGCTGGAGTGTGTCGTGCTGCGAGCGCGACGCTCACAAAATGTATGAAAGTAAAGGTGGCAGAGTGTGAACAGTGTGTGCCCTGTGCTGCCTCACCAGAACAGTAATATAGAAGTGTGTGTGTGTGTGTACAGCAGAAAAGGTAGTTGTAGTGGTGGAGTACTAATCTACCAGGTGGGGCTCGTAAAGAGCAGCACAGGGAGGGAAGGAGATGGAAGGGGACCTGCCTTGACCTGTTTCAGACATGAAGGAGACAAAAAAAAAAATCGCTGATGACTTTCCAGTAAGGCTCGCCCTCCCAGCCAGCTGTAGATCATACCAGCTGAGCTACCATCTTGAGTTGAACCCACTTTCCTCCTGGACTCCTGGCATCATGGCAGCAGATGTGCCGAAAAGGCTTTCCTATGGTATTTTGGAGGGGATCGAGATGCCGCATGTGGAGGGAATGTCTGCAGATTATGCTGTCAAGTTGGAAATGTTGGCAAAGGGGAAAATGAAATGAGAGTAGCAGCAAAGTGAAGAGTGAGATGTCTAAATTTCCCCTGATCACAGCTTGATCTGTTGTATTAACAGTCTTGGGAAACCAAGCTAGGTTTGGTTGTGTTGGCTCTCAGGAGGTATAATCCCCAGCAACTGAACACGATGGTTCCTCAGTGCAGTGATGGACTCAGAGGGCCGCCTCCACCTGTTTCGTGCTCTTTAAAGTCATCTCGATGGTAACAAGTGAAAGTTACACAAAGACAGAGTTTGCACCATGTCCTGTCCAGGAGTTGTCGCCTGCCATGCAAAGTAATAATCATACTCCTCGCTCTGCTTTTATGACCTGGGCTATACCACGCATGATTGGTTTTCCACTCCGCAGAACGCCGCGACCGCCTTATGAAACTGCCTGCACTGCTTTGGATGAAACCAAAAACTAATCATTATGGGTGTCCAATAAGGGTAATTATCAGACTAAGCACTGGACCTGGGGATTACAGAGTGGCTAAATGACTGTTCTGGGGATTAAATTAAAATATTGAGGTTTTCTGCCTGGGAGAATCAAACCGCTGGGAATGTCAAACCCAGCCTGTCGGCGGTAGCGTTACAGCCACTACCGCACATCAGTGTTTCTGCACAGAGCCGTCACATCAGTGTGGAATTACAGCACATAGACCTTAATGTCATTTGCTGCAAGTGCATGCTAATAAAATGGAATATTTGTGAAAGGCATATTGGGAAATAGTAAGACATTATCACTGTCATACACAAGAAAACAATAGGACAGTAAAACATAAGGTTACTTAGTGCATTGCCAATCAATCAATCTGACAAAACTTTATTGATCAATCAATTAATGGTTTTCTCTATGATAATATGGACATATGGTTGTTTTAAATGACCAACAGTTCTTACTGTCCTGTATGATGGAAATAAACATCAGATCTTCCCATCTGAGGAGCTGAAGCTTGCAAGTTTTGACTGAAATGATTATATGGATTCATTTACTACTAAGAAACAGTAAAAGAAAAGTCAGCACCCGCATTGGCCAACGAGTGTCCTTTACAGCAAAACCTATATATTCTATACATGCTGTGATGGATAGCTCAGACAGAATTTGGGCTGGATGCTGAGTTTATTATTAGCTGTACACTCTCACTTTTAGCCTCCATAACCCTCTCACACAGGACACAGAGTGATATTGCAGGCGTTACAATTCGGGGGCGTCCTTGAAATAGCACAGATGAATCATGGTCTCTTAGAGGCTCGTATTAAAGCCCACACACAGCCAGAGTGTGTGTGTGTGTGTGTGTGTAGTGTATATCCTTTTGTAAGCGCGTGTGTGTGTATGTGTGTGTTTTGTGATAATGCAGTAATGGGCTCAGTATCCGGGACAGAGGCTGCTGTTGACAGTACGCAGGCCAGCTGGAGTTGCTGTGTGTCTGTTAGCAGACTTGCAGTAGAGTGGCTTCATGCCTAAATGAGACTGTGTGTGTGTTCGTACTGTATGTCTGGAGTGTGTTTGTGTGTGAAATGATTAATCAGTTGACTCAAAATTAAGCTGCAGTTATTTTAACTGTTTTTATTCAGCAAACATGCAGTATTTGATGTTTCTTTGTTTTTTGTGATTGTAAACTGAACATTTTGGATTTTGGATTTTTTCTTGGGACATTAATGGGACACCATGATGAATATTTTTCACTATTTACTGACACTTTATGGACTAAATGGTTCGATGATCAAATGAGAAAGATCTGCAGAAGCATTTGTGTCAGATCAGATGTCAGCTAACCTCTCTGCATCAACAATGAAGCCATAATCACTCGAAAAGACATTTCTGCTTTCTCTGTCTTACCTCAATATAAGTCAAATACTTAAAGTTTTTGACCATCAAGAACTTCATTCTTCGTTCTTGGAACTCCATTTTTTTTTTTTTTTTTTTACACAAAACTGATCATCAATAATAAAACTAAACCGTAAACTTTTTTCTTTCTCCATCTCCTCCCCTGTACACATCACATTCCCTCTCTTCCTCCCTTTCTCCCTGCATCCCCTCCCCTCTTCCTGCCCTCCCTGCCAGCTTTCTTTATCAGTGACGGGGCAAGGCTCTGTGATTTCAGCTGGGAGTTCAAACTACTTGAACTCTGTGTGTATTCGCAGGTTCGTCGTGTGTATGTGTGTTTCCGTGCATGTATGTCTGCGTGCCAAAGCACTTTTGCTCCGTGCTGTTCCCGACCGTGTCGATCTGTCATCGGATACTAGAAGCCAAGCGTGTCAATCACTCAACGAGTAGTAGCCAGAAGCTACGAGCGTTCACACGCCTCACTCGGCCTCTCATTAACACCCACCCTGACACACAGAGCTGCAGATATGTGCTCTCTCTCTCTTTGAGGATTCAAAGCAAGAATGGATTCATACAGTTTCCTTTTGCGTGTGTGAATGAATCGCCCTCGTTAGCCCTCCAGGCTGTGATAACCGCCTCCTCATTACTAACTGCTCTGACGTCAGTGGTCACTCACTGAGGCCTCGCCACATAGGCGAAGGCTGCAGGTGCACGTGACCATTCTGTGTGCACAAAACAGCAGAAGACAGCCATGATAAGACAGTACTGAAGGCTGTTTTTTCACCCCTGCAGGTTTTTAAAAAAGATGATGATGGCCGTTCAGGTGAGACTGACAGTGAGCTGATCTGTGGCAAGTCTTGAATTTTGATTTGAGTGGTCTGCCTTTGTCTTCAATAAATTCAATATGTGATACACATGGAATTAAAAGTGGATATGATCCATGTGTGTAATTTTATACTTCACACATGGAGAGGAGCTTTTGTTGAGTAATATAACCAGTCAGCAATGAATGTTTTGGGCTAATTTGTTGTTTTTTTTCAGTATTTACCTCTCAGTTTCCTATCCACCTGTCTGGCTGTATTGTCCATCCTCTATTTTCAGCAGCATTACACTGATCGTGTAACGAAGACTCGTGTTTTTTAACCAGTCAGCCAAACTGACTTCTCTAGTATTTACTACCCTGTTATTGAGTTACTGTGTGGTGTGGTTATGGAACCTGTTACATGAGCACATGGTTATGAAATAGGGGGCAAATTAGGCTGTTGTTGAATGATCAACTTTGTACACATGGCACAAAGCTTTGGTCAAGAAATTGTTTAATGGAAGCTCTGCAGCTGACGATAATAATTATCATCTTCCACTTTGTGTCTTTGAAACATTTCCTGAAACTTTACAGAGACCTCTGCTCCCTCTGAATGACACATTTCCTTGTATTCTTTTACTTGTGACAAACTAGCTACCCAGTCATCTAAACATTTCTGGCAGACAGACTCTGCCTTTCCTTTGTCATTATGTAGAAATCCTCACAGCTCAGTGCAGAGGTATACTTGTACTTTACCAATTAGGTTTGTAAATCATGTTGCTGTGTGTGTCACTGGAAGCCACAGTCTACCAATCTGAGAGGATAGCATGACAGCATATATGACCTTTCAGTGGCTAAATTTACATTGGGCTCTGTAAACTGTGTTGCTAGAGAAGTCAGAAGCTGAGACACAACATGTGGCTTTTAAAGACAAAACCCTGTGGATTAGCAGTATCTTGATAACAAATGCATTTCTGGGCATCTCTTTATGGATAATGATAAAAGTGGCTCAAATACTGGACTCACTCTGAACGTTACTGGCTCAAAACAGATGTCTTCTCTGCTCCACTGTCACTGTTCCTCAGCAGTTCAGACCTGTACCAGGTGTCCAAACTGTTTGCTCACACCACCATATATCAGGAATTTTAATTTATGGAAACCCATCACTCCCCTGCAGACCTCAAAACCAGGCAGCTGCCCTGCTGCTGACCATGTGATAGTTCTAAAGCTATATAGTAACTGAAGAAGGAAGAAAAACTCATCATCTGGTCTTCATTTTGGCTTCCCAACCGTCCACCATTTCCTTATCACGTGGGAGCAGGAGACATACTCAACCATACTGAGACAATTGATGCTGTACCAGAATGCCTTTTTATTTTGTGGTGTATTTGATTGGTGTTTTATGCATGTTGTTCCCATTTTTTTGTCACGTCTTCCAGTAGGAATTCAAGGTATCCAACAGAAAATCAGTGACTTTAGTCTTAAATTGGTATCATTCTCTAAAGGATTTTATTTTTATTGTGCAGCTCTAGTCTTATGTCTTTCTCTTTGTCTTTTTTTGAACACAATAGCATGATCTAGTATGGATGCAAATTCATGGCAGTTTATCTTAGGTTTAAACAGTGTTGATAGTGACCTGTTATTGCAATAGATTGACAGATGATCGTTGGGTTGCAACATCAAGCTGAGCATCGGTTTATTTTGTGTTTGTGGCTGTTAGTTTTTCCCTGATAGTCGATAGTCCAGATAGGTGATAACTCCTCTCATGTGTAATCGGTGGCTGGAGTTTGGACCACATTGACCAATAATGTGGGTCACTCTGCTACTGTGTTTGTGTTTTACATGCTTTCAGGTTGACCTGAAACACAAAGTTTCCTCTTGGTTTTGGGATATGTTTTTTCCTACTGGTTCCTGTGTGGGATTTGGGTTTCTGTTGGACATTTCAGCCTCCATTAAGTTGTTCTACAGAAGCTCCTCTGCGTGCCTGTTTTGTTCCTACACTGTACAGACTCCTCAAAAAAATGGCTACCGCTTCGATCCTGGATTAAAACCGGAAAGAATTGCAAAGGAGACTTCAAAAACATGTAGGAGGCAAAGCAAGGAGGGAGGGAGGGGAGAAAAGGACTGAGACGCTTTAATAAGGGAGAGCTAAATTTAAGACATTTCTTGTAAATTCCTCTATTTTTTTTAGGTGTTCTCCACCTCTGCAGGCCAATATTCCCCCTCTCTCCTACCAATTGTTATCTTGCTTCTGTTGCTCTCTCTTTCTCCTTTCGCCTCGCTAAAGAGGAGACCCTGACGCTCCCCCTCCTCTCGCCTGGACCAGGAGTATTTTTGGAAGTTAATGAAAAGAGAAATCCGAACTGCCTACCCTTAAAAGGCATGTCTGGGTCAGCTGGGTGGAAAGTTGTGTTATTAATGTCCTTAGCATTTTCTATGTGAGCGGGTCATCTGTGATTGTAAGAGTGCATGCGTTCGATGCGGCGTACAGTGCAGGAATGCTGCGGGTTGGGTGCTAGAAGGGAAGGGAAGGAGGGTGGGCTAGCAAGCAGGCCTACGTCTTCAGGAAAGGAGGGGAGTTAGGGGGCATATTTGGCATATTTCAGGAGCCATTCCAGTCTGGTTCAAGAAGCATTCTTCTTCCTAGAGATGTGAATGGACGGCCAGATGAGGGGAAGAAAGATGAACAACATCTTGCTCTGCTTCCCGTCAGTCTTGTGATGCTGGTTATGGAGGATGGTGCAGAACCACACACTAACACAGGTGGTAAAAAATATCCAAAAATAACAGCCACCTTCACACTGACACAGATGTCAAACCCACTGTGTCTGCAACCTCAATAATATCCATAGAAGACTAAATGTTGAACCAAAGTCCTTCACCCAGCAGCAGGGTTTGTATGTCTTGGGTCCCATCACTCCAGTTTAATGAGTGTTTATATGCAGAGAGCTGTAATATGTCTCTTTCAACCTCTCTTCCATGGCATTATAGTCCCTGCTTCTCTGCCCTAGAATTTATGATGTTTTAGCCTGTTATTTGCAGGCGGATGGCTACTGACTGACGTGACAGTAGTTGGCAGGAGTAGCGTTCCAGCAGCTCAGCAGAGGTTGGGTTCATCGTGAGGTCTTGAATCTGTACTACAAAATGTTTCCTTTTTGTTTTACACATCAAAATGAAATTAAAGTGATAAAAGAGTAAACTAATATTAAGATTATAATATCAAATACTGTGCTTGATGGGTGCTTGATGTCCCGATGCTGCCTTTTTCTGAGTGAGGCCCAGAGAGGTGGCATCAGATGGGCTTTGATGCGTCTGATGTATCTTGTGTTTTGATCTTAGAAGGGAGATATGGATCAGGGGACCACCACAGCTGTGACAGATACAAGGCAAACTCTGACTGAGTGCATGGTTTGATGAGTGTCACTGGATCTCAGTCTTTGAAGAGTGGTGCTCATCAGAGCTGTGTGGACTTGTAGAATCTGTGCCAAGGAGCAGCGAGCTGTTGTGCTCAAGACTCTTTGCGTTCGTTTTCTCTCCATCTTGGAACTAGAGCTACAACTAACGATCATTTTGACAGTCAGCTAATCTATCGACTATCTAAATGATCAGTCAACTAATCTATCGACTATCTTAATGATTGCTTAACTAATAGGATATGAAGCGTACACCTGTTCAGTGGCTCTTATTTAGCCATTAGCTCTTAAAGGTAGAGTTGGCGATGTCGAAGAGCTAGCAAGATTTGAAAGATGCACTGCTGCGAATCCCCCTCTAAGCTCCTCCTCCTCCAGTCAGCGCTACGACCAATGCAGCCTTTTCTGCCTCCGTCTTTCTCTTCTTTGGCTGTGTAGCCGGCCGAGCCGCCACGGGTAACGCTGGAATCGATATTTTAGTCTGCTTTTTCTCTGCCATTGTAAACTGGTCTGGTATTCTCCAGCTACCAAAGTATTTCGAGAGAAGAGCGTGCTTGATACCTGCGGCCACGGCGAAGCGATGCGTGTGCCCGCGCTGAGTGGAGGGTAGAGTGGGGGCGCGCGGGGGGGGGGCAAGCGCAGGACGAGACGAGAACGCATCTGGTTCGTACTTCACACTCGGACCGAGGCTATTAATTGGTCAAAGTTTTTACAGTCCTGTGGCTGCCACAGATCTCCGATTCTATTCACTTCTCTTTCTGAAAACATATTAAATTGACGACTATCAGGAAGGACCGTTTTAGCCAACATAACAAAGTGTCTCTAAAAATCATTGCCTACTATACCTTTAACTCATTGAGTGCCAGCCCTTTTATAAAAACGAAAGTGTCTTGTGCCAGCCTCCTTGGCCGTTTTGAGTCACCTTTTGTACTATGTCTCTGAAAACACAGAATAGCTCAAATGTGGAGGAGAGTAGAGGCCAGTTTCACCAAAATCACCACTTTTGTCCAGATTTGATTTGTTTTGCTCTCTGATCTTGATCATCTCCACTTCCTGTTGTGATCTCTGTGGCGTATACCATCTTTTTATGCTCCGACTACAAATCCCAGAAGCCCCACTATTACTCACAGGCTGTGTGACAGAGCCCTCTCTTCCCTGCTGCTGAAAAAAACACTTTGACATAAATATACGAACTGTGCTGCTCATTAGGCTGCTACAAAAGTAAAAAATAACTTTATTCTTCTGTCCATTTAAAAGCAAGGACAGGCAAAGTGCTGATAAAAATAAAGTATAATAAAGTATAATAAATAGTTTGAAAATTCTGACATTCCTGTACAACCTGAACACACCATGAGTTGAATCACACAAATGCTGAATGCCCAGTGCTGCTGCAATGACATTAATCCTCTGTTTTACTGGTGATGTTTGTCTCCTTATGTTGGAAAGTGGGGGGAGCGGATCAGTGTCTCCATGCATCTGAAGGGGACATGTCCCCCCATCCCTAGAGACATCTGAGAGTATGAATGAAAGCAATCTGAATTCATCAATCAGGAAGTCATTTACCAAGTAACTGACAAACGCACCATATTGTAATGGTAACTGTGTTTATTCATTTAAATTAATTAATTTCAGTAATGCATTAGATTATTGTTACTGTCAAAAGTAACCAGTGTTTCAGTAACATGTTACTACCCAACACTTTTGTTCCCACACTTTCGCTTTTAGCTTGCAATGTTGTTGCAGTGGCCGCAGCAATTTCTCTCTTGCAGATTGCGCTGACTTGCACATGAACAATAACATCACCAGCTATTATTGACAAATGAATCTGTGGGCAAGGAATGAATTTTATCATAGATTTTATTGACTACGTTGACTGATCATTGTACCCCTACTTGGAGCCCTTCAGCTATCAGTCTTGATTTAGCTTCTGGGAGAAAAGGCTGATGTTTTGGGGGTTGTCGTGCAGCCAGCAGATGTGTGGTTTATGGATATGGAGGCCAAGGCTTCCTTTTCCATGCACTGGTCACGGTTTACAGTCCGATTAAGCAACCTGAGATGCAAGAATGATTGGTCAATATTAATCAGACTATAAACGGTCCAGTTTCCTATAACTTCTGAATTCATACGCAGAATTAGAAAGATTAGTTTCTCTTTATTTTGTTATGACTGACTTTTCTCCTGATTTTAAAAAAAAAAAAAAAAACAAGACTCAGACTGAAGAAGTTGGAAATGAACGATGGACTTTGGACTTGTGATATTCATGTCAAAAGGGGCTTTCATAAAGTCACCTTGTTGTACAGTGTAGGTGTGTTGGGGGGAGATGTTTGTTCATTTGATCAAACGTGTCTCCAACAGTCAAGGTTTCATTCCTCATGAGTTCCCCCTCTGCAGATCATCTGTCTGGTCAAGTCTTTGCTCTTGTTCCTCCACCTTAACTGTATGAGGGATATAAACACACTCTCTTACACTCTCTCTCTCACACACTCCTGTCTGACCTGTTCTAATCCTTGGATCTCCAGCACGGCTCTCAAAATAAAATTCCTCCTGCAGATTATTTTTCTTGTGATCAGAAAATATACATGTTCTCAGAGAGAGGAATGTTCAGACTCCATGGCAACCTGACGATTGCTCACTTCCCCCTCTCCTGTTTCTCTCGTCCTCTGACTTTTTTTTTTTTGTCTTTTCCCGTTCCTACTAAGCTTTATTTTTCTGTTCCACTGTGTAGCCACTTCTACAGTAGGTTGGTAAATCTCAAAGGTTTCAAACTTTTTTTTATGTAGATGATCTTTATCTGACTTTCCTCATTTCTGTTTGTCCTTTGTTCTCACCTTGCCTCATTTAAAACTGCTAAGATGTTTTTCCAACAGGCATCCCTCCCTCTGTCCTTCCATGCATTAGCAAGTCTGGTTTTAGGAGCTTTCATCCTTGTGGTGCTGATGCATGCAGACCCCGACTGCTCGGCTATTTCCAGCCTCTCCCCCTCTTCCCTGCTTTGGTTTTATATCGGAGGACATCTCTGCACTGCTGCCTTTTGTAAAGGGCTGGGCCGGCTGGTTTTCCCCTCCATGCCAACATTACTCTTTGGAGCGCCTTCTCATGCTAACTGTCCCAACCAGGGGAAATGAAGCAGCACAATGCAAGCCATAAAAAGTCTGGCTAAAGTGCAGCTTTTTACTTCAAGAGACATGCTTTAAACTCTTTCATGTCTAATATTTCTGTATTAGTAGAATAGGAAGTTGTTTGGCTAAGTAGCGCTGCACCCATGATTTTTTTTGACGGTTAATGGTATAGAAACAGACAGGAAACAAGGAGAGAGAAGGGAGTATGCCATGCAGCAAAGGCTACCAGGATGTCCCATGAATGATTATTTTAATGGGTCCATTTGCTGATTGTCTTTTTGATTACTTGTTTATTTGTATACATGTCAGATAATAGTGATATAATGGTCTCAATTTACCTGAGCCTGATTGAAATTATGGCTACAGCTAACTACTATTTTTATTATCCATCTGCCAATTATTCCCACAAGTGACTTATTGTTTGGTTTGTTAAAAAAATTAAGTAAACAGTGAAAGCATTCATTCCAGTTATGCTGACAGCAGTTTAAAAACATTGGAATTATTACAGTCGAAGGCCAAGAAAAGCAGTAAATTCTCATATTTGAGAGCCTGTAATTACACCGTTGGTGCTTGATTTATTGATTAGCAGACTAATTGTTCCAGCACTGTCTGAGTTTAAAATAGCCTGAATCACTGGGACTTCTGTGCATCAATGTAAACCTCTGGATCGCTCAGTGATAAAACACATCCGGTACGCTCTCATTATTAGTGTGAGGCAGGCAAACACACAGAGTGACTCAGACTATAGGAGCGAGTCATCCACTTCCTCTCTCCATACATAACTTTATGGCTAAAAGTCAACTAACTGTATAACAAAAGACACATTTTACGTAGTTTGCATTTCTTTAAGGAAATCTGTTAACCTAGTCAACAGAATGTACCTCTTTGATTTAATTTAAGTTTTAACTGGTAAAACAGTGAAAGACATGGCCACAGTTCAGTCGTATGCCTCACAGAATCCCATAATGCTCCCAGGTCCCTGAGTGTCTCACTCTTACACTGTGGAACATTGTGGAATACCAGGCATATTTTATGATCCAATCGTCAGCTGGCTCCCTCTCTTTCTCTCAGCATCTGAGGTCTATTTGTGAGGCTAAGGTGGTCTGGCATCCATAGTCATGGATACAGCAGAGCTCCATGCAGGTGTCGTTTTTACTGTTTCCACCTCTAGTCAAACATTTTTTCTCTCTCTCTCTCTCTCTCTCTCTCTAGGTGTGGACTGCACAGAAGAATGCAGTTAGGGTTTCTTTCCTCCTGCCAGCCAGCTGCATCTCACACTCCCAGCCATGCCAAGCATCTGAGACACAATTGACCTTAAAAGGAAACAATAGCAGCCTATCAATTCTCCTCTGCCAGTCAAGGAATGGCGCACTCTTGTATGGGCAGGGTCCAGCTCACGGACACACACACACGGACACACACACACACACGGACACACACACAAGGAAGTGTTAGGAAACTGAACTTTGAAATAGCCAGGAAATGAGAGCGAGCGACGCAGTTAGGTTTTTCTTGTTGTTTTATAGGTGTGTACTGTCTGTACAGAACAGTAGCCAGGATTTTAGAAATACCAGGATCATGAGTCCATTCTGTTAATTAAAGGTCTAACTAAGTGCTGTTTATCCACAATTCTTAAGTTATTAATGCACTGGCCTGAAGGTGGTGGAGCAATAATACATTAATTTAAAAGAGTGGAAGTAGCCAATAGTAGCTCTCTCAGGGCCATAAATCCCCCGAATCGCCAGAAAACACATGCATGACATTTAATGCGTTCAGTCAAATTCAGACTAACCCAAAATGTGCATGAATTCATGTACATGGTGCCTGAGTCGTGTGTGACACAATAATGCTGACTCACCTTTATGTCAGAGTGACTGTGTGTTTTATGAACCCCTCTGCTTGAGTACAAGGCTTGGCTATTTTAATTCTAATGCATTATTACAACACAACTATTTATATTAATATTTTCCCCATATTTTACCAGTAATTTGAACATTAAATAGTAAGTGACAGCCCTGGTGTGTGTGTGTGAACATCTTCATCAAAAATTTGGATGAAACAGCCGAAGAATCTGTTTGTGGTCTGAAGGGTTCGTTTAGCATCCTCGTTTAGCAGTCTTGTCTCGTTCTTATTGATAACGTTCAGTTGTATCTTTAAAGACTGCTGGCATTTTGCCTGCCTAGAGGTTCCTGTTACGACGACATGACATCGCTAGTTGTCATGTTATTGTTGTAGAAATGAAAAACAGTCGACACTAATCCTTCTGTGTAGTCAGCATAAGTGTGTGAACGCCTCAGCTGTTGTTTGTGGAACAGGCAGGGACTAAAAGTCATTAGCTATTAGGACTGGTTCTGCAGGTTTATGGTGGAGTTGAAGAGGTGGATGGTTTTCCTTTTGACAGCTTGTAGACTCTCACTCCACCTTGCCGCTCAACTGGAATGCAAACAGCAGCAGGAGGAATGCTGTTCACAGTCATCGCCACCAGCGAATGAAAAAACAAAAAAAAAGAATCACTCGCTCCATCATCGCCTCGCTTTTGTTCGCTCCTTCTGTCTGCTACTTGCTGGATCTCTGCTTCCTGTCTCTGGCCATCTTTCCCCTCGCTGTGCGTCTGCTCACTCTTTTTTTTCCTCTCCAGTCGTCCTGTTCACTGTGTTTGATTTGGGCATTCCTTTCCTCCCCAAGCAGACAAAACAACCTCAGACCTCTCTGAACTGCAACCCCCAGTGTGCGCGCATGCACACACACACACACACACACACACACACACACACGTCTGCTAATCACACACAGGAAATGGGCTCCCATGCAAACGAGGCCTGCCTGGCCAGTGGAACCCAGGATGGAGTTTCAGGCCTTGAAATGTTCTCCAGCGGAGGAAATTGAACATGATCTCTCTCTTCCCCCTTCTTTCATTCTCCCTCGTTTCCCCTCATGTTTTACTCGCAGTGGTTCCTCTGTCCTTTTTCTTTTAACACGCTGCATTTTGAATGCATTCGTTTGGCTGTGAAGCATCTCTATTTGCAGTGAGTCTAGCCCATGGACACATTGGTGAACGTAACAACTAGGGCTGGGTATCGTTCAAAATTTTTCGTTATGATACCAATTTCGATACCTTTGTTTCCATACCAGTTCTAGAACGACACTTTTTTCGATACCTCAATAAATTATTTTTGTGTAATTTAGGCCTTAAGCATGGTCATCATCAATATATTAAGGTATTATTATTTTTTTATTATCATTATTATTATTATTATTATTATCGCTCAATAAATTATTTTTATGTAATTTAGGCCTTAAGCATGGTCATCCTCAAGGTATTATTATTTTTTATAATTATTATTGTTATTATTATTATTATTATTATTATCGACTCAGTAAGATATTTTTGTGTAATTTGGGCTTTAGACAATGGTCTGATGATGATCAACAGACACAGGCTGCTGTGTTACTCTTTAGGACCCTGGGGAGTGAGCGTTTGCCGTATGATTTGTCCACTTGAAGCCAGACGGTGGAGCTCAGATCATCTTAACCTCAAAGTTTAGTGCTCCCAGCCTTACAGAAGTAGAACAAAACATGTAGCTACTGTTTGCATCAGTAGCAGATAGCATGAATTCTGTTGGGTTGGTGAGATTAATCTGACTTTCCGAGGTGGAGCTCCGACTTCACGGAGGTTCTGATTTAAACTCTGACTTATAGCTTGGCAGTTCCGACATTCACATACAAGTGAATGCACCTTTTGCTGGAAAAGTAGATCGGACGGATCGGTATCACTATGAATCTGAAGGGGACATGTTCCCCCGTCCCCAGTGACATCTGGGAGCATGGTTAACAGACACTTAGGTATCGGAATTTGGCACTGAAAAAGTATTAATTTTTTGATACCCAATAGGATCGGAGCTTTTCGGTGGGTGCTAAAAAGCATGGAAGTTCAGTACCCAAAAGTAGAGCATTCAGATCAACATTATATTAAAGCATCTCCTCTGCATATGGATGTATGAGTGTGTGTGGCCTCTCATGTACTGTGTGTGTTTGGAAAGCACACACTGATAACATATCAGCTGACTTCCATTATATGTTGGATAAACGTAACAGGATAAAATGTTTATGTAGCATGAAAAGGGACATAAGAGGATTATTTCTGCTCTGTTTCAGGTTTGACATGTTGTGATGCTTTGTAGTATGGACGGACATTCACTGTGGGCCAGGAGAAGAGGTGATAAATACACACAAACCCTGGTGAAGGAGATGTGTTTTGATAAGTAAATCACATACGGACAGATTGAAAAAGAACAGGACCTTCTTCATTTAGTACAATGCAGAGCGTACTGATGTGTGTGTGTAGTGAATAAGGAGAGGACACATATTTCAGTTTTGCATATTTGCCTAATTTCATTCATATAGATACTGGACAATATGTTCATCACTCATTTTCATGATCACAGCTACTCTGTAAGTTGACAAGTTCCTCTCACACATAAGTGTACTGTATGTAAAGTAGACACAGTGAGCCTGAAATACCAGAAGTGAGCAGACGGCTGGTTGCTCAGACACCGATGCAGAGCCTGGAGGAAGTGCCATCTCACACTGTTTCAGTTTATTCTGCTGAGTAACGTAATGAATCCTCCCCAACCTGACATGCTGTGTGCGTGAGGGGAAGCGAGGGATGCAAAGGAGACAGCTGTTTTCACTTTCGCTTGGTTACGGGTTGGCTAACTGTCTGAATGAATAGCTTCGACCCCCCCCCAACTCCCACCCCCTACACACAGACTAACATGTGGTCTCTGGTCACCTTGGTATTTGGTGTCCTCTGGACTGCTAAGAATGTGTCAAATCTTATTTGTAAAATCACACATTTTCATTAAAATGAGTGTCTGTTGGTCACACAGCACATTAGAGAGCTCAGAGCGCTGTAGAAGCGGTGTTGTGTCGCATGAGAATGTCAGATGACTCAGCAGAACCTGTGTGCCGGCGTTATGCCACTGTCCTCATGAATCAAACATGACGGAGCTGAGAGCAGAGCAGCAGGGCTGTCTCCTTCCTGTAAAGAAAAGATCTGTGGGAACGGGCAGAGAGGAGTTGAGAGTGGCAGGAGCGACTAAAACACTGCTTGTTCCTGTCCATCACTAGCTGCTTACCTCATGACATCAAGTGTCTTTGAGCACAACACTCGCTCGCTTTCTCAGTCAGAGCAGCCTGAAGGCCACCGTGAGAGCCCGTCGCCATAGTTTTTGTGATGTGTCCCGCACCACTGGTACTAGTCAGCCCGTGTCGGTGGCTTTGTGGCTGATTCAACATATTGGATCAGCAGTGGTGAGAGAAATCACTCTGATTGGCTGTTCAGCTTAGGTGAATCCGTGCATGAGAAGAGAAACGAAAGCAAGCGAACAAGTAAAGAGGACATCTGGTAAAGTGAAGTGGTGAGAGTGTTGTTTAAAAGAAATGCTTTGTTTTATGCATACAATGTTTTATATATACAATCCATATAGACTGGTATGGAGAGTTCATGTCTCGCAGAACGGTGTGTTTAAGTGCAACTTTTCAGCCAAGACACAAGTGACGACAGGCAACACAGCAGTCGACCTTCAAGGCAAGGTTTTAAGGCAAGAGAGTCCCCTATTTCTGTCCAGTTTATTACCATTTCACTCTTTCTCAGCAACAGTTATGTTCATCAAATAAAGTTACACAGACGGTTGGGTTTTGGACTTTTGGTTGGACAAATCAATCAATTTGCAGATGTCACCAAAGAAACCAGTTGACATGAGGAAACATTTAGAAATATATAGCTGCACAGTTAAAGACCTGATCAATAAGACAGTAGACCTAGTCAGTAAAAGTGACCAAACAATTTCATCATTCTTAATTGCTTGCTCCGGAGCTTTTAAACGTCTCAGGGTCGTCCTCATCAGCAGAGTTTGCTCAGCTGTCATGAAACTGTGGCTCCTCTTGAACGTTGCTCTTAAATGTATGTTGTATGTAGTGTTCAGTGTTTCGGTGCCATAGTGTCCTGTTGCTGCTTACAGTTCACAGGAATGTTCTCTTTCTCCTTCAGCCTCCCCCCTCCTCCTCTTCCTCATCGCACCCCCTCCCTCTGCTTCCCTCTCTTCATCCTTTAAATTCAGTCCAGACTTCAGTCTTAAATCTGGATTCTCTGTGCTTAACCAAACATATGGAATGCTACTGTAGAGGAATGCCTTGTTTTTCTGTGTGTGTGTGTGTGTGTGTGTGTGTTTCACCATGCACATGTTTTGAAGCAGATGAGAGTTTCTAGGATGATGATGATTATGATAATGGTGCGTGTGTGTTTGTGTGCCTCCTCGCAGAGCTGAATAGGGTCTTCTGTTGTCGCGGCCAAACGCTGCTTGTCTGCTCAGGCATGAGTCTATTGCAAAGCCTCCCATATCTGAGCAGTTAGCTCATTCTTTAGCCTGTTAGCCTGACTGTGAACGATCTCCCCCACAGTGACTGCATTGTCAGCCTGGCCGCAGGCTCGGGGCCTTGCCAACTGCCAAACATAACAATGGTGAAAGATGGCGTGAGCGTGCGTGTCTTGATATTGTGACGACCAGTGAGTCCACTCCTGCTAACCTTGTGCCCTGCTTGTGTGTTTTTAACCACAGGATGGAGACTTTGGAGCTGAAGAGAAGCTGCATCTAAAATGATGTAAGTGATGCTTTTTTCAGTGTGCATCTGGAGAAGATTGACACCACTCTGTTGTTATAAATATGGTGGCAATTAGCTTAGCTTAACATAAAGAATGGAAAACAGGGTGATCTTACAGCAGTGTCTCTCCTGTACAGTGTACAGTGCTGCTTGTCTGGCAATGTTGATATGATGGCAAGACTCCGGGAATAGTTACAGCATGTGACTACCCTTAACTAGACCGTCTTTTTCCCCATACTTTCAGCAGGAGGATAAAAATCCTCCAACACACAGACACCAGAGTGTGTAGATTTTTAAGTTTAACTGATAGAAAGTGAAGTCCAAAATGTCATACTATTCCTAAAACATATTTCCTGTACATAGAGACATATCGATGGCCCCGTCAGACAAAATAGATTCACAGCATCAATACTGTTCTGTTTCCTCTGGCTCTCCTTACTCCTTCACCCTCCTTCACGCCTCCACCTCTATCCTCATTCTGTTCATGCTCCTCCTTTGCTCACCTTTTCCTCCCTTCCTCTTCCTCTCCCCCTCCTCCCCTTCACCTCTTCCGCCCCTCCTCTGCTCTTTGTGAGTCTGTTTCCCGTTGGGCACAAACGCCGGCGCCGCATTTCCTGCCCCCGTAGCCTGAAGTCACACAGGAGTGGCAAACATGCTTATATACCATACTGTATGTATTCCTTAACATATGGGTCAGTGCGTTCATAATGCATAAACATTCACACTGCTCAGCTGCCGGTGTGTGTGTGTGTGTTATCAGGCCTGGTTAGTCAGCAGAGACAGTATATGTGTCACTGTCTGACTGGCTGTCTGCTGACACAACAGTTTAAGGTCAATATGTGTCCAAGGCGTGTTCTGTGCGTCTTCACTGAGCTGCATTTACATGTGTTTATTATTCCGGATGCCACTTCACATCCTGCTTGAGCTGAATTCATCTGAAATAGTCTGGAACCAGCAAAGACCATGAAAACGGATAGTAAAACAGGAAAGGGAGCTTCTCATGTCCTGCTGCTATATGTCCTGACTTTTTGGCTGTTTCTGTCCATGCAAACTGTCTGACATGTGACCTGCGCAGTAGACATCACTTATCAATATCACCAATTGATTGAAGTTATCATGTGGTATAAATATTAAAACACATTTGTATGCCTGATGTGAAATGTAATGAGCAGCTCAGCTCATCAGTTGCTCTACCCTTGCCCAAACATACATTTACAGTAACTGGATGACATGCAGTAATAGCACAGTAATGTAATGATTCGGTATCTGTCCTCTGATCATCTTTATTATTTCACCTCCTGCTCTGTTCATCTCCTCCTCCTCCTCCCTTCAGCGCTGCATTCCTGCTGCAGTAATCCACTCCGGCCTGCTCTGCATTCTGTGGAGTCACTCCCCTCGTCTCACTCTCTCTCCTCCTTATCTGTTTTGATTCTCTCTCCATCTTTGCTTACCCTGCATTATTGCGTGCATTTTGCTCTTCACATTTGCTCCGTTGAAGCGTTTCTACTCCTACATCTCTCTCTCTCTCTCTCACTCTCTCCGTTCTGTTTCCTCCTCACCAGAGAGCCACTGAGGTCTCCATTCAGACACAGCAGGCAGCTAATGCCAAGGCTCAGGCCGATGAAGCACTGCCAAGCTCTGCCAACCAGGCTCTGTGTGTGATAGGAGGGGAAAGCAGTGAATGAGCAGGATTTCAAGCAGCCAGGCAAAAGGTTGAAGAGCTATTGATGTGTCTGTGAATCAACAGTGTTTGTGGGCAGTTGTCGCCAGTAATCACAGAGGGCCAGCCTGGTAAAATACCACAGTCAATCATTGACAGACAGTTTGATGATCAGCTGACACCTCCTTCTCTCTTAGGCACTATGGTGAAGACACATAAATGGAGCAGGAAGGCAAGGCAATGAGGATGGAGGGCAAGGGAAGGTAAAGGCAGGAATAGGGGGGGACTAGTGTTAGAGGTCACTTGAAAGAGGATGACACTGACAGACAGTACGTTTACATGCACATCTAAGAAGAGCTATTGGCAATAACCGAGCTTTAACTGGAGTTTCCGAGAAATCCGAGTGTACATGTGTGGCAAGAGAATCAAATTATTGAGTGAGGTACATTAGCCTCTGAGACAATAGGTGGCGCTACAGGCCCTTTTGCATTGGCAGTCTTTCGGTGCTTCTGCTACTGTGTTGTTGTCATCCTGCTTCCGTGGACTCGTCACTTCCAGAAGGAGGAGTGCTGCTAGTCAATAGCCCGGCTAACTGTGGTTTGCATATACATGCCGGAAAGTGCATGTTAACATACCGAGAGACTGATGGTAAATAAGAGCGGAGTAGAAAACCTGAGGAAAGAATGGATTAAATAGTGATAAGGTGGTGTTGTTCGCAGCTTTTACTTCCAGTTGTGACAAATATGACTTAAAAAAGGTCAAAAAGGCCACTATGATTACATTCACTGCATTATCATTAAACTCACAGTTTACTAAATGATGCTGTATGCACCACATATTTTCTCTTCAATCACATTCTAAATTCATAAATCTCACCTCACTACACCCTGTGGCACCTGGAGCCCAACAGTTACATTTGACCCAGTTTCAGTTTATTTCGCCACACAAATGTGATCTCTTGAATATATAATGAAACACTATGTACATGATACAAGATAATACTGCCTCTGCGTTTTGAATCCATTATCAGTGGGCCTCTAGTTTGAGAGACAAACAATTAGTATATGATAGAGGTAATTAGTGAGTATCAGTGTGTTGTTATTGTCAGTCATTAGCACCCTCTTAACTTGTGTCAGTCTGCCTCGCCTCATTCTTTCTCTGCCTGACTCATCCTTATTCACCCAGTGTTTAGACTGACAAGTGACATCATATTGTGATGTTTTCATGTTCTCTTATCTGCGTGAAGCGGTGACACACACACACACACACACATACACACACTCTTCTTCCTTCCTGAGCAGTTCATTGTTGCACATGTGTGTGTTGGGTCATATAATGTTTTTGCTGATGTAGCCCGATGTCACCTTAGAGCACTGAACAGCTGTTAACCACAGAGGTCAATGAGTTTGCTGTCAGTTGACTTCTTGATAACGCTTTCATTGTCAAAATTTGCTCACCACAGTAGCTGCTTGTAGCTTTTGATTGTTTTTGTCACCTTTTTGACAGTTTTAAGAAAGTATAGCGCAGCAGAAGCAGAGATACTGTCGTTGGGATGCTGGCAGGCCATTTGTTTCTTTTTCTCTCTTAATCTCTGCCTCTGATCACCCAATCTAATCACAGCTCATATTAGTGTCACAGTGTGGTTGGACAGTTACGTCTCCTGCTGGAGACTTCCTGTCTGTCACTTCGCAACTGGGATTTCCCGTGGTTTCAGTCCACATGATAGCAAATCAGCAAATCAGGTAAACATACTTCCAAATCCATGCAGCAGTCAGTGGAGTTGACTGCCCATCTGGCATTATTAAACTCTATTTTTTTTCTTTTTTTCTACAATTCTGATGATTCTTGATTCTTTATTCTCTCCCATAATTGAAGTATCCATGTGTCTTTTTTAATGCTATAAAAAAAATACTATTTTCTTTTTCTTTATTCCGATCTCTAAATTAGTTCAGCTCAGTTCAGTTTGGCTTCGTCGCCCTTCAGAACAACACAATCTGCTCTCCTAATCAGGGCCTCACTCCTGTTCGCCTCTGTGTCTTGTGTGGAGCGTTTTTCATGTTTACAGTGTCAGTGACCTCTGACCCCAAACATGGGGTGCAGCAGGCTGAGGGCAGGCTGGAAGAGAGAGAGCATTTCATGTAAACGTGACGGAAAGCCACACGTGATAAATCTCTCTGTTTACATCAATAACAAGAGGATTGCCAAACTTGTTTGTTTGAAGCACTTACGCAAGTGAGTCTCACATGCCACAGCTCAGAAAATATTGAAATATTTTAAATGTAAACAGTTTAAGTGTTATTTAAAAATGATAGAAGTTAGTAAGACTTCAGACAGTGAGCGAGTGGATGTTTTATTGATGGTCTGAGAATGGACACATGTTTGGGCTAATATGCACAAGTGAAATCAATCAGCAAGTCAGTCAGCTGACAGGACAATAATCTGCAAATATATTAATAAATTCTTTATTGTTGAAGTAAATTTTCTAGCAGAAATCCCATCAAAACATCCAACTGTTCACCTCTGTTTTCTCAGTTTAATATCAGTTTAAATTCTGGGTTTTGGACTGTTGGAAGAAAAACTGTGATGGACATTTTTCAGTATTATAATTCTGCAAAAGTGCACAGTATGATGTTTGTGATGTATGCAGGCAGTACATGATGCTAGAGGTAGCATTGAGTCATAGTGACCTTTGACCTGTTTGGTGAGCATCCACTTGATGTGTGAGATTATGTGTTTCCATCTCAGCTGACTACAGTTTAGTTGCTCCAGATCTCCTTGGCTGCAGATCTGCCTGAGGCCTTAGGCTAGCAACTGACTGACTTGGTATTTTCGGATGCTGCTGTTGTTTTTAAATAGAGCATCTAATCTCCTTCTCCTGGACTCAGCAGCAGCGAACGTTGCATGTAATCCTGTGTGTAGCGCTGATGTCTGATCAAGAACATGCTCTAATTTCCTGTTAATGCCACCAAGATGGGTCGAGCCGAGCTGCTCTGAGGGCTTTGAGTTTATTCAACATCTTCAGAGTTACAGCCCCAATTAGGTCATAATATACAGTGACTCAAACCATCATACTCGTGTGACAGCTGACATTAGTGGTCTCCCTTCATGTCTGTCTTTGCTGGTTTTAAACCCGAGCAACAGGACTCCTGATGTGAAAGGAGGGGAGATCTAGAAAAGGCTCTGGTTTATGCTTACAAACTCAAAACAATATAAATGTTTCTCAGGTGAAACGTTCATCATCCTGAGCTTCACCCTAGACCCAACTAGCCCAAGGGTGTCAAGTTTAACCTTAGCTGTAGTGATACAGAAGAATATGGCGTTGTTATTCAGATTTACAGTCAAACTTATTATAATAACCTTTTCATGACTCTGCATGTGTTTTTATTGCATCAATAAAAAGTTTTCACATACCATTGATGTTCGGCTGTTGATGTCTGGCCAATCCAGACGCCAACTTCCCAACTCTTTTCTTCCTTCTCTCTCTCTCTCTGTTATTTTGGCTTTGTGACTCCCTGCGTTCAAAACCATAAAGAGCCACTGTTTCTCTTAAATTGCAAAATGAGTTCAGACAGTTAACAAATGACAGGAAATCCAAACTGAAATGAAGCTAAGTGTCCGTGCTGAACATTTCCAGTCATTGGCAGCCAGGCCTCGGAGGAAAGACCAAGAGTAATGAAGCTGTGATGTGCAATTTTTATTTTGCTTTCACTCTGATTTTCTAAGGGGAGAAATAACTGGTGGAAGAGAAGAAAAAGATAAGGGAATTATGTAAGTAAAGAATATGTTAACATTGAGTGATGACCAAGTGGTATTTTGGTCAACTTCCATGTCCTCTTCCATAAACAGATCCTTTTTTTAAAATTTTTTTTCTTATTTACCCACTCTTTCACCACATTTCAATGCTTATACATTTAAGTGATCATTTCACTCAGGATCTTAAGGAAAAATCTAAGGAAAGTAGGTATTCCCGTCCCATTTCAGCTTGCTCCAGTGAATACATTACATGACCTTAGTTTCATATCTTTTTTTTTTTTTTTGCTGAAATGCAACACAGCCTTTTCTTTTTTTTTCACCGTTTTTCTAGGAGCGGGGCAAAACTGGAAGGGTGAAAAAAAACTGAGAAAAAAGGAACATGACAGTACAGGAAACGACAAACCGAACATTATGGGATGCCGGTTTTCTCTTTCTTGGAAAAACAGAAAAATGCAGGCCAAGCATCAGGTCTCCACCATCTTGTGGCTTCCAGTGCTGCGCCAGCATCCATCCACTGCAGTTATACACACACACACACACACACACACACACTTAAACACCCACACAATGTATTTGTCACACATTCACATTCACAAACTGGCAGTAACCCCCTACATGAAGATGTGGTTGAGGCATTTTGATTGGACTGGGGCCCTTTATTAACTACCATTTATGAGGAAGAAGAGCTTCAAACCATAAGTTCCAACGTCAAGTGCAAGAGGGTGATTTTTTTTTTCCTTTTCTTTCATTGCTTCTCTCTTTCATGGGGAGAACAGAATGTACTGAAGGCAGCAGGCAGGCAGGAAGAGAGTGGCTAAAGCCCTAATGATATGGTGTATGATTGTAACCTTGGTGTGTGAGTTTGAGAGAGTGAGAGCAAGCTGAGTGGATGAACCTCCTCAACAAAGTTTGACTTCCAGGTCTGTTTAGATTTGATCCCAGATGAAATGAAGCCCCCCTGGTTTACTGTTTGCTTCCCCATCACACATCAGAGTCTGACTCTACCTTTGGATCTTTATCTCATATGTTATATTTGTCATTCAGTTATTATTTTCTCCTTTTAGGTGTGAAACACCTCACTTTGTAACTCAATAGACACACCCTCACTAACTCTTGAATTCACTTTTCGCAGATTTAGCAGATTTTCCACCAGGGGAGAACCGTATAACTGCTGTGTACAGTATATAAAGATGGACGTCGCATCTCTGCTTCCTCTCAGTGTACAAAAGTGAAGTCACAGTATCCTGGATACGGGTGCTGCCATCTTGAGATTTTGACATCATTTGGAGCCAGAGTTTGGGAGCGAATCACAAGCCGAGCACCATGGCAGCTTGTTAGCATGAGCCATTTGCAACGTGTGCACCACAGTAGCTGTTTGACTGGAAAGACACAATAATTAGTCGTAATATTACTGTGATAACGTTTAAATTTACTGTCACACAGACCTGTGATGGCTATGGAAAGTTTAAGTTTGAGATATTTTGGCTTCACTTTTGGGGATGTCGGCCATCTTTAGAGCCAGTCCAGTTAGTGTATGGAGCCAGTCCACACCACCTACAGCAAAGGAAAGAAAAGCAGGAGTGGAAGCAGTTTAGACCTGCTGATGTTGGCATGTTGATGTTGCTCCCATAACAGGCAAAGAAAGTAATGGCTGCTGCATTTTTAACACCTGCACCTGCAGCGAATGAGTGTTACAGCTACAGTTTTTTAATAGATGTGGTTAGCCTGTTTGTACTTTTTCCAGTATCCTAGAAAACATGCTCCAGTTAACAAAACCCATACATTTTAACATGAGAAAAAAAACTTAAGTCCAGTGACACTCCCTGATTGTTGCACATATGTTAACATTGCAGAAGCTGTATCATTCCTTACACATGTCTACACTCTTGGTGCTGATAAACGGCCTCAGTGGCTCAGCGCCCCGCTTCTCGTAACATTGGGAGTGTGAAAGGTCAAGTAGGGAGCTTCCTGTCCAGATTTCAGGAAATATGGTCCGAACAATCAGGTTCAAGCTTTGTTCTCTTTAATTCATAAGAGTTTAGCTGCAGATGCTGGATCACATTATGTGGCAAAGGCAATTCCAGGAATGTGTTCAATGAAATTTCTTTGGCTGAAATAAAGTCTGGATCCAAATTGTCCCGATTCATTTGACGCCCAGGCCATGAAACCCAGACGATGCCCCGGTTAGGAATGGGCTTCTGCAAAGCTTGGGACAGTCTGTCGGTGGCCTGGTTAAGAGCAGACAAGGCAGAGCGAGGGACTTGCAGTGTCCTGGTTAGTCCATCATTAGGCACGTGTCTGCGTAAAAGGGGTCAGTTCCCCTGCCTCGCAACTCATACCCCTCTCCAGGTTTTCCACAATTGTCAAACAGACGACCATACTTCAGACAGCTTAAAATCTTTTTGTGCCACCTTCTTGAAGGTATAACATTAGGAACCATGAGTACTTATCTATGTGGGTCAAACGGAAGACATTTTAGACTAAATACTGATGTCCTACCCTCTGTAATTTCTTCAGCTCCTAATCTCTCTGCCCTTCTTTTCCCTGTACCAGCCTGCATCTTCTCGTCGCTTTCTGTCTCACCCACCATCCGTCTTATTCCCTCCTACCTTGTCCTGCATGTAGCTAATAGGGCATCAGCACCGCAATACATGAATCAGGTATGTTGATTGGTTTGGCAGAGACGGACCCTTGCCAGAGTCGCTTTGCACGCACCGCCGCCCCTTTTAAAGCGCTCACTTGGCCGTGCTGGTGTGCGTGTTGGAGAGAGATGGAGGGAAGAGATGAGGAAGGGAGGTGGAGAGCTGGCAAAGAAATAAAGGGAGAATGAAAGGAGAGGTAGGCAGCCTGCCAAGACAGGAGTAGCTGGACCTAGAGAAACACCATTATTAACCAGAACGAGGCTCAACCAGTCTGAAATCATATAGGGGCCTAAAACCCAACCTCAAGATAATCTGAAATCTGTTAAAGGCAAAATGATAGCGGCTGAACGTAAAGGATGTGTCATGAGTGAGTGGGTCTAGACAGTAGGACCACCATCTAGGTTTAACATCCCAGGAATCTGCCGTTTCTGCTGAGGCACATTATTTAAAAGTTATTCTCTTCACCTTTTCAGTGGTTACATTTCCCCCGAGCTGCATAGTGCAGTATGAAGAGCTGTCATGAAGAATTAAACTTATAGCTATGTAAATCTTTTTATATATATATATATATATATATATATATATATATATATATATATATATATATATGTACCAGTGAGCCCTTTGCTGCTTTTAACGGATACACAGCAATTTTTCATGGTATTTTTACTCCACTGGCACAGGATCAGTCAGGACAGGTTTGGATCACAGCGACCACCTCAAGACAACAGAGAAAAAATTGGTCTACAACTGATTTAACAAGCCACAGCTGGGCGAAGCTATGCAACCCAGAATGTCTTTATTGACTAAGGTGTTTTGGCATTCAAATGGACAGCTAGGCTAGGCTTTTTTCTCCAACATGTTTCCCCATTTGTCTTTTCCACTGCTCCCTCTTCAGTCCTCTGCAATGTTTCCTTGAAAGTTGTGTGCTCCACATTACCAAACCACGAGACCTCATGAAAGTAAAATAATTAAAATGCTACAGCTAAGTGCTTCAAGTTCACATTGTCCTTTTTCTTAAAGTAATAGATACCATATTGACTTTCAAAGCTTTTTTTTTGCTTTGGTTTTTGTTCAACAAGACATTTAATGAATTGTGGGAAGGGCTGTTTGGGCTCTTTACACCAAATGAAACGATAGAAAATATTTGAAACTATGCTGGTGTTAAACCATAATGGTAAGTTAGCCTACCTTGTTGTATACCATGTACACACATAGATAAAAAGACTGAGTAAATTTACTGCAGCGGTTGATGTTTTTACAGCAGTTCTTTACTGTAAAGGAAAACTACAGTAGTCTTTATGTAGTGGTTTGTAGCGTCAGAGAGGCAATCTTTGAACATGGTACTGCAGACGAGGGGAAAGAGGAGACATGGAGACGGCTGTCATTGGGGTCGATAAGTGATGATGTGTGCAGATGTTATGCCCTACCCTCAGGTTGATTTTCCCTTGTGGTCAGTGGGGGAAGCTCACCAGATTGATGGAGGAAGGGGGGGTAACAGGATTTAGCAGAGCAGACTACCTGAATCATGCATGAGACAGAAGCTTCAGCTGTTAGATTTATGGAAGCCATGCTGAAAGGCATACTGTGTGCTAATAATCTGTTCTTATCACATATGCTGCATGCCAAGCCCACAGATGGGTATTACCACACTGTAATGCCTGTAGAGAGAAATATAATTATACTGATTAACAGGACAAAAGACAGCACTGCTTGAGAGCTAATTTTTATTGAAAACACTTTTCTTTTGTCATCACATCTGTCCCGTGTGACCATGAATATTGGAGTGTGACGGACCTGTGATGTTGTGGTTGCCACGGTGATGGCTGTGTATGTGTGCAGATGGGGGGTTTGTGGAGAAGGCCAATGTTATTGTGATATGCTGCCGTCAGCAGAAGCTGGCAGGCAAGCACAAATCAATGTTAGATACAACAGCAGGGAGTGTGTGCCTGCAAGCCTGTGAAGGCATGATGAAACCCCCATATCCTCTCTCACACACACACACCCACCCTCCATCTCCTTCAGAGGACAGGCAAGGTGAAATACATGGTGGCAAAAAGGAAGAGAGGTCCTCTTAATGGCCACTTGATTGTCATAATGGTGAGTTTGTGACAGAATTTAACATTTAATTTTGTGAGTGAAATGATCTCAGCGAACCTCATGGTGATACTTATTCCACGGTTACTTATTCCACGTCATATTTATGTAATAAAATATATGTGAGAGATTTTGTGTATGTGGAAAATTGTGTTTTGTAAGTGTTGAGTGAAGTGTTCAGTCATACAGTGTGCTGACTGTTCTAGTGTGCAGTCCTTTTCCTCACTCCCCGAGCCACCTTTTGAGAATGCAAATGACTGTCATTGACAAATTAGGGATGACTAAGTGTTATTTCCTCTCTCCCTCCCACAGATGACAGATTTGTCTTCTAAACACATCTCCAAGGGAACTTCAAAGTCTTAAAGTGACAGCAGCGGGCCACAGAGCGAAAGGAGCATTTCCCCAAGAAGCTAAAGGACTTGATAACACGACCACACAAATGTGGACTTCCCAAAACATTGTCATCAAATAATCTGACCAAGAAAACAGACAGATATAACACAAAGAAGCCATGTCAGACCATAAAGACATGACACATCGACACCTGAGGCACAAGCTACAGAGTCTCAGTCGAAGACTGGATGAACTGGAAGAAGCAACCAACAAGCTGCAGAAGTCTGAGGATGAGCTACTTGACCTGCAGGTCAGTACTGGTTGACACTAGACTGTGTTTGTTTGTGTGTGCATATTAGATGTAATGAATACAAACAGGTGGAATATAAATGTTACATGAATAGATAGGGAATTTTAACTCTCTCTGCTACAGGATAAAGTCATCCAGAGCGAAGGCAGCAACTCATCCCTGCTCGGAGATGTGGAGGACCTGAGGAAACGTCTCCTAAAGATCCAGGGTAAGGATGAGGAGGTACGCAAAGCTGAAGATCTCTGTCGCACAGTCAGGGAGAAACTGGAAGAGGAAGAAAACCTGACAAAGGAACTGAAGGCCGAAATTGAACGTCTACAGCGGAGGATGGCAGAGCTGGAGAAACTGGAAGAAGCTTTTGGGAAAAGCAAGTCTGACTGCAGCCAGCTATGTCTAAGCCTCAATGAGGAAAAGAACTTGACCAAGAAGCTGTCCTCTGAATTGGAGGCCCTCAAAGCCCGTTTGAAGGAGGTGGAGGGTTCTGAGACAAAGCTGGACAAAGCGGAGCAGGCTTTGGCTATGGAGCTAGAGAAACTCAAAGGATTCACCCAGACCTTTATGAGTGAACGCAAGAGGCTAATAGAAAAACAGAGGGAGGACGAGAAGATTATACTAAAGCTGACAGAAAAATTGGAGCATCAGAAGAATCGCCTCGGCATGTCAGCAGACCCAAGTCGTGCGGATTTCATGAGGTCACGAATTGAAGATGAGCTTTCGTCTACGGGGCTCCTCACAAGCAAACTGGCTGGGCGCAAGAAGAGCCTTGAGTACTTGAAGTTGGCTGACGACAACATCGGTCTCATGAACAAATCAGAGAATGAGAAGAACAGCGGTCTTGAGGGTTCTCAGGATGAGGACAATAAAGTAAAGGAGCTGACACAGGAAGTAGAGAGGCTGAAGAACCGCCTTAAACAGCTGGAAATAGTGGAAGAGGATCTAAAGAACTCGGAGTCCAAAAATGGCGAACTTCATGAGAAGTTCCAGATGGAACGAAACCGGGCTCGCCAGCTGAACGAGCAGGTGGAGCAGCTTAGGATGCAGGTGTGTGGAAAAGGTGTAATTGGAAGAAATGGAACCAGTAATGTGGATAAACACGGCAATGGGAGCACTAGCATTTGCCCCAACAGCCCCGCTAAGGTCCTGGAGAATGGTAAAGCTGAGAATGACGAGATTATTGTGAAGGGCAGCTTCAGACAAGAGAAGCCCAAATATAGGACTGCAGCAACTGTCTCAGAGCCGAGTTCCCCAAAACATAGGAACAGGGAGCTCTCTCCTCAGCATAAGAAAGAGACCAAGCTGAGGAGTAAAGATCCCAGCCACTCAGAGGAGAGCTCTCCGAAGTCTGTGAGGAGAGCTGTCAGTCCTTCACACAAGACTAGGAGGACACCCAAAACTACTGCGATTTCATCTGATAATGGAATAAGAGACACGAGACGAGGAACTGAGGAGAAGACAAGAGGAGGCACTCCCTTCTCTGTAAGCACGTCCTCTAGTGATGTTAAGAAAGCGCCTGTTCTTAGCCGCTACCCTCCAGCAGCTAATAACCAGAAGCCACTGAGGACAGCTCACAAACAGGCAGATGGGGAGAATAAAAAGGGCAGATTAGAGAAGTTTTCAAAATTGTATGTAGGTAGTGATAGCGAGTCGAACAACTCTGATGTTGTGCCTGACACATCCAGTAACATCAACAGTATCTCTGCTTTAGAGAAGGACACAGCATCTGCCTCAGATCAGGAATCAACAGACCAAGTTGAGGAATCCATCGCCTCCACCCAGTCCAAAGCCAATGGAGCCTATTCAGCCTACAGATCCCTCGTCACTCCACTGCTTCCCAATGACCAGGGATCAGAGGGTCATTCATCTGCCTCCGAAACAGAATCGACTGGTTCAAGGCCCTCAGAACCGGAGCCTGTAACTGAGACAACTACTACAACTGCAAGCAGTAGGACTGCATCCTGCAGATATCCCAGATACTCCCACGTCCATGAGTCACATTCAGAGTGTTCATCCTCCAGGAGCTCTTTTGACGAGGAGCTCCACAGCAGAGCACTCTCAGCTGAGGGGGGCCACCAGGGGCCCACACACACTGCATCAGGGATTGAGATCCAGCGAGTGTGCAGCCCACGTGAGGCACTGAGGTCAAAGGCTGTCATCAAGCCAGCGATCGTCGAGATTGACAGGAAGGAAGTGATGATTTCTGAACCTGTGTCAACAAATGGCAAACCCAAAATCTCCACCAAACCGATGGTGCCCAGCACTAGTAAGATGACCAGTAGTATAACTATCTACCCCAATGACCCCAGCTCCTCCAGAACCAGCAGTCGCAGCAGCAGTGTGTCCAGTGAACCCATGCTGATCAAAGAACGCCACACCTCCACCAGTAACATCCTCATAGGTAAGTAAATGACACTTAATAGAAAGGATGGCGGTCATGTTTTTAATGACACAGTGCTTTCATAAAATTTTATTTACATTAACTGAACATATGATGTTACTAGTGTCAACAAGCCTGCCATGACAACGCTAGCATGCTGGTGTTTAGCAGGTATAATGTTTTTAGTGTTCAACATCTTAATTTCTTTATTGTTATTGTTGTTGTTGTTATTATTATTACTACTACCATTGCTGACTCAGATTTATTTAGCATAAACTACAGCAAAGGCTGATTTGGGGAAAAAGCTGCAATGATTAGTATATCGATAGAAAATTATTATTCAACTATGCTGATGAACGAACATTGCATTTCTCATCCAGAAATGTCACAAAATTCTGATCCTCCTCCTGCTTTGGGTTTTGGTTATTTAAAGACATCACATATGAGAAGCTTGGATGGACATGTTTCACTATTTTCTGTAATTTTAAGGCCCAAATGATTGATCAAGAAACACTTAGTAGATTAATCAATAATATTAACAATTGTTCGATGCAGCCTAAGATCAAAATGTTATTTAGTTTTGCAGATTTATGGTGATAATCTAAAGCACTAGACAAAGCCTGACATTGCCATCCATAGAGTGAAGCTGCTGCATTCATTTCTTGTCACTCTTAATGTCTTAGCTTCCTGATTCTATGAAATAATTTGCTCAGAAAATATCTCATATCATTTTCTTCATTGCCAGGACCCAGCAGTGAGCATCATGGCAGCATCTCCGTCCCATATGAGATCTCCATTCCCAAAAGTGAGATCACCTTGCGGCCGTGCCAGGACCAGGATTGCGGAGCAGACAACCACAATGATTCCTTGTCAAGGTCCAAACACCACAACATGTCCAGACTGGACACTACCAGCAGCAGCCAGCTGTGCTGCCAGCGCAGCAGCTTCAGCCTCCAGTCCCTGGAAACCACCTCCACAGACTTTAACGACACAGAGTCAGGATTCGAAAGCAGCAGCAGCAGTAGCACCACCACAGTCACCAGCTTGAGGCACCAAAGGCAAAGCCAGCACTCCCAAGAAGACAGTTTACCAGACATGAAGAATGTGACAGTGAGAAGCACCTGGAAGAACCGTGGCACTGCATCAGTGGACGAGACAAGCCGGGGAAGAGGGGGTACGAGGACGATGACTGACGGTGGGTCGGAGGATGAAGCAGAAGCCGCAACAACATGGAGGGCTTACCGTGCAACCACCTTTGATACAGAAGAAACGATAAACAGTGGAACAGAAGCTAGTGGGAACGCCGATGCGCTGAAAGGAGTGAAGCCATCCCCTGCAGAGGTGAGCTCATGAATACATGTACAAGACAAATGAGATCTTTACACAAAGGCAACACTACATTTGAGGATAGCAGTGAGCTACTTTATAGCTGCGTAATGTTGCTCTTTGTCGCTCCCTGCCCCAGGTGTACATGCGTAGGATCAACAGTGTGGTTAGTAACACCAGAGAAGTGGAGGAGCCAGTGCTTCGCCGAGGCAAACACTCACAGTCTCCCACCATGGACACAAGAGGCCCGGCAAGGGTCGTACCCCACGCACCAGTTACCTCTCAGTCCTGGGGCCGATCCTACACTCAACAGGCACTGGTAGGACCACCAGCTTTATTTCTGTGCTCATATAATGTGTTCCTTTTAAATGGTGAAGGTAGATGATTAAATGGTAAGCACAGAAAGGTTTGGCAGCATGTGGCTGATAATTGTATAGTTTTTAGCGCAACAACTCACTTAAAGAAACTAAATCATTTATAAAAATGGGCATTGCTACGCAGGTGAAGGCGTTATCCGCACCACTCTGCAAATAGTTTTGCCTTTCAGATTAAAGTCCTGAAAGTACAACCGCAGGGCTGAGCTCCTGGTGTGTCCACTTTGCTTGAGAGCTCAGCTTGTATTTTTCCCTGACGCCGGGCTTTGCGACTTCAAGCTTAGCACAGCAGTTCTGTAGGCCCCACTCCTGCTGCCCCAGTAAGCACAAAGAGAATAGGGTGGGGACAAAAAGAAAGAAAGGATGGAAATGAAAAAAAGACCTCAACAGGGGGAAAAGAAGGTTAGGAAAACCTCAAGGAGAAGAAAATAGCTTCTTGTATTTAAATGTGCCACCACAGTCTGCGCCTCTGCCAGGCGACATTGCTATTCTATGCAACCATTACCGAAAATAACTGTTTGAATACTCACCCCCACTTAGCACATGTATTGGATTAATGTGTGTTTGTGTGCCTCTAGCAGTAGTAGTAATGGTAGTGGTAGCATAGTGAAACCTTCACCATTGTAAGCACAACCTGACATATACAAAGCTTAGATTGTGGAGATTTGTCATAAATCATTTCTGTGCAAAGAGCCAGATTCTGATTTCATACATGTGTTGCTGTGCATCAACGTGTAAGACGTGTCCTTGGCAATAGTTTAATTAATGGTGTGTGAAAGTTTATTCAAGTCATCAGCAAGATGAGGTGAAAACTACTAATGGGCCACAGTATTAACTTACTTTTCTGTTGGTATGTAATATATTGTGAAATGGCTGTGGTACTGCTTACAGAGCAGGCTCCATGGTTACAATAACATGTCAGTCTGTCAGTTTGACAAACTATGCTGGACCAGAGGCCTTTGGGTAAAATCTCTGTTTTCCCCTATTAATAAACTGGATGTTGCCAAGGAGACAGACACACACATGCAAAGTGTCTGCTGTCTCATGTTGTCTTTGCTAACGATCTAGGCCTATAGCGTTATGTGGAGATTTCGTATATAGTATGTATGTATAGCACACATGGATCTTTATGGAGATGCTGAAGAAGATCATTTTAGAGAATGTTTTAAGACTTTATTTTTTTTTCCACTTCATATAGTATACTATGCTTCCTGATGCTTTTACATGTCACAGTGTTGTTTTTGGTAGCTGTGAAGTCCAAGTCAGGATTAAGGAGTCTTCATTTCAGAGTACAGGAGTTTACGAGGTCGCCATTGTGCTCTGCAGCAAAATTTACTGAGGGATTTATTGTTGTGGCCAGTATTCGGCATCATGAGTTTTTAGACCAAAATGTGTCAGAAAACACTGAATTACTCTGTGTGGACTGTTTCCCTTTAGCAAATGTATAATATTATATTTAAGAACTAAATGAACAAAGTAGTGGTTAACATTTGGAGTTACATTCCAGGTGGCACAGCTATAATTGCCTACCGGGCCCCTCCCTCTTTTTAGCCTCAAAGGGCTCAATGAAATCTGTCCTTGTACCTCAACGCCCACCTTTAGCTCTGATATAGTGTGGTAGAAAGAGCGTTAGGTGAAAAATGTCATCAGAGCATCCAAAGTAGCGTCAGGTCATGGACTTGAGGGTCTCTGTCAGGTTCAGTGCCTGCATCAGTTCAACTTACATGGCCGGACGCCGACCACTTATTCTTTTTTTTCCCCCTTCAGTCCCCTTCAGTGCTGTCTTTCTGACTGTCCCACATCACTCACCCTTCATAGTCCTCGTTATCCTTGAGTCCCTGTCCTGTCTCTGATGTGGTAAATCAGCACTGGCCTCATGAACTGCCTTTCTTGTTGTCACTCCTTCAGTTTTCTTCACTTCATTATGGGAATTTTCCAAATCCACTTAGTGGACTCTGTGGTGCGGTAAGACCTGGTTCATCCTGATATTTGATGCACAAACTGGTCACTCCATTTGGATAGCAATTATGAAGAAAAATTGCTACAGTGCAAAAAAAAAGAAAAAAAGAAATAACATGCTTCAATTCATAATTGGGCTTTGAAGCATGTCTTGGAGCACAGCCGATCATCTTTGGTTTGGACTTACAGAACATTTCAGCGGTCTGAACTGCGTCCATTCCCAAGAGGTTTGGATAAATACAGCTGTAGTTATGACAGTGGGAGGTTGGGATTAGTCTGTGATTGCAGTGTCAAAGGTTGATAGAAGAGGTTTTTGTTATTACAAGTTTGTAGATGGAGGCACAGGGGTTGATGGAAGAGGAATGCAGTCATCATTAACTGATGTCCCATTGATCTTTCTCTTTTGGTTAAGCTTGATCCATTGAAGTTACAGTCTGCATGGAAATAGCAGCTGTTTATGTGCATGCTTTCTTTTTCTCCCCTCCTAAATGCTCTTTCATAAAAAGACTGAAAATGTGTATCTTTGTTAGAGATAAACATATCCTTTCTACATGCTTTTTTTTTATACCCATTTAGATCAAAGGCTGAATGCAGAGTAGTGATCAATAAATAGTCATCAAGGACTTTAATGCACCATGGAGCGACCTGGGAAAACTGTTAAATTATTGATTAGCCTTCAGTTTTAAACCTCATGTTTAAATTATTTGGATGTCGTTTATTTGAACGTCTATTGGACAGAGAATGACATCTTTTCATCTTGTGAAAGGTCATGACTGTTTCCATCATGGTTTGAATCCTCAGCTGCTGTTTAACCTTGACTGTTGCCTCTGGTTTGTCCAAACCAACGTACAACGTAAACACTTCAAGTGGCATAGCTCTTAAGTTGGAAGCCAGTCTGTCGGTCCACCGCTTTTGTTCAGAATGAAATACCTCAACTACTGATTGCTGCAATGTTTTGTGCAGACTGTCAGAGGATGAAACCTACTATCCTTTTTGATCCCCATAATTTAACTATAGTACCTGAAATCTCAACACGATACATTGGTTTTGGCACTTTTTGATTTTGTGTGAAATGTATTCATACTATTGGATGGACTACCATGACATTTGGTCTTTGGTTTACACAGTCATGGATGATTTGCAGGCTAATAACTGATCCCTTAACTTTTTATCTGGTGTATTATCAGGTCAAAACTTATATTTACCTGCAAAACACGTTCCTATCAGCCTCAGCTGCACTAATTAAAGCTATTAAGATGCGTCTGCTTCCAGAACAGTATCATAGAAATTCCTCCCTGCTGCAGCGGTAGGAAACCTCAGCCTGTACATGAATGAACCGTGAACTTATGTTTGGCTGAGGACAGTGGAGCTGATATGGCCAATGAGCGAGATACCAAAACATCCTTTGTTGAGTCAAAAACCAGCGGCAGCAAGGTAAAGTGTGGGATCAGGTCCGCTCTGCTATTCACCGTTCCCCTGATGTGACCCGTGCGGAAAAAAGCCCTCTGGAATAACAGTGAGCAGCAGCTGAGGTTGGACTGTGTGATTGTTTTCAGTAGTAGACCATCAGACAACAGACACTGGAAGCTACAAATCACTGCCAATAAACAGATCATCACCTGGGAAAATCAAACACGAATGTCACCTTTTCTGAAACATTTCACCTGGCGTCTTACTGGAGAGGTGATTTAAGAGTTTGGGTTGGCAAGACAACACCATTCCTTTAAATTGGGCGAGAGACCAAGGGCAGACAGATTTAAAGTAGGGATATAATTTCTTCTGCAGACGTTCCGACACGCTACTTATGTTATTTCTTAAATCTTCTGGCCTTCATTTGGTATTACAGAGTCTTCTCAGTTTCTGTCTGGTTTTCAAACTCTTGGAAACTGTGTGGGTAACTCTTAAATAGAGAACATTTTCTCATCGACAGCCTTAAACACCATGAAATGAACAATCTGACATTTTGGAAAACCTGTTGTTGCTTTTGTACAGACAAGCCTTTTCCCCTTTTCCCCTTTTCCAGTTTTTATGCTAAGCTAACTGGCTGCTCGTTGCAGCTACTTGAGTGGAATTGATCTAATTCATGGTCCAAAAATGTCAAATTATTCCTTTAAATATCATAAACGTGACTATCCTGTTCATGTGAAAAGTCATCAGGAGATGCACGGCTGCCTGTCTTAATCCTACCTTTTCTGTTTTTTATTGTGTCAAATCATCATGCTGCGCTGGCAGACATGATTTAATGTTTCTGATTATAACAGCCCATAAATGTGGGTTTTCCAAGCTGAAGGCACTCTGGTGTGAGCTGGAGCAGGTCTGTGATGACAGCAGCACTTGCTGTTCCAGTAGATTTCCTCTGCTGTAGCACATCAACTTACTTAACAGCATTTATTACAGGCTGACGTTGCTCTTGCCCAAATATTTTGTTAAATTAACTTTCAGTCACATGGGGGGAAAAAGCCCTCTGTTGGCACACACACAGAAGTTTCTAATTTTCCTTTCACTGAAGTCTCACATCTTTTAAAAGCTGTTATATGATTCATCGCGCTTAATGTCATTTTTCAAGCTTTTTCTTTGAACTTTCTGTGCTGTCTTTGTCATTGTTGTTTAATTTATTTAATTCTGTTTCAGTGTGTTGAACAATGTGCCAGCCTCCAGTTGATTGTAGGAGGAACACTATCCTGTGCTTAAACATGGGAACCTTGTGAAAGCCCCCGGTCTTGCAGCAGTGGCTTACCATAGAAGGAGAATATGCCACTCTACCGTTTCCTCCCCTCACTGACCGTAGCAGGAAGTGACCACACTGAACACGCCTACTTGGCAGGGTTCACTGGTGACTGATTTCCTGTCTGTTACCCCTGGAGAATGAGAAAGGCAGTCCAGCAGGGCTCCATTAAAGTCAATTAGCGAGAATGCCTTCTAAAAGTGCATCAGAAGCCAACTCCAACCCACCAAATGTCACTAATTATGGTGCTTTTTTAAAGCTGAAATTACAGGAGCGGGGTGCCGTTTCTGTGTGCTTTAGGAACTGCACAGTCATCTAACTCTCGCTTTCTTAGAGCAGGGTTACTGAGGTTATGAGAGAGGACGTGCTGCTGCAGCCACCACAGGCTAGTAACGTGGGGTTTGTTTTCTAGTCAGCCCACCAAATTATAAATCTCTCAGCTTGGGGTATGTTTGGGGTTTTTGGTTGGGGATTTTTCCCCTGGCGGAAGTCCACATGGCAGCCTTTCCTTGTCACACACCAGTTAACGTAAGCAGCATGTATTTAATGCCCACATAATACAAAACAAGGGCCCAAACTGTCCAAACTAAATGCTCAGTACTCCTATACACCTCCAGAATATGGGTCTGAATGAATGAATGACCACTCTTGTGATGTTTGTGTTTCAGACCATGCCATTTCCAAACCAATCCATGAATTAACCTTGCTGCCAATTCAGACTATGACTAAGACTTTTCTCTATCAAATTTTCCATCCTTTCCAGGCTGCTGATAACGTAGAGCCCAGTCCAAACCCGAGCCACAGCCCGGCCTCCTGGAGGCGGCAGCTGCCCAGTAACGACTCTCACCACCCAGGGAGCTCTTATGAGAGGACGTCCAAGACGGCAGGAGCCTCCTCCAAAGGGGATCTGTGGTCTAGTCGGGGCCAAGGGTCAGGGGCCAGGGCCGAAGGGAGGAGCGGAGCCGGGAGCAGACCGTGGAGTCAACGTCACACTGAGCATCATTAGACCAACTGGGTCTGAGCAGGACAAGAGGAGAGGTAGAAGAGGTCCTTTCTTTTGACTCATTAGTTAAAGGAAGCTGTGTATTTACTGCACTGGGTTTAGCACAGTCGTCCTAGTGGCAGCAGTATAGTGGTTTAATGAGTAGAGTGACCCCCTGTGGGAAGCCCCAGCTTCACCGCATGAAACAGATAAATCCTCGATTTCTGTTTGTAATTGTGACTATTTTGCTGTACCTTCCTAAGAAGATAAGAAAGGTCAGAAAAGCTCAATTTGAATCCAAGTTAATGTTCATTCATCATCCCTTTCATTTCTGAAAACTTCTTACATGTTGACAAATTTCACATTTTCAGCTGTGCACTGACTTAAAGTTGCAGATTATTTTTATTGGAAGTGTACCAATTGAATAATGTCTTCATTTCCCTCATAATTAGTACATAATTACTTCGTTCTTTCTGGAATCATTTCTTGGAAATTATGGGTCGATTTTGTGTCTAAAGAAGATGAATAGCTGTGTTAAAATATGAAGGATTATGTAAGATCTTTCTCCTCATTTTTGTCTTAACAGCACTCCATTAATCTCTAAATGGCACAAGGACGGCCAAACATCAGTCTCCCATCAAGTAATGGCTTCCACCATCTCCAAAAGTCAACATCTCCAGCTTTTATAGCAAGCAAAGAAAAGAAAAACAGCAATTGCAGCCACATAGTACAACAAACCACAGACCTGACATCCTTACTCTGACCCTGACTGTACGCGAGACGTGAAGAGCTCTTCCGATCCGGAACTTTCTCTGTCCCAAAAGAGGCATAAATGGAAAGACTGTGCCTGTACAGTGTTTCTGGAGGTCGCCTCGCCAGCCTGTGTATCCTCTTCTGCTCCTCGTGTTGGATGTATTATAGTGTAATCCCGAAACTTGACAAGGGAGAGGCTGGCATGCTGGGGACGGCTTGGGATTTCACTGCATGCCAGGGAGGGTTTAAGGAGAGTTTAGAGGAAGAAGGACTCAAACGTTGAGAATGGCGTTCACAGAGGGCTGCCTCGATGGAGCTGGATATACGAAAATATATCGCAGAATTTCAACCTTTCTCTACCACTAAAAAAAAACAATCTTCAGTCAACAACAGTACAATGTTTAAGACGTATCCTCATCTCACAGGGCTGGATCTTCATGCAGACTTCTTCACAAATGAAGGGATCTTTACCTTTTTAATGTGACCAAAAACAGGAAGCGAATTACTGCTGACTCAAACCAGGATATTCACTTTTTCTTACTTGTTTGACGCCAATTACGTTCTTTTCTTTAGTAGTTGTTGTTTAGATTTTATCATGAACATGCAAACCCATACAAACACATGCACATTTTAAATTTTGCTTTATTTTTAACCCATGTCACCACTTGCTGGCCTGCAGACTCAAACTGGCTTTAATTTGGGGTCTTTAGATGTTGAGCAAGCATTTTCATGTTTCTAAGTAATAAATGAAGAGCACTTGAAAGATTGTGACTCAGCATGTACTCTGCTTAAATGATTGCTGGTTGGTTGCATTTTAAGGAGCACACACACACACACACACACACATACATTAGTTCTTAAGGACTTTATTCATGCCTTTTGCCAGTTATTTTGATTCTTTGTAATTCGCTTCCTGTTCTGCATTATCCTTTCCCTTTCTGCTCAACCATATCAAGACAAAAAAAAATCGTTTGCACGCAATGAAATGCAATGCACATGTAGAAAAATAAGAATAATGGGGGAGAAGGGGTGTTTGTTTATAACCTCCAACCATGCTACAATTTCCATGGTGCTTTGTTTTACAGCTGTTGCAATTGTCCTCATTCATGTATGTTGAGAGAGAGAGAGACAGCAAAATGGAGTTTCTGTTTTAACTGAGCATTGGACTTCGGATTACCAGCAAACCTGGCCCGGCAAGATGGACATTTTTTTTCAGTGCTGCTGTAAATACTGTGCATATGCCAGCCAAGAGGAAGACACAAGACTCTTAACCACGAGGAACTGACAGTTCAGCTTGTATGTGACTGGGTTCGCCGTGCGAATCACCCCAGTTTATCTCCATTTCTTATAAAATAGAGGTGTATTATTTTGTTACGTTATAAAATATCAACTCGTGGTTGGTATGTTGGAGCAATCTCTCATTGGAGGGTGCCACTGCTACAATGGGGGTGCCATAAAAACAGTTTGGTAATGGCCAGTAATATAAATATGGTGTTTTCACTGAGGTAAATGGTGCATATCTATGACAGAAGCAACCTTTGAACAGCCTTTAGACTTTCGATCTGGACACAACAATTACTGCAGTATGACAGGCGATGTAAACTTTGATCCCACAGCAACATTTATGAATGTCCTTACTGAATGCAGCTGAGAATGAGAATCGCTTGACGCACCGATCCAACACGACTGCACTGTTTATCTGACGAGATCCTGTAACCATAACTGTGACAACTTATCCGTTGAAGAACTAGGGAATTTTAAAGCTCCATCTGGTTCCTCTGCTGTTATGGATTTCAATGCTGTGTTGAGTCAGACCCTGCTGGGGACAGGCCTGTTTCAGAACATATCTCAGTCCTCCTGTATTCTATCAGCCGCCATCTAGCTGTAATATTTCTTAGTCTCCATACAGCTTCTGTCATTGTGAAGAGGTCAGTCTGTCGCTGCTTCTGTCACTTTACTTATGCAATCAGGAGATTATATGCAATCGATCAACTGTCCCCCCATGTGACCTGTGTAACTATCAGGCGTTACGCTGTACAAACAGTGTTAGTTCCAAACTAAAATGTCTGTCTACCTTCAGAATGCACATTTTCCATTACTTTTGTTAGAAATATCTATTTACTTCTCTTGTCTTCATCTGTGCCTTGAGTAAGAGGGAGATTGTCTTGTATTCTTGGTCTTGCCCTGCATCCATAAATGATTGCGATACTGATTGTGAGGTTCACTTTTTTTTTTAAACGTTATCTTTTTTTTCCCTTCAGAGGATTGTTAGTGGAGCATCGTCTATGTTTTTTTTTTTTTTTTTTGAAGAGGTTCTCCGAGGGAACTCCTCCCCATGGGACTTTGGAGCAAGGTTCCCTGTGGAGATTTTTTTCTTTTTTTTTTTTTTTTTTTTTTTTCCTAAATCAAACTTCAAAGTACCCGTTTAAAGAATATAGTCCGCACTGCCCCCAAAAAAACTATACCCTGTTGGATTTGTCTGTCAAGAGTCGCAGGGTGCAGCGCCGCCTCAGAGAGGATTGCCGTGTGGCCTCTTCATGGCCACTGCTGGCTTTATGATAGACCAACAAACAGACCAGACGCACTGTTCAGAGCTCTGCCAAGACTTGATGATCATATAGTGTTTCTCTGTTATTGTTTCAACTACCACTCTTCTCATTCACCAAGACGGAATATCATCTTTTCCTCGATCTCTCCTCGTCTCAACCGATTCCAATTTTCCTTTTAGTGTTTTAGTTTCTCTGCATCTTCCTTGGATTCTCATACCCTACAGGGAAAGCCTACTCCTAAACAGCAGTGATATATGTTGTTGGTTCAGAGAGTTGTGATAGGTAGCTGAAAGGTCAGAGGTCAGGGCTGCATCTAATCCCGTCTCTACGTATTGACTCAGGGCTTCTAAATACAGGAGAGAGGAAGGCCGACAGCTTGGCAGTGATGTCCACTTTAGGGATAATTAAAACACACAAAGGTATCAAATGTCATATCATGTTGCCGTCTGTGTGTATGTGTGTGTTGTTGTTGTTGTTGTTGTTAATATTAATATGTCAGCTCGACGTGTGAACTGGTGTGTCGTAAGCTGCTGCAGATCCCTGAGTAAGACGGCGCTGACTGACCTGTGTGTCATTTGTTGCGTTGGCATGCAGAGTTTTTTTTTTTTTTTTTATAGTTTGGAGGCTGACATCACTGTGGGTCAGGATTACTGAATATAGCACCTCTGTGATCCAAGTGCTAACACGAATGCCCTCCTCAACCTTTATCCTGCCTTACGACCACCACGTGTCACCTGCTTCCTTCCACCCAGTTCTTAAATCTACCCGTCCTGACTGTGACTCTACTGTCGGCTTAACTTTCTAACCTTCTGCTCTTAAATCTGTCATAGAGCATTTGGGTCCCGGGAAGAGCCCAGCTGTCAGAAACTGTAGGTTTTATCACGCGTTGGTGGGGTTCCCTCCTGGAGACCAGCTTCAAAGAAAGCAGGGCTTTTTAAAGGGCAAACATGAAACGCCATCCTCCACCATGCATGATGCCTTTCAAGGCCCCAAAGCACAATAACACCCAACTGTTCAACCACTCCGTCCACTGAAACCTAGCTGGGCGCTGGGTGTCAGGATGAAGACCACTGCATGTGCTTTGGGCTGCGTGCCACTTACTCACATGTTGTAGGTCTTAGTCGTTGCTTTCTAGTGGCGAGAGCCTGCATAGTGCTGACATGGTGGAATGTACTGACTGGTCCTCCGGGACTCCAGTGAAGACTTTACAGGTTTCGAGTCTTCTATGACTTTTGTGGCTCCATAAAGAAACAGCTGGGGGCTGTTTCAGAGGTTTTGTCAGCTCCTCTCCTTCCTGAATGATGACAGTTTTGCAGAATGTTGGTTGAGTGAGAGAATCAGTATGCTAGCTGCTGCTGGACATGGCTGCGAATGTTATCGTATGAAAATTCCTACAAGGACAAGAGGTGGTTCAACAGTGGAGTGAAAAGTGGCTGCTTCCGCACTCCGGCCTAAATACCAACTAAAGAGTTAACATAAATCCTCTTAAGCTTTGGTGGTGTGTGTATAAACATCCGTTATTTACAAGTCATTGTTTTTTCCTTTTATAAAGTAGACTAGAATGTACTTAGAGGAGATTGGAGTGGCGAGGCAGAAATGGCTCTCGGGCAGCGAGCAGGCCCTTGTCTTTAAAAGCCTCCATTGTGAAGCCATGGTCATGGTGTCATTGGGTGGCGTAGGCTGTAATCTGCACTTAACCAGCACTTAACTTTAAGACCTCAAACAACTAATGCCCCCTTAGTCCCCCTGTCAGAAAGTTTCCTCCTTTGTGTCCCAGAATTGTACTTCAAGTGCGTTTCAGTAGCCGTTTGCCGAATGTACCACGGATATGTGTTTTTTGCACCAGCCAAATTGGACTATTTAAGAGTCATCTCACCGGTTAAACAAAGGAAATTAGCGCTTACTCAGTGAATTCATATTTTTTTTTTAGGAATGGCACCCTGTTCTCAGCCTTCTATAACGCTGTGCCAAAATCATTCCACAGTATTTCCAGTTTACAGTTCGAGACAGCGCCAGAGCTTTCCCACATGGTCACCCTGTCTCTAAGATACTGAAGGGGAAATATTCAATTAGAGGGTTTTCCTTTTTTGTTTTCTGTTTGTTTTTTTATTTCTTTGTTAAACAAAAGATGTCTTATTTTGGAAGCTATATCGGATAGATTTTATTTAAGGAAACTCTTGTAATTTTGTAAAGTGGGCCTTATTATTGAAATATATTAAGTATTTGTCCATCTTGATTTTAAGAATATTTTTTTTTGCAAGATGTTGTGTCTTCCTCATTGTTAATACACTCCTGGAGAGTATTTCTTCCTGTATTTTGTGTTCGTTATTTTAATGCAAGACATTTCTCACGACCTGGAGACACGATGGCACACCACGGATCAGAGAGAGAGAAGCCAGGGTTTGTGTCATAGCCGTTGAAGAATGAGAGCTATGAGCGTTTTATCAGCGCTGAGCAGTTCACCGTGTGTCGCTCCGCTTTTAATCGGTGACCGTTGAGTGCTCCAGCCTCTTCGCTGCTCTGTTCTCACTCACTCTTAAATTCAGGGTTCGTACATCTTCTGTGCTATATGTTTGCAAGTGCTGCCAAAGAAAGAAGCCCCACACACACATAAAAACATGTACCTGGATCTCATTTATTTTACATGCGCAGATACAAGAATATCAGGCCTGTACAATCAATCCTTTTTATTGCTGAGTGTTTATGAGTTCATTTTGTTTGCAGAAGGAGACTGACAGACAGAGGTGTCAAACACAAAACTGTATGTAATGAAATCAGATCATAAGCGTTTTTATGGTTTCCTATTGCTTCTCAGTGACAGCAGTGCTAGGTGGATGTTGTGAGGAGGCTTACTGTATTTTTCTGTTTTAGACTTAATACATTGTGCATGTTTTTAACCTTACTGTGGCTGGTGCACTCTGCATGTAGGTCTCTTGAAGCTGCCAACTGTACAGCAGAGCATATGTATTCCAATAAAAATAAAAAAAACAACCTGTTTATAACATGCCTCCATGTTGGAACTCGTGTCAGTATATAAGTGTATGTATATGTGTATGTGGCTGATTGTGTATAAAAAAAGCAGTCATGTATGTTAATATCTTTCATGCTTTCTTCAAACTCAGCAAGTTTTGATTTTGTGTGTGTGTGTGTGTGTGTGTGTGTGTGTTTTCTTGTACTTGCCGCATAGTGAGGACCAGAAATTGCATTCTGTCAACAAAGTGAGGACATTTTTGCTGGTCCTCACTTCTGTAAAGAGCTTTTTGATGGTTAAGACTTGATTTTTGGGTTAGGGTTAGAATTAGGTTAGTTAGGTTAGGTTTAGGATAAGGGTTGAGGTTATGTATTTATTTTTAGGAAATGCATTCTGTCAATGAATGTCCTCACTAAGATAGAAATACAAGGATGTGTGTGTGCGCGCATGCTCCCCTGGTTTTAACAGCACAGAGAACAGCAGCTGACTTAACACAAAATAAGCAGGCAGACAAATGAGGCAAACTTAGTCAGGTACAAAAAGGAAAACCACAAGCTGCTGTGGAATGCAAAGTCAGCGTACACTCGCTTTCTCTTAAACAGTTACGCCTCATGTTATGAAAGCCAGCATTTCTGTCCCTGCAGCTGTCGGTTGCTTTAAATCATCTAATCGAGTCCGATAAATCTGACTTTTTAGCAACCTCTCCCTCTCAAGTTATTCCACTGTCCATCAGTAGTGCATCTCAGGAGAGGCGAAACGTTTTCACTTCACCTCAAGCTGCCTGGTAGTTTCCAACATTTCCCAGAACAGTTTAGCAAAACTCAAGAGAACAAGCCTGAACGTGTTGAATTCAGCTGCACGGCTTTTATGTGTAGGTGGAGGGAGTTAGAGCATATTGCACCGCAGCTGCATAATGTCAATAACATTTCACTGTACATTATACATCTTTATATCCACATATATACAGTATGTATATTTAAACAGGCTGAGGAAAAACTGATGCATTCATGATAAAAGACCTGTCACTGTTCAGCCTATTCACTCTCAGGGTCCTGATGTTGTTCAGACTTGAAAGAAAAAGCCATTGCTTACTATCAGTCATAGCTGCTTTACCTACTGTGCCTGCTTAGTATGTCTTTTGTGGAAAAGACCTATTTTGAATTACAAATAGTAAAGCGAAAGAGGCACAATATGAATAAAAATGATCTCTTTGATTGTTTGTGGGATGTCAAAATGGCTGCGAGTCAGGGGTTAACACTGTCTCCTGCCTGTGTGGTTTAATCTGTCCCAAGTTCAGATGCAGGGAGGTGCTGCCCTAACACTGCGGTGCCTGTTCAGACCCTGGTACTCCTGAGCCTCAGCATCCATGCCTGACCTGAATTAGTGCTGTGAAGTCAACCATAGAGGATGGAGGAGTGAGACAGAGGCTTCACTGCCTACAGCAGGTGTCACAGGAAAAAGTGAGTGATTGAGAGGCAACATATGAGCTGTATGTAGATGTTTTTTATATCAACTACATAAGTACGAGGTAGGCATTTAGTCAGGGGGTCACCAGGTACTTGTTGAGATATTCAGTCTGGATCTACTTACCTTACAGCCAGGCTGCCAAAATGGCTAATATAATAAAATAAACCACTGTAGTCACTATACAATAATCCCTAGATTTATTTCACATGATTATTATGATTGATGGCCAAACATGCACACCAACCCACACCTGAGTCACAGGAGATGTGCTCAGACAGGCTGTGGTCTCTCATCCACAGAACTTTAATAGCTCTCTGTAACACTTTCTAATCGGTTGATGTGGGCTCGAGGCTATTATGAAAAATAACCTCACCAGTCAACAGCTACTCTGCTCTGAGCCTTACGGTTTACCAGGGAGGTGAAAATACCCGAGTGCTGCAGTCCAAAAGCCCCAGCTCAAATTACTGTTGTTTCAGTACATCAAAAGTCTCCTTTGGTCAGGATAATAATAACCACATCTTTGGAGGAAAACAAGGCCTGTGTGATGCTCGACAGTGCATGGAAACAGAGGAGCTCATGGCTCTTAGTTGACCATTTTAATCCCCCCCACTCATTCATCAGATCCCCCAGTATGTGGAGCTGCTGCCAGGGAGCCTCATCCCTCCTTTACAAACACATAGTGCCACACACTGAAGGAGGGTCACTGCAGGGTCAAAGCAGAAGCAGCCATGTTACTTCAGTACATGCATGTACAAGTACTTTGTTATTAAATATCAGTCTGCCTACATGCCACACATCACTTTCAAGAACACGCTCCACATAGAATTTCCATCTTCTTTTAATAACAAAACAATTGACAATATAAAAACGAATGTGATGACAAGCATAATAAAATACTTAAACTGCTATGGCAACGAAAACATTCACAATTCTTTCAACATATCTTTCTTTGTAGCTTTTAATACAAACTATTTTCACTACACTCTGCAACCTAAATGATCCACAGTAAGTCGAGGAGGCATACAGCTACATTACATAGCAGTGTTTTAAGACAAGGCCTTGAGGTTGACACTGGTCATCTGTCTTATATGATATCTGGATATGTAGGTTCAGTGTACATTTGGGCACATAAATAGATGGGTTTTGCAGACATGCTCCACATGGAATCAAATACACCCCAAATATAATGCCATGCTTCTGCTTTGGGAAGTCATGTACCTAACGACGTTATTACATTACTATGTAACACAATGTATTAGTCAGTCCTTAGCATAACCAAGTCTTTGTAATAGGTCACACCTGTCTCCATATTTTGCTGGAAATATGAACAGTCACAGACGTCCCAAAATAAATCTGAGGAACTGAAATCTCAACTTCACTTCATACCTAATGCCAGAAAATGAATTCTGTGTCCTTACAGAGTACAGGAAGTGTTGTCAGGGACTTCTAAGGTCTTTCACGAACAGAAATTACAGTTTATGGGTAAACTTTAGTATTTTCTCATGGTGGTCCCACAGTCCAGAGATGGCAGGAACTGGGAGAGGCAATTTCAGACGCTGGGTGTGGGCTGAGCCTGCTGAGGGTTGCTGGCAGCTGTGGGAGTAGACTGTCTGGGAAGCGTGTACATGGCACCCAGGAACTGATCCGCAATGCGTCCGGCCTCGCGGAGCCCGCTGAGCAGTGCACCGTGAACAGTAGCCGGGTAGTTCCTGATGGTATGCTCCCCAGAGAAGAAAAGACGGGGGACGGGCTGAGGGGGAAAAAGGGGAAGAACCACAGTGAGGACAATGAGGAACTAAAAGGAAACGAGGAATTTGTGAGAGAGGAAAAAAAAAAAAAGTGGTACTAAACTGCCAGGACTCGTCAGTCAACACATAAACATGACTCCATCAGCACGCTGACATCAAAACGGCCAAAAAAACATTTGTGTGGAGAATAAACTGCTCTGCTTTGGTTTGGTGGAGTGTTGTGGGCAGGCTGGGATGACTTCCCTCCCTCATTTCTCACACACATTTAAACTGACGTTTAAACTCGCCCAAACACAAACTTAAAGGTTCTCTAAACAGAATTTAGAGCACTAATATAGCAGCAAACAACAACCATTAAAAGTAAATAAGTTTGCACTGCAAGGAATATGACTTGGTATGTTGGTGTGTGACATACAGACATGGCAGTAGCAGAAATATAAAAAAAATACCATTTAGAAAGGATAACATGAAAATAAGAATAAATTAAAAAATCTAACAATGTGAACTTAACCCACCAAGCATCCTGCAGTGTTCTAGTGCTCACCTGTGAGGCTCCTGGTATAGCAGGTCCAGGTGTGATGGGTTGTGCCATAAGATCATAATCGTTACCCGAAGAACCTGCTGCGACGTACGAGTAGGAGCCTCGGGCCCAGGGGTCTGCACGCCAGCGAGTGACCACAGTTTCCTTTGGCTGCCATGGCGACAAACAACAACACATATTTCTTAGGAGTTTCCATGATGATGATAGAGGGACCTGTAAACAGCTGGATGGTGAACAGATCCAACACTGGACTCCATGCATGTGATGTTATCCAATTTAAAACCATAAGCAAATGATTTATAATGACGGCTGGTTTGGACAGGACTCCAGCTGTGTGGAGCTGTGCCGGTTATGGGGGTCAAGTCAGGAACCGATCTGACATTCCACTCAAAGTAGTGGAAAACCCAGAGAAAACACTAATGATGGAGCTTAAAATACAAAACCCACCCTACTTTTCTGTAAACAACAAGCGTAATGAAGTAGTAGTTGGGGAAAAAAAGTTGTGTATACATTGTTGTTGAGAGGAGTAAACTATTTGGGATCTGGACTTTTAAGTTAAGGAGGAAATTAAAGTATGTAAACATGTACCTGCGGTACAGCACTGCTTCCAAATATTCCTTTGAGGATGGCCAGGCAGCGTCCGACAATCACGTCATCACTGATGTTCTCCATGATTCCCGCGGCCTCGCCAGCCATCAGAGCGAGCAGGATCGGGGCTGAAGAGAGAAAAGGCACAATTTGTAACATATAGCATATAGAAGCAAATGGTGTACATATATAACAGGAAATGTGCCTAAACGCTAAGTCACAACTCTGTTGTGAGAAACTTTAAGAGATGTCTTAACACCTTTGTAGAGGTTCCAGAAGAGGAAGAGTTCACCCCGACTTGCTGTGGTGGAGCCGACGTGACCGAACAGGTTGACGCTAGGATCCCAGAAGACACGGTCAAAACACAACACCACCTTCAGACAGGGAGGGAGAGGACAGAAGACAAATCAATCATAGTATTTCAACAGTGGCACATGTCAGATTCACTGGCATCTCTTCAGAGCTAAATGTGTGAATGCTGGAGCGCCCTCTGCTGGAGACACACTATCAGTGGCAGCTCAGATTGCATAATAATGCAGTATTCTCCTCTGTGCTGCAGAGTTAGGAGATAAACTCTGCTGCAGATGATGCTCAGCAACAGAGAGAAAGAGAGAGAGTGCAAGAGCTGGTGGGTCGAGTGACGCAGAGTGAGCACTCTGATCCGATTGCAAACATAAAGACAAAAAGCACTTTCATTTGCACGCCATCATGCCGACAGTCTCTCCCCTCCTGTACTTTACACATCGCTCATGCCATCCTTTAGATCTCAGTCCCCATCTTCTCTCTGAGCCCAGATGTAAACCAGGACATAGCAACTAGCTCAGAAAAACAAGGAAATTCTGCATGTTCACTGTTTTTTGGCTCTCTACCAATGAAGGTCAAGTTCCAAACGTAAGGACACTGCAGCAGACGGAGCAGGAGGTCTGTTTAAGCAACAAAATCCTCAGTCCTGTCTGAAGCACCCTACATCATTTAAAACCTAACTTGAACTCTGCCTTGAATGTTGGGTGACTCATTAGAGAGTTTACAGTGGTCTGCACAAAATGTGGCACATTTTCCTGCAGTGGATGGGTGGGGGGATTTAGCATTTAAATCATTTAAATGTCAGACTAGTCCACTAGGCCACGTTGATTATATCAAACATGTTTGGGTTGAATGTGGACAAATCAGAATGAGATTGTGCAGTTTGGTTATGATAAGCAGGACAGAAGCACCGTACCTTGTTGAGGTTGCCGAAGCCCATCCTCTGTATAGCAGATGTCTTCCACTCAGGCAGCGGGGGAACAAACTGCACAGCAGGGGGCTGCTGCTTCAACACGCCGAGAGGCAACGTGCAGAGCACAGCGTCACACTTGTATATGAAGGTCTGGGTCGTGGAGCGAGTGTTCACTGCTATCACCTCACAGCCTGGAAAAAAGAAGCAGGTGAAGAATTGTTGTACATCAACAGTGAAAATCAACTATGAAACAGCATATACAGCATAGCAGCAGAAGACACAGACGCTGTCCTGTGCACATACCAGAGGCTGTATACCGGACCTGCCGCACTGCTGTGTTTAGTTTGATGTCCAGGCCTTCAGCCAGGGCCACGGGGACACAAGAGTAGCCATTCCTGACAGTCAGGTGGCTGCCAGTGAACTCAAAGTCATCATCCTGTGGATAAAAAAATAACCCAATTAATAGCACAATTAACTTCCGGCAGAGGTAGCTCATAATTAAACTAGCAATAACTTGTCATGCGCGTTGGATCATAAGAGGCCTGAGGGTTTTTGCAATGCAGCAGCAGGACTATTATCGGGACGACACGGTTATGACATTAAAAAACAGGTTCATGTATATACCTGATCCCAGTGTTTGAGAGAAAGGGTGGAGAGGGGCGTGGCGTTGGCAAACTCCAAGTTGGCAAAGTGCCAGTCTAAGATCTGCCGATCCCTGGATGACAGGTAAACATCACTGTGGGAAAGAAGGGAAGGAAGCAGAAGAGATGCAGTCACGTATGTTGTCAGCCACTGAGACAACAAAAAAAACCCTCAAAACTCAAAAAGAAAACCCTCAACTCTCACTGGTGCTACTTTAAGAATACATATCTGACCACAGGACACACAGGTAAACATGTGTTGCTAATGGCTGCAGGGCTCCAACAAGCACTCATCTGTGTTATTACCATTAGAATATTTTCACTGCAGTGCATAAGCCAATATTGCTTCAACATAACCAGTCTAGCATACTGTAGCCTGGATAGCTCCTGATTGGGACAATTAAAACAAGAAGTGTCCTGCAGCACTTACATCACAGGCTGACATACTGATCCACACCAGAGCCACCATGTCTGTGCTTAGCTGGATTCTTTTACTTATTCATTACAACGAGCCACTGCACACCCTGGGACGTGTTTGACTTGTTCTCAAATCTACAGTGTTCCTGGTGAATGACTTGTCTAGTCCAATAATGATGCATTTTCATATTTGTTCTCATTATTAATTGTAAACAAATAAATTGTGTTAACGTGACACCACACTCATCCCTACTACTGGTTAACATACAGTGGATTGCTGTGGTGCACATTAACTCATATAAGCCAAATAAAATTGAGAGATTATAGAAATTATAGTGGCAGAGATTATAGAAATTATAGACTTTATAGAATAGTTTTTATATTCATCCCCCATTGGGGGAGATTCACCCGCCATAGCATCACAGACAAGTGACAGTAAGAAAGAAACAATTAACAACAGCAATGAAATAATAGAATAGTAATAACAATAGTAATATATATTTACAATATGTACTAAATGAAAAGGAAGAAAAACATATTGAATTGCAAATTAAATATTAATTAAACACAATTACTGGATCAAATATATTTTTACTATTGCAATGTGGATGTCAACCATAGAATCATCAAAAACAGCAAAGTTGATGTACAAAAATTAGTGCAAATTAGTCTGAAAACACATTATGCTGAATCCTCATCAGGACAGGTTACCTGGGTGGGTTGGCCTCCAGCTCCTGCAGCTTCTCCTCCAGCTTCACCTGCATCTCCACCAACTCATCGTACTCCTACACAGGGAAAAGACATCGTGGAGATGTTAACGTCCATTTAGCATCGCTTCAAGAAAGTACTGATACGGTTAGAATTCTTTTGTATCACAATCAAAATCCAATTCAAACTAATGAGTGCAAACATCAGGAAAAAATACATTTAGAAGCAAAAATCTAACTCTTAACAATTTAACTACAATTGATACTGGTGTTAATGTTATAATATTACTAATGTGCTAATATTCTGGCATTATACACTTAACATGGTAACAAGTAATTCTCAAAATGTCATTTTGCATCACATTGAATTGAATTTAGGAGCTGGTGAAGTCTAAAGGTGTGTGTGTGTGTGTGTGTGTGTGTGTGTGTGCGTGTGCATGGGCCACACTCAGAGGGTTTCAGGCCATGCAGACAAGCAGTCATGACAGAAAGGGCTGACTCAACCTGTTAATCAGTTAACCACAATAGAAGCAACTAGAGCAGCAGAGCAGAGCCCAGTCTGGTAATACCACCTACCATGCCAGGCCCCAGGACACAACTACACCGAGTCAAGCATAGAGCATTTGACGTCCTAATGACGCCAAGCTGGCAAGCAGACCTGGGAAAATACTGCAGAAATACTGGAAAACATCGTGGAAAATATATTAAAAAAAAAAAATAATAATACCCGGACACAGCCTTCAAATCTTGTTATACGGTGTAGTCATGCATGTCATGAGCACACGCACGCTTAACTTAAATGCTCATTCTGTCTTGATGAAAGTGTGTGTGCGTGTGTGTACATCCACAGACATAAAGCCAGTCAGACCGTGATTCAAAGCCTTGAAGTGGTTTCTCAGACAGCGGATGGGTAGCAGACAAATTCAGCTCAGACACCAGCTGTGTTTAAATCAACTAAAACCTCCCTCTAAAATACACACAGCGCAGTAGTGGAGGTGATTTATCTGGAGCAAAAATAAAACAGCAGCGCTCTCTCTAATAATACATCCTACCGAGGCATTAAACCACTTAAACACAGCCTGTCTGGTTTACTTAGAGAGAACGGCATCCACCCTGACCTAGAGCTCTATGAAATACCCTTTGGACATGCTGGTACCTCTGCATTATAATACTGTTGCATCCGACCTTCTGACCTGCAGGTAAACCTAATAATCAATGAAGGAAATCTAATAAAATGGCTTCAAGGTAGATCAAACATCAGCAATACACACTATGTAATACCCACAATGCCACAAGCACAGTTGGAAATAGTTAAAAATGTGAATGCCTTCACTAGTCCTGATTCCAGCCTGAAAGTAATGAAAGCGTCACCGAGGAATCTGTTCTGGACAACAAGCGGTCTCGATAACTGCCTACAGCTTGGACACATTTGGAGTAACTGCAGTAAGGTGGTGGAAGACTTTCTTCTGATCACATTTGTCTTTCTTTTTTCCTGAGACAGTGTTTGAGCTCACTTTGCAGAGTGCGGTGAGGTCGCGGTGCTTGCTCTTCACCAGGAACTCGGCAGTGATGTCTCTGGGTGGTTTGACTTCACTGGCCTCTTTATACTGCTGATGGAGCTCTTTAACCCGTTCCTTCGTGGACACCATCTACACAGGAGTAGAGGTAAACAAGAAGGAGAAGTCATGAGATGATGGTAGATGCCTGAAATTGAACAGAGTTGTGTTTCAGTTCAAAACATGTTCTCACCTTGTTGAGAAGATCCCTGAGTTCTTCCTGAGTCTTTACAATCTTCTTCCAGTGTTCTATCTGCTCATCTTTTACGTGCTTCTCCTGCAACCTGGAAGACACAATATCAGGATTGGAGCGTCAGTGTGTATCTGTGTAGGTCTCTGTAATGTAACAGCTGTAATGTAGTGAACACTATACTCACTGTATGACCACCTCTAGGGCCTGTCCCAGAGAAACTGGCTTGTTGTTGAGGAAGTTAAAGTCCAGCTGGTGACTGAGGAAGGAGGTGGCCTCCAGCAATCTGTTGAACTCCTGCTCCACCATCTCATCTTTTTCTTTTGGCACCTGGACACACAGTCACACCACAAGGACAACGTCAGTCACACTCAACACAGCGGTGAGGGAATTTATAAGGCAATAATCAGACTCAACTGGTATAGTTTACCTAGAAAATGTGTGATACTTTGTTTTGATGTCACCTATAGCATCAGTATATACAGCTTGCCATAGTCCAACTTGTAACTAAGTCTTTTTCCTGTCTGACTAGGCCACGAGTCACTGATTTACTAATAATAAGCAGAAGTAGCAAAGAGAAGGAATATATTTTATTAAAAAAACAATACATACACTTGTGCACCGTTCACCCTTGAGAAGTTCACCAGCAGATTAACATGGAGGGGGTTGAGAAGACAAGAGGGAAGGGTGGTGGTGGTGGTGGTGGTGGAGAGAGAGAGAGCGAGAGAACATAATAAGTAAACACAACTTTAACCTCAAACAGGTTTGCATGACAGTAAAACATGTACATTCAATTTGCCTTTTCCTGCAGAGGAGGAAACCAGTTACACATGATATACTTGAATGGAAGTGCCCCGAACATGAACCTAAACATCCTATTACTATTGCTGCTGACTAATGTACAGCACAAGGAGATGGGGGAAAAACACAGTTTTTCCAATTTGATGACATGAGGCTATATCTGTTTTCTGGTGTGCTCTGCTCTGCAAGGAACTGGAGCTGTTGTTGATGACATGCAAGGATAAGCACTTAAACAAATCCACCATTCAGTCAGTATTTTTGTGGCTCATGGAAAGCCAGATCTCTGCCTCAGGACAATGACGGGGCTTTGAGAACAACTGTAATAAACCCACACACGGATCGCTTCTGGGCCAAGAGGCAACTCTTGAGCATAAGTAAACATCTTCTGTTAAAGGAAGTAAACAACACAATATCCTGATTTCAAAAATGGAACTTGGATACACATCTACTGCAGCTGTAACCAGAGGTTAGCTGTTCGATCATAGTTATAAATGTCTGTGTGACTGAAGCAGGTAGATATGTACCTCCTTGACTTTACGTGTAACCCGTTGAACTTTGCAAATGATCAACAAAAAGAAAATGAAGTCACTGTACAACCACAGTGCAGTAAATATTAAATCACTGTCAAGTACCTCTGGATTCTACTTGTTTGTGTGAGAAAAGCCTGTGGAGCCCAGTGATGGCAGGATAATAGATTAGTATTATACTCACAGCCTGGCCATTGGCTTCATACAGTGGACACTTCTGTTTGATCTTGGCCAGCTCCATGTTGACCTGCTTGCTGATCACTGCCATTGGATTCCCTCCTGAACACAATGAAAGTGACAATGAATAAACATGGCCTAGAACACCCTCTACAGGTAGATTTTAGCAACTGTAGCATCTTTGAGTATTATCAGACTTTGAAGCACATGCATTAGTGGAGAGGTGTCAGAGTGAGGGGGCTGAACCAGCGACCCAGGTTCTCAGCCTAAGCCACTACAGACTGTGTCCCCCGCTCCTAAAGGCAACAGGATGTGAATCCTACCCAGTCCGGTCACCACCATGGCTCCCAGATCAGCAACATAGTTGCCCTTCCTAAATGTGGCCACTCTGCCTCCAACACGGTCCTGCATGGAAAAGGCAAGATATGATTAGACTGGCTATCATCTACACCCTTGTTACATGGTTACCTTATTATAAAAGTGTAGAAATATGTGGCATTAATCTGACAATGCCATAAATTCTACAAATAGTAAGTATTTTACCATAGAATGATCTATAATTGATAAATTCAGCTGAAATAACAGATGCATAGAAACCCTCTTGGTGACCTACCCTGGCCTCCAATACTGTAACATCCATCCCGAAGCTCTGCAGCTGCCTGGCTGCAGCTAGGCCAGACACACCTCCACCAATGACGATAACCTTTCCAGTCTTCTTAGCTGCAACAACAAGCACAGTACATTAAGTGAAGTACATTAACTGGCTATCCTTACAATGCTGAGGTCCCAGATCAGTGTCTGTGGTATAAATCCAAAACATTTTGTCTTCAAACCAAAGGCTTGAAGAATACATAAACTGTACAAACATTCAGTGAATAGCTGGTGACGTTCTACTAGTGCAATGAATGAAGTGAACTTACTGGGTAAAGGCTTAACCCTCTTGTAAATGCCAAAGTTAATGAGGCCGTGCCTTTCTAAGTAGCTGTGTATTCTGTGGACCAGCACAGCATCACCTTAAAAAAAAAGAGAACAAAGACACATCAGCTCTCAACTTCTGCATGTCTACAGAAGGAGTTAAAAGACATATAAATAAAATCATAATAATATTCTAATTAATGTCTCACTGTTGTATGGCGCTTCAAGCTGCTGTGCTGTGGCCTCAAAGGTCAGCTGGATTTTAGGGTTGTCCAGCCACAGCTGGAGCTACAATTAGGATACAGTAGCAAATATGTACAAACAATGATCCAATGGTCCTTAGTTTTTGAGCACAAAGTAATGTTTTTAACAGTGGCACTTACTGTACGATTGCGAATGTAGAGGAAGACCTTCTGAGTCTGCTGGGGGCCACTGATGATGTCAGGGAAGCAGGCTGCCTCCTGGGATGTCATACGATCATGAGGAAGACGACTCTGGAAAGCAGCTCCTTCAACACCTAAGAATGAACACAAAGATCTTCTTTCCTCTATTTACAGCAGTGTGTGTTATTTTGGATCATTGAAAGACCAGAAGAAAGAGCATTCATGTGCAATAACTCACCAGATGGCTCCTCCGGTTCACTGTCATTCTCTTCCTCTGGTGGTGGGGGTGGTGGGGGGATTACCTGCTTCCTCTCTTTCTCGGCCTTGGCATTCCTCTCCTCCTCGGAGTAATATTCGTCCTCAGACAGATTAGCCAGGCTCTCGTCCATCTCGCGGTACTCCACCTGCAACGGTAGGCACAATAAAAGCATCATTAAAACCAGCATTGCGATGAATTTGTTGCTGTGATCCCACGATACTTACAGTAGAAGTGCCAAAACCTAAAAAAACAAAAACAATTACCATAAACATCACACTACAAAGACTATTAGTAATTACCTCTGCTGTTTATTTCCACTGGGGCACATATGTAAAAGAGAACCTGGGACTTCACATAGAGAGTAATATTGCACGTATACTGTATATGACACATGTAAATACGTATACTGTATATTACCCATTAAACAAATGGTCATAAAATACAGTGAAATCTGTCAGAGAAAATAACTGTTTTTAATTTCTGTTTCCATTTACCACATTGGTTTTGGCAGCTTCTTTTCCTCTCTAAGCGAGAGGAAATACAACCCTAAAATATTTACTTTTGCTCGCTTACGACGACTCGTTCTGCGAACTTCAGCTGAGTCTTGGTCTGCTCCCCCAGGGCCTGTTTGGTGAGGCATTGGGGCTCCTCCAGGTTCCCCACTAGGGGATGACCTCTCCTTTTTCTTTACATCCATAGGCCCTGCAGCTGAGGCTGAGGGACCAGTCTGAGCATCAGCAACCTGGGGTCTATCTCCTCCTGTTGCTCCCGCCGTTGACGAAGAGGAGGAGGAAGAAGACCCAGCATCTGACTTCTTGCTAGACAGCATCATGGAGGATGTTGGAGGCCTCTCCTGAACAAAAACAGGGAACAGGAATGTGAAATCCATCGAAATGAAACACACAACAGCCCAAGGTAAATGTGAATGTTTTAAAAAAAAAACAACTAAATATTCCTGAAAGAAGAGATGGAAATGATGAAGTGTGGTTTGTGGGTGCTGAAAAACAACATACAAATATTAAAGTGGCATTCCCAAGTTAAAATGATAGCTTATAATAGTGAAAATGTAAAATTTACGCTTAAATGGTTATTTCGCCCACTTGCTATAACCCCTTGAATCAACTGGTCATGTTGCTGTTGTGGGACAGTGAATGTGCTGCTAAACAAAAGGCTAACAACCACAAAATACTGTGTCTTTGAGAGATGCTTCACCCAAAAATGTCACATCTGCATCAGTGGATGACTTGTATCTATATATTATATCTATACAACTGTGCATGAATGTCATGTTTTATGAAATGAGATCTCCGAGGTTACAGTAACCTTGTCTTGTTTTACCCATTTCTCCGTGCACCGGGTAATATCCATTCAAACACTAAGAAATGAAGACAGAACCAGAAATATGGTTACGATCAGGACCAACCAGACACAAACACGTTGGCCTTTTACATTACATCTATTGAGATTTAGCTAGGCGTCTTTGAAAATCGGTTAGCAAATAGCTACAGAACAATACAATCAGATAAACTGTTTCACCATAACTCACTTGTTTATCAGGACTTAGCCTGATAAAGAGTTTCACATTAACGTAACCCATTTGATAAATACAACTTCGTTGTACCGCGACCGTTATTTGAACGCCATCCTCACAAAACTGACGACTGTTAACTAGCCAATTCACTGCAAAGCTAGCAGAAGAATGCTAGCTAGGGCTACCAAAGTTAGCTTCCGTTAGCTGACGGTAGCTTTATTCTTGACAGCTACTTGCATATGCATAATAGTACATACGAATATATTATTACATTAATTTTATATTTTTGCAACAGAAGCTGCACTGCAAAGACAGACCCGATCGCTTATGAGCGTATAGCCTTTCAAAATTACACTACTAGACCATGCTACGTTAGCTACCGCCGCTAACAATGAGACTTGGCTAGCACCAACAGTGGCACAGTAGCAGGTGCGACCTAGCGAAAAACAAAATTCCGGCTTCGTTTCCATAGAGATCTGTACTAATAAACTGGCCGGCTAATATGCCAACTTCACTACACCAGGGGGATTTGATTACTTTAGATAAAGGTGCGTATTAAATATTGAAAATATTAATATTACCTCTCAGTCCTCCGAAGATGTCAACACAAAGACGGCACAGTAGCAGGTCTCCTTTCAATGAACTCCTTCGTGATTGGTTTATCGAAAACGTTACCCAATGCCACTCAGCTTAGCCATTGGTCGAAATAACTGTCAATCCGGAAGTAGGCGCTCTACTCAACTGACGATGATGATGATGAATCTTTTTTAGTTTTCACTTGTGGTTGGATTTCCAACACATATCAACGGTTACTTTCTTGTATATAAGCACGAAAAGGTTTCAGATGCGGATTCAGTATTTCCGCCTCGTTTGCGCAGGAACTACAAACAGCTCTGTAACTTACTGACGTCAGTGTGGAGGAAGGACAGGATGGGCAGGGAACGGAAGAGAAGGGAAGGTGGGGGCAGACAGGTAAAGGTGAGCCTCTCTGTCGCGCCTGCTACCCGAAGGAGCATACCGACGTTTTGTTGACTTATTTGTTTCTCCATTTTGAGCCGACTGTGTGTAAGTACCACCTCAAATGTACATGTAATTCGTGAATGTTCATATCAGTGCCTCACTTAAACCATTCAGTTCTTACAAGTTAGTTTCCTAGTGAATGGAAGTTCTGCTCTCGGGTAATCTGGGTGTTGTTGGGAGTTGAGATTCAAGAATTTAGTGTGAGACATGAAGCCAGTAGTCAGTAAGTAGCACATTGGAGAATAATTTACTGTCAGAACAGTGGAAGTAAATGTTCGTATATGTTATATAGAGATTCACTTTTTTGTCCATTTGCTACTGTAGCTCCCACATTAATCGGCATTTGGCTGGTCACTGGTGCTAATTCCTAACACTGAAAGGAGTGTTTCATGTTTGCTAGTGTTTGCTAGTATAGTATCATACACCTGAAGTGAGATACCATACCAAAAATATCATTAACAATTTGTCCACAGAACCAAAATATGGTGAAGCAAGAGAAGGAGTTAGCCAACCGGCCTGACAACACTGCCTTCACTCAGCAGAGACTTCCGGCATGGCAGCCCATGCTCTCTGCTGGCATTGTCATCCCAGGTTTTGTCCTCATTGGCCTGGCGTTTATTGGCATTGGCGTCGCTCTCTTTGTCACTTCACGGAGCATCCAGGTGTTAGAGGTATGACTTTAACCACCGAACACAGAATTCACGTATGCAGCATGTAGTCCAAACTGTAGACAGCAAAACTCACATAGTCGTCACTTGTAAGCAATATTGAGATTGGTGTTGTAGCCATCAATAATTAATAATGACCTTTCTTGTTCTTTCCTACACAGATTGATTACACCGGGGTTGAACAAAGCTCACCATGCTTCAGGTGTTCTGACCCAAATGTCAAGCCGTGTGTGTGCGAGCTGACCTTCTCCATTGACAGTTTATTCGAGGTTGCATTGGAGCGTTTCACAAACAGTCACGCATATTCAAACATTAATGAAGTTGAACTCCAGCTGCTGACACTTGTATTCTTCTTCTTCTTGTGATTCTGTTTTCCTCCATAGGGACCTGTTTTCTTTTATTATGGGTTGTCCAACTACTTCCAGAACTTCAGAAAGTACGGTGTGTCCAGGGATGATGAGCAGCTATTTGGAGACCTGACCAACTTTAAGGTGACTTAACAACATAGGATACTGAGGAAATACTTGTTTTAATTTCCAATGGGAAAAACAAAATCCATAAGTTCTCATTTAGTGTAAAATACTTAAAAGATATGATGAGTTGAGTACAAATATGCTGCGTTTTTATCACCTTGGTCAAATAATTGTGTCCACTTTCACAATAAATGCTAAATCTAAAGCTGGCACATCGTTCTGTTACCCATCTGTAATACGAACAAAGATTTATTTGAGCAATAAAAATGCTGTTTTGTCTCTCTTGAAGAGTCCCAGTGACACCTGCGAACCCTATCAGTATGACAGCAATGACAAACCAATTGTGCCATGTGGATCAATTGCAAACAGCATGTTCAATGGTATGAAAGCACACTTAAACAGATTTGGGCTTTATTCACCATGTTCAGAAAGTGTTAATTCTTTATATATATTTTTTTAAAGACACCTTCAAGCTTTATCAGGTTGTCAATGGGGCAAAGAAGGTAGTGCCCCTCGATGGAAAAGGGATTGCCTGGTGGACAGACTACAACGTCAAATTCAGAAATCCCAGTGTCACTCCTCTGAGGAACGCATTCAACGGTAGTAATTCACTTTACTGTAACTAGCTGGTCTTTAAGTAGTGATGGGATGCAGATTCATTTTGTAGTCACAAATGGCTAACAAGAATTATTGAAGGGAATATTATGGGGAGAAGTAGTGGCTTGGTTTAGTGCAGAAAATAAGGGGCTTTTAGGGGGAAATCACATTTTAATTAATATAATTTAATAATGACTAATGAAAGTTTTGACTTCCAGGGACTGTGAAACCCTTATTTTGGCCCAGGCCTGCTTACGAGTTGGACCCCTCAGACCCTGCTAACAACGGCTTCATCAATCAAGATTTCCTGGTGTGGATGAGGAGGGCGGCCCTGCCAGATTTCAGAAAGCTGTATCGCCGAATCACGGAGGGTGATTATGCGCAGGGTCTGCCAGCTGGAAACTACTCCCTTAATATTACCTACAGTATCCTTTTATACATGCTTGGAGATACATGATGTTTGTTTTGCACGAGTCCTATGTTTAAAGATTACACCAGTCATTTTCCACTTGGACCCTTTTTCCTATCACACACACACTGGCACCTTATAGCTATATGAATTAGCCGAATGTTTTGTGTCATGTTACAACGCAGCAGCTTAGTCTAACAGGTTTAACCGGTTGGGTGTGTTTCTGTTTTTACCTGGGCAGAATGAACACAATGACTCAGGAGTTCCTTGAGTTAAGGAAAATAATAGGTAAATTTTCACGTAAATATGCAAGGCAAATAATCTTTTCATGTGATTGATTGACTCCTAAGGCCTATGTAAACACACAAAGGACACTCTTCATTTTACTTTACTTTGCATTTTCAATGCAGACAATTTTAGTATGTATTCTACTGTCAGACAGCCATAGCTTTCTGTACATATTGAAAATTGACCTTTGGTTCAATGGATTGGATTATACCCATCACAGTGGACATCAAGCCTACATTTTTGACTGTATTAAATTATCATTATTATGTGGTAATGTAGTTTAAAAACAGATTTCTTTGCTTTAAGCAATAAGCCATTAAAATAATGAAAACTTGGGTAGATTGTACAGCTCATCAAATGTTTATTGTATGTCATCTGATTTCAGTATATTACTGAAGTCAATGCCTTGAAATTTAAAACAGTGTGCATTTATAGCAAATGGGGCAAAACATGACACAGCATGTTTAATTCAGCTTTCCATCTTTTGTTATTTTATGATTTTCCATTTTTGTTGTATATCCTTAACATTTTGTCCACCAGACTATCCTGTTCTGGGATTTGATGGAAGAAAGAAGGTGGTGTTCAGCAATGTGTCCTGGATGGGAGGAAAGAATGAGTTCCTGGGCATTGCCTACCTTGTGATTGGTTCATTGTGCGTCATTATGTCCGTTGTCATGCTCATCGTCTATGCTAAATTCAAGTTTCCTGAGGATGACTGAGGGCCTGGTCATGGACTGTCATTATCTGGATGTTTATCAACCCTATCAACATATTTTTCTTTTTTTCCCCATTTTTACTCAATGGGGTAATTTAGAGCACAGTACAGTCCTCACCCAAAGGGGAGTATGGAGCTCAACTCCCACATATGAACAACATGATATTTTGGACATGAAGACCTAGCCAAAGGAGTTAAAGATGCCCAGTGTCATTTTGTGAAGAGAGACTTGACCCTGGAGTTTCCATGTGACTGCAAAATATGATTATTTTCAATATGGGGACATGTTTTGTCTATAAAGGTATAGAGCTATAAAGTCCTCATTTTAGGTCAGTAATGCCATTAAAGTTGTAAACTGTTTGAAAAGCCATATGTTACTAGACAATAACATTTACTCCATTATGTGAGATTTGTAGCTCAGTTTGAAAATAATTCAGTAAAATGTGGAAATATTCTCTCAGGGATCTGGTGAAGGCTGTGCAAGCTCATGTTTTAAGTCAGTGGTTTCAGAGCTTTTACTTCATGTTGATATTTATTTAATAAAACAACAACAAAAATCTGTCTTATTATAACATATCGGTTTCATGAGTAACAGTGTCTATGTTTACATCGTTTTTTGACTGACTGGGATTGACAGGGCCGGCCCAAGCCTCCACAGGGCTCTACGCAAATTTGAATCTGGGGCCTTCTATTTCTGCCAACAATAGTGGTTTTCGATCATGTATTTCGATCAATATTAAGCTAGCTTGTTAGCTCCATCCTTCATACCGTTAAATTGCAGGGCTACTGCGCAACATTGGGTGGGGAAGAGAAAACCGAGCCAGTGACAACACGGTGACACATGATGGTGTTTATTTGTGTTGAGGTGTTGCTGATAAACGCATTTAAATGCTGTTGTCAAACACATTTAAGTGGTAGCTGTAAGAAAGGGACTGTGACACGGTGCTAACACAACCCTGAGTGGAAGAAGCAGCAGCATCGCAGCCATCGAGAGGAGAACAGATTGTCTCCTTTGTAATAACTGCAAGTCATGTTGTATGCACCTTTGGGCCTGGGCTTGGGCTCTCATCATGTGAACCAGCCTGTGTCAGTGAACACAGTATGTTCAGTTTCCTCCAGGCGAAGTAATTCTTGCCCTCCCTCATGTTTTTGTGAGTGCTGAACCTTGATTTGGGCCCCCATAGCTGGGTGTTAGGTCGGTGGAAAATTTTGATATAGTTTTACATAAACCTATGCATTTTAACGGTATTTTTAAAAATTCTGAAAATGTTTTGTGATGAACTTATTAAAATGTTGATTTAAAATATTGCAATAACATAACACCCTCATGATTTAATGATGTTCTTTGCAGGACGATTTCTTTTAGTTCCCATGAATGCCCTGGAAAAACATTCTCAAATAAGGATAATCATCTTAAAATGTTTAATATGAATATTGCTATATTGATACTCTTTCACATAAAACTACGCATTTTAATGACAATTCCCTTTCTCCCCCATCTGTCCTTCTGTTACAACAAAAGAGATATGCAGAATGTAGTTCAACTGCATTGTAGGTATTGTAGTTTGTGGCTCGTCTAGGCCAATCAAATAGCAGGGCCTTAAACTACAAGTACCACAATCCATTGCACAGATAAATCTGATGACCACGGGTGCGGCGTTTTGACAGCGGCAGCCAACTAGGCAGTCAGTCTGTGTCCAGCTTGGCAGGCACGTTTCTTTGTTCACTTACACGGTAACTGGTCGTCGTCGATCGCTTCGAAGCATGTCAGACGGCGGCGGTACGGAGGAAAACTCCGGTACCATGGAGGTGTCGGCCGTTCAGACGGTCGCTGATACATCGGTGTTGCAGAAGCACATGAGGAAATTGGTACCTCTGCTCTTGGAAGATGGCGGCGAGGCCCCGGCCGCTCTGGAAACCGCCCTGGAGGAGAAGAGTGCCGTAGAGCAGATGAGGAAGTTTCTGGCCGACCCCCAAGTTCACACCATCCTGGTCGAGAGAAATACACTCAAAGGTACGTTAATGTCACATTTAGAAAGAAGTGGGCAGCTAGCAGGCTAACTTCATTTAAATATCAGGCTAGCATTAGTGCAGTGCGACATCATCATGAACTCAATGAACCTATAGGTGCCAAATTCGTCTCCAAAATTTGCTTTGAGTCAATTCAAGCTGCGTGACAGCAAACTATTATTATTTGACAGCCGACTAGATAACAATATTAAGCTAGCTTGTTAGCTCCATCCTTCATACCGTTAAATTACAGGGCTACTGCGCAACATTGGGTGGGGAAGAGAAAACCGAGCCAGTGACAACACGGTGACACATGATGGTGTTTATTTGTGTTGAGGTGTTGCTGTTAAACGCATTTAAATGCTGTTGTCAAACACATTTAAGTGGTAGCTGTAAGAAAGGGACTGTGACACGGTGCTAACACAACCCTGAGTGGAAGAAGCAGCAGCATCACAGCCATCGAGAGGAGGACAGACTGTCTCCTTTGTAATAACTGCAAGTCATGTTGTATGCACCTTTGGGCCTGGGCTTGGGCTCTCATCATGTGAACCAGCCTGTGTCAGTGAACACAGTATGTTCAGTTTCCTCCAGGCGAAGTAATTCTTGCCCTCCCTGGTGTTTTTTTGTGAGTGCTGAACCTTGATTCCTTGATGCTGCACATGACCAGCCGCTCTGCAGTGCAGAGAATGCAGTTTCTTTTCCTACAAGCTATGACCTCACTTGTAAAGAAGGGTGGGGGCAAGGGTAATTTAGTTTCACCATTAGTAGTAAAGTAATTTTATGGTCTTGAGCATTCAGTCTTTGCTGCTTGATGAATGACACATCTTGATTACATGTGACTTAATAACTTTCATTGATGAAGATGTGATTATGAAGAACATTTTTTTTTTTTCTGTTGACTTGGTCAGACAAGACTTTATTTGTTCTTCACACAGAGGATGTTGGAGATGAAGGCGAGGAGGAGAAGGAATGCATCACCTATAACATCAGTACTGACATACACTATGGAGTGAAGTCCAACAGGTAAGTGGTGCATCTAATGCACTGAACAAGGGTTAAATGACATGATGAAAATATGCAATGATGTTGTTGAATGTCATAATAGTGATGTTACTTATGATGAATAAACTGTTTTCTGTATTAAATATGACAAATTGCTTAGAATAAAAAGTAAATAAGTAATTATTTATTCTAGTATTGAACTTTTCCTTATTCATAAAACCTGTACTTTTTAAATTTTAATTACTTTTATCCACAGCATTCAGCTGTGCTCCACTTAAGTTATGTCGTTTCTGAATTCTGGATGTTTTCTCTCTTTTCCCCCCTTCAGCTTGGCTTTCATCAAGAGGGCAGTTGTCATTGATGCAGACAAGCCCATATCAACCCAACTTCGAGTTCTAACCTTGAGTGAGGATTCCCCCTATGAGACGCTCCACTCTTTCATCAGCAATGCTGTCGCTCCTTTCTTTAAGTCCTACATCCGTGAGTCTGGCAAGGCAGACAGGTAATCCTCAAAATGTGTCTTATATTTTTGATTAAAAACGTCATCTAATAAATGATAACAACAACTAATAATGTTACGTTAATGGAGAGTTCATCTGCACTGTCATCTCTGTCCTCACTTTCTAGAGATGGGGATAAGATGGCTCCCTCAGTGGAGAAAAAGATTGCAGAGCTGGAGATGGGCCTTCTCCACCTGCAGCAGAACATTGAGATTCCTGAGATCAGCCTCCTCATCCACCCTATCATTGCAAACATCGCCAAGCAGTGCTATGAGCGCGGGGAGAAGCCCAAGGTCACTGACTTTGGTGACAAAGTGGAGGATCCAACCTTCCTTAACCAGCTGCAATCTGGAGTCAACCGCTGGATCAGGGAGATCCAAAAGGTAACAGGGGCCATATATCTATCTCAAATTTCATTTGGCATGTATGTGGAGAAATATTTTTCTCTGAAGCTCACGGTTTATTTGTGTCATCCACCACCATTTTATCAGGTGACCAAGCTTGACCGTGACCCAGCTTCAGGCACAGCCTTGCAAGAGATCAGTTTCTGGCTGAATCTGGAGAGAGCTCTCAACAGGATCCAGGAGAAGAGAGAAAGCCCTGAGGTTCTGCTCACTCTGGACATCCTGAAACACGGCAAACGTTTCCACGCCACTGTCAGCTTTGACACCGACACTGGTGAGAGACGATCAGACAATTTTTCACTGCTAGCAGTATTTTTAATACAGTATGCTTAATTGTTTATCCCCTCTCTACTTCTCACAGGTCTGAAACAGGCTGTGGAAACGGTGAATGACTACAATCCTCTGATGAAGGACTTCCCTCTAAATGACCTGCTCTCTGCTTCAGAGCTTGATAAGATCCGTCAGGCCCTCATGGCCATATTTACTCACTTGAAAAAGATTAGGAACACAAAATATCCTATCCAGAGAGCACTGCGTCTAGTTGAGGCCATCTCCAGGGACTTGAGCTCCCAGCTCCTCAAGGTGTTGGGCACCAGGAAGCTCATGCATGTTGCCTATGAGGAATTTGAAAAGGTTAGTGTGGTCTTCAGCATAAGCCCATATCCTATAGTATTTTTTCCCAGAAGGACATGCTTATTATAGCTAGAGCTACTCAAGATAGTCTACAAATGCTTTTAAACATCTGCGTGCAGGTGATGGTGGCCTGCTTCGAGGTGTTCCAGACCTGGGAGGATGAGTATGAGAAACTACAGGTGCTTCTGAGGGACATTGTGAAGAGAAAGAGGGAGGAGAACCTGAAGATGGTGTGGCGTCTGAGCCCAGCTCACAGGAAGCTCCAGTCTCGTCTGGATCATATGAGGCGTTTCAGAAGGCAACATGAGCAGCTGAGGGCTGTCATCGTCCGAGTGCTGAGGCCTCAGGTAAAGTGCCATCTGAAGTGGCCACAATTGAACTGACCAGCATGTCTTCCCATTGTTTACTTATTTCATCATCAGTTTAATGTTGTTTTCCCATAGAAAATTGGAATTTCTCCCTATTTTTGTCCACACTTGATTGAGAAATGTTCCTTTTTACTTTTTATTCCTAGGTTTCTGCAGTGCCACAACATGCCCCTGGAGAGACAGTCGAGCCTCAAGATTTGAAGGTAGCTGGAGTTCTCTTTGATGCTGCCGATGCCAATGCTATCGAGGAGGTCAACCTGGCATACGAGAATGTGAAAGAGGTCGATGGTCTAGATGTCTCTAAGGAAGGCATGGAAGCCTGGGAAGCTGCCATGAAGCGCTATGATGAACGCATCGATCGTGTTGAGACCCGTATCACTGCCCGTCTGCGTGATCAGCTGGGAACCGCCAAGAACGCCAACGAGATGTTCCGCATCTTCTCCCGCTTCAATGCCCTCTTTGTGCGTCCCCACATTCGTGGTGCCATCAGGGAGTACCAGACGCAGCTGATCCAGCGTGTGAAGGATGACATTGAGTCACTGCATGACAAGTTCAAAGTGCAGTACCCTCAGAGCCAGGCCTGTAAGATGAGCCACGTCCGAGACTTGCCGCCTGTGTCTGGCTCTATCATCTGGGCCAAGCAGATTGACCGTCAGCTGACTGCGTACATGAAGAGAGTGGAGGATGTTCTGGGAAAAGGCTGGGAGAACCATGTGGAGGGGCTGAAGCTGAAGCAAGATGGAGATAGCTTCAGGGCTAAACTCAATACTCAAGAGATATTTGATGACTGGGCTCGCAAGGTATGAAGCTGATCTTAGACATCAAAATATTGACGCATTTTTCTAAAATTTTTGAAACGTTCCATTTTTTTTGTACAATGAATGCTTTCATTGTTTAGTTTTCATAATATTCATATTATATTACTCCCCTCTCTTGTGAATCAGGTACAGCAGCGCAACCTTGGCGTGTCTGGCCGTATCTTCACAATCGAGAGTACTCGTGCCCGTGGACGCACTGGAAACATGCTCAAACTCAAAGTCAACTTCCTCCCTGAGATCATCACCCTGTCCAAAGAGGTCCGCAACCTCAAGTGGTTGAGCTTCCGTGTTCCTTTGGCCATCGTCAACAAAGCCCACCAAGCTAACCAGCTGTACCCATTTGCCATCTCTTTGATCGAGAGTGTGCGCACCTATGAGCGCACATGTGAGAAGGTGGAGGAGCGATCCTCCATCTCCCTGCTGGTGGCTGGGTTGAAGAAAGAGGTCCAGGCTCTTGTTACTGAGGGCATCACTCTGGTCTGGGAATCCTACAAGCTGGATCCTTATGTTCAGAGGCTGGCTGAGACTGTCTTCAACTTCCAGGAGAAGGTCAGAATGGCATTATAAAAGACTTCTCTCTGTCACATAAACCAATTGCTTAATTGCCCCACTCGTTCGTTCATTCATTCAGTCATGTTTTTTTTCTGCTGTATGTTCCTAGGTGGACGACCTCTTACTGATCGAGGAGAAAATTGACCTTGAGGTTCGCTCTTTGGAGACTTGCATGTTTGAGAACAAGACCTTCTCAGACATCCTCCTCCGAGTCCAGAAGGCTGTGGATGACCTCAATCTCCACTCCTATTCCAACCTGCCCATCTGGGTCAACAAGCTTGATATTGAGGTTGGCACCATAAAGAAATACAAGGATTATCTGTTCTTCTTCAGTTGGATTGTGACTGTTTTAGTCATAAAACATGTTGTTCAATTCTTTCTTCCTCTCAATGGGTGCCACAAAGGATTGACTTTTGTTTTGTTTTCATAGATTGAACGTATCCTGGGAGTGCGTCTGCAGGCTGGTCTCAAGGCTTGGACCCAGGTGCTCCGTGGCCAGGTAGAGGACAAAGCCGATGTGGACATGGACACAGAGGCTCCACAAGTGAGCCACAAACCTGGAGGGGAACCCAAGATTAAGGTAGCGTTTGTGACTGTAGTGATTGTGTTAACGTATGCCGTGTTCTGTTTTAAAAAATCCTGGGCAAATCTCTTATCAATTATAACAAAATACTTTTTTTTTCCCCCCAGAATGTTGTCCACGAGCTGAGGATCACTAACCAGGTGATCTACTTGAACCCACCGATTGAAGACTGCCGCTACAAGCTCTACCAGGAGATGTTTGCCTGGAAGATGGTTGTCCTTTCTCTTCCCAGGATTCAGAGCCAGAGATACCAGGTAGGGCTGTGATGCATGTCTGAATGTCTCTGTTCTGTGATCTACCAAAGAGACTCAAATGTTCAAAATCTTATTGCACTTGTGCTGTAGCATTTATCGAAGTAACTCTGTCATTCTTCATCAGGTGGGAGTCCATTACGAGCTGTCAGAGGAGGAGAAGTTCTACAGAAACGCCCTGACCAGGATGCCAGATGGTCCTGCAGCCTTAGAGGAGGCCTACAATGCTGTCGAAGACATTGTCAGTGAGGTGGAGCAGTATGTCAAGGTATGTGTCATCATGTGTTATCATATAGTTGGCTTACTTCTGATAGAATTACCGGATTATAAGTCACACTTTTTTCATAGTTTAGCTGGTCCTGCGACTTATACTCAGGTGTGACTTATATATATTAAAATATATATTTTTACGTTCTTAAATGTTATTTCACACTGACTGACATGATGAAGGAGTAAACATTACCGTACCTACAGCTGAAGAGGACACTCTGGGCTTGTGACAACTACTGGTATCTGCTACTCCTGTACCACTGAAAATTAATTTAAACATTAACTTAAAGACAACTGAACGACACAAATGCCCCAAAAAACAAAATCATATTCTGTAGATTACAAGCTGCAAGTAGTGAAATATGTAAACGAACAGCAGCCATGCAGAAGAGGAAGCAGCTGTTGATGGAGTTGTTCAGAAGTGACACCGAGGATGTATAATTAATAATTTAGTGATTTGGAGTGAGATCAAGAGTTCCTTAATGGTATCTTGCTCTTTGGACTGGTGACTTCTTTATTTTTATTCCTCCTATTCATCCTCCCTGTTATGTTCTTTATGCTATAGTGTATCTGAATAACTGTAAATATGTTACGTTAACATACCATACACCTATTCATTTTGTTGTTTATGCTTCATGTAGCTGAATAACCACAATATGTTTGGTTAAATGTGACTACACAGTATGGCTGTGTGCTCTGCTGTGAAAGCTCTGAGAGGAGAGGACCTTAACATACCGTGTACTTCTTCATGATGTATTTTTTTGACCGGTAAAACTTATAGTCCAAAAAATATGGTACTGAATTGAGAAATGCTGTCTTCTCTATGTCTATAAGCATGCACAATATCATGTACATTGGTTTGAGAGTATCTCTTTCTTTTCTTTGCTTCTCCTGTCCAGGTGTGGCTGCAGTACCAGTGCTTGTGGGACATGCAAGCTGAGAACATCTACAACCGCCTGGGTGAAGACCTCACTAAGTGGCAGGCCCTGCTGGTTCAGATCCGCAAAGCACGTGGAACATTTGACAACGCAGAGACTCGGAAAGAGTTTGGACCCGTGGTCATCGACTATGGCAAGGTAATAATGAAAATTATAGGTGCTGTAGTCAAGGCAATATTTCTCGAACTGCAATTGCTTAAAATGTTAAAAGCATTTTTATATTTTAAGGGAAGCTTTAGACCTTGTGTACTTGAAGCTCCATATTTATACACATTTTATTTATTTCATTACAATACAGTGAGCATTAAAGTGAGTATCCTTTTGTGTTGTTATGGCCTCCATTAAATGTTTGTATTTGTCCCTGACAACAGGTCCAGTCCAAGGTGAACTTGAAGTATGACTCCTGGCACAAAGAGGTGCTCAGCAAGTTTGGTCAGATGCTTGGCCAGAACATGCAGGACTTCCATTCCCAGATCTCCAAGGTAACACAAACTTATCTTGCTCTGCTTAATAACATCTATTTACTAAAGCTGCTGATAAAAAGTTTATTCTATGTTCTATGAACTACCTTTTTTTTCCTCACTGCATTCCTTTCTATTTTTTCCATTAGTCCCGTCAAGAACTGGAGCAGCATTCTGTGGACACGGCTAGCACCTCAGATGCTGTCAACTTCATAACATATGTCCAAACCCTGAAGCGCAAGATCAAACAGTTTGAGAAAAATGTGGATGTAAGTACTCTAAAACATTAATGAACCTCTCCTTTATTCTTTTGTATCAGTTCTAATCAGAATTTCCCCCCTTACAGTTGTTCCGTAATGGACAGCGTTTGCTGGAGAAGCAGAGGTTCCAGTTCCCTCCATCTTGGCTCTACATTGACAACATCGAAGGTGAATGGGGTGCCTTCAGTGACATAATGAAGCGCAAGGATACTGCTATCCAGCAGCAGGTGGCCAACCTGCAGATGAAGATCGTCCAGGAGGACAAAGCTGTGGAAAACCGCACCACTGACTTGCTCAATGACTGGGAGAAGACCAAACCAGTTGCTGTAAGAGAAATAATCGAATTAAATTTGAACTACAATATACAATATCAGTATACTTATATTATACAAAGTATACATTTTTTTGTACTAATACTGCATTTTTGTATTATCTGCACTGTGTGTATCTTAAAGCTTAAATCTCTTTTCTACTTTTCCGACTGTATTGCAACTGTTGTAAAAGAATTTCCCCTGGGATGATTAAAGTTCTGTCTTATCTTACTGTTTAAGCATTTGCTGTCGTGACTGAGATAACGTTTATCTTTTCAAATGAAATTATTTTGGCTCTGAACTGATAATGTATTTCTCCAGGGTAACCTGCGTCCAGAGGAGGCTCTTCAGTCTCTGACTATCTACGAGGGCAACTTCGGCCGTCTGAAGGTTGAAAGGGAGAAGTGTGCCCGAGCCAAAGAAGCCCTGGAGCTCACCGACACGGGCCTGCTCAGTGGCAGTGAAGAGAGGGTGCAGGTAATGCCGGCAAACAATTATATGAAAGTGTTACCAAATTACCAAGTAAACACAAAGAAACGGGCAGTAATTATTTTGCGGACACTGATTTGGAAGTTATATCTCTCAACTTTTACTTTCATTGATGTTCCTAAACTTCTGTCATTACTTTCTCCCGTCTCTATGATGACTTGTAGGTGGCACTAGAGGAGCTGCATGATCTGAAGGAGGTTTGGTCTGAGCTGTCAAAGGTCTGGGAGCAGATAGACCAGATGAAAGAGCAGCCGTGGGTGTCTGTGCAGCCTCGTAAGGTAACAAATCCACAATAATCATTCAGATCACAGAATCTCCAGTGTTTATTTGTGAAAACATTGACATGTAACTCTTCTTGTGCTGGTGTTTTCTGTTTGTAGCTTCGCCAGAGTCTGGATGGTCTCCTGAACCAGCTGAAGAACTTCCAAGCAAGACTGAGACAGTATGCTTCTTACGAGTATGTCCAGAGGCTGCTGAAAGGATACCTGAAGGTCGGCCAGCAAGTCTTTACACATTTTGACTCACAACAAATCTCAGAAGTAGGTTGTTAAATTCTTGATTTTTCCCTTCTTTCACCAGGTGAACATGTTGGTGATTGAGCTGAAATCTGAGGCTCTGAAGGATCGCCACTGGAAGCAGCTGATGAAGCGTTTGCATGTGAACTGGGTCCCGTCTGAGCTGACCCTGGGACAGATCTGGGATGTGGATCTGCAGAAGAATGAGATGGTGGTGAAGGACGTTCTCCTGGTGGCCCAGGGTGAGATGGCTTTGGAGGAGTTCCTGAAACAGGTGAGGACAGCATAGTTGTGATGCTCAAAGGGGTCAACTGAGAGTTTTATTAAATGTGACTATAAATCGCTGTCTGGATTGTAGACTAATAAAAAGATCTTTTTGGTCCTCAGATCCGTGAAGTGTGGAACTCGTATGAGCTCGACCTGGTGAACTACCAGAACAAGTGTCGTCTGATTCGAGGCTGGGATGACCTCTTCAACAAGGTCAAAGAACACATTAACAGCGTGTCTGCCATGAAGCTGTCTCCATACTACAAGGTAAAAAGAATGATGTCTTCATGAAGACAGTAGATAAAGATGATAGAAAGAGAATAGAAGATATTTATGAACACCATGCTGTTTCCTTTTTTTCCTCCTAGGTGTTTGAAGAAGACGCCCTGAGCTGGGAGGACAAGCTGAATCGCATCATGGCTCTGTTTGACGTTTGGATTGACGTCCAGCGTCGCTGGGTCTATCTGGAAGGCATCTTTACTGGCAGTGCTGACATCAAACACCTGCTGCCTGTCGAAACTCAGAGATTCCAGAGGTACCCAAAGGACCCTCATTTGTACACTTTATTTAACAATTTTTTAAATTCTGGTGTTTTCTACAGGAACTTACTAACATGTTTCTGTGTATTCCACAGCATCAGTACTGAGTTTTTGGCACTGATGAAGAAGGTGTCAAAGTCTCCTCTAGTGATGGATGTGCTGAACATACAGGGAGTGCAGAGGTCTCTGGAGCGACTGGCTGACCTACTGGGGAAAATCCAGAAAGCTCTTGGAGAGTACCTGGAGAGAGAGAGATCCTCATTCCCCAGGTAAGACAGTGACGGGGGACGAAGGGACTGTGCATATACAGTATAACACAAAACCTAGCTGTTAATGGTTATGTTGAATACTGGGAGTCACTTTCAGTGATTCCTTTAATTGATTTATCCCACTCTTTATGTTTACAGATTCTACTTCGTGGGAGACGAGGACCTGCTTGAAATCATTGGCAACAGCAAGAATGTGGCCAAACTGCAGAAACACTTCAAGAAGATGTTTGCTGGTGTTTCCAGCATCCTGCTGAACGAGGACAACACTGTGGTGCTGGGAATCTCCTCTCGGGAAGGTGAAGAGATTCTCTACAAGACACCAGTCTCCATCACAGAGCACCCCAAGATCAACGAATGGCTGACGCTGGTGGAGAAGGAGATGAGGGTGACGCTGGCCAAGCTGTTGGCGGAGTCCGTCACAGAGATCACCACCTTCAACAAGGGTTCAGCTGTGGACCTGGCTCAGTACATCAAGTGGATTGATAGCTACCAGGTTAGTACTGAGACCATTTGCTTCACACACAAATATTTACTCAGTATAATTAAATTGAGGCAATGTGTCAATGTAATCTAATTTAATCTCTTCCTCTCCTCACAGGCCCAGCTGGTGGTGCTGTCCACTCAGATTGCCTGGTCTGAGAACATTGAGTCTGCCTTGACCACCATCTCTAGTGGTGGAGACATGAATCTCATGCAGGGAGTGCTGGCAAACGTGCAGGCCACTCTCAATGTCTTGGCTGACACTGTACTGATGGAGCAGCCTCCACTCCGCAGGAGGAAACTGGAGCACCTGGTTAGAAGGATTTTTTTGTTCAAAGTAAATCATTATAAAGAGTGTCGTCCATTGAAAAGTGTTTCTGAAATGCCTCTTCTGATCCACCTTAGATCACCGAGCTGGTGCACCAACGTGATGTGACCAGGACTCTGATCAAGAACAAGATAGACAACCCCAAGTCCTTTGAGTGGCTCAGCCAGATGCGCTTCTACTTTGACCCAAAGCAGACAGATGTCCTGCAACAGCTGTCCATTCAAATGGCCAATGCCAAGTTCAACTATGGCTTTGAGTACTTGGGTGTCCAGGACAAGCTTGTCCAGACACCTCTGACAGACCGCTGCTATCTCACCATGACCCAGGCTCTGGAGGCCCGTCTTGGAGGGTCACCATTTGGTATGGAAGATTTATTTTTTCTTCTCCTATCAAATGGAGATTTCACCTTAGCCAGAAAATCAGAGGTTCACTGAATTTGTCCTTCATCTAGGTCCTGCTGGCACAGGAAAGACTGAGTCAGTCAAAGCTCTTGGTCACCAGCTAGGTCGATTCGTCCTGGTCTTCAACTGTGATGAGACATTCGACTTCCAGGTACTTAAATACACTTTATTTGCTTTTTTATTGACAAAACAACAACAATACACCATGAGAGATCCCTAAAACATTAACTCATCATGTGATTATCATTAGCTTTTTTAGAGTTATTTCTTATGTTTTTCATTTCACTTACAAATCTCTTTTGTTGACTTTTCTTTTTTTAGGCCATGGGTCGTATCTTCGTGGGTCTTTGCCAGGTGGGAGCATGGGGCTGCTTCGACGAGTTCAATCGTCTGGAGGAGAGAATGCTCTCTGCCGTCTCCCAGCAGGTCCAGTACATCCAGGTGGCCTTGAGGGAGCACAGCAACCCCAACAGAGACAAGAGTATGTGTAATATATCTATATTACATTTACGATTATATTAAAACTGTGTTGTAAACAAGCGTAACTGTTTCACTCCCCTCAGGTGTGCCAGTCACCACAGAGCTTCTGAACAAGCAGGTAAAGGTGAGTCCAGACATGGCCATCTTCATCACCATGAACCCTGGATACGCTGGCCGCTCCAACCTGCCTGACAATCTGAAGAAGCTGTTCCGCAGTTTAGCCATGACCAAGCCCGACCGCCAGCTCATCGCCCAGGTCATGCTCTACTCGCAAGGTTTCCGCACAGCTGAGATCCTCGCCAAGAAGATCGTGCCTTTCTTCAAGTAGGTTTAAGAAAAGTCCACATTGTTTGAGAGATTTTTGAGAGGTCTTGCTTCTCAATTTATCCCTTGCCTCTTATTTCAGGCTGTGTGATGAACAGCTGTCTTCCCAGAGTCACTATGATTTCGGCCTCCGAGCCCTCAAGAGTGTGCTGATCAGTGCTGGGAATGTCAAGCGTGAGCGCATCCAGAAGATCAAAAGGGAGAAGCTGGAGCGCGGAGAGGTCGTCGATGAGAATGACATCGCTGAGAATCTTCCTGAACAGGAGGTATATAAAATTAGACATTGTAGGACTTGAAGTAAAGTTTATGTGTTGTTATATTATTGCATTTGTACAGCTCTGGCTAATTATTGTCTAGAATTTTGAAAGCCTGAAGCAATTTTTAGTTTTTTTTTTTAATTTATTTATTTTTTAAAAAACTTGGTCTGTGGTGTCACAATAGATCCTGATCCAGAGTGTGTGTGAGACCATGGTTCCCAAGCTGGTGGCAGAGGATATCCCTCTGCTGTTCAGCTTGCTGTCGGATGTCTTCCCTGGAGTCCAGTACATGCGTGGAGAGATGAATGCTCTCAGGGAGGAGCTGAAGAAAGTCTGCGCAGAGATGTACCTCACCTATGGAGATGGTGACGATGTGGGGAGCATGTGGGTGGAGAAGGTATGTAGCTAAATGGACTCAACATGCAGAGACAAAAAAGTCAAATCCTTAAATGACAGCACAGTTTTCAAGGTGCTTGCTTAGCAGTTAGTCTAATTTTCTGAGTTTGTCATTCTGTCCTCTTCCAGGTGCTCCAGCTCTTCCAGATCACACAGATCAACCACGGTTTGATGATGGTGGGACCATCAGGGAGTGGGAAGACCATGGCATGGAGGGTGCTGCTCAAGGCCCTGGAGAGGCTGGAGGGAGTTGAGGGTGTTGCTCACATCATTGACCCCAAGGCCATCAGCAAGGACCACCTGTATGGAACCCTGGACCCCAACACCCGTGAATGGACCGATGGCTTGTTCACACACATCCTGAGAAAGTGAGTTCATTGTTCAGATATAAATCAACCTGGTTCGACTTCATCTTGATAAATAGGACTTTTTTACACAAATGTAATTTCCTTAAATTTCAGAATCATTGACAATGTTCGAGGTGAACTTCAAAAGCGTCAGTGGATCATCTTCGATGGCGATGTTGACCCCGAGTGGGTTGAAAATCTCAACTCAGTCTTGGATGACAACAAGCTGCTCACCCTGCCCAACGGAGAGCGTCTCAGCTTGCCTCCAAATGTAAGGGCACAGCACTACAAGCCTCCATGTTGTTTTTGGCACATTGTCGTCTAAGCTGGTGAAAGCATGCTGTGTTGACCTGGAATTATTCCCTCTCTCTCCAGGTGCGTGTAATGTTTGAAGTACAGGACCTGAAGTACGCCACCCTGGCCACTGTGTCTCGCTGTGGTATGGTCTGGTTCAGCGAGGATGTCCTCAGCACCGACATGATCTTCAACAACTTTCTGGCTCGCATTCGCAGCATCCCATTGGACGAGGGAGAGGATGAAGCTCAGCGCCAAAGGAAGGGCACAGAAGATGAGGAAGAGACCGCATCACCAATGTTGCAGGTAAAAGAAAGAAAACTACATTGGAAAATGTCATTTATGAGGAATATTTCATGATATTTCTTCTTTACTAATCCAGTATTGTTGTATATTAGATTCAACGTGATGTTGCAGCAGTCCTGCAGCCTTACTTCACCTCCACAGGCCTGGTGATCAAGGCCTTGGAGCATGCCTCCAAGATGGAGCACATCATGGACTTCACCCGCCTGCGCTGCTTGGGTTCCTTGTTCTCAATGCTGCACCAGGCCTGCCGTAATGTGGCGCTCTACAACAACAATCACCCTGACTTCCCCATGCCCATTGATCAGCTGGAGAGATACATGCAGGTAATGTTGTGCTTCCTGTTCTCTATGTAACTTAAAGAAGGCCACATATCTTATTTTTTTGTATTAATTAATTACTGCAAAAATATATGGATTTTTGTGCAGCTGATATATTTTGTTGCATTTTCTGTCTACAGAGGTATCTGATCTACGCTGTACTGTGGTCCTTCTCTGGTGACGGCCGACTGAAGATGAGAGCTGAGCTTGGAGAATACATTCGTCGTATCACCACCGTACCACTCCCGTCTGCTCCCAACATCCCCATCATTGACTACGAGGTATAACCTCTTAATGTTTAAAAAAAAAACAACAAAAAAAAAAAAAACACTGATCGTTCTCTTGAGTAAATTTAAAGAAATATTTGATGCTATGTAAAACTACTGTCATTTTCTAATTTCAAAATAACAATTTCCTCTTTTTTTTTTTTTTTTTTTTTTTTGCGGTGTGCAGGTGTGCATCTCAGGTGAATGGCAGTCCTGGCAGGGTAAGGTGCCCCAGATTGAGGTAGAGACCCACAAGGTGGCTTCGCCCGATGTTGTGGTTCCCACCCTGGACACTGTTCGCCATGAGGCTTTGCTTTACACATGGCTGGCAGAGCACAAACCACTAGTGCTGTGTGGACCTCCTGGCTCTGGAAAGACTATGACTCTGTTCAGTGCCCTGAGAGCCTTGCCTGATATGGAGGTGAGACTGGATAAAAATGTGTAATAGATCTTAAGAGCTGAACCTTGTAACTGATGGCTTCTAATCAGTTTACATCACTGTATGAGTTTCACCAGAAAGCTATGACATATCCTTAAAATATTTTGTAATTGTCAACATTTTAATTCACTGAGTGCCAGCCCTTTTATAAAACGGTAAGTGCCTTGTGCCAGCGTTTTTGTCCATTTTGAATCGAGACGCACAGAATATTCTTGTTTTATCTTCAGTAAAGTAGAGGCCACTTTGACCAAAATCACCACTTTTTGTCCAGGTTCTGTTTGTTTTGCTCACTAATCTTTACCGCCTCCACTTCCTGCTCTGATTTCCGTGACATATACTGTCTGTTTATCTCTCGACTACATCTCCCAGAAGCCCAAATGTTACTCACAGGCTGTGTGAGAGCGCTTTTTTGTCCCAGCTGCCAAAAAAACATTTTTGACGTATATATACTTCAATGGCATTCGAGTGTTGAATTTTAAATGAAGTATAAATTTCAGTGGCTCTCAAAGAGTTAATTTCCATCCACCTATTAATTTAAATCCTCCTACTCTCGACCAGGTTGTAGGTCTGAACTTCTCCAGTGCCACAACCCCAGAGCTGCTGCTGAAGACCTTTGATCATTACTGTGAGTACCGCCGTACCCCCAACGGTGTGGTCCTCGCCCCTGTTCAGCTGGGCAAGTGGCTGGTGTTGTTCTGTGATGAGATCAATCTGCCAGACATGGACAAGTACGGCACACAAAGAGTCATCTCTTTCATCAGACAGGTATGAGCTATTTTAGTTTGTATGAGCTTACAAACTGCATTTATTTTCCCAGCAGCATAAAATGTGTCATTCCTTCTTGTATTAAAGGCTTCACTGATGTGTTTTCTTGGCAGATGGTGGAACATGGAGGTTTCTACCGCACCTCAGACCAGACTTGGGTGAAACTGGAGAGGATCCAGTTTGTCGGAGCCTGTAATCCTCCCACTGACCCTGGCAGAAAGCCTCTCACACACAGGTACTGTTTTCAGATGGATTAGAACAACAATATATTTAACAGAAACAAAATGAAATGAGAACAATACAAACAAGCCCTAACAGTGGTCATGTTGTTGCGTGCTGTTTCTAGGTTCCTGCGTCATGTTCCTGTGGTGTATGTGGACTATCCAGGTCCAGCTTCTCTCACCCAGATTTATGGAACCTTCAACCGTGCCATGCTGCGCCTCATCCCCTCCCTACGTACCTATGCTGAGCCTCTCACCGCTGCTATGGTTGAATTCTACACCATGTCTCAGGTAAAGGAGATCACTAAATATATGTATAAATGAAATAGGTAAACATCATGTTTCCACTTTTCACTCCTTCACACTGTTGTTATTGTTGCTAATAAGTTTGCATGTCTGATTTCAATCTGACAGGAGCGGTTCACCCAGGACACCCAGCCTCACTACATCTACTCTCCCAGAGAGATGACCCGCTGGGTGAGGGGTATATTTGAGGCCCTGCGGCCACTTGAGACTCTGCCTGTGGAGGGGCTCATCCGTATCTGGGCCCATGAAGCTCTGCGGCTCTTCCAGGACAGGTGAGTTGAACTTCCTGAAAGGCTGAGGAAGAGGCTATTGTCATCTGTTCTGACGGTGTTGTAAGAGAGTCACAATGCATTTATCAGCTACACCCGATAAAGGGCTGCTTAGGAAAAAAGTAATTAAAGAACAATCATTTTGGTGATAACATGGCTCATCATAAACCTTTCTCTAGGCTGGTTGGTGATGAAGAGAGGAGGTGGACAGATGAAAACATTGACGTGGTCTCTCTCAAACACTTCCCCAACATTGATAAGGAGAAGGCTCTTAACAGGCCTATCCTCTACAGCAACTGGCTCTCTAAGGTAAACCAGAAATAGGTTGACCATGCTGTGATATTCCTGCTTTAGCAATGATGCTGAAATTGAGATTGAGAATGGACCTCAACTCCTCATCAGACAGATTTCCAGTGTTGCTGAGTTTATTGTCTGTTGTTGCAGGACTACATCCCAGTGGAACAGGAGGAGCTGAGGGACTACGTGAAGGCCCGTCTGAAGGTCTTCTATGAAGAGGAGCTGGACGTCCCTCTGGTGCTCTTCAATGAGGTGCTGGACCACGTCCTCAGAATTGATCGGTGAGTAGCAGGCTCTGAAGTGATTGGCTCCTCATCTGGTGTTGGTTTAGAGATGTTGAGGTCAGAAGTTGTTGTTTTAGAATACATTTTAAAATAAGTTTTTCTCTCCTCCAGAATCTTCCGTCAGCCTCAGGGCCATCTCCTGTTGATCGGTGTGAGTGGAGCAGGAAAGACTACTCTGTCTCGCTTTGTAGCCTGGATGAATGGACTTAGTGTATACCAGATCAAGGTTGGTGCAACACATGAAGATATTTTGAGCCATATTTCTCTAATTGCATGTCTGTATTTACTGATGTATGTGTGCGCGCATGTTTTCAGGTACACAGGAAATACACTGGAGAGGACTTTGATGAGGACTTACGTACAGTGCTGCGTCGCTCAGGTTGTAAGAACGAGAAGATTGCCTTTATCATGGATGAGTCCAATGTGTTGGATTCAGGCTTCCTTGAGAGAATGAACACTCTGCTGGCTAATGGAGAGGTAAGTTGTTGCCATCGTGGTCCGTCCTGCATTTACACAAATCATTGTTGTCTGAGCTGAAATAATTGGGTTGTGTGCCCCTAAATTTCTGGTTCTTAATGTATTCACGTTCCCTGCCCTTCTTAGGTTCCTGGGCTGTTTGAGGGAGACGAGTATGCCACCCTGATGACTCAGTGTAAGGAGGGAGCCCAGAAAGAGGGCCTGATGCTCGATACACATGAGGAGCTGTACAAATGGTTCACCAGCCAGGTTATCAGGAACCTCCATGTTGTTTTCACCATGAACCCCTCATCAGAGGGCCTGAAGGACAGGGCTGCCACATCTCCTGCCCTCTTCAACAGGTACAGAGACACATTCACAACAATGAGTATGAATTAATTTAGAGCATCTCAAGCAGGATGATAGATACCTCAACATCAAAATTACAAGATGCTGTTTCTTTGCTAGCTAAGAATGTTTCTATGTTAGGTGTGTGCTGAACTGGTTTGGAGACTGGTCCACAGAGGCCCTTTATCAAGTGGGTAAGGAGTTCACCAGCAAGATGGATCTGGAGAAACCAAACTACAAAGTGCCAGACTACATGCCCATTGTCTATGACAAACTGCCCCAGCCACCATCTCACCGTGAGGCTATTGTCAATGGCTGTGTGTTTGTACACCAGACACTTCACCAGGTAGGCATGTTTCCACGTATGTAGTGGTGCTTAATGAGCTGATTATGTGGCATACTTCATTTGTTGTTGTGAACACCACACAGGCTAACAATCGTCTGGCTAAGCGAGGTGGTCACACAATGGCAATCACACCTCGCCATTACCTGGACTTCATCAACCAGTATGCCAACCTGTTCAATGAGAAACGCAGCGAGTTGGAGGAGCAGCAGATGCACCTCAACGTTGGTCTCCGCAAGATCAAGGAGACTGTCGATCAGGTAAAGTAACTTTTATTCATTTTACTTTCTGTAATGTACTAATTTAATTCCATGTATTTCTAAAAACCTGACATGGGTTTAGTATCTTAAAAAAATCCTGACTGTGTACCATTGTTTTCGGTGCTTGCTCTTTCCTGATTCTGATTGTACCTGTGCCTCCTCATCAAGGTGGAGGAGCTTCGTCGTGATCTGAGAATCAAGAGCCAGGAGCTGGAGGCAAAGAACGCTGCTGCCAATGACAAGCTGAAGAAGATGGTCAAAGACCAGCAGGAAGCGGAAAAGAAAAAGGTACACAGGAAGGAATTTAATACTCTGAACAGTGATGCCTTTGCACATTTAAACTGAATCAAACTGTACTCCTATACAGTTGTTATTATTGTGATTCCAGGTGATGAGCCAGGAGATCCAGGAAGCTGTGTACAAGCAGCAGGAGGTGATCAAGGACAAACAGCTGAGTGTCAAACAAGACCTGGACCAAGTGGAGCCTGCTGTTATTGAGGCTCAGAATGGTACAGTGGTGTATTTTCCCACAGCAGTCTTTATAGTGCATAACACCAGAGCTGTATAAATGCATTATCATGTTTGGTACCACAATGTTATGTCAGAGGATTTGAAGTTAATTGTTTTCTAGTTTTATAGATTGCTACAGGGATGAGGTATTTTTGTAGGGCAACCTGGAAGCTGTCTGGTTCCCTCGCCATAGAGCCAGTGGAAGTTTTCTGTGATTTTTGATTTGGCTGATTGCAGAAAATTATCTTTGTGGCAAATGGATGCTTATGATACTTGAACGTTTTTGTTCAGTAAAATAATTTTCACATTAGGCTATATATGAAATACATCACACATACTGTATGTGATGTCCCCACCGCTCAGCTAAATGCAGAGTAGGTTTTCTGCGTGATGACTTTTAATGCTGACCTTATTTCAGGCATCTAACCAAAAACTCACTCAAAAGGGGGAAAAAAAAACTTTCTTCTCTTGAAGAGAGAAATATGAAATTGCTAACTCATCTACAGGTTTTAGGACTCATTGCTGTAGCAATTTTATCAAAAGCTCACTTAGGGGTTTCTGGTTAACATCTTGATCTGTACCTGCATCCTCCCTTCATCGCTGCCCCTCCCATTTCATAATCCACATCCTTCTTCACCTGGTGCTGATAGCTGTTAAGTCCATTAAGAAGCAGCACCTGGTGGAGGTGCGATCTATGGCCAACCCACCCGCGGCCGTGAAGCTGGCCCTCGAGTCCATCTGCTTGCTCCTGGGAGAGAGCACGACTGACTGGAAGCAGATCCGTTCCATCATCATGAGGGAGAACTTCATCCCCACTATCGTTAACTTCGAAGCTGAGGAGATCAGGTGAAATAACAAAGAAATATATTTTGCATTTGTTCACTAAAGCTCTCTCCCTCTCTGTCTCTGTCTGACCTTTCAACCCCTGAGTCTCTTTCACATTCCTCCCCTCTTTTGTCCTTTATCCTCCTCCCTTTTCCCTCTCCTCTATCCTACTTATTTCTTTCAAACACATTCCTCTTCCCACCTAACTAGCGGTGAGTTCTATAAAGAGGCATCACCTAGTAGAAGTGCGGGCTATGACCAATCCTCCAGCTGCAGTCAAGCTGGCCCTGGAGTCTATCTGTCTTATGCTGGGCGAGGAGACCAATGACTGGAAAAAAATCAGACAAGTTATTATCAGGGACAATTTCATCAGCAGCATAGTCAACTTTTCCTCTGAGGAAATGAGGTACCAGCGTCAGAACGTCTGTCAAATCTTTAATGGAAGCAAAAATTATGTCAAATCAGTTTATGAATCAAGTGGCACCTGTGATCAGAACTTGATTTAAGTTTCCCACCAGTTGATTTTGCTGAATTGGAAAATGAGGTGATGGCAGCAACAACAACCACTGTCTGTCTAGTGTTCATGATTTTGCATTTGATACTTTTTACTTTAATTTTCAATTTTAAGAGAAAACAAGTTGTGATTTTGCATTTGTCACAGTGAAGATGGTAGACATTGGCTCCCCTTCCCCACCCACCCAAAACATTACCATGATCCCAATATATAATTTGCTGTCATTCATTGTCATAGTTCCACACGTGACATGTTGTGTAAAGTGCTGCTATAGTCTGACTATATTCTGACTATATTCTGACTGTTTCTTCTTTATCCAGTGATTCCATCCGTGAGAAGATGAAGAAGAACTACCTCTCCAACCCCAGCTACAACTATGACCAAGTCAACAGGGCATCTCTGGCTTGTGGACCTATGGTGAAATGGGCGATTGCTCAGGTAAGGAAACTTAAAACAATATGAAGATAGTAATTTGATAAATTGAATCCTCCTTTAATATATGCTATGGTCTGCCACTCCCCCAGCTTAATTATGCTGACATGCTGAAGCGTGTGGAGCCTCTGCGTAACGAACTGCAGAAGCTTGAGGATGATGCCAAGGACAACAAGACAAAGGCAGAAGAGGTGGAGCAGATGATCAGAGACCTGGAGGCCAGCATCGCTCGTTACAAGGAAGAGTACGCCGTCCTGATCTCAGAGGCCCAGGCCATCAAGGCTGACCTGGCTGCCGTGGAGGCTAAGGTAACTGGTCATCGAACCTTCTGTAGCTGTATCCTTTAACTCAGTTGAAGTATGTCGCAGCATTTTTAAGTCTTGCTCTCTCCTTCCAGGTGAATCGCAGCACAGCCCTGCTGAAGAGTCTGTCAGCTGAAAGGGACCGCTGGGAGAAGACCAGTGAGACCTTCAAGAACCAAATGTCCACCATCGCTGGAGACTGTCTGCTCTCTGCAGCTTTCATCACCTACGCCGGCTACTTTGAACAACAGATGAGGCAGAACCTGTTCACGACTTGGTCCCATCACCTGCAGCAGGCCAACATTCAGGTAGGTAATGCTCTGATACACAAGGACATTTTGACTATCATTGCTCAAGAATACAGAATAATAATAATAAATAGGCATTCCTTGTGAATTTAGTCTGCACTGAATTTAAGTGCTGAACACCACTTATGGATTTTAATGTTGTGTTTTTGTTTGTCTATTGTTTTGAAACATGCCTGAAGACACGCTCGTGTTGAGGAATTTTAAAATATTTTTTTTCTCCCCCAGTTCCGTACTGATATTGCCAGAACTGAGTACCTGTCCAATGCTGACGAGAGGCTCCGCTGGCAGGCCAACTCCCTACCAGCTGATGACCTCTGCACTGAGAACGCCATCATGCTCAAGAGGTTCAACAGGTCAGTATCTTTCTCTTCTTCTGGCATTCATTTTAGGTCTTAGGACTGTGGAAATATTAAACATTGCTGAGCATTAATTATTCACAATTTGAGTTTAACTATTCTATACCATTCCCCTTTCCAGGTACCCGCTGATCATTGATCCATCAGGCCAAGCCACGGAGTTCATAATGAATGAGTACAAAGACCGCAAGATTACCAGAACCAGTTTCCTGGACGATGCCTTCAGGAAGAACCTGGAGAGTGCCTTGCGTTTCGGAAACCCGCTGTTGGTCCAGGTATGAATGGCTTCTTCACAGTGCTTGCATTTAATCGTCACTGTCCGAGGACCACGTGTACATCAAGAATGTGCTCATATATAATCATTTATTCTGTTTTGCGCCTAAGGATGTAGAAAGTTACGACCCCATCCTAAACCCGGTGCTGAACAGAGAGGTCCGCAGGACTGGAGGCCGTGTCCTCATCACCCTGGGAGACCAGGACATCGATCTGTCACCTTCATTTGTCATCTTCCTTTCCACACGAGACCCGACGGTGAGTGCATTAATCATTTAGGGCTTATCTATGAATAATGTTCAGATTTCTGGAGAGAATTTAAGCAATTTTAATGGATCCATGTCTCAATCTGTTGTATGGTGTCTCTTTTACATGCAGGTTGAGTTCCCACCAGATTTGTGTTCTCGTGTTACCTTTGTCAACTTCACCGTGACACGCAGCAGCCTTCAGAGTCAGTGTCTCAACGAGGTCCTAAAGGCTGAGAGGCCTGATGTGGATGAGAAACGCTCCGACCTCCTCAAACTGCAGGGTGAGGACTAACACAAGGGCACAGGATGATGAACACTGGCAGGAATGCAACAGGATTCAGACTTTAGAGAAAAGAGTTCAGTGAAATGAGAAAGCTGATCAACATCTGTCCTCTCTTAGGCGAGTTCCAGCTGCGTCTACGTCAACTAGAAAAATCTCTGCTGCAGGCCCTCAATGAGGTTAAAGGACGCATCCTTGATGACGACACAATCATCACCACACTAGAGAATTTGAAGAAGGAAGCAGCTGAGGTGACCAGGAAGGTGGAGGAGACTGATATTGTCATGGCAGAGGTGGAGGCAGTGTCACAACAATACCTGTCCCTGTCCTCTGCCTGCAGCAGCATCTACTTCACCATGGAGTCTCTCAACCAGGTCTGGGCACACACTTTGCTTTTTGGTTTTGCACTAAATTACACTGCATAATATGTGTATAGTTGTTAACCTGCCAAACAACCATTAAATATTTTTTTTTGTATCATGCTTCAGATGCACTTCCTGTACCAGTACTCCCTTCACTTTTTCCTGGATACCTACCACACAGTGTTGTATGAGAACCCCAACCTCAAGAGCATCAGCGATCATTCACAGAGACTTGATGTCATCACCAAGGACCTCTTCCAGGTTTGAGTCACACAACAAGAGATTCATCATGTTTGATGGTATGATTGGATTCAACCTAATATGCTTTTTGTTTGTGCTTGTATGTAGGTGGTGTTCAACAGAGCAGCCAGAGGTATGCTGCACCAGGACCACATCACTTTTGCCATGCTGCTGGCTAAGATCAGCATTAAAGGAATTACCAGGTGAGATGCGAGTTTTCCATTAATGTATGACCAGTGACAGTATTATATGGAACCATGGTTATTTAATGACTTCAATCCATGTCTTTCCAGTGAGCCCTCATACGATGCAGAGTTCCAGCACTTCCTGCGTGGTAAGGAGATTGTTCTGACTGGAATGTCGCTGCCCAAAGTGAAGGGGCTGACCACTGATCAGTGTGAGGCCATGGTCCGCCTCAGCCGCCTGCCAGCGTTCAGTGACTTGGTTGACAAGGTTCAGGCTGATGAGGTGAGTATTAGCAGATGCTGTCAATGTGATTTTACTTCTGTGGTGACATTTAGACAGAAGCTGTATTTGAACAAACATGTATTTATCAGTACAGCTCTTGATAAACTACTTTATTTTCAGTGCTGCATTAGCGATTGTTATTTCTTCTGTCACTTCAGCAATTCTTCATGTGGATCGAGAGCAACACTCCAGATCTGGCTGTTCCTTATCTGTGGTCAGAGGAGAAGCCGTCCAGTGAGTATATTGACTTTTTTTTAATATTTGTTGATATTGATTGAATTTATTTATTCTCTGTGTACATGACCTGCTCTGCTCTTCCTCGTCCAGCTACCATTGGCCAGGCAGTGCACCAGCTGTTGCTGATTCAGGCATTCCGCCCTGACCGTCTGCTGGCAATGTCGCACATTTTTGTCTCAAAGGTGCTGGGAGAGACGTTCATGAACATCATCGAGCAGCCGCTTGACCTGGCTAATATTGTGGATAACGAGGTAGTTACCATTAGTCCTTTAATCATTTTTCTCTCCAAAAGTGTTTGCCTTTGTGTCGCTCTTGCCGTCTCTTATCTTTCTTGTCTGGTGTAGGTGAAACCCAGCACACCAGTGTTGATGTGTTCTGTACCGGGTTACGATGCCAGTGGCCTGGTGAGAGATCTAGCTGCAGAGGAGAACAAGCAAATTACCTCCATCTCTATTGGTAAGGAAGAAATGAGATCATAGCCTTGGCACACAGATACAATGGTCAAGTTTAGTGAGGATATTGTTGATAATTGTTTGTGTTCTTACGCTGTCTGCAGGTTCGGCTGAGGGCTTCAATAAGGCAGACAGAGACATAAACACTGCTGTCAAATCTGGCAGGTGAGTAATGTTTGTTCTGTTTATTTTCTTAGCATATACACCATATATTATTGCGTTTGTGTGCTTAATGTTTTCGTCCTACAGGTGGGTGATGTTGGAGAACGTCCACTTGGCCCCCGGATGGCTGATGCAGCTGGAAAAGAAGCTTCACTCCATGCAGCCTCATGCCAGCTTCAGGCTTTTCCTGACAATGGAGATCAACCCCAAGGTAAACCACATTACTCATAAAAATTACTTCCAACATTTGATCAGTCAATAATAGTCTTGATAGCTGTTAATTCATTTTCACATCCAGCCCCAGAGCTATTTCATGCTTTCACTCCTCAAAGTCTTAGCACTGTTTTGCCATCAGGTTCCAGTGAATCTGCTTCGTGCCGGTCGCATCTTCGTGTTTGAGCCTCCTCCTGGTGTCAAGGCCAACATGCTCAGAACCTTCAGCAGCATCCCTGTGGCTCGCATGTGCAAGGTGACTTCATCTTGTCAACGCATACACTCAGACGTTTCCACCAATCTTTACTGTCTATGCTGTCTGCACACATCCTCCTCAACTTAATGACATTTGTTTTCTTTCTACAGGCTCCCAACGAGCGTGCTCGTCTCTATTTCCTGTTGGCTTGGTTCCATGCCGTCATTCAGGAGCGTCTGCGCTATGCACCGCTGGGCTGGTCCAAGAAATATGAGTTTGGAGAGTCTGACCTCCGTTCTGCCTGTGACACGGTTGACACCTGGCTGGACGACACTGCAAAGGTTGGGGATTATTTCAGAACTCATATAATAAGTGTCTAAGAATTATGTTGATTGATAAAATCTTACAGTAAAAAAAAAAAAATGACAACCATGTCACACAAATACACAGGGTCGTCAAAATATTGCACCAGACAAGATTCCCTGGGCAGCTCTGAAAACCCTGATGGCCCAGTCCATCTATGGCGGCCGCATTGACAATGACTTTGACCAGCGTCTGCTCAACACCTTCCTGGATCGCATCTTCACCAAGGGAAGCTTCGACAGCGAATTCAAACTGGCTCTTAAGGTTGATGGACACAAGGACATCAAGATGCCTGACGGCATTAGGTCAGTAGTGTCTTCTCTTAACGTTTCCCGGGTCAATTAATAATGAAGGAGTGTTTCTGTGATAACTAATTTAAAATGACACTGATTTTGTTCTGTTACAGGCGCGAGGAGTTCATGCACTGGGTGGAGATGCTTCCCGATACTCAGACTCCTTCTTGGCTCGGGTTGCCTAGCAATGCTGAAAAGGTCTTGCTCACCACTCAGGGTACGCCACAACCGACCATATTCATCATCTGTACTCTGCTGTTCCGTAACTGATTATTCTTCCTCAATCCATCTGTTCAGCTTCCATGTTTCCACAGTGCAGATCATTAACCATCTCTCTCTTCTAGTGTCTTTACTTTTGTTTTAACAGGGTGTGTCAGTCAGTGTTTCAGTACAACAAGTGGTCAGAAGCTCCCATTTTCGCGTCTGCTTTGGGCAGAATACTGTGTGTGTGTGTGTGTGTGTGTGTGTGTGTTAAGGGTGCTCCCTCTACTAATCTCATCTTCTCATGGGTTCACTTCACCATTTAGTTTTCTATGGTATCACAAGTTGCTCCTAGATTTAGGCTTAGGCTGTGTAGCCTAGCTGTAGTCATGGCCATCATACTTTACAATGTACTCTGCCCAAAGGAAGGGTGTGTGTGTCCTCATCCTCCAGCAGCTGTATTTCACAGCCCTCATGTCGCTTTGCTGAAATATATTCCTCACCCATCCCTCAGATTAAGGTTCAGAGCATCCACACTCCTCCCCGTCCCCTCAAGCGTTCCCTCCCTCCCTGGATTGTCAGATTGATTTCCATACTCTCTCCAACCATCCACAGTCCCAGCTCCCACTCCCTCTCTCCCTCATCCTCACACCTACCCTTCCAACCTGTTACCCACATAGATTATGTTTTATTTCTTTTACAGATCCAGTCAGTCAAGATAGAATGTAGTTAATTTATCTACTTGAGAACTATGTCAGATGTTACATTTAATGGAAATATTGCCTGAAGCCTTGTGTGTTTTTTGTCCTCCTAATTTGTTGTCTGTCTGACACAACTTATTTTAACTAACCTTCTATTAACACACTCTCAAAGTAAGCAGTGTGTTTATTTGTTCCACTATTAATTTCTTCTCCCCCCACCCCCCACCATGGTCTTGTCTTCCACCTCCTTCCCCGCTCACTCGCTCCCTCCGCCCGGCTGCGCAGGCATTGACATGATGGGTAAGATGCTGAAAATGCAGATGTTGGAGGATGAGGATGACCTTGCCTACGACACGGAGATAAAGGAGCGCACTTCGTCTACATCTGACGCCCAGCCGGCCTGGATGAGGACCCTCCACACCACTGCCTGCAACTGGCTGCAGCTCATGCCCCAAACAGTCAATCCACTCAAACGCACGGTGGAGAACATCAAGGTAATGGCAGAAATGAGAGGAAAGGTGGTTGGCAAACAGACCCCAGGTCAGGAGACACACCTATCATTTTGTTTCCTGCACAGCGTTCTTGGCAGTTACTGTTGATGTCTATAAATTGTTTCGTTGTGTGAGGTGATGAGGTAAAACTCAATATATGCTTGTTTTTCTTTGATTCAATCTGTATTTGATTTCATGTCTTCTTTGTTCAAACACCAGGACCCACTGTTCCGGTTCTTTGAGCGTGAGGTGAAGATGGGTGGCAAGATGCTGCAGGAGGTCCGTCAGGATCTTGCTGATGTGGTGCATGTCTGCGAGGGCAAGAAGAAGCAGACTAATGTCCTGCGCACACTCATTAGTGACCTTGTTAAAGGTAACAGGAGAATTCCTCCTTTGTCGGTCTTGACCTACAAGATGTCCTTAAGCACATTTTACTGTGAGGGGATGACTGGTATCCACCTGCTGCTCTTTCTGCCCAGGCATCCTCCCTCGCAGCTGGTGTCGGTACACAGTTCCAACCTCCATGACTGTGATCCAGTGGGTGGCAGACTTCAGTGAGCGAATCAAACAGCTGCAGCAGATCTCCCAGGGTGCTGCCAGTGGGGGTGCAAAGGAACTGAAGGTACTGTTTGTGGACAGCATCATACAACATGTACCTGAATGGTTTGATAATTTCCTTAAAAAAATGACAGAGCCACTCACTCAGTGCTGTTATTGCTTCTCCTCCTGCCCTTCTCTAGAACATCCATGTGTGCCTCGGCAGCCTGTTTGTGCCAGAGGCTTACATCACAGCTACACGTCAGTATGTGGCCCAGGCAAACAGCTGGTCTCTGGAAGAGCTGTGTCTGGAGGTCAATGTCACCACCACGCAGGGTGCCGCACTGGATGCCTGCAGCTTTGGCATCAAAGGTTAGATGAGCACTAATTCTGTTGCGCCCTTGCCATGAGCATGGCAAATACGATTCTTGAGAATGTAAATCCAGAGATTTGTAACGTTTATTTTCAAGGGTGGTAATGTGCTCACTGTTTCTCTCAGGTCTGAAGCTGCAGGGAGCTACTTGTGCCAACAACAAGCTTAATCTGTCCACCTCCATCTCCACTGAGCTGCCTCTCACTCAGCTCCGCTGGATTAAGCAAGGCAACACTGAGAAGAGACACATGGTATGAACATCTATATATGCAACAGAAAACTCTTTTTTTTTTCTATCAATAATAAAAATAATTTACAGTCAGGCAATTAAGAAAGATAAGTAATGAAGCTATCAACTTAAGCTTTTGCAATAGTTCTAGCTGTCCCATGACATGTATTTGTTCTTTTCCTTGTAGGTGACTCTTCCTGTGTACCTGAACTTCACCAGGTCTGACCTCATCTTCACTGTTGACTTTGACATTGCCACCAAGGAAGATCCACACAGCTTCTATGAGCGTGGAGTTGCTGTCCTGTGCACTGAGTAGATGCAACATTAGTCATTCCTGAAGACCAGAGAGTCTGGATTATTTAACCACATAATCACCTACATTCAATGCTTATTGACCATTATTATAAGTAGTTTGTAGCTTGTTGTATTCCAATATAAATCATAGTTAAGAACATTTGCAGTAAATGACATGTAGCCATTCTTAGTGTTTCTGGAAAGTGTCTTGGAAGGTCAAGAGAATGTTGTCAAATGGGAAATGAAGACGAGATGAAATGTGGAAAAGGAAAGTTGGAAGTAGAAGTTGTTTTTACAAAGGAAACTGATTTTAGATTGAATAAAGCCTGTTGGATGTAATTAACTGCATTAATGACTTTACTGTGGTCTTTCATAAGAAAACATTCCTGTAGACAACATCACAGATGATCCAATAAAATTAATTTGACTTTAAAGGAGATACTTGAGGGATTCACCAGCCAGAATAGAGCCGTCAATGTTTTTGTGCATTACTGCCATCTGCTGGTTGTATTGATGGGCTTGTTTTTGACAAAAAAAGTACATAATGTGATAGGAAGACATAAAATCAGACAACTCCTTAAGAGTGTAAGGAAAATACAAATATGGAGTTTGTCTAATAACATAATTAGAAATGGACATAAGGAGAAGAGCTTTGGGTTCTCTGCTGCAAAAATATGGAAACATTGACAGATGAAAAAGTTGCATTTTCAATTTGTCATAAAATATAAATACTATTAATAACTTACAGGAGGAATTCACCCAGGCTTTTTATGGGATGTGTAAGTTGGTATATCTGCAGTCTGGAAGAGAACTGATTAAAAAGATTTACTTAAACACCGAGCTGGACAACACAGAAATAATGCTTGAAACTAATGACTACTTTAACAATCCATGCATTTCTTTCTCATTGAAATACATTATTAGAAACTAAAAAAAATGCTCGTCCGTTTAACAAAGAAATATTTTGATGGGGCATTTGAGGCGAATATTCAGTGGAGCATAAAGCACTCAACTTGACATTACTATCCAATACAGCAGATACTTAATTAGCTTATATGGACAGAAAAAAAAAACAGTATAATATTTCAGAACTTTTCTTTAATCGGCCAGTTGGAACATACAGTTTTTTCACTGCCAGTGCACAGGTTGGTCTATTGTGGAGACTGAGGTTACTATGTTAATCCTCTAAACAAAACTCATAATTTCTTAGAGACAATCAGCAGCATGTGTGAGATACTCAAAATAACTGGAGGTAGAATATAAACCCTCAGGTCTCCAAACCATTATCCATACATGAGAAAACAAAGTGCATTACCAGGTAACTATTTATAGTCTTTCATTCTACTTTACATTATATAAGGCACTGAATGCAGCTTCAGGATGTCTGCCCATGGTTAGACGGCTCTAACATGGTTCAGGTGCAGAGCCCCCGTCTTCTTGTTCGTCCTCCATGTTGACAACACACTGCCTCTTGCTTTGCCCCAGCTCCACTGCTTCTGCTCCAGGGAAACCCAGCTTTCTTTTATAAAGTGATCTGAGGATACAGGTGCAGGGGGATCTCTTACAAGACTGATCCAGCATCAGGGACAGACTCTCTTCCACTGGGGTTACAGGTCCAGGTGTGTGAGGTGTCGAGGATCTTGTAGCGTGTAACCCTGAATCATCGAATTGGCAATCCAAGTCTATATCCATGGTTTGGGTGTGCACTGTTGGATCATTGGTCATTTCCTCAGTTAGAGCTCTGTTGCTGTGGGAGGGCATAATGTTACAAACACACAGCTCAGAGTCACTCTCACATTTCATCTGGACATCCAAAAGATGTTGCTGTTCTGTTACAGGATCTCTCATCCCATTTTTCACCACTTCTCTGAGGACAACAGGAGCAGGGTGATGAAGGAAAAATTTCCTGCTCCTACCCAACAACCGACAGCTTCCTCCTCCTCCTCCACCTTTTACGTGCTGCCTCATTCGCCTGCTGGAGACACCCACATCGATGTTTGACTCGTCAGAATCCTCAGAGCTCCCATCATATGGGTCCAAAAACTATGATCACCAGGACATATGCATTCAATCATGAGCACACACAACAGCAGGATGCTTTAGCAGCAGAATGATGGATTAGACAAAAAAAGAACACCTACCAAAGAATAACAGCCATGTCTTCCTGTAGGCTTGTGTGTTAATGGCAATGCCCGGCGAAAGGTCCTACTCTCTGGCGTACTGCTCACACAACCCTGCTGAACAAAGAATTCACAGCATCAACAAGTGGAAGTCTAAAAGTTTACTTTTACGTCATAAAGTTCAATGTGTGCTGGAGCGATGTATGCCTGGCCTATATGATGTTACTGAGGATGCAGAGGACAAAAACTGTGGGTGGCTGGTGAAAAGATAATGGCCATGTAGAGTTTCTGGGAAAGAAACTCTATCTGATCTCATCTTAAAACAAAATTCATGGAGATAGTCAACGGAAAATGGCCTAAATTTGGGACACCTTTGGTATTTGGGGATATTTATACTATACATGTTTACATTGCCACTTATCCATTTCTTGCTTATTGTGTGTGATCATGTTCACATTCAGAAATAAAGCAATACCATAGTGCTGGTGTCCGACCACCTTGGACTGATCTCTGAGTCAGAATCAGTGCTGGACTCCACTTTACACTTCTCCTGACAGAAAGCAGAGGTCACTCCAGTTCACGTTTATGTCGAGATAAGAAAACGGTTAAATGCAATTTATTTATAATGTTCAGACTGAAAAAAAAGATCTCACCATGTATTTGAAAGCCAGCCGGTCCATGTTGTTGAGCACATGTCTATCCCTGTGATCTAAATGGCGACATGAAACATTAATTTGTACTACATGCATATGCATTTAAGCACAGTGAGAAGACATCAAACATATTTTTTTGTTAAAAAAAAAATAAGAAAAAGTAGTTAAGGCTTCCATTGTAAATAATATTGTCACACAACCACGCAGCGCCAGAAAGCAAAAAAATATGAACTGAATACCATGCAACCCATATTACAATTAATATGGTGTTTTTTTTTTAAATTTTACAATACATGATACCTGGAAGTGAGAGTTGTCGTCTTCCTCTACACGCCATGGAGCACGATAAAGTAAAAACAGATCGTAATGATGATGCTATTTGTTGTCTAATCGGAATGAAGTTTAATCCTGGCTACAGGTGAGCAGTCTACACACGATGAACAGCACTGGCGCGAGTTCAAAACGCCACTTAGTTTTCTAATTAACGTTACAAGCTACTAACAAAATAATGTGTCCATCCGGTGTCATTTTTCAAAATAAAGCTCATATTATGCCTTCTGCACGACATCGTAAATGTCAAAATTTGTCACCTGTTCTTTTTCTTATTTATATTTCGTAAAACATATTTTAAGACGAAATGTGTACAGTCACGACATATTATTTTTTGCTCATATTCAGCCTACTATGTGTAATATATTGCTTAAAAAATGGTAAAATGCCGTGATGTTTTAGAAAAGTACAACAGTGGTAACATTGTCTCTCTGAAATAGCTCCACCAGTTCCCGGGTGAACCGTTGGGGGGAACGGGAGAGTCGGAATGCCAGCTCCGTGGCCCGCTCCCCTCCGTGCGTAAGATCCGGCCTGGGGGAAAGGGATGAATGTTAATTTCAAAGATGGCGGCGGAGGGAGGAGGGAAGGAGATGAACGAAATTAAAACTCAGTTCACCACTCGAGAAGGCGTCTACAAACTCCTCACTCACTCCGAATACAGCCGTCCTAACAGGGTGCCTTTCAACTCGCAAGGCTCCAACCCCGTCAAGGTCTCCTTCGTGAACGTCAACGACCAGTCGGGCAACGGCGACAGGATCTGTTTCAATGTGGGCCGTGAGCTCTACTTCTACATCTACAAAGGCGTCAGAAAGGTAGCGTGCTAACGCGCCGATTGTCAACAGAAATACGTGATACTGCATGTTAAAAACATCACCGGTGTCTTAGCTTTTGCTGAACTTCGGACTTGTGTTGGCTGCGTTAGTTAAACAACTCTGGCAGGTGCTTGACTTTGAAATTAGCTGGCAGCTAGTTAGCTTGAAGCTACGCTAAAGCTAACGCTAGCCGACGCACCTAGCTAATGTTAGCAGCAGCAGCAGCTACTCCCGAGGCCATGGGTTAAATTCCGTCCCCGGTCCGTCTCTCTGTTTTAGTTTTTTTTCCTGAATGGTAGGATTCGTGAGGTTTAATATCAGTCACTAGTTTTGGTTTGATTGAAGTTGTTGGCATTGCTGCTGAAACTGTTATAATGTTAGGTAGTTTGTAATGACAGCGACAGTTCCTGTATTGATTCGATTGATTCGATTCAACTTGATAGAATGGACATACGCCGAAGTATAGTGTATAAAACATATTATATAATATATAAATATCTACAGTATATACAGAAAGGGCAAAATGTGCAGTTAAATGCACAGTATGGCCACCCATAACACCTGTCGACGCCCTTTGACTGACAGGTGTCGACAAATACCAATGAGTCAGTGTATTGACGAGCTAACTGCTCCCCTGTCACCTCTTGGTTAATGGCACTCAGCTTTTAGTTTGATGATATGGCTCATCAGTTGAAGCTGCTTTATAGGGAAATGCTAATGCTGGTTAGTTTGTTGTGACAGCTATGGTGGAACATACAGGACAAGTAACACTCAAATGACAATATCAAAAATAAACGTCTTTAAGGCCCTGTTACTGCGCAGTTTATTTTTTTATATTCTGTAAAAATTTGATTCGCAAACAGAAAGACGTTATTTCATTGTTGAATGCATGGTAATTGTGACAAATATGACATACTTTTAGCTAGCAGCTGATTTGGCATCACGTGACAGGAATCAGCAGTGTATCATGGCCTTTTAATTATTGTCACAGAAACTTGTCATGTGTGTCGTTAGTATTAGACTTGCTAAAGGCTGATTTACCAGAAGTTGGAACAATTACAGTATGTAGTATGAAGGAATCTGTAGTGAAAGACAAAAGTAATTCCATTCTTGTCAAATCGTCCGATGGAAAATGTAAAATGGGAAGTTATCATGGCACAAACTGATTAGTCATGTGCCTGATAAAGACAGTATTTGATTTCAGTGTATCAACCACACAATCCAATCACCTCATTGATTTGACTGAAAGAGATTGGACATTTTACTCCTCCCATATGTTTTGCTGGAGCAGAACTACATGGATACTTGTTGCAAACAAAAATAGTGAGACTGTCCTTTGTATGACAGCCAACAGTTAACAATTCTGGCAGCCTTTGATGACCTGTTTATTTTCTGAGTTATCCATAGTCTCCTTACTAAGTGTCTCTCACCTCTGTTGGCGTATGACTACTGTCTAACCTTTTTGCTGATAATACATGCTGTTGTGAGACATAAGAACTGTGGTTTTGACTGGAATTGCATTGAACTACTTTTAAGTTTTACATTTTTTTCATACAATATTGGAGGAACCACTGAGTCATCTTCAACAAATTGTCCCTTCTTCACATATTGTAAACTGTAAATCATTAACAAACACAACAGTTGTTACTGGTTATCTGTGGTATATGCCCAGGGTGTCTTGTTGGCTGCAGTAAAAATAATGTTTCCTTGTCATATCTCTATACTTGAATCCATAACAACTTGAAAGTCTTCTTCCCAATCTGTGAAATGAGTTAACATTGTTCCTTCAGCTCCTCTAGTTTTAGTTCTTGTGTTTATAATGAAACACAGGAAGAAATGTATAACTGTTGCCATGGTTTATTACTGACAGTTTGACCATCAGTCATATTTATCCAGCAACAAAGTACATGTTTAAGGATCACAGCACCCACTTTATGTGCCTTCATGCTTTCTGTCCTCAGGCTGCTGACCTGAGCAAGCCCATCGACAAACGCATCTACAAGGGAACGCAGCCCACCTGCCATGACTTTAACCACCTCACAGCCACAGCAGAGAGTGTGTCCTTACTGGTGGGTTTCTCAGCAGGACAGGTACAGCTCATTGACCCCATCAAGAAGGAGACAAGCAAGCTCTTCAATGAGGAGGTAGGTGTCTGAGAATTGAGTTGATTTTGTAGTGCTGTTTATATGTTATTTAATGTGGAATTGTAAGACTTTGAGCATGTTGACAAGATTGATTTCTTGATGTCACAATGCTGACATATTTTTTTTTTCAATCCTTCTCTCACTGCTCTCTCCTCCCCCAACTGTCTCTCAACTTTCCCTCTCTCCTGTCAGAGACTAATAGACAAGTCCAGAGTGACGTGCGTGAAATGGGTGCCGGGCTCAGAAAGCCTGTTTCTGGTTTCTCATGCCAGTGGGAATATGTACCTGTACAACGTGGAGCATACTTGTGGCACCACGGCGCCACACTACCAGCTGCTTAAACAGGGAGAGAACTACTCTGTACACACTTGTAAGAGTAAATCAACACGGAACCCTCTCCTTAAATGGACAGTGGGTGAGGGGGCTCTGAACGAGTTCGCCTTCTCTCCAGATGGGAAGTTCCTAGCCTGTGTTAGCCAAGATGGCTTCCTTCGTGTCTTCAACTTTGACGCGGTCGAGCTTCACGGCACCATGAAGAGCTACTTTGGTGGCTTGTTGTGCGTGTGCTGGAGCCCTGATGGAAAGTACATAGTTGCAGGCGGAGAGGACGATTTGGTGACCGTGTGGTCTTTTTTGGACTGCAGAGTCATCGCCCGAGGTCATGGGCACAAGTCATGGGTTAGTGTGGTGGCATTTGACCATTACACTACCAGCGTGGAAGAGAGTGACCCAATGGAGTTCAGTGGCAGCGATGAGGACTTCCAGGATCAGATGATCCACTTTGGACGAGACCGGGCCAACAGTACGCAGTCTCGGCTCTCCAAGCGCAACTCCACGGACAGCCGGCCTGTTAGTGTCACATACCGGTTTGGCTCAGTGGGTCAGGACACTCAGCTGTGCCTATGGGACCTCACTGAGGACATACTTTTCCCCCATCTTCCACTCTCACGGACACGAACACACACTAACGTGATGAATGCTACCAGCCCTCCTGCGGGCTCTACAATAATCACGAACACCTCTAGTAACACTACTAATGGAAACAACAGTGGTGCCAATACTCCTGGCATCAACTCCCTCTCTACTACATTACCACGCTCCAACAGCCTACCCCATTCAGCTGGCACCACGACAACGGCAAACAATACCAACAAGGCCGGCAGTGGTGGCGGCATCGGCAGTGGTATTATGGACAGTGCCATTGCTACAGGGGTGAGTAAGTTTGCTACGCTGTCACTCCATGATCGGAAGGAACGCCACCACGAGAAGGACCACAAACGCAACCACAGCATGGGTCACATCAGCAGCAAGAGCAGCGACAAGCTCAACCTGCTGACAAAAACCAAAACAGACCCTGCTAAGACTCTGGGTACTCTGCTTTGTCCACGCATGGAGGACGTGCCCCTCCTTGAGCCCCTCATCTGTAAAAAGATAGCACACGAGAGACTGACTGTACTCATATTTTTAGAGGACTGTTTAGTGACTGCTTGTCAGGAGGGATTTATTTGCACATGGGCGAGGCCAGGCAAAGTGGTAAGTTCTTTTTAATGTAGGAAATGTGGGGTAAATTGAAGTATCTCTCAGTCTTAAGCTGTCCTAAAATCAGTTGGTTGGCTTTATTATAAAAATCAAGACATATTCCAATAGTATAAAATAAAAATTTGAATATTTGGATTAGCTTTTTTTTTTTTTTTAAGCCTTTTATAGTCAAACTCTGCAGGCAGGCAAATAACACATCAGACTTGGTTTGCATTCCAATGTAGTACCTGTTATAGCATAAGTTTCAAATATAACCAATGCTATGGAAATATTAGTCTGTTTATATAATACATTCTGTTAAGGAGGATTTCCTGTGTAGCCTTGAGGGGTAAGAAGATGTTAATCCATATGAAGTGTGCTCATTGGTTCATCGTAATCATCCCACAGTGCATAGCAGCATAGCCAAGAACTCATCTGCATACACTCTCACATTTCAGCTTTTATGCAAATGGATCTCTGTTTGCCCAAAGAATCGGTGCAGTTCCTCACATGCTTACAGCTTAATATGTGTATACTCCCTTATATACCTCCCTTTTTGTTGGTGTTTTGAGAGACTTTGCCAGAACCAGGCACACGGTAGTGGATCTGGAACATACAGGCAGTCTTAAGCCTTGTTTGTTCAGTCAGATTTTTTTCATTAACAGGCAGGCACTACCTGCAAGTACACTCTTGAAATTCCCTGAAATGTCTCATTAAGCAAGAATGAAAACAAACAATGCCATGATATTTAGAAGTACACTAGTAGCAGTAAATACTACGGCATATGGATATAAATTCAGATTAATAGAAACCACAATCAGAACGCTGTAATAGGGAAGAAGTTGTAGCGATCCAGTATTTATGGTTCAACCTTGAGCTTGTAATAGCAGAAGTGCAATGACCATATTTGGTTAGAAAAACCCTCTGGAAAAGTGCCTTGATCAAGCAAACCTCTCAAAGACATCATTAGTCTTACACTGTATACTCAGCAGCATCCACTTTGACTGCTGTGCACACGCTTCTCATTAAGCAGCGGGCCGGGATGTGGAAAGAAGAGACTAACTTTTAATGAGCTATTTGTTGCTTGATTATTTTTTTTAATTTTTTTTTTTGCTACAGTGTGAACTTTCCCAATGCAAATCTCCTTGTTTTCCTTTTTCCAGGGTTTATTGTCATCCCAAAACCAAGCCAGCTCTCCCAGTGGAACAGTAGTATAGCCACAATATTTCTGCTGCTAAAGAACCCTGCAACCCAGAGTCTGATGCTGCTCTTCACCCTGCAAGCATTGCAAGTTTTCCTTTTCTTTTATACCCCCTCCCCTTGCCCTCCTGGTTTTGTTAATGGCTTTTCTGTTCTTTTTCTTTTATCACTCACTTGACCTAGTGGAGGAATGAAGCAAGAAAAGGTGTGGTGCAATTGTGGACTATTGCGCTATTGTGCTGTTGTTCTCTGGAGTTTTAACACGTTTTAGATTTTTTTAAAATCCTTCTCTCATGTCAAATCTCATCAGACTGTTTTTCCCTCTGGAAATAAAGCTTTGCTTTGTTAGATGCAAACCAGACAATTGTGGCTTGAGATGAAAGGGATAGTTCATTTAATTTTCATAATCTGTGTGTACCCCTTTTTTAACCTTGAGGTGTAGCTCAAGTCTCTGCTCAGGGTTACTGACTGAAATATGATTTTGGATGAACTATTCTTTTATGACCAAGTGCGTGAGCATCTGAAAATTTTCGCATCCATCCACGTTCACCCACCACTTGTCTTTTCTTGAGTAGATCTCCCCATCAACAACTTTGCACTGATTTTGTTATTTCGTTGTTGTTTTTATAACTACTCTAATGGAACAAAAAAGAGGGTTGAGGACAGCCTTGTTGCACTCGGCTTTAACATCCTCAGTCTTGAAATCCGAATCTATAAAGTTGGATGCTGCAATCGTAGTCTTTTTAAAGAAAAAAAAAAAACAAATTGTTTGCACTTAAAATTAGTTTATTAGAAGAAAATGGCTTTACATTTTTGGGTGTGCTCAGAACTCACAGATTGCTAATAACAGTAGGTGAAGAAAAATGATAAAACTATTAAAACCTTTTATCTATTGAGCATTTATTTTAATATTATTTCAGATTAAAATCTGCTCTGTATCATAATGTGCATATTGTAATTAATTGATTTGATGGGGGCCTAAGCAAACTACCATTACTCCAGTGGAAGTTTTGTCATTGATAGTTATATTTCTAAAGCCTAAAGTATACATATTAATAATATTAAAATAATCTTGAATACACTGTTTTCTGTTCCCTTTTTTGTTCACACACATGTCCTGTATTTACATAACAAAGGTGTAATCCCTCTGCCGTGGAATTTGCTTACATTTTCAAAAAAAAGCACCAAAGTTGTGTGAAAGGAGCTGTCAGATGTGGATGTCTTTGAAGCTCAGGAAGAAAACATTTCAATCTCCAAAGACTTGATACAAGCTGGCTTTATGCCTCAGTCATAAAAACAAGATTGTGAAGAAAATATAGAGCTTTCCATCCTGTTTTTCTCCTTCAGATACATTTTACAAAAGCCACATGAAAGAGAACTAAGCAGTCTCCCATTTGACACTACTGCAGTGTTCGTGTTCTTTATTTCTCTGTGGTAACCAATCATTGTTGTTTGACATCCCTTTAACCAGACAAAGAGGCGGGGAAGCAAATATTAATATTTTTTTAAGTGGATAACATTTCCAACTTTATTCATATATTCATTAAAAAGAATCAGTTTGTTCTGTAACATTTTTGTGTCAGGTTGTACCGCCTCATTGAAGACGACATACATATCACACTTAACATTTTTACTCTTATGTGTCACAATAATAACTAAAATAAAGTGCTCGTTGAGCTCACAGCTCTGAAATGAGGCTCTTTTTTTATTTAGTTTTTTTAAGCCACCATGCTTCAGTTGAAGGCAGCTGAGCCACACTAAATGAAACATTCATAAAATTATTCAGGAGTTAAGGCCTTATAAAATACCAATGTGTTCACATACATAAATGATGCAAGAGGAAAATATTTTTGTTCCAAATCTGTTTTGCTGTTTCTTTACGTTACAGTTGGATTGTGTAACATGTCTAATCATGAAGCACTTGTGAATATTTTATTTGTACCTTTTGCACAGGAAGACTGTTGCCTTACAGATCAGTTCCTCAGAGAGAGAAAAATCAAGCACCCACTCTTTGGAGTTGTTCTTTTTTCTTGCTCTACAACTTTGCTTGTTATTGCTGATTGATCAGTTACTGTGTGAAGTATTTGTTTTAAATCTTGTCACAAATCCAGGATATTAACATACTCAAGTGTAGTCTCAAATTTTATTTTATTTTTTTTTTTAGTTTGTCAAAGCAAAGGGTGATGAAAACTTTTGTTGAAGCTTATTTAATCATTTATGATTCAGAGTTGTAAAATAATACAACCAGAACAAGGGGTCCAAGGGGTGTGATGACTTTTCAAAGGTGCTCTATTTTTCCAGGAAGCTGATTTTGTTCCTCTTCAAAGATATTCATCCATTTCATTCACTGATGGTAAATGACTGTTCACTTGTTATTTTATTGCTTAGCTTGTGTAATGGGCTCAGATTGAAGAATAAACATGTAACACCTGACTAGGTCATAACTAAACTACACACTCAATCCAACATATATGAGAGACTAATATTGTTAGGGTAGATATGACATGAATTTTAAGAATGAGGGTTGAGACATTTGTTGTTGCAGACATAACTGCTGAAATGACAGGCTTGCCGATCTTCACTACAACACATTTCAACATCAGGCCTGTTGTTTAGGGAGCACAGTACAGGTCTATCCTGTTCTGAGAGGAAACCATGTTTTAATAAAACAAAGTGTTTTGTCTCTCAGTAGCCTCCATGCTTCTTATCCAGCGGAGGAATGAAGTAGTTCTTAAAAGCTGTGTGGTGTGACTCATCCTGGGGCTGTGAAGAGAGGAAGCAGCCTGAATGCCAAATCAAAAGCTCTTCATAAAAGCACTTTCACATTAATGTGATGACTCACTTTTTGTTTTAAAGCAAAAATATCACCTGTTTAAGACATAATTTCCACAGTGCACAGTAAAAAGCCTGACTGTCTGTGTAGCACTCAAATGTTTACCTTTGCCAACCGTGATTGGCACTTTTTTGACGCAATGGTTGGCAGTGTGCCTCGGTGGGTGACAGTAAATGCAGGCATACTGGAGACTGGGAAGGAGATCTGTGGTCCTGGTGCGACCATGTTGAGCTTGGGCAGCTCTGCAGGATGATGAGGGACGTTCCTGGGGATGAGGGGCTCTGCTACATGCTTCATGTTGTGCTGAAGAGGGGGGAATGATGGTACCCACTGTATTCATATTTATTAAGACATTTTACTTAAGCTGATTTAAATGTTGACTTACGCTTATTAAAGGGGTTTGCCTTGTGTGTCTTCCCCTCAGCTGTTTGCCAAGTCTGGCTGGGCGCCTGATGCGGTCGATGGAGTTGTGCGTCCCACTGCTCTCTTGTCTATCCATAGTTCCAGAAACTCTATGAAGTGTCTCAGCTTTCTTCTCTGCCAGCCTTGGAGGAACAAACAAAAAAAAAAACATGATTTCTTTGAAAATTGACAGTATATGAGTATTTAATAATTATTAGTATAAGTCCGTCGTCTCCACAGATTATCTTGCGATTGTGTCATCTAAATTTGAATGGATTCTTATTTACCTGATTTCCCTAAAGTATGTGTGCCGCAGGGCTGTTTCTGCAGTGATGCGTTCATCAGGGTCATATGCGAGCATCTGATAGAGCAGTGACAGAGCCGGAGCAGGGCAGTGAGGGATTAACCGTGAGATACCACTGCCTTTTTTAGGGGGGAAGTTGAAATGCATCGCTCTAGACCTGTCACACATTAAGAAACCATGAGAAATTGTTGTTTTTCTTAAGCACAAAAAAAACACAATTTGTGTGTGGAGCTTCTATAACAAAGGCACAAAGGATGACCTACTGTTTGAACTTTTGGAGGATACTTTCATCCGGTGTCCCCAACACATCATGGATCTTGGCAACCTGATCCAACTCATTGGTTCCAGGAAAAAGAGGTCTCAATCTGAAACAAACATGTAAACAAACAAAGCTATTTGTTTATGTCTGTGCTGGCAGATAGGTGCAATCAAACAGAAAGAAGGAAAACTGAATGCAGGCTCTGAAACTGTAGTTGAACAACTCTTATAAAACCACATTCCTGTCTCATTAACTCATTAAGTGTTCTATTTTGGTGCTACAGGTGAAATATTGTGCTCTTCCCTGCAACAGTACCTCATGATCTCAAAGAAGACACAGCCAGCACTCCACATGTCCATCTTTAAGCCGTAGTAGCCGTCAGTGAGGAGGCACTCTGGGGCTCTGTACCAGCGTGTGGAGATGTACTCTGTATGCGGGGTCTTGGAGTACACGCTCCGACATGAGCCAAAGTCGCCAAGCTTCAGACCATTTTGCTGCAATTTGGACAAAATCATTTTTAAAATGACACAAAACCAGAATACCACGATTATATTTTGTACAGCAAATTATGATAATGTTGCGTCTCACTTTGATGAGAATGTTTTCTGGCTTCACATCTCTGTGAAAGATGCCACATCTGTTTGAAAAAAAAAAAGATATCCTCATAGTTAATATTGGGTTTTATTTGACCATTTTATGTGAACTTAAGTTTTTTCATACCTACCTGTGTATATGCTCAAGTGACTTGCAAAGCTGGTACATGTAGTTCTTCACTGTATTGTCAGGCAGTGGCGTTTGCCTTCCTATAAGGAATGAAAAAACCTTATATTCAGCGAAAAGTGTACAGAAGGACTACGCGCACATCCTCAAGTTCCAGTTCATCCTCGTGATGGCATCATGACGCTCACCTCGTATGAACTCATAGATGTTCATCTCCATCAGCTCACATATCAAAGACACAGTTCCAGTTGCTTTGTCACTGAAACATTGTATTAGATTAATAAGACATGCCACATGAAACCAGCCTGAGGCAAGACAATAAGTCCCTGATAGACTACACTAGTACTCACAAAATCAGTTCATGGAGCTGGATGATATTTGCATGAGGGCTCAGTCTCTTCATTGCCTGGACTTCCCGCAGGTTGTTGGCCTGCTCGAGACTTGAAGGCAGAGAACAGGTGACATTGCACATTTAATTTGATAGGTCTACTCTATACATATAATATTGTTAATTGTATCATAAATTTGCATATGTACTATATATGGCCAATATTATCATATAACCATTTAAACAGATTTAAAGGGCACAGCTAATGTTCAAAACCAGCGCTCTCACATTTCAAGCAGAGACGTCTATTGTTACCTCATTACTAAAAGGTCAAAGGCACAGTAAGCTGACATCTAATAGGATACTTAAGGCAAAGGGGGTGTCAAGCTGCTGGCTCAAGTTACAACAGAGTATGGTAAAAAAAAAAAAGATGCACTGATTGTTTGTGTACAGGACAACACTTTGCTGCAGAATACATACCTGTTAATGGTCTGCTTTATGGTTTTACATGCATAGAACTTCCCATCTTTCAGGCTCTGAGTTTTCAACACCTCTGAAAATGAGCCCTCCCCGATTTTCTTGATTATTTTGTAGCCTGTACAAAAAAAGACAACAAAAGCTATTTACAGCAATGTTTGTGACCTTTGTGATATTTACTTCTTTATTTCAATGTTTAATCTGAATAAAAAATCTAAATCTAAACGTTAAATATTAAGTATAAATGTTAAGTTTAAATGTAAATATTAAATATAAATCTATGTTAAATTAAAATATAAATATACATGTTAAATATAAATGTAAATGTTAAATCTAAATGTCACGGATGGTGAAACTAAATATTTAGCTAATATGCAAATTCAGTCTGTCACCGGAAGTACCAAAATAAAAGCTCGTTGACGCGAGGTGTCACTGTTGTGAAAACGCATCCACAACCCACCAGAGAAGCAGAAGAAGCAGAGGAAGTATAAGGTTGCTATGGACTCCCTGGTTGCTAAGGATTTCCTAATAATTTGCGATCATTTCTAGAAAATAATGATAGGCTCATTTATTAACCAGGAATTAAGGAGAGGAGGCGAACTGGGCAGCAGCGCTGCAGTCTGACATGCCTGCTGAGCAGAGTCCTGTCGTGTGAACACCTCAAAACTCTTTCGGAGAGAAGGAAGCAGTGACTCCTACATGTTGTTTCATCCCTCCCCATTAAAACTAACTTCACTGCAGTGGCATTCTGTCCTGTATGCGACAAGCAGATGCTGCGCCTTTTCGCGGAGACCATGGGGAAGGACGAAACAATATGTAGTCACTACTCTCTTCTCCCCTTCGCTGGTGGGTTGTGGATGCGTTTTCACAACAGTGACACTCTCGCTCGTTCGCGTCAATGAGCTTTTATTTTGGTACTTCCGGTGACAGGCAGCGTGAATTTGCATAATAGCTAAATATTTAGTTTCACCCCTAACATTTAGATTTAACATTTACATTTAACATTTAGAGTTGACATTTATATTTAATATTTATATTTAAATTTATATTTAACTTTTACATTGCTGTAAATCTGGTCAAAACTAAAATAAAAAAAATCATGTGTTTTTTATATATGTTTTTTTTGCTGTGAAATGTGGCAAAAAGTTGCTGTTTATATTAACATGAGCAACTTCACAATCGGCGCCCCATACTCGGGGTCTAGAGGGGCTCCGTAGGGCTCCGTACAAAAGGACGCACACTAGTGACACGCTGGTGTTAGCCTAGCTCCGCTAGCAAGACCTGTTAGCTGACCGTCGCCTTGGTAACGGAGCACGCCTTCGCCCTCCACTCTGACCTGAGGAGGAAACTGGAAACTCCAGCCTAATGTTTGACTATCTGTGGGCTCACCGCTGAAATATACGCTATTAAAACCAACGACGCAGCTCAACATGTCCCGTCAAATGTAAATAAAATGCCAGTCAAACGTTTTTTTTCGAAGCAGGCCTATATATTTGAAGCGACAACTGCATAATTCACCTCCTTACCTTTTTTCCAGAGGTGGGTGGTGACCGCTAGCTCGGATGCATTTTTATCAGGCGGCGGGTTATTGTTCTGCATGTCGACAACATTTCCCCTTTTGTTCCAGTCGATGTTAGGTGGTGTTTTACATGCATTTCGAAGACTTGCCCTGTTTTTCACGCCAATAAGCCAGTTTGAATAGTGCATCATTAGTGCACTGTTAATGCTAGAGAGCCTACCATGAAGTCAGTAATATCCAGAAACAGTCCCTGGAATAGCACCAACGGTCCACTGCATTCATGTCTCAGCACAACGTTACCAGGCTACCAGGATTCCACATACAATCAACGCACTGTATTCACATACGTCTAATGGTTGGAAAGGCGTAGTTCTGAACTGTTTTACTCCTCTTCGGCTTCCGTATATCATGTCATTGCTGCGCATGCTCAAAATCCCCCTGCATATTTTCTCTTGCTGCTGTTGCTCCAGAAATGTGAATTGCTCAGCCTTTTACATCACCTTTTCTGATTGTTTTCAGTTTTTTTTTGCTCACCATGAAAACAAGATTCACCACCGTGGATATCAGGGCAGTTATTGCCGAGATAAATGCGAGGTAAGTGATGTGTTGTTGTCTCCAGCAGGGAGGGCTAAGCTAATTGTCGTTGATGTGGATTTGTTTTCCAATGACAGTCATTCATTTGTATTTGCTTCATTCGTTCGCAGCTACATTGGCATGAGAGTGAACAACGTGTATGACATCGACAACAAGACATATCTCATCCGTCTGCAAAAGTAAGGACAGTAAAAAAAAAAGTTGGTTTTAAAAGTTTCACTCTGATGGTTCTTCATGTGGCATGAAGCTCTTCAGTAGAAAGCAGGAAAAAACGATGTAAAGATAGAAACAAAAGCCCTGCAGTACTGTGATTATACTGAACAAGAAGTAAGGAGGTATTAATACTAATATGGGAATCAAGTTTCAAACAAAAATTAGGCATTAGTTTTGTATGTAAAGTAGCTAATGCGTAATAAGTGTCAACTAAATGTGAAGTGTTTTCCATTGAAATTTAACAGAGTAGATTGATCGATGAGGATGATTGATTCTTTATAGGTTTAGTAGGCACTACAAATGTTGTCGAAGAGGTAACAAACAAGTCTTTCAATCACAAAGTGACAGGTTATTTCACATCTCAAAATAAATATTCTGCCCTCTCTCTCAAATCTACAAAAAACATGTTCCTTCCTGAGCACAAGTTTTTTTTATAATCATCCAGTCAAAAGAAATTTCACATAGCTAATACAACAAATAAAGTCTATATAAAATGAATAAAGCAGCATGAAATGTAAGTACCTAATTTAAGTACAGGTTCCTGAAAAAATACTTCAGTACAGAACTGACCAAACTTACTTTCCATTAGTTTGACTAACTCAGTGGCATATTGTGTCTCAGGCCTGACAGCAAAGCTGTTCTCCTGATTGAATCTGGGACTCGTATTCACTCCACGGACTTCGAATGGCCCAAGAACATGATGCCTTCAGGCTTTGCAATGAAAGTGAGAACACATTTTTGTATTTTTTTTTTTTTTTATAGAATAAGACTGACCAACTTTTAATTACTGTGTAATTTGAACTTTATTGTATAAACTCTTGGTTCTTTGAAGTCCAGTGTGAAGAACATTAACCAGACAGTTTGACATTTTCTATCCCTAAATAAATTCTGTATTCATAACAGGACCACTACAAACTTCTGTATATTATTTTTTTCTGTATGCTTTTTTATTTATATTTGATTTGTGATGAAACTTATTGTTTTAAACAACTTTCGCTGTAGTGCCGAAAACATCTGAAGTCGCGGCGGTTGTCCCAGGTTAAGCAACTCGGAATTGACAGGATTGTTGACCTTCAGTTTGGCTCAGATGAGGCTGCCTACCACTTGATAGTTGAACTTTATGACAGGGTGAGAAAACATAGTCATATATATCAAAACATATAATCATATCAGCCCTAAATCCAAACCATGACATTAATACACACCTGTTTGTATGTGTGCATTTGTTGTCCTGTCCATATCTATTTTCAGGGTAACGTCATTCTTGCAGATTATGAGTACACCATCCTGAACCTGCTGCGTTTCCGCACAGCTGAGGCAGAAGATGTTAAGATTGCGGTTAGAGAGCGCTACCCTGTGGAGAGCGCCCGGCCCCCTGAACCTCTCATCAGTTTAGAGCGGTAATCAAATCATGTGCTTATTGAGTTTATGGACCAGATAGACATCCATCAGATATCGAATAACATATTAGTCTTATACCAGAGTAAACTAATTCACTCTTATTCCTGTTTTTATATAGACTGACGGAAATCCTCAGTAAAGCCCCGAATGGAGAGCAAGTGAAAAGGGTCCTGAATCCTCACCTTCGTAAGTAGCCAGGCAACACTTTTGAATTTTTGAACTAAAACAGAATTTAAATGTCCTAAGGTTTCTTTTATCATGCAAACAAATAGACTGAACCAGCTTTTGTGCTTTTTTCAAACACACCTCCAGCCTATGGAGCCACTCTGATAGAACACAGTTTGATAGAGGCGGGGCTGCTGGGCTCCATCAAAGTTGACAGCCAACTTGATGCTGCCCAAGGTACTGTACAGAAATACAGCCTACTGTTTAACAGTTAATGGCATTAACAGTCCAGTGCATGAAATGGTTGTAGTTAAACTGTTTTTTTATGTTTTTCTGTAAATACAGTGTATTTGATCTAACTGCTTTTCAGTTGCACCTAAAATCCTCGAAGCCCTGCAGGTTGCAGAATCTTATATGGAAAAAACAGAGAACTTCAGTGGCAAAGTGAGGAATCTCTTTAAAGTCTTTACTGTGAGGGGAAGTTCTTTGGGATCCTGTAATAGATGTGTTCCGTTCAAAACTATGCTTTGTATTATTCCAGGGTTACATCATTCAAAAGAGTGAGAAGAAACCAAGTATAACTCCTGGTAAACCCAGCGAAGACCTGCTCACGTATGTCGGTTTTGTTTCACGTTTGTTACTATACATACTTATTGCATACATATGTACATATTGTTTTTATAATATGGTTAATTTATTCAAATCAATGTGTTCTTACAGATATGATGAATTTCATCCATTCCTCTTTGCCCAGCATGCAAAAAGTCCATATTTGGAGTTTGATACATTTGACAAGGTATATATTGGTTTTAAATCTTAATGCCTTGTTTTGGAACGAAAATTGATCCTTTCTCCTTTTACAATGTGTATTCAAACTTTTGGCAAGAATGTAATATGAATCCAATGTGATCATGCCACTCAGGCAGTGGATGAGTTCTTCTCTAAGATGGAGAGTCAGAAGATTGACATGAAGGCCTTGCAGCAGGAGAAACTTGCTTTTAAGAAGTTGGAAAATGTTAAGAGGGACCATGAGCAGAGACTGGAGGCCCTGCACCAAGCACAGGTTAGCACAGAATGGCTCCTGCCTTCCCACATGTATGTGTGTGTCTCTGAGACATTCATGTTGATGTTGTTGACAGTTTATCTCGACATGTGTTGCAGGAGGTGGACAGAATAAAAGGCGAGCTGGTGGAGATGAACCTGCCTGTGGTAGAGAGGGCGCTGCAGGTGGTGCGCAGCGCACTGGCCAATCAGGTGGACTGGACTGAGATCGGCATGATTGTCAAAGAGGCACAAGCTGCTGGAGACCCGGTGGCCTGTGCCATCAAGGAGCTGAAGCTGCAGACCAACCACATCACCATGTTGCTAAAGTGAGACCATCTGATAGAGAAAGTCCCACCCTCTGCTTATTGTTGCGGCATTTGGCTAATGAGTGTCTTTTTTTTTTTTAGGAATCCATATATTTCAGAGGAAGACCAAGATGAGGAAGAGAAAAAAGATGTGGAGGAGAAAGGGAAGAAAAACAAAAATAAAGACAAAGGACAGAGCAAGAAGCCACAAAGGAACAAGCCCACGTTAGTGGATGTGGATCTTGGCCTGTCGGCTTATGCCAATGCCAAAAAGTAGGTTTACATGTAATCCGTTAAAATCAAGCCTTATGTGATGTCAGTTTCACAGCTGACCTTGTCATTATGCTTTTTTTAGGTACTATGACTTCAAACGCAGTGCTGAAAAGAAGGAACATAAAACCATTGAGGCAGCAGATAAAGTAAGTGGGTTTAAGTTGAGGAAACGTATATTCCTCTGCCTATATGCAAACTTTATTTGGATTTGAGATTTACTGCAGTTTATAGGATATGACAACAAATTATCATACGATCAGCAAGAAAAATCTTTAAGGTCAAAGCATTTCTTTTTGCCACTTGCAACCCTTTCACACAACATAGCCTTCCTGCAGTTGACAAGTCATCATGCTTTCATATACTATAGTATACTTTAATGTTGTTCTATTTTTATGTCATTCAAGGCTATGAAATCTGCAGAGAAAAAAACACAGCAAACACTGAAAGAGGTTCAGACTGTCACCACCATTCAGAAGGCCAGGAAAGTCTACTGGTAAGACATGCGTTACCATAGTGATATAGTGATATACATCATGCACCTGTTCAGGCTTTGGTGCAGTATTTCTATGTGCATGATGAGCAGTGGGGCCTGTCATCCAACCATGTCTCCCCTTTTGACAGGTTTGAGAAGTTCTTGTGGTTCATTAGCTCAGAGAATTATCTGGTCATCGCAGGAAGGGATCAGCAGCAGAACGAGATGATTGTCAAACGTTACCTCCGGGCAGGTAGTGAATGAACATATACATTCTTACCTTAAAAAGTAAGTTCCTTCAAAATGGAGCCTATTTATCCCCTCATGTGTGCCCTTACTTTATCAGGTGACATCTACGTTCACGCTGACCTCCATGGAGCGACGAGCTGTGTCATCAAAAACCCCTCAGGTAAGCCTGCATACATTTCCTTCCACTATTTAATGTTTTCACTTTGTGTTGTTTTTTTTCATGTATATGTGTCTTTGCATCTCCATCTTTAGGTAACCCCATCGCTCCCCGTACCCTGACAGAAGCTGGCACTATGGCTGTGTGCTACAGTGCTGCTTGGGATGCCAAGATCATCACCAGCGCTTGGTGGGTTCACCATCATCAGGTGAGTCATCCATATCAGGCAACTCACTTTGCTTTATTTATATATTTTATCTCTTGCGTTCTGGATACTGATGCAATTTAATGTAGTTCAGTTCTCAGATGCTGCCCATCATAATTAGACAAAATGATGTATGTTGAATGATGTATTCTACTGCTTTCCATACTGTTAAGATTGAGTGAATGGCTCAGAGGGATGGCAAAAGGTAGCTACTGAGAAATATAGTGTATTTTGACACATACAGAAGTGTGGTTATTCTGTAATATTTTATATATGTACGACATAACTTACTGTAACTTTTAAAGTACCCTGTGGAGGCATTGTATGTATCCTTTAGGCCTAATATGCATTTAGTGTACTTCCTTCTCCATCAAACATTTGCAAGATTGTGTTTTAATTTCCTAAATTGTGCATTCTTTACATGTTTGCAAACTTCCCCACCTTTGCTGGTGCATTGTTACATTTCCTGGTGTGTTACGTACTTGCTCTATATTGTTGCTAGTGACAAAAATTCTACAGATTGTTTAAATCACAGATACAAAACATTATCAGACGGGGAAATAAAAGCAGTAAAATCATGATGTAATTACATTGATAGAGTTGAAATGATAGAGTAGAAATGTTGGCATTATGTGTTAGTAGTCTTATATGTATAATTTGTTTTCAGGTGTCTAAGACGGCTCCCACTGGAGAGTACCTGACCACTGGAAGTTTCATGATCAGAGGTATTACTCACTGAAATCGAAGGTGGAGACATTCTGTGAAGCATCACAGCAAAATATGAGATTGGTTATGATGACGTCTAACAGAGGATTTGACATATTTCTCTCCAGGAAAGAAAAACTTTCTCCCACCTTCTTACTTGATTATGGGCTTTGGATTCCTCTTCAAGGTAAATACCACCATGAGCTATAATTACATGTTTTAACTGTTTGTCTAACAGTTTGATTTGACACTCGTCTCTGTGCAGGTCGATGAGCAGAGTGTGTTTCGGCACCGAGGGGAGAGAAAAGTGAAGACAGTGGAGGAGGACTTGGAAGATGTCACATCCAGAGCTGCCGAGCTGCTAGAGGAGGGAGATGAGCTGATAGGTAGCAGATACCAAATGGTCAACTTTATTTACAGTTAGTTTGTTTTATTAACAACTACAATCTGATTCTGTTGCCTTCGCAGGTGATGATAGCAGTAATGAAGATCAGAGTGAGGAGAGAGCGGGAGGAGAAGGAGAGGTGGAAAAGAAGGTGGTTGAGAGGGATGATGACGTGAGTGGAGAACTGAGCACCATTCCTGAGGAGGACAACATGGAGGCAGAGGTAGAAGAGGGAGGACAGGATGACAGTGATGAGGAAAAAGAGATGAAGAATGAAGAAAGTGAAGAGTTCAGCTTTCCAGATACGACCATCTCCCTGTCTCATTTACAGCCCAGCAGGTAATGTTATCATTACACTGCTAACACTGAACAGAAAGACCGCAACACACCTGATAGTTATATTACTACGCATGGCAATGAGTGGTATCTAATGAAAGCGTCTCTCCTTATTTCTAGGAATACTCAGATCCCTGGTTTCAAAAAGGAAGCGACCACTCCGGTAATTAGTGGCCATCTTTGGTGTTTCATCTAAGTAAAATCATAAAGGTGTACTGTAGCACTTCATATTCATTCATTAATTTCTCTTCAGGTTGAGGTTGAATCACAGGGGAGGAAACACATGACTGCCAAGCAGAGAAGGTGAATGAACAAATATAAGAGGCTTTCAGGTGCTTTCAGGCAACGTCCAGATATGAAAGAAACATAACAAGGACTTTATGCAGCATTTCTAATTCCTCAGTCATTGATTTAACCCTCAAGAGCTTTTTTTTCATTGCCACTAGAGAAGAGAAGAAGAAGAAGCAGAAACTAGACAGTTGCAGCACAGAGGAGAAAGCTGAGATTTCTTCAGCGGCATCAGCAGTCGATCAGGGATCCAAAGGTGGAGGAGGCCCCTCCCAGCAGCCACCGAAGAGAGGTCAAAGGGTGAGAGAGGAAATTCATAACATGTTCTAATTTAAAACCCAAGATGAAAAATACATAAGAATGGAAAAAAACACAGTATAGTTATTAAAAACACAAGTTGGAAATTTTTTTTTTATACATATAATCTGCTGCTAAAAGAAGGCTGATTTGTTCCCACATCATACAGTTGTAAAATAGATTGTTGTAAAAACAATAAAGAAATTATTTAACCCATGACTGAAATAGATAGATAAAGATAAAGGCAAGAGTTTTTGTCAACAGTAACTATGGTGTTACATTTCATAGTGAGTTTATTTGAGAGATCAGTCTTAACTGATCAGATACTTCAATCTGTTTTGTGACTGTTTTCTTCCCTGTTGTCACTGCAGAACAAGTTAAGAAAGATCAAAGAGAAGTACAAGGACCAGGATGAAGAGGACAGGGAGCTGATGATGCAGCTGCTCGGGGTGGGAATGAGCTAACACACAGGCGTTACTGTGTACTGTACAGACACATTACCACCACACCATCTGTAAACTCTTTACTACTAACAACTCATGTGCAGTCCTTTAGGCTGACACAATAATTAACAGTAAAACCTCTTCTTCTGTAGTCAGCTGGGTCCACTAAAGAAGAGAAGGATAAGGGGAAGAAAGGAAAGAAGGGGAAGGGGAAAGACGAACCAGTCAGGAAACCAGCACCTCAGAAACAACCCCAGAAACCTCGTAATGTGGAGGCTGCAGCGAAAAAACCAGAGCAGACGGACGGAGGGGAGGATGATGAGGAGAGACAGCCTGGAGAGGAGGCAGGTGCTGCTGAACAGGACGACAAGGTACACGACACACAGATCCAGAGCCTGAAATGTAATATATTAATATTTAAATAACAGTGTGGTGTGTATGCTATGAATGGCATCCTCTCTTTCAGGAAGATGATGCGGACCAAGACAACCCCGGAGCAGAGGTGGGTTTTTACTGTAAAATCTTAGCCATGGATAAATAATTAATGGAAAGAAATCATTATTCAATCAATCAGTTTTTGGTGGCATCCATCAGTGTGGTTGTAGACGCAACTGATTGAATACCCCCTTCGCTCAATACAGTCTCCCTTTAAAATCCATCCCCACCATATTTACTCTAGTGTAGCAGTAACGGAAGTCCGCATTTCCATTTTTCTTGCTTTGAAATAGAATGTGCAGCGTCCCCAATGCATTTGTGTTGATTAAAATACAATTTATTTGAAGAATTTCACATTTACTCACCTTTTTAAACACACTGCTATTATGTTGAACACAACTGTATATAGATATAAAGAGCTCATTGTAAGCCAAACACAATGGTACTTTATTTCAGGTGATTGCACACAAATGAAATGATTAGTATTACGGTATGTCCCATTAATGCTAATAGATTGCCTGAAATGCCACACACTGAACTTTTAACCCACCTGTAAGTTTACTGCTGCACTAGTCTAACTCTGGTTTCCTTTGTGCTGCCTCAGGAAGCAGAGGATCTGCTCACTTCTCTGTCAGGCCAGCCTCATCCTGAAGATGTGCTCTTGTTTGCTGTGCCAGTCTGTGCTCCATACACCGCCCTTTCCAATTACAAGTATGTGAAATTCACCTCTTTGTGTGTAAGATACAAAGTGGAGCGTGCAGGGGCTAAATGAGTCATTTGTTTTCCACAGACACAAGGTGAAACTGACCCCAGGTTCTCAGAAGAAAGGAAAAGGCAAGAATAGTGATCTGTTATCATTTTCAGAAAAGCCTTTGCTGAATGTTTTTAAAGTGATAGTTATTGTTTGTTTTTTTTTATTTTTGTTCTTACCAGCTGCTCGCACTGCAGTTTTCAGCTTCATGAAAGCCAGAGAGGCTTCAACCAGAGAAAAAGACTTGTTCCGCAGTGTCAAGGTAAAGAAGTGGACTGCAGTTTTGGCCTACAGTACTAAACTATGGCTTTTTTCTGACAAGCTATAATATATAAGCTATATTTTTGCAAAAACCAAATTATGCACTTTTATGAAATACTGTACTCTGTTTATGGGTTACAATATTTTACAATATTATGATGATTTTTAACGCCATAAGATAAATTACATTTTTCCGACTTTGTACACATGATCATACTATGACATTTTTTCCATGCTGTAGTATGTCGTAAAAAAATGCTGAAGACGTGCTGTGCTTTTATTGTGTATTCTTATACATTTTTGTTAAATGTTTTATGGCCTATAATACCATAAAAAGCTTTTTTTTTTTACTTTTATTTTTTATGACATTCCATCCTTAACATTTTTATGATGTACTGTAGTAATACATGTTATGACCTATATCTTTCTTAATGACATGCTGTGAGACTTTTTTTATGTCAAACATCCAGTTTTGAGCTAGTTAAGTGTAAGGATTTTATTGTTTTAATGTAAATGGAATAGCGGCTGGATTTGGACAAAACAAGCACTTGAAGTCAGCGAGGGCACTGGAAAGTGAATAATATTGTAAAAAAAAAAAAAATTACAGATTAATCTGACATCAGTCATCAGGTGAGCCCTAATCACAGGGACATTTGTCTTGATGCTGCAAATTAAACTGCTTCCCCTCTCATATCATTCTCTGTTGCAGGACACTGATCTGTCCAGAAACATGCCAGGCAAAGTTAAAGTGTCTGCTCCAAACCTGCTGGCTGCTAAGAAGAAATAAGCGTGAACAACACAGACCTGGTGGACAAATTGATTAAACATGACAGTTAGAAGATCTTATCATGACAAATTCCCGTTTGGATAGAAATTATTTTAATTTCAATTTTGATTTTATTTGTTGACCAACAGTTTGTTCAAAATGAAAACATGTACATTAATGAAGCTGAACAGAATGCAACTTAGTGTTTGTGTTTATTCTTTGAGTATGAAGTATATGTATTCTATAATAAAGATTAAAAAAAACACCAAGGGAACATTGTGCAAACCAGGCAAATAAAACGAAGCCATAGTGACATTAGGAATTTCAGTGCAATGTGGCTCAACATTCAGTACACTCACCATATTTAAATTATTGATGAAATGTATGTTGTTACAGTAGCAAGTGGATATTGAAACAAATAATGGCCTTTTAAAAATAAGTAGCAATTATACAGGTAAACAAGGAGAAAATAGATGTGTAGAAAATGAGTAGGTAAAGTAAACAAACAATAAGAAATTGAGATTGAAATTGAAATTAAGAGCAAATGTATGACATAAGTGAACAAAATGGCAAGTACTGCACGTTAGTAAATTGTTGCACGTGAGAGAGTTGCAGCACGCTCCCTGTTTTATTGCACATTTTCGATTGTGGTGTGAGTGATTGGGAGCAGTGCTGATTGCACAGTCTGACCACTGCAGCAAAAAAAAATACCTGTGCTATCTCTCCATGAGACACCGCTTGTAAAACAGCCTCTCCAGTGGTGTTAATATCTCCTGCAGAGGCTGGGACAGGTTGTCCATCAGAGAGATAGACAGCATGCCTTTCATTCTCCTGTCTACCACCACTTCCACAGGGTCCAGAGGACAATCCAGGACAGAACTGGCCTTCCTCGCCGGTCTGTTTAGTGTCTTCCAGTCAGCAGCAGAGCTGCTGCCCCAGCAGACCACTCCAAAAAAAGATGGCTGATGATACTATAGAGTCACAGAAGGGCTTCAGAAGCATCCACATCACTCCTAAAGACCTGAGCCTCCTGAGCAGGTACAGTAGAGTCTTCCTGTACAGTGCATCTGAGTTATTGTTCAGGAGAACACTCAGGTACTGATAAGATTTAATTATTCAATGAATGTTTAGTTATTATAGTGTGTTGAATAATTTCAAAGCACAATATGCTAAAAAAGTAAAAATGCCATTTTATAGCATGTTGAATATTATCATGATATAACATGTTGTCAAAAAATGAAAATGTTTAAAAGGTCAAAAAAGTGAGTGATTTCATAGCACAATATTTTGAATTTACAAAAAAAACTTTATAGCATGTTGAAAATTGTCAAAAAAGTAATACTATGGCATGTCAAAACAGTCAGAAAAAAGGCATTAGAAAGACTTACAGTGTTGAATGTCATAGCATGATATGCTGAAAAAAAGTTTTAAAAATGCCATTTTATAGCATGTTGAAAATTGCCAAAAAAAATGTCATACTACAGCATGTCAGAAAATGATTTTTTTTTTAAAGGTCAAAAAAAGTCATGAGAAAGACTTATCGTGTGTTGAATGATTTCACAGAACAATACGTTGAAAAAGGGTGTGGAAAATTTTATAGCATGATGAATATTATCAAAAAAAAGTCATTAGAAAGATTTAATAATCTGCAACTTTATAATCAAATATTTCAATGACTATTATTTATCAAGGGAACATGCCAAACATCCAGTCCATCGAGCTATTTAAATGTCAGGAGGTGTTGCTCTTTGCGATTATAAATGGAATAACCATGGGATTTAGACAAAATAAGCACTTTAACGTCAGCTTGGGCACTGGGAATTTTTTTTGTTTGTGACGTTTTGTGACAAATTAAACTGCTTCCCCTCTCATATCCTCTGTTGCAGGACGCTGATCTATCCAGAGACATGCCAGGCAAAGTTAAAGTGTCTGCTCCAAACCTGCTGGCTGCTAAGAAGAAATAAGAGAAGCATGAACGAATTGATTAAACATGACAGTGACAAGATCTTATCATCACAAATTCCTGTGTGGATAGCAATCATTAAAATTCAATATTGATTTTGTTTCTTAACCATTAATTTGTTTGAAATTCTAACAGAAATTAATGTGCTGAACAAAGTTATTGTATGTATTTATTTGTTAAGTGTATGTATTCTACAATAAAAATAAAAACACCAAAGGAACATTGTGCAAACCCGGCAAATACAAAGCCATAGCGACATTAGGAATTTCAGTGCAATGTGGCGCAACATTCAATACACTCACCACATTTAAATTATTGATTAAATAAAATAACAATGCTACAGGAGCCACACGGGGCAACTTAAAAGCCTCTTTCAGAATAGGGAACTCACATTTCCTCTCAAAGAGATAACAAAGCACTAGTTTGACTAGTCTGTGAGAACTTAAATTAACACACTAAATTAACTATTTAAAGATTTCACAAATAACGGCACAAAAGATGGTGCTGAACATTAGTGAATGCAATCATCAAAGTGACAGGGTCCCTCAAAAAAAAAATAAAGAAAAGAAAAAGAAATCTGCACTGTTACACCTCTTCCAAACAGCAGCTGAGCGAACTCCCGTGAATGAAGTGTAAATAATTGTCCAGATATACTAGGATCTGATTAACAGTCAGTGTCAAGTTTGACTGATGAAAACAGGTAACAGATGCACCAACATTTGCACAAACATAGCCAGGGTGAGGTTCCCCCCTCCGCCTAAACAAGCAACAAACAGATCACTCTGTGCTAATGCATGGCACAGGTTAGGAAAGATTAACTGGGAGAAAAATGGAAACAGTCTGAAGTTAGGGGGGAGGGGGTTATCTTTGGAAGTGGTCACACAGATTCAACATTTGTTTTCAGAAGCGCATAACATCTAGTCAGGTAGCTCGTGCTTAAAGTCAAGTGGCAGCCCATCAAGCGTCCAATGCTGGGAAGCGAAAACGCCAGAGGACACATACCATAACTTTTTATCCATGTGTCGCCACGCGCAGTACAAATCAATCACAGAGACACTGAGCCCTGCCATTGCTGACAAAGGGAGGTATCAGGTAATGCTATGTACAGTTTTAACGCTAATGCTAATTTGAGTATCCACTATATGAGTCTGGTTGCTGAGCTGTGAATAGGGAGATATGACAGACCACAGTTACAAATGGTTGTATTGGCAGCGAAACAAAGTAGAGCATGGAGGGTGTTTCCATGGTTCCCACACACACACTGTGTGCTTAGAGCACAGCGCCAAGAGAGGAAGCAGGCAGAGTGTCACTCCCCATCTGAAAAGACCTTTAAGACATACCTATTTCAGCCTTACAGCACTGCCATTAGTATTAAGACATTAGACTCATGTTTTTCATTTTTAATTTCTGAGGCAGGCCATTGACAACCACAATGTCAAGAAGAGACCGGCTTGACTGTTCTGGGCTCTTGGGCATACCTGCAGGATGTGCTATCATCTTGTGGAGGAAAGTTGGGAAGTCCTGCCCAATTTCCAAACTATATTTCCCCACTAGCCTCAATAATACAATGCATTTTCTCACAGGGTTTCTTTCAGTGGCCTTCCTGAAAAACAAAACCCATGCTGATATGTTTATGCTTTTAAGAAAGAGTAATGAAAGAAACCCTCCTGAAAATATTATTATGTTAAGCAAAGAAATTGGAACAAACCAAACTGGAAAGCAGGACTTGTGACGGTACTACTGGCTTTTTGTTTGACACACAAAAAAAAAAAAAAAAAAAAAAACTTTAACGATCGCTTGTGAACATTAGTGTGTCAGTAAGGACCCATTTCCAACAGTTCCACAGTTGCACTATTGCTTAGAGTATGTTTTTGTGTCCACACACATTAAATTGACACTCCAATAGGACTACCTGCTTTAAGAGAAATACTCATTCATACCCATATATACATACACACACACACACACACACATATTCTCCTGTAATCCTCTGGATTAGATTGACAGATTCCTTTTTAGGAGCCCAGTGTGTTGACACGAGCCATTCTCTGTTTGAGGCTGTGCAGGAGGTGTTTAGGCAGGCAGTCCCAGTAACTCGACAAACGCTCCCTGTGCTGCAGGACGGCCTCCATACAAAACCTGGAGAGTGGAGAAGAGCGGACAATATGAGCACAAAACAATAACAAGAGAACATCTCAGTTTCAGACCTAAAATAATTTCAGACTCACCGAACTAGCGACTTGGTCTGAACGTTGAAGACCAGTAACTCGTTGCTGTGAGCCTGTCGAGTAAAATAAAGCTCAATTCAGTATAAAACATGAATGAAAACTAGAAAAGCACTCAGGCAGTGACTTTTTTTTAAAATTTATTTAAAGTTATCCCCGCCGCCAAGGAGGTTATGTTTTCACTGGGGCTTGTTTGTTTGTTGGCTTCGCGTTTTGCAAAGTAGCTCAAAAAGTTATGGATGGTTTTTGACAACATTTTCTAGGTTGGTCGGAAGTGGCCTAACTTACAACCAATTACTTTTTGGTGGTGATAGGATCTGATTCAACGGCACCAAAAAATTAATCAGTTTTAAGTTAGGGCCACTTCCGGCCAACCCTGAAAATTTTATCAAAAACCATCCACAACTTTTTGAGTTATTTTGCAAACCAACATACAAATAAACAAACCCCGGTGAAAACATGACCTCCTTGGCAGAGGTAATAAAAAGTATGCCATATTATGACTGTAGCTTACAGCTCTGTGATGAGACAGCAGGTTGTTGGCACACCCTCCAAACAGAAACACCTCTCCATCAGGACCAGAGCATGCTGTGTGCCACAGCCTGGAATACACACAGCATAATGTCCGCATTCATTATTTTCACTCAAACACACACCTAAAGTCATTTAGCTGAAACTTAACACCAACATTTGTGTGCTTCTAAATTAAGAGCGGCAGGATTACCTCGGGCTCTCTGTGTGACTGTGTTTGAAAGGCTTCCATTCATTTTTGCTCACATAGTAGAGCCAAGCATCACCTGAAAAAGAAAAACTCCATGAGACCAGAAATCATTTTGACCTTGCTCCTCTACAACAGGCGTCTAACTCACACAGTGTCTCTCTGTCTGTGGTGAAACCTCCAAATAAGAAGATGTGGTCAGGTGACACAGGAGTGAAGGAGTGCCAAGACCGACCAACTGGACCCTGCTGAGGAACGCTCCTACACCAAAGTGAGACAGGACATATTAGGGGGGGGAAAAAAACACATAATTGAGAGAATAGGGGAGCATTTTCCAGTGGAAAAAGTGCAAGAAGATCTATACCCTTTTGAATTACAGATAAATAAAAAAAACACTTACATTTCATGCCACTCCCATGTGTCCAAGTCAATATAGTACAGGTCATTTAGCCTGTAGTTCTGTGGTGATGGGATTGGATCATCATTTTACAGTAGACAGGTACGTGACATCAACCATATGACAAGAACTCATGACGAGGCTAAAGATCACATTTTTAATTTAATTTCCTTACCTTGTACCTTCCACCAAACACATAGCCTCTGTTCCCAACTGTGGCACAGGCATGAGCCGCTCTGGGTGATGGGGTGTTCCCCTACATCAGGCCAGGCCAGCAGAGAGAAGGAATGTTGTCTATTCTGATATTATATGAGTCACGTGTGTATGTACTCAGTGAAATTAGCGTCAAAATGGTCAAAAGATGTGTACTATATACTCTGCAAATTAAATAAATGTGTACAATTTGCAATTTTGGGGATTCGCAAAAATGTGTGTGGATAAGGTCAGGTTAAATATTGTTCTTGTACTTCCTCAGTTGATTACTTACATTAAAACAATTTGTTAGTACAAGTTTTAGTATTAGTAAGTTTCTGTATTGTTAGTACAGAACAGAAAGAAAGTTTTCATTGTCATTCAGCAAAATCTGATCTGTGGGGAATTTTGAGACTATCTTCATGGTCTCAAGCTCCACACAGATGTAATTTGATCCATGCATATCGAGAGATTCATGAGCAAACAGGAAGCATTTTGAAAGCAAAAATGATCTAATTTCAGTTCATATGCAAGTGTGTGTGATGTGAAACTGTAGTGTACTGTGGGTACTGTGCATGTGTTCACCCTGGTTTTGGGCTGGCTCCATGTAGATGTTTCCAGGTCCAGGATGTGAATGTGGTTGTTCCAGCCGCGTCCAGGGCTGTCCCACTGCAGCAGCAAACCAAAATCAATGTATGTTTCAAGTCAAAGTCAAGTCTTTACAGGATATAAACACTCCCGATTTCTATTACATGTTGTGGAATATTTTCCTTTGAACTAACAATTTAGAGATAAACAAATAAGATGCAACACAGTCAGTGTGTGTGTGTTTATGATGTGAAGAGAATGTTGTTTACAGACCACAAGTGAAGACGATTCATCATATTCAAAAGTCCCTTTATGAGCTCCTTGTGGAACATAGCCGTAGCCCCCAAAGAATATGAGTCTGTGGAAACAATGAGACAAAACTGAGTGACTCACATTAATAATAATCATCATAATAATGCATTGTGCTTCTATAGCGCTTTTCATGACACTCAAAGTCGCTTTACAGTACAGATACATCATTCATTCCCTCCTCATTCACACTTGGTGATGTAAGTTACATGTGTAGCCACAGCGGCCCTGGGCTGGGCATGTTGAGCAAACATGATGAAAAAATATTTTATATAATAGCCACAATACCCTGAGAGTATCACAGGACACATAAGCTGTCAAAATTTGTTTGTCTGCCTCCCCTTTATGCTGTTAACGACATTTGCAAGTTTCTATCAATCACTCACAAACTCCACTTTCAAGCTTTTGAATACACCAAACCATGTTTCAGGTGAGAATCAGGCATTACAGCAGCGGAATACTGACTTGATTCACATTTGATCAGTGCCAGATTTTTGATTTTGACCAGAATTCATGAACATTGTGAGCAGTAATTATGATCACAGGAGGATGCAGAGGAACATAAGTTTTTACAAATTACTTGTCTCATGACTGTCCAGATATAGGGACGATTTTATAAAAAAAAATAATACTTGATCAGTTGAGTTCAAAGTTAGCTTTAAAATATGTCCCCCTCTGAGAACAACTGGCGATCACTTATTTATTATTTTGTATTAAGTACTCATACTGTGGTTAATGTAATCACATGACTTAAACTTTCTGTCCAAATTAACATGCTCCAAAGTGTGCCATATGTTTATGACTCATGTTTATCTAAAAGCACTGAAAAACCTCTTTGAAGAAGCTGAGATAGGGAGCTTTTGGCTCTGGCTCCAGCTGCAGGGAGCGGCAGGGAGACGTCCCTTACCGCTGCCCCACCATCCTGAGATGTACTGGAAGTAAAGAGGTGAAACATCAGTGAAGGATGGCATCCAGCTGAAGATCCTGCAGCTGGTACCTGGGCACCGGCGGAGGCGCAATAAAGCAGAAATGCTAAGCAGGTACTATCACCAACCTGTCAAATCAATATCACTCATGTTTATCTAACATCAGAATTTAAGGAACAAATGTAAAGTCATCGCTCACTTGTTCTTCTGAACCCAACACCCGAGCTTGTCCTTGCAGGACGGAGGGAGTCCTTTAAGATCCCTCATTTCTTCCCAAACAAGGCTGGGCGCTCTGAGGGGCAGGCAGTATATCTGCACAGCATTGAGTACAGGAGTTATGAACTGTGTGACCTGCTCCAAGGCCTTACAATGAATATGAGGAAAATAATTAGGAAATAACACACAAACTGTACCCTGTTAGTGTTTCCTCGGGCATGATGACCTCCAAATAGGTAGAGGACTCCATCGACACATACCCCACAGCTGCCCGACATGGATGTGTTCAGATTACCTCCAGCTACATGCTTTGTCCTGTGAACATATTTTTTTTTTAATTTGTATTTGTGTGCAAATGACATAAATGTAGTGTTGATGATCACAATGGCATCAATATGCAACTTAAATGTAACAGCTATTACCAGACTCCTGACTCCATGTTGTATGCCCAGATCTCATTCCTCGGCAGATACAGGTCAAAGAATCCGTGGTTTTGAGCGTTCTTGTACAGAGGGGCAATAAAATGTAATTCAGTCATTATTCAGTGTGAATAAATTAATTTAAGGAGTGACCATGCATTTTCTTTACCTTGTATCCTCCCCAAACATACATGATGTTTCTGTCAACCACTGCTATATGACCACTGCGCTCATCCGGGGTATCCAACTCAAACGATTCAGATGCTTCGGTGTCTAAAAGCTGCTCATCCTCCACCTCCTCCTCATCTTCATCATCCTCTTCATCCTCATCCATATCGTCATTTACCATCCAAGCAAACAGTCTCTCATCTTCACCTCTGTCTGAGTCATTGTCATCCTCTCTGGCTGGCAGATCTCCAATGTCTTCCTCCATCTCTGCCATTCTCTCTGCCATGTCAGTGT